>FR997728.1:2500000-5000000 GCA_905475445.1 Ochropleura plecta
ATAACCTTAAGTAATGTATGTTAATGTTATGTTTTTAAGTGAGTTTTTCATGAAATATGTAGTTATTTAATAGGAAATTATTTTTAATGAAATTTGATGATTTTAATTATTATCACTTTGTAAAACTATATTCGTTATTGTCGTGATTTATATTTTATTTTTTTTATTTATATTTTAATCAGCATACAACCCGACAATGAAAATTACTGGCTGTTTGTGTATGTGACTTTAAATGTTTGTAAACGCACCCACGATACAGGAGAAGTTCCTAGTGTGGGGCAACGTTTATTTAAAAAAAAAAATGTAATTACCACAAGCTATAGGTCCATGACTGACAGACAGACAGACGGACACCAAAATGTCGCGGGTACGATTTTCGCACGGAACAAATATTTGTATGACCTACAAATAGTTGTTTCGGGTCTGGCTGTTGTAAATGTTTGTAAACGCACCCACGATACAGGAGAAATTCCTAGTGTGGGGCAACGTTTTTTGAATAAAAATCTTGAGAGGTGTCAAGGGACACCCGGATGGAGCGAAGTTATTATTTATTATGTACAAAAAAACCTTTATACACTCAACAAAAATAATCGTCGTGACACCACACTGTTCAATGAGAAGTAGAAAGATGAAACGAAAATAACTGGCGTGCTTTATATGACAGAGAGAAAGAGACAGACAGAGAAACACGCGCACGCCGCACGGCTTACAACTATAGCAAAAAGTGTCGTCACAACTTTTGGTCTATCTTTTTCCGTCTAGCTCCCTTTCGCAGCTATAAGGACATCGTTCCAATTTTTTTTTTATTTTTACGTTATTCTGTTTAGGCGGGCATTTTAGATCCCTCAGCACTTTACCACTTTGCTACCACTGTTCACTAAAGTTCATTATGTTTTGTAACATTTCGTTTTAAGTCATTTCTATTGAATTCCGCGACAGTGTAAATTGAGCCTTATCGGACTAAAAGTAACGTGTATTTGAACTGCTAAACGCATTATCGGGCTAAACGCATTGAATATCAATGACCGTAGTTACTGTTACACATAAATTAAAATTGAAACATCGAAAATTTTAAACGTTAATGTACCAATACTAACGCTGGAGTTAGGCATTTGAATTAACATTAGGCAGTTAGGGTAATAACCTGTAGGGATTATTTTAGAGTAATAATGCGCGGCTTTATTGATCACTAGCTTCGGCCCGCGACTTCGTCCGCGTGGCATAGTAACTTTGGGCTAACGCTACCTTTGACCCGCGTGATGATCGAAAAAAATATATCTTTTACTCCTCTTTTCTTCCCTCTCTCCCCCTTATCTCACTTTTTTTTATTAAAAAAAGTGGGATAAGTTGGGAGGGTAGTGAAAGAGAGTTAGCCTATGTCCGTCTCCAGGGTCTCCTCTAATTGTCTAAAAGTCACCCATGTTCCTTCTTTTGCCCTTTATGTTCCGGGGCCGCGGTACAACCCACAAACCCGGCAAAAAGCCCGCAAACACGGCAGGGTCCGAAACCTCGGCAGGGTCCACATTACTGTCAACAGGAACAATGCCTACCAGGCTGGCAGCATTATTGAATAGCAATACTAATTCTTTGACCAAAAAGTCTGGTCACTAGAAGAGTCGACCAACCACTTGGCGATATCTCAAAAAAAAAAACTAAAACACACTAAGTAGAAATATTGACACGGTAATTAATTAAATGCTGCGAAATACCTCTTGACTCAATAAACGAATTAAAAATTTAGGATAGTAAAAGAGCACTCAACTAATTTTTAATTTCTGCTAAAAATGCTACAATGTTGCCACTCAACGTGGCACTTGTACGGTCAAGCCGTTCCATTTACGAGCTGTAGCTTATTAGTCAAGAGCTTTAGGTAAACTAGGCTCGGTTTAAAAGGACGCATTTTGGGGACGTGGTAATGTGGTCCGTTGATTTTGCGGTCGCAAGCGCGGAAACGAGTCGGGCAAAAAGTGTTATTGAGTTTTTCCATAAGGAACTTCTCTGTAACAGCCCAGAGTTTATAAGTTGGCGGTATGATACCCCTGTGCAATGGCACAGGGGTATCATACCGATATAGAAACAGCTTTCAATGGAAAGCTGTTTCTATTTGGTCGTGTCGGATTGCCGTCCCATCGGACTACCCACCCACCTGTGCTTGCGCACACAACTGTGCACTTATCTCCCGCGCCGATGGTTAATCCCCGCTGAGATTGGCCGCCGTGGTCAAATACGGTCAGGAGGACTATATAATGTGCATTCAACAAACAACAGTACTGTCTCTCCTCCTTTAAATCCATCCAAAGGTTGACTTGAAAAGATCGCTTTAAGCGATAAGCCCGCCCACTGTGTCACCCTATTTATAAGTTGTATACTGTGATTCTTGTCATTTGTATGCTATACATAATGAAGAATATTCTATCTATCTATTCAATGACAAATGTTAAACAAAAATGTCTCCTTGATAGTTTTAATTCACACGCAATACCGTCTGAGACGTAAATATAGTTTTAAAAACTAATATTTTTTATAATTTTAAGAATTAGTTCATATCTATGGATGACTGGTGTATGTTGCATAAAAATAACTAAAATGCTCGATGAAAATATTGTAAATCTGTTAAGCAATTTTTGCGTGGAAGCGTTACAAACATCCATACATCTCCTCATATTCACAAAAAAAATCGCGTTTTAGGTAAGATCAGATTTTTAATAAATACGTTTAAAACATTCGTTTCTCCCTCACATCACATCTAAAGGGACCGAAAAACAACAAACAACAACAGCATAACAAATTTGTGTTACTGAATTAACACTCTTAAATTCGTATGCACAATGTATTCTCATACGTACCTATAGCACGAAAACAGTGGCGTCGGGCAGTTTTCCTCATAAATAGATTATACAGTTGTCAGCGCAGTTGTGAGCCGAAGCGAATCTATTAAGCGCGTTATTTCCGTTCGCACAGTCCGCGCGCGGATGTACAAGACTGGATGTGACGGCGAATTGGATCGTGTGTGAAAATGTAGGTTTTTGCTTTTGTTTTTGATGTGGAGGGAAATGGAGGCCTTTGTAATTGAGTTTTCTGTTGTTCACATTATCAGCCTACATTACTGGGACATCTACTTTTCTTCTTCTTTTTGCCACTGATGGACAAAGGCCTCTTTCTCAAACGTAGAAGGTACGAGCATTGATCCACAAGCTTGCTTAAGACGGATTGGTAATTTCAGACTTCCTTTGGAAAGTTGGCCTTCTTGACAGGAGACAAAGTTTCGACAAAAAATGTATGGAAAGAATTTAAGGATAGCTTACATTGCGGAAACCACTACCGTTATTTATCAGATTTTTACAAATGCAATTGACGACACGGTTGGCGCAGTGGCTGAGCGATGGACTGCTCCGCTGCGTGTCGCGGGTTTGATCCTCGCACAAAACAAATATTTGTATGACCTGAAGATAGTTGTTTTGGTCTGGCTGTTTGTGTATGTGAGTTTAATTGTAAACGCACCCAAGCACAGAAGAAATCTTAGTGTGGGGCAAAGATTAAATAAAATGAATTGAACGAAAGCTATACTATACGTTTTGGAATAAATAACTACAGTACTATCACATGTCGTTTATTTTTATTGTTGTCTTAGTGTTGATAGTTTAAGAGTGCCTATTATTAAATCTCTTGAATTTCATGCTTTGACTTTGACATATTGCTGCTTGTTTTAATAAAATAAAATGTCGGAAGTAAGGCAACACTATTTATGACAGCAGTACGAAACATCGGCATTATCTAGTTTAAAAAAAAAGACGTGTAAAAGTGTTAGCGAAAACCTACTTGCAAAATAAACATCATTTATCATTTAACAAAATAAACAAAACACTGCGCTAAATTTTGGACCATACTTAAAAATGTGCCTCAAACATACAAACAAATAACCCCAACGAACCCCATCCAGCGACTTCATATCCTTGCAATTTTCGCCTACAATTCGAACGTAAAGCTTCCAAAGCAATCGATTTCCGGCCTATTCGACTTTAAACGGGAATCAAACCCGATATCCGAACGGATTTAGTTGCGGACTCCATAGACGTAATGAATAGAGTCGAGTGGCCCACTTCGATTCAGTTAACTTTATCCTTTATATATTAATCACTATGATTGGATTTGAGATGAGAGGTTTGAAGTAGAAGACTAAGGTGGGTTTTGAATTGAAGTTTTTGGGGGTCAGGGGAATAACTTTTAGGTGTTGATCTCGTAAATGATTTGTTAAAGTTTAAAAGTCAAAGTCAAAGCTTCATTGCTGAATACAATCCATACTTTCTTACTAATATTATAAAAGCGAAAGTGAGTTTGTTAGTTTGTTACGTCTTCACACCTTAATGGCTAAACCGATTTTGATGAATTTTGGTACAGATATAGTTGGGACCCTGGAGCCGTCTCCAGGGTCCCATAGGCTATTGCTCTCTCGTAAATAAGGCGCAAGGGCAAAAACTACAGGTAGCAGGTACCTGTAAATCAGGAAAGGGGAACTGTGTTACCCCGAATTTAACGCGAGCAAAGCCGCGGGCAAAAGCTAGTATTAATAAAAATGTTAAAAAATACGAATATAAACAAATAATATAAAAGCATATAAGTCGGACTCAGAAGGAAACACCATTTTTTTTAAAGTGGGAAATCATCATATAACTTTCCCCATACTAGGCGGAGCGGGGGGAGTGTCAGTTTTGTTTTGACTAAAACCCATGTTCCTTCTATTGCCCTTTATGTTCCGGGGCCCGGTTTCTTTCGAACAACCCGCAACTCCAGCAGGCGGTGGCAATTCCTAAAGTTTAATAAGCTTTAGGAATTACACAATCGAACGCCCTATCTTCATTCTATCGGATCGGCAGAGCGGTAACTGTAATCCGTTATATTCGGTTATATAGTTAAAATCCGACAAATCCAAACAAAAATCTATGCCTCTACATTTATTATGCAAACAGTTTGTGAAGTTCACAGCTTCTCTTTTTCCCAATCATTATAATCTAGATCTCTTCAAAGTTCGAGTGAATTGGTTTCTTTTAAAGAAACCTGCTCCACCCTAGACCCCTTCCACATTAGGCGAGTTGCAACCAAATGCAAACTTATTTAGTGCAAAAAATAAGCGATGGTCTGTGGTGAATCTAAGACTGTAACAAGCATGACGACGGGAACTTTAGAAGTATCCATTAAGCATACTGTCGGTAACATAAATCCAAAATTGACTCCGCTTCTGTCTGGCTGCTTTTAGGGTTTCGTATCTCAAAACGAAAAAAGTAAACCCTTATTGGATGACTTTGTTTTACGTCTGTCTGTCTGTCAAGAACTTTTATCTCGGGAGAGCGTGAAGATATCGAGTTTTAATTTTTAACGACACGGTTAGCGCGACTGCTGCGCTGCGTGTCGCGGGTTCGATCCCCGCACGGAACAAATATTTGTATGATCTACAGATAGTTGTTTCGGGTCTGGCTGTTTGTGTATGTGTGTTTAAATGTTTGTAAACGCACCGACAATACAGGAGAAATTCCTAGTGTGGGGCAACGTTTTAAAAAAAAAAGGAAAAGGAAAGGAATTAAAACTATATACTCAACTCTATATTCCCTTTGTGTTGTGAATTAACCATCTAAGTCAACGCAGTCAAAATAAATGGCGGTTTATGTCGAAAGTTTGCATGGTATCCTCAGTGCGCGAGTGACTCGCTTTTGGCTGGTTTGTTTTCACGTCTTAACTCCACATTTAGATTATATCCTGGAATGAAACATATACAGGTTATTTTTTATACCAGTAGTACTGGCATAAACGTGTCCAAAGCCACATAACTGAATATTGTTATCAACTAGCTGGTGCCCGCGGTTTCGCCCGCGTGATGATCGAAAAAAAGTATCCCATCTGTTAAAGATAAAGATTAATTTATTTGTTCAAACATGTGTAACATGCTACATTGGATATGCACATATAGATGGCACAGGTTTAAAATGGTTGGTTCATCATGTTTTGCCATTTACAGCGTACACAATATTTCACAATTCAATATAAATGATAAATTAGAATAAAAATAAATTAAAGTCAAATATTCAATTAATTCAAAAACAAATGTCAAATGTTATTCCAGAATATAATCTACCTCTGTGCTAAAGAGTGACAAACATCCATACATCCATCCATCCATCCTCACAAACATTCGCATTTATAATAGGAATAGGAATTAGGATTATATTGTACAAATAAACGATCATCAAAGTATCTAAGCTACCAATATGAAAACGTCTCAACATGTATGCGTTTATATCGTCTGATTAAACATCGTGGTCTCGTGGATGTATAAAGTTTTACGAGTCCTATTGGCCGGCCAGTTTTATTGGCGGGGCCGGCCGGTCCTTATCTACGCCCGTCATGCATTGGCAAACGCCAGTTATTATTAAACCTCAGATAAGTTTGTACGACTGTATCTGCCGTAAAACTATGACTGATGAATTGGGGGCAGTCAATATTTGTTTGTTTGGTTTTGTGGTGGTTGGAGTTTAGGAGAAAGAAGCAAATATAATGTATATTGATATTGAATTTTTTTTTATCGATTCTTTGATTTTTTTGAATCCATTTCTTTTGTTTTCTTTGAATTTTTTTTGTAATTTTCTGGTAACAATCATGATACTTTTAAATACACCCTAGTCTTTGGATTATAATAAAAATATTCAGTAAGGTCAAAAATAGTCTCGGAGACAAAAAAGCCGACCAAAAGCGAGTCAGACACGCGCACTAAGGGTTCCGTAAACACTTGCGACATAAACAGCCATATCTTTTGACTGCGTAGAGATAAAAGGGTAGGATTTTTTCACAGCACAAAGGGACCACAGAGTTGAGCATATAGTTTTAATTTCAACTTGATACCTTTACGCGTTCCTGAGTTAAAGGGCATTGACAAACAAACAGACAGACAGACAACAAATTGATCTAGTATGGGTTCCGTTTTTTTTTTTACGATAACGCCTAATAAAAACAAGAAAAACTGAGGTAAAACAATGACCAAACTTCGAAAAGATGGCGGTCTATTGGCCACTCAAAATCTTCTTTAAAATCAACTCGCCATTGCTTCACAAAATCAAATCACAGCCCCGAAATTAATCCTCTCGAACCCAATCTTAAACCTAACCCTTATCATGTCCACTCCGGCCAGAAAGCCTTCAAAAGTCAATACGTTGGAGATAAGGTTTCAATCCGTGTCCTACTGTGCTCGGATCAAAATAGAATCGGCTGAAGCCGCCGTCGGATCGATTGACTTTTATGGGGCCAAATGGACCTCGTATTCACCATGCCGATCTTGGTTTTGGCATTCAAATAGAAAGGTTTGATGGTGCGGTGTGATAAGGGTTAAATAGGCGTGAGGAAATGATTTTGTGGGTGTTGGCATGCATTACTAATAAGAATAGGATTTGTAGAATTTTTGCAAAGTGCAAAAAATATTCATTTGAAAATGGAGGTTTTGTCCGTACTATAGAATCTCAAGGGATTTTCTGATTTCTTAAGAAAATTTTGCGTAGCTTCCAAGTTTTTTGTTAAAGCTTTTGTAATAACTTACTTTTTGTATGTTAGTTAAGATTTAGAGGATTTTTTGCCCGCATTTTTTGTGAAAACTCCGTCTTGTCTTCCGTCCTACGAAACTGAAACATAGTAAGTACATTTGCCCAAAAACTTAAAATGTCAGTGGCAAATATCTAATTACTTATGTTCCGACTATCATTATGACCACAATTATCAATAAGCCGTAATTTAACTAACAATGTTACCTAATACACTTACAGCATTGTTGGCAACACAAATTAATACCTCATAACACATAAATGGAACATGGGTCTACTTTATTTATTTATTAAATCTTTATGCAGTAGTACAAACGAACTTAATGTCTTAGGCATTTTATAGCAGTTTACCTTAGAGTGATGCAGAGACAAAACACTGTAGGTGCAAGAACAGAAAAAAGGATACTACAAAATGATTATCTTATATAAATATACTAGCTGTGCCCCGGCATGCGTTGCTATGCAATTTTCTACCTTTCTACCTACCCTACCTTTTCTTTAAAGGTAGGGTATTTAGTAGGGTTTTTTGCTATAAACCTCACGGACCTCGAGACTTTTCCAACGAATGCAAAACCGTGGAAATCGGTTCGTGCGTTCTGGAGTTATAGCGTCAGGAAGGAAAACCCGACTTATTTTTATATAGTAGATAAATGCTTGTATACATCCATTAAACAAAATGTAGTTAAAAGACCGTAACAAGAACACAACTACAACTTAATTTTAATCACTTCTATAATTATATACATCTACATAATTATATCATACGATAGGAAACTAAAACTCAAAGCATTTATTTCAATCAGACCATTACAGGCACTTTTAAATATCATAAAAACAAAAAAAGATGCTGCTACAGTCCCACTCACAAGACATAATAACTTGTGAAAGTACAGTAGCTGCCCATTCCAAAGCGTAGATCTCACGCTTTGGAATGGGCAACTACTATGTGGAGAAGAATGGGCAAGAAACTCCATTGACACTCTTTTAAATCATAATATTTTTAATAAGGGATAATAAATATTCTGATTTCCAACATTAATATCAGTAGCATAACATGCTAGTTTGGTTTCACTGCGATATTTTCCTTCACCTTATACAAAGCGTAAATCCAAAAAATCTTCATCATGTCTTGGCTTTGAACCCAAGACTTATGACTTGGTAGTCCGACGGTCACATCACTAGGCTATCACACACAATGTACTCAAAGTGTAATTATTGACGTCACAAATTAATGTAATATGTTGAATTGTCTGATTCTATTCTAGTGTAAAAAAAAACAGGGCATAAGATTATTTAGGTTTATTAAAAATTACACAAGAAATTCAAAGAAAATACAATGCACGTCTTATCTAGATAAACGCCAAAATTATAATGTTGCAATCAGGTCAGAAAAGTGACACTCAGCCCTCGCAACGTTTTCCCACACTCGCTCTCTCACTCGCTCTCTTTCTTTCGTAAACCATACTTGAATACGTAATTTTCTGCATCCTAACTTACAGAGTATACTTAATACTAAAATACGTTCAGGTATCGGTCTATACCCTTTTTCCGATACTACATTAATACTTCAAAACACAGCTAGAACACAGCTCTAATCGCCTCATACACACAAACCTATAACATAGCAACATTCCAATGTGAACGTCCAATATTAATGTCAGTTTGCGAACTTTACACGTCATTAACTCCGAGTACTAAAGTTGTATGAAATTCATCGATTTTGCACTTGCGGAGAATTTATGTGCAATACAATGTTGATAGCAATCGATATGAGTTATATTTTTCCTTTGTTTGTGAAGATCGGGTGTGTGGGATCGGAATGGATGAAAAATTGGTCCTTGGAGGCGCGATTTTTATTGGATGCTGCTTATTTTATTTTTAATGCAGTGGAGACAGATATGTTTATGTAGAATTTTGAAACATAAAAATTCACTCGTGTTACAGTCATTTTATCATGGATGATATATTTATTTTTAAACTTTACTTCACACTAGGAATTTTTTGGGTACATGCACCCACAATACAGGAGGTATTGTGGGTGCATGTACCCAAACAAATATTTGTTCCGTCCAAGAATCGAACCCGCGACACGCAGCGCAGCAGTCGGTTTTTATGATCGTTCTATGCTATCCGCTCACGATTAAAACCTAGAATATTTAAATATAAATAAATGGATTAGGTACCACATTGAATGTTTCACAAGATAAGCTTTCTAAAAATTCATGTCTTAAAGGTAAAATTAGGACCAACTTTTTCAATCTAATTTTATTTTTCTTATATTAAAACTAATTAAGTTTATTTTAAGAGGACATTTTATTGCTTTCAGCACTAGAACCACTTTATTTTTATTCCATTAAATAATCTAGATTTGCATAAAAAGAAAAAGGAAGTTCTTTTAAAAATCCTGTTATAAGTGGACAAATTCTCGCTTTAAACGTTCAACTTAAAGCAAATGAAATTAAGACAAAACTAATTACTGAGTAATTAAATGGTCTCTGTACTAACCGACAAAAAGAGTCTCCTACTCTTGGTAGGTTTTTAACGCGTTATTCTAACGATTATAGTGGGTAGTACATTCTTATGTTCATAGTAGTTTTTGGTTTATAATAATACGTGGTAGTGTTATTTTAATACCTGTATTTTTCAGGAGAACGTAGCTTTTATCAAACGATATGTCGATTGCATTGGTTGGCTATCGGTCTGAATTTTTTATAACCTAAATCAATATTTACATTTACTTTAGTCAATAAACTTCGTCATTATCCTTACTAATATTATGAAAGGAAAAGTGTGTTTCTTTGTTACGTGTTCACGCCTAAATGGCCAAACCGAATTTGATGTATTTTGGTACGGAGATAGTTGGGGCCCTGTAGACAGACATAGGCTCATTAAAAAAAAAGTGAGAAAAAGGCGAGAAAGAGGGGAGAGAAAGATAAAAAAAACGATCATCACGCGGGTTAAAGTTAGCGTTAGCTCAAAGTAACTATGCCACGTGGACGAAGTCGCGGGCGAAAGGTAGTACTTTATATACGTCATTAATAAAATATATCTCAATATATTTTTATCATCTTCATTTACGTGTCGGTCGTGTTACTAAATGAATGAATGTTTGAATGGTTTAAAATAATTTCACGTACATTATGATGGCTTTACTTATGTCAAGTCAAACA
This sequence comes from Ochropleura plecta, assembly GCA_905475445.1. Lineage (NCBI taxonomy): Eukaryota > Metazoa > Arthropoda > Insecta > Lepidoptera > Noctuidae > Ochropleura > Ochropleura plecta. Next base: position 2,510,751 of record FR997728.1, read on the forward strand.
ATTGCAAACAAAGATTTGATATGGTTTTAATTTCAAATCGATACCTCCACGCGTTCCCGAGATAAAAAAGTACACACAAACAGACGGACAAAATGTTCTACAAGAATAGCGTTTTATCCTTTATGGTACGCACCCCTAAAAACTAAAGCCTTTTAGCATTAAAAAATAAGTGGCTATTATTTTACCATTACCAACTGCAGCATAGTACCATATTTGTTCTGAACTTCATGCTCTTGCTTACCGGTACTTGCTACCGGTACGGCTATAACGGTAACGGTATTACCGCTAAAAGAAACTACTACCACTAAACGAGTAACACAGTCTCATTACGTATTATAGCCGATTTGCTTTTCTTAACGGGTTTTTTAAATGGAGATCTTTATTATTTTTTGTAGAGCAAGGATAATGGAGTCTTGATTATAAAGAAGATTTTATCCGTTTTAAACATTTTTTAAAACGGATAAAATATAATTAATTACCTATTATACAAAAAATACTTGTACTTCCGCAAAAATGAACTTGGCTTGGATTCAGGATATAGCACAACCCTCCCGTTCGCAAAAAAAAAATGTACAGTCAGTAAAAAAAATAAGTAATCAGGCTCGCCAGATAAACTTGAAATTTTCATGACAAAACTATAAATATTTTCTTATAAAGTTTTATTTGTTTGAAAACAAACAGTAAAACCATATATTATAATACAAATCGTATAATTTAGTGTAACACTAAGATAAAACCGAAAAATAATTATTAGGCGTCAAAAAAATCATCCACTGACTGTCTATAACACAAGTGCCCAGAATGCTGAATGGCAAACAAATAAACAAACATTTCATTTGGTATATTATTTGAGTCAAATCGACCTTATTTTTTTAAAGACAACTATGTCCGAGCCTGGTTGCTTATGCTGGAAAAGCAGTCATAATTAGCATGCCAAAACCTATGCTCATTCATTAATCTTAATCAAGTATTTTTGCCAAGTATTGCATGACTAGCTGGCGCACGCGGCTTCACCCGCGTGGTATCTAAAATACATATCCAATGTTTTATTTCAAACCATAATCTACCTATGTGCCAAATTTCATCAAAATCCGTTCAGCCGTTATGACGTGAAAGACTAACAAACATCTATACATCCTCACAAAAATTCGCATTTTTATATTGCATGATTTTAAAACTTTAGATGATTAATGCTATATTTAATAAATATATGTTATTGATAATAAAGGAATAGCTCTCCTCTGACCTACAAAAGGCTGGCAATGAATCAATCCAAAAAGAGATGAAAAATAGGCGAAGAGGCACACCATAATTTGGTAAAATCAATTCTGTCTTAGATATTCGGAAATGGAACAATAGTTCCAAGAACAAATAATAAATATTTTTGTGTAGCGGTGATTTTACCGATGGATAACATAAGATTAATTTCCTGAAAACGAATATTTTTCTGTCCGGAATTTTAAACGTTTCCGTGAAAAATTCATGAACGGATACCGAAACAGTTGATACTCATGTCCTTACTTAATATTATAAAAGCGAAAGTGAGTTTGTTTGTTTGTTACTACTTAAATGGCTAAATTGATTTTAATGGTACAAAGATAACTGGACATAGGCTAAAAAAGTGAGAAAAGCGGGAGGAAGCGGGAAGAAAATGGGAGAGAAAAATATTTTTTTTTCGATCATCACGCGGGTTTAAGTTAGCGTTAGCCCAAAATAACTATGCCACGAGGTCGAAGTCGCGGGCGGATGCTAGTTTACAATAATACATGTATAAATCGAAATTGAATTAATCTACTAAACATCAGTGAACTAAGTTATCAAGTGACAAGCCAACAGTTAGTTTAATTTTCAGCTTATAACCTAATCTCGGCTTATCAAAGACACTGGGTGATGAGTTACCTTCATTGGATAATAAGCAAACTGGTTAAGTATTAATCAAGGAGATCAAGGTATTAATTAGGTTATTAATCGGATTAGTTTATGCGTAATGCCTGAGGAGATAATTGATGGGATTTGGGAGATCAAAGTTGCGGTAGGTACTGTTTATTTAGAACAGGAGGTAGTCATATTTTAAAATGCACTCTTTGTAAAAAATGTTAACAGTTTCTTGCCAACGTTTTCATGACAGAGTTAAAATAAATGCGCTTAATTATAAATAAAACCTGGGAAAGAGACTTCTCTTGCCAAATAAAAGCGGTCGAGAAAACAATCATGATTACTATTCCTTTAACTCATAAACTCAGTAATCAATCAATCAACACAGGTGTTTTAACAATTCTCAATGTGTTTTACACATTACCAAAACAACAAAGCCTAAGGAACTTGTAATTAATCTGATGAATTACAACAAAAAAAAAGATCTTTCTACAGTTTTTTCACAAGCCTGACCTTTTTCCATAAAACAAAATCAAAATATTTTTATTTCACATAGGCCTACATGGACACTTATAAAACGTCGAAAAGAAGAACCGGCAAGAAACTCCATGGTTACTCTTTAAAAAACATTTGGTTTTACAATGTTGTTGTTACAGGCGTTAGTCCTTAAGTATGAGAGGACAGCGTAGGCCCGACAAATAGTCATTGCTTACTTTACAAAACGTAAAATAAAATAATACGTTACCAAAAGTTAACAAGCGTCTAAGAATCTACAAGGCCAACCATGTCCACTCATTCACAACGAATATACCTTACCTATATATTTACCTTTTAAGCTACCTGGTCAAGAAAAGCCAGGAACAGAAAAGACTGGAAACAGCTGGAAGAGGCCTACGTGTCACAGGACACGCTGATCACTAAACCGGAGAAATAGATTTGTTTTTTAGATTATAAGTTTGTTGGTTTATAAGTTTATGTTTAGTTTCAGCAATAAAGGCTTAATAATAATATATTTACCGCAAACCGCACAACTTCATTATGATACACGTAATAGCAACATCTCATTACGGAGTCAAAAACAAAACTGCACATTAAAATAAACTCGGCCACACACGCCACAAACTCTTAACTCCAACAAAATATTTCCAGGATTTTTTCCTAACAGCATTATGATAAAAGGGACACCCTGCACATTGTCATTGCATAGATAGGTACAGAAGCATCACCAAAAATAATGAACGAAAATGCGCTCACACAGAAACGTACAGTGAGTGCAAATGCACTCGCGACTGTCGTTTGTTTCAGATTTATACGCATAGATATTTTTCACATACAGTCAGTCAAATAAATAAATAAACAAACTCATCAGATATAGTTTTTTTTCTTAGAAACAGATGTCCGTCTCCAACCCCAATTATTTTTTTTAAATGAACTTTTAGTTTTCTTACAAATGAATTTAACTTTATTCGAAAACAATCATGGGTTTTCAAGAAAAAGACGAGTTTGGTGGCTTATCTCTTTTGTTGACTATTTATACAGAGCAAGCGAATTCACGACTGTCATTATAATACATATATTTTTTAAGATCTTCACGCATACAAACACACTTCACGTACAGCACTCGCGACTGTCATTTATTTTGTTTCAGTTCGTACTCAGTACTTACGCGTTTGTGTGCGTGCATTTTCACTCGTATGAACTAGGCCTTTTTTTTGGGGGCGGGAAATCATCAAATAACTTCCCCCGCTCTGGGCGGAGCGGGGGGGAGTGTCAGACTTGTACTGACTAAAACCCACCCATGTTCCTTCCATTGCCCTTTATGTTCCGGGGTCGTGATAAAGTAGGCCTTCTGTAGTCCATCTATTCTGTGACACAACAAAAACATCGCCCGCCGTTCACAGGAACACTTTTGCATAATATACGCCCGAAAAACAATACAATATGACAGTTCAAAAAGTGGGCATATAAACACAGAGTCGTGTTTTGAATGTGGTTTTGTGAAATTTAGTAATGTGAACTTGTAATAAAGTGGGGGTATTATGGTAATGATTCCCGCCGTAATTTTTGAACACAGTGTGACAGGATGTTGTACAATGTAATATTATAATCGCATGCTTGTGTTCTTTAAGTTTTTAATGGAAATTCTGAAACGCTAAAATCAACCTTAGCTTCCTTTTCTTAAGATACAATTTTCTTTGTCAAGGTATTTCAGAAAGTTTTATTAAATGAAGTGTAGATTTTTAAGTAAATAATTTAATATTTCATGGTTTATTTGTTCAGATTATAATAATTTGTATCATAAATATGTTAAGTGTTAGTATTAAACTGACAAGTCATTGGCTGTAAGAAGGTTCAAACAAACCGGGGCAGACTGGACTAGCTACGGATAGTGGACTCGGACAGCTTGTGCCTGCGGCGTCGCTCGCGTTCAATTTTGGGTAACACAGTTCCCCTTTCCTGATTTGCAGGTACCTGCTACCTGTAGTTTTTGCCCTTGCGCCTTATTTGTTGTAATAGCAATGCTAAGTTTTCCCTTTTCTTCCCTCTTTCTCCCTCATATTTCAACTATCTCCAGGGACCCAACTATCTCTGTACCAAAATTCATCAAAATCGGTTAAGTCATGTAGGCGTGAAGACGTAACAAACAAACAAACTCACTTTCGCTTTTATAATATTAGTAAGGATATGTATAGAAACATCATATCATCACGCCTGTTATGCCTAAAGGGTTCAACAGAGGTGTACCTAATAGAACACCCACATTTCGCCAGCTACGTTTACATCCCAAGTAATAGGGGCGAGCCTATTGTCATTAACCCAGCATCACTTGGCTGCTACTGGGAATCTTTTGATGAAAAAACCCAATAGCACTTTTCCTGACCCGTGAATTGAAGCCTGGACCTTGATGCTCAGCAGTCGCACTTGCAAGCCCTAGACCAATGAAGGAGTCTTTTTTTTATTTTTTGGTTTGGGAAATCATCAAATAACTTCCCCTGCTCTGGGCGGAGCAGGGGTGAGTGTCAGACTTATACTGACTAAAACCCACCCATATTCCTTCCATTGCCCTTTATGTTCCGGAGCCGCGGTATCAATAAAGGAGTTTTTTGGTTGTAACTTCAATACATTCTATAAACGCTACAGTTTTCGCAACTAAAACCTTACCTTTCACGTGGTTGTAAGCCACAATTTTTCCGATATTTTCCGAAGCGTTCATCAAAGCAAGTTTTTCCGAATCCAAATCGCTATTGATTTTAGATTCAACACAGATTTGAGTTGTGTAACTAAACAACGGAGCGTACTGACGTTACATAAAGTCTGTCACAGACCGTCGATTTATTTAAGGAATTCCTCCTGTATAGCGTTTACAAACATTTAAACACACATACACAAACAGCCAGACGAACGAATATTTTTTTGTCGTAAACGTCAAAAAAATATTCGTTCTATGTGTGGATCGAATCCGTGACACGCGGCTTAGCCGCTAATCACTTAACCACTGCATCAACCGTGCCGTTAGTCATCTTAATCGGACACTGAAATGTGAGTAGGTATATTATTAAAATTTTTGCCTTCAATTCATGGATTACCTACAAACGTACCGTAATGTTAAGAAAACCATACCGAAGTAATTAGTACACAAATTCGCCTTTCATTCATCTATTCAGCAAATTCCGTTCAGCGTCTGCCATAGTAGAATCATCTTCGGGCTTGCTCGGAATTATTCGGGCTAAGCATGAGGTAGCAAAAGAAGGAATATGAATGGGTTTAAGTCTGTACAAGTCTCACACTCCCTTCCGCTTCACCTAGAGCTGGAGGAAGCAACTGATGATATCCCATTCAAAAAGAGCAGGAGATTATTAACATGCTACTCTTATTAGCATTATTTTGGACGACACGGTTGGCACAATGGCTGAGCGATCGACTACTGCGCTGCGTGTCGCGAGTTCGATTCCCGCACTGAACAAATATTTGTATGACCTGCAGACAGTTGTTTCGGGTCTGGCTGTTTGTGTATGGGAATTTAAATGTTTGTAAACACACCCAAGAGAAATTCCTAGTGTGGGCCAACGTGTTTTTTTTTTAATAATTTGTTTTAGCGAAAAAGGTACCTACCATTAAAAAAAAACTCAATTTTTACTGATCCAACCTATTGTAATGAATATGACAATTCGGTCGCTCGTTCCACTAAGCTTTAGTTTAAATATGAAGCTCAAATACTGTTGTATAAATATATTAGATCATGCAGTCAACCTGTATGTTCCACGGCTCAGTTTAAATAGGGCAGCTGACCAAATGCCACTGGTTTAGCAGGGACTTTGGACTAAGCGCTGTTGACAACGGAGTATTGGAAGTGCTCGTTAATCGAGCCAAGTTTCGAGTTAATCGATTTTCCATGTATCCGATGGATAGTGCATTCTTTCTAACACTATCTTACTAATATTATAAAAGCAAAAGTGAGTTTGTTTATTTGTTTGTTACGTCTTCACGCCTAAATCGCCAAACCGATTTTGATGAATTTTGGTACAGAGATAGTTGGGACCCTGGAGACGGATATAGGCTATTTTAAAAAAAGAGTCAAAAATGAGGAAGAAAGAGGGAAGAAAAGGGAAAACTTAGCATTGCTATTACAATAAATAAAGCGCTAGGGCAATAACTACAGGTAGCAGGTACTTGCAAATCAGGAAAGGGGAATTGTGTTACCCCGAATTTAACGCGAGCGAAGCCACGGGCAAAAGCTAGTAATGTCATAAAGTATCTGTCTAAGTCCACTGTCCGTAGCTAGTCCAGTCCGTACCGGTTTGTTTCAGTTATTTATATATTTCGCCATTTTGCCCGGTTAATATAGTATGAGATTAAGAGTCCTAGATCTAACGTCATAGTCTATCCATGGGTTTTTCAAAAGGAACCCTTATGTCTGTTTGTCTGTCAAGACCTTCCATCTCGGGAACGAGTTGAAATTAAAACCATATACTCTGTGGTCCCTTAGTGCTGTACAAAAATTAACAAAATTAACCCTCTTTGTTTACGCAGTCAAAATATATGGCCGTTTATGTCGCAAGTTTGTACGGAACCTCCGGTGTGCGAGTCTGACTCGATCTTGTTTTTTTTTAAACTTAGCCCTACTCTAGGATTTTTTCCTGTAACGTGGGGGTGTTTACAAACATTGAACTCACATACACAAACAGCCAGACCCGAAACAATTACCTTTAGGTCATACAAATATTTGTTCTTTACGGGGATCGAACCCGCGACACGCAGCGCAGCAGTCGATCGCCCAGAGTGTGTGTCAAATTATACCTAAATCCATCTAGATGTTTAAGCAAAATAAAACAGACAGACAGATCCGTATAGATTTTGCTTAAGTAACTTCTGATGTAAACTCTTCATAATCACACCTTTTTTCTCTAACTTCTAAAGGCCCAACATGCTCCAGAAATGACGTTGTTGACACAAAGTTACCTAACAAGACAATAAAGCATAACCCTGACTCCTGGCCACGGTTACAGGAAGCGTTTGTGTCTATTTCACGCTAGAACACAGGAATTGTGTATAGTCGCCGTCTTAACTTTATTGCTACATGTTTTGTGTATGTCATGCGTTGTTTAAAGTTTGAATCTCGATTGATTGTTGTTGTAGTTGTTAGTTGTAAGACTATTAATTGCAAAATAGATTTATGAGTTGCGTTCAAGATATTTTAGCAGTGAAATTCATACACTCGTTGGTCTCAAAGTATCGTTCCTGACTCGATTATGTGCACGTGATAATCAGTTAGTATCTGTTATATTCCGCTGTGTGTACTTAACCCTAGAGTGGGCGCGCTATGAGCATTTTGCCGCCCGCGCGAAAAAAACGTTAATATTTTTTAAAAAAACTGTCCGTTAGACTTGCGCTTTTTAGTAGCTGGCCCTACTCTCGTTAGCAACGCGCGCCGAAAAGCTGGACGCCGTCAGTGCGCGGGAGACCGCTTCAGGAGAAGGTTGTTACCACCAGGTGTTGCCGGGCGGCTAATTGCTCACCGCGCGCTCACTCACGATAGTTATATTGTGTAATGTATTTATTGCAAACTTGAAATGTAGATTATATTTTAGGGTGCATTTATGCATAAAAACAATTTTCTTTTACGATTTAAAATATTAATTGATAATATAAATAAGAATGATATATATAAATAAGAATGGACAAAATGGAAGCTCAAATTGAATCTTGGCTATAGAAAACATCTGATTTTGAAGATGCTAGTACAGGGATTGCTGATGAAAATGTGCCAGATAGTGATGGATCTAGTTATCCTAGTGAACACAATACGGAAACAGAACAATCAGCAGACAGCGACGCTTCGAACAAGAAAGAATCTTCTCCAATTGTTGTGCCTTCCGAAATACCACCTAATCGTTAGTCATATATGTTGACGTCGTCCACCAAATGAAGGATGGGATATGATATGAGGATATTCTGTTGGGAGAATGACTCGCAGATGGCCAATGAGGTTGTTTTTTCAATGATGAATATTGCCGGTATAAACAGTCAAATTATATACAAAGCCACTACTGAACGTTTGATGCTACGCCGAGAGTATTTCAAAGAAATTGCCATGGTACTTGTCAAGCAATATATGACCATAAGGTCTTCTTTAATATTCCTTTGAACAACCAAATTGCTCGCTTTGTAACAGCAGAACAAGCCTCTTCTTCAAAAAAGGAGGGCAAATGCTATGATATGTCGCGGCGCATGAAAAAAGGGTGTTCCAGATGCCCCAAGTTACTGTGCAACGAACATTGCACATACCTTAGTGAAGACTATTTTAATAAAACATATCCTGTAGATTTAGAAAATATATAATTTTGTTATTTTTTTTCCATTTTTGAAAGTTTTATCGAGTAATATGTAGGATAAGGGAAAAAAAGTCAATTAAAATATTAAGTTTCTCAAAGTCTTTTGTACACCAAAGTTTTTAAAACGAAGTTTAATAAATATGTTGATTTATTATTACTTATTAGTGTATTATTTAAATCATGAGAAATAAAAAAGAATAATTTGCTATATTACTAGTGAAAATGGTTAAAGAGAAGGAGCGGCAAAATGCTCCCCACGCGCCTACTAACGTTTCGCAAAAGGACGCGCCCACTCTAGGGTTAGATAAGGCGGTAAAATGTCATATTTTGTACTTTGTTAAATTGTAATTTAATTTTAATAATTTATTTTTATCTTATATTGTGATGTTATCATTTAATTCAACAATACATTGTAATAATTATAATAAATATGAAAATATATGAATTATTGGATCACTTTGTTGTCCGTATGACTGTCTGTCAAGATCATTTATCTCGGAAATGCGTGGAGGTATCGAGTTTGAAATTTAAACTATTTGATTGTGATCTCTCTGCGCTGTGAAAAAATCAACCCCTTAAGTCTACACAGTCAAAAAGATATGGCCGTTTATGTCAGAAGTTCGTACAGAAACCTCGGTGCGCTAGTGTAACTCGATCTTGGCCGGTTTTTTAGTAGCCATTATCGCCAAAAGCAAAAACTTATTTGTGGTTGCAGACATTAAAAACTGTAAACGTCATTACCCAACATCACACAGCAGTAAATCCTTACTAATATTATAAAAGCGAAAGTGAGTTTTTGTTTGTTACCTCTTCACGCTTTAATGGCTAATCAGATTTTGATGAATTTTGGTACAGAGATAGTTGGGAACCAGGATGCGGACATAGGCTATATTATTTAAATTGGTATATGAGGGAGAACGAGGGAAGAAAAGGTAAAACTTGGCGTTGCTATTACAAATCAATAAGGCGCAAGGGCAAAAACTGCAGGTAGCAGATACTGTGTTATACCGAATTTAAAGCGAGCGAAGCCGCGGGCAAAAGCTAGTAATTATTACTTTTTCTGTTTTACACCTACCACTGTTTGTCTCTGCATCACCCAAAGGTTGACTGGTAGAAAATGACTTTGGCATTAAGTCCGCCTCTGTACTTTATGCTTGAAGTGTTAAATAAATAAATAGCAGTAGGCAATAGTACCAACATTATCCACTCAAAAACTGCCCCATAACCCCACTACACAACAGCGTAACATAACTACAAATCCATTCCTACGTAATCTCGTGTCGTATCCGTCACGCGGGCGTCCCACGCGCGTCACGTCACAAATGGCGGCCGCGTCATTTGTCACGCGCCTATTGATTTGCAGTTACACGCTGACAGCTGTGGATTGTTGGGATCATGGTTCAGTGTTGAATGGGTTCAGTAGGTGAAATAAAAATGAAACGCTTGTGCTAAACACGAGATTGTTGGATTATGAATATTACAGAACTGTAGGGTGCGTGTGTGTCCAGATGTATGAATGTGAACTAGGCAAAAAGAGTTTACAAGGATCGTAGCTGCCTTCTGTGGTTTCTGCCTAACAATTTTTTTTCAATGGGAAACCATCAAATGAATTCCCCCGCACTGAGCTGAGCGATGGGCAGTGTCAGACTTGTACTGACTAAAACCCACCTATGTTCCTTCTATTGCTCTTTATGTTCCGGGGCCGGTATCTCTTTCGAACAACCCGCAACCCCGGTAGGCGGTGGTCCTGGCAGGCCCCTCTGAAGGAGCGTGTCTTGGGTTCGAACTCGACACTCAGCAGTCTGACGGTCATACTACTAGGCTATCAGAAAACCAATGAAATAAATCGTTATATAAACTGTCTGAAAGATGACATGGCTAGTAAAGACTCCTTTTCTATCCATGTCACTCCACTGCAGTAATCACTACTATTGAAGTTATGACCAATAGAAAAATATGAAACAGAAACACACACTGTACCTACCGAACCCAAATAAATTGGGATAAGGGAGTGATAATGAGTAATAAGACTGTTTTCGGTCTGATATTCAACTGCGCATTTTAGTAGGCTGATCCAGTAACCACTGCTTCGATGTTTCAAAGCAAATTCAGTCTTATTGATAGTTTAACTGTACAACATAGGGTTGCAAACGCGCATTGCACTGATTCCGTGCTTGTGGCCCACTGGAACCTAGTAAGTAGGTATCTGTGTGTGAAATAGCACAGAAAACACAGGGAATCCTAATGTGGTGCTATTAGCCTAAGTATTCGCTTTTTCGTTTAGGCGAAGAGCAGGTTAAGCATCCACATTAGTTTCTGGATTGCCGACTCACGGTACACAAACGCTGTGTGATTCTAAATTGCATTGTTTTGTTTGCTATTTTACAGCTCAAAACAAGAAATAACTATTATCTTTCTGAACAGTGAGTAATTTATTTTTCTCACTCATCATTCTCATCATGTTACTTATATTTTCTTCCGTATCGGCTGCCACCATACCAGTTTATTTTACCTCTCATTATTTTGTTATTGCCAAACAATAAACCATCCATTGCTTTCTTTTAGGGAATATTTAAAACCATATTGAATTGTAAAATTGAAAACACGGTTGGCGCAGTGGCTGAGCGAACGACTGCTGCGCTACGTGTCGCGGGTTCGATCCCCGCGCGGAACATATAGTTGTATGGTCTACCTACAGATACCTATTTGTTCCGGGTCTGGCTGTTTGTGTATGTGATTTTAAATGTTTGTAAACGCACCCACGGTACAGGCGAAATTCTAAGTGTGGGGCAATGTTATTTTTAAGAATAAAAAAGAAAGAATAAAAAAAACACCTTATATTTTACAACCCCAACAATCCCACATTTTAATCCGCATCCAATATTCGCAACAGTAATTGATAACTGGCATATTTACGAGCACTAGCGCATTTATCAAGTAGCTGTCAAGTATACTCGTCACGTCCCCATCGCGGCCTCGTCACGGACTCGTCACGCGTTCGTCACGAGCCCGTCAGACCCCGGGCACTCGCGTCCCCATTTGGGTTGCCATCGATTTCGCATTAGCCACCTTTAGCTTTATCAGCGTGTCGTTTTTGTTTTCCAATGACGGCTTCAAGGGTTCGAAGTCCTTTCAGTGAAATCCGCAGCATGTATCTTTATTCGTTTTTAGGTTGGATTTGTCTTAGTCAATTGTCTGAGTTTAATTTCTCAGGCAGAGTTGTTTTTAATTCTTTTGCTTTAGTATTGCAAACTAGCTTTATTAATAGAGATAAACTGGTTAGTTATGTCTTGTGTTGAGAAGATTTTTCACATTCTGCGCGGCAATTTGGTTTCTAACTTGCACCTAAATACATATGTCTTGATGAGTCGTAGTTCCAAATGTTTTATCTCGATATTATGTGAGCTACGGATAAAGACACAATTTGAAAAACAATAAGCACTGAGATATAGAAAACTAACAACTCAAAACACAAAAAAAAAAACAGTGATAGCCATAGGTCTTGAGTTTGAACCCAAGGTACGCACCTGCCTGCCGGGGTTGCGGGCTCAGACTTTTACTAACTAAAACCCACCCCGGGTTTTAAAAAGTCTGAGACTTCCCTCCCTGTTTCGGCTAGAGGTAACTTCTTCTTCCGTAAAAAAGGTACATAATATGTATCTATCTCACTTGCTTCAGTAAGAGAAACATTGTGAGAAAACCAGCATGCCTGTGAGATAGTTCACGACAGCAGGTTACCCAAGTTAGTGGCATGGGTGGTATAGATACTCTAGCACCAGCTTAGGTACTAATCACCCAATAAAGAAGAAAGACAACTCAAAACACAGTGTTTAGACATACCTACAAATCAAGGCGGTCATATGACGCCGCAAACAAATGACGGCTCTGAGCGATTGACTGCTGTCGCGGGTTCGATTCTTGCACGGAACAAATATTTTAATGGCGTACAGGTAGTTGTTTCGGGCCTGGCTGTTTGTTTATGTGAATACAGGAGAAATTCCTAGTGCGGGGTAACTTTTTTCTAAATAAAAAAAAAACAATCACAATAATCCTGAACATATACTTACGCTTCTACACATTTGACGACATATTAATAGTAGCCGGTGGTACTTAACCAAATCAAGCAATTGATACCTCATCAGCTTATCAATGAAGCATTCTATAATTTCAATCAGACGCTTGGTCGGAGAGGTAATTGGCCACACCCTGTCGCTTGAGCGTGACACGTGAGCTATGATTATTGAGGGATTCAGAAACTATTTGATAAGGTAAGGGAATATTTTGCGCCAATCAAATATTTAGCACATTATAAGGTACTTTTGACTGGGACAGTGTGCACCCATATATAAATTGAAATGTATTCACTTTTAAAACGTATTTTCTTACATACTTCTAACGTAATCAGTCATCTAACAAAAAACAGGCTTCATACCTTTTGGCTTGATAAAAACTGCAGATTGGGTTGATCTTGGCTAAGTCAAGCTTGGCTGGGTTGGTCCGTAGATGGGTGACCACCCATTATATACCGAGTTCCCTTCATGCCACGGAAAGCACGTTAAACTATTTATCCCGGCTGTTATTTGTACGTTTTTGACAGTTGTTATCAGTTGCTCAAAAGTCTTATAACCAGTTTTACCAAGTCTTACCCGTTGTTAAATTGGTTGTGGAGGTCAGGTATGCAGTCGCTCCATGTAAAATACTAGAACTAGCCGGTAAGACTGGCAGTCAACCACAACATAGCTAGGAAAAGGGTAGACAGATGAAGATGAAACCAAAGACAAACAAAGACGATTTTAGAAATAATTTTGGGAAAATATAAAGGAAAATGGTCATTATCTTAATGTTGCATATATGAACCAACTATGCACCGACGTCGCATATCGTCATACACTAAAGTCATAAAGCACCACCACACACACACTCATATGCACATGCTTATGTATGCTAATGAAACACTACATAACCCTGAATATAGATTGCTGTTACTAAGACAGGATGGTAGTTAAGTGCCCACTAACATTTATAGGCTTTTCTTGAGTGTAATTCCTGTGTTTACTGCCAGGAAATAAATTGGGAACGGCAGAGGAAATGGATATAGACAGACCGTGATTAAGTCTGGGATTAATTTTCATGTTAATTTGGGAATAAAACCAAGGAAAATAACTGTCGTGAATACACTGGACAGAGGGATACACCTCATTAGTTGTGGTGATTGGTTTCTTGTTAATTTAATGGAAATAAACTTTTAGAGCTTAGAATGTAAATCTGTCCTACGTTTTATTAAGCAGACATTTTTATTTAGGTATCATAACCTATATTTTATAATAGTGTCAAATATAATGAGATTCTGACTTTTTCGTAATTTATCAATTTTAATAATTTAATTTTAATCACAATTTCTGTATGAGTTTTTATCTATTTTAGAATTTAAGTCATTTAAAATTAAAATATGTGTATGATCTATGGACTTAAGTAGGTCTCAGATAAATAAAAATATTTCCGGTAGAAAATCTGAGGACAATAAAAATATTCAATAAGTTGGGTACTACATAAGAAAAACCGTAAATGAAATGAAAGTAAATGTAGCTTTTTTAACTTCTCCTGCTCTAGTGGAGTGTCTACTTTTTTCTTTTGTGTTCCACGGCCGCGGTATCTCTTCCGAGCAACCCGCAACTGGCCCCTATGAAGATGTTGTAACTGGAAAGAGGTTAACTAGTCTAGACTAAAAACTGCATGTATGGAAGAAGAAAGCATGCTGCGCCGAGCTACAAATAAACTGGGATACAGGTCTATTCTCCTTAATTATTTATTTATCTAACACTTTAAGCACAAAGTACAGAACCGGACTTAATGCTATAGTCATTTTCTACCAGTTAACTTTTGGGTGATGCAGAGACAAACAGTGGTAGGTATTAAACAGAAAAAAAAATTATTACTAGCTTTTGCCCGCGGCTTCGCTCCCGTTAAATTTGGGGTAACACAGGTCCCCTTTCCTGATTTGCAGGTACCTGCTACCTGCTGTTTTACCTTGCGCCTTATTGATTTTTAATAGCAAAGCTAAGTTTTCCCTTTACGGTTTCCTCTTTCTCCCTCATATCCCGCTTTAAAAAAAAAATAGCCTATGTCCGTCTACTGGGTCCCACCTATCTCTGTACTAAAATTCATCAAAATGGGTTAAGCCATTAAGGCGTGAAGAGGTAACAAAAAACAAACTCACTTTCGCTTTTATAATATTAGTAAAGAAGTTAGGATGATACTGTATAACAAACAATATGTTCCTTAAACTTCACAAAATAGACTTAACCACCATATTAATCATTCAATTCATGCCGCTGTTAACACACACGACAGTAACACAAATCCTAGCTGCAGCTGTCACGAGCAGAATCAGCAGCTAGCAATATTTCACTGGGAGAGGCTACTTGAGTCCATGCACGCATCGAGTCGTTTGTCATGTCACAATGGACGCCTCCACCGAACACCAGCATCTACGACAGGGCTTCTGTTGTACCGTTGTGTATCGATATGACTGTTCCGTTGATAGTGAATATTGTTTATACCTACAAAAACTTTTTGGTAAAAAAGGTTGATGAAAAATGATTGCATGTAGCGGAGATGAGAATGTTGAGATGGATGTGTGGAGTGACAAGTATGGATAAAGTAATGAATGAGTATATTAGAGGAAGTTTAAAGATCATTTGCCTTGGTATGAACATGTAATGTGGAGGGACAGAGCGCATGATTGTGACTAAAAGAGTGATAAATCTGAACGTTAATGGACGGAGAGCGAGAAGAAGTCCAAAGAAAAGATGGATGGATTGTGTAAGGGATGATATGAAGGAGAAAGGAGTAAATGATGCCGTGACGTCTGATAGGGGAGAATGTAAGAAGAAAACGTGTTGCGCCGACCCCAAATAGAATGGGACAAGGGCAGGAAAATGATGATGATGGAGATAACGGTGCAAGGATGCACCTTATAGTGCACCCATATTTTGCCAGTTATAATTTTTTTTGTAAGTTGCGATCCTTTTGACATCTACCAGGCTCCAATCTAGAATGCTACTGAGTTGTGACGGAAAAACCTAATAACACTGGATTGACCTGAAAATCGCACCCAGGACCTAATGTTGAGCAGTCATGCTTACCACTGCTAGACTAATGAGGCAGTCCCATAAAATAAAGACAAGAATTTTATAACGATAATTTTAGTGAAGTTTTAGGTACTTCTAAAATGTCACACAAAATAATTATCTTGTTCTCGGGAAGCCTAAAAATTCTAAGTCAGTTCCATTACATTCCATCTTAGATTGGTTGGACAAGTAAAAGACGTCAAGGATGATATTTATTAGGTTTCCTAAGCAATCACGTGATCACATACTATTGAAACACCACCTCTCTCCTCAAACAATAACATTAAATATTTCTTTGCTCTTTATGATTATTAGTAAATATAAGTAGTATTTGTAAATGTAACCATTCGTTTGTAATAACGGTACAACACAGACTACTTACAGTACTGTCCCTCCGCCTCCCTCAAATCCATCCCAAAGTTGTATACCGTAATTCTTGTGACTTGTATGGTGTATATAATAAGGAATATTTTATCTATCTCATTTTCAGTATCATTTCTTAATGTATCTATCTACAATTACTGCTATTAATGTGACTAAAATACTTGCTAGTTAACCACGAGTCTCTTACAAGTACCTCGTCTCATCTCAAATTAAATTCATCTTAACCACGATGCACCCTAAATAATATCATGTTCCTCGTCACGTGACGGTAGCCGCTGCACGTGGCCCGCAAGATTTATAGCGTCTACTGCGGCCATATCTCACCCGGAGCAGGGAGCAGGAGAAAGTTGCTAATACATAGCTGATACTGTACCGCGTTATATTTTATTTGAAGACTGCGAGTGTTCGTGTATTAATCCTTATCCATACTAATATTATAAAAGCGAAAGTGAGTTTGTTTGTTTGTTACGTCTTCACGCCTAAACGGATCCTGGAGACGGACATAGTCTAAACAAAAGTGAGAAAAAGGGGAAAAGAGGGAAGCAAGATATTTTTTTTTCGATCATCGCGCAGTTTAAAGTTAGAGTTAGCCCAAAGTAACTATGCCACGCGGACAAAGTCGCGGGCGGAAGCTAGTCGTTGAATAAATAGGGGGGGGGGGGTAAAAATTTCAGGATCAGACCTGAGGATATACGCATTTCTGTGTGATGATCTATTTTTTTTGCGTATAGTAAATCATCAAATAACTTCCCCCACTCTAGGTTTAGCGAGGGGGAGTGTCAGACTTTTACTGACCCTTTATGTTCTGGGGCCGCGATATCTCTTTCGAACTACCTGCAACCCCAGGTCTGAATAGTTCATTTGGTTGCCTTTTGGCAATCATATACTTCAACATTGCAAGTTTGTCTAAATTGTGTGTGTGTCTTGTCATATTTGTCTGGTTGATAAAAAGTCTTCCAGATCAGAAGACTTTTGATAACGCCGGGAAGAAAAGAAAGATAGAAATATACGGTTTTACAATAATAAAAACAACGACAGAATAAAAACCTCGTTCCCATCTTTCTGGTTACTAAGGAACTAATTCTAACAGTATTTCTACATTAAAAATAATACGATCGGTTTTGGCAAAATTAATAGCGACGATCCACAAGCCCACAGGGTCTCGTCATATTATATTGAGCATAGCTTGCCACTCGATTACTCCGCCCAAGGGCATATCGCTAGGAGATCTATAGTGTTACATGTTGGTGTGACAGATCTCATACGTGAATGCACCAGATGGCATGACAACATTTGTGTGAATTTCGATAATCTGTAGTAACCAGTCCTATATACTGTTTACGAGCTGTGTTTTGCTATATTGAGATCGGTTTTGTGAAGTAAAATGAATGTTCTGGTAACGTAGTTTGTCTAGGTATATTTAGTAAGACCTTATTAATAATTCAACTCGCAATGCCTCGTAGGTCGAGAAGTCGCAAGTACGACTGCTGAGCATGAGGTGGTGGATTCGAATAACGGGTCAGGAAAGTGTTATTCCGGGGTTACGGGTTGTTCGAAAGATACCACGGTCCCGAAACGTAATGGGCAACTGAAGGAACATAGGTAGGTTAAATAAATAAAAATAAAATAAATATCTTGGGACAACTCACACACGGCTATCTGATCCCAAGCTAAGCAGAGCTTGTGTTATGGTAACCAGACAACTGATATATACATACTTATATAATTTATAAATACATACATATTATAGATAAATCACACCCAGACACAGAACAAACAATCATGCTCATCACACAAAGTTTGTCACAGTCAGGGCCACTAACCACTAGACCAACAGGCCCGTCTAGCCAGTAGCAGTAGGCGGGTTCTAGTCAGTACAAGTCTTACACTCCCTCCCGCTCCGCCCAGAGCGGGGAAAGTTATTTGATATTTTCCCATCCGCAAAAAAGTTAGTTTAGGTAGATAAAGCAAGAACTTATCAAACAATGACTCAACTCAAACTGCCTCGTAGATTGAGAGGTCGCAATCGCGACTGCTGAACGTGAAGGCTTGGGTTCGATCAATGAGTCGGGTAAAGTATTATATATACCGCTGTCAAACCAATTGTGGACTACAAGCCCGATGTTATGCTATCAAACTATTTTTAATGAGATTTTGTTGAAATTTCTACTCTAAGAACTAGTTTTCAACCGGTGGCAAATTTGTTTGCTACATTTAATTGTAATTTTTTGACCCACATATTCGTATACTCTGTCGTCATTTTCTTCGTACACAAACTATTGAGTTCAAGTTGCTACCCTCTAAATTGAATAAATGAGGTAAACAACAAAATAATGTGACTGCACCACTACGTAATTATTATATTATTTATTTATTCATTTATTTCAAGTAACAATACGACTCTTTTTAAGTAACATCAAAGATAACAATTTCAATAACAATGACAGAAAAATACAATAAAATTACATCACAAATAAATTAATTACTTTACAAACGAATTAAGATTATTAATATTAAATTTAAATGCATTAGATTATAATTAGATTAACTGTCAGTACATACAAATTTCATAAAACTAAAAGTCAATTTAATTTCGTTTAAAAAAAATAAGTTACATATTCATACCGAATTATAAATATTGTTTAATGTTTAAGTACCGATCGTACAAAAAAAAGTGTATGTGTCAGCTCCGACGCAGGACTGGAGTTTACTCCTTAGGTACGATTGTCTAAACATACGCAAAAAGAGTTTATTTAACTGAAAAAAGATTAATACCATATGAAAGGGTAAATTAACAAATTAATGAAAATAATATACATATATAAATAAGTACGATTGTCTAAACATACGCAAAAAGAGTTTATTTAACTGAAAAAAGATTAATAGCATATGAAAGGGTAAATTAACAAATTAATGAAAATAATATACATATATAAATATATATTTATTCATTTTATATACATCCTTACTAATATTATAAAAGCGAAAGTGAGTTTGTTTGTTACCTCTTCACGCTTTAATGGCTAAACCGATTTTGATGAATTTTGGTACAGAGATAGTTGGGAACCAGGAGACGGACATAGGCTAACTTTTTTGAAAAAAAAGTGGGATGTGAGGGAGAAAGAGGAAAGAAAAGGGAAAACTTAGCGTTGCTATTACAAATCAGTCAGGCGCAAGAAAAAAAACTGCAGGTCTGCTTGGTGTGTTATACCGAATTTAACGCGAGCGAAGCCGCGGGCGAAAGCTAGTTTATTATAACTAATCGGCGAAATATTTTACATTAAACTTTTCACAATAGTCAATTTCAGATGTGCACAAATATTTTATTAGGAATGTTGATAAATTATGTAATTATTATTATCTGACTATTATCATTTTTTTTTAATATTATTTTTAAATATTAATTAGATCAACATTGCTTTCATTATTAATTACAGTGACAAGTGGTTTATGGTAACTAAAATAAGACACCTGGACGTTGGTAGATACGTGGTTCAGGAATCTCAAAAATACCGCATCAATGGTTGTACCATACCTCGTTGTCCCCATTGCTCTATCAGAAACAATATCTAAATTCATTTCAGATTTTAAAAATTGTATTAATTTCAATCCGTCATCTTTGCTAAGATCGATATTAAAATCGCCACTTAGTACGAGCGGCAGTAACTGGTATTCTTTTCTTAATAGTTTTGATCCACCTTCTGTATAAGACAATAATGCCTCAAAAATGAAATCTATTACATCATTTACCTTAACCTTTTTATTAACATACATTAACCTTTACATTACATTAACCTTTTTATTAACAGGAATGTAAATCGAAACTATAACAATGTGATTACAAATCGATTCTTAAGGCGCTGTACAAAGCAAACACTTCGTAAAACGTCTAGTTTTTCGTCGCAAAGTTAGCCGTATCTGTACATGCCAGTAGCCAAAAAAAATTACCGTGTATAGTTCAATACATAAAGTAAAGAGTTAAACAAAATAAGTTTACAAAAGTGGTCTAGTACTACGAAAAAAAAAATTGTTTAAAAAGACCAAGAAAAAAAAAATTCGTCTCGAAATTCTCAATTTTTTCAGCGACAACCATCATATTTTTTATATCTATAACAAAGAAAATTGTATAAACTAAAGAGATATCTAAAAATTTTCAAACACGGAGCTGTATTTTTTACCCGACTGCGCACCGCAAAGGAGGGTTATGTGTTCATCAGTCTATGTATGTATGTTTGTTCCTTTGAAGCACTATACAGACTAAACGCCTGGGCCGATTTTTATGATTCACACGTCATTTATATTCAATAAAAACTGCAAAATGACCTACATTTTGGCGGACATGATATTCAAATAAAATCAAACACCGAAATATTTTCGACCTTATTTCTATTCTTTCGATGCAATACTGTCGTGTGCTTGTGTCAGACCATGCCTAGTATGCAGCTAGCGTCACTTCCGCGAATACCTAAAGATTAGCTTATTTCCGCGCCTTAAGGAGTAAACTCCAAAAATATTTATTTATTAAATTTATATACATTTATTATAACTAATCGGCGAAAAATATCACTGACGGACGACAAATTTCATAAAGCGCCATCTAGTAATATTCAACTGTACGCCAAACACCTTAGGTGCACGCGCACCAAAAACGTAACGAGGTCATTCATCAGTAGATTTTACACCTCACATTTTTCTCATACCGGGCGCCTTAAATATGAAAATCGATTCTTAAGGAGTAAACTCCAAAAAATGTATAAGTAATTGTGTTAAGTAGAAGAAAATTTGTTCCGGATCTTCACATCGCGCCGGCCAGTGGAATCGCAGCGTATGATCCTACGTCATCTAAACGCCCCACCTAACGTAAAACCCTCGACCATACCGAGGGACACTCGCTCGCCGTCACTTAGAGTGCGCATACATCGGCCATTTTTTTATTTTGTACGACACCCATTCAATATTATACAGTCTTATGGAAACGGAAGTTTTATCAAGTCCAGCAGACTAAAACCCACCCATGTTCCTTCTATTGCCCTTTACGTTCCGAGGCCGCGGTATCTCTTTCAACTGGAGCTTGACATTCAATTTTAGCCTCTACAACCACTCAAACAAATGCCAATGTCACACCAAAAATCCTCCCACGAACAGCACAACAAACGCACACAGTTACACAACGGTGTGACAACCACCAGTCACTTATGCGGCGTACGGAGCGCCAGATTTATTGTCGTCTGCTGTACACGCGGTGGACACGTCTCAGGCTGAGAGACGAGCGGATTTATGATGACATTTATTGGACGAATTAAAACTGTGTGGGCAATTTGTCTGTTTAAACTGAGATTGGCGGTCAATTTGGTTGAATTACTTGAGGTGTTAATGTGTGGAAGTGTTGTGCAGTCATTTGATTCGTTTAAAGAATAAGAATAATAAAAAATACGTGTGGCACTCGAGGACTGCCGCGGTTAAGCTATTGCATAGCATTTTTTTTATCAAATTATGCAAATATAAAAAAAAACTTATGCAATAAATAAAAAAAATCTAAATATAATATTTAAAAAGTACTTCCAATGAAAAGAAGTCGCAAAAAGAAAAACAAGACCTTGGGTTTGATCCAACGTAATGTCGTTCGACTATCCGATTCTCTACCAAACACTCTAATAAAACATTGGAATCGTGAATGAAATAACTGACCGTAATCGAAAAAGGCTAGGCAGATGATGAATCGTAAAGAAAGTGTTAGGTTTTTTCGTTACGAAATTTCTGGATTCGGTCTCCACGCTCAAGGCCCGCGATAGAAGCTATGCAATAGCTTAAAAAATATTGACTTTTCAATTTATTGACCACCAACTTTTTCATAATGTAAAACAACATTATGTCGTGATGGCCCAGATGTTAATCACCTCGCCTCTCATGCATAAAGTTGTGGGTTTATTCCGAGCAAGTATCAATGTGATTTTTTCAATCAATATGTAATTTCTAAAATTTATCTAAGACATCACAGATATCGGCGAAGGAAAACATCGTGAGGAAGCCTAGATTTATAAGCGAGAGATGTATAAGCGAGGCCGTGGGCAAAAACACTAGTTTTTGCCCGCGGCCTCGCTTATACTCGCGTTAAATTCGAGGTAACACAGTTCCCCTTTCCTGATTTGCAGGTACCTGCTACTTGTAGTTTTTACCCTAGCGCCTTATTTATTGTAATAGCAAAGCTAAGTTTTCCCTTTTTTCCCTCTTTCTCCCTCATATCTCAATCTTTTTAAAAAAAAATAACCTATGTCCGTCTCCAGGGTCCTCTCCAGGGAACTATCTCTGTACAAAAATTCATCAAAATCGGTTTGCCCATTTAGGCGTGGAGACGTAACAAACAAACAAACTCACTTTCTCTTTTATAATATTAGTAAGGATATAAGTCCTAAATTGCTAACCCGTCTTGAGCAAGCGTGGTGATCAATCCTCGTGCCTTTTCTGTATAAAGAGGCATTTGCCCAACAATTGAACAGTTATACGTCTTCTTCACTATAATCATGTTTACTATCTTGCAAATCACTTGTGTATTGGTCGTTTTAAGTCATTTAACCTTATTAAGACATCATGACTTCTTACTTATGTAAGGATTCGCCAAAATCGTTAGTTTGCAAAGTTTATTTGTTTTCCTGCATTAACAAAATAACCGAAATAGCAGTCAAAACATATCAGGTAAACAAACACCTCAGTAACACCAAAACTACTTCATATAAATGCCCAAATCCCAAAGTAAATACACGAATCTTACATAAACTGTACACCTTCAGACACTCATATAGACGGCTATACAGGGTGTTACGAATACTCGGAGCTCGCAAGAAAATATCGTGGGAACCTAACCACATCCCCACAGGTGTTGGCAACGCGATTTTCTTTTTTTTTTTCGCCACCGACCGACCGCATTTCTCAAAGCAGCGCCCTGTTTTTGGTTGAATTTTTTTTTCGAGGTTTTCCTACGAATTCAGCCATCGGATGCGCGCAGTTTTTGTAATGATCTCGTTATGACAAGTGTTTGGTTTTCGGTATGATTTTTGACGTTGAAGTTGAATGGGTTTGATGTTGTAAGCGATTGAAAAGCGAATGAAAAAAATTTTATTCTAGAGCACTTTTTTTAACCTGTAATCCTTTTGTTGTGTCTGCAATGTTGGCTATCAAACTCCTTTCCTATACATTTGTTCTTGGCTTTTAAGTCTCATTAATCTAGGTCTAACTAATAAAAAAATTAAATAGGTACTCACAATTGAAAAACCCTTTTTACTCAGTACGGTCGGGTTTTTTCAGTTATACCAGTACAGGCAAAATTACTTGTCAAAGTACTGTAGTTGCCCAAGTCCAAACCGTTGATCTCTATGGAGAAGAATGAGCAAAAAGCTATATTCAGACAGTACTGTAATAACTGTGGGTAATTTCGTAATTAAATTAGCATAAAACACATAAAGACATTTGTTTTAATTTATATACTATATTTGCATTCCATACAAATTCTGACGACATGGTTGGTGAACTGCGTGTCGCGGGTTCGATCCCCCCACGGAACAAATATTTGTATGGCCTACAGATATTCTAGGTCTGGCTGTTAGTATATGTTCTGTACATCTTTATTTGTTTGCTTTAATTGTTAGCAAACGCACCTACAATACAGGAGAAGTTTCTAGAGTGCGGCACCATTTTTTTTAAACCTATTCTAGTCTATAATAAACAACCTGAGTATTCGAACATCATTGCAAACCAGCCTGCACTCTGCTATAAAACCTCCACAGTACTATAATGGTTTGATTTGAATATTTCAATAAAATGCGCATATAACATTTTTAGGATTATAATTTAAATCATATTTTAATTTACATTTCTTTCCTCAAACCTACGCTTCCGACATTTTCTTATTCTATTCTAATTTTAAAAACGACCTGAGTATTTGAACTTTATGGTAAACCAGCCAGCATTGGTTAGGTTATAAAACCTCCACAGTAAACAGCTAAATACATCACTATATTTGCTTCCAAATAACCAGCGTATTACCAAATGCTTGAATAGAAATAGAAGTTCATTCAAATCTCATTTCTATTCACACGGTAGCCAGCAAAGCGCTCTAACAACAAAATCATTATAATCAGCAGTGCTCACTGAGAATACATTATCAGTGAATAAACAGGGCTGGACCATCACGCAAAATGTTTGCTGGCGAATTATTGAAGCCACTAGTGCTGTAACTGGGGTACTAAAATTAGGGTTCAGTTATAGGCTGCTAACTTTGTTTATTTCGTTTTGAAGAAAACTGAAACAGAATATGCTATTAGGTTTTTTCATCATTAATTTTTCAGCAGACATGAAGTCTGGATTTGTGGGATATGGAACTTAACGATAACTTAACTTTGTACCCTTTCTTTTTTAACGGATAGAAAATCATCAAATAACTTGCCCCGCTCTGAGCGGAGCTGGTAGTGTCAGACTTTTACAGACTAAAACCCAACCATGTTCCTTCTTAAGCCTTTCATGTCCCTCGGTATCTCTTTCGAACAACCCGCAACCCCGGCAACTGGCAAGCAGTGGCCCTGGTAAGCCCCTCTGCTTTGCTGACATCTCTTTGAGGCCCGCGTGGATCACCTTTAACTGGCGAATTGTGAGTGCACTATTACAAGCAAAGGTGTATCTACCTCTGCTTGACCATTTAGGGAATACAAGAGTAGTGTTACGTACTATCGTACTCTATACTATTTAGTTAATAGACAAATTCGAGAAACGCGCTGCTAACTTAGCAAATTTACTTAAACTAAAGTCAAAATCTTGGAAGCGTATCCCGAACTTTGTATAGCAGGCTTGTTGATATTAAAGATATTAAACAGTAATCCTTACTAATCCTTACTAATATTATAAAAGCGAAAGTGAGTTTGTTTGTTTGTTTGTTTGTTACCTCTTCACGCTTTAATGGCTAAACCGATTTTGATGAATTTTGGTACAGAGATAGTTGGGAACCAGGAGACGGACATAGGCTAATATTTTTTTGAAAAAAGTGGGATGTGAGGGAGAAAGAGGGAAGAAACGGGAAAACTTAGCGTTGCTATTACAAATCAATAAGGCGCTACCGAATTTAACGCGAGCGAAGCCGCGGGCAAAAGCTAGTAATATTATAAAAGCGAAAGTGAGTTTGTTTGTTTGTTACCTCTTCACGCTTTAATGGCTAAACCGATTTTGATGAATGTTGGTACAGAGATAGTTGGGAACCAGGAGACGGACATAGGCTATTATTTTTTTAAAAAGAGTGGGTTATGAGGGAGAAAGAGGGAAGAAACGGGAAAACTTAGCGTTGCTATTACAAATCAATAAGGCGCTACCGAATTTAACGCGAGCGAAGCCGTGGGCAAAAGCTAGTTGGCAATAGAGTGAATAAGGTTCTTCTGGTAAGCGCTATAGACTATACTAAACTTAGACGCTGTCCTCCTTTAACGGATTAGTAAATTCGACTTCCAGTTTTTTTTTAAATATTTTGCACACCTAGATCTAAACGAAAGTAACTCAAAATAGTATACAATTATAGTCATAGTAACGTAAATTTTTAGTTACTTTTGTATTCGAATGCTCGGTAATTATACGCAAATCTAACATCATACAATTTACAAATGGTGTAATTTTATTACAATCTGAAATAAATTTTATGTTCATAACTTCCCATACAAATAGTAATACTTTTTTTTCATCTCCTAAAAAAAAACCTTTTTTGTGATGCCTCAGTTCAGATCTAGGCGTGCGATTTAACTTTTCTTTCGTTCTTTGAAGTGTTTCTTGATTTCAAGTACCTATAGAAGCTGAGATGTTCAAGGTGTCTAGTATACGGATCAATTTATATAGCCATAAGATTAAATAACTTTTTATTTAAAGCAAAAATTAAATAATTGTATTATCGTTGTACCTATTTAGTCCAACTTATTGGCAATGATAACCATTCTTTAGTTTCCGATCTTTTTGCAAATAAATGTTCTAAAATTAAAAAAAAAAACGATGTGAAGCCTGGAACCTTAAAAAAATGTTGTATCTTTCCCCTTTCGTTTTCTTTTATTTATATATTTATTGTATCAACAGTCTAGTCCTTTTAACTTAATAAATAACTAGCTTTGTCCCGCGGTTTCATTTAAGGCGCTGTAACAAGCTAATCTTTAAGTATTCCCGGAAGTGAGACTAGCTGCATACTGGGCATGGTCTGACACAAGTACACAACAGTACTGCATCGAAAGAATAGAAATAAGGTCGAAAATATTTCGGCGATTGATTTTATTTGAATATCATGTCCGCCAAAATGTAGGTCATTTTGCAGTTTTAATTAAATATAAAAAAAATACAGTTCCGTGTTTGAAAAATTTTAGATATCTCTTTAGTCTATAAAATTTCCTTTGTTATAGATATAAAAAATATGATGGTTGTCGCTGAAAAAATTGAGAATTTCGAGACGAAAAGATTTTTTTCGTTGCCTTTTTAAACATTTTTTTTTGTCGTAGTTCTAGACCACTTTTGAAAACTGTTTTTATTTAACTCTTTACTTTATATATTTGATTATACACGGTAATTTTTTTTGGCTAGTGGCATGTACAGATACGGCTAACTTTGCGACGAAAATCTAGACGTTTTACGAAGTGTTTGCTTTGTACAGCGCCTTAAGTAGACCGTGAAACAAAGTAGCTTTTGTGTTAATCCAGGGTGTAAGCTATCTATAAATTAAATTTCGTCCAAAATCTTTAAGCTATTTTTGCGTAAAGAAGTAACTTTAGCCTTAATAACATTAGTGTGATAACTACAACGCCTGCTTCAACTTCCAAACGAAACCTTTAGTTTACCCACAATATTTTCCCTTCAATTTAGTAGCTCCCAAATGTGGCAACACTACGCATGAAACTCGTGCGAAGCGGTCTGCAACTGACAGCCAACTGAATTATGTAGCGGGACGCGTCACTAGCAACTGTAATGATCGTTTTAAATACGTATTGTTTTATTCTGAGCTACATGTTCTGGAAACTGATATGACAGCCAAAAACCGGGACATTCTGAATGAAAAATGATTGACATTATTGATTGGAAATACTGGGAAAGTTACTGTTACGATGGAACATAAATAGATTATGGTTACTGAATTTAAATTGACTAGCTGTGTCCAGCAGTTTCACCTGCTGCTCAGGTCCTGTAGTGGGCCGGCTTTATCACTTAGGGGTTTAAAAAAAGATGTTGGCCAATTCTCAGACCTATCCGATTTGCACACAACTGGTCGTTTTGCAGGAGTTTGGTACCTAACAAACACCGCGACACGAGAATATATTTTTTTTATTAAAATAAAAACTTTGCCCCACACGAGGAATTTCTCCTGTATTGTGGGTGCGTTTACAAACATTTAAACTCACATACAAAAACAGCCAGACCCGGAACAACTATCTGTTAGCCATACAAATATTTGTTCCGTACGGGGATCAAACCCGCGACACGCAGCGCAGCAGTCGATCGCTATATACATATATGCGTCATACATATATAATAGATAGCCTTGGGAATATATGGTCTGAAATTGAACTCATTAACTACCCAAGCAATATGAATAAAATTGAAACAGAATCACTTCGAAACTATAAACTTTCGACCAAAAAATAATAATTAAGTAAATCGGTAGCATCGGTGAAAAAACGCTCGACTAAAGAACTTACTCCTTTTTTGAAGTCGGTGAAAATAGAAAAAGGCACTAAATAAATATAAATAGGGACGAAAATTTTTAAACTGACTTGATCAATAACATCCTACTAATATTATAAATGCGAATGTTTGTGAGGCTGGAGGCCTTAACTGCAAGGCATCCACAGGATTGAGATGCCATTAAAAAAAGGATGGATGTATGGATCTTTGTTACTTTTTCACGTCAAAACGGCTGAATGGATCTTGATGAAATTTGGGACAGAGATAGATAATAGTCTGGAATAACACATGGATACTTTTTCACGCGGGCGAAGCCGCGTGCGCCAGCTAATTATTTATAACATTTAAAACGTTGTTTAATTTATATATATATATATATATATAACATTTATATCTACAGCACATAATAAAAATATAACAAAACACAACAAAAAACATGCTGGTTAAGTCTGAAGCTCAAACAAACCTAGACGTTGATAATCCCAAGCAATCTAAAGTGAAACAAAAGAAAAAGGGTTATGCCATTCATGGCCGAGTCTACAAACACTACAATTAACTTTTTTCCTTGGTTTTCTCTTACAAATTACCTGTCACTGCAAGCAATCTTTAGACTCCATATGTGGGAGCAAAAAGTATCATTTTGCAACGAGGTTTTTGTTAAAGCCACTTCGGCGTCAGAAAGCGTCTGACTAAAAAGTTAAGGCGCTGGAGACTAAACTCCATGGACACTCTGTTCACGGAGTTTCTTGCCTATTCTTCTTCATAGATATCAACGCTTTGGAATGGGCAACTACAGTAATTTCACAAGTTATTATGCCTTGTGACCGGGACTGTAGCTTCATCATTTTGTTTCTTGGCATTCAAAAGTGCCTGTAATCGTCTAATTGAAATAAACGCTTCGAGTTTGAGTTTCTACATAATATCACGCTAAGAATCCTGCAGGGTAAGGCAGAGGTGTACCTTATGGTAAAGCGTTTACCCGACCCGCCAGTTATGTTTAAGTTCCATGTATAAATCCAGACTCCAATTGACAAATTCCTGTTGGAAAAACCCCAAAAATCATTTGCTCGGGAATTGAACCCAAGACCATACCAGACCAGTTTTTTTATACTTTGCCCCATACTAGGATTTTTTCATGTATCCTGGGTGCATTTACAAACACTTAAATTCACATACACAAACAGCCAGACCCGGAAAAACGATCTGTAGGTCATACAAATATTTAAATATAACTTGTGAATGCATTGCATATTTTAAGTAACACTACGTCCATTCCCATTCATTACGACGTCTCACAAACTATTCACTATCTCGTCAGTATAAAACAGTATCGAACTATCCCATTTAATTCCGATGCACCAAGATTTTACCCCAATTGAGATTCCGCCGGCGTTTCCTTACAAGATCTGTTGCAACGTCTGGCAAACACAAAGATACGTACGATCTTAATTCGAGTTAATCCGGGTAAGAAAGCGGGCGTCGCAAGGTGGACACACTATGTGGACGGACGTGTGTTGAATTTCAGCTGGATGAGGGCAGAAAGTAAGCGCTTTGAAGCGATGCAGCGGGCTTGTTGGGATTGGAGGTTTGTGTGGTAAACTGTCAGATGTAGCCAGTGTAGTGGATAAAGGATGCGTAGCTTGTAGTGCTATAACATGTTTACTGTAAGGACTATACATACATCATCATGTGGCTACTAAAACTCGTGTCGCAGGTTCGATCCCCGCGCGGAACAAATATTTGTGTGACCGACAGGTTCCAGGTCTGGAAGATTTTATTCTTTATTATTTGTGTTTAATTTAGACGACGATAAGTTGAACTCAAAGGAACGCAAAGACCAACTGACGTATTTTGACGTAATGTTTTTACTTATCAAAAAAATCTAACCCACCCATTTTTACCCACAAAATATGCGCGTGCAAAATTTTGCGACAATTGCTGATAAAATGGGCCTCTTGTAAAATTTAGACATTTTATGTTAGGAGGTCTTGACGTTTCTCCGTTAATATTCCATTACACGCAGTTTTGAATAATCAAAAGCAAAATTATGAAGCTACTGTAACAGTCTTAGCGACAAAGCATTATATCTACAAATGTTTTAGTTAACATATTAACACGAATGATGTAACCAAGGTTTTGTAACAATATTCTGTTTTAAAACAGTGTCCATGGAGTGTCTTGCCCATTCTTCTCCATATAGATCTACGCTTTGGAATGGGTAACTACATGCCTTGTGACTGGGACTGTAACTTCATTTTATTGTTTTCAACGTTTCAAAAAAAAAAAAAAACAAATATACATGTCGAATTGTGAACCTCCTTTTTTTCGTCGGTTAAAAAGTGCCTGTAACTGGCCTACTTGAAATAAATGATTTTCATTTGATTCGAATGGACTGTACTTGTGGATTATTGTGTGCGAGTCCCAAATAAAAGTTTTTCTTTCTTTCTTTCTTTCTTTCTTTCTTTATTATGTAAACAGAAAGTCTTACAGTCAAATTAATGTGTATTTAAGCTTAAATTACTCGAACACCACTTTACAGCCGGGTCCACTTCATGCAATCTAATTTTCTTAAATGGTTTTACTTTTTCCTTCAGCTGTTTTAATGGCCGCGAATTTAGTCAAACTTAATTCGTTCTACCTCTAGTCTATCTAGTTGTGTCTGTAACGTGTCGTTTGATAACTGAATTGTAGAATACGGCTCTTGTTTCAACGTCTAACGTCTTTGTTTTACTTACAAAATGCTCTTTGTGTGTGTTCTTGGGTAAATAAATGATGGAATTCACGTAAGCAGATAAGGTTGTAAAGTAAACAATGACTTATTATACTTAAGTACTAACGCTGTAACAACAACATTGTAAAACCACATGATTTTAAAAGAGTAACCATGGAGTTTCTTGCCGGTCTTCTCCATAGGAAACGACCAACCCGAATCGTGCATCTTTTTTCGACGTTTTATAAGTGCCCATGTAGGCCTATGTGAAAGAAAAATATTTTGGATTTGAAGGAAGGAGAATTATGTGTGCATATGTAGTTTCATTTTATTTAAGACTAGCTTTTGCCCGCGGCTTCGCTCGCGTTAAATTCGGGGTAACACAGTTCCCCTTGCGCCTAAATGATTTGTAATAGCAACGCTAAATTTTCCCCTTTTCTTCCCTCTTTCTCCCTCACATCCCACTTTTTTTTTTTAAATTAGCCTATGTCCGTCTCCTGATTCCCAACTATCTCTGTACCAAAATTCATCAAAATCGGTTTTGCCATTAAATCGTGAAGAGGTAACAAACAAACAAACTCACTTTCGCTTTTATAATATTAGTAAGGATGATAAAAAAAACCGGCCATGTGTAAGTCAGACTTCACAACAAGTTCTATACAAAATTGCGACATGAACGGCCATATGATTTGACTGCGTAGACAGACAGACAGGTCTCCGTTTTTTTTCCTTTTGATGGCCGGCACCCTAATAATGATAAAAAAAAATAATGATAACAATTTTAATGAAATAAGCAGTACCTTTGTGCTTCTATCTTAATGTAATGTCCTGTCAGGTATTTTGTGTGTACACAAATAAATAATTTTGTACAAGAAAGAGTACTTAGTTTTTGTAGTATATTTGTCGGTGTTAAAGTGGATAAGAAAAGCTGGCTAGATTTCACAAATGTAAACAGCCATCTTATACTCAGCAATTTATTGCAATCTAACTGTTATTTTTATTGTCAGATTATGGCGAAAAATTGTATTCAAATTTTGTTGAAAACATAATACAAAAACTTCATCCGCTTTAAAAGTTACTTTCAACTCTCTTTTCTTTCTTTGTTATTCTTATTCCTTACCTTTATTATTCCGCAAAAAACAAAAAGATATGAAAGACAAACAGCGTTTCCAACAAAATTAAGAAACAAAAATATCCACTCAGGAATAAATTCAACTGTCAGTGTCACACGAACTTCTAACTCCATTCAAATTAATCGTTTTAAGTACATTTTAAATCGACTTAGAAAAGTTGGATGGCACGACAAAAAACAATTTTAACTCGGAAAAAAGAAAAAGGGGAGGTATCCCGATACAAAAAGACAGGCCGAGAGCGCTGACGCTAAGTGAATAAGTGAATAGTTAAAGTCTCATAATATTTACATAAAGCGAACATTAGCGGAGTGGCTTGAGACGGAAGATGTAGCGTAGGGATTGATCCGCGACGTTTCATCAAATTATAATGATGGGGCAAGTTTTCATCGTTTCTATTTTAAACGATAATAAACTGCTTTTTGGAGTTTACTCCTTAAGAATCGATTTTCATATAGGCGCCCGGTATGAGAAAAATGTGAGGTGTAAAATCTACTGATGAATGACCTCGTTACGTTTTTGATGCAACTTTGGTGCAACCGCACCTATGGTGTTTGTCGTACAGTTGAATATTACTAGATGGCGCTTTATGAAATTTGTCGTCCGTCATTGACATTTTTTTTTTTACTTAAGGAGTAAACTCCAGTCGTGCGTCGGAGCTGACACACACACTTTTTTGTATTATAAGGCTTTGGCCAAGGTTTGACCAAGTAAACCAGAGCCGTGCTAAAGATCTTTAGGTTGATGATATCATCTAAATCGGGAAACAGCAGGATAATAGACGCTCGAACTACGTTCCAAAAACGGAAATTAGGCAAAAAACAGGGAAGGTCGGCTTAATACGAAACCACTTGGTAAGATTGGTGGTCAGACTTTCGGGAGTCTGACTACCTGGAACGACCGACAAAAATCTACCAATGACTACCAGGAAAAATAGCTTAACTTACTTTCTTGGCATGGAGAAAACTCGGTATGTAACGGGTCAAACATCCACAGACCAACCTAGGCAAGCGCGGCTTAACTTAAAAATCAAACCGAGCGGCTGTTATTATTTAGCCACGAGCTTCTCCTCATTACAACAACTTACGAGATATAAAAATCCTTACTAATATTATAAAAACAAAAGTGAGTTCGTTTGTTTGTTACCTCTTCACGCCTAAATGGCTGAACCGATTTTAATGAATTTTGGTACAGAGATAGTTGGAACCCTGGAGACGGACAAAGGCTATTTTTTAAAATAAATCCCCACTTCTCTTGGGGGAGAAAGATGGAAGAAAAGGGAAAACTTAGCTTTGCTATTACAATAAATCAGGCGCAAGGGCGAAACTACAGGTAGCAGGTACCTGCAAATCAGGAAAGGGGTACCGTGTTACCCCGAATTTAACGCGAGCAAAAGCTAGTAGAATATATTTTATTATACACCAAAATTGAAACACAACTGTTTGACAACATTGCTAATTCTATGGTCACAATGGCAGTCTTACCAAAAAACAAACAAACAAGCATGCTAGCAGAACAACATACTAGCTCTAACAAACCGCTAATCCCCACACTTTGAGCCGACAAAATAACAAGGCGAAGCAAGCGTATGGATCGTGGAAAATGAACCAAATAAAAAAAAAATACACGAACCGCGTTGATCGAATACTCTCTTTGATGTAATACCCCTACATTCCATAGCAGCATGACTGTGTGAATATGTAATGACGTAATAGAATTGCCAGCTAAATGCCGTGAAAATGGCTTTTATGTAATATCCCGCATTTTCTTTGTCGATATGGAATGTTGCAGCCATTGTTCGCGTATGTGGATGATATAGGTAGGTATTGCTGTTTGATGGGAAGCCCGCAGCTTTTAATTTTAGTTGAACATGACTTTTCATATTTGTGGCGGTTAAATTTTACGAATGTTTATTAG
This sequence comes from Ochropleura plecta, assembly GCA_905475445.1. Taxonomy (NCBI): domain Eukaryota; kingdom Metazoa; phylum Arthropoda; class Insecta; order Lepidoptera; family Noctuidae; genus Ochropleura; species Ochropleura plecta. The sequence goes on from FR997728.1 coordinate 2,544,418, forward strand.
GATTGATTTAACATTAATCAAAATCTGGAAGTAAATTTACTTTTAAAAGAAAAGTTCGTAACCACTATTTAGGTCCGTCTACCAATTAAAATTCATAGTAATTACTGTTTCTCGTTTTAATATATTTTTTGAATGTACAAATAATATAATAATAATATAATAATATATATTATTAGTTTATTTAATAAGTATACGTGTATTGCGTGTATCTGTATAAATATTTACGTTTTCGAAAACAAATAGTTTTAGATATATATTTTTTATACTTTTTGTTGTCGTATTTAACCCAAAGGTTGACTGGTAGAGAATGCCTTATGGCATTAAGTCCGCCTCTCTACCACTATTATACATGAAGTTTTAATAAATTAAGTTTGGATCTTTAATTACAAAGACAAATTAAAACTAGCGTATTATATTATAAACAAAATCCTTACTAATATTATAAAAGCGAAAGTGAGTTTGTTTGTTACCTCTTTACGCTTTAATGGCTAAACCGATTTTGATGAATTTTGGTACAGAGATAGTTGGGAACCAGGAGACGGACATAGGCAATTTTTTTTTAAAGTGGGATGTAAGGGAGAAAGAGGGAAGAAAAGGGAAAACTTAGCGTTGCTATTACAAATCAATAAGGCGCAAGGGGAACTGTGTTACCCCGAATTTAACGCGAGCGAAGCCGCGGGCAAAAGCTAGTACATAAATAAATGCAACAGAAGGAATCGCAATCCCTCCTTTGCATGCATCTTTAATTTTAAGTCACGACCAAGTTAATCCAACCACGTCCGTAATCATAACCATCCACTATTCAACACCACGATCTCCCTTATTTAACAACTGCCAAAGCCATTAAGAAGTTATTATTTATTTATATGAGCTAATCTTCAAGACAGGCCTCTTTACGATATAATACAACAGATTACAGCCAAAACGTTTCAATTAATTTTAAAGATGGCTGATAGTCCCCACAGGAAATTTGCCAAGTTGCCAGTCATTATGAGGGGCACAAAATGCGTTGGAATTATTTATGGTGGCAACACTGCGATACTGTTTCGATGTTCGGTGCTACAGATGGCATAATAGTGCAAAGGGGAAAATGAAGAATCTTAGGAGTAACGTATCTGCGATTGTAAATTTAATTTTGTTTGTCATTGCTTTTTTCTGGAGATTTGTTGTTATGATTGTACTTTAATCAAGTTTCTTCTGAACGACAAAGATTTGAAAACACAGGTTATAACACGACTGCCAAAAGGAGGTTCATGCTTTTTGCGCGTATGTATGTATGTGTGTGTCTTTTCATTTGGCATGCTCCACTGCCTAAACCTTTTAACGGAATTCGATGTATGAGGTGTTTTTTGAATTCGTCTCGGTTGTGGCAGTGACATAGTAGTAGTGTACTTCAAATTAAAAAATGAATACCCAATATCCCAAAAAATTAAAACAAAAAACAAAACTAGACTTTAACAGTCGGGACCTATTCAAAATAAGACCTATAAAAAAAATACGACTCCAATCTTCCCAATAAAAGGCCCGGACTGTTAAAGACTGGACTTGTCTATTTCTTTTAAGTTTTTGTATCTGAACAGATTTAGAACACTTTGATAAAGACGATTAAAAAAAAAATTATAGTCTAGTTTTACTGTCCTAAGTAAATCATATCAAGTATTTACTGATTGATTGCACCTACATTTTGATCGTTCTTATTACAAAAATAACGCACCTACGCAAGAGTTGTATTTTTTTTAATAAACAAAATTAGTTAAAAAATAAAATAATATTTTTTAAGTAGGGACTATTATTTAGGTATGTACTCCGTTTATGAGTTTTAAATTAAGTTATTTTTAAGGTTAGGTAAAAATCTCTAGAGTAAACGCTTATTTGCTGATTATAATAAAAAAAACATTTTTGTACAAACAAACCGGTTAAGTGCGAGTTGGAGTTGACAGACCGAAGGTTGCATATAAACTTGGGACATAAACGGCCATATTTCTTGGGTTGATTTTTTCATAGCTCCACGGAACCACAGACTTAAGTATAAAACCCAAAAATTACCAAAAACACAACGGAGTTAACCCATTCTCGGTAGTCGCTTTTAATCTGAACAGTCAGCAATATTTAAATACCTAACTCATTGTATAATGGGCAAGCACACAGTACCTACAGATCTAACCAACGATATGACCTTTTCATTGATTTCAAGGTGATCATTTATCAGGGGTCAAACTAATTTTAAATAGCTGTAAACTATAGGTACTATTTTCTAATTAATGGCAGGTCACACTCCATCGCCCACAAGAACTGCAGTAAAACAAAGCGATTAGTTCACCTCGGCTTGACCTTAGTATTGCGTGGGATTCTACGCTTTCTATCGTTGTAGTAATAATATTAGTCTACTAAATAAACTTTACTTATCACCTTATCTTATGACAACCAGTCTTACCAAGGGGTATCGTATTACCCAGTAGTAACTGGGTTGTGGACATCAGATAGGCAGTCGGTGCATGTAAAATACTGATATTCAGCTGCATTCGGTTAGACTCAAAATCAAAATATTTTTATTTCTCGTCGTGTCGATAAAAGATGCACGGTTCAGGTTGGTTGTTTCCTATGGAGAAGAACCGGCAAGAAACTCCATGGTTACTCTAAATCACGACTGGAAGCCGACCCCAACATAGTTGGGAAAAAGCTAGGCAGATGATGACTTATCACCTTATCTATTTACTAGCTTTTGTTAATAATTCGGGGTAAAACAGTTCCCCTTTCCTGATTTGCAGGTACTTGCTACCTGTAGGTTTTACCCTTGCGCCTTATTGATTGTAATAGCAAAGCTACGTTTTCCCTATCTTCTCACTTTCTCCCTTATTTCTCAATTTAAAAAAAAAGTTAGCCTATGTCCGTCTCCAGGGTCCAATCTATCTTTGTACCAAAATTCATCAAAAATGGTTTAGCCATTTAGGCGCGAAGACGTAACAAACAAACAAACTCACTTTCGCTTATAAAATATAAGGTAAGGACTAGTAGGGATTAATTGCTAACATTTTAATATTAGTTGATAAGCGACTACCAAAAGGTTTTTACGAGGCAAATCTGAGTGGCGTCACCGGGAGGGGGACTTTCTAGAAGGACATATAGTAAACGACCTTAATGGTGAGGTTCTTCAGAAAGATCCGGTATATAGTAATCTGTAATGTCGATTTGAGATGTATAAATGTGAAAGAGACAAAAATGATGAGTAAAGATCATAGCAGGGGGGCATTCTGTGCTGACGCACCTGCCAGGGCCACCGCCTGCCGGGGTTGCGGGTTCTTCGAAAGAGATACCGCGGCCCCGGAACATAAAGGGCAAAAGAAGGAACATGGATTTTGATGGGCCTGTTGGTCTAGTGGTTAGTGGCCTGACTGCTGAGCCGGAGGTCGTGGGTTCGATTCCCACCCAGGACAAACTTTGTGTGATGAGCATGATTGTTTGTTCTGTGTCTGGGTGTGATTTATCTATAATATGTATGTATTTATAAATTATATAAGTATGTATATCAGTTGTCTGGTTACCATAACACAAGCTCTGCTTAGCTTGGGATTAGATAGCCGTGTGTGAGTTGTCCCAAGATATTTATTTATTTTATTTTATGGATAGGTTTTAGTCAGTACAAGTCTGACATTCCCCCCCTCTTTGCCCATAGTGGGGGAAATTATTTGATCATCCATCCCATCCGCAAAAAAATTGAGCATTCTGTGTCTACCAAACGCATAATCATTTTAACTTTATCAATAACGACGATAATGTTCTGTGACTGTTGTTCCCGTACTTTTAATAACAATCTATTTACATTTCTTACGTATCATGCAAGCCTCAATAGGTTTCCTAAGCTAGGATTTTATCTATCTGAAAACTTACTTGACTACTGGACTCATCTTCATGTGACTTGTCATTTCCGAATGTTTGTGAGGATGTATGGATGTTTGTTACTCTTTCACGTCAAAACGGCTAAACAGATCCTGATGAATTTTAGCACAGAGGTAGATTATAGCCTGGGATAACACGTAGGATATTTTTTTCTTTAAATCACGCAGGCGAAACCGCGGGCCCAGCTAGTTAGTAAATAATGTTGAAATGTAAAATATGAAGTTGTTGATATAATAGTTAAATATTTTAACTTCTTTTATCCAAATACATCCATTTTTAGCCGACTACGTGTCTTTTTATGTACCCATTATAATATAATGGGTACATAAAAAGACTATGCATATTATGCAGCCATGTTCTTTATCCAAACAAAAAAACCCTAGTAGAATACGTTAGAACTAAATACTAACACCAAAGTTTATTTTGTATAACTGCGTGATTACAGAGACTGCATCTACTTTTATATAGTTTTATACATTTTTAACAATTTACGTGAACTGTAATGCTTGTTTTTTTTTTTAAATAAATGTCTTTGAACCGAATTAGAAAGTCAACTCCCTCACCATGGTTTTACATCAAAAGATAAAATACACCGTAAGCAAGGTCACCAGTAACTTGTAAGTGCAGAGTACTGTGACGTCACTTGAAAAATGGGTTCAACAACCCCAATGCATATCTTCGTGCTATAAAAATGTTCAGAATTCCAAATGTAGAGAGGTGTATGAATTTCTAGCGTGGTTCACAGAACTTATGTAAGTCGGGGTTCTATGACACGTTTATTTTAAACTGACGGCCTAAACTGACTAGCCTTTGCTTCGAGGTTTCAGGATATGAGTTAGGGAACGGGTTTAAAAATAAATCGGAACGAGATCAATAATAATGTCGATGAAAAGTTTTAGTTTGTCTAAACTCGGATCTTTCTATGTTTATTATATTATAAGGTATCTGTTTGTTGTTCCTGTTCCTTTTATTTAATTATTTGCAAATTTCATACGTTTCTGTAATACATAATAAAAACATGAAAATGTAAATAGAAACCACTGATTTATAATATCAATACGAGCCGTGTCCAGGAGCTGAATCGAGATAAAAAGATAGCCTCTTTGTTAAAATAACATAAAAAAACTCAAACAATTTTTGTGTCGTAAAATCAAACTTGAATATATCCCAGATCACGTTAAAACCCAATGTCAGTCGATGTCAAACACATTTCGCATTCAATAATTCCGTCACAGTTTTATTGACAGAATCCATTTCCTTTGCACTCAATAAATCAACAATATACACGACGCTAACATTGCGTGTGAAGGTTGCAATAATGCATAAACAGTACGCTCACCCATCGGCATAAGCTCCATATTACCCTAACATTACGGCTGTATTTCACCGAAGGTGTAGGCAGAGGTGTGAGGCACCCGCATTTTGACAGTTATGTTTATACACCGATGGGTTATAAATGTCAAATGAGCAACCGTGTCACGTAAAATCTTCGGTATTCAGCTGCATCCGGTAAGAGTGGAAGCCCACCCAAATAGAGTTAAAGTTAAGTCTAGATATATGATGGCAACATCATGTCCCTAGCTTGCAAAATCAGACCTACGTTTTTCAAGATCCATTTGTATTAAAAGCGAACCAATTACCCTCATCATCATCTGCCTAGCCTTTTCCCAACTATGTTGGGGTCGGCTTCCAGTCTAACCGGATTCAGCTTAATAACAGTATTTTACATGGAGCGACTGATTATCTGACCTCCACACCACAAGTTACTGAACCAATTACCATCACAAGGCAAAAAGGCAGGCATCTACTGACGCTAAAACCCAATAACACTTTGCCCAACCCGGTAACAGAACCCATAATTTAATGCTCGATAGAAGAACTGGACCAACGAGAAAGTTAAACACACATTGACCTACTTGCCTCAATTGACATCAGCTTGTTCAAGATAACCAGCTGTTCGTATATTTCCAACTCCATATTTTCCTTAGTTTACTGGACCAACGTAAACTGCCAGTAAATACTCGCTAAAAGAGTGTTCGTTTAAATTTTCATTTTGTTTTCGAGTTTCAATCTTCACACTCGTTATTCTTAACGGTGTTACTTAAAACATGTGTGTTTAGTGGAATTTGAGTGCTGGTTCTTCATATATCAAAGCTGTCTGTATTCAACGAGAACTGTTCCATTATTCTCGCAGTCCTGGGTTCAATTGACCGCACGGTTGGCGCAGTGGTTGAGCGATCGACTGCTGCGCTGCGTGTCGCGGGTTCGATCACGGAACAAATATTTGTATGACCTACAGGTACTTGTTTCGGGTCTGGCTGTTTGTGTATGTGAGTTTAAATGTTTGTAAGCGCACCCACAATACAGGAGAATTTCCTAGTGAGGGGCAACGTTATAAAAAAAAGGCTAAAAGCGCAATTGGTATATTCTATTAGGAATGGATGTTAGTGGTATGATACCCCCGTGCTGCACAAATTGCTTTGCGAGGTTACAGGTTTAAGGCGTTGGTCCTGCGTCTGATCTCTCCCGGTCGTGTCGGATGGCCGTCCCATCGGACTATGAGAGTGAGGGAACAGAAAGTCATCATCATCTGCCTAGCCTTTTCCCAACTACGTTGGGGTCGGCTTCCAGTCTAACTGGATGCAGCTGAATATCAGTATTTTACATGGAGCGACTGCCTATCTGACCTCCACAACCAGTTAGTACTGGGTAATGCGATACCCCTTGGCTTACCAAAGGGTATCGCATTACCCAGTACTAACTGGTTGTCAGACTTTCGGAACACTGACTACTGTAACGACTGTCAAAAATCTACAAATGGCAGCCGGGACCAACGGCTTTTTTTTTTCGTGTGGGAAATCCTCTAATGACTTCCCGCGCTCTGGGCGGAGCGGGGGGCATGTCAGACTTTACTGACTAAAACCCACCCATGTTCCTTCTATTGCCCTTAACTTTCTGGGGCCGCGGTATCTCTTTCGAAGAACCCGCAACCCCGGCAGGCGGAGGCTCTGGCAAGCCCCTCTGGGGACCAACGGCTTAACGTACTTTCCGAGGCACGGAGGAAACTCGGTATGTAACGGGTGGTCACCCATCCACAGACCAACCTAGGTAAGCGCTGCTTAACCTAAAGATTGACCCGAGTGGCTGCTATTATTTAGCCACGAGCTACAGGAGGAAACAGAAAGTGCACCTGTAAAATGGGATAAAGACTGAAGAATGATGATGTTTTGTCCGTGCCTGTGTTTCACTAAACTCATAATTTTTTTCATATTTTTCGGATAATTCTAATATTGTGTTGATTTGTCTTTTCTAAATATACTAAAAAAAGTGAAAAGGGGAAGAAAGGGGAGAGAAAGATATTTTTTTTCGATCACCACGCAGGTTAAAGTTAGCGTTAGCCCAAACTATGCCACGTGGCCGAAGTAGCGGGCGGAAGCTAGTTTATTATAAAGCCAGAAAGACTGTACCGCATCATATGAAGAACCAAAACCCTCACTAACCTGACGCACATACTCATAATAATATATTAAACAGAACTGTCTGCGATGCCGAGGACACAGAAGTGAGACACTTTAATATACCGAGTATTACACAAGTTGAAAGTTTTACAAAAGGCATTATTCGGCTGCTACTGTGCACGGTAGCCGCGGGGTGACACGGACGTTTTCCAACTGATATACGGTGACACTGTGTTTGAATGTTGAGGTACTGTTATGTGCTTGACTTATAGCTTTGAAGAAGCAAACGTGGTTGTAGCAGAAGGGAAATAGGTCAAATGTTCTGCATCGTCGATTTAGTGGTCGCAAGTGCAACTGCTGAGCAGTCCCGGGTTCAATTCTCAGGTCGTGAAAATTGTTATAAGGGTTTTTTTATCAGGAATTCCTCAATAACAGCTACGGACTCTGGATTCATACATAAATGAACATCGTATTACCCAGTACTAACTGGGTTGTGGAGGTCAGATAGGCAGTCGCTCCATGTAAAATACGGATATTTAGCTGCATCCGGTAAGACTGGAAGCCGACCCCAATATAGTTGGGAAAAGACGATACTGTTGGCGCAGTGGCTGAGAGATCGACGGCTGCGCTACGTATCGCGGGTTCGATTCCCGCACGGAACAAATATTTGTATGACCTACAGATCGTTGTTCCGGGTCTGGCTGTTTGTGTATGTGAGATTAAATGTTTGTAAACGCACTCACGATACAGGAGAAATTCCTAGTGTTTAAAAAAAAAGGCTAGGAAGATGATGATGACTCTGGATTTATAAATGGTTGATGGCAATAGGCTCGTTCCCCATTTCATGGGATTTTAAATCGCTGGCAAAAGGGGGTGTTCTATTTGGCACACGTTTGCCTAACCCGTCGCAGATTATAGGCGTAATATATGATAAAGACTATGATTGTTAAAGAATTGTAACAGTTTTTTCAGTGTATACTGTACTAGCTTTTGTCCGCGGTTCTGCTCGCGTTGAATTCGGGGTAACCCAGTTCCCCTTTCCTGATTTTCAGGTACCTGCTAGCTTTAGTTTCTGCCCTTGCGCCTTATTTATTGCAATAGCAATGCTAAGTTTTCCCTTTTCTTCCCTCTTTCTCCCTAGTATCTTACTTAAAAAAAATTGCCAATGTCCGTCTCCAGGGTCTCAACTATCTCTGTATCAAAATTCATCAAAATCGGTTTAGCCATTTAGGCGTGAAGACGTAACCAACAAACACACTCACTTTCGCTGTTATAATATTACTAAGGATTACCAAAGCATGAACTCGAAAATTTATAAATATAAATAAAATAGAAGTCTATACGACGAGCTTTCCAAAAATTGGTCTCCAAAAGGAACAATTGACAACCATCTGTAAATATTATTTCCAACGACACGTCAAAAAGATTTTTGATACAAAAAAAACTCGCGTACCAAGGTTTCTGTACAAACATAAACGGCCATATCTTTTGACTGCGTTGATTAAGCAGGTTAATTTTCACAGCTCCAATGGACTACCAGGTTTCAGTATATAGTTTTCATTTCAACTCTATAACTAGACACGTTCCTGAGATCAAAGGTAAAGAAATACAGACAAAGAAAGTGATCCAATAAGGGTTCTGCTTTCTTTTTGAGGAACGAAACCCTTATCATCATTTTCCTGCCCTTGTCTCATTCTATTTGTGGTCGGCGCAACACGTTTTCTTCTCCCATTCTCCTCTATCAGACGTCACGGCATCATATACTCGCATATATCATTTTCCTGCTCTTGCCCCATTCTATTTGGGATCAGCGGTTGCACCCGTCACGGCACCATTTACTCCTTTTTCCTTCATATCATTCCATAAACAATCCATCCATCTTTTCTTTGGCCTTCCTCTCGCTCTCCGTCCATCAACATTCAGATCCATCACTCTATTAAGGAACGAACGAAGGAACGAAACCCTAAAAAAAGTAAAAGAAAGAGCCATATCAATCAAATCAAATCAAAAACAATCAATTAGACCATTACAGGCACTTTTGAATGTCATGAAAACAAAAAAATGATGCTGCTACAGTTCCAGTCACAAGACATAATAACTTGTGAAAGTACTGTAGTTGCCCATTCCAAAGCGTAGATCTTTAGGGAGAAGAATGGGCAAGAAACTCCATGGACACTCTTTTAAATAATAATATTTTAACAAAACCTGATTATAAATACATGTGAGACCGATGTAGAAAAACGAGCACATTAAGAGCGTCCAGAGTAAAAGCAAGCCAAAATCTTCATCAAAAATTTACTCGCTCTTAAATATTCTAGTCAGTTTATCTCTCATGGAATATAAACTCGAAACAATCGGAATCAGCCGATAGTAAACAGAATCTGAGCACGGCGACACATGACCATGTAGCCGAACTTAAGTCTCCCGTACATATTCAAACTTTAATCCGAATCAGCTTTCGTCTTCTTGTGAGGATTTAGTTCGGATGGTTTCGCTAAGTTGGGTGATACAGTGTTAGGAAGGTTGAAAAGTATTTTTGTTGGGAGAATGAAAATGTCTACTAGAAACCTTTTTAAACACCTGTATGAGTGAAGAGCTGTGTCCTGCGGTTTTAACAGCTTCTCAGTGTCATACATGATGTTAAATAGACTATTAATTTTGTAAAAGCATGCTTTTTTATTGTGGATGGGAAATTATCAAATAACTTCCCCTGTTCTGGGTGGAGAGGTGGGGAGTGTCAGATTTTTATTGCTTAAAACTCACCAATATTCCTTATTTTGCCCTTTATGTTCCGGGGCCGCGGTATCTCTTTCGAACAATCCGCATCTCCGGGAGGGTAAAAGCATGTTAATGCAAAATTTTAAGTTGTCCGGTCAAGGAGTCACATCCCCATTCAATTTTTGCTACCCTGTTTTACCCCTTCTGGGGCTGAATTTTATAAAATCCTAAAAGGATCCTCTTTGCAAACTTTCAGACTCCACTTGTAGTTACACACTTGTAGTTTCTGAAATTTCGTGATAGGTGGTTCGGTGATTTGCTTTTTATTCGTGTAGATAATGATATAAGTCGTAACGTGGTAATTATTTAAATTAGTAATATGGCAAGAGATTACACGAGTAGCAAACCAAAGACTAATAAGACAAAACGAAGGAGGAAAAATTTAAAAACTCTTAGAAATTGGAAAAAAAATCCGCTAAACAATACCACTGATTTTTTTTAATAATTAACATAACCAATATGATTATGTTCTTAAGATAACCTTTTTATTCAATGATAATTTTCACAACTTTTTCTTCTTCTCAATATGGATGGGGGCATGCATGGGCGGGCACTTATAAAAAGTCGAGAAAACGGTTCGAGTTGGTCTTATCCTATGGCGAAGAACCGACAAGAAACTTCATTGTTACTCTTTTCGAATTATTTAGTTTTACAATATGTAGTTATATGTTTCTCTTTTCAACTATTATGTACACTATTTAATAAAGTATAGTTAATCCGTCTACGATATAAACAGCATCTAAATGTTTCAAAACGACTAGCATCGCCTTTCACAAAATCTCATCTCCTTCATACTTAAGTCCTTTCAAGTAAGCCAACTCCCCAAATTCCAAGCCAGTTTGCTCCCCCTAAGCCGTGACTCCATCATCAGCTCAGCTAGATAAACTTGTACTAATTAACAGACTTGCTGTCATGTCACCACCTGCTCCAACTTGCGAACTGCATTCCACTTTGACGCTTCCCTCCATTGCACTTCGTGCTAGTTTTGTATCAAATTGTTACTTAAAATAATTAGGAGCTCCTAGAATTATGTCGCGTTAATGTATATTTTCTCGCGTTTTAGAGTAATAGCTGTTATGGCATATTCGTGGGGAACGTTTAAGTAAGGTTTTAAGTGCTGGAGAGTAGTTGGGAATGTAGTTGTCACGTTCAGTGAAAGTTACGTTGACATTAAATTATTGTCATTTACTCAATGTTAGTTTTCATGATTTCTGTCCCTACTTTGCGAAAAATAGACGGTATTCTTTCATTTTTGATTTTAACTAGCTCATAACCGTGGCGTTGCCCGCCGCGTGATTCTGGGTAATCGTTCCACATTACCCTTCTACCGGTATAAAAAGTATCCTATGTGTAAATCTAGGTTGTAAAATATTTGAGTGTAAAAAACCTATACTAATATCATTTAAATCTGTTTTCCAGTTTTTGACGTAATATGATTTGTACGATTAATTCTGTCTTTCATTACTTGATTTTAAATCAATTTTCTTTACTCAAAAGTACGCTAGAGAAAAAATATAAAATTTATGCCCAACGAAATTAAAACTGTTACCAAGCCAGAGATAATAATACCGACGGCAAAATCATCCTTTCTCCAAAATCACCGGCAAAATAATTCAAATTGTATCAAGTTTAACCCTGACGTGGTAATAACAAGAAGCTTCATTCTCCGTCGGGGTTAATCCGACCTTTCTTTCATATCTAATACCATCCCATAATACGTTCATAAACCCCATATTTAATAAGCGTAGCTCACTGATTTAATAACGTACTGTTGTTCTTTAGCCGCAATATATTTTTTAAATTAAACTTTTTATTATGAGGAGCGTGTGTTACGGCTTGATGAAATTTGCATTCATTAGCGAAGTGCCCGGGCGCCGACCGTAGACAAAATGTCAACTCGCTTTTTTTTCTTAAAAAAAACCCTCATAATATTAATGCGCAAGGTTTTTTCTCTTTGTAAAAGTTTTACATTAACTCATGTCGCAGAAATGCGGAGTTAGATAAAGTTGTGTTTTGTGTACTCGAATTTATGTATTACCCTCTTTGGTTTTTGTTTTTTTTTTCTTTCAGTTGGATGGATGCTAATTAGTGAGGAAACATCAAACCTTACCTTGTTTATTGTTAAAAGAAAATTATTTACTGGTAAAGTTGTAAGAGAATTATTTTTCTTTCTCTTGTTTTAAGTAATCTTTAGCTTTGTGTTGCTAGACCTACTATTACTTTGTATAATCATTCTTAGAGTAAAAATGTGTACTTTTTATGAATGGGAAATCATTAAATAACTTCCCCCGCTCTGGGTACAGTGGGGAGGATTGTCATACTTTTACTGACTAAAGCCCACCCATGTTTCTTCTTTTGCCCTTTATGTTCCGGGGTCGTGGTATCTCTTTTGAATAACCGGCAACCCCGGCAGGGTCTTTGTTCTCATTTTTATTTATATTATTCTTATCAATACACGTGGACCTATAATTCCTATCGTCCTTCAATCATAAACGTGGCATACCTCGATCGTATTTTTTAGGAAAGTCAATCATTTCTTACCAATACCCAAAAACCTTTTCACATTCCCTCAGGACCTAAAAATCTAGCTAGAATGTTACCTAAACAAGACTGAAATCAAAACTTCTTTATATTATCCAATATATATATATATGTATACAAAACTTAATCCGCTATGTAATAAAACTCGATGCATTTCATTTAACTCCCCTATCTTTCACCCTTTTCACCCCCCTTAATAATCAAGTTTGCGAGTTGTACGTCCAAGATGTCGCTATGGACCCAGAATATTCAGACAACATTGTCCCTTCTGAATAGCTTACAGTCTTGGCTGAGTAAATTAACATACAATTTACAAAGACTTATAAGTTCAAAAATACAGTTTGGACATAATTTTGTTATATCTGAGTTTTATAGATTTGTTTGAGTATTAAAATGGGTGGTTAGCAATCGTTTGTTGATTTTGCTTACATTAGATATTTTGTGTTCTCCAAAAAAGTTGATAATAATTAAATAAAGTATGTCTACCTAGCTGCCAAGCTTGAGTTGCTAAGTTGAGCCAAGTATAAGCTATTTTTTTATATAATTTGTGCACACAAGACACTGCTCATTGTTTTTAAACTATACAAAACGAAAATATTATTGTTTAATGTAAGATTAATTATCTTTATCTAGACTACATATTTGTATACATAAAATTATTTGATCTCAGATTCAGTCGAAATCTATTTTATTTACTTTGAATGGGCTATTTCTAAACCTGGGCATAGCTAGAAATATTCTAGAGAGGAAAGATTTGTATATTTGTAACGAATAAACACTCCCGATTTCAAACATTCTTTCACCATTAAGTATCATAGCTCTATAACATCACGCTGCGACAGTTATTAGCTAAGCAGTGGGTAAAATTGCTGGGCATGTACTAAATAACAGTGAAAATCGTATCAAAATCTGTTTCATAGTTAAAAAGGAGAATGAACAGACAAACAGGTTTAATTTTAAATAATTTGTTAAGATTTATAGGATTCCATATCGTAATTACTTACACAAAACTAAATGGAGAAAAACCGATCAATTATCTTTACCTGTGCATTTAGCAGAACCATTTATAATATTTTCCAGAACGTTAATACCTGTGAATGGCCGGCATTCGTTGGCGCGCCAAAGGTCATGACATGCAATTAACTTGTGAACGACATCAACATATTTTACCTCTTTCTGTTTAACTACTACGTAGATAGATAGGTTTTTTTTTTTATTGTAAGGAATATTTGTTTAATTTTTAGATGGCCAACGTTGTATTCAAACCATTTTCAAAAACAACCAAACTTTTATAATATTTGAAAGATGAATATGTCCACAGATAAATACAAAAAAAAAAAACATATATTTGTCAAAAAGAAAACTGTGATGTCAACAGACATCACAGAGTTACTGTAAAACTATCTTCAAAGATCTACTTATAGAAGTTGACACCATTTCTTTAGTGTCATTTTATTTCAGAAATGAATTTGTTATCTTGTCTTCTTTAATATTTCAAACTCAAAGCTTTTATTTCAATAAGAACATTACAGGCACTTTTGAATGTCATAAAAACAAAAAAGGTGCTGCTACAGTCCCAGTCACAAGACCTAATAACGTGAAAAATACTGTAGTTGCCCATTCCAAAGCGTAGATCTCTGTGGAGAAGAATGGGCAAGAAACTCCATGGACACTCTTTTAAATCATAATATTTTTACAAAATCATGAATATCATCATTGATGTTGAAATTAACTCAAGGAAAAACGAGGTTTCTTTTCAAATACGCGTTTTCGAATAACCGCTTATCGTTACCGTCTAAACAAAGAAACGTCATTAACGCGTTACTAAAAAGAAATTCCAAAATCCAAAAAAATTTAAAATGGCGAACATTTTCTAAATTCAAAGAAATGTTTGAATACTGCGTACCCTGCAAATGACAGGTCTCGACATTCACAGCTCCGCCTAGATTTGCCGCAACCACCCAACCTAAATCAATTCGGTCGGAAAATATTCGCGAGTCAATCTCGTGTCTGTGAAATTTCATCCGTCTAGGATTCCATCTCTATGCTAATATGACACCGTTGGTAGTCTCCAGATATTTTTTGGCGTAATATATTAGTTTAATATTATTTCTTGTGGTGTTAATAAAATTTGAATATTTGAGCAAGTTTTTTTTTTGTAAAGGCTAATTAGTAATAATTTATAAGCGCCGCGTAGATTGTGTGATGGTCTGGGGTCCAAAATGGCCGCTAGCGGAGGACTATAATAATATGAATTACGTAGCAATTGTTAAAATGATCACAGACGTAGCTAATATTGTGAATTGAATCCCTGATCATGTACGCGCAATAATCTGGTGAGAAATTTAAAAAAAAAATGTAAACTGAATCCCTGGTCATGTTTATGCAGTAAGCTGGTCAGAAATTTCACAAAACAGAGAAATTTGGAAGAAGAAGGGGATGGCCATTGCCAACACAAACAGCAGTAGTAACAGTGGGACACAGTTTAGACTATAAAAAGTAAAAGTCTCAAAAAAAAAGTCATCAAAGTTATCACCACAAGTCACTATCACTGCAGATCATAAAAATACTCAGAAGCAATTATTATAAAAGATGATACAAAACTTAACACAATCTCATAAAAATCGTTCTAAAAGATGCTTTTAAATGTGGTAATAAACTCTTTAAATAACTCAAGTAAGAAAGTCGTACTCTTTATATTTTAGAAAGAGTAAATAAGGACGAAAAACTAAAGGACGTCTAAAACTAAGCTTATCTTAGAATTCTCCGCGTACAGTGTAAGTCCCTGTGTGAAACTTTAATGAAATTCTTCGTTGATAAGTAAAATGTGTCCGTTTTTGTTGTAAACTTGTTCGGAAAATATTTACTGAGTACCTTTAGTTTTATCTCATGCAGTTTCTTTGTGTGCTTTATCAATTTTATCAACTTTAGTTTTTGTTTTGGTTCTAAACTATCTATCTCAATCAAATATGAGTTTTTATTTAAGAGCCATTTCTAAACGGTTTCTTTTATAAAAAAAAATATAAAGTAGTAAATAAAATGTTTCTAAATTGAAAGCAAGCATCATTTCAATCCATTCCTATTCACTGATATTTTAAATAAAACGACGCGAAAAAATATTTACTTCGCGTTTCCATTTTTAATTTCGATAACAGCGTGGAAACAGCGAACGCAGCGAGATGTGAAAAGTCGTGAATCTTTGTTTTCATTGTTTTTATTACAGACCACCATTTAAATAATGACATTACGAATGTACTTGTGCCTACATTAATATTTTGTTAACAGGAAAATGAGAATAACTGAATTGTACTTTAAAGTATTTGTGATTTGATTCAATGTCGCGAAGCACAAATCAATAAGGCATCTTGTAAAGCTCATTCTAACGCAACCTTTAATCCTTCCATTTTTTCTCTCAATACAATGCTTGTTTTTCAAGAGGGGCATTGTTGTTGGGGCATACAAAAAGAGTAATGCACAGTCATATGTCTCGATCGAAAATTTCATTTGTTGGCACGGGCACACTGGAGTAGAACGCTTTGTGTGTCGTATGATAAAGATATAGAGTTGACAGATGCGGTACTTTGAGTGTGTTGTCTCCTATGATATTACGTCGTGAAACTGAAGTCTTGCGAAGTAGACTAAGAGAGAAATAATTGCAGGTTAATTTTCATAAATTAAGTATCACAAGCATTTTGTTTCAAGTAGGTAACTAAATCTGGCGTACCGAGAAGCAAATATTCTGTAATGTATCTCATAAAAGCAAATTAAATTTTCCAATGCATAAATAAGCCATACATTTGATTAAAGGTATAATGGATAGTGTTCATAAACAAATTATTTAAAAATTATTTAAAAATATTTTTTATAGATATAATTTTTGTACCCTATCATAATGTTGTCGTATTTAACCCAAAAGTTGACTGGTAAAGAATGCTTTATGGCATTAAGTCCAGTTATATAGCAGTATTGTACCTACATGAAGTTTAAATAAATACCTAATTATCAGTTTGCAAAAAGCAAAGTAGTATATACAAGACTGCTGCAGGATTCAGAGCAAGATGGGTCCAATAATAAAACTGTTAAAATTGAAAGTCGTAAAACAAATACTATTGACTAGACCTTAAAATATTGGCTCTTAAAACCCAAAAAGTCCACATCTAGCATCACAAACTCTTTGTACCCGATACATCACGTGTATTTGTACAAAATAGTTTTTGTATGTCTTTGTAGTTTTATTAGCAACAGCTAAATTGATGGCCGGCATCGTGTCCTCAGCACTGCGAGCTTCGTCTACGTTGATCGATGGTCCTCCACCAGACATTTCAATTTAATCACCACTTAAATCAGAAACCTCTGTTTCAGAATTTCATATTATATTTTTTGCTACAGTTTTGTCTTTGTCACTGTTATGTTTTGTGATTAGGTACGTGCCTTTTGTTTTGTTTTAATTAAAGGTTAGATTACAGACACATAAATTTTGTTAGCATATATAGTAATTTTTGTATTTTATGAACGCGTATTATTAATTTTACATTTATACATTTTTTTAAATTATTTTCTAATATCCTGTTATTGCACCTACTGTGTTTTGTCTCTGCATCACCCTAATGCAGACTTGTAAAAAATGACTTACCTTAGTCATTTTTTAAATCCGCCTTTTTCCAATTATTTTTACTTCCGCATAAAGTTTTAATAAATAATAAAGACATGAAAAGTAACATCCAAGATGAAAAGATACATAAAAAAGAAATGGTGCTATCATTGTTTTAGTAACAACCTTATGAAGAAAAAACAATAGCAACTATTAAATAAAGTAATAAAAGTTACTGCAAACATTTTAGGGACCCTATCGATAAACAAAGCATCCCACATGAATTGAATGAACCGTACCATAGATAACATCTTTACTAAGTAAATTACTGTTGGAACAGTTCATGTTACTGTGGCGCTCTTACAAACATGATTTATTGTTGAACTTTATTAATTATAATCTGTTCCGCTTGTTACTTCGTCTTGTGATATTATGTTTAATGGAATAACTGGGAGTGAGGGTGTATGTACCCGGTTTGCGTGTTGTACGAAAGAGATATTGAAGCCCCGGACCATAAAGGGTAGAAGAAGGAACGTGCGTGGGTTTTAGTCAATAAAAGTTTGACACCGCCCCCTCCCCAGCTCCACCCAGAGCGGGGGAAGTTCTGTGATGATTTTCCATCTGCAAAATCAACAACCATGTTTTAAAAATCAAGAACAAGTACATGAAGAAGGTTCTAGGTTCGTTTTTTCTACCGTTTGTGCTTGTTGACAAACTAGTTCAATGTTTCGCCGCTATATGATACAATGGCTGAGTGGATGGTGCGATCCCCACACTGAAAAAAAATTTTTTTTTGGCCTACAAAATAGTTGTTCCTGGTCTGTTTGTGAGTTTAAATGTTTTTCAACGCACCCACAATACAGGGGAAATCCCCAGTGTGCCAACCAACCTTTTTTTTAAAACAGATTTTTATTTTTTTTAAACGTTGCATCACACTAGGAATTTCTCCTGCATCGTGGGTGCGTTTACAAACATTTAAACACACATACACAAACAAATTCAAACAATGTCCTGCACAATATGAGTAAGATTATTAAGATTTTCAATTCCGTCCCTGTTTACCTCTTTAAAACGCTGGAGACTATGAATATACTATCTAAATAAAGTCGTATTGCTGAATCTTTTCCTTAAGGGCTCTATGCGGTATTGATACAGAATCGAGTGGCGTTGAGAGCTATTTCTATACCGTTCTTCAAACACTACGCAGAGCTAAGATCTTGGAGTGGCACAAGTGATATGTGTTATGTGGATGCTCGTTTTATAGCTAAATGTAGATTGTTAGATGAGGTACGTCATTCTTAATAATGTATTTTTTAACGATTTATATATATGCATGATTTGATAAAAAAGGCAATGCTTATTTCTAAAGAAATCTCTTCCAGCATACCTGCGAAAGGAGAGTAAATAAAACGAAATGTAAACACAATGTGTAAAATATAAGATAAAATGAAATAAAACATATTATGCATACTAATGACATTAAATACAATAAAAGAATGTAATTTCATAAATATGCTCGAAATATGGTTGAAAGGAACGTAAAGGGCAATAGAAGGAATATGGGTGGGTTTTAGTCAGTACAAGTCTGATACTCCCCCCCGCTCCGCCCATAGCGGGGGAAGTTATTTGATAATTTCCAATCCGCAAAAAAGGCCTTTGTAATAGACGAGTTTTTAGACAGACGATAGAATAGACGTTATTTTTGCTACATTTAAGTTAGAGGTCTCTGAAACCGTTAAAATTAGCTCTTGATCTTAAATAATTAAGCCTAACTCTATAATAATCAATAAATCTCTTTCATTTACATTAATTAATTCTGACATTCTTGTAATTTAATGACATTCCTGTAATTTAATTGAATTTGTCATTCATGCCTGTATTCTTATTATGATATTTGTAATTCCGTATTTTGTTTAATCTACATTTTCTAACTATGTTGAGAAAATTAATATAATTGTCATTGAATCTATAAGAAACATGGCACATCCAAAAATTTGCATGCTGAATTTAGTAGGCGAAATATATACTGTGTGTATTGTATTTTATAAGATTTGTAAGCAATATAAATTTCATCCAAATAAATGATTTATTATTATTACATTGTCATCTACCATTGCAACATTTAAATTGTGGTCATCCATAAACACGGTAGTTTCTACTATTGTCTCGATAAATATCGGATTTATACTGTTTACATTTACATCCGATCCCTGCTCGGTTTAACCTGCACGTAAATAAAGAATGAAATGTACATTGTTTTCTACAATATACTCAAACGTGACCTCATTCTTCTTTAAAATATTTAGAAAATCTTCGAAAACTAAATAGCTTTGTAAAGTCCTATTATTTGTATTTATTAAGTCTCTAAAAACTCAAAAAAGAATCAAAACTCAAAGCAGTTATAGGCGCGTTTGAATGTCAAAAAACAAAAAAATTAAGCTACAGCCCCAGTCTCAAGGCATAATAACTTGTGAAAGTCCAAAGTGTTGATCTCTACGGAGAAGAATGGGCAAGAAACTCCTTGGACACTCTTTTAATATGCATATAATCATAATAATTTTACAAGATCATGGTTACATCATTCATGTTGAGATTTTACAAATATGTTAGAATGATGTAGTTAGTCGTGCACATTAATAGCTTCTAGATCGCCTGTGTCGCAGCTATAAGAAAGCTTGACATTTTAATTTTGTTGTGAATTGGTATAATAACCGCAGATATTATTTAAAAACTTAATAAGGCGCTTCAAAAAACTGAATATTGCAGTGGTCCCGAAAATATCCACGAGGGGAGCAGCATTAATCTGCTAACAAAAAGGAGCTTAGCTGGCGTCAACGCCACCACCGTACTACTATCCTTTACCTCTGACAGCTGCAATGCAAGAGCAACCTTATTACAAAAAAAATAAAGATCACTCTCATTTTGACAAACTTTTCAGTACAAGCAACCTAATACCAACCTTATAGCAACCACTATAAAGATCTGATTTTGACACTGTGTTTTTTTTGTCAAGTCAGAAAGTCAGAAGTAATTTAACAGTGAAAAGACTATATAGCGGGTTCGTTGGCCGTTAAAAGTCACTTTTGCCAACACAATTTCAAGATACGTCCTCTTCGACAATTTATGACGCTGTCTCTAAGAGTCACTCAGTTTTTACAAGAAGCCTGCGACGTTGAGATTTTTTCTTTTTTTTTAATAATAAATGCGGTGGGGTCCCTAACGTTTGTGGCAATACTTTAATGTAACATGGATGCTGTGTTTATATTAAGGATTTTCAGATTTTTTGTTTAAGTGAATTTTTTGTTTTTTGCATGAAGCATTTTTTTTAAAGACTTGACTGCTCAAAATTATATTCGACACCAGTTTTTTCAAAAGTAAACTATGAGCAATATTATTAGAATATCTGCTACGTATAGCTTAGCTTGATAAATTTAACAAGAACAGTATGCCAACATCAACCTTAAGGCGCTGTACATAGCAAACACTTTTAAAAACATTTAGGTTTTTGTCGCAAAATTAGCCGTATCTGTACATACCACAAGCCAAAAAAAATACAGTGTATAGTCAAATAGATTAAGAAAAGACTTAAACAAAAACAGTTTACAAAAGTCTAGTACTACGAAAAAAAAAGTTTAAAAAGACCACGAAAAAATTTTTTTGTCTCGAAATTTTCAATTTTTTCATAGACTACCATCATATTTTTTAAATCAATAACAAAGAAAATGTCAAAGACTAAAAAAATATCTATAATTTTTAAAACACGGAACTGTTTTTTTTTTAAATATTCAACTCCAAAATGACTTACATTTTGGCGGACATGACATTCAAATAAAATCAAACGCCGAAATATTTTCTACCTTATTTCTATTCTTTCAATGCACTACTGTCGTATACTTGTGTCGGTCCACGCAAAGTCCGCAGCTAGCCTCACCTCCGCGAATACCTAAAGATTAGCTTCTAACCGCGCCTTAAGGTCTAAAATCTTAAAACTAAAAACACATCACCTGTTTAACTTGAGATGTTTTCAGCAACGAAACAATTTGAAACTCTCAGCAAACTTATGCATAATTATTAATTTACCTACGTTTAATGCACTTTACTAACAAATATTCTCTTAATTGATTAAAACAGTCTTTAGGGCTTGCATGCTCGCGTGTGCTCAAGGGGTATTAGGTTCACTGTTTGCTCTATTATAAGCGTGACGATATAAGACTTCTAAATAATTGCAACTTTAACTTTATAAGGTAAGGTTTCTTTTTAAATATGCAGAATTGGTTTGTCCTAATTTTGCTGCCGTACTTAATAATCGTAGAACGTAACTATTGAAGAAGAATATAGTGATAGATATAATAATATTATGACAGAATTAAATAATTAAATTAAGAGTTCATATTGTATCTTTTCTTCTTCAGGTAACTTTGGCAAAGTCTTAAGACCTCGTTGAGGTTAAAGAGTGAGGCCTAAAAAAGTTGGTTTTAAACTTTTTATAGCCTTGAACGGTAATGACACAAATATGTGACAAAAATGTAGGTGAGATGAGTTTTTTTGGCGTAAAGAGGGCGCGCGTGTGGTTGTGCTATAGAATACCCATGGCATTCTATACACACACATTATAATATAAGAATAATAATTTAAACAAATGATCTCAGTCTTACGCAGCGGCGAAATTCGAGAAAATTTAAAATCATAGTTATTGAGGTTCCGTACCTCAAAAAAAAACGGAACCCTGTACTCAAGTCTGCAGTATCCTACAGCTGTGCAAAAATTAACCCTCTAAGTCTGAGCAGTTTAAAAACATGGCCGTTTATCTTACAAGTTTGTACGGAACCCTTTATGCGCGAGTCCGACTCGCACTTGGACGGGTTTTCTTTTGTTTCCGTCAAACTCCAAGTGTACCTTCAGCTCCAGTTTACCATTTACAAAACAATAGGAATACACACCTTACATTTCAACTGAACCACACCCCACATAATCCACTCACGATTCCCCAGAGTTGGTAGTTTTTAAGCAATTCCTGAACTGTACATTCAATTAAAAATTAGAGTACTTAAAACAAAGGGGCACGGGGAAAGTGGAACGAGCTCACTCGACGTTTGAAACGCGTTTTAGTCGCGTTTTCTCAGCTTCTCGTGGTGCAGGAAAACAATTAAACCCTTCGCTTGTTCGAGGGAAAGTTTGTGGGGGAACTGCAGCATCCGTCTCCTTTGTATCTAAAGTGGGCGATCTGAGGGATAGGAGGCAGCGGTATTGATGTATTGGAAAAAATATTATAAAAATTTAATTAAAAAATAAAATATAATATGTTTTCTTCTTCTCTGTTTGTATTTGATATAGCACATCTTCCGATTTTGAGAGAGCGACCCTTACAAAAAATATATATAGATACACAAAAGATGACCGCAGAAATTTAATTACCAAGTCCATGCAAGCTTTCCGTACGTTTATCAGTCTGTCAGTCACAGACCTATTACTTAACAATTGATTCCTATTTATATCGAATCTTCATGTATTATGCAATGCAAGTTTTACTTATGGTGTTTTCTTAACAACTTGAAAAAAAACTTCGAAGTGTCTATGCTTGTAAAAATTCTGCGCCGGTGCCAATTTGTGGCGAGTGCTTGGCACTTGATAAATCTACATTATGCCATGCCACGTCCTTCTGAAGTAAAAGGAGTTTAGCTTCTTTTTCTCAGAATATTTTGACGTATTTTATTCCATGCAAATTATTTGTTGTTGACCATTATGGTTGAATTATTTTTTCCAAAGGATGGATTAAAAAATAAAGGCATCTTCTTGTGATACATGTTAATGGTTGTTAATGGTTGCATAGGATGTTTTTGTTAAGTAAAACGTTTTTGCTAAGAAGGTGTAACGCCAGTTGTTAATTGGAAACTTGGCATATAGTCTGCCTTTATATACATACAATACATTACAAAAATCTTTATTTTTCCTCCACAAACAACACTTCTTATAGACTAAAACTTAAAGATAACAATATTTGCAGTAAACATCTAATGTTCATTTGTGGGAAACTAAGCCGTGGCCTGTGATTTAGGACACCAAGGAGGGGGAGCCCAAGGACAGATAGCGTCACACGTATACAAGGTGCAATAATAAAAAAAAAAGTGAAATCTCCCGCGTGGTCTCTTGGCCCATGTAACTAAACAATTTTTATTTTATAACTTTTGGAATGACTATTATATTTTAATGGTTCGCTTCTGAATCAGGCCATGACAGAGACTAGGGGTGCTCGCGATGAACATTCGCTAAATACAGCTCTTCCCGCGCCTCTCAAGTCAGTGTTGAGCGCTCATAAGTTGAGCGACCACCCACTGTAACATACGGATCCACGAATTAGATCTCTAATATTTTAGGTAATTATAAAATGTTGATAAAAAAAACTTGAGAAGTGTCAAGGGACACCAAGATGGAACGAAGTTATTATTTATTATGTACAAAAAACCTGTATACACTCAACAAAAATAATCGTCGCGACACCACACAGAAAGACGAAACGAAAACTTGCTTTCTATGAGAGGGAGAGAGAGAGAGAGAGAGAGAGAGAGAGAGAGAGACAGAGAAACCCGCGCACGCCATACGTCTAACAACTATAGCAAAAAGTATCGTAACAACTTTTGGTCTTAAGCAAAAAGTGTCGTTACAACTTTAGGTCTTAAGCAAAAAGTGTCGTTACAACTTTTGGTCTTAATATTGTGTAGTTTAAGGTTCAATTCCTTGGTCGGGCTAATTGTTATTGAATTTTCCTTCAGGATTTTTTCAGTAGCAGCAACGGAGTTTGGATTAGTGCCCAGTTGATGTCAATAGGCTCGCCCACTATTACATCAGGCTTAATAATGTCTGGCAAAATGAGAATGTAGTATTGGTTACACTTCTGCCTTACACTTTACGGATTGCAGGTGGCATACTATTTATCTTAAGGTTTACTTTCATTAAGCAATCATTACACAATCTTTAACGAAATCAGACTTCACCTCTAAACAAAGCTATTAAAGAAGTCTAGACTTTGAAGGCAGAAACAGAACAACACGAGCTTATTATACATAAAAACTTGTGTTGCAATTTTAGTTGGTAAACTCCTCTGCAACGACTAGACAGACTTTCGTGAAATTTATACGTATATTCGGTAGCATTGAGTACTTATCGGTCGTAATCAATTTTTCATCGCCTTAGATGATGAGGATGACCCTCTTCAGATTGGGACTTGAGTAGCACATCAAACTGCTGGGCACAGCTAGTCTTACATATTATTATATACTAGCTTTTGCCCGCGGCTTCGCTCGCGTTAAATTCGGGGTAACACAGTTCCCCTTACCTGTTTTGCAGGTACCTGCTACCTGTAGTTTTTGCCCTTGCGCCTTATTGATTGTAATAGCAATGCTAAGTTTTCCCTTTTCTTCCCTCATAACTCAATCTTTTTTTAAAAAAAGTTAGCCTATGTCCGTCTCCAGGGTCCCAACTATATCTGTACCAAAATTCATCAAAATCGGTTTAGCCATTTAGGCGTGAAAGCGTAACAAACAAACAAACTCACTTTCGCTTTTATAATATTAGTAAGGATAAAATTCTCGTGTTGTGATCGGTCAAGCCGTTTCAGAGGAGTATGGTAACTAACACTGTGGTGTTAGTTACCATACTCCTCTGAAACGGCTTGACCGATTTTCATGACATTTTATATGCAAATTGGTCTGAGAATCGGCTACTATCTATTTTTCATACCACTAAGTAACAAGGGACCCGAGCAGAGGGTGAAACCACTAGGCACAGCTAGTATATTTATAAAATACTCGTGTCACAGTTTTAGTTGCCATACTCCACCGAAATGACGTAAACAATTTTCATGAAATTTTGTATGTATATTTGGTAGGTCTGAGAATCGGTCGTAATCTATTTTGCGTCTTCTTAAATGATAACGGTGGCCATCTCCAGAAAAGAAGCAGAGCAGCGCGTGAAACCACTGGGCAAAGCTAGTTTCCATATAATATTATGACATGCGACAAAGGAAAATGGGGTCATTACGTTAGGCGGGAGCGGCAAGTAATCAACTTGTCACTACATGCTTAACTGTTCATGATACAGGTATATGAGGCTTTTGATTGGCAGAATGATCTTTAGAAGTTTTACAAAAATGAAACATTAAGTATTTATTTTCTTTATGTATTATATTTTCTCTTTACTTTTCTTTTAGGATTCCTCAAAAGGAAAAAATTGAACAATTTAAGGAACACATTGCTGTCCGACCATCTGTCGGTCTATCTGTCTGTCAAGACCCTTTATCTCGGGAAAGCAGAACGAAGTATTTATTTATTTATTTAAACTTCATGTACAATAGTGGCACATAGGCGGACTTAATGCCATAAGGCATTCTCTACCAGTCAACCTTTGGGTAAAATACGACAACATTGTGATAGGGTACAATACATAAAATATCTAAAACTATTTTTGCGAAAACATAATTATATTTTTATACGGATACTAATACACATATACATATCAAATAAACTAATATATACATTTAAAAATAAATAAAAAACGAGAACTTTAACAGTAATTACAATGACTTTTAATTGGCAGACGGACCTAAATAGTGGTTACGAAGTATTGAGTTGACATTAAAACCTAAGTCTGCGGTCCCTTGGAGCTGTTAAAAAATCAATCGTTAAAGTCTACGCAGTCAAAAGATATTGCGATATGTCGCAAGTTTGTACAGAAACCTCGGTACGCGAGTCTTACCGCTAGTCTATATATTCTAGTCGCTCATGGCTGATTATTTTCCTTTAGCTTTATCTGAGCACGTTGAACTAACGTGATCTTCTGAGCCGCAGTTGAAGCAGTGCTTCCTTTTCCCTCTGGAATTCCAGCTCTCGTCTTGTTGGAACTTTCAGTCTTATCCGTCTTTGCCAGTGCGTTCTTTTTTGGTGCGTTTTGGATTTGGCGAGTTTTGGATTCCGCCATTTTCTGTTTCATTTGTTAGTATTGAGCGAACCTTGCCTTTAACTGCTTGATGTCCTTTTTACACACTGTGTCTACACCTCTTTTTATAGGGTTTCCTTTCTCAGGTATGCTGGAAGAGATTTCTTTATAAATAAGAATTGCCTTTGTATCTATTTGCATTAGAGGCGAGGCCTTAATTTCTGGACCATCACGATACTCAAGCACTTCATAGTTATCTATTATTTAACATTGATTCAAAAAATTTCAACTGAGTTCGTTCTTAAGAAAAACATAGGTATATTAAGATAATTGAAAAAACCGATTGTCTTAGAGTAATTTTGACAGCAGCCGAAAGAAAGTCTTAAATGCCATTCTTTGTTTGTCGACTACATTGACTGATATTTATACTGCACAACCACATTAAAATTCAAATAAGCCAAGTAAAAAAAATAAAAAAATCATTTAACTCCAAAAAAAACCTATTTTATTCTACATGGTTGCATAACACCGCCCGTCACACCGAACTGTAACGACCACTCGGTTTTCAATTACACCATAATTGTGGCTAAAGCCGTAATAACGTCGGTACCCAGCAATTTAGTACGTCGAACGTAAATTGCATTTGTTTTTCACTGTGTAATAGGCGGTTCGTCTGACGGGAGCTTCGGTCTAACAATCATGCCTTTTTGGGGTATTGTTAGGTACGTCATTTTATACTGTTGTTTGTTGGATTACGTAAGGGTTCTAGCACTTTTAAGTCTTCGCCTTAAGTTTGTGGGCGAAAATAAAAAGGCGCTTCTCAATCTAAAACGATACTTCTTCTCTTTTTGCCTCTTTTGTCTTCCGTCTCCCTCTAATTTTGTTACTAGTTATGTGTTCTTTTAGACCATTTGCACTATCATATATCGTCAGCATTAAAAAAGACTGATCTTCCATTATTAGTTTCGTATTTCTGTATATCTTTAATATATATTTTACAACATAACAGAACATTATTTTAACCAACCAGTTGAAAAGGTCATTTGTGTGTATCGGGTGTTCTTTTAGTACAAACCATCTCAAAGCCATTCTAATTTTAAAAAAATACCCGATTTTTGTATGGAAATTTAATATACGTATAAAATTTCGTGTCGCGGTATTTTTACCAAGTTACTATTAAATGATCTATATGAAATTTTGAGTGCATAATTATCGGGTAGGTCTTAGAAACGCCCAACACCTATTTTTCTGACTATAGTCATAAAAGGTGGCCTGAGCAGTGGGTAAAACCGCTGGGCACAGCTAGTCTTACTATAATATTATAGATGCGAATGTTTGTGAGGATGGATAGATGAATTAATGTTTTTTAATATTTCACGTCAAAACGGTTTAACGGATATTGATGAAATTTGGCACAGAGGTAGATTATGATCCAGTGTAACACATAGGATACTTTTTTGTACGATATCACGCAGGCGAAGCCGCAGGCGCCAGCTAGTATGATATAAAAATACTAGCAACAATAACAAAACTACTACATTTAAACAACCACTTCCAGTATATTAACTAGTAACTCTTGAAAAAAAATTGCGTGACAGAACGAAATAATATGTACTGAGCAATTTAGTGCGATTACAACCAACATTACAGTTTTTTTTATTTATATTTTAATGGTGGTGAAATGACACTCTATGACAGTCCCTACCATTAACTCCGTTTTGTAATAATGGGAACAGTTTATTTTTTAATGCAGTGGCAGGTTTTAGCTACTTTTGTATTTTTGTACGTGTTTTGTGATGGGTGAATGTTTGAAAACGTCTTGGCTAATGAAAAAATTGAAACTTTTAGAACTTTTAGCTGTAGGCTTGCTCATAATTTTATCCTTACTATCCTTACTTCCTTACTAATATTATAAAAGCGAAAGTGAGTTTGTTTGTTTGTTTGTTACCTCTTCACGCTTTAATGGCTGAACCGATTTTAATGAATTTTGGTCCAGAGATAGTTGGAAACCAGGAGACGGACATAGGCTAATTTTTATTTAAAAAAAGTGGGATATGAGGGAGTACGAGGGAAGACAAGGGAAAACTTAGCGTTGCTATTACAAATCAATCAGGCGCAAGAGCAAAAACTGCAGGTCTGCTTGGTGTGTTATACCGAATTTAACGCGAGCGAAGCCGCGGGCGAAAGCTAGTTAGTTTATAATTTCCTACCACTGCACTGTGGAACAGGCCAGGAAGTCTGAGGAGAGAGAACTCAGACTACATAGATGCTGATTTGTTTAAATATTTGCACCTGTTTGAGCCTGCCTGGTATTTAAGGGACTTTAAAACAAAATATTTGTATTCCAGATAGTTTTACCTAAGTTTTTAATTTACAAAAATTTAACATATAAAATTATGTGAAAGTAAACATTGTTTTGATTCAAAAGTTTATTAATTGATGGCACGGTTGACGCAATGGCTGAGCGATCGACTGCAGCGCCGCGTGTAGCGGTTCGATCCCCGCACTCAATAAATATTTGTCTGGCCTGCAGATAGTTATTCCAGGTCTGGCTGTTTGTGTACATGAGTTTAAATGTTTGTAAAAGCACCCACGATACAAGAGAAATTCCTAGTGTTAAGCAACGTTTCTAAGGGGTAAATAAAAAACTAATAATATTTTTTCTTTTTTTCAGGTAAGTAACTGCTGGCGCCACACTTAGACAAGCTAAGAAAAGCGCCACTTAATCAAACAACACTATCATAAACCTCCTTAGTAAGTATCAATAAAAATGAAACTTTTCCCACTTCCTCTCGTCGTAAATTCCCTTCTACTAATATTATATTTTGTCCCGTTTCTCTTAAACAAAAATATTGTGGGCCTCGTTATTCTCAAAGTTATATAGGTGGGCTCTGTACCTCGGAGTGTATTTACTTAAAGTGGTCTACAAAATTATTTAAACTTAAAACCGAAGCAAACTTTGCAAGCGGTAATAACTCCGGCGCGTGTTTATCAAGTACTATTGGAACAACTCATTAGTTTATCGTCTTGAAGAAATTGTGAGAAAAATGTGACTACTGAAGAAACGTCAATTACAGTTAGTTAAAATTTGTTTGAAATGTTGTAAACTAAGTTACGTTGTAAATTATATATAAAACTGTAAACTAATTTTGGTACTCAATGATTACTATCTAGGGACTATTGGTACATGGAGCTAGTATATGGTACTCATTTGACTTAAAAACGCCTCAAATGTAACAATTCATGATTAAATTCACAAATTCGACAAGTTGTCGGCACATTTAATAATTACAAAAATAACCATACATTATAGTGCTCAACCTGTCACGATTTAGTCGACTTTGTTTTTTCTCATTATAGGTGAATGATCCCGATGTGGATCCGCCTTAACAATGGATTTGCTCGACTTTATTTTAATTTACCAATGGTGAAAATCGCAACCATTACTGAATAGTTTATTTATAAATTTTATGTATACCTACACGAAAACACAATTACAATTTCGTAAACCATGTTTGCATGGTTTTTTTGTGAACTTACAAAATTCTCACTTAATGTTTTTGAGGTTAACTTTAGATGAGAGGACTCGTAGTAATCTTCAAGTCGGAACTCACTTACTAATTCAAACTTAACGAAAAATCTTTTAATTTGGCAATGTAGCTACGGGACCCACATCTAAGCATCGCACAGTACAAAACTTTCCTTTACGACGTGGACTTGCTCAGGCTAAAATTCTGTGGGGACAATAAATTTGTAAATTTTACCTGACGCTTTTACTTCATGTCCCTTTTGAAAGAGAGTGCTATTAAATAAATAAGAGGGTTCACAAAAATATATTTTTGGTTTTATATTTAAATTTTTACGAGCAAAGGGTTGGAAAATCTAGATTAAAAGAGGAATAACACAAGTTTTCTGTTTAAAGTACTCTGCATATTTTCTTTGCTTTTACCAAGATGGGGAAACATGTACAAAGTTGTTTCAAAATGTACTTGAATGTTTCAGGATTTAAGTTTTCTTTTTCGGAGAGAAATGTTTTATTTAAGTTCGGTAGTCCGTTATTATTAGTCTGTACATTTTTGATGCTTCCAAGCGAAAGTACTAATGAAAATTCTTTGTTATATTAGGTACCTCTGAAATCTGCTGAGCAAATTATATGAAATAACTTTTACCCAAAAGTTAATTTAGATTTAAATTAAAACAGTTTCGTATACATTTTTAATTTATGAAATGTCCACCTGACAATTTAAAATATACAGGAATATTGAAACCTGAAGTTTTGTAAAGATGGTTGAATTTGAAAGCTGCCTCTTAAGACGTCTTTTTAAGATCCATCTAAAATTTAGGTCACCTCACGCCTTAGTATTTGCGAGACCATTTTTTACCATTTCAAAGTAA
The DNA here is from genome assembly GCA_905475445.1 of Ochropleura plecta. NCBI lineage: Eukaryota > Metazoa > Arthropoda > Insecta > Lepidoptera > Noctuidae > Ochropleura > Ochropleura plecta. The sequence goes on from FR997728.1 coordinate 2,575,009, forward strand.
TTACATCAAGAATTCATTTGAACACGCCTCAGTTAGTGAAAGTAATGATCGTCTACGATAAAAGGTTTTTTAGAGCATACTATGAACGAGAGCCTATATTTTGAATAACTATTTTAAGATGAGATGTATATTTTTATCATGTATTCTTTAAGTAAGTAAAAGCCGGTCGAGTGTGAGTCGGACTCGCGCATCGTAGGTTCCGTACAAGTTTGTGAGTTATGAAAAAAATAAAATTGTAATGAAATTACCGAACATTGTTCTAATGAAAACATAAACTGTATTAAACTTGAACTTAACTTTACCATTAGTTGGTTAGTTTAAAAATTGCAATTTAGTTTGCAATTACATTTTTTTTGTGATGTTTATATTTTTGTTTTTATTATCCCCTCTATTGGTGGTCTATGATTTTGCTTCTTGCCAAATTTGTGATTCTAGGTCAACAAAAAGTACCAAAAAATACCCACATTGTGATAGCTTAAATCAGTCTGGTTTTAAGAACCCATTAAAAGACAACATCTATTTATTTATTTAACTGTCATCTACGTAATCATGTATTTTAAATGTCATTATTTTGTTTTTTTTTTCTCTCTCCTCTTTCTTTTGAACTTTACCTTCAAAATAGTTTTCATATCCTTAGACTACCCAATTTCAATACAATAACACGAAACCATACAGAACGTTCATCACTGTAGCCAACCCGCGGCCTGCTGCGGTACCCGCGACCGCCAACGTATTACCATCCAATTGATTTATAATTTTCATCATTTGTGCAGTCAGCTGTGCTCCACGGAATTGATTTCCATTCAAATTTATGTTACGCATCCGTAAATAACACATAACCGAATAAAAATTACGGTTCATTGCACACTTTAAAAGTTATTAAACAGAATTTACATTTTTATAATTATTGTTGTTATGCGTCGGTGTGGAAGGGTTTATGATAATGTTTGGCGACGACATTTTGTTTTTGGTTATTTTATTTGATTTTATATGTTGCCAATCCTTACTATTATAATATTATAAAAGCGAAAGTGAGTTTGCTTGTTTGTTACGTATTCACGCCTATATGGGTAAACCGATTTTGATGAATTTTGTTACATAGATAATTGGGACCCTGAAGACGCAATTTAAAAAAAAAAATGAGTAATTAGTGAGAAAAGGAAAAATTTTGCTTTGCTATTACAATAAATAAGGCGCAAAGGCAAAAACTACAGGTAGCAGGTACCTGCCAATCAGGAAAGGGGAACTGTGTTACCCCGAATTTAACGCGAGCAAAGCCGCTGGCAAAAGCTAGTCGGTACATAAAAAAGTGAGTTGGACTCCAAACTTGTGACATCAACGACCTATCCTTTTGACTGTGTAGACTTAGAGGGTTGATTTTTCACAACTCAGAGGTACCACAATTAATTTGAGTATATGATTTCAACTTCAACTCGATACCTCCACGCGTTCCCGAATATTGACAGACAGACGGACCAAAAAGTAATCACATAAGGGGTACCGATTTTTCTTTTTGAACTTCGGAACCGTAAAAACAGTGTAGCGCAAGACAAGAAGACGATGATTCTATGCTACAAAATAATCGTAGTATCTATTTTGACAGATGATCTTATAACAAAAAAAAAGAGTTACCTAGTGAATAATTTATTTTAATACTAGCTTCTGCTCGCGACTTCGTCCGCTTGGCGCAGTTTCTTTGGGCCAAGGCTAACTTTAACCCGCGTCATGATCGAATATAAATTTTTCTCTCCCCTTTCTTCCCTCTTTCTCTCCCTTTTCTCACTTTAAAAATTAGCCTATGTCCGTTTCCAGGGTCCCAACTATCTCGGTACCAAAATGCATCAAAATCGATTTGGCTATTTAGGCGTAAAGACGTAACAAAGTAACAAACAAACTCACTTTCGCCTTTATAATATTAGTAAGGATATACTTTCTTTCCTAGACGTATCCCGTATTGTAAAACTATTTTCATTCAAACTCAAGTTAAATATATAATACTCAAATCCTTATAAATCTTAAATCTCCAACCGCCATTTCAGAAAATCTCTGAGTCTCTCTCATCATAATACCAAATAATCTTAAAACTTAGTACTTGAAGTCAGTAAAACAGCGACTTCATCCAGACATGCTTTCGCCTAGTAATGTGACATTAACAAGTTTATTACTCCACTACGCTCATATGACTGAATGCTACTTATTATTCACCTGGAATTTCATTTCAACTTACAGTCACGTGCACAAGTGATAACACGGACTAATACCCACGAATTATGCATCCATGAAAATGTACTAATTGAACCACGAAACGCGACGGAGTTTTGAGTTCCGCCAGCTAAAACTGAAGTTTGTCGAAAGTGTGTTCTATCTTAACACTTTTGCTTGTGAATGTGCGCTCATAAAACACAATAATACCCAGATTGAGTCGTTATTTCAACGCGTTGGTCATTATGTAAATTCAGGGTGGGAATTTTAAATTTTCCTTTTACACTTATTTGATTAGGGTACACAAATTGTTTCATCCCCTGAGTTTACTTAGGCCGGTTCAGTACGCCGACGAAAATCCACTGCCAGTAGATTATTCGGGTTTTATAAGGGTCCCAAGTTACCTCTAGGATTTTCCACGGTCAAAACAAATTTGCTTTTTATGGTCCCATAAAATTGATGGCTCCAAATATGCTATTTCTTATTTTCTTAAGTGTATTTTTATTTGCTTTATTACGTTCTGAATATTGATTTATTGAAACGTTTCCTGTTTTATTTAAGGACTGGACTGAAGTATATTATTTGAAAAAGTATTTATTATGCTTTTGGTAAAAAATAAGGTTATGTTTTGCTTGGACCCTGGTCCCGAAACAAAAAAATATAAAAACTGTAACCCACCGGGGGTTACAGTTTTTATATTTTTTTTGTTTTATTGTATACTTTAATAAGAAAAATATAAAAAATATGTGTAAAAATGAATAAACGGAAAGGGTTTGACTTTGGCTCTATTTTTCATTCCAATGAATTGCAAAATCATTCTCAAATTAAAAGCATATCTGGCTCTTACACTTTTATAAATTCAGATTAAAAAAGTTTTAAGAGAAAAATTGAGAAGAATTTTCTAGATTATTCCGCCGTCTCCAACTTACCACCTAATACTTGCTTAAGCCGAGATAATTCATATCAGTGTAAAAGTTTTTAAATGTGTGAGCTACACATAAAGAGAACATATTGATGTATAGAGAGCCGATCGTCATGAATTTATTTTTAACTAGCTTTCGCCCGCGGATTCGCTCGCGTTAAATTCGGTATAACACACCAAGCAGACCTGCAGTTTTTGCTCTTGCGCCTGATTGATTTGTAACAGCAACGTTAAGTTTTCCCTTTTCTTCCCTCGTTCTCCCTCATATCCCACTTTAATAAAAATTAGCCTATGTCCGTCTCTTGGTTCCCAACTATCTCTGTACCAAAATTCATCAAAATCGGTTTAGCCATTAAAGCGTGAAGAGGTAACAAACAAACAAACTCACTTTCGCTTTTATAATATTAGTAAGGATTAATAGGTATTATATTAATTTTCATTGTTGAATGTTGTGCAAGGACTGTTGTGATGGGTATTTTGGTTTTTAGTTCATTTATTGAAATAAAGGACAATCTGCGATATTTTATGTTGATTACTTATAGGGAAAATAAGGAAGAAACAATATAAACAAATTTAGCAGTCATCAGGATTTTTAGGTTAATTGTTATGCTTTTTTGTTTGTAATGAATATTGATCCTATGATCCTCACTATCCTTACTAATATTATAAAAGCGAAAGTGAGTTTGTTTGTTACCTCTTCACGCTATAATGGCTTAACCGATTTTGATGAATTTTGGTACAGAGATAGTTGGGAACCAGGAGACGGACATAGGCTATTTTTTATAATCGATATATTTTATATTAAAAAGTGGGATATGAGGGAGAACGAGGGAAGAAAAGGGAAAACTTAGCGTTGCTATTACAAATCAATAAGGCGCAAGGGCAAAAACTGCAGGTAGCAGGTACTGTGTTATACCGAATTAAACGCGAGCGAAGCCGCGGGCAAAAACTAGTCCTTACTAATATTATAAAAGCGAAAGTGAGTTTGTTTGTTTGTTTGTTACCTCTTCACGCTTTAATGGCTAAACCGATTTTGATGAATTTTGGTACAGAGATAGTTGGGAACCAGGAGACGGACATAGGCTAATTAAAAAAAAGTGGGATGTGAGTGAGAAAGAGGGAAGAAAAGGGAAAACTTAGAATTGCTATTACAATAAATAAGGCGCAAAGGCAAAAACTACAGGTAGCAAGGTACCTGCAAATCATGAAAGGGGAACTGTGCTACCCCAAATTTAAAGCGAGCGAAGGCGCGGGCAAAAGCTAGTTTTTTATAACCTAACATTGATCTTATTTCAAGTGCACCAAAGAATTGACGATAGTTACAACATGAACTATCCCCCATTTCTTCTGACCCAAATAAGAACAATGTAAATTCAAATGAACCCAAATCAAAGTACCAATTAAATTAATTGCTGAAGCGCCTAAATTCGTAATCAAAGTGAATAATGAAAATAACGTGACGTCAAGATATTTGAATGGGCGTAAATTTCTAGAAGATTTTATCGGGGTGGGAGAGGTCACCTTTGCAAAGGTTGAAAAGGTTATAAATGTTGACCTTTAGGTACTACTGACCCTCCAGCTGTTACGTTTAATTGTGATTATAGTTCGACAGTTTAAGAACTTAGGGATGGGCATAAAGTCGATAGCTTTTGATTTTATTATGTTGATGTTTTATTTTTTAAATCCCATTTCTTATTTATTAAACAAATATACAATATCTATATAATAATTTTGTATAACTATTTCACTAAAATAAAAAAATAGATGAGTTGATTAGAAAATTCTTAACTTTGTCACGATGTATTCTTAGGTCAGTCATAATATTAAAATGGATGAGTCTTGATCACGTGGGCAAAGCCGCAGGCACCAGATGGTTATTATTATTGCAACAATGAATAAGCACAAACTTGTAAATCAGTTTGTACAATGTGGAGTCACAGGTGCGTTACAAAATTGCTTAATGGACATTAAACTGGACAACTAGTACGAAGTAGTTTACACTAAAAAGTTCTCGTTAAACTCTCTACGATCATTAACTGGGTTGAATTAGTTCATTTAGTTGCATTACATTATTGCACGCTATCACGTCTATGTACCTACATTAATAAATGTCTGAATAGAGTAAAAATAGTGACCTGTTAATAGAATACGTGTCGCGGGTTCGATCCCCGCACGGAACAAATATTTGTATGATCTACAAATAGTTGTTCCGGATCTGGCTGTTTGTGTATGTGAGTTTAAATGTTTGTAAACGCACCCACGATACAGGAGAAATTCCTAGTGCACCGTGCACCTTTTCTCGACGTTTTGTTAGTGCCCATGTAGGCCTATGTGAAATAAAATTATTTTGATTCTGAGTGTGGGGCAACGTTTTTTAAAAAGAAAGAACAAGGAAAGAAAGAAACTGAAGTAACCTTTCTCATGGAATTTTGCTTGCTGAAAGAACCAGACATAAGAAAAGCGATGTGTTCCCAAAGTTCCGTACAAACTTGCGATAAAAACGGAGATATCTTTTTACTGTTTAAAATTAGAGAGTTGAATTTTTTACACGTCCAAGGAACTACAGACTCAAGTATATGGTTACAATTTCAGCTCGATACCTTCACGCGTTCCCGAGATAAAGGGTCTTAACAGACAGACAGACGAACAACATAGTTTCATCATCTGCCTAGCCTTTTCCCAACTACGTTGGGGGCGGCTTCCAGTCTAACCAGATGCAGCTGAATATCAGTATTTTACATGGAGCGACTGCCTATCTGACCTTCACAACCCAGATAGTACTGGGTAATGCGATACCCCTTGGTAAGACTGGTTGTCAGACTTTCGGCACACTGACTACCTGTAACGACTGTCAAATATCTACAAATGACAGCCGGGACCAACGGCTTAACGTGCTTTCCGAGGCACGGAGGAAACTCGGTATGTAACGGGTGATCACCCATCCACAGACCAACCTAGGCAAGCGCGGCCTAACCTAAAGATCGACCCGAGCGGCTGCTATTGTTTAGCCACGAGTTCCTGGAACAACATAGAACAACATAGTTTCACTGATCCAATAAGAATTTTGTTTTTTCCTATATACAGAATCTTTCAAATATATATTTTAAGCTAGATTTATCGTTGGTTCGAATTATCAAGCAGTAGGTACCTAGTTCCTCCATTTTCATCGCAAACTTTCCTCTAAATCCCAGTCTACCTTTAAAAGATAAGCTCCTTTAATACACTGTATAAAACATGTCACCACGTCCTACCTTGTACCTAAAGTCTAACATTTTAAGCTAAGTTTAGACTTACGTAGCCTTAACAAAAGCTTAGCGTCCAATATTAGGTGCTTGAAATCAATTACCTGCCCGCCGATTGGACAATTTGTCGTCAACTAATCCCCTGGCGTTCGATATTAACTAAATTATCTCGTCAGGTGGAACCGATAAACTGGTTAATCGCTTTTGAGAAATAGCTGGTTTGAATAGACTACGTTATTTTTTTTTCGGTACGAATAATGGACTTGGATATTATGGAAAAAAGTCTTCTTCAGTAGGTATCTGTGTTTTAGATTTTAGGATAATTTGAACGGGGAAAACTGAAAAATCGTGATGTTTTAGTTACTCTTGTATTCGAATGCTTGGTGATCATACCTATTTAACATAACATAATTTATATGCAGTGACATTTTACAATATATCTTATTTATAATTACATTTCATAATTTCCTTTTCAAAGAGAAATACGTTTTTTCGTCTCTTATAATTTTTTTTTTTTTTTGTATTATCTCAATTTAAATCTAGCTGTGTGAATTATCGCTATATTGCTTAAATACCAAGCACACTAAGCCGTTGGTCCCGGTTGTCATTTGTAGATCTTTGTCAGTCGTTACAGGTATCTTGACAGTCTGACAACCAGTCTTACTAAGGGGTATCGTATCGGGAGGCTGTTGATCCATGTCAAACATTTGTATTAACTCGCATCCGGTTATTCAGTAGAGAGACAAACAATGGTAGAGGATACATGCAATATTTTGGATATTAATTTCATCCGATTTTTTTGCAGCTTATTTTGGTGGATTTTTAAAATATACCTGAACATCACGCCAGTAATCCTCGAAGGGTAAGGCAGAGGCGTACTTAATATTAAACTCACGTTTTACCAGTTGTGTTTATGTACACACGACGGCACATCAACCTATACAAAACCAATTTAATCTGATCTCTACTACGGTGTGCGATCCGTAGTAGAGAGATCAGATTATAATAGCTTAGTATAGGTTGACCTGCCGTCGTGTGTACCTGAATAAAAGAACCTTTGACCATTTTTTACAGATCTTTATTCATCAAATAACATCCTTTACTCTGGAGGTGAAGCGGGGGAGGGGGAGTGTTAGACTTGTTCTGATTAAAACTCCACCATGTTCTTTCTTTTGCCATTTATGTTCTGGGGCCGCGGTATCACTTTCGAACAACCCGCAACCCCGGCAGGAACATTTTTGAAGATCAAAAACCAAAAGAAAAGACTACAGACCCAGTCAAAAGGCATAATAATAACTTGTGAAAGTACTGTAGTTGCCCATTCTAAAGCGTAGATCTTTAAGGAAAATAATAAGCAAAAAACTGCGAATACGGTGAGCAACATTTATAAGCTGAAATAATTTTATAAAAAACTAACTGTGCCCAGCGGTTTTTCCCGCTGCTCGTGTCCCTTTCTCACTTAGGGATTCGAAAGATAGATAGTAGCTGATTCTCAGACCTAATAAATGTGCATAAAAAATTCATGAGAATCGGTCGAGCCGTTTCGGAGGAGTATGGGAACGAACATTGTGACAAGAGAATTTTATATATTAAAATTATTCTAGCTTATAAATGTTGCTCATCGTTGATTTTTCCATATTTATAAAATGATGACGAAGAACTTATAACTTCAGATAAGGGTATCGATTTTATAGTAAGTACCTCATCAACTGCTTGATTAAGCGCTTAATCGCTTGCCAGTTTTGCAGACGAGCGCTGGTTTGCATACATTAGGTTTTATAACTAAAACGCTTTATGATAGAGATTGATTATACCTAGATTATAAACGAGGTTTTTTAATAGTACCTAGAACTTGAGATTATGGTCGTATTATCCTTACTAATATTATAAAAGCGAAAGTGAGTTTGTTTGTTTGTTACCTCTTCACGCTTTAATGGCTAAACCGATTTTGATGAATTTTGGTACAGAGATTGTTGGGAACCAGGAGACGGACATAGGCAATTTTTTTAAAAAAAAGTGGGATGTGATGGGAGAAAGAGGGAAGAAAAGGGAAAATTTAGCGTTGCTATTACAAATCAATAAAGCGCAAGGGGAACTGTGTTACCCCGAATTTAACGCGAGCGAAGCCGCGGGCAAAAGCTAGTCTTAAATAAAATTAAACTACATATGCACACATAATTCTCCTTCCTTCAAAATCAAAATATTTTTCTTTCACATAGGCCTACATGGGCACTTATAAAACGTCGAAAAAAGATGCACGATTCGGGTTGGTCGTTTCCTATGGAGAAGAACCGGCAAGAAACTCCATGGTTACTCTTTTAAAATCATTTGGTTTTTAATTTAAAAAAAAAGTGGGATGTGAGTGAGAAAGAGGAAAGAAAAGGGAAAACTTAGCGTTGCTATTACAAATCAATAAGGCGCAATGGGGACTGTGTTACCCCGAATTTAACGCGAGCGAAGCCGCGGGCAAAAGCTAGTCATACATAAATTGTCAAATATAGACAAGCGAGTTAGACTCGCGCAGCGATGGGTTCCGTACAAACTTGCGACAAAAACGGCCATATCTTTTGCGTAGACTGCATAGACTAAGCAGGGTGATTTTTTCACAGCACAAAGGGACTATAGACTTGAGCATATAGTTTTTGTTTTTTTTTTAAACAAAAACGTTGCCCCACACTAGGAATTTCTCCTGTATCGTGGGTGCGTTTACAAACATTTAAACTCACATACACAAACAACCAGGCCCAAAACAACTATCTGCAGGTCATACAAATATTTGTTCCGTGCGGGACTCGGACCCGCCACACGCAGCGCAGCAGTCAATCGCTCAGCCACTGCGCCAACCGTGCCATCAGTTTTAATTTCAATACTTCTTCGCGTTCCCTAGATAAATAGTCTTGACAGATATACAGATGGATAACAAAGTGATCCAATGAGGGTTCAATATTTGCCTTTTGAGGTAAAAAACCCTAAAACCTATAAAACCTACTTCCAAGTATCTCCTAACCGTCCCAAGGTTGACCTGCAACCTAGTTTTCATTAGCGAGACACTAAAGTTACAAAAAGTAACGACTATTCAAATCAAATCAACTCAAATTATTTTTATTTACATGGGCACTTATAAAACGTCGAGAAAAGATGCACGGTTCCGGTTGGTCGTTTCCTATGGAGAAGAACCGGCAAGAAACTCCATGGTTACTCTTTTAAAATCATTTGGTCTTACAATGTTGTTGTTACAGCGTAGTACATAAGTATGAGAGGACAGCGTAGGCCCGACAATAAGTCAATGCTTTTTTTTTTTTTTCGGCTGGGAAATCATCCAATGACTTCCCCCGCTCTGGGTGGAGCGGGGGGGCATGTCAGACTTGTGCTGACTAAAACCCACCCATGTTCCTTCTATTGCGCTTTACGTTCCGGGGCCGCGGTATCTCTTTCGAACAACCCGCAACCCCGGCAGGCGGAGGCTCTGGCAAGCCCCTCTGCTTTGCTGACTCTCTTTGAGGCGCGCGTGAAACACGAACGCGCCGTCGACACGGCCTGTCGTCAATCGACGGACGGACGGTGAACTACCCATTGCTCACCGCCCACAGGCCCGCATCTACGGTGGCCGGGAGTCGTCTCGCGGCGCCCGGCGCCATGGGCGTCTCCCGCGGCGGCTGGGTTGGGCAGATGTTCTCTCCCTCAAACGCCCGGCCACCTCCTTTGCTAGCATTACTGCTTCGCAGAAGGTGGTGACCGCTTCCCATTCCCTCTCGCTCCGGACCATGGCCTGAACCAGGGCCGGACACGAGAGATCGCCGCCGCCGATCGCCTCTACGAGGGCACGGCGGTGCTCCGCCCACGCTGGGCAGATCGCCACTGTGTGCTCCACCGTGTCCTCCGGGCGATCGTCACAATGGTGACACCCGGGCGCTTCCTCCCGCCCGATGATGTGCAGGAACCTCCCGAAACTTCCGTGTCCGGTGAGGACCTGCGTCAGGCGGTAGGTGAGGACGCCATGACGCCTCTCCAGCCACTCCTCAAAGAGGGGACTTACCGCCACTATTGTGGCGTGCCCTGCACGGGGTTGTGACAGTCGCTCTCTCCATGCCACCATGAGATCGCACCGGAGGTCCGCCCGCCGAGCGGCAACTTGCCGCGGCAGCGGGTTTTCCCCCCGGTGTAGTGCCTCCGCGCGCCACTCAAACAGGCGCGCGAGGACTATCGCCTCCAGATCCCACGGTGGCAGTCCGGCAAGGAGGCTTGCTGCCTCGCCGGAGATCGTGCGGTAGCCCCGGATGAGCCGTATGGCCACCACCTTTTGGGGCGCGTTCAGGTAGTGGGCGGCGCGCCGCCCTAAAGAACGCGCCCATACCGGGGCCCCGTAAAGGGCCATGGACCGCACGATAAGTCAATGCTTACTTTACAGAAAGTAAAATAATATTTTATTATTTCTTACGCAACCATATACTTGTCGGACAACACTGTAATCAAAGTTTCAGTAGGTACGTCTCTAATTTGATTCCCTTGACTTGATTACTGCGTACGCACGGTTCAACCTTGCTTGTAAATCTAGTGGGTTGGCTAATCAAGTTTTTGTGTTAAGATATAGGACTTTTCTTGACCTCATCTTGTACAAGTCTTCTTTCCGAACAGTGCGATAATTAAATAAGTGTAACGATGATGTTGGAAGTTTCTAGTTACGGAGTATTTTGTTTCTCTTCTAGTTTATATATTTTGAAACGATTGAATCAGTACACACAAACCACTAGCATCAGCGGTAACGACAGTAACTTTTCATATAGTTATTTCATTATCTTTCTAACGTTTACCCAACTACTTTAGTTACTTTACTTTATTTATTTAAGCGCGTTAAATTCGGGGTAACACAGTTCCCCTTTTCTGATTTGCAGGTACCTGTTACCTGTAGTTTTTGCCCTTGCGCCTAATTTATTGTAAAAGCAAAGCTAAGTTTTTTTCTCTCCTTTCCCTTTCCCTTTTATTCCCTCTTTCTCCCTCATTTATCACTCTTTTTTTTAAAAAAGAGCCTTTTTAGCCTATGTCCGTCAAAATTCATCAAAATCTGTTTAGCCATTTAGCCGTGAAGACGTAACAAACAAACAAACTCACTTTAGCTTTTATAATATCACTAAGGATTGCGACAAGATTCATAAAGTTGCTGACCCTAAAAACTTATATTATATATTCGACCTCTCACAAAAAAAGCGTGCAACCACTATAACTTCACCTCCAAATAACCTATTTAAAAGTGACTTTTATGATTAAGAAATAACCTTCTCAAAGCTAGGTTTCAAGATAACTAAACTAACATTCGTAACCAATAACCTCACCAAGTTCACAACACGTATAGAACCTGCATTGCGTCTAAGGGCAAGTCCAAGGTCATCCTCCCGCCGTCGCAAAGAAAAGCAATCCTTTACTAAATACTCGCACACAAGGCAGCTGTATTTTTACAGAAACTGTACTTTTGGGAGCACTGATAGATAGGCATTGAAAGAGAATGCCAAGGAAAATAGTGATGTAGCTTCGGTCAATACTTTTGCAAGTACGTTGTACTTTTTAACTGACTTTAAAAAAGAGGAGGTTTTATGTTTGACCGTGTTTGTTTTCTTATATGTATGTACTAGCCCATGGCTTCGCCCGGGTGATATCGAAAAAAAGTATCATTTGTGATATTCCAGACTATAATCTACCTCTGTGCCAAATTTCATCAAGATATCCCTTTAGCCGTTTTGACGTGAAAGAGTAACAAACATCCATAAATCCATCCATACATCAATCCATCCCCACAAAAATTTGCATTTATAATATTAGTAGGAAGTGATGTTCAGCGACAACTTTTGACCATTTTTATACATTTATTTATAAAACACCGACAACCTTGCAGGACTATATTACAATCATCATAAACAACAACTTTTGTTCTATGATTTTTTACAAAATTTTATACATTTACCAAAAACAAATCTTCAAGATTTCGTTATCCTATCTAACACATTTCAACTCCATATTTTGCTGTACCTACATACCTACACCGCCGCTTGTAGGTTACGTTTGCTTCGCATAGATTTCGTAACATTTAGAGCGTTCAATTTCAATATTTTTATTTTTGTATGAAAATCTGATGAACTAAAATATGATAAATGTTTAAATGTCCTAGAACAAAAGTTGTTGATTATGATGTTAGTAACATGGTCCTGAGACGTTGCCGGTGTTTTACAAATAACCCTGTATATACTCTTCAATTACTCCGCTTACACTAGGGGACGTTTTAAATGTGCATATGACACTCGTAATAATCCCATAGGCTCCCCGTTGAAATAGTGGTAAACCTCTGAATAATAGTAGGATAGATATTTAATCTAATTTTGGCCTAATTTTAGCTACACATCCCACACTACTGATAGAACAATCGTCAGTTTGGGGCATCCTGCCATTTCAACTGAATATAAAAAACGAACACTCAATTCTATTCATTTTCTTTTTGAAAACTCAATTATCGTAACAAATAGTGTTAATCAAGAAAACAGTAGCACTAATTTATTTGATAACTAGCTGTGCCCCGCGGTTTCAGTCGCGTGGTGATAGAATATCCTACTAATATTATAAATGCGAAAGTTTGTGAGTATGGATGTATGTTTGATCCTCTTTCATGATAAAACTACTGAACGGATCTTGATGAAATTTGGCACAGAGCTAATTATAGTCTGGCGATGCCGCGGGACGCAGCTAGTACATTATATCCATATGAATTGCAGCCTATGTGTTATTCTGATGTATAAGCTATCCGTTATACAATACAATATATTATAGTAAAGTTTCATTAGAAACCATTCAGTAGTTTTTGCGTGAAGATCGACCCGAGCAGCAGTTTTTATTTAGCCATGATAAATATAATAAAGTCATCAAAAATAAAAACTGATATCTACCACAATAGCGCTCGACGATACTGCCTCTTAAATATATTCCTACCTTTAAAAAGAATATCATTATAGACGTACAGCAATATAGATTCCATCGCTCCCGTTTCTATACCTCCAGCCGCTAATGGTCTCCAATAGGAACGATTGTTGTTCACACATCACTGCGCTAAGTACAGATTAGTACGTCTCACTGTTCCAGGTCTATATTATTGCGTATACTTAAGGTAGCGTATACGTAGGTTCGAGTATTGAGCTCAACTCTAGCTAAGGATAGTAAGGGATAATGGTGTTGGGTCGATATTTTTCGTGTTTTTAGGACTTTGTTGAATTTTGAAATAGAAACCGCAAAGTTTTAGTAATTCCTAATATCCTACTTATCCCTACTATAATATTATAAAAGCGAAAGTGAGTTTGTTTGTTTGTTACCTTTTCACGCTTTAATGGCTAAACCGATTTTGATGATTTTGGTACAGAGATAGTTGGGAACCAGGAGACGGACATAGGCTAATTTTTATTTAAAAAAAGTGGGATGTGAGGGAGAAAGAGGGAAGAAAAGGGAAAACTTAGCCTTGCTATTACAAATCTATAAGGCGCAAGGGGAACTGTGTTATCCCGAATTTAACGCGAGCGAAGCCACGGGCAAAAGCTAGTAATATTATAAATACGAATGTTTGTGAGGATGTACGGATGTTTGTTACTCTTTCACGTCAAAACGGCTGAACGAATCTTGATGAAATTTAGCACAGAGGTAGATTATAGTCTGGAATAACATTCACCTTTTCTTTCGATATCACAGAAAGCGAAGCCGTGGGCGCCAGCTAGTTTGTGAATATAATGGTACTGTGAAAGGTGCATAAGCTTTAAGATTGTATGGTAGGTACTTATGAAAATTTACTTCCTTTAGAATGGTGCAAATCCTTACTAATATTATAAAAGCGAAAGTGAGTTTGTTTGTTTGTTTGTTTGTTTGTTACCTCTTCACGCTTTAATGGCTAAACCGATTTTGATGAATTTTGGTACAGAGATAGTTGGGAACCAGGAGACGGACATAGGCTATTATTTTTTTAAAAAGATTGGACTATGAGGGAGAAAGAGGGAAGAAACGGGAAAACTTAGCGTTGCTATTACAAATCAATAAGGCGCTACCGAATTTAACGCGAGCGAAGCCGCGGGCAAAAGCTAGTACTAAAATAAAAAAATAAAAACCGGCCACGTTCGACTCGGACTGACGCACTGAGGGTTCCGTACAAACTTGCGACATAAAAAGTCATATCTTTCGACTGTGTAGACTTAGAGGGTTGGTTTTTGCACCGCTTCAAGGGACAATATGGCTTTAATTTCAACTCGATACCTCCTCGCGTCACCGGGATAAAGGTTATTGGCAGACAGACAGACAGACGGACACCAAAGTTATCCTATAAGGGATCCGATTTTTTTCTTTTTGAGGAATCCTAAAAATAAATAATAATACATTTTGATAGCGCAGCTCTTGAACTTCGTAGAGACCAGTAAATTTTTTGCGTTGGTACTCTGAGTTTCATGAGTATTACATAACTTTTTTTTAAACGATAAAAAACGTTGCCCCACACTACGAATTTCTCCTGTATCGTGGGTGCGTTTACAAACATTTAAACTCACATACACAAACAGCCAGACCCGAAACAACTATCTGCAGGTTATACAAATATTTGTTCCGTGCGGGAATCGAACCCGCGACACGCAGCGCGGCAGTCAATCGTTCAGCCACTGCGCCAACTGTGCCGTCAAACTGTCTGCGCCCTACATGTATTTTATGATTATCAAGTTAGTGGCATTTTATAATAAGCGACCCAACTAAGTTTAATATAGTCCATTGAAACAAAAAGCCCTCTTTAAAATCAGAAGCCTCGTCGTCTGAACACGGATTAGTGAGGAAAGCTTAATGACACTCAAATGAAAATTGACTTTTTATGGGTGCTTCAGAAAAGCCTTACTTTCACTATATTACTGCGTAGAAAACGCTCGTTTTAGATATATTTATTACGAATATAATTGAACCTTCTGTATTGTGTTATAGTAACATTTTCCAAGCGAGTTGATGGATTTTTTTAAAACAAATTAAAAAACGTTGCCCCACACTAGGACTAGACCCAAAACAACTATCTGTAGGCCATACAAATATTTGTTCCGTGCGGGGATCGAACCCGCGACACGCAGCGCAGCAATCACTGCGCTAACCGTGCAGTAAAAAAAAACTGAATTATTTCAGGTATCAAGTTAGGCATTTTCAGTATATAATTATGTGTCAACAGAGGGTAAAGAACCCGAGTAGAACTAAAGGGGCCAATCAGTCCGCAACTATGTAGCAAGAAGATTTATTATCGGTCTAAGTTTCGACCACCAGTCTAACCAGATATGGTTAGATTGATAGCCGAAAGTACCAGACTATTATATGACTATCCCATATGAGACAGATATGGTAAGACTACCAGTCTAACCAGATATGGTAAGACTATCAGTCTAACCAGATATGGTAAGACTGCCAGTCTAACCAGACATGGTAAAACTGCCAGTCTAACCAGACATGGAATGACTGCCAGTCTAACCAGACATGGTAAGACTACCAGTCTAACCAAATATGGTAAGACTACCAGGCTAACCATATATGATAAGACTATCAGTCTAACCATATATGGTAAGGCTACCAGTCTAACCAGATATTGTTAGACAGGTTGTCAAAACTACCAGATCATTATATGAGACAGATATGGTAAGACTAGCAGTCTAACCATATCTGGTTAGACTGGTAGTCGGAACTAAACAGCTGAATACTAGTATTTTAAATGGAGTGACTTCCTATCAAACCTTCTGACCTTCACGACCAGTTAGTATTGGGTAATACGATAACCTTTGGTACGACTGGTTTTCAAACTCTCGGGCCACGGACTACCTGTAAAGACTGTCAAAGATTTACAATTGACTGCGAAGGCTAAACGTGCTTTTCGAGTCAGTGAGAAAACTTTGTCACCAAGGGGCTGAATCAAAACAGCCGTTAGGGTCGATCATCGCGTGGCTACACCATAACAGCAGAATAGAAGCATTCTACTACACGTCTATACCTAAATCAATACTCTATCACCATACTAACATCCAAAAAATGTCCCCAAAAGCATACACATTCATTATACAGTCTATACGACACTTACAAAGGGCGATTGCCAACAAAAGGTTTTAGAAAATTTGCCTCGCCGCGTTTTCCGATGTAAAAAAGCTATACGATATAACAAAAGTCATGAAGTTCTCTTTGGCTCCTTTTTATTTTGTGGAAATAGGGAAAAAGTGTTCCGAAAACCGTTCGGTTCGGTGTTCGCAACCATTCGAGATATACTTGGAGTATATACTTTGTGCAAACGAGCGTTTGATAGGGGCCCGCGTGGATTTAAATGCTGTTTGCTAGATGTGTCTGTGTTAGGTTCAAGAAACGTGCGAAGTGGCTGTTGTTTGAGAGTGCGCCAGACGTGTCTTAGCGAGTTTGTTGAAGTTGTGTGAGGAAGCAAGTAATCGTTTTGTATGCAGTAATAGGATAATATTGAGTAATTCGTTCGTTACGTTACAAATAATATAAGTTTAGTTACTATTTAAATCTCTGTCATGCTTTTGTTTACAGATGAGCAATAACTTCCCTCTCTGGGTAGAGCGAGGGTAGTGTCACACTTTTAGTGACTAAAACTCATTCATGATTCTTCGATTGCCCTTTATGTTCCGGGACCGCGGTATCTCTTTGGAATAACCCGTAACCCTGGCAGGCGGTGGCCCTGGCAGGCCCCTATTGCTAAAAGAAAGCCTTTGTACTTCTTTTTTACAACTGTTTAATTTAACAATAGTTATACGATGACCCGTCCGCAAAAAAAAGGCTTCATTTACTTTGTAATTATTTGAAAAATACCCAGATAAATTTACTTCTGTATCCCCGAAGGGATAGGCAGAGATAAGGGATCCACCAAACGGGCACAGACTCCACGGCTGCTTTTTGGTCTGTTTTATTGGAAAAACCCTAAAATAATTTTCCCTACAAGAATCGAATGCAGGAAGCAAAAGAATGCTTAATCGTGTTTTTTTCTTAAATTATGAAGTGGTCAGTGGACTAATGTCTTTGTTAAATCTTCACACATTATGGAATGCAAATAAAGATATGGATAGATTTAAATAATTATACTTTATTGCAAACCAAAATAGAAACTTAACTGTATTACAATAATTTGCTAATTCTATGGTAACAATGGCGGTCTTATCGCTGATAGCGATATCTTCCAGACAACCTTTGGATGGACTGCAACATCAATCAACCTTCTAACTCTAAAACCGATTTAAATTAAGTTGTCCAGTCAAATATTAAATTCATAAATAAATATGATATTATGTGTTTATAATATGTATAATGTGGTAAACAAGGTTTATATTATATATGTTGAATTTTCATTTGGAAATTAAATGCTATTACAGGGAAAGAAAATTATGTGCCAGCAAGGTTTTGAAATCAACGAGTGACCTTTTTATCTTAAATTGTTTTTTTTAAGTAAAGAAAGAAACTACATCATGTTTTTTTTTGCATCAATAAATATTGTGTATTGTGAAACGAGAATAACTGCCGACAAACAGTTTTGCAGTTAAGCAGTTTTTTTATTTGTTGTTTGTTTAAAGACTTTGATTAAATAAAAAAATAAAACATTTATTTGGAACATGCCACAAGTGCACACAGTATAAAACAATAAAAAATAAAGCTAAACATTAATATGCAAGACTGTGTGCCTGCTTATGGTACTTCCATCTATTAAACATCACTGACAGCTTATACATATCGTATGGTATCGCTATCTGCGAAGCGTCGAGAGGGATTACTGGCCAGGATTATATCTTTTATGATAAAATGTCGGCTAGGCGCGCCCTAATAACTTGGCTATAACGTTAATTAATCTTGCTCACTATGTTCGGTTTTATATAGGTGCGTTCATATTGTTTACGCGTTTGTGGGGTGTAGATATTTAGTTTGAGTGTGTATGTTGGTGATTTTAGAAAGGAAATGGTGATTGTTTTTCTGTGGTGAGCCTTTTTGTTGCGGATGGGAAATCATCAAAAAACTAGCTAAATGAAGTTATTGAAGTATGAGAAACAACACAAGTATATTTCTACATTTACACACACATAAGTACTATTGTAACTTACTGGGGCTGCCTCAATTTATGTATGAAACAATGCTTAAGATAAAATAAATATTTTTGTATTTTTTGAGAAACCATTTTACATACAAGACCCATTAGGGTCTACTGTTAAGTACGGCATGGTATGGTTGGCGCGGTGGCTGAGCCTTTGGCTGCTGCACTGCGTGTCGCGAGTTCGATACCTTTCTAAAACATATATTTGTATGACCCACAAATTGTTGTTTCGGGTCTGACTGTTTGTTTATGTGAGATTACCTAAATGTTTGTAAAAGCACCCACGATACAAGAGAAATTCCTAGTATGAAGCAACGTTTTTAAAAAAAGAAAGAAATAAAATCGGCCAGTCTCTCTTTTCAAATAAAACAAAAGACACTCTTGTACCCTAATAATATTATGTAGATATATTATCTCCCTCTCCTAGAGACAACGTAAAGAATGTAGGTGCCACATGAATGGGAGAGGCACTCTATAAAATGCCTATCTTCTCGACCAATCAGAGCGACCCGGCAAGACGGATAGTGGTGATATTGGGTTAGTTGGCGACGCAGTGCCAAACCACGACTATTTGACGTCATTTTGAATATTTACTAGTGAACATTAACTTGAAAGTTTTAGTTTAGGTAATAATTTGAAATTCACGCGTGTTTATGTACGTAAAGCAAGGGTTTGATATTATCATTTGCAGGTAATTTGCATAAAATCCTTACCAATATTACAAAAGCGAAAATGAGTTTGTTTGTTACCTCTTCACGCCTTAATGGCCAAACCGATTTCGATGATTTTGGTACAGTGACAATTGGGACCCAATTAAGTGGGATATGAAGGAGAAAGAGGGAAGAAAAGTGAAAACTTAGCTTTGCTATTAAAAATCAATAATGCGCAAACGCAAAAACTGCAGGTTGCAGGTACCAGCAAATCAGAAAAGGCGAACTGTGTTACCCCAAATTTAACGCGAGCGAAGCCGCGGGCTTAAGCTAGTTTAATATATATATATATATATATATGTAGGATGAATGTTACTAAAACATTTCTGAACGTAGAGGAACTCTGTTTCAGAACGAATGAATGTGTGAATAAGAGGGAAGGAATGAATGGGATTAGGTAAAAATGTAAGATGGCGATATACGAGGATTAGGCTATGTACGTTTTTGTGCTAAAGGGGAAAATAAAATAGTGATTAAGGTGCGATATTGTTTTATTCTGGATATCCCGATTCTACAACTTGGGGGCTCGTCCGGGATCCAGAAAAAACAATAAATACGAAGATTGTCTCGTGTGTGCATCGCGGTAAGGTGAACCGTGACCACGTGCGCCAGGCAAAAAATTAACGACGACGAAGATTTAAAAGTTTTAAAATACGACGTGACGATGTCCGACGAGAAGAACCCTGTTCCGACAGTCAACTACGCTGATATTATATCAAAATATAACGGCGTCGACAAGACATACTCGTCAGCAAAATGGGCGCAGGACATAGAAGACAACGCGGAGATATTCGGGTGGACGGCGCAGCAAAAGCTCATTATTGCGAGAAGGTCATTAACGGGCACAGCAGAATTATGGCTCAGATCCGAAAAAGCCTTCAAAAGTTACGAAGAATTACGGACGGCATTACTTAAAGAATTCCCAGAAACCGTCAACATTAAAGAAATGCACGAGCTCATGGCGTCCCGTAAAAAGAAAAGCACTGAAACATACTACGAGTACATGTTAACGATGAAGGAGTTGGGTAAGCGTGCTAAATTTCCGGATTATGTGGCAATACAGTACATCATAGACGGGATACAAGACTATGAGTCGAATAAAACTATCCTGTATGGCGCGACCACATACTCGGTGTTAAAAGAAAGAATCATTATCTACGAGACCATGAAGAGTAAAAATAAGAAAAAGCAAGAAGATACGACGAAGCAGCAGAAGCAGGACCTGGAAAAAAAGAGTCATTCGGAAAAGTCGAGTCGCCGATGTTTTAAGTGTGGTGAGACAGATCACGTCGCCAACGCGTGCAAGAAAGGTGTAAAATGCTTCCGATGCAACTCGTTCGGTCATATCGGACGAGAGTGCAAGGAGCCAATCTCAAATACAGATTCGCAAGGTAAGCATAAAGATGGCGGCGGCGGTCATAGTTCTCGCACTTCGATGTTGTGTACGAAGATTTTGCCGGAACTTGGCGATGGCGTCGCGGATCCGGAAGGAAAACATCGCGGCCACAATGAAGATGAACGAGGAAGGAACGAACGAATGACACGTGTGAACGAGTCAGTGTTAACGTCAAAGTTATGTCAATCATGTCAGTGTCATAAGTGTCAAAGTGAAATGGTGTTAAGTGTAAACAAAGACTTTGCGAGTAACAAATCAGTTAAAAACATTAAGATTAGTGGAGTAAATGTTGATAGCCTTGTAGATTCTGGTAGTGATTTGAATTTAATAGCTTCTAATTTGTTTTTCGAGTTGAATGTAACATCATACGAAAAGGTAAGAGTCACACTGTCAGGACTCGGTTCTGCAAGCGTATTGTCGCTTGGAAAGTTCAATGTAAACATAGAAATTGATGGTTATTGTTATGATATGTGTTTTTATATCGTTCCACAAGAAGTAATGCCGTATAAAGTTATTTTAGGTCAACCATTCTTAGTAAATGTTACTGCTGTCATTGATAAAGGTTCAGTCACTATTAAGCCACACCACAATGATGTTTTGCTGCAGTGTATGCATGTCGAGGCCCTAGAACCAGTATGTTATGTTTCTGATCCACAGATACGCGAACTGGCTCAGAATTTGGTTGACAACTACCAACCTAAGAGGATAAAGGAGGCTCCGATAGAAATGAAGATTATTTTGAAAGATGACATTCCTGTTGCACAGCGTCCACGAAGGCTATCACTTGCGGAGCAGAGGGAAGTAGAGAAACAGGTAAGTGAATGGTTACGAAATGGTATTGTTAGGCCAAGTTTCTCTGAATATGCAAGTCCTTTAGTGCTGGTAAAGAAGAAAGATGGATCTACAAGGGTGTGTGTTGATTATCGAATGATCAATAAAAAGATGGTCAAGGACGAATTTCCACTTCCAGTCATAGAAGATCATATTGACAAGTTATCAGGAGCTAAGGTGTTCAGTAAATTGGATTTAAAAGATGCATTCTTTCATTTGAGGATAGAAGAAAGTTCAGTTGGGTATACCTCTTTTGTAACACACCATGGTCAATTTGAATTCCTCAGAGCACCATTTGGATTGTCAATTTGTCCCAAGTATTTCACAAGATTTATAACAATAATTTTCCGTGATCTTATAGCCAAAGGTCATATTCTTATATTCATTGATGATGCCATTATTCCAGCAAATGATTATAAAGAAGCAGTTGAGAGGTTGCAAGGGGCACTACAAGTAGCATCAGATTATGGACTTGAAATAAACTGGAAGAAGAGTGAAGTTTTGGCAACAAAAGTTGAGTATTTGGGTCACATTTTGCAGGACGGTGAAATCAAACCCTCCACTGAGAAAACTGAAGCGGTTGTCAAGTTCCCTGAACCCAAGACGGTGAAACAACTACAAAGCTTTATGGGTTTAGCATCATATTTCAGGAAGTATATACCTCATTTTGCTAAAATAGCTAGTCCATTGACTGACTTGTTAAAGAAGGATCAAAGTTTTAAATTTGAAGATGAACACAGGTATGCATTTAATATTTTAAAGGAAAAGTTAGGATGCGGTCCAGTACTAAAGATTTTCAACCCAAAAAGACGTACAGAACTACACACAGATGCCTCAAGTATGGCTTATGCAGCAGTATTAATGCAGTGGTGCGAAGACAGTGGCTTACATCCTGTATATTATATGAGCCGGAAGACCAGTGTTGTAGAAAAGAAATATTCTAGTTACGAGTTGGAAGCTCTTGCTATCATAGAAGGTGTAAAAAAGTTTCGGCACTATCTATACGGCATTCCATTTAAAATTGTAACAGATTGCCAAGCCTTTCAGATGACACTACGAAAGAAAGATCTTTCAACCAGGGTAGCTAGGTGGGCGTTGTTATTGCAAGAATTTGATTTTCAGGTTGAACACCGGTCTGGTACAAGGATGAAACATGTAGATGCATTGAGCCGCAACCCATACATAGGAGTGACTACTAATAGCCTACATGAACAAATAAAGAAGGCACAAGAGCAGGATGAAGGTTTGAAAGCTATCATGGAAGTTCTCTCTGAGAAACCCTATCTTGACTACTACTTGGAAAGCGGTCTGCTGTATAAAGGCCTGGAAAGAAAACTGATAGTACCTAAGAACATGGAGATGGAAGTCATAAAGAGAGTGCACTCAAATGGGCACTTTGGTAAAAAGAAGATGACAGAGCTTATAAATAAAGATTATTATATTAAAGGTTTAGCGAAGAAATTAGAAGATTTTATCATCACTTGTATCCCATGTATACTTGGCAGCAGAAAAGAGGGCAAGGAAGAGGGATTTTTACACCTTTTAGAAAAGGAGGATACACCCCTACATACTATTCACATTGACCACCTTGGGCCAATGACGGAGACAAAAAAAATGTACAATCATCTACTCACAATGGTGGATGCGTTTACGAAGTTTGTGTGGATATTTCCCACAAGAAGTACTACGAGTAAGGAAACCATAGAGAAGTTGAGAATCCACCAGCAGCACTTTGGAAATCCCACTAGAATAATAAGCGACAGGGGAACAGCATTCACTAGTCAAGAATTTCAACAATATTGTGAAGAAGAAGGAATCAGACATGCCAAGATTACTACTGGAGTACCTAGGGGAAACGGGCAGGTAGAAAGAATGCACAGGACCATAATATCAATCCTTACGAAGCTATGCATTGAAAACCCTACCCAATGGTACAAGCATGTCAGTCATGTGCAAAGAGCATTGAATAGTACTTGGCAGAGAAGCATCAATTGTACTCCATTTGAACTGCTTGTAGGAACAACTATGAAAACCAAACAAGACATTGAAATCTACGACTTACTAATGCAAGAAGGAAGAGATATCTTTGTTCAAGATAGAGAAGAAAACCGACGAAAGGCGAAAGAGCACATTTTGCAGGTGCAGGAAGAAAATATACAAGCTTTTAACAGAAAACGTAAAGAAAGTACTAAGTATAAAGAAGGCGACTTGGTAGCAATCAAACGAACTCAGTTTGGCTCTGGAATGAAGCTTAAGCCAAAATATCTTGGACCGTATAGCATCACTAAGGTCAAAGGGAATGACCGGTACGATGTACAGAAGATGGATCCCACTGCAGAAGGACCAGGTAAGACATCCACTGTTGTTGACTTCATGAAGAAATGGCCCAATGACTGAACCATTATCATTTGAGCTTAAAACTTTTTATTGCTAAGATTTTTGATAAAACTATAACAATGTGTAAGACTGTATTCTCGTCATGTGTTATTAGGATAAGTTGATAAAACTATAACAATGTGTAAGACTGTATTCTTGTCATGTGTTATTAGGATAAGTTGATAAAACTATAACAATGTGTAAGACTGTATTCTTGTCATGTGTTATTAGGATAAGTTGATAAAACTATAACAATGTGTAAGACTGTATTCTTGTTATGTGTTATTAGGATAAGTTGATGAAACTGTAACAATGTGTAAGACTGTACTCTTGTCATGTGTTATTAGGATTAGTTGATAAAAAGTAACAATGTGTAAGACTAAATATTAGTATTGCGTCAAGCAGGCTAAAAGATTGTGTTCTTGTTAGTGCTGTATCATTTCTGAGGTCAGAAATATTGGCAGGATGGCCGAGTTGTAGGATGAATGTTACTAAAACATTTCTGAACGTAGAGGAACTCTGTTTCAGAACGAATGAATGTGTGAATAAGAGGGAAGGAATGAATGGGATTAGGTAAAAATGTAAGATGGCGATATACGAGGATTAGGCTATGTACGTTTTTGTGCTAAAGGGGAAAATAAAATAGTGATTAAGGTGCGATATTGTTTTATTCTGGATATCCCGATTCTACATATATATGTTTTATCATATATATATATACTAGCTTTTGCCCGCAGCTTCGCTCGCGTTAAATTCGGGGTATCACAGTTCCCCTAGCGCCTTATTGATTTGTAATAGCAACGCTAAGTTTTCCCTGTTCTTCCCTCTTTCTCCCTCACAACCCACTTTTTTTTTTAAATTGCCTATGTCCGTCTCCTGGTTCCCAACTATCTCTGTACCAAAATTCATAAAGATCGGTTTAGCCATTAATGCGTGAAGAGGTAACAAACAAA
This sequence comes from Ochropleura plecta, assembly GCA_905475445.1. Taxonomy (NCBI): domain Eukaryota; kingdom Metazoa; phylum Arthropoda; class Insecta; order Lepidoptera; family Noctuidae; genus Ochropleura; species Ochropleura plecta. Next base: position 2,599,756 of record FR997728.1, read on the forward strand.
CAAACTCACTTTCGCTTTTATAATATTAGTAAGGATATATTGTACTAGCTGCACCCCGCAGCTTCACCTACGTAGACTGGAATATTATATATATAAACCTTTCTCTTGAATCACTCTAGCTGTTGCTGAAAACTGCATTATAAAATAAATAACAACTGCAACTGCAATGTTCAACTTTATGAAGAACTAGCTTTTGCCCGCGGCTTCGCTCGAGTTAAATTCGGGGTAACACATTTCCCCTTGCGCCTTATTGATTTGTAATAGCAACGCTAAGTTTTCCCTTTTCTTCCCTCTTTCTCCCTCACATCCCACTTTTTAAAAAAAAATATTAGCCATAGGCTAATATTTTTTTTTAAAAAGTGGGATGTGTGGATCCGTGGATGTGTGGATCCGTCTCCTGGTTCCCAACTGTCTCTGTACCAAAATTCATCAAAATCGGTGTAGCCATTAAAGCGTGAAGAGAGAACAAACAAACAAACAAACTCACTTTCGCTTTTATAATATTAGTAAAGATTAGTAAGGATACGTAGTATCATAATTATAATCTAAACATAACTGTTTAATTGTAACCAAACCCAGTAACAATCTAATCAGCTATAACCCTCAAATTCTCAAACTCAAAGCATTTATTTTAATTAGAACATAACAGGCACTTTTGAAAGTCAAGAGACAAAAAGATGAAGCTAACACGTGGATGAAGCACAAGTGGCGGGCTGTTCTAAAGAGATATCACGGTCCCGGCACATAAAGGGCAATAGAAGGAACATGGGTGGGTTTTAGTCAGTACAAGTTTGACACTCCCCCCCCCGCTCCACCCAGGGCGGGGGAAGTTATTCGATGATTTCCTATCCACAAAAAACCTCCAGTAGTAATTCCAGTCACAAGGCGCACAAACTTGTGAAAATACTGTAGTTTCCCATCTCAAAGCGTTGATCTCTATGAAGAATTTAGTTTTGTCATTCCCGAACACCCAACAGCCTAATGCACTTACCTAAACCATACATAAGTTTCGATTAAAATTATCTCAACGTCCGTACCGAGCCTCCCCCCAAAAATTTGCATACATGCACAAAACAAAAGAAAAAAAAGAACATGTTCCTTTTTTAAAATTCCTCAGACACCCTTACACAGCCATACGCTAGTCTGAAAAAAAAAACATCCTATCTTATCCAGTGGCGGCAATTTACTCCAATTTTTCGCGCTAGATATAAAATCTTTTAGCATTTAAACGCCAGCGTGGAAGCGCTTTTACGAATACACCGCGATAACTGTATGATAGGGATGTCTGTCTGTTGGGATGAAGGATTTTTTTCCCAAGTTTTATGTGCATGTAATTTGAAAAGGGATTATTTAACGTTTTTCAAGGCGCTCCTTGAACAAAACAGTGAACGTTTTGAAAAATTCATCTTTCAGAACGAACCATGTTATTCTAAAAATCATAACCCTTATTTTTGCTTCACCGTAGTCGGTTATGAACTATAAAACACGCATTCTCTTATTTTCTTCTGCAAACCCTTTCACTTGATACCTTCATCATGGGAATGTATAAAAACTAACTAGTCATCTTTGGGACACCACCATATTGGATTAAGAATGACGTCATTTGGCTTATTAGGTTTTGCTGTCCAAATCAAAATCTATACATAAAAAAAATATATCTTAGGAATACTCTTCACTTGTTGTTATTATATTGAGAAGTGAATCGTAACCACATTGAAGTTGAATAAACAAGGTTATTTTGTAGCTCTCATTATCACTTTTTTTTACTTTGTCTAAAACTAAACTAACCCCATAATTACAACCAATCACACTGGCTGCACACATTCAACGCTCACAAATTAACATAACTATCAATACAATGCAGCCTTCCTAATAATACCGCACAGACGCGAGCGAACTCGAGCTGCAAACATGTATCAACCGGCACAGCGGTTGTATTATGCGAAATCTTCCGTAAAATTGACGTTTCAAGTCTCCCAGCTCCGTATAGCTACGTTGCTTAATAGAAAATTTTAAAATCCACCCCTTGCCTTTATATAGGGTGGTGCCGTAGGCGTTTTTTAGTTTTTGAATTTCGTTAAAACTGTTAATGGGTTTTTCGTCGGTCTTCTTTTTGTTTATGATGGAAACGGGATGAGATTTGGTTATTACAGAAACGAGTTTACTTTAAAAAGTAAATTTAAAACGGTTCGTGCTTTTAAAATAAATCATGGCGATGAAAAAGTCTTGTGACAAAATGCTGTCTCTGGTTCAGTCTGGGTTTTCTTGCGACATTTTCTTGAATCAGTCCATAGATTTACTTTGAAAGCGTTCGAGTTATTGAAAACTAGACATTGATGCATGTGTTTTACCTACTTATCTTTTCGCGTACTAGTGTTTAAAACGTGTATTTGTTAATGACGGAGATATAACCAGCTACTTAGCTTCACATACGTACTTTTTCCCCACACATTTCTATCTTAGACATAATTGAATATCACGTTATGTGAATAGTACGCAATCGCTGGCATTGGTGGTGCAAGAAATAAGAGATAAAGTTTCTTAGATGAAAGTTCTGCATGTTTTTACATTATCCACCTGAATTAATAAACGTGGCTCAAGTATCGCTTGTCCCGGGTTTCGGGTTGCTCGAAAGAGATACCACGTACCCCGGAACATAAAGGGCAAAAAATATAACCCAAAAAATTTACGCTTATCAAAACTGCGGCGCAAAATAAAATACTGAGAACGCTAGCTAATGCACCATGGTATACAACCAACTCCGAAATCCACCATTACTTGGAAGTCCCCACTGTGGACGAAGAGATAAAACGTTCGGAAAACCGCTACCACGAGCGCCTCAAGCATCATTCCAACCCCCTGGCTCGAGGTCTAATAAAAAACATAGACAGCTCAACAATAAGGCTAAAGAGAAAGCATGTCCTAGATAGCCTGTTTTAAAAAGGGGCAAAGGACTGAGGACTCCGGACCCCAACCGCCAGCAGCTCTCAACCTGCTTGCTTATAGTCTTCTGACTGATTGCAGGCAAAATAGAAAAAAAAAATCAAAACTGTGCAATACAGCGTGTTGTTTTGCATCCTCGTCAAATTAAAGGACGTAACTATGCTAATGATTCTCGACCCGAATCGATAATAAAATAAGTAGGTTTTTTTTTTTACTTTTTTCGTATTTTCAGAAATCGGTAAGTGCACACAGGTGCGTGCATGCCGCTGTATGATACGTATGCGCCGACGCTCACGCACACTGTTCTGTGTGTTCTGTAGGTGATTCTCTACTTTTGAAGTGAAATATTCTGTAATACTGTTAAATTTAAACACACAGAGACAGATCATAAAAGCGCCGTATATTATTATTGATCAGGTACCGTAATTTTCATTGATTATTTATGACTTTTACTAGCACCTCCTAAATTTTGACGAGGATGCAAATCAACATATTGTATAAAGTTGAAAAGAAACATCTCTAACTGCAAGGAAACTAGTGATTAGGAACTAGTGAGCAAATGGGTAACTAACAACTTACATAAATCTTCAGAATGTGAAAACACACAATAATAATCTTCTTTTTGTGTTTAGTTTTAAGTTTTCATAATTTTTTAAATTATCTTTATGTTTTATTTTTGTGTGCACTTAAGTGGCATGTGCCAATACATATTTTCTTTCTTTATCCTTAATCAAAATCTCAAAGTCAAAAGTTGTTTATTCAAAATAATCTGAGGATTATGAAGTAGTCCTCCACCATTTTTAGGGTTCCGTACCCAATGAGTGAAACGAGACCTTACTACTAACACTTTGTACGTCCGTCTGTCCATCTGTCACCCGGCTATATCTCATGAACCGTGATAATTAGACAGTTACAATTTTTACAGATGATGTATACGTTCACGCTATAACAAAAAATCCTAAAAAACATAATTAAATAAATATTTAAGGGGGCTCCAATACAACAAAATGTTCTTTTTGCGGTTTTTGTAGATAATGGTACGGAACTATTCGTGCCCAACGCGTGATGCGCTACAAACGTCTACCTCTGTTGTTTTCGCTTGACTGCTGCGCTACGTATCGCAGGTTCGATCCCTGCACGGAACAAATATTTGTATGACCTACAGATAGTTGTTCCGAGTCTGATTGTTTGTGTATGTGAGTTTAAATGTTTGTAAACGCACCCACGATATAGGAGAAATTCCTAGTGTGGGGCAAAGTTCTATTTAAAAAAAAAAAACTTAAAACTATCGACACCATCTTACAGCCATTCTCTTACATCTTAAACCACCGCCAAGACGAATCGTCTCGCCGTGGCCATCCGAACGTTAGCAAATTACTCCGATCAATTTCTGCGTTCTGCTCTAGGGATTTGCAACCGTTGCAATCTTCGACTTGTCATTGTCACACTGAGGTCCACGGGATTGACATGGGGAACGGAATCTGGTCTGCGGTTCCTAAACCTTGCTATTTGGGGTAGGACCCTTTCATTTTGAAAGTGTCTGGGTGAAATTTTCGGGTGTGATTCGTTTATGGGATGTAAATAAGTGAGGGGTAAATTCCTTTCTATGTAAGGATTTAAATGTTAGATTACCGTCTTGCAAATCAACTATGACGACATTGAATCTAAAGTATTTTTTTTTTATTTATACGATAGTTTAGAAATGAACTGTTTAGTTTAGAAAACTAAGAGAAAGAAAAGGCCTGAACACGATTTTCTTTGACACTATAATATACCTAAACATCCGATATAGTGATTCATGAACATACCAAAATCAAGAACGAGGAGCCTGTAATGTATTGCTATTCATGTTAATCGCTTTATGTAAATTACGAAATGCTTTACTGTCTGGCGAACATTATTAAAAATACATCTCACCCTAGATCCACTTAGATCGAGCGAAAAAGTGTTCACATTAAGAAGAGTAAGCTTCCACATCTTCTCTAATACGATAGATTAGATATTAGAATAAGTATAATGTAATTTTGTTGTGACTGATCTTAACAAAAATATTGATTTAATTTGGTTAATTAATATTAAGAAATTTTTGGTTAATGATTTAATTTTATTTCACAATTACTTTATACTCTTTGCTGTGCCCTACACGATCCGTAATTGTAGATTAGATTAAGCCCTAGATATGAATATAAAAATATGGTTTTTAATACGAGAAAAGTAATATTTAACTGTCACCAAAATAAAACTATATAATCGTTTCAAGTCATTGCTCTGACTGTGCATTTAAAGCCAACTCACGGATAAAGTCCAATCAAAAACCCAGTTCCTTTTCCAGCAATTCATATCCACGAAGCTCTTGAATTGCTCACAGCCACAATAGCTCAGAATGCAGCCCATAATGCAACAATAACTCCTTGGTGCACGTTGGCAACTCGCGTTTCGCATGACAAAACCTCGTGGCATTCTAATAAATTTCTAAATCGACATAAGTCGTTCCGTATTCAGTGTGGCGACGTGGATTCGCGAACACAATAAGATCATGTTACAAAGGACTGTGTTTTGCATATCTGCGCAGATCGCTCTTGGAGACGGTGTTTGTCGTACGTTGTTTTGCTGGGAACGGTTTTTTTTTCGCGTTTTGTATGCGGTTGCAGTTTTCGCGGGGTTGTTGTCTTGTAATATTTGCGGCCGATTTTCAACATTATTTATGCACACACAAAGTACTTGATAGAAGAGTACATTGAGACAGAAGAGCATAAAGGTACTGCTTATTTCATATGATTTTTTCCAGGAGAACTGCGAAAGGATAGTTGGATGAGATATTTAGACACAGTGTGGAGAAAAAAAAATAGAAGTAAATTATATCCATCACAAAATAATACACATTTAAAATTAAATCCTGATACAGTAAGTAAATAACTAAAATATAAAATTATGCGGAATATTTTTAAACATCTTACCCGTACTTAACTAAGTTTCATGTCAAAATCTATGCGCTTAAGTCGTAAAGCAGGTTATTTATCTTAATTCCTTAATTTGGACACAGATTACAGATTATTAGGAGAACATAGTTTCTCTCGTCTTCTTTTGTTACAAACAAATAATAAACCTTATTACTCAGGGACAGAAAATACATAACTCCATTACAATCAACCTACAAACACATTTTATCATTACGTCTTTCAATAGAATCACGAGCAAGTTGTTAAGTTAATTTCGCCAATAAAAGACCTTTTCAACAATAACTGAATAGAGGACCCTAATTCACTTAAAAATGGCTAGGTATAAAGGAATAGTTCCCTTTGCCCCCATTTCCGTACCTAGTAAGACGAGATTCAAGTATACCAATGTTAGTACGTTTGTGTGTCGTGTGTGGTCCCCTCACGAGGGTGCTTTCAAGGGAGAGGGGCTTCTAACAAGGGTTGTCTACGCATGTAGGTAGCATCACCCACGCATGAAACGGCGTAATCATTTCGCATGATTTCATCATGGTAATGATGTGGCTATCAGAAGTCATCAAAGCAATGCAAATTATGATTTGAATTATGAATATTGAAATGTGATTTAATTGGCGGGAAGATATAACGTACTTCTGATTTCAAGATTAAATACTAGAAAGTAGTGATGTATGGGCGTTATGGGAGACCCTCTAATGTGACAAAATTAAGAGTAAGTATTGGATATTATGAGTTTTGAATTTTTAAGTTCATGATATTTTGATGCTTTCTGCAACATTTTATATCATCTCAATGTGTCTAAATGTTACTGCAAAATTTTAAAAAATCATTCAATTCCTGAGTTTCCACACTTTTGTTTCCCATTTTTTGAGTATGTTTCGTATATTTTTCTAAAAAAATCTCCAACTTCTAAAAACTTCCATCTACACGAAAATCCCTGTCCAAAGTCTAATTTAACCCTAAAACACCTATTCAACCCGTAATTCAACCCTGCAGTCGCTGCCAGTGATTCCCTACCCCAAATATACCTAGTAAACGTTCTCACTGCGACAGAGTACGCCGAAGTTGCTCCATAAAAGCTCTTTTGCCTCTCCACCTTTCCTTTGGCATTTTGTGCCCGGTATATTTTTTCTTTTTGAATTTTTTTACAGCTAGTTATTTACGAAATATGGTTAGTTTATTTAGTAATAATGTTATAACGAGAATACGAGTGAATAAATAAAATATCGTCGCGTTTTTCTTTTGTTTCAACTTGGAAATGTAACCGTGTGCCTAGTCATGTTGGAATCAGCTCCCAGCATAAACTGATACAGCTAAATAAAAGATTAACCATTAAACGGCTACCTATCTCACCTCCACAACCATGTTATTTCTAGTTTGACGACACGATTGGCGCAGCGGCCGAGCGATCGACTGCTACGGTGCGTGTCACGGGTTCGATCTCCGCACGGAACAAATGTTTGTATGGCCTACAGATAGTTGTTCCGGGTGTGGCTGTTTATGTCTGTGAGTTTAAATGCGTGTTAACGCACCCACGATACAGGAGTAATTCTAAGTGTGTCAAAATATACGAATCCACTTGGTCACTATCAAGATTGTCAGATTTTCGGGCCACTGACTAACTGTCAAGACTATCTTAGACAGGAAACTAATTACAGCTGGGAGCAATGGTTTTACTTACTTTCCAAAACACGGAGGAAACTCGGTATGTAATGGGTGGTCACCCATCCATAGAATAACCCAGGCAAGGGTGGTTTAACTTGAAGATCTACCTTAGCAACTGATATTATTTAGCTGGGAGCACCAGACACGGACACTGACAGATATTTCAGGAAAGATTATTTCAAAACGGGGTAGACAAACTACAGATGCGGCTCTGGGCGATGTCCATAATAGTTTTACAGAAACTCAAATATTAGCAAAAAATCTAATTAAGCTCAAGGCAAGCAAGGAGGTAGACACCTCCTTGAGCTTGAGCTTGAGCTTGACGAGCACTGGACATAGACATGTCCAGTGCTCGTCCATAATCTGTCTGTACCGGTTTGGCTTACCCTTAAGAAACGTGAGACCATCCAAGTGTTTGCAATTTGAAATTAATTAATAAATTGAACTAGTCAGAGCGACGGAGTTGCAAGCATAAATCATATCGTAGTTATCGTTCATCAGATACGTCAGTATCAATTATGGCGTTGTCAATATCTATTGCATTCATTAATCAATTTAGTAATTAAGGAAACATGAATCCCACAGTTTGGCCATAAATTAGAAGGATTTTTGACCAAAGTGAAGTTTGACCAAATTTATCGAAGGCCAAACCAAATAATTCTCAATAATGTTTTGTGGTCTTATAATGACAGTTTGATTGATTGATAAGGATTATCTACAAGTTAGGTGTACTAGTAAAGGGGCCTGCTTGTGGCCTGTCGTGTGGGTGGGTTTTTCATAGTAAAATTCTGATACTCCACCCCGCTCCGCCCAGAGAAATGGGAAATCAACTTACCCTGCGGTAAGTTGTTTGATGAAAGAATGAGATGTCAACAAAACAGAGGCCTGCCAGGGCCACCGCCTGCCGGGGTTGCGGGTTGTTCGAAAGAGATACCGTAGCCCCGGAACATAAAGAGCAATAAAAGGAACACGGGTGGGTTTTAGTCAGTACAAGTCTGACACTCAGAAGTTATGCTTGCGACATACTTGTCGACTAATGAGGCAGTCTACTACTTTAATTAAGTTAAATATAGTGCAAGATATTTTTAAGGACACAACTGTGTAGACAAAACACTCAAATTAAAACAGACAGATGTTCCGGGTCTCGCTGTTCGTGTATGTGAGTTTAACTGTTTGTAAACGCACTCACGACAAAGGAGAAATTTATGGCATATATATTTTGACTGCGTAGACTTACAGAATTGATTTTATCACAGCATAAAGAGACCACTGACTTGAGTATGTGGTTTTTAATTTCAACTCGATACCTCCACCCGTTTCCGAGATAAAGTGTCTAAACAGACGGACAGGTGGACAACAGAGTGATCCATTAACGGTTCCATTTTATCCTTTTGAGGTAAGGAACCCTTAAAATAAGAAAAAAAATCTCTTTAAAAATACATTTTCGCACAAATCAGCATTCAAATAAAACCCTTAAAACACAGTAAGGCCCGAACCCTCTTAAAGCAGTATTTTACGCGTCCCGTTTTATAAACCATAAACTGTTCCGATTTGTAAGTAAATCGGGTCGTAAAACGGATCATAAAACTATATTTTGACGCGTAAATAAGCTATTTATTTATACTGTGTTACGTTCGATAGATTGGCCTGATAAGGGTTGGGCTGATGAAGCAGTTGCTATGGGTTAAGATTGTATAAATGAATTTGTTATATCAGCAAAAGTGGAGCAGTCGTGCCCCGGTAACCGTTCCAACTTACGAATATTGTACATGGGTTCATTCTCGGGTGGGCGCAGTAGTTTGTATAATTTATGTCAACACTAGCTTTTTTTTTTTTTTTTTTTTTTTTTCGGGTGGGAAATCATCCAATGACTTCCCCCGCTCTGGGTGGAGCGGGGGGGCATGTCAGACTTGTACTGACTAAAACCCACCCATGTTCCTTCTATTGCCCTTTACGTTCCGGGGCCGCGGTATCTCTTTCGAACAACCCGCAACCCCGGCAGGCGGAGGCTCTGGCAAGCCCCTCTGCTTTGCTGACTCTCTTTGAGGCGCGCGTGAAACACGAACGCGCCGTCGACACGGCCTGTCGTCAATCGACGGACGGACGGTGAACTACCCATTGCTCACCGCCCACAGGCCCGCATCTACGGTGGCCGGAAGTCGTCTCGCGGCGCCCGGCGCCATGGGCGTCTCCCGCGGCGGCTGGGTTGGGCAGATGTTCTCTCCCTCAAACGCCCGGCCACCTCCTTTGCTAGCATTACTGCTTCGCAGAAGGTGGTGACCGCTTCCCATTCCCTCTCGCTCCGGACCATGGCCTGAACCAGGGCCGGACGCGAGAGATCGCCGCCGCCGATCGCCTCCACGAGGGCACGGCGGTGCTCCGCCCAAGCTGGGCAGACCGCCACTGTGTGCTCCACCGTGTCCTCCGGGCGATCGTCACAATGGTGACACCCGGGCGCTTCCTCCCGCCCGATGATGTGCAGGAACCTCCCGAAACTTCCGTGTCCGGTGAGGACCTGCGTCAGGCGGTAGGTGAGGACGCCATGACGCCTCTCCAGCCACTCCTCAAAGAGGGGACTTACCGCCGCTATTGTGGCGTGCCCTGCACGGGGTTGCGACAGTCGCTCTCTCCATGCCACCATGAGATCGCACCGGAGGTCTGCCCGCCGAGCGGCAACTTGCCGTGGCAGCGGGTTTTCCCCCCGGTGTAGTACCTCCGCGCGCCACTCAAACAGGCGCGCGAGGACTATGGCCTCCAGATCCCACGGTGGCAGTCCGGCAAGGAGGCTCGCTGCCTCGCCGGAGTCAACACTAGCTTCCGCCCGCGACTTCGTGCGCGTGACATAGTTACTTTGGGCTGACGCTAACTTTAAACCGCGTGATGATAAAAAAAAAATGTTTCTCTCCCCTTTTCTTTCCTCTTTCTCCCTCCCCCTTTTCTCGCTTTTTAGCCTATGTCCGTCTACAGGGTTCTAAACTATCTCTGTACCAAAATTCATCAAAATCGGTTTAACCATTTAGGTGTGAAGACGTAACAAACAAACAAACTCATTTTTGCGTTTATAATATTAGTAAGGATTACTATTCTCATAACTCTGAAAATATTGTTGGGACCCTAGCATGTTTTTTTTTTCGGATTTGAAATCATTAAAATTTGGCGGGCGGAGCGAAAGGGAATGTCAGACTTGTACTGACTAACACCCAACCATGTTCTTTCTTTTGCTTAAAAAACTCAAACTCAAAGCATTTATTTCAGTTAGACCATTACAGGCACTTTTGAATCTCAAGAAACAAAATGATAAAGCTACCGTCCCGGTCATAAGGCATAATACTTGTTTGAGTGCTGTAGTTGTCCAAAGCGTTGATCTCTATGGAGAAAAATGGGCAAGAAACTATGTTCAGGAGCAGTATCTTTGCGTGAATTACTGGTACTCATCCATCATACATTCGATTGGAGTGAAAGGCGACCTTAGTCTAATTGGGCGTATTTGGGCTTGGCCAATTTTGAAGACATTAAACAACTTAAATACGTGACTTTGCGTCACTGGTAAACCTAGTAAATACCATTTAATTCTCCCAACCCCTACTTAACGCCAAGGTCACAAATTACAAAGGAAGAGGAGTCGTTTCGTCTTGGTATGGACATTGTAATGAGGAGGGATGAAGGACATGTGACTAAAAGAGTGATGGATCTGAATGTTGATGGACGGAGAGCGAGAGGAAGGCCAAAGAAAAGATGGATGGATTGTGTAAGGAATGATATGAAGGAGAAAGGAGTAAATGATGCCATGACGTCTAATAGGGGAGAATAGAAGAAGAAAACGTGTTGCGCCGACCCCAAATAGAATGGGACAAGGGCAGGAAAATGATGATAACCAAATTACAAAGGAAGTAAAAATGAAACCAATTCCTCAAACCCTCTTCAAACAATATGAAAATCAGCCACCTCCCAAACCAGTCAAACAAACGCAAACTTCACCTCAATTACTAATAAAACACGAATTACGCAACGTAAACTATTCTAAGGCGCCCATTGTAGGTATAAAAGAGGTATTCCCTGATTGAATAAAGAAAATTGCCGAGTCAGGCTTGCCACCTCTGACAATGGGCAACAAAAGAGGTATGGGAACGAACAAATGTTTGCCCCTGTGTCTAGCGTTTGGCATTTTCTAACTGGCTTTTGGCATTTCCCTACGATTGGTGCACGTACGCTAGTTTGGTATTTTGTTATTAGCTAACATTAGATTTATTATCTCACTTTCTTTTTTGTCTAAATAGTTTAATGCCGTCTTGAAAGCTAGCTCTAATACTGTTAAAAGTTTTATTTTATTTCTTTAACTAGTTATTGCCCGCGGCTTCGCTCGCGTTAAATTCGGGGTAACACAGTTCCCCTTTCCTGATTTATAGATACCTGCTACCTGTAGTTTTTGCCCTTGCGTCTTATCTTTCTCCCTCATATCTCAATATTTAAAAAAAAAAATTGCCTATGTCTGTCTCCAGGGTCCCAACTATCTCTGTAAATTAAATAAAGTAAAGTAAATTCATCAAAATCGGTTTAGCCATTTAGGCGTGAAGACGTAACAAACAAATAAACAAACAAACTCACTTTCGCTTTTATAATATTAATAAGGATAGTAAGGATTTTACACAGAATGTAGAGAAATAAAACACACACCGTTCAATAAAATATCACCATTACAGATATAAAGGGCAAAAAGGGGTATAAACTCGCACCAAACTCGCATTTACAATTCTAAAACAAAAAGTAATAATCACAAGGTCGAGTATAGCGAATTGGTTCAGTGCCTTGGATAGCACCCTTAAGTGGGAGCCTTCAAATGCCCCGTTCTCACAGAATTCGGGACACAATGGCACCCCATATTGCGTAGATATTACCTCAAGGAATTTCTTATGGAAATTTCAATTCAAAGATATCAATTACGTATGAAATATAGGTTATTATAAGGGTATGTAGGCTAAATTCTTTTTGCAGGTAAAGCCTGTTTTGGGACCGGGATTCATAAGTTTCGGGACGTAGATGTAACTGATGTTTTAAATTGTTCAAAGTGAAAGTTTTAATTAAAGCTGATATTAGAGTTTTATTTTTAAATTCAGATTGCGTGGGTTGTCACTGAGCTGTCCTAAGTTGGCTAACTTTTTTGACCTTGAATCTTTGAGGCTTTTATTTGACGCTTTGCAGAATATTTATATCATATTCTGAAATCTACACAAGTATCAACATTTTTGCTGGTGGAAAAAACATAAACAAGTAATATGTCGTCAAAGTAGAATCCTACTAATATTATAAATGCGAATGTTTGTGAGGATGGATGTATGGATGTTTGTAACTCTTTCACGTCAAAACGGCTGAATAGATCTTGATAAAATTTGGCACAGACTTAGATTATAGTCTGAAATAACACATAAGATACTGTTTTTTCGATCACCACGCGGGCGAAGGCACGGGTGCCAGCTAGTTGTATAATATTAATTCCAGCCTATAACTGTCCCACTGCTGGACAAAGGCCTCTGCTCATACAGAGAAGGCACGAGCATTGATCACCACGCTTGTTCAAACGGGTTGACGATTTCAGTCTTATATCCTTACTAATATTATAAAAGCGAAAGTGAGTTTGTTTATTTGTTTGTATGTTTGTTACGTCTTCACGCCTAATTGGCCAAACTGATTTTGATGAATTTCAGTATAGAGAATTTCTATACTGAAATTCATCAAAATCAGTTTATTAGTTATCAGTTTATCAGTAACTGGCCTACTTGAAATAAATGATTTTGATTTTGACTATCTGATAGTCAAAATCAAAATCATTTATTTCAAGTAGGCCAGTTACAGGCACTTTTGAACTGTCGAAACATTGACAACAATAAAAATGAAGCTACAGTCCCAGTCACAAGGCATAATAACTGTGAAAGTACTGTAGTTGCCCATTCCAAAGCGTAGTATAGTTGTGACCCTAGAGACGGACATAGGCTAACTTTTTCTCAAAAAAAGTGAGACATAAGGGAGAAAGAGGGAAGAAAAGGGAAAACTTAGCTTTGCTATTACAATAAATAAGGCGCTAGGGCAAAAGTACAGGTAGTGGGTACCTGCAAATCAGGAAAGGGGAACTGTGTTACCCTGAATTTAATGCGAGCGAAGCCGCGTGCAAAAGCCAGTTAATTATAAGTCCAGGTTTCCTCATGATGTTTTCCTTCACCGATGTCTGTGATGCCTTTTTTTTCAGGTGGGAAATCATCCAATGACTTCCCCCGCTCTGGGCGGAGCGGGGGGGCATGTCAGACTTGTACTGACTAAAACCCACCTATGTTCCTTCTATTGCCCTTTACGTTCCGGGGCCGCGGTATCTCTTTCGAACAACCCGCAACCCCGGCAGGCGGAGGCCCTGGCAAGCCCCTCTGCTTGTCTGTGATGCCTTAGATAAACTTTAGAAAGTACATATGAATTGAGAAAAACACATTTGTACTTACCCAAATTTGAACCCACAACCTCATACATAAGAGGCGAGGCTCTTTACCTCTACACGACCACGATAATCACAACAAAGTAGAATTATTAATAGACAAACATAATTCACAAGATTTTTTTTACTCATCATCTGCTTAGCCTTTTCCCAACTATGTTTGGGTCGGCTTCCAGTCTAACCGTATGCAGCAGAATATCAGTATTTTACATGGAGCGACTACCTATCTGACCACAACCCAGTTAGTACTGGGTAAAACGATAACCCTTGGTAAGACTGGTTGTCAGACTTTCGGAACAATGACTACCTATAACGACTGTCAATGATCTACAAATGACAGCCGGGACCAACGGCTTAACGTGCTTTCCGAGGCACGGAAAAAACTCGGTATGTAACGGGTGGTCATCCATCCACAGACCAGCCTAGGCAAGCGCGGCTTAACCGCAAGATCGACCCGAGCGGCTGCTTTTATTTAGCCACGAGCTCCTCAGTTTTTTTTTTACTATTCTACTAAAATTCAAACACGCCTCTTCTCTAAAATAATTGGTTGACGGAACACACTATAAATTACATGTTCTACAAAACTGAATGGCCCATACCACCAATATACCGACAGTCGACATTCAATCACAAAATGGCGTCGTGTCAAAATGAACTTTGTTTAAATAGGACCACGACAATGGCTGTAAATGCCAAGTGTTAATTACCAATGACTCGCCCTTTGTCTTGGATCGGTTCACACCTTCTACTGAAGGTGTTGGTACGTAACCGATGGTTTTGTTAATCTATAGTTTAATATACATCTAAAATGAACACATACATGTATGTGTTCATTTTAGATGGTAGTTTAAACCTTGGTAGTAAATATTGAGTAGCCTTTGTCTTTTCCTAGGTTTTCCAGGATATGTTGATATAATCAGCAGTGAAACAGGGTTTCTATTTTAAGAAGTACGCGACCAGGTCCTCCTTTATGATGTCGCATCATATGATAAGATGCAAAAACATTTGCAATGGGATATTGTTGGAGCATCTTTATCATCAGCCTAAGTCAGTCTACTGTTGGATACGGGTAGCTCTTAAGGCACCCTATTTATATTCAAACGCCTGACCAATATGTCATAGCTGCAAGTAAGCTAATTAGCCCAAATTGTATTTTTTTATTATAATATGTATCTGTCTGTTATATTATTCAGTGCAAATTGGGTTATTGAGGACAGATAGCCAGTCGCTCCATGTAAAATGCTGGTTTGTTAGACTGGAAGCTGACTCCAACACAGTTAGAGAGTAAGATGGTAAGAGTCTGGTAGATGTTAAAACCTCGGAGTAAACTTGCTTTCAAGTTAATCGGATGACGTATTTCGATAGACTCCGATGAAAAACGAAGTAGGAAGCAATTCTTACTATGCCGCTACAAATAATTCCTCAGAATTTACACAAAGAAACTTCCTGAACCTACAAATTACTGCAGCCCTAATTACTCACCAATCAAACGGCCAAACGGCTGCGAAAAATTAAGCCGTGGACACACGAAAAAACGAATCGTCGAAACAACGGCACTAATGCCTCGGCAACCGCATGCGGACGCGGATTTATGTCGACGAGACACGCTCGGAATTTGGGCAAAACGGACAGGGACGAAAAACGTCTCGCGATAAGTACGGAACCCGACACTATTTTGCATAAGGTTTTTTGGCACTGTTTATAGGTTAGTGTCAGGAGGGATTGAATTTTATTATATACGATTTGTTTTTTGGAAATGTGTTTGAATATTTGGACGTGATTTTTTGTGGGTGTGCACGAAGGTGCGAATGAAATAATACCTGCATCTATTTACGACCGTCACTCAATTTCAAATTTGTTCAATTAATAACCTTTTCTGTCTTATCCAAACCCTGGAAACTGTTGGTATATTATATATATAATAAACCCTTTCTTTTTTTCGGATTGGAAATAACCAAATAACTTCCCTTGTTTTGGGCGCAGCGGGGAGGTGTGTCGGAGTTTCACTCCCTTAAAGCCACCCAAGTTCCTTCTTTTGCCCTTTATGTTCAGGAGCCGCGTTATTTCCTTTGAACAACCCACAATACCGGCAGGCGGTGGCCCTGGCAGGCCCCTCTGCTTTGCTGACATCTATTTGAGGCGTGGAACATTAATGCGCCGTCAACACGCTTTTTCATATATTCCTTAAAGGAGAATATAACATCTTCTAATTCTAATTAAAATACCATTTTATTTTCATTGATTTTCCATAAAATGTAAGAAACTAGCCGATAATCGAATATCCCCACAAAATGCACTCTCGTTTTAAAAACGTTTCCGCAAAATCGGTTTTACATTAAGCATCCTAAGTTTCGCAGTAATCTGGAGTAGACATCAATTCGACGCCTTTATTCAAACCGTGTCTTAGGAATCCCGAGGCCTTGATACGAACGCACGCCGAAAATGCAACGTCATACAATTATGTCTCTTTTTTAAATCGAAAATGGAGTTGTTTGTTACGCGAGCTAGGTATTTGATTCATATCATCCATAGATAGCATTTAAGTCTCTCATCACTATGTCCAACCTTTTCTTAACTATATTGAGTCGGCATCCAGACTAACTTTAATATCTGACCTCCACAACCCAGTCACTACCTTGATTTTCAAAAATGATTTTCTCAAAAACTAATCATGTTAGTTAAGTTGCCAATTCTTGCATTCAAATGATTTAGGCAAGCAGTTTTTTTAAATAAAAATAAGAATGTCCTAGAAATGGTCTTCATAAAACACTGAAGAGGCCTAAAAACAAGTTTATTTTCGATTTAAATCTTGCGTACGTACACTGCATTGTCTGCGCGCATTTGCACTAGGCCCTCTTGAAGTTTCGCAGAAACCGTTAGTAACCTTCAATGAATTTACGGTTTTTCAACCGTTACATTATTTGCTCGTGCAGTTGGGGACGTAATCAGAAATCCGATATTTTCGAACTTTGACCTATGTTATGGCTGAGGTGAAAAGTGTCGCGGCGTCACATGTCTGCAGTCGATTTTCGTTGTTGTTTTGTTTTTATTAGATTATTTGTGTACGTTTTTTTTCAAGAATAGATATTGTTGCACAGTGATTTCAGCATGATAAAAAAAACCTGTTCTAGTACTTATAAAAAACAACATTAGCAACTGGCTAACTTGATTTTTAGGATAACATATATCATCTCGCCTGTAAACGCCGGAAGGTTAGGCAGAGTAATAACTTGTAGTAAAACCACGTTTTAAGTGTCATGTGATTGGGGGTGACCCTATTTTCATCAATTGGGCACTAATCTAGGCTCCAAAACTGCTACTGAGAAATACCTGATGGAGAAACCCCCTAGTATAATTTTGGGAATCGGACTTAGAACTTCAAAGAGGCAGTCAAGTCTATTTTTTAACCATTTGAAAACGCAAGAAGAAACGTTTGTTTTCCTATTGAATGGTTAACCGAAAGACATACTTAATAATATTTTTTCTGACGCATTTGAAACGTAACATTCGTTGTTTTTCTTGCTGTACTCGAAAAGGATCCAAGAATGAAATCCTCCTTAACGCTGTGAAATACTTAAGTGCTAGTTAAACTCTTCCCTGAAACAAACGCAAATCTGAATCAACGTCTGTATTCGATACTCCTAACCGCGGCGCCACGAACAACCTTTTAAAATTCAAGCTTTTATTTTCCCAGTACGTGAAACTCGTACAAATTTACATTCAACACGACACGTAAACCCAATAACACAGAGGAAAATAAACAACACTAAAGTGTTGCAAATAGTAGTGGACACCGTGAAATCGTAGCCGGTGGGACCGCTCTCGGCAACGGTGTCGCGACACTGATAGTGTCTGACACCACGGACGGGACACCTGCACAAATTGCAAGCAACCGGCACGTGCCTAGTGTAATTTATTCGTGTGGTTTGTATGTGTTTGTTTTCGGTAATGTATTTTGCGGGACATTAATTTTGTATAGCTAAAACTTCTTTAAATACACTCTTAGTTTTCTAGTTTCTGGAAAAGTATAAAGATTGCCAAGAAATTTTCAAGCTAGTTCTATATTATTTATATATTCAAAGCCTACTGTTTGGTTGTGTTTGGCCTAACAGAGTTGTTACGTTTTGCAGTCAGTTCTAGTATTAATAAAGTTTTTCGATACCTTTTCGTGCTGCGATCAAATATTTACGAGTGATGGGACAAGACGAAGAAAATTGTTCAACAACACTGTCTTAATAACAAATTGGTCTATCCAATATTATAAGCCCCTTTATTGTACCCGCATGTGTATGTCAAAACTCATGATGTTCCGGGTCAAAATTTCTAAAGAAAAATGTTCCCGAAGTCTACTCTTTTAGTCTTCCAACTCAATCAGCAATCTGTTTCCAATGTCTGTTGATTTACCAGAATGCAAACATGTAAAACAGTTACCAGGAAAGACGCAAAACATTTCACATTTGTGTTGTCTTTTATATTTAACTAGGTAGCGCGTGATATCCAAAAAACTTTATCAAATACTAGCTCGCGCCCGCGGCTTCGCCCGCATAATATGAAAAAAGATATAAGATATAAATATTCTATGTGTTATTCCAGACTATAATCTACCTCTGTGCAAAATTTCATCAAGATCCGTTCAGCCATTTTGACGTGAAGGAGTAACAAACATTCATACATCGATTCATCCTCACAAACATTAGCATTTATAATATTAGTAGGATCAGTAGAATCATTGTCGTTGTACCATGTTTTTTTTTATTCTCTTCATCTCTTTCAAACTTTATTGTCTTGTCAAACTTTTTTGTAACTAGTTATTAAGTGAATGCTGTGGTTTCCTGTAATTGAAGGAGCACGGTATTCAGCTTCTATTTGTATTTTTTGTAATCATGTAATTTGTGTGTTCTCTGTTGGAAATTCAAATAAATAACATCAAGCACTCGCGCCAAGCACCAAATCATTAAAAAATAAAACGTTGCTTTTCATAATTAAAATTATGAAGACAATATAAATATCGTGCTCAAAGGAGCACCCTAACGAGTCTAATGTATTCAGATTTTACTTTGTAATATTATCTACGTCTCAAAAAAGAAAACGTTAGAAAGGAAACTCGTTAAGGCTTTTTTTTTTCAAGAAAAATAACGTTCGGGAATGTATTTCAAAAGCGGGTAAAATAATGTCCTCTTTTGAAGCTTTTGGTACTTTGATAATGAGGTTCTACGCATTTTTCTAACAAAAAAAAGGAAGGAATTTATTATACCTGTTCTTGTAAACTAAACCTGGGTTTTTTTATAACAAAATATCTACGTAAAGTATTTTAAGATTCCATGTTTTTTCGTGCACAAAATTGCTAACTTTTTAAGACGTTTTTGTTAGCTTTACTTGTAACTTACTATGAATACAAATATTAAAATTTTAATTTAACCTACCCAGTTGCAAATGTTACGGTTATGTCACGTAAAAATAAATAAAACGGCACAACATCCATTTGCTAGCACATAATGTCTGGCACAAAACAAAACACAGCCACATTATAACAACATACATTTATAAAAAAAAAAAAAATATCTATACTTTTTTTGCGGATGGGAAACCATCAAATAGTTTCCCCAGCTCTGGGCGGAGCGGGGGGGACTGTCAGACTTGTACTGACTAAACCCACCCATATTTTATTACCCTTTATGTTCTGAGGCCGCGGTATCTCTTTCGACAACCCGCAACATACCCTTAGGCGTGTATTTTAATTTCAATATTTATTTGTTTAGAAGAAGCATAAATGATAAATACTACGAAGAAAGTATGTTTATTTTAGTCCACAGAAGAACGACGAAACCTTCCCTTTTTCCCCAGAGTGAATGGATGTTTCCTCGTGAGGATAGTCTGAAGCAAAAAAAGGTCTATTTGCAATGAGATGTAAACAAATTGAGCGAACAATTTACCAGTGAAGCATGGTACCTAACTGTAGTTTATTCTTTTACAATATTTCCATTTTTTTTTCAATGATTGGAGATGTATTTTGATCGTACCAAAGAATAATGCTTTTTAGCCATAAGTATCGTTGACAATGTTTTTGCTTTGTGTCCTGTAAATTAATAATAATCTACTCGATCCACGTTACATTAAAATATACCAAATTCTAAATATCACCCCCTTTTTCAACCCTCCTAATGGCGCCATCTCTTCGAAAATCGTGTCTACAGGGATGAAACAAGTTAGCTAGAAGTTTACTCTCGACGGTGGTGACATCTACCATCGTTAGAGGAACTACGGAGTCCGCCGCCCTACCGCGTGCCGCCCAAGCTTGGTAGTGCGTTGCATTGTGTATAGATGGCGCTGGGAAATTTCTAAATAATAATAGTGTTAAAAAACTTTGTGTAGATAACTTTTTAGTTAACCTTATTTTTGATACAGTTTTCGTTATTATCTTTGAGAGTAATTAGAATAGTTTCACGAAGCAATAAATTTAGTCCTTATTATTTTGAATAAATTAAATCACGTTAGCTTTTTTCTGTTAATTTTCTTCAGCCAATATGAATTTGATATTGAAATGTCTTAAATATGTTTCGTTTATAGTTATTTTGTGATTGAATCGGTCGATAGATGAAATTTCCTGACGATAATTTTTTTTTCAGTAATAGTATAACTGTCTGAAAATATTTAGTCAATAGATGGCGTTCAAACCCGTGTTTTAAGTTTTACAAGGACTAGATGACAAACTTGTTTAATTTATTACTGCCTATGAAAATAGACTGCTCACCGTCTTAATAATCTCCTGATTTCTTTGACTTTCAAGTCAAAAAAATCAGGAGATTATTAAATTTTCGTGTGTTCAACTTAAAACTATTACGCCTTTTCATGTCTTTTTGACCTTATTTAGTAGACTTTCTTTATAATATCACTAGCTTTTGCCCGCGGCTTCGCTCGCGTTAAATTCAAGGTAACACAGTTCCCCTTGCGCCTTATTGATTTGTAATAGCAACGCTAAGTTTTCCCTTTTCTTCCCTCTTTCTCCCTCACATCCCAATCGTCAATCCCAATCAATTCATCAAAATCGGTTTAGCCATTAAAGCGTGAAAAGGTAACAAACAAACAAACAAACTCACTTTCGCTTTTATAATATTAGTAAGGAAGTAAGGATGTTAATGTAATACAATCAAACCCTGTATAACTAAGTTTTTGTATCATCACAAAATTAAATGTAATTATTATCAAAGCTGACCGTTAGAGGATAAATTCAAGTAAAAACGAATATTTTAATTCTGTAGTTTTTACTAATGTTTCTGTCAGCTCATCGGATCAAGCTTGGTAATAAGTAAAAAAGCAGTTAATAATGAGGTTTGAACTTAGCCCATTGGAGGAATCCAATGGGTAAAATTATATGTATTACTAGCTCCACCCCGCAGTGAGCGCATTGTATTTGAGAGCGTATTTGAGATATTTGGTTACCCAACGGGAACAAAAGTAGCTTATGTGTTAAACTAGAGTATAAGCTATCTTGATACCGAAATTCATCTAAAACAGTTAAGCCATCTGTGCGTAAAGGAGTAACAAACGTACAAAGCTATATAAAAACAATCGTCTTTACAACATTAGCGTGACGTCTTTTCTTAAAATTATCATATTTTTTTGGAAGGTCCGAATGTTTGAATCGTAATCCTTTGTTTCCCGTCTATCTGTCTGTCAAGACCTTTTATCACAGAAACACGTGGAAGTATCGAGTAGAAATTGAAACCATATATTCAAATGCATAGTCGCCTTAGAGCCGTGAAAAAATCAACTCTCTTAATCTACGCAGTTAAAAGATATAGCTGTTTATTTCGTTAGTTTGTACCAAATCGCATTTAGCCACTTTTTCGTTTAAATAAGAGCAGCTTCCCATCATGATACAAATATGGTGCAAGCCGTAATCTCTTACAAAATAGAGACTTCGTCTTCTTTATCTGATTCCTGTCGTAACGCAGTAGACGTATAATGAGAAAATGTAAAATCCAAAGAAAACACACACAAAGATCCTATCTTACTCTTCGAAAACCGATATTCACTTTAACTAAACTACACAGTTTACTTACAAAAGTGAAACATTCAAGGCTGAACAAAAAGACCGAACTACATTGGTACTAAAGGTACCAGCTATCATTTACCAGTACTGTTATAAAACGAAACGGGATCCCACGGCAACGAGAGATCTCGATAAATAATGTCCAATAAACAGCGATGGCAATGTTTATTTGTTGTTCAACTCGTAATGAGGACTTTGAGATCTAAGGGCGTGGTACAAGGTAGAAAATCATTTAAAGTTTGAAAGAGAGCAACGATATTTTGGTAGATCTTTAACAGTTGTTACATGTCGAAAGTCAAACTCAAAGCATTTATTTCAGTTAGACCGTTGCAGGCAGTATTGAATGTCAAAAACAAAAAGATGAAGCTACAGTCTCAAGTTGCCTTTACGTGCATAGATTTCTGTTGAGAAGAATGAGCAAGAAACTCCATGGACACTCTTTTAATCATGATATTTTAACAAGATCATGGTGACATCATTCATGTCGAGATGACACATATATGTAAGGCTGACAACCAGTCTTAGCCAAGGGTAATCTGGGGTTTCAGGTTGTTCAAAAGCGATAAAGCGGTCCCGAAACAGAAAGGGCAAAAGAAGGAACATGAATGGGTTTTATTCAGTAAAAATCTGACACTCCCCTGCCCGTCCGTCCAGAGCCCCGATGCTCTTGATGAGTTCCAATCCGGAAAAAACGGGGTATCGGATACGATACCCCGTTTTTAGGGTTCCGTAGTCAACTAGGAACCCTTATAGTTTCGCCATGTCTGTCTGTCCGTCCGTCCGTCCGTCCGTCCTCGCTTAATCTCTGTGACCGTTAGCACTAGAAAGCTGAAATTTGGTACCAATATGTATATCAATCACGCCGACAAAGTGGTAAAATAAAAATTGGAAAAAAATGTTTTATTAGGGTAGCCACCCTATATGTAAAGTGGGAAGTGATTTTTTTTTTTATTTCAACCCTAACGTGTGATATATTGTTGGAAAGGTATTTAAAAATGAATAGGGGTTTACTAAAATAATTTTTTGATAATGTCAATAATTTCGGAAATAATCGCTCCAAAAGTAAAAAACAATGTGTCCTCTAACTTTTGAACCATAAGTTTAGAAAATATGAAAAAAATCTGAAAAGTAGAACTTTATAAGGACTTTCTAGGAAAATTATTTTGAACTTGATTGACACAACAGTTTTTGTACAAAAAAGACAAAAAGTTGTACAAAATAATTTCTGGACTAAGTTTGTAGTATAATCGTATATGCAAGCATTTTTTTAACTTCGTTTACATATTTTATTATCCTGAACGTATTTTTTTTCAAACAAAAAAATAATTATTGATATCGGTTCTTGCAATCCAAAATTACCTCCTTGCACGTCTTTGTAACCCAATTCTCCGAGAGATGGCGCTGTAGGTACTTATTACATTGGATCGGGTATTACCGAATTGTTCGGTTGGTCTCTCCTTGGCGTTGGCGGTATCTTATAACTACATAGAACTGCTATCAAGAACATGCTAAGGCAATTTAGAACAAAACTAAAATTCATTTTTTAACACCATCAAAATGTTAAGGTAAAAACCAGTTCATAAATGGTTCGATAGATGGCGTTGCGTAATGACGTCATTTTTTTAAAAGTCGATGTTAAGATTTTCCGTGCTTTCATGACATACCGTGGTAAAGAACACTTATTGTGACGGACGGGAAACTACGGAACCCTACACTGAGCGTGGCCCGTCACGGCCGTCACGCTCTTGGCCGGTTTTTTTCACAACTAACCAACCGTTTCTAGTAGTCAGATTCTGATAGGCAGCTGCTTCTTGTGAAATAAAACCCGGACATAGGTAAAAGCTAAGTTAGATGATGATGGTTGGTCGAAGGAAGGAAAACCTGTGGTGGGGTTTTGTAGATTTTTCACAAATGAGGGGGCACTTTGTATCATATTTAAAGATACTATTTATAGAGCATTCGTAGCCTAATCCTGGTAGGTATCTATTTAGATTTTCATCTACATGCAAAGAAGACCAAGGAATTTTAATAAAACCATTATTTCAGAAATTATAACGCAACATACATTTTGCAGGATATATCGTGGAAATACAACATAAATGTGAGACGTCTGCCTAACCCTTCGATGATTACAGGTGTAATGTTATGTTATATCTCAGATATTTTAATGGAAGTTTTGGAACAACGTAAGCAATACCAACCACTATTTAGACGGGTAATTAAGTCGCAATCGTAATTCGTCATGGCAATATTTTTACCGAAATATACAGCAAAACATCATAATAATTTCCCTCTACATTTCCTTTTATAAGCCTCTTAAATAAAATCCCTTCAAAAAAATGAAAGAAACATCTTTTTACCTTCACAACTTGGACCATATCCCCGTACCTCGCCGGGAACCAAGGCAACCGGGATCACCAATGGCAACAGCCTCCCCCCCTCAGTATCTATGGTAACCCCTCCCCCCTCACTTGAAGTCTTTATGAACCTGGCGGCCGTATAACGAATAAATTGAATAACAGGCGGAAGGCAACTATGCCATGAATTCGAGAGAACTATTGAACTGCGAAGCCTGTACTAGTTAGTTTTAATTGTAAAGTTTGAACCTTTCAACGAGTTTAGAGTTTAGTAGGTTAGGTTATTGTTTTGTTTATGAAATAGGTAAGCGCTGCCGTGAGTGATGCAGTTGTTTTTCTGAGGAATTATGGACGCTAGATCGCGTTTTAATTCTGGCTGGTTAGATTCTGAGGTTTGAAATAAACAGCTCATTAATACGATTGGGGTAACTGTGTATACTGCCCAGTCTCAGGAAACCAGTCTTCATAGACAATGATAATGAATAATTACTAATTTATGATTTAAAAACCAGCGTCGGACAATGGTTGCCCGGCAGCTTGCTGAACTGGGCCTCGCGCAGCAAATTTAAATATTATTATTACGTATTTTGTTTTCTTTCTTTGTTTAATGTTATGTTCATTTGTGGCTTGTCAAATATAATTATTTCTTTTCTTTCTTTCTAATTAAAGTGTTCATTTACCAATAACTACACTCTCATGACTACTAATAGAAAGGAACTTGCATTAACCAAGAGTTTCAAACGATGTAAACAATAACAACATTTATAAAATGCTTTGAAACCAGCATCTCTTGCCTGCCGGGGTTGCGGGTTGTTTGGACGAGATACCGCGACCCCGGAACATAAACGGCAAAAGAAGGAACATGGGTGGGTTTTTCTCAGTTAAAGTCTGGCACACCTCTCCGCTCCGCTCAGAGCGGGGGAAGTTATTCGATGATTTACCATGCAAAAAAAAACAGCATCTTATTCAAGGCAACAACAACTTCGAAAGAAAAATTCAACATCTGAATAACACAACCAGTTTTCTATCCAACAAATCTTGTACTTCAATAGACACACTCAGAACGAAGAGCTTTACTAAGGGGCTCAGGCGTTTAGAAACATCCATTACGAATCCATTTAAGTAATCCCCATGTAGTTTAAGGGCGCCCTAATAAAATTGTAAACGAAACAACGTACCCCTTTTCAGTAAAACTTTTCATAATTGAGTTGTGAATATTATTTTGTCGTTATTATTTTGGCTGTTGGGTATTTTGGGAATGTTTTTTTAGCTTTAAATTAGTTTTTATTGGGTGAGTTGTGATTGTTATTTTATTGTTTGTAGTGATATTTTAGTTTTTTTAATCAAATCAAATCATTTATTTCAATTAGAATGGTCTTATTGAAATAAATGATTTGATTTGGTTAACAGGCACTTTTGAATGTCAAGAAACAGAATGAGTCTACAGTCCCGGTCACAAGGCATAATAACTTGTGAAAGTACTGTAGTTTCGTAATCGTTAGTAATCGTTTGATAGGTTGAGAGTTGATCAAAGAGACACGGATAAAGAGCTGACCAGTTATGGACCTTGGCAAATACTTCACTTATCGGGTATAGTTTGGTGCACAAAATACGCATTTTTTTAATTGCCCTTATCTTGATTTTACTTTCATTCATAATGGCATATTTTGTTTATTTCATTTGGATTTACTTAATAAGAAAAACCATGTTTGTGAATTTTTCCATTTACATCATCATCACCTGCCTTTTCCTAACTTTGTTGAGGTCGGCTTCCAGTCTAACTGGATGCAGCTGAATACCAGTATTTTACATGAAACGACTGCCTATCTGACTTCCAAGACCCACTGGCTGTCAGACTTTCGGTACACCGACTACTTGTAACGACTGTCAAAGATTTACAAATGAAAAATTTACGAATTTATGAATTTTGCATTTTCAATAATCCAAATATGTTTATAGTATATTATGCTATCAACTTACTGTATGCTTTTCCTAATGCAGACACCAGGCTCATAAAATCTTTGTTCGAAAATGACTCACTAGTTTCTTATCCTGAAATTATTTTCCCCTAAAAACAAGCATTACTTATAACACGACACTATAAGGTAAAACCTCAAATAAACCTAATCTATAACCCATAGGGGCAAAAATAAACTAAAAATTTGGTCGCATAAAATTCAAATAAAACCAGTTTACATGAATTACGCCGGGGAAGCATTCGTGTATGAAGTAAAGAATGATATTGTATGCATTTTGCATGAGAGAGGTATTATCGGATATGGCAAAGTATTTGAATATTCCGACCCGGGTACTACTCGGGGTTTTCGATTGTAAGTCGATGCGAAACAATAGGGTTGACTTTTGTACAATGTTTTTAAATATGCCAAAAAGACACATTGCTTTTTAAACTAACATAGTTACTTACATTTAATAACTTTTGTAACGGAATATTTACCATGTTTATTATTTACGCACTGAAAAACAAGTTTCCATCAATGATAAATTAATTAATGGAGTTTATCGGGAACACCAATTGAGTGATGTGTTTTTTTTTTTTTATTTTGTCAAAACATTTTCATAAACAATTTTGAGATTGATTACAATTTAATAAAATATCATATACTTATGTTTTCTAAACAATCATGCAATACCTTTTCATATAAAACAATTAACACATTCAAGAATACTGAAAAAATATACAAATACCTACTGTAAGTAGACATAAACCTTATGTAAAACTTATTTATTATTTCGTTTATTCATCCCTGTAATTTTTTTTTTATAAAATAAAAAACATTTAAAATACAAAAAAATATAAGTAATTACAAAAAAATAAACTGGAGTGTTGAATTACCGGTTAAAATAACAATAAAACCTCATTTCCATGATTTCGATCTCACCTATCCGATTTCCAATCGACTCAATAACACGTGACGAGACAATAGTATAAGCCGACTATTCTATATAGAGTACACATGATGCTATATGTTAACCAATATGTCATGGCGGGTCCCGAGCCATGGGGACAAAAGCATTCTTCACCATTATGAGACCGGTAATATTCGACGAAACTATTTTGCTATATTTTTGAACATATAAAAATGATGGAGGGTTGTTATTGGTATTGCAACTGTAGAGGTGTGGTGTAATTATGTCTAGTTCTTTATCCTTACTAATTTATTATAAAAGCGAAAGTGAGTTTGTTTGTTTGTTACCTCTTCACGCTTTAATGGCTAAACCGATTTTAATGAATTTTGGTACAGAGAGAGTTGGGAACTAGGAGACGGACATAGGTAAAACTAAAAAAAAGTGGGATGTGAGGGAGAAAGAGGGAGAAAGAGGGAAGAAAAGGGAAAACTTAGCGTTGCTATTACAAATCAATAAGGCGCTAGGGCAAAAACTGCAGGTAGCAGGTACTGTGTTATACCGAATTTAACACGACCGAAGCCGCGGGCAAAGGCAAGTTTAATATATTTTGATTATATTAGGAAATACGACTCCTCAATTATATATAGAAAATAAATAATTTAACCTTTGCAGATGACTCTTATTGTTTTTACCAACTGCGTTAAAAAATCCTGTAATTTAGTTTAATTGTTGTTTCACTGATTAGAATTATAGGTTATGATTATCAATAGTGTGCTTAAAATCGTGAATTATATGTTTTTTAGTACCACTATTTGATACCCATATGTTACTAAATATTGTTTTTATTTTATTATATCATTTTTATATAACTGTTTTCAATTCTGACTTTTATACATATGTGTTTGTTTATGTTTTCGAGCGTATGACACTCGTGGGCTGCAGCTGAAAATCAGCGTCAGGTGGCGAACTTGTGTTGCCATCTGGCATAATGCTGAGCTGAGGCCCTTTTGGCATAATTAATTTTAATTTGTTAAGGTGTTCCTAATTTTTTGTTTTTGTTTTTAATGATAAATAAACGCAATTTTCTTTCTAAATAATACTTAGTTGTATTTCAACTATAAGCTCAAAACCGAGTATAACACATTAGGTATCACATTTAGGCATTGCCTAAAGTTAGTTAAAATGAACATTTTTATTTCAATAAATACTAGAACCTTATTTAAAAAACCAAAATATACTGAAACATTTTCTCAAAACTACTCCAAGTACCTCATTAAGATAAAACGATCGATAAATCCTAAACAACCAATCGGTTATCAACTGAAAATTACAAGACACACTAAACCGAAATTTTAATTTATCTGAGACACTTAAAAGTTGGCGACGATCACCGCTTTACTTGAAGAAAGTTTGTCAATATTTGAAGGAAACGTTGCCTTAGAAGAGAGAAACTGGATGAGACATAGATCAGATGTTTTAGTAGATAATGTCTTAAGGTTTGGATTGAACAAAACCTGGTCATTAATTGATTCATTTTTTTCCTAATAAAAGAAGCATATAACACTTTTGACTATATTTCATACAAGAATATAACACTTTTGACCATATTTACCGGCCGTGACTTCGTCCGCGTGGCATAGTTACTTTGGGCTAACGCTAACTTTAACCCGCGTGATAATCGAAAAAAAAAACTACTTTCTCTCCCCTTTCTTCCCTCTTTTTCCTTCTATTCTCACTTTTTTTTAGCCTATGTCCGTCTCCAGGGTCCCAACTATCTCTGTACCAAAATTCATCAAAATAACAAAAAGAAGACGTAACAGACAAACAAACATGCAAACTCACTTTCGCTATTATAATATTATATAAGTAGTAAGGATTTATAAGTTTACCAATAAAAGTCACACAATTGCAAACCTATTCTCTTCTATTTTTTTATTCTCTTTTTAAACAACTTGAGTATTCGAACGTCATTGCAAACCAATCTGCTCTCTTTAAGGTTTGGTTAATGATATAAAACTTTAGAGTTTGACGACACGGTTGGCACAGTGGTTGAGCGATCGACTGCTAAGCTACGTGTCGCGGATTCGATCCCCGCACGGAACAAATATTTCTATGGCCTACAGATAGTTTTTCCGGGTGTGGCTGTTTGTGCAGGTATGTAAGTTTAAATGTTTGTTAACGCACCCACGATACAGGAGTAATTCCTAGTGTGGGGCAACGCTTTTTTTTAAATTAAAAGAATACTGTACCCATGTTTGCAAAAAAATAAACAATTTGATTAGATTACGACTATCATTTTGAAATTATACAAACAATAGATTTGATATGAGTTAGGTTTAGAAAAATTAGCACTATCCTATTATTGTTCAGAGTAAAAAGATTAAATCAACAACTTAAAAATAAAGTAGGTACCTTGGTCCTTAACATTCAATCTTTATGAAATCAGTGATAATGTCAACTACCGACACCTTCTAGTCAGCCATTTTAAAATTCTTCTGCTCCATGTAATGCCACTTTCTGAAAGTCTCATTAAACTGAATATACCGTCCAAACCAAAGTTAGATTGAAGTACAGGTTTTATTACTGAATCTTTGATAGGCAATATTATGCTCTATTAATACTGAATAAAAGTTTATTGTAAATATTCTCTGGTGTTTCATTTCGAGACAAATCAGCTGCTATTGATATTGTTATGACGAAATAGATAATTACTTAGTACTTGTATGTATGTTTGTATATTATTATATTGTATTTAGTCATTATTTGCTCATGTTTTTATGTTGTTTTTTTCTCTTTATTCTTTACGCACTGTGTCTACATCTCTTTTTATTTACTCTCCTTTCGCAGGTATGCTGGAAGAGATTTCTATAGAAATAAGCATTACCTTTGTACCTGTTTTCTGTTCCTGTTTTTTATTTTTCTGTATTCAGTGTGTATGTGCCTGCACATCAAGCTACCCGAAACTGACAATTTTTCCCAATGAACCTTGAACCTAATACTTTAGAAATAAAGTCGAAAATCTATTAAAGAAATCTGACAGATTGTAGTAGCTTGATGTGCAGGCGTCTGTACATAAATCGTTAAATGAATAAATAATTTATTTGGTTCGATCATCAATTAGGCTCAATTTGTGTAAATCTACAGGTTAGCAATTCGTTTAAAGGGTTCCATACCTCAAAGGGAATAAAACTGAACCCTTATTGGATCACTTTGTTTTCTGTCTGTCGTATGTCTGTCTGCCATCATAATTTTCTTGCCCTTGTCCCATTCTATTTGGGGTCGGCGCAACACGTTTTCTTCTACCATTCTCCCCTATCAGACGTCACGGTATCATTTACTCCTTTCTCCTTCACATCATTCCTTACACAATCCATCCATCTTTTCTTTGGCCTTCCTCTCATTCTCTGTCTTTCAACATTCAGATCTGTCTGTCTGTCAAGACCATTCATGTCGGGAACGCGTGAAGGTTTCGAAATGAAATTAAAACCATATACTCAAGTCTATGATCAATAAAATTGGAGTCGTGGAAAAATCATATCTAAGTCTACGCAGTTAAAAGATATGGCCATTTATGTCGCAAGTTTTTTCGGAACCCTCCGTTCCTCGGTTCCAACTTTCACTTTCCCGGTTTTTTCCTTACTGTTGAACTCAATCAAATCAAATCAAAATATTTTTATTTCACATAGGCCTACATGGGCACTTATAAAACGTCGAGAAAAGATGCACGGTTCGGGTTGGTCGCTTCCTATGGAGAAGAACCGGCAAGAAACTCCATTATTAAACCAAATAGTTCAACAGTAAGGAAAAAGCCATGCACAGATACATACTTTACGATGTCCTCACAGTATGGAAGTCGTTTTTAAATGAAGAAAATACCATTCATTTTTAAATTAAGAACTCATTGCTATAAATCACTAAAGGATGATGTTCATTTAGCGCACACTTTTATCTGACAACTGCTGGCTACAGTCATTACGTTTTTATAGAGTAAAAGAATTTCTTGATAAAAAAAAGTAACCGATAGATAATGTTAAGCTACGTTTTTTCAAAGAATTCTATGTTGTTTTTTATAACTCATATTAATGTAATGATTTATTGTATTCATAATTGTATAAACGTTTCATATTTAAATGTAACCTATTAAGATAGTCTAATATTTGTATGCCATTAATGGTAAAACATGTAAGTTCACAATTCTAATAGCAGGACCTAGCGTACCACGATTTTACACAAATAAATTCTAGTTTATTCTATTCACGTCTTCTCCTTCCATTTATACTCCTTTATAAATCGGCATTACATCAGACACAATGCCATACAGCCCACCCATCGTTTTTTTAAACTTACTCTACTCTTATTCCAATTTAAACGACATTTTATTGCTGACTACAGTAATATTCCGTTAAAAAATATTCTAAGTCGAAAATAATAGCTCTTTAATACCGACTAAACCCAAAACTGACCGGTGTACGTTCACCACATTATAACTTTGTGGAAATATCTCATTAACTAGAATATACCGTCCGCAGAGAACTTAGATTGGCGCAGGTTTGATTACTCCGAACTCTTGATAGGCAATTTCCTCCTCTTTGTGCAAGGCTTCCTCTATCCTTCTGTGCGCATATTTCGAACAGATTTTAACATTTCGTTCTGTTTTTGATGTCTCCTTGCGTTTGTTCTGTAAGGGTTGAGTTATTTCGGGTTATGATAAAATTTTGTGTTTTGGTTTGCGAAGTCAATATAGCTTCTGATAAAGGCTGTATAATTGTGTATTGGTGGTTGAATTCATATTTTGACTTTCAAAACGGCATTTAAAAAAGTTTTAGCCTATATTAGTTTTTATTGATTTTTTAAACATAATAATTATATAGTATGTAATATTTAGGCTATCAGTTTTAGTAAATAATATAGTGTAAACTGCTTGTCTAATTGCACGAAGTGTTGCGAACGTTTTATCGTTCACCTTGATTTTTGTTATAATAATCCTTACTAATATTATAAAAGCGAAAGTGAGTTTACGCCTAAATTTTGATAAATTTTGGTACAAAGATAGTTGGAACCCTGGAGACGGACATAGGCTATTTTTTTTTAAATAAAATGGAGAAATGAGGGAGAAAGAGGGGAGAAAAGGGAAAACTTAGCTTTGCTATTACAATAAATCAGGCGCAAGGGCAAAACTACAGGTAGCAGGTACCTGCAAACTAGGAAAGGGGAACCGTGTTACCCCGAATTTAACGCGAGCGAAGCCGCGGGTTAAAACTAGTATAATATAATAGAGAGTTCCGCTCTCAACGGTAGATAATACATAATTTTAAATACCTAATCCTCCTTAATTAAATGCAATCATAATCACAAAGCAAGTCATGCTCTCCACAAGCCGTTTTTATTTCACCAAGTACTTATTCTACCTTTGTACCGAGGGCACCGTAAAAATCCGTACAAACAACAAAATAAATGGACCGAAATCAGGTTTAGCCATTCCATTCTTATTATGGTGGCCTGAAAAGGGGTAACTTAATCCGATGTGGTAAATGTAAAAACAGTGTAGACGGTTCTACCTGCAGTCAGGGGTTGAGTGTGATCATTTATAATGCCAAGATGACACTCTATTACCCCTCTTACCCCTCTCTTCAACCCCCACCTGAGTCCCTTGCTACGTTTGGTATTGATGTTGTTTTTTTAAGATTAAAGATATGCTCAGTTTAAAATTAAGGAGAGCAAGTGATTTTGCTTTTTGATTTTTGACAAGGTAATTCTGTAAAAACTCTATGATATTATTTTTGTTCCAGTATACGAGTCTAGATTATAACTATCTAATTTTGAATTCTATTTTAAAGTCTTCATGAGAACCTAAGGAGTACTGCCAAACCAAGTTAACTTTAATGCACTTACGATTTCCCAGAAACCGAATAGACCGAAAGATTTTAAAACCATTTCTAAAAGCGATTGAACTTAAAGAAAATAGTAACGTAATTTATCACCAAAAAGGTTCTAGAGCGAGTCTGCGCTATATTTTCTCTGGGCGATTTGTGTAACTTTCAGACATTGCATTTTTGCTATAATATCATTTGTTAAAGTCAAATGCGTCGTTTCACCCCGTACTCAGTTCTGTTTCATTGTGGAAAATGAAAATAATATTGGATTTTAAGTTTCTTTGTTAGTTTTTGTTGGTGAATGTTGGTTTTTATTGAATTGCTTCAGGTTTATGGTGATGTTTTATATCGTTAATAATTAAAATAAGTAAATGTCGTTAAGTATCAGTAATTGTTGTCTATTTATTTTCAATTCTATACTAAATGTTTCATCAATCGCAAATACTCAAAATAAATTACTGTGAACTCATACAGAAGCTTCATAATACATAAAACTAAATCAAAGAAAGTCTTTTTAACTAAATATTCCGACGAAAAAGGTCTAGGTTTAATATATACATAAGTTATAATTATCGATACTAAACTTGTAATTTTATCACTACAGCCAAAATATTTTCTGTCTTAGCTAGATCATGTTTCATTATATTTTGCGGTACGCCTTTAGCAGCAGTAAAACCTAATTAGTACAAACATAACTTCACCTTTGTCGATAATACAAGTACCTACAGTACGATTTCTCGAAATTTCTTCGAACCGAAGCCTTTTTGTATAAGAAAATATTAGCAACAATGCCCTCCTTTACGTAGCAAGGGCACATAAATAGGCGTGTATTGACATGTTTGTACAAGATATTCAAGGAGCAGGCACAAACAGAACCAAAACGATTTGGGCAGAAGGTTCGATACGCATTGGAAGTAAAAGGCATTCACCGATGGAAGTTTAGACAGTCTTTAGACCCATAAGTTTGAGGTTAAGTATTAATTCCGTAATTATGACTTGTGCAAAGTAAAAACAATATTTTAGTTATTAGAAAATACACAAGTTTTGTAGTTAAATGTAGGAGTTCCTCAAGGGTCCACTATTGGTACATCTCTGTTTTAAGTGACAAACTATTAGTCAGAAGAATAACTTATATCATCAAAATAAGTAATAGTTAAAACACTATCTAAATTATAAAGTGGGTCTTCTGTTTTACATTCATGTGTGCAAACAGGTAGGAACAAGGTTAGGTGATTATATCAGGGCGTAGGTTGCCCCTTCACGAGTAAGTGGGCTTCAGCTGTATATACTACATGAATTGGTCCAGAAACATTATTAAAAATAAAGTTGGGAACTTGGACATATCTTCATCTAAGACCATTCTCGTAAGTCAATGTTTATGAAACACGTCATATGGATTGGAAAATCAATTAGCCTCATTAATACGTCTGCTTCAATTGATCTGTTCTAAATTAAATAATATTTAATTTATTTTACTTTTGTTACAAATAGTCAATACAGTAATACTGTATTGACTATTTGTAACAAAATACTAAAGATCATGAACAATATTATAAGTTCCATTATAAGTTCAAGAAAACATAATGTGTCCATTAATTGGTTTCTATAAAATAATCTACCATTGCCTTACTTGTTTATGTTCTCATATTATGAACCAAGTTTCTTTGCCGTGGACGACTGTATAAACACCATAATAAATCGTAGCAATAGCAACAAACTATATTTACACACGTAATACGGTGATGGGGGTATTGGAAGTGCTCATTAGCGATGTTCAATAGGTACGTACATATTATGATACACGTGTTTTTATCCCCTCTATAATGGACCGTATCAATGGGCTATTTTTATCATTGACGTCAAATGTTGGATACAAAGGTATGAGTATCAATTACTAATTAGAGCCAAAGAGAAGGGCAGTTTTTTTTTATATATAGATTTCTTGCTTTTTAAACGGTTTTATTTAGCTCACCCCGTTTGTTTTATTTTTTTTACTGATATTTTTCTAATACTAATATTAAAAAAATAAAATGTGTGTGTGCGTGTGTTTCTCCATCCTTGTTTTGAGTAATGTTGAGTAGCTTGTTGAGTCAATAGGCAAATGCTTGATAAATAACAAAACAAGAGGAACTTTTCAAGTATATTCATAGATTTTCTATATTATTAATTTCCATAAAATGCCTGCGATTCATGTGAAAGCAGATGTAGCAACAATTTCAAGGAAAAGCTTATTAACTTATTAAAAAGAAACGTCTCATAAATTATTACCTTGTTCATTTATTTGATCCCCACTCCATGCTCTTGCAGCAGCTTAAAATCTGTTTTGCAGACGAGAAATAACATTATTATGTTCAACATTATCCTTTTGAAGAACTTCAACGTAATATTCAGAAATCTTCCCAAGTACATCATAGGTGGCGTATGTTATGTTGTTATGAGAGAAATATAAGACGTTGCTAATTACAAGTCAAGTATTATTGCGGTTAGATACGTTGATACGAGTCTCGTTAATTAGGAACTCTCTGGTTACCATCTCTTTGAGACTAACGTTACAGGGTCGTCTGTGTGAGTTAATAGGTGTGCAGCACACGAGCGCACTTAATAACATATTATGTGTCAATTTTCTGATGTATGTTTTGATTAAAACGATGGTTTTGTTTACTATGTTCCTTTTATTTGGAGCTGCAATTTAGGGTAACTCATTACTCAGGGTTTTGAGAGGTTAATAGGTGTAACAGTTAATTAAAGAAAATATAATACTTTACTTTTGTACTATTATGTAATACTTATAAGGTTTACAATACAAAGAGCACGCTTTTCTACATCGTTCTCACATATTTGTTTAATCTCAACACGAATGATGTAAATACGATTTTGTAATAATATTTTAATTTAAAGAAGTGTCCATGGAGTTTCTTGCCCATTCATCTCCATAGAGATCAACGCTTTGGAATGGGCAACTACAGTATTTTCACAAGTTATTATGTCTTGTGACCGGGACTGTAGCTTTAACATTATGTTTTTTTGACATTTAAATGTGTCTGTAATGGTCTAATTGAAATAAATGCTTTTGATTTTGATTTTAGTATTAAACATCTTTTTCTTATTATTCTTTGTCTTTGTTACAGGTAAGTTGTTCTTCTGGACTGCATTGCTGCTGCCATCTGAAACTTCATGGTACATATTGCGCTTTCAAAAGAAATTGTACTTGTCCTGAGTTAAAAGGAGCGTTTTCAAGTGTTACTTGAATGATGTGTACCGATATCGGTTGTTAACATATTATATTTAATCTGTGAAAGTTCTTAAGAAAATAAGATAAACGCTCTATAATTATATTAAAATTTTCCGATTCCAATTTCAAAATTTAAAAATAAAAAGAAAGAAATCTAACAGTCAAACACGTTGTCCAAACTAAGACGCTAGAAACAATAGCCGGTAATACTCCTCGGTCCACAAACGCATAAATAACAATATCCTATTCATCACCATTGAATCGGCATCGCACACCCCACGGGAATAATTAATGAGCCCTTGATATGATTAAGCCACCACAATGCCGTCATCAACGTCATCACACCAACACACACACGACGCACCCACACCGTTGCAGATGATGATGTACGCGAATGTCAGTAATGCGATTAGTGGGACATGAATATGTCTTTGATTTATTCATGTCAAATATTTTGGTAATTAGCTACCGACGTGGTTTGCTTTGGCTATTAGGTTTAAGTGAATTGGTGCAAATGTTTAAATAAAATGGTTTCAGAATTCTGTTACGACTGCCACGATTTTGCAGCGCATCAGGGATGTTTGCTGATGCACGCACAAATAGTTTTGACGCAGTATGGCGTAAAAGATCCGCCTCGTTGCTTCGTAGATTGCGTGGCAGTCGTAATAGCATCCTTCACTCAATTGCCACTAGGGCAGACAGCCCGCTTGTGCATTCGCTGGTCGATCGCTGTTTACTATTAAGTACTAACATAGGCCAAGAATTTTGTTACTAACACACTGGAATGGAATAATAATAATAGACAACACCATACGTCATGCTCACACACAACCAATCACATGGTGTCATTCTAGTGTGTGACGATGACTACAAACTACAGGAATTGATAGACACAGTCATGTTATCTTCTAAGTAAACCATTCTAAAACAAAGCGTTTTCCAATCAAAAATCGGTTTTGATTCCCCTCGTGCTGTAATTGACTGACATTCAAAAACAGTAGGTGCTTCAAAAGCTTCAATTAATGGAGTTTCGTACCAGAACCTCAATATTCCGGTCCACTTTCTCGAAACAAACACGATATACTAACAAGACTGCATTGTGCTGTATCTATAGTCACGTCAGTAAAGCCTTCAGGCTGACCTATACACAAAGATAGACATGCGCTGAAATTGAGTTTCATCATTGTTAAATTTAATATATTTCAAGATAGGTGAATACAGTTTTCTTTCTTAATATGTCATAAATTATAACTTAATCAATTCATATCTAAATGTTTAAAAACAACTGCTAAAACAAAACACAGATATATATTATGTTTGCTGAAACACAACACAAAATCGTAGTTCTATAACCATATACACAGTTAACACTGGCTGACTATGTAATGATACTAAAAGGTTAATAGACATTCAGTCCAGTCAGTTTTAAAACTGTCCCATACCAGTAAACCCGTATAATGTTATACTTGACTAAAAGCTATAAATATTCATCATCATTTTTCTGCCCTTACTCCATTCTATTTGGGGTCGGCGGTTGCACCCACCCCATGAATGAAACCAGAATGGAAGAAGAAAACGTCAACACGTTTTCTTCTTCCATTCTACCCTGATAGACGTCACAGCATAATTTACTTCTTTCTCCTTCATATCATTCCTTACACAATCCTTTTATCTTTTTTTTTGGTTTTCTTCTCCCTCTACACCCATCAACATTCATATGTATTACTATTTTAGTAACATGTATTACAATATTCAATTAGCCAATTTTAGACCATTCTACCCAAATTTAAAAATCCTTTTGAAGTAGATTTACTTCACAACATAGATGTACCCCAACACAGGGCAGTCAAGTGTACAACCGTATCTATAGTCCTGTTTCACGTATTGTCAGTAGACACTGGCTGGTTTTAGACATAATAGGAATTCAGTCTAATCAGTTTTAAAATTGTCCTCATTATACAGATAACCACAAAAAATCATCAAGAAGTCTTGAAGCTAGAAAAATCTAATGAATCTAATTTATAAACCATTTTAAACTAAAATTAGTACTTCACAAGCACAACATAGATAGATCACCATAACAAGGTAGTACACAATCGTATCTATAGTCCCGTTTCACGTATAGACAGTAGACACTGGACGGCTATAGACACAAATAGACATAATCGGAATTAGTGTGGCCGGCGAAGCGTGAAGTACAATATGAATGACCTTTGTCAATGGCGCTGACGCCCCGCTACCAGATCCCGAATTATTTAACCCGAAAGCTGTTTATATTATACGATGTTAGGAAATGGGATAAAATATTTTTTGGAAGATTTTCTGTTGTTATTTTACTGAAATGCAAGTGCATTTGACTGACCCACTGGTCTAGTAGTCGCAATCTCCGCTGCTTAACGGAGAGCCGTTAAGCAGTGGAGTTGATCTGGAAATTGGATCCAGAGGGATCCGATTTCCAGATCAAGTAAATTGTTTTTGGGTTTTTCCAATTGGTATTTCTCACGAGCAGACGAGTCCAGATTTGTGCCCTGCTAATGACAATAGGCTTGCCCACTTTTTCATGAGTCTTAAATAACTTGATGGCACGGTTGGCGCAGTGGCTGAGCGATCAACTGCTGGGACAAATATTTGTATGTCCGTAGTAGTTGTTCTGAATCTGGCTGTTTGTGTATGTGAGTTTAAATGTTTGTAAAGGCACCCATGATACAGGAGAAATTCCTAGTGTGGGGCACCGTTATTTTAACAAAAAAAAAACCAGCGAAATTTACATCCAAATTTCGCTATAACCCCTATAATCCCTGAGGGGGTTATAATTAAGTTTACTTTAAATAAATTAGTTCTACTAATTAAAAGAAATCATTTAAAAAAAATGCGTTTTAAATATAGAGGTGAAAAAAAAACATTCACGTGAATTTTCATCATTCTCTAACAACAACTCATAAAATCTAAAATTTAGGAGTCATCATAAAAAATAAAGTTAAAAAGATAATTTCTGTTCACCGTGTCGGTGTCGTCACGTAGTCGTCGACACCAAATGTCTCTATCCCTCCCAGAGCGGACATCCGACTGTCTTTTGTCCGAACATTCGACTCTATAGTTAATTAAAACGAATATTGTTCGCGAAATACTGTGCCTATACAATTCAGGTTTTGTAGCGTTTTCAAGAGATACTCTAATAAACACTGCTTGTTTCAATAAAGGGGTATACAATATTAGCTAGAATTTACTTGAGAATTTTAGGAACAAGTATTATAACTATTTGCCCCAAAGGTAAGGTACATGTTTATCTATAATAACAAATATAAAATAACATCACGGTTGTTATCCTCGAAGAGTTAGGTAGAGTTGTACCTAATAGTACACTTTGCAAGTAATATTGTAGTACCATGTAATAGGGAGCGAGCTTATTGCCATCAACTCAGCACGAATCCAGACTACAGGCTAAAACTGAGAAATTTCTTGTTGAAAAAACCCAATAACACTGCCCAACCAGGAATCAAACCTAGGACTTCAGCAGGAGCAGTTCCACTTGGAACTACTCGACCAACAACAGTAACAAAATTTATTTTTTATCGTTTTTTCTGCTTTTAAAATCGATCTTTATAAAATCATCCAAGCAAATGTTCATATTGGTTGTAACCATGAAAAATGGTATCACTAATAAATTCTCCTATCTCTTAAGAAGATCTCTTAAGAAGGTCTTTGTATTATTTTATGCATATCATACTTAATGAAGGGTTGGGTTCACTGCTCACTCCATTTCAAAATAGTACTACGCAAAATTATCCAATGACCCATAATATCTAAAAAAATCGTACAACAGACATTGTTTACCAAAGCTTTCCTTCTCCAATACCTTACAGATGTATATCTTTTAATATAGCGAGACGCAAACCCCGCGGGATGTCGAAGTACCCAATAATCTTCATATTATTCGAAATATTTTACAATAAGGCCCCCACTTGAGACATCGCGATTGAATATTTCACAAATCAACTTACAAAGGAAATCGTGTGGAAATAAAAATGTGTGTAGCTTGATTGAATTTGTGTGCAGCGGATTGACAAATTGGTGGTTGATTTGATGTACAGTAATTCTGAACAAATAGGTCAGGATATTCTATCGTTTGAGGATTTGTTGGAAGGAATAAAAAGCGCTCGAGCAGATTTTTGTTGGAGCGCCAATGATATTTTCGGAAACAGTCCTCATTCTGTAAAAGTATTCAGGTCCCATTTATATTTTGGTGTGTATTTTTGAGATAGGAGTTAAATTCTGTGAAAATGGAAACCATTTGAGTTCCAATCATTATTTTTCTCCGTACGAAAGTTCCTTTCCAAATGGGTTTCTAGAATTAATTTTATTTTGTTGTTAAGATGATCAAAAGTGTCTTTTAATGACCTAATTATAAACTACTAGCTTTTGCCCGCGGTTATGCTCGCGTTAAATTTGGGGTAACACAGTTCCCCTTTCCTGATTAGCTAACTGTAGTTTTTGCCCTTGCGCCTTACTTATTGTAATAGCAATGCTAAGTTTTCCCTTTCCTTCCCTCTTTCTCCCTCATATCTCACTATTTAAAAAAAGCCTATGTCCGTCTCCAGGGTCTCAACTATCTCTGTACCAAAATTCATCAAAATCGGGTTCGCCATTAGGGCGTGAAGAAGTAACAAACAAACAAACAAACAAACTCAATTTCGCTTTTATAATATCAGTAAGGATAAGACTCTGATTTAAACACAACGCCTCTAAATTAAAGAATCTAGATGCTATTCCATTTTTCATACCTGTCTGCACCTAGTTTTACAAATATAACCTTTCATAACAAAGCTATTCCACTTGAAAGCGTCACCTCCAACAATTGACTACCCAATTATCATGCTCCAAATATTCTAGCAACAAATTGCATCGCATGATTGGATACACCTCTAGCTTGTAATGTTGCAGTTAGTCGGGCCGGTAGTCTGAAACAATAGTAGCTATATCTGGAGATCTCAATCCTCAACTAGGTACATTGATTGCCTGCTCCATCAAGCATATCTTCTGAAGCTCGCGATGCCTTGTTTGGGACGAACCAATACACCACTTGACATTGGAAGGTCCATGATCGTTTAAGGTACCTTTGATTTCGGTAGCCAGACACGGTTTTTGATGCCACTAAAACCATAAGGCTTGGTTATAGAACCAGGCGTATTTTGAGGCAAATCTATGACATCTATGTTAAATCCTTACTAATATTGTAAAAGCAAAAGTGAGTTTGTTTGTTACGTCTTCACGCCTTAATGGCCAAACCGATTTGGATGAATTTTGATACAGAGATAGTTGGGACCCTGGAGACGGAGATAGGCTAAAAAAAGTGCGAAAAGGGGGAGAAAAAGGGAATAAAGGGGGAGAGAAAGATAATTTTTTCGATCATCACGCGGGTTAAAGTTAGCTTTAGTCCAAAGTAGCTATGCCACGCGGACAAACTCGCGAGCGGAAGTGATTATTAAGATAAATTCAGGGAAACCAGTTATGCGGAGTAATGAGGACACGACATTTTGTGAGGAAAGTTTTGAGTATAAATGGGGATGAGTATAAGAGATGGACTGTGTGAGGGATAATATGGCGAGAGTGGAGGTGTCTGATAAAATTACGAGTAATAGAGGAGTATGGAAGAAAAACGTATGCTGCAGTGGCCTTAAAAAATTAGGGATATAAGCAGGAGAATAAATGATGAAAATAGAAAAGGAAAACAAAGTGTTTTGTTATGGAATTCAAACTTAATATTATACACAACATATTTTATAAGAACCTGTCATGAGTCCATACTGAGCCGTGTGTCGTATTCAAATGTTTTAGTTGTCTCTCCATCTCAAAGCTAAGTCTATATAATGTTTAAGGTACAGTAATTTCCGACGGTCTAGTCAAAGTTACTTTCTATCGATTATTAAAAGTTGGCGTAAAAATCCAAAACGATTTGAAACCGATTGCATCTAGGTAGTGTATATATTTTTGCGGATGGGAATTCATCAAATAGCGTCTCCCTTTTTGGGCGAAGCTGGGGGGAGTGTCAGGTACTGACTAAAATCTACTCATGTTCTTTCTTTT
The DNA here is from genome assembly GCA_905475445.1 of Ochropleura plecta. Taxonomy (NCBI): domain Eukaryota; kingdom Metazoa; phylum Arthropoda; class Insecta; order Lepidoptera; family Noctuidae; genus Ochropleura; species Ochropleura plecta. The sequence goes on from FR997728.1 coordinate 2,642,263, forward strand.
GCCCTTCATGTTCCGGGGCCGTGGTATCTCTTTCGCCCAACCCCAAACACAAATAAACTAAATCTTAAAACTAATTGTGCATATTTGTAAAGTGGTTCGCATCCCTTACATTGCGAATCCACTGAGGCGTGGTATTAAATAAGAAAAAAAAACATCTGTTAGAACGTTGCAAGCGAAACTCAAGCTTCATAATAAAAACTGCAACCCCATAGCTTTTCCCCAACAAATGGCTTGCATGTGATCTCTTTGTTTGGTCCAAGTCACAAGCAGTTTATTAATGCATCGCCAATACATTTCCTTTATCGTAATTAAATTAACCTCTCAAGGACCGCCATTATTTACGTCAACTATCAAGCACCGCCAGGCGGGCTCTTATCGTAAGCGTAATCTGATTTTAAGACTTATCTTTACTATAAATACAGTTTTAAATCGGTCGGGCTTTGGTGGCACAAATTTGTGTCAGCGGGGCTCTAGAGGTTAAGGTCAGCGCAATATTTACCTTCGTCTTAAGATTGCATGTTTGGTGTTGAGAATGTACTATATAATGATGCGGCTACCGCAAAACAAGAAGTCATAGGTAGATTAGAGATTTTTGTTTCTTCCTCCTCTTAATTTGCTGTCTTATTGTGAAACTCTAGCAAACATAACCATACACATTCCTCCAAAAATATGGCACTTTGTCAGAGTTTATCAGTTCTTCATGTGCTGATCTCAAGTTAAGGTTTTGGTCTAATAGGTACTGACAAATTGTGGAAGCGCCTTTGGACAACGAAGACTGCAAATTATCTGCAGCCGGAATACAATGTCTCCTGATTTGAGATTATTGATTTATAAGGGTACTCTATTTAAAGCTAAACTTAAAGCATTTCTGTTCAATAAATGTTTATATTCTCAATCAGAATTGGAGACAAATGTTGGTGAATAGTTTTTATATTAAATTTATCCATCCATTCATTAAATACATCCAACGTGTTATTAGACTTTTTGCACTGTAGAAAATATATTTAGAATCAATCGACATTATTCTATTTACAGTAATTAATACAGCACATCATATTTATCAAAATTGTTAGTGATTTTTCTATTGTTTGTTTTTAGCTGTTATAACTTTATTTAGGTAGGACTATTTATTATAATTATATATTATTTATTTACGGTTAATTAATTTAATTCAAACACAATACAAATTGTTATATAAATAAATCTGTTTGTATCGGTTTAACTAATTATTTATTTGAGTTAATCCGTAAGACAAATATTAAGTAGACAAAGCATCCTTACTTTTTAGTGATGCAATATTTCTGGAGATTTAAACGCTGAACCAATCGCTCCCGCTCCTCCTATGCTTTGCACCAGCTATACAACGTTTATGTAAAAGAATGTCGCGGTAGATTGCACTTCTTGTGTCATAGTATCCAGGCAAAGCGCCAAACCACGTTCGTTATATGTCTTCATCTAGCGTCTGCGCAAGATTGTTTAATGTCATCGTCTTTTTATTGGTGCTTACGTTGTTTTTGATACGTGCGGTAATTTGTTTTTAGAGTTTTGTTAACTAAAGAGATATAACGTTGACTCATCCTGTATTAAATGAAGCTATAAAGATAGAGTGGCTCTTCAAGCTCTATTACCGCTATAACTCAACATTTAGATCTAGTATTTAATAGTAATGTTTGTTTGGACAGCATTATAACTATGAATCGGCTAGTTTCCAAAAAAAAAAACTGCTGTCGTCGTTTAGATTATAAAAAAAAATAAGGAACACGTATTTTTTTATATGTAAATAAGAATAAAAATGACAAAGATATAGCCCATTAAAGTTACGTGTGACGTCACGCGCTGCTGCATTTTTACGCAACGAGTGACGTCACGCCCTGGAAACTATAAAACCACAAGGATAAAGATCAAGGTGCAATATCACGATACAGAATATCGAAATTTGAAAAAAAAATCTTCAGTAAACCTACATTTCGCCAGTTATGTTCTATAAGAACCTTCTAATAAGAGGGCAAGCCTATTGCCATCAACGGGACACAAATCCAAACTCCATGGTTGCTACTGAGAAATTCGTAATGGAAAAATCCAATAGCACCATGCCCGACCTGAGAATTGAATCGGGATTACATTCGTAACGTTATTTATTTTTTTATTCTAAAAGGCAAACCCAATACAAAAACACAAACAAAAATCTAAATATTTATAAAATACATAAAAAAACCATTCTGAATAAAAATTTAATAAATAGTTGAATACGACCTTAAACAAACAAACAATATTATCTATCATCGATTTGAACTCCGGTGGACTTCGAGCCAATGCATGTGGATCGGAATGTTATGTTTAATTGGTAAAATCCATTTATATACTAAACCTGTAACACTTATTCATAAAAGAAGTCGAAGATTTTTCCCAATTTCTCAGTAAAAATCCGTAAAAGAAAAAAAAATCCACAGACGTCTCTACTTTAATCGCATTTAAAAGCAAATCTCTGCGCCAATAGACAAACGGTATCGTATAACGCAGTCAAGAGATATCATATAAATGTTAAGTACAACTTGAGCACCAATAAGTTGAGTAGGTATAAGTTGAGCTGTTTTAATTTATCTTGAACGAGAGTTTGAGAGGCATCGGGTTCGCCTTACTTTTGAAATTAAATTTAGTTATGTTTGTAATGTGACTCTGTTTGGCTTGCTGTGTTCTGTGTTTTGAATTAGTTTTTGTTTTCAATGATGTTGGTGGAAGATTAGTTTGTGTTTAGTTTGGATGGAGTGTGATGGCTTAGAAGTTGGTTTAATAATGAAGTTTGACGACTTAGGTGTTGTATGACAAAGAATTGAAGGTTGGAGATTTGTTTTCATTCAAATATTAATGGAAAAGCCTGTAGGATTATATTCCATATTGTTTAGTGGATAAAAAAGTTTGAGTTGAGTTTGAGTTTAAGTTGAGTTTAAATAATTTAACTAAACACACAACAAACTATTTATAAGAACATTTCCTATTTTGGTAGAATGATGCTCAACTTCAACCATTTTAGGTTAAACTTTTTTTGAAATTATTTACTTGGCAAGCAGAGAAATAATTTTTTTGCAAGTGCGAGTTAGATTCACGCACCGAGGGTTCCGTACAAATTTGCGATAGAAATGGCCATATCTTTAAATGCGTGGACTTAGAGGGTTAATTTTGCAGCTCCAAGGGACTACAGATTTGAGTATTTTCCAAATATAATCCTACTAATGTATAATACATAATTATTATAAATGCGAATGTTTGTGGGGATGGATGTATGGATGTTTGTTACTCTTTCACGTCAAAACGGCTTAACGGATATTGATGAAATTTGGCACAGAGGTATAGTCTGGAATAACACATAGAATACTTTTCTTTTAAATCACGTGGGCGAAGCCGCGAGCGCCAGCTAGTATTCAATATTTCAACTCGATACCTTTACGCGTTCCCGAAATAAAAGGCCTTGACAGACAGACAGACGGACAACTAAGTGATCCATTAAGGGTTCCGTTTTTTTCTTTTGAGGTACGGAACCCTGAAAATAACATAACATCACGCCTATAATCATCGTAGTAGGCAGAGATTTACCGGTTAAGATAGTACACCCACATTATGCAAGTTATATATAGATTTACTAGCGACCCGCCCAGCGGTTTCACCCGCTGCTCACCTCCTAAGAGTCATAGCGTGAAGTATTATACATATAAACCTTCCCCTTGAATCACTCTACCTAATAAAAAAATCGCATCAACATCCGTTGCGTAGTTTTAAAGATTTAAGCATACTTACAAGATAGCAACAGACACACAGCGACAGCGACTTTATTTTATCACCCACCGCCCATTGTGTCACCCTATTTATAAGCTGTTTAATGTTATTCTTGTTATTTGTATGGTGTACATAATAAAGAATATTCTATTTATCTATCTATTTTATACTGTGTAATGAAGTACCATGTTATGGGGGCTCAAACGATACCAAAAAATATACTAGGTAGGTAGCAAAATATACCACACCCACAGTACACTGTAGGCATCCCGGTATTTATTAAATATGAATCCGATAATAGGATCTTAAGAGGGCAAAAAGGCCTCGTAACGAGCCAAGCGAAAATCTTTAGAGGGACGAGTGAGCTTAATAATTAATAATGGTAATTGCATTTAGGGAAGTTATGTAGAACGATGTACGGAGGCTGGGAGATGTAGATAGGGGAGAAAATTGCATGGGCATAACATTTTACTATCAAACCTTTTTACTTTTTTACTTTTAGAATAGGTCTTTATTTGCACTGAGAGTATGTCCAACTTTCATATCATCATCTGCCTAGCCTTTTCCCAACTATGTTGGGGTCGGCTTCCAGTCTAACCGGATGCAGCTGAATATCAGTATTTTACATGGAGCGACTGCCTATCTGACCTCCACAACCCAGTTAGTACTGGGTAATGCGATACCCCTTGGTAAGACTGGTTGTCAGACTTTCGGAACACTGACTACCTGTAACGACTGTCAAAGATCTACAAATGACAGCTGGGACCAACGGCTTAACGTGCTTTCCGAGGCACGGAGGAAACTCGGTATGTAACAGGTGGTCACCCATCCACAGACCAACCTAGGCAAGCGTGGCTTAACCTAAAGATCGACCCGAGCGGCTGCTATTATTTAGCCACGAGCTACACGAGCTACGTCCAACTTTCATATGTTAGGTGTATAATTAGCCCCAGAGCCATCGTCTGCCGGGGTTGCAGGTGGTTTGAAAGAGATACCGTGGCCGGGAACATAAAGGGCAAACGATGGAACATGGGTGGGTTTTAGTCAGTACACGTCTGACACTCCCCCCGCTTCAATAATTTAAGCTTCTGATTTTTCCCATATGTAAAGAGAAATACTAACTATTTAAACAGGCATGCAAACAGTTTTAGCTAATATAATAAAGAGTGCATTCTGTGTCACTCCACTGCTGGACATCGTCACCTCCCAAGGCCTTAGACTTAGGGCACGCCACAATAGTGGTGGTAAGTCCCCTCTTTAAGGAGTGACTGAAGAGGGGTCATGGCGTCCTCACCTACCGCCTGACGCAGGTCCTCACCGGACATGGAAGTTTTGGGAGGTTCCTGCACATAATCGGGCGGGAGGAAACGCCCGAGTGTCAACATTGTGACACGGTGGAGCACACAGTGGCGGTCTGCCCAGCTTGGGCGGAGCACCGCCGTGCCCTCGTAGAGGCGATCGGCGGCGGCGATCTCTCGCGTCCGGCCCTTGTTCAGTCCATGGTCTGGAGCGAGAGGGAGTGGGAAGCGGTCACATCCTTCTGCGAAGCAGTCATGCTAGCGAAGGAGGTAGCCGGCCGTTTGAGGGAGAGAACCTCAAACCAACCCAGCCGCCGCGGGAGACGCCCCGGGCGTCAGGCGCCGCGAGACGACTCCCGGCCACCATAGATGCGGACCTGTGGACGGTGAGCAATGGGTAGCTCACCGTCCGTCCGTCTATTGACGACAGGCCGTGTCGACGGCGCGTTTGTGTTTCACGCGCGCCTCAAAGAGATGTCAGCAAAGCAGAGTGGCTTGCCAGAGCCTCCGCCTGCCGAGGTTGCGAGCTGTTCGAAAAAGATACCGCCGCCCCGGAACGTAAAGGGCAATAGAACGAACATGGGTGGGTTTTAGTCAGTAAAAGTCTGACACTCCCCCCCGCTTCGGAGCGGGGGAAGTTATGTGATGATTTCCTACCCCAAAAAAAGGCCTTAGACTTAGCTAAAAGAAGGAAAAACTTTTTTTTTATTTAACGAATTCCAAATAACTTTACCATATCAAGATGAAAATCAGTAAATAATTAAAAACAGGCAATACAATATACTATGCCAAGTTTAGTAAACTGGGTTTATACAGTACGAAAGTGATGGTAAATTATTTTCATGTACAATCTGAACATAGATCTTGTAAAAATATTTTGATAGAAAAGTACATAAATACATATTATGTCCATGGTCGCTACGTATTTGTCTAACAAAATCTAATTCATCGATTCGAGAAGACGATGACTCGAGAACAACTGTTTACGGTGGTGAAATACTGCAATTGAAAACTGTGAATAAATACAGGAAAACAAAGACTATGTTCATAATTAGTACACACGGTGACAGATCAAACAATACATTCCCAGTATAACATAGCCTCACTTTGTATTGGGTTCCCGTACAATAAGAGATCCGCATAAACTGGTTTTGTAGTTGTACAAAACTAGTATATGCAAGCTGTATTTAATATGCAAACAAGAAGTTATATATTTTAAAATATCTTGGTGAATTATCATTTTTTGACCTCCTCATAATTATATTGAGAGGTAAAAACACGCTGTATATTACTAATCTTCTTTTCAAAACAACGGAAGAAAAACAAAACTCAAAACGAAAATAAAATTTTAATAGCCTCTACCAACGCCGACGGGTTGCCGACGGCCTCTGAAATTCCTAGCATGCGCAGTTCAAGCAGATTGTATTTCAGTTTCAACCAATGGCCATTCTTTTCTATATTATAACTTTCATAAGGCGTTAGAGACTACGATTCGTAGCTTGAAGATATAAGACAAGGCCAAGTATTCGGCAGAACCGCCCAGCCGTCGGCAAGTGAAAATTTTCCGCAGTATCAACAAGTGTAGAACAAACGCAACTTACAGAAGTATCGTGGAACATAACGAGTATATATGTACCCACACGTACACACACACATAAGACGTTGAGCTGCATCTGTATCAGTGTGAGCTTGACACCGTTTTGCTTGACCAACAGCTTTGAAGTTGTCCATGTGTGCGTCTAAGAAGTGTTATTAAGACTAGGCCTTCTTTTCTTTCTTATATCGTGAAGCGTAGGCGTAAAGATGCAACGAGATGGCTGGCATCCTGCCACGCCACGCCTAGCCCTCACCATTGGTTAATATAGTTAACCAATTGACAAGCACTTGGATGCTATTGGTTGATTCATGCAGGTCACCTGTGCGAAATTAGGTCACTGGGTAGCGGGAGGTTCGAAAAATTGTTTGTGTTATGCCGGTGGTAGCGGTATAACTATGCTATGTATGTTGGTTTTTGCATTTTGTTGCTGTTTTTTGCCCATTTCTGCTGTGTGAATTGATGAGAAATGTGTACTATGTTACCTTTAGATACAGAGGGAACATTATGTCGATCAAATTCCATTACAAAACGTTGACCAATGTCAAATCTGTCGCCATAGTTACCTCCATCTGCTATATTATCTCCTAAATGTATTTCAGCATTGTTGAAATGTCCTAATAGTCACATTGTTTTATTGAACTAGGTGATATGATATATCCATTAAACGTGGAATTGTCGCCAAGAAATACATATAATCGAATCTATTCACGTCTTAAGTTGACAGTCTTCTTTAGGGTTAGCTCGCCTCTTTGTCAACCTCATCTCTGTTCTCAAGGCAGAGTAGACCCATTTAACATAAAAAACGGTCAAGAGCGAGTCAGACTCGCGGACCGTGGGTTCCGTACAAACTTGCGACATAAACGGCTACATCTTTAGACTGCGTAGATTTAGAGGGTTGTTTTTTCACAGCTATTACTATTACAAATTTGATTACATAATTTTACTAGCTGGCGCCCGCTGCTTCACCCAAGTTATATAAAAAAAAAGTATGTCCTATGTATTATTTTAGACTATACTTAATCTACCTTTGTGCCAAATTTCATCAAGATCTGTTCCGCCGTTTTGACGTGAAAGAGTAACAAACATCCATACATCCTCACAAACTTTCGCATTTATAATATTACTAGCTTTTACCCACGGCTTTGCTCGCGTTAAATTCAGGCTACGTGGTACTGTTTTCCCCTTTCCTGATTTGCAGGTATCTGCTACCAGTAGTTTTTGCCCTTGCACCTTATTTATTGTAATAACAAAGCTAAGTTCTCCCTTTTCTTCCCTAATTCTCACTTTAAAAAAATGCCTATGTCCGTCTCCAGGGTCCCAACTATCTCTGTACCAAAATTCATCAAAGCGGTTTAGCCATTCAGGCGTGAAGACGTAACAAACAAACAAAGTCACTTCCGCTTTTATAATAATTAAGTAAGGATTATATAGTCTAGTCAACAAGTGCTTTTTTAGTCAAAACTTTTTAAAAAGCTCGGAAAAATATGGTTGAGGGCTCATTCGATTCGGGATCGAATCTAGAAAGTTTTTGAAAAAATTCGAGACCCGCTCGAAAAAATTGCAAAAGTTATTAACAAATTAGTAAACAAAAACAAAGGGGTTTAGTTTTTTTGGTATTTCTCGAAAACTATTTTATATATTTTGATTTTGAAAAAAGATTCAAAAAGAGGAGAAAATTTCCTAAAAAAAACTCCCAACTCGCGAAATTGTAGGACCAATATTAAAAAAATTACAGGGAGCTGAAAGTACGCCTGAAAACGGGTACTCGGGTTTCCGCAAGCCACGCCCCCTTCGAGCGCTTTAATGAAAAATATTATTTAAACATATTAAATGTTAATATTAAAATTTGAAAAAATTCAGACATGTACAGAACAAATTAAAGAATGAAATGCCGTAAAAAAAATATTTTTATCGCGATTTTATAAAATGTTATCCATAAATTAATTAACAATTTCTTCCGACGGGGCTATAGACATTGCAAGTTGCATAATTGTTAAACCAGAAATCTCAAAATTTTTTCCTTTCGTGGAGCTATTCTTCAAAGATTCAAGAAAGGATTTCCGTCGAGTAAATTAAAAAATTGTTAATTTTCGATTTGTTATTAACAAATTACCTAGGCGGCAAATTAAATATTTAAATAAATGTTACAAGAATTATTTTTTTTCTAATATCTATAACCATTCGTATTTCTATCAATAAAAGCTACCTAAAAATATGTTTTTATAAATTTTAATTCTTTTTGTTTATAAAATTGTTATAAACAAATAGATTATTTATAAGATAATTGAAATTTTTTTTTTGGAAATAGATTCCTCGTAAAAAAATATGAATATTGATATAAAAAACGATCCTTAAAAAAAAATTTTTATTGCTAAGAAACCGTTTTGTTAATTAACAATTTTTTTTTACCACTTGTTAATAATATTAAGGTACGCTTTTTTTTTAAAATATCATTATTTACTATCCTCCTTAATAATCAAAAAAAAAATTTCGTTTTTTTATAAATTTTCATTGTTTATTAAATAAACAATTTGTTATAAACAATTATGTTTTTTTTGTATAATTTTTTTAGAACTCTTTACACTAAAATAAAACCGACTAATTACCTTTTTGCAAAAAAAAAAAATATATTTATATTTATTATCGAATAAATTTTTTTTTCCGCAAAAAGGTAATTGGTCGGTTATATTAACAAGTGGTAAAAAAAAATTGTTAATTAACAAAACGGTTTTTTAGCAATAAAAAATTTTTTTTAAGGATCGTTTTTTATATCAATATTCATAATTTTTTACGAGGAATCTATTTCCAAAAAAAAAAATTCAATTATCTTATAAATAATCTATTTGTTTATAACAATTTTATAAACAAAAAGAATTAAAATTTATAAAAACATATTTTTAGGTAGCTTTTATTGATAGAAATACGAATGGTTATAGATATTAGAAAAAAAATAATTCTTGTAACATTTATTTAAATATTTAATTTGCCGCCTAGGTAATTTGTTAATAACAAATCGAAAATTAACAATTTTTTAATTTACTCGACGGAAATCCTTTCTTGAATCTTTGAAGAATAGCTCCACGAGAGGAAAAAATTTTGAGATTTCTGGTTTAACAATTATGCAACTTGCAATGTCTATAGCCCCGTCGGAAGAAATTGTTAATTAATTTATGGATAACATTTTATAAAATCGCGATAAAAATATTTTTTCTACGGCATTTCATTCTTTAATTTGTTCTGTACATGTCTGAATTTTTTCAAATTTTAATATCAACATTTAATATGTTTAAATAATATTTTTCATTAAAGCGCTCGAAGGGGGCGTGGCTTGCGGAAACCCGAGTACCCGTTTTCAGGCGTACTTTCAGCTCCCTGTAATTTTTTTAATATTGGTCCTACAATTTCGCGAGTTAGGAGTTTTTTTTAGGAAATTTTCTCCTCTTTTTGAATCTTTTTTCAAAATCAAAATATATAAAATAGTTTTTGAGAAATACCAAAAAAACTAAACCCCTTTGTTTTTGTTTACTAATTTGTTAATAACTTTTGCAATTTTTTCGAGCGGGTCTTGAATTTTTTCAAAAACTTTCTAGATTCGATCCCGAATCGAATGAGCCCTCAACCATATTTTTCCGAGCTTGTTAAAAAGTTTTGACTAAAAAAGCACTTGTTGACTAGACTAATAGTAGGATTAGTATTTCATGTGTCTTGAAAGACAGTGAGACAGATACCAAAGTGATCCTATAAGTTTAAGGTTCGGTTTTTTTTTATTATGACGTACGGAATCCTGAAAACAAAAACAAACGTTAATCATTACTAAACTTAACCCTCGGTATGCCTGGTGGCGAGAAGTGACGCGGTATGCCTGGTGGGTCTGTCAGACCCAGTTTTGGATCACTATTTTATATACATATTGCAGTAAATAAATAAAAAAAATATAATGAAATTAGGTACATACTAATATTAGGATTAGACATAAAAGTCGTTTTACAAATCAACGATCTTTATTTTTTAAATTTTAAATGAAAATTTGTTCGTTTTAAACATAAAAATAAGCTTTGAGCTTCTTGTTAACAATTATTATGAATTAAAAGTAGAGAGAGCACTTTAAACAAGTCTTTTCGTTGTGGGAACGCGTCCCGGACTGAGGTAGCGGGGGGAAAGCATTGAGTAGTTCGTAACGGCCAGCTACAGCTTGCGGGTGCGCTCAGAATTCAAATTTGAATAAAATACAACGGTTTTTCTGCCGTGGTGGGTCTGACAGACATGCCGAGGCATGCCGAGTTAAAGCAAATATTTGTTTTTAGAAAAACAAATTACCTCTAATAAATCATAATATAGCAGAGCAGTTCTAGCAAAGTAACAAGCAGCGTAAATTGTCGGAAGTAAATTTTACAGCGCGTCGATAGCCGCTTCCGCTGAAAGCCGACGGCACGTGACGGGCGCGTCATATACATCGACAATCTAGGCTTAAACGATAGCTTACACTTTGTAAGCTCTGAAAACCAGTGCACATCGGTTGTAGATTTGTCGGCTGGTACATCGTCTGTTACAAAATCACACTAATATAAAAAGGTGAAAGTATGATTGTGTGTATTTATTTCTTACTGCTTACCTCTTAAGCGGCTTAACAGATTTTGATTGATTTTTATGTTCAACGTTCATCTTTTGTTACAAAATCACGTTTTATATTATAAAAGCGAAAGTTTGTATGTGTGTGTTTTTATGTTTCATACTCCTTCACGCTCATACGGCTAAACAGATTTGCATGAATCTTTGTTATGTAGGTAGGTTATAAACTGAATTAAAACATAGGCTACTATTTATCCTAGTATACGAGGGTAAAAACGCAGGCTGCAGCTAGTAATTTATATGTTTTATGAGTAATGGTGATACAAACTTTAAAGGGTCTACATGTGATTAAAAAAAAATAGGGTTATAATTTCCCGTCAGTTATTTAAAAATACATCTGTTTAAAACAATACTCACAACATAGATACATTTTCAATGGTCAAGTCACACACGTAACAAACCAGACGTTCATTAAATAAAGCTACATACAGTTAAACCCAAAAAAAACTAGACGACCTTCCGAAACCCAAGATCCTCAACACTAAAATTGATATCCATAAAAAATACTGGCCTAAAAGTGCCCTGCTGGGGCAAAGGCCTCTTCTCGTACAGAGAAGACAAAAACATTGATCACCACGCTTGCTCAAGACGGGTTAGCGATTTCACACTTAACATCCTCCTTACAAATATTATAAAAGCGAAAGTGAGTTTGTTTGTTTGTTTGTTACCTCTTCACGCTTCAATGGCTACACCGATTTTGATGAATTTTGGTACAGAGATAGTTGGGAACCAGGAGACGGACATAGGCTAATTTTTTAAGAAAAAGTGGGATGTGAGGGAGAAAGAGGGAAGAAAAGGGAAAACGTAGCGTTGCTATTACAAATCAATAAGGCGCAAGTGGAACTGTGTTACCCCGAATTTAACGCGAGCGAAGCCGCGGGCAAAAGCTAGTTAATTATAAGTGCAGGTTTCCTCACGATGTTATACTTTAGCGATGTCAGTGATGTCTTAGATAAACTTTAAGAAATTACATATGAATTAAAAAAAAAAAACATTTTTTAAAACAAATTTTAAGTTCATTGCACTTAGTTAACCGATTTTAAAAAAAAGAAGTTCTTAATTCGTCGGAATCTTTTATTTTTATGTATCCCTGGATCGATATACATTTTTTTTTCTGTTTGAAAGTATGCTTCCCATGATATGGGACTATCCACATCAATTTTATTTATATTGCTAAGGTAGTTTATGAGTTATCGTCTATACAAATCAATAAGGCGCAAGTGGAACTGTGTTACCCCGAATTTAACGCGAGCGAAGCCGCGGGCAAAAGCTAGTTAATTATAAGTGCAGGTTTCCTCACGATGTTATACTTTAGCGATGTCAGTGATGTCTTAGATAAACTTTAAGAAATTACATATGAATTAAAAAAAAAAACATTTTTTAAAACAAATTTTAAGTTCATTGCACTTAGTTAACCGATTTTAAAAAAAAGAAGTTCTTAATTCGTCGGAATCTTTTATTTTTATGTATCCCTGGATCGATATACATTTTTTTTTCTGTTTGAAAGTATGCTTCCCATGATATGGGACTATCCACATCAATTTTATTTATATTGCTAAGGTAGTTTATGAGTTATCGTCTATATTACATATTTTTTCTTCTTCCTACATGGATGATCTGCTAAACTTTTAGTTTCAATAGAAAATGAATACTCGGTAAAAAATATGTGAGATATCATCATACTATAAATAAAAATCTTAAAACAAAAACCATTTTTTTTCAAAAAAAAACCGACTTCAAAAAATGTGAAAAATTACTTTACCTCCGGAAGTTGGCGACTGTTGTTTGCATGTTTTGGTAAAAAAAGTATAAGAGATTCAAACCTGTCTTCCAAACTAAGCTAGCCCTATATCTAAGGAGGCAGCCATCAAACGATTATCTTATAATCGAAACTATATCACCAAAGACACCTGAATCCCTTCATCTCCGAATCAATTAATGCATTCGAAGCGTCGCAGTATTGTACGGCCGTTGAAAGCCCGGTAATCTGGCGTGTCCTGTGAATGGCCTAGTGACCTAATTCCGGTCTGACCTGGATGAGATAGCAACTGTTATCAGTAGCCTGTTAGTACCTAGGTATTTATTCGAGGTATGAATTTATTGTCGTTGAATGGAAGTGTTTTGGGAGTATTTAGTTTTGTTTTAATGGACATGTGATGATGACTGAAAAGCTGAAAGCAAATTTACTTTTAAATGAAAGTTCGTAACCACTACTTAGGTCCGTGTACCAATTAAAAGTCATAGTAATTACTGTTATGTTTCTCGTTTTCATTTATTTTTTAATATTTTTATTTCATATGTATATTAGTATTTGTATAAGTATATACGTTTTCGAAAACAAATAGTTTTACCTATTTAGTTTTTACATGATTTTTGTACCCTATCACAATGTTGTCGAATTTCACCCAAAGGCTGACTGGTAGAGAATACCTTATTTATGGCATTTTGTCGGTTTATGTACCACTATTGTTCATGAAGTTTAAATAAATGACTGTCTTGTTGATGTCGTGGTCGCAAGTGACTGATAAGCAGGAGGTCCTAGATTCGAAACCCAGGTTGGGCTAAGTGTTATTGGCTTTATCTATCAGGAATCTTCAGTAGCAGACAGGGAGGATTCTTGTTCCCGGTTTATGTATATAAATTGGGACTTAAATATAACTAGCGAAATGTAGGTAGACTAGTAGGTACACCTCTGCATAACGCTTTGCGGATTACAGGTGTGATTTTATGTTATGTGATGAAGAGAAATGAGTCGCATGTGACTGACAACACGGTAAGCGCAGTAGCTAAGCGATCGAGTGCTGCGCTACGTGTTGCGAGTTCGATCCCCACACGGAACAAATATTTTTTTGCCCTACAGACCCACGGTGCAGGAGAAATTCCTAGTGCGAGCCAACGGTTAAAAAAACATAAATACTTATAAACTCACGTCTTTTTCTCATGGAGGTAGACAGAACGACAAAAATGAGGCTTAAAGAACGATAGATAGGTATAAATAAATAATAAATAAATATAAATATCTTGGGACAACTCACACACGGCTATCTGATCCCAAGCTAAGCAGAGCTTGTGTTATGGTAACCAGACAACTGATATACATACTTATATAATTTATAAATACATACATATTATAGATAAATAAATGTAAATGTAATAATGATTAATATAAATGTTTATGGATAAAAAGGAAGAGGAAGATCACGATCACGAAGGATGGATTGTATGGGGAATGATAACAAAGTAAAAGGAGTAAATTTTCTTGACCTAACTTATATGTACAGACGCCTGCAGGTCAAGCTACCCGAAACTGTCAATTTTTTCCAATGAACCTTGAACCTTATACTTTAGAAATAAAGTCGAAAATCTATCAAAGAAATCTGACAGATTGTAGTAGCTTGATGTGCAGGCGTCTGTACATTGCTTGAACGCGACCTTGCGGCCGTAAGAGGATAGCGCAATATAATTAGCAAGATCAAGAGCAAACGCGTAACAAACACATATTCTATCAGAGTTAAATACCAGTTTAATTTGTAAATAAGATTTTCAGTACCCAAACTAAACTTCCTGAAAAACAAGACTCAAATCTTTGTATTACTAAAACAATACACGAACGACTTCAACAAAAATCATAGAAGCAAATTATTCAAAAGCAAAGATTCAAATATTGCTTGTTAGACAAACTACTACCTGTGTTTAGAATTAGTCCGTGTATTGATCAGATACTAATTGGAATCTGAACCAATTATCTCTCTGTTGTATTGTTGGTACCGTTAAAGATCTTGCAGTCATGTGCACTGTGTCTTACAAGACGAAATGCTATTCCTAGCATACTATGATATCTTTGGATAGACGTCGAAAGACCGATTTAGTTCACAATGTTGCCTTCGTTATGTTTTTCTTTGTTAAATGATAAATGATGTTTATTCTGCAAGTAGGTTTTTACAAACACTTTTACATGTTAGTTGTTCTTTTTTAAAACTAGATGAGGCTGGTGTTTTATACCCGAAGAAACAGCAGAAACCAACTCAGAGGTCATAGTCTCTTTTAAGGTCCAGACAAAAATCTTGGTCAACTACATAAGGACTATGCAGATCAGTGTCTGAAATTACCTTTTTATTGTGTTGTTTATTTTAATGAGTAATGTTTAGTTTTGTAAACATTTTTTATTTTTCAAAATAGTGCTAGCTATATAAATCTGTACCTATACATATTAGTATTTAGACTTGTTTAAAGTGACAAAGTTTTTTTGGCGTTTGACATGGAACAGATCAGATCAGCTTAAGCAGTTTTAAAGGAACATTATCAATACTTTGGTGTTCTTGAATTGGATTAAATGCTTAAGCTTTTCATTAAGTCCTACTTATAACATAACACCACGCGTGTGGTACCTGGAGTCCAAACTCAAAGTTTGCCAAAGAGCGATGGAGGAAACACCGATCGAATGCGCAACACTAATACGCATTCTAAGATGGTGACCCATCTGTCCTGACGGACAGGTGGGCCAGAACTATCACACAGTAGGTGCCTGAAATCAGTCATAGTCACCGAGCAACGCCCGAAAAACGGTGGCTTGACATTGTGGGACAAAGTGGGCTTTTGCTCAGGAATGGGACAAAATTGGCTAAAAAAAATCTAAACCATTCGGCGCATTTTAATTTCGCCAGACGATTCAATTTTCTTTCATCAAAGATAGTGCAACGTCATAAAGGTACTCCTCAACTATTCCAGGAACTTATGAGGACGTGTGACGCGAAGGAGCGACGCGACGGTGCGTCAATGTGTCGCACAAGCAAGCACAGCCAAGCGCTTAGACGTAGTTAGTGTGTGCGTTCATGTAGAAGTCGACGGCTTGTTATCTACCTACCTTACTACATGTTCTAGAATGAAAGTCACCAAGAATGGAAGCGGAATAGAATGTGTTTTAGTAATAATAATAATTGGTGAAACTTTCTCTGTGTTTAGAATAATTGCAGAGTTATACTTTGGTTGGGAGACTATGGTTTATTGATGTTTTTTGCCGAAAATTAACGACATTTAATTATTGTGAAGATAAGGACCGGAAAAAAGCCGGCCAAGAGCTTTTGAGTCAGCACACCGAGGGATTTGTACAAACTTGTGACATGGCTTGGCCTTATCTTTTGACTCCGTAGACTTAGAGGGTTGATTCTTCAAAGCACAAAGAGACTACAGAGGTGAGTACAAGGTTTCAATTTCAATTCGATACCTCCACGCGTTCCCGTGTCTTGACAGATAGACAAACAAACTGGTAACTAAATTAACTAATAAGGGTTCCGTGTTTTCCTTTTGAAAAACGTAACCTTAAAAAAGATGAATTTAAAACCACACAAAAAGAAACAATACAATTTTAAACACAAAGGATTGTATAGAGATACAATTATAAGATAATAGCTGTGCCCAGCGGTTTCACCCGCTGCTCACTTAGGGGTATGAAAAATAGATGTTGGCGGATTCTCAGACCTACTGAATATGCATATAAAATTTCATAAGAATCGGTCGAGCCGTTTTGGAGGAGTATGGGAACGAAAATTGTGACACGAGAATTTTATATATTAGATAGATGAAAAATAGATGTTGGCCGGTTCTCAGACCTACTGAATATGCATTTAAAATTTCATAAGAATTGGTCAAGCCGTTTCGGAGGAGTATGGGAACGAAAATTGTGACACGAGAATTTTATATATTAGAAGAAGATATCTACTCGTGTGAAGAAACCTAAAAACTTGATATAAACGATACGTAGGAAAAGTATTCTTTTATTATAGCTTTAAAAAGTTTGAACATAAGTTCACAAACAAATGATGCTTATTTAAAAGTATAGGGAGAGAAGGAAGGGAGGGAGAGTATTCCGTTTTTTTTTTTTATTTAAAAATCATATTTCAATGGTTAGAGCTAGCAAACTGCAGCTTATTTCAATATTTATTTCCATTGCTTCATTATTTGCTTCAACCCAGTGAGCCATATAATTGGGAAAAGTAGGTCCTAGATATCAGAATCTAACGATTGAAGATATACTGTAACTCGACTGTAGGTAACTGTAAACTTTAACCTTTTGCTGACATTTCAATAATTGTTTCCTTTTCAGCGATTGAATTTATTCGTCTGTGCATTTTATTTTGTTGTGAAACTTGAGTTGTTGTTTTAAAACGATCTTAAGAGGAATTGATCTTTTAGTCGTTTATTTAAGACTTTTTTATGTTGTGAAGGTTTTTAATCAACGTTGTGTGTTTTAGAGAACCTCAAAAGGAAAAACGGAACGCTTAAAACATCTTTTTTGTCCGTCTGTCTCTCTGTCAAAACCCTTTATCTCGGTAACGCGTGCAGGTATCGAGTTGAAATTAAAACCATATACTCAAATCTGTAGTCCCTTGTTTTTAGTTGGTCTGCGTTTTGCAAGAACAAAAAAGTGAGAAGCAAAATGACAATTATAATCAGACATCTTACTGTCATGTTCGTGAAAGGGTGCTGTCAGTTGGGACTGGTCATTTTTTTTAGCTACCACGGTCATTTTTAATTTATTTAGATTTTAAATTGAATTTTGCTTTTTATTTACTCTGGACGCTGTTACTGTGCACGTCTTTCTACATCGTTCTCACATATTTGTATAATCTCAACATGAATGATGTAAATACGATTTTGTAAAAATATTATAATTTAAAAGAGTGTCCATGGAGTTTCTTGCCCATTCTTCTCCATAGAGATCAACGCTTTGGAATGGGCAACTACAGTACTTTCACAAGTTATTATGCCTTGTGACCGGGACTGTAGATTCATTTTGTTTCTTGACATTCAAAAGTGCCTGTAATGGTCTAATTGAAATAAATGATTTGATTTGATTTGACTTTATTGAAACTCTGTGTCCACCTTTTATTGGCGCGCTTATGGTCAAATAAGCTCAATTCTCAAGTCAAACTTAGGTTTAAAAACAAATTCTTGAATTTTTCTTTTTTCTGATAAATTCTAAAAATCAATACTTTGGGTAGCTCATCGTCCGTCCGTCTAGTGACAAATGGCCGCGTCGGTGGCGTGGTCGTGTTCCATGCGCGCCTCAAAGAGATGTCAACACAGCAGACCTACGAGGGCCACTAGGGTTGCAGGTTGTTCGAAAGTGATACCGCGGCCCCGGAACATAAAGGTCAATAGTAGGAACATGGATGGGTTTTGTACTAAGAGCGGGAGAAGTAATTTGATGATTACTCATCCAAATAGGCAATACTTTAAGTATCTTAATTTTAGAAGTAATGAAAGGTTTCACCAAAGCAGTTTTGTAGTTGCTACTTCACCAAAATATAATGAATTTCACACAAACAAAAAAAAAGCTTTTGCCAAAGCTTATATTTCACCTTGAATGAGAAAATCATTATTAAAAACATCCTATGTACGTAAGGTAAGTTCACCAGTTACCGTCCACGTTTAATTAACGTGCAGCGCATCATTATGAGTTGCCTATTGATTTCCTGTCACTTGCATGATCAATTACCCGGGCGTCCGTGGCTGTTGCCACAGAATATACTGGGTACAGAAGGCTAGCTTGCAATGAGTGAAAACTGGTCCGCATACACAAACGCGTTTGGAAATCTTTTGTCAAACTGGTTGAATTCAAAAAATGATTTACATGCCGTGCTTATTCAACTTTCATGATCAACTTCATAAAAGCTTACTTGATTTTTGAGTGATCAGTTCCAGTAAAAAGGTCCTTAATAAACTTTAGATAAGAGTTAAAACATGATAATGTTTTACCTTAGACTTACTTGAAGTTCAAGTCAAGCGTAAGATTCAGACCTTTAACTATGCCTTACCTTTTACTACTATCAGCATAAAAATCTTTTTATGCACTACATTTTTATTGGATAAAATAGACATACAGACATAAGAACACTAAGGTACTGCTTATTTCACAAAGAATTCTCACAGCAAACCTGCATTATGAGAGGTTGATATGAGAGGTAGACACAGTGTGTAAAATAATAATCTTTGTTATTTTGACAGTAATCGTAATTCAGAGATTAAATAAAAGTGAAAGCAATGTAGTCGCAAACACATTTGAACCCGCACATATGTGTGCGTGTATTAACTTATTGTTTAAAGCTAGCATTCTGTTTCAATCTACTCCATGCCGGAACTCTGTCCATATTAATTGTTTCGGCGCTTTGTGCACGTGTCCTTGTAATCCTCTAATAATTGCATCGATAGGTATAATAGTGTATTTGTGTGTTAGTGCGTGTGTCTGTAGTGATGTGGTTAGCGGTTATTGATGGGTGGTGGGCCTTTTGGGCAGGTTATTTAAGTGGGTGACGGATTTGTAGTAGTTCGAGTAAATATATTTACGCTTTGCCACTAGTTTGGAACTTTATGAAGAGTTATAATACTATACTTATATAGGTTCAACCACTGCTCAGCTCCTTTTTTGATGACGGCTACCCTTATTACTTATGGTTATAAAAAATAGAATACGCCCGAGTTTAAAACGTACCGAATATACATATTATACATAATAAATTTCGTAAAAATCTGTCAAGCTCGGAGGAGTTGGCAACTAAAATTGTGACACGATTTTTTATATATAAATTATATTTATTCTTGTATTTTTCTTTTGGAATATGTTTTGTTTCTTAGCCACTTTAAATAAATAGCAAATCCCCAAGGTATTAGTCTAGAGAGTGTTACTTAAAGTTTTAATAAATAATTGAATTCTCGAAAAAATATTTTGAGTGTAAAAAGCGAAAACAGATGTTTTAAAAAATAAGAACTTATTAGTAAGGACACTTCATCAGTTATTGTACCCTTAAATTATTACTTAATAAAGAAAAGCTTAACATCAGTTAACTACTTAACAATTATACTAGAATGTGATTTTATTCACCTCAAAATCCCTCACACCATTTCGCAAAAATAAAACAAAATAGTCTCTCAATAAAAAGCGTCTTTCATTTCCACCTTGTTTATTCGCATCTGAATGGGAATCCGAACACATGTCCCGGCTACGTTTCCGCGCCGCTGGGCCAGGCCTCAAGACAGGCCGAGGCCGAGAGTCGACGGGCCGAGAGCCGACGGACCGAGAGCCGACGGACCGAAGCAATCCCCACTGTACATATTGAGTGGAAAACATTGCCGTGACGTAATCCCACACCTGCTTAGGTTCGTCTTTGAGTGTTGTGTTTTTAACTTTTTTTTCTGGAATATACATGGACAACTGTTTTTGAACAATATTGAGATCTTTGGGTGATCATTTGATGGTTAGTTGTATTGGTAGAGCAGAATTAATACTTCATAAATTTGTGGCAATAATGTATTCTGGTCTTTACTCATTTCAGAAGCTCAAAAGTAGGTAAAATAGTAATTAGGCCTGAAAGGGAACGAATTTAAATTATTTATAATTGTTGACATTTTTTATAAAAAAAAAAAAAATAAATTGATGAACTGTCTTGACTGTGAGAAATAATGAAAACAACTAATTTATAGATATAAAAATAATGTGTTTTAAAATATAATATGCATCTTTATTTTTCAAACAACAGTACATATTTAAGATAGATGTTATCGTAAAACAATCCCTGTACACATGAGAAACCTGTGTGTTAGCTAACAGCGCCGTTCCCCTCGAGTTAAATAAAAACAATTAAAAAAATATCAGTCGCAGTTAAGACGAGCATTAAAAACAAAGCATCACAAACATTAATAAATACATATGGAACAAAAAAAACTAAAATAGCTTGCACGCCGTGAATGCGATAAGTAGGTCACATAGTATAGTTTCTAATGTGCTAGCCTTTAACAGTATTGGTGCAAAAATATATATGAAATTTAAATTTAAACAAGAAAAAGAAGAAAAATTAACGAAGCAAGACTGTATTTTTTATTATGATTACAATATGTATGACATTGACATCATTGTATGAAATTATTCATCATACATGTACTAAAACTATTTGCGCGACCGATAACTCGAATATAGTGACCCTAAAATTAACCATTCAAATATTGTAGTTACCTATATTCTGCCGAATAAATCATTTTATTTCGTTTAAACCATTTATTAGTTTCAGTCTTATCAACAAAATAGGAGCTTTTCTAAAAAGGTTTACCTTCACCTTCAAAACTTAAAAAAACCATCATAAATATAATGAGAGTTCAAAATTGTACAATAAAACTGTAAAATCGCAATCACACCGTAGCGTAGCCACGAAATTCGTTTAATCTCGATTATCGCCGCGTACTAAGCGGGGTGGTTTCAACCCCGTCATTCGTTCTCCTATAATCCACATTAAGAGCCACAAGCCGCAGTAATGCCCCTTTTGTCCTGTTTCTTTCTTATCTCGCTAAATTTGTCTAGGCGATGCTATAAAATAGTCTAAAAGTTACCGCCTGTTACACTGTAGTGTAATAAGTTTACTTATTTTTGTGGTTAATTGAAACTATCATGAGAAGAAAAACTTTGTTCAGAAGCTTTTCTTTTAGGATTTTTTTCTCTGTAATAGTTTGTAGTAGATGATGGCTGATTAAAAAAGTAGATATGGCCACAAAGGAGTGTAGTTACAACTGTACGAAATTAATTAGTTTAACTTAAAATGACGTTCATCATTAGCAGCTTACCAGACGCAATTTGTATAATCATGAAACCTGAAACCAATTATAGAAATTACCTCTAAATCAACCGCAACATAGTTGCCATTTAGTCAAAGTATTTCAAACCATAAGCCACGCAAAAGCTTTATAACTCCGCAAAACCATTCACCTAAAACATTCTCATTACTCCAAAGTGCTCACAATGTCGAATGTAACACTACATTGTAATTGTGGTCAGTTTAAGTGGCAGATACCTTCGGGCTCTTCCACGATTTATTTGAGTCGGGCTGCACCGGGCCTTTATTGCTGTGCTTGTTAAAAACGTCTCCTTGTTTTATACTTATTTTATTTTTATTTTTTAACTAATGAGAATCTCGATGTAAAAGGTTTAAGCTGGATGGCTTTGTGGTTGGAAAATGTTTGGTGACTTTTTATCTACGTTGTGAAATGGGAAATGACCTGTATATTTTTACAAAAGAAGCATTGAGCTGTCTTGAGACGTTCCCAGCTCGTTATGTCTTATTGCAAAAGAAAGGGGGGCCTATACCCTACCTATAGTGGGTGATTCTGAACTAATATGATGACACGTTCACTTACATTGACTAAGCCCGACTTAGGACTGGCTGTGGACATACTTCAGTTCAGTACAATATATATCAAAATCCAGTGTCCGAAGTCTAGGCACAATATGTCCGCGCCAGCTTGACTTGTACCTTTGAGAACAGCATTAAATTGATTGTGTTTTTTTGGAACATTTCAGGAACAACCCTGAATTTAAAACTCACTAAACTTCTCGTGCGCACAGGTTACTCAAAAATAACAAGGTTCAACTAAACTAACCCTAGTTGTTCAAAGACAAAAAATATTCATTAATTTACTAACAAAAAATAATCATTAATAACCTCTACTATTGTAAAAACGAAACCAATAAATTGTGCCCACTCCTTCCCGTCGAAGAAACAAATCCTCGATGAGCACGAATCAAAGATTAATTTCAAAATAAAATTGTGCATTTCCATTGCAATTCAATTAGTGACCCACCCGCTAACCTAAGCTTTCATAAATCCTTACTAATATTATAAAAGTGTAAGTAAGTTTGTTTGTTACGTCTTCACGCTTAAATGGTCAAACCGATTTTGATGAATTTTGGTACAGATATAGTTGGGACCCTGGGGACGGACATAGGCTAAAAAAAGTGAGAAAAGGGGGAGAAAGAGGGAACAAACGGGGAGAGAAAGGTATTTTTGTTCGATCATTACGTGGGTTAAAGTTAGCGTTAGCCCAAAATAACTATGCCACGCGGATGAAGTCGCGGGCGGAAGCTAGTAAAATATAAATTTAGAAACTTGTGGAATGTTTAAGAGAAGTACAAAAGGGTTCAAGCTGGTAAGAACTAAAATGGTACTTTATAACGCCTTAGTTCGCAGTCACCTAGAATTCGCCAGCGTAGTGTGGAACCCCCACTATGCAGTACACTCACAGAGTGTCGAAAGCATCCAGAGAGCCTTAAAAAAACATCTAACATATGCTTTGGATTATCTGCCCGGTGTCCATACAAACAACGTCTTCAATTGTATAAAATGAATACTCTGCGCGATCGACGACTGACACAGGACCTCATATTTTTCTTCAAATTAGTGAATAATAAATTGAACAGCGATACGTTAGTTGAACAAATTGGACGAAAAGTACCCTATAAAATACCTAGATATCCTTTAACTCACTTATTCCATAGTACAGCATCCAACACAAACATTGGTGTAAACTCACCTCTAAAAAGACTCAGTCGAGAGATGAATTGTTTTATAAAATCCGCATCACACGTTGATATACTATACACCATGATTCATTAAATTCCTTTAAGACCCAAATACTAATGTCTCAAAATCAATCTCCTAAGGACTTGTAGTTTTAGTAATAAGCCACCTACATCTGGCAATTTGCCTACCCAAATTGGATTATATTGTTTTTAATTTATAATTAAATTTAACTTTGATCTCATTTGTTTTTCCTTTGTAACAAGTTTCGTTATTTTTTGTCTTATGTTGTCTTCTGTTATACTCTAAAGAAATTGTATTTTTTGTTTATTTTAATAGTAGTTTTTTTTATTATAAATATTCTTGTTATTCACAGGTTAACCAACATTTTTACATAAAGAGTATTATGTAAAAATGTTGGTTAACCTGTGATTGGCAACTGTATAAGTCCAATACTGTGTAATTTTTTAAGATATTTTTATAGAGAAGCTGTTGGTAACCTTTTTAATAAATAAATAAATGAATGTTCCGTATAGAAATTAATTTTATTTTCAATTATTTTGATTGCTAATTGGTCTGTTTTTTTTTTTCGGATGGCAAACCATCAAATAACTTCTTCTGCCCTAACCGAAGCAGGAGGGAGTGTCAGACTTTTACTGACTAAAAGCCATCCATGTTCCTTCTTTTGCATTTTAAGTGCCGGGGTCGCAGTATCTCATTCAAACAACCCGCAATCCCGGCAGACGGTGGCCCTGGCAAGCCCCTCTGCTTTGCTGACATCTCTTTGAGGCGCGCGTGAAATACGACCGCACCGTCAAATTGATGTATTTGAAACGCTTTTCAGTATAATGCAAAACAGGTCTGAAAGATTATGTTCAACATAAAGATAATTAAAAAAACAAAAAGTATTTGTTGCAATGGAGAGAATGAAAAAAAATTGAACAATTTTATTTGTCAAGAAATCTCGTATTTTGCTGTTTTTTTACTGTGTACTTAATATTTCAGCTCTGGGATATCTTTATTATCATGTTTGCTTCGATGTTGCAGTGTGTGATATTAAAGTACTCGTAATATTATTTATAACACATTAATATTAAAATTATTTTGTGTGTGACATTCGCCTGGTAACCTCTCACTAGATCAGTTGATAAAATGTTCCGCTCGATTCAGTATTTTGAGGCAAAATAAGAGATTTTCTAGAGAATAACTGCTTACATTCGTAGGTATCTTATAAAAACTCGGTCCCACAAAGAAATAATATAAAGCTGATGGTACCTTAGAAAGAAATGAGAAATTTGTTTACGTAGTTCTTGTAACTCGATGGAAAAATACCAAATTGGTAGTAAACATCTGACGCGGAGTGTTTCTTTATATTTTTTTTATTGCTAAAGGATTTGCTTTGTTCACGATTGAAGTTGAACTTTTCAATTAAATGAAAGAAGTTAGACATTAGATAGACTTATAGATTCCTAGACGCTTGTTAACTTCTTATTTTACGTTTTGTTTGGCCTACGCCTTTTTTTGCGGATGGGAATAACACTTCTTATATTTTTTCTGTTCCTTGTATTGAATCTTTTTTACCGATTATTTGTGAACATTGTGGGCCTTGAAGATTTCTAGATGCTTGTTAGCTTTTGTAAACTTCTTATCATATTTCACGTTTTGTAAAGTATGCAAAGACTTATTGTCGGGCCCATACCTGTCCTCTCATAAGTACTAACGCTGTCACAACAATATTGTAAAACCAAATGATTTTAAAAGAGTAACCATGGGGTTTCTTGCCGGTTTTTCTCTATAGGAAACAACCAACTCGAACCGTGCACATTTTCTCGATGTTTTAGTGCCCATGTAAGCGTATGTGAAATAAAAATATTTTGAGTTTGATTATGATCGTATTTAACCCCGTGAGACTTGAAAACAAACACAACTTTAACTCTTCCCTACTTTGTTAGTCGCAAGTAAGACTACTGAGCGTGAGATCCTGAGTCGCGTAAAAGAGTGTCCTTGAATAATGAATGAAGGAATGAGATAGATAGATGGATAAATCATTTATGTGATGCAACAAAAGACACAATACAAGAATTAATACAGAAAAAACAGCACACCCAAAAAAAGGAACACATTAAAAAAAAAGTAAGGTAGACTAAGTTAGATTGACCCATAGGCATTTAGACACATCACATATATTTATTAAGGTCACCCACTACTGGGCGGTGTGTGTCTCGAGATTGCACCAAATAGGAGTCCAGCTCAGCATAATGCCAGGAAGACTACCTGACGCTGGTATTCTGCTGAATCCTGCTAGTAACACACGGATGTCGAGAAAATGTGCGGCGAATAATATTATGTAGGTGGGTGGAATGGGCTATTACAGTACTTTCACAAGTTATTATGCCTTGTGACCGAAACTAGTTTCATCATTTTGTTTTTTGACATTCAAAAGTGCTTGTAATGGTCTAACTAATTGAAACAAATGCTTTGAGTTTCGAGTTTGGGATTTTCATGAATTTTTCAGTCACGGAGTCTGGATTTGTTGATGGCAATAAGCCTCGGTCCTAAAACTTAAACAAAACTGACAATATGTGGGTGTACTATTAGGTACAACTACCCTCTCAGGGATTACATGTGTGATATGTATGTTTGTTTTTCGACCACACCCAATTGAATGAAATGAAACGTTGAAATTCGAGTAACATAATTTGATTGCACAATGCTGGGGTCGAATTTCTGTGTTTCATTTTAGGAACTAATTCGTATCGGGATTTTTGACTGCATTTTAGTTGGGATGGTTTGCAATCAAAGTCGGTACGATGCAATATTTTTTTGTATGAATACCCTGCCGCGCTTTATTTTCGTTTTTCCAATGCTCTGCTTTATTTTGTTACATTTCGTATAAATTCATTTGGAGTTTTAAAATGTATGGTTTGGTTGTGAGTGAAATCGTAGTTATTATTGTGTTGTGTTGGAGTTGTGTTTCGGATTTATCATCGGAGATCGGAGAATAGTATCATCATTTGCCTTTTATTTATTTATTTAAACTCTATGTACAAAAATGGTACATAGGCGGACTTAATGCCATAAGGCATTCTGTATCTGTCAATCTTTGGGTTAAATATGACAACCTTTTCTGGGTAATAGTATATTTTCCATAAACCCTGCATATTCAGAAATTTTATAACTTGTAATTCAAACTGTATTACGATTTGGAAGCTCCAAGGTTGTATGGAGGTGTAAGAAAAATGACGTGAGGAAAGTTTTGGGATATAAGAGTAGGGAATGACTAAAGAAGCAATGGCTGTACTGCGTAAAGGGTGATATGATAAGAAAGAAGGTGTCTGGTGAGATTGCAGGTAAAAAAGAACTATGGAAGAAGTCATGCTGCGCCAATCCCTACTAATATTATAAAACCGAAAGTGAGTTTGTTTATTACGTCTTCACGCCTAAATGGCAAAACCGATTTTGATGAATTTTATTATTAATACAGAGATAGATGGGGCCCTGGAGACGTACATAGGCTAAAAAAAGGTGAGAAAAGGGGAGAAAGAGGGAAGAAAAGGGGTGAGAAAGATATTTTATTTCGATCATCGCGCGGGTGTAAGTTAGCGTAAGTCCAAAGTAACTATGCCACGCGGACCAAGTCGCGGGCGAAAGCTAGTCCCAAATAATTAGGGATAAGGGCCGGAGAATCTTGAATGATGTTTCAAGGTTTGGAATTTACGAATAATCGGGGGTCTCCTTATTACCACTAAGACGAAAGAAAAAAATCTGTAAAAGTTTTTGACGAACCAATCACAGTATGACAATAACATCATTCCTTAAAATAACAAGGACTTCTAACCTATGAAGCAGATGAATGGAAAGTTCCCAAAAAACAATGCAAGAAAACATCTCCTTATTTTCAACACAAATATGCAACACACATAAAAAAAACCATTCATATTCATAAAAATCCTCACAACAATACAATCAGAAAACTAAAGCAAGAAACTCCAACAGTAAAAAGCACTAAGAAGCTAAGATATAAGTCGCCTTCAGAAAAATCGCGCCGATTAATATCAGGGGGGAGACTGCAGCTTCATATTTTTCATCATTATGTTCTCATTAAATGGAGCAACGTCAGGAAATCGGATCACGAAAAAAGGGAAGATAATTCTGTCTGGCTGTCTAGTTTGTGTGCTCAATCTGTTTTATGTAAGGAATGTTTTGAATTGAAGATTTCGATTTTTTTGAGAGATAATTATGTTTGTATTGGTATGTAAAAGAAAGATATAAGAGAAATTTATTACTGTCCTAGATATGTGTTACAAAAAATGTTTTTAATACTAATTATTGCACATTTTTTTTATTATTTTATTACTACAAAAAAAAATGTGATTTTGTGCCTCCGTAAGTAATAAATAATAATTTTTTGTCACACAAGTGTAGATATGAAGATCCTAATAAAGCTACACTTGAATGTTTTTGTGCACTATTCAGGTAGCTATACTCAAATTTTGGGATAAAAAAATATAATAAACACTTACCCCTGACGGTACGTTCACACAGCATTCCGTTATACAGGTCCGTTTTATCGTACACGTTTTTATTTGGCTATGGTGGAGTTCACACACATGACAACACGGATCCGTTTTATCCGATTGAAGATGCCCGGGACACTCGAACATTGTACCATCCAGCGACGGATCCGTCCGTAAAACGGATTCTAAGTAAATGATCCCTTTTTTTTAGATGAAGAATCAAACAACTTCCCCCACTCTGGGTGGAGCAGGGGGTAGTATCAGATCTTTACTGACTAAAACCCAAACATGTTTCTTCTTTTTCCCTTTCTGTTCTGGGGTCGCAGTATCTCTTTCGAATAACCCGCAAGTGGACTAACAAAAAGATGAAATAGAAATACAGACTGACCTAATAGTTACAGTATTTACAGTTTTGAGTCGAATCACAAGATTACCAAGGTTGAAAGTTTAACAGCCAAAAGAACAGAAATTACATAAAAAAGCTCATTTCCTTTACAATAATGAAACAGTGAAATAGTTTCGGAGCGTAGTCTTCACGAAAATTACCCCCTTGATTGCTGCCAAGATAAATTATTCGTGTCTGAAGGCGCTTGTGACAATGATGCGAGACTACTGGATGAGCCAAGAGGTCAAAAGGAGGTGTAAGTATAATTCAGCGATATAGATGGATATTCGTTTTTAGTATTTGGTATTTTTATTATTTTGGGTGTTTTGCAATTGAAAATGCCACTGCTGGACATAGTCTTGGGATACAAGGCTAGATGATTATTTAGTATTTTAAGAAAAATACTCAGATGATGAGACTATAAACAAAAACACGTTTATATAATGTATATTTTCTGTTGCGCAATCAGTAAAAAGAAGTAAAAGTTTACCAAAAACTGAGATTTTTGCTTAATAAAAAGTTGTGCCTTCTGGTTTCTAGTAGTGTTTATAAACGAAAATAATCATTTTACATTGAAATAGGTTTTATCAGTTGCCAGTTGTATCCATCTGTATGTTGGGATGCCTTAACGGATGCAGCTGACTACCAATATTTTACATAGAGCGGCAGTCTTTCTGACCTCCATTACCCAGTTTACACTGGGTAATACGAAACTCCTTGGTTACCCTGACTAAATGTTACGACTGTCAAAGACCTAGAATTGACGCCCCGGACAAACGGCTTCACGTACTTTTCAAGGTATTGAGGAAATTTGGTGTGTGGTCACCCATCCACGGACCAATCCAAGCAAACGTGGCTTAACCAGAAGATCGACCCATCATCATCATCATCAGGCTATATTAGTCCACTGCTGGACATAGCCCTCCCCTAATGAGCGCCATAGCGCCCTGTCTTCAGCTTGCCGCATCCAGCATCTGCCTGCAGTATTTCTTAGATCGACCCGACGGGCTATAATTATTTAGCTAGTATGTAGTAACAAGTACTATCACTAAAAACACTATACAATTTTTAGCTCTAGTAACTATCTCATCCAGTATCCATACATCCTCGACCCACAGTTATAAATGTTGAGGGGCTAAAAAGGTGTCGCCTTGAATCCAGACCGCTGCTGCAGCCAACTGATAAATACTCAGTAAGGCGGTCGGTCCTTGCTCAATTTATATTAATACTAGCTCTGCCCTGCAGTTTCACTCGCTGCTCAAGCCACCCTAATCATTTATGGGTATGAAAAATAGATTATGAGCGATTCTCAAACGTACCGAATATACATATGAATTTCTCTTTCGTCGTGAGTGTTTTTACAAACATTTTAGGAGTCAGGGTATTTATATTTTGGTGCCATTTTAATAGGCCTTATTGTTGTTCAATGTTATTTTATTGATTTTGTTATGTAATGGCTTTTGGTGAAATAAAGAAATTTATTTATTTATTATTATTTATTTAAACTTACATACCCAAATCCGGAACAACTATCCGTAAGTCATGTCTACAAATTTAAGCCGATTAGATTTGTTATTTTATTTTATGCTGTCTATCGTTATTTATTTCAATGTCATTGAGAAAATAGTTTTCTAAGGTATTTTTAAAACAGTGTTTTTGCTAAATCAAAATAATTCAAATCATTTATTTCAATTAGACCATTACAGGCACTTTTGAATGTCAAGAAACAAAATGAATCTACAGTCCCTGTCACAAGGCATAATAACTTGTGAAAATACTGTAGTTGCCCATTCCAAAGCGTTGATCTCTATGGAGAAGAATGGGCAAGAAACTCCATGGACACTCTTTTAAATTAGAATATTATTACAAAATCGTATTTATATCATTAATGTTGAGATTATACAAATATGTGAGAACCATGTAGAAAGACGTGCACAGTAAGAGCGTCCAGAGTAAATAAAAAGCAAAATTTAATTTAAAATCTAAATAAGTTAAAAATGAACCGTGGTAGCTAAAAAATTACCAGTCCCAACTGACAGCGCCCGTTCACGAACATGACGTATGGATCAGCTCCATTCAGCTCAACCATTTTGAAGGGAGCTATATGACCCGACACACCCGCCACCATCAGCGAGACATTTGTGAGCATGACACTATCAACTACCAGGGTCTCGTCAAGTCAATGATAATACATAGCACTCACATATGGGCTTAATAATTATACAATACTAGAGAATTGATTCTATTCATTGCAAAGATAGTCTTACAATCTTCTGCAGCTTCCACTATAGCTTCGGATACTGAGTTTACCCCTATGGTTGTGGAGCAGGACCAGCATTGAGCCAAGCATTTTTATCATTAACTTGCTTTTGCCCGCGGCTTCGCTCACGTTAAATTCGGTAGCGCCTTATTGATTTGTAATAGCAACGCTAAGTTTTCCCGTTTCTTCCCTCTTTCTCCCTCATATCCCACTCATTTTAAAAAATAAACAAAAAATAGCCTATGTCCGTCTCCTGGTTCCCAACTACCTCTATACCAAAATTCATCAAACTCGGTTTAGCCATTAAAGCGTGAAGAGGTAACAAACAAACAAACTCACTTTCGCTTTTATAATATTATAGTAAGGAAGTAAGGATATAATCCCCCAACTTATAATATGCTTGCCATGTTATTAGACTAATATCCCACTACTGAGCAAAAGCTTCCCATTCTTTCAGGTACTTCTCTTCTTTGCCTTCTCGAACTAGTTTTCGTGATACGCGTCCAAATCATCAGACAGAACTGGTTCTTTTTTTTCTTTGTTACACTAACACACGAGTAAAGTCGGCACCAAATAGTTTTTGAATCAATGAATATTTCGGAACGGGGGCGTAAAATCGAAGGGTATTGAAGTTCCGTGTATTCATATTCCCAATAATCTTCTGGGCGAATCATGTTAGTAATTTACGAAGATTTTTATTACAGAAGATGAGCATATTTTAGACTTATTACTTCTTTAAACCTGGCTGAAGACAATTCCCAAAACGCCACTTCCTAGGGTTTTAGATATTGTGGCACTTTTAATAATTTAATCCATTCTTATATTAAATATTTGCACACCACATTTAATGTTAAAATCATACATATTTGTACACCTACATTCTGACAAATAAATTATTCTTATTCTTAGCTGGGGAGAAGAAGTGACAGAACAAACTCCCCAGTAACACGTCTGTCTGTTTTTGGCTGATGTATTACCGTAAAAAAAGATATGTTAAGATCGTAGCCAAGCAAAATACTACCTGTTCTGTAGTTTTTGCTTATCCCCATGTGAAAAAAGGCTTAATTTTAAATGTCTTACAGATTAACATAGACTCGTCTCTGACGTAATACAAAAAAAAAAACAAAATGCCTTACATATTGAGACCGTTTTGTAATATTGTAAAACTCAATACGTTTTCAAAGTTACGGCAAGGGGTAAAAGCACCAGTTCTCGTCATATCGTGCTACAAGTAGGGTGAGAGCACCAATAATGTCCTACGAGGCTTTGACATCACGTACCTCATATGGCTTTACCCGATATTGTGAAGCGGCCGGTTACTTCCTTTTATATTTATTTTCAGCCTGTATATTAAAGTGGAAGGTATTCTTTTTAATGTAATAATCTGTACTTGTGAAAAATGTTGCATGAAGTTAGATATGAAAACGGAGAACGAAGTTAGATATATTTTTCTCTTTTAGCTTAAAAAGAAAATCTGCCTATGCTTGATCTAGTTTAAATAATAAACCCTCGACGTAATAAAAGCATAAAAAATATACACTCGGTGTCTTGAGTGTTTATTTTTATAGTTGTTTGTTGTTAAAAAAGTACCCTCAATGTTATAAAAGCGTAACAACATATAGTTGGCGTTTTATTACCCACAAAACGCACATAGATTTTTATACATAATTTTTTGCTTTTGTAAAGTTGATTTTTATAAAATAATTTTATTTTTAAACAAGATCTAGTATAGGAGTCTTTCTGTCCAGTAGATTTTATGATAATGTTCCCTAACCTGCTCAGTATTTATGAAATATTGACTGACAAACCGCACTTCCAAAAAACGTTACCTCTCAAATATCTTCAAAAACACCTTAATAGCTTCCACACCAGACAAGGCTCCATCAAATTCAAATCAAGGCATATACACATGATCCGACATCACTTACATGCATACGCTGCGTCTGGTTTATGCCAAACAGAAGCCGGTCATGCAAATTGCATGCATACATAGCACCCTATATTCGGGTTCGCAGATTGTAAATTGCTTTGCCCGGCTGATCTAAATATTGACTGTGACCTCCCAGAGGGTATAAATTTATCGATGTGTAATTATTGGCGAAATATTTCGGGTTAGTATTTACCTGAAATTTTGAATTTATATACTACTCTGTCAAGAAAGTACCGGGAAAAGATCTATAATACACAAAATGTCTGTTATTCATCCAAATTTATTTTATCACCTTCAAAGTATGCTCCTTTAGAAACGATACACTTGCGCCAACGAATAATCCATTCATCAAAACATTTTTTAAACGCTGCTTCCGGAATTGAGTTCAGTTCTCGCCGCGAATTCTCCTTTATGTCTTCTATCGAATGAAAACGGGTGCCACGAAGTGGTAATTTGAGTTTAGGAAAAAGAAAAAAGTCAGCAGGAGCCATATCTGGTGAATATGGTGGTTGCTGGATGGTATTTGTTGAGTGTTTGGTCAAAAATTCGTTCATAATGATAGCCTTGTGCGAAGGCGCATTGTCGTGGTGCAAAATCCAAGAATTTTCTTTCCACAAATCTGGCCTTTTTCGTCGAATTTGCTCTCTTAAACGCCGCATAACGCTTAAATAATATTCTTTATTTACCGTTAGACCTTCCGGTAAGAATTCAGAGTGCACAACACCGCGATAGTCAAAGAAAACAGTCAACATGACTTTGACTTTTGATCGACTTTGGCGTGGTTTTTTCGGTTTCGGTTCAGTTGGAAGGCGCCACTCCGAAGCTTGTTGACTAGTTTGCATGTCAAACTCGTAAACCCACGTCTCGTCACCAGTAACAATGCGTTTCATGAATGTTGGGTCCGAACTGACTCGTTCTCGCATGTCCTCAGCGACTTTCATGCGATTGATCTTTTGGGACTAGCCGAGCAGCAACATGTTTCATACCCAAATGATTAGTTACAATGGTACGGATCGACTCGTGAGATACAGAAAGTTCGGCGGCTATCTCTCTCAGAGTTGAATGGGGATTTTTAGTCACTATTTTCTTCACTTTTGCGATGTTAACTTCAGTTGCAGACGTTGACGGCCTACCAGAGCGAGGCAAATCTTCCATCACATCTCGACCGCTTTTGAACGCTTTGAACCACTCATAAGCACGAGTTTTTGATAAAGTCGATTCACCGTAAGCCTTCTGTAACATTTTCAGTGACTCCGAACACGAAATTCCATTGGCGATGCAAAATTTAAGACAAACTCTTTGTTCGATATTTTTGTCCATTATGAAATTCGCAATACACACTATATATGATATTACTAAAACCAGCACTGTATTTAATATAAATAACAGATGCAACTCAAACTCCGCGCCAAAATGGAAAACAGTTGTGCCAATCTAACAACTACAAAAAAAACGAAAATTTTAATTTGGAACCATAAACAAATCATCCATTCCCGATACTTTTTTGACTGAATGTATACTAGCTACACCACGCGGCTTTACTTACGTAGACTAGGATGATATAATTATGTTGATGAAAACTACATTGAACGAATATGTAAAGATATTTATATCAGTACTAGCTGGCGGACGCGACTTCGCCCGCCTGATATTGAAAAAAAAGTATCCTATGTGTTATTCCAGATTATAATCTACCTCTGTGCCAAATATCATCAAGATCCGTTCAGCCGTTTTGACGTGAAGGATTAACAAACATCCATCCTCACTAACATTCGCATTTATAACATTACTAGCTTTTGCCCGCGGCTTCGCTCGCGTTAAATTCGGTAGCGCCTAATTGATTTGTAATAGCAACGCTAAGTTTTCCCGTTTCATCCCTCTTTCTACCTCATATCCAACTGTTTTTAAAAAAAAATAGCCTATATCCGTCTCCTGGTTCCCAACTATCTCTGTACCAAAATTCATCAAAATCGGTTTAGCCATTAAAGCGTGAAGAGGTAACAAACAAACTCACTTTCGCTTTTATAATATTACTAGCTTTTGCCCGCGGCTTCGCTCGCGTTAAATTCGGGCTAACACAGTTCCCCTAGCGCCTTATTGATTTGTAATAGCAACGCTAAGTTTTCCCTTTTCTTCCCTCTTTCTCCCTCACATCCCACTTTTTTTAAAAAAATATTAGCCTGTGTCCGTCTCCTGGTTCCCAACTATCTCTGTACCAAAATTCATCAAAATCGGTTTAGCCATTAAAGCGTGAAGAGGTAACAAACAAACTCACTTTCGCTTTTATAATATTATAGTAAGGATATAATATTATAATAATATAGTAGGATAGTATTGCAGTCTGTATTTACTTAGATAATACTAATACTAGCTGTGCCCAGCGGTTTCAGTTCGGATCAAAAGGACTCCCCCTTCTGAAGGAGGGCTATCCTTATCTTATTACAGGTATGAAAAATAGGTGTTGGCCTATTCTCAGACCTACCCAATATGATCGGTTCAACCGTTTCGGAAGAGTTTGCTTACAGACACCGCGACAAGAGAATTTTATATATAAGATTTAGTGCCTAATGTAATTCTGTCTAAATATTATTTTACTCGTAATTAATTATAAATTTGCCACGTGTACAAATTATGACCTGGGAATACTTTGTAAGGAAATTTCTAACTACCTCACGAGCAAAACCACGGGAAAAATTATACATAGTTTACAATTATATTATGTTTCAAGTATGCCAGTGATAATCACACTAATATTTTAAAGGCGCAGGTTTATTATGTATGTTTGTTCCCTTGGACGAAATATAGTAAGTATATAGATAGATTATACTCGTGATTAATACATGAATTATGCGGGGCGCAGCTTATTGTAGATCAATGGTGAACAGTTTTCGTAATGGACATAGTTATAGTATATTCAGAGTAAGTACCTATAGAAGCGCTTGTAGAAAAAAGCTTTTTGAAATTAATTGAATGAATCACTTTACCATTATAA
This sequence comes from Ochropleura plecta, assembly GCA_905475445.1. NCBI lineage: Eukaryota > Metazoa > Arthropoda > Insecta > Lepidoptera > Noctuidae > Ochropleura > Ochropleura plecta. The sequence goes on from FR997728.1 coordinate 2,677,983, forward strand.
CACAACTAAGATATTCATAACAGGGCTTACTCCTTCAAAGAAGAAATAAACAAAGGAATAATGACACAGAATTTATTTTTTAATTATTTATTAGCTAAAATTACGTAACAACAAAATATAAACTTGAACAAAAACAACTGAGACTTACGAATGCAACAATAAATAGAATTTCAAAAATTAACAATTGAATAGAATATGACACATCGCATTACAAGGGTTGGGAGGCTTGTTAGGCAACCTACATTAATCGGAAAAGCTTGGCGTAGTATGATTGTTCATTATCAATGTCCTTTGTTCCAATTTAGATGTTAAAAAAATATCTTTCATGTTGAGCTCACTTAAAAATATGTTGAATTTAAAAAAATCAATAAGTGTAAACTAGATTTAAAAGTTAATTAAGAACAGCTGATTCATATGTCGGTATCATATACTTAATGTTGATGAAAGCGTCGGGGCCTCCGTATCTCTCCAGTAGTTGAAGAGTACTTTCTATGAGATCTGCTACATTCTCTCCACGCGTTGTCGAGTGGTCTATGCCGGAACCCAAGTTACCTTTGAAATAACAACAATAAATTAAAAATATAATTTGGAAAGCTGAAGCATTTTTGTTATTAATATACTGCCTAAATATTTCTACAGCTGCAGTTAGGACCCTTCCAAGTGTTGGCACAACGATCGGTTCAAGGTTTTATGGAATAACACTAAACCAACCTTTACAAGCCCTAAATTGCGTTGCAAGCTTTGCCATTCTTCTTGATGAAGTGCCAATCTCCGTATTGAATGAGTTTCGAAGCATCTTGTTCCGTGTAGACCATTCTAGAAGCTGACCCGTGTCGGTCTTTGTGCTTCTCTGATAGCTTGTATAACAGCTTTGCGTTCAACCGTTTGATTGACTTCGAACGTCATCACGTTAGACGGCCTAGCTCAAATTCATTACATGGCAAGCGTTTCTCGGATAACAAAGAACGATGGCAATACGTTACTGAGCCTGCTTGTACCTCAAATAACAATACGTCTTTAGCAGTAACCTCAATTAACCAAATTTCTATCATTATTAAATTCCAGCGACTGAAACGGCCGAAAATGTAGATGTTTTTAACCTCATAGACCACTTAGTAATACGCATATGATAATTTGTAGTATGAGGTTTAAATATTGTAATAATAGAAAAGCTTAATAAAAATGGCTAAAACACATATCTTTTACTCATTCCAAGACCATTTTTTTTAAATCTAGACAATATGACATCATGCCCTTAACTCCGAAGGATTATGCAAAGGTCTACTAATTTATAAGTAAAATATTAGAAAATTTACCAAATTAATAATTATTCATAATATCATTTTGGGAACCACTCTAAAAACAAAAAGCGCTTTTGGTACATTAAATTAACGCGTACAAGGAACTGACAGCTAACTAGTTATAATTAAAATATCGTGGAAAAAGTTCCGGCAAGCAAAGTTACCCGCAAAATGTTGAATTTTATTTTTTGCCGCATTCAGTATTGAAATTGACGTATTAAATGAATTTGCTACTAACACATTTGCGGTTTTATTAAAATCTGCGTCGGTTATAACGTGTATGAAAAGATTTTTTTTACATTTCAAAGGTTTTGGAATGGTATTGAAAAATTTATTTATTGGTTTTCAATAAAAAATATGAAGAGGTTATTTTTAATAACGCAAGGACGTTGATGTTCTGTATCATAATTTTGTTGCTTACCATCTAATTTAGTTGACCGTATATTGGGAATACGTATAGCTAAACTAATATTTATTCAAATAGCTTGCAATACGAACCTATTTGAATAAATATTGACATAATAGATGTACTACAATTTGGATTGGCGTAATTTCTAATAGCTCCTGTAGTCTAAAATTTACTGTTTTCTGTTGTTCATGTTATACGATTGGTTGATTAATGATTTTAGATATAATGCTTTCTTTGTCAACTAATTATGGAGTAAATTTGTGTATGTTATCGCTTGGAGTTAAATAAAAGAATCAACCTACAAGGGCAACGCAAGGCTTTCAATACAATAAATATCGTTATCAGCAAAAAAACTTAACACATCATATTTATTGCTTAGCAAACACAGTCAACCAGACAATGCTCGAACAAAATGGCAACATTTAAAAAAATAAACAATAGACCTTTTTCACACAAGCTTCCAATTTCAAAACCTAATTACGTCACTGCGCCCGATTTGCTTCAATGACGTCATCAATCATTTTCACCTCATAATTGACACGTGGAGGGTCGAGAAGATATTGTTTTCAGCCTAATAGACTTGTCGGGGCATCCGGGGGTAGATTAATTACATGTGGCTGTGAAATTCGGGGCGTTCGGGGGTGTTTCGGGTGTTTGGCGCGTCGGCTTTGCCCTCTCACCAGCGGTGACAACGCGGCATTGTTACCGAGTTCCACCATGTCTCAGTTTTGTTGTTTAATTTACCGATTTTGATATTTTGGTGTCTGTTACTGTTTTGTAGTATGATGGGAAGATTTTTGTCACATGTTTGTGACTAATATCATTCAAATTAAATACAGGACAAAAGAGGTACTATTCTATTTGTTCCTCTATGATCAACATACACATCACACAAAACATCGACCCACAAACATAGACTAGTTATATCATAGAGTAGTATCCTGGATACTTTATACAATAGCTTAAGTAAGGCCTCCCAATTTTTTGTCGCAGTAGATAGCAGCATAAATAGTAAACTATATTCGTTAAACTTAGTTAAGTAATTGAGGAGGGACGCATGTGAGTGATGAATTTAAATATTGATAAGTAAGTAAGTTTTTAAATTTAAATGTTGCCGCACTGCAGAAATTTCTCTTGTCTTGTTGAGGGTGACATTTAAACTCACATACAAAAACAAATAGACTTGGAACAACTACCTGATGATACTAAGTAAAGAATCTACTTACGGTTTTTATCCTTAAAGAGGTTGAGAGTAGGCAAGATCTGCCGGTAATAAGGCACGAGGGCTTCACCAACTCGCTCACAGCCACTCACCAGCATCTTGATACAAACGAGAGCGTGGCAGATCACTGCAGGACGCTTCGTTGCTAAGGCGTCTGTAAATAAATGCTGTAATATACTAGAAATAATACATCCGCTTCATTCAATAAATCATCTTAGCCTTATGCAGTAGGCCGTGTCGACAGCACGTTAGTGTTTCACGCGCGTCTCAAAGAGATGACTGCAATGCAGAGGGGCCTGCCAGGGCCACCGCCTGCCTTGGGCCACCGTTATATTATGTATTGTTTTTTTTTTTCACTTTATAGGCATGTCACAATGAATTTGATTCTACCTTAAAAATCATAGTTAAAATATGTTATCAGATTTAACAAAAATAACTTTAAATAATCTTCCTAATACCCTAAAACTTGCCTGCCTCGAAACAAATATTTTATCAGATTTCCAACAGTGCATGCATTTTATATTGCTTATATCAAAAAGAGTTCCCAAAGAACTAAATCCGTTTAAGTGAACCTGATCATAGAAAGCCTTAGAAGGCAGATATTAAAAAAAAATCTAGTATAAAAATGTTATATCGTACACAAGGAGTTTCGTTTAGATGCACTGAAAATTACTCTCAAACGGGAGTGCTCTGTGCCTCTAAAAGAAAATGCTTATAAGTTATTATCTAGACAGAGTATATTTCCTAGGCTGTACGGGAGGAAAAACTAGATGGGCTCAAAATATACTGTGTATAGTATATATACACTTTAGTGTGTGTCCCAAGGTGGATGTATTATGTAAATTGTTATTATTACTTTAAAATAAAAAAGCTAAGCTATTCGATGACTTTGTTGTCCGTGTATCTGTCTATCTGTTTGCCAAGACCCTTTATCTCTGAAACGCATAAAGGTATCGAGTTGAAATTAAAACCATATAGTCAAGTCTGTAATCCCTTGGAACTGTGAAAAACCCTTCGAAGTCTACGCAATCAAAATATATTGCCGTTTATGTCGCAAGATTGTACGTAACCTTCAGTGCGCAAATCCTGACTCGCACTTGACTGTTTTTTAGTTATTTATTTATTGTTCCACAAAAAAGTACATACTCTCGATATCCTGTGTCGTGGGGTTCAGTCATTTTCGTCTATAGTGGAACAATATACAATAGTTTTTTTGTTATTATAGGGCATTAGTTATTCTTTATGACTAGTGGCCAACTTACCACCGCTAGGTTGTTGGCTTGTTCCTACTTGCCGTATGATTGGCCACCTAGGGCAACAACAAATTGGTGATTGCAGTTCTTTTTTTTGTTTTTTTTTTTTTATACAAATCCGCTGTGGCCTTTAGAACATCAACCAAGGATAATTTTACTGATATAATTATAGAACGCAATCAGCAAACGTGAACCGCACTATTTTGTTCAATTATTTAATATATTCTATGAAAGACTTACAGCTAACAAAACGGGTTATAAATAGTATTTGAGACTGACCACCAATAAGTTATCTTCACGTATAAAAACAGATTGTGTGTCTGTTGTGGAAGATTCTCACTGGTAGGTTTGATCATTCATGCAATTTTTCCTTGGCGTCATAAAGAACATCATCACCATTTTCCTGCCCTTGTCCCATTCTATTTGGGGTCGGCGCAACACGTTTTCTTCTTCCATTCTCCCCTATCAGACCGTCACGGCATTATATAGAACATTGTCCAGAAAAAACCTTAGATATGATAAAAATACTCACTTTTGATCGGTATGATAAGTTGTGGCACCACAGGCAGGACCTTGTAGGATCCCTTGGTGATCAGGTCGTGGATGCCCCTCTCCACAATGAAGTGGTAGGGGTAGTCAGCCTCAGCCAGGCCGTCGAAGAACATTGGAAGATAGTGGTGGAAGTCCAGCTTTTCTATTGGTACCTAGGAGACAGAAATGTACAGTCAACTTAGTTGTTATGGTTTTGGTTATTTGAAGAAAATTTCAACAGATACTATTTGTATCTTATGTTAGGGTTATGACTACAGTAAAAACTAGCTGCGCCCAGCGTTGTCCAGGGTAAAAAGTGACCTATGTGTTAATACAGGGTACTCGTATTGAGTTATCTCAGTTATCTACACTCCAAATTTCATCCAAATTAGTCCAGATGAGCCTGAAAGAGTAACAAACATACGCACACACATAAAAGATTTCGTCTTTATAATATGAGTGTGATTTTATACATACATGTCTCAAAAGCTCCTGCCAAAACTTATTTCAGACATTCTAGAGATTCACAAATAATTATTTTAATTAACCCAGTGTCTCAAGAGTTTAGACGATGCTCTACAAAACAACTCCCAAAGCGATTTATCAACAAGTACCTACGATTTTAATATAAATTAAAACTTAATGTCATTACTTTCAAAAGGTTACCTATGGATATCCCTGGCCATATTCCCTCGAGCTGAATATATTTTCATTCAATAAATCTAGGGTTTACTTCATTTTCCCATTCGTTCATATAAATAGAGCGTTAAATTGATTAAATTTTGTATTTCTTGAACTGGAAAATCTTCCACCGTGCTAGAAACCCACATTTATTTCTTTGAACCAGAAATCAAAGGCTCTAAGTAGATGTCTTATTAGAAGCACTAAAATTTCATATTTATAAAAGTTGGTTTTTCTTGATCATACAGAAATAAGTTCTAAGAAAATTATAATTGCCAAGTTTTTTTAATCCTTTGAGCGCTAGTACACAAACGGAGGCACGTGCACGCGTTCTTCAAACAGAGAGACTTATTTTTGTCTCATTTCTTTATTTTTTATGTCATTGGCGTCCAGAACACGCGCTTGCTTGTCCTATATATACATGACAAAGGCGCTTAAAAGGTTAATGAAGTTGGTAAATAAGGTGAACTACCTGATAGAATGAATGTATTTTTATTACTAAGTTTGTATAGTAGACCGACCATTCGTGTAACACCTTCTGCAATGTTTGAATGCAATGACTTGAAATTATTTGGCTTGCTTTACTTCCGCCATTTAATTTTATTTTCAAAGTAGCAGATTCGCATTATGTCGTATATACGTGGCCGCCATTTTCAAAGTAAAATGACGAAGTTGTGAAGGCCTCGCCTCGTACTAAAATCTTACAAACTAAGAGGGCCTATTTTTTGCTGATGTGAAATCATCAAATAACTTCCCCCATTCCGGAGCGGGGGGAATGTTAGACTTGTACTGACTAAAACCCACCCATGCTCCTTCTATTGCCCTTTATGTTCCGAAGCCGCGGTATCTCTTTCGAAAAACCCGCAACCCCGGCTTTACATCACTTTAATGGATCTTAAAATTAAGATCTTTAATTGGAGTTCTGTCATACAGGTCCCGAACCCATTATAGACTCCAACTCTCACAAAGGTTACAAATCTGATTTGACATAATATGACATGAACCAAAGAATGTACCTTTTTGAGAGAAAATAAAAACCTATTCTATTCTTTAAATCACATTTCCTATCATACTATTTCTATTATAATAAAGGTTGCGTCAATCAGAAATAAAATTATTGTGTGAGTGTTTTTAAGCCTTTCAAAGATACTTTCATATCACAACACAGTGCTACTCACAACCGGTATGCGTGTATGACCAGATGTATAAACGTGCACGAAGCGAAAGAAGTGTTTCCAAGAACCTAGCAGGTGGCGTTCTGTGGTTACTGCCTACCCCCTTAAAGTCGAGAGTTTATGTATGTATTAAAACACAAAAATAGGTTATGACGCCATGATGGTTTATGATGTACGCTGCTTGCGTAGGCGACCACCAACGCGCAATTATGATAAGTGCCGGAACACTCAGGTATCATCCCTGACTGACATAACTAGGCAACCTGGTTAGCCTTCCGGCGAGAACAATGAACTTATACCTACTGAAAAACAATCATTTTTATGCTTTGGGACATTTAAAAGTCAATCTTAACGGCTTAATTATAGAAATGTATTTGGCTTTGTCTCACTGGAACTAGCTGGTGTTCCATTTGTTGTTTTGTAATTCTGGTACATTTGGTGGGCAAAGGTTGTAAAAGAGAAGAGAGACAGAAGAACTAGAAACAACTCATTTAGTTTTGGATCGTGTTTTGTAGGCCACTTCTGGCCTGTGTACGGTGAGCAACGGGTAGCTCAATGTCTATCCGTCAATTGACGACAGGCCGTGTCTACGGCGCGTTCGTGTTCAAGGGGATCAAAGTGATGTCATCAAAGCAGAGAGGCCTGCCGTGGCTCCAGGTTGTTCGAAAGAGATACCGCGGCCCCGGAACAACATTACGGCCCAAATGTGGGTGTAATATTAGGTACACCTCTGACTAACCCTCTGGAGATTACAAGAGTGATATAATGACGAAAATAAATTGTTAGTCTTGCTGCATCAATAGCAAGTGCATGACCAAATAGTTATAGCTTCATAAAAAGAAAATTAGTCGAAAGTACCTTCCATGCCAACCGCTTGCCAAAGTTGGTAAACTCGATGCATACGGGAAACTCTCCTCGCTGGTAGCACTTTCTGAACATGGTCGGTCGAAGAGGCATGGGTTCGAACACGCCGCATTTTGGTGGAGGCTGCACTCTTGTGTTCTTTTGCATGGCTGGAATAGGAGAAATAAACGTGTGTTTAACCTCTCAAGGACCGCCATTATTTACGTCAACTATCCGTCAAGCACCGCCGGGCGGGCTCTTATCGTAAGCGTAATCTGATTTTAAGACTTATCTTTACTACAAAACAGTTTTAAATTGGTCGGGGTTTGTTGGCACAAATTTGTGCCAGCGGGGCTCAACGGTAATACTTTCTTACTGGCACATTTTTGTGCCGCTGGGGCTCTAGAGGTTAATATATTAAACTAAAGGCAAACCCTCACGCTTGAGAACAACCTTCAGATGGTACAAATTATTGGTTACCAGCGTATGCCTGGGTTTGAATTCGCTAATTCTCCCACGGGATCGTTTAATCTCAACTGTGTGGTGCTTTCTTAAAAAGACCATTTCAGACACCAACCTGCATAGTCCACATGTAAGTTGACCTTTGTCTGGACATTAAAAGAGACTATGACCTCTGAGTTTGTTTCGGCTGTTCCTTCTCAGAGTAGTCGGGTACGAAACCTAATCTAGTTTTTAAAAAGACGTGTAAAAGTGTTTGTGAAAAGCTACTTGCAAAATAAACATAATTTATCATTTATCGGGTTTTATTTTTGTTCTTAAAAACGTTGGCCCACACTAGGAATTTCTCCAGTATCATGGGCGCGTTTACAAACATTTAAACTCACATACACAAACAGCCAGACCTGAAACAACAATCTGTAGACCATATAAATATTTGTTCCGTTCGGGATCGACCTGCACACGCAGCGCAGCAGTCGGTTGTTTAGCTACTGCGCCAACTGTGTCGTCAAACGATTCAAAGTATTCTTTGCATTAGTCAAGATTATAAACTATCTGTGTGTCAATTTTATCCAAAAAGAAGGCGGTTAATAAAAACAATAAAATTAGCCTATGTCCGTCTCCAGAGTTCCAACTATCTCTGTACCAAAATGCATCAAAATTGGAAAATATGAATGGAGATTTGATTGGATGACAGGACTTAAGATGACAAAACATTAACATTAAATGTTAATGTTTAATATCGCTAGTTACAATTTAGCATAAGTACCACATAGACTTTCCACGAAGTTATATAAACCGCATTTTTCAATTCTCTGTGCAAAAAAAGTAAAAAATAAAACTCTTCACTCCGATTTTTCACTAAAACCACTAGAATCAATTCCAAAGTGCCCATTAACAGTCTTATTTAAATAAATGGATCGACTTTAAAAGACAAACTTTGCTTCCTCGTGGAAGAAGCACGTGTAGCGATTACCACAATGTTGAGAATGAAACAATCGTAGTATATTTATTTTGCTGTAGGTTATATGTTACAGCCACGAGGCTGTAACATATAACCTACGCTTAAAGTTTAAGTGTCAGCACGAGCTGACACTTAAACTTTAAGCGTTTTTCAAGAAAACCACGTGGAACCTTTGAAAATGTCTGTAAGCCCTATCAAGGTTTACACACATTCCATGTTTAAATTAAGAATCCTTACTAATATTATAAAAGCGAAAGTGAGTTTGTTTGTTTGTTTGTTACGTCTTCACGCCTTAATGGCTGAACCGATTTTGATGAATTTTGGTACAGAGATAGTTGGGACCCAGGAGGCGGACATAGGCATTTTTTTTAAAGTAAGATATGAGGGAGAAAGAGGGAAGAAAAGGGAAATCTCAGCATTACTATTACAATAAATAAGGCGCAAGGACAAAAACTACACGTAGCAGGTACCATCAAATCAGAAAGAGGGAACTGTGTTACCCCGAATTTTACGCAAGCGAAGCCGTGGGCAAAAGCTATTACTCGATAATATTGTTAAACTACAGGCATCCCTTTTTCTATGGATAGATAATCATGAAATAATTTCGCCTACTCTGGGCGGAGCGGGGGGGAATGTCAGAGACTTTTACTGACTAAAACCCACCCATGTTCCTTCTTTTGCCCTTTATGTTCCGGGGCCGCAGTATCTCTTTCGAACAACCCTTAACCCCGCCAGGACTATAGGCACTCTTCATACCTTTTTGAAGTAATAATGTATATATAGTAGAGAAAGTTATGTCGAAACTTTATGTAGAGTAACCTACTGCCCTATAAATAGGTTCTTGGCACGCCAGAATCATATCTTTTGACTTCTATTGAAATAAAAAGTGAAGGAATGGCTGAGCAACAGTTTGTGAACGGAGATTGATTGGCGCACTGTTGCTGGTATGGTTTAGCTGTTACTTTTCAGTGAGATTCTGTAGTATTGAATTCGCCGAGGTTACTATTGCCTTGCCCAAACTAGTTGCCAAATACAGACTTTTCTCACAGCTGAGACTCGCGGGCACCCCTTTCTACCAGTGGGCTGTAATCACAAAAGTGGGCTCAGTGTGGATTTGGACCCTCTTAAACTTTTAGGACATCGATCTCGCCAGCACGATTTTTTGACCGAGTCAAGAGATTAACACATACTAAAAATTTTAACCAAATAATGTTACCTTGTATAGTGAATGCAGGAACAATCCTGGGTTTCTTTGTTTTGGTTCCATGTGGATAGTTGGGACTGGGTTTCCTCAGGGAGTAGCGAAAGTCCTTCCCGCACTGATCGGGGACGCACGGTGGCAACAACACTCGTTCACGCATCTTCACTCACTCACCAATAAAAAATATATCACAAAAACATGCTCCGTATTCCAACAAGTAAATAATCTTATAATATCGACCTAAAATGTTGACACAAGTAATAAAATAACTAAGTAAATTTGTTCTAGACAGGGGCCCGAGTCTGATTGTTTATTTTGCAACATGATCGTTGCTAGGCAACTGGCCGCCTATCGATTGGTCGACGGTGGCGCCGCCAGCGGGTATTTCGAAGGCTATGTGTACACAAGGAGTTTTATTGCGTACGTGCCTGCTGACACTGTTTAATTTGTTGACATAAATAGAGAGGGCACTCGGGCAATATGGTGTTTTAAAAATAAGGTGGAGATATTAATTGATGTTTTTGGTGAGTTAATAAATACTAGACCGTTTTGAGGGCACGTAAATTGGATTTGTTTGTACTCGTATTCATTTAATGACTCTGTCAAGTATAAAGTGTTTCTTTTTGTGAAATACCTTGCTTGTAACCTATTTATTGACAAAAACCTACTCAGAAAATCACTATAAAGAGAAGTAGGAAGAAAGGTTACCAAAGATATGATATGATATGAGAAAAGTTACCAAGGATATGCACCATTTTTCCATGACCAAAATGAAATTAATTATTCTTTATTTTTATAAATAAATATCACCTATTAGATACGAATTGACAAGCGTATGTGTTCACACCGTTAGGCCCGGTCCACGCCACAGAATTATATTAGCGCTGGAGAATTTTATTACATTTTAATATGAGGTATTTCCACAATATCTCTATTGGAGGAAAATTCTTTTGAATTTTGATCAGTACTCTCTTTTATGTGGGCTACGAGAAAAATGTTCTTTGATTTTATTTTCGTATTGAGAAACTTAAAGGGATTCTCAATAAATTGAGCAATTGCTCCAATAAGTTCTTGAAAATAAACTCTATGGTTAAATGACATAGATCAAATCAAAACTAGGATTTTTAATGGCGCTGGGTAGGTTTTAGGTACCTCTTAAGTGTGAATACTGGGTTCAATTTTCAACATCATAACTTTAAAAAGGAGCACTTTATTCATTGTTTTTTTAAAACAATTTTGCATGATTCCTTTTAAAAAGCCTTCGAGCTCGTTTTAAAATTGCGTTGCCTTTACCTGCAACCATGGCCCGTTCATTGATGAAATGTTTGTAAGTGACAGCACATCTCTGTACATGTAAGTACAGTCAACGAGTAAATAGGCTATCAGGCTCGTCAGATAAAGGTTTTTTTTTAAACCGATCTGTTTGTGGTACCAATAAAAAAAATTAACTTTATTCGAAAATTGTAACTTTTTTTTTTATAAATTGCAACAGACTGTTAAAGCTACAAATAACCATCCTTATCTACAGGGTGGGCCTTGGGTGTCCGCGGTTTCAATATTCAATTAAAAAATAACTACGAAACATAACAAAAATATATTTGTGTTTTAAAAAGTAGAAACATAGGAATTTTCAAGACATAAAAATAATGTTGTCCAAATGACTTCCCTCGGCTGCCTGACACTCTTGGAACCGAAGTCGCAAATTTTGGAAAACTCGTTGAAAAGTTGTTCACGGTATTTTGTTACTTTCCTGAATAATATTCCTCATCAGCTATTCCAAATTGGTCGGATTATTCTCGTAGACTGCCGATTTAAGGTAGCCCCACAGAAAATAATCGCATGGAGAGAGATCGGGGCTACGTGGTGGCCATTCAATATCTCCCCTTTTCGATATGTGTTTTCCAGGGAAAACATTTTTCAGCAGCCTTATGGATGCCCTAGCCGTATGACATGTGGTCCCATCCTGTTGAAACTACATCCTCGAGGTATTGCCTTGAAGTTCTTGCAAAGCTGGCACCAAAAAGTCGGTTATCATGTTGCAATAATTGTTAGCTCTCACCGTCATCGCTTGCCCTCTTTCTTCCTCAAAAAAGTATGGCCCAATAATACCGGTTGCCGTTATCCCAGCCCACACGACAAGCTGAGGACTGTGAAGTGGACGTTCATGCAAGCGCCGGGGATTAGTCTCGGACCAGAACCGAGTACAAACGTCGTGCAGTGATCACTGATTTATTGTTTTCGTAATACGCTCAGATACAAAATGCACGCTGCGCTCCCGTGTACGGCTCCATGGCGACTAAATTTCCAGGAAGCGGCGCAGCTAAAAACTTACCCCCCCGCCGCTTCCCGGTACGCGTTTCCGAGAAATTAAAGAATTAAATCGCCAACACCCTTATGGCCCACCCTGTATTTTGCCGACCGTACAGTCAGTAAAGGAGATAACTAACCAGCTTCGTCAGTTATAGTTGTTTTTTTTTTTAAGAAATGATGATGGACAGTTTCTAACGAGAATGGTTACTTATCTCCTTCGCTGACTGTACATACGTAGACATGACATGTATTTTTGTTTGTATATGATTGTATATTGTTGTCTCAAGACTCACAGGCATATTATAATGAAATTAGGTGAGTACTTGCTACTCTAGTGCTTCGTGATAAATTATATTGACCTACATATTCTAGAATCTATGAAACCAGTTGGGTAGAAAAATGTCCTCTACCGGTTTGTTTGTTGTAGTTGTTGATTTTATGCAAGACTAAAAAGGCCTTGGTCATAAGGTAATGGTTGCTTTGTACGCTCATATTGTTTTTGGTAACATTCAGAATATTTTTATGAAATCAGATGGATCTAGCAGTTTTCGCTAAGTTTTTTAAAGACAGCCCTGAATTAGAACATATTAATAGGGCTCAAAAAACAACGTAAGAAATCATTTTCGGGTAGTTAAAATAGAACTGGTAGAGAATGCCCAAGGCATTAAGTCCGCCTTTGTACAATGTTTTTGTTACTTGTGCATGAAGTTTTAATAAATAAATAAAATAATCTTAACTGATTTCGACCTCAAATACCAATTAAACTACAGAGAAAATTAGTATCTTTTTTTGACGTAGTGTCAGACTTGAAACCCAACCATGTTCCTTCTTTTGCACATTATACGGTGTCTCTTTCAAACAAGCCGTAACCTCAGGCAGGGAAAATTAGTATCTTGCTTTTAATAAGAGTTATACCTTCAAGTTATAATTCCATTAATGTTAATTTCCCATTAAATAAGTGCTATAATTTACGTCTAAGGACATAAAACACGTATTTTATACCCTATTATCTATCTTTACTTCCACCCACGTGAATATCATAGGTGAAAATTGTTGACCTTTAGTTTGTTACGCTTTCAAGCTCCATAAATTTGGATGGACAAAGAATAAATCATGTCCTGAATTAAGACAAAGAATAATATACTCCATATTATTCTTTGTCTTAATTCAATGATCTAAAAACGCGGGTGCAGCCACAAACAAAAGCTAGTCTCAGATAACCGTCACACAAGACAATAGTAAAACCGTATAACGCCATTAAGTACATTACGATCTTTTAAATCTCCCGCCTGCAGCTGCCATCAAAACCGTTATTTTTAGTGGCGTGTGTTCAGCGGCTCCGAACAGAGATTTCGCAGCAAATTGAATGTTGGGCGACACAAGCGTTCGATATTTAAAATTTAATATTGCATCAGCTGCCGGGAGCATTATGAAAATTTTTATACCACGGAGTTTACAATGAACCTCCATGGATGAAGTTTGGTTGACTTTAAAATAGGTTGTAACTGTTTTTCTGGTGATAAACAGTAGTTTCTCGTACAAAATAAATATAGAGATTCAAGGATTTTTTTTATTACTATTTAATGTTTGTCTTAAAATTTTATTTATATACCAAATATTTGCACGCCCCCCAGTGGCAGAATATTATTATATGAGACCTTTGTTAACTTATATTTTAAGACCAAATGAACCATATTCGGACAATTAAATGAATTTGAATGAGTTGTTATTGCGGATTTGGTTCCACTATTTTTTTTTCTACTTAATCACTAGAAAACCAAAGGGGGCCATTTTAATTGTCTGTTTTACACAAGTCGTTGTAATGTGTTAAATTTAAACTTAATTACAGATTTATTATTTAAAAGTATAACTTTTAATTATAAATAACTAATAATTGTCAATAAAATGTCAAGAAAACAAGGTTAGCATTATTTAAATCAGCATTTCAATCCATAGATTATTATAAAAATATCATGATTACGTACTTGATGCAGGACAAAGAAATTCGAGGCTCATGTTCAATTTTGTTATATACTTCTATGGTAGTATTGCTTAGGGACCTTTACAAAATCTTATACAAAGAAACTTACCATTGAGATCTTCAGGTACTTACATGAAGATAAGCACTTCAGATGTACCGATCTTCAAAGAGCTGTCTTCGTCCTAGACTAGTCGAATTCAGACGAAATAAGCTTCGTAAAATCAGGTACTTACCGTATTCTTCTTATCAGATTTATTTGGATATAAAGATAGTAGAAAATACTTGTTCTATATTCAACCTATCTTACTTGACCTGAAATAAAAATCCTTACTTATATTATAAAAGCGAAAGTGAGTTTGTTTGTTTGTGTGTTACGTCTTCACGCCTACATGGCTGAACCGATTTTGTTGAATTGGTACAGAGATAGTTGGGAACCTGGAGACGGACATAGGCAATTTTTTTAAAATAAATTGAGATATGAGGGAGAAAGACGGAAGAAACGGGAAAACTTATATAGATAGATAGAAAAATAGATAGAAGATAGAATATTCTTTATTATGTACACCATACAAAAACAAGAAACTTCGTAAAACGTCTAGATTTTCGTCGCAAAGTTAGCCGTATCTGTACATGCCACTACCAAAAAAAAAAATACTGTGTATAGTTCAATAAATAAAGTAAAGACGTAAACAAAATCAGTTTACAGAAGTGGTCTTGTACTACGAAAAAAAAAATGTTTAAAAAGACCACGAAAAAAATTTTTTCGTCTCGAAATTCTCAATTTTTTCAGCGACAACCTTCATTTTTTAAAATCTATAACAAAGGAAATGTTATAGACTAAAGAGATATCCACAATTATTCAAACACGGAACTGTATTTTTTTTTTATTCAATTAAAACTGCAGAATGACCTACATTTTGGCGGACATGATATTCAAATAAAATCAAACACCGAAATATTTTCGACCTTATTTCTATTCTTTCGATGCAATACTGTCCTGTACTTGTGTCAGACCATGCCCAGTCTGCAGCTAGCCTCACTTCCGCGAATACCTAAAGATTAGCTTGTTACCGCGCCATAAACAACTTATAAATAGGGTGACACAATGGACGGTCTTATCGCTAAAAGCGATAAAACTTAGCATTGCTATTACAATAAATAAGGCGCTAGGGCAAAAACTACAAGTAGCTTGTACCTGCAAATCAGGAAAGGGAACTGTGTTACGAACGAAGCCGCGGGCAAAAGCTAGTGTAGAAATAAAGATTGATTTTATTGAAGACAATTTTTTTTTGTCGTTGATGAATATTGGAGACTGTTAGCTTCGCATTTTTTTGTTTGGAATAACATAACAACACGCCTATAATTTCCGAAGGGGTAAGCGGAGGTGAACCAGAGAGTAAAAACGGGCAGGACGTGGTGTGTTTATTATATTTAATTTAATATTAGCTGGCGCACGCGGCTTCGCCAGCGTCATGATCGAAAAGAAAGTATCTTATGTGTTATTCCAGACTATAATTTCTGTGCCAAACTTTATCAATATTGGTTTTGCCGTTTTGACGTGAAAGAGTAACAAACATCCATACATCCATCCTCACAAACATTCGCATTTATAATATTAAAGTAGAATAGGATTTAATTCCTAAAATTTTGTTACATATCCACACGTCCATGGTTGAAACTATTAAAAGGTTAATGGACTTTATCGATATTTGACCTGCAAGTGATCTCAAATTGAGTTTGGATGAATGGATTATGGTCAGCATATCCAATATCCATCTAACTGTTCTGATTTTTCACACCAAAATACTTCTTCGATTTTTCCAATAATATGTTATAGAAAAATTTGACAATTATTCCTTAGTAACATAAATTAATCTTCCTTATTTCACCATATCCAACAATTAGTATTCAATACTAGACGACACGGTTGGCGCAGTGGCTGAGCGATCGACTGCTGCGCTGGGTGTCGCGGGTTCAATCCACGCGCGGAACAAATATATTCCTAGAGTGGGGCAACGGTCATAAGAAAAATTACAACATAAATTTCGTATCGCCTTGATTTTTGTATATTTATGTAAATATTTGTACGTCATATTTTTTGAGGATATTATTGTACTGGATACTGGAACTAATATTGTTACTAACAAATAAACATTTTTGATTTAATTTGAATAAAATATATCGCTTAAGAAAGTACATCAATTTCCTTAAACTACTTTAGTTCTCAACCATTAAATCGCTATCCAAGTCTCATGGGGCTCGAACGATTAGACTCAAATTAGCCGGAGCGCTAGACTCTGGTCCATTTTCTTAATTTGTGAATTAACTGATTACTTTGTAGTTTTGGAATTGGTTTTAGTTAGTTTGACTTGTCACGACACGTCTGTTTGGAAGATTTTAAAGTAAATAATATGATACAAGATCAGAATTTTTACATCGTAAATAGTTAACGAGATAAACGTATCATAGATTTGTTTAAACAAAATGTATAGTAAAATATCCCAGATTTTGCAAGTAGCAGTTATTTTTCAAAGTCATTTTCAAACATTTTCCTGCCAATGTCCCATTCTATTTGAGGTCAGCGCAACACGTTTTCTTCTTCCATTTCCTCTTGTTAAACGTCACGGCATCATTTACTCCTTCTTCCTTCATATCATTTCTTATACAATCACTCTTTCAGCCATTCAGACACAACATTCAGATCCATCACTCTTTTAACCACATGACATCATCCCTCCTCGTTACATGTCCATGCCAAAGTAAAGCAGATCCTTACTAATAATAGAAAAGCGAAAGTGCGATTGTTTGTTTGTTAAGTCTTCACGCCTAAATGGCCTAAGAGATTTTGATAAATTTTGGAACAGAGATAGGTGGGACCCTGGAGACGGACATAGGTTAAAAAAAGAGAGATAAGGGGGCGAAAGGGGGAAGAAAAAGGGAGAGAAAGATATTTTTTTTTCGATCACCACGCGGTTTGAAGTTAGCTTTAGCCCAAAGTAACTATGCCACGCTGACGAAGTCGCGGGTGGAAGCTAGTAGAAAATAAAACGCAACCTTCACAAAACCAGAATCAAGTGACTATAAAACCTTCAGACACCGTTTCCGGTTTCAATTAATACTTTTTATATTATTGTCAGCAATACTTTTTTATAGGTAACTTCTAAAGAGTAATTCACCACGCCGCACAAAAAAAAAAAAAATATTCTCCAATAAACTCGCCCCGTCATGGTATCAGCATTATTACTTTCCCCTACAAAACACAATAATAACTGCTCCAGTCGATTCGGAACCGTCCAAAAAGGTGAATAAAATCGAAGCCGTCGGCTTTCGGCTTTACCGGCGATTTTTTCGTTTCACACCGCGAACCGTGCTGGGTAGGCAGAATCTGGCAATTTAAAAACGATTCACAGAGAGGTCAATTTATTTTTGTTAACATTATTGGAACTGGTGGAGATTTTATTTGGTTCGGCGTAGTGAGTTGTTTGGGATGTAAAATTGGAAACCAGGGGAGCTCTAGTACCGAAATATATATCTAGACTACCTGTGCTCAGCGGTTTAACCCCATGCTTAGCTCCATCATAATTAGCTTAGTTAATAGCCTATGTTACTTTTTAAAAAACTTACCTTTTTAGTAACCATCATCGTATAGCTACTTATTTCCTTTTTTCTTTTTTTGGTTCGGCTTCCAGTCCTACCAGATGCAGCTGAACACCATTTTTTTTACATGGAGCGACTGCCTTTCTGACCTCCACAATCCAATTAGTGCTGGATAATCGATACCCCTTGGTAAGACTGGTTGACAGACCTTGGGGTCATTGAACGAATGTCAAAGATCTACAAATGACAGCCGGGACCAACAGCTTAACGTGTTTTCCAAGGCACGGAGGAAACTTGGATGTAACGGGTGGTCACCCATCCAAAGACCAACCAAGGCAAGCGTGGCTTAACATAAAGATCCACCAAACCGCCTGCTTATATTTTGCCAAGAGGTCCTCCTTTTTATTATCTTTTATTTACCAATTTTTTTTTATAATCACTCCAGTTATTTTGGAGCCCATTTGGTACAAACAAATAAATGAAACAAACTTAAACTAATAATTTATAATTATTAGTTTATATATCTTATATGTATTATTAATATAAATATGCATTTTATGTATGCATAGAGGGGCGGGCGTTAGGGAGAGTTTCTTGTGTACTTAATTGACATTCAAAAATGTTGATCTTCAGATCTAATAGGTAAATGACTTTTAATTTTGATTGTTTTCAAACTTTCATGTTTGATTTACGATATATGTAAAGCAAACAAACAATTAGGATTAAATAGATGTACAGCAAAATGACTAATATTTTTCTCTTTAATTTTCGTTCTTCTCTCGTCATAGTGATCACAATATTTTAAGAACTAAAGATGACTTCAATTCTTTTTTTTTTAAATTATATGGATCTTTCTTCTTTCATTCAAAATTGATTTCAAGAGGTTTGTCGTATAGACAGACTTATTATTTACTTGTTTACTTACTTTCATTGTAATAATTACTCGATTATTGTTTGTCAGTGATTATGTTATTCTTTATAGCAAAAAAATTGATAGTTTTTTTTGTAATTATAAATTATATTTCTTTTTATGTTTATGCTATTTTGTTCTTTAACCTAAACAACATGTAAGTACTGTGAAAATGTATAAGTGACAAATTCACTCCAAATCTTAGTATGATTGTTACCCCTAAATGTATAAGTGATTAATAATTAAATAAATAAAATTAGATATACACTACATACAAGATCGACTATAAGGGACTACAGAACTAGAAAATCTGATTTCCGCCAGGAATCTCCAAGTATGCCTTTGATACACTTAATCAATATTATCCAGAAATGGTATATGTTTGAGTGGCATCTTGTCAAATGAAGGTATTCTAGGTATTAATTACATGATCATAACTTGAAAGCTGATTACATTGAGCTTACGTATATATTCAAGTATTTCATTGCTCTAATTAAGAATTAATTTGGATCTATTACTGTCTGTAGTTGTAATCAAAACAGTTTGTTTCATTCATATCTAGGATAAATCCTGTTCATTTACTAGGATTCGTTTCGATTGCAGTTACAACCTTTTTAACGACGTTTGAAAAGGAGGATATTCTCAATTCGACTGTTTTTATTTTGTAAAATCAATTGTGGGCTGATTTTCTATTTTTTTTTTAATCTTTAGAGTATGCCCCCGAACACCGGGACCCGTATCAATTTTATTTATATTGCTTTGGCAGTTTATGAGATATCTTCTATGACTGGTATAAACACCAAAATTTTAATTCTTTGTAATTAATATGCGTTTACAAACGTTCCACACTGACACTTATTTACAACTAAGGTATGACGGGTGCATTCCGTGTTACGCATATTTGTTATTTCGGTTTTCAAATTTAGTAGGCATCTATACCGTATAGGCGTCTCTCCCTGACTTACCCTATATTTTTTTTGTATGTACTTATATGATATCCTCATATATTTTAGTAGCAAAGGAATATGAATACTCGATAAGAATTTGTGTGAGATACAAATTGTAAAACGATCAGCAAGTGACAATTTACAACATTAACTGCGTCTGACCATTTCAAAAATGTTAACGTAATTCATATTCTGCTGAAGCGGATTTTAGATTCGTTGATCTGGTCATTTGTGTTTTTAAGTGATCATATTTTGAACATAAATACTTCCACTATAAACAGGATTGGGGTCTGAAACGGCCGCTTAATTCATAATTTTGACTGCGTTTCTGACCATTTTAAGCAACTGTTTTGGGTTCTCAACTCATTATTAAAACTCTTAAAAGGTATGAAATGTTTAAGGCTTTATTTCCAATAATTCGTGATATTTTTTTTATTGAATCCATTAAAACTCCTGAAGGATCACCATGACGTCCTAAATCAGTACTCATTCCAGTGTGAAAAAGAGATGGCGCTAGTCATCATGAATAGCTCTGTCTCTTTCCCTTCTTTTTTTTTTTAAAGAACGTTGCCCCACACTAGGATTTCTCCTGTATCGTGGGTGCGTTTACAAACATTTAAACTCACATACACAAACAGCCAGACCCTTCCTTTAAATTATAAATACATCATGGTAGGGTACCAATTCCTTAACGTAAATTCAACTGCAATAAAATCACAGTCATCTCTTCCTATACAAGCCACAACACCCCTTAACACACACATATATAAATAACAAAGTTTAAGTACATAAACTAGGTATATCGTCTGGCTAGATTTACGGCTAGCTAAGTACTAGCCTTGGTCTCACGTTCATACCATAAAACAGTTCGGTTGAAAGACGCGAGTACGGAATGGGTGATACGTCTCCGCCTGTGAATAGTTGAGACATTGCCGGTTTAGATTTTTAGTGCACGTCGTTTCGGTTAATTTTAGGATAGGTTTAAAGGATTTTAGAGTGTCTGTTTGGGGTAAGATAAAGATTTAGATTTCTTGGTGTTGTTTCAATTTTAATGGTAAGGCAATGACCTTTTACAGACAGAAGAACTGAATGGTTTCTGGAGTTATTTTCAATCCATGCCACGAAAGTCCTTGTACTTGACATCACGGTTGGCGCAGTGCCTGAGTAATCGACTTCTGTGCTGCGTGTCGCAGGTTTGATCCCCGCACGAAACAAGTATTTGTATGACCGTCAGGTAGTTGTTTCGGGTATAGCTGTTTGTGTATGTAAGTTGAAATGTTTGTAAACGAAACTACGATACAGGACCAATTCCTAGTGAAAGGCAACGTTTTCGGGCCTGTGGACGGTGAGCAATGGGTAACTTACCGTCCGTCCATCGATTGACGACAGGCCGTGTCGACGGCGCGTTCGTGTTTCACGCGCGCCTTAAAGAGATGTCAGCAAAGCAGAGGGGCTTGCCAGAGCCTCCGCCTGCCGGGGTTGCGGGTTGTTCGAAAGAGATACCGGAACATGGGTGGGTTTTAGTCAGTACAAGTCTGACATGCCCCCCCGCTCCGCCCAGAGCGGGGGAAGTCATTAGATGATTTCCCACCCGAAAAAAATAAAAAAAAGCCACGTTTTTAAAAACTGAAAAAAAATATTATTCCATGGAACCACAGACTTGTGTATATGGTTTTAATTTCAACTCGATACCTCCACGCGTTGCCGAGACAAAGGGTCTTAATAGGCAGATAGACAGACGCACAACAAAGTGATCCTGTAAAGGTCCAGCTTTTCCTTTTTGAGGTACAGAACCCATAAAATTGCAAACTTAAATATGATACAAGCCTTCCTTCCTTGAGGTAAGCAGCAATTAGAGAACGCAACCAGCTCCGATCCTTACAAACGAGTCCTCCTATTGCTGAGGTTAAGAACAAGGAGACACGTGTCAAAACGTCCTTCTCCCGTAACACAAAGATAGGAAAATTTGTCAAACATTATCAGTGTTTTTCTTTGCTTGACAATTTCCACTCAATTCATTGGAAATTATCGTGGTATGAAAGCAACTTATCATAAACCACATACTGAGTCCTTTATAATTTATCATATAGATTAATTGAGGAAAGATGGCGTAATCAGACATGCCCAGGGGTCCATAGTATATTCTAATGAAGTTCTTTATACGTGGTTAACATAGCAAGTGACGACTCAAAGCGCACTAACGACGCTCAAGGTATTACTGTTCAAGCAAGATAATTATGTATACATTCGACTTCAAAGTTTGGCAAACTTGTTTTTTTTTATTTATTAATGTCATCTCGCAGGGCCAGGGCAAAAACCTACAAACTAAGCGACTACACGCTAAGGGCACCCCCTGTCCTGCTGGGGTTGCGGGTTGTTCCTGCTGGGGTTGCGGGTTGTTCCTGCTGGTGTTGCGGGTTGTTCCTGCCGGGGTTGCGGGTTGTTGGAAAGAGATGCCGCGGCCCCGGAACATAAAGGGCAATAGAAGGAACATGGGTGGGCTTTAGTCAGTACAAGTCTGACACTCCCCCCCGCTCCGCTCAGAGCGGGGGAAATTATTTGAAAATTTCCGACGCGCATAAAAACTTAAAGTGTGAAAATGATTTTTAGCCAAGGAGTTGGCAGTTATAAAAAATGGATATAAATACACATACATTTACTGACTTCATGACTAAATAATAAACAGCCGCTTAGCTCTAACTTTAAGTAAAAAGTAATAACTTACCGCTAAGGGCATTTTGATTTACCATTCTAAAAAAAATCAGTCTCCTATGGCGATAAAAAGGAACTAAAAACGCTATAGGTTTTTAAATGATCCACGTCATTAATTAATCGTAAAAGATATCATAAAATATTTTGCTATGGAAGTTAAACTACAGTAACACGATTGTGGAGCACAAAACGACGGGCAGTCAGTTAGTGTGATATAAGCTATATAATATGTGCTAAAAGTCGTCAACCATCACAGTTAGAAAAATACATAGAACATAATTCAAGTCCTCGTAATATTTCGATTATGTGGACGGGCCTGTTGGTCTAGTGGTTAGTGGCCCTGACTGCTGAGCCGGAGGTCGTGGGTTCGATTCCCACCCAGGACAAACTTTGTGTGATGAGCATGATTGTTTGTTTTGTGTCTGGGTGTGATTTATCTATAATATGTATGTATTTATAAATTATATAAGTATGTATATCAGTTGTCTGGTTACCATAACACAATCTCTGCTTAGCTTGGGATCAGATAGCCGTGTGTGAGTTGTCCCAAGATATTTATTATTATGTTTTTTATCCTACCCTACCGTGTGTCCCAACCAAAATTCTCAACGTCACCACACGGTCCTAAATTCAATAGAACTACATACAAACACACGAGCATAGATCAAATATAACTCTTCTGTATATCATCAAAACGGGAGCCAAACAGAATCGAACCGCGAATAACGAAATGTCTGGCACTAACAAAATAATACATTTTCTATCGATATTCTTATTATTTATGGAACTTTCTGAAAAGGTGTAATGGAATTTCGAGATAACTTGTGAGTCGAGTGAATAATATAATTTTTGTTTTAATCTGAAAACAGATAGTTGAATTATCAAATGTGTGACAGTAATCCTTAATATCCTTAAGCGAAAGTGAGTTTGTTTGTTTATTTGTTTGTTACCTCTTCACGCTTTAATGGCTAAACCGATTTTGATGAATTTTGGTACAGAGATAGTTTGGAACCAGGAGACGGACATAGGTTATTTTTTTTTAAAGTGGGATGTGAGGGAGAAAGAGGGAAGAAAAGGGAAAACTTAGCGTTGCTATTACAAATCAATAAGCCGCAAGGGGAACTGTGTTACCCCGAATTTAACGCGAGCGAAGCCAAAGCAAAAGCTAGTAATATTATAAAAGCAAAAGTGAGTTTGTTTATTTGTTTGTTACCTCTTCACGCCTACCAATTTTGATGAATTTTAGTACAGAGATAGTTGGAACCCTGGAGACGGACATAGGCAATTTTTTTAAATAAAAGTGAGAAATGAGGGAGAAAGAGGGAAGAATAGGGAAAACTTAGCATTGCTATTACAATAAATCAGGCGCAAGGGCAAAAACTACAGGTAGCAGGTACCTGCAAATCAGGAAAGGGGAATCGTGTTACCGCGAATTTAACGCGAGCGAAGCCGCGAGCAGAAGCTAGTTGATCCATAAAATACAACTGATCATTCATGTCTTGCATGCGATTAATATCCGGACGGGTAAGTAGAGGTATTCAGCAGCAGTGTACAGCAGAGCATTTAATCAATATTTCATTACCATCGTTTCAAATCCCATGTTTGTGAAAGGGACGAGTCTGATGTAGTTAAATACATTCCTGATCTCCGGACTAAATTGTTAATGACGGCACGGTTGGCGCAGTGGTTGAGCGATCGACTGCTGCGCTGCGTGTCGCGGGTTCGATCGCCGCACGTAACAAATATTTGTATGACCTGCATATACACACATCAAAAGTATCTAGGGATCAACATATATTTTTGCAATAACTTTTCTCCTGATTGATATTAATTAAAATTTTCTCTACGGATTCATCAAATAAAGTGTTTTCGTTTGTCACAGTAACGATAAACCAAGTCACCTTTGCATTAATAAAGAAATTTGCCATTTTCCTAATAAAGGGATTTTTGACATTTGAACCACTAACATTAAAGTTCGAAAAAAAGACTGAAATAACAGTTTTCTTTAAAATTTTATTGGGTAACTTAAACAATTAATAATCCGTGTTTCTACCGCGAACACTAACAACACAAGAACATCGGTTTGGCATACTCAAAATGAGTTCATCCAAATCACGCTGTGGAATGGCCGCCCATGTTCGTTGCAACAACAAAAAAAGGTCTTCTTGCGACTGGATACCCTCCATATTCGGCAGAGCTCTTCTCTGTAGCATATTCCATGCATGCTCAATCGGGTTCAAGTCTGGCGACTGAGCAGGCCAGGGCAGGACATTGATGTTAGCTGCGGCGAGAGTCTGTCTTACAACTCTTGCGGTGTGCGGTCGTGCATTATCATGCATTAACTGAAATAAGGGACCGATTTGCACTTGTAGAGGAACGATGACGTCTGATACAATCGTCTCAGCATAAATTTGAGCGTTGAGGTTGCCTCTGATCCAAATCAACTCAGTTCTTCCGCCGATCCAAATACCCGCCCATACCATGATGGTTCCACCACTATAAGGATGGACTTCCTGGCAGGATTTTAATCGCTGTTGGCGTCCAGGGGTTCTCCAGTGTCGTATACGTCTTGTATCCGGTCTCATACCAAAACGAGACTCATCAGAAAAGCACACGAAACGCCATTGTTCTTCTGCCCAATTTCTGTGTTCAAGAGCCCATTGATATCGAATCCTACGATTGTGCATTGCTATAGGTGGTACCCGTAGCGGTCTTCGGGAATGAAGGTTCACTTCATGCAAGCGGTTTCTGACTGTTTGGTCGCTAATTAAGTTCCCTGAAGAGTGATGAAGCCTCACGGCTAACATCATGGCGGTTATTGTTGGAGCTCTTCGAGTTAAGATTTGAATGTATCGGTCTTGTCTCCGTGTGGTGCAGCGATACCGTCCTCCATGGCGCTCAGCCACGGTACCAGTGCTTCGGTAACGTGTCCAAAGTCGACTGATAACACTCTGACTTGTATTCAGAGCTAAAGCTACAGTACGTTGCCGGGAACCAGCTTCTATCATTCCCACGGCTCTGAGCATTTCTTCCCTGCTTAAATGACGTCGCCGCTCCATAATAACGTTGGTTTTAATCAGTAGTAGGGAAACAATAGCACTAATAATGTCTTCAATGCGTTGTATGTTTTTATAGGGAAAATATTGACAGCTTATTTTCATCTTTTACTCGAATTTGATTGAGAGTTCCTGATTCAAATTATGAAATGCACCAAAAAGGATCCATATAAATTTATAAAATCATAAATTTATTACAAAGCCACATCTCAATCTCAAGAAATCCGCATAAAAATGCTTGATCCCTAGACACTTTTGATGTGTGTAGTTGTTCCGGGTCTGTTTGTGTATATGAGTTCAAATGTCTGTAAACGCACCCACAATACAGGAGAAATTCCTAGTGTGGGTAAACGTGATTTTTAAAAGAGTAGGGAAAGACTCTCTTCGAGTCTTAAAAAACAATTGCCAAAATATTTACATATTTTTCTGTCCTGTCTGTTCTACTGAAACCAAAGTGTACTACTATGAAAACAGAAAATGCTCTACGTTTTTCATAGAGGGCGTTTATTTAACTTTCCGTCATCCTAACCTCGACCCAAAATAATAATAAACAATGCAGAATATCCAGCCGACCAATTCGTTGGTTTGGCGGGCATCCGTCTCGACCAATTACAACGATATGCAAACTGCTCACAATCACGCCCGGAGTAATTTTAAACCTGGAACAAAGATTGTTTTTTTTTTTGCTGGAATGTGCTGTATTGTTATTTAACGATCCCTCGTACTATACAATGTGTCCGGTCATGGACTAGCGATATTCTAGATACTTATGTAACGAGTGTTTTTAGATACTGTTACGATACACACTTGGGTCTAATTCACTTCCCCGCTTTTTGGCAGTCATTTTAAGATATTCTCTATGCGTGTACAAAAATAAATCATAGGTATCTCTAAAAGTGTTGGTCTTACTGAGACGACAATAGGTTTATTCAGAGGACAATAATATTGTCTATTGTTTAAATTATGATCTTACATTTTCGTAACTTTAGAAAACAAAATTTAAGTCCAAAAATATATGCAAATCAACGAAAGTTTTGTAAACTTTTTTGTGAAAAAAAAGTTTATTTTTTTAAATCAATAAATTTGAGTACTAGAATGTTTGTTATATAAGTACATAGAATATCGCTATGCATCCAACAGCATAATGTTTTAAATGCGTTCAATTGAGTCCTAACGAAAAAGGTGCTTTTAACCTCAAATTCATTTATTCTTATTTCATTCATTTTTATTTCCCAGCAATTAGTTTAATGTACAGAAAACATGTTCCTCATTTATTAGTTGTTAGTATAAACTAGTTTTGAAGTAATTTCTTAGCTTACCTCAACTACATAAAAATATTATTGACCTAGTTTCTAAAGTATTTTTATTTCAGTTTGTCATCGCCTCAAATTATGTTTGTTCATTGATTACTGGTTCATTCATCATAAAGCAAAAATAGTGTTAGTATAAGGTCATAATTGTTATGTAGGTTTGGTATGCTGTCTGTAACAGAATATTCTCTTTTGCTAGTATTTGGCATAGAGGTAGATTATAGTCTGGAATAACACATAGGATACTTTTTTTCGATATCACGCGGGCATAGCCAGGGCCAGCTTGTTTTGCCTAATTTTACCCCAAAAACTGCACTCAATATTCAACAGAACTTGGCTCATCTAGTAACCCCACACATTCTCTTGTATCCCCAGACAACGTATCTTGAGCGCTTTCCCGAGGGTGCGCTGCTAATAAGCTTGTAATAAATGACTCGACTCGCACAAAATATTCAATGTGTGCTACCAACTGGTATAATTATAATTATTACAATCCCAGCTACACGAATAATTATTGTTTGTTTGTTTGGCTTATTAGAATATACTGGTTTTGATGGCAGTCAACCTACATGCTTAGTTTAGCGTTTGCGTTTTAATATTATGGAAAAGGACTGTTTGCCTTCTTTTTTGAAGTCGGCTATAAATTGGAAATGTTTTAATAGGACAGGGATCTATACTAGTCAAAAGTTAAATAATACTCTTAATACATATTATGAAGATGAAAAATGTATTTGTTTGTTTTTAACGAATAGGCTCTAAAATTACTAGACCGATTTTAAACATATTTTCGTCATTAGAAAGCTAAATTATCAGGAAATAACATAGGTTATATATCATCACGTTACTGCACTTAGGAGCTGTGCATGGTAGGTATACTTCTTATCAGTTGATACAGTGACAAATATTTTTTCACAATAATTATCATCACTCAATTTGTTTATTTAAATTTCACATTGTAAACACGACGACACAACAACCTACACAAAACCAGTGTATGCGGATCCCTCATCTACGGATACACCGCAGATTTCCCGTACGGCGAGAGATCCGTATTAACTGGTTTTGTATAGGTTGATGTGTCGTCGTGTGTACAATAGTGGTACATATACGGACTTAATGCCATAAGGCATTCTCTACCAGTCAACTTCTGGGTTAAATACGACAACATTGTGATAGGGTACAAAAATTATATCTAAAAAAAATAACTTCCTTTTTGTTTTCGTGTAATGATACACTTACTTACACACACTGTGAACGCCGGTACCTTGCCTTTTGTGGATTTTGGTCAGGGTGGAATGACGTACGACAATAAATTTTTAAGCACGTTTAATACGTAACGTTTTTACAATAAAAAAATAAAACAAATGAGCGCGTACGTACTCCAACGCGGTCTATGGGCAAGTGAGTGGGGCGCGCGGCGGTGGGGTCGCGCTGCTCGCGCGCTGTAGACTTGACGAATACGTCGTGTGCGTGTGTGCGTGAGACGTCTTAGTGCTAGCGCACTGGTGACTTTTGTCACGGTGACTTTTGTCACGGCCAAGAATATGTATGGAGGTAATGGAGGTGCGCGCACGTTACGACGTGACAACTGACATTTCTCCATACATATTCTTGGCCGTGACAAATGTCACCGCGGGCCCACCGCGCGGGCCCACCGCGGTGTACGGAGAGGCTACGCACGTGTATTAAGCTTTGCTCTGTAAGAAAATGTATGTGGTTGTGTCCACTGCAACCCACGGAGAGGCTACGCATGAATTGACGTCATTAATACATGCGTGGCTTGCTCGAATAGGCGGTAACGTAGCTCAACGCTGTAAACGTGGGTCTACGTTTCCACTGGAGAACACCAATATGACCCATGACTATGTACAGCTTGCTTATCGCAGAGCAGTATTCCTCCGTGGATTGCAGTGCCACGTGTGTAGCCTCTCCGTGCGCCGTGCCACGCTATACATAGTCGTGGGTTTTCGTGTATGTACTCCAGTGGAAACGCAGATCCACGTTGTCAAACAAATTAGTACACGCAGCTGAAATGCGCCGCGTGCCCGTGTTCAGCATGCACCGCGGTGGGCCCGCGCCTATTCGCACACACGCTAGGCGTTAACACACACTACAAATAATAAAGTATATGGTTTACATTTCAACTCGATACCACCACGCTTTTTCATGATAAAATATATTTAATTTTCAATTATTCAATTCTTAACCTCATTTTTGTTATTTATTAAAATTTGATAATAATTAATTTATTGTAAATTTTTGTAGTCTCATAAACATAGAAACATGATACAATGTTATGCACGTCTGTAATTTGTGTAATTACTTTTAAGGTACACACGACGACAGATCAACCTATACAAAACCAGTTTATGCGGATCTCTCATTGTACTTGAAATCTATGGTGTACGATCCGTTGTTGAGAGAGCAGCATATTAATAAACTGGTTTTGTATAGGTTGATGTGTCGTCGTGTGTACATTAATAATTATAATAATAGGTATAAATTTATGTAATTATGCAGTTGGTGTGCTTATTGTTAAATCCTTACTACTAATATTATAAAAGCGAAAGTGAGTTTGTTTGTTTGTTTGTTTGTTTGTTTGTTACCTCTTCACGCTTTAATGGCTAAACCGATTTTGATGAATTTTGGTACAGAGATAGTTGGGAACCAGGAGACGGACATAGGCTAATTTTTATTTTAAAAAAGTGGGATATGAGGGAGAACGAGGGAAGAAAAGGGAAAACTTAGCGTTGCTATTACAAATCAATCAGGCGCAAGAGCAAAAACTGCAGGTCTGCTTGGTGTGTTATACCGAATTTAACGCGAGCGAAGCCGCGGGCGAAAGCTAGTAAATAAATAAATAAAGGGTATTGACAGACAGGCGGACAACAAAGTGATTCTATACGGGTTCAGTTTTTTTCTTTTGAGGTACGGAACCCTAAAAAGCACCGGGAAACGTCTTTGTTGTTGTTTTAATAAATCACTTTTTAATAAAGACATTATACCTTTTTCCTCTTACACTAATAAACCCGTATTTCCCATTTTCATCGACATTTTCAAGAGAAATTTTATAAAGAGAATTCAATTTTGATCACAAAACCTTTTACGACTCATTTTTAAATCACAAAGTAACAAAAAATAAACAGGAAAAAACAAGCAACTTATGAAAAATAAAACATTGTATTTTCTCTCAACAATTAAGAAGACTTATGTCAGTACTTATATTCTTTTTCTCTTTGCAGGTAAGTTCCAAAGAATTTGACGAAGATGGACTAAATCAACAATGGCTGTGCGAGTTTGTTTTTAAAGTTGGTGAAAACGCAGAAAAACACTGTAAAAGAAAAAAAAACTTAAGTTTAGGACATGGAGCCAGACGTTTTCAAAATGGCGGTGAGCGAAAATTGAGGGTTAACAAGAATAACTAGGAAAGGTACCTTGCGTATTTTGTGAATTCTAAGTACGTTCGGTGCGGTACGGTGGTATTTTCGTTGAGATAATTGAAACCTAGAACTTAAATACCTACTAACAAGGATTCAAACAGTTACTTAAGTACTTGAATTCTTGTTTTGCTTAAAGTCACGGTATAATAGGTCTTATAGTTAGCGAAAATTGAGGGTTAACAAGAATAACTAGGAAAGGTACCTTGCGTATTTTGTGAATTCTAAGTACGTTCGGTGCGGTACGGTGGTATTTTCGTTCAGACAATTGAAACCTAGAACTTAAATACCTACTAACAAGGATTCAAACAGTTACTTAAGTACTTGAATTCTTGTTTTGCTTAAAGTCACGGTATAATAGGTCTTATAATTAGCACAGGAGTAAAAACATATTTAGCTATTAGAACATATAGCATGCAAAATTGAGTCATAACATAGGTAGTCATAATAATGCTTTTAGGGAGAAGATTTTAGTTTTTTTTTTATTCAGTTTTCTAAGTTCTCTAAGTTTCCTTACTAATATTATAAAAGCGAAAGTGAGTTTGTTTGTTACGTCTTCGAGCCTTTATGGCTAAAACGATTTTGAATTTTGGTACAGAGATAGTTGGGACCCTGGAGACGGGCATAGAAGAAAGAGGGAAGAAAAGGGGACAGAAATATATATATATATATATTTTTAAAGTGGGAAATGGAAATGAGGGGGAAAGAGGTAAGGAAAGGGAAAACTTAAAGGGAAAGCTATTCCAATAAATAAGGCGCAATGGCAAAAACTACAGCAGGTACCTACCTACAATCCAGAAAAAGGGAACTGTGTTACCCCGAATTTAACGCGAGCGAAGCCGCGGGCAAAAGCTAGTATTTATCTCTTCGTCTTATAATTAACACAGGAGTACAAACATATTTAGCTATAAGAACATTATCATGCAAGATTGAGACTTTACATAGGTAGTCATAATAATTAATTTTCATTTTTAACCCTAGAAGCCTAATCTACGCCTGCGAGGCGTACACGCAATCGAATATCGTTTGTCTCTTTCTAACGGTTGAAGCTAGCGTGTCGTGCTCTTCAGCCATCTCATTGGCCGACAGGAGCTAGCGGACAGTGCCGTGTCGTGAAGGTAAGTCCTGCCATTTTTGACTTATCGTAGTACAGCACGCCTGCGAGACGTATGTTTAGGCTTTGTGTAACTTTTAACTAGGTTTGTGTAATTTTACTTTTGTTGGTTTTTCGTATACTCTATATGTTTTTTCGGCGATATATGGCCACAACATGATTAAGAATAATAAGAAACCATTTAACAGAAGAAAATTCATGAAACAGCTTAGTACAGATTTGGTCAGGCCTTGGATGGAGAAGAGACTTGAAGCTCCGACTTTGAAACGATCTTTACGAGAAAATATAAGCCAAAATCTCGTAAAACCTACTGATTCAAGTAACGAACATCGAGAAGTAGAACCCGAGTCAAAAAAACGAAAATACTGCGCCTTTTGTTCCTAAAAAAAAAGAGATAAATGTAAAAAATCTGTGTGTGGCGAGCACAAGGTTGACATGTGTGTTGACTGCTCCTAAAGTTAAGACTTAGGGCAAGCATTAAAATTAATTTTAATGCTTGCCCTAATAGTAACTGATAAGCACTAAAAAAATTAGATTTCCTAAAAAAAAAAATATGTTTTAGTTGATTTTTAAGAAGTTATTTATTTTTGTTACAATTTATGCATATTGTTTTTTCATTGTAATAAATAACTATGATTATAGTTATAATGAATAACTGTGTTGTTTTATTTTTAGTTTATATTCTAAATTTTATATATGCTAAAATATTTAAATAAATTTAATCAAATAGTATTGCTAAAATAGGGCTTTTATACATGTACGCCTCTGAGACGTATAATAAGGCTTTGTGTACATCCGAAATAGATTAGGCTTCTAGGGTTAAAGAATGCTTCAAGGGTGAATTTTTTCGAAAGAGATAAAGCGGCCCCAGGAATGTACGGGGCAATAGAAAGAACATGGGTGGGTTTTAGTCAGTACAAGTCTGACACTTCCCCCCTCCGCTCCGCCCAGAGCGGTAGAAGTTATTTGATAATATCCCTGTGTGTTGGGTATTCGAACATTCAAAAAAAAATCTTTTAAACAATTGTTTTCTTAGCATTCTAAGTTCTCTAGGTATTTACAAATACAGAAAGACAAGTATAGAATCTTTCTATTAGGACTTGGTTGGCGAAATGTAATAACCTCTTTGATAAACGCGGGCTTGCGACAGCTCACATCCTAACCCTTTGAAGTCTCCCTACGTTCCGTTTATATGAAATTTTAAATCTGCAGATATAGGAAGATGTTTGAAGTGTGATAGATATTTTTATTCAAAGTTAAGTAAAGTGGATTACTAGTCATAACCTGCCTAGTTTTTAACCGACTTCAATAAAAGTAGGAGGTCTTGACAGCACGGTTGGCGCAGTGGTTGAGTAAGTGTTTGACTGCTGCGCTGCGTGTCGCCGATTCGATTCCCGCACGGAACAAATATTTGTATGACCTACAGGTAGTTGTTTCGGATCTTGCTGCTTGTGTATGTTAGTTTAAATGTTTTTAAACGCAGCCACAATACAGGAGAAATTCCTAGAGTGGGGCAACGTTTCATAAAACAAAAAATAAACTCTGGATCTACTGAAACGACTTTGAAAATTATTTTACCAATACAAAACCACGTTTTTTGTGAGTGTCATAGGCTATATAATATCGCGCTATACCACTTGAAGCTGAGCAGTAAGTGAAACCGCTGGACATAAGAAGAATATAAAGCTCATGAGTGTCTCTGCTCTGTCTCTATCTGATTCTACTAGACGTTGTCGATACGAAAAATCGATTGTGTTTTTATGATAATTAAAACTCCCAATCGTGTCTATTTTTGAAACAGTTCAATAAAGTTAAGAACCTCAAGATCGCTACCAAAAGCTAGTCGAAAACTTTCATTAATCAAAACTATGTAGATTAATATTTAAGGTTCCGTATCCAAGGTTATTCTGCCGTCAGCATTAGTAAGGACGCAACGGGCGTTTGTATGACGTACAGAATCCACAAATCCGCCATGATGGATTGTGGTAAATGTGTTTTCTGTGCATTTCGGCAACTATATTGTGGCTGCAGTGCCGCGAGCGCGGGAGTGTTCGCAAATCTTTGAAAATAGATCGGAATATGTTATTGTAGAAGTTAGTGGGACCATAAATTGTGGAACTGAGGGGCTTTCTGAAGAAATTTTAATTATTATCTTTGAAACGTTAAGTTGTACAAATAACTTACTGGTTAACCCATTCCAAATATCTTCATTGAATATCTTATTACGAGTAAAGTTTTGATTAGATATCACAAAATAAAATATTACTGAAGTACACACGACGGCACATCAACCTACACAAAACCTTTTTAACCGTATAGTTCGGTACGGACCCCTTCGGGGGCTCGACATTCAAACCTCCGCTGGCTCGGTACTGGCCCCGAAAGGGGTCGAACATTTAAGTCATACGACCTCCTCATTATTTTTGTAAATATTTTATTTTCTGGTTAAAAAATAATATGGGTGTGCATTCATTAAGATAGTAGAATAAAAATCTCATATGTAAACGTCGTTAGAAGTTCTTTAATTAATGAGCAAGTTTCTTAATTAACCTTTATAAAATCCATGTGCGTAAATTACGATCATAGCCATTTTGATGGCAGTGTAGGTCGACGCTAAAAATCATAAAAAAATGGTTTTCGGACGTATAAGCTCCACATTGTTGGGCCTGATTAACGTGCCCTTTTATTACGTGCAGAAATCATTCGTAATTGAACTTAAATTAGCAGTGGTAATGATACATTTTGAAATCTAAAGTCGAAGTTTCGCGCCAATCGTGCTTGTTTACATTTTTCATTCCACATTATATCACACGGACGCGAATAGATTCTATAACAAATGAGACAAATATCATTGCAAATATTATAAATAACATGAACATGCCCAGATCTTATCGTAATTTGCAATAATAGGACCACTAACACGTAATATTCATGACCACTACTAAATTCACTTTAGAAAATGACGTCCATTTCTTTTTTTTTTATTTTGTGATGTGTTAATGCGATTATTTCAATCGATTATTTTCTTGTAAATCAATCAACTCGAATAATTAAATTAAGGAATATCAGAAATTTATAGATGAAAATAAGAATAATATTGTAATACGTGTAAAATACTATAAATATTGAT
The DNA here is from genome assembly GCA_905475445.1 of Ochropleura plecta. Taxonomy (NCBI): domain Eukaryota; kingdom Metazoa; phylum Arthropoda; class Insecta; order Lepidoptera; family Noctuidae; genus Ochropleura; species Ochropleura plecta. The sequence continues at coordinate 2,712,526 of FR997728.1, forward strand.
AATAATATTTTTTACGCCACTAAAACCGACTCAACAACAATCAGTAGAATCTGATCTATGGCTAAATGCGCGCCAATTTTATTTTCAGATAAAAATTCAAATAAGGAATGCGCTCGCTGTTCGAATTTATATTAAAATGTTTATTTGCTATTTTATTAATAATTTGGTTTTGTACCTACTATTTGAATGTGAATTGCAAATAGAAATGAATAAGGTTGAATATAGAACGCCCTTATTATGATCTTGGTAGGCACAGTAAAAAAAATCAGCCAAGATAAATTATATTTGTTCGACAAAATTGTTTGTAGTATAGTTGTATTAGTTATTTGGAAAGCGTTTTCATTCTTTCCTAAAACATGGCTCGTAGGCCAGTGTTCTTGGAGTGGAAGCCTTGGGGTAAAAATGGCCTAGAGGGAGACCACAATTGAGATGGAAAAAAACCCCGGTACACGACATCAAGAAAACTCCAGGTTCAAAATGGGTCCATTTTGTACCTGGAGTTTTCTTAATGTCGTGTACCGGGGTTTTTTTTTGGGGTGTAAAATCATCAAATAACTTCCCCCGCTCTAGGCGAAGCGGGGGGGAGTGTCAGACTTTTACTGCCTAATGTCCACCGATCGATGTTCCTTCTTTTACTCGGGGCTGCGGTATCTCTTTCGAACAACCCGCAATCCCGGCAGGACCCTACCGGGGTTGCGGGTCTGACACTCCCCCCAGCTCCACCCAGAGCGGGGGAAGTGAGGCGCCACGGCCTCCTCACCTACCACCTGACGCAGATCCTCACCGGGCACGAAAGTTTCGGGACGTTCCTGCACATCATCGGGCGGGAGGAAACACCCAGGTGTTACCAATGTGACTATCGCCCGGAGGACACGTTGGAGCACACAGGCAGTCTGCTCTTTTGAGCGGAGCACCGCTCTGTCCCGGAGGAGATGGTGGTGTTTGAAGGAGAGAGCCTCAAACCAAGCCAGCCACCGCGGGAGACGCTACAGGGGTCGGGCGCCGCGAGACGACAACGACTTTTTGTTAAAAGTTTAACAGAAGCGGATATTTGATGATTTCCCATCCAAGTGACGCAAGACCGATATAAATGGCGGAATTTAAGGAGGCCTCCTTTAAATTCCAAAAGAAGTTCCTGAGAAGTTTATGAGAAGGCCTCCTTTAAATTCCTAAAGAAGTCCTTAAATTCCAAAAAAGAGAGATACACTATTTAAAAATACTTTTTAGGGTTCCGTACCTCATAATAAATAACAGAACCCAAATACCAAATCTGTGGTCCCTTGAAGCTGTGAAAAAAACAACCCTCCAAGTCTACGTAGAGAAAAGATATGACCGTTTATGTCGTCAGTTTGTACGGAACCCTTGGTGCGTGAGTCCGACTCGCATTTGGCCGGTCTATTTTTAATAGGCTGAACCGCTTACTGCTACGCAAAGGTCTCCTTATACCTTTCTAATTTTTTTATCCAACCAATACTTTTAAGTGTCAATATTTTAGAGCCCCGATGTGTACTTGTGTACGGAGTCCCTGTATGTCTAAAACAAGGCTCTACTGCGGAGGCATGGCTTTCTAGGTGCGGTACGGTATGGTTGTGCCGGCTGGGCTGCCTGACTGGCTACCTACAGAATTAGCATGACCTACAAAATTGGCCGCCATTTTCATTTATCGTCATTCAAGAAAACAGCCAAAATCTTTTACCGCGAAACCGTTGACAGCAAATGTACCTCAAATCTGGGCGCATAACAAAATAATTATAGCATAATAAAAAAGCACGTGACAAAATGTCTTTCTTTTATAATCGATATCATAGATATCATAGTACAACTATAATATCTATAGTAGAATATTATGCCACCTCCATAGCAAAATTCCTCAATGATCCCAAAACTTTTTTTTAAAGTTTACTCTATTACGATTATCGATTAGGTTGAATGCAACTTTTTAATCGTAATGATGAAACTTAGTATTACGGTCAGCACTAAGAAATGTCATATTGCAACACATTATGTAGTATTTTTTGTCGAGATTTATATCGTGTTTTTTTATTAATTTATATGTTAAATGGCAAAAATAAGAATGCAGATGGAATGTCACTGTTTTTATTTTAGATTTCCGATTTTATTATCAAATGGTTATCTTGTGTATGTACATTATTTCCAGCGTTTTTAATGTACCTAATTTTTGGAAGGGTGTAGTAATATGTATTTTACACACATTTTGCAATAGATTGACGCCGTTTTATCGACCTTATGAGGTTTTTGGAAATATAAACCTCAAACTTATCGTATGAAACAGCTGCTGTGATTTATTTTTAATAACAAAATTAAATGCTGTAAATTGATGAAAAATCTTGAATTTCATGACAATTCGCGTCACCCCACCGATTCAGCTGATGTGTCATGTGTCAAAATCCTGTCGTGCAGAGTGGTTAACCTGATCTCTCTACTACGGTGTGCGATACATTAGAGATCCAGTAGAGAGATCAGGAGGCTTACCATCAACTGTTATTGCGATTCAATTGATGGCCTAAAATAAACTGTTTTGCTATTTCATACCACAATATCCTTAATATGATCCAGTTTAGGCAACGCTAAATCAAGTCGACAATTGCTTCGAAACTGTTTTCGTTCATTCATTTTTCATACCATGACGTGACCTATCAACCTGAAAAGGATAGCTTATGTGTCAAAGTAACTAATTCAAAAAAAGTTGCTATTTATTGGCGTGAAATGAGTCGTTTTGTTAATAACTTTATAAAAATTGTGATAATATACGTAATTCAAGGTATTTCAGCCATTATTCCGTCCCAACATTAAATCAATTAATATACTGATTTTTATTACGGATTCTTGTCATAAAAAATAATTATGTAAGATCAACGTTTTGTTCAACTACGTATAACAGAACGTCATTTGTCATCGACAGGTTACTTAGTCTGTGGAGGTGCGTTCCTAACTCGTCTTAATCAATTTATTTTAACAACAACACTAAGCAAACCTTTTATATTTCTTAATTAAATAATTATATAAACTACTATTATTTAATGAGTACTAAATATGGCGTAATGGTATATAATTTGAAGCTAGAAAACGTAATTTGAAAATGTTTTTGTTGTAATATTTATACAGATTGAGCTTCGAAACGCAACGCATATGGTGTGAGTAAAAGAGACAGACTTATGCAACGTCTGTATAGCGTCATCTCTTTCTCACACCGCGGACCACAGACAAATTTCGATCTTTCATTCAGTCTGTGAAGATTCAAACTCCTGTCAGCTAAAGGCACTTCATGGTACGAATCTGCGCGATTTAGTTTAGGTACTTATACTGGATTACATCGGAAGTGAATGGTTAACTAAAAGTTGATGGTAGGCCTACAGGTTATAATTATAGTTTAGATTAGGTTGGCGTGCCGTCGTGTGTGCATACAAGTACAAACGTAAAATCAGATGAGAAGCAAAAGGACAAGCTTTCACGATTATAAAATACTAGCTTTTGCCCGCGGCTTCGCTCGCGTTAAATTCGGTAGCGCCTTATTGATTTGTAATAGCAACGCTAAGTTTTCCCGTTTCTTCCCTCTTTCTCCCTCATATCCCACTCTTTTAAAAAAAATAATAGCCTATGTCCGTCTCCTGGTTCCCAACTATCTCTGTACCAAAATTCATCAAAATCGGTTTAGCCATTAAAGCGTGAAGAGGTAACAAACAAACAAACTCACTTTCGCTTTTATAATATTAGTAAGGATAAGGATAGTAAGGATTATGGGAAGTTCTGCTATACATACTGCTTGTTTTTTTGCGGATGGGAAATCTTCAAATAACTTCCCCCACTCTGGGTGGAGTGGGGGGGAGAGTGTCAGACTTGGACTGACTAAAACCCACCCATGATCCTTCTTTTGCTCTTTATGTTGCGGTATCTCTTTCGAACAACCCGCAGTGACCCTGGCAGGCCCCTCTGCTTTGCTGACTATACATTCTGCTAAAACTACAAAACATATTTCATCATTACAAAGCACCTTATTCTTATTTAATCTATTATCAACAATCAACAATCTAATATTTCTTCTTACAAGAGTTTCACCACGATCGTAGACTGACGGTTGATAAATGAACGCGGGCTACACCGCCAGACTAATATCAAGTTAGGAAAGAGTTCATAACTACCTGAAGTATTATGGGGTATAATGTGGATACTCTGTTTTAAAAAACTGCAAGGTTACGATAACTTAAACCTAGTAAATACCTTACCACAATAAGGTTTATATTGCAATGCATATACAGAGTGCCGGATTAAGCATGTAGCAAGATTAGCAATGCCATTCCAACTTCCATTTAAGCGTATTTTTTTAGCGAACCTTATCAACTCATCACTTGTAGCTGCAATGGAAAAACGGCCAGTGTATCGATGGTAGTATCAAAAGTTAAACTATTTTCAATTCAATTAAATTCAATATCTTTAATGTGGATTATAGGTTTGTACATAATACAGGTCTTAAATAATTAAATAGATCAGCTATTTATTTATTTAACACTTCAAGCACAAAGTACAGATGCGGACTTAATGCCATAGGCATTTTCTACTCGTCAACTGCTATGTCCCACCCTTTAGTCATGTAAATTATTTTTTATATTTAATAAAAAACTTAAAATATAAAACCAAACAAAACGAATTAAGGTAGGTATAGGGTACAGATCAAATACATTTTACATTACTTAACTATAGACAGAACCGCCGATAGAATTTGCTATAGGCCCCACGCTTGCTTAATCCGGCACTGTTTATACAGGCTAGAGACAAAATTTCGGTGTCCTTCAAGGTATAAATTAAAATTATTTATTTTTCCATTGTGAATGTGAGATTTTTTTAACAGCCGGCACTTATAAAACGTCCAGAAAAGGTGCACGGTTCGGGTTGGTCATTTCCTAAGGAGAAGAACCGGCAAGAAACTCCATGGTTACTCTTTTAAAATCGTAAATAATTTTACAAGATCATGGTTACATCATTCATGATGAGTTCTTACAAATATGTGAGAACGATGTATTTAAACGTAAACATTATCAATATGTATAGAAATTCATCCAACCAATTTTTTCATAGAGAAAGACGCCAAAATCAAATAGAAACGCAGCCAATTCTCTATAAAACCCCTTTTATTCTCCACCACAAGACCTAAAGCTAATCCTGAAAACGATTGCCATAACAGAGCACTTATATTTCCACTCAATACTGCCATAGGAGCGCATAAAAAGCGCCTAACGGCAATGGATGGGTTTCACTGCATCCATTAAACAGATGAAAGTATGAACTCAGGGATTATCCACTTAATGCAACTGGGGCTTATGTGGTGGTGTGTGTGGTGAGATGTAGCGATGTGTTCAGTAGGTGATATCGATTTTTGGTCTCGATTTTAATTTAGGATGTTTCAAGCGGGGGTGTAGTTTTCGTCAAATGAATGTAAGATGTAATGTTCGTTAAATTGTCTGATTCTATTTTAGTGTAAAAAACAGGGGATAAGATTATTTACGTTTATTAAAAATGACACAAATACAAAGAAAATACAAGCACGTCTTATCTAGTCGTACGCCTAAATTATACTATCGCACTCGAGTCAGAAAAGTCACACTCAGCCCTCGCAACCTTTTCCCACTCCTCTGTGCGTACTCATAGTTTACAATATACAAACTATCTCTTTCACTCGCTCTCTCTTGCTCTCTGTCTTTTTTGAACCAGACTTTCAATACGTCATTTTCGACATCCTAACTTACAGAATATACTTAAAACTAAAATATGCTTAGGTATCGGTCTATGCCCTTTTCTCGATACTATACATGAATAACGCTTTCTTTTATTATAAAACTAGCTGCGCTCCGCGGTTTCACTAACATGTTTATAGAATATACAATAGATCTTTATGAACGGTAGCCTATGTGTTATTCTGATGTTTATTTATAGATAGATATTGTAAAGTTTCAGTAAAATCTATTTAGTAGTTTCTGCGTTATAGAGTAACAAACATCCATACAAACTTTCGCGTTTATAAAATTTGTAGGAGTAGGATAACTTCTCCCGCTCTGGGCGGGGGGGAGTGTCAGACTTGTACTGACTAAAACCCACCCATGTTCTTTCTATTGCCCTTCTTGAACATTGTTTCCAGAAATTAAAATAAATTTGAGTTAAGTTAGTTTTGTAAACTAAATAAGCAGTTTTGCCTTAATTAATGGAAGACAAAATTAATATCTTTATTTAGGCACCACCAAATTATTTGCCCATAACGCGGCCGGACTATTACTGTCTTAATGCAAAGGCTTCTTCTCATACATAGGCCATTGATAACTATGGTTTTTCAAAGCGCAGTTTGTTTTGTGTTGTTGTTGACTGTTGATAATAAAAAAAAATACAATTTAAACACAAAACAAAACGGAACAACAACAAAATGGATGTTAAATACATTTTTTTTTTATAATGTTCAGATTTTAAACTTTTGTTTTATTTTGTGTTGTGTGCACTTGTGTCAAATAAACATTTCTTTTTTCTCTCCTTTCATTCAGCTACACTCCCAAAATCCGTTCACACTACCACTTAACAAGACCTCGCACCGCTCAATATCTCCAACATACTTAACGTAACCCCTTTCCAGCAACTTCTGAAATTCCTAAAAAATTCAGCCATTCAAATTCTTTAACACGTCCAAACGCTATCTTGTTATAACTTGGACAGCACATGTGAAAGTTTTGCCGTATGTTCTCCAGAGCTGTAAAAGTGACTCGGTAATTTATCGGCAATGAAGAAAGTTCTCCTTAAGGTTCTCACTCCTGCAATCTTACGTGGACAGCAACCCCGAGGTTACCAGTTTAATGACACGTCTTAAAAACAACTTGGGCGAAGTTATAGTTAAGATTTTTTACTCGACGTTCCTGTGGGGATTTTGTTTGTTTATTTTTCTTGTGGTTGCGTGTTGGAACGCATCAAGGAGAATGTGTCTCTAAGGATTTAGCTGGGTAGTTCGTATGGCTGCGAGTCACGTAGTGTTTGTTGTATTTTTTGTTTACAAATTGATTTAATGTAATAGCAATAGCACTACTAGCTGATAAGCTAACAATACATATAACTTTCCAGGCTTGTTAGTTTCTATATCAGACCAAAGACTTCAGTACAGACTTGAGTATATGTTTTTAATTTCAACTTGATACCTCCAAGCGTTCCTGAGATAAACAGTCTTGACAGACAGACAGACGGAGAACAAAGTGAACCCTAAAAACTGTCGTTTGGATGCTACCGATAAATTGGAACAGCTGCTAAAAAATAGGTTCAGTAGAATGTATATTCAGTTGAATGATGGATTCGTACCAGTCTGCTAGATGCTAGGGTTACACTTTCACAGACAACCTTTACAGTACCTATAAAAGACTTGAATAATATTTTTTTGAGAGTCATACAATATTTTCAATTGCATTACTGTTCTAAAATAAACAAAGTTATTTGAATCTCAATTCTTCACAACTCAAGCGGCAGTGTTTACTTACATCATATACATTACTGGTTACAGTAAAAGTTTTGTTATAAAATTTTGTATAAACCAAGCATTCTACAGCGTACAGCCATTATAAACATGTTAATGAACAGTAAAACATTTGATGCACTAAGTTTATATTGCAATCTTTGTGGAATTAGTTTATTTAGTGCGTTCTAGTTGCTTGGAATTGTTTGCAAGTTTGCTTGCAGAATACTATTGTTGTAATTGTCTGGAAGAAAGGGTTAGTAGTTCTAAGAGAGAGATCTTTTCCTAATTAATGTGATCGAATAAGGGTGAATATCAACAAGTCCATATTTTTGTCAATTTTGGTGGCAATTTTTTTTCTTAACTTTTCGTGAAACTATTGACCTAGGACAAAAATAGAAGGTTCAAGCTTTAGGAATCTTTATGAGGTCCGAAAATATCTTGGTAACTTTTTGAGATATTTGAGTTCAAAGATTAGTGTAGCCACCAAAATTGAAAATTGTCCACCAAAATTGAAAGTTGACCACCAAAATTGATATTGGTCCACCAAAATTGAAAGTGCTTAAAACAATACATTAAAAATCAGTTTTTGTCACAAACTTAAATCTCACTAATAAAGCTCAATGACCAAAAAACTCCATCAGTTAATAAAACTCAGTCTTGTTATAATAATATTTCGTTTATTCAGTTAAATACATTTTAATATTTTTTTAAAATATTTCTAAATAAAAACAGAAAATAAAAAAGAAACATTTAAAAATACAAAAAATAGTAGCCCACCGGTATCGGGAACAGGGTCGAAGCTACCGGTGGTTAGAGTTCCAGAGACAGGAACCTCCTCACAATACAAGCCGTATCGAGGTGAACTGCCTTCAGAATCAGGCCCTTGATCCAACCGCCTAAGGAGAGCTTCGACAGATGTTCGTCGAGGCTCTTGGCAATCAAGCCATTGGCCGTTACGACAATCAGCACAATGATAGCCGAGTTCACATTCCACATGTCAACAACCTCGTGTGCCAAGTCGAGATATTTTAGTTGTTTTTCTTTCTCAGCTTTCACGAGGTTCTCGTCATGCGGGGTGATTACATCTTATCACCACTATGTCAGGCTTATTGGCGACAATAGTCCTGTCAGTAATGATAGACCGATCCCAGTACAGCGTGACATGGTCTTTCTCGAGAACTGGGTCGGGCACATAATTGTAGTACGGTACCTCAGATTCCACAAGATTATATTTCAAGGCAAGTTGCTGATGAATAATCCTAGCTACTTGGTTGTGCCTATGCAAGTACTCGCCGTTAGCTAGACGAGAACAACCAGAAATAATATGTCCGATGGACTCACCCGGATGGGTGACATGGTGGCATGCCCGACACACATCAACCGTCCCATCCTTCATAATATATTTCCGGTAGTTGTTCGTCAACATAACTTCGTCCATAATCGCACAGACAAAATCTACAGTTTCCTCAAAAAGGTCGCTGAATCGTAGCCAGGATACAGATGCTAGAAAATTTACATCGGGCCCATGAAGAGCCCGGTAAAAGCGCCCGTGAAGTTCCTTGCCTTGCCATACTTTCTTGCGGTCATCGGTAGTAAGTACCACAATATTTATTATTTATCTGATGAACTCGTAATGAGAACTATGAGGGTAGACTTAAAAAAAAAAACTTCAGCAAAACTAAGAAACTAAAACATAAAAAACTCTAAAATAAAACATGATTAAATAACAATATTAAACCGTAAAATATATAAAGAAAAGATATTATAGTTTTTAAACATGAACCTTGTCTCGTCTTTATTACAAAAAAACATGTAATATTAAAATAATTAATACTTAAATAAGTATTTATAATTGTACACGTAATTGTATAGGGATCGATCCATCATCACTGACAGGACTATTGTAGCAAATAAACCTGATGTGGTGGTGGATCGATCAGAGCGGCGCGCAATGATTGTTGACATAACGGTCCCACATGACGAGAACCTTGTGGAAGCCGAAAAAGATAAACAAATCAAGTACCTATATTGACTTGGCTCGCGAGGTTGTCGACATGTGGGACGTGGACTCAGCGATCATTGTGCCGATAGTAGTTACAGCCAATGGCTTAATTGCCAAGAGCCTCGACGAACACCTGAGAAGGCTATACATATAAATGAACAATGTGTAGTGAAAAACTGTCTTTATATGTACAAATAATATATAAACAGTACATACTTAAATTTTGGTGGCTTATTTTCACTTTTGGTGGTGAAAATCGCCACCAAAGCCACCAAAATTGAACCACCAAAATTGAAACCAGGCATAAAAAAAATCTTAAAAAATACAGTTATTAAGATACAAAAGAATAAATATCACTGATAAATAAGTTACCCAAATCACTACCTACAATACGTAGCTTACTATTAAAACACTTAAAAATCACCAGCAAATCGATCCACCAAAATTGACAAATTCTTGTCCCCTGTTCGACCCAAGATGAATACTTCGTTTTTGGCGAGCAATTACAGCACTAAGCACACACCTGTTACGCGCCACTTCCTGCGCACAACTGAGAAATACAGAACATAAAAAGCGATTGATCGCACACGCACGAATCTTCATGAAAATGTAAATTGAAAAAGTGCTACCAAAATTATGATTTTTGCTAGGACAAACTTGAATCGAGTATCCTGTGCTTTTAACATCAATTTTATAATATGATTTAGATGTTTTTAGATAGTGTGTCATATGCATTTACCAATGAAATAATTTGTTTTTTACTTCACTTTAAATTGTTCATTTGGTAAATACATTTATATCAAAAAATGGAGCAAGGACAAGCCACCAAACTTGAATTTTAAAGTTATTTATTTTTCCTAGCCTCCATAGGTAAGCCTATTTAAAAAAAAATTGTGGCCCTAAGTGGAATAAGTTAAGTAGTTCACTAGAAAAAAAATTAAGAAACATCCCATCATTTTACACCATGATTCTCAACGTGGACACGTAAAATTAGCGCCTGGGATATTCACCCATAACGAACATGTAAATCCATTTAATTTTTGAGGACTCAAAAGTCAGAGTCACGCAGAATCCATCTTTCGAATATTTCATCAAATTCGTCGAATGTTTCGTTAAAATTTCGTGAACATTACGATCGCGTATTGGCGCTACCTTTCGCTTTAATTAGGACACAGTGTGTCATGAAATAAAAAATAGAGAACACATAAATAGAATGTTTTAAGAAATTGTTACTATCACCAATTCATTTAATCATCTAATTTGTTGGTAAAAAACTATCAATTACTACTAGTTTATGTTATTTTCTTTTTTTTGTTCACTGCAAATATGCTTTTTCCACAAAACACATCAAGATTTGATTTTATAATCCATTGCGTATTCCTCATAATATTACTTAATAAATGAAAGATTCAAACACGACATAGTACTCAACTCACCTTTTGTTTTCGTAGCATTTCTATAGTCATATTATTCCATGTGCTTGCTGGTTTAAGAAACGTTCACAAAAGTATGAGATATTAACTTTTGCCCGCGGCTTCGCTCGCGTTAAATTCGGTAGCGCCTTATTGATTTGTAATAGCAAAGCTAAGTTTTCCCGTTTCTTCCCTCTTTCTCCCTCATATCCTACTCTTTTATAAAAAAAAAATAGATACCAAAATTCATCAAAATCGGTTTAGCCATTAAAGCGTTAAGAGGTAACAAACAAACAAACTCACTTTCGATTTTATAATAGGTATTTGTAAGGATAATGCATTTTTCCAATCATTTTCGTCGAACTTTAAAACAATTCAATATAGAGTGTTTATTAAGTTTTTATTTATTAAAACTTTATGCACATGTATAAAAAACACTGTACAAAACCGGATTTAATGCCTTGAGCATTTCCTACCAGTTTACCTTAGGATGATGTAGAAAGAAAACATAGTAGGTGCAGGGTGCATAACAGAAAGTGTTTCGAGAAAACATTTACAAATGTAATATAACATTTATTGAGCGAGTTTTTTTTTCGTTAACGGCAAGGTATTTCACGTGTAACAAGCGTCTATGACTTGTACCATGTTATTTACGGAGATGCAGGGCGTAAGGCGACACGTGCTAAGCTTCACGTGCTCTCACACTTCTCTGAGACTAAAGTATTAAAAAAACTGTTTGGCCGCAACGCTGCATACGCGTTGAACGGGGCGTACGCAGTTGTCATGTCCTCCGGGGGGTCCCCTGTAAGTAACGCTGCATTTATATATATACCAGCTTTTGCCCGCGGCTTCGCTCGCGTTAAATTTGGGGTAACACAGTTCCCTTACAGCGCCTTATTGATTGTAATAGCAATGCTAAGTTTTCCCCTTTCTTCCCTCTTTCTCCCTCATATCTCAATCTTTTTTTAAAAATAGCCTTTACCCGTGTCCAGGGTCCCAACTATCTCTGTACCAAAACTCAGGCGTGAAGACGTAACAAACAAACACACTTTCGCTTTTATAATATTAGTAAGGATTAAAAAAACCCTTTATATTCATTTTTATGAGACACTGACTTATATAAAACTGTACAGTTGGTACTGTAATAGTTTGTGTTATATGAGGTAATAAGGTTAGGTTTAAGGTTAGGTTTGTATGCTTTTAAACCTTCACAGTACCGAGATCTAAAAGTTACAGACAAAAAAGACCATAAAAACGTTTAATATTTTTAAACAAGCAAACAATTCCATTCCCTTTATATCTTAAACATCTCCTTGATTACACGACACTGACTTTTATAGGAGGAAAAAACACCGGCTTACAGCCACCGCCATTGTTTTGAAACCAAAGTAGGGATTAGCGTATTTAATTAAACGCTATCACGATGTTACAAAACGGTAATTAATTGTTGTTTTCTTGTCAAGGTGAAAAATTTACAGGGTCCGTAATTGTACCTTAGCTTTAGGCCTAATTTAAGATCTTCAGACATTATGGAATGCAATAAAGATATAAATATGAATTTCGGATTGAAATAGATCAGTTTTTCTTTTTTATTGAGCTATTTGCTTTTGCCCGCGGCTTCGCTCGCGTTATATTCGAGGTAACACGGTTCCTCTTTCCTGGTTTGCAGGTATTTTTCGTTGGTAACAAAGAGTGTGTGTACCGATTTTTAGCTTCCTACCTTGTAAATTGCGAAAAGACCCATTTAAAATTTCACCCCCTCTTTTAAGGGGTTGGGGGCAGATTTCTGAAAAAAAATGATGCACGCTGTTTTTGCTAGTGACAAATAGTTCGCATACTATTGTTTTGCTTTCTGCCTTGAAAACGAAATGCTCCATATAAACAACCTCCTATTTTAGGCAAGTGGGGGATTAGAAGGAGACAAAAAGTAAATCGGTTTTGCCATTCAGGCGTGAAGACGTAACAAACAAACTCACTTTCGTTTACCTATATAATATTAGTAAGGATTTTATTATAATCTTTACCTCATGAGCATGCATATAATTGTTATCATAGATTATTTCACTTTCTTCACAAAAAACCGTCTCACCTTTCAATCACACTCATTACCAACTTCAGCAAAGTTGAACGCACTACAAACTCCAGACTACAGACTAATACTACAGCACTACAGGCTCTCAGTCAAAGTGAACAAAACTTTATAGCTCGATGCTCTTAGCGGGTCGGCCAGTAAGCCATAACGCTAGTCTTTCAACGTGACATTGACCCGACATTGAACAGTTACATGGTAAAAACGGAGTTTAGAAGAAGTCTCGTATGTTTTTAGTTAAGTTCTGGAATGAAAAAGGATCAGGTTGTCGGTTGGGATGATTGCGAATTACTCGAAAAAGAGGTATTGAAGAAAAAGGTAAAGGAAGAATATTCTTTATTATGTTTACCAAACAAATTACAGAACAAATAGACAAATGATAGAACTGATAAATATCTACGGTCGCACTGATAAATAATATCGCTTTTTTTTTTCTAATTGGATATCATTAAATAGCTTCCCCTGCTCAGTGTCAGAACTTTACTGACTAAAACCCATCCATGTTCCTTTTTTTGCCCTTTGTGTTCCGGGGCAGCGGTATCTCTTTCGAACAACCCACAACCCCAGCTGCAGGGGGCCGTGGCGACGGCGCGTGAGTGTTCCACGCTCGCCTCAAGCCACGGCCGGTCATATAGCTTAAAGTGATCTTTTTAAGACAACCTTAATGTTAATGTTAACTTAACGAACATTTACAGATAGATGTACCTTAATTTTTTGTACTCTATTATAATGCTATTCTATTATAGAACATAAAAGTTCATTTGCATAGAGTCCCGAATGACATTTAGCCTGCGCGTGTACCATTTTTGTACATGGGCTTTAAATTTATAATAAATTGACTTTATATTCATAGGTTTGATCTAACATGATTTTAGGTTTTTTTTTGGTACAATATTTATTTAATAAAGATTTTTCAAAGGAAATCGTCACTTACTTTTAGTGACTTTTGGGTATAGATAAAAAAAATCTTTTTACAAAATCATATTTCAAACGATATCAAATTGTATAACTAGAGCAAATCATACCCGAAGCCATACATCAATAAAGCCCTAAAATGCCGCAAACAGGCGAACACAATTACGAACATTACGCGTCAATCACAAGCGAAAGTTTCCTTCAAAAACCTCCACAGGAGTTTCACGCAATCACAAACATTGGAAGAGGCGTTGTCATAGCAACGGAAGGTTCTATGCGCAGTCGCGGCAGCCCAAGACTCCGCCCCTCCGACAGCCTGTTGCTCGCCGTACCCGCCGGACGCCAGTTACCTTTCAGCATTCATGGACCCACATCCAAAACATTATAAATCCGGTAAACACTGAAATCAACGGTTATAAAGCTCAAAGTTCTATGACAAAAGTATGTTCTAAAAAGTATCAAAGTCAATTTTTAATGTGCAATTAGAGTTGAACTTTTTAAAGTTGTACGTGAAGTTTAGCAGACTGTCTCGCTTCTTCTCACGTGCCGGCGTGCCTGCGTCTCGCTCGCGCGTTCATGAAGGCCTGCAAAATCAGGTATCTAAATGACATTATGTTGAAATGAAAATCCCGACGAAATAGGGGATGCGTAACAAGATTTGTTAAATGTTGTCCCAATACATTTGTATTTTTTTCCTCGAAATATAGGTACATTTTTTTTCCGTGATCGGATTGATGTTTGGCAAAAAAGAAGAACATTGTTTTCATAATTCTATTTATTTCTGCTACATGATTATCGCAAAACATTTTTTGACAAAAATCATTAGTTTAAACCAAGCCGTCATCTTAATAGTCACCATTATTCAATCTATCTTCAACATTTCATAGCTGCGTTTTTCGAAAACTATTTCTTATCTATCTATAAAACTAAGACCATGTGCGTTTAACGTGTATTTTTCCACAACAACGTTTTGTAAGAAACATCGCTGAAAAGAAAGTTTAGTTCCGAAAGCCTCTACGGTGTGGCGCTAGCAGTCTCTAGACAGCTTTGTTTAGCTAAAACATCAACAAAACTGGTACTATCGCATATAAATCCAAACAGTTTTGATATTTAATGGATGGATAGTAGAATTACAAGAATTGCCATGGGTTTAAACAGTGATAAATCCTTGTTCAATTAAATCTATCTGTTTGGTGAGGCTCTCATTCAAATTCGGAATTGAATTGGTCGGATCTAAATTGCCTATTTGCCAGATACGTAGATTACTGTTAAGTAACTTAACAATTTCAAGTATTGTCTGTTAAATAGATGAGTAATAGAATTTCTTTATTCGGAAAATTATAAATATTTTCACCACTGTT
Organism: Ochropleura plecta; assembly: GCA_905475445.1. NCBI lineage: Eukaryota > Metazoa > Arthropoda > Insecta > Lepidoptera > Noctuidae > Ochropleura > Ochropleura plecta. The sequence continues at coordinate 2,727,803 of FR997728.1, forward strand.
AACCCAACACATTTTTAAAGAAGAAAGAAGCTTATTCAAAACATGAAGAATTACAAAAAATCTGAGAATAATACTTAACTTAAACAACGTCAATATACGCCTTTTAAACGGGCCATTAGTACACACAGCCACGTATTAAAAAAGTATGTAATACTATAATAACATTTTGATTCACCACACGTTGTTTTATAACCCAATTTCTATTAAATTATCACTAAAACAACCAAAATAGCCTATTACAGCTTCACGTAAACACAACATCATAACGTAACGCCTCAAGGCGATCAACTAATACCTAATAAGAACAGCATAAGCTCCTTATACGATATGAGACAGAGAAAATTACACCATCCGTCTGCCTTGTACATGCAAATTAGATTGTTTGTGGACACATATAAATCGCCTCTCTCATTGCGTTGTAACTTCAAAGAGCTGTTACATCTATTATAATCCCTTTGTAATTTACTAGCCAAATAACTGGCACTTATTTTTGTTAAGATTTGTATGGTTTTTGGGATGAGACAGATATTTATTTGCTTAAACATGTGTCTACAAATAGAAAGAAAAATGCAAGCAGGATGATATAAAAATGATAAAAATGGTTCAGACATATTTGCAACATACTATGGCGTGTAAATGTTTAAAATTATGTCGTCGTTAAATAATTACGTCCCAATATAATTAATTTTAAGTTAAATGAATAATAATGTTAAAAATTATACATGACAAGAGTAAAAAATGTCAGTGAGTTTAGAAAATAATAATGTCAAAATTATAAATGTTAAAGTACATAATAGTATGTCAATTCTCTATGTCACAGTACATTTACTGTGACATATACTATGTGTGATTTGTTCTGTCAGAAATTCATGAATGTTATAATTTATGCTTTATCAGCTAGACTGCTTCACAAATTCTGATAATCTTGGTTGTAGGTTTCATTGATGTACGTGACCTTAAGATTTTGAGGGAAGGAAGAAACCAGAGATAATGTGACCTTCAGAAATGTATACCACGTGTCGACAGCGGGTTATATAGGTTTAAACATAGATGGACTCTTTACTTTGTTCAAATGAATCCATAAATATGATTCTCGAAAGAGTTTCCTCCGTGCCTAAGTAAGCACGTTAGGCAAGTTGGTCCTAGTTGTCATTTGAAGACCATCAACAGTCGTTACCGAAAGTCTGAAACCCAGTACTAATTGGGTTGTGGAGATCAGATAGGCAGTCATTCCATGTAAAATACTGGTATTCAGCTGCATCCGGTAAGACTGGAAGCCAACTCCATAGTTGGGAAAAGGCTAGGCATGACTATGGCTCTCAAAACTATTCAAAGCACAAACTGCCTTATCTAGGCAAGTGACCATACATTGAGTAACTCACACAATCAATCAATCAACCAATCAATCATCAATTTTGACGGGCCTGTTGGTCTAGCGGTTAGTGGCCCTGACTGCTGAGCCGGAGGTCGTGGGTTCGATTCCCACCCAGGACAAACTTTGTGTGATGAGCATGATTGTTTGTCCTGTATCTGGGTGTGATTTATCTATAATATGTATGTATTTATAAATTATATAAGTATGTATATCAGTTGTCTGGTTACCATAACACAAGCTCTGCTTAGTTTGGGATCAGATAGCCGTGTGTGAGTTGTCCCAAGGTATTTATTTATTTATTTAATCCTCGCATGGTGAATGGCACCACGTCTGCATACAAAATTTGTTGACAATATCTACATGTGACATTTTGTGGTGTACGTGTTTTTTTGAGTTGTTCATGATGATTTTTTCAGGAACCAACACGCGATTTCTGCTAACGAAAATACTATATTATAGGAATCCAAAAGCTAGCTCTACCAAGTACTACCAAGTAGTTAATTTTAATCTACCGTATTAGAGCGTTCCACTCAAAATTAAAAACTGTTGATAGTGAAAGGTATTTCAGTAGAACAAAACAGTAAATTTTAAAGCTTTGTTGTATCTATAGTACTTACACTTGCCCCACTTTCTCACGTACAAATTTAGGATTGGTCCAGGTATTCCTAGATTTTATACACATAAATAACCTCACTCAATGTAACAGTGTCTGTAATGTAAAAGGTAAAATTCTGGACTTGGTTCTTGTAGATCTCCCACAATGTAAAGTAGCTGAAGCCTCAAATAGCCTGACAAAAATAGACCAATATCACCCCCCTCTTGAAATATCCGTCGATTTTAAGGTCAACAAAAATTTGAAACCGGAACAAACTTATAGATTAAACTTTAATTAAAAAGGCGAATTATACAGCTATTAAATCCGAATTGCAACAGACTGATTGGAATAAATTACTTGAAGACACCGAGGACCCGAATATAATGTTGGATCGCTTTTATGCAGTAACTAACCAAATTATAGAGCAGTTCGTCCCATCGACCATTGTCAAAAATAATTCGCGACCACCATGGTATACAAAAAAATTAGAGAGATTGTTGCGTGAAAAGAACAACCTCAGGCGGAGATATAATACGTATAAAAATCCCATGGATAAAATATCCCTTCGTTGGTGCAGCAAACGCTGTGATAAAATAGCAAGGAAATGCTACAATTTGTACTTGAGTTACATAGAAAATAAAATAACCACTAATCCTAAGTTTTTTTGGTCCTACATAAAATCAAAACGTGGTCCTACTAATTCATACCCCGCTAATATAACAGATGGCTCTCGTACAACCGGCAATGGCAGCGAAATGTGCAACATGTTCGGAACCTACTTTTCTTCTGTGTATTGTCCGGTTGATGATGATGAGTCATGTAGAATAGCGCAATCTTTTCCATTTTATGAAACATTAGTAAACAACTTTGACAGTTACTCAGCTATTCAAATTTCTAAGGACGAAATAGTTGCACAACTTAAAAAATTAGATGTATCTAAAGGTCCTGGCAGCGATGGAATTCCCCCTAGCTTTATTGTAATGTGCGCTGACCAACTGGCAGCCCCCCTATACATAGTTTTTAATAAATCGCTCAGTGTCGGTATCTTCCCTAAACATTGGAAATTAGCCAAAGTAGTTCCGATTCACAAAAGTGACTCTGTAAATTTGGTTAGCAACTATCGACCTATTTCCATTCTCCCAACTCTGGCTAAGGTTCTTGAAGCGATAGTATGCCCAAAAATACAACAGTATTTTAAAAAATATATTACTGTCCATCAGCATGGCTTTACCACTGCAAGATCCACCTGTAGTAACTTAGTTACTTTTGTTGAAAATATCGCAGCTTCACTAGACTCCAACCAGCAGGTCGACGCTATATACACTGATTTTAGCAAGGCTTTTGACAAGGTTTCCCACGATTTAATCATTCAAAAGCTTGCTGCGTACGGTTTTGCTGGTTCTCTTCTTAAATGGTTCCGCTCTTACTTAACGGGCAGATCTTTCTATGTGGTAGCCAATGGATATAAATCCATAACTCAGAAAATTACTTCCGGAGTGCCGCAGGGTTCCCACCTGGGTCCTGTCGTATTTATTATATTTGTAAACGATCTTCCACATTGTCTCATCAACTCAACGCCATTTTTATATGCAGATGATTTAAAAATTATCCGTGTGATAAATACTAAAGCAGACTCGGAGTTGCTTCAACAAGACGTGAACAGACTTTCAGAATGGTGCAGGGCTAATAAAATGCAACTAAACATAAAAAAATGTTCTCAGATTACATTTACTCGAAAGTTACATGTCATAGAATTCAATTATAGCATAGATGGCACGGGCTTATGTAAAGTGGATGTAATCAGAGACTTGGGGGTCCTTTTTGACCGTAAGTTAACATTTATTCCCCACATGGACCACATCATTAAGAAAGCCTCAAGGTCACTTGGGTTTGTCATACGGAACGCAAAATGCTTTCGCAAGCCTAAAACTAAAATTTATCTTTTCAATTGCTTAGTCCGTACCATACTGGAATACTGCGTGGTTGTATGGCGTCCCCATTATGCAACACATGCTCTTAGACTAGAACGCATCCAGAAGAGGTTTTTGAACCATCTAGCCTACTCTGAGAAGTTAGTCAAAAAAGTTCCGAGCTATGTAAAACGCCTTAAAAAATTCGATATGATCTCACTCGAAAAGCGGCGCGATATTAATGACTTAACTTTCTTATTTAAAATCCTTCATAGTAAAATTGACTGTCCCCAATTATTAAGAAAATTAAATTTTAATCTACCCCATAAATATCCACGTAACCCTATTAAACTACTACGACCACCATTCCGTAAGACTGTTTCAGGTTCCAATTCTCCTATTCCAAGACTTTGCCGACTTCTTAACAATCATGACGACCAGATCGATATTTGTTGCACTTCACTCGGGCAATTCAAGAACCAAGTCCACCTAAATATTGTTTAGATATATTATCTCACCATGTTAAGCACACCGTCGTAAACATTGTAAAATATATATATTGTTAAGTGTTATTTCTGTACCTTTTCTTGTCTTTACTCAAATTTTATTTTTGCTTTCTGTGTTTGCCGCATCATATTGTACACTTAGTCGAATTCTTTGTGACTGTATTGTTTTTAATTATCAGTGTAACAATTGTAGGTAAACCAATAAATAAATAAATAAATAGTAAACTTCAAAATACCCCAACACAGAGAAATATTGCTAACATTAATGAACTGAGAATTAGTCTCTCCAAGCAGAGCCACCTTTGGCAAGACGCCAGATAGAATTTAGGATGACAAAGAAGATACACAAGAAACGTTAGATAATTTAATAAATAACCAACAAAGAGGTTCACTGCTATCAAATTTGATTATGTTCCCAGTAATATCAATACTAGAGGTCCTAACATGAACCAATGACGTAAAGACAACGTAAATTCAAGGCATATTTGAATCGATAATAATCACTATCACCATCCTATAGCGTTCAAAATTGAATGAAAAACTCAATGAGCGTCATCCTTATATACAACATAACACCACGCTAATTAATATCCGAAGGGTTAAGCACTGGTGTACCTAATAGTACAACCACATTTTTTTTACTTTAAAAAGGTGTGGGTACTAAGATTTCTCCTGTATCGTGGGTGCGTTTAAAAATATTTAAACTCACATACACAAACAGCCAACCCCAGAAGAACTATCTCTAGGTCATACAAATATTTGTTCCGTACGGGGATCGAACTCGCGACACGCAGCGCAGCAGTCGATCGCACAGTCACTGCGCCAACCGTGTCACTATTTTGTCGTCAAGTCATGTGTGCTGTTGTGTTCAAGTCCCATGAAATAGGAGGCAAGTCTATTACCATCCTGCCGGGGTTGCGGGTTGTTCGAAAGAGATACCACGGTCCCGAAACATAAAGGGCAAAAGAAGAAACATGGGTGGGTTTTAGTTAGTAAAAGTCTGACACTCTCCCTACTCCGTCCAGAACGGTGAAGTTATTTGATGCTTTTTCATCCGTAAAAAGGGCCTATTACCATCAACCAAAGCAAATAATTGTCAAATTTATCCATTAGCAAATTGATGTTTTGAATCAAATCACAAAAATATTTCAAAATCATTCCAATTTGCAATACGTTTCTATCGCGTTCACGTAAGGCAAGCAGCTCTGTTTGAAGACAACCCTAACTTTTATGACAAATCGTATTCCGATTAATCTAAAATACTTATAAGAAGCTTGTAATCCGAATAGACACGGATTGTTTCAGAAACCTGTCTAAACAATGTCAAACAAGTTCTCCGAAGTGTTTCAATCAAACGGTCTACAGTTTCTGACAATTAATTAAAACCTGAATGGGACTGTAGCAAAGTACAATACAAATTGTATCGATTTACCAAAACTTGTTGAGGTAGACATTAATGTAACATGAAATCTGTTCGCAGTATTATGTTCCTGGATTATAATTACTGGAACATAAATCTTTGTTGTTGTTTTAAATGTTAGAAGTTGGAAGTTTTGCATAAGTTTGTCATATTTTATTTGTAATTGTATACCTTGAGATAGTGTAACATAAGATTATTTTTGAATTAACGAGAAGTGTATTATTAATTTATCTGTCATCAATATTATTGAGCACTAGCTGGCACCAACGATTCGCCCGCGTGATATCGATCGATAAAAAGTATCCTATGTGTTATTCCAGACTATAATCTACCTCTGTGCTAAATTTCATCAAGATCCGTTCTGCAGTTTTGACGGGAAAGAGTAACAAACATCCATACATCCATCTTCACAAACATTTGCATTTATAATATTATAGTAGAAAGTATGCTATAGTAGAATTATAATATTAGTAGTATCCTACTATCGTAGGATATTTACAATAGGTTAAGGCACACACACATATTTTTCTCGTACTCTCTCACACACTATAGTCTACATCTCGTTCTCATATCTCCTTTCGCAGGTCTGCTGGCAGAAATTTCTTAAGAAATAAGCAGTACCTTTGTTCTCGAATTGTATGTTCTTTTCCTGATTCGTCTTCTGTATGTTAATTGTAAAAATAAATAAATAATATTAATTTGCATTTAAAATGTAGATTGTTGACTCAAATGCAGTTAGTTTATCCATTAAATTCCCCGAGTTTTTAACTGTGATGCATTCCTCTCACGACATTGCACCTCATAATTTTACATCTTGTATATATTTCAAACTTCAAAAACAGTTATGTTTCAAACATTTTCAAAGCTGACACAACATTTGACTGCAAGGTATTCCTCCCATCCTGTCTACGTAAAACCCAGATTCCTTGTCGAAACTCTTCAGCAATAGTTAGAAAGCAGTATTGGTGTAGCCATGTAATCTGGCAAGTTTAATTTGAGTGTGAATAAAAGCGGGCCACATCCTCACACTGTGGAATGGCAAAAGTTAGCTTGTTTATTCTCAGTTTAGAAGTACTATGGCATGCAAATGTAAGGTGTGAAATACAGCCTGACTTATTGCTTTAAAACGGTACCGAGAATGGGATGTTATTGTGTACTTTTAAAACTTTTTTAAACGTATTGTGCGCTTTAGTATATTGTTCGTCGCGTCGGTATCAAAAAGTTTTTATTTATAAGCGGCATTGCGATTTTTGGGTGAGAATAACGCAATAAATGGTCTTATGGGTGAAAGTTATGAGTAGGTATTACTGCTATTTGAAAATGGCACTCGAGTTCTTGTATTTTTAGCATTTTCACGGAGAGAAAAGATTGAAGTTAGCTGTTTATGCAGTATTTAATAACTTTGTATTCTAATATGCTTATTAAATCATTGCTTGGGCGAATCTTTTTTTTAATCTTTGCAATAACGAATATCAGAGTTGCTGTACAAAATCCTTTCTATAACTAAACGTTTATAAACAAAAGCTTTTAAAACGTTTCTAAACTCAAAACTATTCAACTATCTACATCTCGTTACACATTGGAACCGTTCCCTAATGGATTCCAGACCGAAATTTGATTTATGAGACTACTGACTTACCGAAGGCTTTCGCAAGGAAATCAATTTGGCCCACAACTATGTCACGATCGCAACACGGTTGCAGAATCTTGCAATCAAACTAATGAGATGAGTTCTGGCTTAATCCCTGTTAGAGCCTTATTGACGGACCCGGGACCCCAAACTTGCACAATTTCGGGATCCTCGCTAGCAGAAGGTAGTTGCAAAATTGTTGTTTACGGATTCTATAATGGTGATTATCTTAAGTGATAATATGGGTTTGGAGTTAGCTTGATATTGAGTCTGTTCAAAAACGTTAAGACTAAAGGTCTAGCTTTCTTTGGAATATGTTGAGAATGTTTACTTAGAGCACAATACAAAAAAAAATGAATACCAGCGCCTGTCAGCAAGCCTGACGCTCTCAAGTCGCATGACATGAGATTCCTTAAATGCTCCAAAAGTCACACGCCAGCTGCCAGGGCAGCAAAAAACCATAGCAATCTACGAAACGTAGACCAAATCAAATCAAAATCATTTATTTCAATTAGACCATTACAGGCACTTTTGAATGTCAAAAAAACAAAATGTTAAAGCTACAGTCCCGGTCACAAGGCATAATAACTAGTGAAAGTACCCATTCCAAAGCGTTGATATCTATGGAGAAGAATACCATAACCATTTAATTAACCAATTAATTACACATTATTTATTTTTTATTACGCTCGTTCTGTGTTCACTTGCTCGCTTATACCGTCAGTGATTCCAGTTGTAATATATATTAAAATTGTTGTTAAGGAGCTCGTGGCATACAAGCTGCCGCTCATGTGTGCCTTTAGACTAATCCACACTTGCCTAGGTTGGTACGTGGGTGGTTGACCACCCATTACATACCGAGTTTCCTCCGTGCCTTGGAACGCACGTTAAACCATTGGTCCCGGCTGTTATTTGTAGATATTTGACAGTCGTTACAGGTAGTCAGTTGTTCGAAAGTTTGACAACCAGTCTTATCAAAGACTATCGTATTATCCAGTGTAGGTCAGTAGGCAGTCGCTCCATGTAAAATACTGGCAGTTAGCTGAATCCGGTAAGACTGACAGATGACGATTGTTGTTAATTTTCCAACAATAATTAATTAATTGGAACGAAGTTTCTTATCGCGCGTTGCGAAAAGGCTAGACGGAAAATATTAAGACTAAAAGTTGTAACGACACTTTTTGCTATAGGTGTAAGCCATGCAGCGTGCGTGTGTTTTTCTGTCTGTCTCTCTCTCATAGAAAGCAAACCGGTTATTTTAGTTTCGTTATTCTATTTCGTATTGAACAGTGTGGTGTCGCGATGATTATTTTTGTTGAGTGTATACAGGTTTTTTGTACATAATAAATAATAACTTTGTTCCATCCGGGTGTCCCTTGACACCTCTCAAGTTTTTCTTTTTAGGGATAACTTAAACACTAATGTTATTGTTGTTGATATCACTCAGTTTACGTTGAGTGGTTGTATAATAAATTGCATCGGCGCCCCCTTAGTGCGGTTTGCAGTCCTAACACGCCTTTATTAATGTCATTTGCTGTCAGTAATGGCGGCGTGCTAACTATAGTCCTGCGGGCATTGTAATAGGCAATTTATGATTACCTGTATTTGAGTTACATTTCCTCTGTGAGTGATGAAATCATGGTTACTGAATAAACTTAGTTGTTTTGCGCTTGTAAATAATTTAGTTTATTTTAGATTTATCTTTATACTGATATATATATTAATATTTTAGTGGTTTTTGGTAGGAAGTAATTCTTACTATTAATATAATAAAAGTGAAAGCGAGTTTGTTTGTTTATTTCTTACGTCTACACGCCTAAATTGCCAAACCATTTTTTATGAAATTTGGTACAGAGATAGTTGGGACCCTAGAGACGGACAAGGGCTATTTTATTTAAATAAAAAGAGAAAAAAGGGGTAGAAAAAAAAGGAAGAAAAGGGGAGAGAAACATAATTTCGATCATCACGCGGATTAAACTTAGCGTTAGCCCTAAGTAACTATGCCACGCGGACGAAGTCGCGGGCGGAATCTAGTCTTTTATACGTCTGAACCGATTTTGAAAATTATTTAACAAGCAGACAGATTCTTGAGTGTCATTTGCTATATTTAAAAACAGTTCTCATGGAGTATGAGAGGTCAGTACCTAATTGCAAATACTAGCGCTGAGACATTTTTAATGTTCGTCGTAAAGGACCAGTTTATTCTAATGTATTTCTCACATTAATATTTTCTTCCTACTATATTATTATAAAAGCGAATGTTTGTGAGGATGGATGGATGTATGGATGTATGTATGTTTGTTACTCTTTAACGTCGTCGTCAAAACGGCTGAACGGACCTTGATGAAATTTGGCACAGAGGTAGATTATGGTCTGGAATAACTCATAGGATACTTGTTTTCGATATCACACGGGCAAAGCCGCGGGCGCCAGCTAGTCTTATATAATTTCATTTATTCATCTGCGAGACAAATAAATACTTTTAATGTGTTTCTAATGCACCTGACCCTTTACAGGTTGCTGCTTGCCACATATCTTCTTTTACTAGAACATGCTGGGTGTGTTTATAATAAAACCACAATTAAATAAAAATATATCAAATTTCAATAACAATTTATTTTAATGGGATTGCCTTAAACTAGGACTGGTTTTAGGCAATACAATTAAAATAACTTTGTTGAAAGTAAACACGCTATTAGCTCAAACAGTTCTCTTATTGGTAGTGGTAAAACAATTAAAAAAAAACGAAAAAACTTTTACCGATATTAATTTCTCACAACATCTGCACAAAGGTCGAACGAGATAATTAGCACAAAGCAAAACAAGAAACTGCTTGTCAGGCACAAACTTAACCTTCTATTTTGGCACAAAAACTCTGTCCCCAAAGGCTTTAAGTCCGATTTCATTCACAACGGATGTACGGAGTTTAAACTTCATTTCCTAGGAAAGGATATTAAGGATTAAAAGTTTTCTAGCCCTAATCCATTGAGACAGCCGGTTTCTAGGCGAGGAGTTGGTCGAAGCAAATCTAGGGATCTAAGATTCTACAGAATTTCGGTTTTATTGTTCTCTTCTGTCCTAACATTGGATTTTACGACAATTATTTCTTCTTCGTCTATTAAAGTTCAATAATTCTGGTTGGTGGTGAAGGTAATTTTGGTCATTGTAGGAAAATCTAAGTTTGCTGTAAATGAATGAATGGTGGAGTGTTTACAATTTAGACTAGAGTTTTAAATTAAGTTTTTATGTTCTGGATCTACCGGTGTAGCTATTCCCGCTACACTGTCGAATTTTTAATTGTAAACTTTTACCTTTCGACGTTTTCTAAGAAATCAAATTTATTATATTAGAATTAAAGCCAAAACAATAAACAAAATGGAATGACACTCCAACAACAATTACAGGTCCGTCTATCAAAAAATTAATATAACCAAACGAAACGAAATTAAAAAGGAACACCCCTCACAGGTAACCGATTACGCAACAACAAAAGGCAAAATTAATTCCGAGCAAACGAGATAAATTCAAGTTTTATTTTAAAACAAAACTCTCGAACAATTTTGGGAATTGGCGGCGCGATTAAGATTCATTATGCCTGTAAAGTTTTATCTTGAGTACCGAGAACCAGCTTGAGAACTTGTTCAAGAGCAATAAAGCATTTTGGCAGATTTTGAAGTGGTTGGGAGATTAAATGTGCATTACGCGTCGTCTGCGACAGATGTAGGAGAAACGCTCGGGTTCCCGCAAGGCAGCGTCCTGGGCCCGCCGACAATCTGCTCCGTTTAGTTCAAAAGATTTCTAGTGTTGTCGCCGTCAGCCTCTATTAACACATTTGACGGTTATTGAGTTTTTCCACCAATATACTTTTATTATTTGAGGGATCGGAAGAAGTTGAAAACGTGCGATAAACACTTGTGTGATACAATCTTTAGTAAAGTGTTTTTATTTTGTCAATTGTATATTTATATGGTACTAGCTTTTGCCCTCGGCTTCGCTCGAGTTCAATTCGGGGTAACACAGTTCCCCTTCCCTGATTTGCAGGTACCTGCTACCTGTAGTTTTTGCCCTTGCGTCTTATTTATTATAATAGCAAAGCTAAGATTTTCCTTTTCTTCCCTCTTTCTTCCTCATTTCTCACTTTTAAAAATAAAACAATAGCCTCTGTCCGTCTACAGGGTCCCAACTATCTCTTTACCAAAATTCATCAAAATCGGTTTGACCATTTAAGCGTGAAGACGTAACAAACAAACTCACTTTCGATTTTATAATATTAGTAAGAATGGGTATTTTACTTTGTAGACCATCAAACAACGTGTTATGTAAAACCTTCATAACGTACATAAAACAAGTTTAATTTTAAATCAAAATATGAGATTTTCAGCCAAAAATCACTGCTAAAAATTATCCTGAAAGAAGCCTGTCCGAAAAGTGTAATCGAAACCAGTCAAAAACCGTGACGCGGTGGGAGGGAAACTCTACGTGAAAATTTTAATCAACGTATCAGATCTGAGTTAAAACGGGCATTTAATTATACCGGGTATATTTGTACAACTAGCAGAATCCCGTGACTTTACTTACGTGGCTGATTCGGGTAGTTTACCTTTCAACAATATTTGAAAGCTTAGCGGATGAGTTCAGAACTCGGTTGAAAATGTTGTGCAAATTATCCAGCAGTGTTGTTACTTTAACAATTAATTAGGTTAATAACATAAATTGAAGTGACTGAAACTCATGCCAAGCTTGCGGTCTGTTTGAAATTGATACCGCGACCCCGGAACACAAAGGGCAAAAGAAGGAACATGGGTGGATTTTAGACAGTACAAGTCTGACACTCCCTCCTGCTCCACCTGGAGCTGGGCAAATGATTTGATGCTTACCGATCCGTAAAAAAAAGTCGCAGAAACACGTGCCGATCTCTTGGTTAAGCCTAGGTTGTTCTGTGGATGATCAACCGTAACATAGAATAGAATAGAATATACTTTATTGCACACCAAAATTGAAACAAAACTGTTATACAAAAAATGCTAAATCTATGGTAACAATGGCGGTCTGACCTAACTCTGACCTCTGACAGTGCCTCCCTAAACACATTAAGCTGTTGGTCCCGGCTCCAGTTGTTATTTATTGAAATTTGACAGATAGTCAGTGTACCAAAAGTCTGACAATCAGTCTTATCAAGGCTTATCGTATTACCCAGTACTAACGGCGCTGTGCAGGTCCGATAGGCAGTCGCTTCATTTTTTATAATATCACTCCTTCATCTTAATATCTTCTAAAATGGCATGTTCTTCAATAACTCTAAGAGTAACTAGTGAAAGAGCGAAACTTCCTAACACAAGTGTATTTTCACTTAAATGGAATTTCCTAAAATCACATGTAAATTTATTTTTAAGTTATTGAAATAAACGTTTTTTTTTCGTCTTAAATACTGGTATACAGCGTCATCCGTTAGATTGGAAGTCGACCCCAATACAGTTGGGAAAAGGCTAGGCAGATGATGACGTACATACCAAAAATACAAGTTTAAGTATATCACTGCAGTGTTTATTAACGAACAGAGAAAATAAATGAAAATTCCGTAAAACCTTCAGTAACAGAGCCCATTTGTGTATCAAACAATGTTATGGACTGACAGTTTTTCCGGATACAGCCGCAGTAATGTTACTGGCACTGACAAAAATACGCTCGGGGCGTAATGGATACCGATGTGTTTTTAATTATTCCATTTATTGGTGTATTCAATGGGAAAATGGATGAGAGTAAAATCTTATGTTGTTTGTAAGGAAAATGTGCGGCGCGCTACAAAAATTTATTGAACGACATAATGAAGAAGATTATTTGGCTTGCTGGTAGAAATTTGTTTGAAAATAAGCTAAGCCTTTGTACTTTATGTATTGTTTTAATGTTTACTTATGTTTTCTAATATGTGAACATAAATTATTGAATAATTAAATAAGATTTAAAAATGAAAAAAAAACAAATGTTAAAATATTTCCAGAAATGAAACAGTTATTACTCTTTTAATGAGCAAACTGATAGCTCATTACCTACTTTATATTTTATTTTTGATGTGTGGTTAGCAAAACAAATTCAAATTTCCAAGTAAATAAAATAAAATAAATAAATAATTCCCCAAATAGTAAGTTTTTTTTTGTTGATGATGATGTAACAATTGTTATTTCAATTAAAAAAAAAACTACTAGCTGGAGCGCGCGGCTTCGCCCGCATTTTATCGAAAAAAACAATCATGTCCTATATGTTATTCCAAACTATAATCTACCTCTATGCCAAATTTCAGCAAGATCCGTTCAGCCGTTTTGACGTGAAAGAGTAACAAACATTCATACATCCATCCATCCATCCTCACAAACATTCGCATTTATAATATAATTTTATTATTAATATAACAATATTATAATAGAACAATATTATATTATAATAAAAGGAATTGAATATTAAAAAAGAAACTTGTCGCTTCCTTCTCATAAATAACTTTTACAGGAAAGTAGAAAAATAATGAAAAGGCCATTAAAATTCACAAACTAGAATATTGTTAACAGCATATAAAACCTATCACTATACTTCTTTCAAGACCCTTCAACGGAGGAACACATCAAGGAAGTCTTTACTCAACACGACATAAATCTTGAACAACCTTTATTGATGGCAGAATAACCTATTCACAGCTATAAATCTACCACAAAAAATAAATATCCTTACACATGACAAATGCACCGGTTTCGTCCCTTTTTCATTTACACGGTGTAGGTACACATTGGAATAGAAAACGAAATAAAGTTACTCCGATACCCCTCTAGAGTCCACGTCAGTTTTTAGACAAAGAAGGAAGTGATGAAATGTTCCTTACATTTTCCGTTCCGAGAGACGCGCAGCTCGAGGGTTGGAAAAAAATGGGTGAATGTTTTCTTCGTAATGGACTGGTTCTGTAGTTTTGGATGTTTTTCTGGATTTTTGGAAATGAATTTGTTTATTCTGGGTAAAATGAACTAGTGGTTTATAGATTTCATAAAGTTAACTTACTTTATTGGATTATCTTCTATAAACAACGTGAAGATGGACCTCTTTTTACGAAAATTACGCGGACAAGGAGTATGAAATTCGGCTTAGCTAAAGTATGTATGGAATAGAACAGAATATATTTTATTTGCTTAAACTGTAGGTTCACAATATTATGATGTTTAAGACGAATTGAAGATTGTTATACAGTTTAGCTTAATTGACATTGAAAATTAAAAATAATCTTAATCAATAAAACTATCACAACTATTACAAACACAGAGAATGGTTAAAAGGCAAAAATTTTTCATTAAAAATGTTAAATTAAATAGAGAAAGATTGAATGTCTTAAAACAATTAGATATGTATTCATTTAATTTGGAACAAAGCACTAGGAAGTACAAAATTGACACCGAACACTTGCAATCCAAACTTGACCACCTACAAGAGAAGTTAAGTTCAATGACTAAGAAATATAATACCTCTGAACAACTAATGAGGGAATATGTGTTGGCGATGAATGATCTGGTGAAGGTGAACTCACAAACCAATAACTGTGAGCACTGTCAACCAACTTCACATGTACTTACGCCAGACCATTCAATGACAACATGTAATGCCACCTTACTGCAGCCATGTGTTAACTTGCATATTCCTAGTAATAACTCTAAAAATCATTGTAAACAAGGTGAAAATAATGACATAATAATATTTTGTGATGAGATTGGAAAAGACCTAGGTAGTTTGTTAAAAGATGAATATCCAGGGCACTCAGTTATAAACAACTGTATGCCAGGATGTTCATTATATCATATAATGAAGAAAATAATAAAATGCAAATTTAATAAGGACACCATATTAGTAATTTTGTTAGGTAATAGAGGAAATGTGAACAAAGGGGAATTGCTCCAATATCATAGAACCTTATCCAGTTTGAATTTAAAACAAATTGTATTGTTTACATTTCCATATAGTACAAGTTTGCCACAGGAAGAAAATTACATACGATACAATATGAATAAGACATTACATAATTTGACATATGATAATAATGTATTTCATTTGATTGACACCAATAACTATGTTGGTAACTATTTTTATTTGACAAAAGATAGATTTTTTGTGGATCGGTACTATATTTCGAACTATTGTAGAAGACAAGTAGCTGTGTCGCTATCATATTTTTTTACTATTACAGCCAAGAATTTGGCTAAGCGAGTTGCCTCTATTGAAAATTGTAATATTCAGTCAAGTTACTCAGCCAATAGTTTGATCACAATTAATGAACCAGTTCAACATTTAAATTAGAGATTGAGACAATAGAGGCAGCCTCTTGCAATAATGTAAGGAAGCCAGATAATAAATCAGGTGAAAGTATTGGGAATTTTGATTGTATCAACCTGGTGCATCAAAATATTCAAGGATTTTTGAACAAAGAATTAGAAGTAGGGCTTTTCCTGAACTGTAACAACATAGATATTCTTTGTATCACAGAGCATTGGCTCAAAAGTCATCAACTAATTTTTAATTTTAGTAATCACCAGGTTGGTAGTTCATTCAGTAGAGTAAATGGCGACGATTCAGTAGAGTAGATGGAGTACATGGCGGCGCATTAATCTTAGTAAATAATCAGCTCAAATTTAAAGAACGCAAGGATATTGTTAGCCTGTCTGTTGAGAGAACAATTGAAATAGCCTGTATAGAATTGGAGCAGTTTATCATATTAAGTGTGTATAAGCCCCCTTCAGGTTTGTATGATTGTTTTGAAAAGATAATGGATGAAGTGTTGCATAAAATCTGTACCTCAAAGAAATCTATAATCACTTGTAGTGATTTTAATATTAATTTGTTAGAAAAATCTCTGTTAAGTACTAAAATTATAAGCTTGTTTCAGTCATACAATCTTGAAAACAAATTTTTGGAGCCCACTAGAATAACCCAGACTAGTGCCACTTGCCTAGATAATATTTATACAGATATTATACCAACCCACAAAGAAATTATTAACTTATTAGATTCAGATCATTGCGGGCAACTGATCACAATTCCAAATGTAAACAAAAAAGTAGCTAAAAAGGATATCATTGTTAACCCAAAAACTAAAAGTCGCCTAGAAACTTTTAAAATTAAACTCTCGACTAAATTACCACTTTTGTCAACTAATGATGACCCCAATCAACAGTATAACAATTTTTTTAGTATGTATTGCACACAGTTTAGTACCACATTTGTTCCTAAGACTATCTCGGTTAATAATAACGCTTCTTTCAATGACTGGGCCACCATTGGTATTCATAAAAGTAGAAAACGGCTATATGAGCTGTATGAAGAGCGAATTTGTATTAATACTGTAGAATTTAATTTGTATGTTAAAAATTATTCTAAAGTTTTTAAAAAAGTATGTGCTATAGCTAAGTCACATTATTTGAGTTCAAAAATTAAAAATAGTAGTAACGTAATTAAAACGACTTGGAACATTATTAATAGCGAAGCAGGAAGGTCTTGCAAGCGAAGTAGTGACTACAGCCTTGCTATCGACGATAATATCATAAAATCAGATACTCAAGTTGCTACAGCTTTTAAAAATTTCTTTGCGGATATTCCTGTATCGACTACTAAAGCGCTGGACTCGTCACCTGCTGCTGCAGATGCTTTACTAAAGGAAAACGTTCCATTCAATGATTCCGAATTTAATTTTCAATATGTCAATTGTAATGATATAATTAAAACGTTTCATATGTTAAATGTTAAGAAGACCGCTGATCTATGGGGTCATTCTGTGGACGTTGCTAAGTCCATTATAACCATTGTAGCTCCTTCTCTAGCTGTTATATTTAATGATTGTATTGACCGCGGTGAGTTTCCTGATCTAATGAAAAATAGTAAAATAATACCATTGTTTAAATCGGGTAGTACATCAGACCCCACTAACTATAGACCAATTTCTGTGCTACCAACCTTTAGTAAAATTTTTGAAAAAATAATTTTGGAACAAATGCAAAGATTTTTCAACAAACATAAGTTATTGCATAATAAACAGTTCGGTTTTACAAAGGGTCGTTCAACTACTGATGCCGGTGTTGAACTTTTAGGACACATTTATAATGCCTGGGAAGATAAATGCGATGCTTTGGGCATTTTTTGCGATTTGTCCAAGGCTTTCGATTGCGTTCTCCATAAAACATTAATCAGGAAACTACACCACTACGGAATCCGGAACGCCTCTCTGAATCTTCTTACGTCATATTTGAGTGGTAGGATTCAAAGAGTTGATGTTAACGGGAAAAGATCTCCCGGATCTGTAGTAAGAATGGGAGTACCACAAGGCTCAATTCTTGGCCCTTTTTTGTTTCTTATTTATATAAACGACTTGCCTTACCTCATAAAGGATAATCATGATGTAGTGTTGTTTGCAGACGACACTTCTCTTTTATTTAAACTAAAACGTCAGCAGCTAGCTACTGACGATGTTAATAGCGCTCTGGCAGTGGTTGTTAATTGGTTTAACGTTAATAATTTACTTCTGAATGAGAAAAAGACCAAATGCATTAAGTTTACGTTACCTCATGTTAGACAAGTGGAAACTAGTGTACTTATCAAGGATGAAGAGTTGAAACCGGAAGATAACACAGTGTTCTTAGGCTTAACTTTGGATGCTAAGCTTCAGTGGGGCCCTCATATAGATAAGTTGTCAAAAAAACTTAGCTCTGCAGCATACGCCGTCAGAAAAATTCGTGATTTGACTGATTTAGAGACAGCCCGTTTAGTTTATTTTAGTTATTTCCACAGTGTGATGTCGTATGGTATTCTCTTGTGGGGCCATGCCGCCGATATTCAGTCAATTTTTATTTTGCAAAAGAGGGCAATTCGATCAATTTATAAACTAAGTCCCAGACACTCCCTCAGAGAAAAATTTAAAGATATTAATATACTTACTGTGCCCTCTCAGTTTATTTACGAAAACCTTTTGTACGCGCATAAAAATATAAAATTGTTTAAAAAATACAGTGATATCCACAACATAAATACGAGGAACAAACATAAATTTGTTGTTCCAGCAACGAGGCTCAAAAAAATAGGGGGTACGTTCACATGCCAATGTATACGTTATTATAATAAACTCCCAAACGATGTTCAAACACTAAGCCTCAATAAATTTAAATCTTTTGTAAAACGTAAGCTATCTCTGAAAGCTTACTATAATGTTAATCATTACCTTGAAGATAAAAAGGCTTGGGATTAAGCTGCTCCAATTTAATTTGCTCAGTGAGTGTCAAAATTTTTCTTTGTTTCATTTATTTATTGTTTATTCCTTTATTTTATACACTGACATTTGATGATTTGACATTATTATTTATATTTTATTAATTTTTAATTTTTTTATACTTTACATTTTTTTTTATTATTATTTTTGATTTGTGACATTTTATGATTTCATTATGATCTCATTAATTTAATTTTGTAAATATTTTCTAGTCTGTAGTTGTTTATTGTAAATGTGAGGACCATGTGGACCATAACTTTTATTTACTTTGTTTGTTTTTGACGATTGTCTGGCAGTTTGAGTACTATAAGGGACCTACACAAATGTCCTTTTTTTTGGTATTGTTCGTCGTTTCGTTGAGCTCCTTGGGTTTTGAGTCGAGCTACACGATAACTGACAAATGCGTGCACTGACTGGACAGGTCCACTCAATCTGTGTGGTGCTTTCTTAAAAAGACCATTTCAGACACTAGTCTGCATAGTCCTCATGTAAGTTGACCAAGATATTTTGTCTGGACCTTAAAAGAGACTATGACCTCTGAGTTTGTTTCGGCTGTTTCTTCTCAGAGTAGTCGGATACGAAACACCGACCTCATCTAGTTTTAAAAAAAAGACGTGTAAAAGTGTTTGTGAAAACCTACTTGCAAAATAAACATCATTTATCATTTATCATTTATCATTTATCAATAGAAACGAAGTAGGTACGTCTTTGTGAGGAATTAATATCATTTATTAGGCTAACCTTAAAAGTTTTAAAGAATCTAACGACATTATTGATTACGAAATGCTATTACTTCTACGGCATTTTTTTAAATGATGAAATATTCATTTATTCATTCATATAACAATTTGCATTGTGTTTGAATGATATTAGTATCATTTAGAAAAAGGCCGACAAAGTAATAGAATTTCGTAATCAATGTCGTTAAATTCTTTTTGAAATGTTGGAGTGATAGATTTATATAAAAAGAAGGTGTGCATATAAATACACACATATGTGGCTAACATGACTTTTACGTAGTATTTATTTTAATTTAATATAGCTCCGTTCGTACACAAGTCCTGGAAGGCAGTGTCCTAGTTAGAGAAGAGATCAATATATATAACGTGTCAACCAGAAATAAAAATAAACAATGCTTAGTCAAATTTTAACCACTGGGTGACCATGTAAACTGATGATGTACCAATAAATCAGTGTAATTAAATCTAGCCAAACAAAATAATAAGTGTACTCCATAAAATACAAATTAATGTGAATATTGAGGAAGGATTGCGTTACATATAATTTTACAATGCCTTAAATAATAAACATTATTACACTTGCATTTACATGCAACAAAAAAACGTTTTAAGAAATCAAAACTGAACTCCACAAACGAGATGTCACTGCCACCGAAGAGGTTTTATTATTAAGTTAGACCGGTCAAGGGGAGCGTACTCCAGACGGTTGGATGTAGTGCATTGCAGGCTTTTTACACTACGTATACCTCTGTAGTATAGTGGAACAAGCATTGTACGCTGCTCAAAGCGGGAGCGCCCTTTACTTGGGATAATAACGTTATGTAAGCTGAAATTTTCGTAAGGAACAGTTGCAAAAATCGCGTTGCTCTTGTTAGGGAACTGCAAAATTTGCCTCCGTACAAATCTCAGCTGAAAAATAACGTTATGAATATCTTTAGGACTATTTCAATGGTAATTTTGAAAAAGTTTTTCGGAATTTTTTGTTAACGCAATGGATTAATATACTGGCTACTCGGGTTCAAAATACTACCTTTTTATTTTTCAACATATAAAATGTTGAAATAATTAATCTACAAGATCATTCACGGCCACCTATATGCGGGTGTGTGGACGGCGAGTAATTGGTGGCTAACCGTCCGTCCGTCTATCGACGACAGGCCGTGTCGACGGCGCGTTCGTGTTCCAAGCGCGCCTCATAAAGATGTCAGCAAAGCAGAGTAGCCTGCCAGGGCCAGCGTCTGCCGGGGTTGCGAGTTGTTCGAAAGAGATACCGCAATTCTGGAACAGAAAGGGCAAAATAAGGAACATGGGTGGGTTTTAGTCAATAAAAGTTTGACACTACCCCACGCTCCGCTCAGAGTGGGGCAAGCTATTTGATGATTACCCCATCCGCAAAAAAAATCCTGGCAACATTATCTTATTTTTTCACAAAATACAACATGTGAATTCCCTGAATGCGGTCTGTGGGACATTACGAAAGCGGTGGAAGTTATTATGATTTCCCATAACAAAAAATGATCTTTAAATAATCATGTAATTACTAACACAACACCAACTTACCCCAGCCAGTAAACACGACAATTGTTTTTCTTACAACAAACAATTTGGCACCACAAAATAAATCACGCCACAAAGTTATTTTCGTGCACAACACGGCGCTTGTAGCACAGCAATCAATGTCACAATGACCATCCGAAATCTGATTAATTCATCTAACGAACTCTATTATTTATCGCTAAGCATTCATTAAATTCGACACGGGCTACTGACACTGACGTCAGGCCCGTCAGACCAACAGAATTCGCTGTAGTGTGGTCCCCATCATAATTATCTGCAGAATGCCGGTAGTTATTAATTTTGTCAGTGATTTTGTCGTGTACATTATTGTGGTGTATGTTTTGATTTGGCGATGTGAGGGTGTTTTGTAATTAATGTTTCCTTGTTCGTGATTTTAATTATGATTTTGTGATTTTCTTGAAATGGGTTTTTTGATAACGTTGTTTTAATATCGTCAACGTTTTTGTTTGTGATGGTAGAAAGTATGTTAGTGTTTTTTTTAAATGAATTATGTGTTTTTCTGCACTGTGCACTGTGTATCTGGCTAAACGCGGATATGGCGCATTAAAGTTTAGACAAAATGGTTGCTAAGGTTGGTCATATGAAACCAGATAGATAGATAGATAGAATATTCTTTATTATGTACACCATACAAATAACAAGAATAACATTAAACAACTTTAGACCAGGGTCGATAATTTTTGAAACCAAAAAAAATTACAGTAGGATGAAACCCATTAGAAAAGGAGGGGAATATTATAAAAATGAAAGGATAAATAAATTACGGGCGATCTGAAGTCGGGAAGGGGGGGGGTTTTTCTCGATTTCCGGCAAAACTAAAAGTCCTATCGAAAAAAGTCAAACGGCAAAGTTGTAGGTAATAAAAAGATCTAAAACTATTACATTCACACTTTTTTCACATAACCTCAAAATTTATGTGAAAAATTCAAAAAACCAAGTTTTTGGTTTTTTATCTTTTACATAAATTGTTTTTTTATAACGAAATTTAGTGAAAACTTAGTTTTTTATGTCCCAAATACGCTGTAATTTATTTGATTAAAAATATTAATTTTTTCACCTTATATTGAATTAATATCGAAAAAGCAGCCTCATTTTCAATCGAAAATTCTGACGTCAAAATATCAGCTTTTTTTAAAAAGATTGTATGTTTTCTGTTCGTTGAAATCTCTACTTTCCGATGGTGAAAAAATTTTTATATGTTACTATAGTAAATCTTCTCTCTGTATTTTTTTTCACTTTTTATTAATTTTAATTTTAAAGGCTTCTACCCTGGTCTACTTATAAATAGGGTGACACAATGGGCGGTCTTATCGCTAAAAGCGATCTTTTCAAGACAACCTATAAAAAAAAAAGAAACCAGGGCTATCCGAAAGCGCGGTGACACACAGAACAGAGAAGAATTACAAGGGAAAAGAGAACAGAGAAGAATGTTAGAGGAAAGGAAAGGCCTATACCCAACAATGGGTGATTCTTGACTGAAATGATGAAGACTACATGTGTTTCACGTGTTAAAAGTAAAGTCGGTCAGTGGGTCATCTTAGGGGAGTCACTTTCTCAAGCAACCATATATTTTTAAAACTTAAAGAATAACTGTTGTTCTCTTTACGCTAACAAAAGGCACGTTTTTCTATGTCACGCCCATCATTAGTGATTACCAAATTGTACTTTGTCGCTACTAAGAAAAATAAAGCAACAAAATCTATTACACACAATTTTTTTTTCATATTCCTTCCAGTTATTTACTCAATGTTTCTTTGAGACTATTTCTTGCCAATAATCAAGACCTATAATTAGGTTATTTTGTTCTTTCTCCAATAACAAACAAGTGACAAAAAAATATTTAGGCACGAAATTAACCGGCTTTCTTCGTTTGTTTTCTTTGGTTGTATAAACAAATTTTAATTAATTCGAAGGTGTTTTGAAACAAGAAGCCTGTTTATAATCTTAGCAACAGTACCTGTTTATATTTTGATTGCCGAGAATTTGTAGGATTTGACGAAAAACAATGTTGTTTATGAATGTTCTTAATTAGAAGATGTTGGTTGTTGAAATGGCACGGGAAAACAGTATTTATGAGTGACGTGACTCATTCACCTTGTTTGACCTCTGAGTTTGTTTCACCTGTTTTTTCTTAGAGTAGGCGTGTCATCATCTGCCTAGACTTTTTCCAACTATGTTGGGGTCGGCTTCCAGTCTAACCGGATGCAGCTGAATACCAGTATTTTGCATGGACCGACTGCCTATCTGACCTCCACAACCCAGTTACTACTGGGTAATACGATACCCCTTGGTAAGACTGGTTGTCAGACTTTCAGAACACTGACTACCTGTAACGACTGTCAAAGATCTACAAATGACAGCCAGGACCAACAGCTTAACGTGCTTTCCGAGGCAAGGAGGAAACTCGGTATGTAACGGGTGGTCACCCATACACAGACCAACCTAGGCAAGCGCGGCTTAACCTAAAGATCGACCCGAGCGGTTGCTAAAACACTAATAATCTAGTTTATTTTTTAAACAAAACGTGTGCTTGAATTTTTTTTTTTTGCATAATCAACATCTTTTATCATTTTCCCTTAAATAAATGATAATAAATGCATGTTAATGAGGTCGTTAATACCTGGGCGACGAAAATTGACTCTAGTAAAAATAGACATAACGGTTTATTCCAGCTAAAAGACTAGATTCACTACTTATACTGCATATTTCATAGTAAAAATTTATTTCATGACTTTTTAAACATCTGGGGGCCAATTCTCGATTTTAGAGATGGTGTCGAACTCGACAAAAATGTCTAATGACGTAATTTTTTCGACAAATTTTAAAAGTTGCTATTCTGGGGATCTCGAATTCGACATTTGTCGAAGGTTGACGTTCGAGTTCATGTCGAGTGCTTCTGAGCAGTAGAGATGCCATGTCGATTGTAGAGATATGTCATTTCTGAGTGAGTTTGTTGAATTTTTGTTAGATTGTTATTGCGTTACATTGTGTTTTATTGTTTTATTGGACGAGTTTATTAGCATCTTCATCTTGGAGTTGTTGGAAAATAGCGAGCAACAGGCTAATTCACGGCGACAACAGCCCATTTATCCCGCCGTCGATAGTTATGACTTGAGCGAAACAAGTACCTAATTAAAAACTTCAGATTAAATAAAAATGTAAACAAAACAAAAAACAATTTTCAAAAGATTTGAAGGAACTGAAAATTCTTCAACTGTCAAGCTGATTATTTTTAGACTAAACGTTTCGTTTTACATAAAGAATTAAGTTTGGTCAGCGTTTTAAAACAAAATCATAAATTCACTTATAGTTACATAAAATGGAACGTGCGATTGTTCCTAATGGTAACATTATCTTCACTCGACTCGACATTTTCGTGAAATTTATTTCTATTTTGACTGAGAATACGGAATTCTGCTCAGTTCGACATTTTTTGTAGAGATAGAGATATTTTTGATAGGCATAGAGACAGACTTTGAATCTCGAACTCGAGATAAATGGCTAAAATCGAGATTTATTTCTATTTTGACTGAGAATACGGAATCCTGCTCATTTCGACATTTTTTGGTAGAGATAGAGATATTTTTGATAGACATAGAGACAGACTTTGAATCTCGAACTCGAGATAAATGGCTAAAATCGAGAATTGGCCCCCTGAAGTGCATCAAATCCTTCCTACTATCTACACTAATATTATAAAGAGGAAAGATTTATATAATATTATAAATTCGAATGTTTGTGAAGACGGATGTATGGATGTTTGTTACTCTTTCACGTCAAAACGGCTGAACGGTTCTTGATGAAATTTGGCACAGAGGTAGATTATAGTCTGGTATAACACATAGGATCCTTTTTTTTCGAGATCACGCTGGCACCAGCTAGTCCTACTAATATTATAAATGCGAATGTTATGTATGGATGTTTGTTACTCTTTCACGTCAATTATCTGGAGGGTATGTCCTTTTGACCTCCACATGGGCTACAATGACGTCTTGAAGCAGGTTTGTTTTAATCTTATTCCAGTGTGGGTAAGAAATGGCGCTAGATCTAGTATAGCTCTGTCTCTTTCCTACACTGGAGTCTCAATCAAACAATCCTGCTCTGAGACGTCATGATAACCGGTGTTGCGAGTTGTGCTTAAGAGATACCGTGGCCCTGGAATATAAACGGCAAAAGAAGGAACATGGGTGGGTTTAAGTTAGTAAAAGTCTGACACTCCCTTCGTTCTACCCAGATCGGGGGAAAGTTATTTAATGATTACCCATCCACAAAAAAAAACTAGTAACCCCACAGTATTCAGTTACTGGCCAACACATTGATCTTGAGTAACACTGGCTGTTAAACTTTCGGACATCCTAAACGCATTATCTTTTTGTCCACCACAAGAGGTCGGTATAAAGTGGTTCTTAACGCCTCCCTTACGCTCGCTAAGTTGTTATTTTTCCCTTATGAAATTATTGTCACAGTTTTTTCTTTGTCCATCTATTTTGATGCGGCTTAGTGTTTGGATGTGTATAGTGGTTTGTTTTTTTATTCGTCATAGAAAGAAATTTGGCCCGTCTAGGAATTTCGTGACATTTACAAACATTTAAACTCACATACACAAACAGACATCTTTTATTTAACTGGAAGAATAATTTTCTTTTACATACTTAATTCTCAATTTTTAAAAGATACAAAAAATACTTACCCACCGGTATCGGGCACAGAGTCCAAACTACCGGTGGTCCATAGTGCCAAATTTCATCAAGATCCGTTTATCCATTTTGACGTGAAAGAGCAACAAACATCCATCCTCAAAAACATTCGTATTTATAATATTAGTAGGATTTGTTCACAGCACAAAGAGACTACAGAGTTGAGTATATGGTTGCAATTTCAACTCGATATCTCCATTCGTGTTCCCGAGATAAAGGGTCCTGACAGAGTAAGGGTTTTGTTTTTGAGGTACGGAACCCTAAAAATAACATAATATCTATACTTTTGTAAAACTTGAAGGTAAGATCAACCAAGACATCATGGCGTAAAAGTAGGTACACGTGCTCCATTCATTTCACTTATCTTTAATTCCCCATTTGCTGCTTTCCCACACTTTTCTATAGACAATATTTACTCTATGGAGGGAGAAATAGAAACTGTTCCTGTTTAAACATACCTTAATCTTTTGCGATGTTTTTCTTCAAAGCCGCTTCTTTGATGTAAGATAACAATCGGTCTATTCATCTACTGACCGCTTTTGAGCCAGGACTTAGAAAAGCGTTATATTTTATTTTATCTCATCATTCAATATCATATTTCTGCTCAATGCTATGAATTATTTAATCAAGCTGGCGCTCGCGGCTTCCCTCGTGATGATCGAAAAAAAATATCGTATGTGTTCTTCCAGACTATAATCTACCTCTGTGCCAAAATTCATTAAGATCCGTTCGGCCGTTTTGACGTGAAGTAACAAACATCCTTACATCCATCCATCATCACAAACATTCGCATTTAAAATATTAGTAGGATAAGTAGAGGATTCAATGTTTGTTTTCATTCTTAAATATTTAATTTGCATGTCTTATTGGCAAAATAACATCGATGTAATGTACAAAGTCCGAGCTAGTTGAAGAGGTGTATCAAATCCTAATAGAATGTGTCAGGACCGAAGCTGAAAAAAACGTATTTTATACTGTTTATGGCTATAATTTTTTTGAGACTTTATTAATGTAACCGCATTCTGGGATATCCATTGTCCAAGGAGGCCAAAATGTTATTTAAACTAGTTGTTTTTATGTTAATAACGTACATAGGATTAATCTTTGTTTTTTTTCATTTTCATGTGTGCATCGATGGAGATGCGTGATCATGTGTGATCTAATCTCCATTATTTATAAAAAAAAAGTAATGTCTTGACTTAATAACTGTTAATCAAAAAATAGGTTTGGTTTTTAATGAAAATGATTTGATCAAATAACTAATATTAGATTTATTTTAGTTGTATGTGTATTAAATTCTATTAATAATTTGATTATCTAAAAGCTACATCTACAAACAAAAACAGCTATGTAATAACAGTAACGCAATTACGCTTAACGGTAAAATCAAGTCCCATCATAAATCTTCTAAGTACAGGCACGTCTAGATAATATAAAACTACCCGCGACACCCGCGACATAATTGTGTTACAACAAGTCGCGAGTTCTGCTCACCGCACAAAACGTCGTAAGTCACGGCCCAACACCTGCTACAGTCAGAACCAATTACAGTAACATTGCTTTACTAACGTGCGTGACATACGGACGTGATGTTCGGACAGCTTGAAAGATGTTCGATACCAATTTATGAGTGTACTCAATTCAACCTTCTAAAAATTACAAAATGTTTGAAATAAAATATTATCACATAATATGTTTTTCCAAAATAAACTTTTAATTCCAGGTGTTGATTGATTTGATAAAAATCCAACGAGGCAGTCAGTAGATAAATATTAACCCATGGTATAGAACGTGGATCCACGATAAATCGACGTCAAGTATACGTAAAGGCCACCGCCTGCCGGGGTTGCGGGTAGTTCGATACAGATGCCGCGGCCTCGGAACATAAATAGAAAAAGGGTTATTTGATGAATTCCCTTAAGCAAATAAATTAATAAACGAGGTAACCCGCCATTCTGAGCCAGTAATTTAAAATCCCCCAAATAATGGAACTCAGATCCAGCCTGTCCCTTTGTCCTTTGCTGTCTTCTCCCAGCGACGGCCTAAGCCAAGGCCCGTACAAATATAACTATAACTTTCCGTACCTATTAGTTTTATGACCCTGGCTGGAGGCCTTAAATCAAGGCATCCACAGGGCTGACCGGTTAAGCAGATAACGACCTCATAGGTCGAACTCCGAGATGCTATTAAAAAAAAACACGGAAGTCTAAAGCGTGTGTCGCGCGAAAGTGTCCACACCACTGACGTTCTTCACTTCAACATCTATAATATGTACAGCACCCTAATCACAATCCAACAAATCACCCAACAAGCTCGCCATTCTTCACAACACTACACTCAACTCTTAATCCAGCGCACGTAAATCATCGTACCAACTTAAAACACACAAATAACAAGTTTGATACAGCGCGCGCAGTCTGCGCCCCAAGTTAACGCTAATTTGCATACATTATCATCTCAGGTGTTTCGACTGATGCGAGTGTCGACGCGACTTCCTCGAATATACGTGCGAGTCTACTAGTAACGAGTATGGATTTTAGTAGAGGGTTCTGTAGTTTAGAGATGCGGCATTTTGATAGGCTAAGCAAGAACAGGCTCGTGGTTTTTAGGGTCCGTAACTCAAAAAGAAAAAACGGAAGCCTTCAGATCACTTTTTTGTCCTACTTTTTAATTTTCTATCTGTCAAGACCCTTTATCTCGGGAACGCGTGTACGTATCGAATTGAAATTAAAACAATTTCTGTGCTCTATTTGTGCTGTTAAAAAATAATCTAGCCGTAATAGCTAGCCATATTATGGCTGTTTACGTTGTAAGTTTGTACGGAACCCTCGGTGCGCGAGTCTGACACGCTCTTGGCCAGTTTTTTTTAAAGGTCTAGCAATCGTTGTCAAGGTTGGTTTGTGGATTTGTGATAACAGGAGAGCCTTTTTTTTTCGGGTGGGAAATCATCCAATGACTTCCCCCGCTCTGGGCGGAGCGGGGGGCATGTCAGACTTGTACTGACTAAAACCCACCCATGTTCCTTCTATTGCCCTTCACGTTCCGAGGCTGCGGTATCTCTTTTGAGCAACCCGCAACCCCGGCAGGCGGAGGCCCTGGCAAGCCCCTCTGCTTTGCTGACTCTCTTTGAGGCGCGCGCGAAACACGAACGCGCCGTCGACACGGCCTGTCGTCAATAGACGGACAGACGGTGAGCTACCCATTGCTCACCGTCCACAGGCCCGCATGTACGGTGGCCAGGAGTCGTCTCGCGGCGCCCGGCGCCCTGGGCGTCTCCCGCGGCGGCTGGGTTGGAACAGGAGAGCCTACGTTTCTAATTATGTTGGCCGTAGGTTTCGGCATTCATCAGGAAATATTTGACTATCGTTACGGAGAGTAGCCCGGAATTCTTACTACCAGTTTTAAAATGGGATATGCATAGTTTTTGTTACCTAGCAATTAATAGGACTGTAAGGGAAGCGGTCGCGCAATGTGAAAATACTGATAATTAACAAACAAATTTAGGTATAGGTTAGAGGTACAGGTATTAGTACCTTATTTTGAATTCTTCAAGAGGAGACGATACGGGCCACCGTAGATGCAGGTCTGTGGACGGTGAGCAATGGGTAGTTCACCATTCGTCTGTCTAATGGCACAGTCCAATAGGCCGTGTCTGCTGGCGCATTGGTGTTCCACGTGCGAATCAAATAGATGGAGGCCTGCCAGAGCCACCGCCTGCCGAGGTTGCGGGTTGTTCGTAAGAGATACCGCGGCCCCGGAACATAAAGGGCAAAAGAAGGAACAACCTAAAACCCACCCAGTGTTTTAGACAGTAAAAGTCTGACACTAGTTATTTGATAATTTTCCATCCGCAAATAAGGTAGTATTGAATGATCTAAGTTACAGTAACAAATACTTTTATTATTAAAAAGTTGTTAAAATATTACGTATCAAGCATATATTTATTGTTCTCGTTATAATTATTATCATGTTTACATCATTAAAATTCCACAGCCTTTTCAAATATTTAAAATACTTTTTCAGGGTCTAACCGAATAATTTAATAACATTACGGTCGTACGTTATAAATGTCCAGGGTTGATCTCATTACATTACCAACCCTGCTTTCAGAACTGATCGCAAGAACCTTTTTCATAAACCAAATTACAGAAGGGTTGGCTCGAATATTCGAAATCAAACAATTATTTTACGTAAATTGCATTCCCTTTGCGCTAACAATTCTAAATTAAAGCCAAAGATACACTGGCGGGGGGTTGAGGTGCGGGGAGGGACGAGGGCGCAATTTCCGCGGATCTCCAGATCAATTAATTAGGACGCCCTCTAAATTGAACTGGCCATTTTTAAATTAAGGATGCGGTGCTGGTAGTACCTTTGTAAGAAGACAGGAAGCTTAGCAGTCCTCTAGTTTTTATTTTTTATTTTTTGTCTGAGGAAATAATTTAGCCATTTTTTTTCGGAAGCTTTTTATTTCAAAGTCGTAAACTCCAGAAGGATCATTCTAAATATCTGTTGATGCTATATTAAAACATTTAAAATGTATGAATGTTTTAATCAGTAGTTTTAGTTTCCTGTTCTATAATATTGATAGAATACTAGACGTGCTCAGCGGTTTTACCCACTGCTCAGCTACCCTACCATGACGTCTTAAAGCAGAACTTATTCCACTGAGGGAAAGAGACAAAGCTATACAGGGTGTCTAGCACCATCTCTTTCCCTCAGTGGAATAAGTTCTGCTTTAAGACGTCATGGTAGGCCTACTGGTCACATTACATTTAGGCGTAAGGAAATTAGATGTGGGTGATTCTCAGGCCTATTCGATTTGGACACAAAACTTAATACAAATCGGTCCAGCCGTTTCGGAGGAGTTTGGTAACAAATAGCACGACACGAAAATGTATTAGTTACCTATGTAACTAATACATTTTCGTGTACAATATTAGTATAGATTTAGGACTGCTCTTTATATATAACTTCTATAAGTTATATATAAAGAGCAGTCCTAAATCTATACTTAATATAATATAATATTATAATATATAATATTATAAAGCTGAAGAGAATGTTTGTTTGTTTGTTTGTTTGAACGCGCTAATCTCAGGAAGTACTGGTTCGAATTGAAATATTCTTTTAGTGTTGGATAGTCCATTTCTTGAGGAAGGCTATAGGCTATATAACATCACGCTACGACCAACAGGTGCTGAGCAGCGTGGGTGAAACCGCGAGGAACAGCTAGTCAGGTAATAAAATTACAATAAACCATATTTAAACAATAAGCACATATTTACAGCAAAATCAATAGCTTAAACCCAAGAATTTTCAAATTCATCAATAGAAAAACCGCAGGTATTAAGTGGCCGCTTGTTCTAAGTACTCGCTAAGAACAGGGTGATATATAGCGGGCAGTAATCAAGTGGGCCCCGCCTGACCTGTAATATGTTACCGGTTGTGTCGGATGAACCGGCCGGAACCGTATCGGAAGAAAATAAAAATATTCCGTACAAATATTCGGTGGAGTTAAAGAACTGAAAGACTATGACGTTTTTGCATATTTTTTTTTATGCAAAAAAGTCATAGTCCAGCCAGTTAATAATAAATTAAACTTGGACGAGTGCAAGTCAGACTTGCGACATAAACGGCCATTTATTTTGACTGCGTAGCTTTTTGGGGGTTGATTTTTCATCAAGTTGTGAGTGTGGTTTTAATTTTAATTCGATACTTTTCCGCGTTCCCGCGATAAAGGGTCTTGTCAGACACACAGACAGACGGAAAGCAATGCGATCCAATAATAGTTCCGTTTTTTCCTTTTGAGTTTCAGAACCCTAAAAATAAATAAATATGCTAGCTAGACAGTTGAAATAAAAACTTTAAAACATAGGAGTGTTTTACCCAAAATGAACTCAAAGAGTCAGAAGAAATCCTTACTAATATTATAAAAGCGAAAGTGAGTTTGTTTGTTACGTCTTCACGCCTAAATAGCTAAACCGATTTTGATGAATTTGGTACAGAGATAGTTTGGGGTCCTGGACGGATATAGGATATTTTTATTAAAAAAAGATTCAGATGTGAGGGAGAAAGAGGGAAGAAACGGGAAAACAAAGCATTGCTATTACAATAAATAAGGCTCAAGAGTAAAAGCTACAGGTAGCAGGTATCTGTTAATCAGGAAAGAGTAACTGTGTTACCCCAAATTTAACGCGAGCGAAGCCGCGGGCAAAAGCTAGTATCTTATAAAAAAAGCGTAAATAATAGAAATTTCAAATCTCTTCTCCAGTCAACAGAATCCGTTCAGAAATGCCTAAGGTTACCATAGGCAGACCTATTTGGTAAAGATACACTCAGTTGTGCCGGATTAACTGACATGTGTATGAAATGTTGCCGGGCGTAGTGGCGAGTTGCTGAAATATGTATTTCTCTTGACATCTGTAAACAAGGCTTGTATGTCAGTAAGTGGCTTTAGAATGTTGTATTTGAAATCTGTTTGAATTTAAACCAGCATTTGTCTGATTTTAAATAGAAAATTGTTGAGTTTGCTACATTAATCGCTTGTTGTAGTTCAGAAATTAAAGTGTCTGTATCTAGAATAGAAAGGAAACGATTTTATTAAAAAAATAAGATTAAATAAGTACGTTTTTTAATTAATATATTATCTTTTATCAACATATGCATGTCACCTTTACACAAAACAAAGTAAAAAAAACAGAAGCTAAAACTTGCCACTCTCATCATTTTAAAATATTCTTTAAAAACATTTTCCTAAATAAAACGCTGATACCGCTCATGAAACAAAGTAAGCTGTACCTGATATATGCAGCGTATCTCATATAGCAGAACATACTGTACATATGTACGTCCTGTTGATTTTTCATCTAACAAACAAACAAGTTTATGCAGCACGTCGCCCAACAGACGTTATAAGATGGATAGGGGACAAAATATAAACAGATTTGCCGAATACATTATGAATATTTTATTTATTTGGTGAATTCTTTTGTTGAAGAGTTTTGATTTCATTTCATTTTTTTTTTTTTGCTGAATACACTGTTACAATGGTGTTATAAGAATTACATGTTTCAAGTGATTCTACCGTAAGGCATGCAAAATTTATACAGTCATAGTAATTAATAGATTAATCAAGATAGACATTGGAATAAATTAAATTAAATAAAATTAAATGAAATAAGCACGATACAATTATAATAAGTTGAAATTATTTTTTAAATAATAAAAATATTTAGATTATTTCAATGTCATTCCTAGAATTATTAAAGTACATTAACGGATTAGTTATTAAGAGATAGGTACATGCATAATTCATATAATTGATTTTACTTGATGTCACTGTGAGGTCTTTAGTTTGTCAAAATTATCATTGAGGAAGTCATTCAAGTAATAGTAGCATTTGATATGCATTTGATACTCTATTGTGATTACTTAAGTACGATTAATTAGCTAAATGGTAGGGAAATGGTGATTAAACTCCATTTATATGTGCTATTGAATGGCATTTCAAGAATCCCACACAAACAACCTAGGAAGTTATTCACCAGCCATTAAACTTAACTTATTTGTCAAGTCTACCGCAAGGCACTATTTTAGGATTATTCTTAACCAAACGACACTTTGTCACCGAAATATTTCTACCCTTGCATTCCATTTGCCTTTTATGCGAATATAATCGTGAAGATACTTAACGTGTATGGTGTACAACGACTTGCGAACCACTTGGCCCGTGTTTCTACCTCATTCTAACTTGTAATTTGTTGCGAAACGCAATTATAACGAAGCGCTCGGCAGCTAATAGCCGACCGGAATTTTGCGACTCATAGACAGAGTCTTAAATGTTGAGCTTTAAATAAAATATGGGGCGTTCAGTATTCGAATTTATAAAAGAAAACGCAGAAAATTTGTTTTCCTAGATTAGTTGCCGAAATAAATTAAAATGGTTGATGTAGCTACGGTAGATGATCTTTATAAGTTGGAACAAAAATCATAATGAAAAGTTGGCGACAGTAATTTTCTACGACCAAAGCATTCAAGCCAAAGTTATGCGAATCTTCAATTTACCAAGCAACCAACCTAAAATATTAGGAACGGTCTTAAACAACTTAAAAGTATCTATTTCCCCAAAAGCCACAGCCATAAAGACAAACGGAGCAAAGACAGACATAAATTAGATTAAATCACTTCACACACCATTAGCAAAAACCTTTCTTTGTTTGCGTGTTCAGACCAAATTGATCCTTATGTTCTTATAAATATTGAGGAAACTGGGTCATATTAGCCTGGAGATTTGGAAGAAGTATCTAGTTACCTTATGGGGGATCATGGTGAAGTTAAAACAGTAAACAATTAATCAGCTGTGATGAAGGTGTGATATGACAACAATATTAATGTATAGGGAGACTAAACATTCTAATGAGTTAATATTATTATGCTAATAGGAGGAGAAACCAGAACAGAACACCAAACAAAGAATATAGATTTCAAGGCATGTCTGGATGTTACAACAACATTATACAAAAACATTCTATCCTGTGAATAACAAACTTAGCCGTACATCATCATCGTCATTTTCCTGCCCTTGTCCCATTCTATTTGGGGTCGGCGCAACACGTTTTCTTCTTCCATTCTCCCCTATCTGACGTCACGGCATCATTTACTCCTTTCTACTTCATATCATTCCTTAACTTACCCGTACATGTAAAATTATATTTAAGGTCCGATTTATGTAACAGGGAACGAGTTTTTTGACAGCAATCAGACACTAAACTAAACATCGGTAGGCTTCATGCAAAATGACTATAACGGTTTGATCGACCGGTAACTAAATCCAACTGTAGCACACTATAATGTCAAAGAATAGTCATTTAAAACATTAATCGTGATTGCCGATACCATTATCAGTAAAACATTTCACTTCAGAAACAAAAACACTAAAAATATATCCCCAAAACAATCAGATCAACACAAAACATTACCTAGCAGCGGTCATAATCTTTAAATTTTATATCCAAGTCGCGTTCAACATCTGCGCCCGAAATGAAGACATTTGCCGTTAAACCAATGTACATTGCGCACGTTAAATGTGCCGTAACGCAGTCCATTGTTTGTTCTTTTACCTATGCGACCTTGGTACGGGGTCTCTAATTAAAATCGGGGACAGTGTTTGTTTAGAAGGGATAGAGAATGACGCTTGACTGAGATCTGTTTAATGGATTTGATATTGTGTTTTGTTCATTGGGCACTAGGTTCTTATGTCTTCTAGATTCTTTGTTTCAAATTAAACTTTATTTTAGTATAAATTAAGTTGATCCTTATGGTTGTGGTTGGACTGAACAGTAGTTTTTCCAAAAACACAACACGTCTGTTAAACCCTGCCAGAATTAAAGGCGAGATGTTATGTTATGTTTATTACCTTGTTTACAACTTTGTCTACTATGTTACGAACACAGGATTTAGGATTGTGGAACTAGCGATCGTGCGTTTCTTAAATTAAGTTTCGGCTCTGTTTTATTTTGGAGTATGTTCCAAAGAAGATGGAAAAACGACATTGTTGCCCTTATGGGTAAAATCTGGATGGGGTTGGCACAGGAGCTTGAAGATTTGCACTAATGAAGAATAGCTTGTACCCACGCAGTAACTGAACTCG
This sequence comes from Ochropleura plecta, assembly GCA_905475445.1. NCBI lineage: Eukaryota > Metazoa > Arthropoda > Insecta > Lepidoptera > Noctuidae > Ochropleura > Ochropleura plecta. Next base: position 2,763,184 of record FR997728.1, read on the forward strand.
GACTGGTGTTGATGATAACTATGAAGTTTTTAAGGGTACCAAATAAATAGGTACAACCATTTGATTACTGTTAGTATTATATCAACATACTAGTAATGCCATCTAAATCATATTCGTGTCACTAATGTCAAGATTGTATGAACGAAGTATAAAAAATAAAATTCATTCATTCGTTCGCTATCTGTCTCACAGACACAACGTTGTTTGATTTATAATTACACATTTGAAATGATACTTTCGTCCACAAAAGCCATTAATGAAGAGTTGAAGTTGAAATGATACTTTTAAAAGTCAATCTTTAACCTACAAATGATATTGCTTTGTAATCTCCGGTTGACATAATAGGAACTATTGGAGGTTGCACCAACCGCATACAATTTCCGCCATCACACACAACAACAAATCAATGACAACAACCACAAGAACCAACCGTTTGAAGGCGCGTCAAGCACTTGCCATTTCCGTGACAACCGCACGCAATCCTTCGTCAACCACAAGCTTAAGGTCAACCACAACTGTTTTATCCCGTAATTTGTCCTTAATGATGTTCTGGTTGCGACGGATACCGCCATATTATTGAATTGTAGGTACCTATATGGAAATATCCTGGCTGAGATTGAACACGATAATATATGGAATTGGATGGTTATGTGAATGTAGATGTTATATGGCAACATCCGTTGTGTGTTATGTGTGAATATGTATGTTCGATTGCTATATTGCTTTATATACTAGGTTTGTATTAGGACACAAGTATTTCGCAAAGTTTCTGATTACTTTGTACATTATTGGCTTATCTTGTTCAATGAAACTCTCGTCTAAAATGACGTGAACGATTTGATTGCTTTAAACAATGCATTAACAGGTTATCGTTAGATCAAGCATTATATTTTTGAAAAATGTTACACCACAGACTACCTACAGTACTGTTTCTCCTCCTTTAAATCCGTCCAAAGGTTGTCTTGAAAAGATCCCTTTTAGCGATAAGACCGCCCATTGTGTCACCCTATTTATAAGTTGTTTAATGTTATTCTTGTTATTTGTATGGTGTACATAATAAAGAATATTCTATCTATATTAGACAGAGGGACCTGCCAGGGCCTCCGCATGCTGGGGTTGCAAGTTGTTTAAAATAAATATTTATTTATTTAACACTTGAAGCACGAAGTACAGAGGCGGACTTAATGCCATAGGCATTTTCTACCAGTCAACCTTTGGGTGATGCAGAGGAGTGTAAAACAGAAAAAAGATTAATTATTGAAATACCGCGGCCCCGAAACATAAAGGACAAAAGAAGGAACATAGGTGGGTTTTAGCCCGTAAAAGTCTTACACTTCCCTCCTCTATCCATAGCGGGGGAAGTTATTTGATGATTTTCTAATCGCCAAAAAAGCACAGAATAGAGCTGTGTAAGTGGTGTACCTATAGCATTCCATATTTCTTCAGGTAAACTAAACTAACACCCAAAAATCATAAAGGGTTTTATCACGCTTGCTTAGTTTAATCCGTAGATGGCTGATCCTTTGCATATCGAGTTTCCTCCATGCTTCTGAAAACATGTTAAGCCGTTGGTCCCAGATGCCATTTATAGCTTTTTGACAGTCATTGGGCCAAAGGTCTGCAAACCAGCTTACCAAGGGGCTTCGTATTACCCAGATCTGTACAACTGCGTTGTCGTGGTCAGATAAGCAGTCACTCCCTAAAATGAATTCAGCTGTATCCTGTTTGTCTGGAAGCTGATTCCAACATATTTGAGAAAAGGCTAGGCAAATGATGATGTACAAGTTCAAATAGTATGTAGGTAAGATTTATGATGAAACTAGCTTCCGCCCGCGAATTCGTCCGCGTGGCATAGTTACTTTGGGCTAACGCTACACACTTTAAAAAAATATTCGTCAAAAAAAATGCCCGTCTCCAACTATCTCTGTACCAAAATTCATCAAAATCGGTTAGGCCATTTAGGCGTGAAGACGTAACAAACAAACGAATTCACTTTCGCTTTTATAAAATTTGTTAAGGATATCAGATTCTGAAGCCTTTTTTAAACCCAATCTCAGTTTCTGAAACGAGGATCAATAAATCAAGTTGGTGGCTAACTGAGACATTATTAAAGACCTCACTGTGCTGACCTGTCCGCTGCGACCTATCAATATCGAGACACCTACCGTTGCGTCATATTTCGCACGCGTTACAATGTACGTGCAAGTTATCGGAGATGAGAGATTTGAGGGAGGTCTTCGATAGTTAGAATAAGCAGTATGAACGTTAGGTCTCACCAGTTTGAACTGTTTACTTATGATAAAATATTTAAATGTATGTTTATTTTATGATTGTCATTTTTTTTCCTGATTTGTGTTTTCTTCACACTGTGTCTACTATTCAATCCAACTTTTCTCTTGCAGTTCTGCTGGAAGAAATTCCCAATGAAATAAGCAGTACCTCTGTGCTCTTCTGTCTTAATGTAATGTCCTGTCAAGTATTTTGTGTGTTCATAAATAAAGAAATAATGTATTAATCATTCATAGTAAACTGCTTTGACAAATCGGATATTCAATACATGGTTTTAATATGCTCACCTTATTTTCTTCATGTTCGCAAGAAATGCTACGTTTTGCTTAAAATAATCTATAAACGTTCCAGTTACAAATTATAGAGCGATTTTTGCCAGATAAAAATGTAGTTAAAAATACAGCTAAACCGCGTTCAAAACTTGTCACTGTCATAACGCTAAGAGACTTCTGATTTTTAGGATTCATGTGCGTATTATATAGTTATCACTTACTTCGGTAAAGAAAAATATCGTATGGGAACCAGTATATCTTAGAGATAAACGGCATGTAAAGCAAAGTCAAAGTGTCAATATATATATTTATTTTTAAGTAATAGTTAGTAAGTTTTTTTTTTTTTATTTAAGTAAGTGTTATATATTAGAATATAAGTGTTTTGGTTTCATGTACTGTTAACTTATAGTGTTTTAAGTAAATAAATAAATAAAATTATTATTATTAGTGGCATAATAAGTCTGACACCATGTTAGATACTAACCATACTATGAAGAAGAACATTTCATGTCTTTTAAATGCCGTTGATCGTGTTGCCGTGATCACATTTTCATCGGTGTAATACGCTTTTAGTCATACCCTGTATTTAATGATCTCATTAGTGTTAAACACACCTGCAAACCCACTGCCAACTAACATCAATCCACCGCAATCAAACAACTTCAAATTCAAACCGAATCAAACCCGACTCCACCCGAACAGTTCCGAAGCTTGCACCACACGCCAACTTTCTACAGGACACGTTCTGATGCGATACATCAGCGTACTATTGGCACGGTCGTACCCCCACCCCTTCCTACAGCCCTCCTCCCAATGTCCCCCATTTGCATGTAAATTGAATAAGGACGACGTAGCACAGCTTTGGTCGAGAAACGAACGCTTCCAGTTTGTCCTTTCAAGATGTCACATGTAACGGTTTGGGGATAAAATGTTGGTCAGAGTGTGTATTGATTGCTGAACTGACCTGCAACAATAATACTTTCAAAATTTTGTTGTTAACTGATGTTTGTTTCCTTTTTTTGTGGCTTTGTTGCTGAATGTTTGAGTAATATCAGGCACTATATTGATAACAAGCTGTTGACCTATATCAGCGTGAAATTATTTTACAATATTGCTTCCTTATTTGATCGGATTTTGTTAACAATTAGATGTGTTTTAAATTGTTTTGGACTATTCCTAATATTACATGATATTGTTTTTTTTTCTGTTAGAATTACTGTAAGTAGAAAGTTGTAATTTTGAAATTACAAAAACTCAATTATATTTACTTGTACTGGAATAAATATCAAAACACATTATCCCCGAAGAGTTAGTTGGAGGTGTATGTTTGGACTCTGGTCTGCTATGGAGATTTAAAAATATTAAAACTCTATAATGTTTGCCTTGGGACTTGAAGTTAAACCGAATAATATAATCTTACTAATATTATAAATGCGAATGTTTGTGAGGATGGATGGATGTATGTATGTTTACTCTTTCACGTCAAAACGTCTGAACAGATCTTGATGAAATTTAGCACAGAGTTGAATTATGGTCTGGAATAACAGATAGGAAACTTTTTTTTCGATATCACGCGGGCGAAGCCGAGGGCGCCAGCTAGTGTTTAATATTTACGCTTTCCAAATACATTGAGTAGCAATTTATGCAAAATATTGCACTTCAGTAAATTAATCGGTACTTTTGACACAATTTTGTGTACTAGGATCTTATTTATGTATAGGTTAAAAAGGTCTAACAGCAAGCGTTCTTTGGTTAACCAAAAAGCTGCCCTTCTCACATACAGGCGCAAATTTATTTGTCATTTTTATTTATTGCGTTTTTAAGGCTTTTTTTCTAAATCTTTTACTAAAATTATTTTTTAAGGTTTTCTTGTTATTGTTATGCTAAATTGTAGTGGAATTCTAATAACAATAAAAAAACATAAATTGCAAATCAGCAATATTTTTTTTTATAAAAATAAATATTTAATAATAACAAATATGAGCCCGATAATATAATATAATATGCTTAATAATACGTTCTCAAACTATACAAATTAATACCAACAAATGAATAGCTTACGATCAACGCTACGGCGTAGCCACGTGAGCTACGTCGTAGCCCATAGTGTTGCTACGTCGTAGCCCGTAGCAGTACTACATTTCAATTGCTTCGGTTTGATTCGGTCGTACAAAGTGTTATTGGGTTCTTCCATTACTTCCCGGTACTTGCTAATAGACTTGTCCTCTATTACATGGGACTTAAATATAACTGACTGACTGGAAATTTAGTGGGTGTGCTAGTACTCGTAAATAGTAAAGGTTTTTCAATTCTTTAGTGGCTGCTGTACTAGTATGGGACCACAGTCCTTTACGTATAAGGTGGCAGTCCCACTTAGTTCGTACGTGGATAGCTAGATAGGTAGTTGATATGTAGAGCGTTTTTACCCATTACTCGAATTACCTTACTCAAATATTTTACCTAAAAACTTTATTAAATCCAATGAAATACATCAAAATGATATTTTACTATTTCTTGTGCTCAAATCTAACAACCAGTTGAATAAAACCATAATATTCTGCTACTTATTTCATTTCTCACCATAATTCCCGACTAAAAACAGATGTGCAATATGTAGCTTAAAACACACACACTATCTTACACAACCACTACACATTTCATACGTTCCTTATTACGTTTCAGTACCTCAGGACACAATACGTGTGAAAATATGAAATAATCGCATTACAAGTTGGGACGTCTGAGGTGCTATAACAGCACTTGGGCGCGTTAAGAGCATTACTGGGCTCTCTAAATAATGTATTGTTAGGGTGTAAACGGGGAGTCGGTGACCGACGTATGGACTTGGTATTTCTTGAGGGTTTTTGGCTTCTGTTTTGTAATTTGAAATTATTTTGAATAACTTATTGTAAAGGCTTTTTTGCCCTCGCAGGTGCGAAGGGGACAAACTTTTTAGACTGACTAAAACCCACTTATGTTCCTTCTTTTGCCCTTTTTGTTCCGGGGCTGCGGTATCGTTGTTTGTTTTTTTTTTATTATTAATTCATTTTCTTTTTTTTACAGGTAAGTCATGATTTGATTACTTCTTTTGAGCTTGATCCCGGTCTTAAGTATGTAAGTGTTATCTTGTTAGCTTTAGAAAATAAAGCAAAGCAAACTTGAGTCTTGCAACAGCAAGACTCAAGTTTGCTTTGCTTTATTTGTTTTATTTTTAAAAAGAAACATGTTTTTCGACCGCCATCAACAAACTAGGTATGTGCTAAAAATGTGACAAGTTCAGCATTAAAAATACAATTATACATTTGACATAATAACATTATCAATGCGTGGCGACCTCATTAAAAAACCATACGTTATTTTCTATTCATTCCAAACATAAACATAAGCAAAACAGCAAAAACGTAAACGCGAGAAACTTCATTTGCAAAAATGGTTTACCACACATTTTTTCTTTAACAAAACTTTACGAAAAGCTTTAAACGTACATTCAGTGAAACAAAAACGCGACCGTTGCCACCCTAACGAGTGTAAATCTCATCCTTTAATTTAATGAGCTCTAAAACACAGGCTTAGTTGAAAACAAAAGGGTGTTGAACGTCCCACCCCGTCTTCATTAGGGAATCTTTCTTACAAGCGAGTGAGACCCTCGGTTGGCTTTTGAAAAGATGTGCGCACATGTGTTGCGAATTTCGCGTAATTTTGCTCAACAAAGCCTTCAGGTTATATGTTGAGACATTGCGTTTTGTAAAGGCTCTGCTATTCACTGGCTGTATCGAACGAGGAGTGGTTTTAAGTGGTCTATATTCTTTTTATATTTGCTACTCTTTATTTTAGAAACTCTAAACTTTGGAACTCTTTATTTTTGAAGAGTTTGAACTTATTTTAAGATATTTGTATCGCTATTAGTTTTAATAAACTATTTCAATCAAATAAAGAAACTATACTTCTTTTGTGTCTAATTTTATGAATGAAACTAATTCCAATTTCCGAATTCACCAATGACATAGTTGTACAAGTATTCGAAGCGTTGTGACCAAAACGGGAACTATGATCGCTCTCATGTTTTTCAATCAATATATTTCTCAATACTATTCAACTGTTTTTTTTAAGTCGCGCTTTCCTGTCAACTTTATTCTATCGCTTAAAGCCCCTTGAAGTTATGTAGCTTCAAGGGCTTTAAGCGATAGAAAGATAATTATTAAAGATTATTATTATTATAAGATAATTATTTAACCAGATACAAATTGACAGTAAACTATTTACATAATAATTTTGACCAACATTATTTGTTACAATGTTTCCAACTCCCAAAAACATTTCAGTACTAGCCGTCACAAAGCAATTCTCCCGGCACTATAGTCTGGAGTTCTCACGTACAGAAATTGCCGTTTAATGCCGGATCAGTGCCGGATTTAAGGTGCATCTATCTAAACCTTGCCTGATTTATTCCTGACGTATGCACTCGCAATAGGGAGAGAGAGCCATGATTCTGAGACTTAGAATGCACTGAGAAATGTACTGTTTTGTTTTGTGTGGATGCAAAAGATTTAAAATACTCCGAAGTAGTTATAGCTCGGGATAGATTAATATTTAATTTATGTTTGAAAGAAATTTGTCTTTGTACTTGTATGTTAGTATATTCTTATATTGTACTAGCTTTTACCCGCGGCTTCGCTCGCGTTAATTTCGGGGTAACACAGTTATTCTTATTATATTCCCCTTGCGCCTTATTGATTTCAAAGCACAGGAAAAACTTAGCGTTGCTATTACAAATCAATGATTTGTAATAGCAACGCTAAGTTTTTCCTGTTCTTCCCTCTTTCTCCCTCACATCCCACTTTTTCTACCTACCTATTTCCGTCTCCTGGTTCCTAACTATCTCTGTACCAAAATTCATCAAAATCGGTTTAGCCATTAAAGCGTGAAGAGGTAACAAACAAACTCACTTTCGCTTTTATAATATTAGTAAGGATTGTATTTTGTCATTATTTGCTTATGTTTTAATGTATTCTTATTTTTCTCTTTTTTTACACACTGTTTCTACATCTCTTTTTATTTACTCTCCTTTCGCAGGTATGCTGGAAGAGATTTGTTTAGAAACAAGCATTACCTTTGCACCTACTTTCTGTTCCTGTCTTTTATTTTTCTGTATTCTATGTGTACATAAATCTTTAAATAAATAAATAGAATAGAAAATAAATTATACTTATTGTTCAACAAAATTACTAATTCTAAGGCTACAATTATATCGCTATTAGCGAGATCTTCCAGACAACCTTTGGATGCGCTGTACGAACATAAAATATATACAGGACAGGGGAACGAGGCCGTGTCGACGGCGTGTTAGTGTTCCACGCGCGCCTCAAAAAGATGTCAGCAAAGTAGGGCCTGCCAGGGCCACCGCCTGCTGGGGTTGCAAGGTTTTTGAAAGAGATAAAGAATATGGGTGTTTGTGTATGTGAGTTTAAATGTTTGTAAACGCACCCACGATACAGGAGAAATTCCTAGTGTGGGGCAACGTTTTTTCAAAAAAAAAAATATATATAGTCGGTAAAAATCTGACACTGCCCTCCGTTCCGTCCAAAGCAGAGGTATTTGATGATTTCTCATCCGCAAAAAAGGGGCATTGTCAATGGGGTACTGCTAATACTACACAAACAATAAACAAAATTTAAGAAATTGCCGAAAGCACTCAAGCAGATTTATGAAAGTGGCGAGAGCACTCAAGCGGCTATTCGTGCAGAGGGGCTTGCCAGAGCCTCCGCCTGCCGGGGTTGCGGGTTGTTCGAAAGAGATACCGCGGCCTCGGAACGCAAAGGGCAACAGAAGGAACATGGGTGGGTTTTAGTCAGTACAAGTCTGACATGCCCCCCCGCTCCACCCAGAGCGGGGGAAGTCATTGGATGATTTCCCACCCGAAAAAAAAAAAAAAAAAAAGCGGCTATTCGTCAATCAATATTATATGTTTTTTATGTCTCTTCCCCACACAGGAGTGGTAAACATCTATACGTAAACCGTCATGAAAACCCACCAGATCTTCCATCCTGACAATCCCAACACCCCAAAGCAAGCAGATTTCCTCGTCGACCACGGCTTGATCAGATTTAATGAAGTTGTTTGCTTGTCTTGCTCGTCCAGGGTATATGCAAATTGTTTACAGTATGTCACCGTTGCAGTGTGTAGGTATCTTTTGGCAAGCAGTTCCTAACAAGGATTATGGAATTTGGTGGTCTTGATAGGTCAATTTGTGTTTGGAAGACACGGTGCAATGTTTCTTTAAGAACTTGAAGTGTCAATGCTGCCAGCCTTTTTGTCACTGTTCCTTTTGACAACGATGTGGACAAGTTTTGACGTATTGATTAAAAAGTCATAGTACTATCTACTGTAATGCCTAACTGTAATTAAAAAGTTGTGTTTCTGTCCACAACTGTTGGACAAATCATAGGTAGACATCAGAAAGTATCGACTATACTCTATTCCATTGGAATACCTGCCAGGGTTGGCTCTCACATCTCTCTCTCTCTTTTTATATAGTTAACCTATACCACATTCACAGATCTACTTAACCCAGAATTATAAATTGAACGTAAACGTAAAAAATATATATCCACTTGATTCCTTTTTGTCGTACAAGTGCACGAAGTTGGAAGTAATTCCATTATGTTCACTAATGAATTTAACAAATAATAACTGTATTCAGTGATGGTACTTTAATAACCGACTCAAAGTAAATGTACTTAACCCAGAATTATAAATTGAACGTAAACGTAAAAAATATATATCCACTTGATTCCTTTTTGTCGTACAAGTGCACGAAGTTGGAAGTAATTCCATTATGTTCACTAATGAATTTAACAAATAATAACTGTATTCAGTGATGGTACTTTAATAACCGACTCAAAGTAAATATACTTATAATTACAACTTCCGCAAAATGTTCTCAGGTCAATTACATAAAAACCCTTTTTAGTGGTCCTTTTATATTGAACGTAACTTTTACACAGAAAACATTTAAAAGGTCTTTGTTATTGAAATTAATTACGGCAGGAAAGTCGGCAAAAAGTTATTTTAATATATTGGGAACGGCTTGTTTTTTTAAAGCGAGTAAACAGAGCGAAGCCTCGTCCTTACCAAAGCGATCTTTCGTGATAATTTTGTTCGGTGAATGTGAACGGGGGTCGCATCGACCATGGGCGCCTTGCGGTTTACTTTGAATTCTACACTCTTGTAACCCTTAATACTTTCGGTAATGACACGGGTTGCAACTGTTCCTACAATATATTGAACTCACCATCCGTCTGTCTATTGACGACAGCGCGTTCGTGTTCCACGCGTACCTCAGTTATATGTCAGCAAAGCTAAGTGGCTTGCCACGGCCTGAGCCTGCTGTTGCGGTTGCGGTTGCAAGTTGTTCGAAAGAGATACCGCGGCCCCGAAATTCAAAGGGCAAAAGAAGGAACATGGATAGGTTTTAGTAAGTAAAAGTCTGGCACTCCCCTCCGCCCCACCCAGACTGGGGGAAATTATTTTATGATTTACCATACGAACAAAAAAGTGCATTACTACAAAATTAAAACAATACATTATTCCCTAGCGTTCAATTTGTTCTCAGTTATCCGCACCTATGTACTTAGCATGTCTAATAAAAATAACTAACAAACTAAACTAATCACTCAAGAAACTACTAACAACAAGTTACACACCCAAAAGCCATTTCTATATAATCCAGCACACCCACAAAATAACACCTGATCACAATCGCCATTTACTACCGACGATGTTCATGACAAGAGAATAAAATGCAGCTAACGAATTAAGTCCATTAGTAGACTAACGAACTACGTGTATTTATTAGTATGCCAGGTTAGACTAATTCATCACACACGACGCGTCAATAAAATTAACTATGATGAATCGAAAAATTGTCGGCGAGTCGGTGAGGTCCATCAATCATGAGACTTGATGACGTGTACAAGTTTGCGTTTTTATAATTAGTGACACGACGTGTTGTGTCGACTTTAATGGTTGTTGTATCTTGTTGAGGATGTTTGTTTACATACAAATTAACAAGGTTTGTGTGTCGAGCTATTATTTTGATTTATCGATGGAGTGCGATGGAGCGCAGTTTTTATTTGCAACACACTGTGTTTCGAAACACTCAGAATCTGTGCTCAGAAGGTCACAAAGGCAACCTGTAATTGGGTTGGCTAAGGTTGCATGCGCTGTGGGTCAGAAAGCATAGTACTAGCATAACTAGACGGCCTCATAGACAATTATGGGACGAGCTAAAAAAAACAAAAGTATAATGGTTCATATCATATCATCTGCCAAGTATGTTGAGGTTGGTTTCCAGTGTAACCAGATGCAGCTGAATATCTCATACTTATCTTAACTCCTCAACACATCTAGTAAGACTGACTGTCAAAACTGTCTGTAACGACTGTCAAAAATTTAGAAAGACATCCGAGACACAAAGCTTAACGTGCTTTCCAAGGCTCGGAGGAAACTGGGTATAGGCGGTCACCCATCTACGACACAAACTTAGCCAACCGCAGCTTAACCTAAATATCGACCCAAGCGATAATTTTATTTAACCAGAAGGTCCTTCTCCGAGGAGTTAACATTAACTCCCGAATCGAGCTGGTATGAGGCCTCTGCTCGTCAGCAATGAGGCCTCTGTTCAATATCGTTATCCTTATAAATACCCAAGATTCAGAATCCCCAACTAATTTCATGGGAACAGTTTGGATCTTAACCCTAGAGATTTCTTTTTCTTCATGACACGAGGTCTTTGTGACATTTCACCGTTACATCCAAACTTCTCAAGATAACTGCTGCCACTAATGGCATTGTCATTATGATAAGCTTCTGGTTTTTAATCATCCTGGTTGACACCGGGATAATTTGGGGTCCTTTCATAGTCTTCGTCTGGGCGTGGTCGCGACACGTCAATGCCTATTATTCCTGAATGGTTCAGAATATTTGTGGAAATAAAGCCTTTCAGGTGTATTGTTAATAAGTATTTTGGCTTGTATTGTGTTCATACTGTTTGCTATAGGTAGGGCTATCAATGTTTTGATATGTCTGTGGCATCATGGAGCTGTTTGATTAACGGCTTACATAGTTCCTTCAGGTTTGTAAGTCATTAGTTTTAGTTCTATTAACAGAATGTCCTTATAGTTAAATTTAACAGAACGTCTTATTCCTAGAATATACTGATCCTATTGGTAAGGTTCTAAAAAGGTCAGATGCGTAGTACTCGCAAACGCCGTGCGTGTATGACCAAATGTTTGAATGTGGCCGAGGCAAAAGGAGTATTTAAGAATCGTAGAAGGTGGCGTTCTATGCTTCCTGCCCGTCCCCATGGAAAAAAGGCGTGAGTTTTTTATATGTATGTAATTTCTAGAACACTGTGCATGACAAACATTGAAACAAATACTGAAAAAGGCATAGTCGCAAATATTTGAATTTAAAACTGTGGCTTTTCTCAAACACAAATACCTGCAACACACGAACGAGTAACTGAATTCAAACTCTCTCATTTGAAAATTAATATAAAAAGAATTTCATGCTGGACACTCGCTCCTATAATTGAAGTAGACTGCATACAAGGAATATGTAAAGTTTTATTTCAGTTACCCTTTGCAAGTGAACTTATTTGTGTGGAATGTCCACTCCGTACGTTTGCACAAACGCTTGTGCACGCCCGCCGGCTGAAAGGTATTAGTGAAGTCTTCGATATCTTATCGTAGGGTATTTAAAATTAACTTCGGAGACAAGATATTGGAAGTTCTGTGTTTGAACTGTGACTGAGAATATACTTAATTGGTGACCTTATAGCAATGGCTTCAATATCAAATATGCTTTGCGATCAATTGGAGATATTTCGTTCATTTTGAAATAGGGCTCCTATTGAGGTACTGGTTCAATACTGAAAAATAAAATATGAGCTATTGTTTCAGTAGGTACTTGTTTAAAACGAATCGTCAAAATTATGAGTTGTTAACCTCTAGAGCCCCCGCGGCACAAAAACGTGCCAGTAAAGAAGTATTACCGTTGAGACCCGCTGGCACAAATTTGTGCCACCAAACCCCGACCGATTTAAAACTGTATTAGTAGTAAAGATAAGTCTTAAAATCAGATTACGCTCACGATAAAAGCCCGCCCGGCGGTGCTTGACGGATAGTTGACTTAAATAATGGTGGTCCTTGAGAGGTTAAGTACAGACATTTACGTAATTAATCAAGTAACATAACGTCATGCGAAAAACAGCTCATATTGACATAGTCACTGCAGTAGAAAAACTGCGCTCCCAAAAGCGTGCGACTCTAAAATAAGGGCCGTCTATACCACCGCCTTTGCGACTGCTAATTATGCAATGCGTTCGCCCCGATGATTTCCCATAGGAATGGTGTCCTGCACTGTTTTAATCATATACTCGGAATGGGAAGAGATTGCATCTGAACAAATAACTGGCGTGTTCCGGTTTGAACTGGATCGCTGTGTAATTTACTGGTACGTTTGTTGTTTGCTGTTTGAACTCTTCCCCCGCCCCCCTCGTGCCATCCCCGCCGGTTTGTTTTTCGGTATGTATTTAAAGTTGATTCCGCGGACTTCATTTCAGTTTCAGTTCTCCGACGTTGTTTGTGCGATGTACTTGTTCGATTCAGTTTGATAGCGTCTTCCTTGTTGACTGTTGTTTTCGGCGTTTCACCTGATGAAATCGTTTGGGATTTGAATTTTGGTCATTTTGGGACTATGTTATGAGGGAAATAGATTACACCAGTTATCCTTTTATCGGTACCAAAAGAAAATAATTTGGTAAACTCATCTAACAAACACTTAAATCAAATCAAATCATCGATATTACACGTTATGCAATGTTATATAGTTGGTGGCGTCCCCTTTTACGCTTAAAGATGCCTGTACCAGAGGGCGCCACTCTTTTACATCATACAAGTCTAATAAGATACAAAACAAGTGTGGTTATATAATTAATAGACTAATTTTAGTTTTATCCTAAGTTTATTAAATCACATTAGTTAATAGCAGTATCCAATGTAACATTATATTTTATAAGGTAACGTTACAATTTTGTAATTTTCTAAAAAGCATTTCATCGTAAATTACAATTGATAATGTATCAAGACAAGTTCTTTGAAGGGCAAGCTGCAAAAATAAAAAACTTCGTTGTATTATGCTAAAATCCTCTTTATCAAAGTTTTACGACACAGGTGCTCGCCAACCATCTAGTCAATTTACCTATTGACGGCCACCAGAGATTTAAACCAACTGGAAACGTAAAACATGTTAACGTTCTTAACTTACTTTTATGGCCTTCTGTCCTCTCTCCCCTCCCTTTTTCAGGGAGGGGGAGAAAAGGCTTTGAAGTACATACTATGCTTGTATAGTTTGAAAGAGTGTTTGTAAATGTGTCGCGCAGATCTATTTTTCACAAGTAAAGAACTTGTTATAAATGTAATATGCACTATTCTGGAGTGTAAAGCTTTCAATAAAAATTAGTGTGACTATGAACAGTGATAGTCTAGTGGGACTGTTGGACTGCCAAGGGTATATAGCTATCACTACTATGCTATCACACTCGAGGTCTCTAGTTCTAACCCAAGGCACGCACCTCCCGGGGTTGCGGGTTGTTGGAAAGAGATACCGCGGACCCGAAACGTCAAGGGCAATAGAAGGATCATGGGTGGGTTTTAATCAGTAGAAGTCTGACATTCCCCCCCGGGGGAAGTTCCAATCCGCAAAAAAAGCCACGCACCTCCGATTTTTCCTAATTATCACTTGGATTGTATCTATTAGGCGAATAGTTAGTTTAAATTCTCATATAATCAAACTGTTTCTCTTATTCAATCAGCAACAACTTACCTTTAAAATTACCTAACCAATTTGAAATCACGAGCGTTTTATCTTACAAATCTCTTCCATAAATGCCTTGAAAATAATTATTTCTCAAATCCAATAAACGTAAACTCCAAAACGAAATGACTTTCCAAAACAAAACAGCCCCGATCTGTATTTTCCAGATAAAATGGGTCCCAGATTAACAGAATAATAAATCAGACAGCTCTATGACAATCATTCTGCAGATATAGACGAGGCCCCAAGAGGCCAAAGTCTAGCAAATAGTAACTTTATATAGTTACGTGAATAGTCCGTGATTTATAATGAGGCCTTGTAATCCTCTCGTGAAAGGGACCGGGATATGAACTCGGGCCGGCACTAGTTAGGCTTTGGTTAAAGGGAAATAGTTTAAATTTTGAAGCAATGTATTTGGAGGCTTTAAAAGTGTTAGATAGTTGTACGAATGAGGAAAATGTAAGCAAAGTTTTGAGTATGAATATTGATGGGATGGATATAGTAGACGAGGAAGAGCAAAGAAGCTCTGAATGATATGGCAAGCAAAGAGATATCTGATAAAATGACGTATAATAGAGGAAAATGGAAGAAGAAACATGCTGCGCTGACCCCAAATAACTTGGGATAAGCGCAGAAGAATGATGGTTTGTACAAATAAAGACTTTCAGGAAATCTGGATTTTGTACTTAGAATATAATTGTTTTAAATAGAAAACGTTAAAACAGGACGCAATTTCAATTTCAAATTACTTTCTTCGATAATTGAAACGAGATTGATATATCTCTTCAAATCATTATAAAAACGATAGGTATTGAAAAAAATACAGACCACATCGACCTTTCTTGTTGTCCTATATCCTTGTATTACCTTGAGGGTCTCACGTACCCTCCAAAATACTTTATAATATTTTTTCGTCAACTTTCCGAAATAGATAAACTTGGCTATGGAGTTCGTATGTTTGTCTTGACAACTGAAACTAATCTTGTCACGGGTATGGAGTTTCAACGTTGTTTTTATCTGATTTTATGTGACATATTATTATTAAAATGTTCCTATTTTTTTCGCAATCTTCAAGGAGAGGGATTTGATAAATATGATTTATTTATAGTTGTTTTTTTTTCTGTGACTCGAGTTGTGTTTATTTTATACGCTATTCTGACAACTGGGTTCTTATTTGTGACGGATTTTTTTTTTAAAACGTTGCCCCACACTAGAAATTTCTCCTGTATCGTGGGTGCGTTTACAAACATTTAAATTCACATACACAAACAGCCAGACCCAAAATAACTACCTGTACACTATACAAATATTTGATCCATGCGGGATTCGAACCCGCAACACGCAGCACAGCAGTCAATCGCTCAGCCACTGCGCCAACCGTAGTACCAATTAAATGGACAATAACTTGATTAGTGGTAAAATGTTGTGTTCAGTTAAACATACATTGGACCAAATACTTATTTAATATACTGTTATTGATAGTCTGAGTAATCCCAATGCTGGACGAAGGCCTATGACTTCCAACTGTTTCAATCCAAGCATCCACTTGTGGGTTTAATCCAGCTCGTCCCACCATCTTCTACGTCTGCCGCGACGCACTGTGGTTATGTCTGTAAAAACAAGATCAAATTTAAAATTGAACTCAAAAGTACCTTCATTGACACAATGAATTTTTATTACATCGTCTATATTTAATTTTCTTTCCAGCTAAACACCAAAAGACATGATGAATACATCAAAACTCGGCTAGAACTAACCTTTGTCATGCACAAAACACATCACGTCCTCACCGAGTTATTATCGGCGTGGTAGCTAATAAATAAGCAAATAAAGTGACGTTCATTAATATTCATGACTATATTACCGGGCGACGTGTCTGTTCGTCACAACAGTGCCACTGATTTCACGGGATTTAGAATTATTTTGAGAATTTGTTTCACGTTATTGAAGGGGTTGTTGACAAAGTATACTATAAAAGATTATGAATTGAAATGGAGTCAGATAATGGGTATTAACAAGTGAAAATTTACAAGTAAAACAATGTATTTTTTTCTGTATCAATTGCATAATAAAAAACAATAAAACATAGTATGTATTAGTACCAATATTGTTACATAAAACCTAGATATTGAGTCAATAAACTATACGGCACTCCATAATAGTGAGAATGGTGGAACATTTACATAGATGATATTATCGTACTAACATCCGCATCTGTTTCTGGTAAGATAAAAAATATACTCATGATATAAAGAAGCAACATAAATGAACTCAGACTTTGGGTAATTTTGCTGATCCATCATCGTTACTGTATCGCGGTGATGCTCTTAACTGGGTTAGGGAAACAATTTTGTATGGGATTTGTTTCAGCCGAGATTTCGATGATGGAGTTGATTTTAAAAAGGAGCATTAGATATTTCTTACGTAACGTTGAAGGATATTTTGATGAAACAAAGGTATAAATCTGCACAGATTTTTTGCAAAAGAATAAGCATTTTTAATGTGATAAGTACCTATCACGTTAAAAATGCTTATTCTTTTGCAAGCTGTAGAAGTAAAAGGATAAAAAAAATATAATCTAAAAGTATGTTATGCTTGTTTTAATTAATTATGTCCAACTCCCTACCATACACAGTATTATTTTATTGTTATGTGACTTGCATTGCCACGAAGAGACTCCCTAAAAAGACATGCACTGACCTTATTGTTGAGGTTCTTCAGAACGGTCAATTGCGTAGTACTTGCAACCGGCGTGCGTATATGTCCAGATGAATGAAGGTGAATGAAGCAAATGAAGTGAACAAGGATACTAGCAGGTCGCGTTCTGTGGTTTCTGCCTACCCCATGGAAAATAGGCGAAAGATTGTTGTATTGTTAACTTTCAAGTGCTAATACGGATAGTTTTTTTTTTGCGGATGGAAAATTATCAAATAACTTCGGAGCGGGGGCGAGTGTCAGACTTGCACTGACTAAAACCCACTCATGTTCCTTCTTTTGCCCTTTATTTTGCCAGCTATACGTATTCCTGCCCGCAACTCCGGCAGGAATACGTATAGCTGGCATTTTAATTCATCGCTACAGTGCGTTATAAAGCAAACCACAGACTGCACAGTCACAATCTCCATCAACCACTACTAGGCGATGACAAAATCTGAGCATACCGACAACTTAAACACAACAACATGCAAATTCAAAAATCGTTTACAATGAAACTGCATTGTAAGAGATAGCGGGTAAGCTGTCTTAGTTCACGTACACACATTAAGCACAATGTTAAATCTAGTAAAGTAGTCTAGCTGGTATCGCAGTGCCAAACCAACTGAGAAAGTTTATTCACAAATTGACTTCACGTATTCGCTTTAGATGCAGTTTCTTTCATCTGAGCTCAGCTTTTATTGTGGCGGGAGTTGTAAGCGAGGGCGGTTGGGACTGGGGAACTTATGACCTTCTTTGCTTGCAAGGTCAGCTTTGTAGCAGTTGTTGTGGTAATTGAATTACTTTGATAAAGAGTTTATTTTACCTGAAATGAAAAAACCGGAACCCTTATTGGATCAATTTGTTGATCGTCCTTCTATCTGTCTGTCTGTCTATCTGACCATCAAGACCCTTAATCTCGGTAACGCGTGGAGGTATCGAGTTGAAATTAATACCATATACTCAAGTCTGTGGTCTCTTGGTATTGTGAAAAATCATATCCCTAATGATATGGCCGTTTATTTACGTAAGTTTGTACGGAACCTTCAGTGCGCGACTCTGAATTGCTCTTGGCCGGTTTTTAAATTAAAGTATCTTTATGTACAGTTTTTTTTTTCTTGGACATTGGTTTTTGAAATACGAATTATTTTGATTTTGATGAGTATATTTATATAAACAGTTTAAAACTGTCTAAACATATTTTGGCTCAATTTTCCAAAAAAACTTAATACGCCTTTTCCCCGCCACCTCTTTTACCCGAAATCATAGCATTAGGTTGTATTAAGAAATACGAAAACTAAGCAGAATGGCATTCTAAAGAGTTCTGCGTCACAACTTTGTTTTGCATGAGTTTACCCGTTTGCCGGTTTTAAAATCTTTTCGCGACTTAAAAGCGTTAAAGTATTTAACTTGTTTGTAGTTTCTGTCCATCGTACGAAAAGAAAACAATGTATTGTTCGAAAATATTATGCGAATATTTTTGTGGGGATAATGTACATGTATGTTTTCACGCTTCATAGCTTTGGCATTTTTGTAAACTTTAATGTTTTAGGTACTATCAACAAAATCAAAATTAAAAAAAAATGTAAAAGAAGCAGTTAAGTTGGAGCCAGAGTTTTAAAACAGAGTCTATGATATTCTAGTGTTCTTCAAAGAGACAGTAAAATTTATTTGATTTTAGAAACAATCTAGAAAGATTTTATGCGACACAAATTGGGTTCAAAAACGTGCTAAAACATGAAACGTGACAAATTGCTGGACCATTGTCTACAAAAACTTCCGTTCAGCAATGGCCCAGTAAATGTCTTATTAAGTTACTCGATTTCCCTCAACTTGCTCTTGCAACTAGCGGCGATAAAAATGTTTTATGTCTTCCTCCCATTTGCATAACTTTTAGCAGCTGTTAAAATGTGTTAGCGCATTCAGAATTAGGGGAATTGCTCGATTGTTAAGATTTTTACAACGTTTTTATCGAGGGTTCTGATAAACAAGAAAATTAAGAAATTCAACTTGTTTACAAAGCGTACGTCGGTAGCGGGTACTAACGCAATCTAAACATGTTTTCTCATTGCCAAAGTAAAATGAAATGAGTAGGTATGTTCACGAGTCTCTGAGTAAATGTTTACGATGTAATTTTTTGCTTCACGAATTAAAATAAAGACGTAAAAGCACCGTCTAATCGCCCCTTAACAGGCCTGCGCTTTTAACTTAAATCCTTTCTTTATCTCAAAAGATTTGTCGCAATAAAAGTTTTAATACATAATTATGATAAAACAAGAATATCCAACTGACAATTAACGTCCGCAGCGTTCTCTCAACAAATAACATTTGTAGGAGAAAGCGAAACTCGACTCTCTCACGCACGGCACATAAATTTGTTACAACTGATTACCAAGTTTGTTGGGACTTGTCATCGCAACTCTTCTACCTTGGTGGGAGAGAGAATTTTTTCATTGTTAACGTTATATCTGGCGAGGTTTGGCATCGGAGTTCATGAGCGCCGCGCACGCCGCGCCCACTACGTGATCCGAATACAACTTCTCATATTCATCGCTTTAAAGCAACACCGAGGTGCGAGAGGGACGCCCCTATACGACAGACACGGCGTCACCTTTCGGCAAGATTTCGTGACCTCTCAGCGGCTTCAGTCCGCAGAAATATGGACGGTAATAACATAAATCCCTTTGGCATATAAAACACTAAACGCCCCCTGAAGTGTCCCATGGTTTTTACGACACGAATTCTCGAACCTTGTAAAATGTTGGACCGCTTATGAAAATTGCTGGAATTTTTTAATTAATTATGATTGTTGTAATGGGACTTTTTAAAATTTAATTTGTTAGTTTACAAAGTTACAGGCCCTCTCTCATTTTCTGAATTCCCATTCTTTTCGGAATCATTACTTTTAAAATGTTTTGTTCGCCAACAAAACACACAAACAAAACAGGAAAGTTGTTTCTTCCGCCACATGTTCTTCAAACACATTACGCGTTGATTCCTGATGATCGTCGGAACACGTATGACGGATGACAAGTGACGTGCCCTCATTGGTATGCGTCGCGAACTCGTCACCTAATCATAAATAGGGCATGCTCGCGCCCTTTGACGCCACTGCTCATTTTTGGCATTGGATTTGTACGGTGCATCGTATGTTTGAATTTGGGTAGGAAATTGGGCAATTGTTGATTTTAGTAGCTGGGTAGTATGAGTAAAAATTTTACTAAAAAATAATAAGAAAGATAAAAAACAGAAACACGTTAATATTAAACTAAATAAAATGATTACTGTCGAAAGGGCCTCAGCTCATAATGCCAGATGGCAACACAAGGCCGCCACTTGAAGCTGATTTTCAACAAATAATACCTGAAAGCTGAAAAATACGGAAACTATGTAATGGATAGTAATATAGCTCTTGTCTTCAAAATTTGCAATCTTGACAAATCTCCTGACTACGGGCTCTGACAGATAATGCATTGAAATACTGTCAGTGTGGCGTCCAAAGCTAGTCCTATATTTGTCCATAACAGTTTGACCGAACCATAAATCAATTAACTGTACCTCATTTGCGTTGAACTACTTATTGCAGCTCTGGTAAGTATTTGTCTTCTAGAACATCAATCAAAGAAAAGTTTTCAAACAACGTAACTTTAAACATTTACTATCAATAAAAAACATACCAACAGTGAAGTGCAAAAATCACAGCGTTTCAAATCGTAAAACATCAAAAAAGAGCACCTTTGCTTCCATAGTTTTTATACCGAAGAAAACGGCGTTTTTGTCTGAAAAACGGGTCACATTCTGGTGGATGTTCTATAAATGCTCAGCTGATGGTACATAAAGTTTCGGTCCGATGCCGGCGACACATAAAATCTGAATAAGTAAATGATAGGGGATAGTGGATACTTGATTGATTCACGTGGGAAAGGCGCAAGGCATAAGCTTGCAGCGGCGACAAAGGTTGAAGGTACACAGATGCATAATACAGCTAATTATTATATTGACAGATTGCCTCCATCAGACGCTGACAAATACTTCATTACTTCATTTTATCTGTCAAAGAGCCACCCGGAGCAGCGACCGCAATTAGTCCGCATCGGTTTAATCGTATGTAACAGTAAACCGGTATGGACTAATTGATTAATGACAATTACGTACAATCGAAAATAGTGAACATTTTGTTTGGTTTTAATGGAAATCAATCAATAAGATGTTCTGTAGTGTATATTGAATTCATCACTTTAATTTAATTGGCTGTATAGAATGCTTGCAGAGACATATTTGATGTTTTCTAGCTGGCTATAATGCATTATTTCAAATTTTCTTTAATGTCTGGTTACTGTCTAACTCATTGTCAGAGTTATATGCCGTTACCTGGGCTTCTGACTTGGCTTTACACGTTGCCCAGAAACACCTCGCAGATGTACTGGTCTGAATTCCATGTTTCAATCTCTATTTTAAGGTTTTCCTTTACGGAAACAAGTACAACTTATACATTACATACGCAAATGAAACCGAAAAATCAGAGTTGCGTGTCTTTTTAATTTATTCTTTTGCATGAGTAGTCTTCAAATGACTTCTCCCGTTTTAGGCAGAGCGCAAGAAAGTGTCATATTTGTATTGACTAAAACCCATCTATGATCCTTGTTTTGTCCTGGGATCTCGGGGTCTTCGTCGCCTCGTCAGTGGCCCTGAAGGTTCCCTTTGCTTTACTGTCATCACTTTGAGGCGCGTGTGGAACACAAACGCGCCGCAGACACAGTCTGTCTTTGCTAAACGGATAGACGGTGAGCTACTCGTTGTTAACCACCCAAGGTTAACAGAGTGCGCCTACGGTGGCCCGGAGTCGTCGCACTAGTCCTGACGCCAGGAGCGTCTCCTGCGGTTGCTGGGACGTTTTAAAATTGTCTCCCTCAACCGTCCAGCCACTTTAAGAACAAGGAGGTGGCTATTTAACATTCTCTCTCACTCTGAACCATGGAGTGGACCAGGGCCGGGTGCGAGAGTATGCCCCCGCCGATCGCATCTACAGAGTTGCGTGTTGGGGGAGTGTCAGACTTTTACCGACAACTAAAACCCACCCATGTTCCTTCTTTTGCTCTTTATGTTCCGGGACCACAGTACCTCTTTCGAACACCCCAAAACCCCGGAGATTAGCGTGTCTTCGGTTCGATCTCGGTACCTTAGATGTGGCAGTCTGGCGGTCACAGTACTAGGCTATCGTTGCTGATCGTAGGTAGTGTAATGATTACTTGCTTGGTTTATAAAAAAACGCTATTAACTTGTTCCTCACCCCACCAGTCTCCCGATAGTATTGTTTATGTGACGGACGAGTTACGACGTTGACGATCTGCGGAATGGTGTATTTGCAATTTATAAGGTATTCCCAGCAGACGACTTTGCGTCTTATGCGCTCAGCTTACGGCGCAATATGCAACAAACTAACTGATTTCAGTAATTTAAGATTGATTGATAAATGTTGACGAATTCATTAGCATAAAAGTTTTAGTGGGGGAAATCTGGGCTTTGATTTTTATGTACCTAGTAGATGAAAAAAGTTTAAGGTTTAAGAATAGCTAACGTGCCTGTAGCAAAAGCTAGGTGATAGTGATATGTTTTAATAATACTATTCTTTTACCTTCCCACCGCTGGACAAAGGTCTCTTCTTTCATAAAGCATTTTCGCATCTCAAAACGTATGCTCAAGACTGGTTGGCGATTTATAGTTGTAATAAGTCCAGGTTTTTTACGATGTCCAAGCAAAACTACATCTATCAATAATAATGTTGTTCATTTAAAATAAACAACGCCAATAATGATATTCTCGTCATTAAGTCACTAACAGATTGTGCAGTCAAGTCAATTCTCAAATTTTAAATGGTACATCTACATAATCTGCAAAAAAGTCCTAATTAAACACTTACAAAAAACCAGTCAAGTGCGAGTCGCGTTCCTAAGATAACGTGTCTTAACAGACAGACAGATAGAAGAACAACAAAATGATCCACTTTTTCCTTGAAAGGTACGGAACCCTAAAAAGCATTCAATTTACATCTAATACGCACATAACAAAATTTATTTCCCTCAAAAAGGTACACCCTCGAAGATGGCTCATTAAATCACTCCTGGCGGTCGTAAAACCTATACAAAATTTTCATTACGCCTCTACCAACGGCATAATGATCGGACCTACGTTTAAATGGCATTATCTCACTCCTGGAAAGCATAATCTGACTCCTAAGATGCATAAAGAACTATAAACGTCAGATATCATCTAATTGAAGTTCAAGTAATGGTTGTAGGGATGTCTAAAAGTATCGATGTTAGGGAGAATTTTGAGCTAGGCTTTTTCCTTTATGGGTGCTAACTTGTAGATCTTTGGACCTTAGTAAAGTGTTTAACGGACTCTTAGGAAGGGCGAAATTTAGATTAAATATGAAACTAGATGGGTAAGAAGTTGTGGGAAGGTTAACAAGCTGAAAACTTTCCCTAGAGGATAGCTCGTCATGATACTTTACTTCTTATTCCGTATTTGGTAAGGTATCATGACAGTACCTTGTCAATATATCTATGAAAACATCATGTACGTCAGAAAAAATTTACATCTATTTGGTAAACGAGGTGATAGACACAAGTATAATACTAGAAATAGGGACCAATTGGTTCAGCCGGGTTTCAGGTTAGCTAAAGTAGACTCATCTTTCATGGGGTACTGTTTGAAATGCTACAATAAAATACCTCCCCACATTCTTCAACTGAATGAAACGAAATTTAAATCTTGTATTAAACGCACACTATGTAGGCAAGCATATTATAAGTTGGGGGATTATATTGATGATAAAAATGCTTGGCTCAATGCTGGTCCTGCTCCTCAAGCTTAGGGGTAAACTCATTGATAAGTATCCGAAGCTATAGTGGAAGCTGCAGAAGATTGTAAGACTATCTTTGCAATGTATAGAATCAATTCTCTAGTATTGTATAATTATTAAGCCCATATGTGAGTGCTATGTATTATCATTGACTTGACGAAGCCCTGGTGGTTAATAGTGTCATGCTCACTTAAATGTCTCGCTGATGGTGGCGGGTGTGTCGGGTCATTTAGCTCCCTTCAAAATGGTCGAGCTGAATGGGGCTGATCCATACGTCATGTTCGTGAACGGGCGCTGTCAGTTGGGACTGGTCATTTTTTAGCTACCACGGTTCATTTTTAAACTTATTTAGATTTAAAATTAAATTTTGCTTTTTATTTACTCTGGACGCTCTTACTGTGCACGTCTTTCTACATCGTTCTCACATATTTGTATAATCTCAACACGAATGATGTAAATACGATTTTGTAAAAATATTATAATTTAAAAGAGTGTCCATGGAGTTTCTTGCCCATTCTTCTCCATAGAGATCAACGCTTTGGAATGGGCAACTACAGTACTTTCACAAGTTATTATGCCTTGTGACCGGGATTGTAGCAGCATCATTTTTTTGTTCTTGTTTTTTTTTTGACATTCAAAAGTGCCTGTAATGGTCTAATTGAAATAAATGCTTTGAGTTTGAGTTTGAGTTTTTATTCTAACCTTAGTCCAATCAAAAATTGCATGAGGTGTTGACATTAATCGTCTGCGCGACGAGATTGTGACTTGACTAGTTTTTTTATTTTATTTATGTTCTAATTAAATTACGTGTACATAATATAATATTGTTACCAATCAAATTTGGAATGTTAATTCATCTCGTGACATTGCGGTGTAACATTCAAGTTTGTCATAACAACTTGCATAGCATTATTTTGTTAAAATAATTCATGAATACATCCAATTCGTCGTTAAAATGTTTACTCAATTTTCCATCGATAAATTGAATACAAAAACATCGACACATTTCAGACATTGCTTAGCGAAGCGTTGCCCATTAAAATGTAGGATCGTTCGATAGCTCTTTTCAAGTGTAAAATATTTAAATTTACCTAGCAACAATTAGAATCATCAATTTAAAATAGTAGGAACAGGCTCAATTGGACTGAAGCCTTTCAAATTAATTGAAATTTATGGTCATTTGAGTTTGATTTTTACAGTACGTTCGTTTGGATGGAAGGTTTGTATTATTTGTTTGGATTGATCGTGATGTAGATGACGTAGACGTCAGCAAAACCAGGGCCTGCCAGGGCCACCGCCTACCGGGGTTGCGGTTTATTCGAAAGAGATACCGCGGCTCAGAGACATAAAGGGTAGCAGAAGGAACATCGGTGGGTTTTAGTCAGTCAAAGTCCGCTGCCGCCTGGAAATAATTCGGGAGCAGAGCAGCGAGGAGTTTCAGACTTTATTAGGTAATTTCCCATTCGCAAAAATAAAGTATGAAAATTTGTAATAAGTGAAATATCGTTGAGGTCATGTTTATGCAGAGAAATCTTAACTTCGCGATTTATAAAAGTGACGTCACAGCACAACGCCATTTTTTATTGAATAATTAGTACTAATGTTATGACATGTTGACTTCAGTAACTATAATATTTGTATGTGGTGATTATTAAAATTAGATGTGGGTAAATTATTATGAAGATACACAGGGGCATTTATTGTTACGTAATAAAGCAAGTTAGTTATATTTTGAACGATGGTATAATACGCACGCACACCTCAATTGCTCCACAAGTTTATGTTACCTAATAATTTTGTATTCTCAATTCAATTACTCGAATCATATCTTATGTAAGTTGACCAAGATTTTTGTCTGGATATTAAAAGAGACTATGACTTCTTTTTTTTGGCTGTTTCTTCTTAGAGTAGTCCAGTACGAAACACCAGCCACAGCCAGTTTTTTTTTTAAACGGCGTGTGTTTGTAAAACCTACTTGCAAAATAAACATTATTTATCGTTAAGTTTTCATTAACAACCATTTAATAGAATATAACTAATTTGACATGGTTTATTTCGTAATTAATCACTTTAAAATATCAAACTTTATCCAGCATAAAATACCCAATAATAAAACTCAAATAAAATCGTTCATACAAAAACGTGGTCACTGGAATGTCGTGAATTGTTCGAAAATGGCGGAGGAGTCTTAGGAATTTCATATCGCAAACAAATTTCTGTCGTCATAATGAATTCCTGAGCCAGAGAAGGCTATTGGACTAGCCCAGAGATGTTTTAAATATTTCTCGTTTTTAGGAGGTGCGTGCGTTGTTGTACTTTTCAAATAACTTTGTTTTTGTTCGAATATTTGCTGGTCCAGACATTTTGGATATTACGAAGGGACTATTGAGAGGGTCATGTTGTTTTGTTGGGTTTTATGAATAAATACTGTAGAGGTTTCATACCTTAACTAAATCAGAGTACAGGCTCGTTAGCAAAGACATTCGAATACTCAAGTTTTTAAATAAAGATTTAGGAAGAATAGCTTAGCCTTGTTTAATTTTAAGTTTTTTTTCCTGTCTTTTCTACTGCGTGTACATAAATTGTAAAATTAATAAATTAAGTAATTCGGAAAACCAAGATCCGTGCCTTGGGTTCGAACTCGGGACCTATAACTTCGCAGTCCAAGAGTCATACCACTAGACTATCACTGTTTGTATATATCGATGATCATCATTAGTTAAATAATAGATGAAATTACGACGATCTGTCAGCATTTAATTAAAATGAGACCTGATATTAGAAAACTTCAATGCAATATTAAAGTTTTCTCAAAAACACACAATTTCAAAATAGTTGACCAAAACTGATCCCTATTATTAAAAGATCCAAGTTAAATATTATACGGGCCATATTTACAAGTGGACGCTATAAAGGGGCCACCCTTTCAGAAATCAATGGGGCTGCCCTTAGCCGGATGTACCCACGCCTATGGGGTAAATAAAGGCTGTTTCCTGTGACAAATATTAAAGCCATCCACTCCTGTAAGCAGAGGTTCTGTTTTCGTTTTGTATGGGATTATATATTTGTTGTTTGTGAGAGGAAATGTTCATACAAACAGGTACACAGGATAAACGAAAGGTCAAGGCATAGATCAGTTCATATTTAGATATTGAGATGGCTCGGAAGTTAAGTGGGCACTTTTCTAAAATATTGTAGTACCGACGAAGTATTGTATCCAACAAATACTTAAACGTGTTTTTTTTCTACAATAACTAACAACACAATAAACATCAACAGTAGTAGCTGCAGTAACGTCAATACGACACAATTTTACCTTTTACATACATTTATTTATTTATTTAAACTTCATGTACAATTTATTATTGTGGTAGGTACATAGGCGGACTTAATGCCATAAGGCATTCTCTACCAGTCAACCTTTGGGTAAAATACGACAACATAAATACATCATCGTTATCGGAGGAGCTCGTGGCTAAATAATAGAAGCCGTTCGGGTCGATCTTTCGCCGAACTAACTTTAAGCCGCACTTGCCTAGGTTGGTCTGTGGATGGGTGACCACCCGTTACATAACGAGTTTCCTCCGTGCCTCGGAAAGCACGTAAAGCTGTTAGTCCCGGCTGTCAATTGTAGATCTTTGACAGTCGTTACAGGTAGCCCAAAAGTCTGACAACCAGTCTTACCTAAGGGTATCGTATAACCCAGTTTCAACTGGGTTGTGGAGGTTAGATAGGCAGTAGCTCTATGTAAAATACTGGTATTCAGCTGAATCTGGTAAGACTGGTAGCCGGCTAGTGCCAATTCTGATTTACCACCAGATTAAACTAGACTAAGATTAAAATGACATTCCCAAACATTTCTAATTTCATTCCATATCATTTTAATAGTCTGATTTGGCTTGACAACCACTATTTTTAACCGACTTCAAAAAAGGAGGAGGTTCTCAATTAGACTGTATGTTTTTTTTTTTTTTTTTTTTGTTTTTGTTACCTCATAACTCTGGTCTGGGTGAACAGATTTTGATGATTCTTTTTTTATTCGAAAGCTGGTGGTTGTCGTTTGGTCCCATAAAAAAAATATCAAGATCCGGCCAGTAATTTTTGAGTTATCTTTAATAATGCGTATTAGATTGACTTCGTCTACGTTGATGATATAATTTTAGAGGTTGTCGAAGACAAAAATGAACAAAAAAAAACGCTATGCACTATGATTTGGAAGGTCATCGCAGTTTTTTGAGGTGATTGTATTTTAATTTGGTGATAGATCTTCAGTGATATACAACGGAACTCTTCAATAAATGACCGCAAATCTGCCGTGATTGCTGCAATCACATGTATAAGTATGGGTTTCGCCAGGGTAGGCAGGCGAGTGGGAGCAGGGTGCCCGTACCCCCTCCCCTCCCCTCACCCAGTCATTAAGAAACATAATCAATCATTAGATCAAGTATCAGCTGTATCCCCTAGGCGATGATGCATATGATTTCTGAATTGGTTTTAAACTAAAGCATAATTTAGATAGTATTAAATACTATAGCGTGATGTGGAACTAAGGCACTTGTCTCACCGGCAACGATTAACGAGTAACGAGTAGAGCTAGAACTAGAAACGAGTTAGCGAGACGTGGGGAGCAAGTGCGTAGTTCCGATATTTGTGTAGCTCGGCTATAAGCGAGTGTGCGAGTGAGGCGGGCGATTACTCGCATCACTCGCTCGCGGCAGTCAAGCGTACAGTCAGTCTTGCGGCCTCATACGCGACATGACCACTGGTTGCTCTCTCGGCGTGATTTCTAATCGCTTGGCGAGTATCGCCGAGTGAGTGTTATCTTTCATAGCTCTTGTCGCTCAGCGACAAACTAGTGAAGCGAGTGCTCGCCGGCAGTGTGAACAGTCAGCGATCAACTGTTTGTACATGCATCTCTTTTATTCACACGGAAAGTATATCTGACGGGCCTGTTGGTCTAGTGGTTAGGCCCTGACTGCTGAGCCGGAGGTCGTGGGTTCGATTCCCACCCA
Organism: Ochropleura plecta; assembly: GCA_905475445.1. Lineage (NCBI taxonomy): Eukaryota > Metazoa > Arthropoda > Insecta > Lepidoptera > Noctuidae > Ochropleura > Ochropleura plecta. Next base: position 2,792,193 of record FR997728.1, read on the forward strand.
GGACAAACTTTGTGTGATGAGCATGATTGTTTGTTCTGTGTCTGGGTGTGATTTATCTATAATATGTATGTATTTATAAATTATATAAGTATGTATATCAGTTGTCTGGTTACCATAACACAAGCTCTGCTTAGCTTGGGATCAGATAGCCGTGTGTGAGTTGTCCCGAGATATTTATTATTATTTATTTATTTATCTATTGTACGTTTCTTGAGCGAGAAAATAGCCGATAGTTAGTCGTTTTCTCGTCGTTGGTGAGACAACTGCCTAAAGCTTGTATTTAAGACGGGACCTACGCACTAAAAAGCTAAAAATAACCGTGTTTGCGAATTATATCATAATACTATAACTAAAAACTTTTTTGCAAAAAATAAAACCGACTTCCAAAAAAAAAAGTGGAAAATAACTTTATTTCCGGAAGTCGGTGGCTTTTGTTGGTTTCGTTGACTTTTTTGCCACCGACTTCCGGAAATAAAGTTATTTTCCACTTTTTTTTTGGAAGTCGGTTTTATTTTTTGCAAAAAAGTTTTTTATTTCAGCATTTTTAGTTATAGTATTAGGATATAATTCGCAAACACGGTTATTTTTAGCTTTTTAGTGCGTAGGTCCCGTCTTAAATACAAGCTTTAGGCAGTTGTCTCACCAACGACGAGAAAACGACTAACTATCGGCTATTTTCTCGCTCAAGAAACGTACAATAGAATACTTTCCGTGTGAATAAAAGAGATGCATATACAAACAGTTGATCGCTGACTGTTCACACTGCCGGCGAGCACTCGCTTCACTAGTTTGTCGCTGAGCGACAAGAGCTATGAAAGATAACACTCACTCGGCGATACTCGCCAAGCGATTAGAAATCACGCCGAGAGAGCAACCAGTGGTCATGTCATTTGGTCGCGTATGAGGCCGCAAGACTGACTGTACGCTTGACTGCCGCGAGCGAGTGATGCGAGTAATCGCCCGCCTCACTCGCACACTCGCTTATAGCCGAGCTACACAAATATCGGAACTACGCACTTGCTCCCCACGTCTCGCTAACTCGTTTCTAGTTCTAGCTCTACTCGTTACTCGTTAATCGTTGCCGGTGAGACAAGTGCCTTAGTTCCACATCACGCTATAGTATTTAATACTATCTAAATTATGCTTTAGTTTAAAACCAATTCAGAAATCATATGCATCATCGCCTAGGGGATACAGCTGATACTTGATCTAATGATTGATTATGTTTCTTAATGACTGGGTGAGGGGAGGGGAGGGGGTACGGGCACCCTGCTCCCACTCGCCTGCCTACCCTGGCGAAACCCATACTTATACATGTGATTGCAGCAATCACGGCAGATTTGCGGTCATTTATTGAAGAGTTCCGTTGTATATCACTGAAGATCTATCACCAAATTAAAATACAATCACCTCAAAAAACTGCGATGACCTTCCAAATCATAGTGCATAGCGTTTTTTGTTCATTTGTCTTCGACAACCTCTAAAATTATATCATCAACGTAGACGAAGTCAATCTAATACGCATTATTAAAGATAACTCAAAAACTACTGGCCGGATCTTGATATTTTTTTTATGGGACCAAACGACAACCACCAGCTTTCGAATAAAAAAATAATCATCAAAATCTGTTCACCCAGACCAGAGTTATGAGGTAACAAACACAAAAAAAAAAAAAATAAAAAAAAAAAAAACATACAGTCGAATTGAGAACCTCCTCCTTTTTTGAAGTCGGTTAAAAATGCTGAAATAAAAACTTTTTTGCAAAAAATAAAACCGACTTCCAAAAAAAAAAGTGGAAAATAACTTTATTTCCGGAAGTCGGTGGCAAAAAAGTCAACGAAACCAACAAAAGCCACCGACTTCCGGAAATAAAGTTATTTTCCACTTTTTTTTGGAAGTCGGTTTTATTTTTTTTGATTGTGAAAAAAACGTCAATTTCAGAACAGTGAGATTGTGATTTTCTCACAATTAAGTAATTTAACTATCATTAATGTTGTTATAATATATTTTTTTTTAAAACGTTGCCCCACTCTAGGAATTTCTCCTGTATTGTGGGTGCGTTTACAAACATTTAAATTCACATACACAAACAGCCAGACCCAAAATTAACTATAATATAATTAAATAGTGACGGACAGAAATAAACTTAATCTTAGGGATTTTTTTACAGTAGTTTCAGTTTACTTTGTGAAAACAGAATCGACACCAACGGCAATTTATCAAGGCTTTAAGATTTACGTTATTTTCTGAAAGTTAAGTATTTAATGCGACACATGGTCCATTCTAAAACCAGTCCATCTATCCAACCAGTCCATCTATAAAAACAGCTTTTTACACAAACAACATCATTTTAAAAAAGAGAGTGCGAAGGGAAAGTGTGAATACACTCATTGCTTTTACTTTAAAAGTATTTTACGACCAAAGTGTAATCACTGACTGCACTGCAAACTGAACCTCAGTTATCCATTTATTGCAGAATAAACTTGCACAATGTGTTTCATCCATTACTGAGAAACAAACACTGCTATAAGCTTCGAAGTCATTTAAAAACTGTATGCAAAGCTGTCTAATTCAATTAAGTGAAGGAACCTCCTTGATCACATTACAAATGTTTGCATACAGATGCCTGTGCAGGGGTGCAAATACACGTTTTCTATGTAACTTTAAATATTTGCCGTCGTGTGCCAACTATTCAAATAAATGTGTTAGCCTGTCTCTTGGAGTTTTGTTTTACTCTGTGTCGGTTTTCTATGACAAATTTGGCTGAATTCGTTTACTTCAATTTTATTATTAGGAAATGTTGTTTAACTTGCAATCTTTTAAAATACTGGGTTTGGCTTTGAAATGTTCGGTGGTGTGAATATTTACGTAGTACGTAGGAATATGGATTTGAAAGCTATAATTAATTAATTTGTTGAAAACTTGTCTGAAAAAAGTTCAAAGCAAATAGGTACTTTAAAGGCGGTCTGCCATAGTTGATTTTTGTATCATGCAGATAGGCTATGAGACATCATGATATAATATCATCTCAAGAGGTGAGCAGATAAGTAACTTAATTTAATTATTTAGTTGGTTATGTTTTAAGCCCCAATTAATCTTCTTCTCTTCTGCTTCTTCTCTATCTAGATTCTCAGCTACTTTAAAAGTTCCTGATCGACCTTTATATGAGGCTGGTATTTGAGGGAGTGTGTCTTTATTCGCTGGAGATATTAGAGCAAATACTTAGGATATTGACATTTACAACTGAAATCCGAAGATCATCCTTCGCATAAATCTCTCACCGCCTATACCGCAAAACAATTACTCACCCGAAATTCTGATGATTTGTGAACAGGGTGGCGAAAAAAAATGAAAATCTTCTCACAGCGAAGCACGGTGCGATACAAATTGTAACACCTGACAAAAGTGCCATGATTTATTAGCGGAGCAGAATCGGCAGGGCGGATAAAACCACCGCATTTCACAACGAGTGCTGGAAAACCGTACGATTCAGTAACAAAGCATTGTTGAACTCTATTGCCATTAGCTCCAATTGTTTCGACTCGTGGAATTGTTGAATTTTGATAGTTTTTTGGGAATAATTGAGTTTTTAATTTTTGGGTCGCGTTTTAGGTTGAAATCTAAGTGTAAAAATATTTTGTTTGTTAATAAACAAAGAGATACTGAGGCCCCGGAACATAAAGGGCAAAATAAGGAACATGGTTGAGTTTTAGTCAGTAAAAGTTTGACACTCCCCCCCACTCCGCCCAGAACGAGGGTTCTGGGTGCAGCCGGGGAGAAGTTATTTCATGACTTCCCAATCGCAAAAAAAAAACAAAAATCCACGGTTAGTCACGTTTATTTTTGACATTGTTTCTAATAGAATGTTTTTTTGTCTATACCCGCTGGCTAGAGTAAAATCCAAACACGATTCATAATATCTACCCACGACAATACTAAAGAGATTCCCGTCAATATTTCCTACCTCGACACGATGTTACAATTCCTAAGAAAATTCTTTAACATTATCGAAACAGCCGCCGTTTCCTACAATACCGTTCACGATCAAATAGTCAAACAAAATTTATGTTCCTCCCGGCGAGGATTAAAATATTAAAACTGCTGAGGTGTTTTCGCAACAATTTTTATTTATTGCCCGAACAATTGCACGGCTTTTACATTAAAAAAATGGCCAAAAAGATGATTTGTTATTCACAAAATGTAGTGGAAATATTGTGAGGTAAGCTGACATAGAGAATTAAGAGGCAGATTCATTATTTTAAGCCAGATAGTGCTGAGTGGTGAAAGAGTTATTATGTGTTAAACTATTAAATGCATCGCATTTAACCTATGCTGTAGAGTCTAAAATGTTTCAGGATTCATTTGTTTTTTAATAAACGTTCTTGAAAACTGACTCTTATTGCACAACGACTGGTTATTGGTATTAAAAATGTGTTTATCATCATCATCTGCCTAGCCTTTTCCCAACTATGTTGGGGTCGGCTTCCAGTCTAACCGGATGCAGCTGAATATCAGTATTTTACATGGAGCGACTGCCTATCTGACCTCCACAACCCAGTTATTACTGAGTAATGCGATACCCCTTGGTAAGACTGGTTGTCGGACTTTCGGAACACTGACTACCTGTAACGACAGTCAAAGATCTACAAATGACAGCTGGGACCAACGGCTTAACGTGCTTTCCGAGGCACGGAGGAAGCTCGGTATGTAACGGGTGGTCACCCATTCACAGACCAACCTAGGCAAGCGCGGCTTAACCTAAAGATTGACCCGAGCGGCTGCTATTATTTAGCCACGAGCTCCTTTTTTTTTTATTAAAAATGTGTTTATTTAAAGAAAATGTGTTTATATAAAAGAAAAATGTGTTTATATAAAAAAATGTGTAATAAATATATTCATCAACAGAATATCACAAATAAACATATCACTGCTGTTCTCGGGCCTTATAACACCCTTGCCTGTGCCTGTGTTCACAGGTCCATAAACTTACAATGTAACAGCTTGACGTTTAGTTTGACTTACAACCTTCTATTTTCAAGCAAAAAGGCGTTATACTTGTGTTGTTGCATCAGGCGTCAAATCCGCTTCGCTTACAATGATAAAGTTTCCTCACTTAAATCAATATGTACTATTTTTTTCACTATGACAATTGCTAAAATTTCGAAACTTGGATTTAATTCTTGATTGTCTTTCTATCTATGTCATAAAGGTTTGACTGCCTGAACGAACTGATAATACTGAAACTGACAACATCAGTCAACATTTAGATGACATGACAATGGCATGGTATGTGTTTACAAGGTACTCGAACTATTTAAATAGATTGTTCTATGGTATCGACCACAGAGCTATATATATTGGTACTTTCACAAGAATAATTGATTATTACAAACATTGAAAACCGACTGGTGAAATTAATAGACTAGTTCATAAAAATCACTTTTATGTATATATCCTATTTCAACACGAAAACATAAACGTATCTAATATAAATTTCAGAAAACACAGGCGAGGCCTGGGGGGCACATTTCAATCTAAACTTGTTATTTATTTTGCTGGATAGTTGATGTTTATTTAATAGGAAAAGTTGTCGGTCAACGGAGCTGTGTATAGGTCAGAAATACTATTTATTACTATTTGAATTTCAAAATTCATCAACCTTTGTCGGTACATTGTTTACCTTTAGGATATAGTTTGGTTAATTGGTTTTATTTTATTTAAATTTTAGTTTTCTCCAAATATAAAGAGGATACCGATCAGATTTTAATTTGTTTTAGTAACAAAATTTAATCATTATTTTAATTAATAGTGATGATTTTATTTTCCCATTTATTAATTTGCTATGGGTGTGATGTTTGAACATTTTGTTTGAGTTAGTGAGTAATTTGACCGTATTACAGTTTGTAAAGTCACGATTATTATAAACATAATCATTTAATATTCATTTGTAAGACATAGGTAGTTACATTAATAGGATGTTCTAAGTAAAGCTCGTTCTTGCTATGTATATAATTGTCATACTGAAATACAAATTAAAATTATAATTTAATAATAAAAAAAAATTAATAATTAAAATAAATAATAACATAAATACGTTACACACATACAACATGCAAAACAGTTTTAAAAATATTCCTTATAAGCTGTACTTTGTACAATATTTTAAAAGCTGGGCGACTGTCTCTTTTTCTATGTCATGTAGATTAGTTTCCTTCATTCAAAAGAAAAAAAAACTAAATATTTGTATAGTTCTCTCTTGGTAACAGACAGTAATGTTTTATTTGCAGTTAATGACAGAAATGTTAAGAACATTTTCACGTACGTACACGCATAAAGAGATTGTTAGATACCAAGTTTTCTCCGAAAGACCTTTATTTGGACCGAGCAACTAGTTTCAATTTGATGACTGAATTACCAGACTCCCAACTTCCAGACCATTAAAAAAATGCAAATTGTTTTTCTAATGGTTTACCTTTAATTTGGGGTATCGCATTGCCCAGTACTGGGTGAAAGTCAAATAGGCAGTAGCTCCATGTAAAATACTGGTATTCCCTGCACTCAGTTAGACTGGAAACCGACCCCAAAATGATAAAAAAACCAAGGGTTCCGTACAAACTTGCGTCATAAACGACTATATGTTTTGACTGCATAGACTTAGAGGGTTGAGTTTTTTACACCTTCAAGGGACTACAACCTTAAGTATAAGGTTTTGATTTCAACTCGATACCTCCATGCGCTTTCGACATATAGGATCTTGACAGACAGACAGACGAAAAACAAAGTGATCCTATAAGGGTTTAATTTTTCCTGCTTTTGAGGTACGAAACCCTTAAAATAATAAAATAATTTATTCGGCCGTATACATTACTAGCTTCCTTCCGCGACTTCGTCCGCGTGGCATAGTTACTTTGGGCTAACGCTAACTTTAACCCGCGTGATGATCGAAAAGAAAAATATCTTCCTCTCCTCTTTTCTTCCCTCTTTCTCCCCCTTTTCTCACTTTTTTTAACCTACGTCCACCTCCAGGATCCCAACTATCTCTGTACCAAAATTCATCAAAATCGGTTAGGCCATTTAGGCGTGAAGACGTAACAAACAAACAAACTCATTTTCGCTTTTATAATATTAGTAAGGATTTGCAAAAAAACATTGGAAAAACCTAAGCAGATGATAATGAGTTTCAAAGATCAAAATCTATTAACTGACGAAGTTAAATCTACACATCAAACCCGTAGAATATAATCCGCAAATCGTCGGCCGTCACGCCAACGTGTCACGGAGGACGTGACGACAATACACCTCAGCGTGTGTGTCAAGTGTAAACAATTTTACCGACGAGGTATAACGTTACCTTAAAACTTGTAATGTGTGAAGGAAGGCTGAGGTTTGATAGGGTTACTGCATCGAGTTCTGCCTTTTTAATAGGGTAGTTTCCAGGGTCAAAGTAATTACATTCTATTTAGTCCGTCTTTGAGATTATTCAAAAATAAGTTGTGGAAAAATGCAGCAACGCGTGATTAGATCAAAAATGCAGCATCAATAATGCAGCATTTTTGATCTAATTTACAATTGAAAAATACGTGTCCCTTATTTTTGAATAATCTAAAAGACGGACAACTTTTTTTTTAAACTAACCTATTAGATTAGTTGTCTGTGTTTCAATGAGTTAAAGGTTCAATTTAGGGTGTCGAGTTATTCTGAACTTGAATAAAATAACAATGCCAGCCTATAACTGTCCCAATGATGGGTAAAGGCCTCTTCTCATACAGAGACATTCATCACCATGCTTTAGACGGGTTGGCGATTTAAAAAAAAACATCTTGAGGAAACCTGGAACCCTATAATTAATCCATAATTATAGGGTTCCAGGTTTCCTCAAGATGTTTTTTTTTTTTAAACGTTGCCCCACACTAGGAATTTCTCTTGTATCGTGGATGCGTTTACAAACATTTCAACTCACATACACAAACAGCCAGACCCGAAATAACTATATGTAGGCCATACAAATATTTGTTCCGTGCGGGGATCGAACCAGCAACACGCAGCGCAGCAGTCGATCGCCACTGCACCAACCGTGTCGTCACACCTCCTTTCTTTTCCTTCACCGAACCTCGAACATGAATAACTTACTCTTATGCTTTATTGCACACAGCATTAAAAATATACACACAAACCAATGATCAATGTTCTTCGTAGATTTAACTCACTATTCAATTTAAAATTACGTTATTAACAATCGAACGCATTTTATTTGATTGATGTCAAAAAGTAAATACTAAAATCTACAGAAGCGATACGAAAATCGGAGTTTATGTCGTTTCTTTGGTACATTTCTCAAAAAAACTTTGAAAACATGGTTCTTAAGTGTCAAGATAAATTAACACCAAGAGATCTTATTTTATTCATATAAAACATAACCAAACATCACGCTGGTGGTCCTTAGAGGACTAGGCAAAGGTGTCCCTAATACACCGACATCTTGCCAGTCATGTTCTAAGTCTCATGTAATAGGGACAAGCCAATTAGCATCAACCGGGCACAAATCCAGACACCGTGGCATCTATTGGAAAGATGAGAAGATGAGGGAATCAAACCAAAGACTTCACGTTTAGCAGTCGCGCTTGCAACCACTCGACCAACGATTCAGTCTAACGAGGGTTTTTGTTCAATCATCACCAAACTTTCCATAAACTATAACAACATGACCTAGCAACATAATTTTAGCCTACACAATTTTGGGTAGCGGGTTGTTCGAAAGAGATACCGCGATCCGGAACATAAAGGGCAAAAGAAGGAACATGAGTAGCTTTTGGTCCGTAAAAGTCTGACATTACCCAGAGCGGGGGAAGTTATTTGATCTGATTTTTGCGGATGAGTAATTACTCATCCGCAAAAAAAGACTGTCAGCTTTATCTTATTTTTTAACAAAATACGACATGTTTAAATTGAATGAATGTTTTTGAATGTGAATTACCTGAATGCGGTCTGTGGGCACCGCTTTGTTTCGCGCGTCGCTCGTTGGCTTCGCTGGTAAGACCGAAGTTGCTGTCACCCGCGTGACACGGTTGGGTTATGAAATCGGCGAGTGTTTCAGGGAAATTAATCATGTAAAAAATTTAGTGTGGATTTTAACAAAATTTTGTGACTACGATGTTAAAAAGCTGTGACTTCAATTGTGCAAGTGGGCTAAGTTTTATTACTTTCTTTTATGTATTTTAGTTAAGCTGTTGAAGCCATTGGGAAGGCCATGGAACGGTCTCAAAGAATTGCAGATGGAACTGCAAGGTTTTGAAGTGGCGACAACGTCCGGAAAAGTGCATCGTTAGAAAGTCAAACCTTTCAAGGTAGACCTTTAAAGACAAATAGACCACCGGCCGTGGCGATTTGCCGATATTTGCGAAGTGCCTGTACTCAGCAGTGGGCTGATATGTTGATGATAAATGAATAAATGTTTTTTTTTCTTAGTATATGGTATTTACAAGATCTTAATACTAGTTGGTGTACATAGATTTAAAAAAATATAAATTGTTAATAGGGATTTTCTACGCTATGTCAAGATCAACACCACAATTTTGTTACCTGCATGAATTATGAATGAAATGACAGAATATCACAATTATATTACTTATCACATAACTTTAAATAATTTGCCAAAAAAACCAAAACTTTGATAAAAAAATATGATGGTATCTTAAAACTGTTATAATCTGCCCATTTCAAACTATAACCCTTACCTAATTCAGATGGTAGAAAGTTAATTAAGTACCTACAAGCAACACACCGATAATATCAAAGGCTATACAAGGTCTTAACCACGTGATTTACCCTTTAAAACCCAATAACCTAGACCCACATCTTATGCCGCAAGCACTAATAACTACACACCTTTGTACCCCGCCAACTATACGAACAACCCGCCACCTCTATAACCCTCTCCTGGCTCCACACTCTACGACCGCCTCTAGCGGTGTTGTGAATTAATTTTCAACTTTGACGCGAAATAAATCACGCGGCTCGCATCCTGATTAGTTGTGGTGTTGCCATTTTAAATCGATTCCACGTTTTTATTTACGTATTTTTATATTTTGGCTTAATTGAATTTTATATAACGTTGTTTCTGATGGTTTTGTAATTGGATGTTGTTGTTTTATTAGTTGAATTTTAAGGAATGAAAGTAACTGTTACGGTTAAGAACTTTAGATCAATATAGAACTTGGTAGTAGCTTATTTATAAATAATGTTAACAAAAATATATCTCATTATTTATAGAACTGGTTTTGCTTTTCATAGATATTTGATTCAGACGTCTCGATCGAAGATAACATGTAGGTATAATCTCACAATTTAAGTTCGTCTGTTTTCAATCTATTACAGATATAACTTTGATAGACCTCAACTGATTTATGGACTCAAATTGATGTGTATCATTGAATTTCATAAAGATATTTCTATTTGAGTAGCTTTGGAATCTAAGTATAATAAAACAGCCGTGCAATAAACCACTTTTTCACAATTACGTACCCATAACACACAAATAATGTAATGATTTAAAAGAGTGTCCATGGAGTTTCTTACACATTCTTCTCGATCTTCGCTTTCGAATGGGCAACTACAGTACGATCACAAAATATTATGTCTTGTGACTGGGACTGTAGCAGCATCTTTGTTGTTTTTATGACATTCAAAAGTGCCTGTAATGGTCTAATTGAAATAAATGCTTTGAGTTTGAATTGTAGAACAATACTAAACTGCCAATACGGAAGGCCGGGAGAGGACGGCCTAGAAAGATAAACACTCTCCTTACAGGTGAGATTCTTTAGAAATATCAGGTGCGTAGTATTCGCAACCGGTGTATGATCAGACGTGGACGAAGTAAAAGCTGTGTAAAAGGATCGTAGCAGATTGAGTTCTTTGTTTTCTGCCTACCGCCTCGCAAAAGGCGTAAATGTATGCATGTACTAGCTTCCACCCGCGACTTCGTCCGCGTGGCATAGTTACTTTGGGCTAACGCTAACTTTAACCCACGTGATGATAAAAAAAAACTTTCTCTCGTCTTTTCTTCTCTCTTTTTCCCCCTTTTCTCACTTTTTTTACCCTATGTCCGTTTCCAGGGTTCCAACTATCTCTGTACCAAAATTCATCAAAAATAGTTTGGCGTGGCGTGGCGTGGAGTCGTAACAAACAAACTCACTTTCGCTTTTATAATATTTGTAAGTGTTATTCAGCGACTTTCTACAGCATTCACTTAATTATTATTAATACCTAACTTTGACTACAGCAAACCAGTGCAGCATCTTTTTCCGAGCGAAAAAATATAAGGAAGCCTTACAAAAGAAACAAGGAAAATATACTGCAACAGAAACAAGAGTAACTCTTTCTAATGAGAACGGGAGCCGGGTGCAACATAGCAGACACCTAACCCGTTCACTGCGACAGAAAACGGCGAACATTTAGCTATATCAACTTAACCCTGTGAAGAATCCGACTTCTTAGCATAAATATTATAGGTGTATGAATGGATGTTTGTTACGTTAAACTACTAAACGGATTCGGATAAAATTTGACAGACAGTAAAACTGGATTAGCACACATTACTTATAATGCCAATACATCCGGTGGGACAGTTACCAAATTCTTACTTTTACTATAACTAAACCTACCTACGTAAGAGATAACTTTTTAATTTAGTCCTTTTTTAGGAATTGGTACCAAAGGGGTAAAAAAACAGGGCCCTGTTACTAAGTCTCGCTGTCCGTCCATCTCTCCGTCTGTTCGTCTGTCACTAGGCTGTATCTCATGAACCGTGATTGTTAGACAGTTGAAATGTTCACAGATAGTATAGGTATTGATATACCTCAGATACATAATTAATTTATGATTATAAGGGGGCTAGACGGAAAACGTTAAGACCAAAAGTTGTAACGACACTTTTTACTATAGTTGTAAGCCGTGCGGCGTGTGCGTGTTTCTCTCTCTCTCTCACTCTCATAGAAAGCAAGCCAGTTATTTTCGTTTCGTCTTTCTATTTCACATTGAACAGTGTAGTCGCGACGATTATTTTTGTTAAGTGTATACAGGTTTTTTGTACAAATAAATCACAATTTCGTTCCATCCGGGTGTCCCTTTTACTTGAATAAACACATTTCCGATACAGTTATAGTTAAGAGTTACACCAAAACCATATAGAAAATAAGCACAGAAAAGGCAAACAGTTACATACACTACAATAACTGACAATATTGCAATGATACAGAGCCGATAACTTCTCTTTATGGAGAGGTAATCGAAATATATCTATAAGAACTGGCCGCTGCGGTCTGCGAGTGTATTGTGTGCTAGTGTTCTGAAATATATGCTAGAACTGTGCGGAATGCAGATGTAAATTATGTGGTTGTTCGGACTATAATAAAGTGGGATGATAATTAACGGCACGGTTGGCGCAGTGGCTGAGCGATCGACTGCTGCGCTACGTGTCGCGGGTTCGATTCCCGCACGGAACAAATATTTGTATGACCTGCAGATAGTTGTTTCGGGTCTGGGTGTTTGTGTATGTGAGTTTAAATGTTTGTAAACGCACCCACGATACAGGAGAAATTCCTAGTGTGGGGCAACGTTTTTTAAAAAAAAAATGTATTGTATTTAAACATTCTCGGCTTTGCCCACAGAGTTTGGTAGCATCTTTCGCGGGATTTCCCGGGACAAGTTACCAAAAAAAGCTGGGATTTGAGCTACTATCGGTGTGCCAAAATTTATCAAAATCTGTTCAACAGTTTTTGCGTAATAAACATTCAGACATACTCGTACATCCATAGAAACGATGGCATTTATTTTTAGTTAGTATAAATTCCTAGACACAGTTTTTGCTTTAAAAAAAACCAAGTGGGATATATTATGTTCTTGAAACGGTGTTGGTTTCCACAAAATATAACCGTAGACAATTTTGCGACAGATACTTGTAATTTTGCTCTCAAGATATAAACTTCAAAATACTTAAATATAATAAATAAAATCTTTACCTAGCCTCTTCTGTGAAAACATTTGCTCTTAAAATCATGGTTCGTATTGCCAGAAAATGCTTAATAACGTATAGGTTTTTTCTCGTGAACGGACTGAGACACGCAACATCGTCTTTTTAGGGTTCAGTACCTTGAAAGGAAAAAACGGAACCCTTATAGGATTACTTTCTTGTCCGTCTGTATGTATGTCTGTCTGCCAAGACCCTTTATCTCGAGAACGCGTTGACGTATCGAGTTGAAGTTAAAACCATAAACTCATATCAGTAGTCCCTTGGAGCTGTGAAAAAATCAACCCACTAAGTCTACGCAGTCAAAAGATATAGCCGTTTATGTCGCAAGTTCGTATGGATTCCGAGTCGCACTTGGCAGGATTTTTATTGATAAGTTTTTTTTTATTTGTAGTGTGTATGTGGCAAGTGCCATTTACACATGTTTTCCTTCTTTCTTTCTTTTTTAATGCTTGTATAAACTATAACCCAATGACACCTAAATACATCATCAGATTCCACCATCACTTTGCAAACCTTCTTTTTCTGTTCCATGAAGCACCTTGCATCATAATAAAAACAAAAGAAAATCGCTTATTTTATGAAAACGCCTCTGTTTTTCATTTAAGTGCGAAACTTTTTGCGCTGAAACGCAGTATTGTTTCGCGTTTTGGAACGTCAAAGTCTTCAACATTAATTTTTATTGATACATCTCTGGATTTTGGGGTTTTTAAGCTTTATGCTATTTGGTATTCTTGGAGTTATTTTGAAGGTTTAACTTTTATTATAGAAACAAGTGTTTTTGATCTTTCGTTCGTTTTTTCTTTGGGCTTTAAGTGTTATGCTTACTTAAGAAGAAAAACTATAATGGATAAATTGTGAGCAGATAATTAACAGAATTAGGGTATCTATTAGTGTCCTCCTGTCCGTAACTGGTCTACAATCTGTGCAAAAACGCCTAGCAAGTCGAGGTGTGAACGTGACGTAACTTCGTCAATATTTGTTAGAATATGCAGTTATCCTATTTGTTATTATGTAATCATATTTGTTTTTTCTCACAGAAGTCTGTTATATCTTAGATAAATTTTAGAAAGTACATAAAATTATGAATTGAAAAAAACTCACAACCGCATGTATGAGAGGCGAGGCGCTTAACCTGTAGGCCATCACGAACTTATAAACATAATTATACAAAATTTTACAAGGCATTGTTTTTCTGTGCCTTTTAAACCATTAGCGTCATCCGTGATTAAATATAATTTAAACAATCTTCTTTATTTGAAACAGTAAAATTCAAATAATACAAAAACTACCTGTCACTACTCAATACTGAAACATTAAAACAACAAAAAGGGACACCGAAAGTCGCGTAAAAATCTAATACACTTAAAGCCGGTAGTTCATTTTAATATGTGTCACAAACGACGTTCCGTACGGCCTGCGCCTCGGCCCTCGGCCTAGCCCCGCTTCGGCGTCGGCCCCAACAATTGTTATTCAATACCACTTCATGAAATATGTATTTATTGTGTGCTCACAAGAGATCTCTGTAAATTCAAATGGTATATTGGAATGCGTGTGTTACTGTGTTTTGGAGTTACGCTACTGGTAGAGTGGTATAAAAAACATTGTGCTTTTTGTTTGATTGTATGGAAAACAAAGTGCTGTCGTTGAAAGTGATGAGTTATTGAAACGTGTGACGTGAGTGGATGGAGGTCGATTAAAAATGTACAGTCAGATAAAGTTTTTTTTCGAACTTGGATGCAATTTATTATCTACACAAGATAAAGAGATTACATACTGTTTTAAATGAACTCAAATTGATCGATCGTGTGTCAATACTTTCCAGAAATTGATCCCTATTAGCGACACTATCTACGAAAAAAAAATTGAATTTTTAAAATGTTATGTATTTTTTTTCTTAAAAACGAGTTTTAGACACCTTTGAGTATTTTTCGCTATTCCTCATACTTTCACATTATTAAGATAATGTGATTAATTAATCGTCAAAGTATACTTTCGCATCGCTGACATCCGAGAATGTGCCCAAAAGCCTTGCCAAATCTTTAACTAAACAAAGAGTCGCCCTCTGGTCATGTGAAGTATCGACCAGTTGACGAGAGATATCCTTAAAAAAGAGCTGCGTACTTTGGCTCCATGACCTGAGGGTTTTGACTGCAAACGCGAAAACTGTGACTACCAATAATGGTGCACTTTTTTTCGCCATTTGAGGGTAATTTGAACACATACAGCATACAGTAAAATATGAAGAGTAAAAGCGATGAATAAAACCTCTCTGTTTAAACACTTTATTAAGGAACTCTATTATCTACAAATAATTCAACGAGTTCGTACACCAAATTTAAAAACCAGTAGGCCTACCATGACGTCTTAAAACAGAACCTATTCCACTGAGGGAAAGAGATGGTGTTAGACACCCTGTATAGCTCTGTCTCTTTCCCTCAGCGGAATAAGTTCTGCTTTAAGACGTCATGGTAGGGTAGCAGTTCTATTTAAAATTAAACAACCAATTAATAAAAAAACACTTGCGAAATCTTTAGATACCTAAGATGTTTCCTACTGCCAATATTTTTTTATTACGTTGAACGTAAAACATATACGTGAAAGAGTTTATTCTACCCAAGTTTTAATTTACATGTTTCAATAAATTTAACTTGCTAAATTCTTTGAAAAATCTGAAAAGCAAAGCTATACTGTAAAAATATCTATTACTACTCGTATTTTAAGAATCTGTTTGAATACCATTTAAAGCAGAAATCGTTAGAAGTTTAATCTAAGACAGTAACTAACTACACTTATATTGTACTAGTAATGTTTGTGATTACTTATTTCAGTTTTAACATACTTACACTTTTTTTTAAGCGAATGGAAAATTATCTAATAACTTCCCCCGCTCTAGGCGTAGGGGGGAGTGTCGGGCTTGTACTTAGTAAAACCCACCCATTTTCCTTATTTTGCCCTCTATGTTCCGGGGCCACGGCATCTCTTTCCAATAACTCACAACCCCGGATACTACTACTTACTTAAATGATCAACAGACAAATTAGTTACCAGCTGTAATTTGTACATCTTTAACAATCGACACAATAAGTAGCCCGAAAGTCTAACAACCAGTCTTACCAAGGGGTATCGTATTATCTAGTACTGACCAGATTGGGGGGTTCAGATAGGTTCTCGCTTCATTTTAAATAATATTCAACTACATCCAGTACGATAAGACTCCCAATTCACTTGAGCAAAAGACTAAGCAGATGGTGATAATGAAATTGAAAATAAGTTACTGAAAAATTTGTTTGGCTACTTTCTTCCCATCTAAAGAACTAAGCTACGAAGTTTTGGAGATTTACACAGCATGATATTTGGGGAAATCATTGTGTATTTTAAAGCTCAAAAAGTCCCACATCTTATCCTGTTTTGAAAACAAGAGCAAGTCAAACTCGCGCACCGAGGGTTTCGTACAAACTTGCATCATAAGTAGCCTAATTTTTTGACGGCGTAGATTTAGAGGGTTGATTTTCACAACAGTAAAAAAATACAGAAGACGTAACTTTACGGTTTTAATTTCAATTCGATACCTTCACGCGTTTCAGAGATAAAGGGTCTTGACAGATAGATAGACAGAGAGGCAGACGGACACCAAAGTGATCTAATAAGGGTTCCGTGTTTTGTTTTTTTTTTGAAGAACGTAACCCTAAAAGCACTTCTAATTAGATGATTGCCTTTAAAATAATTTCACTATACCTTATTGTAGTCTGAGAGTTGTGCTGCTAAAATTCGATTAACATTGTGATCAATTAGCCAACGTACTAGTTAAGTCTTTCTTGTGATAAACGGAATTGAATAAAATCTGGTTCTTCTAACCTGACAGACAGATGTGTTGCTGGGGAGTTTGTTCCGCCACTTCTTCTTCCCAGCTAAAACACTAGGAAGTGGCGAAGGGCAGGGCGTTTTTGTGGGACTGTCTCTTGTAATGTAATGTTCAAAAAGTGCTGATTATCAGCCTAATTTGAATAAATGACTTTTGATTTTGATTTTAAGTCACATTTTAGGCCTCATTTTTAGTATCGATTCAAATGACTTAGTCATTTATGGGAACAAGTAAACACATAACAAACACAACACATTCCAATTAAAACCTTGAAACCGCTACTAAAACAATTTCCTTGAGCGCGGGTACCTCATTACAGACTGTATTGTTTGTTAAATTGCTTATGATTTATTGTCTATTCACCGCATTCAATATATCACTAGAGCTGCGATCTTAATTCTTGGGACGCCCTCCTGTGTCCTGTGGGATTGGTGCAAGGGAGATTTTAAAGCGAATTGTATGTATTCTACTTCTTTAAAAAAAAGCTATTGCATAGCATTTTTTATCAACTTATGCAACAAATAAAAACAATCTAAATATAATATTTAAAAAGTACTTCCAATGAAAAGAAGTCGCAAAAAGAAAAACAAGACCTTGGGTTTGATCCAGCGTAATGTCGATTGACTATCCGATTCTCTACCAAACACGCTATTAGAACATTAGCATCGAGATTGAAATAACTGACCGTATTGTGCTCCCCACACCTCCGTGCCCGTCGGAGTGGGGAGCGTCAGGTTTTTTTTGTTACGGAATTTCTGGATTCGGTCCCCGCGCTCAAGGCCCGCGATAAAAGCTATGCAATAGCTTAAAAAAAAACTTTGCCCCTCACTAGGAATTTCTCCTGACTCGTGGGTGAGTTTACAAACATTTAAACTCACATACACAATCAGCCAGACCCGGAACAACTATCTGTAGGCGTTACAAATATTTGTTCCGTGCGGGAATCAAACCCGCGACACGCATCTCAGCAGTCGATCGCTCAGATACTGCGCCAACCATGTCGTCTTTAAAGTTCTCTCTCTTCAAAGTTCGAATGAATCGGTTTCTTCTATTCAAGCGTGCTCCTTAGACCGCATCATTGCTTTACATCAGGCGAGTTGTACCCGATTGCAAGACTATTTTATTATTACAGTGAATTTCTGAAGAATGTTTTATTTATGCTTTTTAAAACGTTGCCCCACACTATGAATTTTCCCTGTATCATGGGTGCGTTTACAAACATTGAAACTCACATAAACAAACAGCCAGACCCGGAACAACTATCTGTGTGTGTATGTTTGCAAAATTATCTGTCACTCGCTTCACATATATGGTAAAACAAAAATGCTGGCTTAATTGTGTAAAGACCCAAAGAGTAGGGAAAAAAGATCGAGACCCGATACGGTGTGTCGAAAACAAAATCGAGTTGTGCGTGACGGTGTGAGTGGTACCAAACGCAAAAAAAATATCGAATAATGAAGAGGTCGTGTTTTTACTCATAAACACCCACTTGTAATAACTTCAGCTCATCCGTGATCATGGCATTTGCAACATCGCTGAAATATCGAAAACTCAGAATAAATAACACATACGGTAAATATCCCGTTTAAGTGTTGATAATAAATTGCTAAAACATAAGCTGTTGTTGTGAAAGATAGATTAAATGCCTAATATAAAGTGTATTCTTTAATTTATTCAGAATAAATTAAAGAATACACGTTATATATCAATATACCATAACTTATTTATTAAAAATATAATAGAATGAAATCTAATGTTAATATTTTCTTGTTCCAGGTGAGTTTACACTACATATCCATACCACTCAAAACACACATAATATCCATTACAACTTCACCACGTAAGTACAATAAAACTAATCTACTAATCGAATAATTACGTCACACGCTCGCGGCCGTCACTCACACCGAAGCGTAAGCCTCCAAGCAAATGCTTATTTATGTTCGAGTTACAATGAACTTGCCCCGTTCTCAATTCGTTTTGCAGCATTAGTACGTGCCATTGTCCCATACAATAGTCGGTGCATTTTACTCTTGAGATTTAAATAGGCTTGGGCTGATGGCATCGTTAATGCGATCGAGTTGTTTACGTGCTTCGTCCACTTGACTTGCTCCGATGTCGATTATGTTCAGCTATGCCTTGTTTTTAATTGACGGCTGAAATATCGGAACGGTGTGACGTTTATTAGAAAATGGGGGTTATTGACTTTTATTTATTTTGTCTGGTATTGGGGAAAAATGAGCCAAAGCCAAAATACAAATAAAATATCCTGATGTAGAAATCTAAAAATGGAATCTTTGAAAACGATTATTTTTAGTGTTTTTTTTTTAATATTTTATTCCTAATCCAACCCCTATTGAACTTTTCATAAAAAAAAACTATCAAACTACTAAATGATAAGGGATTCAACACAAAGTGAACATTGAAATACTGTTCAATGTCCAAGTCCATACTTTGCATGAAACCTACAAACCTCATCTCCCAATGGACGCGAGGTGAAGAGGGTGTATGCGAGTTGACAGACGGTCATCGCAACTCCGAAGGAGAAGCATGTAACTTTTCGAAATGTCTGCACCAACTCGAAGAAATATAACTAAAGTTTCTGATTTTTATCAGAAGTGTCTTAGCTTTTTTTAGACTTGATTAAAAAAAAGATTGACGACACGCTTAGCACAATGTCTGAACGATCGACTGCTGCGCTGCGTGTCGCGGGTTCGATCCCCGCACGGAACAAATATTTGTATGGCCTACAGATAGTTGTTTCGGGTCTGGCTGTTTGTGTATGTGAGAATGATTGTTTGTAAACGCACCCACGATACAGCAGAAATTCCTAGTGTGGGGCAACGTTTTATTTAAAATAAGGTTATTTTCAAGTCAAAACCGACTCCAAGGCGATAGAATTGATTATTAATGTGGGTGTTTTATAGGTTAGACTGCCTAGCAAATACGTCTGTAACAGGTATGTTGCTTTGTATGTTATGTGTATTTCTATTTCAAGACAATGTAAGTATAACCATAATTTATTAAGTTACTGCCTCGAGTCACGCTATATAAACTCTTTTAACTCAACAAAAATTAAAAAGGAGACTACAATCAAACAATTACATTACACTAATGTACAATACAGGTACGCGACCAACCAATAAATTCTATTACATACACATCAGCATGCAATATGTTACTTGTCTTCGGCAAATTGCCACTAAGGCGCCAATTACACCGTACACCGAGCGTTCGACGCTCGACTAAGCACCGAGTTATGTTGGGTAATTCGAGAAGTCTCCTTTCATCGAGTGCATTTCGCGGAACATCGGCCCGCAATAGTCCCCCTGCACTTCCATTAACCGTGAAAATGGCGTGACATCACACCGTAGCGTAATGCTGTGATATCAGGTGGAACATTAACTTTATTGTTATTGAGAGTATGATGTTATTCTTATATGGTAGGTTATGATGAAGGTATGTTTTCCTGAGATTGGTATGTATGTTATACTAGCTGTGTCCAGCGGTTTCACCCGCTGCTCAGGTCCCCTTCTGAAGAGGGCCACATGTATGAAAAATAGACGTTGGCCGATTCTCAGACCTTTCCGATATGCGTACAAAATTTCATACGTATCGGTCCACCCGTTTAGAAAGAGTTTGGTAAAAAACACCGCTACACGAGAATTTTATAATTTAGAAGTGTGGTGTAGGAGTATAATTTCTAATATAATTTAAATCGATGTTGATTAAACGTTTACCAAAGTGGATGTTTTAAATAAATTATTGGCAATGAAATTAAAACAGCAGTCAATTTCATTAATTAATATTCTGAAATTGATTCCTAATACTGTCCTGAATAATTCATCCAGGTAAGGTTCATCGAAATGATTTACATTTAAACAGACGGATGCCAGACGACTTCAATTTCTTTCTATAACCTACCAAATGGAACTTTCGTTTTTCATTTATTTTGCTTTGATCAATCTATCGCAGACTGATGCTACCTAGTTTTTGCTTTCTAATAACTACAACATAGAATACCTAGTTCTCTATCAGAGGGAATAGACAGGCCATAATTGTTTTGGAACCGTTTCATATATCTACAACGATTTTTAAAAATATTGTCATTTATTTTTGATTTTTGCATTATCGAATTATCGAAAATGACACGTCTAGGCACTTCCATTATTATCTTAATAAAATATAATAGGGTGGTTTTCAGGGTCAAAATAATTACATTCTATTATCCGTCTTTTAGATTATTTAAAAATAAGGGACACGTTTTTTTTAGGGTTCCGTAGTCAACTAGGAACCCTTATAGTTTCGCCATGTCTGTCTGTCTGTCCGTCCGTCCGACCGTCCGTCCGTCCGTCCGTCCGTCCTCGCTTAATCTCTGTGACCGCTAGCACTAGAAAGCTGAAATTTGGTACCAATATGTATATCAATCACGCCGACAAAGTGGTAATGCTTTATTAGGGTAGCCACCCTATATGTAAAGTGGGAAGTGATTTTTTTTTAATTTCAACCCTAACGTGTGATATATTGTTGGAAAGGTATTTAAAAATGAATAGGGGTTTACTAAAATCATTTTTTGATAATGTCAATAATTTCGGAAATAATCGCTCCAAAAGTAAAAAACAATGTGTCCCCCCCCCCTCTAACTTTTGAACCATAAGTTTAGAAAATATGAAAAAAATCTGAAAAGTAGAACTTTATAAGGACTTTCTAGGAAAATCATTTTAAACTTGATTGACACAACAGTTTTTGTACAAAAAAGACAAAAATTTGTACAAAATAATTTCCTCCTCCACCTTTAAACTCATAAGTGGGAACACTTATTGTGACGGACGGGAAACTACGGAACCCTACACTAAGCGTGGCCCGACACGCTCTTGGCCGGTTTTTTTTATTTGTGAATTAGAATAAAAATGACAAAGATATAGCCCATTAAAATTACGTGTGACGTCTCTCGTTACGAAAAACTACAGCAACGCGTAATACGTGTCCCTTATCCTTACTAATATTATAAAAGCGAAAGTGAGTTTGTTTGTTTGTTTGTTTGTTACCTCTTCACGCTTTAATGGCTAAACCGATTTTGATGAATTTTGGTACAGAGATAGTTGGGAACCAGGAGACGGACATAGGCTATTTTTTTTTAAAGAGTGGGATATGAGGGAGAAAGAGGGAAGAAACGGGAAAACTTAGCGTTGCTATTACAAATCAATAAGGCGCTACCGAATTTAACGCGAGCGAAGCCGCGGGCAAAAACTAGTTTATGAATAAAATAAAAGACGGACTAATATACTTTATTTAAACTAGCCTATTGTAGCAAAATCTTTAAAACTATTTTAAACTAAAATAAAACACAATCTACGCAAAATATACCAAGTTAAATTCACGTTCCAAACAACACTCTCCAATTTATTACAACAGCGAATTACAGTACGGTGTAACAGTATCTTCCATTAAGTGAAGAAGACACAATTCGTGGGGAGCATTGCACGAACAAAGACCAGCCCCAGGTGCCACCAATAGCCGATCTAATTAAACCGAGGAAAAGAACCAGAGCGTTGTTTAAGTGAATTAAAACGATTTTCATTGCGTTCGCCACGGTGTTAGTAAAGATTTACGTTTTTAGATGGAACAGTGGTTAATGAAAGTGGTGAAGTTGTTGGAAAATGCGGTTTTAGATCAGGGTTTTAATCTCATCATGTTTGTGAGTACAACAGCATTATCGTTTACCAAGCGGATCGACCAGGAAATCGCTTGTAGTCTTTCCGCAGAGGTTTTTTTTATCTCGTTATACAAAAGGCCCTCATCAACATTTTTTTTCAACAAAATTCCTTTACATTGAAAGTCTTTCCTTCAACAGTAATGATATTCCAGTACTAGAATTTAAACAAAATTGTCTTAATTTTCTATTTGATGAAGTACTAGACTTAACAATTTAACTCCAGATATTTATTGAAATGTAATAATTAACTCATAGTTTTTGATTGCTAGGTAATTACCAGATTCCCTTTCCACTACGTAAACTTCCATTTAAGAAGGTTCTGTACAATTTTGCGACATAAACCGACATATCTTTTGACTGCGTTGACTTAGACGGTTGATTTTTCACACAGCCACACTTGAGTTTATGGTTTTTATTTCAATTCGATTCCGAGATAGATAGATAGACAGACAGACAGACAGACAGACGGACAACATAGTGATCCTATAAGGGGTCCGTTTTTTCCGGAGTCCTAAAAAGTACAAAAAACTCCATGGTCACTCTTTAAGTCTCTTCTTCTTCTTCTTCATGTGGACCCCGCTTCTCAGGGGGGTCCGGTTTCCGCACTTAGTCCTTGCAGTGGACTATTGTGCGTATGCCGTTCACCTGGTGGCCGCTACTCTAGCCAGCCCACCTCCTTCCAGAAGCAGATGAGTCTTTTCGGGTTCTTGAGGACGTCCGCAAGTGACCCTGGTGTACCCAGTGTCACTTTCTAGTAAAGTGTTCTGTTCTCTTTAAGTCTCAATCAAGACTTATATAATTCGTCTATCAACAAAGCAACATCATCAATTTCATTCCCAACAGATCAATTTCAACACCAAATCTATCAATTTATTACATAGAAATAATCGTATCGATAATACGTGCACATTGGCGAATAATGACTTGTGGGTGGTCATGAATAATAATCGGGTGCCGTGTTTATGTACGAAATTGATGGGAAAGCAATATTATAACCCAGCGAGTCCGTATAATGTAACCCGGGGTCAATACTTGTATGTTTTAGTTACGTGTAAAAACATGCAGATTTAGATTAACAAAATGTGGAGGTGACATTTTTGTATGGTTTATGACTTGCGCCAGTTTCGTGTAAAAATAGATTATTCTTATTATGGGCACTAGGATATCAAATCCGATTTGTTTTAGGGTTCTGTAGCTCAAAAGGAAAAAAACGAAACCATCTTTTTTTGCGGATGGGAAATCATCAAATAACTTCGCCGGCTCTGGGCAGGAGTGTCAGACTTATACTGACTAAAACCCACCCAAGTTTCTTCTACTGCCCTTTATGTTCCGGGGCCGCGGTATCTCTTACGAACAACTCGCAATCCCGGGACAACCCGCAACCCCGGAACGGAACCCTAATAAGATCACTTCGTTGTCCGTCCGTCTTTCTATATGTACCCTTTATCTTGGGAACGCGTGAAGGTATCAAGATGAAAATAAAACTATGTACTCAAGGTTGTGATTCCTTGGAGCTGTAAAAAATCAACCCTTTATGTCTACGCAGTCAAAAGATATAGCCGTTTATGTCGCATCATCATCATCATTTTCCTCCCCTTGTCCCATTCTATTTGGAGTCGGTCATTCTCCCCTATCAGACGTCACGGCATCATTTACTCCTTTCTCCTTCATATCATTCCTTACACAATCCATCCATCTTTTCTTTGGCCTTCCTCTCGCTCTCCGTCCATCAACAGTCAGATCCATTACTCTTTCAGTCACATGTGCCGTTTATGTCGCATGTTTGTACGGAACTCACGGTGTGTAAATCCGATTCGCACTTGGCCAATTTTTTATATAAATAGCTTTTGGCTTGCGCCAGTTTAGTGTAAAAATAGATTTTTCTTATTGTCAGTCGAGAACGTGGATACTATTAAATTGGAATTGATTTATTTCGATGGATAATAATTTTTTCTCAATGTACCGTAATGATGAAGCTTTTATTATTTGAATCATTGGTCTTGTCTTAGATAAAATAATTTTTGACTGTTCAATCCAATTAGCAAAATGGTGGACTTTCGTATCGCTTATATTCTTACTTCTTACTAGCACCCGCGCGGTGAAAAACCATACTTGTGATATTTGAAAATCCTACGGGAACACCAAAAAGATAGATTGTAGTATCTACATCCGGGGTTGCGGGTTATTTTCAAGAGCTACCGCGGCCCGGGAACACAAAGGGCAAAAGAAGGAACATGGGTGGGTTTTAGGCAATAAAAGTCTGACACTCCTACTTGCCCAGAATGGTGGAAGTTATTTGATGGTTTCCCATCTGCAAAAAAAGGTTTTGTATTTAAGAAACCATCCTTACATTTTTTTTCGATAAACGCGTTGTTGCGTAAACTGAGAGCACTTTATGGTTTTTGTTAATGGGCGTGGGGTTACACTAAACTATACTGACTACAAGAAAACTTAACAAACAACACACTAAAGATAAAACTATATCAAATATGTCTCATCTTCAGTAACCCCAAGATAAAGCACAGTATCACACAGATTTGTTAGATAATAAACTGTGGCTACCTTAACTTTATACAGCTTTTGTTTACTTTGGTAATCCTTTTGCTGTGCTGGCAGGCAGTCCGGCCGGAGGCTAGCCGTGTGGTGTAGGGAAAGCCGCTGCGGCGGAACATGGCCAGCCATGAAGATTATAAGGCTTCGTCTCAGTTTCAGAAAGGAAAAGTTGTATTTTTAAAGAGTGTTTAGGATTTCAAACGTGATTGAGAGATTGCTTTTTTGTTGTAAAAATGAAACCTATCAGAATCATGCCTTTGTTATTCTGCCCTCATAAGCCAAAAAGCGTCATCTCAAAAAAGTAAGACTCGAGAAAATTCATATTTTAGTTTTTTTGATTTCGCGTCAACTTAGTAAAGTAGTTTTAAAATTATTCATTCATAATATTAGATACTCATACCCATATTTCTTATTGATATTTAAAAAAAAGCTTTATTTTTTTTACCTCATTTTTGAGATACCGCTGTTGGGCTTCGAATAATATGTGTATTAATATGAGTTACCGCTTTTAGTTGTAATGTGTTCATAGGAATTTTCATACAAATGTTTTTCTATACGTTTTTGCTAAAAATCCATGTAAAAGAAAATAAAACACGAAAAAAGTGCATTTGGAAATAATTTTAATAAACTTAAGATTAACTTAATTAGAAAATTTTAAATTTTGAAAATATGCATCTATGTCATAAATGACTCAGAAGTAGGGAGCTCCCTCCAGAAGGACAGTCTATTGCCTGGTATTATATTTTGAAGGGATTTCAAAATATTGTCCTTCTTGGCTTGTGAAATTCCGTTAAGCATGGTTTTCTTCTTTGGAGGTGAAAGAGCATTCATTTTTAAAATCTTGTTTCCAAAAATACTAGCTGTTATAAACTCACTATCAAAGGATGTCTTGTAAATAAAATCGAAACTACCTCTCGTAGCTTCCACTTGCACTATATCGCAGATATAAGGAGCAGTTTGTAATCTTTGTGTAATCTTGCCATTCATAGAAGTCATTGTGGTCCATTTTTTTTGGAATCACATTTTTCCCAGCACTAGTCACAGCGGTATAAAAATCTTCAAAGTCATAAATCTTATTCTTCATCCGCTTCATAGACAATTCAACTCTGTGATGAAATGAGTCGGCAGACATAAAAGTGTGGCCGGCTTCAAAAAACTTTATAACAATTTTGTCAGCATTGATTTCACCCGAGTTAACTATATAAATTAGAAAAGAAAAGAATGTCCAGTTTTTATTTTGCGCTGAACAGTAATTATCAACCCATATAATTATATTTTTGGCATCTCGGTGAAACAGTAAAAAATGGTAATATTATATGCACAAATTTCGTCCTTTGTCCTCCCAAATAATGCCTCATGCCACAACACGACGGAATTTTGTCGACCTTTACCAGTTGGTACAAAACTCTCATTATAAACGACTATCCTGTGAGTGAAAACAGCAGACTTAAACATATCAATCCTAGGAAGCAAAACAAACAAGAACTGACAATTAAAATTGTAGTTAGTAAATATTATTACGATGATTGATAGATTTACATTTAAATATCGCCCTTATTGGCTATCAGCTAGCGTTTAGTTTTGTGCAAAAAACACTGCGAGGGCAGCGGCATCTCACATTTTGCGAACTATTTTCGCCTAATTTTACTAAGCGCAAGAGCCGTACAATCAATAGTTTGTTACGCATTCAACAGATACCGCCAATGTTCTAAGAAATTTTTCCCAGCAATTATAAGAACTTTTCTAAGCGATTCCACCGTAAGTAAATATACGGCCATTGTGTTTAAAAATAATGATATACCTCTCAGCTCCTTAGTAATATCGTATAAATTTGAGATATGCAATATTTTCAACCACTAAACAGTCCAAACCGCGCGGTGACACTCGGCTCACACGGCCGTGCTAGAAATGTCAATAGAAGATATTCTTCTTTCTTCTTCTTTCGTTTCAAAAACGGTTATTACTGCAAAACTACTATAGCTACATTCAAATAAAAAATACCCACGCATTTCTCAAAGAATACAGCATTTTATTTGAATTTAAGTAAATTACTAAAATTAATAATAAAGGACGAAAAAACAGTTTAAAGTTGAGGATATAACAAAAAAACATCGTATTTATTATTGTTTCGAGCTTTACGAAAAATTTAGTGCTTACTGGTGAACATATTTTTTTATGATAATAATACAGTATATACTTTTTAAAATGACACCAATAACTTAATATAAATATTTAGTTTTCTGCCATAAAAAAAATAAACAAAGTTATGCACTTTTATCAAGAGGTCATTGACCTCGGTCCGGTAATCAAAATATTTCAAGATATTTGAATGATTTTGCGTTTGTAAATTGCCAATAATGTGCTAATAGTGAAGAAGTCTCGGATGGATAGCAGTTATTTAACTTTAGACTATTATTTTTAACTATTAGAATACATTTTATGCAGAGAAATATCAAACAAACATGGCGCGCAAAAACAAAAACTTTTCCAACGAAATTATACTATGTAAACGTATTGAGATCGTCGTAATAATGCATATTTCGCAAAGGAAATATCTTCACGTTTATTTTGATGTAAAATAACAATAACAATAAGGTTTAAACACAGAAAACTTACCAAATATTTGTTTACACTAACACACAACACGGCACCCACTTGTCACGCACTTCGAACTGTCACTTTCAATATTTTTTTTTCTAAACTTCAAGTTGCCATATCTCAGAAAAAATTCACTGACGGGCGACAAATTTAATAAAGAGCCATCTAGTAATTTTTAACTGTACCACGAACACTCGTTAGAGACGGCATTCGACGTAATTCGGAACTTTTCCGCTAGGTGACTCTAATCACCGTGTACGCAATACATCATAGTTCTTGTGGTTATTATAATCACTTTGGCCGGTCCAGTGGTTAGTAGGTTTTAGGTGGTTTCTGGTTGAGATAGCGCCATGTAACTTAATTTAACCTGTAGGGAATTTGTTAAGCTATCAGATGCAACAAAAATCAGAAATTTGTATTTTTTTGAGATACCGCTTTTTGGCTTATGAGGGCAGTATTGGCATCACAGAAATCTTCATCACAAAAATACTTTTTTCTTCCAAATTAAAAATAAACTTAGTAAATAAATATTTATTTAATTGATAAGCAGGGTAGTTAGGCTTTGAAGTACTTCTATGCACAACCTTTAAACGGAAACGTACCCAAAAGACTAGCAGCATTGCCACGTTGAATGGAATTAAGAAATGGTTGCTTTATTATTTTACTAGCTTCCGCCCGCGACTTCGTCCGCGTGTAATATGTAGTTACTTTGGGCTAACGCTAACTTTAACCCGCGTGATGATTGAAAACAAAAATCTATTTCTCCCAGTTTATTCCCTCTTTCTCCCCCTTTTCTCAATTAAAAAAAAATATAAGTCTATATCCGTCTCCAGGGTCCCAACTGTACAAAAATTCATCAAAATCGGATTTGGCCATTTAGGTGTGAAGACGTAACAAACAAACTCACTTCCGCTTTTAAAATATTAGTAAGCAATTCAGGTCACAAAATGTTCAAATCAAGTCCAATACTACAACATTTAACGTCAAGCCATATTAGCATACGTTTGAAAACGCAAGACAGTTTACAGCTCCAACTCAATCTTACCAAATGCATCGAATTTCCATATTAATACCCACATCAAAACTCTCTCATAACTCGTACCAAACAGCAAAGAGCGTCCAGAAACGCGACCTTCTCTCTAATTAGAGAACACGAAGACTCCCCTATGTAGCCACTGGCGATGGCCTAACGGTTTTTTAATTTGATCCTGAGTATGATGCACGCCACTGTACTAGTGGCGTGCCTTCCCTCCCCACTTTTTATCAAAGGCATAAAGTTGTTGGAGTATCACGACAAACGGTTTGCGCTTTCATTTATTAGATGAGAATTAAATTGAATGAAATATTTTTGAAATCTGTTGCTTCTTTACTGAATTCGTTTTTAATTTTGTTATTAAACCTCAATAAAACATAAACATAGTTTTTGAAATAAAATCTCGAATCTTGTACTTTTTTGTTATCTCTGATGTTTTAATTATAATTATTTAGATGGATGCAAATATTTGTAGGCCAGAAAATGATAACTGGTAACTAACATATTGTATAAGTACATAGCACTTATAAGTACTATTTTTAAATACATTTTTTTTCTTTAATTTTTATTTTGTTAACTACAGTAGGACATATTGCAGCTTCACTTTTTTAACTTACACAAATTTCCGCGAAATAAACAGAATCAATTTATATATCCGTGAATTCATCATATTATTTGCTGTAGTTATGATGTTTTTAAGCATCGTTTGCCTTCACTCAGTTGTTTACCATAACTAGGAAGTAAAAAAAATAGTGATTTTACCACAGTGTTTTTACCAAGGTCAAAATAAAATCATCTTTAAACCAATTTGTATCAATGTCATTATCACTATCGACATCACAAGCAATATTAATCCCTACCACAACGGGTTACAATTTCATTTTAAGTTCAACACTTCAAAATCCGCTTTCGCATAACCACTACTAATCCCTTTTATCTGCGTTCCACAAAACAGTCGCTAAACTGACCAATCCGCCATTTTGGAAAATCCATTCATATAAGGTTACTCCAAATCTGCTTTGTCGTGCTCACTTGTCCGTAAGCGTGACATCGATGCTGCACATCAAAGACTGATGCTTGACGTCAGCAAGTGTATTAATGCTCGGCAAACAGTCAAAATGTTAATCAAGTTCAATCAAACGCAAGCTCGTTCCTATTACGACTAGCGTTCAGACTAAAACTGTAATGGGAAATGAAAGGTATCCTACTGGCAATTTATGCTTTGTTGCATTAGTGCGTTTTGGAATGTTGAAGTGGAGTAGCTGAAGTATTTTTGTGGATTGTGGTACGAAATGATCACATTGGCTGTTTTAAAATAAATACCTTTTTTTGCGGATGGTAAATCATTAAATAACTTCATCCGCTCTAGGCGGACCGAGGGGGGGGGGGAGTGTCAGACTTTTACTTACTAAAAACCCACCCATGTTCCTTCTCTTTCGAACAACACGCAACCCACTCATAAAATAAATGTTTTAAAAGTTTCATTTGCAAC
The DNA here is from genome assembly GCA_905475445.1 of Ochropleura plecta. NCBI lineage: Eukaryota > Metazoa > Arthropoda > Insecta > Lepidoptera > Noctuidae > Ochropleura > Ochropleura plecta. The sequence goes on from FR997728.1 coordinate 2,822,475, forward strand.
TTTTTCTAAATACTTCTAGGTAAATGATTTTAGGTGCCGTAAATTTTAAAAGTAATTTCAAAACTGCAAGTTCTTGGTAACCTAGTTAAATTTTCCGAAAAGCTTACAAAAATTTGTGGGATATAAGCAATATCTTTGCAGATTTTGTTCAAAATGAAATCGGTGAAATTGACTTCACATTTTTACAATCTTGTGTAAACAAAAACTTTAACTTGGTTTATTATTAGATTTGGCGCTAACTAAACCATACAACGTGTATTAAAATTCCTTAAAATAACACACTGACTAAACCAACCAAATTGTCAAAATTACCCTGCAGCCAAAGAATTAGCCACCATACTAACGCCACTTAAAATTCAATTTTCATTAGAAAAAATCCAATTTTCATCACGAGATTTTGTTCGGCAGCTTGCCAATGGACAGGATTAAGATTACCCGGATTCATTATTCAGATTAAGTGTGGCGAAATGTTGACAAATTGAATTTGATTCGCTCACGTCAAAGACTCGGGGTCCGTAATTGGCTTAGTGCTCGATGAGGTTAGGGTAAATAGTGGTTTCCACGCGAGGATTTCGGTGTCAAATACTTACTGTGTGACGTTCGTAGTCCGGTGGGAAAGGAATGGTGGTTTGGTGTTTGTTTTGAGACATCCGATTCTGATTTAAAATTTACTAGCTTCCGCCCGCGACTTCGTCCGCGTTGCATAGTTACTTCGAAATCACTCTCTCCCCTTTTCTTCCCTCTTTCTCCCCCTTTACTCACTTTAAAAAAAATGCCTATGTCCGTCTTTAGGGCCCCATCTCCAGGGAACTATCTCTGTACCAAAATTCATCGAAATCGGTTTTGCCATTTAGGCGTGAAGACGTAACAAACAAACAAACTCACTTTCGCTTTTATAAAATTAGTAAGGATTTTTATCCTTCATTTTTTTTATTTAGTAGTTGTCATGTCCAATTTTTGATAGTGTCTCAACTACTACTCTCTTGCCCCTTTGGTTAGCAGATTGAACCTTTTTAACCGACTTTAAAAAAGGAGAAGGTTTGTTTTTTGTATGTTTGATATGCGATATCTCCTTCAAATGTGGGACGATCGTATTGAGGAGTATATCCTTATCAATTTTATCAATAATATTGTTTCGGTAGTTTACGAGTTATCGTCTATAATACATTTTTTCTTCTATGGATGATATTCTAATATATTTTAGTAGCAATGGAAAATGAATACTAGATAAGAACTTGTGTGATATACCATGACATCAAAACTAAAATGGCCAAAACGAAAATAAAAGTAAACATAAACGATTACCAAACAATCACTAGGTACCTAAAAAGTCAAAAATAAGTTTACTTCCGGAAGTTAATGACTTTTGTTTGATTCATCGTTTTTTTTTGTAATCGACTTTTTTTGGAAGACTTTTCTTTAGTTTTGGAAGTCGGTATTTTTTTGCAAAAATTTTCACCAAAACTAAGTGACAATTAAATCGTCAACTCCCCAAACATTTCCAGTAAAGTTAGCATCGCTTCTAGTCTAATCGGATGACGAAAAATAGAAAGTTGTGACATTCGTTTAAGTGTCACTTAACTTTTGGATATGGATTCAACGACAAAAATTTTACACTCCGATAAACATTAAGAACAACTCAATCCGAAGCAACACTAACTCACTCCACAAACAACCGAACATTGTTTTTGCAACAACAGTGAAAGTGGCCATCCGATCAGATACATGTACCCGTATTATTTGACTGAACAAATCGATAAAAACAGAATGTACCGTCCACTGACCTGTTCAGGGATAATAAAAAAGTTGAATGATACTATGCCCGCCCTATCGGAAAATAGAAGTGGATCTTTAGTTCTTCGAGTCTCCAGTAACAATGTCGTTGTACAGTCGCGGACGGAAGCAATATGTTCCGTATAAAAATTTATATTATTGCTCAACTCGTTGCCTGGACTGTGATGTGTGATTCTGAGAAGTTTCCTCTGTTCTACTGTAATAGCTTTTCGATATCGTGTCTGTCGATGCGTTTAATGGCTTTGTAAATAAAATTCTATGGCAAAGAACAATACATTAAGCTTAATATTTCGTTCAGTTTTATAACAACAAACTTGCTATGTCATAAGTAATAATTCTGTACTAAATTAAACTTTGTAGACTGTAATTATGTATTTCTCATTAATTATCAAATTGTTTGTTTTGTAACTCGATAAGGTGAAATTAATATTGTGACACAAAATAACTAACTCAACAAGCCTGAAGGTCTTGAATGGTCACCGTGGCGTCACTAATTGTATCCTATCAGAATAGGCTACGCATGACGTCACACGTTACTTTTTTATTTGTAACAAAAAAGTAACATGTGACGTCACGCGTTGCTATATACGTTACGTCACACGTAACTTTAATGGGCTATATATTTGTAATTTTTTGTCTAATTTACAATTAAAAAAATACGTATCCCCTATTTTTGAATAATCTAAAAGACGGAATAAATAGAATGTAATTATTTTTACCCTGGACTACTGTATATTTTGTTTTTAATTATCATTGTTAGTTGTTTTGTTTTATTTAATTTGGTGTCATTGTTATGTTTTGTGCGAGTCAAAAAATACTGTTTCTTTGAAACTTATTTTTTTATCAGCAAGGAAGTCATCAATTCCAAATCGTCAAGTCTATTAAATAATAAATCAAAAGCCCATAAAAATTGAGTCCGTGACAGTACTTTCGAGGGTCCAAGAGGCCCGGGCGGAGTAAATCCAAAGTCGGCCGAATTCCCGCGAGACTCCGCTCGAGTTTCGACAAACGGCACGATATCCTTCAGCACCAATAACGACGGACGTCTACTTACTAGTGCATTAAAAATGCAGACATTATCTGTAAAAGGACCTTACTGTATTGTTAACAAGACTCTCATTAGAAATGTCATATTCAGAATATTATAGTAAGTAGGCCTTTACAACGGAAAAAGGGAATAAACTTGTAGCACGAGTAATGTATAACTTTTTTTTTTTTGGGACAACTCACACACGGCTATCTGATACCAAGCTAAGCAGAGCTTGTGTTATGGTAACTAGACAACTGATATACATTCTTATATAATTTATAAATACATACATATTATAGATAAATCACACCCAGACACAGAACAAACAATCATGCTCATCACACAAAGTTTGTCCTGGGTGGGAATCGAACCCACGACCTCCGGCTCAGCAGTCAGGGCCACTAACCACTAGACCAACAGGCCCGTCAAAACTAGTAAGTACGTGTTGGAAGAAAGATAGATAATAGAATATTCTTTATTATGTACACCATACAAATTACAAGAATAACATTAAAGCCCCGTTCCTATAAACAAAAACGAGTCGTTTTGCTTACGGATAGTAAGATTTTGACATAAGTCTCATAGAACTTATGTCAAAATACTACCATTCGTAAGCAAAACGAGTCGTTTTTGTTTATTGGAACGGGGCTTAAATAACTTATAAATAGGGTGACACAATAGGCGGTCTTATCGCTAAAAGTGATATTTTCAAGACAACCTTTGGATGGATTTAAAGGAGGAGAAACAGTACTGTGGGTAGTCTGTGTCGTTGGTTTGTAGTTATTGCCAAGTATTATAAAAAGAACATACGTAGGTCTATGTGGGAATTTCAAAGAACAAATCGTTTTTTTAGACGTTAGTTAGTCAGTAGTTTAGATTTAATCAATCGTGGTTAAGCCACGTTTGCCTAGTTTAATCAGTAGGTAGATGGGTGACCCCCTGATACATACCGAGTTTTCTACGTGACTCGGAAAATACGTTAAAACGTTGGTCCCGGCTGTCATTCGTAGATCTTTACAGTCGTTACAAGTGGCTTGAAAGTTTGACAACCAGTCTTACCAAGGAGTTTGGTACTGCCCAGTTGTTAATGGGTTATGAAGGTCAGATAGGCAGTCGTTCCATGTAAAAAACTTGTAATCAGCTGAATCTGATAAGACTGGAAGCCAACCCATCCTTATTATATTATAAAAGCAAAAGTGAGTTTGTATGTTTGTTTGTTACGTCTTCACGCCTAAATGACAAAAGTGATTTTGATGAATTTTGGTACAGAGATAGTTGGGACCCTGGAGACGGACATAGGCAATTTTTTTAATGTGAGAAAAGGAGGCGAAAGAGAGAACAAAAGGGGAGAGAAAAAAATACGCGGGTTAAAGTTAGCGTTACCCCAAAGTAACTATGCCACGCAGACGAATTCGCGAGCGGAAGCTTGTTAAAAATAAATAACCTTACACCTTCTTTATCTTCTTCATCGTCATAGCAAAGCTGAAGATCACGATCACATACGACGATGACGTCTTTAAGCTATAATACAAGAGCCTCGACGAACATCTGTCGAAGCTCTCCTTAGGCGGTTGGATCAAGGGCCTGATTCAGAAGGCAGTTCTCCTCAATACGGCTCGTATTGTGAGGAGGTTCCTGTCTCTGGAACCCTAACCACCGGTAGCTTGGACCCTGTTCCCGATACCGGTGGGCTACTATTTTTTGTATTTTTAAATGTTTCTTTTTTTTATTTTCTATGTTTTTATTAAGAAATATTTAAAAATTTAATCAATATGTATTTAGCTGAATAAACGAAATAATAATAATAATATAATATAATAATAATAATAATTTATTCAAATATAAACGTTCACAAAAAAATATTAAGTCAACAGTAATAATATTTTCCATACGATTATAGTGCCTAAAAATAAACTAAAAATATTAATAGTATAGATTTGAACCATTCAGCTAATTACATACTTCCTCAGAAATGAGGAAGTATGTAATTAGCTGAATGGTTCAATTCAACAACCAAACCTTACAACAAGAACTAGGTAATTGAACTGAAGTCAAAATCGTAATGAATCATTTTCGTTTTCAATATTTAGCTATCTTAATCACCCAGATTTTAAACGAAATCTCACCAGTAACACGCATAATACAATAGAACAAAACCTTTTATTTATTTGTATTTATAGCGGTTGCAGTGAGCGGTCGGCTTTGCCCTCCCGCAAGGAGGATTATGTATTTTATCCTGAATCTCTTACCGATGTCGCTATGTAATTGTGGATTACTCCCGCTCATGTTTCCATTTGTCCTGCATTCTGTAAGAAGATTTTATTAGAGTTCTCTCCTTTGATTTGTTATCTTTGTGTTTTGATGGAAAGTTTTTGCCGTATTTGCATTGTTGGGAATGTTAGTGATGAATCAGGTGAAGGATGAATACGAAGGACTTGTTTTTTTGTAATTTTGCATGAGTCTGAAAAAGGCAAGTGCGAGTCGGACTCGCGTACCGTTGGTTCCGTACAAACTTGCGACGTAAACGGCCATATCTTTTTACTGCGTAATCTTAGAGATAAGATTTTTTCACGCGTTTAAGGGACCACAGACTTGAGTATATGGTCGTAATTTAAACTCGATCCCTTTACGCGTTCCCGAGATAAAGGGTCTTGACAGACAGACAGATGGACAACAAAGTGATCCAATAAGGATTCCGTTTTTTTTCCTTTTCAGGTTCAGAACCCAAAAAAAAACGGCTTGAAACGCTACGACCAAAATGCCAGTATTTCAAAACTCAGGATTAATCTCAATTAGAAAAAAAAAACTATTTATCATGGCGCTCATAATCGACTGTTATATCAACTAACTATTTGACGCAACATTTTAAACATACAGGAATCGGCAGTCATATTTAAATATGGAACGCACAACACACAGCATATTATGCCAGATCGAATTCCAATTTCAATTCGAACCACATAATATCGAATACTGGCAACAAACACAAATACAAAACTGATGAACATGATTTCAAACTTCTCATTAAACATTATCAAAGTATCATCTAACTAACGTTAGATACAGATTCGGTTGAGTCTTACGCTAAAATAATTTCAATCCACCGAGCAAATATTTAAAGAGACCACGTAATGTGTGCCGTGCCGTAGTTACTTAGACACCGCAGAGCTTGTAAGCAACTTACTTTACTATAAAGGGAATTATTAAGTGGCGTGTCTACTAGTTGGAAAACAGCCCGGCTTTAACCCCTCAGGTGTGTGGGGAGGTTGAAAGTCGAAATTTTAATTGGTAAACAGGAAACTTTAGTGAGCTTACCGTGTTAGTATTGAAACGTTTTGAATGGATGAGTTTTGAGCATCGCCTTTAGAATTCTGGTGATGCGTCTGATGGTGGTTTTGGGTGGAAAGAAAATTTTGGAGAGTTTAATTTTATATGATGGTTATTTAGGTGTACAGAAGTAAACTAACATGGTGAAATTTGGTTTTGTGGTTGTTAAAATATAACGAAATCAAAATTTAGGTATATTTTAATTTTGAACTTTGTGTTTCAAATTCATAAAGACAGGATCTCAATTGTTTTGCTTGAGCAATTTTTAAAAACAACCACACATTTTTTTGTCAGTAAAAAAAAAGTCAGTAAAAGTCTGACAATTATTGTCAGACTATTACTGACTAAAACCCGGCCCATGTTCCTTCTTTTGCCTTTTATGTTCTGGGGCCGAGATATCTCTTTCGATCAACCCGCAACCTCTGAAGTCAACCAGATATTATGTTTTATTTTTGTACTAGAATGACGCCACCATATTACTTTAGCTACACTATAATTTCCAAAAACAATAAGATGTATGTAGTACTTAATTATATTACCAATAATTAATTCATATACCAATTACAAGACCGTGTAATAATGATCAGCTTATAGACACTTGAGTGTAAAGCAATATAAAGCTACAACATTCATTCTTCCTTCAATACAGATAAGTTAATATATGTGGCATCGTTAGTTATGAGTGAAATTGATTAATTCCACCAGGGGGTGGCATGGACTGGACTGGGCAGGAAAGTGATCGGTACGTCCACTTGATCCGGCTTTAGATCGTATACGAAATTTTCTATTATTTTATGATAATCATGAAGCAACACAACTTTTAAATTGACCTGAAATAAAACGTATGCTTTTATATTTATATTTTAATTTAGTAACAAATTGCAGGAAAAATCAACGGCTTAAAACAAGATTAGTTTGTGTAAGGATTTACAGAAATGTAGTTATTGTTTTTAATAATCTTCTAAGAATGCTTCTTTTGTCTTTTTCTTTAAACTGAAAGGCATAAAGCTTTTCTTTTAATTAAAATCCAAGAAAATATTATAAACAGTCAATTCATTCAGTTTTCACAAGAACAAACAATACGTTCCTCCGTTCATCACGCCTTGGAAGTAGCAAGTCGTCCAGATAAACGAAGTATGGCTACAATTTTCAGTTCACTTACTGTCCATCTTTACGTATCGTCGGGGGGGTTAGGGGGGTAGAGGGGAGGGCTGCCCGGGTTCGCACACGACATTGGTCAAAGTCGAATAATGCCACGACTGGAACTTTTTGATAGGTCCACCGGTAAATGCAGTCAGACATCGGTCAGATTATTGTACCTTTCATTCGGGAGGGCACAACTGAATAGTCAAAGGGCTCCTTTGATACAGCTCAGCTTTGTCGTCTAAATATATATAAATCTAATTACATATGTGATGTAATTATATGATTGTAGGAAATGGGTCGCGTTTCAATCACGTGGAATACGCTTATACATAATAGGATTATCATCTTATGAATGATCGAACAAATCTTAAAGTAGGTTATTTTTGTTCATGTAAAAGTTGACTTAGACGACTACAAAAGCAAGGGTGTAAAACAACAGCTAACCTTTATTCCGGATTAAGAGTACAGGCAACTTTGGGCAAAAGTAAAGATTGGAACCAAGAAACGTGTAAGATTTAAACAAAGCCGAACATCGTTTTAAAAGTCGGTTAGTTCTAACAAACCTGAACTACCCTCAAAGTGGGTTTTAGCGGAAATGAATAGGAGCGTATTGTCAAGCACGAACACTCGACTTCGCCTATCACTGACAAAGCTTTATTTGCTGTTTTTCACAAATAGTTGGAAGAGCCTCCCTTGAGGAGCGGAAGGCTACGAACAGGGGTAGATGCAGTATTAGAAAAGAACAAGGTAAACGAAGTTTTGGGGTAACGTAAAAGTTCGGCAGCTAATGTGAATGAATGAATCTGAAGGGAAAGAATTACAACTCTCGCATGTCGTTATATCTATCTCTTGTTTTCACTAAAGGGAATAAAGTTCAGCGCGTCACAATAGTAAAGTTACATTTGCATAATTTATCACAAGGTAACTTTTGGATTTTGCTGTAAATTAGATTTAGTAAGCGATAGTTTTTCTTCGTGGTAAAGGGTCTATTTTCAAAAATCCTACAGACATTTTTTGTATAACTCATGACGTGAAAGCAAGCCTAGCAAAACTCTACAGTACCTAGTTCTAGTTACTTTGAGTGAGACGGTAGTTACACAAAACCGTGTTACAAAAAACTGCACAGAATTGGAAGGTTAAACTACCTACAAAAAAAACTTCCATTTTTCCGTTACTCGCTTCTGAAATTGAAAAGACGAGCTTCACAGAAAGTACCGAACAACTTGGGACTTTGAAGGTTTGCCTTGTGTAAATAAGAGCGGAAGCCTTCCTTAGGAGGCCCGAGGAAAGTGAAGGGGGGAACAGTCGCGAGCAGAAAACCAGGCGAATAAAACCTTCAAAAACTATTTAAAGAGGCTTTGGAGGCAATTGGCACGGAACTCCAATGATGAGAAATATATAAAAATGTACACAAACTAATATTTTAGTAGATGCATCTGTTGAGAATGTACACAAGAAGAGCAATAAGGGAGAGTGGACCATTTTGAATAGCCTGGCTACATTCGGTAATTCACTCGTGAAGCTATTGCGGCGAAAGCGTGTTCAGAATATGCAAATCACTTACTTATCTCATGTGTTGTGAACTAGATAAATTATGATTATGAATAAATACACATGGTTTGTTGCATGGAAGTAGATCAACTGATAAAGATACACAGACTGGGTATTGCCAAATAAGAAAAACACTACGTAGACGACATACTTATGAACGTCGCTATCTATCCTCTAGAAAACCAAATCGACCAAAGTTCACAGTTCAATTATCTCAACTACCACGAGGGTTAATCGTCATATTGAAAATAATAACTCCATCAGCGTTGGATGCAATATTCAGCGCTGAGCGTAAACCAGCGGAACTTCCTGTTTGTAGCGAAGTGCGGAAATTCAATTATCCGACGATAAAAGTGCGGGGCGGACGGTAGTGATGCCAAGTTCCCGGAATGCCCCGGGCCGTGCCGGGTTTTAGATACAAATATTAATACGATATATTTTTCCTCGTGATTTATTTGGATGATTTTATAATCTGTTTATGATTCAGTTGTCGTTACAGATTATTGCTTGTCTTTTTATGTTTGTGGAGGATGTTAGTACTTTATTCTGTTTCTACTGACAATACTTTTTTTTTAAAGTTACCTTATTATCAATTGCAAGCGGTGTCTGATAGAATTTCCCACCGGTTATGAAGAAATTTTATAAAAATATCCCCTGATTAAGGAAAGGAAACTAATACAATAATTGATTCTTCAGTTTCCAACAGTTTAGACTGGGCGTGTTACAGTCAATGCATGAATTTAAGGTTTATAATACGTCGATTACTTTTCCTACAGAAAATATTTTTTCTTTCCGAAAAGATTAAGACATAATATATGATTTGAAACTCATTGATAACTGTTCGAAGCACAAACTACCGCCATCTTTAAGATGTTCTCTTCTTTTCCGTAAAACATGTAAATCTCGTAGCATATGTTTGTTGGCAACACTGTCGGGGTGGGAGGGGGGGGGGGGGCAATGGGCGGTCTGCCCGCGCTAGGGAAGTGCCGCATGAACTTGAATTTTCGCGATTCTACTCTCATCATAGATATTATTTCAACTTTCTTAGAGAAATTCTGTTCTCTATGCACTGTTATGATTCGTTTGTAAGTTGGTGCAGCTTTTGTATTCAATATTGTTTAACTTTGTGTTTGCTGAGTTATAAGAGTTTTACTGTTTGGTGTTTTGAATTGTATATTTAAGTGCTGTTTTAAAGATACCTTGGTCAGTAGTAAATATGTATACAAGGTGTTAACGGTCTCTTCACGAAGACGCCAATCAAGTATTGAGTGTGTTATTATTATTTTACTTTTTTGTATTGGGTGAAAAAATCTCTTTTTACGGTAATACTCAATATAAAGACACATTAAAAACATTTTACTGATTGAACATTGAATAGTTAAAATATATAATAGTGTATTTAAAGTGACGATGAAGATGACTTTCTCAAGAGTTGGAGGCGAATAACGCAGTATCGGCAAAAGTGGAGGGAACTTGAGGAGGCCTATGACGCAAGATAGCCTGACCTGGTAGCTGATAAGAAAAACTATATTTTTCTAATTTTTAAGTGTATATACATATTTTATAGTTTTTTTATAGTTAAATACTAGTGATAGTTTAGAATTTAAATATATGTTACACAAAAACAAAAATTGTAGCTAATAGTGTATTTATTTTAAGGTCAGAGAAAATAAAGGCTATTTTTATTTTATTTTATATTTAAAGTGACGGGTAAACCGGGGTTGCGGGTTGTTCGACAAAATAAACCGTGGCACGGAAACATAAAAGGCAAAAGAAGGAACAGGGAACACAAAATATTTTCAAAAGTCTTACACTCCCCCCCCACTCTGGCGGACCTATTTGATGAAATCCCATACTTAAAAAGAATTTTGAATATATCCGAGACTAAAAGGTTTCCAGCGGTCTGTTATTAACAGAGATAGATATACAAGGTGTAACATAATAGCGCAAGACTTCCCGGGTGGTCTGTCAGACCATAAAACTGAACAACTTCTATGACTTTTGGAAATCCATAACTATTTTTGTTGATCAGCTGATCGCGTCAGTTCCTACACAAAGTCCAATCTTTTTTTTCCAATTTCAAGAACTCGTAAAAGAAAAGTTGATTTTCATGGTCTGAGAGACCACACAGGAAGTCTTGCGCTTATTATGTTACACCTTGTTTTCCTTGTCATAATGATCCTCATTGTACGACACATGATCATTGTCATCTGCCTAGCCTTTTTCCAAATTCGTTGGGGTCGGCTTCCAGTCTAACCGAATGCAGCTGAATATCACCCAGCCAGTATTTCAGTATTTTACTTAAAGCGACTGCCTATCTGACCTCCACAACCCAGTAAATACTGTGTTAATACGATACCCCTTGGTAAGACTGGTTGTCAGACTTTCGGGACAATGACTGTCAAAGAACTACAGATGACAGTCGAAACCAACAACTTAACGTGATATCAGAGGTACGGAGGAAACTTGGTATGTACGGGTGGTCACCCATACTCAGATCAACGAAAGCAATCGCAGCGTAAACTAAAGATCGACCCAAATGGCTGCTATTATTTAATATGACACATAAAATAGCCAAAAAGACTTGGAATATTTAATATCCCAATAACACGAAGTTCTAAAAATATTTAACGCGAAAAATCATTCCTCAAAAACCAATAAATAAAGCATCAAAATATGACAGCCTCCACCATATTAGTAGGTATGTAATACGTCTGCAATATAGAATGGTATGTCACGATAAAAGTCGATATGAAAACTTTCATAAGCCGTAGCAATACCCCGTTTACTGTACATCGCTGGTATAAAAACCGTCGTTTCGTGCACAGTAGTAAATAATAAGCCGATGGAAGGCGTGTATATAAAATTTTTAGGGTTCGATAGCGAAGTGATAATGGTACTTTTATTACTCGAATTATTCGGGATTACTTCTCGTACGGTCTAAATGGAAATTCAGAGTCATTATGCTTATGAGTTTGCATGTATGAATGAATATTTCAAATGACTTTGTTTTTATAAAATTTGTATCTTACTTTCTTCTTCGGTGGAAGAGTTTTATTAGGATTCTTTGGAAATGCAATTATTCTATGCCTTTGTCATCAATTGGTTATAAATAGTTATTTTATTACATCTATTATCATCTACTTAGACATTTCTCAACTATGTTAGGGTAGGCTTTTAATCCAACCATATGCAGCTGAATACCAGTATTTGCACATGGAGTGTCTGCCTATCTGACCTTCACAACTCAAGTAGTACTGGTTAATTCGATACCTCTTGGTAAGACTGGTGGTCAGATTTTAGGCGGCCCTAAAATCCGTCCACCAGTCTTACCAACGACCAGACTTATCTTTACAGATATTCAGTGTCCTGACTATATTATGTAAAGAATGTCAAAGATCAATCAAATGTCAGCCAAGACCAATGGCGTAGCGTGCTTTTCGAGGAACGGAGGAAACTTGGTACTTAAGTGGTCCCCCATCCACTGAACAACCTATGTAAGCGTGGTTTAACCTAAAGATCGACCTGAGCAGCTGCTATAATATGCGCATGAGCGCCTTTTATGAAAATCCATCTTAATATTTAGGTTTTATCAGCATTATATGATTATCTGTAAGAGATATTGAATTTATATTCGTTTGAACGCTAGAATCACGTTACCAAGACAGAAAATTTCGAATTGTTGACTGTTTCTGATTCAAACTCAAAGTATTGATTTCAATCAGAACATAACAGGCACTTTTAAATATAAATTAACAAAAAGATGAAGCTGCAGTCCCAGTCACATGGCATAATAACTCTTAAAAGTAGCGTAGTTGCCTATTGCTACAATAGATTGTTACTAAAAACTTAAAACTATAACAATGCATATCACTCTCACTTTGAATGTCACAATTATTAATGTTCTTTTGAGTACAATACGAGAGAAAGAAAGAAAGAAATATGTAGTCGAAGAATTCATAAACTTGGAAGATAGTTCTACCAAACTGCAGAGTCAGTTTTAAGACAAGCATCCATCAATGAATTTATGTACCGATAGTAAAGTTATTCGAATGATGATCTAAAGACGACATAAAAACATGAATCTATCAGCTGCCGTCGTCATAAAAGTCATCGGTAGGAAATAGATGATCTGTTTTGATGGTTTTCTTGCTTGAGATGCTTGTAGGATAAGGTCATCTTTCACTAGATTTAGGGCACTTTTATAAGTTCTTAAACTGATATGGTCAAGTACATTATTTATTACATTTTAAACGCGATATAAACTTTTAACAGTAAATAATCCTTACTATAATATTATAAAAGCGAAAGTGAGTTTGTTTGTTTGTTTGTTACCTCTTCACGCTTTAATGGCTAAACCGATTTGGATGAATTTTGGTACATAGATAGTTGGGAACCAGGAGACGGACATAGGTTAATTTTTATTTTAAAAAAGTAGGATATAAGGGAGAACGAGGGAAGAAAAGGGAAAACTAAGCGTTGCTATTACAAATCCATCAGGCGCAAGAGCAAAAACTGCAGGTCTGCTTGGTGTGTTATACCGAATTTAACGCGAGCGAAGCCGCGGGCGAAAGCTAGTAACATAATAATACTTAGTTATAATTTAGGTACAGTTGTACACTATTATCCTACTAATATTATAAATGCGAATGTTTGTAAGGATGTATGAATGTATGTATGTTTGTTGCTTTTTCACGTCAAAACGGCTGAATGGATCTTGATTAACTTTGGCACAGAGGTAGATTATGTTCTAGAATAACACATAGGATACTTTTTTTTTCGATATAACGCGGGCCAAGCCGCGGGCGCCAGCTAGTCACATATATACCTTCTATTTATATAATTTACGTATCTGGCTTTACCCAGCAGTTTTAACCGCAAATCAGCTTCTTAGTGTCGTAGTAGCGTGATGTTATAATTAAAGTCTATTAATTTCGTGAAAGCATGCCTGTACAGAATTGACAATCCAAGGAATTGCGTTCTCCCATACGATTTTAGCATTCTGTTTCACCCCCTCGGGAGTTGAATTTTGCAAAAATCGTCTTAGTGAGCATCTACGTTTTTAAAGGATCCCCATGCAAATTTTGAGTTTCCAAACACTTATCTGATCTGTCTTTTATTTATATGTAAAGTTTATTCAACACACCCAAAAAACCGTTACAATTTACGCAGCCCACTAACATCAAGAACTATAAATCCTATATGTAAATACGCGTACTTACCCAAATGCAGAATCCGGTACACTTCCAAAAATTTCCCCGGCACCCACAGTAATTGAATATAAAAACCGCTGGAAGCTCCAAAACGAACTTTGACACTTGCCGAGTTTGTTTTTATTTTGGTCGTCCGGCACGTAAGGTCGATAAATTTCATGGTGCTTATGTGGACGTCAGAGGCATTACTCTTGGACCCTCGAGACTTCTCCACCAAATTGGCCGGTCACGCCTCCTAGGTGGTGCTTCCGAGCCACTCTCGATGGCTTACTTTTTGTTTTTATCGCTTGACAAATGCTTGTTGTGGTTATGCTTTATTGTGTGAGTTTTGAGTAATGATTATGCGATTTTGTAGACTTTTAGGTGGACGTGTAGTTGATGAATGTCGTTTTGATGAAACATTATCTGTTCTCGTTTTTATAAAATACTAGCTTTCACCCGCGGCTTCGCTCGCGTTAAATTCGGTATAACACACCAAGCAGACCTGCAGTTTTTGCTCTTGCGCCTGATTGATTTGTAATAGCAACGCTAAGTTTTCCATTTCTTCCCTCGTTCTCCCTCATATCCCACTCTTTTAATAAAAAATAGCCTATATCCGTCTCCTGGTTCCCAACTATCTCTGTACCAAAATTCATCAAAATCGATTTAGCCATTAAAGCGTGAAGAGGTAACAAACAAATTACTCACTTTCGCTTTTATAATATTAGTAAGGATGTCTGAGCAAGCCGTGCTGAGACATATTTTTAGGGTTCCGTACCTCCAAAAGAAAAACAAACCCTTATCAAATCTTTTTTTTTGTCCGTCGGTCCGTTTGCCTGTCTGTTAAGATCCGGAATCCCTTGAAGCTATTAAAAATCAACCCTCTCATCATTCATTTAAATTCAATCAAGTAAACGCAGTCAAAAAATATGGCCATCATATTTTTATAATTTATTTTTGACAGGATTGTTTTAGGACAAACAGAAAATATCAGTATAAAAGCAAAGAATTAGGTATTTTTAAAACTTATGAAATATTTATTTTAATAAGTCTCAAAACCAACCACCTCATTAGTGCCGTCCAAAATCAGAACTAAACATCACCATTTGAATACAGACAATATAAAAGTTCCAACTTTCATTAACAGTCGAAAACGTTTCAGTCGTCCCAAACGCTCCGCGTAAAGAGCTAAAACATTCCACCATCAGCGTAAATTCGTTTAAATCTCAACTAACAAGTTCAACTTCGCTCGCTCAGCTCTCATCGCTTAAGCTAAGCCAGTTTCGAGCAGGTATGAGTTCATCACCCAACAAGCTTTTGACTCGCGAAACTATTTGTAAGTACTTCAACCGATTGTCAGGTCCCAGAATGTCACCTATTTCGTTCGTCTGAGAGGCAATTTTGGGAGGCAATTTCGTAAAACATAGAAGTTATGCCGAATAAAGTTTTAATAGAAATGTGGCGGTTGTATGGCCATTTTGTTATTTGGGAACTTTGAGATACGTATAACGCCATCGAGGCTTGGGACGTTTTTTGTTGAACTCTAGGTAAAACATTTTCTTAAGCACTAAGGGACAGGACATAGCCAAAGGATTTGTTTCTTTACTTGAGATAGTTTTGATAGATTTTTTGTTCGTATCGTAGTTTTAATTGAAATCAAGTTGCAGATTTACATTTACCACTGTTCGTCTCTGCATCAATCAACGGTTCAATTCAATTTAATTATTTATTGAATCTCACATATGTTTTATAAGGGCTTTAATAATAGTACAGTTCACATTGACCATTCATTGTTGACTGGAAGAAGTGCTTAAGGCGTTTAATCTTCTGTCCTTTTATATGGAAGTGTTTAATTAATACAAAATCACAATTTATTAAAAAAGCTCGACAGAAGAATTCGAGTGTCAATATCTGCCCAAACCATCGAAGGTTAAAAATAATGTATTCATAGAATTTTAACTCTAATTCAATAAGCAAATACCTAATAACTTAATTAGGAAACTTTTGAAATGCAGCTGGTAAATTGAAGGAAAAATCTTGCTCATAAAATTACATTATTTGTTCATTTTAATCGGCTCATAAGACTTTAGTCCTGAAGTGTCGTGATCGCCCAGAGGTTTAAACGCTTCCTAAGTACGAATGCGACTTTTTGAAATCATATGTACATTCTTAAAGTTTATGTAAGACATCACAGACATCGATGAAGGAAATTATAGTGAGAAAACCTGGAATTACAATTAATATAAGTCTGAAATCACCAACCCGTCTTGAACAAGCATTGTGGTTTGTTCTTTGTATGAAAAGATACCTTTTTTGCTGATGTCGAATCAACAAATAACTTCTCCTGCTTTGAGTGGAGCGGGGGGAGTGTCAGACTTGTACTTCTTGACTAAAACCCAATAATGTTCCTTCTTTTGCGTTTTATGTTCCGGTGCCGCGGTATCTCTTTCGAACAACCCTCAACCCCAGCCCCTCTGCGTAGAAGACGCCTTTGTCTATCAGTGAAACACTGACACTGGCATTATTTATTAGATTTGAACCAATTTAATGCTTTATGCTCAGTCATATCTCAACATTTAATTACAAAAGCCTTCAAGTATTAGACTGACAGCGCTATACAAGCGCTCTCTGACTGAACGGCTCAACTTGAGCAGACGAGAGCTCATGCATTACGAATACGTCATTCTTTAGTACAATTTTACGACACGACTTTTATTGAGTTCTGAAGAAATGACAGGTGAGTTATGGCATCTCATTATAGATACCTGTATCAATGGATGTTTTTGATATGTCGAAAACCAGCTTCTTTGTGGATGGGAAATTTGACGGCACGGTTGGCGCAGTGGCTGAGCGATCGACTGCTGCGCTGCGTGTCGCGGGTTCGATTCCCGTACGGAACAAATATTTGTATGACCTGCAGATAGTTGTTTCGGATCTGGTTGTTTGTGTATGTGAGTTTAAATGTTTGTAACGCACCCATGACACAGGAGAAATTCCTAGTGTCCCCACACGTCAACGTTTTTTTTAAGAAAAAAAAAAAACATCAAATAACTTCCCCAGCTCTGGGCGGAGCGGAGGTCAGTGTCAGAGTTGTACTGACTAAAACCCAGCCATGTTCCTTCTTTTGCCCTTTATGTTCCGGGGTCACGATATCTCTTTCGAATAACCCGCGACCTCGAGCGGCCGCGAGAGCGACCGCGAGCGGGAGCGAAAAAAAGCTAATAGTTAAAAACTTTTTTAAAACAATTTTGAGAAAACGTAATGGGGCTACATAAAAATAACTAGGCATCTTAGAGAGTACGCCATATTGGATTTACAATGACGTCACTTTGCTAGAAATGTATTGTCTTCTGAACTAAACGTGTATCCAAATTTTGAGCTCAATCACTTGGGGATAACTGTTTTGAAATTTAGTAACAAGATTTGACGTAAACAAACACAAACAATGCAATCACAACCATTTCTTTTTGACTGCGTAAACTTAGAGTGTTAGAGGGGGAACCTGAGCAGCGGGTGAAACCGCTGGGCACAGCTAGTCCTTACTAATATTATAAAAGCGAAAGTGAGTTTGTTTGTTTGTTACCTCTTCACGCTTTAATGGCTAAACCGATTTTGATGAATTTTGGTACAGAGATAGTTGGGAACCAGGAGACGGACATAGGCTAACATTAAAAAAAAAGTGGGATGTGAGGGAGAAAGAGGGAAGAAAATAAAAAACTTAGCGTTGCTATTACAAATCAATAAGGCGCAAGGGAAACTGTGTTACCCCGAATTTAACGCGAGCGAAGCCGCGGGCAAAAGCTAGTTTACTATAAAAATAATTTTAAATACTGATAAACAAAATCAATTCTGAAGGATTTGTTTACACATGTGTAACAATTAAACTTAGACACCATATAATGATCTCATAATGTAATTTTTCTGTATAAGTGAAAATACCGATATTCCTATTTCTAAAGACAAAACTGTACAATCATAAAAGGGATAAAAGTTAATTGTTAATATTCTTTTCTTCGACGATTAACAAAAGAAATCTTGAAACCATTCTTATTTTATGAATTCACAAAACAGATTGATTCCTTTGACGTTTTCAATCAAGCGGTAAAAAAATGAACTGATTCTCACTGGAGATGAAAAGAAATCAACTATAGGAATCTAAATAATATAGGCACTGAATGAAATAAAGTGAAAAAGGAGGCTGGAATAAAAGACAAAGCAATGTTAAAGAAAAAAGAATAAAAATTAAAGGAGTTAAATTAAAAAAAATGAGTTCTCGGACCATACTTTGTGGATCGCAAGGTTCCGTATGAAAATGACTTCCGGTCTCCGAGTCATAATCAAAATACATGACAATTAGCTTTTTTGTCTGCCACTGAGTATTGTGCCGTAGTCTTGTATTGCAGTAGAATTTAAAAGTATGTTTGGCTGTCTTTGCTTATTTGAATTTGAATATTTCGAATCAATTTTAACCCCAAGCATCCTCCTTTTGCTCGTTTTTGGGCCTCCTTTTGGTGAGGGGTTTAAGGATTCATCCACAAAGCAGGACTAATGTGGGTTACACTTCACCGAATCTCCGGTTCTTGGATGCACAAGTTTTCTCACTTTGTTTTTCAACACCATTTTGAGGAAAGTATTAACATTTCAGCACCAAATATGTTCCCATTTGAGATCTACAAGGATCAATGATTAAATTATTTGTGGAAGTTTCAATTCACGATATAGGTATGAAAAGAAATTCACGGCGGCCTTGCCAAACTTAAACCAATCAATTGCTGACTTTGTTCTATTCTCAAAAACTGTCAACTCACCTCAAATTTAACAAACAACACAACTCTCAAAAACTTCAAATCTACACTCTATATATATTTATTGGCTTATTAGTGTTTCAGGAATTCAGTGGATCGCTAAGTTAGTTGCGGGTCAAATTATGAATCTCAATATTACAAAGGGGGTCGTCCCAAGCCTCGGGCATGGCGGCCAATCGAATATTTATGAGAGAAATTCACAGCTGGTAAAACTTGAGTACGGCCACGCTTTGCCACTGTAATAAGCTGATGTTTTATTTGTTGCGCGATTCTATTTATTTTTTTAGGTCGTCCTTTGCAATTTGTTTCATTAGTTTGAGGAGTTTTAAAATTAAAAAAATGTTATCGTTAACGTTTTTGATTTTATTTGCTGTAGTTTTTATTTCGGCATTATGTAAATGAATTTCACAATAACATATCGTTACGCCGCGCTGGCTTAGGTTTTTTTTTTGGGGTGGGAAGTCATCGTGAGCGTGTCAGACTATTACTGACTATAAAACCCACCCATGGTCCTTTTATTGCCCTTTACGTTCCGGGGCCGCGGTATCTCTTTCGAACAACCCGCAACCCCGGCAGGTGGAGGCTCTGGCAAGCCCCTCTGCTTTGCTGACATCTCTTTGCGGCGCGCGTAAAACACGAACGCGCCGTCGACACGGCCTGTCATCAATAGACGGACGGACAGTGAGCTACCCATTGCTCACCGTCCACAGGCACGCATCTACGGTGGCCGGGAGTCGTCACGCGGCGGCTGGGTTGGTTTGAGGTTCTCTCCCTCAAACGCCCGGCCACCTCCTTTGCTAGCATTACTGCTTCGCAGAAGGCGGTGACCGCTTCCCATTCCCTCTCGCTCCGGACCATGGACTGAACCAGGACCGGACGCGAGAGATCGCCGCCGCCGATCGCCTCCACGAGGGCACGGCGGTGCTCCGCCCAAGCTGGGCAGACCGCCACTGTGTGCTCCACCGTGTCCTCCGGGCGATCGTCAACGCTGGCTTAGGTTGGTCCAAAGATGGGTGACGACCCATTACATACAAAGGTTTTTCCGTGAATTGGAAAGCTATTAAGCCGTTGGTCCAGGCTGTCATTTACACATTTTTGACAGTCTTTACAGGTAGTGTGTGGACCGAAAGTCTGACAACCAGTCTTGCCAAGGGGTATCGTGTTAGTGGGTTGCTCAATATTCATTAGCAATAAAACTATAATTATATGTAGTAATCAAAATTTTTTCACCACTTCCAGAGTTATAGTATTTGGTATAGGTTGGGTGTTAGATGTTTGCAATAAAACTTATTTCTTTGTTCTATGTCTTTGGTCTTAACTCATAAAAATATGAAATTAATGTGCATTTAAAAAAAGGTATTTAAAAATGTCTCTACAGAAAGCTGCCAGCATTTTGTACAATACAAATTCCATTTTCAAATCCCAAAGCAAGGAAACATTGTCATGACCTCTTTCTCTCAAATAACTCTTTTTCCTTTACGTTGAATATTTCAAAAACGAAAGTTAAAATATAATAAACTAACTGTTACCTGCGACTTTGTCCTTATTGTAATAAGGTTCACGATTAGCTTTGCCTTAGCCGTTTTTTCTAACGTATCTCATGACAATTCGTCATTTGTCTAACAGTTGAGGAATATAGTCATAATTCAGTACTACTTACGTGCCCTTTACGTTTTCAGCTTCATAATATAAAGTCTGTCCTTTCCCAAGTAAAATTCTATCTCCTTGCCAAATTCTTTTTTTACAGAGTTGCTCCTAGTTCTTTAGCTACCCAGCCTCGTGCACTTATATATATATATATATATATGCTTGTATTTCTAACATTACGCGGGTAAATCCCAGAGGGAATCCTGGTTAGGCAACGGTCAACTGGGCATGTAGTGCAGGTAAGTGCTCCAAAAAGTATTGTTTGGTTTTCTATTAGGGATTTCTACTGAGACATCTCACACAAACACACACACACACAAACACACACACACACAAACACATACACACCATTTTCGACCTGGGAATCGAACCCAGGATCTCAAGTTTAATAGTCTTGTGACCACTAGACTAACGAGGTAATCAACAGGAGTGTATTTCTAACTGTATGGATGTTAAGAATTTAATTAGTGAAAGTGAATAAATTAGGTTCCCCAAGATTATTTACTATTAAGTTAATGGATCATCATATTATTACTCTTCATGTTTATCTATCTTGTTTGTTAAAGTAATAGTATACGAATCAAATAAAATAAATTATTTGATTTGTATAATAATTAAATTCATAGCTGTATAAAAGTATACTTTAATGTTAAACTAATACCTTTTAGTAATTCAGTTTATTTTCATTTTGAATCAACACACGTAGACATAATACTAAGGACGACGACGTTTAAATTGATTCTATAATCTAACTCAACTGTCAAAAGAATACCTTTTATTTGAATCATAAGCTCAAAGAGTAGATACATACTAGCTGGCGCCCGCGGCTTCGCCCGCGTGATGATCGAAAAAAGTATCTCATGTGTTATTTCAGACTAGATCCGTTCAGCTGTTTTGACGTAAAACCACAGCAAACATCCATCCATCTTCACAAATATTCGTATTTATAATATTAGTAGGGTTAAATAATATATTTTAACATTGCCTAAATCAAACCAAATCGAATACGATGTTTAAATACAATTGAATACTGTACCTACAAATACTTGATATTTTTTTTGGTCGAAATTCCTTATCGTGCGTTGCAAAAGGGGGCTAGACGGCAAAATGAAGACCAAAAGTTGTAACGACACTTTTTGCTTAAGACCAAAAGTTGCAACGACACTTTTTGCTATAGTTGTAAGCCGTGCGGCGTGCGCGTGTTTCTCTGTCTGTCGCTCTCTCTCTCATAGAAAGCAAGCCAGTTATTTTCGTTTCGTCTTTCTATTTCGCATTGAACAGTGTGGTGTCGCGACGATTATTTTTGTTGTGTGTATACAGGTTTTTTGTACATAATAAATAATAATTTCGTTCCATCCGGGTGTCCCTTGACACCTCTCAAGTTTTTTCCCTTTTAAAACAATATTTACAGAACTACGTCTAATTAATAATTTACAGAACTACGTCTCTAGAACCCGTTCGAATAGAGCGTCCACGGAATAAGTCCGTAAGGTTTCAGTGGTTAAGAAATCGGCCCTTTCACCAGTGCAATAATCATTTATCGGCACTACGTTACCGGTATACGTGACGCGGTTCCGTATAGGGACTTTGAGAACCGCCTTTTGTCAAGACCTCTTTCAAAGCTTGCCGTTTACTGCCAAAACGGTTTACTGTTTCAATAGCTGTCTTTGTTTATGACGTTTCGGTCCGTTTTGATGTGCGTTTTGACCCGCTTTAGAAAAGGTGTATTTTTATGATCTTTGATCGCGGATTGTGGTTTGAATGGTTGTGAAACTTAATTTGGTAGGGTGTGAAATATTATTGAGCTACTAAAACATGCGTAGTTATTCGTCTCGTCTCGTTCTCCGTTGGTCTCGCAGTCGAAAGCCTGAGTGCTAAGCACGTGGTACCTCTGCTGGGGTTGCGGGTTGTTCAAAAGAGATACCGTGGCCCCGAAACATAAAGGGCAATAGAAGGAACATGGGTAGGTTTTAGTCAGTACAAGTCTTACACTCCCGCCCGATCCGCCAAGAGTGGGAGAAGTTATTTGATGATTTCCCACCTGCAAAAAATTAATAAAAAACGTGGTATTGGGTTCGATTCCAGAGTCGGGCAAAAAGTGTTATTGGAATTTTTCCATTAGAAATTTTTAAGGAACCGACTGATTGAAACATAGTACATTTTTCGACCTGAAAAAGTACCCTTTTATTGCGGATCGGAATTCATCAAATAACTACCTGTACAGGACTAGGAATGTCCAATTATATCCCTTTTTTGCCTTTTATGTTCCGGGGCTGCGGTATCTCTTTCAAACAATGTCTATTCGAGTACTAAAATAAGAACAACACATTCATGAAGTCAATCTACCGTGATCCAAATAAACACAGTCAATTAACAAACACTAAAAACTTAACACACATAACCTTAACATTAACCCCAATAAATCCGTACACAAACTCGAAAATCTCAACCCTCTCCCACCGCAAATAATCCATAAAAAATATAATCCAGAACACAACATTTCACAAAGTTGTAAATAGAAACAAATGGGAAATTACAAGTGAAGTGTTCCTTATTAGCGCGGTTTCATGTCCGGGGTGTGTTGGGGGTGTGGGTTGGGGGTGTAAGGGGTGTCTAATCGGGTTAGTACGTACGCGTGTTTACGCCGTCGCACATACAACGCTTGACTTGCATTTCAGTTCAAATGTGAAGGTGTTGGAGATAATTACTCACTCACTCGTTCGTTTGATTGTATGAATGCTCTTGTAATCTTGCTTTGTAAATTAGGTTGCGATTAGTTAATGAGAAGTAGGTGATCTGGAAGGGCGAACATTGGGTGAACGTTTTTGATGAACGGATTATGTGGAAGATTTTGGTTATGAATGTGGATGGCTGTTAGTGTAGAGGAACACCAAACGAATAAAATTAAAAGTAAAATTAATAAACAAAAAAAATGTCTCTGCATCACCTTAAGGTTGACTGGTAGAAATTATAGTATCCGCAATAATAACACTTGCCTATTTTTTTTTTAATAAAGATTCTTGCCCCACACTAGGATTTCTCCTGTGTCGTGGGTGCGTTTACAAACATTTAAACTCACATACAAAAACAGCCAGACCCAAAACAACTATCTGCAGGTCATACAAATATTTGTTCCGATCGGGAATCGAACCCGCGACACGCAGCACAGCAGTCTATCACTCAGCCATTGCGCCAACCGTGTCGTCAAAGTCGTAATTACTAACAAACAATGATTTTTCCTACATACTCTATCTCGACGGGACCACCAAAAGTCCAGAATGTCAAAATGTACTAAGAACCATAGTGATGTGGTAGAATGATATCGAAGAATTGAAAAGATAGCACTGTAATTGGTGGTTGAAACGTGAAGTGAAAAAATATCCTGCCAGGATTGCGGGTTGTTCGAAAGAGATACCGCGGCTCCGGAACGTAAAGGACAATAGAAGGAACATGGGTGGGTTTTAGTCAGTACAATTCTGACACCCGCTCCGCCCAGAGCGGGGCAAGTTATTTGATGATATTCCCACCCCAACAAAAAAAAAAGCCCAAAGTAACCATGCGGACGAAATCGCAGGCGGAAGCTAGTTGATTATATCAAGCAGGTACTAATTTCTTAACGTGCTTGCTTACCGAGGCACGGAGAAAACTTGGTATGTAATGGTTCCCCAATCCATAAATCATCCTTGGCACGCGCGGCTGAACCTGAAGATCCAGAAGCTTCTCTATTATAACGAAGTCAAGCAACATAATGTTATAAATACTCCCTCAACAATATCTCAAACTTTTCTTGACGAGCAACAGGCACCTTTGTTAAAGTTTCCACACCATGTAAGAAAATCCACATGTTCTAATTAAACGCAGTCTATTAAAAGACAGGAACTATATACATTGCTCTCTGCACATAGCAAACACCGTCCTCTAAGTGTAAAGTACCCTGTGTAAACAGCCATGTAAAGCGTAATAGTTTCCGCTTTCCTGTTGGAACTTTGCGGGGAGGAAATTCGATCAGGCTGTGATTAAAATGCGAGAGATTTTGTTAGGAGTGTCTTTTTTTCTGAGGGAGTAAGGAGTTTTTAATGTAGTATTTTAAGATTAATGGTTGACTTTAAAGTGGTATGGTAGGAAAGATGTTTTACTTACTTTGTTTTGGTTTCATCGCCATCAAAGATATCATTAATGACTGAATGACTTTGATATTCTTACTAATATTATAAAAGCGAAAGTGATTTTGTTTGTTTGTTTGTTACGTCTTCATGCCTAAATGGCGTAACCAATTTTGATGAATTTTGGTACAGAGATAGTTGAGACTTTGGAGATGGACATACGCAATTTTTTTTAATGTGAGAAAAGGGGGAGAACGAGGGAAGAAAAGGGAAAACTTAGCTTTACCATTACAATGAATAAGGCGCAAGGGCAAAAAATCAGGAACGTGGAACTGTGTTACCCCGAATTTAACGCGAGCGAAACCGCGGGTAAAAGCTAGTGATTAGATATTCTGCCAAGATCATCACACTTACTCAAACGTTACCTGCTATTAATAGTTTCTGGTCTTTACAGCTCAAATAATAATATCATAATTAGGAAGAAAAAGTTGTTATAGTTTATTAAAAAACACGCTTGATTGACATACAATATGTTGTTACAATTTTAATGTGTGTTATTGTGTGCCACGTAGTTCAAATCTATATGCCGAAAGATTTTATTCTCACTTTTTCAACGATGAATGTAACGACTGTAGAATAATTTGAAGATTCGAATGACGTAGCATAGATTTTTTTTGCGGATGGCAAATCACCAAATAACTTACCCCGCTCTGAGTGGAGTGCGGCGAGAGTCAGACTTACTAACTAAAACTCACCCATGTTCTTTTGCCCTCAATGTTCCGGGGCCGCGGCATCTCTTTCCAACAACCCGCAACCCTGGCAGGCGCCTCTGCTTTGCTGACATCTTTTTGAGGTGCGTGTGGAACACGAACGTGCCGTCGACATGGCCTGACGTCGGGTGGACGGTGAGCTACCCATTGTTCACCGTCCACAGACCCGCATCTACGGTGGCCGGGAGTCGTCACGTAGCGCCCGGGGCCCGGAGCGTCTCCCGCGGTGACGTAACTTAGCTTGCCATGCATTGTAGTCCTAACTAAACATGTATGATATTTCAACTGAATCGGACACCGGGTAGTTCAAATTATAGTCCTAAGATTTTGTTACATAATCAGTTTGCAGATGTAGATGGGTTGCTAGGAAGTTAGTTCTGCCACTTCTAAAACACTAGGAAGTGGCGAAGGGTGGGCGTTTTCAGGATGTTGGGGGACGGTCAGCCTACACTAATTATCAGCCTGATTTGAATAAACTACTTATGATTTTTGATTAATTTTGAGATGCAGGTGAAGAAAGAAAGTGCGTTTAAAAAAACGTCACTTAAACCGTAGTCCCTCATCATTTAATCGAGGTACTAATTACTGTTAGCTCTAAATAGGTGTAGTTGACTGTTGTATTGTATAATATGGTTGCGGATATAATTCCAACTTTGGACTCCCAAAGGTGTTAACTGAGCCAAATAAACGGATACAATATATTAGTGTACTAATATGACCTATAAATTCTATTACACAATAATGTTGTTTAGTTATTGCTAAATTATTTGGTCTCCTTTAGAGTCGAAGTTGTTAAACTTCTTTATAAGATTTAAGTATACAAGACAACTGTGTGTGCCATGTACAAACTACTTAACGAAGCTTTTGACGAAGCTCTGGTGATTGATAGTGTCATGCTCACTTAAATATCTCGCTGATGGTGGCGGGTGTGTCGGGTCATTTAGCTCCCTTCAAAATGGTCGAGCTGAATGGGGCTGATCCATACGTCATGTTCGTGAACGGGCGCTGTCAGTTGGGACTGGTCATTTTTTAGCTGCCACGGTTCATTTTTCATTTATTTAGATTTTTATATTGAATTTTGTTTTTACTCTGGACGCTCTTACTGTGCACGTCTTTCTACATCGTTCTCACATATTTTGTATAATCTCAACACGAATGATGTAAATACGATTTTTTTATAATATTCTAATTTAAAAGAGCAACTACAGTACTTTCACAAGTTATTATGTCTTGTGATCGGGACTGTAGCTTTAACATTTTGTATTTTTTGACATTCAAAACTGCCTGTAATGGTCTAATTGAAATAAATGATTTTGATTTTTGATTTTTCGACTTATTGAATGAATTATTCTTATTCTAATGAAAGGAAACTTCGAGCAGTAATATCTACCAATATTCTCGTGCTAAACGCATAATTGGTATCTCAGGGAAAGCTGGCTTCGAGAAAAATAATGTATCCTACTAATATTATTAATGCGTATGTTTGTGAGGATGGATGGATGTATGGATATTTTTTACTCTTTCACGTCAAAACAGATCCGTTCAGCCGTTTTGACGTGAACTAGCAACAAACATCCATACATCCTCACAAACATTCGCATTTATCTTTATTATATATTATAAAAGCGAAAGTGAGTTTGTTTGTTTGTTACGTCTTCACGCCTAAATGGCAAAACTGATCTTGATGAATTTTGGTACAGAGATAGTAGGGACCCTGGAGACGGACATATGTAATTTAAAAAAAAAAGTTATAGGCGCAAGGGCAAAAACGAAGGGAGCAGGTACCTGCAAATCAGAAAAGGGTAACCGTGTTACCCTTGCCCGCGGCTTCGCTCGCGTTAAATTCGACGCGAGCGAAGCCGCGGGCAAAAGCTTGTTTAGTAGGATCTTACGACTTGATTTTTTTGTAAATAATAAAAAAAATGTATTGTTTGATATTGATTTTGTAAAAAGAAACTGAATTGATGTATATTATAAATTTAAAGAAAAAGCCATATTTTCCTCTTTGGATTCCCAAATAATACTCAAATATGTTTCAGATAACAATCTTTCTCCATCCTTTTATTGCCAGTAATTTTCACTGGCTTCCCAATATACTCCATAGATACCTTTTGTAATGGCAGCAGAAAAACAGGTAAATTGTGTCAAAAATGTTCAATACACGGCCAACCAGTTCGAATCTTTGTTTTTGCGAAATGTACTTCCTTTTGCGATGTCCCAACTGGCTGCTACTACTGCGTTCTTTATTTCTTTTATCCGTTTTGAGTCGAAACGAGAACTTTTCGAAGTCAGATAATTCTCAAACTGGACTCATTTCATTAGTCAATATTTTGAAATTGTTTTCTGTTACTGTGGATATGATTAAAACTTGTGCTCAGTCTAAATTTCATTTGCATGTATTAATGTGATCTTCATTAATTAATACAGTGGAGATATAAGATTTTGGGTTTCTCTCAATATTTTTAAAAACATAATGGGCAGCTTAGTGTATTACGTTTTTTTTTAAAAAAAAGAAGGCCTGATTATTTGTGTCTTGTCTGCCGAGGTCGCGGGTTGTTCGAAACAGATAACGTGGCCCGTGAACATAAAAGGCAATAGAAGGAACATAAGTAGGTTTTAGTCAGTACAAGTCTGACACTTCTCCCTGCTCCGCCCAGAGCGGGGCAAGTTATTAGGTTCCCACCTGCAAAAAAAGGCATTTAGACAGCAGCAGGCGTGGCAGCCAATGGAAAAACTCTGATAAAAAACCCACACCTTTACAAACTAAATCAATCTTACAATCGTGTCGTTGAGCTCCTTGGGTTATGAGTCGAGCTACACGATATTTGACAAAGGCTTGCAGTCACTGGAAGGTCCACTCAGTCTGTGTGGGGCTTCTTAAAAAGACCATTTCAGACACTAATCTGCATAGTTCTCATGTAAAATGACCAAGATTTTTGTCTGGACCTTAAAAGAGACTATGACCTCTGAGTTTGTTTCGGCTGTTTCTTCTCAGAGTAGTCGGGTACGAAACATCGACCTCATCTAGTTTTTTTTTAAAAGACGTGTAAAAGTGTTTGTGAAAACCTACCTGCAAAATAAACGTCATTTATTAATATCACCCCATCTTAACGTTATCAGATTGATCAGATGCAGATATAGCAAGTAACATAAGATCATAGACACGAAAAGTTTCTTATAGATACTCCTCTGTTTCAAAAAGTAGGCCAGCAACAGCCAAGCCCTTTTATATCTATATGACAATATTTATTCATAAATAGAACCGCCGTTGCCACACACGCCGAGAACTGCCGTGTATCGAGATGGCGCAACTTCGCAAAATTCCACCGCTTGAAGCATGTCGCACCTTACTTAATTAAATTCTATTATACTGAGAGCAAAGATAAATAACTCCCGCCCGTTAGACGCCCCTGAACAACTTGGAGAGTTGAAATTTAGAAAGAATGAAGTAATTTCTTTTGTGGAAGGCGTAGTTCAAATGAACGACACGTAATTGTTGCTGTCTCTGTGATGGGGAATGTTGATGGTGCTGATGCTTGAATTTTTAACCGACTTAGAAAAAAGAGGTTTTATGTGTAACCGCTTTTTTCAATGCATATTGCTTGGGTAGTTTTTGAGTTATTAGTCTATAATACATATTTTTCGTCTATGTGTATATAATCTAACTGCTAATATCTTTTAGTAACAATGGAAAATGCAGCTTAATAAAAAATTATGTATGATATTAACAAACCATAACCAAAAATGCTCAAATAAAAAAAACTATTTTGCAATAAAAATAACCGAGATCCAAAATAAAACTTTGGAAGCCTGATATTTTTTTTGGAAAAACATTTATGTTTGGAATTTATGGTTTAGCATGGTATGAAATTGTTCATTCATATATTAATATGAGAAGTAAATTCAAGTGTTAACATATGTTATGTCATTATGCCTGCCTTCCTCTGGGCAATATACTCGCGCAACCTCGAAAATCAGCAAGGCACTGGCACAACAACAGTGTTTTTATAACTTGACTTTAGTATTTACACCTGAAGTACACCTGAAGTAGGTATGTTAGCGAAGGAGGTGGCCGGACGTTTGAGGGAGTGAACCTCAAACCAACCCAGCCGCCGCGGGAGACGCTCCGAGCGTCGGGCGCCGCGAAACGACTCCCGGCTACCGTAGATGCGGGCCTGTGGACGGTGAGCAATGGGTAGCTCACCGTCCGTCCGTCTATTGACGACAGGCCGTGTCGACGGCGCGTTAGTGTTCCACGCGCGCCTCAATGAGATGCCAGCAAAGCAGAGGGGCCTGCCAGGGCCACCGCCTGTCGGGGTTGCGGGTTGTTTGAAAGAGATACCGCGGCCCCGGAACGTAAACGGTAATAGTAAAAATAAAGTAAATAGTAAAAAGATGATTACCCACACGCAAAAAAAAATATAGGTATTAAATGTCAATTTGTGGAGTGTTAATGATTTAGTTTTATTTGGGAGTAAATTTCTCTCTAACCTCGGAGCTGACAAGTTGTTTTTTTTTTTAATAATTCAGGCGAACAGCTATGGTTAATTCGAATGGTAAAGCAACCTGAGCTATTCCACCTCGTTTCCACAGTTGTGCCACTACAATATTTCGAGACCAAAAAGTATGTGTAGCCGCTAAAAGAAAACTAGAAATGTCGATGTGGTTGTAGTGACAAACACCTCAGGTAACGGAATTACATGATTAATACTGAAAAAAAGGTAAATACAAACCAAACACAGTCACCAATCACAACGTAACCAAAAAGCATCTACACTTTTACATCATCATTCACTCGCACAAAAGCACAAATCCAAGAACATCCCATAAAAATAACCGCAGAACTGTTACGAACGAGCGCTTTTAAACAGTGCAAAGTGAGTTACGTATGCACGTAGACCACGCTTTCCCGTGTCCCGTAGTTAAATGCAATTATCTGTATTACAGCGGAATGACGGCTGTCTTCTCCTGCCACTGCGCTCCTGGTAACTACGAAGTGAATAAGGATGTAGTTTTGAGGGCAAATTAGGTGTAGGGTAGGGTTATTCGATTTATGTAATGATTTTGATCGTAATGAAGTCTGAAGTGTTATCGCGTGTTATATGGATAGATTAGATAACGAAGACAGAGGTATGAAATATGTAAATTACTTGAACGTTAAGTGACTTTGGCAAGTCTTTGCTGTAATAAAATAAAATAAATTACCTACGTCTTAAAACAAGATAAACTCTGTTTACTAGGTGCCTATTAAATTACGAAATAAACTTAAATTAAACATTGTTGCGTAATTTAAGTTTCTTTCGTAATTTAATTTAAAAAATTCAATCCAAATATCAAATTAATTCAGTGCAGCAAACTTTCAACGAAAATTCACAAAAGAAGATTCGCTGCCACCTTCATTACAGAGAAATATAGATCTTAAACTTTTTGAACAGAACCTCATTCGTGCACCTATACCTTTTCATGCAATTGTCCATTTGCCCTCGCAAATAAAGGAAACTCTTTCAAACTCACAAGATTTTATCTATCCAAGTCTCAATATTACTGTCTGGAAGTCAGTGTTAAATGTTTGTGACGGGGGAGGATATAAAAGGCATAAAGGGTGCTGGAGTCTCCTCACAATATCCGTTGCAGCAACTAAACTATTCTCTTTAAACGTTTTGTTTTAAGATTGGATAAGAACACGTGATCTTATAAATTTGTCTTCGATTGTACGGTGCTAGTACAGTTGTGCACAAACGAATATTTTTGCTGTTAGGTAACCAAATTCGTTGCTTCAAAAATAATAATTTTCTAAAAATATCAATTTGAAAAGCAACTTTAGATAAAACGTAACCCCACATAACGAAAAACGAAAGAAACAAAAGGGCTGTTGAATCTCGAAAGCTTATATCCAATATTGAGGAGAAAGAGTCCGATAAAGTACGTAAAGGTAATCCAATCCGTTTGGGCGGCATTCGAACTCAGATAGAGTGGATTAAGAACA
This sequence comes from Ochropleura plecta, assembly GCA_905475445.1. Taxonomy (NCBI): domain Eukaryota; kingdom Metazoa; phylum Arthropoda; class Insecta; order Lepidoptera; family Noctuidae; genus Ochropleura; species Ochropleura plecta. Next base: position 2,853,826 of record FR997728.1, read on the forward strand.
GTTGTTAGTTCAGAACCCCTTACAGCCCTCGCGAGCTCCTTGATTGAATCAACTAAATCCATAATCTCATCCACCAAAGTTACTGAAATATGAAATTTTACAGATCTCAACAAAAATTGAGATCAAAAATGCTTTTATCGCTCGAGTATTTGAATTTGTAGCAGGCTTAGCGTACTTGAGCGAATATTTTTAAAAGTATCTAGTGAAATCGTTCGTATTCGCAGCATAAGCATAGTGACCCGAAGTCCTAACGTGTTTATGCGAATTTTCTGCTGACGCAACATTTTTGTGCGATTAACTGTAGGTGAAGTATTTGGCTTAATGTTTTCTTTTTTTTTCCAATACTCAATATTTCTTTTGAGTATGTATGTGGATGAGTATAGTAGAAGAGGATTACCAAAGAAATCATGGATGGAATGTGTTAAGGATGATTATGACAAGAAAGGTAGTGTCTGATGAAATGACAAATGCATGCAGCAAACATGCTGCGCCGCTACCACAAATAACTTTGGGATAAGAGCAGGAGAATGATGATGGGTAATAATCCTTACTAATATTATAAAAGCGAAAGTAAGTTTGTTTGTTACGTCTTCACGCCTAAATCGCCAGACCGATTTTGATGAATTTTTATACAGAGATAGTAGGGACCTTGGAGACGGACATAGGCTATTTTAGATAGATATAAGGGGGAGAAAGACTGAAGAAAAGGGGAAAGATTTAATTTTCGATCATCACGTGGGTCAACTTTAACCAAAAGTAACCAAAAATGCCACGCGGACAAATTAGCGGGCGGACGCTAGTTACCCAATAATTTCCCCGCCCTGTTCAGAGAGTGTCAGACTTTTACTTACTAATGTTATAGGTTGGCTTCATTTATTCATGAATTATAATTTAAGGTTTAAAGAAAATATACAGTATTCCATGTAATAAAGGCTGTTTGATTATAAACAGGTAATAGGAAAACCTTATTTATTACAAACTCGTTAGATATACGAAAAAAAAATAATAATATTGCGAACATTTTCGACGAAAACCTTGGTTGCGAGTACCTTATATCGAAAATTGAAGCTGTAAAACAGTATAAAATAGCAAGTTTTCCATTTTAATAACATTGTTATCTCAGTTATCAGATATTACATATAATATGCTATATAGTAGTTTCTAGGATTTTCGTAAATCCCACACCCAATATCGCTGGTAAATTATATTGAGAACTTTCTACTGTAACTTTATATATTTTTGTGCTAAACATGAATGTAATATGTAAGTAGGGTCGCGTTAGTTTGTTTTTGGCAGGTCCAAATGAGTTATAGCAAACTGGAGACCCATTTCTGAAACTTCCCTTTGTTTTGTATTGAAAATTTGTTATTGAATAAAGGTGCTAGGGCAACAGAAAAGTATTTCTGTGAAGAATGACAGCTTGATGGATTGACCCTGATTAAGTTATTTATAAGAAAATTCCGAACAGTAGGGCGGCAAAAATAAATATGGCCGGAATTTGCATTCGCCAAGTTGTAACAGGTAATTGTGCCAATGTTAAAGGAGCAACGTTTGTTTTACAAGTTTTGGAAATTTGTGAAAAGTTGGATGGTGGAACGTCTGCGTAATGCCTCGCGAACGAGATATTTTTTCTCTAACATGATAAAGTTTTGAAGGAAGATTTTGTTCGCCTGCTTTACAAGGAAATGTAATAGATTTGGAGGTAATATTAAAATGAAAAACTAAGATAAATGGTTGGAGCGTTTGCTAAATTGATTGTTGGGTACCGGTTCCTTGTTATTGTGTTTCTTTGGTTTTACTAATAAGTTGTCTTCTATTTGTTACAGGTAAGTTAACATCGTACAGCATCCTATTAAACTACATTGATAATTTTGTAAGTAAAGTCTCAAAAGGAGTGACAAGCATTCGAAATGGACCTTCGCGAGCACTCTTTATCAGCAGACAAAGAAGTCTGCTCCCTTGCAATTGATGGTCTCGACCATTCGCAAGCGCGATTGTAGAAACAAAACACTCTGCAGATGTTCATGAGCCTTCTGCAACATTCGATATTAATTTACTCTGTGGCATTTATATTGTTATTGGTTTTTATCGTTTTGTTCACAACGGCTTTGTTTTCTTTTTCATAAATTTTGTTTTCATAACACGATTAATGCTTTAGCGGAATTCGTTCTTGTAATATTTTTTTTAAATCAGCTCCAATCTGTTTCCAGAATAGTTTTGACGAAAATAAAATGAATATCTTTATTAGGTTCTAGTAATAAATATTAATGTTCAATGAGAAATAAATCCCTATCGTGTTAAAATGGCCACTTTATTCGAAATGAACTTTACACAAATTACAAATAATTCTATCTGAATATACATCTTTAATGACAAATTCAATAACGAAAACGTAGCAATCTCTCTTTTGACATGAAATTTATCAAAGCTCCTTTTCACAGTGGGTCCAATTTAACAGTGTACGACTTATCATGTTCCAAACGTTCTCATTAAACACGGTAAGAACGATTGCTTTTAAATTTCTATCAAATTTCGTTGTAATTATACCGGTAATTGCCTCCTGATTATAAGTTTTGATGTCAACTCAGGTGCAAAACGAATTAAGGTTGGTAATAAGATAGGAAATTGCTTTTCCATCTATTCCAAGTCCGTTCATGTGATACCTCTCAGGGGAGTCAGTATGAGTTTTGTGTACGCGAAAGTTATAATGAGTAATATTTTTATCAAAGGAAAGTTTTATGATATCGAGGGTCGCTATTTCGTCAACTAGCTCTTCGAACAGGTGATGATTAAAAATGTTTGTACTTTGATGTTTACCCACTTTGATTCGGTTTATAATGAGTTTACTTTTTTTGTCGTTCGGAAACTCTTTTTTATTCTTTTCAAAACTAGGGCAATTTTGAAAGAAAATCCTTTTCTAGACGGTTATCGAGGGAAATATACTAGAAAGTTTTCGTTATAGATTTAGGGCTAAAGTAAACTGTTAAGATATCAGCTAAGTATCATCCCACATAGCTAGTAAAAGTAAACTGAAATAGAATAAGTTAGATAAAACAAAACGTTAAAGAAATTTGGGAATACCTGGTTGTAAGATATTTCCCACTTGAATGGTATAAATATCCACCGAGAAGTTTCTGACAGAAAAATAATCTTTTCATCTTTGGTATTTATTTTCTACTAGACTAACCTAATTTACTGAGGAGGAATTCAATGCTTGTATGTGTGCGTTTCTTCCATATAATCAGAAATAAACACCAAAAAGAAAACGACAATTATTTCCGCCAAAACAATATAAAAACATAGAGATACATTTAGTTCTGAGAATCCTGTCTCAGCATGCACGATACGTTCGGACATGTCCATACGTCTTCCCCAATTCAATAGTGACAGGAACAGGTGTCAGCCGTGTACGGAGCCAGCCAGCCATAACAAGACACGTCCATACAAACGATTTGTATATTCCCGAATCGAAATGTACGGAGAATGTTCACCGTTTTATTTTTATTGTTATCTGGGCCTTTAGTGGACTGCAAGGAGTTCCTTTTGTACGAGTTTCTTTTAAGTTCAGAGTTCAAAGAAACTCATGGAGTAGTTGTTTGGAATTTTATGGGATGTGATGACTTCGTGATTCTAGTGTCTTTGTTTGTCTTCCTGACTACAAAGTTTTGTTTGTTAGACACTTGGTTTTTGTTTCAAAGAATCCTTGACAATTTAAAGTTTTATCAGATTACAGGAACATTAAACCTTAAAAACAAATGCGTTCACGGAAAATCCAAGGTAAAACTAATCTGCTCCTAATTTGAACGAATTGAAGTCACAGTCAAAATACGAAAATAAGCATTTTCCCACCTAATCTTGAGCGAATTTCCAGCAGCTTTAACAAAATAAAAATCGCTGTACAATTAAAATTGCGATTACTGGGTAAAGCGAAACCCGTCGGACATTCGTGTCAAATGCACGGCGTAGCTCAATTAAAAACATAATTGAGTATTTGGGAGTCTGGAGGGTTGGCAGGAGAGTTGTAAAGTGAAATGACACTTGTATTCTTGAAGTTTAATTATTAAACGCGCGATTGGTAGCTTTAAACGCTGCCGGATTGCGCTCAAACGCTTTAATCCCTTCCCTTAAGTCATCAACAGCTTTTGGAATTTCAATTTTAATAGTGATTACCCCCTTTTTATTTTTTTATCGATCTTGTGTCACTAGATCTGCAAACTAATACTTTGTACCTATTATTTAATCACAATTGCTTTAAAAACTGTAGGAAAACGTCATGGCATGTTCTAGAACAAACTATTTGTAGGTTTCTAGAATTATTCTGGAGTATTGTTGACACCTTTGGGATAGCTCAGCCAAATTGACGGCACGGTTATCGCAGTGGCTGAGCGATTGACTGCTGCGCTGCGTTCGATTCTCGCATGGTACAAATATTTCTATGATAGTTGTTTCGGGTCTGGCTGTTTGTGTATGTGAGTTTAAATGTTTGTAAACGCACCCACGATACAAAAGAAATTCTTAGGGTGGTAAAACGTTAAAAAAAAATACCAGGTAGCCACACTGAACTCAATTGAGTGCAGAACTAAGAGGCTCATTGGTGACGATTAGCTGGTGAGTACCAAGCTTCATATCATGACCCACCACCACAAAGTGGCGCGCTTGTCCATCTTTTACAGACTGTTCTTCGGTAAGTATGCCTGAGAGCTCAACGAGCTTATGCCACTATCTTCCTTCTTCCATCGGTAATAGGTTGCCGGTATTCCACACATTCACACGAAGCGCTTACCTTCATTCGTACTAATAATAAAAAAGCGAAAGTGAGTTTGTTTGTTTGTTACGTCTTCACGTCTAAATGGCTAAACCGATTTTGATGAATTTTAGTAGAGATAGCTATAAACTATTTTTTTTTTAAAAAGATTGAGATATGAGGAAGAAAGGGAAAACTTAGCATCTACAATAAATTAGGCGCAAGGGCGAAAACTACAGGAAAAAAAATCAGGAAAGGGGAATTGTGTTACCCCGAATTTAACGCGATCGAAGCCGCGGGCAAAGGCTAGTCTTTTATAATGCACTGCCAAAGAGTGAAATTCCTTGTCCGCGTGTGTCTTTGGGAAAGTTCATACAACCTGGATGTATTTAAGTCAAGAGTTGACTAGCTGCGTCCCGCGGTTTTACTCGCATAGTGATAGAATCCTATACTACTAATATTATACCTAAATGCAAAAATTTGTGAGTATGGATGTATGTTTGATCCTCTTTCACGAAAAAACTACTACATGGATTTTGATGAAATTTGGCACAGAGGTAGATTATAGTCTGGAATAACACATAGAATTCTTTTTTTATCATCACGCGGGCGAAGCCGCGGGGCGCAGCCAGTATAAAATATATCTTTATGAATTGTCGCCTATGTGTTATTCTGATATGCAAGCTATATTATTGTGAAGTTTCATCAAAATCCATTTAGTAGTTTTTGCGTGAAAGAGCAGCAAACATACTTACGTACATCCTTACAAACTTTCGCTTTTATAATATTAAATAGGATGCAAATGTTTATGCTTCTCCTTCCATTATTCGACGGTTGTTGATGGTAGGTATAAAAGGTAGTGTCTAGCCTAAGGCTTAGTTGTCACAGGTTGCTAACTTGTCAGCTTTAAACTTTAGCAAGTGATTTCACCTAGTTAGCGAACGGAATAATAATTAGGTTACAAACTATATTAAACAACTCAGCATTATGTCGAGACTTCATTGGAAGAGCTTTTGTCGTCATTATTGTAACTTTAATTATAGCTTCTTGTTTTTATTGCTGTTGCTTTATCTTTTAGTACCAATTAATCTGTTTTACGGCTTAAGAAAGAAAGAGGTTCTTCATTTTTTTTCTATGTGACTATGTAGCATCCTTACTAATATTATAAAAGCGAAAGTGAGTTAGTTTGTTACGTCTTCACGCCTAAATGGCCAAACCGATTTTGATGAATTTTGGTACAGATATAGTTGGGACCTTGGAGACGGACAAAAGCTATAAAAATATGAGAAAAGCGGGAGAAAGAGGGCTTCTGTTTTGAGATATTATTTTTTCAATCATCACGCGGGTTAAAGTTATCGCTAGCCCAAAGTAACTATGCCACGCGGACGAAGTCGCGGGCGGAAGCTAGTATACATATATATCATCTTGATATCTGTTTCATTTACCCACATAAATGCACATTTAGTCCTGACTATTTTCGGTTACAGCAGCCATCGCAGCGGAGATTGGCCATCGGCGCGGGAGATATTATGTGCACAAATGTATGCGCAGGCACTCTCTGCTTCCTCACTTTCATAGACCAATGGGACGGCAATCCGACACGATTTGAGAATGATCAGGCGCAGTACCAAACGGCTTAACGTGCTTTCCGAGGCAAAATTCAAACTCCGGACTGGTACTGAAATTGCCTAATGGAAAACTAACCTAACCTAACCCGCTTACGTAATGTATGGTTAAATCTACATACTCTATAATCTTTCCTTTACATAATTGATTTTTAAAACATTTTTTTTTTTGTATTTTTCGTGTTATTGGTGCCTTTTTTTTTTTTTTTTTTTTTATTTGCGTGTGGAAATCCTCAATGGATGTCCGCCTTTGCGGAGGGGTCTGTCAGACTCCTACTGACTAAAACCACACGGTGTTCCTTCTCGTCACTTCTGGCTGGGGTGCGGGGACACATTCGCATTCTACACAATCACCCCAGCAGTGACGGTTTGCTTGCGGCAAACCCCTTCTCAGGTAAAGGGGAGGAGTGGACTACTCCTCTCCCTGTCATTCTATATGAGAGGCACGCGGAAACACCACGCGACGCCAACTCAGGTGTGTTATTGGTGCCTAACCTAACCTAACCTGGGTTTTATGCATTGGTTTCTGACTTGACTTAACATGCCGTCGAGACATATTAGTTGAGACTGATCTTTTCCTTTACCGACGCAAGTAGTAGTTAGCGTTACATTTCATTCATTTTTTTTTCTTTTATTTCCATTCATAAACAATTTACATTGTGTTGAATATACATGTAATTTAAGTACGAGACAAGACAACCATGAATTATTATGTCACATTTCAGCAAATATAATGTAAAATAGTTTTAAATACAATGTCAAAGTCAAGTTCTTTTGAGTTCCTTTAAAAACTGTAATGGCAAATTAATTTAATTTATATAATGTCAAACAAGTTTTAATTCAATGTCAAATGAATCTAATTATTTGATAGAATAATAAAAAAAGAAATTACAATGTCAAATGATTTCATAATAGTTAAAGTAATGTCAAACAATTTTAAATACAATGTTAAATGATTTCATAATAGTTGATTTTATGTCAAAACAATTTTTAATATCAATGTGCAATTATTCTAATTTATTTACTGTCAAACAATTGAAATAAAGAAAAACTAATTTATTATTGTTACTCGAGACATATGACTTAATAGGACGGTTACACAATTAGGTTGCTAATGAAGACTCACGAGTTGCAGCTTGTGGGTTTGAACATAGCCCGGTGATCATCCTACTTTACGATATGAATTTGATAACGAATACATAGTGAATAGGTAGAAAAATAACGTGTCCTTGCTAAAGCTTGCAGCCCGTTCATTCCGCGTGAAAGACTACAGTTCAATTCATCTCCCAAAGAAAAAAAAACTTCTGCCCGAGCAGTGTCTTATTACGTGTCTTCACGCGCATGTTGGATATGCAAATGTTTTTGATCAAAAACTTAAAAAAAGAATTTGATTTCCAGAGTGTTTTGTTTTACCAACTTAACCCTAACAAAACTGACGATAGAACTATCTAGAAATACCTAGTATCCTACAATTTACAGGAGCCCACTTAAGACCAAACTTATTTGTATTCAAATATACCGGCTGTATATTTTAATTTACCTAACAGTTTCCATCAAACTCCGCAGAGGTGCGTAAACGCCTAAAGGCTCTTGTCTACCGCGTCTGTTTGCCGCGATGTAAACACAAGATGGCCGCCATCAACAAATCATTCGGGCTTGTCATATATTCGCTTGTGAGGAAACAGTCGTGTGTCAGAACTGAAAATGTTCGGGGAAAACTATTGCGATGCGATGCTTCACGACATAACTGCCTGTGAATGCTTCAAGATACGTCATGTTTATTCAATTAAAAAATAGGCTTATTTTTGTCAATACAATGCTGATGTTTGCAGCGATACATTAGCGCGTTTACAAAACGCGCGAGAGCGCTACAAAAAACTCGCTGTGAACGAAGACCTTAACATAAATCTGTACAAATAATCTTTGATATCACTAACTGAACTGTTTTTGCTTACTCTACCCAAAGTTCGGTACTCTTCATTATTAAATCTTGCCTAAATATTATCTCAGTAATTTGTGTGTATCTTCAATGAGTTTTGTTGAATTTTGATGAAATTTCATAAAATACTTTTGGAATTTTAGTGTGTTTGAATTGTTTGAGTCAGTTTAGTTTACTTTACAGTTTTATGCTTGCTTATGATGAAAGAAACTTAGTTGAGTTTATGGTTTAGTATTTAATAGTGGCTAATTAAGTTTAATAGATAATTTGTTTCAATTAAAATTAACCGGTAATAAAAATTAAATGTTAGTAAAAACTTTGTTATCATCTGCCTAGCCTTTTCCCAACTATGTTGGGGTCGGCTTCCAGTCTAACCGGATGCAGCTGAATATCAGTATTTTACATAGAGCGACTGCCTATCTGACCTCCACAACCCAGTTAGTACTGGGTAATACGATACCCCTTGGTAAGACTGGTTGTCAGACTTTCGGGACACTGTCTACCTGTAACGACTGTCAAAGATCTACAAATGACAGCCGGGACCAACGGCTTAACGTGCTTTCCGAGGCACGGAGGAAACTCGGTATGTAACGGGTGGTCACCCATCCACAGACCAACCTAGGCAAGCGCGGCTTAACCTAAAGATCGACCCGAGCGACTGCTATTATTTAGCCACGAGCTCCTCAGTAAAAACTTTGTTAATTAATCAAATATTATTATACTATTGTAACTTGAAATAAATGAATAACAAATTCACATATTCAATGCTTCTAGAGATTTTTACACAGTTCCAAGGGGCCACAGACTTAACGATATGGTTTTAATTTTCAATCAATTTCTCCGCACGTTCCCGAGATACAGGGTCTTGACAGACAGTTGGACATGAAAGTGATCCTATAAGGATTCCGTTTTATTCTTTTGAGTCACAGAACCCTCAAAAGCTAATCACACAACAGAACTATTCCTTTCAACACCAACGCACAAAATGGCGCTTAATTTTAATAAACAAACGCGCGTTGTGCCGAATCAAACAGCAACAGTAACAGCCAGTAAATATCAGATACAAACGTACTGCACAGCGGGTTTCTATGCAAATTTCATTTGGCCGTAATCCACTCAGTGAGATTGGTCTTGATTGATAGGCGCAAATTGGAAATAGGTTGTAGCCGAATGGCCGCCGGCGGGACGCAAGCGGTGTGCGCAAAAAGCCGCGCCAACAGGGTTATTAAGTTACGCATTGAACTGTGATGCCTAGATTTTTTGTCTAATTAATTAGGGATTAGAATTTTGGGTGGTGTGGTTATAGGTGATTTGGCGTGTGAGTTTGGGATGAAATTGATCGGTTTACTGACTCTGTAAACTAAACTAGGCGTGGTAGGCCTTCTCGTTTAGAGGGGCCTCCCAGGGCTACTGGTTGTCGGGGTTGCGGCTTGTTTAAAAGAGATACCGTGACCCCGGAACATAAAGGGCAAAAAAAGGATCTTGGGTGCGTTTAAGTCAGTAAAAGTCTGACACTCACTCACGCTTCGCTCAGAGCTTGGGAGGTCATTTGATCCCATCCCCGTTAATTTATTCTCTCACTTTAATTTAACTCTCAGTTTTTATAAAGAATGTAATACTTAGATGTTAAAATTTATCTAGATTTTTGTTTTAGAACAAACTAACAAACAACCTCATAACCCTAATTTATAACGGGCATAATGGAGACTTATTAACAGTACCTACATAAAGTTTCTCACATATATATATTTAATTCTAAATTTGAAAACAAAGAGTCAAAAGTAACATAAATTACATTGTAAAGTTAAAAAATCTAAAGAGAAAATAGTAACAAAAAAAAATTGCAAAAAACATTTTAAAAATATATTTTTTTTGTCAAAAAATACGTGAATCTGACACTCTACCGGTCAAGCCGGAACAAGCAAGGCGGAAAAGCCGCGGGCGACAACCCGACAAAATGTCCCACCCTGTGCACAGTAAACAGCCTGTATACAAATACTACAGGCTGTATACAAAAAGCCTGTGCGTTAACATCGTTATTAGAGAAAATTTTAATTAAGCCACGTAAATTGCGTTTCAATGTAAACATAATTTCCTATGTTATTAATTTTAATAATGAAAGCTGGCATGCATAGGGAGTATATACAGGTCGTGACAAGTTTTCGATGGAAAAAAATAGAAAATAATATGCAGTAAGTCTTACAATTTTTGCTGCAATCGGTTAGACTAGAAGCCGACTCCGACGTAGTTGGGAAAAGAAAAAAGGCTAAGCAGATGATGTTAAAGATTTTATTCATAAAACGGTAAACTTTACCTCAAGCTTACTGTCAAAAGATCTTAGGAGTAAAATTTGACCCACTTCCTCCCATGTTTATTTTTTAAAAACAGCAGGGTTAATTAGGTAATAGTATTCTAATGTTTTTTTTACAAATTCTTATCTAAAAACAATGGTATCAAACTTCTTTGCGTGTAGAGACAGTGATGGCACAAAACAAAACACATTAGAATTATAACCACGTATATTTTTTAATATTTTGTTTTGATGACATAAATCGACATCCTACTAATATTATAAAAGCGAAAGTGAATTTGTTTGTTTGTTACGTCTTTATTCCTAAATGGCTAAACCGATTTTGATGAATTTTGGTACAGAGATAGATGGGACCCTTGAGACGGACATGGGCAATTTAAAAAAACAGTGATAAAGAGGGAAGAAAAGGGGAAGAAAGATATTTTTGTTTTGATCATCACGCATGTTAAAGTTAGCGTTAGCCCAAAGTAACTATGCCACGCGAACAAAGTCGCGGGCGGAAGCTAGTTTACTATAAAAAAGGGTTCACAGTTTAATAAAAATCTATACGCTTACTTCAAACTATAATATTTATTATTATGACTATCGTAAAATAAGTCTTTAAACTGACATGGTCAGACACATTATTATTAGCACTTAAAACGGGATATTTAGCATGTTTGTTACTTATTCAAAGTTTCCGATATTACGGCGATGTTTCAAACGCCATGATCACGGATCAACTGAAGTTATTACGGGTGGGTGTTCATTAGCAGAAAAAACAATCTACCCTCTTCAGTTCTTCCAATCATATTCACCGAAATATCGGAAACTCGGAATAAATAACAATCATGGTAAATATCCCGTTTTAAGTTTTAATAATAAGTTCGTAATGTTCGTAACCAGCTTACAAGAACGTAACAAAAGAAGATATCATGATGGTAACAGGTGTTCTATAGTTCCTGCTTACCCTGTGGAAAAAAGCGTTAGTTCATGAATGTAATAAAGATTATTGATAAAACATAACGACCCACGAATACGATATCAATTTCCTGTAAAAAAAACCACAGAAGGTTTGTAATTCTTTAAAATTATTATAGCCAATAAAACGAGCCATAAAAACACTTCAAATGAACCCATATCAGAATAAATAATTACAATACTAGTACTTTTAAATATATTACATTCATAGAGCGAACTACAAACAAAAGTAAACCATAATCTTTTAAAAGCAGGGTTTAGTTTTGTTTGTTAGATTTCCCACTATCCGTGTCCATGCATCATAGGGCTGGCATCAAGCCTTCAGCACGATTTCGTTATTAGCTATAACACCGTTTTTTATGACTTTAATTGAAGTTGACACCGTTTCGTGTTTTTATAGTTCCCTTTATTTGTTTTTCCTACTGTTGAAATTAAAATATAACAGTTATTTTGTATTTTGTTCGACACGATTTTTACGTTGTTATTTTAATGTAATCTTCCGTTAACATTGCCGGTTATGTTTTTACGGAGTGTTAACACATTTTGCATTCTTTTTCAGGGTCCCGTAATTCAAAAGGAAAAACGGGGCCCGTATAGGATCACTCTCTTAAGACCTTTTTTTACTGTGGACTAGTAAATTTATTAATTTACGACACGGTTGGCGCATTGGCTGAGCGCCTACAGATAGTTGTTCCGGGTTTGGCTGTTTGTGTATGTGAGATTAAATGTTTGTAAACGCACCCACGATACAGGAGAAATTCCTAGTGTGGGGCAACGTATTATTAAAAAAAAACCCCTGAACAATAACATTGCTTTTTAATTCCCGTCTATTCGGTGCAAGATTTAACAAATTGTAGTCCATACTGGTCTAGTTAAATATCCAAAATATTTAAATTTCCATGTACTAAACTTTGAAGAGCATTTCAGATTGACTGTACCTAATCTGAAATGCTCTTCAAAGTTTTGATCGACCATCATCATTCCTGAAATTTTTAAATGCAAATACTATCTTACCACAAAGTCCAAATTAGTGTTAAAACTATATTTACGACTCGCTTAACATAAACATATTTATAAATTCACCGTTTTCCCGAGGAGGTATACTACGCTAGAGGTCACACATTTGATCACGTTCGCAACGTTTGCGAGTGTATCGCGATCGCTTTTTTTTTTGGTGTGGAAAATCATCAAATAACTTTCCCCGCTCTGGGCGGAGCGGGGGTAGTGTCAGACTTGTGCTGACTAAAACCATGTTCCTTCCTTGTTGATTAAAGAATTACCAAATAGAGTCTTTAAAATACAACTCAAAAAATTCCTTTTAACCAAATGTTACTACAGCCTATCAGAATTTTTAAACGATTGAAAACAAATGCAATTACGACATTTCTTGTAAATTTAAGCTACGTTTTATATCTTTGTTTATTTTTATGTTTTTTTATAAATTTTATGTCTAATTTTAACTTCAACGCATGGCTTAAGCCAAAAAAATTTGTACGCCATTCCTGGATGGCAAAACATGTAGCAACTTTGCAAATTTTATAATCTTTATACACACTCATGTTTTACAAAATAAATATATCTTTATCTTATCTTCCATTGCCCTTTATGTTCCGGCACGCGCCTCTGCTGACATCTCTTTGAGGCGCGCGTGAAATACTAACGCGCCGTCGAAACAGCCTGCCGTAAATCCGGATCGCTTCTGGCCTTTTTTAAAAAACATCACCAATAAAACCAAGACTTTCAAATATTTACTAGTAGACGGGATAAGACGCCGAAAAACTTGATAACAAATTGATCTGACTAGTGTCACACGCCCGCTTGTCAGGTAGTACTCGTCTGTCAAAAACGAAAATGTTCTGGAACAATATTTTTGTATGAAAATATTACTAACTAGCTGGCGCCCGCGGCCCCGCCCGCGTCATATCGAGCCTAATTGCTTATGCTGGAAAAGTAATAATAACTAGCATGTCATACACCCAAATCTATGCTCATTAATTAATCCTAATCAAGTATTTTTGCCAAGTATTGCATGACTAGCTGGCGCACGCGGCTTAGCCCGCGTGTTATCGAAAATACGTATCCTATTTGTTATTCCAGACCATAATCTACCTCTGTGCCAAATTTCATCAAGATCCGTTGAACCGTTTTGACGTGAAAGAGTAACAAACATCCATACATCCATCCATCCTCACAAACATAGGAACTCACAGGAAGGATAGGATGTGTCTAGGCACGCTTCAATATTTCAGTAAATACCATGGTTACTCGATAAACGTAAGTTAGTAGGGCTCTACGAACGCTTATTAGAAATTTCCAAGACAAGTAGGTATTCGATTAGTTAAATGCTTCAAGTTCAAAGGCTTGTGCGCCGGATAGCTTTCTGTACTGGAGTCTGGAGTCTGTACCATGTAGTCTGTAGTTGAGCCAGTGAATTTCGACACACAGTTTTACATTGTCGCTTGTTTTGTGGATTAAGTTAGAAAGTGATGGCGAGGAGGCAGTGTTTGTTTTAATGTAAAAAATTGCATTGTCATCAAAATAAAATATTTGCTTAAGAGTATGCTTTACTCTGATTGACAGACAGTTTACACATTTTCACAGTTAGAGAGAGAGACAGTTACAATTTTTACCATTCATTACAAAAACTGTTTGAATTTTTTTTTTAATTAAATTCTGTGCATTATTGAAGTTTATAGGCACAACATGAAACATTACCAATTAAATAAAAATAAAAAAAAAGTTTCAAAGCAGCGCCATTTTTATTTAAAACAATATTTAAAAAAAACAATTCTAATTCATCTACTTGGCCTTTTCCTAACTAAATTGGGGTGCCTTGCAATCCAAACGAAAGCAGCTAAATTTAACATGGAGCGACTACCAATATTATTTATTTCAAGCTTAGATAACGGTCTTTTATTAGAATTATTGACCCCTACCTAAGACGAGGTGTTCAAATCTCGCTCCCACCCGTCACTTCCACCTCACTATCTTAAGACGATTGTGCAACTGCAGAGCATCTTGAGGTCAATGGGTACAACGACTCCTCTACCCACCCTCCACTATCCTCTTTGGTCCAACACTCCTTTGTTTTCGACCATAACACTAACGATTAACGACTGCAGCCAGGATTAGAGAGACATTTGGAAAAGGAAAACTGAAGTAGTATTACTTTATTACACGAACTGGCCGGTTTGATAGTTCGTTATTGAGTTCTTAGTGAAGTCTTGTTGGAAAATGGTTATGATTTCTTTTGGGGCTAGATTTTCGTGGTATTTCATTGGAAAGGTTTTTAGGACAAATTGAATTAATTTGTCTTGCCTGGTGAGAAGCGATGATGCAGTCTTGGATAGAGCACGCTTGGAAAATCAATTGCGAGACAGACTCGCACAAGGAGACATCGCACAAAGTTGCGACATAAACGGGCAATTCTTTTGACTGCGTAGACTTAGAAAGTTGATTTCGATTTGGCTGCAAGGGACCACAGACTAAAGTATGTGGTTTCAACTTAACACGTCCACGTGTCCCCGAAATAAAGGGTAGTGACAGACAGACGTACACGAAAATGATCCTATAAGGATTCGGTTTTTTTGTTTTGAGATACGGTACCCTAAAAATGAAGTAACGTCAACCTGTTAATGTAACACTTCAGGGCAAAAAGGTCTCGTTGCATACAGCCATGAATACCAGGAGGGACAATACGACACGGTTGGCGCACTGGCTGAGCGATCGATTGCTGCGCTGCGTGCCGCGGGTTCGATTTCCTCACGGAAATCGAACAAAATAAACAAATATTTGTATGGCTTACAGATAGTTGTTCCGGGTCTGGCTGTTTGTGTATGTGAGTTTAAATGTTTGTAAACGCACCCACAATACAGGAGATATTCCTAGTGTGGGGCAACGTTTTTTTTTTCTTAAATAAAATTAAATTTTAAAAAAATATGATCATTTGTAGGTTTTTGCGATTTTAATGTCAAGGTTTAGGTTAGGTTAGATAAGTTTATTATAATTTAATAAAATTCTATAGTTGAAAAAATGAAAACAAATATATGACGGAGATTCGGCGTCGGATGGTCGAGATCATCATGGCGGAGGACACGAAATCATACTCGCAAAACTTTTGTTAACACTTGTATTGTCCTTTCACAAAATCAATAAAACAAAATAACTAAAGATGCTAATGATCGATACAGATTTAAATCAGAAACGCGGTAAGTTCGGTACAGGCTGGCAAAACGACCTCTCACGCTCGTGTCCATCCAAAAAGTAACGTCTCTTCAATCTCATTCCTCTAATGCCCACAAATGACAACTGACAGCTATCAAACCAGACTTGCCACCTTGTACCGACCTCACCCAAGCCTACTGCTTGACGTTTCCGACAACCGATAATAGATGGCGTTGTTCTAAAATAACGATTTCAATCATTTCTCTTTGTTGATTCTGCGACATATATAATTATAACTTATTTTTAAACTAAGCTGTAATTATTTGTTTTATGTTATAACTTAGTTTAAAAATGAAAAGCGTTTCTGAATCAGAGACTAATTGATTCCGAAAACTCATTAAAATATTTCTAAAAACAAATCTGAGAAAAGTCTACTTCATTAAAGCTGTTATTAAAACAAACAGTTTTTTTGTCTTTATTAGTGAGAATCTCTATCGATTAACATTAATCTCAATTTGGGAGAAAGCGATTAAGTTGTTTGTAAAATAAACGTTCGAGCCAACATAATCTATCTTAAGTTTGGGGAAAAAAGGGCAATCTCTTCATCGATAGATTATCTAAGAGAGTTATTTTTACTTTATCCTGTTAAGCACTTATTTTTTTGCAACAAAGAAGGACTTGATTAACTTGTTGATTTTTTGAGTTTCGACCTTAAATGGAAAGTGTCATAATCGCTTTCTTTTTTTCGTTTGTCTGACATCGTCTCGTCAAATAGGTTCATCTTAAATCTTGATACTATGCAGCAATGAAATTTGTTTGACACGCGTGCAGATCAATGTGTATGTGTGCGTGTAATCAAAGGTCAGGTTTTTAGTTAAGTAATTCTTGAGGAAAAATATCTTGAAACAATTTACTTGGAACAAAATAATGAACTCTCTTTAGACAGCGTATTGTAATACTAAGTAATAAGCAAGGCTCGGAATTAGGTAGAGTTATTTATGTACCTGCATCGAAATGTTGATGATAATATGGATCATCACGGGATTTCTAATGGCCAACTATATTACAGATTAATAATAATAAAAACAATATTCGTTTCATTCGGCATTCGGCGATATTCGACATGTTTACCGAGTATTCGTTGTCATCCAAATATTCGGTCAGTTAGGTCTTGCTTTATTGTGAGAAATTAAGCAAGTTTTTTGTGGCATGCTTTATTTCAACATTTAGGCAGATTATGAATCATATTACTAGTGTTTATAAGTAAATAACTTTTTTATTTATTCAATCGCGGGATTTTTTCTGATCTCTAAAATTAATCCCAGGATTTGAGGCATATATATCCACATTATTATTTCGCTGTATGAAATCGGTGTAAGTACATTAATAACTCTACCTAATTCCGACCTATGGTAAAAAGTCACGATGACAAACTCTTTTCTGCTACCTCAACTTTCGGAAACATAAAAAAGATTGTGTAGCGAAAGTAAGCTATTGACCGTATGTCTTCTAAGATAAATAGCATATATCGTACCTGGCAACAGATTTATCACGAAACCAATTCACACAAGTAAAGTGTTGGGTTTTTCCATCAGAAAATTTGCAGACGCAGCCGCGGGCTGGATTTGTTTACGTTGATGCCAATAGGCTCGCCCCCTTTTACATGTGACTTAAATTTAACTGGCCGCTTTCTAATCCATCGGAGATCATAGACAATGTTTTTTTTTTATTTCATTTATGTAGGTACACACAAAACACATACTATGAAAAAAATACATACAGAAAAATCAGCACAAAGGCACTGCTTATTTCATAAATAAATCTCTTCCAGCAGACCTGCGATAGGACAGATGGAAAAAAACACGTAGATACAGTGTGTAAAAATATCAACTTAACCACTATCTTAAATAACCATTAAATAGCCGGTAAAGTGGGAGCTAAGCTCACGCACCGAGGTTTACATACGAACTTGCGACATAAACGCCCATATTTTTCGCCCTTATTTTTGTTGATCATAAACTTGACTTGACATAGGTATATGATTTTAATTTCAACTCTATACCTTCACGTGTTAGTTTTTCTTTAATGACATTTACAGTTATAGATAATTTACGTTAAAAATACGTTGTTTAAAAGGGTAAGGGCTAGACTGTTATTAGCGAAAAATTATTACAGTGTCAAAAAATATTTAGAGGATAAGTCGTTAGGAACATAAAAAAACCCCTTATTTTACCACATCCACCAACTATAAATTCAATGTTAACCAATATTACTACTACAATACAATTTAAATCTTCAAATTTATAATTACTAATAGTTTAATAAAATAAGCTTTGATTATTATTTATATGCAAATATTTGTACGTCATAATATTATGCCATGATATGCTGGGACTAATATTATAACATCTATTGTACCATATTCTTACAAATAAACATTTTTGATTTGATTTGATTTGACAGTTTCAGCTCTTAAATGAAATTTTATGTTGGCCACAAAACGGGAGTAGTGTGAGACCGGTCTAAATCACACACAATTTAACTGTACAAAAGCAACTTTACTGTTAACATTCGCTTGCGTTATATCGCTAAGCTCGGGGTTAATTGAACAGGGTGGAAAATTATACAAAGTTTCACGCTAACATAAATGCTAACAGACGTTTTGTAAGACGAGGCGTCCCGTACTCGTGGTTAGTCAATATTAATAGAGGATCCGTCAATTATCAGTGTTTATTGATGCTTAAAATCGCGGTCTCTATCGATAAGGATTGTTTTACAACAGATTAACATCGCTATTTGCACAGCCCTAATCCGAAGTGTTGTTTTGAACGTGTAGACAGAGGGCTGTCACTTTTTGGCGGGGTGATCGTTTTTTGTTTATTCTTTTTCTTGGCGTGTTCATGAACCTAAATTGAATGTACCCATTATTTGATAATAGATTGAATTTATTTTTAGCATTGAATTGTTTATGTTATGTGCAAACGGCAAGATAATCACGAGACGGTAAAACCTAAAATGGTGTTGTTGCAAAAACGACGAGACAGTGGAGTGTCTCTTCGTTTTTGCAACAACACCATTTTAGGATCTCTTACCTGAAGATAGGTACCATTTTTTTTGTTGGGGTGGGAATTCAACAAATAACTTCTCCCGCACTAGGTGGAGCGGGGGGGAGTGTCAGACTTGTAGTGAATAAAACCCACCCATATTCCTTCTATTGCCAACATACGAAAAATACTTATACCTCAAACAACGATTTTTATAAATTGGACGTCTTGCCCTGTTAGAGACTTTACATTAGTAACGAGGTGTTATAAATGCCAACAGTACGGCCATACAGCAAAATCTTGCAGAGAGGTATATCCTACTTGTGGTCACTGTGGTGAAGCTGGTCATATAATGTCTGAATGCACGAAGAAAGGTGACACCCCGAGATGCGCGTCTTGCTCACGCTTTAAAAAACCCAGTGACCACAAAACGGGAGACACAGATTGCCCTGCTAGAAAAATAGCTGAACACCGATACATAAACTCTGTGAACTATGACTAGGTGCCCACCTAGTGCGTCATACTCAACTAGGCCAGACTTCCGTTGATTTTTACGCTGTCTAAGCAAATTCTTGACCGCAACAAAAATGTGTTGACGGCGTTCTGTTTTGCAATATCTATTTACTTGTTTAATTTCTAATACTGCTGACAATCAAATTAGTTTTTGCAATGAAGTGCTACCTTGTTTTTCCTTATTCTGTATTTACACTTTTTCATGGTAATCTTATGAATGGTAATTTTTTGTTCGTATCTTATAATAGCGTTTAAGAATATATATCATAATGTAACTCATACTAAGTTAACTTTTTTTTTCACTAATATTATCTAAATTTTGCAAGAAATTTATTGTCCAAACACTAATTATTAGAAAATACCGCCTGTGATACAGGTTTAATTTAACCTAGTACAGGCATCGAAATTTGTTATACCAACATTATTTCTAGGATTTTAAATTGTATTTACTATATAGTGCCAATTGTTTGATCTTTGAATAAATATATTCTAATATATTCTATTGCCCTTTGCGTTCCGGGGCCGCGGTATCTCTTTCGAACAACCCGAAACACCGGCCGGCGGAGGCCCTGGCAGGCCCCTCTGCTTTGCTGACATCTCTTTGTCGTTGCTCAGCTCATGGAACACTAACGCACTGTAGGATAGATACCTTGTAGTCACTTTGATGTCCACCTGACTATCAAGATTTTTTATCTCGGGAACGCGTAGAGTTATAAAGTTGAAATTAAAACTAAATAAAAAGTCTATTTATTATGGTCCCTTAAAGGTGTAAAAAATAATCCTTTAAATCTACGTAATCAAAAGATATGACCGTTTATATCACATTTGCCCTGTTTTGAACTCCTTACTTCCTTACTAATTTATATATATATATATATATATATTATCCTTACTAATATTATAAAAGCGAAAGTGAGTTTGTTTGTTTGTTACCTCTTCACGCTTTAATGGCTACACCGATTTTGATGAATTTTGGTACAGAGATAGTATGGAACCAGGAGACGGACATAGGCTAATATTTTTTACTAAAAAAGTGGGATGTGAGGGAGAAAGAGGGAAGAAAAGGGAAAACTTAGCGTTGCTATTACAAATCAATAAGGCGCAACGGGAACTGTGTTACCCCGAATTTAACGCGAGCGAAGCCGCGGGCAAAAGCTAGTTACATCATATTTTTACTTTAATATAAGTAAATACAGCTAAACGATTTTCGTCTTTAAGAACGTAATATTGCATACATGATGGAGTCGTTCGCTTGTTTTTGAGATGGGAGTAATATGCTCTTTGCTGCGCGTTATTAAAGCTTATATACACCTTATTGTAGCTTCTGTACTAAACAACGATGTGCATTATTGTGCATTGCGCAGCAATATCCATTTATTTCGTCTTAGGAAGTTTCTAGTTTACGACAATCACTTAAACTTCATATCTCGATCTCAGTATGCAGCCTTCTTTATTTCATTTCGTATAAAATAGCTTTCCGCCGGTATCGGGAAAAGGACACAAGCTACTTGTGGTTAGGGCTCCAGAGACAAGAACCTACTTACAATGTGGGCCATATCGAGGAGTGCCTTCTAAATTAGGCCCTTGATGCTATTATAATTTAAAAGAGTGTCCATGGAGTTTCTTGCCCATTCTTCTCCATAGAGATCAACGCTTTGGAATGGGCAACTACAGTACTTTCACAAGTTATTATGCCTTGTGACCGGGACTGTAGATTCATTTTGTTTCTTGACATTCAAAAGTGCCTGTAATGGTCTAATTGAAATAAATGATTTGAATTTGAAATTTGAATTTGATGCAACCGCCTTAGACAGATATATTTATTTAATAATTTTAATTTTCCGTATTTACGTATATTTGTTAAACATTCAACGTACAGACAGTAATACGACAGTTCGCAATACAAGATTGTATTATTTCTGACGAAAAAACCGACCATTTTCACGATTGCTAAGTAAAAGTCGTTATTAATTTCTTGCATAGATCGCAAGAAAATTTACGATACAACTAATCAATTAAAAAAAATCAACACTTCCCATGTCTTTATAGGCCTAGGAATTGTTGAGTTCAAAGGAGAACAACGTGAGGAAACCAGAACTACAAATTAATAAAAGTCTGAAATCACTACCTATCTTGAGCAAGCGCGGGTTTAAGCAGAGGCCCACAATGATACAGCAACAGGCTTTTATTATTAATACTAGCTTTTGCTCGCGGCTTCACTCGCGTTAAATTCGGGGTAACACAGTTCCCTTTTCCTGATTTGCAAGTACCTGCTACCTGTAGTTTTTGCCCTTACGCCTTATTTATTGTAACAGCAATGCTTTCGTCCCTATTTCCCACTTTGAAAAAAAAATAGGTTATGTCCGTCTCCAGGGTCCTGCTATCTCTGTACCAAAATTCATAAAAATCGGTTAAGCGATTAAGGCGTGAAGACATAACAAACAAACTCACTTTCGCTTTTATAATATTAGTAAGGATTGTGTCCATAGTCTAGTTTCCACACACATAATAAGCCGAGGTCTCCTGCCCAATTAACGGCACAGTTCACTTTGAGTTGATAGCTGACGTAAAGCCCATTATATTGTTTGCAAAGGACTCGTAACATGGCAAAGAGGTTTATCCGAAATCATATTAGTTAAAACAACGTTATACACAAGATGATGGCTCTTGAAGGTAATGTCGTAATGATGAAAGAGAATAGAGGTTGCCTTTTTAATGTATCTTAAGAATTTGTTTGTTATGGAAAAAATATGGAAAAAAATGAGTACGATTATAATACAATTTGTGAAGGATCTTCTTAGTCGGTACGTAGAAACTCTTAACAGTGTGGAGCTTTTCTAGGTAACAATTTATCAAAATGTATTTGTTTCTATAACGTGTGCTTAGTGCTTAACCTGGTACACAGAGTTGTTATGTTTTTGACTTGGCTTAGCATGCCGTCGAGAAATAACTCTCAGGCATGCTGGATGTTGCGGGTTGTTCGAAAGAGATACCGCTGCCCCGGAACGTAAAGGGCAATAGAAGGAACATGGGTGGGTTTTAGTCGGTACAAGTCTGACATGCCCCCCCGCTCCGCCCAGAGCGGGGGAAGTCATTAGTTGATTTCCCACCCGAAAAAAAAGGCATGCTGGATTCTTCATTAATAATTACTTAATTGATAAATACACAATACGCTCATGAATCCTAAAACAAACAGAGGTATCTATGCCTTTTAATCGAACACGATGCCTATGACTTTGCAGTCCGACAGTCGTACTACTATACTGTTACTGCTTAAATTGTTGTTAAAGATTGTTATAATTAAAATACGGTTACCCTCTTCATTGATGCAGTGTTATTCTCTTGGAGCTTGCAGATATTATCTATAGGATACTATTATTACCAAGGCCGAGGCAGAGTGGCAACGATTAAGTTAGAATGATGGTGAAAATTGTTTTGGAAAGAATATAATAAAATAGAATAGGATATCATTTATTGCACACCAAATTTGAAGCACAACTGATACACACACAGCATCGTCTGTCTTTAGCTACCAAAAAGCTTCTGACAATTATTTACCTAAGCCCCTAGTTATCGAATTACAAGTTTACTTTTTGTTTTGTTTTAATAACGTTGCTAGGAATTTCTCCTTTATCGTGGGTGCGTTAAAAAACATTTATACTCACATACAAAAACAGCCAGACCTGGTACAACTATCAGTAGGTCACATAAATATATGATCCGTGCGGGGATCGAACCCGCGACACGCAGCTCAACAGTCCATTGCACAGCCACTGCGCCAACCGTATCGTCAAAGTAGTTAATCTTTAAATTACATTTTAAAGCTTCAGTAACACACATAAATAAGACAAAAACTAAAAACAAAGAACTAATCGCTCGACGACCCAATGAAATTCATTCCAATGAAACACATTGAATCGTAAAACTCATTCGAATTAAACCTTTGATGTCAGGGACGCATGAATATCCAGCATGAAAATACCTACGGATTAGGATATATTGGAGATATTCGTTGAAAATCCACGTATATACATAGTATTGTTTACATTTACCTAGGGCACGTTCGAATGTAAACATTTAATATCGGTTGCAAGCGGACCGTCGACCTATCGACGCAATAGGCCCTATGTCAACAGCGATGTTACGTGTCGCTTTTAACATATAGATCAATTTATTTATAACTGTATATAGGTCCGTATAAGACCAGCCCGTGGGAGTTATATTGTGGTTGGTGATTTGAATTTTGGGTTAAGTATTTTTGATTCAGAGAGGTCCTACCAATATATTGAAAAATAGCTGTAAAAAGTTTATTTTTTTACATTTCTTACATTATTTTAATCATCATTTCACAGTTTTTTTGTCTAATATAATATTATATTTGAAGACATGTGATTATAAGAGTGATGGATCTGAATGTTGATGTACGGAGAGCGAGAGGAAGGCCAAAGAAAAGATAGATGGATTGTGTAAGAAATGATATGAAGGAGAAAGGAGAAAATGATGCCGTGACGTCTGATAGGGGAGAATGGAAGAAGAAAACGTGTTGCGCCGACCCCAAATAGAATGGGATAAGGGCAGGAAAATGATGATAATTTAATATTTTGTCTTGCAAAGTGTATAATTTATAATTATAATCTCGGTGTTTTATATTTTTACTAGCTTTTGCCCGCGGCTTCGCTCGCGTTAAATTCGAGGTAACACAGTTCCCCTTGCGCCTCATTGATTTTTAATAGCAACGCTAGGTTTTTTATTTTCTTCCCTCTTTCTCCCTTACATCCCACTTTTTTTTTTAAATTGCCTTTGTCTGTCTACTGGTTCCCAACTATCTCTGTACCAAAATTCATCAAAATCGATTTAGCCATTAAAGCCTGAAGAGGTAACAAACAAAAAAACTCGCTTTCGCTTTTATAATATTAGTAAGGATACTTTTATAATATTAGTAAGAATAAGGATGATTGTGCAAGTGCTGTGCACTTCTGTAAGTGACGAACTCACTATAGTCTCATTGTTTGTGATTTTGTGTAGCTATATGTGAGTGAGTACCTAAGTCGTTGAAGTACCTTAATAAATAAATAATTGTTAGAAATAATTAAAAAATCGGTCAAGAGCGAGGTCAAACTCTCGCACCGAGGGTTCCGCACAAACTTGTGACATATACTCTGACTGTCCAACTTTTTACTCCGTAGACTTAGAGGGTTGATTTTTTCACAGCACAAGCGACGGCACTGCCGTGCTTATGAAAAACGCATTAACTAGGATTTGAACACTTTCGAGAAAACCGCGCCTAAAGTTTTTATTTTTATTTTTGCTGTAACTTCAAACTAATTTGTCCGATAAGTATATGATCTATATACCAAATAAAGAATAAATTGTCAAAAATGTATTTATAGAAACATATATTCAAAATATAGTAAGGTATAACATATAATTTGAAAAAGGTACTTATCGTTAGCAGCCTCTAATTCGAAGAACTTACGTCGACTAGTCAAAAACGCATTAACTAGCATTCTTGATGCATATATGCTTAGTAAAACAATATAATGCGATTTTGTGTAGTCATTGTTACTCCAATCCTTCATTATTGCACCCTATAAGTGCATCAACATCATCACTTGATGCGTTTATGTTATGCGTAGTTTTGGAATCAGAGTAATAATAAAATACAATTAATTTTATAATATTTTTTATTTGAGAACTTTTTATGTCTAATAATCATAGTAAAATAATAAAAATCAAAAGTGAGCATTTCTTCGTAAAATATTATGAAATAAAATATAAAACTTGACTCAAATTAAATAAAATTGCAACTCCGAAGCACATTAATTATAGTTTTTATGTATAAAACTATGGCACAGATTCATTTAAAATACTAAAATAACAGTAAAACATCTAAACAACATCGTTAAGGAAAACATCTACATCAGGTATAAAACCTTTCTCAGCTTTGACTGACATCACATCTTTCAAATATACTCTGGGCACTGTGTTTTTTATCTTATGTTGCGACGACACGTCGGTAAAATTAAAAAAATCGTCTACGTTCATAGTCTTCACGGTATTATTTTTAGCATTGGATCTTTTAACAGAATCTACAAAATCATCATAATCATAAATTTTCTTGTTTTTCATAGTCATTTCCACGCTATTAACCATATAAACTAGAAAACACAGAAATGCCGAGTTGTTGTTTTGAACTGCGTAATTATCAGTCCATATAATTATATTTCTTACATCTCGTTTACTATAAAAAAAGCATAAAATGCGGACATAATATCTTCTTGGCGGCGTCCAGAAATAGATTCTTTCCATAATACTGCATATGGTATATTGTCATTCTTAGCTTTACCGAGGGGAACGAAACTTTCGTTAAAAACTATTATCCTGGGGCAAAAAATTGCATTTTTGTACTGATCCATTCGCGGAAGCATAATAACTTTTTGCAGATCAGCAGAGAAATAAATGCAATCTTTATCAGTTGCAGATAGTTCAACATCCCTTTGATATTCTGCCCTAGAGGTGGTGTATCGTTCTATATGCAATTTATACCAAATGCATATTTCGCAAGATACCTCTAGGTTGCATTCGGTATTTTTTGCATGCAACTCGTATATAGCGCATGTTTCGCAATCTTCATGGCCCAGATGAGCAAATGAAATGTTCATACCTCTCAATGTTTTGCGATAGGTTTCAAACGATACAGTCATAGTAGGGTTTTTAGAAATGAAGTTTTGATACATTATTGTAATATTAATATCACTGGGCAGATAATACTTTTTCGGCGCATGCTCTCGACGATAGTGGGAAATCATTGGCCTATAACTTTGGATATGGGCTTTGATGACGTCTTTGTCTATGACATCTGTACGCTCGTAACTCCCTCGTCTGTATTTTTGTTCATGTAGTGCTTTGTGTAGCGCAGTATAAATTATTTATATATTTTTTTTTAATCAACAAACGTGGGTCTAGCTTGGTGACTGCGGGTCGACACCCGAACTGCCCTTACCCTTCCCCGCTAACAACACCCGTGCACGGTCCGCCCAGCCAGTGCAAGCCCTTAAAATAAACGCACTAACACCCGACGCGACGTACGTGATACATAGTATAAACGCACTATCTTGTAAAATTAGTGCGCTTTATTATGTACGGGAATTAAATCTAGTCGTGTAATCCTAATAATAAATGCATTATCTCAAATTAATGCAATTATTATAAGTATGCCGCCAACATTGACCCTTACGATTGCTAACAATAAACGCATCAACTTAAAGATAATGCATTTATGACTAGTCAACCTATCATTATTATAATAAAAGCTTGTTCTATCTATAGTTAATGCATTATTCAGAAGTAAAACTGGTATAAAAGTCTTAGATAGTGCGTTTATAAAATCTGAAAAACCGGGATACTATGAATTTCACAAAAAGTTACTTAAGCAAATATGTAGATCTCGTTTTCCTGATTTCAAATATGTATAGAACTCATTTTACTCAAAAATCGAGTTGATGCGTTTTTCATAAGCACGGCTCGAATTGAAATTAAAACCATATGCTCAGTGAGCATATGGTTTTAATTTCAATTCGATATTGACGTTGTATACTGTTATTCTTTTAATTTGTATGGTGTACATAATTAAATAATAAATAAATATCTTGGGACAACTCACACACGGCTATCTGATCCCAAGCTAAGCAGAGCTTGTGTTATGGTAACCACACAACTGATATACATACTTATATAATTTATAAATACATACATATTATAGATAAATCACACCCAGACACAGAACAAACAATCATGCTCATCACACAAAGTATGTCCTGGGTGGGAATCGAACCCACGACCTCCGGCTCAGCAGTCAGGGCCACTAACCACTAGACCAACAGGCCCGTCAATCTTCTTCTTCTATACTTATAATAAATCTGTAGAGAGGTCAATTCTGTACATGAAATATATTTCCAAAATAACTATCAGGGGGTGATTAGTGATCGATACTGATGCCAAAAATGCAATCAGTAAATTTTTTGTCTGTCTGTCTGTCTTTCTGTCTGTCTGTCTGTCTGGATGTCTGTATGTTCGTTATAGAAACAAAAACTACTCGACGGATTTTAACGAAACTTGGTACAATTATTCTTCATACTCCTGGGCAGGTTATAGTATACTTTTCATCACGCTACGATCAATAGGAGCAGAGCAGTGAAGGAAAATGTTGGGTAATCGGGAGAAGTTGGTTAAAGCTACACAGAAATCATGTATGACGGAAATGTTCTCCTTAAAATTATATAAAAAATATCCTACAACAGCATAGGTCTATCTTTTATGGTTGACTCACAATAACACGTGTAACTCCCGATAACTTAGCAGTTCGAAGCTTTCTGATTATATTTGTCTACTCTTACGTTTATAACACTCCCACTCATCTCTAATTAAAAACAGTTAACATTATTACGTATTCAATAAAAAAAGAATCATATAAATCGGTATACAAACACCAAAGTTATGCATGAAATACGCTAATAAGCCATCGCGCGTGAATACTGAATCATGCTATAAGGATTATTTTTGTGTAATATTTGGCTGTTGATGCGAATAGACGTTCAGAGTGTTCGACCTTATTGACAGACAATGCTTTCAGCCCAACTTTTAGTCTTTAAATAATTTCTTTTTAGATTTCTTTTACCTATTGTTATTTTATAAAATAGGTATTAGTTATTTTGGTAGTGTTTAAATATTCGTTCTAATTACAAATTATTCATAGTTTACATTTTATTTCTTTTTAGGTGAAGTAGTAATAGGTACGCATAGATTTTTAGAAACCGAGTTTCGGCTAATTTATGCTCAGTTTTTTTTATACTATATTGGTAAAAGCGTAGTTTATTATACATTAGTACTTTAATTAATATTACCTATAACTATAATTATATAGTTATAGGTAATATTAATTAAAGTATTTATAGGTTTTTATTTTTAAGTGAAGTAGGTATACATAGGTAGATAGTATTGGACGGGTTCCCTCTATCTGGCAGAATCTTGATGCTCCGAAATTTATTTGACATAACACACTTAGCATATTTTTCTTTAAACGAACATTTTAAAGGCATAAAAATTATTTGA
Source organism: Ochropleura plecta (assembly GCA_905475445.1). Lineage (NCBI taxonomy): Eukaryota > Metazoa > Arthropoda > Insecta > Lepidoptera > Noctuidae > Ochropleura > Ochropleura plecta. Next base: position 2,882,237 of record FR997728.1, read on the forward strand.
TATAATTATCGTTTGGCATAATGTTTAAAACTTCGAATTTACTATGGCATACTTTTAAGATGGCAGAATTACATTTAGTATAATTACGATTGGCAGAATTCAAATTTCGCATAATATCGTTTAGCATAATCTTCATTTAGAGCTATTATTATTTGGTATAATTTCACCTGGCATACCATCAGATGGCAGAAATGGCTAGGGTAGGTTAGGTCAAAAGAGTGACCTGCTACGTGGTTAAATTTTTGCAAAAAAATGGGTAGGTTAGGTTAGGTTAAAACTGTGACCCCCTACGCACGAGCCGAGCGAGCGGAGCGAGCGGTGCCGCGGCAGCGGCCGGCGAGTGCCAGTAACGACTTGCATTAATAGAAAATGAAATGAGATTGTTTTTAGTAGTTTACCCGGAACTGAACTATTTACATTAGGATAATAATTACTTATGGAATTAAATGACATTATTATAAATTCAATTAAATAGTACTTAGTTAAAATAAATGACAACAAATAATTATAAAGATGATTCTAACTATAAACTTTCTGTTATATATAATAATTCTATTAGAATTATTTAGTTTTAGTACCTACTTTATTTGGTAATTAATAGGTTCCTATAGATAATAGGAATAATTAGATATATTAAGAAAAAAAACAAAAAATATATATATAATTTAGTACTTAAATTATTTTCAGGTTAAATACTTATAAATTCAAATTATTATTTTTTAATTTATTTAGCTGTAGTTTTATTTAGTTGTAGCTGTAGTGTATTTAGAATCAGTTTTATTATTTAAGTAGGCACTTGGATTTTTTAAGTGTAAGGTAGCTACAGTTAGGACCTCTAACGTAGCTTATTTCGTTAAATAACTGAATAGGCATTCAGTTACCTTCGGTTATTTTCATAAATCCTTACTAATATTATACAAGCGACAGTGAGTTTGTTTGTTCTTTTTTACTTTTTTTTTAAAAACGTTGCCCCACACTAGGAATTTCTCCTGTATCGTGGGTGCGTTTACAAACATTCAATCTCACATACACAAACAGCCAGACCCGGAACAACTATCTGTAGGTCATACAAATATTTGTTCCGTGCGGGAATCGAACCCGCGACACACAGCGCAGCAGTCGATCGCTCAGCCACTGCGCCAACCGTATCGTGTTTGTTACGGCTTCACGCCTAAATGACCGAACCGATTTTGATGCATTTTGGTACAGAGATAGTTGGGGCCCTGGTGTCTGAAATAGGCAAGTTTTTTAAAAGTGAGGAAAGGGGGAGAATAAGGGAAGAAAAGGGGAGAGAAAGATACATTTTTTCGGGTCATCACGCGGGTTAAAGTTAGCGTTAACACAAAGTAACTATGCCACGCGGACGAAGTCGCGGGCGGAAGCTAGTTAAGAATATTCTATCTATCTTCCATGCGTTTCTGAGATATAGGGTCTTGATAGACATGCAGACAACAAAGTGATCCTATAAGGGTTCTGTATTTTTCTTTTGGGTAACGATACCCTAAAAAAGATTCCGATGAATTGAGAACCTCCTCCTTTTTTTAAGTCGGTTAAAAAAAGTAGATCATAGGTATGAACAAAAAAATATCTTACTCTAACCCAAGAAACGGCTTGTAATAAATCATAAAATAATACAGCAGACCAGACAACTACAAAGTTAAACACTCACCTGGACGCGACCGTTGTTACCGAGACGTGAGCCGAATTCTTACTCCTTGTGATTAATGACGCCACTGACAGGGACGCCCTTTAACTTCTAACTAACCTTTTATTTTATAGTCGCTAATAGTTTTCGAAAGCATTTTGAAAAGTATTTTAAGTTCATTTACTGACATTTCGTATTTGATTCTTATCTTATTAACATGGTTGTATGTAATTCTACTATAATATGTTATTAATAAAATGAAAATTAAAACTATATACTCAAGTTTGGTCCCTTTTTTTGGGCGGGAAATCATCTAATGACTTCCCTCGCTCTGGGCGGAGCGAGGGGACATGTCAGACTTGTACTGACTAAAACCCACCCATGTTCCTTCTATTGCCCTTTACGTTCCGGGGCCGCGGTATCTCTTTCGAACAACCCGCAACCCCAGCAGGCGGAGGCCCTGGCAAGCCCCTCTGCTTTGCTGACTCTTTGAGGCGCGTGAAACACGCGGTCCCTCGCGCAGTTTGGTCCCTTAGAGTTGTAAAAAAATGAACCCTCTAAATCTACGTAGTCAAATGATATGGCTGTTTATATTGCAAGATTGTACGGAAATCTTGGTACGCGAGTGTGACTAGCTCCTGACCAGTGTTCTTCAGTAAATTGCGCCAGCAACAGTGAGCTTTTGAATATTCGAAATAAAAACCAATTTCATTAGCAAACAGCTAGGGCTGTGAACGGAGAAGAGTTGCAGTTCCTGTCAGCTTATCTCCACCATTTTATTAACATATTGGTACACACAGTGGACCAAAAAAAACGACAGAAGCTTTCATCGAAATGCGTTCGTGCTTCGTCATTTTTGATACCTCATCCCAATTGCTCTGGTTTGTATGGTGCTTAGAGAGGATCATTTGCTTAAAGAGGCTGAGATTACCAACCAAGATAGATCAAAATATACATGGATATCTACTCTTAGGGGACTTAAACAGATAATGTGTGAAATGTAGGTGTTAATGTTACTACAACAACTTTTGAAGATTTCAAGCGAGATATGGTATTTATATTATGGATTGATCAAGGGTAAAGCGCATCCTCCTCTCTGCTAGGTCACGCAAGTGTCTTCAATAGTATCGCGAAAGTCGGCGAGTTTATAGATTACTAGCTTTTTCCCGCGGCTTCACTCTCGTTAAATTCGGGGTAACACAATTCCCCTTTCCTGATTTGCAGGTACCTGCTACCTGTAGTTTTTGCCCTTGCGCCTTATTGATTGTAATAGCAAAGTTAAGTTTTTCCATTTTTTTCCTCTTTCTCCCTTATTTCTCACTTTAAAAAAAAATTGCCTCTTTCCGTCTCCATATTTATCTCTGTACCAAAATTCATCAACATCGGTTTAGCCATTTAGGCGTGAAGACGTAACAAACAAACAAACTCACTTTCACTTTTATAATTTTAGTAAGGATTAGTCGGTAGGTTAGGTAGGTAGGTTTTAGTCAGTAAAGTCTGACACTCCCACACGCTCCACCCAGAGCGGAGAAAGTTATTTGATGAATTCCCATCCGCCAAAAAAACTACCATTAGCAACCAATTGGCAATCAATACCAAAATCGATTCAAATGAATACAGAACTATCTCATACATAAACTTCAATTTCCATATGGTAGGTAACATTTACAAACGTACAAGTCAACTGAACGTTGCTCGATACAGCTTTGATGCATCAAAGTAAATTCTATTTCCAATACCGGTACGATTTCGGCTGCTGTTCTCGATAATTATTGTTTTGTATTTGGTAACGCAGGTAGAATGTATGTACATGTATGTGCTGTATATATTGGAACTCAAAATTATTAGTGTGTGTGTAGTTCAAAATTATTTTCAGTGCGTCAATCGTGCCGTTAAACAGTACTCCCACATTTTGTTTCAATCAGTTATGTTTCGATTCTGTGTAATAGAGAGCAAGCTTATTGCTATCTACGGGGCATAAATCCAGTCTGCGTGGTTGCTTCTCAGAAAATTCTAGAACAACTCTAATAACAATTCCCCTGGACATCGGATTCAAACCGGTGTTTTAACCATCTCAGCAATTTGACCTAACATAGACCACACGGTTGCGTAGTGGTTGAGTAATCGACTACTGCGCTACGTGTCACGGGTTCGATTCCCGCACGGAACAAATATTTGTATGGCCTACAGATAGTTGTTCCGGGTCTGGCTGTTTGTATATATGAATTTAAATGTTTGTAAACGCACCCACGATACAGGAGTAAATTCTAGTGTGGGGAAACGTTTTCAAAATAATTCAGGGGACAAAAACCGGCTTTTTAACCATGTCTGCAGTTTGACCTAACATTATCAGGGGATAAAATAGTCATAAAATCTCAAACTCTATGTTATATAGGACTCATTGATTCCCAAAACAACACTAACTAATAAAAACATTCCCAAACAACAATAACGCAGAACCTGAAGATATTAACACTGGCAAAACATTGGCAAAAACGCCCATATCTCGCTCAAACACCAATATAGCATATTCTTTTGAGTGCAAAACTTGCGCAAACGTTTGCGTTAGGATTGGAACGTTTCAGGCGGTCTGAAATCCGTTCGTTTCATGCGAGATCACGCGCCGTTGCGTATCGCCCGCGGGTGTGAACTTTATAGGGTTGGTCCGCGATTCTAGTTAGATTTTGTCGGCGTTTTTGGTGATGGGTTTAGGACGAGACTGAGGCGGAATACGTAATTAAGTGAAGTCTATTCAGTCTTATTATCAGATGTAAAGATATTCTCTCTAAATAATTATTTTGTGATTGAAATTATAAGTAGGAAATTATTGACCACGTTACAAACTGGGTTGGGTAGGACAGATAAGCGGTTAGTGTGTGAAAGAGAGAGAGCTATACAAGATATCTAGCACCATCTCTTTCTCACACTGGAATAAGTACTGCTTTAAGATGTTATGGTAACCCTACTGATATTTAAACTAGACCGGTAGGACTACAAGGTGACCTCGTTAGAGTACGGAGAATATTAAGAAGATTATGGTTGACTAGATTCCCAAGCTGTAGTACAAATATTGAAAGTTACATTTTTGAATGGAGAATGTTACTAGGTATGCCAAATCGCTTGAAATGTTGTCTCAGTAAAGCCTGTATGTATACAAACACACTAGTTTTTGTTGTAGTAAAAAAAAACCTAGTAGTTTTGATTTTATAGGCATTCAAAGTTTCGAAAAATATCGAGCCCGCTAACAGTCACGTGACCGCTTGTGACGTCATTTCACAATGCGCCGCGCGTTTTATTTTTACATTTAGGCACAACACATGATTTCCTAGTATTTAGATTGGACTTTTTTAAAAATATTTAGTTATAATTTCAACGGTAAGGGCGCGCGACCACGAGTGGACTGAATGAGCCAGACTGAGCATGTTGTGTGATGACGTCACATCGTAACCGGCAGCCCGCGCCTTGTTTTACTGCTAAATCGGAAACTAATTGACATCCTTACTATCCTTACTAATCCTTATCCTTACTAATATTATAAAAGCGAAAGTGAGTTTGTTTGTTTGTTTGTTTATTTGTTTGTTTGTTTGTTACCTCTTCACGCTTTAATGGCTAAACCGATTTTGATGAATTTTGGTACAGAGATAGTTGGGAACCAGGAGACGGACATAGGCTAATTTTTATTTAAAAAAAGTGGGATATGAGGGAGAACGAGGGAAGAAAAGGGAAAACTTAGCGTTGCTATTACAAATCAATCAGGCGCAAGAGCAAAAACTACAGGTCTGCTTGGTGTGTTATACCGAATTTAACGCGAGCGAAGCCGCGGGCAAAAGCTAGTATACTATATAAGGAATTCTCTCACTAGTATTTTTTATTTTTGACAGAGAATATGGACTGCTAATAATCAAAATTAGTTAACATTCTTTATTCGAAGTTCAACGTAAGATGGGGTTATTCAAGAACATATGTTTAGGAGTAGTGAATACCCATAGACACATTTCTTTATGTTTAAGTTCCATGTAATCTGGGGCAACACCCCCCAGAGGGGTACTACCCATGCTTAACCCTTTGTGAATTCAAGGCGTGATATTATAAACGTTGATGTTATGATTTGAAATCTGGTTCTTCTAACCTGACAGACAGATGTGTTGCTGGGGAGTTTGCTCCGCCACTTCTTCCCAGCTAAAACACTAGGAAGTGAAGCGAAGGGCAGGACATTTATGTGGGACTGTCTCTTGTAATGTGACGTTCAAAAAGTGCTGATTATCAGCCTAATTTCAATAAATGACTTTTGATTTTGATTTTGACTAGTAAATGACACAACATCTTACTTACCTACGGCTAAAATTTTATAAAAAAAAAACGTAATTTACCGATAACAAGTCCATGACAACCCTAAGCGACGAACAGTATTTTATGGGGCACACACTTTTACGTTAACGGTTTTTTGTTAGATGTTCGGTTTTGATACTCCCTTCTTTTTTTAAAACTAACAGCTTGTTAAAATTTGGAAGGAAAACATTTTTCAATCCTGTACTTTTTCGGTATTCCAAAAATATAAAAGGTTTTCGTATTTACATGAGATTCTTTGCCCATCCATTTTCGGAAATAAAGGTTAAGTGTAATTGAGGAGCTCGGGGCCAAATAATAGCAGCCGGTTGGGTAGATCTTTAGGTTAAGTCGAGCTTGCCTAGGTTGGTCTGTGGATGGGTGACTACCCGTTACATATTAAGTTTCCTTCGTGCCTCAGAAAGCACGTTAAGCTGTTGGTCCCGGCTATCATTTGTAGATCTTTGACAGTCGTTACAGATAATCTATGTCCGAAAAGTCCGACAACCAGTTTTACTAAGACGTATTGTATTACCCAGTACTAACTGGGTTGTGTAGGTCAGATAGGCAGTCGCTCTATGTGAAATACTGGTATTCAGGTGCATCCGGTTAGACTGGAAGTCGACCTCAACATAGTTTGGAATAAGCTTAGCTAAGATGATCAAGTGTCCGTCAAGTTTTTATAACTCCCATTTTGATAACTACAAATAGCAACATTTTATCAGAAGAACACAATTAATAAATATCAAAAAAATATATTAATTAGGAGAAACTAAGCACTTCCCTTCTCTACTTCACTTACTTAAAAACTAGCGACTTGCACGGGCTATTGCAATGTAAATACTAATATTAAACATTTAAACCTTCCCTTTTAACCACTCTATCCTTCCTACAATACTAACTATAATTCCTATAATACTAGCTGGCACCCGCGGCTCTGCCCGTGTGATATCGATAACAAAGGTATCCTATGTTTTATTCCAGACAATAATCTACCTCTGTGCCAAATTTCATCACGATCCGTTCAGCCGTTTTGACGTGAAAGAGGATCAAACATCCATACTCACAAACTTTCGCATTTATTATATTAGTAGGAACGATAAGTATTAGTTATAACAACTATAACAAATATTTGTTCCGTGCAGGAATTGAAACAGCGCAGCAGTTGATCACTCAGCCACTGCGCCAAACGTGTCTTCATAAATATTGTAACTGTTTCAGTAATAAAATCCAAAATAAAATAAAGTAGTTATTCTTCAATATTTTTTTTTTAAACGTTGCCCCACACTAGGAATTTCTCCTGTATCGTGGGTGCATTTACAAACATATAAACTCACATGCACAAACAACCAGACCCGAAACAACTATTTGCAGGTCATACAAATATTTGTTCCGTGCGGGAATCGAACCCGCGACACGCAGTGCAGCAGTCGATCCCTCAGCCACTGCGCCAACCGTGCCGTCATATTCGTCAGCACACACATTAAAACCCAACATAAACCACGTACGCATAAAACGATAATAACCAGCATCGGTGTTACCAACCCAGTTCACTGCTCCAACGTACTTTACATCGTATAAGCGAAATCTGTAATTATCAACTATGTAATAACTTGTATGTGGTTTAAACTTCTCCACCTATACAAAACTTCGTCTTGGCATAACTTGTAGTTCAAATTTTGTAGTTATTCGTCACTGCCTGGTGTTATATTAGAATGTTGTTAAGAGAATAAACTTTAATTTGGTTAGCCGAAAACTTCAAGTTAGGCGGGGAAGGTGCGAGTGGAATAGTTTAGATGTTTTAAGGATTTAAGGATATTTATCTATTCATCATATGCCTTGCCTTTAACGACAGTGACCCGGCCCAGCTTTAATGACGTGATATGATATCTATCACCTATGTACATTTATTATTTGTCATAAATGGGCACTTAAATATCATGGTTTTTTAATCGACGAAAAAAGGAGGTTCTTAAGTCGACATGACTGTATAGATTTTTTTTTTAATTTATGACAACGCATAACTTTTTACTAAGACGTTCGATTTTAAAAGTTCTTTTTTTCATTGGACAGAGTACATTTCAAAGGTCCCATTTTTCACTTTTCGTCGGTTCAATTTTTTGTTAAAAAGTTTTTTTTGCAGTATGTTTTAGACTTCTATACCTCTGTGTTTGTTTATGTTTTGGAGCATATGACACTCGTGGGCTGCAGCTGAAAATCAGCGTCAGGTGGCGGCCTTGTGTTGCCATCTGGCATAATGCTGAGCTGAGGCCCTTTTGGCAGTCTAACTGAATACTAGTATTTTACATGGAGTGTAGGAGAGTACTGATTAATATGACTGTCTCCTTGGGCTAGTGGTCGCAAGCGCGACTGCGGACTGCTGCAGTGTCATTGAGTTCTCAGTAGCAGTTTTGCATATTTGGTTTTTAAACTCGATACTGCACGCGTTCCAGAGATAAAATGTGTTGACAAGGACAACAATGTGATCCAATAAGGGTTCCGTTGTTTCCTTTTGAAACATTCCTTAAAAACATCATCATCTTCCTGCCCTTGTCCCATTCTTATAAATCAATCCTTTTTCTTTCATAATATTCTTCACGCAATCCTATGTAAAAAATATGACGTGATTTTACCTACCAGCAGAAATGACAAAACCAAAAAAGCGTATACCTATATTCGCCGCGCAACACACAAAGCACATTGGTATGTGAACACCGCCATACAACACAATACTCCGCGTTCCATACAAACCAGAACATTCGTTTGTCACCGGCCAGCACTTAACACCGGCCATATTCTGACCAAAAACTTTTAACTCCCGACCGAAAGTTTAATTAAACATAACTATACTATAGGTGCAGCAGTTATAACACCCTTTTACAGCCTTTCACTTCATGATTTTGTACATAGAGTTTTACAACCATTTTTATTTTAGTGTTACGGCCGAAAGTATTATCCATGCAATGACGAGTCTTAGGGGTGCTATTCAATAGTGGGGTCGATTTTATTTGATTTGTTGAAAGACAAAATTGACCCAAAACCATTTCTTGGTTCACACATATTTTATTTTGTTTATTTATCTTTTAATCAGACAGTTTACCAATCAAAGTGTAAGTAATTAACCAAAATATGAACAAGTCCCAAAACAGGAATGCAATTATAGGGCGTTCAAAAATTCATTTAAATCGCTGTCAATAGGAAAACTGCCTAGCTGGCAGCATTGCCACGTTGGATGGCAATTTGTCTAGTGCATAATATTGTAGTTACATAGTTACACGTAATTATTATAGATGGTATATTTGTTTAATTATAGCTCTTAAGAACATATTATATTAAAATGCTTTTGTGTCGATACCAACTTAAACATGATTGTGTGTAGCACCCCTCACACAGAAATCCCATATCAAGTGACCCCTATAATGGTCCCGCTTACGATGTCGTAAAAAGGTGATCGCTTCTCTCTTTTTTCAATATTTTCGGCTTACTGGCTTACTGTGAGCAATAAACTTTGAGAAATTAATTATAATTTCGGATTTATTTTGTTCAGGCTATCCTGGTTTTATTATGGATGGGACGTTTTTGGGATTGATGATAAAATGCAGTTGGCCTTATATTATAGTCGTTTATTCATTTTTAAACATATAATTTTACCATAGTATTAGCAATTTGTGTAAAATAGTTTTGTTTAATTTTTTGTAGTGCATTAGAGTAATATATTCTTTTAATATTTCTTATTAAAATACCATAATGTTTTAAAATATAAAAAATAGTAGCATACCGGTATCAGGAACAGGGTCCAAACTAACGGCGGTTAGAGCTCCAAAGAGAGGATCCTCCTAACGATACCGTCCAGTAGTACCGGTTTCTGAATCACACCCTTGATCCAGCTGCCTTTACGAGAGCCTCCTCAGGTGTTGGTCCACACTCTTGGCAATTAAACGATTAGCAGATACGACTATCGGCACATGCCACATATCGACAATCCCGCGAGACAAAGTACTTGATTAGGTATAGCTTGTTTTTCTCGACTCTCACGAGGTTCTCGTCATGCTTTTTTGTTTTGATCGCCGCTCTGATCGATACACCACCACTATATCAGGTTTATTGGCAACAACAGTCCTGTCAGTGATGATAGATTGATCCCAGTAATATGTGACACTGCTGTGTTCGAGAACTGGGTTGGGCACACATACCTGTAATATGGCACTTCCGATTCCACAAGGCTCTGTGAGCAAGTTACTGATGGATAATCCTGGCTACAAGGTTGTATCTATGCAACTACTCTCCATTAGCTAGACGAGAACATCCAGAGATAATGTGACAAATTGATTCACGGATGGTGGCATGCTCGTCTGTCTTCTTTTTATTAGAAACACTTCTTATATATTGTATAAGTATATAGTACATAGGCAACTAACCACCACTGTACAAGATGTGGTAACCCAAATGAATATGATTGCCTACCTTTTGTTAGGGTTAACTTCAAAATCTATTCAACCATTTGATGCGTAATGGAAGGAGACAGAGAAAATTCTTTCGCATTTATAGAATTAAATTTCGGATTCAGTTTTTCATCTACATCTTTCAATTTCTTCTTTGCAAAATTTGGCCAAGAATAAAACACTTATTAAATTACAACATCTCCCAACTCTAAATCGATTTATCGCCCACTCAATACCAAGGATACTTTATTTCTGGATCTGTCGAAATCCATCATAGGATGATAGAAACAAAATGCTCGGCAATATCTTGAGAGAACGGTCTCATTACACGCTTAGTGTTTGTCGAAACATTTCAATTTGACAAGGTTTGTTTTAGCTAGCAGTGTGCTTTGTTGTGGCCTGAAAGTTGGCGTTTATTTAATCGTCATTATCTACTATAAAGATTAGATCTAACGACTTAATCTTCGTCTTCTGGTGTTTTTCAATTACTGAAGGCTAGTCGGCAGCTGTGTACATAAAACTATGATTTAATATTTATTTCTATGTAAATGTTATTTACAAACCACAAGTAGATATAAACTAATAATAAAAATATATGTCCCTGCTCCTGATACCAGCGGACTACTATTTTTATGTTGTTTTATATTTAAATAGTAAAAAAATTATGGGGCGTCAAAAATTCGTCCGCATTGCTGTCAACAGGAAAAGTGCCCAGAAGGCTGTCAGCATTACAGTATTGGATGGCAATACTAATTCTTTGGTCAAAAAAATTCCAGCCCTCTGGGTCATTCAGTCCTATAAACAACAAAGCTGGCTAGCATGGAGTACTTACCTACCTTACCTTGCTTAGATCTTTTAAAAAAAATCATCAACAGATAGTGATTCAAGAAGAAAGTTTTATGTATGATATTAGTGTCTATATTGCATCCGTGCAAAGCCGAGGCGGGTTGCTAGTCAACAATGGGGGAGGGTTTGTATTTATGCTTTTGCGGTTGCACAACGACACGCTTTGCTTACGCTTTGCTTGGTAGTATAGATGCAAGCCTACCTTACTGCTCCTTCAGAGTCAGTAAGGTGGCGAGGTCTTGGGGGAGAGCGCAACAGTCGCGTAGATCCCCAAGGCAAGTCTGGTGGATCCACCTTCACGAGGTTGCCGCCCTGTTCTTGGTCTAATTCCCTAAGAAATAGACGCAACAGAAACCACCAGGCGCTTTTCCACTCCTAACCACGACCCTCTGTGACTGAGTGGTTGTGGGCTCAACCGCCACTAAATCCAGCTGGCGATGAGCAGGGGAATCGAGTCACCTGCGCTAGGACCTGCGCAGTTGAGCGCCGTAAGCGGGGATGAAGGAGTCCTGGGGGGTTGAGCCGAGCGGCGCTGGTGTTAATGCGTCCGTAAGGCAACACGCCCTCTTTGGTCCGGATTTCAAGCGAAACGGTGGCCCCACCCAATAGCCAAGGGTGGGGAAATGGCCACAGTGTCCCGTCAGAGGGGCACGGCGAGGTGCGGGGGGTCCGTGGAGGTCATCTTTGGAAGGCCGAAGCGGTGGGTTAAGGTCATGCTGACGGTGTAAGTGAGGGTTACCTACCCGATCAAGCACCCGATGTCGCACTGTAAGCCAGCCCTGCGCACCTATATCTCTCTGGTAATCCTAGTGTTCGAGCTAGTTTGTAGCGAGACGCTCCCAGGTGCGGGCTCCATGGAGGGTGGGAAGCCAGAGAGATGAATACCTATTACACTTATTATGGATAATAAAAAACCCCTTAACACACCAAACACACACACACCACACACAACACACATACACACACCACACACACACGCACCACACACACACACACCACAAACACTTACTCACACACACACACCACAAACACTTACTCACACACACCTCACACACACACCACAAACACATACACATACTGGAGCGGAGGCGAAAGCCAATGAGGCTCCCACAGGAGGTGCCGTCGGCACCTTTGTCGCCCCTGGGCGCTCTGCTGCTTTTGCGGCTAGCTCCAGCGCGGGTTCCGGTCCGGCAGTGGCGAAAACCGCTGCCAAGACCAAAACAAAGTCCCGTAATAAACCGAGGAAAACGGCGCTGCCCGGGACCAGTACCGTTCCTCGTTCCTTCTCAGGTACACAGCCTACACCGACGGTTAACTCCGAAGGTGGGGCTATTAACAAACACCCACCTCTGCCTGTGGATCCTCAAGCCGCCCCTCTACCGCCGGCCGTTACTGGCCAGCCGGTGGAGCCCGGTATCACCGGAGACGAGTTTGCGCTCGCCTGGCAGGTGCAGAGGAGCAAGCGCAAGGGCACCAAGGGGAAATCCTCGGAGAGTACCCAGTGCAACTGCGCTGACCACCCGAGGCAGACCGCCCCAACTTCTTCGGAAGGGGTCGGTAAGAAGAGGGCAAGACTGACGAAGAAAGAGCGTCGTCAACTGTGGAGAGGTAAGAAAACTTCACAAGTAACCATACAGGCTAACGCCGCGGCTACGGTTAAACCGGCCAGCGGTAATGTCAATTTCTCCGCAGGCAAGCGATCGCAGGCCGTGGCTGGCACCAGCCAACCAGGACCTAGCCAACCGCCTGCTGGCGCTGCGGAGGTACAGGGCCAGCACAGGAGCCAGCGGCCCGTTCGGATGGATCAAACCGCGGCCAAGCGAGCTCTCAACGAGACCTCATCCCCTCGTGGCGAGCACAAGCGGCCGTGTCTTGATAGATCCAAACGGGTCGCCCACCAGAGCTACGCCCAAGCTGCCAGCACCAACCTCGACGTCGCAGTCACATGCGGCCGCACGGGGCTCATCAGCAGGGAGGTGTCAGAGCAGGTGCTAGCAGCCATACAGAAGCAGATCATTGCTGAGTCCTGCTCCCCCAAACCGGATGTTCCCGCACCGAACTTCAGGGCCAAACCGATTTTCGCCGGTGGGGTCCTTAGGCTGTGGTGTGGCACCGAACACACGCTGGCCTGGCTGGGGAAACTCGTCTCCGAGATGCCTCTTCCCGCCAGCACTCCGCTGGTGATCAAGAGGCAGTCGGAGATCCAGCGCCGCGTACGATGTGGCATACTCATCCCCAATGAGCAGGGGATGTTCACAGAGCCGACCAGTATTGGGCGAGCCCTGTGCTACCAAAACCCCTGGGTGGACATCAGGAGGTGGGTACTGCTGCACGGTGACAAACAGGCCGCGGCATGGTACATTGTGGTTGGCATCCCTGAGGACCAAATTCCGGCCCTGATGAAAGCCGAACGCCGTCTCTCATTTTGCGCAGGGACGGTGTACGTAAAATTCCAGGGCCCGAACGGCAAATTTGCCGATGTCCCTCAGGGTTGGGATCCGGCCACTGAAACCATGGTCGCGAAACCGGAGGAAGAGAAACCTCCGACATCAAACTCCGCGGAGCCACCCGCGGACACTCCTGCAGCAGCAGAGCCGGCCGTCGACTCCGCCGCCAGCGTGGACGCCGTTCTCTCATCGGGAGAAGAGATCGACGACATCATCCTGTCGTCGGTTTCGGACCCCGGGGAGGAGGGCTTCGACGCGGGCGACCTGTTCGCCGGGCTGCGACTAGCAGGTGACGAGGAGGGCGCGACCAGCGATGGCGTCCCTTTCGTCGACCTGTAGAGTCCTGCAGGCTAACCTCCACCACAGTCAGACCGCGACGGCTCAGCTACGGAAGTGGTTGGAGGTTCAACAAACAGCCATCGCTTTGATCCAGGAGCCGTGGATCAGGGCGGGCCGCATACAAGGCCTCTCCAATCTTAGGGGTAAGCTCTTAGTTACTACAGACCACGACCAACCCAGATCGTGTATATATACTACAGAAAACATAAAAACACAGCCACTAACAGATTTCTGTTGCAGGGATATCTCTGCAGCTAGGCTGACTATACAGCGTGACAACACAGAGGTGGAAATCGCCCTCGCCTCGGTATATATGCCCGAGGCTGAGGAACCGCCCCCGCATGACCTCGCCCGCCTCGTAAGACATTGCGAGTGCACCGGGCTGGAGGTTATCATAGGGGCTGATGCCAACGCCCACCACCCTCTGTGGGGCATGGACACGCAGAATGAAAGGGGTAAGACTCTAGTAGACTATCTGTTCTCAACCAACTTAACCCTACTAAACACAGGTTCTGAACCGACCTTTGTAACCAGGCGTAGCCGCACAATTATAGACCTTACTCTGGCCTCGGAGGGCGCAGCGGCAATCACCACCGGATGGCAGGTCTCCAAGGAGGCCTCCTGCTCGGACCACAGGTGGATCCGTTTCGACATCCAGGTTACTGTAACACCCACACTGCCACGGCGCAACCCGCGCAATACAGACCGTGCTGCATATACACGCACCCTTGAAAACAAGCTGGCGTCAATCGACGACTGGGTGACTTACGAGAGCACACCGCAGATTGAAGAGCGGGTAAGTCAGCTCACCAAGTCAATGCTAGACAGCTACCAGACTACCTGCCCCGAAACCGTTCCGCCAAACACATCAGGGAAACAACCATGGTGGGGTGCGGAACTGGAGCGTAAGCGCAGCAAGGTAAGACAAGCTCTAAACAGAGCTATGAATACTTGGGCGGACAAGGATTGGGACGCCTACTACGCGGCCAAATCCAGCTACAAAAAATGCATAAGATTCAGGAGCACCACAGGTTGGCGTAAGTACTGTGGCAACATCGAATCTTGTCAACAAGCTAATAGGGTAAGGAAAATACTGGCACAGCAAAAAACACCTGGGCCTACTGTTCTCCGAAAACCTGACAACACACTCACCACATCACCAGAAGAGGCGATGCGCGTCCTCATTGAAACTCACTTCCCAGGATGCGCATTTACACAGGTGATTGACTGGACAGAGACAACTCAAACGCCATCAGTAAACGACTGGCATTACGCTGACAAGGTGATAACACTGGAGAAAATCCAGTGGGCGATCCGTTGCTTCCATCCTTTCAAGGCGGCAGGCCCAGACGGCATCTTCCCTGCTCTACTGCAGTGGGGTAGCACATCCGTTGCCAGTAAACTGCTGCCCTTAATGAGAGCGTGCCTAGCCTTCCGATACGTTCCTAAAGGATGGAGGGAAGTGAAGGTTATATTCATCCCTAAGCCAGGTAAGGGTGACTACACAAACGCCAAAGCCCACCGACCAATCAGTCTAACTTCCTTCCTTCTAAAAACCATGGAGAGGATCTGCGAAAGAGAGCTGAGGGACGGCGTTTTAAAAACAATACCACTCCACGACAACCAACATGCATACAGCTCGGGTAAGTCTACCGAATCAGCTCTCCACATAGTGGTCAGCCGAATAGAAGAAGCTATACACCAGAAGGGAACCTGTCTAGGAACCTTCATAGACATCGAAGGAGCCTTCGACAGAACTAACTTTTCCAGCATCCGTAACGCTCTGTCTCGACATGGAGTGGAACAGGTAATGATAGACTGGATCACTAATATGCTAAGTGAACGAGTGGTTCGCCTTGCAGAAGTACGGGAGATGGCCTTGATAGCGAGAGGCTGTCCTCAAGGAGGGGTACTTTCTCCGCTCCTCTGGAATTTGGTGATAAATGACCTCATCACAAAACTCAACGCGAACCACTTCTTTACAATCGGGTACGCAGACGACCTCACCATCCTCATTTCAGGGAAGGTGACGGGGACAATCTGCAACCTTACCCAACAGGCCCTACGCATCGTTGAAGGATGGTGCAGGGATTTCGACCTGTCTGTAAACCCCAATAAAACTGAACTAGTCATGTTCACCCAAAAGCGAACACTAGGACCTTACCGCCTACCCAAACTATTCGATACTGAACTCCAATTAGCCAGTGAGGTGAAATACCTAGGCGTCATCCTGGATAGTAAGTTGAACTGGAGCAGTCACTTAGACAATAAACTAAACAGAGCCTGTATCACCTTTTGGCAGTGCAGAGGGATGATAGGTAAGAGGTGGGGGCTGTCTCCCAAAATCATCCTCTGGCTTTACTGCGCGGTAATCCGACCTATGGTCACGTACGGGGCCGTGGTATGGTGGCCCCGCACCAAATTGGTGACAGCCTCAGCTAAACTTCAACGTATGCAGAGGCTTGCCTGCACGGCGATCACTGGCTGCATGAGGACTACTCCGACTGCAGCCCTTGAAGCCATGCTAGAACTCCCACCGCTCCACCTGTTCATTCAGCAGGAGGCAACGACGGCGGCATTACGTCTCAAAACACTGCATTTATGGGGTAAGAAATATACACAGCATACCAAGGCGCTGGAGGAGTTCTACAACGAGTTCCCAATAGCCAAAGCGATAAACGATCGGATACCCAAACAATTCGTATTCGATAAGAAATACAAAATCCAGCTCCATGAAGACCACCGTTGCGAAGGGCTATGCCCCGCAGAGGTAAGAATCTTCACAGACGGATCCAAAACAGGTACTGGCACGGGAGCCGGAGTCTTCTCAGAGGACCTCAACATCCACATAGCCGTACCTCTGGGGGTCCACAACACGGTGTTTCAGGCAGAATGCATGGGCATCTCCCTAGCCGCGTCAGCCATCACGGCAAGGAAGGTTGAGGGCCACTCTATTCGCATACTTTCGGACAGCATGGCTGTACTGCAAGCACTAAACAGCCAAACAGTCAATTGTGGGCTAATACATGAGTGTCACCAGCGCCTAAATAAGGTTGGTAATCTCAACAAAATAACTATCCAATGGATCAAAGGACACAGCGACTCCCGAGGCAACGACGCTGCGGACGAACTTGCTAGAAGGGGATCGAGCATGGTACCAGTGGGACCCGCACCTATCGTGCCACTACCATTTGGGTACCTACGTACACTGGTAAGGAAACGCACCAGAGAACAACACCACAAACTGTGGCTGGACCACGGTGAGTGCAGGCAGGCCAAGGAAGCTCTTCCTAGTATCGACGGCCGCTTCACTAAACAGGCGCTACGGATGACAAAACCACAGCTGCGCACAATTACAGCAGCCATTACTGGCCATGGCTCTTTTAATAAACACCTCTTTGTCTTAGGAGTCACAGACAGCCCACTGTGCCGAGCCTGCATGGAGGTAGACGAAACAGCAGCCCACGTGCTTCTGCACTGCCCAGAGGTTGCCCCATACAGGGCAAAGTACTTCGGTAACCCAGGTACTCTTCGCGAGATCGTCAGCAACACCAAGGCGCTGCTGACGTTTTTCGCGGAGCTGGGGTGGATCGAATAATATTCCCACCCATACGCAAAATACGCGCCTCAGACGTGGAGTTGCGGACACCAGCCCGTTATACAATACAATACAATACAATAGTCAACAATAAAAACAACGATACACATTATTATCGCCCCTCTCATGGCCATAACATCGCTCGCTCCGTTTATTTACTTAATATTTTCACGAAAGGGCTCACTCGGCTCTCGCATGGTAGATAATAAATAATGTGCCGTTTATACGTCTTGGCCACTTCCAGTTCAAGATTTAGTAGGCACAGTTAGGTGGTATTGTGTGGGGGAATAATTCAGGATAGTTAGTTGTGCGTAGAACTGATGATAGGCACGAAGGTAGGAAGAGTTGTAGGTATTAATTTGTATGTAACGAAAGATATAGGATCGTTTATTAATCCTTACTAATATTATAAAAGTGAAAGTGAATTTGATTGTTTGTTTGTTACGTCTTCACGCATAAATGGCCTAACCGATTGTATAAATTTTGATACAGATATCGTTGGGACCCTGGAGACGGACATAGGCAGAAATAGGGAAGAAAAGGGGAGAGAAAAATATAATTTTTTCGGACATCACGCGGGTTAAAGTTAGCGTTAGCCCAAAGTAACTATGCCACGCGGACGAAATGGCTGTATGGATGGTATGTATGACTGAAAACCAATACCAATAAAGTTGGGAAAAAATATTTTTTTCGGATGGGAAATCATAAAATAACTTCCACCGCCTTGGGCGGAGCAGGGGGAGCGTCATTTTTTTCTGACTAAAACTCATCCATGTTCTTTATTTTGATTTTTGTGTTCCGGGGCCGCGGTATCTCTTTAACTCGGTCTTTCTTAAGGCCCAGAGCGAGAAAAAATATTTGATGATGTCCCATACGTAAAAAAATGGAGGAAAAGTATTTACTCTTATAGCTATTCCTATCCCACTATGCTAACGCTGTTAATGTGGACGAGTTCTGCTACCCTACCATGATATCTTAAATTCCAGTGAGTGAAAGAGACAGAGCTATACAGAATGTCTAGCGCCATCTTTTTCTCACACTGGAATAAGTACAACTTTAAAATGTCTTGGTAACCTCACCTTAATGAAGCTCATTTAACGCAAATCTAAACATGATCGACCCTTTTTTAGCTCTCGGGATAAACTGATACGAAAAACGAAAAAATAAGAAAAAAAATCTCTTCTGAAAACATGCCCTAAATCGACCTTCACAGTAAGCCCACGAAACCTAATCCACAGTCACCGCTAAACAAATAAAACGCTAACGCTATAAAGATTTATCTGTGAAATTTCTCACGGGGCGGTAGTCCTGTTGTAATTTGATTATAAATTCATTAACTCGCCGCGAGCCCGGGGGAATAATTTAGTGCAATCCACACGGCCCAACACCTCAGTTGTACTGGCTTTTTAACCGACTTTTAGATGTGGACTTGAATTATGGTTTACTCCTTTCGTTGGTGATATAAATGTTCTTCATTATTTTTCTTGTGGCTAGTGCCTAACCTGGTGTTAGAGCTTTAATGCCGCACGAGGGGGGGGGGGTCCGATTTTTACTGACTAAATCCCAGCCATTTTCCTTCTTTTGCTCCTAATGTTCCGGGGCCGTGGTATCTCTTTCGAACAACCCGCAACCCTGGCAGGCGGTGGCCCTGGTATGCCACTCTTTTTTGCTGATGACATCTCTTTGAGGCGCACTTCAGGCCCGAACGCGCCGTCGACTGACTAGACGGATGGATGGTGAGCTACCCATTACTCATTACTCACCGTCCACAGGTCCGCATCTACGGTGGCCGGGAGTCGTCTCGCATTGGTTTGAGGCCGCCTATGACCCTTTGACTTGACTTTACATTTAAAAAAGTGATATATCTCTCAGACAGTTTGGATTTTTCGTGAATTTTTCCTTCAAATAACATGCAATAGAAACATAAAATTTGTGTTACTTGCAAAACTACAATACAGTTCCTTCAGCGATCAATTCAGTCAGACTAAAAATTGTAAAAACGAAATGTGTCGATTGCAAAGCGAACGCAAGAGAAACCGATCACGGATGTTTCACAACACTACACAAATACAGCTCCCAACATGGAATATAAAAAGTAAACTGAAAAATATTGCTGGATGTTATTTTGACAACAAGAAGTTAAAATATTAAAGAACACAATTTTTATGAAACGTATATAAACTATAATTTATAGTTAACTAGCTTTCGCCCGCGACTTCGTCCGCGTGGCATAGTTACTTTGGGCTAACGCTAACTTTAACCCGCGTGATGATCGAAAAAAAATATCTTTCTCTACCCTTTTCTTCTCTCTTTCTCCCCTATTCTCACTTCTTTCCAGGGTCCCAACTATCTTTGTACCAAAATTCATCAAAATCGGTTTAGCCATCTAGGCGTGAAGACGTAACAAACAAGCTCACTTTCGCTTTTATAATATTAGTACGGATGATCAATGATTTATTATATCGCATGATGATTTATAACCGGATAGTTATAGAGCCTTTTTTTGCGGATAGGAAATCATCAAATAACTTCCTGCGCTCTGGGCGGAACGGGGGCGAGTGTCAGACTTTTACTGACTAAAACTCACTCATCCTCCTTCTTTTGCCCTTTATGTTTCGGGGCCACGGTATCTCTTTCGAACTACCCCGAACCTTGGAATTATAGAGCCTTATGATGTATGACGCAACATAATCTGGTGTATTTTTTAATTTATTACAGAAGTTGCTCAACCACGTCATCGAAATTACTTAAAATTGATAGGAAGTAACTTGTTGAAAAAATATTTTGACTATGTTTTAAAGCGCAAGCTTCGAGGGTTCCATAGAGAAGAAAACAAAAAAAGCTTTTCCTGTGCGAATCAATCAAACTCCATCGAATCGCACAACAGCGTTCAAAGTTAACTGACACCCAATCAGAACCACGTTCAATCACACCGCGCATGTTTGCGCAACACGATGAAGAATATCCAGCAATATTCAACATCCACGTTCCTCAGTATCGACATTCACCACTCGCCACAGCGCGCAATCATCAAATATTTGCATTCCACTGAAAGAGTAATATGATTATTAATTTACCGTCGATTCATCGGTACGCCGGTTCGATTCCGTTCAATAAACGGCGGCCCATTCGAGATATTCACTGTATGCAAAACCTGTGAATTTAGTTTGTGATTTCGAATGGAAAGTATTTTGAATAATGTTTAGTTTTGTTTCTTTCATGTTTTTTTGTTTGATCGGAATGTTTGGTTGTGAATATTGATTTTTCGATGAGCTTTACAGATTTGGTTATGTTTGCTCCATCCGTATCTATAGAAAAGGTAATACATATGTATTACTGTGGAAATTAGCTTTCATTGGCCGGTAGGTATTTTTGTTGTGTATCGCCTAGATAGAATAAGACTACGTATATTACGAATGAACTAAAATAAAATCCAGTTTGAACAGTTTTAGCATCGTCAAGCAGTCAAAAGCCAGGAAGTCTGACAACCAGCATCATGTTACAACTATATTGTAGAGATCAGAGAGACAGTCGTTTCATTCGAATTGATTTTTAGCCGACCCCAACACAGTTAAGAAAAGGCTAAATACATCAGCCTTTAGACTGATTGATAAAGTCTGATCATCTAAGACTTCATCAATCAGTCTAAAATCTAATTTCTTGTACAAAACAAATATACAGACAAGTCTCAAATTCTTACTGTATTCTAACTACTGTCTTATATTTTTGCGAATGGGAAAACATCAAATTACTTCCCCCGCTCTGGGCAGGAGTGTCAGGCTTTTACTGACACAAACCCACCCATTTTCTTTCTTTTGCCTTTTATGTCTTGGGGCAGCGGTATCTCTTTCGAACAACCCGCAAGCCCGGGCACTTTGACGGCACGGTTGGTGCAGTGGCTGAGCTATCGACTGCAGCGCTAAATCGTACAAAGTAAAAAAATACTACATACATTATTATTTTATTACAGGTATTTCATCAAATAACTTCCCTTGCTCTGGGCAGGAGTGACAGACTTTTACTGACTAAAACCCACCCATGTTCCTACTTTTGTCCTTCATGTGTCGGGGCCGCGGTATCTCTTTCGAACAAACCGCAAACCCGGATACTTCATGAATTGTATATTCTTTAAGAACCTTAAACCAGATCGTCGATAACCCAATTAAAGTTGTAAAATGTTTAGCTCTGTAAATCGTACGGTTTCATATGAATAGAAAAATAGTTGTTATAAAGAAAATTACATGTTGCATCTTTGTAGATTCTCTATATCTCCAATAAGTAAAAAAAAAGAAGTAAATCTTTATCATACTAAAAGTACTGCACTGTCTCCTTCCACCAGCCCACTCTATCGCTAGGCAAACATTTACACAAGTTACTGCAAGTGCACTTCGCTTTCCGTCCTAGAATCGACTGCTTCGGACTATTATATCATGGTTAGACCCCGATTCCTAACTACAATTCAATTATTAGCTTTGGCCGCTTAAGCTCTAGAAATTCCTAGAAATAGCTGATAAGAATTTTAATAGTGGTTTTAGTGGGTAGAGTAAAATATAACTTAAAAAGTAAATGATAAAGCGTGTTGTGGCGATTGATTGTCATCTTCTGTCCTATATTAGTAATCTGATTGTGGAACCCTCTTTATTATAATGATTACTCAATCACAGCCCGTAGATTATTTTTACTTCAACCGGAATCTTGATTCGTAATTTATAAGCGGCAAAATGAAAAATTCAGAAGAATGAACATCATCAATGAAAATAACCATTTGACAAAAAGAGTGAATTAGATTACTTCAATTCACTCTTTTATTACCTATATTTGCAAACTTATAAATGTATACTAAAAAACTTATATTTCAAAACTATGTTTTCTGTAAGTGCATCGCGTAGGTTACATTACCAGTCGTAAAAATCATTAGGCAGAAAGAATTTCAAAGGAGCTTAGTAGTAAGTAAGGTTAGTACTTAATAAAATCTCTAGTTGATCGTAGTTTGGGCTTTGAGTAAATGGCTGGATTCTAGAATAGACGAAAAACCACCTTAAGACTTTCGTATCTAGGTATGAAAGCTATAAACGCTTGTGCATTCGCTGGTCGATCGAACCAGATCGCTGTTTACTATTAAGTACTAACATAGGCTAAGAATTTTGTTACTAACACACTGGACTCCTGTAATGTTGTCTTCATAATAAATAAATATATATAATATATATAGGAATAATAATATTGTCAGCCATTTAACGTCCCACACACAGTACGGGTTGTTAAATATCAGACATCATCATCCTCCTGAACATACCCCAAATTTCTTTTGGGTCGTGCACTTACCACATTCATACTCAAATCACGTCATTCTCCTCATTACTCCGCATGCCCATTCTAGGCCAACCGTTTACCACACAGCTTAACAGTCACCGGCGCCATTTACAGACATCTTACGAACTCGTTTCTTATTTTATCCAATCAAAACACTCGGCATCTCCCTTAGTATTCTCAGCCAACCCCGTGCAAATGCCTTTCATTCATCTATTTTGTAGCCCAACATTGTAGACATCAAACAGGAGTTAGTAAAAATGAATTAACAAAATTCGATGGAAATAAATCATCCTTCAATATTGCACTTTGTTCTTCAGGCTTCTTCACTGCTGGCGTTTCACGTGGAGCTGGGGTGGATCGAATAATATTCCCACCCATACGCAAAATACGCGCCTCGGACGTGGAGTTGCGGACATCAGGCCGTTATACAATACAATACAATACTGTACTTCTTTATTGAATCTTAAAACTAACCCACTCAACACAACTCCACGTACGTATCCAGTTGAAACATTGTTACTCTCCCATTCTCACACAAATCAATAAAACACTATAAATAAAACATGAGAGCCAAAAATCATGATATCTGCAAGCGCTCACAACAATCCGACAGTTTATCCGACTATTAAAATATATTTCAACCGTTTTGTATCGCGATAAGTTGCGCTCGAAAAATATTCTACAATCCTACATATCGGCAATCACTTACTATCGGCCGTGGGGTAAGTTTTGAGTGAACAGCGTGAATAAAGCATAAACTTTTGGGAAATCATTTAACCTTGAATATTCACTACATAGATATTTCTCCGCTAGATGGTTTTGTTATGGTTTGGTTTAGTTCTGGACAAACCTGTTGCCAAGAAAATGTTTTGCTGAATTTCAAATACTTTCAACACCTGATTTCCACTCTCTATTGTCGACTTTAGAGTGTATATGGTTTTAGAAACTCTATGGTCTCATTGTTTTTTTTTGGGTGGTTGCGTACCTCAACAAGATGTTGTGTGTGCGTGTGTGTGTGAAAATCAACTCTCTTATTCTACGCAGACCAAAGATATGGCCGTTTATGTCGCAGGTTTGTACCTCAGTGTGCGAACCCAATTCGGACTTAACCAGTTTTTTTTTGCAATAGACATGTCAGTTACTCGTGAACTCAACGTTATTGAAAACAAGAATCAAAAATGTACTACTAGAGACTCAAAACTGTAAAAATAATTGTGAAACATATTCCCTCTGTATTGATTTGTTTGTCAACAATTCATACCCTGCCTAACCTTTTTCCAACTATGTTGGGCTCGGCTTCCAGTCTAACCAGATACAGCTCAATACCGGTCAGTATTATCCTGCCGGGGTTGCGGGTAGTTCGAAAGAGATACCACGGCCCCGGAACGTAAAGGGCAATAGAAGGAACATGGGTGAGTTTTAGTCAGTAAAAGTCTGAAACGCCCCCCCGCTCCGCCCAGAGTGGGGGAAATTATTTGATGATTTCGCACCCCAAAAAAAATACCACTATTATACATTTAGCAGCTGTTTATCTGACTTCGAAACACTCACTACCTCAAACGACTGTCGACTATACCCAAAGAACCAAGCGGTTGTTATTATTTAGCACTGGTCAACAAGGTCAAGTTCCACTGATGACTGATATCATCATTTTCCTAGCCTTTTCCCAACTATGTTGGGGTCGGCTCCCAGTCTAACCGGATGCAGCTGAATATCAGTGTTTTACATGGAGCGACTGCCTATCTGACCTCCACAACCCAGTTAGTACTGGGTAATACGATACCCCTTGGTAAGACTGGTTGTCAGACTTTCGGAACACTGACTACCTATAACGACTGTCAAAGATCTACAAATGACAGCCGGGACCAACGGCTTAACGTGCTTTCCCAGGCACGGAGGAAACTTGGTATGTAACGGGTGGTCACCCATCCACAGGCCAACCTAGGCAAGCGCGGCTTAACCTAAGGATCGACCCGAGCGGCTGCTATTATTTAGCCACGAGCTCCTCTTGAATCCCCTGACGACTGATGTATTGCCTACAATATTCCTGCATGAAATACATCACATAATACATGATGTAGTTTGACGAAACAAACTAATCATCATGACAATTATCGTGTCCACAAAGCGATTAGGGTATTTGAAAACTATTGACCTAATTAGGAGAATTAACGGGTTTATGCACCAAATCCCGTATTAACCTACAACTTACGGCACATAACATCATGACATATAATTATTATCGAGTGCCCTGCAGCTGTTCAAATCGAATTATGACATCGATACATTTTATGAATTTTAACATTAAAATTTTGATCTCATTTTAGTGTGTATCTATCATAGTGGAGATTTATTTTGTGAATAATACTGTGATAGGCAAAATTACGATTTAATTTAATTGTAAACAAAAGAAAATCGGAAGTCTTTGAGAAAATAGTTGCACGGAGACTTAATGAAATACTTAGAAACGAAAGCATAATTCCGCAACACCAGTTTGGATTCGGACAAGGTCACTCAACTATAGAGCAAGTGCATAGAGTTGTTAACAAGATACGAGAGGCATTGGAACAAAAGAAGTATTGCTCAGCAGCGTTTATAGACGTACAACATTACAGGCGTTCGACAAAGTTTAGCATTGTGGCTTATTATACAAGCTGAAAAAACGACTAACAAACAATTTGTATGAACTGCTGAGGTCATATTTAGAAAAAAAGTGTTTTTTTGTTAAAGTCAACAATTTTACATTGTACAGGCTGGAGTACCACAAGGGTCTGTCTTAGAACCAACTTTGTACCTGATATACACATCTGATATACCAACCACAGAAGAAGTCCTATCTGCCATCTTTGCTGATGATACAGCCGCTCTGTGCAATAACAAAGATCCTTGCGTAGCCTTACTAAAGCTACAGAACTACCTCAACAAAATACATCAATGGATGAGCAACTGGAGGATTAAGGCAAGCTCAAACAAATCCATACACATAACTTGCACTCTAAGAAAAGATGACTGCCCACCAGTCAAATTTTGCCACTTGCACGTATTGCCCAGAACGTACGTGAGTTCGGTGTGACAGCGTTTATTTTTCAGGTTATCGTTACCATTAAAAATTATATTAAGTAACTTGCGAAAGCAGAAGTAACCCTGTAATTAAAATATATAGAATAATATAGCTACTCACAGTTAGCGTTTTTTTTTGCGAACGGTAACTCATCAAATAACTTCCCCCGCTCTGAGTGAAATGGGGGGAATCTCAGTCTTTTACTGACTAAAACTCACCAATGTTCTTTCGCCCTTTATGTTCCGGGGGTTCGAATAAAAACGGAATAAATATATTAACAAGTCCTACCAGGAGCTTCAATGTTTTTAAACGCACCCTCGAAATATAAAAATAAATATAATATAATATAAATAGAAACGACTAGTCAGGAGTAACGTTAAAAGAACCTACTTATACTTACAAATCAGTTTCTTATAACACAATGCCATTTCATTGATGCCAAAGACACCATACTTTACAATAAAAACATATTCAAAAACAAAACACTCGCGTCTGTAATACCTCTTACTACCCATAACATAACTACAGTACGCAGTAATAATGGCAGTTGGAATGCCGCCAACCATCAATATAAATATTGATCAATTTCACATTTAATAAATTTCCAAGCTTCTGATTAAAAATTATTCGAATTCTATCATAATTGAACTAAATTGAAATGAGCTTTCATAATTCGATATTAAATTCTGTAATCATATTTAAAGTATTTCAGTATGATACGATTCGGAGGATTTGGATGTTATGTTGGGTGGGGTGATTAAATACTACGATGACCATGATATGTAGGTACGTTCGTATATAAAGGAAGGCAAGGCTTAATATATAGATAGATGAACATCTAGTAGTTAATAGTACATGCATACAGGCAACTGGCATATCAAGGAAGACTTTGAAATACCGACATTAATTTTCCACATTAATGTTTTGAGTTTAATGGTATGGCAATGGTATCTAAAAGCTCGAATTCTAAGAATGTAAAAGAAGATAATGATACTGGAATAGTAGCTTAGAAAGAAAATCTTCTTGGAATTGTAGGATATTTCATAAATGACGTTTAATTAAGAATATGGCACTCAAAAATTGTCAGGTATGGATGAAAGAAATCCTGATGAAAGAGATCCTGCCGGGGTTACGGGTTGTTCAAAAAAAACAAAAAAAAGATGGGTATTAGTCAGTATAGGTATGTTGTACACTTCCCCCCGCTGCGCCCAAAGCGGGGAAAGATACTTGATGATTACCTATTCGAAAAAAGGGATATAAGTACGATACACCATTGTTTGGAAGAGATCTTTCAATCCTTATGCCAAGACATCTCAGATACACTCGTTAAAAGTATGTAAAACTGCGTATCACAAACACTAAAAACATGACAAACAGGACACTAACATTTTATTTGTATCAATAAAAAATATGATATTGAAACTGGAAGATCGGATGTTTGTTCGCTGTGACCCGGTTTAAATCAGTTTGAATTAATTTGTTAAAATTATTCAAAAACTGGAAAGAATTTTTACTAAAATGTGTTTGTTCTGAATTTAAAACAATTATAAAATAAACAAAACCTGGGTCTCCTGCTATCTATAAGTTTTATTGCTTATACATTTACATCTTTAAACTCAAGTTTATGAGCTGCATCAGTAAAAGCAGGAAATACTAAAGCAATTGCGCGCTATCAAAATACAAACTACTCATATTTTCCATCTACGATGTACACTTACTCCACAAAAACTACTTCCATATCTGCAGCATGACTAATTTCGTTGGAAGAATTGAATACATAAACTGCAAAATGTCTCAGAGCTTCGAATGTATCTATTCAAATCAGTAGATGTTCAGCAATACTGCGAAATAAATAACATTGTTTGGTGGGATATGATATACCGTTTATGAGCAACTTAAGTGCACCATTGTCGTTTTCGTCTCACCCGCTGCGGTTTATTGCTTGAGCTATAAAAATGCATCGAACGTTGCAACAGTTTTGTATTATTGTGGTTTATATTCTTCATCACATGACGATGCGTTGCCAATTTCTTAAATAACTTTGGCGATGTGGAAATATCTATAGGTGATTGATACACTTCATATATTAGTAGTAGTAAACTACAATTATTTTGGTTCAAAGATTGTTAAGTTCCAATCTTTCAAAGTCACAAGTAAAAATGAAGTAGTTTAAATATTTTTTTATTTGTTTCAATAAATTCAGTATGAAGCTCACATTTCCAATGAGCTATGTTGCCTGTAATTTGCTTTGTTAAACAATGTTTGCACGAAATAACTCTATGAAGCACACAGCGTTCAACTGAATATAGATTTCAGAAATTCAAATATCAATCTCAATGCAAGCGATAGTAGTAGTTATATAATTTATCTGCACAGAATTCTCAACAAATCTATTCCAACTGAAAATTCAGGATCAGCAGACAAATAGATCATTGCAAAGCAACGCTCACGTACGTAAATACCTTTCAATCAACGTATCAAGCGCACAAGCGAGAACATCGCACGAACAAAATTTAATTCAGCGAGCATGCACGCGATATTCGAACGGCACATAAATACCAATGTGACTGAATAAACTAAGCTTTTCCAACATCCAAGTTTAGAGACACCGTGTTCGTACTTTGAAACCGTATGAAGACACCGTGTTGGGGAAGTTAACACTGAATTTGTGAGTTGTTGTAGTTGGAAAGCGCGCTAAGATAGTAGCGTTGCCGGTCGCTCGTCACTGGGAAGTAAGAAAAGTGAGGGCGGCACACTCGCCCGCATACAAATAGTTTACAAATGGCATGTTGTCGGTGCGGTGTCGCTGCCGCGTGGCTGCGACACTGTGCGACTGGTGAGCGCAAGTTACAAACGATATGGCTTTGGATTAACCCCTCAATAAAGTTTCATTGTGAAGGGGATTGTGGGAATTCTGATAAATTTTGTTTCTTTGTATTTAATTTGTCGGTTTGTGGAATACTACTTAATTTTAAACGTACTTTTCAACAATCACATTGTTTTATTAAAACAGTTTTATCTGGCTTTTAATCGTTATTATGTTGTTTTTAAGATCACTTTCTAAGACACGATTAGTCCTGCCGGGTTTGCGGGTTGTTCGAAAGAGATGCCGCGGCCCCAGTACTCAAAGGGAAAAGAAGGAACATGGAAGGGTTTTAATCAGTACAAATCTGACTCCCCCCGCACCCAGAGCGGGGGAAGCTATTTGTTTTCCAAAAGACCGTATTTCTAACAGGGTTATTTGTTTATGAAATCGCTAGAATCTTGTTGTTCACACCCTGTAGGACAGCGCACGCGACGGCGTTGCTCGCGTTTAGTCGGGATAACTCGGAGAATTTTTAAATTATCAACACTAAGTAGGTAATGTATGGGAGTATTGAACCAGCTTGCGACTGCAACTTCTAGTGACGCATCGTCTGTAAATATAGATTAAGTTAAGCTCATGTTATGGTTGTTGAATCAGGGCTTTAGTAGTTTTAGTTCCTACGTTATTAGTTACTTTAAACCTATTTTTAAATTAATATGTATTCTAATGACTTTTTTATTACGCTAAAATTGCTGTTTCAATTTCGCCAAACACCAAAAAAATATTTTTTCAATATTTTAGTTAAACACTTACATCAAACAGAATAAAAATAGTAACAAATAAATAAATTCATTTGAAGTGAGTTCAAAGCTACATAAGAGTGAATGGAGGTAAAGCAATAGTAGAAATAAAAAAGGTTTTAATCCTGTTTAGCGGAGTCTGCGAGGCGTCTGCGAGGCCAGAAGTCAGGTGCGATGTAAAAGAAAACTCATTACTTCTTATTCACCGTCGACGTCGGATAGTGTTTATATTGATGCGATATCTTTGTCGATAGTCGATGAAAACGTGCAGGGTTGTATTGTAAATTTTCGTTTTAATAAATCTTTTCCACCTTTAGGTCTTAATGTAGGTAGATTGTCATTTAAAGAATAAGCTGTTAAAAACCAACTTTAGGTTTTCAACAGCTTTTAATAACATTAATTAATAACTAGAAAGTAATATCAAAATTGTCATCATTATTTCAACAATCCATTCCTTTCCTGCAATTGATAGCAGTATTTACTAGCTTTCCGCAGGTGAACCAAACACACACGGTGGTTAAGAAAAATAAATATTGTCAGTCAGCTAGCCTTCTGTCATTTTGACTCAAAATTTCTATCGACACCACCACAACCCCAAGTAAGGGGTTGCAGCAATAAATTTTAAAAGTAACACATCAGTATGCCAGCCTCGTTTCGTCGTCTACACATTGAATGGGACAAAGCAAGATGTATTGTAGCTACATATGAGCAGCGCATTACGATGCCAAGCTTCCGGCAAAAATCGATGGTTAATGGGAATTTTGCCATTCGGTTCAGTTTTAAGATAGGTCTTCATAGATTATTATTGCAATTCGTTAAAAAGTACCCAAATTATCACAAACTATTACTCATAGTTTTCACGTTTGACGGATCAGAATATTAGCCTTCTATACTAAAAACTTGAGAAAACCGAAACTAAGTAGTAAGTAAGAACTAAGTTTTAAACATAATATTTTGGAACTATCTTTAATGTGTTCAAAATTGGCTTGTAAATATCAGTACCTAATTTACTATTTCTAAGGTATAACTTACTTTATGTATCTAATTGCAAATAATCGTTATTTTAATGTATGCATATTAATATAACGGGTCTTTCTATCTTAATCCTTTTTTTCCAGATGCGAAATCATCAAATAACTTGTAGGGGGAATGTCAGACTATTACTGACTAAAACCCACCCATGTTCCTTATTTTGCTCTTTATGTACCGATGTCACGGTATCTCTTTCGAACAATCCGCATTCCCCGGCAACTTCGTTCGAGGACATCCTTACTAATATTATAAAAGCGAAAGTGAGTTTGTTTGTTACCTCTTCACGCCTTAATGGCTGAACCGATTTTGATGAATTTTGGTACAGAGATAGTTGGGACCCAGGAGACGGACATAGGCTAAAAAAAATGAGAATAGGGGGAGAAATAGGGAAGTAAAGGGAAAACTAAGCTTTGCTATTACAAATCAATAAGGCGCAAGGGCAAAAATTGCAAGTAGCAGGTACCTGCAAATCAAGAAAGGGGAACTGTATTACCCCAAATTTAACGCGAGCGAAGCCGCGGACAAAAGCTAGTATACCATAAATGGAAAAATATTTAATTCGTTGGTTCTTGTAAAGGAAGTTAGAATACTTAATGCCATGTACAAGAATCCATTCAGGTTCCAGGTTTTTCGTCAATTGCTCTGCAGACCAAACAAGAGGGCTAATTACTTAATTGCATTTGTGCCGTCTCACGCATGGCATCATACTACACTCCAATGGTTCATTATTATGATAATTGAATATGATCACTACTGGAATTAATAAGTAAACTATTAACATCTGAATCAGTCAGGAGTATGCATACCTCATTATGATAAATAATTAATTGGTCAAAGTTATGGCTGGTAACTGTGACTTTATATAAATAAATTTACTTATAAAGAAATGTTTTTATAAACCAGGGACAGGCTGACAAGTGATTAACCATGTATGTAGATCTGAGTATATTTTAATATTTACACATTTTTCAACTAAAAGAATAGTGTATGTATATGAAAGAACGTAACGGTCACACAGATAGACACAGAAAGTAACTTATTACATAATATGCATAGATAATATTATAACAACCAGTATATCAACAGAAAAAAATCTTCAAACAACAAAAACCAAAGCAAACCCATTTGTCTCATACGATACTTCGAACTTTTTGCGATGACAAGACGCTGACGTACTCCATCTTCTTTTCATTTCCAACGTGGAAACTTTTGAAATGTAAGAAAATATATCCAAATTAGATTTATACGCGAGCCTAATACGCGCTGTGAGTGTTCAGGTGATTTGGGAGTGCGGCCTACAGATTGAATTTACTTACGGCCCTTGAGAGAGATGGATACGGGTGACGAACTTAAAATTTCTGGATACGCTTTAAAATGTTGACAAAATTTATTGTAAGAACTAAAACTTGCTGATAAAAAACTTCACATCACTTCCATTTGATGATAACCCCTATCATCAAATGGAAGTGATGTGAAGTTTTTATAGATTTCGAGTAATTAGGAAATGTTACTTTTATAATTTACTAAAATAAGGAATTTACAATGCAATAGCTTTTTCACTGGTTTTAAAAAAAAATACAATCGATAAGTTAAAAACTATTGATGTACTTTGATGATATTCCTGTTCTTACAAAAAAAAAATATATCCACAGATCCTCCCGACACTAAAAACGACATACATAATTACATTAAAAGTACGTTGTATTCAAATTTCCTGACATTACCAAGATTGTAAACTCGGTACATCTAGATAAAATTCTGCCAACAAAATCTTTGCGAATACGCACCCTACGCCCCCGGGGGCGTTTTTCCCCCCATTACTTCTATAACATCACTTTATGATACTCGACTGTACTTTTTTTATTATTCATGATAATACGCCTTACATTAGCGTGTTTTTGTTCCCAACATCATCTACTGCCGTTCGCTTTTGCGTCTTTACGAAGCCTTTTTTGTCGTAATTACATCATTACTTATTTGTTGCATCCGTAATAGTTTTGAGCTTACAGTTGCCAGACATCATCATAAAATGTTATAGTGATTGAAAGTAAACTTCCTATTATTACGAATAAAAAAAAGAAATAGGTTTGATTTTTTTCTAAAAAAAAATACTGCTGCAGTTGGGTAAAATGATGACACAAACCTTGAATTTATGCAAAATATTTTTGTTTTGCTGTCACATCAAATAAACGAGTACACCCGTGTACACAGCAAGATATAGATTCAAACACACCACAAACAAAATTTAAAACTCCAAACTAAACATGAAATCTCCCAACAAATTGACATTTACTTTACACAGTTTAAATGTATGTAAAACCTTTCATCGCGGCCTCTCAAGTCAAAGCTTGTGACCCGATTCGGCTTGTCTTTTGACCCTTGCTCAACATTATACAAATCCTTCTTACATCCACTCTCTGTATTTATTTGCGTGTCTTGACCTACAATTTTATACGGTATCTTAGGGGTATCTTAGTATATGTACATAAATTTAGTACAAGCCCCCGCTTCGAGAAATGCGACCGAATAGAGTTAGGGAACTGAATCTTGAGTTCATTTTAGATTTTTGTGACTTGAAATGTGTATAGTGGTGATGTTTGTTTTGGTCAGACGGGTAATTTTATGTATATAAACAAAGATAGAGCAATATGAAAAACAATATAGCCTAGGGCTTACACTTAAGTTCTTCCGGGGTTGCGGGATGTTCAAAATAGATACCGTGGCATACCGTACCGTAACATAACGGGCAAAAGAAAGAACATGGGTGGATTTTAGTCAATAAAAATCTATGAGTCCCCCCTTGCTCCGCTCAGAGAACGGGAAGTTATTTGATGATTTTCCATCCACAAAAAAAACTATGTTTTTTTTTGTCCCTGTTATTGATCTAGTTATCTAGCTGTCGATGATAATGCAATGAAGTAGTTTGCAAATGAAATTGTTGTGTAATATTAAAATACGTTGATTAATACTAATGATGAGCATGTCTAAACATCACGCAAGAAAGGGTATAACAACAGTGTAACTAAGATCTCAAATAACTTAACTACAACAGAACTAATTAACCTAATCATATCAAACAACTGCTCAACTTCTAATAATGAGCAAGTGTAACTACACACGACACCCCCCACATACTGCCCGTGCGAGAAAGTCTACACAATAATTACGTAATCCAACTGACATGTAATTAAGCGCTGCAAGCACCAACTACATCAATTATCACGTAGATGACTGCTTCATTATTACAAACTACGAAATACTACGCATAGAACATGACGACTTGTAATTAATTGCCAATTACGACTGACCTTAAAGCGAAGTTCAAATTACGTCATTTTAGTTCGAAGGCACTAAACGGAACTTGGTCAAGAATCAAGAGGTCAGAAGGACAGGCATTTTTTCTTATGTTAGTGTTAGCTCACTAAATAACAGAGTTTTTTTTTAATAATTAAATTCTTACTAGAATAAAACAATTATTGTTATTACAACACAGATAACTCAATATTAATGTGGTGTATATTATCTTGATTAACTAAATACACATTATAATGCTGCAAAATAAACACTTAAAAATACGTACTACTCTCCTACAAAACCTTACGTAACATCTAATCCGTATAACTACATCTATCCAGACACAAAACACCCCTGTTACTAATACCGTTACAAACATATACAGTGTGTATGTAGAAGCCTTCAATACTGTAGATTGTAATTATTGGGCCTTAATTGATTTGCTTTGTATGTGGATTACCAATTAATTAGCGTATAATGTTAGACAAGGGCATCCGGCAGCCGAGTGTTACACAGTCATGTAACGAGATAAGTAGACAAAAAAATATCGATGACATCGAAGATTTTGAAGATGATAATTTTAAAACAGACGTAGTGGTGTTTTTTGATGATAAGATTGTATTTAATGGTAGATTAGAGTTTGGGATTGAAGTCCAAAACTTTATGAAAGAGGTTGTTTATACCGTAGAACGTAATTCAATCTGTCTTCATTTTGGAATTTCCGACAGACCCTAATCATTCCCTAAGGCACAATCAGATATGAACATCAACATTCCTAAACAATTCACGAGCACCTTTCACTTCGAACCCCTAAATAATAATCTGATATTCCAAACTCATAATTCAGGAAACCGAGCCTGATCCGACTAGCCCTCTAAACAACGTTTTGTGAACCAATCACTTTACTATCTGAATTAAATATCAGGATGTCTTCGGAGGCCAGTTTCTGTCAGCTAATTGTAACTCCGTGAATGCAAATCCAATTTCTCAACTGGTGAGGTGCAAGACACCTCCGGTGGGTGGTTAATTTAGACAACCCTACCGGATCCAATCAACCGTTGGATCTTCGTCGGAATTGTAACAATATTGTTTTAGGGTTGCGTACTGACAAAAACCAAGGGTAAGTAAAAAATGGGTCGTGTGAAATTAGAGGTTTTTACGATTTGGTGCGATAGTATTGTTAATTTGCTAATCATTCGAATGATTTAACGCCAAGTTCTCAAAATTAAATTATTTAAATGTCAGCAAATTCCAACGTAATGATTTGATTTCAAACATCAGTATTAACACATCATTAAGTGGTGCAATACTTAACTGCAACTTGGTCCATGAAATCACACATTTTGAAAAGCGTTAAATCAAAGGGACCTGCCAAACAAAAAACCCTCACAACAGCTTTACAAAATATTCGACATTTCCAAATATGCGGAGTACATCAAAATAGCATTGCCCAAATCTGCTATTGTTTCACAGATACAATGTTATATCGGATTCCGAGTAATATTTTTGAATCCGACTATTGTCCATCGGTTCACAGAATTTTACTGTACGTTTCATGTATGGAAATATTAAACATTATTATATCGAATTCGATCCTACATAAAAGGTACGACTTCCATTCACTACGCACCTCGAAATTGGTTCGAAAATAATCCAGCACTCTTCATTGTTCGAAACGTTGGGATCCCATAGAGAGCATGGGTTTTATTCATTGATACAGGTACAGAGTTTAATTTGTGCTTTCATATGAGTTGAACTGTAAGGCGATTTGTGAGCACGTGACGCGTTTTCCAACGACACACAATGTTATAATATATCGTATTACGTTCACATTGAAACACGGTGTTTTTGCATGACAATTGTACCGCATGAAAAGAAGTTGAACTTTTGTGTTGGATCTTTTACATATTGTTACGTTCTTTTCTTGCAAACTGAGCAGTCTTCTATAATATACTGATCCGTGTGAGTATTAGCATATTTAATCTAATCTTAGTATATACATATACCATACTAAGCTTAGATTCAAGCTTAGATTTTATCTTTTAGTACTTGATTATCAGACTTGTAGTCTGTACACATATCTTTTACTTCATAGTCAGTATCCATGTTGTCTACTTCCTTTTTCATAATATTGTTTACTCATTACTGCCTAAAAGTGAGTACACCTTTACAAGTTTCAGCCTCGGTACTGCAGTAACTCGAACTTAATTTTAGGATCTCATACAACTATTCTGCGAGTTTGTCCCAGTTCCCGTTTCCCATCACGAGTTGTTTCGTAAACTCAAAGTATGTTTTTAATACGTTCACGGTATTCATGCAAACAACTGAGATGGAAATGTGAATAGAATTATTCTGTGTCGGGTATTAAAAACTTTGTGGACATAAGCGGCTACAGTTCGTTGGGTTTTGTCACAATGTGTCGATTTGTTTGTAATCGCGGACATTGTTTGAACGTGAGAAACGGGCAGCGTGTCCAGTTTGTCTTGTTTTAAGTCTTTTTCATTTATATGTGTTTTGTTACTTCCCCTATTATACTGTTTTGTTTTCGTTTTATAAACAAGCTCGTCGCGATGTAGACATTCATTAATACTCGTGTGTTTTTGAATGAATAAATCTAGACATTGAAAAGAATTGGTTATGAAACAGTTGTTACCTAATAAAGTTTAGCAAGTTTATTTTCTAGGAATAGACAAGCTGAAGAGGAGTATATGATATTATTTTTAAATAAGAATTTTCTAATGAGAGTTAAAAAAATGTGTAAACTACTTATGTGGAAATGCACGTGCAAAAAAAACATAGATAGTGAACAAACTTAAACATTCACAATTCATTAGAAATCTACAAAATAGTTAATGTTAAAAGTTCCGATTTTGATCTGATTTGAATTATGGAATGATAATCAATTGTAAAAGTCTTTGAAGCGACACTAACTTGGCAAAAATCTATTCCGACGCCTGTCTACGTACCTAGGTACCTTATATCTTCATTTATATAATAATATTTTTGAGTCTCTTCCACGGTAGTGAAGTTATTTTGCAGCGGAAGGTATTCTTCTAAACCTAACTTAAATAAACTCATAAAAATATCCGCAACTGCATCAACAATCAACCGCTATCTCCCTTCAGATTTATCAGCCAGAGAAAATCTTGGGATGTTCCTTCCAATGAATGGAAGCCAAGACTTCGAAGCCACTAATCCAACGAGGCGTCAACATGATTAGATTGTGAGTAATTTTATAGCAAATTCGCGCTCGGAGAACCACGGCGAGGCGAAGACGGCATTGCCATGAATTTTACATGAATCTATCCGTGTGACAAGCGTCGTCATTCATTTTCTGGGGGTGGTAAATGTTGTTTGTGAGTCGATTGTTTTGGGTAAGGCAAACATGTTTTAGTGCAGGGTTTAGTGGCATGCATCGTCTTAGAGGGTTCACACAGAATTTATAAACACTGGGCTTTTATATAAATCCTGTACCGTTCTTGGCTTCAGTCTTTTAGGGTTCCGCTCCACAAAAGGAAGACGACGACAAAATGATCCTGTAAGGGCTCCGCTGTGAGAACCTCAAACCAAACCAGCCGCCGCGGGAGACGCTCCGGGCGTCGGGCGCCGCGAGACGACTCCCGGCCACCGTAGATACGGGCGTGTGGACGGTGAGCATTGGATAGCTCACCGTCCGTCCGTCTATTGATGACAGGCCGTGTCGACGGCGCGTTAGTGTTTCACGCGTGCCTCGAAGAGATGTCAGCAAAGCAGAGGAGCCTGCCAGGGCATCCGCCTGCCGGGGTTACGGATTGTTCGAAAGAGGTACCGCGGTCCCGGAACGTAAAGGACAATAGAAGAAACATGGGTGGGTTTTAGCCAGTACAAGTCTTACACTCCCCCCCGCTCCGCCCAGAGCGGGGGAAGTTATTTGATGTTAAAAAAGGGCTCCGCTTTTGCTCTGACAGGATCACTTTGTTGTCCGTCTGTCTGTCTCTCTGCCACAAAAACCATACTCTGAAACCACAGACTTCAGAGTATGGTTTTTGTGGCTGTGAAAAAATCAACCCTCTAAATCTACGCAGTCCAAAGATATTGCATTTTGTACGGAACCTTCGGTGCGCAAGCCCGACTTGCACTCGGCCGGTTCTTTCCTTAAAGTTTTTCTTTTCTTGTACTAAAAGCGAACCCCAATATAATAACTTTGACGCAACGTTCAATGACGCATCTAAATGTCATTCGAAATTATTTACGACTGACGAGTTCGTCTGGGTAACATTTTTCATAATAAAAATCTCTTTCTCGATCCTTAAGTACCAGTATATTTAAGAGTAATACCGGTATCTCTCTTTCGCCCGTAAATACCTTATGCATTCCATTTCACACGATCTTCTTAGTTTTTCCTGCAACTCGATTTCTTTGTTAGAGATGATTTATGCTGATACTTAAGCATTTTTCAGTATTCAACATTACTCATTCTTTCTTTGGAGCTCATTCAAATTCTCGCTCAGTTTTTATAAAGAAACTTTGTAAAAATTGCAGTCGCATAGATGCCCAAACAAAGATTTACGTAACTATAGACTGGTGTTTACTCGTCCGAGTGGTCATAACGAGCCAACTCAATTTGCCAAAAGAAAATTTGAATCAAGTCCCTAACTTTATAAAGCCAGCCTAAATTTGCCTTAGTGGTAAACAGTCCATTTCATTTCACTTAATTTAAAATTCCTCAGCAATAGTTTGAAACAATGGCGTCAAAAAATTTGGCAGTTACAAAAAGTTTGCGCACTAATTAAAAATTAACGAGCCGAATCAAATTACGCAGACCATTTTTATCAAATAACTGTCTACAGATATTTTAGTCCACGTTCCGGATAAATTCTTAATAAACTTTATAGGGAACATTCGCATTCCGAGCAAAATATTAAAATTTCAAAAGAAAAAACCTACTCGACTCATTTATATTTTATTTTGCCTAGAAAAAAGAGTAGAATCAAAAAGCGGGGTAAATTCTTTAATTTTCTTAAGAAATTCTCTTTTGGAGGAAGTTCGAATTATTCGTTAATAAAGTCTCGGTACTAGGCGTCGGGGGTGAGAATTCCTTTGATGCGAATGAAATATTGCCAACTAGGTGGCGGGGACCGATCCTCGCGCGCATGACGGGCAAAATCCGAGCCTACAAATAAAATGAATTTGCCCCGGAGCAACAGTAGAAAATTGGAAATGTCATTTTCGCCCTTTTTTTAATGTTTGCGGTGGCATGGCGAGGCACCCGACGCGATAGGATTACCGCCGGCACGGCTCGCCCCTAGCGACGCGAGCATACCGATTTTTACCTGCCACACTCGTTTGACACAAATCGATTGTCGAAAATAACGTAGCAATTGGTAATTTTTGAGAAATACGCCATGCACGAGTGTTGCAGAGATTTTTGCTGTTTTCTCTTGGGGTGTGTTTTGTACCTATCGCGCGAATTTCTCCGTCCAGGTTTTACAAGATAAATGCTGGTATATTTACAAGACAAGCTGCGAGCTGCTGCTTACCCCAGATTGACTAGGATGAAGACAGAATAATGATGATAATGCTGTTTTTAACCGACTTCAAAAAAGGAGGAGGTTCTCAGTTCGTCGGTTTTTTTTTATGTAGATATTTTTACCGATTCAAAGACACCTGGATCGATTTGCTAAAAATATTGACTTCTGTTGATTTCGTTGACTTTTTTGCCACCGACTTTCAGAAGTAAATTTATTTTCCACTTTTTTTTAGGAAGTTTTTTTATGTTCACTAAAATCTTAAAACTTATGTTTCTACGTAACCCCTCTACCTCATAATTTAAAACCGAGTACCAAGTTCCGACAGTAAACACAATTCATAACGTAACTTGTATTCATCTGAATCAGATTCGTCATTGCCAAGCTCTTACATCTACCAGCAACCATAAAGTTTTGTG
The DNA here is from genome assembly GCA_905475445.1 of Ochropleura plecta. Taxonomy (NCBI): domain Eukaryota; kingdom Metazoa; phylum Arthropoda; class Insecta; order Lepidoptera; family Noctuidae; genus Ochropleura; species Ochropleura plecta. The sequence continues at coordinate 2,922,112 of FR997728.1, forward strand.
TCAAAACGTCTTCCATATTTTGTTAGAAATACAAACAAAATTTACATCCTTCCGTTCTAAATCAGTCAGTACAAAACAGTACATCCACGATGCTCTCTCACTACAGCTTAAAAGAAACGAAGACGAACACAAAGCAAATCCAATTCAATATTTCACCGGAACAAAATTATTATTCTTTATTACTCTCATCAAAGTATTCCGTTCCATCACACGGCGTCGCCACAGGAGTAAAAGAGATGGCGCATATTCCTTCCAATGCAAAGAGGAAGTGCATTGCAACGGAAACGGGACGGGAATGGTGGAAGCGGCAATTTGCGGAGTCTCCGGGCAATGTTGTGACTTGCCGGTGATGTATGAGAACAACTTCGCTCATTGAAATACCTTCGCGCTGGATGTTAATTTATTTCATGTAATAAGGCAAAATACTACCTAAAAAGCCCCACTAGGCATACCTTTTAAATTGCTCTTTAAAATTGGTAGGTCTGAAAGAGCTTTCTCTTAGTAAGTACATTTCGTTGTTTCGCTTCTCTTAGGGCGAGCGTTTTCATTCTGAATAACGTCTACGTTTACTTTTGATTGCTAAAGGGCCTAGACTTCTGAATAGCTGCTAGACTCACAATTTAGTACTCTAAGTGTTTATTTAATTAGATTTTATTTGTTATCTGAAAATTTCATTCGATTTACAAAATCTTGAATACTTTAATTATCAAATATTCTCTGAATATTCCATTGGTTTTGTCGTTATATTTATCTAACTCTTTCGTTTTTATTGTTTCAGGTATGTCATCATCTGTTATCTTAACCGAATCTCCAATATCTTCATCTTTAATTCCATTACCAAATACACCAACATTTAAACCACAAGGCACCATGAAACCCGATTCAAGAGTCCTTCTCGATTCCCCCAAAAATTTGTCCACTCATACACGAGTGAACTGAACGAAATTGATCGTGGTAAGATAACTGAGCGGTTTGGCCAACGAAAACACGCTACCAGGCTTAGGCGCTCGTATCAACGCAACAGGTTCTTACGTTAGAAAAATATTTTTATCCATCTGTAATGTATCACTCCGATCTAAGGCGTGAGTACGATTTTTAGTGAGGGTAATTTACGGGAGAATCTTGATATCGATAATATAGCGTCGGTGTGTTATGAAAAACTAGAGGTTTTTTGATTGGTAAAATAAAAGTTTATTAGGTGACTATGCGCGTAATACTTAGAAAGTAAATTATTAGAGGAACAAACAACTGAATTAAAAACGTTTTACGTGAGGTTTCGACTTGGGCAACAACTTCTACTAATATTTGAACATAGATAGTACCAGCTATGCCCCGCGGTTGCACTCGCGTGGTGATAGAATATACAATTTATATTTATTAATTGTAGCCTATGTGCTATTCTGATATGTAAACTATATTATTGTGAAGATACGTCAAAATTTATTCAACAGTTTTTGCGCGAAAGAGCAACAAACATACTTATATACATCCTCACAAACTTTTGCCTTTATAATATTAAAGTAGGATAGAAGAATATGTATTTGCTTAAAACATGGCATAAAAAGATGGTTAAACATCTTACCTAAAAACATTTCAATGTTACCAATATCGAAACAAGGTAAAAGCATAGCAGCAAAATATCAATATACAGATAAGTAATGACAAACAAAACAAACGTAGACGATGATAATAAGAACAAGAAAATTCCCCACAAATTCTGCACCATTCATCATATTTTTCCGAATCCAAAAATTCACGCGAGCAAATCCGCCTTCGAAAGCTAGTTACAAATATTCCCGTTATTTATGTCTCACGTTTGGTCGTGATATAAGGATTTTATTGGCCTACCCTCTATCTGTTACCTCTCGTTTTAATTGAATCGTTAAGTTTGATTGGTCGATCCGAACGAAACCCTGATTTGCAAGCGATTTTTAGGCTCCTTTTAAGAATGCGAATTTCGCAATTAGTAGGATTTATTGATTGAGGGTGTTATTTTAATTTATTGGGAGGAGTGAGAAGGTGAGTTTAATTTTATCTCAAGTTATTAATGTCTGAATGTCGTCTTTCAAGAATTGCTATAGTATATTGTAACCTCTAAATGTTTACACCAAAGCTTTTGATGTTGTCTTCATCATGTGTACCTTTTAAAAAATCAATAGCATGACAATTTTGATGTTGTATTCGAAAATTGTGGCTTCTCAATTAAATCCGCAATTTATCTCTCACCACAGAAAGAACAAAAGGAAAAAGGCCCCTTCTTGCCACAACAACCCAAGCTTAACTATAATATTTATCTCATATCTGTATCGATAAAATCACAACACTCGAAGGGCACTATTACGAATGAGATTTCTACTACACATCTTATTCGCGAATGTTGCGAGTCATTCTATTATTATATTTGAACAAAGAGAGCAAACCATGTGCATGTGTGGGGGGAGACTCGGGCCATATGCCGCAAAGATTTGGCTTACGTCACGCGGATATATTGAACCTGAATGGGGAAAATGGGGGAAGTGTGCTCTTTCTTATTGTGATTGTATTTTTTAGTGTGTGTTAGAGGAAGGATAGAGATAGTTAACTTTTGCTGGTTATGTAGAAAAATTAAGCTTCATTTGGATCATGCACAGCATGTAGGACTACGCATCATTGTCAAAATCAGTTTACTTATTAGTCTTGTTACTATAAAGTTGACGTTTTCTAATAACATTAAAAAAAAAAAAAATTGGGTTTTATCATCGTAACAACAATGTTGGTATCAGGTAACACTTACCCTAAAACTGTGCAAGAACTGATATTAATTTAACAAAAGGTACTTAGCTTCACAGCAAAGGTTGCATTTATAAAAGTAAAGCTATTAAATGAAACATTACGCCAATTAATTATTTACGAAGAACACAGAAAAAATTAAGAGTAGCCGAGAGTGACTGGGATTGATTGGCATTAAAATGTATACTGTGTACGTGTTTATATCTGTACTATGTAGGTATATGAAAGTGTGTATGATGATGTGTGTATGTCCATACACTTACGACAAACTGTCATTAGTGATGTAACTTAGACTTCCGCGTTTGAAAAAGAGACTGTGATAATTTCTTTTTTAAGACGGTTCCGTGTAGTATTAAGGAAGTCAAGAACTGAAAACTTGACATTGTATGATGCGAGTAGACGCAAAAAGACGACATCTTTATATAATTAGTGAAGTATATCATTCTCTTTAGTTTTAACATTGACCACCATATATATTTCTAGATTTTTCAAGTAATATTAACCACTCAAGAAGCAGTAGAACTTGCCATAAGTACAACATATTAAATGTCATGGCCTCATCAACTCAACATTCCACTTTACCCCCACCTTAATTACGATTACACACTCAAGAACCTAATCAAGCCATAAATATTACACGCGTATCAAGTTATCAATTAATTAATCACTATTATGATGAAACATAATTACACTTTCATAATTTTCGATGAGCGTTCATGTAAGAGTTTTCGTCCAAAGTTATTAAAGCTGCTGGTGCTTAGAACTTGTTGTATCGTTCGTTGTTGATGCTCTATTGGTATTAATATTAACTAACTTGTAAGGCGTATTTTGTTCAAACATATTTGTAAATAATGCTTCAAAAGATTTTGGTGTTTTTTGTTCAACTTAGAGCCATGATAAAGTTTTCAGAGGAAAATCTTTTTTGACTTATATGATACTAGCTTTTGCCCGCAGCTTCAGTCACGGTAATTTCGGGGTAACACAGTTCCCCTTTCCTGATTTACAGGTACTTACTACATGCAGTTTTGCCCTTGCGCCTTATTTGTTGTAATAGCAATGCTAAGTTTTCTCTTTTCTTCCCTCTTTCTCCCTCATATCTCAATCTTTTAAAAAAATTGTTAATGTCCGTCTCCAGGGTCCCAACTATCTCTGTACCAAAATTCATAAAAATCGGTTTAGCCATTTAGGCGTGAAGACGTAACAAACAAATAAACAAACTCATTTTCGCTTTTATAATATTAGTAAGGATGATATCTTCAGAATATGTATCTTCAAGTGACTACAATTACATTAACGAGTATGTATGATTATGAGAAAACAATAGTAGTTAACTATTTTTTTATTTTTGTTAGATAGTGATCAATGTCTATTTAAACCAGAAAATATGTTGAATAGGATAATTTTGTTTCAGATGGTAAGCAGTGAATAAAATGCAGAGTAGAAGACATAGGCTGACCTAGTAAGATCAAGTAGGACGTACATTTCTAGGTGCTGGGAGAATAGATTGCTTCGTTCCTTCGTGGTCGGTATCTGCTAGTTCTTGGATCGTACCTGACAAGAAACCATCTTTAGTTATACAATCAGGCGTTATTTTGCGGAAATCCATGATGTAAACTAAATATTTTGCGTAACATTTAATATGTTACGCAAAATATTTAGTTTACATTCTACGATAAAGGATCGAGGCCAAAAAAGCAATAATAAATAATTAGCATGCATTGGGTATTGTTGCTATTTCTTGCATGTTTTTGTATCCAATCTTTTACATTTGCCGTGTCGACGGCATGTTTATGTTCCACGTGCTCCTCAAAACGATGTCAGCAAAGCAGTGGGGCCTGCCACGGCCATTGTTCGAAAGAGATACCGCAGCACTGGAACATACAGGGCAAAAGAAGAAAACATGGGTGACTTTTAGTCAGTTAAACTCTGACACTACCCTCCGCTCCACCTAGACCGGAGACAGATTATTTGATGATTTACCATCCGTAAAAAGCTTTTACATTTTAGAAACCATCCTGATATTACTATTCGATAAACGCGGGGATGCGTTTCGTTTGAGAGCACTTTATGGTTTTTGTTTAGGGTGTGGGGTTATACCAAACTATACTGACTACAAGAAAACTTAACAAACAACACACTCACCGTACTATCAACCTGGATTCTTGGTAACCATCACCCCACCAACACGTTGTGAAGATGCTTAAGATTTTACCAATTTCCCGGTGTCCGTTTGAGCTGAAATTAGAGCTGAAACATATCTACTTTTTTTTAACAAACGTTGCCCCACACTTGGTATTTCTCCTGTATTGTGGGTACGTTTACAAACATTAAAACTCACATACACAAATAGCCAGACCCGGATCAATTATCTGTAGGACATACAAATATTTGTTCCTTGCGGGGATCGAACCCGCGACACGCAGCGCAACAGTCAATCGCTCAGCCACAGCGCCAACCGTGCCATCAAGGTTTGATTTAGAAGACAATGCATGTATTAGCTTGGTGAAGCTATTCTAATCTTTCAATTCATAAAAAAACGGTTTAAAATGTCTTTGCATATACAAAAAGTACTGGCACAAGATACATAAAAAATACAACAACGCACACTTGTGTCAATCAAATTGACATTGAGAATGACTTAAGGTTACCAGCGTTTAAAATTATAAACTACAATATTTATTATTCACGAATAAAATAACAAACAATAAAACCTTTATGACCAGCAATCAACTAAAAACAAACGCACAGATACCTCTATAGATAGACCTTACCTGTGACAATCAAATACAAAATCGCTTGTAATACACTAATTGAATTGAAAAAAAAATGCGTCTGGATCAAGTCTTTTCTTTTTTAATTCTGTTCGCTTTGACGATTCGGCCATACGAAATAAATTGCTTTTTTCATTCGTGAATTGTAACCCCTTTTAATTTGATTGACACTTTACTTTGCCAAGGGAATCTGGTACGTAATGCCATTTTTAATATCTATGGTTCACGTATCAATATCTAAATTGGGATTCCTCAGAGCACTATTTGTGTGTGACCGTAAATAGGTGGAATATGAATTAGGCTAATGAAATCAAATGTAATGTGGACATGTTATATGAACAACCGCAACCCCGCAACATACAGAGCAAAAGAAGGAACAAAACCTTCCCGTTTTAGTCTGACATCTGCAAAGTCTGACATCCCAGATAAATAAGTTAAGTTTGATAAATTCCCATCTGCAAAAACTTGTCTCATTGGTCTTTCACCCACATTAGGTCGTGAGACCGATTCCGGCACGAAGCGGGGACGGGATGGTTTTTGGGTTTTCGCTTCAAGAATTTCTTAGTGCCCGATTTGATACCAATAGACAGATTTGATACATGAATGATGTAAATACGATTTTGTAACAATATAATAATTTAAAAGAGTGTCTATGGAGTTTCTTGGTCATTTTCCATAGAGATTAACGCTTTGGAATGGACAACTACAGTACTTTCACAAATTATAATGCCTTGTGACCGGGACTGTAGATTTATTTTGTTTCTTGGCAGTCATAAGTGCCTGCAATGGTAACTGAAATGAATTCTTTGAGTTTGAGTTTGATAGGCTCGCCACCTATCTCATGGGACATAAACATGATCGGCAAATGAAATGTGAGTGAGCTATTAGGCATCTCTGCCTAACCTTTCAGAGAGTAAAGACGTAATGTTATGTTATATAATAATGAGATATGAAGTTAGACAGACTAGCATTCCATAATAATATGGTAAAAGGCAAGCTTGGACTATGACACCGGTAAAATGGTAAACTCGCCGTTGTATAAATAAAATAATAATAATAAAAAGCTTTATTGTATGAGAGAGTATTACACAAACTGAGATATCACTAGCCTCTATACTAGGATTCTTTGTCTCATGGTATGTGGCTTAGTATTCCAATTTGGGTGTATAAAGAATTCCAATGCAAAAAAAAATTGGTACTAATTATATTTGCATAAATGATTCCCAAGAAATCCCAAATGTTTATTAGCACCTTCTAAAAAATCTCACTTCCAGTATATGAAATACGAACCACCATCGTGTTTATCTTATCACCTACTTATCACGCAATTGAAAACAAATCCAACAACACAATAGCTTATTAAACAATCCCCTAGACCTCTTGTGATCTGAGCTTTCAAAATTATTAAAGCCTCATTTTACACAAAAAGAAATGAACTCGGCATTGAGTGAGTGTAAAATGACTCAATCCGAGGGCTGGGCTCAGATTAAAAGTGAAAACGGAAACGAAACGCAAACACTGAAATACCATTAAGTCATTGGACGCCAGACGGCGTTAACTTTTAATTTTACCAGAATAATACTTTCAAGTTTAAATCTTTGGATTTCAGAGGGAACGGCAGCTTTGTAAAAGAATTTTGATTTAAAGAGAAAAGAGTTGATTAAAAATGTTTAACTAGACTTATTTAGAGGAGTTTCATAAGGTTTTGTTAAAAAGCGGCAGTTTATGAAAATCATTCATAAAAATACAACGTTTTGGCAATTTGCAGATTTATTATTAACTAGCTTTTGCCCGCGGCTTCGCTCGCGTTAAATTCGGGGTAACACAGTTCCCCTTGCGCCTTATTGATTTGTAATAGCAACGCTAAGTTTTCCCTTTTCTTCGCTCTTTCTCCCGCACATCCTACTTTTAAAAAAAAATAGCCTATGTCCGTCTCCTGGTTCCCAACTATAACTGTACCAAAATTCATCAAAATCGGTTTAGCCATTAAAGCGTGAAGAGGTAACAAACAAACTCACTTTCACTTTTATAATATTAGTAAGGATAAGGATGTTCTTCCTGAAAAATCTCTGAAGAAAGAAACCATTGAAAGTCACCATTTTGAATATTAAATAAAAATATTTTGTATTATTTTGAAATAACAGAAGTGTGCAAGAATCATAGCAGATGGCGTTCTCTGATTTCTGCCTACCGTTTTTGGATAGAGGCGTGAGTTGATATGATAAGAATGTATCCATGTATACGATATTATCCTCAATAATTTATTGTATGAATAATTTACACTTCAGTAAATTTATTTTCTCCACGTTAACATTAAAAAAGAAGTATTTAGCACTCTAGTGAAGTACTAAATACTTCTTTACTCAGCCCCAAACAAACGATAGAGTAATCTCATAAAGAAAGTTGACACACCCCTATTAACCGCTCGCGTAAGTACAGGTAAGACCAAAAAACATAATTATGTACGCTCGGTTAAAAAGGATCAGCTATCGAATAAAGAAATAGTGACGTAACTAATGAGTTGACCTTTTTGATGGACATATTGAGGAAAAAGTAGAGGCCAACGGAATTACAGACGCTTTGTTGGTCGAATTGTTATGCTGAGGGTAGTTTCTGGTGGGATTTTCGTTCGAAAATGTTACTTATTTTGTAGCCTGTAGTCGGTAAGTGTGGAAAAAAAATTAGGATATTTTGGTTGCAACATAATCTTTCAAAATATTGTTTAATTATTTGGAAAATTACATCGGCTATTGAATGATTTTTACTTAAATAAGGATACATCAACTCCGTTTTAATGTTCACTTCAAAGATAAAGTACTTGCCGTAGTAACTTCATTAACCGTTGCCACGTCAAAAAATACTTTCCAGCAAAATTTCCAGCTAGCATCACCATAAAATCCTCGACACTTATCTCGATATTATCATTACCTCGATCACCATTAACATCATTAAAATCTAGCACGACATAAAAATCTAATTAAAAAAATCCCCCACACGAGAGCCGATTGAATTTGTGGGGCCCGATTACATTAACAAGTAGCAAAGAACATTTCCGGACGGAACCGGTCTGGAGCGGTCTTAACCGGTTTAGAGCGGACGAAGCCGGCTCGCACCGGTTCTATAGTTTGTTGTAATAGCGTTGTGTTGGAGTGGACTTAATCGCGTTCCGTGGTTTCAGAAATGTGGTGCCGAAACGTAGTCTTGAGATCCGATGGGATAGTATTAGAATATTGCTGTTTGTTTTCGTGAATAAGTATCGGTATGCTTTTAGTGGTTTTTGAATTAAGTATCAGTATGGTCTTGCTATACGTCAGATGTCTACATCTGTGCTTGAGTCTCAGAAGATAACAGGTCCGGGGTTGTGGGTTGTTCGAAAGAAATACCGCGGCCCTGGAATATAAAGGGCAATAGAAGGAACCTGGGTGGGTTTTAGTCAGCACAAGTCTGGCACTCCCCCCTGCTCCGCCAACAGCGGAGGAAGTTATTTGATGATTTTCCATCAGCAAAAAAAAGGAGATAACAGGTGCTAGTATGTGTTGATTAATGCGTCTGCTAATCTAATGTTTATGTCATTTTAACTGTTTAGGATCGCAAGAATAGATATTATCATGGAGCAAAAGTTACGATTAACCGAAGGAAACAGTGTCCTTTGAAGTAAGTATCTAGATTTATGTGTCGGTTTTAAGTGCTTATAGTTATTTGTAACGTTTAACATAGTCCATTATTTTAACTGCTAGTGAATAACGCTAAAGTATACTCAAAGCATTTTTAATAGCGGATTAAAGTAATTAATTGCGTATTAATTTATCCTCATAAACATTCATTAAAATACAAAACTAGAGTAATTTAATAAACGCATCGTTTTCATGTATACGTACAATATCCAGTCACAAACAATATGTTCACAGAGCAAAAGTTACAATGTAAAATTACATTGTTACTTTGAGATAAAGTGCACGACTAAGCGCCGACAGACACTACGCCGACAGACTGAACACCGACAAGACTTTACTTCAACGGGACTCTTCGCCGACAGGACACTTCGCCGACAGGACTCTTCGCCGACAGGACTTCGCCGACAGGGCTCATCAGCGACGCAATTTATCTCCGATAATCAGATACTTATCCGCATGCTACTAATCATGTATCAACTATTTAGATTAGGTTAAATTCTTTAAAAAAAATGGATAGTTTAGGTTAGGTTAAAACTGTGACCTCCAGAAACGACTTGCATTAATAGAAAAAAGAGATGACATTTTTAGCAAAATTTTGACGATCAATTAATATGGAATGAGTTACATTTTAAACGTACTGAGTTATATAAGTATCTGATTATCGGAGATAAATTGCGTCACTGATGAGCCCTGTCGGCGAAGAGTCCTGTCGGCGAAGTGTCCTGTCGGCGAAGAGTCCCGTCGAAGTAAAGTCTTGTCGGTGTTCAGTCTGTAGGCGTAGTGTCTGTCGGCGTTTAGTCGTACACTCTTTGAGATAAGACCTATCTCATAATAGTATGGTTCTTAAAATACAATGTGTGTAAAAAAAAAGTAAAACGATGATCAATATAGAAGGAGCAAATGACTACAAAATTGTTTCGTATAACCATAGTATAAAGAGGGGAAGTACGATAACTTCATACAAACGCGTAGCGCGCGGCTTGTATGTGTGCGCCGTAGTATCTATGCGTCGCCGCACGCACACTAAACAAAATCTCGGCTCCTTTCGCGCTGCGCCAGTCAGGGCTAACACTGCACGAGGTTCGCGCGTCACGGCTTTTCGGCACCGCTAAACGAATAAAAAATGTCTGATAACCGCGGGAGAAAGTATTGCTGTGTGTTTGGGTGTCTTAATAATTCATCAATTCCAGAATTGTCTCAGTTCAAATTACCTATTGAACAGGAAAGGTAAGCTACTTACTTATTCTAGCATAATTCAATTTTTTACTTCATAATGAGATACCTACCTACCTACTGACTTCTTTTTGTTGTATTAGCATATTAGTTTTCTATCACACAGAGGAAGTAGAATAGAATAGAATATACTTTATTGCACACCAAAATCTACGAAACAAAACTGTTTTACAAAAAGATGTTAAATCTATGGTTACAATGGCGGTCTTATCGCTAAGAAGTACCGCGAGTTATCGCGAAGTAGGTAGTCAAATTATGGGGAGCGTTAAATAATAAAAAATAGGAATACGTGTGAGCAGAAGCGCATGCTCTAATGTAATGCCTTCAAAACTAGCCTATGGTTACATGGACTTACTGCTACTTAAAATGCTAAATTGACAAAAATGCGAGAACCGTCTCGAAGGGCCACCCTAAACTGCAATCGTGCATTTTATGCTCTCACGGTGATCACTCGTTGCGGTTCAGGTTGCATAACTCTTCCCTCCTCAAGAGCGAAATTATCAGGGTTGTTAAGATTCTGATGATTTCGCGAACAGTTTAATAATTTTATCTTATATCTAAAAACAAGAAAGGTTATAAATCCTAAAGGTAGAATTACATACAGAATTATCGTACCTAAACTAATGTTCTTAGTGTTAACCGCACTATCATTTTCACTGTATTTCACTTTGCTCATTTTCACTACTTGAGCTAACTCTTTCAGCTCATCTAGATTTATACCTTTCATATTCACTGCACTGACACTGGGGGTACGTTTTTCTTGCTTCAACGCTGGTAGGATGAATATCGGGGTTATTGGATAATTCAGATGTGTATAAGAAAATTGGTAATTTTGTAGATGTATGTGCCCGATGTTAACTTTGCAGGCATCTTCCAGGGTCACTATGTACGTTCCTTGTAGAGACTCATGGGTCATGACGTCATCATGGCATTTTTTACTGGCTATAACGTTATCCTTTGTATATAGGATCCAACTTCCGTGTCCAGTTCGTTGAACTTTCAAATCTTCTATGTCAACTATGTGCTGCTCACATGCACTAGCATTAGAATGGAACTTCATCAACTGTTCTTCACATAATGGCTCTAGATGGGTCAACACATCATCAGTGGTGCATAAAAATTTGTCTTCTGTTGCAATCTGCTTACAGGCTCTCACGACTGGTAAGTAATCTGAGTCTTTCACCAAAAGGTAGGGATATTTAGGAACTACTATTACAGTTTTGTTTAAATCTGTGTTAATAATAGGTAAAGAATAAAGTTTAAAATAACTGTAAGTACTGTTTTCAATTAATGGAATCTCTATTATAAACGTAATCTGGTTTTGTTTAATAAAGGCTTTAACAGTTAAACAATCTTCAAATTTAACTAAATTATTTTCGTTCACATCATATAACAGATTTTCTGTCTTGGCTATAGATTGTATAACATGTGTAATAGTTCAGTAGAATTAACAATTGCTCGATGCAGTACAGACACCTTACTAAAGGCTAAGGCCGTTTCAATCTCACTTAAAATTATATTAATTGTTCTAAAGTTTGTTAGAAACATATTAAACATTCCTAAAATGTAAGTAGAGTAAATAGAATTTTCTTCTTTAGTAATTATATTTTTAACCAATCTCTCAATTCTTTTTAAACGTTCATCTAAAATTAATGTATTGTTATGTAAGATTTCTGTACTGTTAACAAAACCATTTAACATTTTAGAAACCAAAGTTATTTTCCTATCTATTATTATTTGGTTGCTTTTTAACTGAGAAATGAGGGAATCATATCGGATTACGTCACTGTGATCTAAATTACCTGTAACAATTTTAATCATAGACCCAAGTGGATCGATTAGTGCCCGCTTAAATCTTTTAGCTGGTACAAGTTGCTGGAATTTTTCGATAGTTCTATTCTTTAAATAATCTGTTTGAGTGCGAATGCCTAAGAACTCATGGCTGTAAGGTTTGTTAACATCTACCAATTTACTGAATTCATTATATTTAATTAAACTTAATTCTAGATCATTACCTAAACTATCTAAATTTAAAAGTTTTATAATTAACCACTTATCTACTTGTTTAAACGCCTGTCCTTGTTTTACGGGAAGGATACCGGGGTTTTTCTCAACCTTTTGAAGTTGAAGGGACCATGTTATTTGCGCTACTGCCAATAGCGGGATGCACCACCTGCGGAGGACGTTTAATATTTTTAACGGGGACTTTTGTGAAGGCGTGCCCTTCAGTAAATTCTCTAAAATCCACTACAGCATTACCAGAATGATAATAAGCAAGAATTTTAACTCTTTGTTCCGATCGAGGCGCTAACTCTAATACATATTTATTTTTATCGCGCATAATTGGTATCACCGTAGTTTTAGTTCTCAGGATCTCATTTTTTAAATCTATTACTGCCTCTACACTATGTAGAATATCATTGCCTAGTAGACCGTCGAAGCTAGGGTCGACTTCATTTATATGAAATTTATGAATTTCATTAGTATTAAAAAACGGAAGTGCTGGAATCGAAAGTACCAGTTCGTGTTGACTAGTACTATGAGTGCTTCTAACTTCAAATGGGTCGTGATAAATATATTCGTTAAAATAGTAATAAGCCTTTTCCGGGTTAATAAATGATTTAGTACTACCTGTGTCTATCATAAATTTGGCATCTATTTCTGGAATATATATGTACGGTAATTTAATGCATAAATCGCAATTCAAATTTATTATATTCTCTATGTTCTCCGAGGCCATTAATTGAAAATCGTCATTATTTTCCGCTAAAATTTCCTTATTAATTTCTTCCGAATGATTCTCGTCTTGATTTTCGATAAAAGAGGGATAATCGTAATACTGATCATATTCATCGTTACATTGGTAGTCGCAGAGAAACTGACTGTTATCGTTGTGGTCAAGGTCAAGCTCATTTAATTTAAATCCTTTTATATAGACCTTGGCCGGAGGCGCAGTACGCATTGTGACGTCACTAGATTGAGTTTGAGGTTCCCGAATATCGACTGACTGTAAAGGTCTATTGAACGATTGGTTCTGGTTACCAAATGGTTGTAAAGGTTTATTATTTATTTGCTGTTGATTTCCAAGCTGTTGAGGGCGCATCCCAAATTGTAGCGGACGCATCTCAAATTGTTGCGGGCGGTAACCATATGTTTGACCTTGAGATCCAAATTGTGGAGGACGTGTCCCAAATTGTTGACCTTGGGGGTTACCGAAATATAATTTGGGTTGTGTATTTGATTGCGTAAAAATAGGTTTATTATTATTAATAGGGGTATTATAATTATTTGTGCCGAATTTAAAAGTTGGTGTATTATTTGGTACAACTTGCTTACTGGAGGACGTCAGCAGTATTTTATTTCGGGCATTATATTGGTCATGGAAATTAACCTCTTCTAATACAAAAGATAAAGCCTGTTCCAAAGTGGACGGCGCTTTTAATCTCACAATACGCACCATATTTTCTGGTAGATTATAAAGAAACACGTTTAATGACGTGTTATTATAAATAGTTATTTTACTTTCCCGCATACCACTCGATAATCTACTAACTTTTGATATTAAGATACTACGCACCGATTGAATACGATTGCAAAAATCCAAAAATGATTCACCATTTCTTATGCGCAAAGTTTCCAATTCAATAGCTAAACACTCTTCACTTCTCGGGTCTCCAAAATGCTGTATTAGCAACTCTTTAAATTCTTCCCATGTAACAATATCCTCGCGCTCACTGATAAGCGCGGCTGCATTCCCCGCTAATCTACTCGTTATAGCATTCATTACATACAAGTTTTGCTCGTCACTTCCCCTGTATTTATTTATAATATATTCACTTTTACGAATAAAAAGATTTAAATGACGCTTATCGCCATCAAACACCTGAATAATTTTAATCATTTCGTTTGGAATCATGATAATTTTTACTTCATCTACCATTTTTAATACTATAATATATATTCTAACACACAATAATAGTCTAAAATACAAAGAAAATACTAAGCAAAAAGTATAATAGAGTTCCTTTAAACACTTTTTAGCACAATAATGCAGTTCAATTAATCAAATAAAACTTTAGAAATTTAGTTCAGACACACAACAATATTTCAATATATTTTTTTTAAAAATGTAAATCACTTTAAATAACTTATTCTATTACTAAACTAGCCTTACAGATTTTATGCAAAACCAGATAACGTTATAACGCGAGACTTCTAATCGCAAAATAACAAACAAAGGAAATGGGAAAGGAAGGTGAAAATTTGGACTCACCAGCTCGCCTTTCTCATTTTCAGCTCCAAGTCCAACTTGACAAATTTCTTTGGTTCGTAGAATCAATCACCACAGCTGCTCAGGGCCACCCGAACGCGTAACACGAAAAAGTTTTATTTCGGAAACAACGCGAAGGACAGCGCAGCTCTATTCGGCGATCGTACCGGCTGCGCCAGTCAAATTATGGGGAGCGTTAAATAATAAAAAATAGGAATACGTGTGAGCAGAAGCGCATGCTCTAATGTAATGCCTTCAAAACTAGCCTATGGTTACATGGACTTACTGCTACTTAAAATGCTAAATTGACAAAAATGCGAGAACCGTCTCGAAGGGCCACCCTAAACTGCAATCGTGCATTTTATGCTCTCACGGTGATCACTCGTTGCGGTTCAGGTTGCATAACTAGGTAGGTAGGTAGGTCTACTTTCCCACTAGAATGTTTGTACTTTTGATCTGTCAACTGATTTACCGCTATTGCTTTGTTTACGTTTAGTTGTGCCGATTTCTCAGTATTGTAGGTATATTAACTAAGTACCTAACTACCCACAGTTATGAAATCGTAATTAAAAATAAGTTATTGACTAATTTTAAATTATATACAACATTATTTTTAGTATATGCGAAACCTGAATATAGTTTGTTCAGAATAAGTAACTGAATCGATTCCAATAGTTTTTACACCATGTTATATTTTGTCCCAAAAATATTAATAAAAGGTTACGAGTTGGACACTTATACGAAATCATACGGCGCGCAACAAGGTCACGGCAGGTCAAAGCGACAGTACCTACGTGCGGCGTAGTTTGTGCCGCTCCGTGGCGGTTTATTTTATCTTTTGTTATTATAAATAATGCTGCTCTGTATCTTAAATACATTTCTATATTTGATAGGAAAACCATTGTTGAATAATTTTATTGACTATTATGAGATCTTTGACAGGGCTGGGCTTTAAACTAATGAATTTGTGATAGTACAAATTAGAGAGGCCTGACAAACCCTGTACCCAGAAAATAAAAGTAAAAAATATAACTTCTCGACCCTTGCCAATTTATAGGTACTGAATTAAAATTTAGCTAAAAGTGACAACCCTATGACAGTAGGCAATTATATCGCGAATTGGGCCGGAGATAACCTACTTCCCCTCTATTTACTTTGGTATAACTGCTCGTGATTGTACACGTTTCGTATAAACAATTAAACTATGTACATTTCCACTTAATTATACATTACACTCAATTGCAATAAAACACACCGCATAATAATTACATCGAAACGCGACGTCAATAAACACACGTCACATGTGATACACATAGGTGCATGTTAACATGGCATGTAGTAATGAAGGCCAACCTAGTTAGTGGGCACGCCAGCCGGAACAATTGCATCTTCGCACCGACCGATACGCCAGATGATACGCTCCGCTGTTGCAGTTTACATGCACTGCAATGTACGGTACAATACTGGTATTAAAAAATATGAAACTGGTTTTAAAATTATTTCATATTGGTAGAGCTTTATTTTAATGAAGTCCTTTTCGACCATTTTAAGTACATATTTACTGCAGATTATTTATCAAACAAGAGGATTAACGTTTCGCAGACTTAAATAATAATTGTACATTTAAATCTCGTTCAATGAGATAAATCGTACTTTACGTTCATTTATGTACGATTTATATGAATATCGACGATAAATTGAATTAAAGTGGATTTAAAAGCTTTACAGTATTTTCAATCACTTGTTTAAATTCCGTAAGTGAATAGAAATTTTAGTTAAAATTAAAAAATCTGATAAAATAGTCCATTCAAATTGAATGTACATTACTGTGATTCAGACGGCCATTTTAAATTACCTTATGTTATTTTTTATATTTGTTTACCATTCTGAACGAATATTTACATATTCGTCGTCAGAAAAGCTGCTTTCATAAAATCTGTCACAAACAAGAATAATCAATTTTTCATAACTAATAACAACCAGAATAAAAATAAACAAATAACAAATTGTAAGGCGCGTCGCCCACACGACCAACAGTCGAGGCGCAGTCGAGGCGCGGGCGCATTAGGCGCGTCGCCCACAAGATCAACAGTCGAGGTGCAGTTGAGGCGCAGGCACATAAGAGGCACGCCGCAACGAGATTTTCTTTACAAATGTCGTGTGGGCGACGCGCCTAACGCGCCCGCGCTCCGACTGCGCCTCGACTGTTGGTCGTGTGGGCGCCGCGCCTTACATCTATAAAATAAAATAGACAAAATAATATATTTCTAACCCTCCTACTGCAACAGTAAATAACAAACCCAATACGAATCTAAATCGAAACATCTTCAACTGTCAATAAGACAGTATTGCATACAATATTGTGTACTTAAAAATCCAGTACGCCCGTTTTATTTACATTCTACAGTACATGTGATTTAACACAATATATCCGACCGGATTGCGGGGTCCCGTGCGGAATCAATTTTGTTCGCTCACTCAAGCGTTTTAACTTTATCGGGTTACTGTAGGTAGTCTACTTGGTTCGTAGTACCTAAGTTTAGAAGAATGCATTAAGTGGAAGAATTTGAGGTATATTGGTGGGGTATTCTTTTTATTATATTGAGGGAGGTTGGAAGATTTTGCTGCGCAGATTTTGAATTGAGTGAAACATGGTTTCAGACGAGAATTTCTGAGCCAGTCTTTGTTTTTTTTGAGCTGAATTTTATATTTTTTTAATTGCGTTGCCCCACACTAAGAATTTCTCTTGCATCGTAGGTGCGTTCACAATCATTTAATACGCAAACAGCCAAAACCGAAACAACTATCTGTAGGTCATGCAAATATTTGTTCCGTGCGGGGATCGAACTCGTGACACGCAGTGCATCTGTCGATCGCTCAGCCACTGCGCCAACCGTGCCGTCATTTATCCTGTACTGTTCCACTGCTGTACAAAGGCCCCCCTCAATGCCTAGCCTGTTTAGTCTTAAATTTCGGTATACGTCCTATGCTTTCAGATTACGTGAAAGCAGATCCCAAAATATTACCTATTAGTTCTTGAATAAAACACATATCTTTTCTTTCATAACAAAGAAGACCAAAATTTTCAGTAACACACACTAGCAATAATTTTCTACAACACTACACGCAAGCACAAATAAACAACTAAACTAGACATACGAATAAAACTAAAACCCTACAAATATACTCCAGCAAAATCCACCCAGATACAAGCCAGGTCAAAACAATTTTGTCTGGACGCAGTAAGATCGGCCATGATTCTATTATAAGGCCCGCTAAGCAAATTTTCAGAGAGAACAGAAATTCGTAAATTCCCGAGCAGAAATCCGCAGCATCACGGGGCCGAGTTTACTGGATTAGAGACACATATTTTGGTGTAGGGTGATGTCGGTCTTAATAATTTGATGGGTGATGACAGTCAGATATTTTGGGAACTATGTTTTTATAGTGTACTAGCTTTTGCCCGCGGCTTCGCTCGCGTTAAATTCGGGGTAACACAGTTCCCCTTTCCTGAATTGCAGGTACCTGCTACCTGTAGTTGTTTCCCTTGCGCCTAATTGATTTGTAATAGCAAAGCTAAGTTTTCCCTTTACTTACCTCTTTCTCCCTAATATCCCACTTTGTTTATTAAAAATTAGCCTATTTCCGTCTCCTGGGTCCCAACTATCTCTGTACCAAAATTCATCAAAATCGGTTTAGCCATTAAGGCGTGAAGACGTAACAAACAAACAAATAAACAAACTCACTTTCGCTTTTATAATATTAGTAAGGACTAGCTCATGTCCGCGATTTCGCCCGCATGGTTATCGGTAAAAGACCCTCGGAACTGGGATACATATATCCCAGTTCCTATATTTGTTAAACCAGGTTTTAAAATATATTTGTGTGCTAAATTACATTCAAATGATTGATAAATCATTTATTTGATGCAATAAAACAAACAATACAGGAATTAACACAATAAATATCAACCAAATAAAAAAAAATATCTACATTAAAAAAAAATAAGATTTACCCATAAACATTCAGACACATCACATGTATACATTTATAATAACGGTCGCCAACTACTGGGCGGTGTGTGTCTCACGGTTGCATTAAATAGGAATCCAGCTCAGCATAATGCCAGATAGACTACCTTTTTCTTTGCGGTGGGAAATCATCAAATAACTTCCCCAGCTCTGGGCGGAGCGGGGGTGAGTGTCAGACTTATACTACTTGTAATCTAAGAATAAGAATAAGAATAAGAATAATTTATTTGCCAGAATGTAGGTGTACAAGTAGTATGTATGATCTTAACATTAATGTGGCCCATTTACATTCTACCATTAAATGTGGTGTGCAAATATTTACCTAATTTAAGAATGGATAAAATTATTGTCTATCTATCTAGCGTGGTGATTAACGCTTTCTCTGTTTGAGACGAGGCCTTTGTCCAGCAGTGGGACAGTTACATGCTGGTCTTATTAAGTAGAATTTAGTCACATCTTTGTTTGATGAGGATAAGGAGGAGCTACAAAAATCACTGCGATGTTTACAAGCTATTTGCTAACCTTTCTTTCTGCTCTGCTTGTAGATTTTTGTATCTATTCTTCGTACATCACTTAATGTTGTCGTATAGTGCTTTCAAAAACAAAGCTTAAACAAAACTCCTTAAAAACAACACAGCTCTCACAAAGAACATGTACATCCATAAAACAGCACTTACACGTTATAATAAAAATTACATCGTCACACGACAAAACAATAACCCTATCCTGCGTATCAAGGCAAGACAAAAACAAATGTAATATAACTCCGACATTAGCGACATAATAATAAAACCGTTTTTTCTGTGCAACACAGTCTGATTCTCGTTTCCTTTATTAGCAGACATCCGAAGCTTTACAGTGACGACCTTTTTATTTCCGGCTATCCCTCCCGAGGCGGCGTTTTTGCTATATTTTTTTAAACACACCTCGCTCCCCGTAAAATAATTTTCCACGTAAACATTTTAGGGTTAATAAAGATGCGGTTGCGTTCGGAAGGTTGACATAATTATATGCTGGTGTTATAGGATGGGGTGCTGTTTTTTTTAATATGGCGGTTCAAGAAACTTTTTTTAAACTTGGAACACGTGTAAGAACAATGCATATTTAAAAATAAATGTCAATACGTCCTTTTTTTTTTTTTGAAAACTTTCCCCTAATCTATTAATTTCTCCGGTATCGTGGATGCGATAAAACATTCAAACTCACATAAATTAACAGTTAGACCCGGAACAACAAGTAGGCCATACACATATTTGTTTCGGGCGGGGATCGAAACCGCAACACGCAACGCAGCAGTCGATCGCACAGCCACTTCGCCAACCGTATCGTCATGTTTCATCTTAAATTGTTCATGCTATTTTGTGCATCCTATATTGTTCATCCCATGTTGATCATCCTATATTTTTCATGCTATATTCTTTCTTCGCTTATTCAAGCTATAGCGTATACTCAAAGCTAAACTAACTTAAATTATAGAGGTCACCATAAACACCTTACTAACAGTCCCTCATAAACGCAATGTCTTCATCCCTTCATCATAACATCATTATCGTACACCATTATTGTTATTAGTTGCCCCTCGCCCCTCTTCTCAACCCCTTCCCCTCTGCCATCTTACGAGGTGCGAGTAATCTCACTGCAGGAACTATGGGTGCAAAAGGTGCCTTTGGGAGGTCCATAAGGGTATCAAGTTAACAGACAATGTTCACGGTAACTGATACCTTTGTGTCGATTTTGTGTGCCAATTAACTAACTAAATTATTGGTTCAGTTAACGGCTGGTAAACAATAAACTATTGATGAAAAAAGACTTAACTTTTTTTTACAATAAAACGTTTCCCAAACCTTGGATTTCTCCTGTATCATTGGTGCGTTTACAAACATTTAAACTCACATTACACAAACGGCCAGACCCGAAAAAATTACCTGTAGGTACCAAATATTTCGTTCGTGCGGGGATCGAACCCATGACACGCAGCGCAGCAGTTGATCGCTCAGCCACTATTAAAATGAAGGTGGTTGGTACCCTTGCCGAGGAGCTCGTGGCTAAATAATAGCAGCCGCTCGGGTCGATCTTTAGGTTAAGCTGCGCTTGCCTAGGTTGGTCTGTGGATGGGTGACCACCAATAACATACCGAGTTTCCTCCGTGCCTCGGAAAGCACGTTAAGCCGTTGGTCCCGGCTGTCATTTGTAGATCTTTGACAGTCGTTACAGGTAGTCAGTGTTCCGAAAGTCTGACAGCCAGTCTTACCAAGGGGTATCGCATTACCCAGTACTAACTGGGATGTGGAGGTCAGATAGGCAGTCGCTCCATGTAAAATACTGATATTCAGCTGCATCCGGTAAGACTGGAAGCCGACCCCAACATAGTTGGGAAAAGGCTAGGCTGATGATGGTCGGCACCCTTGCCGGGACTGCGGGTTCTTCGAAAGGGATACAGCGGCCCCGATACACAAAGACCAAAATGAAAGAACATGGATGGGTTTAGTCTTTAAACGCTTGACAAGGGAGTGTCTGCTTTGCCTAGAAAATTAATTGATGATGCCACCCGAAAAAAAAATACAGTGCCCCTTTTATCGCTAAAAACTTAAGTTAGAAAAAAGAACTTCTTTCCAGATACGTCTAAAGAATAATCCATGTTCTCTCAATTGCCTATGCCGTGCACTACGCAAGTTCGAAAGCCTACTTTGACAGCGGATTATCTAATGGTACTCTAAAGTACCCGAAGTAACTTTACACTACTTACACGATTGCAGTTTGAGATTCTGATGTTCTTTTCTTGAATACGTTGAACAGTGATAGTGGCTGGTTTGAAACTATTTTGAATTCTTTAACTTATTCTATTGCTTGAAACAACTTAACTTTAAGAAATATTTGACGTGGAGTTTGGTAAGTGTTTCTTTTGTTGTTGGATATAAAACTGATTTTAAAGAAGATTTTTACGAAAAAGAAAGAATTAAAACGAAAGAAATATAATTAAGGAAAAAAACAATAAATTAATTTAATAAAATAGATTTACACAAATTTGCAAAAATAATCACTATGTTTTTGTTTTATAAATATTTTTTGTGGTATTTTTTTTAAACAATCTCAGTAAAAACAAATGAAAGTGTTCAAAAACAACTTATTGTTTTTACACAAAACACAAATCTTCTCAGACCACCTTAATAAAAGGGCGACTATATTCTATAAAAGGCCCTTAAATTATCATCTTCAATGAAGAAGAAATGCTGACTGAACATAACCAAATGCTTCGGGACGCAGCAGAAAATGGACCATAACTCTAAAATCTTGCGGCATTTCATTGCCTTCATAAAAGTCTTTACGTAAAACGCGTAGGTACGTACTGTAATACTAACGCTCCCTTGAAGTGACAATGAGTAGTGATGTCCTTAGATTTCAGTGAAACGATTCGATAAAACATCATTTTTTAAACTATTCCGTTGGTCTCGCTGTCGCAAGTGCGACTGGTGAGTACGGGGTTTTGAGTTCGATTCTTAAGTCGGGGAAAAAGTGTTATTGGGTTTTTCCATTTGGAATTTCACAGTAGCAGCCCGGACTTTAGAGATGTCAGCAAAGCAGAGGGGCTTGCCAGAGCCTCCGCCTGCCGGGGTTGCGGGTTGTTCGAAAGAGATACCGCGGCCCCGGAACGTAAAGGGCAATAGAAGGAACATGGGTGGGTTTTAGTCAGTACAAGTCTGACATGCCCCCCCGCTCCGCCCAGAGCGGGGGAAGTCATAGGATGATTTCACACCCGAAAAAAAAAAAAAAAAAAGCCTGGTCTTTGGAAGTTGGCAGTGAGAGACCCCCGTGCCTCCCAAAGCCCGTTAAACCGTTGGTCCTGCGTCTGATCTCCGGTCGCGTCGGATTGCCGTCCCATCGGACTATGAGGACTACTACTACTATGCTACTACTACTATGGGGAACAGAGAGTGCACCTGTGAACTATAATATCTCCCGCGCAGATAGTTAATTTCCGCTGAGATTGGCCGAAAACGACCAGGAGGACTATATAATTATATTTTAACCATACTGCCTTCAAACTTTCACCTACCATGTGAATGCGGCTAGTTAGATGTACTCATGACATGATAACTAATAGAGAAGTATGGAAGAAGAAAATATGCTGCACTAGCCTCAAATAATGATTCATGACCTACTCAAATGAAGAAGGGAATTAAAATCTATAGGTTACTTCCCCTTTGACCATTGAGTCAGTCAGTCGTTTGGCGCAGCCGTGAGACACAAAATAATTATCTCCTTTTTGTATTTAGATTTCAGGGCCCATTCTTGAAAAGAAAGTATGAAAAATTTGTTTGTAGAATAGGTTTATATATTTATGTTTTATTTAACTTAAAAGTCGTGTTTGAAGAAGTCAAATACCTGTTTGTTTAACAGTTGAAGTTTGTAAGTCAGCTTGTAAACTGAGTTTCTCTCTGTTTTGTATACTTTTTGTATGATGGATGTACAAAATAATAAAAACAGCGGTTATACAGCTTATTACATGATTCACAAACCTCAACTTTAGTATCATTTGTTCTTTTGCTAAATTATACTTTTTCTCCAACATAGGTAAGTCTTACTAAGATTTTTTTTTATTTCTGAAATACTTATTTATAATTTTCTTATGATAATTTGGAGTAAAATGTGTATTATAAGTAATAAATAAAACAGAAAAAAATTTGTAAATAAACAAAAATGTAGTTTATAAAAACTATGTTGAAAACAACAACAATAGATCTTTAAATAGATGATAAATATCTATAAATGCATAGTAGCAAATATATAATAATAATAAATAATTTAAAATGTTAAAGTATTATCACCCCTTTTT
Source organism: Ochropleura plecta (assembly GCA_905475445.1). Taxonomy (NCBI): domain Eukaryota; kingdom Metazoa; phylum Arthropoda; class Insecta; order Lepidoptera; family Noctuidae; genus Ochropleura; species Ochropleura plecta. The sequence goes on from FR997728.1 coordinate 2,945,694, forward strand.
TTGGTAGGGGTTCAAAAAAAGGAATAAAAATAACAAAAATATTTAAATTTATTTCAATATTAAATATTTTTTTAACTCGTAATTGTTCTCTTGAACGTTAACCGGTAAATCACAGAGGACACTAATGAAAGTGGTGTTTTATTGAATAAATGTTGAATGTGCATAGATAGCGGGAGGAGCTAGACAAAACCAACGAGTAAGCAGTAGGATAATGTCGGCTAACAGCACCAGTATATATGGGTCCCCTACGGTAGCATACACAAACACAGGTGCACAAGACGCAAAATCGATACTTTACCAGCATTATCGCTCACTAAGCTTTTTTCCAACTAACCGAGTGCAGCTGAATACCATTTTTAAATGGAGCCACTACCTATCTGATCTCCATAATGCAGTCAGTGATGGGTAATACGACAACACGGTTGGCGAAATGGCTAAGCGTTTGACTACTGCTCTACGTGTCGCGGGTTCGATCCCCGCACGGAACAAATATTTGTTAGCCTACAAATAGTTGTTTCGGGGTTGACTGTTTATGTATGTGAGTTTAAATGTTTGTAAACGCACCCACGATACAGGAGAAATTCCAAGTGTGGGGCAATGTTATTAAAAAAAGTATAAACTAGCGGACCCGACAGACGTTGCCCTGTCTACACGTCTTTAATTTGAAAATTTCAAACTTTTTTTAATAAGCTAATAAGCTGTCTAATTTGACACTGCGATGGTAGCGCCGTCTGTCGGATCCAATGTAAAACATTCCAAAATCAACAACTACTAATAAATTAAAAATTAATTAAAAAAACATTGTCCAGCGGACAAAATTGTGAATCTAAACCATTCCCAGATCCCCTTGAACACACACAAAAAAAATCATCAAAATCGGTCCAGTCGTTTGAGAGAAGTTCAGTGACATACACACTCACAGAAGAATTATATATATAAAGATTTTCCCAGCCCTACTGAAAATCAATTTCACAACGAGTTATTGGCTGTAATTGTACGTATCCAAAGAGAACGTAAAGTTTGTCGAACGCCTGTGATTGCTACATAAAACGGCTCACTAAAAGCCTTAAAGGTAACATTTCTTTGGATGGAAATCTTCAAAACGATTCTACCTTTGTATAGATTTAAATGGTGGCTGTTTGTAGGACTGTGTTAAAGGCGATTAGGTTTTGAACACTAATGAAGTGAAAGTAATTGAAAAATGATTGGAAGCTAGGAAAATTACAAAGTACCTATTTCTGTAGAGCATTTTTTCATCAACAAATTTCCCTACTCTGGGCATTGGAGTTTCAAACTTTTCTTTAACTAACTAAAACCCACCTATGTTTTATTTTTGCTCTTTATGTTCCGGGATCGGGGTATCTCTTTCGGAAAACCCACAACCCCAGCAGGCGGTAGACCTGGCAGGCCCCTCTGATTTTCTTAGACCTGGATATATATTTTTACATATATGACAAAATGTGGCTGTTCTTGCTAGTTAATAAATACTCTGTCTAACCCGATGGCCAAGGCTTGATATTTTGTTATGACCCTAATACCAAGTAGTAAGTCCTGTTAATGATTAAAATCACAGTAGTGACATTTATAAATCTGTTCTAATTAATTCATTTTTAAGTGTTGTTTGTTCTTCTGGGTTAAGCTTTCCGTTCTACATAAAATTTATTGTTACAAATTGTGTGTATATTTATCTCAATTTTGTGAGCAATAAAAACGATTACATCGATTGGATTCTTTCAGATGTGCGGTTAAATTAGCCTTACACTTTTTGGCGAATGGGAAATCATCAAATAACTTCCCCCGCTCTGGGCGGAACGAAGGGGAGTGTCAGCTTGTACTGACTAAAACCCACCCATATTCCTTCTTTTGCTTTTTATGTCCCGGGGCCGTGGTATCTTTTTCGAACAACCGACAACTCCGGCAGGATTAGCCTTACACTTCACAGTTAGATTAGCAAGAAGACCATAATACACAAATAGAGAGAGAGTAAAGATAAGTCTTAAAATCAGATAACGCTTACGATAACAGCCCGCCCGGTGGTGCTTGACGGATAGTTGACGTAAATAATGGCGGTTCTTGAGAGGTTAACATAACATAACGCCTACGTTCTTTAAATAAGCAAACGCGTGGTGCTTTTAATAAATACATCGCTAAGTATTTCCAATTATGTACCACCATCCTGTATAACGAGAAAGTTTTTAGGCTTCTCATAAATGGAACACGGTTAGTTCGAAAGAGGCGGTTCTTTGGCTTCCCACGTTGCGTTGAGGTCCGAACTTAGTTTTCTTGTTCATCGACATAATGCATGTTATGATGTAGTTTGTGGGATATTTCAAATTGAAAGTAAACGTAACTTTATTTAAATCGAATTAAGGTTGGTAATTCTAAAGCCTCTATTGGGGTTACTAAGCGATATATCCTGAGGAAAGCAAACACGTTTAAGACATATTTTTCAACAGCATATGAAAATCAAATAGTTGACATCAGGTTTTTTTTGCAAAAAATGTTTTTATTTCCGCCTTTTTAGTTTTGGTGTAATGGTATTTCCCACAAATTCATTTTCCATTGTTACAAAAATTTATAAGCCTATCATCCATGACCATGATACGAAAAAATATGTTTTACAGAAGATACCTCACTAACTACCAAAGCAACATAGATTATATTGATATGCAACCCTTTCAGGAGTAGGTATACCTTTTCGATTAAAAACATATTTTTGAAAATCGGGCCACAAATGACGAACAAATATAAAAAATGGAGAACCTCCTTCTTTTTTAAGTCGGTTAAAAAATTCAAACCCTAAATGAAAATCAACCCGAACCAACAGTGCCGCCACAATCAAATCGCTATATTGAAATCTTGTACCACAAACTAAGATCCGGGATCCCGAATAAGGTCGGCAGTTGGATCCACTCTGGCTGGATTACCATAATTGATATTAATGTACTTGGAAGGTTTAATTATACCGGACAAAGTAAGATGCGAGCAATCGTAAATTCTGTTGAGCACTACTTGGAGTATTTCGCACGTCCCTAAACGGCTTTTATTTTAGTTTGTATTGCGTTACAAGGCTTTGAGATAAAAAAAAAAACAGATTGATTTGGTTGTAATTAGTTGGATAGGATTTTGTTTGTTTATTTTTTTTTTTAGGAATTTCAGTAGTAATCTTGAGTCTGAATTTATACTCGATTGATTATACTGAAAAGGATGAGCATAAGGGATCTGCTTTACTCCCAATAAAAGATACTTCAGTTATTAAGCCATTTATTTTAAATAATCTCCATCCTAGAGATTTTTATTTTCTTCATCTTTGAAAATCCTAATGTGTGAATTGAATTATAAAACCCATCACGGAGCCTATGATTATCACACGGCGTTCAATCAATTCAGCTGAACACAGTTCACTGCTGGACCTGTCCCAAGTTTCAAAAATGGCTTTAATAAAAAAAAAACGAGAAATGATAGATTGGATTCAAGCATGTCAGCTGCAAACTACATTATTCTCAATTTGTTATACTCCTGCATAGTGCTAGTCATTCAATTTTCTAGCAAATTTTGATTAAAATGTTAAAAAACCACACATATATCCAAAGCTTCCCTCGAAACAAAATGATTCTAAACATTTTTATATATTTCTTACACCGAAAAAGAGTAAACACATGAGCACACTAACTTTATAAAAAAATAATACTGTAATGTAGATAAATAGTAGTGTAGTATGAATTCACTCTATTTCTTGTATCTGAAGCCCAAGATAAAGAATTACTCAAGACCCACGTTATATTTCAGCCCTTAAATCAAATTTATGAAGACATAAGTTTTTTCTTCTCGCCCTCAGACACTCTCGGGGGTCAACACTTAGTTAATTTCTTGGAAATAAATGACAAAAGTGAGGTTAAGTGTGCGCGTCAGCTTTTGTTTTTAATATTCTTATCACAAGTGATTCGAAGTGAGTTTAAAAAAAGAAAACAATATTTGTAATGACTTAGGTTTATCACTGAAATTGCAATTACTAAAAAAATACTTGGAAAACGCAATTTTAGTTGTAGAAAGTATCCTTACTAATATTATAAAAGCGAAAGTGAGTTTGTTTGTTTATTTGTTACCTCTTCACGCTTTAATGGCTACACCGATTTTGATGAATTTTGGTACAGAGATAGTTGGGAACCAGGAGACGGACATAGGCTAATCTTTTTTTAAGAAAAAGTGGGATGTGAGGGAGAAAGAGGGAAGAAAAGGGAAAACTTAGCGTTGCTATTACAAATCAATAAGGCGCAAGGGGCACTGTGTTACCCCGAATTTAACGCGAGCGAAGCCGCGGGCAAAAGCTAGTTTATTATATTTTTGCATTCTCAACCGAAGTACTCAAATATGATATTACTAGCTGCGCAATTGCGCATGTCATTTGCGTGTTGAATATATCGTTATGAATTACTTTTATAATATTAGTAGGATTTGCTTTATCATGTAGACAAAATAATGGTAAGAAAAGATACCCTTAACGTAGCCGAAAAGCACGAATTTTCGTCGTCATTGCAAACATTCTTTTGTTCTAGAACTTCTAGATACGGAGTTAATCGGGGTCAAAGTTCCCACTATTTCACATGTTTTTTTCTGTTAACATTTTAATGTTATAAATTTACTTTAAATACGTCTCAGACCCCTTACCACAACAATGTTTTAAGCGTGTACAGACAGCACAATGTTTTAAGCGTGTAACATTGAGTTCTACCATAGAAAGCAATTTTAATAATAAGTAACAAATATTAAAACTTCTTTATTTTGTTTTATTTACACAATAAATGAATATATTATTAATACGTAGACATATTTAATACATAATAATATTTTGTAATAATAAAGTTTTCCTTACTAAAGGTAAAGTGGTCTAGCAGACCTCACGTTGGTACTTATGTAACAAAAATGGCATGTCGGTACTTAAAGGTTAAACCCCAAAAATATAATGTCGTTTCCCATCAATTTTTATTTACGTAGAGTTACTTAGTTTGACGTAATGTTAGTTTAAATCCTGTATATTACGGAAAATAGTATTGAATTATTTTTTATGGTAGTTTTAATTTACTAGCTTTAGTTTAAGTTCATACTTACACTATGTGATCGCCTGGCCTATAATAAAGATTTTGATTTGATTTAATGCTAAAACGACTAGTTTAAATATAAAACAAATTATCACATGACAACATAGTAGCTCCACTACACCCCACGTCACCAAAACCAATCCCAAACTAACGTCAAACGAAAAAATCAAACAGAAAAATTCAATAAAACTTACTTTTAAACAATACAGAGTGAACAGCAAACTAAAGGGAATTGGGCGAGTTTTCCCGATGGCCACGTATCGCGCGGCCGTCACGTCCGTCGGCAACAATTAAATCTTTCTGCAACCATGTGAGGCACGAATCCGCACGGATCCAACCGACATGGCATCCATGATAAAATTCCACGCGGTTACACCTACGATTTGAGGCAGCATAATGAAGTGGCGAAGCTTTTATTTTTGTTTATGACAGTGTTTTTTTCTTTACGTTGTGTTTCTTTGCGAGCTATGACTAGTGTTTAAAGTGGTGTTTGTTTGAATTATACCTTATACTAAATATTTCCTAAAATTTCTAGCTGCTGTCAATTTATTCGTATACTAGTTTTTGCCCGCGCCTTCGCTCGCGTTAAATTCGGGATAACACAGTTCCCCTTTCCTGATTTGCAGGTACCTGCTACCTGTAGTTTTTGACCTTGCGTCTTATTGATTGTAATAGCAATGCTAAGTTTTCCCTTTTCTTCCCTCTTTCTTCCTTATTTCCCAGCCTATGTCCGTCTCCAGGGTCCCAACTATCTCTGTACCAAAATTCATCAAAATCGGTTTAGCCATTAAGGCGTGAAGACGTAACAAATAAAAAAACTCACTTTCGCTTTTATAATATTAGTAAGGATTTACCCCTTACTCTGGGCGGAGCAGGGATTCGTCTGACTTTTACTGACTAAAACCCACCCATATTCCTTTTCTTTGTGTTTCGGAGCCGCAGAATCTCTTTCGAACAACCCGCAACACCTGCAAGTGGTGGCCTTGGCAGTCCACTCTGCTTTGCTGGCATTTCTTTGAGATGCGCGTGGATTACGAACGCGCTATCGCCACCACAAAGAATGTACCTTATATCAACACTTGTTTTATTTCGACAACTACAACAAATTGTTTTAATTATGTTTTTCTTCTTGTATTATTTTTCGTATTTTCACACAACGCAGTCCTGGGGTCATGTCCTCGTATAATAGCACTAATGTGCCACAGGGGATATCTGAGTAAACGAAACACTGCACCGATATACGACTCGTGTTTGTTTATACTATGTTCAAACACTCAAATTTTAGTTTAGACTTGAATTACAAATATTTGTTTAAACATGGATTTGTTTTTATGGCAGTCATTCGTGTAACGCAAAGTAAATATTTTGTTTTGGCCATAATTTTCTTTCTTTGGCGATTTTATTAAATGCTAAGTACTTAATTTTGCACTGTTATTATTAATGAGTTTAATAGTTGACCAATATTTAAATAATAGTAGTTTAAATTATGAAACACAAATAAACTTTTTATTTCTTTTTTTGGTCTGACTGCTTCGTTGGTCTAGTGGTCGCAATCATTAGATCTTGAGTTCGATTCCCAGTTTGGGGAAAGTATTTGGAATTTCTCAGTAGCAGCTACGAAGTCTGGATTCGTGTCCAGTTGATGGCAATAGGCTCGTCCCCTATTACTAAGACTTATCGATATCTGACGAAATGTGGGTGTACTATTTGGTACATACCTGCCTCACCCTTCGCGGATTACAGGCGTAATGTTATGTTCTGTTAAACATGAATGAAGTATCCATGATTTTGTAAAAAATATTATGATTTAAAACAGTGTCCATGGAATTTCTTGCCCATTCTTCTCCGTAGAGATCTACGCTTTGGATTGGGCATCTACAGTACTTTCGCAAGTTATTATGTCTTGTGACTGGAACTGTAGCGGCATCTTTTTTTATTTTTACGACATTCATAAGTGGCTGTAATCGTCTTATTGAAATAAATGCTTTCAGTTTGAGTTTAACTCCGTACGCAAGTAGCACCAATAAAACTACCCAATTCCCTTTCAAACAAGAGTACTTTACTCCTCATACACTAACCCAAACTATGTATAAAGTAAGAGTTCGAAATGTGCACCCATATACCTACGTCTATATGAAAAAGGTACGGTAAAAGGTGAATTGGTTAACCCCACAAATGCCTCCGGCGAATATATGCGTCAAATAAAAATGAAGTTGATATGCGATGTCATATAAATGCGACAGACGAAAAAAAAAGTTTTATTTGCTACCTACTTTTTGCGCTGAACTGTGGAGCAAACACAGTACACGGGTAATATGACTGTAGTCATTTGTTTGTGGGATAGGAATACACATTTTGTTTTGAAAAAAACGGATAAGTTGCACTTTCGGAGACACGGTTGAGCTTTCGAGCTAACGAAACAAGTTTTCAAAGTCCTTACTAATATTATATAAGCGAAAGTGAGTTTGTTTATTACCTCTTCACGCCTTAATGGATAAACCGATTTTAATGAATTTTGGTACAAAGATAGTTGGGACCCTGGAGACGGACATAGGCTGAGAAATGAGGGAGAAAGAGTAAAGAAAAGGGAAAACTTAGCATTGCTATTACAATTAATAAGGCGCAAGGGCAAAAACTACCGGTAGCAGGTACGTGCAAATCAGGAAAGGGGAACTGTGTTACCCGAATTTAACGCAAGCAAAGCCGCGGGCAAAAGCTAGTGTATTTATAATTTTCAAACGAGTAATAAATAAATGTAAACTCACAAAAAGTCGTTTTGCAATACAAACTTTCAAGTACTATCAAGAAAAAATTAAAACAAGTTTTTAACTCCTAATTAAGTTAGCTGCAAAATGTTTCGCGAACTTGTGCCAGCAACAATGATACAAGTTTCCAAGTGGCGCTTCTTGATTTTCTAGCTTGTTGGTTTTCGTTGGAAAAAGTTTTATTACAAAACATTAATTACATTTATAATAACATACATATTTCTTTCTGTTGTTATTTTACAACTGCTTATTAATGTAGTGTCTAGAATAGATGATGGTTAGTTGTGTTTAAAAGTAGGTGAGTTTACATGTTGGATATTATTTTGAGTACTTACAAAATACAAAACTATAGTTAAGAATTAATTGGTACAAAAATTCATTGGAATATTTTTTTTTCATCATATTAACTACAATTATTTACAAACAAAAAAAAAATAATCGATTGCAATAACAATACAGTTAAGAATAAAATTGCAGATTTAACATACAGCTGCTGTCGACCAGCAACGACAATGTAACCTTCAAATATCTACTATCCAAAATCAAATCAGACAACTTCAATATCACAAAAATACATCTCCCATCAAAGTACGCTCATACTACAATTTCAAAGTCCAAAGACTAATGCCGATCCTTCAGAAACATTCTAACAGGAGAGAGCCATAATTGCTGTAATAAGCCAAGCGACAGTGATATGCAATCCTCCGCAGGGCAGGGGTTGCAAATGACCGGCCGTCTGAGGGCTAATGCCCTCAGCGCCCCCAGAGGGAGCCAGTCAACAGTGAAAATGATTCTTGTCACTTTGCTGATGTTTTGATTTTCGTATGGTGTGATGTGATGATGAAAGATTCAATGAGCGTGGCTATAGGTAAATTCGTATGACTTATCTTCAAAACTGCATGGTTACCAAAACTTTTTTGGGTCGGTCGGTTTGGGTCCAAAATGTATTTCTTAGTTCACAAACTGCTCAAAGTTTTATGATAATTATTGAATACCAGAAAATTTATTTTATTACGTACTAGCTTTTTCCCGCGGCTTTGCTCGTATTAAATTCAGGTTAACACAGTTCCCTTTTCCTGATTTGCAGGTACCCTGCTACCTGTAGTTTTTGCCCTTGCGCCTTATTGATTGTAATAGCAAAGCTAAGTTTTCCCTTTTTCTCCTCTTTCTCCTTCATTGGGTGCCAACTATCTCTATACCAATTCATCAAAATTGGTTTAGTCATTAAGTCGTGAAGACGTAACAAATAAAAAACAAACAAACTCACTTTCGCTTTTATAATATTAGTATGGATATCCATAATTTGCTGGTAAAACGTCTCTGTAACTTCTAGCTTCGTGTTTTTGAGTACACAGTGTACTGGTAGTACACTCATATTTCGCCATTTATTTTTAAGTCCCAAATGGGTACTGGAGATTATTGCCAGCATGTTGAAGAACTTAAATATTACTTTAATTTAGAATCCTAATTATAAAATACTAATGTCTACCCTTTCACATCACTCATGGAACTACCGACAACTTTTCCAAAACCTGAATCCAAATATCACAAAGGTTCTTACGCCCACAGATACACAGTAACACAATCAGAGTCGGCCGGAAGGCACTAGTTTTTTTTCCCTCTTATACGAAGGCTCGCCCGGGAAGCACTTATATATTACGTTTCCTGTCGTTTGACGTATGTCTCTATTGATATCTGAGGGCTTTTATTTTGCAGTTGCATTGTTTGTACGGATTTTCGTTGGTTTCAATTTTCATACGCTGCAGTTTTCTGTTGGAATTTGATTCGTTGGAATATTTTGAAATGTGTATTTTTTGAGAATGATATATACAAATGTGACCGCCATTGTGGGCATCCATATATTCAAGTTTTTTGTTTCAGTTTTGGTGTTCAATAAAATAAAAATTACAGATATTGAAATAAGATAAGGCGGGTCACCTAAACTGCATGTACAATAACCGCTTGCAAAAGGGACATTAACAAATTGAAAATTATTATTACTACAAAATAAAATAAAATTAAAATTACAAAATCATACATATTTTTTGATAACAAAAATATTTGAAAGATTCAAAAATATTGATCTCACATGAAATGAAACATACCAGCACGAATACACATCTCAATAACTCAGTTTCTTAGCAAGAATAACATCGTCTACCGGTTGGGTCGACCGCAATGATCGTCCCAGTTCCTGAGTAATTCAGTGCCCGGTCTACCTTTCCCTACCTTCTTGTAAAAAACCAGCTTTTCAATTTGTTCCGCCGGAAGAAAACATTCTGATGTCCGCCACTCAAGATATATTTCTTTTTATTTTTGCATTTACGGAGTCCTTCAAGCATCTTAAGATTTTTATTCGTAGACGTCTACGGCTGATGCTACGCCGTAGTTATAAATACCGGTGTAGCATGCTACGAATTCTCGTAGCGTGGCGAGAAATTATTGCTTGATTGAAGTAGTTTTATTTTTAACTTTATTGCCGAATATTATTCGAGGAAATAATTTGCTTTTTCCACAAATTACTTTAATTTTATGTACTAAGTGATATGATCAATTAACAATCACGACTTATCATGGAATATTTCATTCTTAAAAAAATATCAACATCTCTAAACGCCTCTCAGTTGACTGTTTAACACACTCCATAGTCATTTAAAAACTAAATCAACATAACTACACAACATAGATCTTTCAAGACATCTTTAAAAATACATTTCGTATCGTTCGCCGACAACATGTGGCATAATAAAACGGGTTTACCTTTAAAATATACGGTGAAGAGCGTTTCATTTCAGATGCAGCCGATATCCAATCCAGGGCGGAAACTAGCTCGCAGATTTCTTTGACATACAGGAAATCATCTTTTCAAGCACAAGATACAGTTTGTTTCGGATTTGTTATAATTTTACTTTGCTCCTCTGCCTTTGTAATTTTTAGATGGAAATTCTTTGAAATGGATTGGTTAGATAATTGGCTGGTTTGAGTTCTGTGTTTTTATTTTTTATTTTTCGTATTTGGATCAAAGAGAACTGGATTGGATTTTAGATTGTTTTTTGTTTGTATTTTGATGTGTTATTTATTTCGTAGTGGTTTTGAAGGGTGGCAGATTTTGACTAGTTTTTGCGGGTGAGTTGAAGTAAGAGAGGAAATACCCGTATTTTTTTACCCTGGCTGGGGACCTCTGTCAAGTCATCCACAGGAGTTACCCGGTTAAATATACAACACTGTTATAAGTTGTAATGCGAGATATTAAGAAAAAAAAAACCGTTTTCTATGAATGTTTGCATTCTTCTCTCGATATAAATCTGTTAAAAATGCTTATATAATTGTAACCAAGTTTAACAAGTTTGCATTGCATTTGGTTGTGTTTCTTCATAATATGCGAAAGTTTCATGAGATGATGTTGAAATTACATAATTTTTCACCAACTTCAAAAAAAAGAGGAGATCCTCAATTCAACTGAACTGTATTTTTTTGTATGTTTGTTACGTTATTTCTCCGTCGTCCATGGGCCAACTTTAAAAAATCCTTTTATAATTGAAAGGGTATACTCCCCAAAGGGCTCGATATTAATATTATCTATATTGCTTTGGAAGTTCATAAGTTATCTTAACTTAGCAATGAAAAATGAATACTCGATAAGAATCTGTTTACAACATACATTTACTAAAAAGTTGGAAAAAAATATTCAGTAAAAAAAATACTTACATAAAAAGGATTGTGTGGTTTTATGAAACCACGGTAAAAGTGTTTTTTTCACATTATAGACATTTAGACGTCCTTACTCCGTGGCAGACCGTCACGCGACATGCAACACACTCACGAAAAACTTTGAGACGATGTTATAAAAGTTTCACTTTAAATACTAAAAAGTTGGAAAATAAATTTACTTCTTTAAATCGGTAGCAGATATGTCATGTGCATACTGTATTTCTCCCCATACAGACTATATATTTACAACTAACATAACTCTATATTTACGTTCACATCTCATTCTCACGACTCACCTCACCAACAATGCACAGAGCACACGCGAAAAACAACCAATTACAATAAAATAAGTCTCACGTAACAGATTGATTGTCAAAAGTTGTTCTCGTGATACGGACGAGTTTCACGTGAGACGAGTGGTAGAATAAAATCATGTGAACGCTCCTTCGGGCCTGAGGGACCGCTTACTGGCCTAGCCAGGGTTAATGCATAAGTAATGGTGGCGTGCCGGCTTAGGCCTCGGGTACATTAGGACAGTTGGAAAGGTTTTGAATGCAGTACTCTAAATATTCATAGCTTAAAACGTTGAATTTAGAAGAGTGTGTCTTTTTTGTGTCAAAATAATGGTAATATAAATTTAAATTAGCTTCTTTGTTGTAATTATACATATCTTTTTTAAATGAGCGACAGCGTTGTTTTTTTATTCTATGGATTAGATTCGGGTTTCGTCAATTTTAAAACTGTCAAAAAACCATGCGAAGCACACCCTGGTACACAATAAATTGTTTTTACAGAGTAAGTTATTGCAAAATAAAGAATGTCGTCGGTTCCAGGTAAATTGTATCAATTAAAACACAATAATGTATCGGCATTTTAATTAGTTTACCAAAAAGGCTCTTTGCTTTATAAACCAATTTCCCGATTATATTATTTGTTACTACCTTGAAAGGAAATTCCTCTTCCTGCGACTAATATTTTTCTTTTAATTGAGTTCGTTATAGTGACCAAGGAAGTGAAATTTCCTCTTCAAGCGTCATGCGAACGTAGTTTGTGTTGACTAGTAGAGTTGGTTTTACTAGAACAAATAGTAGACCTCATCTTCTGTGCATGGCCATTTAACAACATATTAGTTATTAAAATGTATATTATGTTTACGGGTCAATCTTACTTTATTTTTGTTAATCTTTGTCTTTTAAGGGTTTGTACAGACGCCTGCACATCAAGCTACTACAATCTGTCAGATTTCTTTGATAGATTTTCGACTTTATTTCTAAAGTATTAGGTTCAAGGTTCATTGGGAAAAATTGACAGTTTCGGGTAGCTTGACCTGCTGGCGTCTGTACCTCAAAAGGAAAAAACGGAATCCTTATAGGATGACTTTGTTGTCTATCTGTCTGTCTGTCAAGACCCTTTGTCTCAGGAGGTATCGAGTTGAAAAACCATTTACTCAAGCCTATAGTTTTTTGTTTATTACCAGATCTAAATGGTCGCACAGACAGACACCAAAAGCAATTTGTTTTACAACACTCGTATTTTGAGTAAATGTATGTGAAAACATTTCACTCTCTCTAGCTCAACTATCAGCCAGTGTGTTCTACACCTTTCGTTCTAATGTAAACTAGACCTTATGAGCAACCTTTTAAGAAAATTTTCCCCGCCTGAAGTCTCGTTTCGACCATAAATGCTTTCTTCGTAGTGGTTCAATTACATTATGATAGATCGGGCGGTCTCTTACGGAATAGTCTAGTTTTTTTTTCTGAAAGTTTTGTAATTATGTCCCGTTTGTGGAACGCGTCAGTTATGGATAAAGTTTGTGATTGGGTTTCATTTTGGATGGATAGAGAAAATGAAATAATAGATAGTTTGATAAAATACGGAGTAAGAAATGTCTGGTCGGATATTTTTTTTCGTGGTACCTATAAGGTTTTACGAAAGTTATATCTGTTATCCAGTTATAGTTTTTTAGCAATGAAAATAACTGTTGTTCGTTTACTTAGAAAAAAATTTACCGTTCTTGAATCACTGATAATTTTTTTTAAATAATTATATATAATGAAACGTCTCATTAGATAAATGACGGTTTTTTATTATAATTATTTTTAACAATTAATATTTTTTTTTAAAATAAATCTTTTAATAAATTGTGATTTTTTTTCCTATAAAGTTACTTCATTGGCACAAAAACGTGATAAATCAATATTCCCTTTGCGAATCCGGCTGACAAGGCGTTAGACGATATTTATAAATCGATAAACAAAAATAAATTAATAAGTACCTGAACATACTTCGAACAAGTTCCCTCTATACCAGACAGTTCAAATATTCAATGGGGTAAAGCACCAAGTGGTTTCCGCGACACCTACATCAGGTATGAACACCTTACTTGTGCATAACTAACAACATACCGCCGCAAACTAATCCTTTTAGAAACTCCTGAAAGTTTCACTTCACACTGGGAATTTAACATCAATCTGTGTTTGGACAATGTCGCATTGAAAATGTACCGAACAACTGTTTCCTATTATTTTTCTAAATAAAGTCTAATAGGTAGATAAAAAAGGCATCCGATAACATGCACTTTATTGTAAGTAGGTATACTCCCAACAGTGAGAAGCAGATGACTCATAATATCCTGCCTTTTCTTGTTGGGGTCGACTTCTAGTCTACCCAGATGCAGCTGAGTACCAATATTTTTACATGGAACGGCTGCTTATCTGACGTCTACAACCCAGTTGTCTAAGGTCTATAAATAACAGCCGAGGCTTTGGTCTCGGTTGTCATTTATAGATCTTTAGCACGGTTAAAACTCGGTATGGAATGTGTGCTGATCCATCCACGAATAAACTTAGGTAATCATCAGATAAGTTCCTCCGCTCTGGGCGGAGCGGGGGGGAGTGCCAAACTTGTACAGACTGAAACCCACCCATATTCCTTCTATTGCCCTTTACGTTCTGGAGCCACGGTATCTCTTTCGAACAACCCGCAACACCGGCAGGCGGTGGCCCTGGCAGGCCCGTCTGCTTTACTGACATCTCTTTGAGGCGCGCTTGGAACACTAACGCGCCGTCGACACGGCCTGTCGTCAATAGACGGACGGACGGTGAGCTACCCATTGCTGTGACCGGGAGTCGTCTCGCGGCGCCCGAGGTAAGCATGGCTTGAGCTGAAGATAGCTTCGAGCCGTTCCTATTGTTAAGCCACAACCTACTAAAATATTGTATCTGCTCCACATAACTCAATTCGTACATAAGTTAGTCGATAGTCGTAAATCGGACATTCTTTGTCGTAATAGACTGTCAAAATTGGGGTAATCTACCTTTTTAATTGTTGCGGTGAAAAACTCACCAGGGACACGTAACTGCTCTCCAAATACCAACTCGGCTGGTGAACACTGCAAATCCTCTTTAAACGCTGTACGTAATCCTAGGAGAACTATGGGAAGAGAACTAACCCAATCCTTCGTACCATGAGTCATCAAAGCGGATTTGAGCGTGCGGTGTAAACGCTCAATCATGCCATTGCAGGCTGGATGGTATGCTGTCGTCCTCGCCAACTTGATTCCATAAGTGTCTGCTAGTTCTTTAAATAAGTACGACTGAAATTGTCTACCTTGATCCGTTATTATTTTCTTGGGGCAACCATACCGGGCGATCCATTCCGATGCGAACGCTTTCGCCACAGTCTCTGCTGTCATGTCAGGAAGTGGAATTACCTCCGGCCATCTGGTAAACCTGTCGATTATAGTTAGACAATACTTGAAATTTGAAGATACTGGGAGTGGGCCAATTAGGTCCATATTAAGCTCTGCGAACCGAGCATCTGGCACCTCAAATTTACCAAGAGGTGACGTGGTATGCCTTGTCACCTTTGACCTCTGACACGGAATGCATTCTCTAACCCAAGCGCGAACATCCTTCCTGAGGGAAGGCCAAACATAACGCTCACTGACCATTTTGATGGATGCCTTCGCACCAGGGTGGCTAAGGCTATGCAACGACTCGAACACGCGGCGTCTATGGGTAGCTGCTACAAAAGGTCTGGGTTTGGACAAAGAAACATCACAATAAATTTGTAAATCTGAGTTTGGTACTTGCGTTAGTTCCATTTTCAGCGAGTGGTTACCCTTTTGAAATTCCAGAAGTTCTGGATCATCACGCTGCGCCAGGGCAAGCTCCGTGCTGTCCACAGGCGCGGTGACTGCCTCAATTCGAGACAAAGCATCTGCCACTTGGTTGTCCTGTCCAGAAACGTGCTGTATGTCAGTGGTAAACTGCGAAATAAAATACAGTTGATTAATTTGCCTTGGTGAACCTTGTTGGTCTTTCTTTTTAAAAGCACTAATCAGCGGCTTATGATCAGTGTACACAGTAAAATTTCGAGCTTCGATCATATGTCGAAAATGTTTAATAGCCTCGTAAATTGCAAGAAGTTCTCGATCGTAAGCGCTATACTTCTGTTGTGTGGGGCTCATCTTCTTGGAGTAGAAAGCTAAAGGCTGCCAAACGTCATCCACTTTCTGCTGTAAAACAGCTCCTATGGAAAAATTTGATGCATCTACAACAAGTGCCAGCTGCGCGTCAGTAACTGGGTGAACCAGCAGTGCTGCATCCGACAGGCTACGCTTGCAGCGCTCAAAGAGTTCTAACAACTCTGGAGTCCATTTAACAGGTTTAGATCCTTTCATACCTGGACCTGCCAACAGATCATTTAAAGGGGCCTGTAATTCAGCAGCGCTCTTCAAGAAACGCCTGTAAAAGTTTAGCATCCCTAAAAACCTTCTCATGCATTTAATAGTTTGAGGCGGTGGGAAATTCTGTATGGCCTTTACCTTCTCCTCTAATGGGCGTACTCCTTCAGACGACACAGTGTAACCAAGAAAAGTTACCTCGGGTTGACCAAATCTGCACTTAGCCACGTTGATGACTACACCGTACTCTTCAAGGCGTGAAAACAGCTTTCGTAGATGTTCTTCATGCTCCTGCGTACTTCTAGAAGCCACAAGAAGATCGTCGATATAAGGAAAACAAAAATCTAAATCACGTACCAGGCCATCGATAAAACGTTGGAACGTTTGTGCAGCGTTTCTCAACCCAAATGACATAAAAGGAAACTCAAACAAACCAAACGGTGTCGTGATGGCTGTCTTCTCAATATCCGCTGGATTTACGGCAATTTGTTGGTAAGCTTTTACTAGGTCAATTACTGAAAAAATAGTGCTTCCATGTAAGTGCTGTGAAAAATCCTCAATGTGACGAACGGGATACCTATCTGGCACAGTTCTTGCGTTCAGTGCACGGTAATCACCGCATGGTCGCCACGTGTTGTCATGTTTCGGCACCAAGTGTAAAGCTGATGCCCAAGGCCCGCTGGAGCAACGTGCTGTTCCCTCTTTGACCATAGCTTGGAATTCAGCCTTGGCTATCTTAAGTCGATCTGGTGCTAAGCGGCGTGGCCTGCAGAACACGGGAGGCCCGGGGGTAGTATTAATAAAATGGACGGTAGAATGACGTACCTCCCTTGGTGCACCAGCTGGACGTGAGATGTCTGGAAATTCTCGCAACAGTTCATGGTACCGAGAAGTACCGGTAACAGCTTTGACGCTGGGTATCTGTGTCTTCGCAATAGCTCCGTTAACAAAAAGGTTGGTTACTCCATCAATCAACCTATTGTTGTAGCAATCCACTAAAAGGTTATAATGGGACAGAAAATCATACCCAATTATTGGTTTGGAGACATCCGCGACGACGAACTTCCAGCTAAATTCCCTCCGTAGTCCTAGATTCAGCTGCAAATTAATATACCCGTATGTGGATATTACAGAATCATTAGCTGCGCTAAGGTCGTAATTTACACGTACCCGCTTCTCATTTAAATAGTTGCGAGGGTAGACGCACAGATCTGAACCCGTATCGACGAGGAAAAGTTTTCTTGACTGGAGATCTGTGACGAATAAACGGCTGGAAACTGCGCAACAGTCGCTCGCCGTCATTAGCGACCCGCTTTGGCGTTTTCCGACACCTAATCACAAGGCTTATTACAGTGATACGCTTTATCTCCAAATTTGTGATGGTACCAACATAAACGTCGGTTGTCTACCATTTTACAAGTTCGGCCTCTCGAATGGCTTCTTGAACGGGAGAAACGCCGATTACGACTCCTACCTGGCCCACCTGAACGGGATTGTCGTTCCACAGAACTGGACAGCTCATCTAACTTCCGCGTGAGACTGGCAATTTCAGTACGCATTACCTCAAGTAAGCTCCCTGCAGAGGACGAAGTACTCGCGACCTGGGCCACCGGGTTCACCGGCGCAATCTCTAAGACCCGGTCAGCCAGCTCAGCAACAGCTTCCAGGGGTGCGGTGACTTGAGAAGCTATGATCGCCTGCAGGCTAGCGGGCAGGCGGCTGGTCCAGATGGTGCGCAGGAAGTCATCAGGCACGCCACGTCCTGCCAAACTCTGCAGGTGGCGAAGAAATGCTGACGGCTTGCGGTCCCCAAGCTCCTCATGTATAAGGAGTTGCCGCACCTTCTTCTCCTGGGAAACTGATAAACGCTTAATTAGTTCGGCCTTAAGTTTCTCGTATCTATTACTAGCGGGTGGATTTTCTAACACGTCCTCCAATTGAACCATAATAGAAGGTTCTAGATTTCCTACAACGGTATAGTATTTTGTTGCATCAGACGTTATATTGGACAAAGCAAACTGGGCTTCAACTTGAGCGAACCATACAGTGGGCTTCTCTTGCCAAAAGGGCGGAACGCGTACTCTAACCTTAGCGATCTCTGCTGATCCCAACGCTGCAACGAGGGCCTCTGTTAATTTTTCATCCGCCATTTTCGCAATGACTTGCAAAATAAAATTCACGCAACGTCAACGTGTTCTTCGCGAACGTTCCGGAAAGTTCTACAACGTCACGTGGTCGCACTACGATATCTTCGCGCCGTGTCTCTCGATCGGGGTCACCACTTTTGGAAGTATACGGGAGTGCGGAATAACAAATCGTATACTCATTAAAGTTTATATTGTACAAAGCGGAAGCGGAAGAATACAGCGTTAGAAAGAAGTTATAGTAAGAACAGGATAGGTTTAGAGAGAAGAAGAATGTAAACGAAAGATTAAAGTGATAGTGACTATGAAAAATGAATTTACGTGAGGCAAAAATAAATACGCGGTAGCGAGCTAAAGCGTCGTGGGTTCGCGGTGAAGGCGTCTAGCTGACTGTTCGGCGGCTGGCGCGAAGTGCTGCTGGAACGGGCTGCAGTCGGTGGTGCGGCGCGCGGCGGCCGGGGTGAGGTGAACCAACCGGTTTCCGCCGAGCGGCTGCGCTGGCGCATGATGGATCGCGCGGCTGGCGCGCGCCTTCACGCCAACATGAGGGAAAAGGATCAGCAGAAATGTCTCTGTAATTTGTAATACAAGATAAGTTTTGTGGGCCAAGGAACATTGACGCCACAGTTACAATAATCATGCTGAACTACTGGAAATAAAGTAAAGAAGGTCATTTCCGAAAACGTCACCCAACATACAACTAAAATGACATGCGTCCAAAACAAACTCTATACCAAAGTTTTAAACTTAACCGTCAACTGGCTATAGTTCTGCATCAATCTGCGCACGGACTCACATCACGCGCTGGAATGTGACATACCATTATAAATCTCATTGAAGATACAGAGCCATCCATCACTGAAAGGAAATGAATCCGGGAACGAATGCCGGGTTCTGTCGCGTGGAGCCGCGTGGCAGACAGTATTGTTGGCAGTGTGTAGAATGTTGTTGGTAAATTATGACGCGGTTTTTGAAGGTTAAGGTCCGTTGTGGAACAATGGTCAGTTTATTAAGAGAATTTAAAGATAAACAAAGTCTATTTGAACTTATTTCTGCTTCATTTCCTAGAATGTTTTAAATAGTTCTTGTTTAGTTTATACTAGCTGGCGCCCGCGGCTTACCCCGCGTGTTGATCGAAAAAAAGTATCCTATGTGTTATACAAAATACAAATACAAAAAGTTTATTTTCTCTCTCACATAGAAATATACAAGTAATAATTTACATAATTCAAAGTGTACATCGGTGGATTATAATCTATGTGAGAGACTGGTTTCTGTACTAGGAGACCTGTATGACAGATTACCAGCCTCTCCAGACTCCGGAAGTGGGTAACATGTACTAGGTGTACACACGACGACACATCAACCTATACAAAACCAGTTTATGCTGCTCTCTCAACAACGGATCGTACACCATAGATTTCAAGTACAATGAGAGATCCGCATAAAATGGTTTTGTATAGATTGATGTGTCGTCGTGTGTACATCATTCCAGTTAAGAGAATTTAAATTAAAATTAAAATAGGTAAAACTGGGTGAAGTGTGTCTGTTGTGAGGATTAAGTATATGAGGGAGTGAGAATCGGGTGTGTGAATGTGTATATGACGGTGTGTGTGGGGGGGTGAGGGTGTGTGTGTGTTGTGTGGGTGTGTTATTCCAGACTATAATGTACATCTGTGCCAAATTTCATTAAGATAAAGCCGTTTTGACAACCATTCGCATTTATAATATTAGTAGTGATATCAATGTTAGTTTGTAGTTAACGTGCAGTGCCCAGCGGTTTCCCCCGCTGCTAAACTCCTTAGTAACATAGTCTATTAAGTTCGTGAAAGCTCGCCCATGAAAAATTTCAAGTCATTCAAGTTAAGCGGCGAACGAGAGGGCTATCCTTGTGACTTAGGGGTACGAAAAATATAATACGACGATTCTCAGACCTAAACCGGTCTACTAACTACTAAGACTACTACTACTAGGACTAAGTCGGTCTAGCCGTGTTAGAGGAGTATACATTGCAACGAATTTTATATTTAAGAAGATAAACTAATAACGACGAATAAGAAGATAAACTACTTAACCTCTTAATGCAGTAACATATCCTATATGTACGTCAAAGCACATTGACCTCTTATTCAACCCCTATCAGTCACTGACGTCACCCATGCAACGTTCCATACACGTGCCTCAACCGAACAATACCATCAACCTACAAAATTCAACCTTATAACTCATCAGATAAGTACTTTCCTTTATTATTACTGGCCATCAAATCAATAGAAAAACACATAGACTAACCAACAGTCTGTCTATATAACATAGGTAATTGTTTCACTATAGCAACCTACATTTTTACCGCAAAATGGCGGCTTGGGTAAGTCAAAACATTAATTTTCTTAATGGAGTAAGGCTCTCGGTGAGCTCGGCGACAGAAAACGAATGTCGGCGGAAAGTCACGAGGTGTCTCCGTGCGTAAACACTGGCTGTTGCTCTAGTATTGTAGGGTTATCAACTACTTAAGGAAAAAAATAACTTTGCATAACATAACGATTGTAATACCTGATAGATTAGGTAGAGGTGTACCAATACTATACCCACATTTCGCTAGTTTTGTTTTTATAGCTTTATAAAAAGAGGATAACCTATTGCCAGACTGAGAAATTTCTGATGGATAAATCCAAAGAAACTTAAGTAGTAAATTAAAGTTTGAGTGTCGTGTTTTTTTGGAACTAGACCATTTTCAAATGTGTAAGTTATATCCGCATAGACGAGTGAAAACGTTTAAGCAGTTGGTGAAAGATTGTGTTCGTTCGTAGCTTTTGTTGATTTAACATTTTTTTTATTAAAACTGCTTTGTATCTGAATCCATGCAATGTCATTTTTTTTTCAAAAAGAAACCAACAAACATATTAAAACTCTTAAAGGTGGGCAGCCCTAACCTCCCCCCCCTCCTCCTTGTACTCTTCCGAAGCCCCGCTGTTAATTAATTAAAATGCAGACCGCAGACTATAGTGAGTTTAATTCATCTCCCCGTGTACTTACGATTGCCACTTTTGATTCGTATTTGCAAAAGACAGATTTGATATTTTATTTCCATCAACTTTTTTATTAAATGTGATGAGGCAAAGGCAATGCTTTTGCTTGTATTTACAGTTTTTCTCAGCCTCGTTCCAGTTCTTCGTTTTGTATTTCTGCATTTCTTCGGTTCAGTCCCTTCAAAGCTTATGGACTGGTATTAATTAATTGGATTCATAACGTTTTCAGATTTTTCATTACTGGAATGTAAAAGAAATGTATTTTAACGTAATTAAAGATCAAAGCAGCTTGCTTTTATGAATAAATCTTTAAACCAATGTCCACAACTACATGTTTTTTTTTTCAAATATAATTCAGATATTTAGTTTCATCTTAAACTGGAACCACTCTAAGTCACCACCCTCTTAGAGACGACAACACAAACATCCACACAAACACATTTATAATTCCATTTCAAACCTCAAAGAAAATAACGTCGCGGAGATCCGTGGTGCAAACACTAAACGCTCTGAAATCAGTATATAATGAACCACGTACCGATATTACCGCACTATGTAATCTGGGACAGAAGTCTCACCTCTAACTTGTGGTTAGAAGGACTATATATGTATTAAGTCTTACTGAATTATAATTAAATCCACTGCAGATTATTTAGTATGTAGTTGTAGTTTCGCATTCTCGATTTATCTAATTGTTAAACTTTCTTGATAATAATAATTTCTGCAAAGATTTGGGTTTGTTACAAGTGCTCCTCTGATCGGCCGTTTTTGTAACTCTATGCAACGGTGACGTATACATACAGTTACAAAAAACCTTTCGAGTTGTTGTCGTCGAGCGCCGCGAAACGACTCCCGGCCACGGTAGATGCGGGTCTGTGGAAGGTGAGCAATGGGTAGCTCACCATCCATCCGTCTAATGACGACAGGCCGTGTCGACGGCACGTTTGTGTTCCGCGCCCGCCTCAGAGAGATTCCAGCAAAGCAGAGGGGCCTGCCAGGGTCACCGCCTGCCAGGGTTGCGAGTTGTTCGAAAGAGATACCGCGGCCCCGTAATATAAAAGGCAAAATAAGGTACATGGGTGGGTTTTGGTCAGTATAAGTTTGGCACTCACTCTCGCTCTGCCCAGAGTGGGGGAAGTTATTTGATGATTTCCCATCCGCAAAAAAAGGCGTATTTTGCGCACACGACATAACAAACGACGGCAGAATACACGAGATGAGTAGTAGAGAAGAAGAAGTCATGCTATGCCGACCCCGAATAATTTAGGGATAAGAGCAGGAAAATGATAAATGTATCTATTCTTTAATTACCTCAACTCAAATGATTAAAGTTTAAGTTTATGAGTCACAAAAATTGTTACAACATTGTTTCGTGTCGAACTTTGTCGGTGCGTCATAATATGCATGCAAAAGCTAGCACTACAAATATCTATTTCTGTGTGTTTCATAAGAAACAGATCTTCTGCATACATTTATTTAGTGATTTGCATCAGAAATGTGCACTAAGTTGAAGGCGCCTTCCTTCTGCGCAAATTGTATCCTCAATGCTTCTCGTTCCCGCGGCGTTTGTCAAAAGAATGAGTATTTTTACCTGAGTCGTGGGTTTAAGTGACTGGAAGTGAAACAAGATCGTGATTTCGCGATGCTGGCGCTGGAAAGCAATTAACCATTATAGCTTGGCTATTTGTACTCAATTAAATTGTATTACCTGTTAATGTTTTATTGAGATGTAAACTGCAAACAACTAAATCATATAGTATTAAGATAGTTTACATATTTTTCTTCTAAACCTTTATATTGGAATTCTTTTCCACTTAACAGTAATCAAGGACGTCCACAATTGCGGGTTGTTCGAAAGAGATACCGCGGTCCGGAACGTAAAGGGCAATAGAAGGAACATGGGTAGGTTTTAGTCAGTAAAACTCTGACACTCCCCCCGCTCCGCCCAGAGCGAAAAGTTATTCGATGATTTCCCACCCCAAAAAAAAGGACGTCCACAAGCAAACTAGCGATCTTGTGCGCTCTGGTCAGATTTTTTTTTGCAAACTGTCCTGCTACCCTATCTAGCAGCTTTAATTCAGCAGCATCCTCACAAGGCAGGGAACCGGCACCGGAAAGCGACACACTTAAACGAAACGCCTACGAAGTTGCCAGTAATAGGAACAGGGAAACAGAAATCTTGAAGAGCCGCGGATCTTTGTGTGGCATGCAAACATTCAAGTGGCGACTGCTTTGGGATAACAATGTGTGCAGCAACGTTTCCAAAGGTACAATTATGACTTTACCGGTTTGGAGGTCTTTCTCACATTAATATGTTAGAGGCGAAAGTTTGTGAGGATGAATGGATGTTTGTTACTCTTACACGCATGAACTACTAAACGGATTTAGATGATATTCAGCGTACAGATAGTTATAATATAACCTATATATAAATAGAAGATAACCTTGACTAACTTTACTCCGGTCTGAGCGGATGAAACCGCGAGGCGCAGCTAGTGTTATTTTACATTTAATTTTACTGGGGCTTTCCGAAAAGCTTCTAGAAAATTCTTTAAGCCAGATTTGCCGTCGCCATCATTTTACAGACACCTGAACACGACATTTTTTTTTTTCATTTTATTGATAGGTTTTTCACTTTCAAACTCATTGAAAAAATAGTATAAACGACTGCATTTCAAAACTGCATTCAATTTCTTCTTACCTTTTTTTTGGGGGGATGGTGATCAACAAATAACTTTTCCCTCTCTGCGGTGCGGGGGGAGTGTCACACTTTTACTGACTAAAACCCATCTAGGTTCCTTTTTTGCGATTTCAAAATCTGCAACTCCCGACAGGGGCATTCTTTATTACTTAGAAATGTAAATAAAGCTTTGATAATCACTATTATTATTTTCTAATGCTCAAGAACACCATAAGTTTGGCCAAAATACACCACACACACATTCCATAAAAATGAGCCAAGCACGAGTCGGCCTCGCGCACCGAAGGTTCCGTAACTTGCCACATAAACGGCCATATCTAGTGACTGCGTAGACTTAGCAGGTTATTGTTTTCATTGCTCTAAGAAACTAAAGATTAAAGTATATATTTCCCATTTCAAATCGATACCTCCACACTTTCCCGAGATAAAGGGTCTTGACAGATAGACAGACGGACTACAAAGTGATCCTACAAGAGTTCCGATTTTTCCTTTGGAGCCACGGAACCCTAAAAAGTTTTCTATGATAAAACCAGACATTTAAAGTGACGTAAAATCTTTCCTACCGTCAGCCCGAACAATGTCTGGGTAACAATCATGACCAGTGACAGCTATTGTGGGACCAACACAGTTGGAAGTAGGAGTGCAAAATAAAGCTTGTGGGGTAATGTCGTAAATGCAAGCCGGTAGAGACGGGCGGCCATTTCCTTTAAGTTGTGTTCGTAGTGGTGAAGGTAGCGGAGCTTTTGAATGAGAGGTTACAGTGAAACTAGCGTTTGAGCAATGTATGGTAGATTTTTTAAGAAATTTGGTTTTGAATCGTTTTTAAACTTAGACGTAAGTGATTCTTGCAAATGGTAACCAAGCAACTTTCGGATGGATTTAAGGGAGGACCCTTAAATCCATCCGAAAGTTGCATTGAAAAGATCGATTTTAGCGATAAGACCGCCCATTGTGTCACCCTATTTATAAGTTCTTTACTGTAATTCTTGTAATTTGTATGGTATGCATGCTAAACAACATTCTATCCAAAACAAAATAAGTAAGTCGTGAAAATTTTTGAATTTGTTGCAGTTTTGTTTCGTTTGTCTTGCAAAAGTCTATTTGTTCTAGGATAGTCAGTTTTATTCTCTCTGGGCTCAACAGAAGTGCATTTTACAATTTTGTTGGCTTAACACAGCCATTTTTTGGATTAGACCTCTAATTTTGCCTTTGATGCCATTCTCAAAATGGTCACAAAGTGACAATTCACAACATTAAATAGACCTGTGACCATTTCAAGAAGGATAACGTAATTATTATGATTCTTCTAAAGCCGCCTTTTGAGACCCCAGGACTTAAACGTAGCAATTAACAGAACTGCTACCCTACCATGACGTTTTAAAGCAGAACTTATTCCACTGAGGGAAAGAGACAGAGCTATACAGGGTATCTAGCGCCATCTCTTTCTCACACAGGAATAAGAATTGCTATAAGATGTAATGGTAACCCTACTGTCCAGCTCTAAAGAAGTATTCTAATCCCGCTATAGTACCCGCTCCGCTCGTCACAAAGCGCCTACGCACTTATGCACGCTCGCCGCCGGAGAGAGCGAAGATTTGTAACAGCAAATGCGTTTAATAGATAAAAAGGCTCGCTTTATCCCACCCCTATATTTTATTCAAACCACCACGAGTGCCATGAGAAACGTTCCCTAATGATTTTTTTGAAGGTGCCTTAAAACGATACGCTTAGGATCGGAATTACTTTCTAAATGTTCGCTCCTTTGTTTGTTTGTGAAATGTGTTGGGATAAGGCGCTGTGCATTATGTATTCCTGGTGCAGGTATGGATAAGTGATTGTTTTATCGGTCGGCTCTTTCGTCAGAATACGTGAATGTTTCTTGGTAAATGGATTCAGGAAGTGCGCACAGATTTATGCCGTAGTAGATACATAACATCTGTCCTATCGCAGGTCTGCTGGAAGAGACTTTTTAATTAAATAAACAGTACCTTTGTGCTCTTTTGTGTGTAGGTATGTATTATTTTGCATAGTATGTGTTTTGTGTGTAAATAAATTAAAAAAATAGCGAAAATGTTAAGAACCTTCTCATTGATGTTTCTGAAGCAGCTTTAATGTGGCTGTTTTTTAATCATGTCTATATTGGTCGCCTTCAATTTGTTTTTGTACAAAATTTACCTTACATCATATTTTCTAATCTAATATATAAAATTCTCGTGTCACAGTTTTCGTTCCCATACTCCTCCGAAACGGCTTGACCGATTCTTATGAAATTTTATATGCATATTCAGTAGGTCTGAGAATCGGCCAACATCTATTTTTCATACCCCTAAGTGAGCAACGGGTGAAACCGCTGGGCACAGCTTGTATCTAATATATTTCTAGTATCACATCCCACGCAAAAAATCAATACCAAACTCAATAATATCGTCACTGTCACCACGCATTCGAATTTTAAATTTTGAACGCCCATTTCAATTTCTATACACCATGAAGGCTATAAAGCATGGACAGTTTTTAATCCAACAGCGTATAAATAGTGAGGGGCATCTGTCGGTGTCTGTTAGCTGTCCATTACGTACTGGACACTGGGAGCCATTACATGGACTGGTCCGGATCTCAGAGCCAATAAACCAAATCCGGATGGAGTTAACAACTTGATGCGAATCCCAGGTTTGCTTTCAGATCACGAGGGAGCCTAATTGGATAGGATATTCTCTTTAATTAGATTAATGAATTTCAGGAGCTGTTGGCAACATTTGATGTGCAGTTGAGTCGTTTTTCATGTAACGTACAAAATTGATTAACACTGACCAGGGCAAGAATTTTGTTGTTGTGCAAGCTGACTGTAAATTGTTGTTTATTTATTTATATACACATACTATATAACGGAAAAAAGACATACAGACGAAAGAACACAAAGTTACTGCTTATTAATTAAGAAATCTCTTCCAGCAGACCTGGGATAGAAGATATTGACAAACGACCCAGACAACAAATATAATTATGACATCAGTAAAGAATAATATTCATACTATTACAACATTTTTTTTTATATTATTTTGTAAAGACTGCAAGCGGTGTTTGTTAACTTGCTATTTTGTGTGTGTTTTATTTTATACTAGCTTCCGCCCGCGACTTCATCCGCGCGGCACAGTTGCTTTGGGCTAACGCTAAATTTTAACCCGCGTGATAAACGAAAAAAAAATATCTTTCTCTCCCCTTTTCTTCCCCCTTATCTCGCTTATTTTTTTAATTAGCCTAAGTTCGCTTCCAGGGTCCGAATTATCTCTGTAGGTACCAAAATTCATCAAAATCGGTTTGGCCATTTAAGTGTGAAGACGTAACAAACAAACTCACTTTCGCTTTTATAATATTAGTAAGGATACAAGAAATTAAAGATTTTTTCATAAGGAGCCCAAAATCTAAATTTTTTGGCCGGGTATCCTAATAGACGAGTCTATTACATGTGACTTAAATAAAAATATGTATGTTTGTATTGTATGGTATAACGGGCTGGTTCCCGCAATTCCTCGTCCAAGGCGCGTATTTTGTGTACGTGTGGGATTATTATTCGATCCACCCAAACCTCAGCCTTATCCTTTTTTTAATCAGGCGTGGTGTTAAATTGAAAAATCCTTACTAATATTATAAAAGCGAAAGTGAGTTTGTTACCTCTTCACGCCTAAATGGCTCAACCGATTTTGATGAATTTTGGTACAGAAATAGTTGGAACCCTGGAAACGGACATAGGCTTTTTTTTAAATAAAAGTGAGAAATGAGGGAGATAGAGAGAAGAAAAGAGAAAACTTAGCTTTGCTATTACAATAAATCTGAGGTATTTAAGTATTTATCGTTATATTATATTTGTTAATGTTTTCTCGAAACACTTTCTGTTATGCAGCCTGCACCTACTATGTTTTCTCTCTGCATCACCCTAAGGTAGACTGGTAGAAAATGCCTAAGGCATTAAGTCCGCCTTTGTACAGTGTTTATACATGTGCATAAAGTTTTAATAAATAAAAAAAAAAAAAATCGGAGCAAGGATAAAAAATTCAGGTAGCAGGTACCTGCAAACTAGGAAAGGGAACCTGTGTTACCTCGAATTTAACGCAAGTGAAGCCGCGGGCAAAAGCTAGTATGCTTATAAACCTTAGTACTTTAGTCTTTACCGTCATGCAGAACATCTGTAGCAAAATAAAACAAGAATATTTATGCAGTACTAGTACAAACTACACACAACTGAACGCATCTAGTATATTATCTCAAAGAAGCACCTCTTACTCATTCTTCTACATCATCATAACAGAAAAGTGCTAGCAATTTAAATAAAATCTAAAGAAAACAGGAACTCTGCAGCCTTTTAGCTCCACAAATACTTGTCTAAATAGAAATAATTTCCACTTTGTAGTGCTTGAAACAATTTACAGCGCAGTGCCAACACCCTGTATGTAATATTCTGTGGTGCAAAGCTTTCGTCTGATTAGATATTTGTTTTGCACTATTTTCTTGTAGTCTGCGTTGTTTGTGCCGCAAAAAGTATAAGTATGTAGGTGTCTTAGATTTGATTAAATTGTTCGTGCGTTTTTAATATTGTTGTGCCTTGTTGAGTGGAAAGTTTAAAAAAAAAGGTTTTATGGAACTGTGGAAAGTAGTAGTAAAAATATTCAGTTCGTGTGTAGTTGTTTAATTAGAGAGAAAAGTTTAAAAATACAAAGTCACATAATGAATCTACTCTACTTTATTTTAGCTTAAGTTTAACCTCAGTCGCGTTATTCAATTTCAGTGTTCATACATTTGTGTACGCCAATACTGCCAAATAATTTATTTGATGATTTCCCATCCGCAAAAAAGTACCATACCTAGTTTGTTTGCCTTTGCATGTATGAGAAATGTGATATAGGCTGCGATTTGATTGTTTTTTTGATTGCATAAAAAAGAGGGTTATTATTTTCACATCTCAAAGGGACCGCCGATCTCAGTGTTTGGTATTAAAAACTCGATTCCTCGACGCGTTGCGGAGATAAAGGGTATTTAACCTATGTCCAATTTATTGTCTGTCTGTCTGCCAAGACCCTTTATCTTGGGAAAGCGTGAAGGTATCAAGTTGAAATTAAAACCATATATTCAAGTCTGTGGTCTCTTTGTGCAGTGAAAAACCAACCGTCTAAGTCAATGCAGTCAAAAGATACGGCCGTTTACGTTGCAAGTTTGTACGGAACTCTCTGTGGGTGAGTCTGATTCGCTTTTGGCCAGTTTCAGGTACGGGACCCTAAAACATTAAATATGCATAAGAAGATTGTAAGTAAGCAACAAAAACAGTCACTGTTTACGTCTCTACTTAACTAAAGGAGCCTAAAATATATCCCTCAATAGATACAGCGCATTTCGATTACATCGCAGCTCATTTTAAAACAATATCTTACAAGCAACAAAAGCGCTTCGGGCAGCCATTCAGCGGCTCCTAATAAATTAGCTTCCACTGTGAAGTTCTTTACGGGGTCGCTTGAAGCGATGTAGGGGTATAAAAGCGGCTATGCCTGTGAGGCTCTGTCTTAATTATGTCACGTACGAAGGATTTAGCCAAGTTTCAACTAAGCTGGGCCTATATGGGGAGGGCGCAAACATCACGCGCCCGTTTCTTTCAAAGATATGCGTTAAGCCCCCCTCAACAACTGTGCGTAATCCCAAGACGCTTGTTGACGCTCGATATATTAAAAGTTGAAGTTTGTAGTAATTTTGGGATAATATTTGGGTTTAATGTTCGCGACTGTCCGATTAATGGCAATAGAATTGCCCGCTACTATCTTAATTAGACAAAATCGTGACCTCGAAATGTGAGTATAATATTAGGTACACCTTGTACAGATACATATATAGTATCCGAAAAACGAATAGGAAATCATCAAATAATTTCCCCCGCTCTGTACAAAGCGGAGAGGAGTGTCAGACTTTTACTGACTAAGACCTACCCAAGTTTCTTTTTTGCCGTTTATGTTTCGGGGCCGCGGTATCTCTTTCGAACAAACCGCAACCCAAGGTAGTGGCCCTGACAGGCCCTTCTTCTTTGCTGGAATCTCCACGCCCGTGGAATACGAATGCACCGTCGACACGGTCTGTTGCCTGTAGCCATGAGCTACCTATTACTCACCGTCGACAGACCCGCATTTGCGGTGGCCGAGAGTCGTCTCAAGGCGCTCAATACCCGGAGCTTCACCCGCGGCGGCTGGGTTAGTTTGACGTTCTCTCCCTCAAACGCCCGGCCACCTCCTTCGCTAGCATAACTGCTTCGTCGAAGGTGACCGCTTCTCATTCCGTGCGCGGGAGATCGCCGCCGCCGATCGCCTCTACGAGGACACAGTGGTGCTCCGCCCAAGCTAGGCAGACCACCACAGTGCGCTCCACCGAGTCCTCCGGGCGATCGTCACAATGGTGACCCGGGATTACGTACACCTCAACCTAACCTGTATGGGGATTACAAACGTGACATTGTTATGGTAATTTTACGTACTTACGTAACTAGAATTGGTGTACACAAACTATCCTTATCCTTACTAACATTATAAAAGCGAAAGTGAGTTTGTTTGTTTATAACGTCTTCACGCCCAAATGGCTAGACCGATTTTTATGAAAATTGGTACAGAGATAGTTGGGACCCTGGGACGGACATAGGCCATTTTAAAGTTACAAATGCGGGAGAAAGGGGGAAGAAAAGGGAAAACTTAGCTTTAAAAATACAATAAATAAGGGCAAAAACTACAGGTAGCAGGTACTTGCAAATCAGGAAAGGGGAACTGTGTTACCCCGAATTTTATGCGAGCGAAGCCGCGGGCAAAACTTTATCTTCTATATTTCTATGTTCTATTATTTATGTTACATGTAGTCGTCCATCAAACGTTATTCAAGCGTATGAGGAGGTATTATAAAGAGCACTATCCATTTTTAATGCGGATAGACATTTTCCATCAAATCAACCGGAAACAACGCGTTACTTTACCATACGTAGCTTCATGTATGACATTAAATTAATTGTAGTATTAATAATATTGGTCGAAGGTTCATAGTGATTGGTAGCTGATTATCTGAACATTCTAGTTATTTTGATGTTAGTTGATGTTTCCCGTGACCCAAACCTTTTTACCTTGGTCAGAGGCTAAGTTGCTACACTACATACCAAAACAAAAAAGAACTTCAATTTTTAGGATCACTATTAAGAACAAAAATATAAAAAAATCTTTTTATATAAAAAAATCTCGTCTCACAGTTTTAGTTGCCATACTCTTTCAAAACGACTTGGCCGATTTGTATGATATTTTGTGCGCATATATCGGGTAGGTCTGAGATATATATACCTACATATATTTATTTACTTTACATTGAAGCTTTTATTTCTCTCATTAATAATCTCTCTGAGAATTGGCTAATATCTATTTTTCATACCCCTGAGTGAGAAGGCGACCTGAGCAGCGGTTGAAACCGCTAGACACAGTTAGACAAGTTCAATCCTATGCTATAAATGCGTTCAATGCTATAAATGCGAATGTTTGTGAGGATGTATGGATGTTTGTCAGTATTTCACGTCAAAACGGCTGAACGGATCTTGATGAAATTTAGCAAAGAGGTGGTCTGGAATAACACATAGGATACTTTTTTTCGATTTCACGCGATCGAAGCCGCGGGCGCCAGTTAGTTTAATATAATGTAAGAAATCAACATTTCGATTGACATCGTAAGTTTACCTGTCTTTTTCCATCTCTATATTGCTTTTATCTATGGCAGTCTACGTTATTACCAAATGTAATCTTCACAAGTCCCTCGCAAGCATTACAGTACAAGTCTTCTTTACGTTTCGACGCTTTTATTTAATAAAGCATAGTTGTATTTTTAAAAACGATTCGCCCCACACACTCGAAATTGCTTCTCAAATCCACTACACCCATATTTTTCCTCTACAACTTAAGTTCAGTAATTGTTCTCGATAGAACAACATGTATAACATGCCAGGTACATTATTTGGCGTCTCTCCCCCCCTCCCTCCGCCACTTCACCCCCTCGTCCGCCCCGCTACCCCTCGTCAACGCTTTGTTATTTGCCGTCACGTTGTTAGTAAGTTGTTCGCCGATGACAAGGTGTCACCTTTTTATTTCCAATTTTATTTGTGTAACTCGTTATACTAGCGAAAACAATAAATTGATGGACAGTGGTTGTGGGTTAGTTGATTTGGTATTTGAATGTTTGTTGTTTGATTCGTACATACGTAAACTCGTGCTTTTTAGGATTGAGTAGGTGGAAACGAATACGAATTGTGTTAATTGTGCCAATTTTTGATCTTTGAATATTCTATTGTAAACGTGTGATAGAAAGAAAAAATATTGATAAATCACAATTCTGACGAGAACACAACATTACAATAAACATACAAGGCAACACAAATATTTATGAATACACCAGGACGAAACAAAAACATTATTGCCCGGCTAAGCAAACGACAACCTCATTGGTTAAACTGCAAGATGTCATTAAAAAAAAAAAAAAACAAAACAAAAACTTGACAGCTTGCACTCCGTGACTTCGACAAGCAGGTCACTACTCCGCATGATGCTGTGCTATATGTATGATGTGGTTCTGGCCATACACTAGCATATTATTTGCAAATACTATGCACCGGAACTATTTTAAGAGTTCCGTACTTCAAAAGAAAAAAAAATAAAACGTAAAAAAATAAAAAAAAAAACATTGCCCCACACTAGAATTATCGACTATATTGTGGATGCGTTAACATACACTTAAACTCACAGACACAAACAGCCAGACCCGGAACAACTATCTGTAGGCCATACAAATATTTGTTCCGTGCGGAGATGGAACCCGCGACACGAAGCGCAGCAGTCGCTCACTCAGCCACTGCGCCAAGCATGTCGTCAAATACCTGACCTTATAAGATCACTTTGTTTGAAGAGCTCGTGGCTAAATAATAGCAGCCGCTCGGGTCGATCTTTAGGTTAAGCCGCGCTTGCCTAGGTTGGTCTGTGGATGGGTTACATACCGTTACATACCGAGTTTCCTCCGTGCCTCGGAAAGCACGTTAAGCCGTTGGTCCCGGCTGTCATTTTTAGATCTTTGACAGTCGTTACAGGTAGTCAGTGTTCCAAAAGTCTGACAACCAGTCTTACCAAGGGGTATCGTATTACCCAGTACTAACTGGGTTGTGGAGGTTAGATAGGCAGTCGCTCCATATAAAATACTGATATTCAGCTGCATCCGGTTAGACTGGAAGCCGACTCCAACATAGTTGGGAAAAGGCTAGGCAGATGATGATAGGATCACTTTGTTGTCCGTCTGTCTTTCAGTACCTGTTATCTCGGGAACGCGTGGAGGTATCGAGTTGAAATTAAAACTAGAATTTTACTCTTGTACTCGGCTCGTTTCGTTAGTAAATATTTGCCCATTTTAGTTTTTGTGTCTAATTTACATTCTATTAAATACCAGTGTTCTGGGTTGCGGGTTGTTCGAAAGAATTACCGCGGATCCGGAACATAAAGGGCAAAAGAAGGTTTTTAGTTAGTAAAAGTCTGACACTCCGCCCAGAGCTAAGGAAATTATTTGATGACTACCCATCCGAAAAAAAAAATACCAGTGTTTTTTTTTGTATTTTCTTCTCTGCAAAAAACATTTATTAAAATTTTCCACAAAAAAAAGAAACTGACAAAAACTCTTAAAACCCATTTTCAAACATCGAATTCACTAATTCCACACACTAACAAACATAATATCGAATCTCATCCCAAAGCTTCATTCATCCATTAGATGATACGGTCATGTCATTTGTCGCCCCCACAGGACAGCACTACCAAGCAGTTAGTCTCCGTTAACTTTAAATTGACGATTACAGTCCCAAGAGCAAACATCAATGGTAATTACAGATGGTATTTGGTAATGAACCTTTAAAATGGACTTGTTTCTATTTTTGGGTAAAATGGGTTAGTATTTTATTAATAGTGTGGTAAGTCAATAGTCTGTCTTTATGTTCATCGGATCATTGTGATTATTAGGGTACAATAATAGCTTTGAGGTCAGTCATTCCATATTCTCTTGCTCAATAACATTAAGAAGCGATTGAAAATAAAGTTTTGCGCTTACTATCATGGAAATATTTTTAATTTAATAATGTCCAATGCGTTGCTTTCATGGACTTGCTTGAAAAAAAACAGAATAGGGCTTAGGGATTCGGACAGTGTCAAAAAGCGTTTTACGCAATAAAGATGCAGCTATGTCTTCTTTGTCACACTCGTTTATATTAGAGTTTAGTCAGTTTTTAAATCCTTCGGAATGTGATTAAATGGTTTTACACAACTAATGTAGAAGTATTTTCGCCACACTTGCATGTATCTTATATATGTATGTATAATATTGTCGTGCGACAGTTTTAGTTGCCATGTTCCTCCGAAACCGCTATACCAATTTTTTATTTGGTAGGTCTGAGAATAGGTCGCAATCTATTTTTCATACCCTAAGTTATAAGGGTGGCCCTCTTCAGAAAGGTACCTGAGCAGCGGGTGAAACAGCTGGGCACAGCTAGTGAAAATAAATATTCCCCGCTTCCACATCCACAAACCCCGTTACAACAGCAAATAAGTTTTAGTAAAGGAAACACAGTCAATATTATATGCAGTAAGCCAACGTCAATCAATTTTGAATCTAGAACGCAGTTTTTGTTGCAGTTGCTAAATAACAGCCTGGTATTGTAAAAGGCTAAACCGAAAACAGATTATTCAGAAGCCTTTGTGCAGCTACAAAATAGTGTAGGCTGAATTTTGTAGATTAGAGTTCATGGGGAAAGCTGACTACGTATTTATTTTGTTGTATATTGTATATTTTATTTTGTTGCTCGTCGTAATTTGCGACAAATAAATGTTTTTTTTTTCTTTCTATTTGTAAACCACCTTTGACAACAATTCCCAGAAAATTAAAAAATCACTAAAATTTAAACTGTCGAATCTGACTGAAACTTGACCAGTTTTTTTCATCATAAGTCACTAAACAGGCCTATAACGTATTAGTCTTTTATTAATTAACACTGTTCCCTCAAACACACACAACGCCAAACAAAGTATTAATTTACAATCAAAAATCAGCATCGAATAAGTTGTTAAGCCTATTTATTCTTCATAAATTGACCTCTACAATTTTAATGAAACAACCCTCTTTGATTTTCTTTTACCAAACCAAAGCGTAAATTACAGATGCATGAGTAAACCGTATTTACATGGCAATCTGGCGAACCCGAAAACTGATTTTATTGTAAATAAAATGCCACTTAAAACGTAATAAAAGGCACGGTTTAATGAAGTGCGTACCGCTCTGTACCGAACCTATTAACATTTAATAATTGTTTCCCATTTTGTTTTACTTGAGAACAAAATGATTTCATTAACGGCTCCCCGATCTGTTTGACGAATACTTGGTATTATTTCTTTAGTGCAGACTTCGCTCAGTGAGTTTGTTCAGTCAATTTTAATTTGAGGTAATACGGAGAAGTGAAGAGTTAGAATTGTGTTGCGTAATGCTGGTCGTCGTAAACCGAAGTTTAGAGACGCTTATTATGTTGTTCGTTCGTAACGTTTGACTAGCAACTTTGAGTTTATGTTCGAAGTTCTAGTTGTCTTCATTTTGTGACAAAGGTGGAATACATTTTTCGTTTGAAAAATATGGTATTGCTTTTGTTTCATCACTAATATGAATGATAACTCTCCTGATGGAATCACAACGCTAGCTCAATCACCAATCAATGAATCAGGCTAAAATCTATCAGGCTTCCATTAAAAAATGCAGCACTATTCCGCCGGCCACTCACCAACCATATGGATCATACGCCGAAAAAAACGCTGAAAATATCCGCACGCCTACACATGCTGTTAAAGAACAGAAGATAGCATAAAATTGGCGCGTAATCTAGTTACTTTGTCGCTGTAATGTCAAATTGTGAATCAGTCTGCGTCAAAGAGGCCTCGGTATGGACACACAAATCCAATTTGCCTGTTTCGACTTTCACAGGCTAAATGCTTGTGCCAATTAAGCGATGCGTAAAGTGCGTTCGGTGCCCTTTTCAACCCTTTTTTGATCAGCAATATCGTGGCTCCGTGTGGTCGGGGGGACAACTATTTGGGTCCAGTGAACAGGATGAAAGTGGACCCGGAATGCCGACTTCAGAGCTTAATTACGTGCCACAGGTTTGTGTAATATTCGTTTGATATTAGATGGATGTGTCAATGTGTTTGGGTGGTATATTGGCTAGGTATAGGTACACTAAATTTTAATTTCGTACAAAATAATCTTGTATTTATTCAGTTTCATGGACAGTGATAAAGTGTATCTGGACATATTTTGAAATAAATGCAGAACTAATAAAAACTAAAACTGTAAATGTTGGACTTTGGCTTTTAAAACAATTTTCATTTCGAATTTTAAATCGTAATTTCACAACGATGGTGAAACTACTATAAGGTCCGTTTACACCTACTAGTTTCATATTACTTGCCTCCACACTACTAGCTCACATGTTTGTATCGGGTGAGCGAGCGTCCTACAAATAATGAGTTCTAATTACTATTTCCTACTGCACCACTATAGTGTCTATAGATTGACCTACATCGGCTACATTCCAGTTATTATTCGAGTGAAATTGAGCATTAGTTTCGAACGTATCTGTAGACTGTTGACTGAGTTTTATTCAAATATTGAACAGGATAAACTAACGCTCGACTATTGGTAATGTTGATTGACTGGGTTAAGTTCAACAAAGGGGATCGCCCAATTAAATCTGCCGGTGCTGAAACGATCCGGATGCTGCCGTTTGATTGGCTAATTGTCGGAGATAACTTTGTTTTCAAAAAGTTTGGTGCTAAACTATGCTGGAATAGTGGGATTGTTGGCTAAGATTGTGGAACAGAAAATTTGTATTTGATGGATACTCAGTTGCTGAAGGGCTCTTCAATACAATCTTGTTGCGTAATTAGTTAGATAGTTTTTATTGAAATTACTAAAGAGAAAAATAATAAAATGAACTAGTATGAAACTGGGTGAGTTTCGGCTTTTCTGTTTTCCGATCTTCTTCTTAAATATAATATTTTC
This sequence comes from Ochropleura plecta, assembly GCA_905475445.1. Classification (NCBI taxonomy): domain Eukaryota; kingdom Metazoa; phylum Arthropoda; class Insecta; order Lepidoptera; family Noctuidae; genus Ochropleura; species Ochropleura plecta. The sequence continues at coordinate 2,982,958 of FR997728.1, forward strand.
GGTAGGTTTGAGAATCGATTGTAATATTTCATTTTTAATATTTTAATATTTTGTAATATTTTTTTTCATACCCCTTAGTGATAAGGGTGGCCCTCTACAGAAGAAGACCGTTGAAACCGCTGGGCACAGCTATTTACAATCTAAGTTTCTTAAAAGTTTGAGTAAATCGGTTTATTCTACCAATAGGTACTATAAACTAAATCACAACAGTGCTTCACAACAGGCAAGTTGTGGCCAATCGAGTATGTTTACTAATAAAAAAGTTTTACTAAAGTATGTTTTATTTCTAATTTTAAGAGAAAAATTTTGTTTTTGCAATCGACTATTGTTTGTTTATAAATGACGATTCTCCAATAAACTGAACGTGATCAGCACATCTAAATCTCGATTATAATGCTGTCATTGTCACTAATGTTATGCAGCATCGACACTCAATTCAAGTGATCCTGATCGAATTCAGTTTTAGACAGATAACCGTTCTCTAAACCCACCCACAATCCCCATTCATTTCCAAATCATTAGCGCCCACCTTTTCCGCGTCACAAAACGACTTTCATTAACTACTGCGTGTTCCGCACCAACGCGTCTGATGCGTTGCGGGCGTCGTGCAAACGCGTGCAACCTCGCACCCTACCACCAGTTTACACAACGCTTCGTGCAAATTTGCACACTGTTGTGCAACGGTGCAGGTCACACTGTTCAATTAAAGAACAGTCCGTCCATGGCTCTTTTAACAAAGCTATTTTTAATTTGTATTCGCGTTCGTTGTTTACGTTGATTTAATTCACCTTTGATGTCGTCGTTGCGGAATTTGTGTGATTTTATTAACAAAATGTTTTTCTGTTTTGTTTCAGGTATGCATCATTTGTATTAATGGAGTATAATGTTATGGTAACAGGGTTTGTTAAAGCTTTGAGAAATTATTAAAATAACACTAAGAAGTTTTGATATTGTTTTTAACACACTTCAAAGGAGGTTTTCAATTCGTAAGAACCTTTTTTTATAAAACCTCGATTACTCAAAGACCTACGGATCAATTTGGGATTTTTTTTTCTATTTTCAAATGGTATACTTCCCAGGATTCCCTCAAAATGACCATGAGACCATCATGGTCATCGTGAGGATCGAGAAAACTCTTTCAATTTTATAGGCATTTTTTAATCTGTTACTTCATTTTATTCATGAAGTAACATCCTTTTTGCAACCAATAAAAGTAAATCACGAATATTATACAAACCGATTACTTATAAAAAAAATAACCTACAGACAGAGGAATCGCGCTACGAATGGTGGAAACGATACTAAATCATTACGGCGAACTCCCCTCATAAAGAGCGAAACAATTATTGCTTGTTAAAGAGCCTCTTGAGCTGAGAGAAATAATAAAGAAATTGTTCCCTCACTATCGCAAGCGTCTCAATCGTTTTATTACTATGGCTAGCAATAAAGCGATTGTTTTTCGAAAGGTATTAAAATTGAATGTTTGGTAGCTACTTTATAAAAGGGGTTTGTGTACTGAAATGATCTTGTTCTCTTGGGTAAAACAAAACTTGAATGTATTCTCATAATGGACATATTGTGCACTGACTGCTGTGCAGCAAACCCTGACAGATATTTAAAAAAAGAAAGTATTTGTTTTTAGGTCGCCTTTACCACGAGCACACAAAATGAACATGCAAAGCATCACATAAATTTATAAATATATCAGAATGGAAATAAAACAGTTGACAGTGAGAGTCATGGCCTTCATGCTCGCCGTGACTCTTACTCTACAGCATGGTCTTCGGAAAAAAACCCGTAAACTAAAAAAACAAACTTTTGTTTAAGCATATTCTCAAGAGCCTGCCCTCAATTTGTCCGTACCAGTTTGACTGAATCTTCTATGGTTAGTTATGGTTTTAAAATAGGAAGCTTCAGAGTAGGTTAGCTTGAAGCAAAATTATTTACCCCGTTGTTATTACAACCGGGTCGATCTTCAAGGTTAAGCCGCGCTTGTTAAGGTCGGTTTTTAGATGGGTGACCGTCATTGGCACGTTGAACTTTTAGTCCCGACTGATGTGCAGATCTTTGACAGCCGTTACATGTAGTCAGTGACCCGATATTCTGACAACCAGTTTTGCCAAGGGGAACCGTATTGCCCAGTACTTACTGGATTGTGGAGGTCGGATAGGCAGTCTTCATTTCCCTTCAGCTGAACCATCAACCCTGACGTTCTTGGCACATTACTACGCCAATTATGATGGCATTTAGGTATGGAAATAAGAACATTTGATGATTTCACACCCCAAAAAAAAAAGGTTCCGATTTTACCTTTTGACTTACAGAACACTAAAAAAGACAAAAATAAGGTAGGAAACAAGTAAGATATGAATATGAGATAATTATCACTTGTCAATCTCAGAACTCTACTTAAAATGACTTTGAAAATCACTTTGTGGCAAAATAATGGCATCAAAGTAATATTGTCTCTAATCCTCAGTTATGGAAAAGGCAATATTGATCTGGTTTTCTATATTGAAGGAAGACCTTGCTTTTGATGTCAAATCCGCCCTTTGCTCAAAAACTTCTGTTATTGACATTATTACAAATATTTCGTCATATCCAAAACTCATTTCTGGTCCTACGTCTACGTATTTAAATTAAAATCAGTCTACAGACAATAAAGATCCTTTGTAAACCGGTAGCCTTCAATAAAATTCATAACAGAATATCGTTTTAAAAATGAGTTTGTTATAAAATAGGTGAAATGGTTGTCTCTGACAATGTCGTTACGCTTCTATGAGGCTGCTTTATGGAAACGACGTTTATGATTAAAAATAAGTTTGTGAGCAGCTAGTGGCGCAAAGGTTGCAAAAGGCAAGCTTGGCCTAATAATTTCCTATTTGTGTGTTGGTCAAAGAAGAGGGCAGAAGCGGGAGCGATTTTTAGGCAATCGAAAGTGTTGTAGTAGTGTTTGAGTGGCTGGAAATAATGAAATAAAAAGCCTTTTTATTTCTTCTAAATTACAAAAGATGATTTTTAATTTTCTATACAATGTGTCCGATCAGGGACTAAAAACTACCATTTCTTTTCACAAAAAAGTAAAACTTTCGTTGATTTGCATATTTTTTGGACTTGAATTTTGTTTTCTAAAGTTACGAAAGTGTAAGCTCATCATTTTTTTAAAATTTAAACGATAGATAATATTGTTGCCCTCTGAATTAATCTATTTTCGTCTCAGTAAGACCATAACTTTTAGAAATATGATTACTTTTTTGTGCACGCATAGAGAATATCTCAAAATGGCTGCCAAAAAGCGGGGAAGTGAATCAGACCCAAGTGTGTATCGTAATAGTATATTAATACACTCGTTACATAAGTATCTAGAATATCGCTAGTCCATAACCGGACACATTTTATAAATAGTAGGCGTGTATTAGCTTTTTTCTTATATTTTATGTTAGCAGTATCTTTATATAATTTTAAGTGATGAAGTATTTTTTTTCTAATCTGCAAAACCCTATTGTATCCCTATTAGGCAGAGGCTTCCTCCAAGGATGGCTGCGAATATCGATAAATAAATAAGAGACTTCTTTCCTTTATTGCAACAAAAGGTGTTCTAAATCTACACAGAAAATCACAATCTGTACCTATTTTAATTGTTCACTTACGATAAAAAATAAACAGTTATCACAACCAATTTTAAATTCGGGAACTTTAAAACAACTCGCAAGCCATTATAACTTGCACCAGCCGACTTGGCAGGATGGTGTTTTGACAGGGGACCCTAATCCGACCCGCTCCGCAGGGCGGCACAGTGCGCATGACGTTTTTCAATTATAACCATTTACTATGTAACACTTTTGCATGTACCTGTACTGTTCTAAACAAAATCCGAGTCTAAACGAAAACTTCCGAGTTTTTACGAATAATTTGTTTCTCTGCAATGTGCAGTTTTTAATGGCATTTTTGTTGTTTGTATGTAGTTCCGTTTCGAACTGACATTGTTAGTAAATGTGTGTTGGGAATATAAACCGTATCGAACATTTTAAAATTAATTCTAGATAAGATTTCAAAGGTGAAACCCGCGTTTATATCGATGTTTACTGACCTATCACGTAATGTTATCGTAAGACTGACACAAACAGAAATCGGTAAACTTTCATATATAGAGTTTCATATACTCACTCAATTAGGTCAAGGGTAGGTACTTCAACGTTGGTGATAAAAAAAAAAACTGAAAAGTTTAGTCAAACCGGTCTGGACAAAGTTATTGGTCGCAGGGACGACGTGCATGCAAAAACACAAAAAAAAACAACGTACATACAATGCATCATAAATATTTATAAATACATAAGCACGGAATAAAAAAGTGCATATACTATTGACTAGCTGGCGCCCGCGGCTTCGCCCGCGCAATGTTAAAAAAGTATCCTAAAGTTACAGACTATAATTTACCTCTGTGCCAAATTTTATGAAGATCCGTTCTGTAGTTTTTTCGTGAAAGAGGATCAAACATACATCCATACTCACAAACATTCGCATTTATAATATTAGTAGGACAGGATTGTTTTTATTATCTTACTAGCTTTTGCCCGCGGCTTCGCTCGCGTTAAATTCGGGGTAACACAGTTCCCCTTGCGCCTTATTGATTTGTAATAGCAACGCTAAGTTTTCTCTTTTCTTCCCTCTTTCTCCCTCACATCCCACTTTTTCTTGAAAAAAATAGCCTATGTCCGTCTCCTGGTTCCCAACTGTCTCTGTACCAAAATTCATCAAAATCGGTGTAGCCATTAAAGCGTGAAGAGGTAACAAACAAACTCACTTTCGCTTTTATAATATTAGTATCTATAGTATATAGTAAGGATTATCCGCAACTAGCTAGCTGTCATCAAATTATTTATGAGCTTAAAAATATATAAACTTTTCTTAACTAGCACAAGAGTACAAACATGTTTAGCTATTAGAACTAGCATGCAAAATCAATTCATAACATACCTCGTCATAATTTATTTTCATGCTTAAAGCAAGGCAGTAGAAGTCATAGGCTTCAGCCATTTCAACAATTTATTTTTAATCAGTTTATTATTTATGTTTTTGGGGCTGCCCCACTTTTGTAGTGCCTCCAATATGTTTGCGGAGGCCAGGGTAGATAGATCGCTACCATGCCATACAAATTAAGCAGCGTCCTGGGTAGCACTAACAGCATCCTACAGGTCATTGCATACAAATAAGATTCAAATATCTTGAAAACATGAATTCGTGCTCAAATTGTACAACTTTTTGTAAAAATAATTAAATTGACGGCACGGTTGGCGCAGTGATTGAGACATTGACTGCCGCGCTGCGTGTCGCGGGCTCAATCCCCGCACGGAATGTGGTGTGTATATTTGTATGACCTGCAGATAGTTGTTTCGGGTCGGGCTGTTTGTGTATGTGACTTTAAATGTTTGTAAACGCACCCACGACACAGGAGAAATCCTTAGTATGGGGCAACGTTTTCTTTAAAGAAAAAAGAAAAAAACTCTAGGTACCTATTTTATTATAAATTCTTACTTACTTAAATCGTTAGACAACATTTGCTGTATTTAGAGAATCTGGGAGTATCATAAAAAACTAATCTATTTTGGCCTCTCCGATTTCTAGAGCTTCATCACCTGTCTGCCTGTCTGACCGTAATTTAAGCCTACCTTATGATAACTTTCTCTAGTGTCACGCTATGAAAAAAGGGTTATTTTCCTCCAAAAATATACCAACAACGTAAAGTTATGCGGATCGCTGTCACCTAACATTATCCACATTTCCCCACCTCCTGTCAGTATTCAAGGCTTCATATACTATACGATATTATTATAAGTAGATATGTACTCGGTAGAGACGAACCGAACTCTCGGTACACTTTGGATCAATTTCCAAAGTTTTACTTCGATCTTTACTTTCGTAGGGTGTATGTACACTCGAGGGGAATTGTTCGGAAGAAATTGAACCGTGATATAACATTGTTTATATTGTTTTTGGATTTTTTTATTATTTTGTTTGAGTATGCAATTCAGTTTGGTTTTGGTACACAACTATACCCACCTCAGGACGAAGTTTATAAGCCTAACTACTAAACAAAAAATACGCATGTACCCTTTATTTATTTTGCGTATGTGAAATCATCAAATAACTTAGCCCGCTCTGGGGGGAGTGTCAGACTTCGACTGACTAAAACCTACTCATGGTCCTTCTTTTACCCTTTATGCTCCGGCCACCGGTATCAATTCAATTCAAGTCAATTCAATTTTATTCACAAACAATTTACATTGTATTTGAAATCACAAACATAATTTAAAAGTAATAAGAATAGCATAAAAGAAAAAAAAAACACAATCATAAGTTCAAAACTAAACATTAACAACAAAAATTATAATTATTAATATATCTGTTTCGAACAACCCGCAACCCCGGCAGGCGTTGGCCCTCGCAGGCCCCTCTGCTTTGCTGACATCTCTTTGAGGCGCGCGTGGAACACTGACGTGCCGTGGACACGACTTAAGATTTTCTGCATGTGAAAACTGCAATTTCCTACTTGTAATATTCTACAATTTAGACACGTCAAAAATTTATAAGTACGCTCACATTTTGAAAGTTATGTTTAAGTCTCGTGTGATATGGGCTGACCCTACTAAAGAAACTTAAACATCATCATAATAGACTATGTTAGTTGAAAAACAGGTCCTATGTAAAGTTTGCTGACCGCGATTCAACTCTACAGGGCAAATTTACCTGAAACAACCAACCAATTAGGGATATAAGGAATACACTTATATTGACTCGCTCTGACCTATTCAATTCAGGATAAGCGTGACAATGCACTTAACCCACTATTTCAGCGGGACGTCTAGACAAAGTTACAACTTAGAAAGACTTAATTTCGAATATGGACCTAAACCTAATTGATTTAGTTACTAAAATGGCTTAAAGATCTTATTCAGATTAACTTGTCCAAATAAATTCAATTGAACAACTTTCAATGAAAATTGGTTTTATTGGTAATAAATGTTTTCTATTTCATTTGCATATATTATTTAAATAAGAAAACTAAACTGAAATTAGAATTATTTTCTGTGTCAAAGTTATATTATGTTTTTTTTTTTAATAAATTGTAAATATTCTATATTAGAATCCGTTTAAATCCTTACCTTGCTTAAATTAAATTCAACTTGAATTTCGTATTGAAACTTAAAAAAATACTGCTTAAACTATTGTAATTTAAATTAGACTTTGTCCAATTTACTTTTTTTTAATCACTTTTAAATACCTGCCAATTTTTCTCTCTTGTCACGCTGTCTTAAAACTAAGTTTAACGTGTTACACTACAGTGTAGCCCCAGCTTTATGCTCAAACGTTGAGCCTGTACGGAACTTAACCATCCACTTTATTAGCAAACTTGGCTATGAGTACAGTCTTTCAGTAATTAGACTGGATTATTTTCGGCCGAGTGAGCCGCAAACTTGTTTACAAGTCATGAGAATATACACCAAATATTTTTTTTATTTTGCATTTGATACTTCCCAATTTGTTGACTTTGTAAGTTGTTCTGATCTCGTTGCTGTTGGTCGTTACGGTTTTATAAGAGATTAAAATGGACAATATTGAGTTAGGCGAGCTTTATTTTTTTATAAATCTTAAAGTTTATCCAAGACATCGGTGACCCACCACCGGCCACCGTAGATGCGGGCTTGTGGACGGTGAGCAATGGGTAGTTCACCGTCCGTCCGTCGATTGACGACAGGCCGTGTCGACGGCGCGTTCGTGTTTCACGCGCGCCTCAAAGAGAGTCAGCAAAGCAGAGGGGCTTGCCAGGGCCTCCGCCTGCCGGGGTTGCGGGTTGTTCGAAAGAGATACCGCGGCCCCGGAAGCGTATTGCCATTGTGTATATCAGTACAGACACCCATAGTCTGTACTAGATCACTTTGTGCTCTTAAAAATAACAAATACTCTAAAGCAAACTACGTATAACTACAGACCAGTCTGTATAAGTATACAGTTTGCTTGCATATTTTTAAAGCAAACTACGTATGACTACAGACCTGTCTGTATAAGTATACGGTTTGTTCGCATATGTCTAAAGCAAAATGTGCTCTCACTGATTACTACCTATCAAAGTGGCTCGACGGAGCCCCGCTTCGCGGGGCTCCTACCTCTGCATTCAAGGTTTAAAGTAACCTAACACGAAGGGGATGGCGGGGTCTTTCAGACCCCGCCATCCCCTTCGAACCTAACCTGTCCATGTCGGGGTGCCCCAAGTCCCGAGCTCTCACTGATTACTACCTATCAAAGTGGCTCGACGGAGCCCCGCTTCGCGGGGCTCCTACCTCTGCATTCAAGGTTTAAAGTAACCTAACACGAAGGGGATGGCGGGGTCTTTCAGACCCCGCCATCCCCTTCGAACCTAACCTGTCCATGTCGGGGTGCCTACTACGGCAGCCAAATTGTCTGTACTCGTATGTGTTTTGCTCTCACGAATTAGAGCAAAGTGTATTTTATTTCAGTCTGTCTCTGTACTGATATGCAGTATGCTCTCTAGCTACAAGAGCATATTGCGTGCGATTACAGAGCAACCCCTGTCTGTGCTAGTATACATTATGGCAATACGCGCCCCGGAACGTAAAGGGCAATAGAAGGAACATAGGTGGGTTTTAGTCAGTACAAGTCTGACATGCCCCCCCGCGAAGTCATTGGATGATTTCCCACCTGAAAAAAAAAAAAGACATCGGTGAAGGGAAACTTCGAGAGGAAACCTAGACTTACAATTAATATAATTCTGAAATCGCTAATTCGTCTAGAGTAAGCGTGGTGACCAATGCAAAAGACAAATTCTCTGAATGAGATAATACTTTTACCCATATGTGCACGATATAGGCTGGTATTAATTTTATTACAGATAAATATGTGTTACGTTTCGTCCAGTTTTTTGGAAGAAATTGAACCGTGATATAACATTGTTTATACTGTTTTTGGATTATTTTGTTTGAGTATGCAATTCAGTTTGCAGGCTGGTATTAATTTTATTAGAGATAAATATGTGTTTTGTTTCGTCCAGTTCTTGTTTTTTTTTTAAGTTTTATATTTAAAAGTAAAAATAACTGTCACGCTAAAATAATGTGCGCATTATAAAATGTGAACTTACAATACATTTCTCATAATCATCATACTAGCTCAAGCCTTTACACCAGTTTACCTAATATCAACAAGAGATTATGATAATTTATTTACTGTAAAATAAATTATGTCTCCGCACCTTCGAGGTGACAGCGTGACAATGGTTACAATAGGCCGACGCCAGATAGGTCTATGTCATCCCTTTTTTAAGGGCTTTGTGATACAAGCGATGATTAATGTTGGAAAACTGAGTGGAAAATATCAACAGTAAACGGCGGATTACAGAAGTGAGTTATTAATTATTTGCTGTTTTATTACTGTTGTTTCTTTTTTATTATTGTTCTATATACTGTTAGGCATTTTTATTTTACCATAGAGAAAATACAACGCGATGTAGGTGAATCAAAAAACACGATCGTATGTGCTAGTTTGTATCCCTATGAATTTAGATCAAACACTGAACATCGCAGTTAGATACCTAGAAATCTAAAATTCCATCAATAATCCCCAAAACCGAATACTCAAACAACGTCAAAATAATTTCATCCTGTAATCAACTTATTTATATTCAGACGACATTAAATTATACATGAATCAAATCGGAATACATAAAAGTGTGAAAATGTCGCATCGTGAACGTGTATTGTGCGATATTTCACGGCGTGGAGAGACGTGTCGGGCGCACGCCCCGCGCGAGTGTACACGAGGGCTTAGCAAACACGTCGCCGCGCGATACAGCATCGAGTGTTTCTCGATACGTGTGCACCTACCCTAACACATGACGGGCAAACACCGAATGTGATAGCTGAAGAAAAATTGTATTTTTCGGGATTATTCTAAAAGTAAACAAGCGCGGTGCCATCGGTGATGGAAACCCGGACTTATCATCTGAAATTGTCAAACCACCTTGGGCAAGCGTGGCGATCAAGGCACATGCTTTTTTTTTGGGTTGGGAAATCATCAAATAACTTCCCCCGCTCTGAGCGGAGCGGAGGGGAGTGTCAGACTTGTACTGACTAAACCCCACCCATGTTCCTTCCATTGCCCTTTATGTTCCGGGGCCGCGGTATCTCTTTCGAACAACCCTAAGCCCCGGCAGGCGGCGGCCCTGGCAGGCCCCTCTGCATCAAGGCACATGCTTATTCTGTATAAGAAAAGGCCTTTGCCCAGCAGTGGAGAAGTAATAAGCTGTGTTATGTTGTTTTCGAAGTATATGGTAAGAAATCAAATCAAACTAATTCTTTTTATTAAATTAATTTTATTTGCATAACACAAGTTAAATAGATGTTACAAAAGTTTCGAAAGTACACTGTCTTATAACCTATTGAGGTGTGCAAATATAATATTGTGTATTTGATATTTTCTTATAAATCAATAAAAAAAAATGTATTCAGAATGGTGTTATTTTTTTGATATTTTTATCTATTTATTTTACAATTATTTTGACTTTTATTTTTATATTGAGTTTGATGCCTTTTTTAATAAATAATGTAAATAACATCCAATCCATCCGATTACACATTTATAAAATTTGAATGTTAAGTTAAAATAATAATGTCATGCCAATTAATTATTATAAAACTATTACTAAGTATTATTAAAATACATTAACTGTATCTTCAAAGTAGTCTTTTGAATTCCAATAACATTTTTGGACTAGAAATAAATATAATTTCTTCTTAAATAGATGAATATATAGCTTCTTAATGTGATCGGGAAACTTTTTAAAAATCATTAAAACATTCTGAATATGTTATACTTCGAAGGTGTTAGATTAAAAGATGTGAATTTGCATGATAACTGCCAACGACGGGTAAGAGGCACGTATAACCATAATAACCCATTTTCTTCAACTATCCGTTCGGTTTTACAACCTGCTAATAAAAAGCAGATGATATTACCTATAACACTTCGCTGCGCACTTTCACGCTGCTCAGAGTCTTTGAGAAAACAGATCTGCAAGAAAAATCAGAGAGAATGAAAAAAAATACATATCAGGTTGAAATACTGCATTTTTTGAGCATGCAAAATCAACAAATTTCTTCGTCCGATCTAAGCGGAGCGGGGGGAGTGTCAGACTTTTGCTGATTAAAACGCACCCATGTTCCTTCTTTTGCCCTGTATGTTCTGGGACTCCAGTATCTCTTTCGATCAACCCGTAACGCTGGCAGGTCAAATACTGCAAAGGAAAATTTTAAAATCAAATCTGAGTAACATAAAATAAGATTTAGAATTATGTGACAGCCACGGCGTTTGAATTTGGGCCGGGTTGATGGCAATAGGTTCGCCTTCTATTACATTGGATTTAAACATAAAAAACCAACAAAAATCATAAACTTAGAGCTTAGAGCCCACTTCCATGATAAATTGATTTCAAATGATGTGAAGCTCCGATATCTATAGCTGTAAATCCGTTAACCCGTTAAGGACCACAGACGCATTATTGCATATAGACAAGATTGTTTGTCTAAAGAGGTATATGGAGTATTCAGTGCCCATCAAAGTGGATTCGTGAGGGCTAGTAGCTGATTTGTCACATTATATTATGCCCACGGGCCGTAAACTGTCTCTGTGCAATGCCCTGCAGTTATATTGCTAGCCCCGGGTCAATTTGCACAGCCGTGATATTAGTAGGGTAGTTGATGTCATACTTTTTATAACCTGTCAAAACTTTGTTCCGTCATAGATTTTATATGGCAATAACTGTTGGTAACGTCACTGATTTAAAAGCTCAATTTGTCAATTAATTACTGACTTTGAAGAAAAAAAAATCGTAGTGATAATTATAGTGTTAATTAAAAATTGATCGAGTTTTCAGGTCTAAATAAGCTGTTCTTTTAGGGTTCAAAGGAAAAACGGAACATGTGGTACGACTAAATTGGTGCTGCGAGGCCAAAGATGCCCTTATCATATATCATATAGATCTTAGCATGGATAACCTACTATTCTTCATGATGTCAGGGTTTCTGTACATCCAGCTCGCCTTATAGGATTGCCTTATTTTTGGCCCTTAAACATTCCACTGTAGGAAATCAGTATTATCTGTCTAGAAAGTTGTAGAAAAGGCTAGAAAATGATAAGTGGCAGATTGTCAGTACCGGGAGACTTATCAAACTTTTTCTCTCTCACCTCAAAGAACACTAAACCCACTTTATTTTTTCTAAAGTGTCTTAAACCGAAATTGCGATGTAACAGCCGTGTCTATTGTGTGCTTAGGTATTGAATTTGTTGAATATTTCGGCTCGTTTCGCCAAACTTCGCTGGCTCCTAACTCCGCACCAACTTTTATTAGGATACTTGTAAAATTTCCGTCTATTTTATTGAAAGTGCTTTCGCCTGATTAAATAAGACGAATTTATTGACTTAGACACGACCGAAAGTGCCCAAGAATTCTGATGTCTGTGTGTATAAGTAAGTTTTTCGTGTTTTTCAGTTCTGTTGATTCTGTGAGTTGGTTCGGAATTTTAATTAAATTCTGTTTTGTTGTTTTAATTTGGTGCTTTCGGGTGTTGTTAATGAGTTATAATTTACTTGGAGATGTTAAAGTATTTGTTACTTTATTGCTGTGACTTAATTTATATTCTTGTTTCCTATCTTTTTGCCTTTAATCTAGCGTAGAGGTTATGATTCTAATTATAGCCCCGGTCACCAGACATTGATAGATATTATATAATCATATAAAGTAAGAACTAACAAATAGTTTAAAAAAAAAGTTTTTGTAAAGATTTTACACCAAAATTGAAACACAAATGTTTTACAATATTTCTACTTAAATGGTTACAATGGCAGTCCTATCGCTGACAGCAATACACGAGTATTTAACTGAAGTATCGATGATTCCATACCGGACTGAATCATTCCCTCTAAGGCTCGTTTTCCTCAGCTGTCCGTTCACATATCGCCAACCCAATTTACCCACAGACTGTGCAAAGCAACACGCCTTCAGACTTCACTAAATACAAACTAAACACTACTTAATAATGACGTTTACTAAATATTAAGCACACATGCACCGCGGCTCAGAAACTTGCAGTACACTAAGTTCTAAGAAGATTTGCATGACGCTCGGATCGTTCGAGTGGCCCTCCAACGGATCCTTGCGCGTAGATCTACACCACAGAGCAGATGAATACAGAAGTATAAGTAGGTTATAAAGAAAAACTTTAGCTAGAAAATAGGGCATAAACTATAAAAAAAATATTTATGAGTGGTAGACGGGACAAGCCGAAGAAAATTGTAATCTAATACTTGTTACTACTTGGTAACAAATCGTACTGTCTAGTTTCGCACGCTCGCTTGTTAGCTGACAAGCGGGCGTATTGCAAAATCGGAAATGTGCGGGATCGGAATTTTTGTATGAAAATGTTCCCAATGTCCACTCTATAAGGCTTTTGAATATCTTTGGCGTAGACCAAGTGGCTAAGATAAATTACATTGATGGATGCTACCTCAAGCTAATGCCAACCTTGTTAAAGTTTGTTGCTGCCACGGTATATTTAATTAAGTACCTACTTAATTTTTGAATTGATGATTTTTAATTTTTTATCTGGATTCTCTTAATCTGCACGTCTTTCTTCATAATGTCAACATGAATTATGTAACCATGATCTTGTTACAATAGTATGGTTTAAAAGGGTCCGTGGAGTTTCTTGCCCGTTTTTTTCCATAAAGCAACGTTTTGAAATGGGCAACTACAGTACTTTCACAATTTAACTTTTTGACAGGGACTTTTTCTTTATCATTTTACATTTTGTTAACGAAACCGTTACAGACAGTTATCAGTCTCATAAAATACTTTGAGCAAAATAAAGTAATGTTTCTAAAGGTTGTTTTTCTAGGCTAAATAATTTACTTTTTAAGACTATTGAACTATATGGGCTTGAAACCCAAGATTTCAGAAAACAGTAAAAAGGTGATTTTAATAAAATGGAGCATTCTGTTTGATTGTCAATGTTGTCAACCTTGCCATCACTTTGATTTGCGACCTCTACGGTTTTTTACATTGTCTATTTTGCAGTCCAACAGTACAACAGGAACTTCTGTAAATTTTTATTCATTGCCAAAGCTCCGGTATACCCAGCCATTATGCGCAATACCCTCCAACGACCATTTTGATATTCCATTCAATTGTGCCGATGCAAATGGTGAAATATTTTGAGATAACCGCGCATTGTAGACCAGGCCAACCAGGATAATGTGTTATGGTGCAGCAACCTTATTTATACCTAGGGTTTTGAAAACTCCAACACTTTAAAACAAGGGTAAAAGGAAAATCTAATTTTGTTTTATGTTCTCTTCATCTTAATCTTTACTTCTTCATAAAATTAAAGTTCCACACAGAACAGCTATCGTTTTTCGGGATACACGTGGAAGAAATAAACTTTCCACCAACAGAACCGTTTCTTAAAGTAAATAATAATTTTCATCTTAAAAAAATATGACAAGAGGCCGATTTACAAAATTTATTCATTAAAAGTTGTGCCGAGGAGATGAAAAAAAAACTTCCTAATTGTACGAATGAGGTACTAATTATTCAAACAATTACGTTAGCAAGTTAGGTTGGGTAAGTTAACATTTTTTCGGCTTCATTTGCCAACGGCCCCTAGAAAACTCTTAATCACAGAACTTAGATAACAAATGCCTTTCAACTTAGAGCAAAACAGTTTTTTGTTGCTGTGATGAAAAGTAAGGAATTGTGTATTTAAAATTCTGGAGAGTTATTTTTTTATTGTATTTAAGTAACTTATTTGCATTCTGGTTTGTAATTAAAAAGGGGAACGAGTGCCAAGGGCGGGTGGAAAGTGGGTGAACCAACTCGTCTGCGGCGAGATTGGTTTGTCAAAGAATTATAACTTTACATTCATTCATTTTTCTGTGTTGTCTTTTTGAAAAGTTTTTGCAGTTGATTGGTTTGTTTTGACCAAAGCATCCAATTTGAATCATAAAGTTAAAAAGATTACCTGAAATTATAACGTTTCTATATATCATACTACATAATTGCAAATCTTTGAAAAACTTGAACTCTAACCAAATAGGTATTACGCAGGTAAATCTGAAAATATACTCCCGAGATTAGTTTAAACACTTCAAATCCAACCTCCTATTTCAGCAGTATAATTCCCATAGATCGAGTAGAGAAATTCATACCCGCGTCGGAAGCGAGCGTATGAAATAATGAAATTAATGTCTTAATCTTTGAAATTTATTCATTGCAACCGCCGCGTTGCTCGTTGCTCGTTGCGGGTTGCTCGTTGCTCGGTGTAATGCACTACACTATGAGCTTTTTACTTGTAGGCAATTTGCTTTAAGATGTGTTGTGCTTATATTAACTTTTGTGAGTTAAAGTGGGATGTTGTACGGCGTGTTCGTTCTGATTAAAATGGTTTGTTTATTTATTCAGTCAGTCTGCTATCTTTATTGTTTTATTTGGTCGATCAACTGATGTAGTGCAGGCTTCTTATGAAAATGATAGCCGACAGCTCAAACAATGACACTATAAAAACTTATCTTGAAATGACTGGTTATCAAATTCTACTTGCTTAAACATATACTGTTATTTTAACTGACTTAAAAAAGAGGAAATTCTAGATTCGACGATATGTTTTTTTTGTGTTTTTGTTACTCAATTTTTCCGTCAAACGTGTTGTAATTAAAAGGGATCAAATTCTTGAGGTCGAAATTTTAAATTTATTTATTTTGATTGGATAGTTTATTTTCTTTAATACATTTTTTTATGTCTATGTGGGTCATGAAAATCATTATCTACCTGCTTTTGTCCCATTCTATTTGGGGTCGGCGTAACATATTTCCTTCTTCCATTCTTCCCTGTCAGACGTCACGGCATCATTTACTCCCATTTTACGTCTGATACTGATAATCTGCTAATATTTTTTACTAACAATAGAAAATTAATTTTCGATAAGAATTTATATGAAACCATCATAGCATAACTTAGAAGGCTTGAATAAAAAACCTTTTTTTGCAAGACACATAATCGACTTCCAGAAAAAAACTAAAAATACTTTCTAGTCATTTGTTTTTGGAGGTCTATTTTTCAAACAGGAAAATTTGTATGACTCAGTTGACAACTACTAGGTCGAAATTTGTCCTCAAAACCGGTCATACAACAGCGCTATTTTTACCGCCGTGTCAATAAGAAGCCTTGGCATAAATAGGGAAGGAGCAGCGTTCGTCCAGTAAGTAATGAGGGAGCACTGTAAACATATAGTGTAACCAGGGCGTGCCGTTAATTGATTGGCTGCCGCACCCGCCATACACTGCAGCCATTGTTTTAGAAGCATTGCTTTTGACTGAAGTGTCTCGAGAAATAGGGTAGTTTCCAGGGTCAAAATAATTACATCCTATTTATCCCGTCTTTTAGATTGTTAAAAAATTAGGGACACATATTTTTTTAATTGTAAATTAGACCAAAAATTACATACTAAGCTAACTTATAAATAATACTCTGAGACCGTGGGGTCCTTGTGCTCACAGCCTTTTTAAGGAAATTTCAAAACGTTTGGTTGACACTTCCCGTGATCCAAAGGCTGGCTTTTACTTTGGCCAGAGACTTAGCGTTGCCATACAACGTGGCAACGCAGCCAGTCTCTTGGGGACATTGCTCACTGATCACTGACAGCGTTGAGGACGAATTTATTGACGCTATTTTTAAATTTATTGACCAAATTTACAAAGATATAGCCCCTTTAAAGTTATGAGTGACGTCACTTGTTGCGAAAAAATGTAGCAACGCGTGAGTGACGTTTTGAATAATCTATTAGACGGACTTATATTTTTTTTGGAAACTAGCTTATTGCTAGATTCGCATGACCTGGCTTTGTTGTTTTATGGTCGCGCCTGTATGTTGAGGGCCTAGGTTTTCCAAATTAAGATTGTTTAATGGAGCAGTTATATTTTATAACTAATCCGTACTTAAATAATTCAATATTTAAATAAATGTTTAAATAATTTCATAGTGCTTGTAATAGTCTTTATCGGAAATGAGTTTGAGTAAAAAAAAGTTGTGGTTTCCAAGAAAGTTAAGCAAATCAAGTATTTTGACTTGGCTTGCGAGGTTGTCGACATGTGGGATGTGGCCTTAGCGATTATTGTTTCGATAGTCGTTTCAACCAATGGTTTAGTTGCTAATACTCGAAGAGGCTCTAGTAAGGCAGCTGGATCAAAGGCTTCATCCAGAACTTAAAATGTTTTTTTTTTCGTATTTAATATTTAATATGAAGTAACAAAAAAATACATGGACAAATAAGTTGTGGTTCCTATAAACGTAGCCTGTGAACTGTGTCGATTCAGAATCACAACCATTATCATCCAATGATTTT
The DNA here is from genome assembly GCA_905475445.1 of Ochropleura plecta. Lineage (NCBI taxonomy): Eukaryota > Metazoa > Arthropoda > Insecta > Lepidoptera > Noctuidae > Ochropleura > Ochropleura plecta. The sequence continues at coordinate 3,000,423 of FR997728.1, forward strand.
TACCAATACTGGAAAGTCAAATTTACAAATATTTCTACTTTTTACGGATGGGAAATCATCAAATAACTTCCCGCGCTCTGGGCGGAGCGAGGGGTAGTGTCAGACTTTTACTGACTAAAACCCACCCATGTTCCTTCTTTCACCCTTCATGTTTCGAGGCCGCGGTATCTCTTTCGAACAACCCACACCATTTCTCTACCAATTACTATGCAACGAACTTGAAGGCAAGGATTTCAAAGGATTAAGGTAGAACCAAGACCCAATGGAGCGTAATTTTTCGCGTATATTCGAGTGCTGAGTCCATAGGTCTATGGATAGATGCACTCAGAGCCATTAGCAATAGTTACGTAGTGTACGTAAGTTTGAAACCATCATTAACATGGTGTATTATAATCCCTTGCCCACAGGGAGCGTTAATAGTGCTTGTGGAGTTTGCGCGAATTTCAATTTAATTGCAATATTTGTACGTGTTTTTGACTAAGAAAGTTTTTGTTTTTATTAGATTACTAGCTTATGCCCGCGGCTTTGCTCGCGTTAAATTCGGGGTAACACAGTTCGCCTTTCCTGAATTGCAGTAACCGCTACCTGTAGTTTTTGCCCTAGCGCCTTATTTATTGTAATAGCAAAACTAAGTTTTTTCTTTTCTTTCCTCTTTCTCCCTCATTTTCCATTCTTTTTTAAAAAAGGTTAGCCTATGTCCGTCTCCAGGGTCCCAACTATCTCTGTACCAAAATTCATCAAAATCGGTTTAGCCATTAAGGCGTGAAGACGTAACAAACAAACAAAAATACTCACTTTCGCTTCTATAATATTAGTAAGGATTTAATAAAACTACATGCACATGTTAAAACTTTAAACAGGAGGACTTAATGCCTTTTTTACTGGTGGTTTTTTTTTTCATTATTTTAACAAACAAAACATGTGGTGTCTTTGTTATTGCCTTAAAGCTTGTTCAGTTTTGCACTCAGATTCTAATGAGCTGAGGCATTTATTCAAGACAAACCTTCGCTACTATGCAAAGCTTTGAAAATAAATCGTCATAATCTTAAGAATAATACAATCTCCACAAATATTATATTTTTATCACCTACAAAATGAACGCTGAATTAGAAAAAACAACGAACTAAAATAGCTCTAATCCTTAGAGGATTTAGATCTATGTTAGTCTCTACAATAACTCTCCAAATACCCACCAATGATTGGATGATGACGAATCACATTACTGCTGGTATACAGACGCTGAAGAATTTCACGCAACGTCGCCTCTACTGCGTACGGAAACTAAAGCACAATACCAGTATAGAACTTAATCCTCGTCGGCTCCCAGCAGTCACGTTGTGGAAACAATGTTGCACGGTCTTAGGCTCAGGCCGCGGAATAGGCGATGTGATGTGGACTGGCCTGATAGAGGGAGAAACTATTGGCCTTGTTCGTATTGGAAATAGAATGACTGGTATAAAATTGAACTTAAATAGATAGGAATGGAATCATTTATATCTCTACTAGCTTTTGCCCGCGGCTTCGCTTGCGTTTAATTCGGGGTAACACAGTTCCCCTTTCCTGATTTGCAGGTACCTACTTGTAGTTTTTGCCCTAGCGCCTAATTTATTGTAATAGCAAAGCTAAATTTTTCCTTTCTTTCCCTCTTTCTCCCTCGTTTCTCACTTTTTTCAAAAAAAATGTTAGCCTATGTCCGTCTCCAGGGTCCCAACTATCTGTGTACCAAAATTCATCAAAATCAGTTTAGCCATGTAGGCGTGAAGACGTAACAAACAAACAAACTCACTTTCGCTTTTATAATATTAGTAAGGATATATTCTTTATATCTATTTTAATGTGACAATTTAGTGTCCATAGTAAAGCGTCGTTGGCGCTTTATAAAATCTTTCAAACGACAAGTATTTTACAATGACGGTTATGGTTAAATATTTAATGACACAATCAGTGCAATTATCATGGTTTATAGATTCTGTAATACTTATTTAAGTGTAGGGGCGTTTGTTTGTAATAAAATAAACAAATATAACATTTTAGTTTTTTTTTAGATTATCATTGTACCAATACATGACACATAACTGAAAACCTATCCTCTTCTACCATTTTTCTATTCTTTATTTAAACAACTCTGATACTCCACCCTCTCCGCCCAGGGTGGGGGAAGTTATTTGATGATTTACGTCTGTTCTTTTAAAACGTTGACACGAGAAAAAGCAGAAGAGAAAGGCATCATTTGGAATGTATCTCGCTATTTCTAAGGCCGCAACGTTAGACCACACGATACGGTTCGAACGCGTTCGGTGCGTTGCGTGAACGCGCCCGGTCTCGTCAAACCTAATCATGTGCTGGTCAACCATTCAATTTGCATAAGTGCTGTTAATCCTGATCTTACCAGGTCTTAATGATTATTAATATAGTTATTAAAAACCACTTCATAAACTAACATAACTAAACTAACAACAAACTATAAAAAGGAAATTTCTAATGAGCTGTACCTTTGTGCTCTTCTGTCTTGATGTAATGTCCTGTCAAATATTTTGTGTGTGCAAATAAATAAGAACATTCAATACTGTTCTATCTTTACTATCGTCTCTATGATCATATTTTCGATCATCTACGCAGTACGTTAGCGAGTTTTTTTGGCGGATGTTAAATCATCAAATAACTTCTCCCTCTCTGGGCGGAGCAGGGGGAGTGTCAGACTTTTACTGAAAAAAAAACCCACCCATGTTCCTTCTTTTGCCGTTTATTATCCAGGGTCGCGGTGATTTGGTATCTCTTTCGAAGAACCCGCAAACCCGGCAGGCGGTGGCCCTGGCAGGCCCCTCTGACGTTAGCGGGTTTACGATTCAACATGTGTGACGTGCACGAGTAGGGCTCGCACTAAGTGAATCAGATTATAAACCGATGGACTATCCAATTTGCATAATTCACTAATTGATACTGGCAGCTAGGATAGTGATGTTTATTTGATTATTTAATTTAATTTGTCGACATTACCAGTTGACAGCGTTGAGGCGGAGTTTGTTGACGACATTTTTAGGTATAATTTTCGATATAATATTCAAATTAAATGAAGATTGACTAAAAAGTATTCGGCAAGTGGCTATTACAATAATAATATTAATAATTTGGAACTTCATTAATCGATAAAATAAACGAAACGAAATTGCCATTGTAGAGTTTACATTCTTTGATTTCATCAAATATGCAACATAAACAAAATAATCATTTGGATTATTATTTATTAGGGTATTTAAAACTTCATGAAAAATCATTTTGACGATTCAAATTTAAAGTCCTCTACAACAGAACGTTTCAAACGGATCAACTCAGCGTTTGTCAAATGAAAAAGTAATATTTAACATGAGGCGAAACTCATAAATAAATAGCAAGTCTGTTGATATTTGAAAAGCGACAGAGTGCCAATAATTCGCATGTCCGCCAGAAAGTTCCACGTTTACAGTGTTGCCAACTATATTTTTTGTTGTACACCGATATTAGAATTTCGAAACATTGTTGAGCATTATTAAAAATTAAACTGGATTTTAACTTTGTGACACTATCATTGGTGCAAAAGGGTAACAAAAAGGTGGTTATTTCCTGCCGAGTTTGCGGGTTGTTCGAAAGAGATACCGCGGCCCCGGAACATAAAGGGCAATAGAAGGAAAATGGGTGGGTTTTAGTCAGTACAAGTCTGACACTCCCCCCCGCTCCGCCCAGAGCGGGGGAAGTTATTTGATGATTTCCCGTCCGGGGTGGTTATTTAAAAGTTTAACATAATTTATGATCCTGTATGTAAAGTTAGATAGAAGCGTCGCTAATAGTACACCCACATTTTGCCAGTTATATTTAAGTTTCTATATTTAATAGGGGGTAAGCCTATTGCCATCAACCGGATTCTTGACTTGGCTGCTACTGAGAAATCAAAAAACCCAGGACACCATACTCAGTAGTCGCGATTGTAACTACTAGGCTAACGATTCAATAAAAAAAAAGTTCAACTAAAATCAAACCCGAAACAAAAACTTGTAAGTTCTTTAAACTATCACAAGTATTATTTAGCATAGCTGGCGCCCGCGGCTTTGCTCGCGTGATAATGAAAAACAAGCATGCAGAGGATCCGGGGCAGCTCGAACAGTCTCCTGTATGTCTTTGGGGGGAAATTTGATTGTCCGCTTATTCGTGTTTTCTCGAACCTACATGTTTTACTAATATAGTTTTCTAAGTTACTGTGTACTAATAAAATATCCTTACTAATATTATAAAAGCGAAAGTGAGCTTGTTTGTTTGTTACGTTTTCACGCCTAAATGGTTTACCCGATTTTGATGAATTTTGGTACAGAGATAGTTGGGACCGTGGAGACGGACATAGGTTTTTTTAAAAAAAAAATATTGAGATATGAGGGAGAAAGCGGGAAGAAAAAGGAAAACGTAGCATTGCTATTACAATAAATAAGGCGCAAGGGCAAAAACTACCTATAAATCAGGAAAAGGGAACTGTGTTACCCCGAATTTAACGCGAGCGAAGCCGCGGTCAAAAGCTAGTGGATGTACCTATAATTTCCGAAATAAAATGATGACTATTATTGCATTCGTTCGCTATTGCGCCAGAGGTTTTCATTTACATCTGAAAACATAGAGTCATCGATTTACAAACGAATACCAATAAACCGCGGCCATGTGCATATTGTTGCCAGAGTTATTTCAGTTATTTTTCTGTTTGTTATTATTTTTGTTTTGTTATTATTCTGTAAATTAATACTGGCCGCATGGATTTTTTCTTTTGTTTTTTTTTTTAGTAAATGATCGTCAATTATTTTTTTTTGTCTGTGAATCCTACTAATATTATAAAATGCGAATGTTTGTGAGTATGGATCGATGTATGGATATATGGACGTTTGTTACTCTTTCACGTCAAAACGGCTGAACGGATCTTGATGAAATTTAGCACAGAGGTAGATTATAGTCTGGAATAACACATAGGATACTTTTATTTTCGACATCACGCGGGCGAAGCCGCGGGCGCCAGCTAGTAAATATTAAAAACGACAACACGCTTTTTTGTCTAGTTAAGCCAGTTCGGAGTGAAAAACATAATGCTTTATGGGCGAACAAATCCTATTCCCATACACATTATGTTTTCAAAACCTTCCCGTAGACATAAAAAGAGAAAATAAATAATAATTTTCATACACTTTGTTGGGGACTGTCCTCACAGAGTTCGGCTTTTGTGCGTCGATCTCCTTTTGTTTTTCCTTCTTTCTTTATTTGAAGAGGATGTCTCTAATATGTTGTGGTACTAATGATTGCGGTGAACTGAAGCATTTCTATCTATTTTTAGTTGACCTAACGAAGCGGATTACGTGAGACCCTAACTGGAGGCAGCTAAAAGCCATATTAGAATGTAATAAATCGATCATAGGATGACTTGCTAGACGCTTTTAAAAAAACAACCGGCCAAAGGCGAGTCCCGTACAAACTTGCGTCTTAAATGGCCATATCTCTTATTACGTAAATTTAGAGAGTTGATGTTTTCACGGTAAAAGGGACCATACATTTGAGTCTATGGTTTTGTTTTCAGCTCGATACCTTTACGTGTACAGTGTACAGACGGACAATAAGGTGATCCAATAAAGGTTTCGTTTTTTTTTTTATTATTTTATTTATTTGGCTCAACAACAATTGAATACACAGTACAAGATCAAAAAATACATCAAACAAAACTTATAGATTAGTGTACCAATCTCTTACAGGTAAGCACATCATGCATTATGTTAATGTTCATTGAAGATGAGTAGCTTTATTATCACCTAAAACTATACTGGTTAAAATTTAAATTAAATAATTATGCAAGCCTTATCACTAAACACTAAAATCATTTTAAAAGTTTTTATAAATAATGCTTCTAAACATACTAAATGAGTCAGAGTGAATATCGACCAGATCGCTGCAGCTGTTCAATAACTTACATAAGCGGGGGATAGGGGAATTAGCACCAAGGACAGTTCTGCGAAGTGGGGGGCGCAAAGGTGTTATAGGAGCTCTTGGACTTTTGGTGGGTACACGAAGGTTGATCCTGCTCAATAATTGTGGACAATCAAATTTATTTCTGACAATTTTAAATAAAAACAAAGCATCCAATAAATCTCTCCTCTTTTGTAGGGAGATCATTTTAAAATGTAGGAGCCTCTCTTTATACGACCGAACCTTTTTAGCTACCCCGGAAGAGTATGCTAAATGCCACAGAAATCGTTTTTGTACCCTTTCTAATCTTAGTGCGTGGGTGGCATAGTGAGGTCTCCAGACAGTGCTGCAATACTCTAAAGAGCTACGGACCAAACAGTTATAAAGCAGAATTTTTGTTTTACTGCGTTGAGGTACAAAACCCAAAAAAAGGAGATTACATACGTTTCCTGAAAAACGACTAATAAACTGAACGCAACTCTTTTGAGAATAACAAAAAAAAAACAAGTAAAAATAAACTGGCACTAATGCCGTATATTATTTAAACGTATGACGTACGACTCATCCCGGCAATAATCCTTTTATAGTAACCATACATCCTGAGGCCTGGCATAAACTCAAAAAAAAAAATCTCCAGAGCTCACATAGCAACAATAGACTTTATTGCATAGACACTATCGTCCTTTCTCGAGCACTGAGTCTAAACGAATTGCTCGTATCTTACTATTTTATAGGCATTCTGCTTGTCCTGTGTTTTAGAAGAAAGGTTAATTGAATTCAAGTTTTATGGTGCCTCTAACTGACAATAAAAAAAACTTTACGTGGACTCTTTGGAGGGGTTTTGATTAAAACAAATGAATTACTATTCATTCTGGCTGAAGTTCTAAGCTTTGAATGTAAGAAAAGAATGATTGTTCAGAGACTTGTCTCTTTCGGTTGGACCTTTTGAGTTATCCAAAGAGGATTTAGTCTGTTAATCTTTTGCAGATAACATTACACTTTTAACCCCGAAGACTTAGGCAGAGGTGTAACTAATAATTCGCCCGTATTTTACCAAATATGTTGCTTTTAAGTTTCATATAATACTGGACGAGCCTATTACCAAAAATCAGATACATATTCAGGCTCTGTGTCTGCTAATGAAAAAATCCTAATAGAAAAATTTAAAGAACATTAGGAACCCACACTAGGAATTTCACTTGTATCGTGGTTGCGTTGACAAACATTTAAGCTCACATACACAAACAGTCAGACCCGAAACAGCTATCTGCAGGTCATTCAAATATTTGTTCCGTGCGGGATCGAACCCGCGGCACGTGGCGCAGCAGTCGATCGCTCAGCCACTGCGCCACCCGTGCCGTCATTTGCCCGACCCGGTTATTAAAACCATGATCTCATCCTCAGCAGTCGCAATTGCGACCACTAGACCACCAAGGTGTTCTTTTGAGGATTTGAGAGGAATATATCAAGTGTGTTGGCCATGCAAGAGTATGTGAATCCTCGATATATTGAAACAAGGCATAAGCTGTAGATGACCTAATATCTATGTTAAGTTACAATGGCTTATTTATACTCAATATTACTTCAAGGAAATCACAAATGGCTCTACTTCAACAGAAAATCCGATACTACGTGGAATAAGTGTAAAAAGACTTTAAGTCTCATTTTGTTTTTTTTTTTACTATGTCCATACAAACAACCAACATCATCTGTCTAGCCTGTTTCCAACGATATCGGGGAGAGGTTCCAGTCCGACCAGCTGCAGCTGAATAGCACTATTTTACAATCCGCGACTGACCTTTACACTAAGACTAAGTTAGTCATAATTCCGACACGAAAATATCTTGTCAATGCTTACTTACTTTATTTATCATACTAATATTTTCTAAGCAACTTTATTTAATTGAAACTAGGGCATAGAAATAACACGTGTAACGTTTATTTTTGTTATTGCCTAAAATGTTTCCAATTCCAAAAGTGTATTTTCTAAGAGGTCAATACTGAAATCGACAGCAGACGTCGACGAGTTTAAGTAAGTGGTAAAGAGTTTTCTTTAACATACAAACTTAAAGCGGTTTGTACCAGTAGATATTCTACTAATATTATAAATGCGAATGTTTGTGAGGATGGATGTATAGATGTTTGTTACTCTTTCACGACAAAATGACTGAACGGATCTTGGTGAAATTTGGCAAAGATTTAGATTATAGTCTGGAATAACACATATGATGGTTTTTTGTTCGATCATCACGCGGGCGAATCCACGCTAGCTAGTATTTAATGCGAAAAAACGAAACGCGAATGAGTGAATTACAAGGATTCAGTTCTAGATAGCACACATTATTAAGTCAACCTTCATATTAGTAGTCGTAGTGTCGAACTAAGATATAATACTCAACAGAAGCTTAAGACTTATTGTCGGGCCTACGCTGTTTTCTCATACTTAAGTACTAACGCTGTAACAACAACATTGTACAACCAAATGATTTTAAAAGAGTAACCATGGAGTGTCTTGCCCGTTCTTCTCCATAGAAAATGACTAACCCAAACCGTGCACCATTTCTCGTCTAAGTAAAGGGCCTTAACAGATAGGCAGACAGACAGACAATAAAGTGATCCTATGATTGTTCCGTTTTTGGAACGAAGTTTCTTATCGCGCGTTGCGAAAGGGGGCTAGACGGAAAAAAAATAAGACCAAAAGCTGTAACGACACTTTTTGCTTAAGACCAAAAGTTGTAACGACACTTTTTACTTAAGACCAAAAGTTGTAACGACACTTTTTGCTATAGTTGTAAGCCGTGCGGCGTGCGCGTGTTTCTCTGTCTGTATCTCTCTCTCTCTCTCTCTCTATCATAGAAATCAATTATTTTTGTTTCGTCTTTCTATGTCGCATTGAACAGTGTAGTGTCACGACGATTATAAAAATAAATAAATAATATAATAAATAAATATCTTGGGACAACTCACACACGGCTATCTGATCCCAAGCTAAGCAGAGCTTGTGTTATGGTAACCCGACAACTGATATACATACTTATATAATTTATAAATACATACATATTATAGATAAATCACACCCAGACACAGAACAAACAATCATGCTCATCACACAAAGTTTGTCCTGGGTGGGAATCGAACCCACGACCTCCGGCTCAGCAGTCAGGGCCACTAACTACTAGACCAACAGGCCCGTCGCCCGTTTTATTTTTGTTAAGTGTAAACAGGTTTTTTGTACATAATTAATAATAACTTCGTTTCATCCGGGTGTCCCGTGACACCTCTCAAGATATTTTTTGATGTACAGAGCCCTACAAATGAATGGAGAGGGTCCATTTAATGCTCAGTAAATGACATACAGACCAAAGTCCGCCAATATCCCTCTAACATTCGCTGACACACGAAACTTGAACCACAGTCTTAATTGGTTTCATTTTCGAGTGAACAGGTCCGGTCCGGCGTGACACGGCGGACTTCCGACTCCTAACACGGCTTGCACCATCAATGCCAATTATAAACCTTATGCCCTTGTAATAAGGATATCTGGACTTAGGTTAATAATTTTTCGTGATATGAATCGACCTTGTAATTACGAATTTTTGGCTGGTGGACTGTTTTTTTTTTGGAAAGAGGTATAAAGCGTGATTTTTGTGTTCCGTACTACACGACGACTTCGCTGTCCGGCCGTCTGTCCGTCTGTCTGTCACCAGGCTTTATCTCATGAACCGTGACAGTTTACACAGATTATGTATTTCTGTTGCCGCTATAAAAAAAACATAAAATAATTATTCAAGTAGGCTCCCATACGACAAACACGTTTAAAAAAAAAAACGTTGCCCCACACTAGCATTTTTTTCTGCTTCGTGGTCGCGTTAACAAACATTTAAACTCACATACACAAACAGCCACACCCGAAACAATTACCTGTAGGTCATACAAATATTTAATCCGTGAGGGGATCGAACCCGCGATACGTAACGCAGCATTCGATCGTTCAGCCACTGCACCAACTGTGTCATGTTTTATTTGCCGTTTTGATAGAAAATGGAATGGAAACTTGTGCATGAGTCCGACTCCCAGTTGTCCAGATTTTATAATTTTTTTTCGATTAAAATAAGCAAGTTTTGAAAATCAAGAGAAGGCGTCTTATATCGATTAATCAACGTGCTCTTAAAACATAGGCGTGTTAAATTGATATTCTTTTCCAATTATTAAATCAAACATTTATTTGTCAGATCAGTACAATCCAATATTATACATAGTATTTGTAGACACTACCTACAAAATAGCGATAGTAGATATACCTTTGTCAATTTATACGCACGTCAAATAATGATTCATCACCAGTAACACTACACAAATAGAGTTTCCTCCGTGCCTCGGAAAGTACGTTAAGCCGTTGGTCCCGGCTGTCATTTGTAGATCTTTGACAGTCGTTACAGGTAGTCAGTTTTCCGAAAGTCTGACAACCAGTCTTACCAAGGAGTATCGTATTACCCAGAATTAACTGGGTTGTGGAGGTCAGATAGGCAGTCGCTCCATGTTAACTACCGATATTCAGCTGCATCCGGTTAGACTGGAAGCCGACCCCAACATAGTTGGGAAAAGGCTAGGCAGATGATGAACACTACACACATAACTTCTGGGCACGGTTTAAAGGCAACACAAGCGTCGTCGTTCAATGATTATTACATTCTTTATAATAATTAGAAAATTTTAGGGCCTCTGACAATGATCCAACTAAGATTGAGTAGTCTATACAAAGATTGACGAGCTGAGTGTCGTGGGTTCGATATTAAAAGGAATAAATTTAATAAATTGCATGGCATATTTACACGATACATTTACATTTGCACGGTACAAGAGAAAATTCCTAGTCTAGTGCAAAGCTTTCTAATTTTAAATAAGATTCATTTCAGTCTCATGGTTTCATTTCTTTACACAAAATGGTTTCACCAATCAAATTTCAACTATCCAACCAATCAAGATTCCTCGCTAATACCCTTGTCATCCTCTACTTTTCATCAAAATGCATTGAACTTAAGCAATGTCTTTGAAGCTTAACGTTTCAAAGGAGCTCTAAAGTAATGATTAAAAACAGAAGCCATTCATTTGAAACGTAGTCTTTTGGCCTCAATATCAATCATAGTCGTTTTGACAAGACGTCAAATGATTTTCAGTAGGATTTTAGCTTTAAGGGACCTTTACACAGCCCTTGCGTGACGCTGCAAGCCGCGGTTTTACTGTGAAGCTAGGTGCCTATGCGTCTAGGTTAGCGGGTTGTTTCAAAGAAGTACCGCGGACCCGGAACATGAAGGGCAAAAGAAGGAACATGGGTGGGTTTTAGTCAGTAAAAAACTGACTCTCCCCCCCGCTGCGCCCGGAGCGGAGTAAGTTATTTTATGATTTCCCATCCATAAAAAAGATGCTTATGCGTGACGCGACTGCTAGAACCAATTGCGTGATCTCACGGCCTCTTACGAAATGACTAGACATAAGACATGCCTTTTTTGTTCTGTTCCTGTCAAAACTTCGGTTGGTAAGTCGCGTAGTTGGGTTTCAAGGTATGCTAAAAAGCACGAATAGAGTCTCTGTAGTCGCAAGCCGCGTGTTGTTTGAGCGAGAGGCGCGGGGTCAAAAGGTCTATACAATCCCATGAAAATTGACACCTTTGTAAGAAACCTTTTGATAGTTAAAAGCAACCATGCAACTGCGTGATTTATGAATTCGAAGGGTCACCTTGCTGCGCTCGAGTATCTAGCTTTTAACAAAGGGCTCTCTTTCATAATAGCCTGGGTTTTTCTGTGACTGTCAATCAAGGTTATGAAAAAAAAAATATTGTCTGACTTGTTTGAAGTGGTGCGTGATTTGCGAGAAATTGTAATAACATTGAGTAGATAAACTCATGACATAAGGGGTTATAATTTTATTTTTTTCAAAACGTTTCCTCTCACTTGTAATTTTTCTTGTATCGTGAGTGCGTTTACAAACATTTAAACTCACATGCACAAAGAGCCAGACCCGGAAAAAATATTAGTAGGCCATACAAATATTTGTTCCATGCGGGGATAAAACCCGCAACACGCAGCGCAGCAGTCAATCGCTCAGCCATTGCGCTAACCGTGTCGTCAACAATTGAGTATATGGTTTTTATTTCAACTCGATACCTCTACCCGTTCCCGAGATAAAGGGTCTTAACAGACAGACAGACGGACAACAAAGTGATTCAATAAGGGTTCAGCTTACGGAACCCTAAAAAAGGTCCACTGTTTAAACTACTTGATGCAGTAGCAATTTCAGTTTCTAAACAACATCTGCCTCACATGGTCTTCCCATTGACTCCCATTTTAGAAAATGGCGACTTTTCTCTACAATTTGAGCGAAGAAAAACATTTTAAAAGTCCAAACGTCTGGCAATGCATAAGACTCGTACATTTCAGAGAACTATTGAGCTAATTTTCTTTGGCTTCCCCTCACTTACTGCATTTTAAAGGTCTTCAGGCACCTACAGAGTTTTTCCTTTGAAAACTGTGGAAAACGAAACGAATCATTATTCTTATTAAATTCCTTCCTATTTTTCTGGTGGTGCTTAAGCGTACTGGTTTTGTTTTTGTGAATTTGATTTTTAATGAACTTACAAAGCAACTAGCTTCAGCATAGTTACTTTGGGCAAACGCTAACTTTATCTCGCGTGATTTACGAAAAAAAATATTTTTCTCTCCCCTTGTGTTCCCTCTCTCCCCCTTTTCTTACTTTAAAAAAAATTGCCTATGTCCCTCTCCAGGGTCCCAGCTATTTTTGTACCACACCAAATTCATCAAAATCGGTTTTGCCATTAAGGCGTGAAGACGTAACAAACAAACTCTCTTTCGCTTTTATAATATTAGTAAGGATAGTACAATAACAATATTCTATACTAAGAAAACTCACATCTTCCACAATATTATATCACCGACAAGTCCCAATCTCCCTTCATCTTACACCCACTAAACACTATTAGCCACCTACAGGTAAAATTACATAAATCGCATTGACGCGTTACCATGGCAACCGCTCTGGCGCCCGGTAAACCGAAATTAATCCGTTCGTGTGAGCGTAGAGGCGTACTTAATTAGCGGCTCTGCTTGTGACTATGTTGGAGCGAGCGCGATGATTAGACGATAGATGTGGCTGCTTGATTATAAGTTGTCTTAGCTGGAGATAACGAAGGCTGCTGTTTGGTGAACTGTACGACTGTTTCTAGTTTTGTCATTGTTTGTCTTTACAACAACAAATCTAGTTGTGTTACAGTTATTGTAATCCTACTATATATATTACTAGCTGGCGATAATGAAAAAAAATCTCCTATGTTATTTTCAGACTATAATCTACCTCTGTGCCAAATTTCATCAAGATCCGTTCAGCTGTTTTGACGTGAAAGAGTAACAAACACCCATACATCCATACATCTATCCACGCAAACATTCGCATACATAATATCAGTAGGATATAGTAGGATATAGCAAGTCACAGAGGAAACTTGGTATGATATGGGTTATCTTCCAACCACGTTACAACCCAGGTAAGTATCGCTTAACCTAAAGATCAAACCCATCATATTATATTTAAAAAACGTTGCCCCACATTAGAAATTTCTCCTGTATCGTGGGTGCGTTTACAAAGATTTAAGCTCACATACACAAACAGTCAGACCCGAAACAGCTATCTGCAGGTTATAGAAATATTTGTTCCGTGCGGGAATCAAACCCGCGGACACTTTCAGCTACTGCGCTAACCGTGCCGTCAAAAAACATGTCATTGGGTGAAAATTTTTAGCCACGACCTGACAAAAAATTTCGAAAAAGACCTTATTTATAATACATATAGGTACCTGCGACAGTACCAACCTATTTTGTTCTAACTAATACCAAACGTGGTCAAACGATTGCCTTAAGCGCTCTTTACCAACTATCTTGCTCTTCGGATTTTGATCTGCAAAACTCACTTCTAATCCAATTAGCAGAGGTATTGTGGTATGAATGAGTGGTGGAGGAGGGCTTAGCGACTGTCAAGCGGATGTACATGTTCTGGGTGGCTATTAAAATAGTGGATTCAGAGGCCAGAACTAGAAATTAAATGTATTTATTTTTCTCAAACATGCTTGGATATTCATATAACCTTCTTCTAAATAAATCAAAATTGCTGTACTGGTCAAATACATGCGAGCAGCGGCCCGCGAAAGTCGTATGAAAATCCATATTTGTCTTGTTTTAGCGGCTAAATAAATTACAATGTAAACTTTTCTATGTCGTGTAATTTAAAAATGGAACTAAAGAACGAGCTCGAAACATGGCAACCAAGGACGAACTTATTATGGTTTTTATTTAAATTTCGAACTGTTTGCAAAGAAATAGCAATAGATAGCCGTTTATTGAAAAAAAACTTGTTAAATATCATAAAATATCTATATTATTGCACAGTTAAATAACATGTTTACAATGAGGAATGACAAAAACTTTTTAATAAAAATAAATGTTCTCATCTTTCGGCCATCTTCACAGAGAACAAGCTCATGTATTTTACCTGCAAGTACGGGAAAGTGATTTTAACATTTTGAACGCTATTGTCATCGCCAAGCAAGTGCGTGCCCTAGACGCCAACAACACAAATATGTGACAAAAATATAGGTAAAATAAGTTTCTTGGCGTGGAGAGCGCGTGCTTTATGCTCTGGCGTTTTAAAAGTTTTTGAGTCAGATTAGGAAAACTTAGCCAAGTTCTAATCGATGTGAATTAAGAAAAACGCCAACTGGTTCTCCTAGCAAATGGATGGCATGAACACAAACATCGGTCCAGGCCACGGAGTACTTACTGCATAATTGGACAACATCCTTCGTCGAAATTAATACCTGAAACCTTGAGTCCTAGCTCTTAATCTGATTCAGTCTGAGTAACCTTAGAATATCTTGGTTGAGGTAAGTTAGCAGTTGTCTATACTCGAAATCAATTTATTTCTAAAAAAAAACTCTTCGAAACTTATTTCAATCTATTAGGCAGATTTGTAAGATAAGTTTATATTTTATTTTTAGGAACATAGTATGTGTTTATATGCTGCATGTGTTAATAAATTATTTTGTTAAAGCTTTCTCGAACAAACATTTCGGATTTTCACCTCCTACCTAAGGTTCATCTTTGGGTTCACCAAAACACACACAAGGGAGGTACCACAAACAATGGAGAAAGGTATAAAGTGAATGTGAAATAAAAGCGTCGTGGCCCCATTTTGAGCCACCAAAATAAGTATGAGAAATATAAAAAATACATTTTTGCCAGCTCTTACTAGCGAGCATAAAATGTAACTATTTCAATAAAAAACTACTCCGCTAAGTAGGTCCATAGTTAAATTTTTACAGTCTGGTAGTTGGGGACTTGAGTGAAATCTGAGAAAAAACGCCACAATTAAATTATATAGCACTGAAATAAAAACACTTTACTCTTAGGACCTTTTCAAACCTTATAACAACGGTCTAACAGGGCTTAAGATACTCATGATGACGTAAGCATATTTGGCGCCCAAACTGGGACCGCTATATGTAAGTCTCAATTCATAGGTATTATTGAGCCATATGGCCCTTAACGTGACCTCGATATAGTTTGAACTACTACTACTGTACGACATTCTATTATGAGGTCTATATGAATAACAGTTTTTCATAAATGTCACTTATAACAACATCATCTGCCTAGCCTTTTCTCAATATGTTGGGGTCGGTTTCCAGTCTTACCGGATTCAGCTGAATACCAGCATTTTACATGAAGCGACTGCCTATCTGATCTTTTCTGAGGAATACGGTACTTTTTGGTACGACTGGTTGTCAGACTTTCGACCCACTGGCTACGTACTGTAACGAATGTCTAAGATCTACAAATGACAGCCAAAACCATCGGCTTAGCTTGCTTTCCGGTAAACGGAGGAATCTCGCTATGTAATTCCTTATAGAAAAGCCCAGTAAAACTTTGCCCTACCCGGGAATCGAATCTAGGGCCTCATGCTCAGCAGTCACACCTGCGACCACTAGACCAAAGTTTAAGTCCGTCAAACTAGGCCGCAAGTACTCACGACAACGGATTTGTAAGCACAAATACGGATTTACGGAGTTCCAACCCGTTTCGTCACTAAAATACTACAATGCGGCCCATTTCGTCAATTAAATAGTTTTAATGAAATCAGGAAAGTTGTGCGGCATATAAAGGCGTCGACACACTCGCGACGACTCAGTTCCGCGGACATATATTAATTTATCTTTATTTTAATATAACGCTCATTCAGCATGTGTGCACAGTGCCGACTTCAATGTGAAATTGCTTTTTCAGTTATAAAATATGGCGACAGTATCTTGTCTTCAGTCTTGGTTGGCTTTTATAAGTGATGATTCAGTTAATGTTTTATTGTTTGTGTAGTTGATTTTTGATCATGTTTAGAGTGTTAATGAATGAGATGTAATTTTAATTGCTTTGAAGTATTAGGTTTAGATTTACAATCGTTATTTAGCACATACTTTGTTCGCAAAAACTCGTAGCTTAGTTATAATAGCCACTCGACTCGATTTTTAGGTTAAGCTGCGCTTGCCTGGTTCATCTGTGGATGAGTGATTCATTCTGCCACCCAGCTGGGATTCTGCCACGTGCTTTTGCGAGGCATAGAGGAAGACCCGAGCGCCTGTTATTTATTTATTATAAACAACAAAAAATACAATTTTTTAGAGAGTAACAGAAGACAAAAAAAACTAAACTTGATACAAAAGAAAAAACAAATGAGAACAAAATTAAATTATAAATTAAAAACAATAAAATGCAATTTGGGTAGGCATGTTGCCAGATGTAGGTGGTTTATTACTAAAACTGTTATTATTTAGCCACAAGCTCCTCAAACGCCTACTTATCATTAAAACTTTGAATTGACAGAAAAAGTTCCGCGCTCAGTGGAATCCTTCACAGAGCGAATAAAATTAAAACAGATTCAATCTCATTAGCACTCAGCTTATTTAGTAGCTCAACTAGAACTACGCCATTCATCATGTTGTTAACTTTGAATAAGGACGTCTTTTTAGTAATGGAGGCTAGGAATAGAGGATTTTTGTTATGAGATGATGTGACTGAAAATCTTTGTAATAAAAAAAAAATATCACGCCTGAAATACGCAAAGGGTTAAGCAAAGGTGTACCTCATACAGGGGCGGATATTCTAAGTAAGCGTTTTTTGAGCTGTAGCCCAGGGCCCTTTTATTGGGGTGGGAAATCATCAAATAACTTCCCCCGCTCGGGGCGGAGCGGGGGGGAGTGCCAGACTTTTACTGACTAAAACCCACCGATGTTCCTTCTATTGCCCTTTGCGTTCCGCGGCCGCGGTATCTCTTTCGAACAACCCGCAACCCCGGCAGGCCCCTCTGCTTTGCTGACATCTCTTTGAGGCGCGCGTGAAACACTAATGCGCCTTCGACACGGCTTGTCGTCCTGTCGGCCCCTTGAGAGTTAAGCCTTCATTTACGACAATAGACGATTGTGAATAAAAAACAAACACTATAATTAGGCAGGTATACAACTCTACCATAAGCAACCTTACCAAACACAAAACTACTAAAAAGCTGGGTTATATTAAACTAGAAGTGCGCTTGATGTGTCGTCGTATGTACCTAGTATGTCATTATCGAAAACAATTTTTTGACAGTAGGATCATTACTTGGATAATTAAGCAGGCCCCCAAATAAAAAAACCCTACTAACACTTGACCCGACCCGGAAGTCGTACCCAGATTCTCAGGTTCAGCACCCGCGCTTTCGACCACTAGGCAGTCATAAAATATTTTCTCGGAATGAATGTAATATGTGTGAAGGCCTAACTTATATTTTGACGGCATGGTTGGCGCAGTGGCTGAGCAATCGACTGCTATGCTACGTGTCGCGGGTCCGATTCCCGCACAGAACAAATATTTTAATGACCTACAGTGTCTGGCTGTTTGTGTAAGTGAGTTGAAATATTTGTATACGCACCCACGATACAAGATAAATTCCTAGTGTAGGGTAACCTTTTTTTTATTAAAAAAAAACTTTTCATTCATGGTTTTAGTAATATTACAATCAACCAGGCTGTCACAAAAACATACAAAATAAATATGTGCATTGTATAATGAACTCTCTCCAACGAAAACATTTTACCTACACATCGATAGACACAACAAAGCTCAAGGTACTTTAGAACTTAACTTCCTGAAAACAGGTAGATACATTAAACATTTTAACGGCCCACCGTAGCAATAAACCGCTACAGAATGGGCCAGGGACCAACTATAAAATATAATTACCAGGACGCTTGCCAACGGAAAAATCGTGTCAACTATGAGTAATGTTATCGTTTTCTTATATCATTTATATAATGCTGTTTGTAAGGATAAGCGACAATCTACTTAGTAGATGAATTATCTAAATAATTTAACATTACAATCATCACACTAGTATCTACGAAGAGTCAGGCAGAGGAGGAACTAAAAGTGCACCCTAATTTCGCTGGTTGATGTTTATATCCACTGTAATAAGAGTGAGTTTATGGTCATCAACCAGGCTCAAATCCAGACACCGTGGTTAAATAATACTTTGCTCAACTCGCGAATCGAATCAAAATCCTACTCAGCAGTCGTGCTTACGACTAGTAGACCAACGTGGCAGTCAAACTCAAAATAATTTACAAGGTCATCATTTCTGGTACTTCACCGGCCCATAGTTGGGCGCAGGCGCATCTTCATGTTCTACGAGTTCTTTCATTCCTTTGCTGATGTGGACCTCTGCTGGTTGATGTTGTTAAGCTCTTTGCAAAAGGGTCCAGGGTTCCAGGGTCCTCCGCTAGTACTATGATTTAAAAGAGAGTCCATGGACTTTCTTGTCCATTCTTCTCCATAGAAATCTACACTTTGGAATGGACAAATTCAGTTCTTTCTCAAGTTATTATGCCTTATGACTGGGACTGTAGCTTCATCCTTTTGTTTTTGATATTCATAAAATGCATTGATTTTAAGTTTAGAACTGTAGTAAACAGTAAACTTTGCAACTAATTTTGATGCGGTTTTTATCATAACTAAGAAAATGTCGGAAGGTTTATACTAGCTTTTGCTCGCGGCTTCGCTCCCGTAATATACGGAAACTAACATGAACGTTTTATGTGTACATTTTCACACTCGGGTATAATATGAAGCTTTTCATTACAATAAGTAGCAAAAACAAATTACTTCTATATAAAGCATAAATAATTTTATTATAAAAATATACAAATAATATCAAAATCTCAATGTTTTATCAAGTCGTTAAAACCGTGCGAACGGGGGCGGGTCTCTAGTTAACATATAAAGCGACTAATTCCTTCCTGCAACAAGTTATTTTACATGATGTTGTAGTATGCCATTAACTTAATGATTTCTCCATTGCGATAGTGAAACTTAATGATTCAATTAGAATTCTTAAGTTTACACTGTAATCAGTAATAACACTAATAACATAAATTAAAGTTTTTTAGTCACGTAAGAGTGGTTCACGCCGAATAATCAAGGTATTTCTATATGGGAAAATGAAAAATGATTCCTTGAGTACAAGTGATTATTAAGACACTATTTTTATTATGTAGTTGAGTAATTGCTTAAAGTTAGAACTGTCAAAAGTTACAGAAAACAGATGTGTTTCGTTTAAATTCTTGTCTATTGCATATAATTTTGGCATAAGTAATTACTTTAACGTGACTATAGATACGGGTAACCGCCTTAGAGCGATGGTGACATCGCACAACAAGCGAATCCTTACTAATATTATAAAAGCGAGAGTGAGTTTGTTACCTCTTCACGCCTAAATGGCTAAACCGATTTTGATGAATTTTGGTAAAGAGATAGTTGGGACCCTGGAGACGGACATAGGCATATTTTTTTAAAAAAGAGAGAAAAATGAGGGAGAAAGAGGGAAAACTTAGTATTGCTATTACAATAAATAAGGCGCTGGGGCAAAAACTACAGGTGGCAGGTACCTGCAAATCAGGAAAGGGTAACTGTCTTATCCCGAATTTAACGCGGGCAAAAGCTGGTCATTAATAAAAAAAAAACTATATTTTTATATCTAAACGAAAAAAAGAACGTCTCCATTTGATTGGCCCTCATCAAGGTTCCAAACTCGACAGCAGAAAGATAAACGAAAAAAGATCTATACTGTCGATCATCGTAGCTTGTTAAAAGTTACTCTAGAATGTCAGAAAAAAGTTTTAATGGCCAGCAGATAGGTAAACGCGATCAAAGAAATGTTTATTTGTATATATATATAAAGGTGTACAAGTTTATGTAACGTATGTTTTTTAAATAAAGTCAGGTAAATCCGTCGCCATCCTTTTTTGGAAAATGTATTTCGGACTCATTTGTGCTTGGACTAACGAAACTAATCTCTATGTGTGCTCTATGTCCAGTTTCAGAAATATGTAAAACCAAATTCAATGTTTAGATGATTCAGTTTTTCGGGGATTCAACTTTCTGTTATATTGTCTCACCGCTGGGCTATATTTACCCATCTTTTTTTTACGAATGGGAAATCATCAAATAACTTCCCCAGTCTTTTCTTTCATTTTTTTTTTTTTTAAAAGTTGCTCCCTTCTAGGAATGTCTCCTGTATCGTGAGTGCGTTTACAGACATTAAAACTCACATACAGAAACAGCCAGACCCGGAACAACTATCTGTAGGCCATACAAATATCTTGGGACAACTCACACACGGCTATCTGATCCCAAGCTAAGCGGAGCTTGTGTTATGGTAACCAGACAACTGATATACATACTTATATAATTTATAAATACATACATATTATAGATAAATCACACCCAGACACAGAACAAACAATCATGCTCATCACACAAAGTTTGTCCTGGGTGGGAATCGAACCCACG
The DNA here is from genome assembly GCA_905475445.1 of Ochropleura plecta. Classification (NCBI taxonomy): domain Eukaryota; kingdom Metazoa; phylum Arthropoda; class Insecta; order Lepidoptera; family Noctuidae; genus Ochropleura; species Ochropleura plecta. The sequence continues at coordinate 3,021,326 of FR997728.1, forward strand.
ACCTCCGGCTCAGCAGTCAGGGCCACTAACCACTAGACCAACAGGCCCGTCAAAATATTTGTTTCATGCAGGAATCGAACCCGCGACACGCAGTGCAACAGTCGATCGCTCAGCCACTGCGCCAACCGTGTCGTGAAATGTCTGGGCGGACTTTGAAACTCTAACTAACTTAAAATGTTAACGCATCCTCGACCAATACGGCAAGCATCATCCTTTCTTACTATAAAGTACAAAATACAAGAAAAGAAGATTTCGTAGACATAAAGCCGATTTTCTACGACACTAAACTTATCCCCAACAACAATAAAATCTAATAGCGAAGTGCTCAGTCAATTAGATAACTAGCAATAACTCAAACATAGCCCACTTTATGACTCCGAACCTCCTGATAGCCCTCCGCTTACGTTTCTTTTATTCCGTAATCAACGTCCTACAAGCCCCTACCAGGATCCCTTACATAATACCTACATTATAAACGTCGGTCTCGACGATCGAGGGTCAATTAAACGCACCTTAAATTAGATCCACTGAGTTACGTTTTTTTCCTTACCGATATTAAAGAGGGAGTGTGCCGTGTTTCTGAATAAACCTTGCCGTTGAGTAATGCGGGCCATTACTCTGGCAGGCCTCCTTTCTTTATGAAGGGATGTGTTTTTATTAAAATTTATAAACATAATTCTGTAGTGTTGGCTGCTTATCGCATGTGGGAATGGGGTTTGAGATTCATAGGGGAAGACGGCTGTTATTTTTGTTGTTGTGATAAGCGCAGGTTATTGTGAAAAATTGTTGCTTGTGCAGTTGTGAGCCAAAAAGGTTTTCAAATGCTAATAATGAAGACGTTTTAATAGAAGCCAGAATACCTACAGTTTATCAACTTACTAATTCCAAATAATAGGAATCCTTACTAATATTATAAAAGTGAAAGTGAGTTTGTCTGTTTGTTTGTTACGTCTTCACGCCTTAATGGCTAAATCGATTTTAATTACCTCTGGTACAGAGATAGTTGGAACCCTGGAGACGGACATAGCCTATTTTTTTTAAAGTTGGAAATGATGGAGAAAAAGGGAAAAACGGGAAAACTTAGCTATTACAATAAATAAGGCGCAAGGGCATCAACTACAGGTAGCCGGTACCTGTAAATCAAGGAAGGGGAACTGTGTTACCCCGAATTTAATGCGAGCGAAGCCGCAGGCAAAAGATAGTAATAATATAAAAACAGAGGTTATAGTCGAAGTCAAAAGTCAAAAATTCTATGAACGATAGCAATGTCAAAGATATCAAAAAATATATAGAATCGGCTTAAGACGCCCACAATTTCAATGTCAGTGCTTTTTAAATTCATTGCAAAAACACAAACATAATAAAAATCACTTGTCTAGGGCTCTCAGAAAAACAGTATTCACGGGCACTTGAATTCTGAAGTAAAAAACCTAGTATTGTACCAAATTAAAATCCCGCAGAACATCGAGCTGGCCTCTTTATACGTAATCTAAAATTCATGACAATAACAACCTGTATTTATTCAGACAACATAACCTTTTCAGTATGCCATCTTTGAGAAACGAGCATTCGTCACCCCCACGCGAGAACACGCACAACGGCGTGATAGTAAATTATCTCCATTAACACTAGTTTTTCTCGCGTTTTTCCTTATCTGTAAGTCAAGGAAAGCTCAAACAGGAACATTGAAAATAACTTGAAGTCTTTTATTTAATAACTAGCTTTCGCCCGCGACTTCGTTCGCATGGCATAGTTACTTTGGGCTAACGCTAACTTTAATCCAAAAAAAAACAGAAAAAAATATCTTTCTCTCCAGTTTTCTTCCCTTTTTCTCCCCCTTTTCTCATTTTTTTAGCCTATCTCCAGCATCCCAACTATCTCTGTACCAAAATTCAACAAAATCGGTTTGGCCATTTAGGCGTGAAGACGTAACAAACAAACTCAATTTCGCTTATATAATATTAAGTAAGGAATAAAAGATTATGTCACATATAATTCTATAATTAAAAGCCTACCCCCTGCCCAAACTACCATGTTCTATGCTAATACTTCAGAAATAGAATTACAGTATCTCCAAACATCTTCATAGGCAGCATCAGGCATTCAAGTCCGACTGGCCGACAGCTGTGGCCACCTGTTAGACGCTTCCCGCATCCCAATGAGCTGCGATCTGCATCCAGAATGATTGATGATCTTAAGACATGTACGGAGAAATGTTTCGTCTCTGATACATGTGTCTGGAATCAAATTGTGGTGACAAGTTTTAAGTTATGGTTTTGTTTTATGTTAGTACTAGCTTTTGCCCGCGGCTTTGCTCGCGTTAAATTCGGGGTAACACAGTTCCCCTTTCCTGATTTACAGGTACCTACTAGCTGTAGTTTTTGCCCTTGCCCCTTATTGATTGTAATAGCTAAGCTAAGTTTTCCCTTACCTTCCCTCTTTCTCCCTCATTTCCCACTATTAAAAAATAATAGCCTATGTCAGTCTCCTGGTAATAATAGCCTATCTCTGTACCAAAATTCATCAAAATCGGTTTAGCCATTAAGGCGTGAAGACGTAACAAACAAACTCACTTTCGCTTTTATAATATTAGTAAGGATTATTATTGTTTGTGCCGAAACAAACAATAATAATACTAACATATCGTCACGCTTGTAATCCCCAAAGAGTTGTGTAGAGGTGTACCTAATTTTACTACCCACATTTCCTATGTCCCATGTAAAAGGGGGCGAGCCTATTGCCATCAAACAGACATAAAATCAATAGCTCCATGGCTGTCACTGAGAAAATCTCTTAAATATATAGATATATATTTTAACGTTGCTCCACTCTAGGAATTTCTCCTGTATCGTGGGTGCGTTTACAAACATTTAAACTCACATACACAAACAGCCAGACCCGAAACAAATATCTGTAGGCCATACAAATATTTGTACCGTGCGGGAATCAAACCCGCGACACGCAGCGCAGCAGTCGATCGCTCAGTCACTGCGCCAACCGTTTCAATAATAAATAAGCCTTTTTAAATTTTACTAAAAAATATGTATTTTACATTTCCAGAGTTATACTCGTCGGTTAGATGATAAAGATATACTAATAAAACAAACAAGCAATTTAAATGTAACATAAATGTAATAATACTCTGTATTAACTTATTAAGACAAAAACATAACTACCTAAGTTCACAAAAAAATAAACTAAAATCTCTCTGAAACTTGATTTAACACCGTCAAGTTGAAATGATACATTTTGCGAAATTATTAATATACATCGTTTAGCTTAGGTACTCCTCGAAAATAAGAAAGCCACATAAAAAACTTCGTACCTAATATAATTGTGTGTCTTTTTTACTCTCAATATTTAGGTAAATTATAATTCACATTTGTACTGAACTACTAACTATTTTAAGTGTATTCAAAAAGTTTGAATGGACAGCGGAACGTGTGGACTTTTTATAGTAATTTAGACATTCATGTTAAAATACTAAATTAACTGAATTATTTAATATGACGAAAAGGTCTTCAAAATGCTTTACACATTTTCAAAGGTTACAATCTTTTTTTCGCATTACATTATTTCAGCATTTTGAAAATAAATATTTTATTCTAAACACACATTGTTTATAAAATTAATCAAAAAGCGATTAAATAAGACCAAAATAAATTAATTTTGATTTGATTTAATGTAGGTATGTCTGTGTTTGTGTAACAATATTATATTAGTTTAAGGCTTTTATCATATACCACCCGAAATAAATGTTACTAATTCATTCATAAATTAAATTACAAAACTAGGTAAGTAAATTAAAAAATACTCCAGAGAGGTTACAACGTAAATTAAATTACAAAAATGGAATGTTAAACACAAAATAAAAATTGATAGCAATTATGGTAAATAGTAGGTATGTCAAGGATAAAAACTGATTATACAAAAAGATGTCAAAGATCCTACTAATATAATAAATGCGAATGTTTGTGAGGATAAATGGATAGATGGATGGATGTATAGATGGATGGATAGATGTATGGATGTATTGATGGATGTATGGATGGATGGATGTATGGATGTTTGTCACTCTCTCACGTCAAAACGGCTGAACGGATGTCGAAGAAATTTGGTACAGAGGTAGATTATAGTCTGGAATAACACATAGAATATTATTTTTATTCGATCACCACGCGGGCGAAGCCGCGGGCGCCAGATAGTTAATAATAATTACAGACAAAAATAAAAATAATGTAAAACTCAAACATATTACATATATAAAAAAAGATATGTTACAGTTTGTAAGTAAAATTTAAGTTTGAGTAATATTACTGTACATATTCTCATTACGACGGTTATAAAGAGGAACAAGTTACCTATTTCCTGTTCGTTCATCCTCGCACGATCATAACTGAAGCTCTTTATGACTATGTTTTCCTCTTCGCAGATCAGCACCAAACGCAGGTACTGCATTTCCTTTTAAGTAACACGTTTCAAAATGTATCGTGTTGTTTTTGGCTCCTATGAACTGAAAAAAAAAATATACTGTTTGAAAATATGTAATTTAAAAAATGTAATTTAGATCCTATATTTATGCTTCGTCATGTTTTATTAAGATAGGTATTAATTTATTTATTTTTAATTTAATTAACTTGTTTTTTATTTGTAAACTGTGTTATTTGGTGAATTATAGCATCGTATTGGATATATCTGTAAAGGTATAAAGGAATTGGTGGTAAATAAATAAATGAAGACTCCCGAAAACGCATCCCCTGTAAATCTTTGAAGTAAGTTTTCAATTCCGTAAGCAAAGCAAGGATTAAGAAAATATTCGGCAATGTCAAGAGACAAAATTATCACCACTATTTCACAAATTAGAAAAAAAGTTTTTATGGTATAGAATCTTCTTTTTATCTTGTATTTTATTTCATTTGAAGTTCCTCGTTAATTTCGGACAAAACCTTAGCATAACATAAAATAAAGCCGCGAGAACCTCGGTGAGAACCCCGTTATCCCCGTAATATTAATATTGGCAAACGACAAGTTGACAACCTTCCAAAAAATATATATTTCGTTTGTTTTTCGTTCCCAAGTTGAACGCAACGCAAACAAAACCTGCGTTACGGAGGTGGGACACGGGTTGAATCATATAAATAAAATTCCTCAAGAATGAATCAACTTTACTTCTTATTATATTTCTTCAGGAACTCTATAAATAACAGCGAGATAAAAACAAAAGGTCCGGCCGACTGACAACGTAAATAATGCGTTATCAGTACACACGGAAGGCATCGTACACACGCGCCGGTCGAACCGGCCGATACGGACGAAGACACGATGATTTATTTAAAGCAACGCGAAGATCTCTTATCTGCCACCTAGCGTTATCTTATTGCGTGTTTCCTAAATAATTAATGCAATATAGGGCATCGATTGTGAGGTGACGGGCGGGCGCGGGGCGGGGACGAGAGCGCGGGGGTGCGCGCGGCGCACGCACGCGATTGGCTGTCAAGCCTGCGTGAGTGCGTACCTCCCCGCGTGCGTATGCCTTCGCCCGCCCGTGTTTCAGTCTTCTTCGGAACTCCGTGCGAGACAGACGTGCCGCACCGCGTTACAAGTGACGTACGAAAGCCACGACCGCGCGTCCATCCGCTACCTCCCATCAATAACCTGCACCAAGTTTAATTTTCAACTGGGACTAATTCATCTGTCCATATGGTTCATCTCGTAGATATATTTCGTTCTGCGAACGTTGAATATCCGCCGCCTGTTATTGTGAGTAAACATCTAATTTGCATTATAACAATATTTTTTAAAAGTGTATTTTTTTGTTTTGTTATGTTTGTTTTCATTTATTTTTTTATTTTTCTTTGCAGATTAAGTTTTTGCGGACTTTATTTTCGGCTGTTAAAAGTTGAGATTTAACTTTTTAAGTATCGGTTGAACATTAGTCATATGTTTCTTGTTTGTTTTGTTAAAGTTATGTTTACGACAATTGGTGTTTATTTTGTAGACTAACCAGATAAACAATTACTAACCTCTTTTTGAGTGATTGTTGGGAAAATATAAAAGTGAAATATCAACAAAGTCTATTGTTTTTTTTATTTTTATTTTACGTTTCTAAAATTCATCGTCAGACATAATTAAAATTACCACTTTTAATGATTTCGGATTTATTTAGAACACTCATGATTATAGAAACTTTTTTAATTTTGAGAAATTGGTTAATTTCTCTTTATTTTTATCATTATTTTGGAATCGATTTATTTCAATAGTAAACTTTGAAAAAAGCTTCATTAAATTCTGTGTGGCATTATTTTCAGAAGTAAATCAATAAACTTGTGCAAGTCTGAGTTAAAACAATTGCCTCGTCTCTTATCAGTGTTCTCATCTTTATTACTCCAAAGATCGAAGTGATAACGTTTAAGGCGCTCCGTCATTAGGGCTCTGATAGGGCACTTTACTTTTATCACTAAAAGATTTAAATTCAGAGCTTAATACGCATAATATAAAAAGAAAAAGTTTAATAATGTCATTCAAAAAGTGAGTGAATAAAACTTCTGTAAGTACTTTTCTATTTTGGGATTCAGTGTTCGCTTAGAAGAGTGGTGGCATTAAATTTTAAGTTTTTTATGTTTTTTTTATTGTTTTTTATTGCATAGCCAATAGGAATAAGTGAACACAGTGAATAAAAAGAAATTAAATGTTCAATATAAGTTCTGATTGCATTAATAAAATTCACAATATAAAAAAATAAAAAAATCTTAAAATCTAGTGACACCTGCATTAAATTTTGAGTTAATTTTTTTGCATATGCAATAGAAATAAATGAACTCAGTGAAAAAGGAATTAATGTTCAATAAAAGTTCTGATTGCAATAAAAACATACAAAGTTTTTTTTTGTTTAATTGCCATAGTAGATGCCTGCTGATCAAAAATGCAATTCCACTAGTTTTTCTCTAGCGGTTGTTAACTGTGATAAGTGTAAATAATAGTGTGAGAATAATCCTCGATTCTCGGCATCTTAATAAATAATTGATTACAAACATACCTCCCATTAGACCTTAACAACTGCTTTAATATCGGCACTCGTTTAAAAAATATATATATTACTGGTGTCATATTCGTAAGTACGTATTTTACAACACTCTTTCCATTTATGAAATGTTAACGTAAAATTTTACAGAAAACCAAAAAAAACATCTGTGGCGAGTCAATACAAGAAGGTGCTGGAGTTGTACAAGATAGATGCAACTCTACGCGCCTTTCTTGAATCGTGTTCTATTATAATATCAAAAGTGTAATTTCAGTGCAAAACTAAAAGCGTTATTCAGTGACCAATCATATTATTTTACACACTACGTTCCTCGAAAAAAAAGCTTTCAGCCAAAAAAGTGAAATTCTAGTGCAAAACCAAAAACAAGATTTGCAAACGACAAGTCCCTAAAATTTTACATCCACGACTAACAAACAATACACCCCTAATTACAAAAACGCAACAACATTTTTTTTCAACTGTTGTTTTTCGAATTTAATCGGTGCTATACAACTTTTGCGCTCCTAAAAAAAAATATGAGACGTGATATGTGTACAACATGTTCTGGGATGTAAACAGGCCAAATTAATGCAATTTTACACTGTTCTTGCATGACTGTATTAATATTCAGTTCATGCGTGGTGTTGGGAGGCTCTATCAGCAGGCTTCATGCGTTGACCGTGTCCTTAATTTGGTATTGTGGAACGAATGTACTGGTACTCTTTAGGACGCAGTGGGACGTGGTAGTTTGAGGAAAATGCGGTCTAAATGTGGTATTCATCTTTGTATGTCTGTGTGAATTATGACGATTATTCATTTTCGTGTGAGGTTTTGAATAGGTTGTTTGTATGAGATTGTGTTTTGGTTTCCGAAAGTGCAGTTTGTAGGAGTTTTTGGTGAAGTGGTGTCAAAGAGAACTTTAAGTAGCTTGATTTAAAGATTTTTGAAGTTTTGCTACGCTGAAGTGATAAATATCGTAGCCTATAATAGAAATCGTGATATAATTGGGGTATTTTATCTCCTGGCCTTCCAATACTTATCACCGTAGGGCATGCAAAACAAATACTGATAGAACCTTCAAAATTATATTTCTGTAGCAGCCTTTAAAAAACACCCTGAATAAAGACCACAACAAATACCATCAATAAACCAATAATAAACTTCGACCCAACACCAACAAGAACAGCGATCCCAAATGAAAACACAGGAACATCTTCACAGCCCATAATTCCAACTCGACTCCATATATCCTCATACTCCGTTACGACCAACAACGCGTTATGGATTCCAAACTATACGATATCACATAAGCAGAACATAAAAAGTTTTATCATAGGCCCGCGTAGTAGCCCCCAAAAACTTGTTAAAGATATACGTACCTATATCCTTTCTACGCCCCATTACCTCACTCCGTTATGTCGGGCAAACTTCATTTTTTGCCAAAGTTTCGGGTTAACGATTTGTCCAGTAATCATTGAATTACGTCATTTAGCGAAGTCTCTAGGTTATTAAAGATAAAATAAGTTAAGAAAGATAGAATTATGAAAGTTTTTCATGAGTTTCATCAATGAAAATTAGAAGTAGTTACTAGATTTTCCTTTATTCTTCTTCTTGCCTGGTCGACGGAGTAACGCTTGTCGAAGACCTACGTGTTCCAGATGGTATAATGATAATGATAACAGCCAATTGCTTAATTGCCAAGAGCTTCGACCAACACCTGCGGAGGCTCTCGTTATATATAGGCAACTGGATCAAGGGTTTGATACAGAAAGCGATACTTAGGAGGTTCTTCTTTCTGGAGCCCTGACTGCCGGTAGCACTGGTATCGGGAGCAGGGGCCACCCTGTTCCCGATACCAGTGGGCTACTATTTATTTTTATTTCTATGTTTTTATTAAGAAATATTTAAAAATGAAAAATTATATGTGATCAAATGAATAAACGAGATGCTAATAGAATAAAATGGACTAATGTTATGAAATGGTGTACAATAAACGTCAAAATTGAAACAACTGTGCCAAGCAACATCAAAAACTAGCAAGCTGCTGTAAGCAGTCTCTTTGTGCTCTTCCATTTTATCGTAATGTCCCGATAAGATTTTTATGTGTACATAGGTAAATAAACTGTTTTTAAATTGCTTATTATATGTTTAAAATGATCATTTTAATCTTTATTTTTCTTCAAAGAATATGTTTCTATCATTGATACGTAGATAAATAGCGAAGTAATTTTTAACCCATTTGTTTAAATACAAGCGAAATGTTACGTTATAATCCTAAACATTCAGTAGAAAATGCTATAATCATCTCCCTAAGATACTAAGTAGGATAACTGCAGTTAGCTATTCAAAGGCAGAAAGATTCTGCTACATAATATCGTATCTCCGTAGCCTCTGAGTTGTCTTTACGACACGCTTGAGAACGATTTGGTACTTTATTTTCTGAGATCTACGGTGAGTGCCACATTGCCACAAAGTTTGTCAGCTTTTAAATAAATTATGAATATAATGGCCTGACATGAATCATGTAAGTTGAAGAGCAGTAGATTGGTACACAGACAATTTGAATTCTCGTTGTGAAGGGTACCTATAACTCAGTGACCGAGTTTAATAATGAGCAGAGTATAGACAAAATTCTACTTTAACCTTTGTCTGGAGGTAACAAAGGTCAATTTTAATCAGCAAACAAACAAGATAAATTAAATTACAGGGGTTTTTAATTTCACAATCATACACCAAAAAAGATTACACGAAAATGAAAATACCTAACTCAGTACAAGGTGCCTTTGGCGAGCTGAAAACGAAGTACCTTCGGTCGACCCGAACCAGATATTTTATTAAATTACCTACTTAACAAATTCTGTTTAAGTTCTCGGATTGGATAACTGAATGTTAATTTACGATCGGTTTTACTGTGTACCACCGCAAAAGCTAATAATACCCTTTTGGAATTTTCTCAATGTTAACCGCATCTAGGAGTTTGATATAATTTGATATTATGCGTTGGGCTTGTGTGTTTGAGTTTCGTTTAAATTGAAATGATTTATATGTGGTATAAAATAATAATTGGATTTAAGAAAAAAACATCTAGTGTTCCTCGAATCAATAATATTAAAATGCGAATATTTGTGAGGATGGATGTATGGATGTTTGTTACTCTGCCACGTCAAAACGGCTGAACGGATCCTGATGAAATTTGGCACAGAGGTAGACTATAGTTTTTTTGCGTTATCACACGTGCTAAGTCGCGGGCACCAGCTAGTTAATTATAAGTTAACGTTGTGATTATTCAAGTTCTATACATACAAGAAACTCATGCCCATTCTCTCATGGCAGTAGGCAGAATATTTCATTTCTATTTTTCAAATAATAATTTATTTTATGTTTGCATGTTTATCGAACTGACAAGTCATTTAATGAGCCATTATTTATTATGTCAGTTACTTTACTGATTACATTATTTTCACTACTGCGTACCGACCTGCCTATAAAAAAAATAAGTAATCACAAGTCAATAGTTGACCCAAAAAAAAATTAATACCCCGAAAACATTATTACGCACTTTTATTAACGAGACGTCATTAATAAAACACGACTTTTCTTTTACTGTCACTTAATGATCGCATCCATTAAATGGTCGAAAATAATCTCTCGATTCATTTGCGTTTGTTGTCGCCCCGTTGCCTAGCAACGAGGTGTCATCATGACAATATGTCAGTGTTCATTGACAGCTGACCACGTGACCACGGAATTTATTCAAGCCGACGACGACGTTCGATGACAATAAAATGTTTTCCTGAGACCGATTTTGTGCCGAACAGTGTTGTTTGAGAACTCGAGTTGTATTTTTTGGGTCGGTTAGTTTTCGTTGATAAATTATTATTGGATGTCACTGATGTTTGTGTAATTTAATCAGTTTTCGTCGCGTGAAGTGTTTATTTAGTTTCTGATTTATTGCTTGTGCAGTAAATGTTTGCGCGCAGAGAATTATTTCACGGGGCTCTTTGAAATGTCAAAATTCTTTAATTTATTTCATGTAGGTTTACTCAAATGAATATCATGTTGCCGAGAAGATTGGTTGTGGGGCTCAGATATGAAGTTGCTCCATATAAAATGCTCATACCTACTCAGCTGCATAGGAACAGATTGGAAGTCCACCACAACCTACTTAGGAAAAAGCTAGGCAGATGATTATGAGATTAACTCAAACAATAGTTACATAGAAAAAAACTATGCTCTCAGCTATAAAATTCATTAATTAAAAAAAAATGGTTAGATGCAGTAATATTTAATGGCTAAAAAACGAACTAAAAGCGTCATATTATCGCCCTATTGTACCAGTAGCAAATTATTCGTGGCCAGATACGCATCTACACATTGGTGACTAGTAGCTAATTGTGCTTGGCGTGTGATGACCTGTCTATGCATAACTGGGAGCGAACACGCTACGATGGACAAATAGTTCGGTCCTAAATATATGTTTACCTTCATGGTACGACTTTTAAAGGAGATTGAATATCATTTCTGTTTATAAAACATATGTACTTGTGTTTTTCAAAATCTATACCCTCTTTTTCTGCCTCGTGTGGTTAATACCTGACCTGGTGTCAGAGTTTTCAAAAATTATTTATTACTAGCTTTTGCCCGCGGCTTCGCTCGCGCTAAATTCGGGGTAACACAGTTCCCCTTGCGCCTTATTGATTTGTAATAGCAACGCTAAGTTTTCCCTTTTCTTCCCTCTTTCTCCATCACATCCCTTTTAAAAAAAAAATAGGCTATGTCCGTCTTCTGATTCCCAACTATCTCTGTACCAAAATTCATCAAAATCGGTTTAGCCATTAAAGCATGAAGAGGTAACAAATAAACAAACAAACAAACAAACTCACTTTCGCTTTTATAATATTAGTAAGGAAGGACTAGCTTTTGCCCGCGGCTTCGCTCGCGTTAAATTCGGGGTAACACAGTTCCCCTTTCCTGATTTACAGGTACCTGCTACCATTAGTTTTTGCCCTTGCACCTTATTTATTGTTAAAGCGATGCTAAGTTTCCCTTTTCTTCCGTCTTTCTCCCTCATTTTCACTTAGCCTATGTCCGTCTCCAGGGTCTTAACAATCTCTGTACCTAATTCATCAAAATCGGTTAAGCCATTTAGGCGTGAAGACGTAACAAACAAACAAATAAACAAACTCACTTTTGCTTTTATAATATCTAAACACTGCAGAAGACCACAACGGATACCTGGGGTTGCGGGTTGTTCAAAGAAACATGTCCGTGAAGAACGTGAAGAACGTGGATGGGTGTTAGTCTTTAAATCTTTGACAGTCGTTACAGATAATCCGTGTCCCGAAAGTCTGACAACCAAACTAAGCAAGGGATACCTAGTACTAACTGGGTTGTGGAGGTCAGATAGACAGTCGCTCCATGTTAATGATGAATTATTTTGCAAGTAGGTTTTTACAAACACTTTTACACGTCTTTTTTTTAGTAAGTGTTTCATACGATCGTATCAGGCGTTAGCGCGCAACCAACACCAACGACCGACCCAAGTCCCAAGTCCCAAGTGCATGCAATATCTCGGACAGCGAGAGACCTCGGTATCGAGTAGGGCTGGGTGGTCACAGTCGACTATTCTGAGAAGAAACAGCCGAAACAAACTCAGAGGTCATAGTCTCTTTTAAGGTCTAGACAAAAATCTTGGTCAATTTACATGAGGACTATGCAGATTAGTGTCTGAAATGGTCTTTTTAAGAAAGCACCACACAGATTGAGTGGACCTGTCTAGTCAGTGAAAGCATTTGTCAGTTATCGTGTTGCTCGAATCATAACTCAAGGAGCTCAACGAAAAATAAAATACTAGTATTCAGCTTTATTTGGTTTGATAAGAAGCTGACCCCAACATAATTAGGAAAAGGCTAAGCAGATTATGATATGAATGTATTCATAAAAAGAGAAGGAATCAACAAAAAAAAACATCAAAACCAATCGCCAATGACCACCGTTGGTTTGATAAGAAGCTGACCCCAACATAATTAGGAAAAGGCTAAGCAGATTATGATGTGGATGTATTCATAAAAAGAGAAGGAATCAACAAAAAAAAAACATCAAAACCAATCGCCGATGACCACCGTTCGACCTAATGACGGGTATACTTTTAAACCACGATAAACTCTGAAGGCCATTACTTCTTCCATTGTGTCCCGATAATACAGATGTTATCCATGGAGTTATTACTGTAGAACACCCTAAATTATAGTGCCATGACGGACATTGTCTGTCCATAGACAATGGACATCGTAAAGTTTAGAGGTGGGCCGTTGATTAGTGTGCGTGTGTTTTTTTTTTTGGTTGATAATTGTAGTAATGTGTAATGAAGATTGTTTGGTTTAAAGGTTGTTGGTGGATTATGTGATTAAGTTTGGCATTTGATTTAGTAATTTCTTAATTTATACGAACATAGTTTTTGGATTGTATTAATTTTTAAAACGAATTAACTGATTCTTTAATATTATAACGAAATACAATTGTCGTGGTAAAATATTTTTAGTTTATCTTGTTCATTATTTTTTATTCATATTAATTGGCCTTTGAATTTTGAATAGGACATTCAATTTCCAAATTTTATCAATCAAATTTTAACATTCTCATAAAAATCTGAAAGAAAACTCCACTGTCTTAAATAAAAACCTTTGCCCTACACAGCACTTAAACTTTATTTCAACTCTTAAAACAAAACAGAAAAAAAACTAAAAAAAACAAAATTTTAAAAATAAGACTCGCGACAGTCCATACCTAACGTTATAGAGGCGTTGAGTACAAAGCCCCGCCCCCTGCAAAGCGCATATATTACTATCTCTTTCCCACTTGCTAATTCTCAGCATAAACGTTCACTTTAATATACCTAAAAGCCATTAGAATAGTTTTACATACACTACATTTGAAATTTAAAATTTTTTTGAGTACTCCACTTGGGTAATACGTTTTCTACGACGTATGTTCGAATGGCCGTAACTAAGTTAAAGACTACAACTTTCTGGATAGTTCTGGGTAGTTATTGGTTCAGGAACTAGGAGTGGGTTAATAATATAAAAGTGGGTCGTCAAAATTGACTTAAGTGAGAGCGAGGATTAAAAATGTATGATGTCTGGTCGTCCGCTAAATATAACCTGACTCATACCTTTTTGGAGGTGTGTCCGTGTTCATCTAATATTGTATTATAAAAAAAAAACTAGACTAGACATGACTGAATATAAATTTATACGTATACTAGCTGTGCCCAGCGGTTTCACCCGCTGCTCAGGCACGCACGCACTTAGGGGTATTAAAAACACAATATGTTGGCCGACTCCCAGACCTACTCGCTATACACACAGGAATTTTATATTTAGAGAATATACATTTATTTATACATATAAGACTAGCCGGCGTGTGTATGTGTGTCTCTCACTTCCTCTAAATTGTTTATACAAACCGATAATATCTCAAACATAGCAATAAAGCTGAAGTTCTTCGTAAATCTAATGTCTGGGATCATCATTATCTGCTTAGGGTTTTTCCAATACGATACCCCTTGGTAAGACTGGTTGTCAGACTTTCGGGACACTGACTATCTGAAACGTATGTCAAAGATCTACAAAAACAACCGAAACCAACAACTTAACATACTTTCCTAGGCACGGAGGAAACTCGGTATGTAAAGGGTTGTCACCCATCCACAGACCAACCTAGGCAAGAGCGGCTTAGCCTAAAGATCGACCCGAGTGGTGACTATTATTTAGCCAATAGCTCCTCGTCTGGGATAATAGAACGAAAATAAAACCGCAAAATATGTATTAGTGTTGACGGCACGGTCTGCGCAATGGCTGAAAGATTGACTGCTGCGCTGCGTGTCGCGGGTTCGATTCCCGCACGGAACAAACATTTGTATGGCTTACAAATAGTTGTTTCCGGTCAAGCTGTTTGTGTATGTGAGTTTAATTGTTTGTTAACGCACCCATGATACAGGAGAAATTCCTAGTGGTGGGTCAAAGCCATCTAGCATCAGCAAATTTGTCGAAAGAAAAATATAATTAATCTCTTTAAACTCAAAACGGACCCACAAAGGAAGAAGTTGGACGTTTTATGTCAAGTGATACTCCACGCGCCTTATAGACAGAACGCGATCTCCCAAGTGTTATAAATGTAAGTGGCCGTAAAAACAGTTTGGCGAAAGGAAATGTAAATAAATGGCGGGAACTGTGAGTTGGCGGATGAATTGGCTTTGTATTGTAATTAATAGACAGAGTTGTAAAAAGAAGTAGGTATGTTTTGACGAATTTTTGACGCCCTGTAATTTTAAATTTTTTACTTGTATGTTCATATTTTTATTATTAGTTTGTGCCTATATTTAGTTTGTATGCTTAGCTACATTAATTGATGTAAATAAATTAAGTATGTTAGAACTTAAAAAAAAATCTGAATAAAAATTTATGAATAGTTCAAGTTGTAGTTTCGTCTTTGGGACATACGTGGTCGTTTTGTAATGCTTATGTCATTGTTCTTAAGTAAAGGTTCAAGAGCAATTGAAAAATCTTTTTTATTATTATTAAAACGCTCTAGGTTCTTATATATCAGGCAGGCAGCTGCTTTATTACTTTGCACAAAAAATAAAATTAAACCCCGACTACTTAAATTTAATCTATCAAACAAATTCCAATACAACAACAAAGCATTGTTACTTTGTTATTAACTCCCTAGATTATGAAGAAAAACAAAAAATATATAGAATCGCATCAAATTCCCGTCTACATTTAATCTGTTGCAATTAAGAGTGGGCTGTTACCGTAAGCCTGCATTCAGTATCCAGCTAATTATGCGAGCCCGTCAACACAGCCGTTTATTTTAGAATACATTAACGCAAAATTAACATTTATTGGAATAAAACACAATGCCGGAGCGGTAATGGTGATGAAATTATCACTAACTGCGACTATTGTCGACGATTTCTAATGCTGTGTGCTTTGTTGATGATTGACTGATGAATTTGAGCTCTTATGTGGGTATATTTATGAGGGTTGGAATTCGGTACCGAGTTCTGCTTCCAACCATTTTTAGAGTGTCAAACTTTTATTAACTAAAACCCATCGATTTCTTTTTTATGCACCTTGTGTTCCCTGTCGTCACTAGACGGACGGACTGGAAGCAATTCACCGTCCACAAACCCGCGTCTACGGTGGCCGGGAGTCGTCTTGCGTACATCCAACCCTGAAACAAATTTTAGGAGAAGTCAAAACTGAATTAAATATAGACATTATAAAGCCTAAATCATGTACTAGCAAATCAGAAAAATATGTGTCAATTATATAATAGCATAACGTCATCTGCCTAGCTATTTCTCAACTACTACTATTCGGGCTACTGACTACGTCCATTCCGTCCTCGTCGACGAGGCCCGTCGCAACGTCCCGATAACTGCCCCACCCGTCCCTTGCTAGAGCCAGCCCGCGCTGCTGAGCTACTAAGTTCAAACTAGTTGCTAAAAAATATCACTTAGATCCAGCCTGTCCCTTTGCTGTCATCCCTCAGCTCGTACCCACAGGGGGTGCCCTTGGCGTGTAGTCGCTTAGTTTGCAAGTTTTTTGCCCTGGCTTGGAGATTTGGAGGTCTTAATTTTTAAGGCTTCCACAGGAATCGTCCGATTAAGCAGACGACAACCTCCTAGGTTGAACTGCGAGATGCCATAACAAAAAAAATACTGACTGTGTATAACGACTGCCAAAGATCTACTAATGACAGCCGGGCCCAACCGCTTCACATCCTCGTAGAGGCACGGAGGGAATTCGCTATGTAATAGGTGGTCTACCATCCTAGGACCACCATAGGTCAGTGTGGCGTATCCTAAACATTGGTCTGATATGAAGAAATGGGGCAGTTATTGACCTCGCGGGCCCAATCCAATAGGTTGGTAGTCGTGACAATGTCTTCGATTTAGTTTCACGATAACCTATGATGTTTTTCTTCACTGTTTTGATTGTGTTTTCATAGGTCTGGTCTAGTCTCAATATTAATGAATTGTTTTTGTTCCAGATGAACCGGGCAATACAGGTGAAACCGGCGGATAGCGAAAATAGAGGAGGTAAATGTAGTTCCCATTAATTTTCATATTTGTAATCTCTAATTGTAGTTTCGCTATGTATTGTAATATTTTATCAAATGTGCCATTTTATTAATGAAACGTGTTATTTACAAATGAATTGTGTATTGAACTCCACATATTTACCTGCATTATAATATGTGATACTTATTTCATTAAATTTTAAGAAACTTTTCACCGTTAACTTATGAAGTATTTAGAACATCCCTCACTTTTAAAATATACAATCAAATTAGCAGTTAGTGAGTCATTGTTTGTCAACTGGTCCCACTCATCCTGCGGGTTCGATCAGTTTATAATTTTTTATAGTCTGTTGGACATCTTGCAATGTCATTGAATTTCTTTTGAGGGTGGCTAGTGTGCCTTTGCAGCTAATGGTAATGACTCATACTGACATAATTTAATACAATATAAGTAAATTAATAAAAGAAAAACTATAGAACGCCAACTGATACTTTGTTTGGAATGGTAAATCGTTAAATGACTGCTACCGCTCTGTATGGAGTGGACGGGAGGGTCAGATTTTACTGACTTAAACTCAATTTATCAACTTATCTATGTTCTTTCTTTTGCCCTTTGTTCTCCGAGGCTGCGGTATCTCTTTCGAACAACCCGCAATCACACCACCTGAATTATTTATTTATTTATGTACACACAAAATACGTATACAGACAAAAAAGTACAAAACTGCTTATTTCATTTAGAAATCTCTTCCAGCAGACCTGTGATAGGACAGATTAATAAAACACGTAGACACAGTCTGTAAAAATAATACTTTACTTAAACCCTTTTTGCCTGAATTCTATACGAAATTACTTAAACCTTAACTAACATACACCTATCATCTGCCTTTTCCCAAATTTGCTGGAAAGGCTTCCAGTCTTACCGAATTTAACTGACAAACAGTATTTTCTATGGAGCGACTTCCTATCTGACCTCCACAACCCATAAATAATTGGATAATATGATACTTCTTGGTAAGACTAACCACATAAACTATTAGTAGAAAATACCGTTTAAAACTAAGGTACTTAAAAATAATTGTAAGATAATACAAGGCTAAGATTCTTTACCAGTTTTAAAAACTTGTATCAAGTCCTTTTAAGTAAAGGGCTGTGCGATACTACGATCCGTCTCCGAGCCGGCTCCGCGACGGGATCCGTTTCAAGCGATTAACTTTATGAAATACGAACTAATAATTTATGAAGTAAAGCTTTTTGATCGCGACTTTGCCATTATCGAGTTCAGTAATCCGCTTTCTGTTTTAAATGGCGTGTTGTTTGCCTTTTAATGAAGACCAGCCCGTTATTATCTGCAGGAAACAGTGTTTAAAATAATTGTGTTGCTCTCCCCATAGTCAATTTTTTTGTGTAAAAGAGGCAATCGAAAAACTGATACCGTTTTCTGTTTTTTAAGAATTTGTAACCCAAGGGTAAAATCACAATTGATTGTTGGTTATGTTTTTGTGCCGTTTGGGGTTGAAACACTAGGTCCATGGGGTACGAGTGCCCACGTAGTGTTTCAAGAAATCGTTAAGCGGTTGGTCGACTCTTCTCGTGACCTGAGGGCTGGCCTGTTTTTTGCGCAAAATATAAGCCTTGCCATCCAACGCGGTAATGCTGCCAGCCTTCTGGGCACTTTACCTGTTGACTGCGATGCGGACGAATTTTTTGACGCCCTGTAATTTACCATTTTTTACTTGTACATATTTTTATTATTAGTTTGTGTCTATTTATAGTTTGTGTTTAGTAATTAATTTAGGAGTAAAACGGAGCCCTATTACTAAAACTCCGCTTTCCGTTCGTCTGTCCGTCTGTCACTAGGCTGTATCTCATGAACCTTAATAGTAAGACAGTTGGATGGCCAAGAGCATCGACGACCATCCCTCGAATCTATCCTTAGGCGGTTGGATTAAGGGCCTGATTCAGGAGGTTCCTGTCTCTGGAGCCCTAACCACCGGTAGCTTGGACCTTGCTCCCGGTACCGGTGGAGACTTATTTTGAAAAGTTTTTCAAGTTTTTTTAAAGAAATGTTTAAAAATGTAGTGATAGATACGTGTGAAAAATGAATAATGAGACGATTGAAACTTTCACAGATGATGAATTTCTGTTGCTGCTATAACAACATAATTATATTAATATATAGAATAAAATCAAGATTTAAAGCCTTTAGCCCGCGGCTTTGCTCGCGTTAAATTTGGGGTAACACAGTTCCCCTTTCCTGATTTGCAGGTACCTGCTACCTGCAGTTTTTGCCCTTGCGCCTTATTGATTTGTATTAGCAATGCTAAATTTTCCCTTTTCATCCCTCTTTCTCCCTCAATATTTAAAAAAAAAAATTGACTATGTCCGTCTTCAGGGTCCCAACTATCTCTGTACCAAAATTCATCAAAATCGGTTAAACCATTTAGGCGTGAAGAAGTAACAAACAAACAAACTCACTTTCGCTTTTATAATATTAAAAAAAAATATTAAATATTAATTTTAGTAAGGATGGAACGGAACTCTTTGTGTAACTTGGCCTTTTTTTTTTAGTTGACGCAGCGCCGAATATGACAGAATCAGCATTTCCTACGTTGAATGCATACCGTGGCAGCCTTTAATTAAGGCAACACTATAAAATGTAAAAAAATAAGAGCTTTAACATGTAAGTCGGTGTTTTCCTTAAATAAATAAAGTAGGTGACAATAACATTTTTCTAAAAGCCAGTTTTGTAAATGTTTTTAGGTATTCGTAAGTTATGAAGTTTGCAGTAGCAAATTAAAGAATACTTAGTTAATTAATACTCAGTTTCGTGACGTGGGTTTAAAAAAAACCTTGCTTCACGCAAGGAATTTCTCCTGTATTGTAGGTGCGTTCACAAACATTTAAACGCACATACACTTACACCCAGACTCAGAAAAATGTTTGTTCCATGGATCCGTGATTCCGGGGATCGAACACGCAACACGCAGCGCAGCAGTCGATTGCTCAGCCACTGCGCCAACCGTGCCGTCAAACATCGATTAGGTACATGTAATGTATGTGTAAATACTTATTTATTCATGAAAATACAGAAACAAAAATCTTGAAGGTTTCTTCCGAATTTCATAAATCGAATACCACCAAAATCAATTTCGGAATTCAAAATTCAAATCACTTAACATTTCAAGGGGCCGTATTCCGTCATGAAATTATTATTTGGCACGTCAAAATGAATGACGGCTACACTGATGACGGGCGGTCGTTCGGCTTTAAAAATGTATGGACGTAATGCTCTCACCTTTCCCCGGGACAATTAGGACGTAAATTGACGGCTCCTTTACGAAATACGGCGAATTACGCGTTTTTTTTTTTCCTTTTTTGGGATTCCTGATTTTCAGAACGAAGTTTTATGGGCATTAGTCGCCATGTCAGGTGAAGAGAGCACTTTAATTGATTGTTTTTGTACTTATGTTTGTATACCTGGTAACGATATGTAGGACTCAATATAATTGTCAGAATTAATGAGTTTAGTAATCAATTAGTTGAGTACTAAACCAACACGAGCTTCTAATTAATACATAAGTTCATCGCTAAACGAATGTAAAACTTTTGATGATGCAGATCGATTTATGTTTAGTTATGTGCAGTTATGACTGGTACCAAATAAACCTATTTTGTTTTCTTTCTTTTTTTAAATGCGTCCATGCATTAAGTGATGTGTAGTAAAAGGGGGACAAGGTTGCATATAAAACTAAAAAAATAAATAAAAAAATGGTATCTCTCGTCGCTAGAACCCGGGCTAGTAGCAATATCATTCTAAAAACAGTGGTCGAGAGCGTGTTTTCCTCGTTTCCATTTTGTTTCGCTATGCTTCTCAAAGTCATATTGTATTTGGATACTAAAAGTAAATACAAGATAATTACTAACACCTGTCAGCCCCAGAACACAAAAGGCAAAAGAAGAAACATGGATGCGTTTTAGTCAGTAAAAGTCTGACTCTTCCCCCGCTCCACTCAGCGTCTATGGATTAGATTTAGCCGAAGTTTGAAAGTTAAATAAAAAAAATTACTATATTTATCTTATTCAAGCGAAAACAAATGTTGCAAACTTTCCGAACATTTTTGTGATACAAGTTATCATCACACATGCATAATTGGGTCACCAAAATACTTAAGCGACTTAGATACCAAATTACATCTCCAGTAATTCGATCCTAAGGTCTAAATGACCCAAAGAGGTTGGGTTCAGTTAATAATTCACAGTCGGTAGCCATCGTCAAATACACCATAATCCCTCAGGAAATTATCGAAACTTAAACACGGCATGAGTTAGAGTCGGGTTGAGTGATTCCAACTCGAATGATATCGATTCGAATTCTATCCGAAGATAGTGATGTGTGCGGATATATCCGAAACTGTTATGTGTTTATAATTATGTGTTAACTGCTTGGGTGGGGACTAATTACTTGTTAATGGGTTTGTGACAGAATTTAAGCAGATAGGAAGGAATGTTGATGAGTTGATTAGTGTGTGTTTGAGAGAATGTGAACAGCTGACTGTTGGTGTCTTGATATTATTCATTACATTGTAATAAACTTACTAACTGTTCCAAATAGGTAGGGCAACTAATTTGAGATAATTATGGGACAGAGAATAACTATGCATGATGGCAGTTTTTTTACTAAATTAAGTTATTTCTTATGTTTATTTCAGTACATAGCATTAGGGTTGTTCGAAAGAGATACCGCGGCCCCGGAACATAAACAGCAATAGAAGGAACATGGGTGAGTTTTAGTCAGTACAAGTCTGACACTCCCGCCCGCTCCGCCCAGAGCGGGGGAGGTTATTTAATGATTTCCCACCCGCAAAAAAAATCATAGCATTTATATTTACGTTTACAAAAAAAAATACATAAAAAAGAATAAAATCCAAGCCCACCAGCATCGGGAACAGGGTCGAGCTACCGGTGGTCAGGGCTCTTGAGAAAGGAACCCCCTAACAATAAATACGCGCCATGTCTAGAAATACTGCAATATAGAGAGATCACGTTAAAATGGTTTTGTATAGGTTGATGTGCCGTCGTGTGAACGTAGTTGTTAGTTGTAGAATGTCTTTAAAAAGAAACCTTGAGAAACTTTAACTTAATCACTTAAGTCAAAGATCTTAAGAAAACCCCTTTTGTGTTGCAGATATTTGTGTTTGTATCTTACAAAAAAAGAAAATACGAAAAAAATTTTTTTGTTGTACCGTACCTTAAAATAAAAAAAATAGTACCGTTATAGGATCACTTATTTGTTAGTTTATCTGTCTGTCCGTCAAGACCCTTTTTCTCGGGAACGCGTAAAGGTATCGAGTTGAAATTAAATCCATATTTTCAAATCTGTGACCCCTGAGAGCTGTAAAAAAATCAAGATATGGCAGTTTATGTCCCAAATATTTACGAAATAACGTAACCCTCGGTGCGCGAGTCTGACTCTCACTTGTTTTTTTTATGCATTATATTATTATGCATTATATTATTTATGCAGTTTATTTATTTAATAAAAAAATGAGTAAATAGCTATTTTTTGTCGCTTCCTGCAAACATACTATACTCTCAAGTATCAATACCAATAATCCTTATCCTTATTATCCTTACTAATATTATAAAAGCGATAGTGAGTTTGTTTGTTTGTTACCTCTTCACGCTTTAATGGCTAAACCGATTTTGATGAATTTTGGTACAGATATAGTTGGAAACCAGGAGACGGACATAGGCTTTTTTTTTAAAAAAAAAGTGGGATGTGAAGGAGAAAGAGGGAAGAAAAGGGAAAACTTAGCGTTGCTATTACAAATCGATAGGCGCAAGGGGAACTGTGTTACCCCGAATTTAACGCGAGCGAAGCCGCGGGCAAAAGCTAGTAGTAGATAAGTCTAGTACTTCAACATGTTAGTACTTTAGGACATCCCAATTTGCTAACAGGCCCCAGATGTGTCTAACTTTATGAGTTTGATTAGGGTTAACGTTGAGAAAGACTTGCTTCAAGAAATGGCTTAGGTCCATAATGTGTAAATGAATCCCTTTTTTTTTTTTTTTTTTTTCGGGTGGGAAATCATCCTATGACTTCCCCCGCTCTGGGTGGAGCGGGGGGGCATGTCAGACTTGTACTGACTAAAACCCACCCATGTTCCTTCTATTGCCCTTTACGTTCCGGGGCCGCGGTATCTCTTTCGAACAACCCGCAACCCCGGCAGGCGGAGGCTCTGGCAAGCCCCTCTGCTTTGCTGACTCTCTTTGAGGCGCGCGTGAAACACGAACGCGCCGTCGACACGGCCTGTCGTCAATTGACGGACGGACGGTGAACTACCCATTGCTCACCGCCCACAGGCCCGCATCTACGGTGGCCGGAAGTCGTCTCGCGGCGCCCGGCGCCCTGGGCGTCTCCCGCGGCGGCTGGGTTGGCCTGATGTTCTCTCCCTCAAACGCCCGGCCACCTCCTTTGCTAGCATTACTGCTTCGCAGAAGGTGGTGACCGCTTCCCATTCCCTCTCGCTCCGGACCATGGCCTGAACCAGGGCCGGACGCGAGAGATCGCCGCCGCCGATCGCCTCCACGAGGGCACGGCGGTGCTCCGCCCAAGCTGGGCAGACCGCCACTGTGTGCTCCACCGTGTCCTCCGGGCGATCGTCACAATGGTGACACCCAGGCGCTTCCTCCCGCCCGATGATGTGCAGGAACCTCCCGAAACTTCCGTGTCCGGTGAGGACCTGCGTCAGGCGGTAGGTGAGGACGCCATGACGCCTCTCCAGCCACTCCTCAAAGAGGGGACTTACCGCCGCTATTGTGGCGTGCCCTGCACGGGGTTGCGACAGTCGCTCTCTCCATGCCACCATGAGATCGCACCGGAGGTCTGCCCGCCGAGCGGCAACTTGCCGTGGCAGCGGGTTTTCCCCCCGGTGTAGTGCCTCCGCGCGCCACTCAAACAGGCGCGCGAGGACTATCGCCTCCAGATCCCACGGTGGCAGTCCGGCAAGGAGGCTCGCTGCCTCGCCGGAGATCGTGCGGTAGCCCCGGACAAGCCGTATGGCCACCACCTTTTGGGGCGCGTTCAGGTAGTGGGCGGCGCGCCGCCCTAAAGAACGCGCCCATACCGGGGCCCCGTAAAGGGCCATGGACCGCCGACTCCGGCATAGAGCCTACGGCAGGAGGCGTTTGGCCCCTTCAGATTGGGTAAATGAATCCCTAACATTTCATGAATATTAAAATTTTCGTAGTAATTTTATTAATATTTTAGTTTTTGTCAGACAATATTAGACTCAGCTGTCGAATCTAGATTATTGGAATCTTCATAATGACTTTCTTAACTGTTTTTTTTTTTATATTATGGACGTTACTTTTGTGTTAACCATCGAATCTCATAGGGTATTTGCCTAGGCGCACATTCAATTATTACACATTTAATATTATATTACAAGGACCGATCGTATCTAACTTTCACAACCCAGTTAGTACTAAATAATAAGATACCCTTTGGTAAGACTGGTTGTCAATATTTCAGAACTCACTTGTATCCCTTCTAAAAATCCGTTCAGCCGTTTCGTTTAAATTAACAACATTAAGTTCACACATTACTTTCACCCACACAATTTGTCATCACTCTGTTTGCATCAGTCCTTTCCTCCAAAAAATACCATTTACAATCTACTTCCCTTTCAATCCATCCACACCAACACCTTAACTAATAAATAAATTAACGAGCTAACACGTTTAATACCACTAAATGACATAATCCACTAAAGTAAAAGTAAAAACAATTAGGTAAACACTACGTAACATTTTCTGATTCGTATCTACGAAATTTAATTTACCTAACATCGTGTTACCATAGAGTAAATAGGTACAGAAGGTCAGGTATACAACATGACGAACTTGGAAAGTCACTGTACTCGTAATTGAACAACTTTGTCCGCAAGAGTGAAAAAGAATCAGCTATTATAGTTCACGCAGCTAACTTTAGAGCCGCTATTGTGTTTGAACAGAACTACACGTAAATTTTAGTAAGTAACTAAACTAAAGCATTAATCCTATAGCTTTGAAAAACTAAAGCCCGTAAGGTTAGGCAGAGGTGTATTCTATCGCCTAAATAACGCCGATACGTAAAAAATAAGGTATTTTTTATTTAGCCTAGAGTACATCTCGTCGTGTCATCGTGTTCGTGCATTTTCGCTCGTTGTATTGAGCTTTCTGTACTATTTTACTCTGTGGCATTAACATGAGCAGTACGGGAATTGCTGACGACAAAAATAACTAATTGATGTCGCCACTCATTAGAATTATGTTGTTAATACGACGCACGCGAAGCTTTCCTATGAACTGCTGAAATGGTTAAATATTTTTTGGGGGAACGTTGTGGTGTGGAGTGAAAAGTGTTTTGTTTTCGAGTTTGTTTTTGATGTTAATGAGTGTACTGGCTTGTTGCGTGTTTTAATTATGAACGAAGGTACAAAATCTCTTTTTTACTTGGTTTTATTGTGAAATATGAAGAAAAAATGTAAAGACAGAAATGATGTGAATCGTTAGACACTGAAATAAAAAACCTTAACTCGTAGCTCGCTCTATTCTTAAAAAGCTTTAGTGTGTATTTTATCGCAGTTCACAGAAAAGATAATATTTTTCAACTTATCACTTTCCTTCTAGGTACGTTTCAACGTATTCTTCAGATACCTTCCAAAGAAATAAAATTTAAAGATTGATGTTTTTGAAACACTCTGAACAGAATCCTCAGACTTCACTATCAGATTGCAAAGTCGTAGAAACTATAAAGTTCCTCAACTTTCTGCGAAAATCATCTTTTCCATTCAACGTTTCGTTTTACACTCCAAAAATTTTCTCTCATATTCGTTTAACATCACACAAAGCGAAACATGATTAATTTGAGACTCAGATCTTTGTAAAACCGACACTCGCACATTGCAAACAAACCGAAATATATTTCGAATGAATGCACCGAGAGTGAGCTAGATAGAGCGATACAGTTCTAATACGAAAGAAAGAGACAGATGGACACGGTATAGAATCAGTGCGGTTTCCATTCGGAAGACTGGTGCGGTTGAGGAGGCCTTAAAATTAAGGTCAGCGCCGATTGGAGGACTTTAATCGTGCGTCTTTTTATTAAGATTTCTCTTCTACCTACGAAATCCTTTGGATTTAATATTTGCAGATTTTGCAATTACGCTACTTTCAAACCATTTTAGCTCACCGGCGCAGCAGAATACTAAGTGGTTTTTACACTAAGTGGCTGGCTGCTATTTTAAGATACGAGTACGTATGGATTAAGAAGTTCTAGGAATTTCTTAAGTCTTCATTTCAGAGAATGGTAAAATATTTCAGACAGATTTCAGGCGAAGATGTTTTAAACTAATTAGGTAGAAATAGTTTTTTGTCTTGTAAGCAATAGACTTAAGGTTAGGCTTGCTTTAACCATTTTGGCTATGTGTAATTTTGAGGAGTAGATTTCGAAAAATATTATGCAAAATTTAACGAAAAATCAAAAACCTTACTTATTTTTTTAAGTTACCTATTTCTTTGCCTTTTAACAATGAGTAAGCTTAAAATTCCAAACCAAGCACTGACCTACCCTTCGAAAAACAAGACACTAGTACAACTTCACTCATATGCAAAGTCATAACATCAACGTCGACTAGACGTTTACTCGTAAAATCGCAGCCATTACGTCAGTGTGGTCGTGACCTAACCGTGCTGGCGCCAGAGCCGTATTCAACTGAGCGTGCCTATTAAATGCTGCAAGCAATTAACATCTGGTGCACGTACGTGCCCTCCCCATTATTGCCCCGTTAAATAGTTATTTAAATTCAACTCTGTACAGTCTTAATGATAATAGTTTGTGCCGGATTGGCGCCAAGTGATTTTGTATATCCTGGGGAAGCGGTCGCGAATTTTTCTTCGTTTAAAATTCTGTGAAGGTTGTATTGGATTATTTTTATTTGGCTAACTTGTTTGGAATAAGGTTTTATGCTGGTAGAGGTATCTGAAGTTTGTATTCTTGAATTGCTTATGATCTATTTTAGAACACGCGTGTTTTAATAGTTACGAATTGGCTTTTGTAAGTATCGGAACTCCCAAGTTTGTCAAGTTACAAAAAAAATATGAAATGTTCTTTTTGTACGAAATAAGGACTTGTCTCTTTTCGACGTGTTCGTCCTAATTGTAATTAATTTTAACTTGAAAGTAAGACTCGCACTAAGGTTTCCGTTTTTTGAAGTTCCCATAAAAAAATACTGCGTAATTAATCAGAATTCACCATGAAGCAAGCCATCGAAGTGGGCACACATACAATTCGGTATTGTGATCAATCATTTTGTGTGAATCATTTCATTTAATTTGGGTTAATTTGTTAGGTCAGACACGCTTTAATTTGAATTTTGTTTTTGCAGTGAACGTTCTGCTTCTCCATTTTGTATCGAGTTCTTTATTTTTACGAAAACGTTTGTTAATAATAATTATTATGAAAGTTTTTCGAATTATTTTGGTTTACCTACTAACAGTTATAACTAGAATAAGAAACGTATACTTTTAAAACTTAGAAAATTTAATTGATTTCCATTCCGAATATTCACTTTTTTTACAAATAACTTCAGAAAACATGAATGTGTACAACAAACACCAAAAGCCGACCACAGCTAAACAACTTCGTACACGTGACGTCATCATTAAATATTAAACACTTCAATCATTAACATCGATAATTCCCCTCCAAAACGATGTTACTTCACCCCCTAGTTTATTAAAACTCATCGAGGAAATGCTGCTGAATAAAATATAAAGTGTGCTCATAACAAAGTGTGTTATAACGACAACTATTTGTCTGTTCGCGTGTTCGCTGTCGTTAAATGCCACTTTATGAATCTCAGCATCATTACGAAGGCGCGTTTCAAGTAAAAAAAAATATAGCCCCTTGAAGGATGATTATGTGATACCAAGGTGGGAAAGACTTGAGTTATGTGGTTATGCCTACGTTTTTATTACCTTTTTTAGTTTATGAAGTCTTATGGTAATCTATAAAATTGATATATACGAGTATTTTGCCATTTCTGCTGAGGTCTAGATAAAAACTCAGGTGTCGTAGATCTATCTTCGCTAATGTCTTTTTGCCTTTGAGGATCATACGTCTTGTTTCTACATTTTCTAAGTGACGTTTATTTCTAATAAAATGTTCGTTTTCTGTAAGGCCTTCTATCTTTTTTTGTAGTTTTTTTTCAGTGATATTATTAAACTTAATGTTTTGAGTATTTTTTTTTCTATTGAGTAGTACAGGATTGGGCGAGTCACGTAAACCATGTGCAAAATGGGCAAAGGTCTCGACGCGAAAGGAGTCTGGGGATGGAAGTCCTTTGCCCAATACTGGGACATAAAAGAGGCCTTTTAAAAAAAAAGAGTATCTGTAAATAGAGTAGTCATAAAATCTCAATTTTCTGTTTAAACCTTGTCTATTTGAGCTCATTTGTTGGTAGAACCAACATCCATATCAATCTCTTTCAAAGTATGCATAACCTAAGCAAAGACCAGCCTTCCATGTTTCTAGTTCATTACTTTCGAGCATTTCATTACCTACCTACTTACAAATTCTATTATCTCACCTCGGCCATATTTTAAAGGAGTTTCATAAATAACACCGTGATAGATAGTGATGTTCGTGGCGTGTTTTATTATCTACGAGCCGTGTTGACTGTCAACCGGAGTGACTGTCGCCATGACGTAGATAAATCGACTGAGCACCGCTGGAAGTAATGAGATTCCGACGGTTTTAATACCGATTGGTTTTCCTTGTGATTTTCATTAATATATCTCTTGCACCTGTGGGAGAAGATCATTATGTCGTCGAGGTAGATCATTCTTTTTTTATGGTCCATATATTTTGTCTTGTCATCTGATGCCAATTTTTAGCTTCGGGGACATTTTTTTTATAGAATTTAATGGGTTTTAGTAGCTATAGCGTCTTTTGAAGCGGAAACATATATAATGGTGCTTAGGAAAGATGAACATGTATGTGCTAGAAAGCAGACGGCAACTCCAAATTTCAGATATCAAACACTTTCTCTTAACTTGGACCTAAGTGATATTCTGATCATGCTATTTTCTAATTAGCCATTATTGTCTAGCTGCTAGTGGATGTACTAAACACAAATATTTTCATACTTTTTTTTAAAAGAGGAAAAAGAAGTCAAGTATTTTAACTACGAAAAATTTTGAATATTTTAGTATGTATCTTGAATCTTGGTGCGCTATGCATTGATTTCTCTGTTTTTTTTTTTAAGTTTAGTAAGTAAATTAGTAACTGACTCTTTAATAAACTGTGTACAAGTTATTTTTTTTTCCCAAATCCCATTTGTGCCCACAACTGTTTGACTCTTAGTACATCCTCCCGGGATCATATGTACCTGGATGCGGCAGTATATAGTAAAGTTTTACAGACATTTCACAAGTTCTTAACAAACTCGGCATCACAGTATCGGATCTCCATAAAACAAAACAAGCGAATGAACTTCCCGAAATCTTACATCAGCGGACTTTTAAACACAAATAAATCCGCAACGACAAAAATAAAAGAGCAAATATAGATTATACTCTAATGCGAAACTTCCGCACTCCATCTACAAACTATAAATTCGCCATACGACTCGGCGAATTTTTCTTGTACCGCCCAAGTTCGAGTCGTAAATATTTTAAAGTAACTTCCGAAGGAAAAGTGACACCAAATGTTGACGCTTTTGCGGCAAACTTTGGAGGTGGCCATCGACAAAATAACCCTGTCGAAACTGAGAGACTGCCGAACTTGAAATATAAAAGTTTGCTACTGAAACTTTCCGAATGTGTTGTTTTCAAATGCATCTTGAGTCTGCCTCTGGGGACGGCCGAGGATCGCCGTCGATTCGCTTCTCTTTTGTCGTTGTTTCAGATTGCACATCCAGCCTATCTGTTCAGATGGATAGTATTTGTAACTTTTTGGAATATTGAAGATACTTAGTTACTAATGCTGTAGCAACAGCATTGTAAAACCACGTTTTTATGAGTAAGGAGTTTCTTGCCGTTTCTTCTCCATAGGAAACGATCAACACGAACCACCTTTTCTCGACGTTATAAGTGTCCATGTAGGCCTGTGTGACATAAAAATATTTTGATTGATTAATCTCTTCCAGTTGTTTATTTAAAAATACTGTTAACTACTAAATACTGTTATCTTTAATTATTATACATATTTTTTCTTTGAACAAGACGACATATATTAACATTTACCAAGATTAGTTTGTATCGTATTTATACGTTCATAGCCTTTGGTTGGACAAAATGATTGACCCGGAAAAATATATAGCCTTCGTGTCCAAAATCCTCTGGGTCCCATATTCCGCATATTATATCCCAATTATAATTTTGTCCGGGAGGGGCCAGCCTGCCAACCCGACCGCTTGTTATCCACTCATAAATAGCTTAGGAAGGAAAGGTTCCGTACCAATTCAATTTGGTAGGGTTCTTAATGCTTTTTAGTTCAACGTTTTTGGGACGTAGGCCTGAAACTTTTATTAGAGTGGTTGGTGTGCGTGTGTCACCGCTGCATTATGTATAAACGATATTTAATCATGTTAGTTTAATTAAAGGGGTTGGCCCCATCTTTGTTAAATGGTTTAACGTTAGTGTTATTAAATTTATCCGTCATATTTGAATTATATAAATATTAAAAAATATTTGAAACAAAAAAAGAAGCGCTTACCCAACTTCTCAAAAATTCATTGATATAACGTAGTCCGGGAGCTACCAAACAGTTTCCTCAATTATTTTTCCTCTTGCAGAAAAAAAAGAGAGAAAAGTGAAAGGCATCGAATGGGTGCAGACATGAGCACCCAGATACGTTGAATTATTTATCCGAGGAGCCAGCACGTGCCTCTGGACTTATGAATGTACACATTTTAGCACTTATGACCTGTTAATAAATTATAAGTGGGAATCTCCCTCCGATGGTTACGTCTCACGAAACGTGCAAGCTGTCGGCACTAGAGATGTGGCTCGTAGGAATGTTACTTATATTCGTGGATGAGGGAATTTTTTTGGGAAGATTTTGTTTGTTGGCTTTGAATAGGTTCAATTTAATTTTTGAAGTATTTTCAGTGTGATATAATTTTTTGACAATTAATTTAAACAAGTCAACTTGATATTGACATTTTGTTGTTTTAAACTCAAGCTGGAAAATAGTACCTTGCAGAAAAAATCGAAAATGAATATTTTCAATTAACAAATATTTTTGATGTACAATAATAAAACGATTTTCGTGCGCATAATAAATTAATAGGAAAAATTTAACATTTCCAATTCTACATACTACATACATTCTTTCATACTTCAATATCCATCCAATTAGTGATTATTTTCATCATTTATTGTTTTATTAATCTCTGCTAATCGAATGAAAAATCGTGTTTCATATTGAGTAGCGAATCCGATCATTCGATTATTCAACTGTTTTTTTCTCGCATCGGTAAGCGTAGTACGAGTGCAGCCTTTAATTCCTGAGTTATTCGTGCAACTCACGGAGCGGCATTTAAGAGGGGAACACTTTTTGCAAGTTTCCATCATTGTGTAGTTTTTCTCTGTTGCTTCTTGACGAGAAATAGCTTTCAGGTTTCTTTCGCGATATTGTTTTGGCGTGAAGGACCATTTTTTTGCAAAGTTATGTTTAGTGAAAATACACTGGACTTATTAGTGATATTGTTCAGAAATTTCACGTGAGTAGTAGAAATATATGTATAGTAGTTACAGGTATGCATGTTTAATGAGATCTATGAATGTGAACTAATTAATATAAGTACACGTACCTAATAATCATATCTTTCGTTTGTAGTTTTTGCTTATCCCCCTGCGAATAAGGTGCAACCAGTCTTACCAAATAGGATTAGGGGTACCGTATTACCCAGTACTAACTGGCTTGTAGAGGTTAGATAAGCAATCGTTCCATGTAAAATACTAGCTAGCTGAATTTAGTAAGACTGGAAGCCGACCCCAATATGATTTAGGAAAGGCTAAGCAGATGATGATAAGTGCAAGTTTGCTCATAAGTTTTACGTCAAAAACAATTTTACAATTTTCGCTATTAGAATGTCGACGACCTTCCAATATCAGACTCTCCTTTTGAAAGCCTTACTTTATTACATAACTTGATGCGACTTATATGGCTGCGATCTAAACCCGAAGCTCGAATAAAGCATTATTACATGACGTAATGACTATTAAATTCATAATGTATGCATTGAACGGGCCCGGTAATGGATAACAGTCGTTTCGATCGCATCGCATTTATTTTATAGTGAACTTTTTATTATGTATGAGACACGTTGTATTTATTGAAACAATTCTAAAAAGTTTGAATAATTTACAGTTTCCAAGGAAATAGCAGTTTTTTTTACCATATATAACACTAGCTTAAGCCCGCTGTTCCGCCTACGTGATGTTTGGTAATTGTTCTCGGGATCGTAATATGTACTAGATAAAAAAAACTGTGTTATTTCAGGTTTATTAGACAGCTCCTTTCTTGTCTTCACATAATCCTAATCTTTTATATGGTTTTCCTGTACTCTTAAATCTATCCACATTCATATTTAAAAGTTTCCTCACGACAATTTCCTAATTCATCTTTCGCATCAAATGCTGAAACTGAAAACTGAAACTATATCTTTAAAAGTAATCTAATGAGTTCATGCAATACTGATCATAAAGAAATCGGCGTGTTCTAGAACCAAAATCAAAGACATTTAACCAATTAAAAAAATACGAACAACTAACCTCATTTTTATCAATTTGAACCAACAGATCCTGAGATCTCTCTCTGTTCCAAATTCCAACAAGATCCGTCCAGCTGGCTATCCATCCACACTCTGGCATTTACAATAACAATATGTAAATAATATTTTCCACCATTTTCTCTTTACCCAAGGAGAGCGGGAGGCCCTTGTCCATCATCATCATCATTTCCCTGCCCTTGTCCCATTCTATTTGGGGTCGGCGCAACACGTTTTCCTTTCCCAGTGAGGTGAGGCCCTGTTTCACCGCAATAAATAGGTTCTAATTCCTCCCGTTTTATATTTAACCAAATCTTCACTCTTGCCTCGTGTGACTGGCCGACACGCGCCTGGCGACAGTGATTGTTGAAAAACTAAAATAAAGTTATTTTACGCTGGCACGGGTCACCGCGACCCGACTCGGGGACTGACAGTCCTCACGTGGAGGAAACACGTGACCCGCTGTCGCTTGACGCAATTCGCGTCGCAAGTCGCCGTCCTTTGGGCTTTGACAAAGGAACTTATATCTGGAATAATGACGTGAAACGTTATAACGTTCCCTGTAGGCGAGCGACAGAGATTCAAGGGTAAAGTGTGTGTCTTGTAATTTCCAGTAAACCAAATAATTTAATCCTGATCTACTAATATTATAAATGCGAATGTTTGTGAGGATAGATGGATGGATGTATGCATGTTTGTTACTCTTTCACGTCATATCGGCTGCACGGATCTTGATGAAATTTGTTACAGAGGTAGATTATAGTCTGGACACAGGGGATTCTTTTTATTCGATACCACGCGGGCGGAGCCGCGAGCGCCAGCTAGTTTAAGTATAATTTCACATCTAGGAAACGCCTCACTATTTTACACACAAAACACTAAAATATAATAAAAAAATTATTTTGTACATAATATGTAAATATAATTTGTATAATATTTGATTTATATTGTAACTTCCCATTTATTTCTTTTTTGTTCGTAATTGAGAGACAAAGATACACCACGCTTGAAGCTATCTCGTACTGGCAGAGAACTACTGGTAGAAAAATAAAACTTCTTATTCGTAGATGTTTGATTACCAAATTTTGTTTGTTCTCATTCCGTTCCATGGCCTTGACTTGACTTACTTTAAACTAAACATTCTTAAATAAAATACAATTTAAATGTTTACAAAAAAGGAATAGATTAGGAAAAAAACTAAGTACAAACAATTGTACCAGGCACATAGAGAATCAGAGTTTTTATTGGGTTGTGTACAACAAAGTATACTAAACTAACTTTTGCCCGCGGCCTCGCTCGCGTTAAATTCGGGGTAACACAGCTCCCTTTTCCTGATTTACAGGTACTTACTACCTGTACTTTTTGCCCTTGCTCCTTATTTATTGTAATAGCAATGCTAAGTTTTCGCTTTTCTTCCCTCGTTCTCCCACATATCTAAATCTTTTTTTTTAAATAGCTTATGTCCGTCTCCAGGATCCCAACTATCTCTGTACCAAAATTCATCAAAATCGGTATAGCCAAATGGCTACACTCTTCACGCCTAAATAGGCGTGAAGACGAAAAACAAGTGAAGACAAACAAACTCACTTTCGCTTTTATAATATTAGTAAGGATTTACTTCAATTTAATTCACAGTTAAGCTGCCAGTACTGAGCATTGGTCACGCGTCAATCTCAGCATTAACATGCAATGTAATGTCATGAAGTGTTCACTTACAACATTGTGACGTCCACGCCTATTTCAAACGGGATTTATTGATGCTATTAACATTAAAATAATAATTCCCAACTTTATAGACGATAAAATCGTTTAATATCTGCTCGTTTGATAAATAATTCAATTTGCGAAGGAATTTTAGGTCTCGCGGGAATGCCTGCAATATTGTTTGGTATTTATCTTGTGCTATTAATTTTAGGGCAACTAGCGATGTTATTACTAATGTACCCAATAAGATAACATTTTTGTAGGTGTATATTTTACATCACAATGCTAATCATTTGACGTTACAATTCCGGCAAAAAGCAATGATAGAGCGCAAGATTGATGTATTCTTTAAGTAAATAAATAAATCCTTACTAATATCATAAAAGCGAAAGTGAGTTCGTTTGTTACGTCTTCACGCTAAAAAGGCCAAACCGATTTGGATGAATTTTGGCACAGAGATAGTTGGGACACTGGTGACGGACATAGGCTAAAAAAATGAGAAAAGGGGGAGAAAGAGGGAAGAAAAGCGGGGAGAAAGATATTGTTTTTTCGATCCTCACGCGTGTTAAAGTTAGCGTAAGCCCAAAGTAACTAGGCCACGTGGACGAAGTCGCGAGCGGAAGCTAGTAAATAATAAATAATAATGTCTATTTTATCACCTGTTTTTTCTGAACTATGTCGGGATCAGCTTCTTACCGTATGCAGCTGAATTTAACATGGAGCAATTTTATCTATCTGACCTCCACGACCCAATTTATACTGGCCACCCAAAGGGCAAACTAATGATCCATGAGCTTCTCAGATGGTTATGTGGCTTTGTAGCTCTTTGAAATCGACAAAAATCGACGGAATCATTTTCATAAAGAACTCAGCTGTGAACTTCGTTCAGAACTGTACCTTTATTCTTAACCGGGTTTTCATTATTTTCTTTATATGCTGAACCTAACCGTTATTATACTATAATATTATTAATGCGAATGTTTGTGAGGATGTATGGATGTTTGTTACTCTTTCACTTCAAAACGGCTGAACGGATCTTCATCAAATTTGGCACAGAAGCAGATTGTAGTCTGAAATAACATATAGGATACTTTTTTTTCGATCATCACGCGGGCGAAGTCGCAAACGCCAGCTAGTTCAAAATAAAGACATTCCCCTAAGGTCAACTATGTAGCACGTTGTAATTAAACCATTAGGACCACTGACCTCCCATTGTCTTCCCATCACTGGGAACTTTTATCACTAATTCAAAGGGAAATCGATCAGTGAGGGCCGCCACTTAAATAATAGATCGCCTTGTATGACCTTTATCAAAGTTGGACGTTAAGTGGCCTGAATTTGAACTATATATAACTTCGAGATAGTTGCATTTGAAACTTTGAATTATTTGGTGAAGAAATGGGTTGTGATTATGAAAGTTATTGCTGATGTTAACTTTACAGAGATTTGTATTTTTATTAATTTCATCTCTTTTCTTTCTAACAATATAAATAGCTCATTTTATGAATAATACATACATACAATTACGCCTTTTTCTCTAGGACCCCCAGAGCATTGGATTAAATACGTTGATTCCAAAATATTTTAGGATCGGCTTCCAGTCTAACCGGATGCAGCTGAATACCAGTATTTTACATGGAGTGACTACCTAGCTGACCTCCACAACCCATAACTAAGACAACCAACAACCTAGGTTGTGAAGATTAGTTATTATAGCTCGTAATTTATTTGATATCATTATACGCAACCTTAATATACAGTACAGACACTGATGTCTGGCTTAAAGTTTTTCAGGTTGAGTCTGACCCACCGAATTAAACAAGACTAAGATTAAAATGACTTACTCAATCACATCAAATTCTACACAATTTTAATCGCTATTCAACATAGTCTGATGCAGCTTGACAACCACTATTTTTGGTTAAAAACGTCAATGTCAGAATAGCAAGTTTGCCATTTTTTTCTAAATTGAGTACCTAAACTGTCATTGATGTTGTTATTCTATAATATAGTTAACTTGTGTCACTTTTATAATTTTCAGAATAAGAAACGTTATTTGACATGAACAAACTAAATTTAAGTGAGTTTTAGTTTAGTTTGTGACAACAGAATTGACACCAATGTCTAAAACTCGCTCGAAACTAAAAATACTACCCACAAAACAATCTCACTCCCACACAAATGTATCCCTATAAAACTTAATCCAGCTACAAATGAACTGGGCACAGTCACAAATGAAGCCATTATAAAGCTAAGAACAGCAGATAGCGATACTATCGCACCGTTAAACAATCAATGGTCGTATTAGCCGGGGTCCGGGGTTCGAACCCGGTGCGATCATTATCGGCGGCTGCTTGCGGCTACAACGCCATTAAGTTTGTCTCTCGGATTTGTTATAAAATATTAATTGCTTTTCGTGTTGAAATGCAAGGTAAGTGTAAGTGAGGAGCCTACCGGGGTTGCGGGTTGTTCGGAAGCGATACCGCGGCCACGGGATATAAAGGGCAATAGAAGGAACATGGGTGGGTTTTAGTCAGTACAAGTCTGACACTTCTCCCCGCTCCGCCCAAAGCGGGGGAAGTTATTGATGATTTCTCATCCGCAAAAAAGTGTGTAAGTGAGGAGAGCTTGTGGCTAAATCATAACAGCCACTCGGGTCAGTCTTTAGGTTACGCCGAGCTTGCTTTTTATTCCAGCTGTCATTTGTAGATTTTTGACAGTCGTAACAGATAATCAGTATCCTGAAGGTCTTATAACTAGTCTTTTTTTTTATTTTTGCGGATTGAAAGTAAAACCCACCCATGTTTCTTCGATTGCCCTTTATGTTTCGGGGTCGCGGTATCACTTTCGAACAGCCCGGAATCCCTGCAGGCAGTAGCCTAGGCAGGCCCCTCTTCCAACAAGTCTTACCAAGGGTTCTCATATTACCGAGTATTAACTTGGTTGTGGAGGTCAGATAGGCAGTTACTCTATCCTACTTCCTACTAATATTATAAATACGAATGTTTGTGAGGATGGATGTATGGATGGATGTATGGTTGTTTGTTACTCTTTCACGTCAAAACGGCTGAACGGATCTTGATGAAATTTGGCACAGATGTAGATTATAGTCTGGAATAACACATATGATACTTTTTTCATCACCACGCGGATGAAGCCGCGGGTGTCAGCTAGTGTAACATACTTGTATTCAGCTGCATCTGGTTAGACTGGAAGACGAGATAGTAGTGAAAAGCAGACGATGAGTGTAAAGTTAGCGTTGATTTTAGAAACAATGGTAATAATTTAAGACTCAAATCTATTAATTAATGAACATTTTCGTTAAACATATGTATTTATTCATGCCTTATCAATTAGCTTTGACTTGTGAAAGTGACACGATGTTTCCGAGTTAATGAAAGAGCTCTTGTGTGTAATTATAACTATTTTCGTACAACTTCATTATATAGAACAAGATGTACAACATAATTAAACAAATTCTATAGTCGATCCTCAAAATACAATCTCAAAAAATAAATAAATTTAAGATAACAAGTATAATGAATTAAAAAAAAATGTCCATGGAGTTTTAGATTAAATATTAACAATCTTAAAAAAAACACACGCTACTAAATCTTATGTCAAATAATCTTATAAAACTATACTAGAAATGTTTTTACAACTTCAATGTCAATTGTAAAAGCTGCACGATTTGTTTTCGAAAAATTGCGACAATTTTTAATTTATTGATGTACTGCGCTGTAGCTTCGCCCCTCGGTTTCACTCACGTGGTCATATAATATACAATATATCTTTATGAATTGTAGCCATGTGTTATTCTGATGTATAAGCTATATTATCGCAAAGATTCATAAAAATCTATTCAGTAGTTTTTGCATGAAAGAGTAACAGACAACCAAATATCCATTCAAACTTTTACGTTTATAATATACTAGCTTCCAGCCGCGACTTCGTCCGCGTGGCACGGTTACTTTGGGCTAACGCTAACTTTAACCCGCGTGATGATCGAAAAAAAATCTTTCTCTCCCCTTGTATTCCCTCTTACTCCCCCTTTTCTCACTTTTTTTTAAATAGCTATGTTCTTCTCCAGGGTCCCAACTATCTCTGTACCAAAATTCATCGAAATCGGTTTGGCTGTTTTGGCGTGAAGACGTAACAAACAAACTCATTTTCGCTTTTATAATATTAAGTGAGGATTATAGTAGAATAGTAGGATTAACCGAAGTCGTGGAATGGACTAAGCTTCCTAGCGTACCTCAAAGTTTTATCTGGTTTTAAGTTATTAAAGTGTTCGACTGACGAAAAAACTAAAATTGTACAAAACCTTTTATTACACACACATATCGCTAGTTATGTTTTAAAAAAAAATATTGGTTTACCATATCCGTTTCACCGTTTACAATTCAAATCCCATCTCAATAACAGGTTCATTTAAATCATTCGTATTTGGATTTTATCAAAACAAACTATAAATTAAGCGTTCAGACACAGACGGCGGAGCATTGACGGAGGGCCGCTTTTACCAAAGACGGTACGATACTATAGCGACTAGATCTCGTTTGGCTATGGATAGAGACCTTCTTTAGTTATAGGGAAGTCACTTTAGACATGTAACGATCATCCCCGAAAGTTTGTACTTTGTAATGTTTTTCTTGGTTTTCAAAACTCAAAAGCATTTATTTCAATTAGACCATTACAGGCACTTTTGAAAATCAAAAAATGTTTTTCTGGAATAAACGATTAAAAAAAAAAAAAAAAAAGAATATTATTAAAAAAACGTATTTACATCATTCGTGTTGAGATCATACAAATATGTGAGAACGATTTCATTAAGTTATACTTGCCAACCAGTTGTTTAATATGTGGATTTGTAGGAGTTACAGCACGTACCGCACGTAACTCCTACAAATGCTACTTTTTTCATAGAGGTACTGAGTAGTAAACAAACATTTTTTTCACATTACAGTCTCACTGTTGAATCTTTACAACAATCTCTGAAAGAATAAAAAAATGACATTTATTTTTTGCCATCCATGCCAGCTTTCCGATGAACGGAGGGAACTCAGTATGTTACGGTTGGCCACCATCTATGAACCAACTTTGATAAGCAAGCCTTCAAAAAAATCTTAAGTACTTCCATATAATAAACTTCCGAAAAAAAAGAAAAAAGAGTTTATTTGTTAGAATATAGAACTTACAAAAGATATTACAGACTCATATATTCTACCATTTCTGGTATACAAATATTTACATGTATCTAAATCCAATTACAATTAAAACATCAGAGAGAACTAAAACAAATAAAAAAAAGAAGAAAATACATTTTTTTTTTACTATTATAGATTACTAGATTTTGCCCGCGGCTTCGCTCGCGTTAAATTCGGTATAACACAGTACCCTTGCGCCTTATAGATTTGTAATAGCAACGCTAAGTTTTCCCTTTTTTCCCTAGTTCTCCCTCATATCACACTTTAAAAAAAAAATAGCCTATGTCCGTCTCCTGGTTCCCAACTATCTTTGTACCAAAATTCATCAAAATCGGTTTAGC
Organism: Ochropleura plecta; assembly: GCA_905475445.1. NCBI lineage: Eukaryota > Metazoa > Arthropoda > Insecta > Lepidoptera > Noctuidae > Ochropleura > Ochropleura plecta. Next base: position 3,061,512 of record FR997728.1, read on the forward strand.
CATTAAAGCGTGAAGAGGTAACAAACAAACTCACTTTCGCTTTTATAATATTAATAGTAAGGAAGTAAGGATTTTAATTTATAATTTTTTTTTTCATTGAGGTACTTATTGTAGAATAGTAACCTAACGTTTACCCTCCATTTCAAAACTCCTTCCAGGAAAGGTCTCCCAAATTAATGAACAGGGACAGCGGTCGACCAATGGGATAAGAGCTACACTCCAAAACTTTCCGGCCTAATGATGGCTTAATGAAAATTGCTCCGACAAAATAGAACGATGACAGTTAATCACCATCGCTAGAAAATATCTGTTTAAACTGCTATAAACTGGATTACACCGCGCGCGTGTTGATTTTAGTGGGTAGAAGTGGGGTGTGGTGGTAGGTAATAACAAGTAATCCATTTGTTTGTTTAATTAATGTGCTTTCACACAGGAGAAAACATAAGGAAACATCATGCCAAAACTTAAACTATAAAGGCACAGCTTATTTCAAAAGAATTTTCTACCAAAAGATAATATGAAGAAAAGTAACGTAGATGGCATAGAATAAAGACAGATAGAAGGTTATCTTCATACAAACGCATTGCGCGCGGCTTGTATGTGTGCGTCGTAGTATCTATGCGTCGCCGCACGCACACTAAACAAAATCTCGACTCCTTTCGCGCTGCGCCAGTCGGGGCTAACACTGCACGAGGTTCGCGCGTCACGGCTTTTCGGCACCGCTAAATGAATCAAAAATGTCTGATAATCGCGGGAGAAAGTATTGCTGTGTGTTTGGGTGTCTTCATAATTCATCAATTCCAGAATTGTCTCTGTTCAGATTACCTAGGTATTGAATTTCGCTCGGTTTATTTTATCTTTTTTTATCACTACATAGTATAAAACAAAGTCGTTATCCGCCGTCTGTCTGTCCCTATGTATGCTTAGGTCTTTAAAACTACGCAACGGATTTTGATGCGGTTTTTAGTAATAGATAGAGTGATTCTTAAGGAAGGTTTTAGTATATAATTTGTTAAGTTTTTGTATTTATTTCTGTGTACATTAACGATATTTGTTGAAGATGTCGGTAAAAAGTATGCTGTCTGGGAGCTTTCAACGAAAACGCTGCCTCAACCCTTTAAGATATAACAAAATAATGTATGGTGTAATTGTGTATCTTATATAGGTCCACAGAAAAGTCAGCGGTGATATATGTCTATATCTTAAGGATAACATACTATATCCATTTTAATACTTTAACAAATGGGCAATTATAAAGCGCTAACTTGGAAAGCTATTTACACAAATACAGTATTAATCCTTATCATTTTAAATAGGTTGGTTGGCATGAACATTTCATGAAGATTATTTTTTCCTTTTACATCATGCAGATTAAATAAATACTTTAGGAGATATAGCAAAATCAAAAAAACGCGCAACAAAATTAATTTCGTGTCGCCGTGACTAGGCTGGCCCGCGCGGGCGGGGTGAGGGAACAAGTCGCTCATCGCTCGAGTGCGCGACCCGAACACGGGCAGACGCGTGAGCACAGAGTAGGTACGTTGAGTTAACAGGTTCCTTACAAACTAAATTCAAATCCTTTATTTGTGAACATAGATACAATAAGACCTAATTACATCAAATATAATAAAACATAGGTTTTATGAAGTTTTATAATACATACCTATTAGTTAGATCCGTACCATTACCTATGGACGGACGGACAGCGAAGACTTAGTAATAGGATTTTTACCCATTGGGGACGTAACCTTAAAATGAAACGTACCTAATTTTATTTATACTTCGATTTTGTTATTTTTGCTATAGGCTGCTTTTTATCAACACACCACGCGGGCGAAGCCGCGGGCGGAAGTTAGTTATAAATAATGCTGCTCTGTATCTTGAATACATTTCTATATTTGATAGGAAAACCATTGTTGAATTTTATTGACTAATAAGAGATGTGTTATCTTTGACAGGGCTGGGCTTTAAACTAATGAATTTGTGATAGTACAAATTAGTGAGGCCTGACAAACCCTGTACCCAGACAATAAAAGTAAAAAATACAACTTCCCGACCCTTGCCAATTTATAGGTACTGAATTAATATTTAGCTAAAAGTGACAACCCTATGACAGTAGGCAATTAAATCGCGGATTGGGCCGGAGTTAACCTACTTCCCCTCTTTATACTATGTAGATGGTAGTGTCTGAGAACAAGAACTGCATTTAAAATATCTGCATTTAAAATATGAATGTCTAAACCCAATTATTAAAATATAAGTACACAATAAATTACATTTTATTGTATTGCTAATGATCGCCTAAAGAGTTGTAGGAAGCAGTGTTTAAATTAAATTGCTTAAAAAGGCCATAACAATTACATACTAAACATCGATGTAACTGGTATTGACGGTACATCGTTCGTTTGGACACCTCAAACTGAAAGATTAATAGGACAGATTACATTGCCTATAGGAGTCGCGTCTGCAACTTTGCCTCACCACGGTTTGAAGACCCAATGACAAAACTGTCCCACAGCTGGACAAAGATCAAAAACCAAAAGTCATTCATACAAATAAGGCTGCTAATCAGCACTTTTTGAACGCCAACATTACAAGAGATGGTCTCCAAAACCCTCCTTTCGCCAGTACGTAGTGTTTTAGCTGGGAAGTAAAATGGCGTAACAAACTCTCCAGCAACACATCTGTCTGTCAGGTTAGAAGAACTAACCTTACCCTTTTTTTGTGCCCTACAAGATCCATAATGATTTAAATTATAAAATACATACCATCTAATTACACATTATAGTAAATCGATAAAATTATTGAGCATTGAGATTTTATACATTTTCATTTTTTACAAAGTAATATAGCTGGTTTCTTTCAAATCTTATTATTAAAAATGCGTAAAATTTCACAATGCCTTCAAATTCAGAACTCCAAATAACATAGTAAGGGATTTCCCAAAACCTTCGGTTTAATGACAAAACCGAACTTTGTTTAAGTACGTCCTACTCTAGCCACGCCCCCCGGCTTTGGTCGACATTCTTGTTAACTTTCAAGTTTCGGCCCAATAGTTTGGAAACATCTTGAACTAATGAGCCAGTGGTTGAGTCTTTTATTATCCGAATGGAAGATGAGACGTTACGTTTGTCCATCCTTCCATCCTTGGAACAAGTTCACTGTCTTTACTTACTAATAGTTCTTCAAAGGATATTACCCAATTCGGTGAAGTGAAAGAGACCAGTGATTCAGAAGGTTTTGGCCAAAAATGGGATTCCTCAAAGACAGGTGGAGAACTATTTTTAGAATGATCCGGGAAGCAAGTTGTCAATGTGGAAGGTAATTTTGTTAGTATGTTTTGGTAGATAATTGTCAACACCTTTTATAAAGTCTTTTTATTAGTTTACAACAGCAAACCATATTTACTAGTTTCATTTATTTGGATAATTTGAGCCCATACTTGTCAATTTATAGCATTTATCAGGAACTAGCTTTTGCCTGCGTCTTCGCTCGCGTTAATTTGGGGGTAACACAGTTTCCCTTTCCTAATTTTCAGGTACCTGATACCTGTACTTTTTTTCCTTGCGCCTTATTTATTGTAATAGCAAAGCTAAGTTTTTTTCATTTGGCTGGTTTTTAATACTTTACAGGCTTGCGTTTGGCCGCAACTCGCGTAATGTGGCATCAATAGTATATTAAAAAAAACAACTACATGTTTTTTTTTCACAGCCCCCAACATGTAATGTTTATGGCAATTAACATTATCGACGTAATTTATTAATATGGCAACCGTCACATGAAACAGACAGACAGTGGTTGAGTTAATAGTCATAATTGGTAGTGTCCGCTTTCCACTGGTTTCCACCGGTTTGATCTGGTCAAGCCAAATTGAGCCAATGCAATTAATTTCACGCGAAATGGTACCTTTAAACTGTAGAGCCGTGTAGTGTTAGTATGTACACACGACGGCACATCAACCTACACCAAACCATTTTAACCTGATCTCTCTACTACGGTGTGCGATCCGTAGTAGAGAGATCAGGTCATAATAGTTTAGAACAGGTTGAACTGCCGTCGTGTGTACCAGGGGTTACGGTCAAAAATGTGGTTGGAAGTTATAATATAATATTGATTCAAGTGTAAATGCGCTGTGGTTTTTCATCTCTGTGTGGAAATATTGATGGCATACGGAAAAATTACGTCAATTTTAAATTGTTTAAGTGTAACATTAATGTTGTGGTCAGCAAACACCATTTCAATTAATAACCTCGTTAGTCTAAGCATGAAGTTCTCGATTCAATTTTCAAGTCGGTCAAAATGTTAGTGGGTTATCAGGAATTTGTCAATAGCAGTAAATTTGTGCTGGGATGGCAAAAGCCTTGCCCCAATTACATGGGACTTAATCATAACTGGTGCAAGGTTTATTTTAGGTTCTCTTTATTTTTAGGGATGGGAAATCATCAAATAACTTCCCTTTCTCTTGACGGAGTGGGAGGAGAAAAGTCTGTCCAAGACTCGTACCGACTGAAACCCACCTATGTTCCTTCTTTTGCCGTTTATGTTCCGGGGCCGCGGTATCTCTTTCGAACAGCCCGCAAACCCCGCAGGCTAGATACACCTCTGTATACATATATACACCCCTGCCTATCCCTTCGGGGATTACAGGCGTGACGTTTTATTTTATAACAATACAAAACATTACGTAGGTAGCTCATCATCATCATTTTCCTGCCCTTAACCCCTTCTATTTGAGGTCGTTGCAACACGTTTTCTTTTTCCATTCTCCCCTATCAAACGTCAAGGCATTTACTCCTTTCTCCTTCATATAATTCCTTACACAATCCATCCATCTTTTCTCTGGCCTTCCTCTCGCTCTCCGTCCATCAACTTTCAGATCCATAACTATTTTAGTCACATGTGCTTCATAAATTACGTAGCTAACAACAACTAAAATCAGCACGAACATAAATACAAAACTTAACACGAGCCGTGTTAACTTAAAACCTCTAATGAGCAACCTTTTTGTAGTTATTATAAAGCGATTTTCGTCACCGCTTATCAGATTAGTGGCCCGAGCTACTTTAGAGCCACGCCAGAGATGCTTACTTCAAGGTAGGTGGCTCGGTAATGCGGTTTATGATACGGGATAATGTTAGTTATGGTTTAGTTTTTGTTGGATTTTGAGGGCAGTTTTGGGTGTAAGAATAATCGCTGTGTGTTTTGATACTACGATGGGACGAGACCGCAACGGGTTTCTAATCGAGTATTTTTATCTAAACGTAGATTAATTTAGTTTCTCGTAGGTTGTTAGTTTTCCTGAAAGAGTTGTTATGTCTTCGTTATAGTCTTAATTGTATTATAAATTACTATCATTGCCCAGCGGTTTCGTGGCGTGATTTTATATAGCATATAATCTTCTTCGACAAATAGGCTATTCAACACTAAAATAATTATTCAAGCTAGTTTCAGTTTCTGAGTTTTTGAAGCATTCGCAAACCACTGTAACTTCTTTATATCAATAACTGTAGCTAATTTTTTTTTCCTAACAAATTCTTAGGTGAAATAGGTCAAGTCATGTCTTCCTACTCCCAGAGATTTAGGGCCTCGCCTCTCATGCATGAGGTAGTGAGTTCGAATCCGGGCGAGAACCAATATAATGTTTCAATTCATTTCTAATTTCCAAAGTGCATCTAAGATTTCACAGACATCGTTGAAGGGAAGCATCGTGACGAAACCTGGATTTATAATTAACTAGCTTCCGCCTGCGACTTCGTCCGCGTGGCATAATTACATTGGGTTAACGCTAACTTAAACCCGCGTAATGATCGAAAAAAAAATCTTTCTCTCCCACTTTTCTTCCCTCTTTCTCCCCCTTTTATCACTTTTTTTTAGCCTATGTCCGTCTCCAGGGTCCCAACTATCTTTGTACCAAAATACATCAAAATCGGTGTAGCCATTTAGGCGTGAAGACGTAACAAACAAACAAACAAACTCACTTTTGCTTTTATAATATTATAAGTAAGGATAGTCGCCAACCCGTCTTGAGCAAGCGTGGTGATCAACGCTCGTTCCTTCTCTGTGTGGAAGAGGCATTTGTCCAGCAGTGGGACAGTTATAGGCTGTTTATATTATAAAAAAGACATGTGTCTATTAATTAAAATATTTTTTTAAGCCCTGCTATAACAGATACCGCGGCCCCATAACATTAAGGGCAGTAGAAGGAACATGGGTGGGTTTTAGTCAATACAAGTCTGACACTCCCCCCCGCTCCGCCCAGAGCGGAGGTAGTTATTTGAAAATTTCCCACCTCAAAAAAAGCCCTGCTATAAAATACCACGAACTCATTACAAAAACCCGCACTAAAGTGAAAGCTCTACTAACCAAGGTCTGTTGTCTCCGTTTGTATTGAACATGCCTATGACAGGGCTACGTGGAACGAAGTCTGTTTGTGACACGCCCGCTGCCTGTCTTCTGCCAACCAGTCTGTTCCGATTAATGTTGCCATTCATCGCTTTTATATTGTTGTGAAAAGTTTAAATTATTTAGAACTAGCTTTTGCCCGCGGCTTCGTTCGCGTTAAAATTGATATGGAACCTGGAAAGTATAGATACCCTTTTAATAAAATAAAGAATTTTGCAAATCGGCATATTCACCTTTGAGAATTCGGTAATCATACATAAAAAAAAAGATTCCGACGAATCTAAACCTCCTCATTTTTTGCAGTCGGTTAAAAATACAGCAGATTGAGCTAATATTAAACAGCCAAAAATGTTACCACTCCTAAACTTTCACAGCTTTAAGAAGAACTAGATCATAACTGTCAGACTAGTGCCTGTGCTAACCCAGATAGTCTCAAGTGTTGTGTTTTAGCACGTAGTAAGTGCACGCCAGTGGCGCCCCCACGCAGTAAACAAGCCATATAACTTCCATATAAACTAAATAGAATCAAACTCCGGGAATTCGTCACAAACTTGGTGTGCCAAGTTGTAAGGTTGTGGCGAGTTAATTTGTTTGACTTTATTTTTGGACTATTTTCTTTCTTTCAGTTTCTGAGTTTTTATTTCTCTAGTTTGACGTTTAACATTCTAGGTATTTTCTGAAAGGTTTCACTTGTATTGTTGAATGAACTAAAATCCCATTAATTGGAAGCTTTTCTGCTGTAATGAACTCATTTCTCAGAACATTAAATATACTTTTTTTTGCGGATGCGAAATCTTCAAATAACTTCCCCCGCTCTGGGCAGAGTAGGGGCAAGTGTCACAGTTGTACTGACTAAAACCCACCCATGTTCCTTCTATTGCCTTTTATGTTCTGGAACAATCCGCAACCCCGGCAACATTGAATATACTTAGCCTTGACATGCACATGTCGCCAGTACTTACCGATACTAAGTAACATAAACATAACGCCTGTTATACCTAAAAGGTTAGCCAGAGATAGATAAACCAGGATGGCCACCAATCGGTTCACTTTTGCTTAAGAAGCTGGCAGATTCGTCTCCTAATTAAATGGTTGTAGTTTCTCTTCATCTAATCTTTGTATTTTTAACTCTCTTTTCATTATCTTTTTTGGATGTATTTATATAAGTATTTATCGTTATATTTTAATTGTATATATTATTTTTTTCGAATTCACTCTGTTTGTACCCTGCACCTACTATGTTTTCTCTTTGCATCACCCTAAGGTAGGCTGGTAGAAAAAGCCTAAGGCATTAAGTCCGCCTTTGTTTGTGTTTTTTATACATGTGCATAAACTTTCAATAAGTAAATAAACCCAATAACATGGCAAAATGGACCTGAAAATCGATCCAAGGAACTCACTTTCGGAAGTAGCTCTATAGCCAGTTGCTCAGTTACACCTACTTTTCTAGATGCATCTTCACTCCCTCGTCTATCTTCTACCTCACACCACACCATCGGCCGTCTTTGTCGTGAAGACACCTGCGCGACCTCCAATTATCAATGTAATTGGCTATTCAACTTGGCACGATGGAGAGCACAGCATACCTAATTAATGGAATCAACTGAACATTGAAATATTCGCTTCAACAGTTTTAAGCTACCTACAGCCAATTTGGAAACAAATTTACGTAAAATTTAAAGTGAAGGGTCCTTCGTAATTGCTGTATTAGATGTAGGAGAGGGCGATCTATATAGAAAGACTAGCTTTTGCCCGCGGCTTCGCTCGCGTTAAATTCGAGGTAACACAGTTCCCCTTTCCTGATTTGCAGGTATTTTTCGTTGGAGTCAAAGACTGTGTGTGCCGATTTTTAGCTTTCTACCTTGAAAACTGCGAAAAGTTCTATATGAAATTTCATCCCCTCTTTTAAGGTGTTTGGGGCAGATTTAAAAAAAATGATGCACTATGATTTTATTAGTGACAAATAGTCCGCATACTAATTTTTAGCTTCCTACTTTGAAAATTGCTCCACACGAACTTCCACCCCCTATTTTAGGGAAGTGGGGGGTTACAAACACAAAAAGTAACCTATGTCCGTTTCCAAGGTCTCAACTACCTCTGTACCAAAATACATCTAAATCGGTTTAGCAATTTAGGCGTGAAGACGTAACAAACAAACAAACTCAGTTTCACTTTTATAATATTAGTAAGGATTATAAAACGAAGGAATTTTTTTTACACTACCAATAGGTTTGGTTGATAAAACATTTTATGGCACATAAAAATTTTGATGGTCGTAAAAACTGAGTGGTTTTGAGCGTCACCTGAAAGTTTTAATTTAGTAGCTTTCAGAAATATTATAGATAAAGAATAATAAAAGATAAGCTATCTTTTTACTAAGAACTATGTACTATGCATTTCAGACGATACTTAACATCATCCTATATAACATAATGCACAAGTTCCAATAATATGCCGTGATATTGGTGAGGTAGTTTATATTTCAGTTTTTCTTTTACATCGTTTTTAATCTACCTACACAGATGTATTATTTTTGGTATTATTTATCGTATCTTTGAGCTCCTTAAGTTAGTCGAGCTACTTAATAGTCGAGATAATTTACAAATGCTTGCACTGACTAGACAGGTTCACTCAGATCTGTGTGATGCTTTCTTAAAAAAGCCATTTCAGACACTTATCTGCGTAGTCTTCATGTAAGTTAACCAATTTTTTGTCTGGACCTTAAAAGAGACCTCCGAGTTTGTTTCGGCTGTTTCTTCTCAGAGTAGTCGGATACGAAACACCAGCGTCATCTACATAGTTTAAAATAAAACGACGTGTAAAAGTGTTTGTAAAAACCTACTTGCAAAATAAACATCACTTATTATTCATTCAACTCAAACAGTTCCGCAACCACCAAAATGAATAGAAATCAAAATATTTTTATTTCACACAGGCCTACATGGGCACGTATAAAATGTCGAGAAAAGATGCACGGTTCATGTTGGTCGTTTCCTATGGAAAAGAACCGGCAACAAACTCCATGGTTACTCTTTTAAAACCATTTGGTTTTACATTGTTGTTGTTACAGCGTTAGTATTTAAGTATGAGAGGACAGCAAATTTAAAACGCTCAAACCTCATTTTATGCAACCCCGATCAATTCTCATGCCTATAAAAATAAAACACGAACGGCTACCAATCAAGGCGCTAATGTTGCATGAAACCTATCAATAATACAGCTACCCCTCATAAATCCACGTTATAACGGAAACGTTATCCCTTGCAAGCAAACAATATGTTGTTATGATTGATTGGGGACGAAGCATTACGCAGAAAAGGTGCGAGGCAAGAGGCAAGAGGCAACGAGAGTTTTTATGAAGCTCAGAGTGTAGTTACGAAATTAGATTTGTGCAGATTGGGTAAATTGTAAGAAGAGAGGAATGTGTTACGGTATGTTACGTATGGGTCAGAATATTTTGGCGTACTTGGCAGATTATTACGAATTAGAATCCTTACTAATATTATAAAAGCGAAAGTGAATTTGTTTGTTTTTTATGTCTTCACGGCTAAATGACCAAACCGATTTTGATGAATTTTGGTACAGAGGTAGTTGGGACCCTGGAGACGGAGATAGGTTAACTTTTTAGGGAAGAAAAGGGAATACTTAGTTTTGCTATTACAATAAATAAGGCGCAAGGGCAAAAACTACAGGTAGCAGGTACTTGCAAATCAGGAAAAGGGAACTGTGTTACCCCAAATTTAACGCAACCGAAGCCGCAGGCAATAGCTACTATTTTATAAAATAATATCAATCAATATCCACTCCATGCACAAGATAAGCTTACTTATCTATGTCTATCTATACATGACATAAAACAAAGTCGCTATAAAGTGAATTTTCATGAATACATCATGATTTAGAGTTTTACTATGGAAAATGTTATATTAATATTTTAGTAAAATATAGCATAGAATATTTTTTGGTACAAAGGCACAAGTTTCAGTCTTTGAATGTGGGTATTACCCCGAAAAGAAGAAAGTTTAGTATAGCGGAAATACCTTCAACTAAGATAAAATTTAGATGCAAACAATTTAATAAACGATCAGTTCAATTATATGATAGAATAAATAAAAAATTGCATAAACACACAAAATAAATATATGATTGCAAAAAAACACTAGTTAGGGTGATAAAACCACTCAAATCAAATCATTTATTTCAATTAGACCATTACAGGCACTTTTGAATGTCAAGAAACAAAATGAATCGACAGTCCCGGTCACAAGGCATAATAACTTGTGAAAGTACTGTAGTTGCCTATTCCAAAGCGTTGATCTCTATGGAGAAGAATAGGCAAGAAACTCCATGGACACTCTTTTAACTTCACTTACGTATGAGGTCACAGAAGCATTGTTATAACACGGAATATTTCACATATACACACACATACTCACACACCCATATATACTCGCACACACACTCATCTATAAATATATCCTCTTCTTAATTTATGTTAGACTACGATTCTAAACCTTACTTCAACATTTTTTAATTATTGTGTTAATTATCACGCTCTACAAAATAGAGAGGAACTTTGTCTTCTAATACAGGCATAATTTGTCTAAAAGACGATTCCGAACACAATTATTGTATTTATTTTACACAATATATTTATTTATTTTCTATAAAGGGGGCGTTTCACTAGTGACATGGAAAATTAACGTTTGAATGACGATAAAAATAAGCTTTAACCATAATGATTTAAGCCATCTTAATAATCAGCTTCATCATCTGGTTAATCTTTTCCCAACTTTGTTAGGATCGGCTTCCAGTCTGACCGGATGCAGCTAAATACCAGTATTTAACATGGAGCGACTGCCTATCTGACCTTCTCAGCCTAGTTAGTACGATACTCCTTGGTACGACTGATTGTTAGACTTTCGGGACACTGACTACACTATAATAATCAGATTATGTTGATCTCTTATCTACCCGTAATACTAAATCATCTGCCTCCCCTTGTCCCATGTAACTTGCTCTTGTTACTTACACAACCTAAAACAAAGTCAAAAATCAAAATTATTTATTTGTGAAACATAGGTACATGGTTTATGGTATAATGGATACTGTTCTCTCACTATGTTTTGCCTTGCAAGGCGTACAAATTAATTACAAGAAACCGTTTCAAATACAAAATAGAAAAAACACATAGATCGGACAGTTTTATTTTATGTTTTATCCTCTAAAAACTCATTAATATATATACATAGAGTAGTATGCCTTTTCAACTAAGAATAACAAGTTCATTATTAAATCGAAAATTCAAGATCAAATATTTCAATAGTCCTGTCTAAGACTTAAGATTCACAAACTTTGGGAATTCCCAGAATGTTTAGATTCAATAAGTTATTGACTGAGACTCCAAGCATTTACCAATAAATCCTAATAGCCTCCTGACCTTAGTTCGAGTGTCCTCGTCACCATTTGGAGGGATTATTTAGTCTTAAGGCTTTCCTTCCATATTTATTTAACTACAGTCAGTTTTACATTTTGTTTACTTTCTACTAACACTACATCTTATATCACTGACGCCAAACAATACGTGAACAAAGCGTGATTATGTTTTGTCAAAAGTAAGTTTCCTAACTACTTACTCTAGTTTTGTAATCGTTTTTTTTTTAATTTAACTCATTCTATTTGGGGCAAATGTGGTCAAAAATTACATGCAATTTTTGACCACGTTAGGGGATTACTGGTTAGGGGAGAACTTTATAGTTAACTAGCTTTTGCCCGCGGCTTCGCTCGCGTTAAATTCGGGGTAACACAGTTCCCCTTGCGCCTTATTGATTTGTTGTATTGATTTTGTAGCCTATGTCCGTCTCCTGGTTCCCAACTATCTCTGTACCAAAATTCATCAAAATCGGTTTAGCCATTAAAGCGTGAAGAGGTAACAAACAAACAAACTCACTTTCGCTTTTATAATATTAGTAAGGATAAGGATTAGTTAACTTTGCAATTTATAGCTAGTTATATTTAGATGTCTTCAAATCCAAACTCGCCTACACAACAAAATAAACCAAAATAAACAGGAAGCGATTAATTACTTGTTTAGTTTAAACCGCAATTACGTAATAGGCACTATACATTAACACGTATAGACTAGAAACTTAGACCAAACATGACATAATCCACCACACACACACAAACAAATACCACAAAGTCAGAACAGCGTAACCACCTTACATAACTAACCACAAGTCTATATATATTTATGTACATATACATATAATAACCAATCAATTCCCAGTACAAATTGGTGGCCATTGAGCGTATAATTAGTTTATTTATCGCGGCGTTAAGGGCCTCAGCTATAGTGCAGCATTAGTGCTTAATGAGGAGCATTGCGGCTGCCGCATCGCCGGAACGGCACAGCAACGGGACGGTTACGACACGACTTGTGGGTTAAAGTAGAAAAGGTGGTAGATCCGGCAAAATAGCTAAACTATCGCAAGAATAATATGGGTTTTTGGTTAGAAAATCCTGTTTTTAGCTGGATGGACCAAGTGACTATGGTGAATGGTTCCCACCATTCATCAGTCACCAAATTACAAGTCAAATGACGAGATTTTAGCCAGCATAGTATCTTAGTCTGAAATAAGTTCTAGATTTGTGAAATGTTCTATATATTTTAACTGCTGAAAAAATGTATGTTCGAATACAATCACACTTGCGAACTACTCGCTCCATTATTATTTTTTAGGTATGGGAAATCATCAAATAGCTTCGCCCGTTCTGGGTAGAGGGCTCTACCCAGAAGTAGAGCGGGAGGGAGTGCCAGACTTTTACTGACTAAAACCCATCCATGTTCCTTGTTTGATACCACGGCCCCAGAATTCAAAAGGCACTTTGTGTTCTGGGGTCGTGGTATCTCTTTCGAACAACCCGCAACTCCGTCTCACTTAACCCTTTCCAAAACCTAGCGTAAAATATATTAAAATAACAAACAAAGTTCCTGTGTTAGTCTAGCTTTCTATACACATACAGACTAACGATAATCCTACGACGTTCGCCTCTAAGGCTGCAAAGGCAGGCCCTACAGATTTACAGAATTCCCTGCCTAATTAGTTCGCTCATCTACGCAGTACATATCCACCAAAAATAGCACCATATGTTAACAGTAAGGAAGTTCAAAATCAATATCCTCTTACAGTGCATATTAATTGGAAGGTGTCGTGAGGTGAATTTTGAGTGTGAATAAAATAATGGATGAACTGTGTGACGGATGATATGATGAAAAATAAAGAACTATGAAAAAACTGTTCAAGGGCGAGTCGGACTCCCAAACCGAGGATTCCGTACAAACTTGCGACATAAACTGCTATACCTTTTGATTATCTAGATTTAGAGGGTTATTTTTTTTTCACAGCTCCAAGGGACTACATATTTGAGTATCATCATCTGCCTAGCCTTTTAGTATATGGTTTTAATTTCAACTCGATACCTGAACGCGTTCCCGATAAAGGGTTTTACCAAACAGACAGATGGATAACAAAGCATAACGTTCCGCTTTTTTTTCCCTTAGGTACGGTACCCTAAAAATACGATACGAGCTGAAGAAAACTGATGTTCTCATCATATTCATTTAGACGAAAGTATTTTTCGAAAATTGTTAACATTTTATTTTTGTAAGGAATGATTTTAACGTAATCCGAACGTTATTATTGCTCATACAAGCACTTGAAATGTTTCGCAAAGTGAAGTGGGATTATTTAGGTACTTGAAACCAACGTGCACCAATTAGGCGGTATTTGGGTATTAACAACAGTTTTGATGCTTGAAACGTACATACGTTGGATTTAAATTGGTCTGTTATGGATTTTTCTTTGTGTTTTATGAAACCTAGAATAATTTTGTAAATATAGCGAAAGGTAAACTTTTTACAAAGGCACTCTTAATAACACAACCTAACATAATAAGCCAGAGGTTCCCAAACCGGTTGTGGTTTGCGGGTTGCCCGGGGTTGCGAGTTGTTCGGGGTTGCGGGGTGCCCGGGGTTGTAGGGTGCACGGGGTTGCGGGTTGTTCGAAAGACATACCACGACCTCAGAACACAAAGGTCAAAAGAAGGAACGTGATTGTGTTTTAGTCAGTCAAAAGTTTGACACTCCCTTACACTCCGCCCAGAGCGGGAAAAAATATTTAATGATTTCCCATCCGAAGTTCCCAAAAAGTTCAAGAAATCTAAAGGCTACAGATTTGACATGGCTATCAATACAAAATATTATTATAAAAAGTAAGTATAATCATCTCATTCTAAAATGTCATTGTTAGTCCACCTTTTCTAATTCTATTCGAAATTTTAATAAAAACCTAATGAAAAACAAATTCCTCTCTAATCTCTTCTGTTATAATTTATTCGAGGAGCAGGTAGGGACCGAATATCTAATACTTTTGACCTGTGTTTAAGAATCTCAGCAAACTTAATCCTTAGAGACATATGAATATGTTTCTAAATTAATTCGGGGATTATGTGTGAGAGATTTATTCCGTGGGTCATTTCTAGTCTTTTAAGTCTGGGGTATAAAGGTGGTATGTATTCGTACGAAGCTATTTAAAGGGTTATTAAACCTTACTAATATTATTAAAACGAAAGTGAGTTTGTTTGTTACGTCTTCACGCCTAAATGGCAAGACCGATATTAATGAATTTTGGTACAGAGATAGTTGGGACTCTGGAGAAGGTTTTTTTTTAAAAAAAAAAAATTAGAAAGAGGAAAGAAAAGGGGAGAGAAAGATATTTTTTTTCGATCATAACGCAGGTTAAAGTTAGCGTTAGCCCAGAGTAACTATGCCACGCGGACGAAGTCGCGGGCGGAAGCTAGTTTATGATCTATATTTTATGTCAGTGAAAGTACTCTTAAATCAATGTAGAAATATGAATCAACATTGTTTTGAAAGCCGAGCACTTACTCAAAATATCATACCTCAAAAGAAAAACCGGAACCCTTATTGTTGTATGTCTGTCTGTCAAGACCCTTTATCTCAGGAACAAGTGGAGGTATCGATATGAAATTAAAACCATATATTCAACTCTGTGGGCTCTTTGTGCTGTAAAAATGAAATCACCTAATCGTTTAACTTTGTACACTTGAGGGGTCAAGTGGACAGAGTAATTAGGCTATTTATATCGTAAGTTTGTACGGAACCTTCGGGGTGCATGTTAGACTCGTTCTTGGCCGGTTTTTATTGTATGCACAACAAAATGGTAAAACATTTTTAAAACTTCCATCGAGCTGAATTGTCGTACAATACCGATATCTTCCAGACAACATTAATCATAGCAAATATAACAATCATAAGAACAACCAACGCACTGTTGTACGTAGTATGAGATACAACTTAAAAAAAAAACATAGAGATAGAAAATATACTTCTACATTTCGTTCTCATATCTCCTTTCGCAGGTCTGCTGGCAGAAATTTCTTAAGAAATAAGCAGTACCTTTGTACTCAAATTTTATATGTTTTTTAACCTGTCTGGTTTACTGTGTGTACATAAATAGTTAAATAAATAAATAAAACAAATACTTAACTTTAACATTTAATCACTCCGTAGCAAATGAGCTAAAATAAAAAAAAATCCTCTTTAAAAAAATCGCTGGCACCATAAACCTCCCTAATCTTCCCACCAACACGTATCAAATCTAGTGCGTATGTCCGCATCCTTATTATCAAGTCCAGTGTGAAATTATCTCAATTTACGTGGTCATTAGTAGCGTCGCACGGGAGAGATATCCGGCTGGGCGCTTATAAATCTGAGTTTAATGACCGTTCCCCACCGACGCTAATATTCCGAACAATGTTTAGGGACGACTGGCCGTGACTGTACGTGGAACTGTGCATTGTTTCCAACTGGTCCGTGCCCTTTAGTTTTGTACCTGTTTGTTTGACTAAAGATGGCTAATTGTTGTTTTGGTGTTGTCGCACGGAAGTGTGAGTTAGTTGTGTTTGGAGACATGTGTGTGGTAATGAAGTGCAGCAATATTCCTGGAACTAAGCAAACTTGAGGAGGGCGAATAACGGCGCTTAGTGTTCTTCCTCAAAGCGATGTCAGCAAAGCAGAGGGGCCTGCCAGGGCCACTACCTGCCGGAGTTGCGGGTTGTTCGAAAAATATACCGTGGCCTCGGAACTTAAAGGGCAATAGAAGGAACATGGGTGGGTTTTAGTCAGTACGAGTCTTACACTCCCCCCCGCTCCGCCCAGAGCGGGGGAATTTATTTGATGATTTCAAAACCGCAAAAAAGGAGATTGAATACCTCTTATAAGTCTTTAAACTGACATGTTTACTAACATTATAATTAACACTTGAAATGGGATATTTACCATTTAAACAAATAACAAACATGGTAAATATCCCGTTTCAAGTGTTAATTAAATACCTTTTCATTTAATATGTACACTTAGCAGTGTTTACTACGATAACTTCCAGTCATCGTTTATTTTCTTAGCTGAGAGTACATTATAATCTATCTAAAACAAAAAACTGGGCAAGTGCGAGTCGGACTCGCACACCGAGGGTTCCGTACAAATTTGCAACATAATCGGCCATTTATTTTGACTGCGTAGTATTTTCAACTACAAGGGACCACAGACTTGAGTATATGGTTTTAATTTCAACTCGATACCTTCACGCGTTTTACCGATAAGTGGTCGTGATAGACAGACAGACAGACAGACGGGTAACAAAGAGATCTAATAAGGGTTCGGTTTTTTTTTTGGGGGGGAACCGAACCCTAAAAGAAATGCATTAAATCGATCGAGCACAATTTATCTTTCTGTGGTATCCCCCATTTGCTTAGCACTGCACTTTAAACTGTTACATATCCATTTTCAAAACAAATTAAATTTGAAAACGAACAAATTACAAAAACAATTAAGTATCTCGTTTTCCTAGCTGCAAATACAGCACCTACTAAAGAATGTTAGCGTTTAATTTTGTCTCACAAAGCGGTTTTAACTGGAAAAAGAGCTCAATATTCGAACGGTTGGATTTCGATCCGAATTAAAAGAATGTGTTTTTAAAGTGCGTTTAGTTTAGCAAGTAGATTGCCCGGAATTCTAGCAACCAGTCTTCCCAAGTACTAAATGGGTTGCTAAGGTCTTTCTATGTATTGACTTTGTATTTAGCTTAGTTAAGAAAAGTGTAGATAGATGATGATGATATCACACCATGTACACATACACACTCACACACACACACAAACACATTTTTAACTATTCTTTTATTTACCTATTCCTATATTTATAATATTAGTGAAGAGTAGAGCCTTCAACTACAGGCATTTCTATGTTTAGATGAAGGCTCCTTGACATACAATGTATGACAGAATGATACGAAATAAACTTTTGTTTTTTGTTATGATGACCGAAGTAAGCAAGACAATTATTAACATGACTCTCCCATGATACGAGCTTGATGTATTTTATTTGCTTTTCTGTAGTTACTGATTGAACTGCTTGTTTCGCACGAAACAGCACGCGTGATTGTATGTTGTGTTTTTTTTTGTTATTAGATCATATGTGTGTCATGTTTAAGGTTGTATTGCAATAAAAAAATATTTCTTCCTTAATTTAGGAACTAATTTATTTACTTAAAATATGAGGTGATGTATACTCCCCTCGTTGTCTTATAATAACAATACAGTTAATACAGTTTAGATAATAATAGTTATATAGTTTATAATACGCACTTGAGCTGCAAAGATAAAGGTAAAATGGTTACTCTTAAAATATAATTATCAAGTTATAGTTCGGCGTTATTAATCGGTATCTTCAAAGCCCTGAGAACCTATATAAATAATACTACAGATATTTATGCATGGTTTGACGGTCAGTCTTATGCAGTTTTGAATTTTCCACCATCATTATCGACCTCTCTTCATCTGAAAATTTAGAAAAATAAAGTATTCGAACATCGTAATTTATTTTTACACAGAAAAAAAGTCAATGTCGACAAAAATATAACTGAGTTGGTTATTCGAACTCTTCAAATATACAAAATGAGTTACATTGTGGAGCGGTGGAGTAAGCGTGTGTAGCATGTTCTTGTGTTCCAGGGGGCGAAGGGAGACGGCGCGCATAGGCGGACACAGGTAGCGTTTGTTGTGCGTGCCCTAGGCTGTACTGTTGTCACTGTCTGTCAAATAGCGCGCGCAGTGAGCGAATGTCCACGTCTAACCTTGCCGAGTACGCCTTGCCCACCAACCGAGCGGAGACTGGCTGCGGACACCGGAATTTGACGGATATTTCAGTAAATTATCAGTCATAGTTCGATATCCGCAGTCCGGTTGGCTCAGATTGAACGCAATTTAATATTTACAATCGTGAATTCGTAACTTTATGATAACGTTAACGTTGTTTTTAGGAGAACTTTTTTGCGCTCAAATAATTGGTTTCTTGTCAAGGCAAACTCGACAGTTAACTAAAAGATTAGACGTGGAACGCAAACCCTCACTCTGCACCATTAGTTATCGTCGTGCTGTAAAAACTATTTTATTTTTTCTGTTTTTCGTATTCATTTCGATGCGTAATTAGTGTGGATTTATGTTATTATGTCATTAATTTTTATTACAAAAGTTATATTATATTGAACGCCGATTTCTGTAAAGAGCCTTTTGACGCCCAAAATTGATGCCGCTAGTTTTAAAAAGAAGAAAACAATTGGGTGCCGCGAACTTCTATGCTCACACAGAAGTCTTAAAGTAACAAAGCCCCAGAGGGTTCCGTAGCCCCTAATCGATGTGTGACCCCTAATAATCTACGGGACCCTCGTCGATTCACCATTGCAACGTTTTAGTGTAATGTGCTAATTTTTGTGTTGACCTGAATTTGAATTTTGTTCGTTGTATTTCATAAACTAAAACTGTGTGTTATGTGTTATCATAGAGCTGTTGTTGTTCCATCACATGTGATAGGGTATGGTGATATGTGATGACGTCACATGTGATATGGTGATGCAGGTGATGGGAGCGGGCGCGTGTAGTGGCGGCTCACTCGTCACGCTGTGATAGGGCGCTGATTTGGAAGGAAATTATGGAAAACCTTTACTATGTGCATCCAGAAATTAATTGAATGTGCGAATAATTTTGAAAAAAATATATATCTTTAGTAAATGACTTATGACTAAGCCACCTAAGTATACAAATGATGGCACGATTATTGTCGGTAGCATCTCTATTAAATCATATGATCTTAGTTTTTGACTCTGGTTTTCAAGTTCAATAACATTGTTAATCATGATTTTTTGTCACATAAACTCATGACTAGTCGTAGTAGACACGATCTATCCTAGACCTATATTAATTATTTACTAAAAAATTGAACTTAAATTTGACTATTCCCGAGAAAAAGTTTAGCATCCTTACGTCGAAAAAGATAGTATTTGTTATGTTTTTTTAATAAATTTCTCGATGCACCTTCAAATTTTAAACTCTCTTTAGGCTGTCTCTTCCTTGACTTAACATTGACAACAGTAGCAACTTAGTGCGCGCGCACACGGCGCTACAACCAACTCGTAAATGCGCATACATTCATAATTGATTCTAATTAGAACACTTCTAAACATGTTGTTTTAATATTTTGTGACTAAGGGTCAAAGTATGCGCATTTACGTCCCATACTCATTGATTTAAATTGCATTGTTATCAAACCGAAAAACAACTTATTCATACTTGATTTATGCTAAAAATAACTTAACTTAATAAGCTGTTTTTCTACTCAAAATTAATAGGTACCGTGGTGCTAGCGGGAAACTGTCGCGCGACTGCGGTGCCACTAAGGCCGCATCCTAACCAAAGCGATTGTCTCGCAATATTTTTTCACGGCAAACCCGACCGGGTCGTCAGAACCACTTACAATTTTTTCGAACAAATGAGTGACATATTACTACGACGGTCGCGTATTTCAGCGACCAATCGCTTTGATTATGACGCGGGGAAAATGTGGCGTTGTGTACGTGCGCCACTGCCCGAATGTAATGCGCTTCAGCGCCCTGTCGATGAGGCCTGCACTCGCCCGGTCGCTACTTGAGAACCAGGTCCATTGGCACCGAAGTCCAGTTTAAGCCCGCCGCTCCACGCACCACCGCTAGGCTTACTGTGGTGTGTTTCTTTGTTTGACTACGTTCTGTTGCTAGTTACAACTTTAATAAAGTTTTGAAGAGTTATCTGAAACTGAATTTGAGCGTCGAGCGTCGTAGCCAAAAGTAAGCTCGTCGTAGCAGCGCCTACGCCGTAGCGCCTCGTAGGCGCGTAGCAAAATGTTTGAATCATTCAATCATATCTGTATTTAAAGTGTTATTGTGAAGCGTGCTGCGTAGTATGTTTGGAAACTTATGATTGTTTGATTTAACATATTTGAATTCTAAAATAAATAAAAAAAATTTGCTCTCAACTTTCAACGCTCAAAACTAAATTTAATAACTTTTTGGTAAACTTACAAAAACTAGCAACGAAACGCCACTTTCTTGTCCAAAGTCAAGGTTCTTACAGTATGTTTCTCATCACAGATCGGAAGCTGTTCGTGGGCATGCTCAGCAAACAGCAGACTGAGGAGGATGTCCGCCAACTCTTCACACCGTTCGGCACAATAGAAGAGTGTTCCATACTTCGCGGACCCGACGGTGCGAGCAAAGGTCAGTTATAAATGTGGGGATACCAATTTCAGATGTATTCACTGAGGAATTAAGTGGATTACAGATTCAACGGGAATAATTTCTAGAATTAGAAGAATGACCCATGCTGACTTGACGACAGCCAGTCATGTCGTCAAGCCATTTTAGGTCGTATTAACAAAATCAAAAGTCATTTATTCAAATTAGGCTGATAATCAGCACTTTTTGAACGTCACATTACAAGAGACAGTCCCACAAAAACGCCCGCAGAAACTTAAGATGTGTTTTATTAACATAAAAATTAAGATGTATTTTATAGCAAGTAATCATAAAAATCGATCTTTCAAAAAACTATTCGTTTTGTAGACTTTCCATTTTCAGTCGTATTAGGTAAATTAGGTGCAGTTGGAATACAATGTCATTGAACTTGTATTAAGTATCACACAACTGTTTTAATAATTTTCATAGGCCACTAATGTAAGTTTTGCAGAGATTATAATTATGCTCGTGAAATTTCAACACACTTGCAAAAGCAAACATTTTCTTACGTATAATTGTATTAGTTGAATTCGGAACCACTTCACAACCAATGAGTTGTTTACATTTAATTTGAATTAAGAAAGAGGTTGCAACATTTTGTAACCTCTTTCCTAATTCAAATTAAACGTTCTACAAAGTTCATCTGGCAACAAAAAAAGTTGTTACATTCTAATTTTAGCTTACCCAATCTTCAATTTCTGGATACACCAAAAATAAAGGTTTTCATAACGAAAACAAACACAGAACTACCTAAAAATACCTCGCCACTATTAACTCTGCCTCTCTTAGGCAACCGATATACGCGGTCACTATCATCATAACAAATGCGGGTAGTCAATGAATTATTTACGTGCTACCTACCCTCATGCCAAGGTTTAGTGAACCACCCATATAAATAGCCCGTGGAACTGCTAAGTAGGGGACTCGGAAAACTTTACTTGTCGTTGTTAGTGGTCTATCTTTTTGATGAATTACTTTTTCTACCTTTTTTTCTGTGTCTCTCATTTATTATTTGTTTTCGATTGAATTAAATAGTATGTTGTGGTGTAGTTTGTTGGGTAACCCCTAATATAGAAGGGTATAAAATATATTTACTGTAAATGCTGTGTGTTCTGTTTTTATATATCTTAAATAGTACTTGTTTAAATATTGTCAAAAAGAAAAAAAACTGGTCAAATTCGAGTCGGAGTTGCGCATCCAGGGACTCGTACAAACTTTTGATATAAAAGGCCATATCTTTTGGCTACGTAGACTTTTGAGTTTTTTTCATTTTTTCATAGCTCCAAAAGGCTCTAAAGAATTGAGCTTATAGTTTCAATTTCAGCTTGCAACTCCACCCGTTCCCAAGATGATGGGTCTTATCAGACAGATGCACAACAAAGTGATTCTATTAGAGTTCCGGTTTTTCCTTTTGAGAAACAGAACCCGATAAATACAGAACAGTCTCTCACAAAACATTTCCTTAAATAAGGCTTATAAAAGATATATAGAAAACTATAAATAGTTACATGTTTTCGTAGTCTCTATACAAACTGTGCAAGACTGATAAGAACATTATTGAAAATTTGAATAGAACATGTAAGTTAAAGTATTGTCAACAAAGGCCATTAAGTAAACACTTTAAAACATCTACACGAAAATCTAATCCCCCCGAATCAACAAACCCAAAAGCAATATACACCAAATTATTTATCGTCAACATTGAAATCGTAGTATTACTGTCCCGCCTACGTCCCTCTGTACGTCATACCGGGACGGGCGACAGACTGCCTTCATGTAACTCCGATTTAATTTCGTCCCGACCAACAAAATTGCCGAATTTTAATTGAGTTTCAACAGTAAACTTTAGTACGACGCAGCGGTTTGTTAGTCACCTAAACAGCGCCATCTTTTATATACACATTAAGGCTTTTTACTCCCGAAGAACGTTATTATTGAACGATAAAGTTATTAACTACAGTGTACAGATGTACGGAATAGCGCTGCAAATTGTTAATTCGAGTTAATAACGAACGCCTCAGAAAAGCGATAAAGTAATTTTTTACGAGCATCGTCCGAACATTATCGTTAATGTTTTGCCGTTATAAATTAAGTGGTGTTTCGACCTCAATCTTAGGAGATTACTGAGTTTAGGAGTAATGGAATAGTCGACGATCGGCAGGTTTTTAACTTTAAGTGCCTGTAATTTTTCTTTTGAGGAGGGTGATTAGTTTACTCTTAAAAATGGATATTGTTATTTCTTCTACAAGCTATGCAGCTTTCTCAATGTTAAAATAACTGACCAAATAAAGAACATCAAACTGCGTTCGAGAACGCATATAGCCAACAAGTTGCGTTGGCTATATGCGTTCTCTATTGTCTCGATGGCTGTAAAGCTTCAAGACCGAAATGGGACGGGGCAGGATATGCCTGCCAGATGACAGAAAATTTGTGGTCCCGAATATCGCAAGACTGGAACCCTGAGACAGCTGGTTGGGAGCGCGGCAGACGGAGGAGAAAATGGCAGAATGCCTTTTTTGCGGATGGGAAATCATTAAATAACTTCCCCCATTCTGGGCGGAGCGGGAAGGAGTGTCAGACTTATATTGAATAAAACTTACCCATGTTCCTGCTTTTGCCCTTTTTTGTTCCGGGGCGGTATCTCTTTCGAACAACCCGCAACTCTGGCCGGCAATGGCCCTGGCAGACCCCTCTGCTTTACTGAGACTGCTGGATGGGATCTAAGCAGACCGAGAAGAAGATGTCTGAACTCCTTGAATGGCTTTTACACAAATTAGTGAGAAGAAGCATACCATCAAGAAAAGTGGAAGAAATAGGGGGGAAGCCTTTGCCCAGAAGTGGGACATTAAAGGCTAACTAAAATAAAAAAGCTTTATACGCCATCTTGATTCAAACCAGTAAGTCACTCATACCAGTAAGTCGCTGCCTATACCTTCGAGAACCAAAGATATTCTTTACTTAACGATATTCATGATGAAGCTACATAAAAGCACCGCGCCATGCGTGAAGCTATAATGATATTCTATTAATGAATCAAGATACCATTGTGAAGTACAGAGCGATAAAAATGTAATTTATTACACCGCTCTTCTTGCTCCCACTTCCGTACATTTAGAAGTATGATTTAGACATGATCTTGTTATGTATATTGCCTAAGGTTTATTAAAAAGAAGAAGTGAAAATAGTGACTTTTATAAAGTGGCCCTGGCTGGAATACAGGGCTTTTTGTGAGAGAGCATTGTAGGGGACTTGGATCGTTAATGACGAAATTTAAAAAAAGAAAACACTTTCACCCGTTTGTGAACATACAAGGATAAACTTTAAAACATGTTCATTCATTTAATTTGGCTCTTCAACATTGTGTACACTATTACAAACGCGTCTAATAATCGAGTTGAAATTAAAACCATATACTCAAGTCTATAGTCCCTTGGAGCTGTCAAAAAATCAACTCTCTAAGTCTACGCTGTCAAAGAATATGGCCGTTTAAGTTGCAAGTTTGTACAAAACCTAAATAGAAAACATTTCAAACTTTACTCTTAGTGCTCCATCATTTAAACTTTATGCACTATCAGCGATAAGACGGTCTTATCCTTACAATCAACATAGAACTAGCGGTTTTTGTAAAACAGTTGTTACATGAAGCCAAACAAAATCAAACGTTGTAATCAAGCGAATTATAAACTTAATATGTTTATTCATAACTAACGGCTTATTTGCTAACCTTTGGGTCCACACGAACCATTTTTTGCGTCCCTACATTATTTATATTCAAGTGTAAGGTTTATATTATATGTATTTATTTCAGTCTGGGTAAAACCGTGGGTTGCACCTAGTAATATATAAAACATTAATACAACCACGAAGCGAATTTGTTCTTTAACGTACATAACATAATCCTTACTTCCTTACTAATATTATAAAAGCGAAAGTGAGTTTGTTTGTTTGTTTGTTTGTTACCTCTTCACGCTTTAATGGCTTAACCGATTTTGATGAATTTTGGTACAGAGATAGTTGGGAACCAGGAGACGGACATAGGATATCTAGAAACGTCATACATACAGCATCAAAACACGGCTGTCAAAATACAAAAAAGAAACGGGAACATTTCTTTGGCAAAACATGTGCCAAGCAATATTGATAGGGTATCAAGCTACTTGCGCGAACCGATTTGCGTGAACTCATTTGGGCGAAAAGACACTGTGAGAATGAACTATTGCGCAAATGAAAATATTTCTTCGCAAAAATGTCCTGTAGGTATCCCATCCATACATGTCAGCATAAAACAGAAAAACAAAAGACGGTGTGCTTAAAAATGGAACTCCGTCAAACACGGTACGATTAAATTAGATTCTAAATAAATCCACCTATTCTGGGCACTTTATATACAAGTCTTAGTACGTATACATATACATAATTATGTAGATACAGGTTGTCTGTCTAACTATAAAGAGCCTACATCCTTGGCTAATTACAAGACTTAATTACTTGCTGTCGTTTTTGTATACAGTAATTAAGTGGAGCACGGCCGGGGAAAATCTCGTTCGTGTATCCTATGGTGTTATACGTTGTAAGAGTAGAAAATAGTGGCCTTAGAAAATGTTATGCCATGCTTTATTAACCTCTTACACTTTTTAAAAGCAATAAATCTTACTGGCAATTTTACAGGCCAAATGGCCGATGTTTGCGGGCCTGTGGACGGTGGGCAATGGGTAGCTCACCGTCCAGCCGTCTATTGATAACAGGCCGTGTCGACGGCGAGTTAGTGTTTCACGCGCACCTCAAAGAGATGTCAGCAAAGCAGAGGGGCCTGCCAGGGCCTCCGCCTGCCGGGGATGCGGGTTGTTCGAAAGAGATACCGCGGCCTCGGAACGTAAAGGGCAATAGAAGGAACATGGGTGGGTTTTAGTCAGAAAAACTCTGACACTCCTCCCCCCTTCGCCCAGAGAGTGGGAAGTTATTTGATGATTTCCCAGCCCAAAAAAAAAAGATGGCCGATGTTGACCTTTTAAGGCCTAAACAAATCTGTGATTATATAAAAATATATAAA
Organism: Ochropleura plecta; assembly: GCA_905475445.1. Classification (NCBI taxonomy): domain Eukaryota; kingdom Metazoa; phylum Arthropoda; class Insecta; order Lepidoptera; family Noctuidae; genus Ochropleura; species Ochropleura plecta. The sequence goes on from FR997728.1 coordinate 3,087,654, forward strand.
AAACAAGACATCGAAATGAAAGATTCAGACCAAAGCTCTGAGATGCCAAATTAAGGCCACTCAATCTACGAAACAGGTTCATCTGTATCAAAGACAACAAAACTTAATATTAACTGCCTCAACTTTTTAACTCTCGTTCCTCATTCACCGCACCAAAGAAACAATCTGTGCCTAATAAGGCCACGCTCTTTCTACCTCGTTTATGAAATTTCCCGTCCCTTAAGTGACATAAAGCGTTTGCGCGAGTAAAAATCTAATTTCGCGAACAAAAAACACAATTTTCGTGTTCACCGGTTAAATAGAGAATCAAATGATTTTAGGTGAAGCAACAAAATCTACTAACGGTCAATAAATGTCATTTTAATTTGCAATTGGTGGTGTTATCTTCGCCGCTCACGTCAGGCGGTGTCGAGGGCCGTATTACGTGGAACCATTATCGATAGCCGATGTCGAATAGCGTTAGCGACCGCTTACGATCGCGTATTGGGACGCTAGAGAATTTTTAGTGGACCATTTTGATGTTACTTTTGAAGACGGTTGTCGGTTGTGTTAAATTTTTGTAACTGTAAGCAGTTTTTGTGTGATTTAATTCTTCATGGTTCCTTTGATGTCTTGGAGTAAGATAGTGTAGGTAATTGTTATCTGCAAAGCTGTTTTAAGTTAAAAGTTGTTTTAAGTTAGTAAATCTCCTCGTATCAATCTCAATTAAACCTGTTTTAATTTATGTTTAATATGAATGAAAATGAAAAAAAAAATTGACTCGCACAGAGTAAAACAGTAAACACATTAAAAAATACTAACCAAAAAAAAAAAGGAAAAAAAATTAGACATACACAAAATAAATGAGCGTTTAGCTTGTAGGAGGGGTATTTTTAGTCGCAGCGCTGGTATTCTGAATACTATATTCCAAGATTTACCACGGTCACGTATGAACAAATAAAATAATTACTTTATTTTGTAATCCTTACTAATATTATAAAAGCGAAAGTGAGTTTGTTTGTTTGTTTGTTTGTTACCTCTTCACGCTTTAATGGCTACACCGATTTTGATGAATTTTGGTACAGAGATAGTTGGGAACCAGGAGACGGACATAGGCTAATATTAATTTTAAAAAACTGGGATGTGAGGGAGAAAGAGGGAAGGGAAGGGAAAACTTAGCGTTGCTATTACAAATCAATAAGGCGCAAGGGGAACTGTGTTACCTCGAATTTAACGCGAGCGAAGCCGCGGGCAAAAGCTAGTCTAATATATAAAATTTCCGTGTCACAATGTTAGTTACCGTACTCCTCCGAAACGGCTCGACCGATTCTTATGAAATTTTGGGTACATATTGGGTAGGTCTGAGAATCGGCTAACATCTATTATTCATACCGCTTTTTTTTTTTTTTTTTTTTTCGGGTGGGAAATCATCCAATGACTTCCCCCGCTCTGGGTGGAGCGGGGGGGCATGTCAGACTTGTACTGACTAAAACCCACCCATGTTCCTTCTATTGCCCTTTACGTTCCGAGGCCGCGGTATCTCTTTCGAACAACCCGCAACCCCGGCAGGCGGAGGCTCTGGCAAGCCCCTCTGCTTTGCTGACTCTCTTTTTAAGGCGCGCGTGAAACACGAACGCGCCGTCGACACGGCCTGTCGTCAATCGACGGACGGACGGTGAACTACCCATTGCTCACCGCCCACAGGCCCGCATCTACGGTGGCCGGAAGTCGTCTCGCGGCGCCCGGCGCCCTGGGCGTCTCCCGCGGCGGCTGGGTTGGGCAGATGTTCTCTCCCTCAAACGCCCGGCCACCTCCTTTGCTAGCATTACTGCTTCGCAGAAGGTGGTGACCGCTTCCCATTCCCTCTCGCTCCGGACCATGGCCTGAACCAGGGCCGGACGCGAGAGATCGCCGCCGCCGATCGCCTCTACGAGGGCACGGCGGTGCTCCGCCCACGCTGGGCAGATCGCCACTGTGTGCTCCACCGTGTCCTCAGGGCGATCGTCACAATGGTGACACCCGGGCGCTTCCTCCCGCCCGATGATGTGCAGGAACCTCCCGAAACTGCCGTGTCCGGTGAGGACCTGCGTCAGGCGGTAGGTGAGGACGCCATGACGCCTCTCCAGCCACTCCTCAAAGAGGGGACTTACCGCCACTATTGTGGCGTGCCCTGCACGGGGTTGTGACAGTCGCTGTCTCCATGCCACCATGAGATCGCACCGGAGGTCCGCCCGCCGAGCGGCAACTTGCCGCGGCAGCGGGTTTTCCCCCCGGTGTAGTGCCTCCGCGCGCCACTCAAACAGGCGCGCGAGGACTATCGCCTCCAGATCCCACGGTGGCAGTCCGGCAATATTCATACCCCTAAACCTCAGCGGGTGAAACCGCTGGGCACAGCTAGTAAGCTATAAATCCTTACTAATATTATAAAAGCGAAAGTGAGTTTGTTTGTTAAGTATTCACGCCTAAATGGCTAAACCGATGTCAGTGTGTGTTTGTAATATGTATGTTTACATAAATAAATAAATATCTTGGGACAACTCACACACGGCTATCTGATCCCAAGCTAAGCAGTACTTGTGTTATGGTAACCAGACAACTGATATACATACTTATATAATTTATAAATATATATATATTATAGATAAATCACACCCAGACACAGAACAAACAATCATGCTCATCACACAAAGTTTGTCCTGGGTGGGAATCGAACCCACGACCTCCGGCTCAGCAGTCAGGGCCACTAACCACTAGACCAACAGGCCCGTCAAATACTTACGTCACATACTTAGTACGTAACCCGTATAGGACAAATTATCCCAAATCCATTAATAGGGTACATAAATATCAAAACCCTTCAAAAATACTTTTAGTTACCAATCGCATCGCTACAATGAAGACCACTGAAGACCTTATCCATCTCAATCCACCAATACGTTTAGTCAGCTCCCTCTGAACTGAATCGGATATTCGTCATAACTTCAGACGATCTCGTTACTCTCCATCGTTTAGCCTTGCCGTAATAAGGTCGCCGGGTCACGGGAATTCCGTCGTAAACCCGGGAACAACCCGACTCTTTACTGTCCCGGTAATGACTGACTCGTAAAATATCACCAATTTACTTCACACTTAGATACACCGGAGGTATACCGGGATTTTTATTTTGGACGTTAAACTGAGCTAAAATGTGTAGTGTGAAAGTGCCGGGACTTTTGTCTGTGAATGTTGGTAGAATTTTGGGTGAGTTTACGAAGTTATGGAAGGAAATAATTTACGAAGTGGGTACCTGTATTATAGGAGTAAAATATCATCATCTGCCGTGCTTTTACCCAACTACTTTGAGGTTGACTTCCAGTCAAACCGGTTGTAGCTGAATATCAGTATTTTTACATGGAGCGACTGCTTATCTGACCTCAACAGCCCAGTTTGAACTGGATACCTCTTGGATACTGGTTATCAGACTTTCGGGACATTTCCTCAAAAATGTTTGGCAACCATCTTGGTTATTTTAAACATTTGCCCAAGATTTGGAAGTCATATATCCTTTTGTCAAGCAGATTTGGTAAGACGTCACAGGCTAAGAGTAACAGCAACTATCTTTAATTTTTAACACCACCCTTACCTATGCACCTATGCTATTATTATTGTTGATGCCATCACAATGGGCAACAATATGGTAAACTTCTTTCTTTGTGTTTGATTAGTGCCAGCCTGGTGTCAGAGTTTTTAAGACTTGGCTCAATATAGTTGTAAAAAACCAGCCAAGTGTAAGTTGGACTCGGCGCGAAGTGTTCCTAGACTCTCGTTTTAACCTTTGGGTACGGAACCTTAAAAAGCCTAATATATTAAAAAGTAATTTAAAATTGGAACAAAATATACTCGTGCCGAGTTTGTGGCTGGTCTGGCAACACTACGTAAAACTCGCTGCCGCGGTTGTCACTGTAATGGACAAGTCGACAATTTCATTACAACCCGTCGCAACTTTGGTGTAACGTGAGTTGCGAGCTGTGAGCGTACGAATGTTCAATTGAATAAAATAAGAATGATCATGAAGTTTCAAAATTTTCGTTATTAACATAACATAACTTCACGTCTGTCAAAGGTGTACCAGAATGTGAAATTTCACTGCTTATGCCCCGTTCCAATAAACAAAAACGAGTCGTTTTGCTTACGAGTTCCAATAAACAAAAACGAGTCGTTTTTGTTTATTGGAACGGGGCATAAGACATGAGTTCTAAAAGTAAAAACACGGTAGTCAAAGACTAGTTCCAATACCTTTTTTCGGATGGGAAATCATCAAATGTCTTCTCTCGCTTTGGGCGGAGCGGGAGGAAGTGTCAGACTTGTGCTGAGTAAAACAACATGGTCCTTCATTTGCCCTTTGCGTTCCGGGGCCGCGGTAGCTCTTTCGAATCAACTCGCAGCCCCGGCAGGCAGTGGCCCTCTGCTTTGCCGACATCTCTTTGAGGCGCGCGTGAAACACAAATTTGCTGTCATCACGGCTTTTCGTCACGTGACGGACGGACGGTGAGCCAACCAATGCCTACCTTCCACTGGCCTGGATCTACGGTGGCCGGGAGTCGTCTCGCGGCGAGTTACATTACCTTAAATACATTTATTATAATTGTATCTACACGTCTAGTGTGCATGCATATAACTGATGCTATTAAAAGATAAAAAGATAAATTTATTATTAAAATATAATTAATTTATTGAAAATTCGAAATACACTTTAACACACAATCTAAAAGTATTTAGAAATGCATTTAAAAGGTTTTGATCAATTTTAGCACTTATTCTATTAAAGGGTTCATAATTTATATTTAATATGTAAAACTATAGTTATATTGCTGTATTCTGTTTCTAAATATAAACATCTTAATAATAACTCACTATAATGTAGCAACATTTCAAACAAATTTTCAAAAAGCAGTGTTTAGAGAATGATGTTAAAAATAACAAGTGACTGCGCGCCATTTTTCATTTCATCTCGCGAAGAGCTCATATGTTGCTCATTTTGTATTCCTACATGATGTAATGTAATAGACCTCTATTCTGTAGAGCTTGCATGTTTTTAAAACTGCATGCATTTCTACGTTCTCGTCTAGTTTAAAACTTTCAGGGACTTTTTGACAGTAATTTGAGCAATGATGATAATATTCTATTTTCTTTTAATGGTGTATATGGTAGGTGTCTCAAATTTACTAGTAATTAACAAAAATTCATACAACAATGAAACTTTCTTTTTTAAACAAGAACATGTTGATCATGATGTGCTAGCCAGTTTTCTACGTCTTCAATTTTCATTTAATGAAAGAGTTGACGCCAATTCTTTTTCTCACTTAAAACTTTAAGAAGGTGAAAATGGGGGAACTATTTTATGAATTTTGTATCACTAAAATACAGTACACAGTAGCGAAGTTGCTGTTGTTAGTTGTTTTTGTTGCGCAGTTTACATTTGTTTTTAAATCTTCGTGTACAATAAAGTATATTGTTTTCTATTCTAAAGTGAATTTTCGTTCCAAGGACAAGCTTCTCATACTAAACAGGGACAAGAAGAAGCCCACCTAATATATCAAAAAAACTACTGACTATCTGCACGATCAGACCATGAGACGATCTTTTACACCATCTTGTAACATCTCTTATTCCATTGATGGTTTCAGTGCGCTAGGTTAGGATATTTACACTACAAATTACACAACAATAATACCCAACAACATATACAACCCAAACATTAGAAAATCCGTTCGATTTTATCCCCAGACAAGTCTATAACGAAACAAATGTCACTATTCAAATGTAGATCCAAACGATATCCTTAATATCGCGCGGCTTATAGAGGTCGCCAGCGAAAATTTGCGCCTATACTGTAAAAACATAATAAAAGCGGGGTCCGTAAGAAAAAGCAGCTATTCTCGTCATTGCAAACGACCGCATTACGATCGTATATGAGTCGAATAACCCGACGACTACCACCCAGAGATCAATACGTATGTATAAAAGGAAGATATTCTCGTCGGTAGCACACACATATTTTTCTACGTATGTTTAAGAAATTGTTTGGTTAGTCTGGTGTATGTAAATCAGTGTTTATCAATTGCTGGGATAAATAGGTGTTAGGTTTATAGGTAAACTTATGGAAGAGCACTTTCTTTTTCTTTAGATAGATGCAGTATTAATCAGAATAAAGGCAAAGATAGTACTTACTACATACGCTACTTCATCGTATTTTTCAAATACGCCTGTTTCTAAACTTTAAATATTTCAACGTAAATGTATATATATATATATAACTCTTAAATATTAATACAGGACTTTTATATAGGAACTGCCATATAAGCATACTGTTTTAAGTATAATATTTATTACACAAGAATAAAAAACTCATACGGACTGTATTAAATTAATTAAGTAGTTACTTAATTCATTTTGTCCTGTTACTTATCACTCAACAATACCATCTATTCAAGAATCACTCAGTAAACTCTCCTCCCGGCCTCCCGGCCTACCAATCCCCGCTTTCCGATCCAAAGTCTCCTTTATATACCGATCAATCTCTTCGACACAAAAACAAACTTAACTACTTACAAAAACATTTGCAATTTAAGCCGCTTGGGGCTTACTTTGTAAGATTTTTATTATCAAATCCAGTAATCCTTCTTCGCCATCGAATTTGTTATTAACAAGGAATGGAACATAATCTGGTAATACCGAACCTTGGTTAATAAAATTGGTTGCTAACGAATAATCCTGTTGAGCCCAGTTAGGAACAAATCCAATGTTTAGGTACTTACCTAGGTTACGATGGAAGCTAGAATTAAGAGTTCGGAGCGCGTTCGTAGAATCTTTGGAACAAGAAGTTTACTACTATGTACAGACTTTTTGATTGCCAATTATAATTAGTTACCTAGAAAGAAATGAAAACAACGTACTCGTATTGATAAAAATATTTTCTTTCTTTTTCTTTCTTAACCACATCTTTCTAGTAAATGTTTAGGTCAAAAAATAACAATGATTGCAAAATTTCTAAACGACAATAAAATAATCTGAATTAAATAGGTAAATTTGAAGTTTTCCTTGAATTTGAAAGTTATTGACGATAACTGCGAAAGTTTACCTTATCTTTTATTCGTTTCATCCTATTAATTTATTCCTCTACCTAGATCAACTTGTCTAAACGTACCTACCCTCGCTTAGAATAACTAACGGCGCCGCAATTCTTTAATAATAAAATATTCTATTCGGTTTTTTGTATTCTTACAAAATCAAAACTGACATCTCATTAAAGCTTACCCACAATATAAGTGACACCTCTCAATTTATTTACATCAACCTGCGTCTCATATGACCCAAAAATTGAATAAATCAACTTCAGAACGAATTTACTTTGAAAACTGCCAAAAAGGTCCTTCTTTTAATGGGAATATGATATACTAGCTTTTGCCCGCGGCTTCGCTCACGTTAAATTCGGGTAACACAGTTCCCCGGAAAGGCAAGCAGGTACCTACCTGCTACCAGTAGTTTTTGCCCTTGCGCCTTATTGATTGTAATAGCAAAGCTAAGTTTTCCCTTTTCTTTTCTCATTTTTCACTTTAAAAAAAATGCTTATATCTCAACTATCTCTGTACAAAAAAAATATCAAAATCTGTTTAGCCATTTAGGCGTGAAGAGGTAACAAACAAACAAACTCACTTTCGCTTTTATAATATTACAGTAAGGATAATACTATGCGTAGGAAAATAGCGGTGCCTCTAATACAGTGTAGAGGTACCGCTATTTTTTATCGCGTCGAAGAGGCCTTCGCTTAGTGCAAAACACTGTAGTGGCTCACCAGACTCATCTAGTTCATATCCAAAGTGAAATATGAGCGTTTCAAAATATTCCACTCGCAAAATGTGTATGGAAAATGTCGCTTGGATAGGCGTTGAGATTTTTTTACGATGTTTTGTATGTACGCGAAAATGAGTGTGTAATAGTTGTAGTTACAGAAAGTTTTATTTAAAACAAACTATTGGCACGAGCAGATTATTAATTGCTACTTAACGAAAAATATATTCATCTATTGTTACACAAATGAACAATTCTAGGCATTTCACGGTCCTCTGAAATCAGTTTTATGCTGGTACGAGGAGATAGAGTGAATCAGTCCAAATCATTTTAATAATAATCATGATGATATAAAATAATAAAAATGGTTCAAACGTGTTTGCCATATACCATGGCGGGCCAATGTTTTAAATGTTAAAATTGTGTCGTCATTAAATAATCAAATCCTTACTTCCTTACTAATATTATAAAAGCGAAAGTGAGTTTGTTTGTTTGTTACCTCTTCACGCTTTAATGGCTAAACCGATTTTGATGAATTTTGGTACAGAGATAGTTGGGAACCAGGAGACGGACATAGGCTAATTATTTTTTTTCAAAAAAAGTGGGATGCGAGGGAGAAAGAGGGAAGAAAAGGGAAAACTTAGCGTTGCTATTACAAATCAATAAGGCGCAAGGGCAAAAACTGCAGGTAGCAGGTACCTGCAAATCATTAAAGGGGAACTGTGTTACCCCGAATTTAACGCGAGCGAAGCCGCGGGCAAAAGCTAGTACCAATTTAATTATTTTTAAGTGAAAATAACTTACTTAGTCCATCTAGTGATTATCTGTATCGTTGTCTCATACTCATGCAATAACAAGTTTTTATTTTTTATATTCAAAAATTAAAATATTTGAATCACATTTTCTTAGAATCCACTCTATTCTAACATACGTTTACAAAAAAACACCGCGTCATGCAAACCCAGAGAGCCAAAAAGCGAGTAACAGAATTGAACACTCATTGAACAAGGGTTCGTACTCATGACTCAACCAACCTGCTATACAGCCCACACCTTATCTCAAATACTTTACGACTCCATATTTCAGAAGGCCCAAGTCAGAAGAAGGCCTGTCGTGATTTTCGACAGCCCTACTATAAAACGACGGCTTAAGTGTTGCGAATGCGGGCACTGACTTACTTTTTATTAGCCCGTAATGTTTGAAAATTTGTTACTGCGAAAGAAAATAGAAGTGTAATTAGCTGCGAAAAGGCTTTGGTCAAAGTTGGAGAGAGAAAATTAGACTTTCTGTGTTACAGAAACCTCAAAAGGAAAATATATCTCGCACACTCAAAGAGCCAAACACTATTATCTTCCATCTTCCTCTTATGATATAATCAGAGCCACATATACGTCATATCTATTGCAAATGTGCTGACCATGGCAGTACACATCCATCCTCCATGGATCTCATAATAAAACATTTCTCCCAATCGTTCTCTATTATTTGTGAGCCGGAATAAGCAGCCAAAATATCTTATTTTTGTGTCGAAATCAAATAAGAAAAATATTTTCTAACCAGCCAGGATATACAGTACAGTTGTTTAGTAATGTAACACTTTGCAACAGATCAAATAAATCTATTCTCTTCACTCGTAAATATTTATTATCACTTTCATCATAAATATTTACTGCCAATTTCGAGAATCTATAAAAAGTCTACAGATTTACTATCAAAACTTCACGCGTAAAATCTTTACGTGCAGCCATCAGATAAAAAAAAGGAATTTAAAAAAAAGAATTCCAAATTAACATTCGCATTTCAAAATCAAAAGTGGTTTTGTTTTTTAAATCACATGACGTTGTGTGTCTCACTTTTTGAAATTTGGGTAAAAAAGGTTCAGTAGGTGCGGAGCGGCCGAGAAGGGCGCACCGCACGTTATTTCGGTGCGGTCGATCTGCGGTTTGTGTCCGCAACTGCGCAGCGCAAACGTCACGCGGCGTGACGGGCACGTGTTGCGGCCGCGTCACGTGACAGCGACGGAATTGCGTCCTGCAACTAATGAGCGCTTTGACGTCTTTCTGCGAGCGGACCTTCGTTATGAGAAATGGGTCATGGTTTCTGTTAATATAATTTTGTAATGGAAAGGTTGTTCAGCTGTGTTGATGATATTATTGTATTGGGCATGATTATTTAAATTTCGTCTTTTTAATGTTTTAGGTGTATAAATTCAATTTTCAAGAAAGGGGAAATATATATTTGTTTCGTAAGAAGTTTTTCTATAGACAAAATATTCTCTGACACAATTTTTATCTATCCTTGATCAATGTAAAAGCTAGCGATTCACTGACACAGACCTTAAAATATCGCCTCCTATCTATCTTCATAAGCATCTCATCTTAGGTCCATTCTGTAAGCTACGCCTCTTAGGTAAATCTTCCTTTCCATTAGCTCTAAGAAAACGGCGATAATATTGACTATCAATCAATATTTCAGTTACTCGTTTTCGCAATTACTTTTCTTAGAAAGTATGAGACTTTTATCCGCTAAAATGTTTATTTATGTACACAAAACACATATTTAAAAAAATATACTTACAGACAAAAAAGTACAGAGGTACTGCTTATTTCATAAAGAAATCTCTTCCAGCAGACCTGCGATAGGTAAAAATATCTAACTTAAATAAACATAATTTTATAAATATAAAAAAACATACATACTAATAGAATATAAAAATAATAAATACATTACATATTTACATTCTAAAATAATACATATCTAAAATATCAAAGTATATAGGAGAGATAACATTTTTTTTTAAATACAGAGACAGTTTTGGCGCCACAAATGTTAGCGTGAAGTGTCAAAAGAGGCTAGAGTGCTTGGTACGATAAAAAAACTAATAAATCCTTACTAAAATTATAAAAGCAAAAGTGAGTTTGTTTGTTACCTCTTCACGCCTCAATAGCTAAACTGATTTTAATAAATTTTGGTACAGAGACAGTTGAGACCCTGGAGACGGACATAGGCTATTTTTTTTAAAAGGGAGAAAGAGGGAAGAAAAGAGAAAACTTAGCTTTGATATTACAATAAATAAGGCGCAAGGGCAAAAACTACAGGTAGCAGGTACCCCAAAATCAGGAAAGGGAAACTGTGTTACCCCGAATTTAACGCGAGCGAAGCCGCGGGCAAAAGCTAGTAAAAATATATTAGAGAAATATAATTATCTGCATGAATAATAACTGAACATAGGCGAACTTTTAAATGCCTAATGCAATTTCTACCAGTCTACCTAAAAAATACATGTTCACGTTTATCATCATCCTCCAAGCTCAGTCACCAGTTGAACACACGTTTCAAATAATGAAACCTGCAAAGAATTGACGGGCCTGTTGGTCTAGTGGTTAGTGGCCCTGACTGCTGAGCCGGAGGTCGTGGGTTCGATTCCCACCCAGGACAAACTTTGTGTGATGAGCATGATTGTTTGTTCTGTGTCTGGGTGTGATTTATCTATAATATGTATGTATTTATAAATTATATAAGTATGTATATCAGTTGTCTGGTTACCACAACACAAGCTCTGCTTAGCTTGGGATCAGATAGCCGTGTGTGAGTTATCCCAAGATATTATTTGTTATATTTTTTATTTATAATTCTGTATACTCCGGTAGCCTTTCACTAATTTCATCATTCAATTTCGTTTCCCTACAATATAAAGCTTAATTAAGTACGTATTTCATATCTAAGGATCTGGGGGCACAAAGCACAAAAAATCTTTTTTTCCGCATAGTTGAGCATTTCCCTTGCCTCCGGCCAAAATGTTTCATGTAACAAGCGAATCTGAGATACCCATAATAAATACGACCAGGGAAGTGATATAGGCTTAGGGACTATTTAATAATTTCTTGCCAATTTTATATGTAACTAGCTTCAGCCCGCGACTTCGTCCGCGTGGGTTACTTTGAGCTAACGCTAACTTTATCTTGCGTGATGATCGAAAAATATTTTTCTCTCCCCTTTTCTTCCCTTTTTCTCCCCTTTTTCTCCCGCCTATGTCCATTTCCAGGATCCCAACTATCTCTGTACCAAAATTCATTAAAATCGGTTAGGCTATTTAAGCGTGATGACGTAACAAACAAACAAGCAAACTCACCTTCGCTTTTATAATAATAGTAAGGATTGCCACCAACAGGAAAAATCTCGAAATCCATCCCAACAGTTCTGTTCCTATAGTCTATGATAAATAACTTAATTAGGCACTTTATAGAAAAGCCTCCGTTAGAACAATAGGTCAAAGCGAATGACCCGGACAATGATATAGCCGACTCTAATTGTACAGCTCAAATAAAGCGTAGTTTCCAGAATTAATTACTGAACGTAGTCTTTTGAATACAAGAGATGAATAGTTACAAAAGTGATGGAGCCTTTGAAAGAAATTTTACAGTTTTCAAGGCCTTTTATAAAGATTTTATTTTGAAATCTTAATTACCTGTCTAATTGCGAAAACGATTTGGGTTTGATAATTAAAAGGAAAAGTGCGGTTAACGATGGCTATCATTATTTCGTAATCTGCCCATAGTTACTTCTTTTCTTTTATAGATTTTAAAACTGAAGTCAACCTGAGGAAGAAAGACTAATTCATAACTTCGTGTTTCTTTGTTCAGTAAGTTACTTTATTGATTTGGCCTGGCAACTCCTTACTACTGGTCCAGCTCATGTTCCAAAGGTATTCCCCCAAAATGCGCTCTAGTTTATCTTCTAATGTTGCATACAATTCCAATGGATAAAGCTCTTAACTTCTTTAAGGGGCTCCCTACAAAGGCATCAAAAACATCTTCGCGTAGGGAACCCTTTTTTTTGCGGATGGGAAATCATCAAATCACTTCCCCGGGCGGAGCGCGAGGTAGTGTCAGACTTGTACTGACTAAAACCCACCCATGTTCCTTCTATTGCCCTTTTCGTTCCGGGGCCGCGGAATCTCTTTCGAAAAATCCGCAACTCTGGCAGTTGGTGGCCCTGGCAGGCCCCTCTGCTTTGCTGACATCTCTTTGAGGCGAGCGTGGAACACTAAAGTTCCGTCGACACGGCCTGTCGTCAATAGACGGACGGACGGTAAGCTACCTACCCTTAAGTAAACAAAAAAAACTCACAACTGCATCAGCTATTCATCAAATACCGCAATTAACTTTAATTTAATTCTAAATTTAAACCATAATGACTGAAATACACCCTCAACGTAAATAAATAAAATAACAAAAGCCCGACACATGTAAACAAACAATCTTAAACATCGAACAACGATTTCATTAAAGCCTGTGTCCCAGGGGACAGGCGAAAGCGATTTATTATCTGTCATTACCAGCAATATAGCCTTAATGATGACCCCTTAAGGTCGTGTGGCCGTAATAGACTTGTATGGCCGTATTGGCCGAGCCAGGAAAATGAGGTGAGCCAAGGATGGAACAGCTTTAACAAATTTGAACTTGAGAAGAATACTTTTATTTTCAGAGGCAGGTCACTTAAATCAATCTTCACATATTATTACTGTTAGCTATTTCAAATATATGTATAGGTAGATTGAAGGTATTTACCGTATTTCTAAAATTAGACAATTGTCTTTGGTAGATTTTTTAATTTGTTTGAAATGTTAAAATGGTGCTAACGGATATTAAGATGTCAATTGACTAGGTATTTCAGTTTGGTAAAAATCCCTCCTGATTTTAAAAGTAAGGATGTAGTGCTATTTTAGCAAGGCAGTGTTGGTTGAATCAGGTTAGTGTATGTAGCTCTGAAATACTTGTGTTCGTATAGTGAATTTTAATATTATATTTTTAAATGAAATCTTGTAGTTATTATACTTGTGTTTTGACTCCAGTAATTAAACCATGCTTATCTGTTAAACTGAAAGCGTTTTATTTCCATTTTGCTCTGGCTAGTGCTACACTACGTACTTAAATAGAATCTGCAAAACGAAGTTCAAAACAGTGCTTCGACACACATACACAACTGAAAGAGTTAAAGTTCATAAACGAGAATTCAGTTTGTTTTGAATTTCAACATCAAAACTCAAAGCTTTTCCACTGAATACTATTGTTCCAAAAAGTTAACTTTGTCCCTACTTTATACATAAAGCTGCAAACAAAACACAAATGTTTTCCTTATTTCGTCATAAAATGCAACGTCTTTGTTGCCAGAGGCGAATACATTTGATGTACATCCTCAATCAACATCCAATTGCCTCCGCAATGTCTTGAGTACACTCGAAGACAATTATACACTTCATTTAAAAAGAAACGCCAACAATGAGCACGTCAAAAGAAATGATTCACATTAATCGTACCCTCTTTAAAACACAAAACAACGCGACTGCCGGTCCTTAAGCCTCTTTCACGCGAAAAACGTCTGCCGATTAATTCACGTCAGCGCGTGTTCGGCGTAAACGGCCGAAAACGCCCGAGCGCGCCCGATTCGCTGCGTCACCGTGACGCGAATAAACGTCACCCTGTAAGCTAAGTCACCGCCTATTTGAATTGATGGACGCAAAATACCGATATATTGGTGTTATTGAATTATTATTATTTATTGATGATGTTTACATAATTTTATTGACGTTTCGTAGTAGCGTGAAATGAATAAGTTAATTTTATTTCTGTTTAGAAAGATGATATTTCGTAATCAAGCTTTGCAGCGGTTACTGATAATTTCACTGTTAGCATACCAATATAAATTACCATTTCATGCTTGAAAATATCAATTAATATCATATTTCAAGCATATAAAACGCACAACGTACAATGTACCAACAAACTTGCAATAATTCACATTCAGTGACAAGTACATACCATGGGGAGACGCCTCATGATGTCACACGACGTCAACGTCGACGACGTGACGCTAACCATGTATCGTAATTATTTCACCCAGAGATGATCGCCTTTAAATTTAATGAGCTTTTAATAGCATCACATTTTTCATTAAATAGATGCTGCATTGTTTAAAGTGACGATTTATGCAATCAAGGAAAATAGAATATTACGGCAGATATAAAAAAAGAAAATAGAGAGACTTAATATGTTAATTCCTTAAATTTCAGGGGTGATAAAAACCCTTGATGTTACAATCATTGTCTTTTTGTTCAGATGAATGAATTTAGTGAAGTTTAAAAGCAAAATCTTGAATTACAGAGCTCATTGTGACACAAACCAAAATATTTTATTTCACGTCGAGAAAAGGTTTAAGGCTCGGTTTGGTCGTTTTCAATTGAGAAGAACCTACAAGAAAATACATGATTACTCTTTTAAAATTATTTGGTTTTACAATGTTGTTGTTACAGTAGAAAAGTACAGTCAGCGTAGGCCCGAAAATTGACATTTCTTACCTAACAAATATAAAATAAGATAAAAGTTAACAAGCACCTAGGAGTCTACAGGACCCACAAAGTCCACTCATTCACAAAGAGTGCACATTTGATTCACTCTCTCCCGATTGTAAATGTGGCACTGTGTTGCAACCAACGTTTCGCCATCGTCTTCTGTACCCCAAAACTTTCAGTCAAACAAAATCCTTACTTAATATTAAAAAAGCGAAAGTGAGTTTGTTTGTTTGTTTTACCGATTTTGATGAGTTTTGGTACAGAGATAGTTGGGACCCTGGAGACAAACATAGGCTAAAAAAACTGAAAAAAATGGGAGAAAGAGGGAAGAAAAGTTTTTTTTTTCGATCATCACGCGGGTTAAAGTTAGCGTAACGTAAGTAACTATGCCACGCGGACGAAGTCGCGGGCGGAAGCTAGTTATGAAATAAAACTATGCATAGAAAACATGTCAACAATTTCAATAAACATGCCATCCCATTGTCTTTTAACACACAGAAACTCCGGCTCTCAATATCGAATACAGTAACAATTTTGAACTTAGTTCACAATTGAGTAACTCTGTCGACTAACTTAACTCATCGCCTAGCGGCACGATTGAAAATCTTACAACTAATAAACTCCAAACTATTACTCCATCGTCGTCACTATCATTATCCGGATACCAAGTATTTTGGGGTTAACTTGTCATTTAACTGGTGTGGTAAATTTTAGGCCGGTACCACATATATCCTGGTCGTTGTTCAATATTGTCTTGTTGTCCTGTATAGCTGTTTCAATTGAGGAATACTTTGTTTAAGTTTTCAGGGAAGTGCTTGCTACTTACTAAACGACGCTTTCGACAAACAAAACAGTTTCGACATCATCTACCTACAATGTTTCGATTGCTCTCACTGTCCACTTTGTGAAAGAGCGTGGTACATGCATGCTCCAACAGACAGGCTCAGTTCTGTTGAGTAGATATTTTGGTTCTAAAGCATTCCAGTTTCGTCACAATGTTTGACTTCAATGTTTATTCAATAATTTACAACAAGTAAAATGATGCCGTGACGTCTGGTAGGGGAGAATGGAAGAAGAAAACATGTTGAGCCAACCCCAAATAGAATGGTATAAGGGCAGGAAAATGGTGATGATGATGACAGCAAGTAAAATGTACTCGTATTTCTGGGTTCAAATTCAAACCCTCGACCATGACTTTAGCCACTCTCCAATTTCTGTTATACATTAAAAATGCACCCTTTCACAAAACTCCTTCCATTCTAAAAGTACAGTTGTAAAAAAAACGCAGTAAATCGACTTGACTCGATAAACGCACGGCGTCATGAACGCTTAAAAACGTCGCGTTGCCGTCACCAATCCGTCACGGTGCGCCTCGTTCCCTTGATCACCTCTCAGTTTACCGCATTATTTCGCACCTGTGTAGGGTTGAGCCAGACGGAACAAATGTAAATCAATTCATTAAAAAAAAAAATTGTCGTAGTCCAAATAATATAGAGCTGTTTGTTGAGTCACATTTTACAAGGACTCTAAATTTGGCAGAAAATTAATTATGTTCATTAATCTAGTGTCAAGGTCATGCATGCCTTTTTATAGTTATCGAAAATTTTAACAATGGGAATGACATTGGCAGCTTGAAACCAATAGTTCTAACACAGCAAAATATGTCAAGCAACGTCTTTAGCTAAAAACTGTTCCATTTTGTGTTTCAAAATAGTTTGACCTCATTGGTTAGAATGGGTACTTATGGTCACACCACTTGCAGCTTCCCCATTCAACCAATTACATAAACAACAAACATTTTAATTTCCCCTACAACAGTTTTATGCACGTTGTAAATCCCAGCCCTACAACCATCATACGCTTCGCAGTACAGCATTTCTGCTCATTAAGTCGACGACGAGACGAAATCATGACGTGTCGTGCTCGAACAATTTGCAAATTCCAACTAAGTGTCACGTTAATTATTGAGTGATGTTTTACACGAAAACTTGTTATGAGGTAAAGGCAGTTAGGGTAATAACCCTTTTTTTCGGATGGGAAATCATCAAATAACTTCCCCCGCTCTGGGCAAATCGAGTGTCAGACTTGTACTGACTAAAACCCAGCCATGTTCCTTCTTTTGCTCTTTATGTTGCGGGGCCGCGCGCTCTTTCGAACAACCCACAACCCCTGCAGGCGTTGGTCGCATCAGTGGGAGGGTTGGATGTTAAAGAAGATTTAAATGATGTTTCGGAAAATGAAATTGATGTTGCAATATATAATTTGACCTAGTAAATTTTTAATCCAGTATATAAGTAATGATTTTGCAATATTTCATTCAAAAATTACCGTTGGAAATAAAATTCTGTATTGCTTTTCGAATCCGTTCACGATATGATACTGATATACCCGTAGCTCAGCTGTATTATTTTTACATCAACCTAAATATTGGAACAGCCAAATATAAAATGAGTTCCGATCCTTATTAAAATCCCTTTATTAAAAATCTTTTTGGTTTGATTACGGCTCCATTACCCAATATTGCTCTGATGCTTTTATTTGTCTTCTCTTCCGTCTATTTCTAAATATACCGAACCCAACTAATAAAATCTTCATCCTATTGTTATTACAACCAAAACGAAAGCAGATGCCAAATAAGACGTCCAAATAAAATCAAAAACCCCTGACCGAAACGGCGAATCATGAACGGTGGTTAAGAAATATATCCTCAAAAAGTAAATTCAATACAGTTTTCTTGTTTGACTAAGAATATTGAATGAACGAACCCCAGTGAACCGTAGTGGAAATTAATTAAGTCCCCCATAGCTTTGTCGAATAAAGAAAAATCGGAAGAACGAGATTGGAGCCAAGAATTTTAATAAAGCAGGGTCACGTAAACATTGATGGTTTGTCCCTCTCCGTAGCGTAATGGAACATCCTCCTCGTGACGAAATGGAACTCTCTGGAGCTTGTTCGTGGTGGACCTTATTATCTCCTGTATAATTAAAGTTTGAGGTATAAGATATTTTTAGGAAAAGTATTTTTTAAGAGATAAAACTCCGACGGTGTTGGTAGCGGGTTATACAGACGGTAGAAATATTTTATATAATTTTAAAATTTAATAAAACATAACTTTTTTTTAAATTTAATAAAACATAACTCCTGTAATCCCAGAAAGGTAAGCAGTGATGTAGATTTTGCCAGTTAGGTATGGGTAAGTCCCACGTAGGTAATTAGGGGCAAGCCAATTGCCAACAGTTAGGCACAAATCTAGAATCTATGGGCCAAATAATACCGTCTATTTTTAACATAAAGTTCACGTTAAAACGAACTCTGACTTTAACAAAATAGTTGCATTATTAAAACATAAACATTGTATACAGGTGAACTAAGTTTTAAAATAAGAACTTGCCTTTGACTTCGGTTCAGGCGCAGTTCAGACTACTAGTCAACGATGCTTTACAGTTTTTATATAACGCTGTTCTGTTCGTATCTTGAATATAATAACGTTAAACTTTAAATTGTGCTCTTTGTGGATATTCCGTTTGAGCTAATCAAGAAGAAAGATTAAACGTAGAAGTTAATTTTCTGGATGAAGAAAATTATTACTTGAACAGTAATAATGCTCTATCTTCAATACAGAATTCTTCTACGTTTACGTCTTTTGGTAGAACTATTAACTCAGGAACATCCAGCGCACCTCAAAAAGATGTCAGCAAAGCAGAGTGGCCTGCCAGGGCCACCGCCTGGTGGGATTTCTTTCGAACAATCCGCCAGGATTGTTCGAAAGAAATACCGCAGCCCCGGAACATAAAGGGCAAAACAAGGAACATGGGTGCGTTTGGTGCGTAGTCAGTAAAAGTCTAAGGCCAGATGCTAAGCGTTGACATACAATGTGGAAACGCCGCTAGTCTCTTAGGGACTTTATCGAATAATTTAAATTTTGTTAAGGAATAAAATATTTACTAATAGCTGTCCTACCCGGTATCACCCACGCCTATAACTTATGCTACTAAGTGATAGTATAGCTTTCTAATGGTAAAAGAAATTTTAAAATCAGTCCATTAGTTTTTAGGTTTATTCGTTACATATAAAAGTCTTTCCTCGTAATAATAATAGTGCATATATCGGTAGCTTGGACCCTGTTCCCGATACCGGTGGGCTACTATTTTTATATTTTTAAATGTTTTTTTTAAGAAATATTTAAAAATATAGTGATATGTTAATAAAACAATAAATGAACGAAAAAATAGTGCATATCTGCCAATGGCTTAATTGCCAAGAGCCTCGACAAACACCTAAGGAGGCTCTCGTTTGGCAGCTGGATCAAGGGCTGGATACAGAAAACGGTACTCCTGGACACGGCTCGTATTGTTGGGAGGTTCCTTTCTCTGGAGCCCTGACCGCCGGTAGATTGGACCCTGTTCCCGATACCGGTGATACCGGTGGTATCGTTTTTATATATTATTTAAAAAAAACCTTGCAAACGCACCTACGATACAGGAGAAATCCTAGTGTGGGACTAGGATTTCTCCTGTATCGTAGGTGCGCTTACAAACATTTAAACTCACATACACAAACAGCCGGACCCGCAATAACTATCAGCAGGTCATACAAATATTGTCGTGCGGTCCATGGCCCTTTACGGGGCCCCGGTATGGGCGCGTTCTTTAGGGCGGCGCGCCGCCCACTACCTGAACGCGCCCCAAAAGGTGGTGGCCATACGGCTTGTCCGGGGCTACCGCACGATCTCCGGCGAGGCAGCAAGCCTCCTTGCCGGACTGCCACCGTGGGATCTGGAGGCGATAGTCCTCGCGCGCCTGTTTGAGTGGCGCGCGGAGGCACTACACCGGGGGGAAAACCCGCTGCCACGGCAAGTTGCCGCTCGGCGGGCAGACCTCCGGTGCGATCTCATGGTGGCATGGAGAGAGCGACTGTCGCAACCCCGTGCAGGGCACGCCACAATAGCGGCGATAAGTCCCCTCTTTGAGGAGTGGCTGGAGAGGCGTCATGGCGTCCTAACCTACCGCCTGACGCAGGTCCTCACCGGACACGGAAGTTTCGGGAGGTTCCTGCACATCATCGGGCGGGAGGAAGCGCCCGGGTGTCACCATTGTGACGATCGCCCGGAGGACACGGTGGAGCACACAGTGGCGGTCTGCCCAGCTTGGGCGGAGCACCGCCGTGCCCTCGTGGAGGCGATCGGCGGCGGAGATCTCTCGCGTCCGGCCCTGGTTCAGGCCATGGTCCGGAGCGAGAGGGAATGGGAAGCGGTCACCACCTTCTGCGAAGCAGTAATGCTAGCAAAGGAGGTGGCCGGGCGTTTGAGGGAGAGAACATCTGCCCAACCCAGCCGCCGCGGGAGACGCCCAGGGCGCCGGGCGCCGCGAGACGACTTCCGGCCACCGTAGATGCGGGCCTGTGGACGGTGAGCAATGGGTAGCTCACCGTCCGTCCGTCGATTGACGACAGGCCGTGTCGACGGCGCGTTCGTGTTTCACGCGCGCCTCAAAGAGAGTCAGCAAAGCAGAGGGGCTTGCCAGAGCCTCCGCCTGCCGGGGTTGCGGGTTGTTCGAAAGAGATACCGCGGCCCCGGAACGTAAAGGGCAATAGAAGGAACATGGGTGGGTTTTAGTCAGTACAAGTCTGACATGCCCCCCCGCTCCACCCAGAGCGGGGGAAGTCATAAGATGATTTCCCACCCGAAAAAAAAAAAAAAAAAAAAAAAAAGGTCATACAAATATTTGCGCGATTACGTGATCCGCGGCACGCAGCGCAGCAGTCTATCGCTCAGCCACTGCGCCAACCGTGTCGTCAAAATAATATAAAAGAAATATGTAGAAATTTAAAGAATATGTGAAAAAATGAATAACCGGAATATAAATAGTGTACAAAAACACTTATCAATAAAATAATTACCATTCAGGTCGAAGAATGCAGTGAGAGGGATGATATTAATTGGGTCGGCTATTATTAACCTCAAGGGCTATGTTATTGTTTCCCCATGGTCAGTGATTAACTATAGCCTTTTTGTGTAGCCGGCCTATTGTTGGGGACGCGTGTGGCCTTTTGATAAACGTGCAATAGCTGTTGTATGTTTTTACGCACTTGCATGTAGGTTTATTTATGTGATTTATTTTCATTTACTTGTTTTATTTAATCATTTAATTATACACGTGATAACTCTGCGTGGTACTAAATACGGTACTATTTTTTAATTCAGGCATTAGAGTTTGTGATTTTTGGATGTTATCTTTAGTAGATTTCATCATCTTGTACATATTTTTGTTATTCGTTTGTAGTTTATTTATTTAATCATTTATGTACACACGAGACAACATAAAGAAACATCACGATTTCGGAGTACAAAGGCACAGTTTAGCAATACTTAGTTTTTAAATAATGTACATAAAAATCAGTCTCCAACAAGCAAATATGTAGGTAACTGTTATTTTTATCGTACAACAACTAAATATATTCACAATTAAATTAACATCAAACTATAAAAAATTGTAAACGCACGCTGCGTTTGAGAAGTTATTGATGTTTTTTATAGTGTTAGTGTAGTCGATGAAAAAAATTGTTTATTTAAATCTAATGTAGATTAATTAGACCTAACTATAATATTTCATTTTACAATAATTTTAATGGTTTTATGGTGAATTAAAAGTTTTAATAGTTTTTTTTTTTATAAAACTTTGCCCCACACTAGGAATTTCTCCTGTATCGTGGGTGCGTTTACAAACATTTAAACTCACATACACAAACAGCCAGACCCGAAACAACTATCTGTAGGCCATACAAATATTTGTTCCGTGCGGGAATCGGACCCGCGACACGCAGCGCAGCAGTCGATCGCTCAGCCACTGCGCCAACCGTGCCGTCAAAGTCAAGTTGTTTTTTTTTATGTTGCTTGATTATGGGTATTTTGCCTGAAATAATAAATTATTTATTTATTGTATTTCTCCATTATAGTATAATTTTAAACTAGACAGAACCTTGTTCGTTATTATCGTATTATTTAAATCATAAACTTTTCCTGTAAAACTGTAAGTTGAAAAACATTTTCAATCACTCTATCATCCCGATTTCAATAATAATTGAGTATGAAGCGTTGTTTAATAAAATACCACTACGTCACTAGTGATGTGCCAACCGATACAATGACACACACAACGTTAATTAATATGGCGGTGACAGACAATGGAGTATCGACATCGACGCAGTGAGTTTTAAAAATAAAATGGACTTTTCAATATGAAAATACGGAGCTATGAAATTGTTGTTACGATTGCATTGATACTAATCCTGCCGGGGTTGTGGGTTGTTCGAAAGAGATACCGCGGCTCCGGAACATAAAGGGCAAAAGAAGGAATATGGGTGGGTTTTAGTCAGTAAAATTTCGACACCCCTCCCCGCTCTGCCTAGAAGAAGGGAGATTTTTTTATGATTTCCCATCTGTAAATAAAGTCATATACTAATTTTATTAGGTTGTGGAGGTCAGAGACAGTTCTATGTAAAATACTGGTATTCATCTGCAAAACCGGAATACTGGTTAGACTGGAAGCCGTCTCCAAAATAGTTGGGGAAAAACCAGGCAGATGTCACTCATATTTCGCTTGTTATGTTTAATCCCGTGTAATCCCGGCGCACCTATTGCCATCAACTGATCCCGTGGTTGCTACTGCGATATTCTTAGAGGAAAAAACTCATCACACTTTCCCAACCCAGGAATCGAACTCAGGACATCATGCCCAGCAGTAGCGCTTGCTATCGTAATCTTGACGGCACGGTTGGCGCAGTGGCTGAGCGATTGACTTCTGTGCTGCGTGTCATGGGTTCGATTCTCGCACGGAACAAATCGACGGTTCCTACGTACATAAGGTTAAGTCAAAAACCGTGGTTTACAGGAGAGCGTAATTTGTGTTCAACACGCCCTAGAAATAATTCTATGAGTAATAATAAATATTTTCTTTCTAAATTATTTTAAGGGCTTAATGATACCATTTACACATAAATATTTTATTCTTTCACGTTTTCTTAAAAAAACAGAGATGACCGTTTCTACGACACTTATTCGTTGTATTTATAAGACTAATTTGTTCTCTTATACGATTTCTAAAACAAGCTAAATAAATTAAATAAAAATCAAAATCGTATGTCAGTATGTGCGCATAGATAATCTAAAGCCAATAAGACAATAAAAATGCCATTTTCGACATGTCTTTATGTACGTAGGGACCATCGAAATATTTGTATGGCCTACAGGTAGTTGTTTCGGGTCTGGCTGTTTGTGCATGTGAATTTAAATGTTTGTAAACGCACCCACGATACAGAAGAAATCCCTAGAGTAAGGCAACTTCTTTAAAAAAAAATACAGTCTCTAATCTCAGTTTTACCATTTCACATTATCGTCATCATCATCATCTGCATAGCCTTTTCTCAACTATGTTGGGGTCGGCTTCCAGTCTAACCGGATTTAGCTGAATATATCAGTATTTTACATGGAGCGACTGCCTATCTGACCTCCACAACCCAGTTAGTACTAGGTAATGCGATACCCCTTGGTAAGACTGGTTGCCAGACTTTCGGAACACTGACTACCTGTAACGACTGTCAAAGATCTACAAATGACAGCCGGGACCAACGGCTTAACGTGCTTTGTGAGGCACGGAGGAAACTCGGTATGTAACGGGTGGTCACCCATCCACAGA
The DNA here is from genome assembly GCA_905475445.1 of Ochropleura plecta. Lineage (NCBI taxonomy): Eukaryota > Metazoa > Arthropoda > Insecta > Lepidoptera > Noctuidae > Ochropleura > Ochropleura plecta. Next base: position 3,111,507 of record FR997728.1, read on the forward strand.
CCAACTTAGGCAAGCGCGGCTTAACCTAAAGATTGACCCGAGCGGCTGCTATTATTCAGCCACGAGCTCCTCATCGTACAAAGTCAACAAGGATCAAAAATAACGAGCGGTCATAACAAATCCGGATGGACGGAAACCTTAGTTAGACCTCTCCGTCCCTGGTCTATCGGATCCCGCTATACCGCTCATGACGTGTGCAGCGGTAATTAATAACGGAACCTAACTAATGAACTTTGACGGACGGTCGTCTGTGGCTTTGAGGGTGGCTCTCTCAAGTTGGATAGTGATATCTTGGGGACTTGCTGTGGGTGAAGCGAAACAAGAATAAGAAGTTTTATTTGTATAGAATTTAGGTAATACAATAAGGTGTTAAAAAAAGTTCAACAGTCCTTGTTACATTCTGTTTTTCGGCATACAAACATTTTTAAATAGACACAAGTTTCAGATATATTTACTTATAATATTTCATTTTACGTGCGCCACGTTAGGCGCGTCGCTCACTGGTAAGTCCAGGCGGCGTCGCGTCAGTGGCGGTGCGGCGTCGAAGCACGGGCGAGGATAGGTCTCTGCGTAGGAGTCGAGGCGCAGGCGACTATGCTTCCTTCACATTATTAATTCATTCACCATGTCGTCGTCAGAAGACGAAGACGTACTAGCACTTATACAAGTTCTTAATTTAAATAGAAGAAGATTTTGGGTGCATCCATATAAGTTGCGACAGTGTGACAAAAGAGGTTTATTCAGAGCTACACGTGACTTAAAAAGTTATCCCGACAAGTTCAAAAAGTTTTATAAAATGTCACCAGAAACATTCCATTTACTGTTTGAAAAAACGAAGAATAGTTTACAGAAGAAAGACACTAACTGGAGGAAATCAGTTTACCCTGAAGAAAGGTTACTGGTTACTGGTCATAAATACAAGGATTTAATTGAACAATTTCAATGAGTTTTGCGTTGGTTCCAAAATCGTCGCGCATATTTAAAACGTCTAAACGCAGCTCCGCATGAAATCAAATGACAAAATGGCGGCGGCGTCGTGGCTTGGGCACGGCCTTAGTGTTTCACGTGCGCCGCAAAGAGACGTCAACAAAACAGAGAGGTCTAGCAGGGCCACCGCCTGCCGCGGTTGCGGGTTGTTCGAAAGAGATACCGCGGCCCCGGAAATTAAAATGCAAAAGGAAGTACATTTGTGGGTTTTAGTCGGTAAAAGTCTGACACTCCCGCCAGCTCCACCCAGATCGTTTATAATTTCTTTAGAGAAACGGCTCGATTTTGCGAATGAACTTGCGACCTCTCGCCAGACATTCTAATTTCTAACCCTTCCATCAACGGAGCACACGATCACAACATCTACTTAGTATAATAACCGTGTGACTATGCAGTACATACCTAATGATCTGTAGCAGACTGAACTCGGGTGACGCGTCTCCTGGTCTCGATGTGTCATCGTCGCTGCATCATTACTACTATGACGCATAGTATTTGTGTATCACCCTGTATTATACTGTAGGTTGTTGTTAAATTCTTATATATAAAATTATCGTCTCACAGTTTTAGTTGTCATGTTCCTCCGAAACGGCTTTACTGATTTTTTATAAAATTTTGCATGTATATTTGGTAATTCTGAGAATCGGTCGTAATCTATTTTTCATACACCTCTCCAGAAAAGAAGCTTAGCAGCTCAGAATTAAATATAAAAATTTATTATTTATATATTATTAAATTATGAGAGATTATATTGTTAAAACCCATCTTTCTCTTTAAAATAGTGAAAAAGGTATGACTTATAAAATGCGTTCTATCTCATTGTCATATGATAGCATTTACTTCAGAAGCACACCGAAGCTCTCAACCAGACTAAAAAGTATTAAATGCAGTCGCTGCGACTGATGTCGGCTAGATGCCACCATAATTATCACTAGCCCATACCAAGGAAACGGAATCCTTACTAATATTATAAAAGCGAAAGTGAGTTTGTTTGTTTGTTACGTCTTCACGCCTAAACGGCTTAACAGATTTTTATGAATTTTGGTACAGAGATAGTTGGGACCCTGGAGACGGACATAATATATTTAAAAAAAACAGTGACAAAAAGGGGAGAAAGAGGGAAGAGAAATATTTTTTTTTCATAATTTCATCACGTGGGTTAAAGTTAGTGCGGGTGGAAGCTAGGAACTTAAAACAGCATCATAAAAATCCTTGTGGTTAAATAACAACAGCTGCCCGGATCGAACCGGGCGTCTTTTTTATTTAGGTAACACCACTTGCAGTTCAACTCACTCGAGTTGTTTTACTGCTTAACCGGTCTATGAACCGGACGTCTGAGTGGTGACATTATTAACCTAGGTTCATTCGTGCCTCGGAAAGATCAATACGGCATTGCTGTAATATGTATATCTTGGACGGGTAAGGCTTTTGAAGGGTATCGTATTACCCAGTACTAACTGGGTTGTGGAGGTCAGTTAAGCATTCACTTCATGTAAAATACTGATATTCAGCTAAATCTACAGAACATGATCATAAGAATCCACTAACCTAACCTAACGAATCCAGATTAGAATATTAATGTATGCTGTTTTGACTTCCGTACGTTTTACTCACGGGTTGACCACTGAAAACCAGCGCTGTGCTGTGGGCTCCCATAGCACAGCATCATGCTGAGTGGTGACCTACCTGTCGCAGTCACGACGTGCAAGCTACTTTTATTTGGTCCCATATATGTATTTGTAAATGTTTGTGATTCTTTGCATGTTTAGTTTCATTTGATATTTTGTGTGCTCGTCGTAATTTGCGACAAATACATATGTTTCTTTCTTTTCTTCTTTCTAAATGAACACGGTATCGTGTCTTAAACAAGTAACTAACAACCACCAAATAAATCCTTTAACCCTCCATTACTACATTAAGACATGATCCAAAGGCAACAAAAGGACAACCCTAACAGAAAAACCGTACTTTATAATTTGAAACTCGACGTTACCTCTACAATATCTCGTCACAGAACATTTAAAAGCAACAAAGCTTCCTTAATTATCATTTTGTTGTATAAAATAGTCGTTAGAAGTCAAAAAGTCGATAACATTCAACTTGGGCCATTGTAAAAACAAGCCTCTTGAGAAAGTAAATAAGGCCGGGGTTACACGAGCCGACTAGCATCGTGCGTCGTTTAGATCGTTACAGTTAGTTTAGTAACTTTTGATAAAATTGATTTTATAATGAAAAGAGGATTTAATACCCTTGAAAGAGTTAAATGCATACGATGTGGAGGTATGTTTTAATTATTTATTAAACGTTTGGATGGATAGTTCCAGTGTTAGCAGCGCATTTTTTTACGTTTCATAATTATTTTCTTGTCATAATTATGCTAACTATGCCTAGTCCGTTCAACTTAAAGATTAGTCAACCTTTTGCGGACTGGCAGAAGAAACCGCTGAAACCATTTTTTTTATTATAAATATTATTTTTATTACTCAGTATGTAAAAATGTTGGTTAACCTGTAATTGGCAACTGTATAAGTCCAATACTGTGTAATTTTTATTTTTTAAGATATTTTTATACAGAAGCTGTTGGTGACCTTTTTTATTAAATAAATAAACCGTAACTGACAGATATTTCAGAAATTTTAAATTGTAGTGTTCCAGTTTGACAGATTCTTTAGTATAAAATATCTAGTCTCTCTAATACAGACACAATACTCAATGAAAACAAATGCATCAAAACCGGAAAAATTCGTCCGCTGGAACGCAGCACAATATTTCATGATGACAAAAAATCTTTAGTTAGGTCACGTTGGTTCACTAATTCGCTCTCGGGGGCCGCTTTTGAAATCATGCCCAGAATATACTATACGGACAGTACGGACACTCATTTGACTAAATGAGAAGCTCTCTGAGCATTTTATTGGGGATTTCATGAGTGTATGATGTTACAAGATGAGGCTTCGATTGGAATAACAAAAAAAACTGTAAAAATAGTCCTAGCTATCATGAATTTCGTTGTTTACGTATTTTTGACAGCAATAAACAGCACCATTTTTTTTGTAAACCAGTTGTGAAGAGGTATTATTATACCTATTTAGAAACCTTAATATTGTGTAAACAATTATTTCTAATTTACTAATAAGACTAATAAACAATTTACAAAATAAATATCATTTATCTGCTTCAGACAGAATTAAAAAATATGAATTTTTAATTAATGTAGATAGTACCTATTTCTGCACAAAAACAAAAAATTTGCTCAGTCTGTGTAATCTCAGATATTTTATGGTTAAATAACTTCTCGATATATTGACTTACTACTAAGGTGTAAAAAATATGATAATAGCTCTATTCAAAATATTAGAGTTATATTGATACCCAGCAAAAATAAATACCTAGTTTAAATCTCAAATATTTTATGGTCTATTAATTTCTCCGTGAATCGACTTGCGGCTTTTTTTTATTATTACACCTAGTAATAATAAAAAAATATTTATTATGTTATGCTCTATTCAAATACGTTTATTTTTGTAGGATAGTAAAAAAAAACATGCTCAATTTGGGTGATCCCCTTTGTATTTTTGTACTTTGAACATCTGTCGTCAGTTAGGTTACGCATTTTCCTCCGATCACAGACTCGTCATGTAACTACGTACCTACAAAGTACGAACAACAAATCGGAACACAAAGCTTCTTATCTGCTTATCCCCTGATCCCAACAGGATAAGTTATTGTGAATGTAGTTCAATGACAGTTGAAGGAGATCGCTCTATTTTCTACTTACCTTTGCCGGCTTAGAAATCAGAGTAAACATTTTACTTTTATTTACTATTTGATAAAAAAAGTTCTTTTTTGGTATTTTTTCATGTAATATGCCAATATAGAATAAAATGTTTTGACGTTGATCATAGCCTTATATGACTTGTAGTATCCGTTTGCAGCAGATATACATATTAATAACACAATTAACTAACTACATCACAGGCTCACCAGACCACTAATACCAGTCCAGGGCACGCTTCTATCTTCCAACTTCCCGCCATTATGCTGACTGACAGTTGACATTAGTGACAGCTCCCTGATTGCTTGTGGTCGTGAGACAGTGTTTACATATCTATTAAATAGATACACTGCATGACTGAACTCTAATTATTTGTAACGTTAATAAAGCTTGCCAAATGAAATCTATTAACAAAATTCAACAACATTGCTGTAAAATTAACATCACAGTAACATAAAATGTTCAACACATTCGCAACCATTTCATAAATCCTTACTAATATTATAAAAGCGAAAGTGAGTTTGTTTGTTTGTTTGTTTGTTTGTTACCTCTTCACGCTTTAATGGTTAAACCGATTTGGATGAATTTTGGTACAGAGATAGTTGGGAACCAGGAGACGGACATAGGCTAATTTTTATTTAAAAAAAGTGGGATATGAGGGAGAACGAGGGAAGAAAAGGGAAAACTTAGCGTTGCTATTACAAATCCATCAGGCGCAAGAGCAAAAACTGCAGGTCTGCTTGGTGTGTTATACCGAATTTAACGCGAGCGAAGCCGCGGGCGAAAGCTAGTACACAAATAAACCTCAAACAGTTCGGACACGCGTGAAACAACTGTCAAACAATCGAACTGACAATAATTGAAAGTTAACAATAATTGCGACTCGTAAACACATGTCACTTTAATACGTATTATGCAATGAACACCCCAATACCAACATAACGTTGAAATTTTACATCCATTACATTTCGCGCCATTATTTTTAACGGCACGTCTGATTTACGTAAACGACACGCCGCGTGTGGCACGGGCGCACAATGAAAACCGTACGAAACAAAAAGAGACATCGCGACGTTTATAAACAAAACTCAGTTTTAAATGATGGTCCGGTGCATCGCATCACGCATGGAGGCGCGGGCGAGCGCGCGGAACGTTTTAATGTTCCCGCGCCCGCCGAGCCCGCCGAGCCCGCCAGCCCGCTCATGCCCCGGTAAGCGTCTATGCTCGACGCCTAACTCCTTTCAAACGGCTCACGAATAGCCCGCTTTATCTAAAGTCGTTCTCGCGAATTCCCGCTCTCTTTTGTTATACGGATTGCCGCAGAAAACCACTCGGACGTTTTTGCTTTCTAATTTGTGTAGTATAAAAGTGTCACGCGAGGACAGCGAGAACGGTTATTAGTGTCGTCGCTAATAAGAAATAACAGCTCTCCCTTTATCGCCGGCTTTAATTCTTACGAATGCAAGGAATTTTCGGGGCTGACGCGAGACGGGCGAAATTAAAGATACGCGATTTCAACCGGTGCGATGACAGGGGGGAGTGATAATTATGAAAAGTAGGGGAGGGCGTCGCCCACCGCCCGCGGTCAAAGATGAGTTTGCCAGTAAAAAAAATATTTTAATATAATATGGTGCTGCCGTGCTAAACGCTATCGGGACTGATAATCGCCGCCGAGCCTCTTTGAGCGCCTTAATGAAGTGTTCCGTAGAGGGAGATTATTATATTTTTATTAAAAGAGCCTGAGAGTTGATGAGAAAATTTATATTGTACTATCTCTTCGAAAGGAGGCTTCGCTTTATAGGGAAGTGTTCTCCAAAAAGAGAAACAATTAAGGGCCGTTACGCGAACAAAGCGAGTAACAACAATAAAAACGGTGGGAACTCAATCTTGCCGACCGTTCCCGGAGTTAAACGACCGATGCCGATTCCCGAACATCCGTTACAAAATTTCAATACGAGTCATTAACATAAAAAGGAAACAATAACCGTTTAAAATTTCGATTCGGTATTGCCGTTTTTTTATTGGTGAAAAATCGCAATTTGCAAGAGTAGAACGTGCGAAATTTAAATTTGAATTTCCGCCGGCGGTCGGCAGCGTTCGGACCCCCGTAATTAGAGGCTAATGAGAGCAACTGTACGTCTTTCTATCCCGCTGTGACGCTCATTTTTCTGAGCATATTTTGTACCGTTCCTCTTTTATTACGTGACGACTGCTCGTCATAATGTTCGCGAGTTTTTATACTTGTGTAGCTATAAAAAAACTCATTAACTTTTTGATCGTAACCATGAGGGAGTGTACTAATATTTGTTTTTGTGTTACATATAACGATGTTATGTACGAACTTCTTCTTTGACTGTCGAGTACTTCATAATTTACTGGTGTGTTGACCTGAATATTTTTTCCATTACTGGGTTCTAACGATTGAGTGTAATAGTCACTTTGAACTTTGATTATTACGGCCGTCTTCAAAGCCTTGCCAATAAATAGTAAACAGTCTTGGATCTACTTTCTGCGGGCTCGTTGTGTTTGATCAGGTGAATTTATATAGGTACCCGAGCGCCCTACATTCTTTACACATTCTCAATTGCTTTTTTCCCTTGTCAATTTCCAGTATGTGTAGTGCCTACCTACATACGGACTTTGTGGTATGATTTTTTTCGTTTATTTTTCTCGAAATTCAAACCTACTTAGGTGCCAACTACGTTTACTCTGTTCAAGATAATTTAGTCTGACACTCACAGTAATCTCTAAGAAACGTAATTTGCTTGGCAGCGAAACACATTAACTACTATTTCTACACTGCCAGCTAGCACGGATACCTCGCGGGAATTTTTGACTAATTACACCTCTCGGCGTCTCCCGCTCCTGTGATCGTTCACTCGTTCATCCGTTCATTCAGAGGCGCTCTCCCCCAGTTTTTCGTCGACAAGAAACTTTTGCCAATTAAGAGGCTGGCAGAGCGGCGCAACTTCTCAGGGACTTTTGTTCGTCAACTAATTGTGACGTGTATATAAGACAAATTTTGGCTGCCTACACATTATCTCTTTTGCGTTTGTAACGTATTTCTGTATGTGTTGCTCAGTTTCTTATTAGGAAACGAAACTTTAGGTAACATAAAGTACACAGGCTTTCGCGGAACCCAGTTTTAGAAATAACATTGTGAGTTTCAACAGAGTGAATATGAGGGCACAACATTAGCATCAGTGCTGTGCGAAGCGACTTGTATGAGACTGTTTGAAATCTATTTAGTAGGTCCTGTTTAACAGGCTCGCTTGTGGAAAGAATGATAAGTTATCATTACACCTTCGACAGTCATGACAGGTACTCAGCGCACGAAAGTCTGACAACCAGTTTTACAAGGGGGTATCGTATTTTCCAGTACTAACTTGGTTGTGGAGGTTAGACATACAGTAGCTCTATAGTGTAAAATAGTGGTACTCATCTGTATCCGCTTAGATTGAAAGACGACCACAACATAGTTGAGAAAACGCTAGCCATTTAATGATGACTTTAACAATGGAACTAGGATACCAACAGTTTTGTAACAGACTTCTAACAGTTTTGTAACAATAGCCCTCTAAGTATATAACAAGACAATAGGGTAGATGACTTTAAAAATACTCATAGACAAGAAGAGTCCACGGTGAGTCTTATGTACACACGACGGCACATCAACCTATACAAAACCATTTTAACCCGATCTCTTTACAACGGTGTGCGATCCGAAGTAGAGAGATCAGGTTATAATAGTTTAGAACAGGTTGACCTGCCGTCGTGTGTACATCGTTATCTTTTACCTAGAGTCAGTTATTTCAATAGAACCATTCCACAATGTGACGTAGCTTTACAATGGATAAGTACCTACTTAAGTTTCGACCTCCGGGCTCCGAGGAAAGCAAATTAAACGTTGTTATATTTTATAATAACATCGGAGTCGAGAGAATATTGTTGTTTTTATTAAAAACGTTGAAAATGTCTTGTGATCAAATTTGTCAAACTGTAGTTGTACTTAAGTTGAGACTTGCTAAAGTGTCTGTCTTTGTGGAAATGTTGTTTATAGTACCCTTGCCTATGGCTAGTGGCTCCATTTACTTGGTCCGTTTTTTAACAAGTTTCATAAAACAAAAGACTTGTTCAAGATTATTGCCTGTCAAATTTAATATACACCTACCTAACAAAACCACTATTTAATAAAAAAAAATTAACGAATCTGTTAATTAAGAGACATGTCATCTTTATAATCTGGATCTCTTTCTAGGCAAGCATGCTCCATCGTAGGCCGCAACATTGCTTCACCTCAGGCGACTTGCGGCCAAACATCAGTTTATTCCTTACTGAAAAACAAACCTAACAAACCAAGATCTCATGTAAATAACTTTTCTCAACAACAAATATGATAAACTAGCTTTTGCCCGCGGCTTCACTCGCGTTAAATTCGGGGTAACACAGTTATCCCCCTTTCCTGATTTGCAGGTACCTGCTACCTGCAGTTTTTGCCCTTGCGCCTTATTGATTTGTAATAGCAACGCTAAGTTTTCCCTTTTGTTCCCTCTTTCTCCCTCACATCCCCCTTTTTTTTTAAAAAGCCTATGTCCGTTTCCTGGTTCCCAACTATCTCTGTACCAAAATTCATCAAAATCGGTTTAGCCATTAAAGCGTGAAGTGGTAACAAACAAACAAACTCACTTTCGCTTTTATAATATTAGTAAGGATTGCATAAACGTCTAAAAATAGATACCTAACTTGATTACTATTAAATTATTGAACTAAACGTCCCACGTACTAAACATCTGAGCTTAACTGAATAACCAGAAGCACCCACATTAAAAAAAACTCAAAAATTCTTAATTTGTATTGTGAAAAACTAAATATGAATTGCGTTAATTAGTAAAGTTTAGACAGCTGTCATAAATCACTGAGTAATGAAACAGCATCGCAAGAACACTGAAATTCAATTAATGTAATTTTAACTTTCGCTCCGAAGGGATTCCGTTCGTCTTCGTTTCTATGTTGTTCCTACTTGACATGTTACTTCCTGCTTTATTATTTGGGCCCGCAATGTGTTGCCTGAACATGCCTTTGAAATAATAATAATGTAGGTACTTCGCAAATGTATCTCAAGAAAACTGCAGTGAAGTTTGTTTAATGACGACACGGTTGGCGCAGTGGCTGAGCGATCGACTGCTACGCAGCGTGTCGCCGGTTTGATCCCCGCACGAAAAATATCTGTAGGCCATACGGATATTTGTTCTGTGCGGGGATATGTGTATGGCCTACAGACAGTTGTTCCGGGTCTGGCTGTTTGTGTATGTGAGTTTAAATGTTCTTAAACGCACCACAATACAAAAGGAATTACTAGTGCGGAGCAACTTTAAAAAAAATAGTAAAAGTTCTGCAAGATTTAACGAGGACAGCGATTTATGTTCTAAGTTCATCTTTGACATTCGCTCTTTTTTTTAATTAACTGTTACTAGTTAAATGTCGTTAGACCCTGTGCCGACCCTGTACCGAGCGATGCGATGGTCAGTTTAATATAATATTTTGAAAAAGAGATGACAAGACAGCATATGCAATAGGAAGAAAAAGTATTCATTGTAATCACACAGGACAAATAATAAAAAATGCACTAAAGGAAATCACATTAAAGTTCAAAAAGCAGACCAACCAAAAATAAACTAAAACTTAACTTATTATGGTCCCGTGTTGTAAAAGTTATAGGTCGCGAGACAAAAAAGCAAGGTGCTGCAACATTTAAAAAAAAATGATTACGCAACACTGGTATTCTGATGTTTTAAAAAGTGCCAGGAGATCTCAAAATCATACCGTCAAAGTAGCGTTAAATTAGGCGTTCGCCTCATGCTAATTATAATTCACAGACACAGCAAAATATTTGTAACACAATACAGTGTGCACTCTGAAAACCACAACCTAATTTACAGGTCATCTCCTGAACACCACAGAAATAACGTGGTGATCCATTTTCAGCCTCACCACAGCACATCAACCATACACAATCAGCGCATAACAACCGTTACCGTTTGTAAATTACAGATAAATTTACACGAATCTGCGGTCCACCTCACATATTTAAACCGGCCATCATCCTTACTAATATTATAAAAGCGAAAGTGTGTTTGTTTGTTACCTTTTCACGCTTTAATGGCTAAACCGATTTTCATGAATTTGGTACAGAGATAGTTGGGACCCTGGAGACGGACATGGACTATATTTTTATTTAAAAAAGTTGGATATGAGGGAGAACGAGGGAAGAAAAGGGAAAACTTAGCGTTGCTATTACAAATCAATAAGGCGCAAGAGGCAAAAACTAGCAGGTAGCAGGTACTGTGTTATACCGAATCTAACGCGAGCGAAGCCGCGGGCAAAAGCTAGTTACAGATAAATTAACACGAATCTGCGGTTCACCTCATATTTAAACCGCCCATCATCAATAATAAAAGCCAAACATAAAACATTGCCTATTTTAAAGCTTTTTGTATAAGTGCTCATTAAAAGGCGAAAATAAAATGGAGCTATTAAGCCGTATCGGTCGGACGACACGACAACACACGAACTGCTTTTCACTAATGATGTAGGATATGTGTATAATGATTACATGGATGTCACCGAATACGCTGGAAGCGGCACTTTGTAACGGTACCGAGAATAATTATTTTGAGAATAATTGGGGAAAACTCTGTATAAATTCTCTTACAATTTTCACTATTTTGCTGTTTGTGCGAGTTTTGCATGAATAGTGAAAATTGTTTCTAAGAGAGGCTAAAAATAGCACTTAAGGTACTTTTCATAATAATTAATTCACAAAAAAAATCAAAAGAAAGCCGAGAAAGATAAGCAAATGAAGTATATTGACTTGGCTCGCGAGGTTGTCGACATGCGGATGTGGACTCAGCGATCATTGTGCCGATAGTCGTATCTGCCAATGGCTTAATTGCCAAGAGCCTCGACCAACACCTGAGGAGGCTCTCGTTAGGCAGCTGGATCAAGGGCTTGATACAGAAAGCGGTACTCCTGGACACGGCTCGCATTGTTAGGAGGTTCCTTTCTCTGGAGCCCTGACCACCGGTAGCTTGGACCCTGTTCCCGATACCGATGGGCTACTATTTTTATATTTTTAAATGTTTTTTTTGTTTTTAAGAAATATTTAAAAATTTAATTATATGTAAATAAAAGAATAAATGAACGAAAAAAATTCACAAAAAAGTGGAATTAAAAAATTTAATTAACAACTAATGAGCTTTATCACCTATCTATATATATGGGCTATATCTTTGTAATTTTTGGTCTAATTTACAAATAAAAAAAAGTGTCCCTTATTTTTGAATTACCTAAAAGATGGACTAATAAATATTTTTGGAAACTACCCTATTCACACCTTACACAAAACTTACCAAACACAGACACCAAAATAAAAAATCTATCAATCTCCCGTGACATATCGGACAATGCAAAACTAGAAACCGGCCACGGAACATCAATTTTGTCCAATTTCCGTGTCGTTCCATCCAGATGCAGTATATCTATTGTGCGATGGTCACCACCGCTAATCCATTAGCAATACGACTTTTACACAATGGCCCACTGATGCCGGCGAAACCCGAAAACGTGCTTTGTTAGTGCATCAGTAATATCAACTGTAGTGTAGACCCATTGTCGGGGGATCAGCGATCAGAAAGATAAAGGGGGTGTAATTATCTAATTATACATGCGTACATTAACTCATGCCTTTTTTCCATGACAGAAACCATAGAACGCTACCTGCTACGACCCTGGCGCAATCCTTTTGCCTCGTCCACTTTCATTTGTCTGGTCACACACGCACACTGGTAGCCATCCAAGGCATCCCTCCATCTTTTTATTTATAAGCTTATCGAATGCTACGTATTTCTTCAATTCATCCTTCTTCAACCATCCAAGTCTGAAAGGTTTTAAAGGTCTTGCAAACTTGTTAGCAGTTGGTACATGACAAAGGAATCCCCACGTTTGGCCACCAGATCAGCAGTTGGCACCTGGTCTAGCTGTTTGTTGTCGTTGATGATGTGAGGTGAAATCTTTATTTGTACCCATGATACAGGCGAAATGCAAGAGATCAGAAGCAGCGCTTAAAAAAGTTTGTCGTGAACACAAAAATTTCTTTAATCTCTTCTCATTAGTAAGAAATTAAAATATAGCTAATGTTGCTTTGAACGTTTTATTATCGCCACAGTGTGACGCTGGGTATTCAAAAACGACTAATTAAATTTAAGATAAAACGTTTTTTGTGGCGTCGAAATTAATTAAGGTTTCATCATTTAGGCTTTAAGTTTTTGGCTTCCATTTGTATTACTTACATCTGATTAATACTTAGAAACTAATGTTAAATTAATTTTTGTGGAGGAGTTCGTGGCTAAATAATAGCAGCCGCTCAGTTCGATCTTTAGGTTAAGCCGCGCTTGCCTAGATTGGTCTGTGGATGGGTGACCACCCGTTACATACCGAGTTTCCTCCGTGCCTCGGATAGCACGTTAAGCTGTTGGTCCCGGCTATCATTTGTGATCTTTGACAGTCATTACAGTAGTCAGTGTCCCGAAAGTCTGACAACCAGTCTTACCAAGGGGTATCGTATTACCCAGTATTAACTGGGTTTTGGAGGTCAGATAGGCAGTCGCTCCAAGTAAAATACTGGTATTCAGCTGCATCCGGTAAGCCTGGAAGAACCCCAATATAGTTGGGAAAAGGCTAGGCAGATGATGATGTTAAATTAATTTGTAATTGGGATTTATATATTTTTTCCATGTTTAATTTTATGGTTTTCTCTGGAGTATCTTCCCAGATGAGCCCGCCAGGGTCACCGCCTGCCGGGGTTGCAGGTTGTTCGAAAGAGATACCGCGGCCCTGGAAAATAAAGGGAAATAGAAGGAACATGGGTAGGTTATAGTCAGTACAAGTTTCTACACCTAATAGTTCACCTTTCTTGATATGCTCAGCCAATATTATGCTTATAACTAAGTACAATGAACAGTATTAATAAGCCTAAAATTCAGATAAATTAATTAATCTTGCCAAAGGGCATCATATTACCCAGCGGCGTTGTGGAGGTCAGATAGATTATTTAGAATTATAGAAAACTGGAAGCCCGACCTAAATGTATTTAAGAAAACGCTAGAAAGACGATGCCTTAAGTTAAAACATTACCTGAATTTTCAAATCTAAACTTTTAACAAACAAACAAATGCTATCAAAACAATCGTTTTAAAAATCATTAGCATATAAGAAACTCGGCGTACTTAAACATACTCCACGATCTTGTGAACGCTCCGGCTCTAAACAAGTCGAACGTATTAGACGGCATATCGGGTTCCTTGCACCTCATTACTGAATACATATTGCATATGGAGAGAAAAACTTAGTTTAGCGTTGAAGATTGTGCTTTATTTATCGGTAGTTAGGATAGATTTTCTTTTGTTTTTGGTACTTTTACTACACAAGTGTACAGTCAAGAATACTTATATGTGTTCATTTAGCAACGTTTAAAAGTGGTTACTTGTGGAATAATGATTGCGGGTACTGTACCAAAACACATTATTCGTCATAAAGTTAACCCTTTGAAAGTCTTAAGTTCCTACCAGGGGGGAACTTAAGGAAAGTAAGTATTCAAAGAAAAAAAATGGACAGTCAATGAGATAATTACGAAAAGATGTCCGGGAGGTATTTAAAATAAAGTTATAACATTAAAAATATGGATTTTATTTATATCTCCTAAAAAAAACGGCCGAGCAAGCGCCTTACGATTTCGCGGTATATCTTTACCCATTTTTATAACTGCCAAGCTCTAAGAAGAACACCCAAACAAGCGGATTCTATCATATTTAAACATAACAAAAATAAAAAAAAAACAAAACACAACACCAAACATTCAAAGCTCAACGTAAACATCAAAACAAGAATGGAATAACAAAAATCGTAAACCGCTTTTTAAAATGACGCAGCCAAACAGAAATGCAACCGAGTCGTCTCAAGACGGTGGAGAAAAAAATACTCTTCGGGGCAAAAAGTTCATATACTTCCAAGACACAGTAATCAGCACAAAATATAGTCGGTCTCACGTACGAATCAGCGCGGGGGAACGCGAAATAAAGTTTTGATGTAAAAAGTTCTTTTTATTTGCCATGTTGAGAACAAACTTGGGTGGTGTTCTGTATGTGCTATGTGTATGAAAAGTGTAATGATTTCCTTAACATAATTTTCGTGGATTTCGTGAGCGTTTTCTCTAAATTTTAAATGGTGGGTTTAGATGTTTGTTTTGTTTGTTGCAGCTTTTGTTGATGTGTTTTCTTTTGGCGTTACGGTAATGCATATATTTTGACTGCAAATTTAATAGTGCGATTGCATCTAAACAAAATAATAGGCTTTTTGCTAAAATAATAAACTAAATATCAATTTATAACACCAATAACTAAAACCCAAAGGCATAAGAACGATAAAACCTATACCTCCAATACTCCACACCCGACAAAAGACCAAAATTTTTATTAAAATAAAAAAAACGTTTTTACCCATAAATTAGAATTTTACGTCGCCGTCGAATATCAGAACCCTCATTCGGCCATAAAACATCGATACGCTAATAGAATCTCCCGGTATTTAGGACCCGTCCGCGGGCTGCGATGGAAACTTTTACCGGGCCGGCACGGGCGGGTTACCTCGCGTTCGGAGGCGCGCGCTGAATACAAACGAGCGAATCTTAACCCTCAATCTGCCGGATGCATGCGAGTGGCGATAAACGCCTCACGTGAACATTGATTTTTTAAATAAAATTTTAAAGGTCGTTCTTTTGTTGAGCTTGTTTAAAAAGGTGGGTAATTATTTCTTTCTCTTGTATGTATTTTGACAAAAAGCCTGCTGAGATGGCCTATCATCACGGTACTAGTTTATTAATAATTAAAGCACAATATTTGAATAATCAATAGTTTACATCATCTTAAAAAGTTCTGTTAAATATAAAAGATAAAACCACTATTTCCGAAATTTCCTGAAAAAAAGACAACCTCATTGCTTTATAACATAAATTCCTACAAACACCATGTGCCCAAAACGAAAAAAAGAACCAAAATAATTAACCACTCGAACACTTAACCTCAGATAGGAAGTCGGAGTACTCTCCAAAGCATTGTTCTTTAAAAGAGGGACGTTAGAGGGAGTCGTGAGAGGAATGCCGACACGTCGCCGACACATGTCAGCTCTCGATCCGATCTCGATTTGCGCGAAGACTTAATAAAATGACACTCTTAAAACTTTGACGGTTGGGAGGCATAAAATATATAGGACAGCGGGTTAAAAAATGGCAAAAGTCATTTAAAAAAATAAAGATGTTGATTTACTTTGTTAAGATATAAGTAAACGTATGCTATATGCCATTTAGTTACGGTGTACAAAGATGTTTGGCTAAAAGCATAAGGTTGGTACTTAATAAACATAAAATTCTAAAATAAAGGATCACAAAAAAAAATATAATAAAAGAAGTTACGATAATAAATATGATGATTCATTGATTGAAGCCTTTGAGGTTCCTCAGATTTTTTGAGGTTTATTCTAAATTGAACGATCAAAATGGTATGGTTGCACTATACGTAAAAGAGATTGGATTAATTTCAAGGTAAAAAAAAAAGTATTTATCACCAAAAATTCCGGATACATCAAAAATTCAAAACATCAGACATGATTCCATTAACAAAAAACTAACTAGTTATCAAGTAATCTAAATTAGTGGAGAGAAATTTATTTTAATTTTAGTCATTAAGTAGCAACACCGCTAAAGTCTATGACTCAGCCCTCATTTGAACCTTTAACATGTGCTACCGAGTCTGTCTTGTGATCCCCCAGATCTTTGTTACCCGAACATTCAGTCTTAGGATTTTTTTTCAACTTTATTGAGAATTCATCGGAATCCCGTGTTAACTCCTTTATATATTTGTCATTGTTTTCTTTCCTTTTTTTGCGTCAGGGAAAATGATAAAAGTTTATTCTGTCTCACAACTTGTTCAATGCATTCAATTATTTCAAACCTTCGTGCGCGTAGCGATCAACGACGTAGATGTATCGTAGCACTTTCGTAGCGTGCTACGAAATTACGTAGACCGTTGTCTTCCAGTAAATAAATTTCTAATGTACTTGTTGGCGGTGCATTATTAAAGATAAACTGAGTAGTTAAACATTATGTGAGGGTTCATTATGTATTGAAGTTAGTTTTCTGTAACCTTTTGTTTATGCTGACTTACAAGCTAGTTTTAAGATATAATTTACTGACGTTTAAACTATCTCGTTACTACATTTTAATACAGTCTCATTCCCTATTGCAATTAAATTAGAATGAAAAGCAGTTCCAAATTACCAGTTAAAATGTACCGGTACAGCAAAATTAAATGAAACCATTCACTACTCTATAACGTTAAATGTAAGCCGACGAGTGCATTCTGAACATAATACCGTTCTGCCTAATTCTACAGCACACTATACAATATAATTTCAATAAAACGTATTCAAAACGAATCAGTATTGAACGGGAACAGTTTGGTGTCCGTTTGAAGTGCATTCGAAATTGAGTGAGCTAAATTTACATGAACGCTGTATGGAGTGAATGAACGACTTTTTGACCGACTCAGCGAGCGGTGCGGTTAGGAACGGTATTGTTAATTTTAATTGGGAAACGAAATTGATTTAGAATTTTGGAGTCTGTTATGAAATTCGTGAAGCTCACATGTTATATAATATAATATTGAATTCTCAAAATGCTTTGGACTTAGGATTTAAATTATAACCTTACAGTGTTTAAGGTAAAGACAACAAAAATGACAAAAATATAAATACAATAAATATAAATACAATAAATATAAATATTCCCTTTATTTATTTGTAAATTATTTTTTAAATATTTAATAAAAAAATGACAATAACATTTAAAAATATAAAAAATGTAGTGTATGTATAAAATATGTAGTAAATGTAATGTAGGCAGCAGTGTATTTTTATTATAATATTTTATCCCATGGTAAAATATTAGTTATTGAATAGAAACATTTTAAATAAAATAGTCAGATTCTTAAACATTTTTCAGATTAAGTATTAAAATGGTGAAAAGTGGGATGATCTTAAATGGTAACTCTTACTTACCGTTTAAGAAACTTGAAAAAACCCACTACTGGGCCCACAACATCGTGCATTAGAAGCGAGGCGAAATGATTATATATGTATTGATGGCCCAGAAGGTAGCCTTTGGGCCATCAATACAACTTTAATAATTTTAATAAATAATTTTAAATTAGATTTTAACAACGTACTCAACAAAAGAACCAATAAAAACACTATAAACTTACCAAGAAAAAAAAACTCAAATGTTAACCAGAACGCATAGCTTAAAATGTTTTAAAACATGTTTATGTAAAGAAAACAGCAGTCGTGTTAGTGTTTAAACAAGTTTGTTCGCGCGATGACGGCTATAACATATTTCAAACAATTTCAAAGTGTAATGTGCGAAAAATAAGGTGCTCATATCGTCTGTGCCGGTTCAAGCCACCCCGGACACGGATATAGAGATACTGGATGACAACTTATATTGTATGTCGTTTTCATTTGATCATAGTGTAAGATTTACGAAGGAAATAAGATACGCTAAGTGTCAGGACAAAGGAGAAAAACTCTATGAAAAAATAAATTTCTTTTTTTTTAATGTGAATAGATGAGGACAATGTATATAAAAAAATATTTATAATTAAAAGAACTAGTTTTTTTTTTTTATATATTTCTATTTTCTGACTGATCGCCAATCCGCTTGAGCAGGCATGATGATCAGTGATCATGTTTAAGTACTCTATATTAAAAGATGCCTTGATCCTGCGTTGGGACCATAATATACTGGATTTCTGTAATCACTATTGATTTAAGTTTTGATTAGGTTGAGAATAAATATTTATTTTTTTATAATCGGGATACTTTTCAGCGTTTTTGACTGAACAAAGAATTTATGTTAAAAAAAACATGTAAAGATGCTTTCTACAAACGAGAAGGTCAATCATTAGAATATTTTTTATTTTCTTTTCTGTTATTCAATTACCGTAACTGTGCAATTTGCCTGAACCTTCAGTTTACCTTTTCATGTTCCAGCTATGCATAATTTCATGCACCATATTCCACGAATTTTCTCTGTTCACCGTTCTATACAAAATTTCGAATAAAATTCATCCACCGTATCTAGGTTATCTGAATCTACGTCCATCTGAGCTCCCCTCGTCTCTATGAAGGCTAGATACAAGCTGATCCGTTTTGTTTCCTCAATGTACACTCCTGTACCCCCTCTCCCCTCCTCCCCTTCAGGCACAACTCCCCCTCTCCTTCCTTGGGTATCGAGCTCACAGAAAACTTTGGTAAAATATCCTTTATTTATATACGATATAATATCGGAAAGTTTATCGCGAACTTTTGACTAGGTTTTTAATTTTTAATACTTCTGATCGAATTTCGGTTCGGGAGTTTTGATTTTCTTGCAACTTTTGTGAACGAGTATTTAATTTTGGTGCTAGCGATAAAAAAGGGATACTTTGAAAAGTCGAGTCATGCTGACTTGCTTGTTCAATTTCGTGGCATTTAGCGTTAAGGCATTTATTTAAATGATGACAACACGTCGTTTAAATATTAATAAAGCAATACCACCTCTGAATAATTAATTAAGACTTCCTTTCAACTAATAAAATAAATACTTACCAAAGACTATGATATATTTATAAGAGGCCGAATATAGTTGCTATCAAGAACAATGCCATGACTCACTACAAACTAATATTTAGTCAACAAGAAAGACCATTCCAGTAGCACTATTTAAATCTACACTCAGCAAAGCACTCGTTAAAGCAACGCTACTATTAAGCGCGTACATTGCAAGAACTAATTTAGTTATAAATGAGATCTCACTGGCATTCTCCACAGAATAGATAGATTCAGAAAGCCAGCTTCGTTTATTATGGGGCACGCACACATGGGCATTTGTCTACGTAAGTAAGTGTGAGTGCATTATTAATTTGCATAGCTTTTTCGACCTGTGTTGAGGTGGGCTTCTCGTCTAATCCTATGAATTTTAAGACCAGTGTCTTATTTAAAGGGAAAATAAAACTTAAGGAGACTGCCTATCTGACATCGGGAACCCATTCCTTGCTAACAAGCTACTATTCTTGCTACCCTTTTTTTTTTTTTTTTTTCGGGTGGGCGGAGCGGGGGGGCATGTCAGAATTGTACTGACTAAAACCCACCCATGTTCCTTCTATTGCCCTTTACGTTCCGAGGCCGCGGTATCTCTTTCGAACAACCCGCAACCCCGGCAGGCGGAGGCTCTGGCAAGCCCCTCTGCTTTGCTGACTCTCTTTGAGGCGCGCGTGAAACACGAACGCGCCGTCGACACGGCCTGTCGTCAATCGACGGACGGACGGTGAGCTACCCATTGCTCACCGCCCACAGGCCCGCATCTACGGTGGCCGGGAGTCGTCTCGCGGCGCCCGGCGCCCGGGGCGTCTCCCGCGGCGGCTGGGTTGGGCAGATGTTCTCTCCCTCAAACGCCCGGCCACCTCCTTTGCTAGCATTACTGCTTCGCAGAAGGTGGTGACCGCTTCCCATTCACTCTCGCTCCGGACCATGGCCTGAACCAGGGCCGGACGCGAGAGATCGCCGCCGCCGATCGCCTCTACGAGGGCACGGCGGTGCTCCGCCCACGCTGGGCAGATCGCCACTGTGTGCTCCACCGTGTCCTCAGGGCGATCGTCACAATGGTGACACCCGGGCGCTTCCTCCCGCCCGATGATGTGCAGGAACCTCCCGAAACTTCCGTGTCCGGTGAGGACCTGCGTCAGGCGGTAGGTGAGGACGCCATGACGCCTCTCCAGCCACTCCTCAAAGAGGGGACTTACCGCCACTATTGTGGCGTGCCCTATTCTTGCTACCCTTTAGTTAGACTTTTTGTCGGATTTTCGGTATTCTTTTGACAAAAATCTGTAAATCTAAGACTCGAAGGTTAACTCGCAAAATCGCAGTATGATCACAGAAACCTAGAAAACTGTTCCAGTAGTATTATTTTGCCACGAACTCAACGAGAACTATTGAATAGAATTAGTTTTAGATCGTCATACGTACTAATCTACGTGTGCGTGTGCCTTTCCTCGCTCGTTGTTCAGAGCTGGCATTCCGTACAGCTATCTATTCTTTGTCAGAAGCACCTCCAACGCGCGTCGGTGCGAGCCCACAAAGCGTCGCGATATGCCTCAAACAAACTCATTACTGTTCTCACGTAATTATAATAGTATGCTCGTATGCTCTTAGATTTGTTAAGTTGTTCCAGAAGTTTCAGAGCGTATGCGTATTGTTAATGATATTCTAATATGTTTCGTTTCTTTTATGGTTGGTTTTTATTACATATCAAACAAGGCGTCAGCTATTAGCTAGTTTTTCTTTTTAATTTCACACATTGTTGGTTACTATTACTTGAATGCTTCAGATGACTGCCTTGTTGGTGTAGTGGTCACGATCGCAATCGCTTAATATGAGGTCCTGGGTCCAATCCACTGGTTGGGAAAAGTATTGTTGAGTTTTCCATCAGTTATATATCAGTAGCAACAAGACTTTTTTGCGGATGGGAAACTTTTTTGGGGGAGTGTCAGACTTTAACTGACTAAAACTCACCCATATTCCTGGTTTTGCCCTTTGTGTCCCGGGGACGCAATAACTCTTTTAAACAACCCACAACCCCGGCAGAGATGTTAATAACTTGAACTTGATAATCTATCTGTCTGTACCTTTGCAAAATCATGCGCACATTTACGTAGGAAAAGTTTTTACCTTGGAGAATATAAATCTCTTATGATATCATCAAGCCGAGAACAAGGCTAGTCATTGGGGTAGACCTTTCACCAACTGTAGAAACATATTTCGTGGAAAAGATACCTATATGAAGCTCATATTACGTATTTACAACGCCAAAATACCTAAAATCAATCGGATCCCTACAACATGTTCTTCCCAATCATAAAAATAATATCGCCCCCTCCTGTATTACCCTGCTACCCTAGTACTCGGCTTGTCAAACACCTAATTCGTATGACACATCACCCGGGGGTTTCGGTGAGATTTTACGATCCCCACAAATTGAACTTGTTCAGGTATGACTGATTAATATTTGTGTCGAGGGACCAGGGTACGATGGCCGTGAGATTTGTAAATTTGGATTAGTAGGTAAGCATTATGAGCGGATATTATCTTTTAAAGCGTTATTATAGTGATTAACTAATATCGACAGCCTGGAATCTCAGTAATTTCTTAGTAGCTGTCATGGATTTTTTTTTTTATTTTGACGACACGGTGGGCGCAGTGGCTGAACGATAGACTGCTGCGCTGCGTGTCGCGGGTTCGATTCCCGCAAGGAACAAATATTTGTATGGCCTACAGATAGTTGTTCCGGGTCTGGCTGTTTGTGTATGTGAGTTTAAATGTTTGTAAACGCACCCACGATACAGGAGAAATTCTAGTGTGGGGCAACGTTAAATATATATATATATATATGCCCGGTTGATGGCAATAGGCTTGTCCCCTATTGTATAAGGCTTTAACATAACGGGAAACTCGACTAGAGAAATTTAGAGATTTATTAGGTACACTCTGCTGTTCTACTCAGGTTTTGTAGGCATTAAATGTTATTTGAAAAGAGACTTTGTCTAAGCAAGCCTTTACTAAAACCTAAGACAAGATTAGCTCGTTGAAACTCAACCCGCAACTACTCACTACCCCATTCCAAGTTCTATTTTTACCCTGAAAACTTCCACTCATACATTGAACGTGTAAAATAGTAGCATGAAAGTGTTGCCAGTTCATTTAATTCGGAGTAATGTGCCGCCATGTTTATCGGCCTCGTATTAACCGGTGATAAGTATCCGTGAAAAGTTTTCGGTGTGACCTTTCGGGTAAAATTTATTGGTAACTGTATACATACTTTGTAGTACTTGTTTATTGAGAACGAACGTATTTTTAAATCAACACATGATGATGTGTTGAATTAAAAATACGTTCGTTCGTTTGTACGGCAAAAAATAGCCTTTGTCCGTCTCTAGGGTCCTAACTATCTCTGTACCAAAATTCACCGAAATCGGCATAGCCATTTAGTCGTGAAGACGTAACAAACAAACTCACTTTCACTTTTATAATATTAGTAAGAAAGTTAGGATAGTAAGGATATAAATCTGAAGTCGCACACCCATCTTGAACAAGGGTGGTGATTAGTGTTCGTGCCTTCTCTTCATGAGACTCATCTCATGCAGCATGAGACGAAGAGTTAAGTAGCAATAACCGACTATAAACGCTAAAATCTTAAACCAAACTCACGTATCATATCAGCAACATATATCTCAATAAAAATCCCATTAACAGTTCATAATTGGAATCGACAAACTGTAAACAAGGCCAAACCCTTGGAGTGTATCTCCCGATTACGTTATTAAACCACGTCTCCATACCAAGACTTCAAAGCGCGACCTCACGAACACGTTGCTTGGCTCACATCTCTAAATAAAATAGTCGGCAACATTATTCGCTCTAACGATGTAGAAGATAAATTTCGGGGATCCCTTTACAGTTTACGAGGTATAACGTGAAAGAGTGAGTGTGTGGTTACCTTAGAATATACGAGTGGGTGAGGGTAGGAGCGCAGTGGGAGAATGAACGCCGCGACGGCGGCGGCGGTTGGATGGGATAGTTTTTTATGTCCCTCACGTGGATTAAAAGAGATATAAGTTTAAGTACTGTTTGATAGATGTCGTGGGAACATTATATACGAAAAGTTGGCAGAGTTTTAGATTGTTTTGATTTGACTTTAATTGAGTCATGATCGATGCAATTGATTTATTCTAAAGCAACGAAAACCATTTAGTTGTTCGGTAACATTGTGAATGAATTAGATTGAAGCAGTGATAGCCTAGTTGTGTGAAAGTAGGACTCCCAAGTCATACGTCTCGAGTTCGAACCCAAGGCACACTAAATCCTGCCGGGCTTGCGGCTTGATCGAAATAGATACAGCGGCCCCGGATCATAAAGGGCAAAAGAAGAAACATGGGTGGGATTTAGTCCATAATAGTCTGCACTCCCCCCCGCTCCGCCCAGGGCGGGGAAAGTTATTTGGTAATTTCTTATCCGTTAACCTGATTACCTGTTTTTTGATCAAAATCCACATGTTCTTGAAAATAAAACACATTGTCATTAGAAAAGCAAAGCAAATATTACAACTCTTTCTGCAGATCAAATCCAGGTCGTTTCCTGCCCTCTGTGCGCATCTTAACGTATGCATAGAGGAGCGAGTTTCCTTAGGGACATGAGACAGCCACGTAATGTAATAACTTCACTGAATATTGACGAATGATTTTTTTCACCAGTAGAAAAGGTACACTCGAAATGTGATATTTTACCGTATCGTAAGCTTCGGTTTTATTTCATTGAAATAAATATTGGTGTCTTGTTTCCATGGATTTGTATGGTTTCATCAAACTGTGGTTTTAACCATAACTGTAACTTTCGACTTTACTAAATCGTTTATATTATATATCTGTGGAGGCTTGTTTTTTTACCAACTTTATAATTCACTGTTTATAAAAATAAAGTAAAAAACTCATGTTTTTTCAACAAAATGGCAGCCAGATACATCCCCATTTCATTGCACCCACAACCCACCTTTTAACCAGAACTCAGAACAGTAATATTTCCTGCAATACCAACCACTAAAGCGGCGTACACACGGCAGGCATATGATTAAAACTTTAACTTTCATACACTTTTAATGTCCACACAAAACATTTATGAGTCACTTAACGAGTAATGGCTTGACATAAACCGTTGTCCGGTAATTATTGTCGATGTAGTCATGTGGTGGACGGACGGGAACGTGGATTTAGTTATGAATATATTAAATACAATATTTTGTTAGTATTTGACGTCAGAGAGGTTTATTAACGTGGTGTTAAGGTATCCCAAACTCACACCTATAAAGTTACTAGCTTTTGCCCGCGGCTTCGCTCGCGTTAAATTTGGGGTAACGCAGTTTCCCTTTCCTGATTTACAGGTACCTGCTTCCTGTTGTGTTTGCCCTTGCGCCTTATTTATTGTAATAGCAATGCTAAGTTTTCCCTTTTCTTCCCTCTTTCGCCCTGATATCAATCTTTTAAAAAAAAAGTGGGTCCCAACTATCTCTGTACCACAATTCATCAAAATCTGTTTAGCCGTTTAGGCGTAAAGACGTAACAAACAAATAAACAAACTCACTTTCGCTTTTATAATATTAAGTAAGGATTCTGACGTTCTAACTTTACTCAATATGTGGGGAAGTATATTAAAGAACATTCATATGTAACTAACGCTTTCTAATGATAATATTAAAGGAATTATGTGATGAGTGATGGTTTCCCACGCCATCCATGTCTATTCAAAAAAAAAGGAGTAAAGAAAAAAAAAATACACAAATGATCAAAGACAATAAGGGCTAACACTATCCCAAATAAAAATGCTGTTTCAACTTTTTTTTCTGCTTCCTATAGACACGTTACCTATTAAGGGTCGCTACATCCGTAAAAAAGGTAACGCATCGAGGGTTCCGTACAAACTTTCAACTTAAACGGCAGTATCTATTGACTGCGTAGACTTGAAGGGTTGTCTCTTCACGTCTCCAAGGGAGCACAGTTTTTTTTTTTTAATAAAACGTTGCCCCACACTAGGAATTTCTCCTGTATCGTGGGTGCGTTTACAAACATTTAAATTCACATTCACAAACATCGAGACCCGGAACAACTAACTGTAGGAAATACAAATATTTGTTCCGTGCGGGAATCGAACCCGCGACACGCAGCGCAGTAGTCGATCGCTCAGCCACTGCGCCAACCGTGTCGTCAAAATTTAAGTATGTGGTATATTAATTTCAACTCGATACCTCCAAGCGTTCTCGAGATAAAGGGTCTTGGAAGACAGGCGGATAACAGTGATCCAATAAGCGTTCCGTTTTTTCCTTTGAGGTACGGAACGCTAAAAATGTAAATTTTGTCAGTATCTATGATACACAAAACACAAATTAATTATTCTGCGTAAAATAAGCAATCAACCAAGTCAAAAATTCTAGATACAATCGGAATTACTTAAGCCCTTGCCACTTCAAAGCATTCTAATTAAGTACAGACAGTGATTTTCAAAGTACAGCGCTCCATTACCTAGGTCCTAATCAGTTAGTCTGGTACTATTTCTAGGACACATTTACGAGTCACTTAACGCCTAATGGCTGGACATAAAAACTGGTGTCCGCTAATCAACGGGTGACGTCACACGACCAGGTCCGCACGCCACCGTCGGACATCATACTTTAATTAGTTTCACTATACGGCTTTAGGTTTAACGATTGTAGAAATACGTTTGGAATTATTTATTACTAGTCGATGGTAAAAGCCACGAAATATGTATATGAGAAAACGATTTTGGTATGTCTTCAAAACTAAATAAAGTATGCAGTAACTACTATATTTGTCCTGTCAAGGCAGATTAAATTAAAATGAAAGAAAGAAAACAGGTTTATTTTTGTACTTGCCACAAGTACACACAACATAAAAAAAAACTTAAATCTAAACACTGCAAAGAAAAAATTAAAAGCAAAACTAAGTTAAAAAGCAAAATATTGTGTTGAATACCAGTATTATACATGGAGCGAGTTTATATATATAAATACACTATGTTATTCTTTCACAGAATATTCTTTACATGCTAAATACGCCTACCTATAATTATTGGTTCTCCTTTTTTACATGTTGTATATACTGATATACAAAGTGTAAAAAAGGACATTTAATATAGATATCTGCTATTAATTTATATTATTTGTTTATTTATACACTGAAGTACTGACTTCACGGTATATATAAACAAATAATATAAATACAGCAGCTATATAATATCCTAGTAACATTTCTGTAATAAAAGCCACATAAACATTTTACACAATTATATTTACGTTTGGGTCATTCACTATTAACAAAACACCAAAAACAACATTTCTAAGTAATTACTTAAAAGCATAAACACACTACACCGTATTATTTTCACGAATACGTTGCACTTAACAATAAAAATTAAAAGTACCTGTGGACCTATAAATTTATCATTAAATTGAGTGACAGGTCTACTCATAACGTACTTTTGAGTTTACATGGACATGGCACGCCAACTAAAAGTTAATTAAACGGACGCACCCGGGGTAGCCCGCGACATTAAAACAAAATGTTCTTTTTTTAAAAAAAAAACGTGTCATTTTTACGTTTAATTTTATTTACATGTAATTTGCGATTGTTAAAGTTATTATTTATTATCCGTTTATTCATTTCTATACATACTTTTTATATTTTTACATATTCTTATAAAAAAAAAACAACATAAAAACATTTAATTGAAAAATCGAATTGGCGAGCTATTCTAACGCATCCTAACATACACTGACAATAACACGGACCTGCCACGCCAACAAAAAGTTTATTAAAACTAAATATTCGAGTGGTTTCTAATGTAATGTATGTGATACGGGCCACAGGGGCCGCGTCAGCTGTCCCGTTAGTATTAAAACGCCAATTACTATAATTGCCGCCAATGCACGCGCACTTTGTGGCCTAGCCGTCCAGCACGTTATGGCGCGATTTCTATTGTATATGTTAATGTTTTATTTTAACGTTTTGTTTGTGTCCATTGAATGTTTAAACCTAAATGGTAATATTATTTATTATATATTTATTATTAGACCAGTTCTAATAATCACGAAAAAACTGTTTGATATAGCTCTGGTTAAATAATTGTTTGTCCACATACGGGTGTTAATCCCGAACAAAACCCGGCTACTTTATTTGTTTGTTTTTGAACAAGGAAGATGTTGATAATTATGTTTATGCTCCGGGTCAGCCCAAGGTATTCTGAAAATTATTTAATGTTAGACAACCATCAATGTTTTTCCTTCTATACGATAAATGAATAGGAGGAGCTCGTGGCTAAATAATAGCAGCCGCTCGGGTCGATCTTTAGGTTAAACCGCGCTTGCCTAGGTTGGTCTGCGGATGGGTGAGCACCCGTTACATACCGAGTTTCCTCCGTGCCTCGGAAAGCACGTTAAGCCGTTGGTCCCGGCTGTCATTTGTAGATCTTTGACAGTCGTTACAGGTAGTCAGTGTCCCGAAAGTCTGACAACCAGTCTTACCAAGGGATATCGCATTACCCAGTGCCAACTGGGTTGTGGAGGTCAGATAGGCAGTCGCTCCATGTAAAAAACTGATATTCAGCTCAATCCGGTTAGACTGAAAGCCGACCCCAACATAGTTGGGAAAAGGCTAGGCAGATGATGACAATAATGAATAGCTAAAAATATCCATATCAAAATAATAATTACGTTATTAAATAATTCCGTCTCAAAGGACCAAATTGTAATTTAATGTTCTTTAAAAAAAGCAATAAGCGGACTTGTTTTAATTAAAACTAGGCCCAGCACATACAAGGCTAGTGATACACACGCAAGGTTTAATACGGCCAAAGGGGGACAGGACAAACACAATTTAATGACTGCTGGAACCGATCACCCCTCACGTTATTTTTTCACCCATAAGAGTGTTTATTCGTTTTTTTTCGTCGTATTTTCGCAATAAATCAGGAAGTGTGTGTTTGGGAATGTTATGAGGGTAATAATCTCATATAATGGAGATGGTGGATTTATTATAAATAATTCCCTTCTTAGCATTTTTTCTGGATAATGCTTGGATCGACAAGTAAAGAGATTGATTATGACTTTTCCGTGAGGTTTATGAAACATGGCTGTAGTGAGTTTTATTACTATTAATAGAATAAACATAAACTCACGCCATTTTTCCTTGGAGATAGGTAAACAAAACAGGACACAGCCTGCTAAGGTCCTGTTAAGGTTACATTCTTCTTTTGCTTCATCCATTCCACAACCATATATCTGGTCATAAATAACTCAAAATGATTTCAATGAGCCTGGTCTGATTGAAAAAAATGCTATGATTATAAGTTAACTCGCACTTTAGAATGTCAAAAAGGCTAAAGCTACAGTTTTAAGTCACATCGCATAACCCTTTGAAATGGTCAAAGGATAGATTCCTGTGAGAAGAATAGCCACATTTATGAATCAAAATAATTTACAAAATCTTGGTTCCGCTCTTTCAGAAACTCGTAGACCAGTGTGAGTTCATTTTCATAGTTTAAAACTCTACAGGTATATGTCATGAGAACGATGTAGATGGGAGCGCCCAGAGTAAAAAAATACGATCTTTCTGAAGAGTATCACATCAAGCCACACTTCAACTGAAGAACATTCTAGTAAGTCAGCCACAATTTCACCTCCTTTATACATTGAACATATTACTTCACACTCAATTCCTAATGAAGACACCTCCTTAATTAAGTGACAAGCTTAACAAGATCACGTCGGTATAAACACGCTCAACAAACCAATTCCACCTTAACCTCTGTAGTTAGTTAATTTTGTGCAACGAAGGGAAAATAAAAAGTAATTATAAGTTGGTCATCTCCGGCGATATTATCTCTGTTCCCTGGGGCGACGCTCCTCAAATATTTGCTCTTATATTAATTTTTATTTGGTAGCTTCATCAGAATTGGGGAGGTGGGGGACACTTGGTATAATGGAAGTGCTAAAGCTACTGTCAAGGACGTTATATACTTATTTTTGTACATATTTTTTATGATTTTATAATATGTTGTTTTATAATATGTATAGTTTCTTCTCTCACTATTTCTTGGGCATTGCGTAAGTAGAAGGGGTTTAAAACGTTTCCACTACAAGGAAGACTTATTTTTAGAGGTAGCGGGACGTTAGGGGGCTACGGCCTGCGACGTTCTAGTGCGTATAAATGGTCAAAGTAATTTATTGGTAAGGGAATCTTACAAGTCATTTAGATAAAAGTACATTACATTAATCGCATAGAGTAAAAAGCATGTGAGACGGGATCACGAAAGGCCACGAAGGAGATGTAGGGACGAACTGGACAGGTTCTGTCAGAAGTGCAATGAGCATGGTTGGCGAGGTGGTTGAGCAAAAAGCAAATATTTTCATGATATAAAGGTAGTTGTACCGGACCTGGCTGTTTGTGTATATAAGTTTAATTCTTCTCGTGTTGAATTCTGAGGGCAAAGTTTATAATAAAAAAACACAAGGAGGTGTTGCCTAGCAGTGGGAAAAAGCAGGCTAAGAAAAACAACAAGACCTGCCTGGGTTCGAATCTTGGACTAAAAACTCATAAGTCTGGGTAGTGTACCAATGAACCACCACTCCTCTATAGCCTGCAATGATCTAACAAAACAAAACCTTAGAGAACAACACTCTAAAACATATACAGAACCATTTAATAACTGCATTCGTATCGAAGCAACAGGTCTTACCGAAGCAAAGCGAAATAAATTATGATGATCACCAATTTATATTCATTACGTTATGTTTTGTGTGCCGAGTAAATATAGTAAATGATACGGCGTGTCGTATACAGCTTATGAATATTGTGACGACGACAAACTTTCTCTACTTATGAGGGGAATTGTGTATTAGATTGCCTTTTTTGTTTTTCTTTTGTTTAATCTGAGAGAACTGTTGGGAGAAAAGAACCATTGGAGGTAGAGAATTTTCAGAAATGATGAAGGGGTAAACCAAACTAGTTTCAGTACCTAGATTCCAAATTCGTTTGGTGCTGCAAAAAATAATTTTAAATAATAATCCGGCTCGAAGGACTGCTAATTGTAAAGTCCCGTAGTAGTATGTACCCCACACTTGCCGTTTAAGTCAGAAATGGTATAATTATATAATAATAATAATAAATCATTTATTTCGGACAACTAAAAGTATAAGTATAAGCAGCATGGTTATGTATTAGCGTTGACTAAGGTGAGTTGGCATAACGCAGATTTTGTAACATTAAAGTTTATGCTTATTATATTGGATCACAACTAAGTTAGAGCTGGACAGTAATGCGCGTAAGTAGATAATTTTACTGAACATGATTATAAATAAGTCAAAAAAGTAGGTTGCTGCATTTGCAGCCAGGATATGTACGTCAATCGTCAACCTACAGTTAGATAATCATGCATTATGTAGGAGAAAACATGTCCAAAACATGTGTTGATATAGCCAATATAACGCCAAGTTGCATTTGCACATATTTATAACGCTAAATTCTTCAAATAACAACACAAGTACAAATCTCCCAAGCACAACTCCAAACCTTTCTTTTCCCACCATCAGACAACAACTTTTCCCTAAAAACAACATTTAACCAGCCCGACAAAAACAATTGAAACTGAAAACAATAAATCCCAGTTACCAAAGATTCATTAAAACGGTCCAATTAAGCGATATTTACATTTACGCTTAACGCGTTTGATGAAACTCTTTTGGTAGAACAGGCGTAAACATCGGAGCGTTTCCGACTCATCGGGGCCAAGTGTTTGGCCAGTTGGATGGACGCAATGTATGTATGACTGCAATGTGCTTTATACTGAATGTGACGTCATGATTGGCCTGGTTTTGTCGTTTAAAGATTAGCTAAAATTTGAGCTAGATTTTTCAGAGTTTATTGAAAATTTGAATGCCTTTTTATACGCATGATAAATTGGAGGATGTTTTCAATTTGGATGCCTTGGTAAACATTTCTATTTGTCTTTAGGCTGGTATCTCGACTGAAATATTAAAAGAAAGTAAGACTGGAAGATATTGTTGATTAAAACAGAGTGATCAGCTTTCACCCTTACCACACCTGCTAAAATAAACACCACACGCGACTCGGACACCATCCGGCTCGAAGGACCAAAACCGACCAAAACATCCATCATCCACCGACGCATCCAGCATACTAACATCCATTCATTCGTGATCGCGAATTAAAGCCGTGTTTTTGTACAGTCCCCGGATAAGTTAATGAATAGCGAACGTACGTGTTCGCTGGACGGGCAATATTTGCCCAACACGCCCTGTTTGCCCGACCCCAATAATTTAAGGAGTATATTTTGTCGTTCAATTCACGCTGGACATCGATACGTCTGTTTGTGTACGTTATTGCGTGATTAAATGCGTTATTGTTGTTTTTCGTTTGGTTCGATCATCGTGTAACAATTTGTAACGTTAGATACTGGTAATAGATAAATTCGAAATTCAAAGCTTTTTTTTATTTGACTATGGTCTGCCTTGGCCCTTATATATAAATTCTATGTTGAGAAGCTTAAAGTTGGTTTTATTTAAAGTACAAGCTACCGATTTAGGATTGAGTTGAGGATTGTTCGAAAGAGATACCGCAGCCCCGGAACATAAAGGGCAAAAGAAGGAACATGGGTGGGTTTTAGTCAGTAAAAGACTGACACTCCCCCCGCTCCGCCCAGAGCCAGGGAGGTTATTAGATGTTTTTCCATCCACAAACAAGGTAAAAGATGGTAAGGTTTTTTATTTTACATTTATAACGGGATATTTCCATATTTAATGTTTATTATTGGTTCCAATATTACGGTGCTGTTGCACACGCTATGATCACGGATAAACTGCGCCGAAATATCGGAAACTCATAATAATTAGTAAGCATGGTAAATATCCCGTCAAACCAATTCATTTATTTTTTTAATGTAAGTGGCCATGTCAGTTTAAGAACTTAAATGATAAGAAGTCAAATGCTGTACCCTATTAGAACCTAAATTCAAGAACTAGTCCTTACATCCAAAAAGATCTTAAAGGTCCTTTACCGTCGGATCTTCCTACAAAAGAAATTCCTGAGATTCCCTTATCCTCGTACCCATACTTTGCGAAAGTAGGTTTTGATTAGGCATTGCTTACCTTAAGCCCGCATGCCAACTTTGATTTGACGTAAAAAGAAATGGTCCGATGATCTTGTCCTTTTCTGATAAGGGAACCTAAAGGACTCAGATGTCTGAAGTTGAAAATACATAAGTGTTACTTAGTTTCTTTTAGAAATTCTTTAAAAATCTAGATGGATGATACAATTAAATAATTTTGAAAACTAAAAACCTCTTTTTGTATTCTTAAAGTTAGGGCCAAATAATAGCAATAGAAAACTAAAATCTCAACTGAAACTTCAATTTAAAAAACAAACTTAACTGTATTTCAAGACAAGAATTGAAGACTGTGAAAACTCAAAGAATTTCATGTGAAATACAATTTCGCCTTATTCACAGACTGTAAATTGAAACTACTATTAATAACTGAAGTAAAACAGAAAACTTGTGTTCGTATTTATTGTGCGATGAAGGAGAGGAGCAAGGCTCTCTGTGCGCCTCGTGGATCCCAACTCGAGTTTGGGGATCAAATATCAATCTGCGGGTTCGATCCCCCATGCGGATATGATTGGGGGATACATTCCGCTCGCCTCGCTGAATACTGAACGATGAGAAAAACTTATAACGGTCCCTGAGACGGTACCGTGAAATTTGATTTTTTTGGGGAACGTATTAAAAGTATTACTACTGAATTTGAATCGTTTTAATGTATTCTATAGTCTAGTTCTACAAACTTAGTTATCGTTCAATTATTTTTTTTAACTTTTCCCCACACTAGGAATTTCTCCTGTATCGTGGTTGCGATTACAAACAATTAAACTCACATACACAAACAGCCAGACCCGAAACAACTATTTTGTAGGCCATACAAATATTTGTTCCGTGCGGGAATCGAACCCGCGACACGCAGCGCAGCAGTCAATCGGTTCAGTCACTGCGGTAACCGTGTCGTTACATATTGTAATAGGTTTATTCCTAAGACCATGTAATGACTTTTACCAAAGTAACTACATGATGTTATCAATAAAATTATATCTCTCTACATTTTGCCTCGCAAAGCATTTAAATACTTATTTTGAAAATAAAAACTACTCATTTTCTTATATTTATGTTCATATTTTAAGTATTGAAAAAAAAATGATAACTCTGTTCCGAGAAGTATAGTTTCTAACGTGGTGTCAGAATTAGGTGACTGATATAATTATTAAAACACTAGTACAACAATGACAAATATATACTTGTACTGGCTCCAAAGCTGACAACCTACATTGCAAAAAAAACTAAATAGGGTTCTGTTTAGCCGCAACTCACCTAATTTAAAACGACGACGCTGCCTACAACTATTTACCTAAAACCAGTAAACACCCATAGCTCGAGCAGCCTTTTTGAAAAAAGAATACAATAAGTACGTCATTATTCAAATTAACAAAAACAACTTAAGCAGTGGATAATCACGACTTCATATAAACACAGCGTATTTTTCTTACATCCTCAAAATACATAGAATTTTCAGTGATGTAATG
The DNA here is from genome assembly GCA_905475445.1 of Ochropleura plecta. Classification (NCBI taxonomy): domain Eukaryota; kingdom Metazoa; phylum Arthropoda; class Insecta; order Lepidoptera; family Noctuidae; genus Ochropleura; species Ochropleura plecta. The sequence goes on from FR997728.1 coordinate 3,145,680, forward strand.
AGGTTTCTGAATCGTGATGTTTTTGTTCGTAAAACATTTGAGATACGTCTTTTGATGTTAAAATTTGCATACTTTGGTTGTGCCTGCCATTTTAATTATATGGCAATATAATTTTAATGACTTTTATGCTTATTAATGTTTTTATCTGGAAAGGTTTCTTTTGAGAATAAAAGGTTAAATTGTGTGAACAATTCTGCTCACTACGTGTATTGGTCCTTCGAGCCGGATTTAAATGAAAAAAGAGTTACCGTGAACTGAGATACAACTGCATTTCGAACAGTATACTACTTCACCACCGCTTCATTTCTTAAAACAAAATTACCTTCACCGCAAATACTCCTTTTCTCTAGACTTAAATTACATCGCCAGTTGCACTCAGTATGTCTACATACAGACATTAGAGCCCGAGAGAAGCAAGAACTATGTACCTACTCCCCTGAACTACTCTTCTACTCTACTGACTAGTGCTGAACTCATACCAACTTTATCGAAGTAACACGATCAATCTTACTTTCGCTTAAGGAATAGATTTTATTTCTGGTTCGTGAAATTTCACCTTTACCATTATTGCCTTGTACCTTACCTTCGTTGATTTATTGATGCCCTAGTGATGTCCATTCAACTTTCGGATATTTTTCTGGAATTTACTTAAATCTTACAGACACATTGTTGGGTTCTTCGCACCAGTAATCGTATCGTCTAGTTCTTTGTAAGGTTTTTACAACTTTAGAAATAAGTTGTACTCTAAAAGTTTTGAAGATAAGCCCCCTGTGTGCCTTTATTGTGAAAGAAGTTCGCGTTATTTATGTCTAGACTATTGACCTTTTACTCCGAACGTAAAACTTCACTGTAATCTTAATAAACTGGTATATATGTACGTAGAATACCAAAAATTCTACTATCTTCACCTTGGTGATATTACCCAGGTGAAAAAAGTAAAATAAACTTAAACGTATTGTGGGACTAGAAAGAAGAAAAATGTGAAATTTCAATTGCAAAAATCTCGGTCTGTAAACATGTCTTGGACACAGTCAGTGGAACTAACACTTCTTGTTACAAAAACTAATTTGAACGCGACTGGACCACATTTTCAGCCTCAGCTCAACTCACAACTGCATCTTTGTAATAAGAAGCAGCTTGATTAACAGCAGCACATAAACCGCCCCACAATCAAGTTTGCAGCCTCAAAACCGACGTAACCTTACATATTTGATCTAAGTCCCCACTTCTCCCCCATTCACACCTGCATACTCCACGTAAAATATTGAACACTGGTCCCAAAAGGTCGGCTCTCCCGCCGCGATGCAAATTGGCTCAGGGGGCCGCCGCCGCCGCCGTGCACTCCAGATTATGTGACGAACGAATAGAGTATTGTGTTTTATTACACATTGTGAGAAGAATTCAGGTTTGTAGCAAATTCTTTGCTTACTATACAGAGGGTTTTTGAAATAGTGAAAGAGTGTTCTGGGAGACGAGGGAAAAGATTTTGAGTAATAGGTGTATTAAAAGAGCTAAGTTATTTTGTCATTTAGTTATTGGTAAAGATGCAGACTAACAGGGATGTTTCCCAAGAACTACTTAGCCTTTTATTGATATGTCATTGTAGCTATGAATGTTGACGACACATTCTTCAAATGCACTTAGCAAAACATGTAACCAAATAATAGATATGAAAAATACTTATGGAATATCAAAACGGTAACTACCCAATCTTGTCGCATAACGAAACATGCCAACATTCTTCCCAAAATCCTTCTAGTCTATCAAATCAACCAAAAACACGACAAAAAGCTCTAAATCCATTCTCAAACAGCGTACGTCCGAGGCTCAGTCATTCGTGTACGTTCCCTCCGTCTTGTCAGATGAAAGTCTTCAATGCGTTGTCGAAATCTATTTATAAGGTTGTGTCGCATCGCGCTGGTCCTCATAATGTGTTCGGGGTACATCGGAACCTTTTCACGCTCGGCTTGAAACCCAACAAGCTCGGATAAAAGGGGTAGGGGAGGGGATTAAATATAGTCGCCGAAACTCAGGTGATGGTTCGGACGTATAGTGATTGACAATACGGTTAGTGGAATACACTTTGATGTCAAAGGGGTATTGAAAGTGTGCTGCGTTTTGGTATGTGAGCGGATAGAATGGTTATGTAATAGCTTCTGATCAATTTTGTACCACTATTTAGGATCGGTCAGGATAACTTACCTTCTGAATACTTGTCAATGTCTATTTTACGCCAATCACATGTAACACACATGCATGTGTCAGATTTGTAGTCGTTGGAATCTGGTCTTTGTATCATTACTTCTGATAACCCATAATATTGTCAGGTCCTTGAATAGTTAGCGGTTTAATTAATTAAAGGCAGGCAAAATGTCTGCTATTCCTTACCACGTTATTCGTAACAATTTAAAAAAAAAAACGGATGGTGTGGTTTTATGAAACCATTTCTTTTTTCACATTATAGACATACACCGCGGCCGACCGTCACGCGACATGCAACACACAGACGAAAAAGTTTGAGACGATGACTGTAATAAAAGTTTCACTTTAAAAATTAAACTACGGTCCTACTTGACCACAAGCAACACAACCAGCGAACCCAACACCGCAGTAATTAATACAACAACAACAGGCTGTTCGTCAAACGTCTTGCGTTACACTGCGGTGGGCGCGCGTCATTACCGGCCCTTTGACACTCGATGCGTCACGTAATTATTATACGCGACATATTATTTAAAGTACCGTCATCAACACAAATATGTATACACTTAGGAAAACTGAACAGCAATATTCTTGAGACGAATAAGTTTTTAATTTGAGATAAGACTTATGTCGTAATAGTATGGCCTCAAAATGTCACGTTCATGAAAACGTAATTTAAAATAAAAGGCCCAAGCACGACTACGAGAAGTAAACGTAACGTAAATCCATCAATTTTTTAATTTAAAAAAACTCGTTCCGCTTCTTATATTTTTATTATTTAAGGATCTATTCCTATCTATGGATGATACTTATTGTGTTTGTTGCAAATAATTGTACTAAAATGTTTTAAGATTTTCGTAATTTCGATTCAATAATTGACGTTTTTTCGTTACTCAAACGCGACTCAAAGCACTTATTTCAATTAAACCGTAACAAGCACTTTGAATTACAAAAACTACTATGACAGGCACTCCTGTTAGAGCATCTGTTCAAGAAAATCATTATATATTTGTACGTCTTACAGATAGTTTGTTCTGGGTCTGGCTGGTTGTGTAAGTTTAAATGTTTGTAAACGCACTCACCATACAGAAGAAATTCCTAATGTTACGCAAGGATTTAAAAAAAAAAACTTTCGCAGTTTCGTTAACTTAATGAGACGTACATAATGCTTAATAAATCCTACTTTTTAAAATTAAAATGCGAAAGTATGTGAGGATGCATGGTTTTCTTTTTTTCTGGATGTATGGATGCTTGTTACTCTTTCACTCAAAAACTGTAGAACAAATTGAGACAAAATATGTTGACACAACTTTATAACCTGAACTAACACATAATACCTTTGGATCCCGCTAGAACGATCTCATGAGACAATCACGGGAAACGCCGCGGGCATGAGCTAGCCAAAAATATGATGACAAAAAATACCATAAACACCACAGATTCCTTTACCAGACCGACGATCTGCGACATATAAGCAAAGTCATTGTATGGTCTCTATACACACTTCGCCCACTCCCTTCCCCCAGAATATACAAAGACAAAAAAAAAACAATAAAATACCACTAGGTCAGGGAGTAGACGAGTACAAATTGTTACCATGTTCCACGAGTAGGCCAATGCTCCGTCTTGTGTTACACTGCGGTGACGAGTCATTAGCGTCCTTTGACACCCGAGCTCGCAGTTACATTATTCCAGTTACAACATTATTCGCGCCATATTTTGAATTAACGACAACTAATGAGATTTTATAATGGCAGGCTGAACTTAGTACTCAGGTGTTTTGTGGTCGAGATGTTGAAGGGTTTAGCGGTTTAATTACGTTGAGATTTTTTGATGCGGTTGGCGCAGTGGCTAAGCGATCAACTTCTGCGCTGTGTGTCGCGGGTTCGATCCCCGCACGGAACAAATATTTGTATGGCCTACAGATAGTTGTTCCGGGTCTTGCTGTTTGTGTATGTGAGTTTAAATGTTTCTCCTAACTACCTACCTAAAAATTGATTCGCTTCTAACTAACTATGTAAACAAATATTAGACGTTCGATTTGTTGCTGCCTCATTTGCCGATCGAGCTGAAATTTTGCATACAAGTAAAGTTTAGATGACGTTCCATGGTAATGGTATTTTAGTCTTCTTATTATTATAACAAATAGGTATAATATCATGCGTACATCAAATGTTTGGTATGAACAAAAACACAGATAATTTATGTCAATGTAATTGTCAATTGTTCTCCCTCGCCTCTGCCGCCTCTTTGATCTAGAAGCTGCAAGGGCGACCGTTGAGAACGAGGTCCTAGATTGCATTACCGGGTCAGGTAAAGTGTTATTGGTTCTCAGTAGCAGCCATTTGGTCTGAATTTGTGCCCATGGTGGCAATAGGCTCTCCCCTATTACATACTAGCTTCCGCTCACGACTTCGTCCGCGTGGCATAGTTACTTTGGACTTACGCTATCTTTAAACCGCGTGATGATCGCAAAAAAAATCTTTTTCTCCTTTTCTTCCCTCTTTTTCCCCCTTTTCTCACTTTTTTTAGCCTATATCCGTATCCAAAGTCCCAACTACCTTTGTGCGAAAAATCATCAAAATCGCTTTGGCCATTTAGGCGTGAAGACGTAACAAACAAACAAACTCACTTTCGCTTTTATAATATTAGTAAGGATGAATAAAGCATAACATGCGAAATGTGGTTGTACACCTCTGCATAAGCCCCTCTTATATCCCAGACGTGATGATGTGCACTTGAAGATGATAACAATTCAAAACGGCGGTGACGGGCCTGTTGGTCTAGTGGTTAGTGGCCCTGACTGCTGAGCCGGAGGTCGTGGGTTCGATTCCCACCCAGGACAAACTTTGTGTGATAAGCATGATTGTTTGTTCTGTGTCTGGGTGTGATTTATCTATAATATGTATGTATTTATAAATTATATAAGTATGTATATCAGTTGTCTGGTTACCATAACACAAGCTCTGCTTAGCTTGGGATCAGATAGCCGTGTGTGAGTTGTCCCAAGATATTTATTATTATTATTAAAAGTAGGTACTACAAGTATTATTAACAATCAGTCGTACATGAAAAATGGTACATTACAAAAGCCTGTAGCCGTATAGCGATAGTAACTCCACGTTTCCCATGAAACGCGTTCAACCACGTATATTGCAGCGCAGCCATTTCAAAAAGACTGCTCAACTAACCCCAGTATATTACACTGACAAACATAAAGTATCATGTTCAATTTGCAAACATCAAAGTGTCGTTTAAAAACACAAGCCGGTAGACAGCAATAAACTGTGCGACAGTATTCGCGGGGCGCGCAATGAATTCTAACTATTTGTGTTCGCACGCAACGGTCTCGTCGCGCGTCGCGGCTCACACCTCACACACGCGAACTTGCTATTGTATTGTGTAGGATATCGGGTGATAGCGATATGATATTGTAACTGGTAGGAAATAATAATATTATCTAGAGATTTTGAATTTATCCTGATCTGATATTTATATAAAGACTAGCTTTTGCCCGCGGCTTCGCTCTTGTTTAATTCTTGCAGGTACTTGTACAAGTAGCCGGTACTTGAAGTTTTTGCCCTAGCGCCTTATTTATTGTAATAGCAAAGCTAAGTTTTCCCTTTTTTCCCTTTTTCTCCCTCATTTCTCATCCGCGTGGCATAGTTACTTTGGGCTAACGCTAACTTCAACCCGCGTGATGATCGAATAAAAATATCCTTCTCTCCCCTTTTCTTCCCTCTGTCTCCCCCGAATCCCACTTTTTTTAGCTTATGTCCGTCTACAGGGTCCCAACTATCTTTGTACCAAAATTCATCAAAACGGTTTAGCCATTTAGGCGTGAAGACGTAACAAACCCACTTTCGCTTTTATAATATTAGTATAGCCTGAGGTCGCGCAGCTCGCTCGGTGGCTTGCGAGCTTCAATTAAGACACTGAAGAAATTTGTATGTTTGAACTCATCGTGCGACGAGAACGCATCGTGTCATCGTTCGATCTATAGCCAATTAGGACGAGATGAGATTTAATAAATCTTTAATTGGACAAGTTTGTTCTCCAATATTCCAAAAAGGACTGAGAATACTTCGACATAAAATCAAAAATCCCATAAACTCTATTACGCTTCTCTTATCAGTAAAACGGATCAGTGCAGAAATCGTTACAAGTGCTCTGCACGTGTATAAAGTAACCCAGTCCAATAAGTTGCACTGCGACCTACATCTCTTTGACTCGAACACAAAACATGCACAACACAGAAATGCTATATTGCTCTCTAACTTTGAAACGGACAAACACTTTTATCTGTGCGTACAATACGTTTTGCTCTTTGACCGAAGTTCAGCGGTGCGCTCGTCGCTCGCGCCGTGCAATAGCCACGCGTTCTATCACCGCGTTGTTTTATTCCTCACCGAATAAAAACCAGTGACCGTAAACCGAAGAGGCCGTGATACGTAGGTTACAGCCACCTCGTAAATTTTGTCCTACCACGACACACTCCTTCACACTCGCGCTGATGTCACATTTTCAGACCAACGGAGCGCGAAATAAGTACATTTTTGCCCACACGACGTAATATAAAAAATATAATGACATATTTTAAAAGTAAATCCTGGATGTACGTTATTGACAGTTGATGGAGAAAACTTCTAGCGGCACGCACTCGTTCCTTAGGAAATGAATTTGACAATATTTCTACGTGGGCTCGAGATTTGTTGGACAAATATTTTTTATCCGTAAACGTTTCTGGGAATGTTTGATATGTCGCGCGTACTTGTGTTTTCTTTTCGTAAAACTCCTGACAGGATATTGATGTAGGAACATCAAACGTTCTTTAATACGTTTGCATTGAGATATCCGGTTTATGACATGTACGTTATATTATAATGTATAAATTACCTACTGAAATAAGATTCCTTTCCCAATTTTATGCCTGAAAAACAAGAGTGGAGTAGAGTTTATCCATGCATACTTATTGTGTAAGGTGACGACACTCTTTGAACTTTCACCTTCTGAAATCCTCGTCCCATTTATTCGTGATACGATAGTCTTTGTCTCCGTTGACATCGTTGCTTCCACTTTTATAATTCAGTAAATACACATCTTTCTCGCGCCGCTGAGCCGTCAACTAACATAAATAGTAGCGACTCGATTCAACCCTTCTAAACGTTGTTAGACAAACTTTGTAACAGAATTAAGAACCTAAATAACCCGTTTAAACATAATTTAAAACAATAGACGAAAAAATATCATTATTTACTTTTCGTTCAATCTACCGCCGACTGTCATATAAATTGGACAGAATTCTTTCACAGGACAGTTTTAATGAGACCTTAACGGGCGCTGAGACTTTGATGCGATAACTTTTTTCGATATTTTTCGTCTCACCATAGAAAAATACGTACTATCCTTTTCTTGTGTATCCATTTCTCGATAGCTGCGTTCCTCTCGCTCGCAGTAACTGCAAACGAAGACCGCCCGAGGCATCTGCAATCAATGGAGCGTACAAATTGAAATAAGATAGCGAGATGTTCCATAGCTCATAATAAGAGGCTTCGCTTCATACTGCCTTTCATCCTAAAAGATTTGCTCTGTGTGTAAAACTTGCTGCCGTTAGATGCTTTCTCAACTTATGAAAGTCATTTCTTGCGTCATATGGGGATGATTGGGTCGCAAAGTAAATCAAAAGACGTTTAGTAACTGCGTAGGGTTCACACGCTCCGTTCTAAAGTATCTTTGTGTGTTCACAATTTATTACTGCCTCTAAATAATACTCCCTAAGTGGCTAAATAATGGCAGCCGTTAAGCCACGCTTGCCAAGGTTGGTCTGGAGATGGGTGATCACCGAGTTTCCTCCGTGCCCCGGAAAACACGATTAGCTGTTGGTCATCTGTAGGCCACACAAATATTTGTTCCGTTTGGGGATCGAACCCGCGACTCGTAGCGCAAAGGTCGTCACGTTTATACACAACAGTAATTGAACATGGTTTTTGTTTTTTTCCCAGGTATGTACCAGTACAACGACAACCCAGACTCACACCACGATAACCAAAGAAAACGCATGAAAAGGGATCATGGTAAGTTTTCTCTCAATCTCTATCGACTGGTAGTTAGAGCCCAGCATAAATATGAGTAAAACCACGTCTGCCGTACTGGCTCTTCTCTGTGTGATGGAATACAAAATTTAAAAAAAAAACACACATAGACACATTTTTTTTTTCGGATGTGACTGTGATTTCTCCAGCTCTGGGCAGAGCGGGAGGAAGTTTTACCGGCTAAAACCCATCAATATTTCTTTTGCTTTTTGTGTTCCGGTGCCGCGGTATCTTTCAAACTAACGCGCAGCCTCATATGGGCCTACAATTAAACGTTGAGAAAAAGTGCACAGTCGTTTCCTATGGAGAAGAACCGACAGATACTCCATAGTTACTATTTTAAAATCATTTGGTTTTACAATGTTGTTGTTACAGCGATAGTACATAAGTCTGTGAGGACAGCGTAGGCCCGACAATAAGTCATAAGTTACTTTACAAAATAATTTTAGAAATAAAATTATCAAACATAGCATTCTCATTCGAAAAAAAATCTGTGAAAAAAATCTAAAATATTTTAAAAATAGATGAGTGGATTGTTTTCCCACGCGGCCCTGTGCGGTTTGGATAGATGTCACATGCCTTCAAATGTTCAGTTCCAGGACATGCCGGTCTCCTCAACCAAGCTGTTTGTGAAGTAGTAATTAAAAACGTAATGCAACAAGTCCCAGCACGAATGATTCCGACGTCAGACATTCAGTAAATTGACGCGAACGGAAACAATTTGCCTGCTAGAACATTGAAGCCGTGTTTGTTTGGTGCAAACTTTAGGTGGCAAGCGGTTTGAAAGTTTTGCCTATGTCATAAGCCACGAGTTTATGAGCCAGATTAAAGGATTGGAGCTTTTCATTGCATTCACATCACAGTTAGCACAAGACGGCTACGAGTGTCATGAACGCTACGAATGTATGAGTGCTACGCCGTAGCGCGTAGCACGGTGTTAAATGATTAAGCATGAGCCATTTATGACCATAATATTATTCAATAATAAAATATTATGATAAAAGAACTAAAACTGGAATTCCAGTTTTATAGTGAATTCATTACAATGAAATTAAAAGTTAAGAAGTATTTTGTGCTACTACTTACTATAAAACTGGAATTACACATTGACCTCATAGCATTGCATAATCATTACACATAATTAGAGACGATGTGTTTGTACATGTTCTTTTATCATAATACTTTATTATTGAATAATATTATAGTCATAAATGGCTCATGCTTTATAAATTCGTAGCGTTCATGACACTCGTAGCCGTCTTAGTGCTATTTATGATCTGAATGCTATGAAAAATGTGAATAGATTAAATGTAAATAAAAACGATTTAAGTACACATACTTTGAAAACTTATAAAACAATTTTGCCTTTACTTAGTTACTAAACAATTTTAAAATTCAATATCCCAAAACCGCTAACGCTCATGGCTTGGACCACATCGCACAAAGTTAGCGCTACCGCGGGAGACAAGTAAGTTTCTCAGGGGTTTAATTAGCCTTTAACTTAATGGTGATTGTGTCCTCAAAGCGCATCGGCGTGCCCGGACTTGTACATGCAATGTATGGACGGGTACTGTCGGACAAACAGATGAGTGGTCAGGCAGCTTAAAAAGAAAAAGAATAGAATAAACTTTATTGCACACCAAATTGAAACATAACTGTTTTACAGAAATTGCTAATTCTATGGTTTCAATGGCGGTCTTATAGCTGATAGAGATATCTTCCAGACAACCTTAGGATAGAGTGTACGGATATAAAAATGTGTGGCGGTGTACTACACAAACATTTAAAATAAAATTATTTATTAAAATATATAAATACATAAATAATTACATATAAGTATTTAACATATTTATTTAACACTAGCTGGCAGCTTTGCCCATGCGATATCGAAAAAAAAAATTCATATATTTTATTGGAATAACACATACGATATTTTTTGTGCCAAATTTCATTATAAATTGGAGACTGTAGATAACTTCTGTGTCAAATTTTATTAAGGTCCGTTCAGCCGTTTTAACGTGGAAGTGTAACAAACATCTATACATCCATACATCCATCCATCCTCAATATTATCCTTAATATTAGTAGGATGTGTTTTATAATATTATGTGGTAGACAAACAAGATATTAAGATATTTTAATTTGGCTAACTGGGCCAATAAAACTAAATAATGTCGTACCTGAAAAGAAAATGAGGACTAAGTATATTATAGTGTTCAGTAAAACATTATCTGAAGACCACTAAAGCCTCTTTGATAACGATGATCATGATATAATCAATTCTCAATTAATTTAATTCATTTGTCCAAATGAATTTTATATGTCGTCTGCTTGACAGCAAAAAAAGTTAAGCATTAGGCGTAATTTTGTTAAGGAACTAGTAATTTAGAAATGAAAAGATTGATTCGACTTATGACAGTTTCCGTCATAAATGGGAATGTTTGAACCCTTTTGCCTATACACCAAACAGTTTTTCTGACTGTACTTTAGATCCCGGACTTGCAATGGACCTGTACGTGCCGGTCCGTTGAACTAAGTTGCCGAAGTCACGGTCAAGTCGCTCCAGCGGTCTTGAGATCCTCTAATGTGATGCTGTTTTGTTTATTTTGGATGCTTCTTTGTTTAAGTTCTTTCTGCAGTTACTCATCTATCTTACTTCTTACCTACTAATATTATAAATGCGAAAGCTTGTGATGGATGTTTGTTACCCTTTCATGCAAAAACTACTACACAGATTTGTATTAAATTTAGAACAAAAGATAGTTTATAACCTGGTTGAAAACACATAGAATACCTTTTTACCCCTGTAGCACGATCTCGTGAGATAAATACCGAACTCCACGCGGGTGAAGCCGCGGGCATGAGCTAGTACTTCTATTGCCTGACGTGTTACGAAGGCCCAGAAGAACCCGATTTATTGGAACATTAAAGAGATCCAGATTATAATGAAAACTGAATAAACTGAATAATAAAACACATAATATTTAATAATAAATTGAACGAATAATAAAAGAATAGAAGTACAACAAAATAACCCGGCCAAGAACGAGTCAGACTCGCGCGGCGATGGTTCCGTACAAACTCCGTACAAACATAAACTGCCACATCTTTTGACTGCCTAGCTTTAGAGAGTTGATTTTTTCACAGCACAAAGGCACCACAGACTTGATGAGTACATGGTTTTAATGTAATTTTTGTTTTATTTATTTCATTGCCAAAATAAAGCATATTGGCAGACAGACGGACTACAAAGTGATCCAATAAGGGTTCAGTTTTTTTATTTTGAGTTGTGGAACCCAAAAAAGAAATATAAAATACAGAAATGCATAATACAAAAAAAAACCGTCGTAGCACAGAATATCAAAATCTCTAGCACTAGTTCCCAGCGTTAACGAAATGCGTAGATTTTTAAATTTAAAATACAAGAATCCTGAAGCATTTTAATTTAAATTATGAGAAACAAACACACTCAGCATAATCCATGGAATTAATAAATAAATTCTGACAAATTAAATAATATGACATATGAAGTGGATATTTTTAATTTTAAAATTGACGTATTACGTTACTTTAACGCCGCGAATTTATATTGCTTAAATTTCAGAAATACTCGTTTTAAAGTTACTGTTAAAGTGACTTTTTTTGCAGTAAGCTAATGGTATTTTTTTCGAATATATAGAAAATGAAATTGAGTGGAGTATTATCCAAAACTCTAATAAGTGTTATGACATTTTTAGAGGACTTGCGAAATATAATAGAACTAGCTGGCGCCCGCAGCTTCGCCCGCATGACATCAATTAAGAAAGTATCCTATTCCAGACTATAATCTACCTCTGTGCCAAATTTTATCAAGATTTGTTCAGCCGTTTTGACGTGGAAGAGTAACAAACATCCATACATCCATCCATCCGTCCTCATAAACATTCGCATTTATAATATTAAGTAGGATTATTTGTATTCAAGTAGCTTTTCATGTGTTTTTGTTTAATTCCTTTTTAGTAATGAAAGCCTGTTCTAAGTCACTACCGCATCCTGCCGGGGTTGCGGGTTATTCGAAACAGATACCGCGGCTCCGGAACGTAAAGGGCAATAGAAGGAACATGGGTGGGTTTTAGTCAGTACAAGTCTGACATGCCCCCCCGCTCCGCCCAGAGCGGGGGAAGTCATTAGATGATTTCTCATCCGAAAAAAAAAAGTCACTACTGCATACAGGTTTTTGAAAATTAACCCAATGTTTAAATTACTGTTCGCTATTCACTGTCTGTCACTATGAATACATCAACACTAACTAAAAACTTCAGTATAATGAATGCAAAATAACGCATTACCGTCATACGAAAGTGTTATTTGCATATAATAATGTAAACAATATATGAATAATGTAAACAAATATTAGCTGTTCTCGTTCAAAAATATCAAACTGTTATTTGTAAATATGAGGGTGCATCGAAACGTAAAATTCATGTTTAACTACATAAATATTTTATAAATGCTATGCAAACAAATTATTCCAATTAGCTACAGATTATTCACAGCTTTTAAACTGTACTTCGAATTTCATTATAGTCGAATTTGATCAGTGGTTGTGCTTAAACATATCTGAAAATACAATATTATCAATTATTACTGGAAACCTGAAGTCATAATCGGACTATAAAATTTACTCAAATCCGAATCCTTTACTTTGCACGCTTTAATTAATAATTATTAAAAACCGGTCAAGTGCGAGTCGGGCCCGCACACGAAGGGTTTCGTAGCATTATCTATAAAAACCGTGGTTTTTGTATGGGAGCTCCCTTAAGTATTTATTTTTAGTATTTTTTGTTATAGCGCCATCAGCAAAACCCGTTTATAAGATACAGCCCGGTGACAGAAGGATAGACGGACAGATGTACGGACAGTGGAGTCTTAGTAATAACGGCACCACCGTTTTACTCTTTGGTTACGAACCCTAAAAAGTAAAAAATATTCTTAAATTGTCTGATTTTTTGAGTTAATGAAAGATTTTACAAGCACTATATTGGTCCTAAATAGAATGTCTAAATAATACACCGTTTTGGGCTGATAAAATTTTTAACTTTTACATTGTTTTTGATCAAAAGGGAAAGGGGAATGCCAGGAAAATGCCTGAAATGAACAGCAACTCCCAATAGTGATAAATTCTATTTCGAATAAAATACAACTTATCAATTTATTCTTCAGTTCGTTTATGTAGGGTATAAAGGTGATTATTATTTCAGTATTTATTTCGATTTCCGTCGTAGCTCAGTTCTTCAATGACATTCAAGAACACTCATATTTGACATTATGACTATTCACCGTCTGTGGTCTTAGTTTTTCGATGGATGATTGATTGTTTGTCGATGGATGGTCTACCATCCATCGACAATCAATCAGCAAACCGTAAAGTAGCTTCATAATTAATAATAATAACATATTTTATAAATCTCATAATCTAAGTATGCCAATCAAAATACATAAAATCAAATTATTTTTTAAAACCACAAAAAATAACCTAGGCAGAATGAGATGTGTCCTTTGCCTTTACCGTTTGACAAAACCATGTGATAATGTTATGACGTTTAATTTTTTCAACATATAATTCATTGTTTTGCTTGTGTTACGTTGAGTTATTACGATACTGTGTTTTATATTTATGATATTTTACGACGACTTTGGCCATATTTTAAGGATTTTGAAGTTCAATCTGTACATGATACCTATTTTTGAACTGAAATTGGATCCGCTTAACACGACGACTTGGCTTTTTGAACACGGACTTTGAACCTGCTATATACGACGAGTCTGCTTGTGTTTTGGACTTGTCCCCCATTTCTTTACAAAAATGGATTCTGTTCATTGCATTAATTGTTATCTCGATATAACACGAATGAGACGTAATCCTTTGTCAATGCAAAATGATGAAGTACGTTGTTTAATACAGCAATGGATAACACCGCAACTTGTAAGTATTATGTTTTGCTGGTTTTGTTTACATTACACGTTAAACACAAATCATCGAGTTATTAATAGTGTATAATGATGAATAAAGTAATAAAATGATTTGTGTTGAATTATTTTTTCAATCCTTTAGTAACCTTGAGACATAACCTATCTTTTAGCAAAAATATTCTAAACAATGTACCTACTCCCTACTTTTAGATGATTATTGAAATTGTCATTGAGTTTCGTTCGATTTGAAGGATAAATTGGCGTAGATTTCATTCTTGTCTGTTTCAGGCATTTTTGTGTATGGGAGATGGGCATTCCCCTTTATTAAACCAAAAAAGATGTGTTAAATATTATTTTAAAATTGCTATCTTAAATCTCGCTACAACAGCTACATACATTCAGTAATATCATCACTAAAACGAGATAAGGCAGCTTTTATGAAACGGAGTTTTCACAAAATTAAGCTCATTTTTCAGCACATAGCTTCAAACTGCACACGTTTACAAGAACCGTTTGCTCACAACATAAAATTCAGACAAAACAACAGAAAAATTCTATTTTCAAATGAAAAGAAAAAATAACAAGTAATATTAAAAACTATTTAGTTACAAACCTTTTTGCTGAATAGGTTTCTTTCTCAACTTTCAATGTATCTAAATTCTTTTAGAGAAAAGTTTTTATTACATCTTAAGAATTTGAGCAATTTTACAATACATATAAAGTTTGATTTAGACTGACTGAATTTGTAACACAAATAACCCGCTTATTTTATAGTATTTTTTCTTCTTTCAAACAACTTTGACAGAAAGTGAAATTGTGCATAAAATAAGAATGATTGAATTTGTTAAACTTTTCAATAGTCATTCTTTACCTACTCTTTTTATCTATTTTATACAAGACTAGCTGTCTTGCGTGGTTTCACCCATGTCTTTAGTTGCTGCCCAGTTCCCGTGGGTAGTAGCGTGATGTTGTATAGCCTATGTTATTTTCTGATAATTTAGCTTCCCATTAGTGAAACAAATGTTAAAATCGATCCAATAGTTTTGGAGCCTATTCGATATAAACAAACAAACAAAATCTTTCCTCTTTATAATATTATATAATATATTTTATATAGCCTATGTTATTTGCAGATAATGTAGCTTAAGATTGGTGAAAGAAATATTAAAATCGGTCCTGTAGTTTTGGAGTTTATCCATTACAAACAAAAAAACAAATCGTTCCGCTTTATAATATTATTATTAGTGTAGATTGAGATGTATTAGCACCACGACGGGTGGTAGCAAGCGGGACTACTTAAAATAGTAACAATTAACAATTTGTACGACCAATTTGATCGGTCGTGCAAATTGTTATTGAGTATTTCCATAAAAAAAAATCGCAGCAGCAGCCATAGAGTCTGAATCTCTTTTTTTTTTTTTTAATCTCTGCCCGATTAATGGAAATAGGGTTGCTCCATGAGACTTAAAACATAACAGATTCCTCTCTGTCTTACTCATGTTGTATGTAGTTTACCCCTGTAATCGATTTAACACGCATATTTTGCACTTTCTTTATACTAAAAAAAAATATTTCAACAACAATAGCATTCTCCTCAAATAAAACCGAATTACTCCACTAGAGTGAAAATCGCACACTTCAAAGTAATCCCTGCGCCTTGTGCCTTTATTAGAATCTCGGCCGCGTATGTTTCTGATGTGTTCTGACACAAATGGATACACTGTGACGTCACAATCGCTATCCTACTGCGAACGACGACCGTCTGCCTCGAATAACGCGTAAACACCAGTCGCTTGACCTGAGCTCACTAAGAGTATACTTGGTACTTGGTAGGCAGACAAGAGAGGTTTTAGCCGAGTCGTTTTATTTTTAGAATGAGTGAAGTTATGCCGCTTTGTAACTTTTGAGTCAAAAGACCAAGTTATTTAAACTCTATGATCTTTTTTTGAATGCAGAAAGAAATATTATTTTCTAAGCCTAATAAGGGTGTAAAAGTAACACTTAATCAAGCCATAAGGCACGTGCGCTCCCCGTTCTAGACCATGCGGACCTGGAAACCTTCGAGTTATGAAGATATTGGGGGTCAAATTTCCAACTCTTTTTCAATACATGTTTTTTTTTTATTTCGATATTTTAATGTTAAAACTTTACTATACAATACATTGCATTCATCAACGCAATGTTTTAAGCGCTTAAAATTGAGTTCTAGCGTAAAACGTAATTTTTTTACCCCAAAAACGTCGTTTCCCGGCAATAATTTTTACGGCTTCGTCAAGGTTCGGTTTACACCCTGTCTTTTCTAGCTGGTCAAAGGCCTTCAGTCTTCGCTCCATGCAATTTTCTCCATCAAATCTCTCACGAACCGTCTCGACAGCATTACATGTTGTGTCGTCACGCCACGTAATGCTGGCAAGACGACTTAACTTTTACAAATATTAAAAAAATATACAAAGGTTGCTGAATTTATTGAGATACTAGCTTTCGCCCGCGGCTTCGCTCGCGTTAAATTCGGGGTAACACAGTTCCTCTTGCGCCTTATTGATTTGTAATAGCAACGCTAAGTTTTCCCTTTTCTTCCCTCTTTCTCCCTCACATCCCACTTTTTTTAAATAAAAGTTAGCCTATGTCCGTCTCCTGGTTCCCAACTATCTCTGTACCAAAATTCATCAAAATCGGTGTAGCCATTAAAGCGTGAAGAGGTAACAAACAAACAAACAAACAAACAAACTCACTTTCGCTTTTATAATATTAGTAAGGATAGTAAGGATAACAATATAACAGTAAATTCCGTACATTCCCCTTTTCATTTCATTTTAAAACACACTAAATCAAATCATTTTCACTTCATCTCGAATACAGCTCACACTTTTTTTTCCGAAGAGAATTCTTATCTTCACCAAGAATTCCGTATATGGGACCCTTAAAAATAATTCCCGATTCACAATAGTGTGTAGTAGAGCAACAAGACTGCACATCCCGCATTCCGGGACAATCCCGCAACCAAATTGCTCCCATAATCCTCCATGTTGGTTGGTCACCGGTTCCTTTACGGCGTTTCGCCCAGATTACATTCCACCAACGTTATATCCACCATATGAAACTTTTTATCGCTACATTAACTTCTATTTTAGGTCGTATGCGCCTGTTATTAAAGTTCTAATTCGGGCGCCCTGCTGTGTTTGGTCCTAATTATGGGTTCCAACGTGTCATATTAAGACGTTTATTTCTATGGCCTGGGTGTTAAGTTGCCGGGGAGACGCCACATGCGGTCTTAATGGTTTTGATAGTGTTGTAGCCAACTTTGCTTTAATGTTTGGCCATCTTTTGTTGGTAGGAAAAACCCAAAACTGCTATTTTGTTCATAAAAATATCGTTTTAACTAAACGACGCTTGTTCAAAATGAAATAGCATAACTGGTTATTATTTACATTTAACACATTTGTATATAAGTATTTAAGCAAACATAACGATATTGTCTGCCTGTACCCGCGTGGAAATCAGAATTATCCCAAGGGACTATAATACCGGGATAATAGTATCCCATGCGTTAATCAAGGCTATAAACTATCTGTAAACCAAATTTCATCAAAATCCGTTTTGTAGTTTTTGCGGAAAGGAGCAACAAATATCCGTATCATAAATCACAAACTTGCACAAATACTGTATTACTAGTAGGATGAACTTAATTTAAGTTGGCATTGATGCTAATTTGTGTTTTATGTCAAAATTATAATTAATCATACACTACCACTGAGAATCTAGACTCAAAACAAACTTTAGTCTAGGTTTGGTAAATGAAAATTAGATGTTACATATCTTGAGGCAGCCAATTCATGCAAAACTAACAAAACAAATCTTAAATGTATGTGTGTATCTTAAAACTAGATATATTATTATGTATTTAGGAACTTCTCAAAATCAAAATGATTAAACAATAGAGTTGTGGGCCAGTAATGTACAGGATTGGTACCATTTTTTTTTCGAATGGGTAATTATCAAAATGACGACCCCACTCTAAGCGTAGTGGAAGTGGAGTGTCAACCCCGTGTCGACGGCGCGTTAGTGTTCCACGCACGCCTCAATGAGATGTCAGCAAAGCAGAGGGGCCTGCCAGAGCCTCAGCCTGCCGGGGTTGCGGGTTGTTCGAAAGAGATACCGCGGCCCCGGAACATAAAGGGCAATAGAAGGAACATGGGTGGGTTTTCGTCAGTACAAGTCTGACACTCCCCCCCCCCGCTCCGCCCAGAGCGGGGGAAGTTATTTGATGATTTCCCAACCGCAAAAAAAGAAAAAGGAGTGTCGGACTTATACTGAATAAAACCCATCCATGTTCCTTATGTTGCCGTTTGTGTGAGCCGCGGTATCTCTTACGAACAACCCGCAACCCCGGAGGATTGGTGGCCTGATACGTGGTCTTGACATATCGTGAAGAAGATGGCGGAACGACCTCTATTTTTTTTAAGGAAGAACTAGCACAGTATCCTGACCGTTGAAAGAAATGGAAGGAAAGCCTTTGCCCACGGGCCTGTGGACGGTGAGCAATGGGTAGCTCACCGTCCGTCCGTCGATTGACGACAGGCCGTGTCGACGGCGCGTTCGTGTTTCACGCGCGCCTAAAAGAGATGTCAGCAAAGCAGAGGGGCTTGCCAGAGCCTCCGCTTGCCGGGGTTGCGGGTTGTTCGAAAGAGATACCGCGGCTCTGGAACGTAAAGGGCAATAGACGGAACATGGGTGGGTTTTAGTCAGTGTCAAGTCTGACATGCCCCCCCGCTCCGCCCAGAGCGGGGGGGCATGTGAAGTCATTAGATGATATCCCACACGAAAAAAAAAAAAGCCTTTGCCCAGCAGTGACAGAATATAAACTAGCTATAATAATAAGTCAAAATCTTCCCTAATGAAGAAAACAACGCTCTGAGACATCCTTAGTTGAAGCTGAGAGTTCCAGCAACAACAACATCTACATATAGCTAACATAGCAATCTCCTTCCCCCTCCGGTTAGGAAAATGAGCTTCAAACAAAATAATAAAGGTTTATTTAACTACGGAACAAAGTTTAACCGAAAACGTATACTGAGAGACTGGGAGGCAAATAAAGAATCCGTTTTATATTTGACGGGAAGCGCCAGAGTGCGGGGAACAGTAATTTGTCTACACTCCAAAACATAATATTTCATCAGGTTTTTTTTTTTGTTTATTCATTTGTTTCGCCAGAGGCTCGACTCGCAATCACGCTTCGATAGAAATTTGGTTACAGGAATGTATGCTCCGCGAATATGTCTCTCTGCGCGTATCATAAAAACGTCAACTTGTCGACATTTTTATTCTTTTACGGTTGTGCATAGATATGAGATTTCGAGTTCGCTTTGACATGGTGAGAGGCTGACTTTCGGTGGACGTCCACACGTAGTTTTTGTAAGAAAAATGCGAGTTTTGTGGGTTGTGTTTGTAGTTAAATTTTTCATCGAATCTACGATATGTTGGGAACGAAAAAGGCACTATAGTTTCTCTAAATTATTATATACTTATTAATACAAAAAAACTACAAACACCAGCTTTAAACATAAAGCTCTATTATTTTGTTAATAATATTTGAAACGGGATATTTATTTCGATGACATGGTTAGCGCAGTGGTTGAGCAATCGACTGCTGCGTTGCGTGTCGCGGGTTCGATCCCCGCACTGAACAAATGTTTGTATGGCCTACAGATAGTTGTTCCGGATTTGACTGTTTGTGTATGTGAGTTTAAATGTTTGTAAACTTACCCACATTGCAGGAGATTCCCCACATTCCTAATGTGGGGCAAGGCTTTTTTTTTAAAAAAAAAGAATCATATCTGAAACTCAAAATAAATGATAAACACAGTTAATATCACGTTGCAAAAGTAAGTAACAATGTTTGTTTTAAAAACAAAAACAAAAAAGCTATCCTTAAAGTATATACAAAATCTTGTAAGTTACCTTAACATTAAGTAGCGTGAAAAACAATCTACATAGTAACTCCCTGATTTACTCGCGCTAGTCACGTTTCCACCGCCCACTGATTCGGTACTTAAGGCATTTATGCAAATGCTCCTTATCACTCTTATCAGCAGTATTGCGACGGAACCCACAAACAAGTCAGCGGTGGTCACCAGCCGTGACGTGTTTATCACCGGTTCGTATCACTTCTACTATTTAATTATCAATTGTGATAACGCACAGGCCAGAAATAGAATGACTGTTAAGACTATTAACCTATTTTGGGAAATACGTAATACTTATATTACTTTAAAGCGAAAGTGAGTTTGTTTGTTTGTTACGTCTTCACACCTAAATGGCTAAACCGATTCTAATGAATTTTGGTACAGAGATAGTTGAGACCCTGGAGACGGACATGGGCTAAAAAAGATTGAGATATGAGGGAGAAAGAGGGAAGAAAACGGAGAACTTAGCATTGCTATTACAATAAATAAGGCGCAAGGGCAAAAACTACAGGTAGCATACTACAGGTACTTGTAAATCAGGAAAGGGGAACTGTGTTACCCCGAATGTAACGCGAGTGAAAGCGGGAAAAAGCTAGTTTTATATATTCTTACCAAATAAGGACTAGCAGAGGTTTTAAAAATTCCCACTTGATAACAAGTTGTCTATGGCATTTTTCTACTCGTTTAACAAATGTAGTTTAAATACATTAAGCCGTTACGGTGAGACAAATTACAGGCAAAGTAATAAATAACTTTTGCATTTATTAATAAACATATAAGTAAAGATGGATATCAATGACTGCGTGGATTTTGTGCACGGCGCCGACGGACCAAAACGTCAAGAAAAAAAACATTTACCCAACCAAAACGAAAAAGAAAGATTCAACGTTCCACCATCACGTACAAAAAAAAAGAAAAATAACTCCTTTTTCTTTATATTCGAAAATTAAACTCCTTTTCTTACCCAACTTCCTCAAGGAAGCGAGCAACAAAAAATGATCACCGGCCATTCCAATAATTATAAAGGGCTGTAACATTATCTGAATATCGCATCTTCTATAGAGATCCCATCTCTACCAACTTGGTCCGCTTAGAACAGAACAGTTAGACAGTATTTATGAACTTCTTAACTTCGCAAAATATGAACACTTTTTATTACGAATCCTTTCTATAAAACCACTAGCTGCGCCCCGCGGTTTCTCTCGCGTGATGATAGAATATACAATATATCTTTATGCCTATGTGTAATTCTGATATTTTCGTTTTTTCTTAAAAAACGTTGCCTCACACTAGGATTTTCTCCTGTATCGTGGGTGCGTTTACAAACAATTAAACTCACATACACAAACAGCTAGACCCATAACAACTACCTATTGGTAGGCCATACAAATATTTGTTCCGTCCGAGAATCGAACCGACACGCAGCACAGCAGTCGACCGCTCAGCCACTGCGCCAACCGTGTCGTCAAAATGATGTAATGAATATAGCTGTATTATTGTACAGTTTCATTAAAATCCATTCAGTAGTTTTTGCGTGAAAGAGTAACAAACATCCAAACATCCATACAAACTTTCGCATTTATAATATTAGTAGGATTTATGATAACTACGTTTAAAAATTTATTCTTAAAATTATTTTAGTGCGGAAAGTTTTTAAAACAGTCGAGAGTAGTTTACGTTAAGGTCAGCAAAATGTCGAAAGGTTTGTTAAAACTTTTACAAAGTTTGCCTACGTTATTTTTATTACCTAAATTATTTTTATGAACTTCAGTAAATTAAATTGCCGTGTAGGCGTCAGATTGGGCGAAAATAAACATTCTATTTTTGTTTTGTTGTGTTTTTCGCCCTAATTTGTACAAAAATATTTTATCAGGTAACAACTTTACTGAAAAGCCTGTTATACATTCTAAAATAAGAAGCAGTCGCAAGAAAGCTACAAAATAACTACCGGAAAATATTCGACACCCAAAAATCCGTGCACGCGTAACAATACTCACACACCCTCACACGTCCCCACAAACATTTTTCTAAACATCACTCAGCTACCAATAACCCAGTTTACAACTCTGCCTTGTTATCTGAAACAATCGTATGTCCTGAGGCGTCCGCAATCACGGCCAAC
The DNA here is from genome assembly GCA_905475445.1 of Ochropleura plecta. Lineage (NCBI taxonomy): Eukaryota > Metazoa > Arthropoda > Insecta > Lepidoptera > Noctuidae > Ochropleura > Ochropleura plecta. Next base: position 3,168,011 of record FR997728.1, read on the forward strand.
ACTGAACCCTTACATTTAGATCATCGCCCGAGATAACGACTGTTTTGTACCACAAGGGCGACAAAGGGGGCGAAGTGTGGGGCACGGGGCGCGACAAGGGACCGAGTCACAACTTCATTACCATAGCAAGTCAGAGTCAGCAACTGGAGCTAGCTGAGTAGGCAACCCACCTTTTATTTGGAGATTTAACTCACTTAACATTCTGTCGAAAACGAATTTTGTACGTCCCTTTCGCTCTTGTAGCGCTTTCTCAACCGACAACTGGATTGTGAACCTTATTCAGGATAGTGCAGTTTTTAACACAGACTTGTGCCCCTGTTCAGTGCTTCCTTTTAAGTTTTTGTAAATGGAATGGAGCGACTCTATCTCAGAAGGTTTATTATTTGCCAGTAAGATAATGGATGGAACGTTTTTAAATGTCTAAATTAAAGTCTTCAGTTCAGCATGGCAAAAGAGAAAGAACAGATTTCTTTCTGCATTTAACCGTCTCGTAAAAACTTTTAAACTTCCTCAAATATTACTTTCATACAACAATAATTTAACAAATTATATCCGTGACAGCCACGGCCCAGACTCGTTACGAATTAGCATAAAAAATTACGGAATTACGCTACAGAGTCCCATAAGCATAAAAAATTACAATACCATGTAATAGTCATCAGGCGACACCTAGCGTACAAAATGGTCGTAAAATTCAACCGTCTGCGTTTCGTCGTGCAATGAACAAGCGCCCTTATAATGAGGGATGCCGTATCTCATGTAATTTCCTCATACATTCATCATACACGCTGTATAATTTGATCGAAAGCAGCGTGGTCCCAGTCCTGGCGGCCATTTTAGTTCGTAATGAGCAAGGATAGATATATGTTTGAATAGAGAATAACTAATAGAGAACTCATAGACTTTATTGTCTTTATTTATGAGTGGCACCTCGCTTCAACCTATGAGGTTGCCTAACCAGTCAGTCCTCTGGGTGCCTTGAAAGTAAGACCTCCAGCTAGAACAAAAAACTTGAAAACTAAGCAACTACACGTTAAGTGCACCCCCTGTGGGGCTCGAGCCGCGGCTTAGGGCGTCGCTAAGGGAGGACAGCAAAGGGACAGGCTGGATCTGAGTGATGTCATTATTTATCTAGTTTAATATTGCTAGCTTAGCATCGCGGGCTAGCTGTAGCAAGGTACGGATGGGGCAAGCACCGGGACATTGCGACAGCCCTCTTCGGCGAGGGCGGACATTTTTCGTGGGACTTCTTTGAGGGTACTAGTTTCTTTACTGTCCTGCTGAAGGAGGTTTATAGCTTCATCGGAAGTGACGAGAGTATACCCGGGAGAGCGCATCTTGCTAATTTGAGGGCTTGTATTGGGCGGCCGATGCAATACGGGGGTTTTCATGTTTTATCGCAAATTAGAGCTACCTTTTCTACCAAGACAGTAACTTGGTAGAAAAGGTATCTATGAACACAAGATTTTTTAAAAACCATTTAGAATCACCATCGAAAGCTCTGTCCCGCATACATTATTATAATTTATTATCTATTAAATTCCTCTCCGCACGGAGCATGTCTATAAATTTTTAATGACCAGACCACCTTTACATACACATTTACCAGCCAAAGTGATTACGAAAAGGTTTGTAAACAAAATTTTACGTGCCAAAGGACCAATATCTCTATTGATGTCGAGTTATTTTTGCGTTTTATGTCTTTATACGGCTCCGAACAATGGTTCCCGGTAATTTCGCGCAGTGCCCGGAATGAGGGCGATGTCGTAAACGGCGCGAATAGCGTTCACTTGTAAGTAAACACAGCATTTATATTTTTAAGTTTACTGTCGGTGGAAGATCGTCTGTCTCCTTTGGCAAGTCATTCTGCCATTCATTGCGTTGCTTTTCCTGTTTTGAATAAAGTCGTTTCGAGTTTGGTGTTGTGTTTTAACTTGTGATGTAATCTATGAAAGTTGCGGTTTTATGGAAACATTTATATGGTGTTTCGAATTTAATCACATAATACACAAGTTCACGCCTTAAACCCCCGTAGGGCTAGGTTGGGGGTACCTAATAGTGCACTCACAGTTCGCTGGTTTTGTTTAAGTGGCATGTAATATCTCTTTCCATCCTTACTAATATTATAAAACCGAAAGTGAGTTTGTTTGTTTGTTTGTTACGTCTTCACGCCTAAATGGCTAAACGGATTTTGATGAATTTTGGTACAGATATAGTTGGGACCCTGGGGACGGAAATAAGTGATTTTTAAAAAAAAAAGTTTGAGATAAGAGGGAGAAAGTGGGAAGAAAAGGGAAAACTTAGCATTGCTATTGCAATAAACAAGGCGCAGGAGCAAAAACTACAGGTAGCAGGTACCTGTAAATCAGGAAAGGGGAACTGTGTTACCCCGAATTTAACGCGAGCGAAGCCGCGGGCAAAAGCTAGTAACCAATATTTTTTTCAATCTAGGGCTAATATGGACCACTGGTCGTTGGTTCTGGCCAGGTCCTCCAACCACCTACGAGATCTACCACTTCGACTTCTGGCAGTGTTGTCTTCACATCGTTGTTATTTTGAACCATAATTCGTCTAGTAATTTAAAACTATTAGGTACAAGAAACTTTTCTAAATTAAAAATTAAAACCATCTGTATCTTATCACAATTTGTACCAGACGTCAGTATTAGAAACATTTTGATAGCTCACTAAGACATAAATAACTACCAACATAATTATTTTGCGTAACCCATTTGTTTACGTCACAAGAAAACTATCACGCACCGCCTCGCTCTAATTCATTGAAACGCTCCATCGAAAACAAACAAACGACTACGAGAGCAGTGTCATACGCAAACGCGTAACCCATTATATAGTGCGTATTGTCTCTGGGCCGTGTATCCCGCGTATCGCGTACCGAAAGACCACGGAGAGATACGCCAGGTGGCGTAATAAACATACGCCGCGCGTGCGTTTTATCGTCTAGTTTATAATAAGCTGGTCGTATGCTCTTACATAATGAAATGTGAGAATATCTTTTGAGATAGTTAGTGGGACTTAGAGGTAGTACAGTGCTAATTTTTGCCTATTTTTTTATAAAATTACGACACTATGGTATTTTGGTCTATGGTAGTGTTGTAACGGTCCAGAGGTTAAACGACTCGTTTCTCTTGCATGACTCATGATTTTTTTTAGTTTATATGCCGCATTTTATTCAAATTATTTATTTATTTTCTTTTTTGCGGATGGGAAATCATGAAATAATTTCCCCTGCTCCGGGCGGAGCGGGGGGAGTGTCGAACTTGTACTGACTAAAACCCACCCAGGAACATGGGTGGGTTTTAGTCAGAACAAGTCTTACCCGCAACCTCGGCAGGGCCTGCCAGCCTTTAGCCTTTTTATTTACTTTTATGTATTCCTTCTTCCTTACGGAAGAAGGAATACATAAAAGTAACCAAAAAAAAACAAAAGTAACCAAACGTTTTAGAAGGTACTTCAACCTTCAACCTATATCTATAGCCAGGGTTGCGGGTTGTCCTGCCGGAATTGTGGGTTGTTCGAAAGAGATAAAGCGGCCACAAAACATAAAGGGCAAAAGGAAGAACATGGGCGGGTTTTAGTCAGTACAAGTCTGACACCCCCGCTCTGGCCAGAGTAGGAGATGAAATTATTTGATGATTTCCTCTATGATGCCTTAGTAAAGGTAATTAGTATGAGGATAATTCTTAAACTTAACATATGTAACCTACTTTCTCTGAAAATAAAGAACTCTTCTATTCCATTCCCACCCGTCAAAAAACCGTAAAAGTATCTATTGTTCAGTTACCGATTACAAAAGGCAGTTATGGAAAAAGTTAGTACCGTTTATGTACTCAGTACTTAATATTTCTTCAAAAAGATAACCAGTTACAACTTCAATTACGACTCATGAAAAAATAACGACATCTTACTCCATTCATATGGAATGGAATATTGTCGTATATTAAGTACTTTTAACACAAAGACAGTCACAATGGACCGAAGACGGCGGTTACGACGTTCTTGTAATAGGACAAGTGACACTGTATTACTTGTGTTGTAATAAAAAATTACGACCACAGTCGCATTCAAACGACGTTTTATTTGCACGTTGTTATTAAAGTACATGTTTTGTTTAATATTTGGTTTTTTATTGTTTAAATTTACATTTGTACAGCTTTATTCACGTTTCAGTAGTATATTCAACTTTTTGTTTTAATTTTATTTGGGTACTATTTGTTACTAATAACAAAACTACATATACACAAAAACCTATTTTTTTAATAGTCTCTTAATTGTCCCACTGTTGGGCAAAAGCATCCTTTTTCTCCTTCGAAACCTCTCTATCTTTTCTAATATCTGACCATATTCGCACCGCATACAATATTTTGATTAAATAAAAAAGAGAATCAAAGTATTTGTGCCTCAGCCAGTTTCATTTCACTCTCTCAGATTGCACAATTTTACATTTACTACCATGTAAAATTATACAATCTGAGCCATACACAACCCGTAAAACTCCCAAAATAAGCCCATTAACCATAACAAACACCATACATCACATTCCCTAATTACAAGTTATTCTGAACTCGTAAGAGAGCAGGCTAAACACGGGCGGAGCGTTAAGCGAGCATATCAGATTATAATGTAATCCTTAATCTCACGTTAGAGGTAAATAGCGCGCGATAACAGCGCACACGTCGGTGTGAACCTTGTACTGGGAGGCTGAGCGGCGTCACGTAGCTAATAATGCCTGTAAGTTCAGTGGGACATACGGGGAGGAAGGAAGGCGAGCATTTGTGTAGCCTCATTTAGAAATTTTAATTCGACAATTTTAAAATCAACAAAAACGTCTTCTTTAATTTTGCTGCCTATAGCACAGCTTATTTGGATTTATATTGGGGTCGTCGTGCTAGGTGTCCCAACTCCTAATATGCCCGACATAAGCATAGTCTGGGGGGCTATACAGGTCTAGTCCATATCATCTTCCTCAAAGTTCATCCATCGTTTCAGAAGTATTTCCCTCGTTTTATTAAATTTTCATTATTAAATATTGAAAAACAGTACCTAAACTAGAAATCTACTTGTAGATTTCGACAATGATAAACCAAAGTTTCTAGTGGCTTTTCAAAAGATTTTAACTCTTATGCCATTTATTTCAAGTAAGCCAGTAATAGGCACTTTTATCAATAACAACAATGATTATAATAAAATGAAGCTACAGTCCCAGTCACAAGGCTTGACTATGTAAGTACTATGCTGCTCATTCTCTCTTTGGATAAGATTGGACAAGAAATTCCATGGACACTTCTATAGAGGATGCTTGCTTTTAAATGAAAAAATACGACAAAAAAATAAGAAATACCAAAACTCCACTCCAAAGCGTAGCTCTCTATTAAGAAGAATGGGCAAAAACTCCATGAACACTTCTATGGAGTTCTTTGCTTTTAAATGAAAAAAATGTAACAAAAATCCGACAAAAAAGTTAAGAAATACCAAAACTCTACAGCCTCTGCCTTACACCGTAGCGCTAAACAAACAAACAGTCTTAGCTAATCGATTTCCACAACCGTATGTAGGCCTAACTCCGCTAAGCTAAACTGGGTAACTTTAGACAACATAAAACAGTTTCAAGTGCCAGATAAAGACACATAGCGGGTATACGTGAAATAAAGGCAAGAGCCCACGTGGAGGTCTGATGAAGCGTACTCACTGCCAAGATTGCTCTTAGTTTGTCTTGGAATTAGTTTCAACTCTGGCCTTTAACCCGATGAGTTTAAGGAATCTAGTTGTGGATATGTGTTTGAATTTAGGCTTGGATTTGTTAATTGTGTATTTGTGGGATTATGAGGAGGTTTTAATGAAGCGACATTTCAAAAACGTGCTTCATGTTTGAGTAATTCCTGATGGGGTTGCGGGTTGTTCGAATGAGATACCGCGGCCCCGGAACAGAAAGGGTAAAAGAAGAAACATGGATGGGTTTTAGTCAGTACAAGTCTGACACTCCCTCCCGCTCCGTTTAGAGTGAAAAAAAGGTTAAGTAACTCTTTGGTGTCCGAAAAAGTCGAACTAACATGTATGTCAACTTAACTCACGCTAATACGTGTAAAAATTGTTTACCATAAAACCAGAGAGAAACATCATAATTCACCTGCTTTATTTCAGTTCAGTACAACATGTCTTATTCTTTCATATTTCTGTATAAATCATCATCTTATCAGACACTTCCTCTCTTACTATAACATCATCCTTCATACCAGATATTCATGATCCGCCAAATAAAATCATATATTCTTATTTCAAAAAAGTAATAACCGCACATTCAAAATAACCCTCTAAAATTCAATGCGGCGTGAGGAACCTGAAAAGGGGAATAATTCGAAAGCGATTGCGTCGCGGCCAAAAATCATAGAAATAAATTATCTTTATTCGGTTTATTCGAAAGTCACCGCATTCTGTGGTACTGTGGTGTTGGCGGGCCGCCAAACAGCGAAAGTTTACAAGACATTGGCCTACCAAATTTGTTTGTACACGAAGGGGGCCCGAGCCAAGATTCCGTGGCTGAAGAAATCGAAAGTAGAATCTACTGTAAACATTCAAAAATTTTTATGGCAGGATTTTGGAGAAGAGCCAAAACTTATAGCATTTTTTCCCTGATGTTTTTGTTATCGAAAACTGTCAGAGATTTACGCAAAGGAATCTGATATGATGTCTTTGTAAGTTTTGATATCATATCCTACATTTTTTCCAAGGAATCTTCTATTTACTGATCTTTTTCTTAACAAATTGTTTAAAGATGTACTTAACTGGTACAAGGTAGTCATCGTATGATTGCTAGAGTACTCCTTTTTTCTTAGTGGATGGGTAATCATCAAATAACTGCCCGCTGTGGGCGGAGCGAGGGGGGGAGTGTCAGACTTCTTTTACTGACTAAAACCCACCCATATTAATTATTTTTCGCTTTACGTTCCGGGTCCGCGGTATCTCTTTCAAACAACCCGCAACCCCAGCAGGGCTAGAGTTCTCCTTAGACACCAAAGTAATTGAGTCCAATATAATATGCATTAAATTGAAAAAAATGCTGTTTAAGGAGATTTACTGTACCTTGAACTTTTAATGTTAAAATGTTTTATGCAAAAAATTACAATTTCTCATACTTTAAACAACAAACACCAACATTAAACAACAAGACTTAATAACAACCCCATATCATATTCAACGCACAACCATTTTTACTCCGCCGCATTACGGGGTTCATTTAACCCAAATTACATAGATCAACTAAGTAGGGCAGTACCACAATTGCTTAATATACTGATGCCCCAGGGAGACTGTGGAATGAGACGTCCATAGAACTAAACTGACACCCATGAATTTACCGACATTGTAGGCGGAGGCGCGGCTCTAAACAGGAGTTACGGTGTTAAGTAACAGTCGACTTATACCTCAGCATTATAGGGTTATACACGCCTTTCTGCGACGCTTTATGCCCGTCGTAAAGTCGCTTGTCTGCTCGCATATGCCCACCTTAGCAATGAGATATTGGTCTATAAAAGTGTTTTTATTTTAGCCGCGTAATTATAAAAGGCAGTTCGGTAGGCTTGGTTTCGTGTGGCGACGCCTTAATGTTGACAATGGAATCGTTGTATCATAGCCGAAAATGTGTATTGTATATGTTCATGTATCCTTACTATTATTACTTTACTTTACTAATATTATAAAAGCGAAAGTGAGTTTGTTTGTTTGTTTTTTACCTCTTCACGCCTAAATGGCTAAACCGATTTTGATGAATTTTGGTACAGAGATAGTTGGGAACCAGGAGACGGACATAGGCTCATTTTTATAAAAAAAAAAGTGGGATATGAGGGAGAACGAGGGAAGAAAAGGGGAAAACTTAGCGTTGCTTTTACAAGTCAATAAGGCGCAAGAGCAAAAACTGCAGGTGGCACGTACTGTGTTATACCGAATTTAACGCGAGCGAAGCCGCGGGCAAAAGCTAGTTATTTATATATTAGATACTATTAACATAATGATGTGTTCGTGACGAAATAATAACAGCCTTTTGCGTCGATCTTCAAGTTAAGCTGTGCTTGCCTAGGTTGGTCTGTGGATGGGTGATCACCCGGAAAGCATTTTAATCTGTAATTTCAAAGTTTTTTACATCAACAGAAAGTCAGTTCTTCGTAAGTCAACCAGTCTTACAATGGGGAATCGTATTGCCTAGTACTGACTGGGTTGTGGAGGTCAGATAGGCAGTCGCTCCATGTAAGGTACTGGTATCCAACTGCATCCAAGCCAGTCTAATAGTTGCAAAATGCTGGGCAGAACATTAATTTTTTTATGCTTTATTTGCTTAGGATATTAACGGTATAAGCGAATTAGGAGTCAAAACTTTAACGGTATAAGCGAATTAGGAGTCAAAACTATCATCAACAATTTTAGGTTACCACAATTATGAATTAAAGGTCACATCGGAATAGATTAACCCTTCTGACCTGTTCTCTAGCTATTTCAGTTAGAAACTGTATTAAGTATTAAATATTCTGTTAATAGTAAAATCGATCTATTGAGGAGCTCGTGGCTAAATAATAGCAGCCGCTCGGGTCGATCTTTAGGTTAAGCCGCGCTTGCCTAGGTTGGTCTTTAGATGGGTGACCACCCGTTCCATACCGAGTTTCCTCCGTGCCTCGGAAAGCACGTTAAGCCGTTGGTCCCGGCTGTCATTTGTAGATCTTTGACAGTCGTTACAGGTAGTCAGTGTTCCGAAAGTCTGACAACCAGTCTTACCAAGGGGTATCGTATTACCCAGTATTAACTGGGTTGTGGAGGTTAGATAGGCAGTCGCTCCATATAAAATACTGATCTTTAGCTGCATTCGGTTAGACTGGAAGCCGACCCCAACATACTTGGGAAAAGGCTAGGCAGATGATGATGAGTAAAATCGATCTATTCTATTTAAATCCTTGAAGCGTGATAGAGGTTGTTGGTTCTACGGAGGAATTAATGAAAACTAGTTAGTAACCAACAAGCAAAATTAAGTAAAGATTAGTTTAGACCAAATGAGTTGATATAAGTTCTATTATTCTATCATATTCTTGCCCTTATCCCATTCTATTTGCGGCACAACACGGTTTTAATCTACTTGCAAGGACCATCTAGTAGCTGTTGGCACAAGTGCAATCTGTCAAACTTAACAATTATGTAATTTTACTTTAATACTGAGTCATAGATGGGATCATATTTTTTCTTTGACATTACTCCTGGTAGCTTGTCTATAGCATTGAGTCATCTTTAGTAAATCTATCGCTTGCAAAATCTACCAAGTGATTTTTTTTTAAATAATAATTTTTGTACCTTATCACAATATTGTTCAATTTAACCATAATTTGACGGGTTAAGATTGCTTTGTATAGTAATAATTACTAAAAAAAGAAAACTTACTCTTGTCCATCTTCTTTTTTCGTTCGGTTAAACTAATTTATACCCACCTTAAGAACAAACAAATTAATTAACATGACACATTTTTTGAATTTCGAACTCACGCTTTTTAACTTTCCTTCCTGACGTAACAAGATTAAGTTCAGAGTACACTTAGCTTTAAGTGTAAAGTTAATTACTTCCGATTCTGTCCTGCCTTGTACCGGGCAGAACAAACAGACGGCTTTGAGAGGCTCCTATGTAAATCATGCGGCCGACCGGTGGGGCTTGAGAGGCATAGACACTGAAGTAAGAGGAGCAACTCCTTGGGAGATGTGTGCCCATCCGTGACGTATATAGTGACCAACTTTGACTTACGTTTGTGTGGCATGGAAGTGATTGCATAGGTTCACGTTTGCAGGTAGGGAAGTTTGGGATTTATTCTATAAATAACTACACAAAACCAATACCACTGCTGTATCTTTATTGTTATCTAAGTTCATATTGCACTGAATATTAGACGCTGCAGAGCAGGAAAGGATATTTCAAAGTACCTACACTGAAACATCCTTTTCATGTGTGCAATCTACCTTGATGTTAGTCTTTTTCATCCGATAACTACTTTGAAACCCCGATTCTACATTATTTTCGTAAGAGACTCGTAGTTCGTCCAGATTATGTTATCCTGATTCCGCCAATATTATCGTAACGCACCGAACAATATCCGTCCGATTTCTTGTCACAACAAACGTCACATAATTCGAGTATCACCGCGCGCAACACGCGTTTTTGTCACACGAGAAAATAAAATTTTCTGTAGCACCGCAAACACATTACACCGTCGAAATGTGTGTATTTGTGCGCCAGAGATTGTGTACCTATTTATTTTTCGTCCGAGATCCCCCCCTCCTCACCGTGCTGCCTCGTGCCTCAAGTCCTGAAGCCTCTCCTCCCCGCGTCCTCGTCCTTCCGCGCCCCTCACGTGACACTCGCATTATTTGCGCGACCCCCGGCTGTTTGCGCACGTGTGTGAGGGCGCCAAAACGTACTACTATATTTATGTGTTCGGTGGCCACAATCGAAATTATTTATGCTTTTTATATATGGAAATCTCGGCCTTTGTCCCGCCCGTGGTCGCTCGTATTTTTACCCCTAAATTGCTTTTATTCGACGACTGACTTAATAATATTTCTGTAATTAAAATCTCGTCCCGAACATTTTCAACGCGGCGGGGGTGTTATAAGCAATTTATGCGTTTTTTTTTGCCAAATGAGTATTTTTAAAAGCGGCAATTAATCGCCTTGATATTGCGGCAGGTTGCCATGTTTTTGGGACTTCCGCAGATTAATTTAGGGGTAAAAACGTCGTTTATTTGTCAAGTTGTGAATGTAATCTGGCACATATACATTGCCAGACAAACAAAAACGTAGGCAGACTGAAATATGACCGTTTTTTTTCATTTAAAATTTGTCAAAGCATAATGTTGTGTTTTCAACCTTATAAAATAAACCAACCTTCTCTGCTCCTAGCACTATCAGAGACATAAATGTTATTTTTTTTTATTTATCTTCATCTTAGATTTCTCCAAAAAGCAAAGACTTATTCCTCATTTTTCGGTAAATATCCTCCAAATAAGGCCCCGTCATATTAATTACATACGTCTGCAGATCGATGAGGAGGGCAGGGCACATAACGGCGGCGCTCACGTCTCATTGATAGCGGATTATCCTCTAAGATTAGACCACCGCTTGCGACTTCGACCTCCAACTACTCTGTATGAGACTCCTTTATTATATGCGTATGTAGTATAAGGCGGCTTTTGATTGGGTTTATATAAAAGGCGAATGATTATTGTTGGTGTTTTAATGGTGATGTCGTATTTTTATATTGTGGGGAAATAAGATTGTTCTGACGCTCAATTTTTTTCTATACAATATTCTGTGAAAATAATTAACAAACTGATTATAATTTTGACTCTTTCATCGAATAACTGGAAAGTGTTAGACTTTTACTGACTGAAACCCACCCATGTTCCTTATTTTGCTCTTTATGTTCCGGGGATGCTGTATCTCTTTCGAACAACCCGCAACCTCGGCAGGAATTTTGACCGCTTACGACAATGAGATATTTCAACCATGTGTTGTGAGTGATTTCGGACGACTGCCAAATTAATTTACTTGTGTATTGAGTATACGTATTATTGAAGTAGAGAGTCTTTTATTTTAGATACTCCGAAGACGTATACGAAGTGCATACATCGCATTCACACTTACGAACAATTCACTTACATCATTAATAAGAAATACTTTTGTTGTACTGATGTTTCTTATAATTATATTGGAGCTAATCCTTACTAATATTATAAAAGCGAAAGTGAGTTCGTTTGTTTGTTTGTTACGTCTTCACGCCTACATGGCTAAACCAATTTTGATGATTTTTGGTACAGAGATAGTTGGGACCCTGGAGACGGACATAGGCTAACTTTTTTTTTAAGTGGGTAATGAGGGAGAAAGAGGCAAAACTTAGCTTTGCTTTGCTATTAAAATAAATAAGGCTCAAGGGCAAAAACTACAGGTAGCAGATACCTGCGAATCAGGGAAAGGGGAACTGTGTTACCCCGAATTAAACGCGAGCGAAGCCGCGGGCAAAAGCTAGTAAGAAATAGTTTTGATCTTTCTTATATATATTGGAGCAAATACTTGAATAAAATCTACCTGTCACATCAAAAAGAGCCACGTAAACATCACACAAAAAGAAAACACTTAATTCCCTGCCCCACTTACTTACTCTTCAAAAATCGATTCGCCCATTACCCACCACTTCCAAACACTCAAAACCAAAAGAAATTAAGGAGGAAAAAATCCATGCAACACAAACAAAAGAGAGGAAACTCCTCATCCGTAATCTCTTTAACTGGCGTTTGAACGAAACGTTTCAACCGCACTCAATACAGGCTTTTGAAAAGGTCTTTACAAGCTCAGGAAACATGCGCTTCAGGCCCAAACACGGACAAACACGACTCCTTATAATTGAGCCGAGGACCATCAAAAGCTAAGCAAAGAGGTTGGTAAGCGGGGACGCCTGCAGGCGTTTTGAGAAATTATAAAAGGTGCTTCTTTTTAAATTAGGAAGGTCACTTTTTGGATGGATTTCTCGGTCATGGACATAGAGAAATCTCTTTGAGGTTTTTTCAAATTGTTACGGACAAATTGTGAACACCGGACATTGATTCAGTAGGTACAGTATGCGTCAGAGTTGGGCGTCCACTTTCAGTCTAGAAATTTGTCTTAAACGGTTTGACCGAACCTTTAAAAGAAACACAGTTTACTCTAGAAATAATTCTTAGTAATACCGGTGCTTATAATACCAAGTTTTTACTGCCCCACTGCTGCAAAAGCGTCTTTTCATAATGAGAAGGCACGAGCAATGATCACCACGCTTGCTTAAAACTTGTTGGCGATTTCAGACTCATAAATATTAATTATTAGCTTTTGCCCGCAGCTTTGCTCGCGTTAAATTTAGGAAAAAACAGTTCCCCTTTTCTGATTTTGCAGGTACCTGCTACCTGTAGTTTTTGCCCTTGCGCCTTATTGATTTGTAATAGCAACGCTAAGTATTCCCTTTTCTTCCCTCTTTCTCCCTCATTTCCCACTGTTTAATGTCCGTTTCCAGGGTCCTAACTATCTCTGTACCAAAATTCATCAAAATCGGTTTAGCCATGTAAGCGTGAAGACGTATCAAACAAACAAACTTACTTTCGCTTTTATAATATTAGTAAGTTAATTTTTAGGTTTCCTCTCGATGTTTTCCTTCATTGATGTCTGTGATGTCTAAGATAAAGTTAAAAAGTACAAATGAATTGGAAAAGTCACATATAACCATAACCTCTTACAAGAGATCTAGTCCAACACCAACTAACAGCGGGCACGAAATCAAACTGCATAATTCTCACTTCAAAATTCATGCAATTTACCCAAATAAAAATTTCGTGAATAAACTATGCGCCGTCGAGATTAGGCCAATTTTTCTCGTTGACAACTTAAACGTGACTTATCTCGCTTTATCCGACGCTGCAAGTGCTTTAAGCGCTTAACCTTAGAAGATTTGGCAGAATTAGTTAGTCAATGTGACCTTTTACGCCAACAGAATATAATCTTCTTGCAAAACTCTCGCCGTACTCGAGAAAATGCAAAGTCATCTTACAAATCTTTTACGGCTTCTGTCTGATGGATAAAATCTCAATCGGGAACACTTTATCAATCCTTACTAATATTATAAAAGCGAATGTGAGTTTGTTTGTTACGTCTTCAAGCCTAAATGGCTTAACCGATTTTGGTACAGAGATAGTTAGGACCCTGGAGACGGACATAGGCTATTTTTTTAAAGTGGGATACGAGGGAGAATGATGGAAGAAAAGGGAAAACTTAGCTTTGCTATTACAATAAATAAGGCGCTAGAGCAAAATCTACAGGTACCTGCAAACCAGGAAAGGGGAACAGAACTGTGCTACCCCGAATTTAACGCGAGCAAAGCCACGGGCAAAAGCTAGTTCTTTATAACATCTGCTTTCTTGAAAGACTCGATTTTCTAGTACAGAACAGAGTGTTACGTAAGTACGTCGATTTTTTTTAGGAATGCCTTACGACTTCGCACTTGGAATTTCGAGTTGGGTAAAACAGTTCCCAAAGGCTATACAGATACAACAAATGAAAATTTATATGCTAAAATTTACAAAAAGACTAAAAGTTTTTTTTTAAGTTTGTTTGTAAAGCGTGTTTATGTTTGCGTGCGTTTTCGCTCTGTGTGAAGTCCAGCACTTGTCAATGAGGAAAGTCGCAAGGGCGCTTGTCCTCGTTATAACTCAATCGTGTCTTTGTGTCTATGCGTTTTTGCCTGTTTTGTAATGTCGAACTTCTGTACGTGTCTGCTCTTTGCCCCGGAACTGACTGAGTAACCCTTCTCAATGGGCAGTCATCACAATGGTTGGCCCCACTTTCCCTGGGAAATAACTCACAAAACGTATTCTTTGTCACGGAGAAATATTTCAGAATATTGTATGGAGTTTTTGGTTATGATTTAGGGGATCTGTTGATGATAAGGTTCCGAAAAGTTGGATGAGTTATTTATTATAAATGGGGTAGTTGTAGAAATTAGACTCTTTGTAACTTTTTGGTATTTTCAACGTGTTTTTTTTTTTTTGGAAAATAGTAGCAGCTCCCCAAAATGCATAAAGAGCAAACACAACCACAAGTTACATAATATTAACATATCTTCATTGGACCAGTGTGCACAGTAGTACATAGACGTGGTTGCATATTAGTGTTTAGAGTCGATTATTTAGTATAGCAACTCTCCAAAATACATAAAATAAAAGAGCATCACGAGTTTAAGCAATTTAAATCTTTGTCAGTAACAATATCCTTCGGTTCACTAACTTTATTTGACGCACGCACAAACAAACATCTCACGAATAAAACTTTTTCCCCTAACATTTAATAAAATAAACCACACTTTCCACCTCAAAACACCAACTTTGTATCATTTGCAGTTCCCACAAAATAGACGAAGAGCAATACAAAATGAAAACTAAAAAAAAAGAAACACAACACTAAACAAAAACTTCTTACCGTACTTCTTAGGAGACTATAATAGGGGAAACTTCACACTTCATTTAAATGGGGTCAGATAGCGACGACAGTAATAATTCTGTATTACTTATTCTTGACAAAAATAAATAACCAAGTATTCTCTCCCTCATTTGCAAAGACTTCGGACTACAAGACAAAGTCAACCTCATTCTCCTTGCAATTGACCCGAAATATTTACCACAACTCAAACGAAAGTAGCAGGCATTCTGCCAAGCCCCCGACCGTGTTTCCGTCGCTACTCTGCTAATGGAGAAATATTGTACCTAATTGGCATTCTAAATCTGTAATAAGATGAAATTAAAGTGGCTCTAGAATTATTTGAAGCAGAAGTTGAGTGGGTAAGTGCTAGTTGAAAACTTTGAAAGCTAGTTGTAATAAGTGCATATGCGAATACAATGGAGGAAAAGTTTTCTTGGCAGAGAACAATCTGTGTAAACTCTTAGGAGTTTATTTGACATAACATAAAATTACGTCTCTTAGGATTCAGTACCCATTTTTTTTTCTTTTTATAAAAGACGTTGTCCCACACTAGGAATTTCTCCTGTATCGTGGATGCGTTAACAAACATTTAATCTCACATACACAAACAGCCACACCCGGAACAACTATCTAGACCATATAAATATTAGTTCCGTGCGGGGTTCGAAGCCGCAACACGCAGCGTAGCAGTCGATCGCTCAGCCACTGCGCCAACCGTGTCGTCAATTATCTAACGCAATAACATTTAGCTGGATCTGGGTTTCGGACACAGGAGTTCACGTCCAACTATGGTAAGACTGCCTGGCGTCCGACTACCCATAACGATTGTGAAGGATCTACAAATGACAGCCGAGATAGCTTAACGTTCTTTCCGAGCAACTGTTATCATTTGTCCAAATACAAATACAATGGCGTCGATTTTATTGTCACAAACTGAACTAAAACTACTCCAAAAAACACAAAAATTTTGTTAGTTCCCGTCGAACGACGTTTCCTATTTTGAAATTTATTAAAGTGTCATAACCTAACCATATTATAGTTTGACAGCATTAATGATAGTTTAGTTACTCAATTTATAGAAAATCGCAATCTCACTATTTTCAGAATAATGAGATTGACGTTTTTCACCGAAAATAGTGATGTCAAGCTAAATCCGCGACTAAAATGGTGTTGAATAAAACTAGATGTGCTTTTTAAGTCATTTTAATCTTAATCCGGTGGTTCATCAGAATCGGCACCAATATCCTAGCCTACTTATATATATTATCTATAATATTTATAAATGCGAATGTTTGTGAGGATGGATTTATGGATGTTTGTTACTCTTTCACGTCAAAACCGCTGAACGGATCATGATGAAATTTGGCACAGAGGTACATTATTTTCGGAAATAGCACTTAGGATACTTTCTTTTTCGATTCATAACAGCATCACAATCAACCACCACATTATTAGCACTCCTTCGGCTATTTTAATAACGCCTGGTGCCGACGATTTCCTCTAATGGACACACTTAATGGCCGAATGAATATTTAAAAGTGACTGCCATCAAATTTAAATGTTATATAATTAATTCAACGGAAATCCTCCGCATTTATTGGTTTTCACGATAACCAATCGTTAAGGTAACATTATCGGTGATTATGAATAATTTTCAGCTGTTTAATTTATTCTGGTCACCTATGTATATTTTGTTTCGATTCGTTTTCCTTATAATTAAATTAATTGTGGAATGCTCTATTTATTTATTTATTTAACGATTTATGTACACACACTGAATACAGAAAAATAAAAAACAGGAACAGTAAATGGGTACAAAGGTAATGCTTATTTCTATAGAAATCTCTTCCAGCATACCTGCGAAAGGAGAGTAAATAAAAAGAGATTGTCTACATCTCTTTTTATTTACTCTGTGCAGTGCATAAAAAAAGAGTAAAAAAACACATGTAGCGAATAATGACTAAATACAATATAAGAATATAATAACATACAATTACAAAGACAAATTCAGAACATAAATACAATATAAAATTTTATAATAAATACCTGTATTATCTATGTGTTTTTCATACCATCACGTCTGGTATCACGGGAAAGTTATGCAGTGGTGTATGTAAGAATATACCCATGTTGCGCCAGTTTTACTTTAATCTCATTCAAAAGAGACAAGCCTTCAACTATTGCCATCAACTGGTCCCCAATTTATGATCCTGAGAAATTCCTGATGTAAAATAATACGTCAAGTAGGTTATTGAAACTAAACTAAATCTGTAACTATAAACATATATCCATCTAAGTACCTACGACGATCATGATATTATTCATGAAACTTTCAGCTACACATACCTGTATTATTGTTGCTTGTATACGTTGTTTTGTAAGTAATTACTACGACAAGCAAAACATAACATGCCTACGTTGTTATAATTCACTTAAACCCATAGTCTACACAACCTTGATTGTGTTACTAGCGCTGATGTTCGAACAGCCTTCCAACTAAATTGCTATCGAATATATAACTTTGTACCGTACGGAGTAAGGAAAGAAAACTATAATACATTGTACTTTACTCCTTGGTCGCTCGGCCCGGCCACGTTGGCCACTCATTAATAGTAAAAAGCAACCGCAGCTCAGCACGGGCCCGGCAGACAGCGAATGAAATGGGTAATAAAAGTAATAAAGTGTATTGTTTGCCAGTAGATCGATAGCCAAAGACCCATTTAATTAATGACCAATCTCCCGAGACTCACCGGCACTTACACTAATTAATTAAAGTCTGCTGCAAACGGAGTAATAAAGTGAAGTCTCATGTTTGCTTTCATTGTTTTAAAGAAAGGCTTTTTCCTTTGCACAGATATCTGCGTCGTGTCAATGCTATTAGGCGCACGGATGAAATTTCCCTATATATCGACGCTTGACGCAATCAAGAAGATTCGATTGAAGACAAGATTGAGCTGCCGCTCGGCAGATTAGATGGAGCACCTATCACTTTGTGCCGGCATCACCTGCCCCATCCCCGAAAATGGCGACGTTTAAAAACTGGAATCCACTTTGTGATCCGAATGCGATGAGTCGTATCGATTCTGTTTACTCCACTGGCTCGATTATTCGAATCGATTCGCTTTCAGCACTCGATTTAATAGCATAATCATGTTTGGAATATTATTAGGCGTTGTTTATTATTCGTACTTTAGTTTGGAACTTTTCGAATATCATTATTAGGCAAGTTACGATGCCAGAGTTTGTTTTTCTTCGTAATTGAAATTGATTAATAGGTCAGGAACATAAATAAGCTTTGTACATACTTGCATACATAAACATCTAGAGGATATATAATACTTGTAAAGGTATATAAGTAGGTACATTCTGTAATTTCTATTGCTAGAATCTATTTTGTGGCACTTGTTTGCAAAGTACTTAATATAAAAACAGGGAAAACAGTGAATACATGAAATTGTTTCATTGAGTTCAATAGAAGGCAATATTTTGAGCCACCTTTGATGTTGGCTTATTTAAACAGAGGGGTTTCTATGCCTTTATTGCGTCACTCCAAAATGTTTTTCCTTTCAATATATATGTGTAATATAAGTACTATGTAAACATATTGCGTCTTATATTATATTCTTTGTACCAATAACTCTTCAATATTATATGAATTTTATATAAAGTGTACTTCAGCGGTTTCTGTTAATGAAACCAATGAAAGGTTTCGTTTCAATCAAACAAAATGGGCCAATTAGGTACGGTTTTGAAGGATTTTCGATTAAGTTTAGAAAGTACTTAGTTTTTTTTTCAATAACGTTTCAAGGAGGATTTTAATTAATATCGGCTATAATTATTCAACCATGTTTTAACTTACCGAGACCTTACCTTATTTTACAAATGCGTGATACCCTAGAAAGCCATCGAATGCTATCGCTGTGGCCAAAACCCTTTAAATAACACCATCATTATAAGTGATAATTAAATTCCAAAAAAAACAGCAATTAAGTGAGTACATAATCATCATAATCATAGAAAATACTCTCTCAAAAACTGCTCTTTAAAATCAAAAAGAACTTAAAAATAAAATTGAAAATATTTAACAAAAACTATGGCCATGCAGAATCTAAATAACATGTTACAAGTCATCATCTTCTCAGCCTTTACCCAAGGGTGTTAGGGTCGACTTCCAGTTTAACCAAATGCAGGGGAATATCAGTATTTTACTTGGAACGACTGCCTATCTGACCTCCACAACTCAATTAGTACTGGATGAATACGATACTTCTTGGTATCAATGATTGTCAGACTTCATAGACTTAGACTATCTGTAACGCCTGTTAAAGATCTACAAATGACAGCTGGGACCAACAGCTTATCGTGCTTTCCGAGTCACGGAGGAAACTCGGTATGTAACGAGTGGTCACCCATCCGCAGACTGACCTTGGCAAGTGCGGCTTAACCATGAAAATTGACCTGTGCGAAATTAAAAAAAAGTCGGTAATACACACTATTAAGTGCTATATTTTCTCAAAAACTTCCGAAACAATTCCACAAAAACTTATCTTAAAGAAGCAACCTTTAAACTTTAATTTAAACTCTACCAAACTCAAATTAGCGAAAAATACCTATCCACAGACTAACCTTGGCAAGCGCGGCTTAACCTTTAAGATCAACCCGACTGGTATGTTATTATTTAGACACGAGCTTCACTTCTATACATGTTACAACTAAATTAACTTATAAATAACTTCAATTCCTAATCCAAAAACTAATCTACGTCAGCGATAATAGTACCATGCACAATATCCATTACCAAGCTACACGCTGAACATAGGAAAAAAGGTGAGGAAAATACTTCTGTACGGGTTGTAAGTAGTTAACTCCGTACACTGATTTGTCGTGAAGATTTTTAAGTTGAGTTAGTATAGAGAAACACTTTTCCACTAAAATACACAAGTTGAGTATATTTAAGTTAATGTAAGTTACAACGGTGGAAGGCGATTATTTCTCTTAGTTGTTGATAGCTACCGAGTTATAAGTTCACTACATTGGAATTCGTCCGTCATGTTATTTTATTATGCGACAGTATGAGGCGCATCGTTGGCCGAAAGTAGGTTGACGAGTAAGCAATAAAAATGTACGGCGATGAGACCGTACATATTGGCAACCCCTTAAAGAAGCAAAGATGAGTAGAGAGAGAGAGGGAAAGAAACGCCTTTACAAAGTCAAAGAATAAAGTAAAGTAGTAAAGATAAATGTACAATATAAGTCAAATGAATTAATTAAAAGTAAAAGCAATGTTGTCGTGATGTCCTTGACGTTGAACATCGCAGCCGTCTATGGGCGACCGTTGGTTGTCTTCTCTGGCAGTCTGTTGTCGAGATCCCATTGGTTGAAGCTCGATATCTTCATGCGTAGGCTTTTTATTTTTCTTCCTTGGAAGTTGGGTTCTGAGCACTCTGCAGTATTTCCTTATTATTATCCACAGGAAAGTGATGACAGCAATTGTTAGTAAAAGATAACAAATTACATATTGATGTACGTCATGGTCTGTGATAGTGGATGGTAGTTTAGGCTCGTACTCTTCTTGGAACCGCAGCTTTTTGTCAATTTCCGCGAAGTCGTTTTTCTTGAGGCGGAACAGTTCATGTGGCGTGTTATGTAGTGTCACGTTAACAATGTTGTTTATCGGCGAATTCAGGTTCGGTACGTGCATGTCATAGTTCACGTTGAGGTTGCTGTTGTACTGATTGTATGAAGTGATGGTGAGATCTTTTGATCGCAGTACGCATCCTTGACTCAAAGTAACTATAGCCGTCGATGTGATTGTTTGCGATATTACGTCGTTATTACAAACTGTACGTAATTCGCACCTTCCGCAACAAACAACAAGCCAGCTGTTTGATCCTTGTAACTTTATCCATTCCTCCTCGCATGACACGCTGTGTACGTCACACGGTGACGTACTCGTCGTAGTACGGTGACCCAGGAGTTTTGCTTCGCACGGCGCATTTTTGTTATGTAAGTTGAAGACTGGCATGTTTGCGTTACAAATGAAGTTATGTTTTTGTCTTTTGATACATAACTTGACATCTTCATCTTTTAGTGAGATATAAGAATTCTTCTCAAAGTTTACGGCAATGTATTGCGAAGCTAACTGCATCTGTTTGTAATTCGAGTCTCTCTTGAATGGTATAGCGATGGCCCGATAGTAGGTGAACTCCACATCCGAAATTAAAGGAATGTGAACTTCGAACATAAAGTAGTTCATTGTTATTCGCGCTTTCACGTACAACAACTTGTAAAGTTCCTTGATATCTTCTTTGATATTTTCTGTCGGCAATGACAGTGTTCTCGGTAATCTGCCAGCTATGTCTTCCAGTTGTTTTACAAGATTGACTGGTGATATCAAGTGCACGTCCATATGCCCACTGTATACATTAGTGAGAGTATTCAGGAGCATGGTTTGAATTTCTTTGAGATTGTGTAGCAGTAGAGATGCTGTGAGCGCAGCAGAGTTGAAGTAACTTGTTGCCATTGATATCTGTATTTCTGTTTCTATACTGGCTAGGTTCGTCTTAGTTTCTTCCATGAATTTTTCTATCATTTTACACTGAAGCTCGATGTTAGCGTCATTTTTCTTTAATACGTCATTTTGCAGTTGCATAATCGACGTTTGATTTTTTGCAAGTTCACGTAAATAGTTTTCGTTTTGTTGTATCGCTTCAATGTCTTTATGGTATTTTTCAGCAAATTTTTGGTCTAGAACGCCGAATAAGCTGTTTGCTATCATGCCCACTCCGTCAATCAAACCGCGCTTCTTGCGCGAAGATAACTGCTTGTGAGGAGCCAGCAGGATTGTATTGTAGAAGTTGAGTAATTCCATCTCGTGGGAAAGTTGATCGATTGTTGGTTTGCAGTAGCTTTGGTGAATATTCTCGCAAAGGCCATATACTCCGTTGATGTAATTTTCAATATGTTGAATGCCGTGCCAGTAGTTAGTTAAGTTGTAGTAGGTAAGCAAAGTCCATTCATCGTGAATCAGTTCAACCTTGCCAACGGTGTCGTAGTAAATCGGTCTCTCAGGTTCCAAGTTAGTAATTTGAGTGCCTGACCTTTGTTGTGAACCGTATGATCCGTTCACAAGTATTAACATTGTGAAAAGAGACATTAAAATGTTTGTAAGACATTTTTTCGTAGTTGGTTTTGTTGTGGAAGGTTTTACCGATGTCTCAGCATTTTGTAAATCTGTTTTGCATTCTTCATCACCTTTGTTGCTCGTAGTATCGATGGGTAGAATTGATAGTTTTACAATGGGTCGTTTGATGACACCAGTTTGAGTTTTTAGGGTTGTCACTCGGACATATCCGTCCGCTCCAGGGTGAAGTTTTAGCACCCGTCCCATAGCCCATTTTCCTGGGGGCAAATTGTTATCCCGGATTAATACGATGTCCCCCTCGTTTAGATTTTTCCTTGGGTTATTCCATTTACTGCGTGTTTGTAGTTGAGAAAGATATTCGCTTGACCAAGTCTTCCAAAACTGTTGGTGCATGTGTTCCGTTAATTGCCATCGTTTTCTTAGATTTATTTTGTTTTCGTCAGTATAGTCAGCACGTGGTAAAGACATTGTTGGTCCCCCCGTTAGAAAGTGGCCTGGTGTCAGGTAATTATAAAATTCTTCGGGGTCTTCAGTGAGTTGGCAGAGCGGCCTGGAGTTCATGCACGCCTCTATCTTCGCAAGAAGAGTAGTGAATTCTTCATACGTCAGTTTTTGGTCTCCTAGTACTCGACGAAGGTGATACTTCATCGATTTGACCGCTGCTTCCCATAGTCCACCAGCAGTCGGCCAGGCTGGCGCATTAAAATGCCATTGCACTCCCATGTCTGCGATGTTGTTGAAGAAGTCAGGTGACAAGATTTGCTTGAAGTCTTCAAATTCTTTCTGCAGCAACCTTGATGCGCCGATGAAGTTCGTCCCACAGTCTGAGTAGACGTGACTTGGTGTACCACGCCTGGAGCACATTCTCTGGAAGGCTGCTATGAAAGTTTCAGTACTTAAGTCCGATGCAAGTTCGATGTGCACAGCCTTTGTTACCATGCAAACGAATATGCATATGTATCCCTTAGAAGTACGCACTCCTCTTCCTTTGTTGAGCTTGACTTCGACGTGTCCTGTGAAGTCAACTCCGGTGTGGGTGAACGGTCGCGAAGGTGTTACTCGTTGTGGTGGAAGTTCTCCCATTAGTTGATTGAAATCCGATGGCCTGTGGCGGTGACAGCGCACACAGCGCCGTAGTTCAGCTTTCACAGCTCTATTGCCGCCAACGATCCAGTATCGTTGACGAATATACGCTAAAGTTAGTCTGGCTCCTCCGTGTAAAGTCGTGAGGTGAGCTTTTTGTATCACAAGGTCAGTAAGTCGTCCACTCTTAGGTAGAATAATTGGATTCTTCATTTCAAAAGGCAAACTGGAGTAGTTCAGTCGACCCCCAACTCGGATTATGCCGTTGTTGTCTAAATATGGTCTAAGTTTATAAATATTGAATTTTGATGAAATATTTTCTTTCTTCATTAGTTGTTTATATTCTTGCGTAAGTTCCGTTTGTTGAACATATTTTATTATTTGTTCCTCAGAATTGTTTAATTCGCATAAACTCAGGCATCCGGTGTCACGTTTTTTGCTGTTACGTGCGTTTCCGATAAATCGTTGTATCCATGCTACAATTCTGATTGCTTTGGTCAACGAACTGCAATTAGTTAATAAGTTATGAATACAATTATAAGTTGAATTGTTTTTAGCGTTCATTTTCGCTTGGCATTCGCTGCCTAAGTTAGTCGTAAATGTGCTTGATAAGTTTTCTTCACGACTTTGTTCTTGTAGTGTAGTCAGGAATGTAGGGCCTTGCCACCACAAGTTGAATGTTTTTAGCTTTGTTGGTAGCAATCCTCTTGATGCACAGTCTGCGGGGTTATCTTGAGACTTCACATAGTGCCATTGCTCTGTTGGTATGCATTGTCGAATTTTTGCAACTCGATTGGCAACGTATTTTTCTCTCTTAGATGTGTCCCCCTGTATCCATGCCAAGACCACTTGAGAATCACACCAAACAGTCGTAGTGATTTCGAACTCATTCAGCGCTTCTTTGATTTTTACGATGAGTTGCGAAAGTAAAAGTGCGCCGCATAGTTCAAGTTTCGGTAATGTGATTGTTGATAACGGCGCTACTCTTGTTTTAGCAGCAAGTAATGTTATCTTTGCCTTGTCTTGTTCGTCTCTGACGCAGCTGTAAACCACGCAGGAGTAAGCTTTCTCACTGGCGTCGCAGAATCCATATAGTTCGATCTTCTGCTCCTTTGAACCGACCCAGCGCTTGATATTTATGTATTTTACGTTGGGTATGTCAGCTCTCAGTTTCAGCCATTTATCTGCTATATGCGATGGTAACTGATCATCCCAATCAAGTTTGTTGACCCACACTTCTTGAAATATAATTTTCGCTGCGATAGTTATTGGCGATAGCCAACCCAGTGGGTCGTAAAGTTGTGAAATTTCAGAAAGCAGCCGCCGTTTGGTTATTTCCGGTCGATACTTTTCTTCAAATTTCCAGTTAAACACAAATGTGTCGGCCTGCGGATTCCAACCAAGTCCGAGAGTTTTCATTGATTCTTCCTGCTTGAAATCAAAAGTAATTTTGCTTGAAATCTGGTCATCCCTTAAGTTTTTTAACAATGTTGGTTCGTTACTGGACCACTTGCGTAAGTTCATCCCGGCTCCTTTTAACATTTCGATAAGCGATGTTTGGAGTTCTTGGGCCGCATTCAGTGAGTTGTGGCCGCTGATGACGTCATCGACGTATGCTTCGTTTAGTAGTACTTTGGCAGCCATGGGGTATTTGTAACCATCATCATAGGCAAGTTGTTTGATCGTTCTCATGGCTAACCACGGTGCGGACTTAGTGCCGTAAGTAACAGTACAAAGTTGATACTCTTGCAATTTATCTAACGTAGTAGGTCGCCAAACAATTTTTTGCAATTGTCGTTGTTCCTCAGACAGCCAAATGCATCGGTACATTTTTTCGATGTCAGCTGTAAACACGTATTTGTAAGTTCTCCATTTTATGATAAGTTCTTGGATATCTTTTTGTAGGTTGGGGCCTTTTTCTTGTAGGCTGTTCAGGCTGTATCCCGTTTTAGTTTTCTGAGATGCATTGAAGACGACTCTGAGTTTTGTAGTAGTAGACTCTTCTCGAAGTACTCCGTGGTGTGGTAAGAAACATTCAGTAGTTGAAGAAGGAATGGGATTTGCTAGTTTCATATGGCCCAACTCTAGATATTCCTTAAGGAAGTTTTTGTATAACAGCTCAAGTCTACCATTTCTTTGAAACTTTCTTTCCAGCTGTAGCAATTGTGATACTGCGATAGTTTTCGATGTTCCGATCTTATTTTGATAATCCGGACGTAAGGGCATCTTCACAATGTATCTTCCATCTGAATCACGGCGAGTCGTTTCCTTATAGTAAGTTTCACACTGATCCTCTTGTGCTCGATCAGCGTTTTTTATAGTGACATCTTCACTCTCCCAAAATTTTGTTATTTCAGTCAAGTCTAAGAGGGTGACGTTACAATTAAAAGTTTCTAGTTTTCCACACAAAATCCATCCCAGTTGTGTCTGTTGCGCAACGGGTGACCTTGGGGCGCCTTTTAGTATTCCGTCCTGGATAATTTCGGCATAAACGTCAGCTCCAAA
Source organism: Ochropleura plecta (assembly GCA_905475445.1). NCBI lineage: Eukaryota > Metazoa > Arthropoda > Insecta > Lepidoptera > Noctuidae > Ochropleura > Ochropleura plecta. The sequence goes on from FR997728.1 coordinate 3,193,783, forward strand.
TAGAATGTCAACAGACCTCGAAATATTAAATTCAGGGTCTGCTAGTTTTAAGTTTTTCAAATAGGACCAATCTGGTCGTTCAAATGTGTTGTTCGGCAGTTTGTTGATTAATTTCTTCATAATCAAAGCTTCAGCGTTGAAAGTATACTCCGAATGGATTGATTTGCATGTTACGCTTAGTCGTCCCTTACAGTCGCCTGAGACAGATCCAACCCCTGATATCTTCGCAGTTAGTTTGTTCCTTGGTAGTCTCAGAAGTTGTGCTGCATTTTCAGTAATCAGGTTGACTTGTGAGCCCTGATCTACAAGCGCACGAAGGTTTATGTAAGTCCCATCTATTGTCCTGACCTTAACTTGGACAGTTGTGAGTAAAACTTCCATCTCGTTGGCAGATAGATGATTGGAACTCGGTGTTTCAGCTTCTTTCGATGGTCGTTGACCTGAACGTTGGTTTTCAGTACTCGTTGAGTTTGTTGTTTTGTTATTAGATTTCCTATAATGCAATAGCGTATGATGCTTCATATTGCATTCTTTACAAGTTTTCGCAGAATTGCAAGTTTCGTTTTCGTGTCGAAACAGACAGTTTTTGCATAGACGCAATTTCGCAACTGTGCTGTTTCGTTGCTTTGTATCCGAGTCAATAAACTGCGGACATTGCATCAAAACATGATTGTTTTTGCAAAGAGGGCATTGCCCGTATGAAGTGTGGTAAGTTTTCGGATGCCATTTCTTATGCTCGTAATTTCGAGAAACATGTTTTTTAGTCCCAGCTGCCTCCTCTGAGCTCTGTGAGTCTTTCTTGGAACTTTTCATGGTTTCAAACGCCGTGAACTGATTTTCCAAGAACACCAGAAATTCTTGCAGTGTTGGCACTTCTCTATTATCATGCAAACTCTTTATGTACTCATTGTAGGTCCCACAGTCTAGTTTTTGTGCCATCAAGTGCACAATCATGGGGTCCCAACTAGTTATGTCAAAGCCAATGTTTGTTAGGCCGTTCAGACATTCCGTTGTTACGTCATGCAGCTTCTTCAAGTTATAAGCGTCTGGCTTATGTATTACAGGCAACTGCAGCATTGTGTTCATAAAGGATGAGAACTGTAGTCGACGGTTGTCGTAACGTTGAGTCAGTATCGCCCAACATGAAGAGTAGTTGTCGGCGCTGATGCTCAAGTGTTGCACCAGTCTTTCTGCTTCACCTTTCAGCTTGGTTTTTAGATGTTGCATTTTTTGAGCCTTATTTAATGTCGGGTTTTTATGAATCGTTTCAAGGAAAAGATCTTTAAAAGATATCCATTTGTTGTAGTGGCCCGAAAACTCTGGAATCTCGATTCTTGGTGCTGATTGTTGATGATGAGCGGTGGACCACAACTAAGAGAAATAATCGCCTTCCACCGTTGTAACTTACATTAACTTAAATATACTCAACTTGTGTATTTTAGTGGAAAAGTGTTTCTCTATACTAACTCAACTTAAAAATCTTCACGACAAATCAGTGTACGGAGTTAACTACTTACAACCCGTACATTTATGGTGCATTGAGCTTCTAAAGACGACAGCCGCTTGCTCAAATATTCCTTTGTTTTTCTTGTTTTGCTATCCTTGTTATAGTTGTTGCATAATGTTTTGATGTTTTCAAAACAAGCTGATTGTAGTGACAGCTTATTCATCTTGATTACGGAAGGTTCTTCCAGTTGACGAATGCTGTGCTGGTGTAGTTGGTTCCAGTGGTTGAAGAGCTTCTAGTTGTTGAAGTTCTTCTAGTAGTTAGTTGAAAGTTCTTCCAGTAGTTGAAGATTCTTCTAGTTATTTAAGTTTCTTCCAGTATTCAATATGCCTGTACTCTGATCAGGTATATGCGCCTTCTCAATCCAACTGGGGCGACCCGCTTGTGGGAGACCAATTGAACCGATTCGCTACCGTATCAAAGACACAAACACACAAAATACACAAAGGCTCGAAGGACCATAAATGTACGGGTTGTAAGTAGTTAACTCCGTACACTGATTTGTCGTGAAGATTTTTAAGTTGAGTTAGTATAGAGAAACACTTTTCCACTAAAATACACAAGTTGAGTATATTTAAGTTAATGTAAGTTACAACGGTGGAAGGCGATTATTTCTCTTAGTTGTTGATAGCTACCGAGTTATAAGTTCACTACATTGGAATTCGTCCGTCCGAGTGTAATTTAAAATGGAGTCTAATCTTTTTAAACGTATCGTTCGTTTCCACTGCTCGATGTTAATAGACTTTTAAACATAACTTTGAATTTTGTTGGTGTTTTAAGTATCTTCGCTAAAATTGGTTCGGTGACACCAATACGAACAAATTCACATATATTTAGTATTTGTACTGAAGTTTTTTTAGAATTGATGTAAGACTTTTATGCCGGCCATGAGGCTCTGACTTGACTTAACATGGCGTAGAGAAATATCTCTCATGCATCCTGGATGTCTTACGATTTTTGTCTTCAACCAAGCAAGGGATAATTACTTAAATCCGAAAACTCAGTGGTGCATGTCTTGGCTTCGATCTCAAGAGCTATGTCTTGGTAGTCCGACAGTCCTCCACTAGGCTAACATTCCAGTTACCATCATCGTCAGCGTCTACCAGAGTCTGGTGATCAAAATTTAAGTTTTAGATCAGAATTAATTTTGATTCTAAACTCTCATGTGCATAGGCTACCGATCGCAATTGGCTTTACCACCTTTGACAACATTTTTTTGAACATTGCCCCACACTAGGCATTTCTCCTGTATCGTGGGTGCGTTTACAAACATTTAAACTCACAGACACACCCGAAACAACTACCTGTAGGTCATTCATATATTTGTTCCGTTCAGGGATCGAACATGCGTTACGCAGCGCAGAAGTCAGCCACTACGCCAACCTTGCCGTCCCTTAATTGCCAGTAAAGTATTTTTTTTAAGGTTGAAACTTTCACTTTGAGAAATTATACAGGGTATTTGTGCATTGTTTGCCAAACTAATAAGGCCGATTTTACAAAATAAATTGAAATTCAATAAAAATCATGGGCCAAGAATGAGTTATTGGGGCTGAAGAGACACAAACAACCTCGTCTTTCAACCAGTTTATTTTGGCAAACAGCCTGTATAACTTTTTGTTCTGTGACGTACAAATAAATTGATTAGGATATGGCTCATCATCATGGCTCAACGGTTAGGTACCACTCGTGGTCGTGATGGAGGTCGTAAGTTGAAAACCCACTCATAACATTGAAAGTTTTGAACCCATTTTACCCCTTTAGCTTTGAAGGCTTAATAGGGTCGTAGGAATGCAAAATCCCTAGGTTGTACCTAATCTTTTGCTTACTTTCCATTTTTCGTAAACTAAAAGAAAATATCAGATTTCTTCTAAGTCTATTTTCTCTATGTTCTTAGGCAACAAAATTGCTGACTTTCATCTAACTTTAACAACAAACTACCAAAGATAAGTTTGATATTTTCTTTTATGCTCATCATAACAGTATGGAGGGCGATCTTTATTCAGCCTTGTAATGGGAAGTAATAAATTATTCCATCAGTGTAATGACATTACGTCAAGTTATTGACGTGGAGACTTCGAAGAAACGTGGTATACTTATGAGTAAAAGATATAGAAGAGAATATACTATATGTATTGTATGGGCTGTATGTCTGAAGTAGAATGTGACTTGTTGAGTTTTAGGCTTTTGTTAGTTGGGAATATTTTGCTTTTCAGGATTATCTTTTCAGGATTATCATCAATTCTGATGGTTTTATATCAATGATTAACCACAAATTTAACTAGGTTTTTCCATTAGGATTATATCAGTAGCGAGAGTTTATCAATAGTATATTTTTATTACAAAGGACTACATAACTGGCAAGGCATGAGTGTGCTGCAAGTACACTTCTGTCTAACCTTTCCAAGATTACAAGCGTGATGTTATAAACCAGTACTACTGCTAACTTCCAAGTTGCATGACCGGATTCAAATCCAGAATGAAATAAATTCCAAAATGAAAGATCACCATTGCCCGCTACATATATACCCATTACAACCTTCCTCTACACTAAAACGACAATGTACAACAAACAATGGCACATATTCTTGGCGACAGATTTAAACAGGGCTAGTACACACTCGATCGCAAGTCGCCCATTATTTTTACGGTCGCCAGCCACCACTCATCGCGATCATGGCTGCAGCGCGCTGTGTGTTCACGGCTTTATACGACATCCTTAGTTTAATCTTAGCAGTGGTGCTATAAAAGTAGTGGAAGAAGCATTTTGTATTTTCAGTTTTTATTAAGTTCTATGTAAAGGACTTTATTTTATTTACTTATTGATTTACCAACCTAACCTTATTTGAAGCCAATTACGAGTGTTTAGTAAATTGGCAATGTTTGTTTGTTTTGATCAAATTTTACAACTGAATTTTAACAGTTATCCCAACCGATCGAGCTGAAATTTTGCATGCACTTTTAATTAGGATGACAATAATAATAACTCATTTATTGCAGACATACAGTCCATAATGACAACATAATATAATCATGGACAATGCATAGTTAAATGGCGTAATTCTAAATCCAATATGACGGACTCCCGAAGATGGTGGACTAGGTATTGTAACTCTTCTATTTTTTTTTATTAATCGTTCGTGTAAGCAACAATGTACACGCACTCTGTACAAGTCTGCGGACGCTGTAATTCCGCAACGCTCTCTTTTCTTCGTCTTTAATGATCTGAAACTGCTTAGCGTTGGGTATACGTACAGGTATGTATAAGACGTCATTAACAACGCGCTGTAAATTTTTTTTTATTCTATGTTAAAGCACCATGTTGAGATAGAAACCTTTTTGACGTCATACAGTACAAATCTATTTCATGTAATAGAAAACAAAAGTATTTTTTTAATATTTTTTCTTTTGTTTTTTTTTATTACATTTCTTTTTTATTATTTTGTTTTATTGTGTAGTCTTATGCGATTCAAATGAATACCTACTTTTTGTTTATTACATATTTTTAATGACATCTTATATTCTTATACATGTTGGAATAGTCATTACAATAACTTAATACTATTAATAATGAAGAGTCTGTTAGGATCGTTCTATGGTTTCTGCTTACACTAATGGAAAAAAAGCGTGAGTTTATGTACCTTTGTATGTAATAAAAGTAATTTATTTACAAAAACTACGACATAAGTAAGGATTCTAAACACTTTCATCGATGGTTGTGTAATTGCTGTAAGTTACAAAACCAATTAATTTTTGGTCCTCAACTTGATTATAGAAAATACCTTTTTCGTTTGTTCATTACTTTAAACGTTCCAAGAATCGAATGGAAATGTAAATATGTAATGACTTCGGACATTAGTGCGCATTCATAACACACTTAACATAACATGACGTGTTTGTAATTTACCTTACATTTTTACTGAAGGATAAAGTTTAATTTTTTCAACATAGAAAATAGTGCAAGACGGTGACAAATCCTTTTATAGGCTATATTGATAACATTGTAACTAATTTTAGATAATTTTAATTAGTATGTAATTTTATTTTTCTGACACAATTTTATGTATAGAAATGTAAATATGGAGAAATTGCAATACATGTGTTTAATGTATGTACCTAAAAATAAGTTCATTGTTATTCGAAACAAGTGAATTTGAATTTGTAACTAAAAAGTTTTTTTTTTTTTTTTAAATCATCTCATTCCTAAATGAATGAAAATCAAACATATTAATTATAATGCCAACCAAACGAAAAAAAACACACGAGGACCAATGATGATTCGTTGCCAATTACAATGATTACCCGTTATTTCAAACAACTTTAATGTTGTGCGAAACAATCCTTAAATTTCATCACCGACACGTCCCCAAAGTACAATAATATAACCAAAAACATCCCTGTTACACGTTACGTATAAAAATTAAGAAAAATGTTGGACAATAACAGGCACATTACCACGTAACGACTGGGCCCGTATTAGCATATTATTGAAGCAATTAATAACCGTGGTAACGTGGGATTATGCCGAATCCAAGATGGACGCTCTCGTTTATTTGTATGGGGTACTTTGAAAGATGCATGGGTACGAATTTTTGAGGTCCTAAATTCTAGACTTCGTACCACGATAAGATAATACCTAGGTACGTCTGTAAGCTACGTACGTAGTAGTAGGTAAAATGTTTTTTTTTTTTCATCTTTACTATCCCACTTCTAAGCAAAGGGCTTCCCGATTCCTCCTTCCCAATTTTTCAATACGTTGAGTCTCTTCTTGATTCGATAAAAAAAACAAGCGAAGGCTTGAAACGGAAACGTAATTATTATGTGTGAATCTAACGATTTTAATTTTAGATATTTTGGTGCAAATCTTTCTTCTAAACTATGCATTTGCAAGAGAAGAAAAAGAAATACGCAAAACACATTAGAAGTGTTTTAAAGTGATGTAAATATTGCAGCAAAATTTGCATATATTAAACAACTTTTGATAAAGCCATGAAACTAGAGCAACTCGCATAAATCAACCTTATTATCTTATTTCAATCAATATTCACGAAGTAACCAATAAATAAATAGTTCGTATTTATTTTAACTATAAATCTTCCAAAAAATAACGTTATTTAAATCGACTGTCTCAACTTTAAAATATATATTTAAAGTTCGTGTCGATGGTAATTTGGTTGTAAGCCCTTCAGGGGTTTTTGCATTGTTTTAATTTTGTTATCAACCATTTAAGGGAGCCGGTTGTAAATGGTGAGAGGCTAAAAAATAGAGGTATTGCGTGCGTAGACCATTACTATGGGTTGTGGTCCAAGTTGACACACAGGCGTAGTTCGAACACGACAAAACCACAAGTTTTTATTTTCTTTCCAGCCAGCCCGACCCTCACGATCCTATCCTACTTCTTACTAAAATTATAAATGAGAATGTGTGTGAAGATGGATGGATGGATGTATGGATGTTTGATACTCTTTCACGTCAAAACGGCTTTACGGAAGTTGATGAAATTTGGCACAGAGGTAGATTATAGTCTGGAATAACACAAAGGATACTTTTTTTCGATATCACGCGGGCGAAGCCGCGGGCGCCAGCTAGTATCTTTATATTTCTATGCAATATTGGAATGGCTTTTCTTTTCTATTTATATTGTTACTATCGTGACATCTTATTTTTATTAATGTCGCTTGTTACGTTTTGGTCAATTTGACATATTTGTATTCCATTTGACAATGTAATTAATTAATTAATTAAATGTACGTATACCTTTGTGACTTGTAAGAATCCCTAATGAATAAATTACTAAGACTATCGTATTAGCGGGGGTGAGTGAGTACAATTGCTTATTTGCGTTTTAAGTTTATTGGACAACATTTATTGCTGAAAGGTAGGTAGTATAAGTAAAGATATACCTCGACCGTGCTTTCAACTTACCCACATTCTTAACAAAAACAGCAAAGACAAGCAGACTACCAAAAAACACACTAAACTACTAATAAGTTTCTACCCTAATTAGCCACAGAACCTAAACCAACTAAGTAGCCTGTATTGTCCCACGAGTGGGCAACGATAATTATAATAAAGGCCTCTCTTTTCCACACAAAGCACCAGCGCCGTTAGGCGTTGGCGACGTCGGCGACCGCTGACGGGTTGTGGGTTGTTCGAAAGAGATAACTCGGTCCCAAAACACAAGCGACAAAAGCAGGAACATGGATGGGTTTAAGTCAGTAAAAGTCTGACACTACACTCCGCTTCGAGCGGGAGAAGTTATTTGATGATTTTCCATCCGAAAAAAGGCCGCTCAAAAATGTTTTGATTACATTTTAGAAGCGACTCAAGCTTTACTACCAATGGTCAATCAACTATGTGAAGAAAAAACAAATAATATTCTTTTTTCAAATAATATAATATTCAAATTCAATATTATTTAAATGATATTCTTTTTCTTTGGATGACCTAGCCCGCTCACCGTCGCATACTTACTCAACAGCGCACTATTTATCGCGCTATAAAACGCCGGCGCACGCGTTATCACCGACCGACGTCCTCGTTACACTATCTATCTAAACGATTCTCCACTATTAAACTTTCAATCTATTTCCCTGATAAATGTCCCATTAATTACTCTACCAGCAAAGAAAACTACACACATCAAAAGTATCTAGGGATCAACATATATTTTTGCAATAACTTTTCTCCTGATTGATATTAATTAAAATTTTCTTTAAGGATTCATCAAATAAAGTGTTTTCGTTTGTCACAGTAACGATAAACCAAGTCACCTTTGCATTAATAAAGAAATTTGCCATTTTCCTAATAAAGGGATTTTTGACATTTGAACCACTAACATAAAGTTCGAAAAAAAGACTGAAATAACAGTTTTCTTTAAAATTTTATTGGGTAACTTAAACAATTAATAATCCGTGTTTCTACCGCGAACACTAACAACACAAGAACATCGGTTTGGCATACTCAAAATGAGTTCATCCAAATCACGCTGTGGAATGGCCGCCCATGTTCGTTGCAACAACAAAAAAAGGTCTTCTTGCGACTGGATACCCTCCATATTCGGCAGAGCTCTTCTCTGTAGCATATCCCATGCATGCTCAATCGGGTTCAAGTCTGGCGACTGAGCAGGCCAGGGCAGGACATTGATGTTAGCTGCGGCGAGAGTCTGTCTTACAACTCTTGCGGTGTGCGGTCGTGCATTATCATGCATTAACTGAAATAAGGGACCGATTTGCACTTGTAGAGGAACGATGACGTCTGATACAATCGTCTCAGCATAAATTTGAGCGTTGAGGTTGCCTCTGATCCAAATCAACTCAGTTCTTCCGCCGATCCAAATACCCGCCCATACCATGATGGTTCCACCACTATAAGGATGGACTTCCTGGCAGGATTTTAATCGCTGTTGGCGTCCAGGGGTTCTCCAGTGTCGTATACGTCTTGTATCCGGTCTCATACCAAAACGAGACTCATCAGAAAAGCACACGAAACGCCATTGTTCTTCTGCCCAATTTCTGTGTTCAAGAGCCCATTGATATCGAATCCTACGATTGTGCATTGCTATAGGTGGTACCCGTAGCGGTCTTCGGGAATGAAGGTTCACTTCATGCAAGCGGTTTCTGACTGTTTGGTCGCTAATTAAGTTCCCTGAAGAGTGATGAAGCCTCACGGCTAACATCATGGCGGTTATTGTTGGAGCTCTTCGAGTTAAGATTTGAATGTATCGGTCTTGTCTCCGTGTGGTGCAGCGATACCGTCCTCCATGGCGCTCAGCCACGGTACCAGTGCTTCGGTAACGTGTCCAAAGTCGACTGATAACACTCTGACTTGTATTCAGAGCTAAAGCTACAGTACGTTGCCGGGAACCAGCTTCTATCATTCCCACGGCTCTGAGCATTTCTTCCCTGCTTAAATGACGTCGCCGCTCCATAATAACGTTGGTTTTAATCAGTAGTAGGGAAACAGTAGCACTAATAATGTCTTCAATGCGTTGTATGTTTTTATAGGGAAAATATTGACAGCTTATTTTCATCTTTTACTCGAATTTGATTGAGAGTTCCTGATTCAAATTATGAAATGCACCAAAAAGGATCCATATAAATTTATAAAATCATAAATTTATTACAAAGCCACATCTCAATCTCAAGAAATCCGCATAAAAATGCTTGATCCCTAGACACTTTTGATGTGTGTATTAGACTAAATAGTTCGCCTCCAACGTTTTTGCAACTGGATTACTATCCCATCAATGTTTGGCCAGGCTTTCGTCTTTGCCGAATCCGAAAAATACTTGCAAGCGCCGAAATTGGACGAACTGCTACGAAGGCGCGAGAGCACGGCTGAACAGGCGACGCGTGGGGTAGGTCACACATTTCGAAGTGTTATTATTTTTGTCATATTGCAAGAGAACAAATTAAGAATCAGCATTGCTATCCAACGTGACAATGCTGTCTGTTCTGGTCAGTTTTCCTTTATTTCATTTTATTTTTTGACAGTTATGTGGGAGAGTTTTTTGACGGACTTCACTATCACTACACAAAAAAAAAAGTATAAAACAAAGTCGCTTTCTCTGTCCCTATGTCCCTTTGTATGCTTAAATCTTTAAAACTACGCAACGGATTTTGATGCGGTTTTTAGTAATAGATAGAGTGATTCTTAAGGAAGGTTTTAGTATATAATTTGTTAAGTTTTTGTATTTATTTCTGTGTACATTAACTATATTTGTTGAAGATGTCGGCAAAAAGTATGCTGTCTGGGAGCTTTCAACGAAAACGCTGCATAAACCCTTTAAGATACAACAAAATAATGTATGGTGTAATTGTCTATCTTATATAGGTCCACAGAAAAGTCAGCGGTGACATATGTCTATATCTTAAGGATAACATACTATATCCATTTTAATACTTTAGCAAATGGGCAATTATAAAGCGCTAACTTGGAAAGCTATTTACACAAATACAGTATTAATCCTTATCATTTTAAATAGGTGATGATGATGAACATTTCAAGAAGATTATTTTTTCCTTTTACATCATGCAGATTAAATAAATACTTTAGGAGATATAGCAAAATCAAAATGACGCGCAACAAAATTAATTTCATGTCGCCGTGACTAGGCTGGCCCGCTCGGGCGCGGTGTAGGGAACAAGTCGCTCATCGCTGAGTGCGCGACCCGAACACGGGCAGACGCGTGAGCACAGAGTACGTTGAGTTGACACGTTCCTTACAAACTAAATTCAAATCCTTTATTTGTGAACATATAGGTACAATAAGATCTAATTACATAAAATGTAATAAAACATAGGTTTTATGAAGTTTCATAACACATACCTATTAGTTAGATTCGTACCATTACCTATGGACGGACGGACAGCGAAGACTTAGTAATAGAGTTTTTACCCATTGGGGACGTAACCTTAAAAATGAGACGTACCTAATTTTATTTATACTTCGATTTTGTTATTTTTGCTATAGGCTGCTTTTTATCAACACACCACGCGGGCGAAGCCGCGGGCGGAAGCTAGTTAATAATAAAAAAAAAACTAGGAGGCCACATCAATGTATACATTTCCAGTAAAAACGGGTCGTTGCTTTGTATAGTACAATGCGAGATCCGCATAAACTGGTTTTGTAAAGCTTTATTGGTCGCCGTGTATTTTATGGATTATTTTAAATCTATTTGTACCTTGTAAATACATAATAACCCATTTTAAAAAATGGGTTATTTGTAAGTTGTAAACGTTCATATTTGGTTTTAATTCCAACTCGATACCTCTACGCGTGTAAAAGGGTATTGACAGACAGATGCGTTGTGCATTTGTCTGTTAAAGGGTTCCGTTGTAAATAAAAAAAAATAAAAAACAAATCATTTATTTTTGGACCAAAGTTGTTGTACATTTAGTAAACCCGCCAAACTGCGTAACAGTTTGTCGGCGGGATTAGCGCTTGTTTGTTAAATTGGTTCACATGCCATCTAATTTAAAAAAATACAAAAACTTATGAACTAGAAAACATAAAATTTTTTATTTCAATTTAAATAGTTTTTCATAGTATTTATTAAAAATTCCTACCAAATTATTCTTAAAAACATACCATTAAGCACATATTGTGTGGGCAGTAACATACACATGTCCTAAATAGTGTCAATTGTGTTTACTTGCTGGCTTGACTGTCACTTATACTTTGGCCACACTGACTACTGCACTAAATCACTAAGTCACTATCATGAGTTCTATAGCTGATATTGCGGAGACTCAGCGCATAGTGATGACATCCCTTAACCAGCGGATGGCTGATTTTGAAGACAGCTTGAAAAAGTCTTCTGCTGGAGCAGATTTGAGCGGTCTTCACAAAGATTTTATGGTCTTCAAAGAGCATGTCTGGAGTATCCTCAGTGCATTGCAGCTACAGATTGCCGAGGTGAGCAGGAGTGTTGACGTCATAGAGATGCGTCACAGGAAAAAGTTTTTGCTGCTTGGCGGTGTGCCTGAGAAGTCTGACGAGAAACTTGCTGAAAGCGTAGCATCCATCCTGCAGGGTAAGCTTGGGATTGCTGATATTACGAACTCTTCATTAACAGTATGTCACAGATTGGGCATAGCTTCAGAGGGTCATTCTAGACCTATATTGCTTCGGTTCAGGGACTCTGCCATCAGGGGACAGATCTGGAAAACCAAGACCAAACTGAAGGGATCCCCCTATGTGGTGTCTGAGTTCCTCACTCGTCAGCGGCAGTCTGCTTTTACAACAGCTCGCAAGTTGTTCGGTGTGACTGATGTGTGGACTATGGAAGGAAACATTAATATCAAGCTTCCTAATGGCAAACGTCGTCGGGTCTTCACTACTGAGGAAGTTATCGCGTTGGGTGCGGAGCATGGCAAGTCGCTGGATCATGCTGTTCCTCCGGATTCCAACCCTGGTTCGACTAGCGCAAGCCCGGCGCCAGCGCAGGCTAACACTCGATCGAGGCGGTTAGCAAAGAAGAAGTAACTTGTATTCGCTATTTATTTGTATTTCCTTGTTGTCTAACAGTTTGCTTTCTGGTCGTTGATCACATTTGTTTCATCACGTCACTGTAATTTTATTCGTTTACCGGCTTTTGTTATTTTTTTTGTTGTTTTCTTTGCTCTAGTCTAGATGGTATTTGAAATGTCATTAATGTCAATGTCACTTACTTAACTAAGTTGTCATAGCCGCTGTCTACGTTTTTTTTTTTTTCTAATTTACGTTCGGATACGAGCTGTACTTTTAATTTGTTTAAATATGAACAGTCTGCTGGCAGGTTTATGCAATTGATTCTTGAGTGAATTTATTTCACATTTAAATTCTTTTATATTATTTACTATATATAATATTATATTTATTTAATTAACTTCTCAGTAATTATGTCTGACGATGACTTATTTTATTCTTGCTCTTCCACCTCTTTTTCATCTCTTGACGATTCTTTGCCCGTAAATGATTTTCTAATTAGCGAGTGCCAGCGATTTAACAAGTGCTTTAATGTTTGTCATATAAATGCTCAGAGCATTCCTCAGCACCATTCTGAGTTATTGGATTTATTTTCGGGCGTCTCCGTGCATGCTGTTTTAGTGTCTGAAAGTTGGCTTAAACCTGAACTTCCCTCTTCTTTGTACTGTTTGCCTGGCTTTATTTTAATCCGAAACGATCGTACAGGTAAGAGAGCCGGGGGTGTTGCCATGTACCTACGTAGTGATATCCCCTATAAAATAATTTCTTCTTCATCCCCTATTTATAATGGCAATCCTGAGTACCTATTTATTGAAATCATTGTTAAAGGGGTTAAGTCCGTTCTAGGAGTTGTTTACTGCCCTCCTACTATTGATTACTTCTCTTCTCTTGAATCTCTTTTTGAATCTCTTTCCTCAGAATACAAACATCTCATAGTCATGGGTGATTTCAACACTGACCTTTTGAAAGATAACACAAGAACACGTAGGTTGAATGCGATCTTGGAGTCGACGAGTCTATCTCTCCTTAAACTTTGTCCGACTCATCATAACTTGGACTCGAGCGATTCCTGGCTCGATCTCATGCTTGCGTCTTCTGCGGATCTCGTGGCAAACCATGGGCAGGTCGCTGCGCCTGGTTTGTCCAGACATGATTTGATCTATCTGGCTTACAAAATGAAACCCCCTAAGCAGAGGCCTGCTACTGTCTTGATCCGGAATTTTGTAAGATTGAATAAGGATAAACTTCTTACCGATGCGCTGGCTCTTGATTGGGTCGATATTTCCCAGTCATTATCAGTTGATCAGATGGTGGACACCTTTAACAGGAATGTTCTCCAGCTTTTTGACACGCATGCGCCACTAAGGGCTGTTCGCGTTAAGCGCCCCCCAGCTCCTTGGATCACCCCTGGAGTTCGGATGGCAATGAGACGACGTGACCGGGCGTTTAGAAGATATAGGCGGGATCGCAGTGAGGAGTACTGGGACCTGTACAAGTTGGCTAGAAACCGTTGTAATCAGATGGTAAGAACATCTAAACGCCGTTACATTTGTGAAAATGTCCTCAATTCTTCGCCGGCTGATATTTGGAAGTTTCTTAAATCGCTTGGCTTCACAAAGTCTCCCTCTAGTGCTGTTCCTCTTAATTTGCCTTTAAATACTCTTAATAAACATTTTTCAACGTCTGCTGCGCTTGCGGTTGGTATTAAGTATAATACTATTCAGGAAATTACTTCCAAGCCAATGCTTCCTCCTGACTCCTTTTCTTTCTCTCCTGTGTCTAACCATGAGGTCTTAAAATTCTTTACTTCAATTAAATCTAAGGCTGTGGGCTGTGATGGGGTCAGTCGTACTATGTTATCATTTTTGATTGATAACTTAGTCCCAGTTATTACTCACATAATCAATTCATCTCTGCAATCTGGTGTGTTTCCAGCGATTTGGCGTAAGGCTTACATTATCCCTCTTCCTAAAATTTCTAATCCTAGTTTGGCTAATCACTTTAGACCCATCTCCATTCTCCCTTTCCTGTCTAAGATCCTAGAAGCAGTTGCTCTTAAACAATTATCCTCTTTCGTTTTTAAGAATAACCTTTTGTCCAGTTCCCAATCCGGTTTTCGACCTGGCCACAGCACAGCCACAGCTTTGCTTAAAGTTACAGAAGATGTTCGTGATGGCTTGGAGAATTCGAGGTTAACGGTGTTAGTTTTAATAGATTTTTCCAATGCTTTTAACACCGTTGATCATGACATACTCCTGGCCATACTGTCTCAAATTGGTGTGTCTTCTTTGTCACGTAATTGGTTTTCTTCTTATCTTCGTGGTCGCCAGCAGGCGGTGCGTGTTGATCAGGATTTCTCTGACTGGTGCGACCTGATGACTGGTGTTCCACAAGGCGGTATACTCTCTCCTCTCTTATTTTCTTTATTTATTAACTACATTACTGCTATCCTCAAATGTTCTTACCATCTGTACGCTGATGACTTGCAACTATACGCTCAATCAGATATTGCGAATCTTGATGAATGCATTTCATCCCTTAATGCTGATCTCAGAACTATTGAGGAATGGTCTGGCAAATTTGGGGTTTCTGTTAACGTTGGGAAATGTCAGGCCATCCTCATTGGTAGCTCGCACTATTTGAGAAATGTGAACACGAGTCAACTTACACCACTGATGTATGAGAATTCAGTCATTTCTTTATCACCTCACGTAAAAGACTTAGGTTTATATATTGACGACTGTTTTAGCTGGAATAAGCACGTGGCTCAAGTGAGCCAGAAAGTCACTTTCTCACTGCGGTCTCTCTATAGATTCAAGCATTTTCTCCCATCTAGCACTAAACTCATTTTGGTACAGTCTCTTGTGCTTCCCATTATCGACTATGCTGATGTTTGTTATTCTGATCTAACCCAGGAACTTCTCAATAAATTGGATCGTCTTCTTAATAATTGCATTCGCTTTGTGTTTGGCCTTCGTAAATATGATCACATCTCTTCCTTCCGTACTCAGCTTAAATGGCTGCCTATACGACTCAGGAGGTCCCTCAGATCTCTCTGTATGCTGTACTCTGTCATGAATGATCCGTATGCTCCTGATTATTTAAAAACTTATTTTAAAGTGTTGGGCAGTTCTCACAGTCGTAACCTTCGGGCTTCCGAAAATCTTCTCCTCCAAATTCCTTTACACCGCACCGGTTTTATGTCCAAATCATACGTAATTTCGACAATCAAGCTCTGGAACGCACTACCCTTTGACATTAAAAAAGCTGAAAGTAAATTTACTTTTAAAAGAAAAGTTCGTAACCACTATTTAGGTCCGTCTGCCAATTAAAAGTCATTGTAATTACTGTTAAAGTTCTCGTTTTTTATTTATTTTTAAATGTATGTATTAGTTTATTTGATATGTATATGTGTATTAGTATCCGTATAAAAATATATGTTTTCGCAAATATAGTTATAGATATTTTATGTATTGTACCCTATCACAATGTTGTCGTATTTTACCCAAAGGTTGACTGGTAGAGAATGCCTTATGGCATTAAGTCCGCCTATGTACCACTTTTGTACATGAAGTTTAAATAAATAAATAAATAAATAAAAAAAAACAATAATAATTAGTTAATTAGTGGGTATTTCCCCAGCCTGCGCCAAACTCTTTAAGGAGAACAGCTTTTAATTTGTTTTTTAATGTTTGTTTAGACATTATACTATTATCCTTTCTTAGCCAGTCAAGGTTATTGTAAAGTGTAGGGGTCAAATACTTGTTGGTTCGTTTGCCATAGAAATTTTTCACTGGTGGTCGGATTAGTTTACGTTCTTGTTTCCGAAACCATAAAAAAGTTTTTTTTTTGCCAATCATGAACTGTATTTCTAGGAGTTATTAAACATTTGGCTTCAGCTAAAAATCGATTCTTAGATGGACATGACTCTGACATCACCATACATTTTAGCTTGATAACAAAACTTTGTAGAACAAACTTTGCAACTCCGTAGTTGTGTTAGCTAAATACGATGCAGTTTGTAACGAAATGTAACCCTTGGGTCTTGCAGCTAGTGACCAAAATTAGCAGCAAATATTTTCTGTTTTTTACTAAGACTTCGAACTTCGCTTTGGTCACCGAATGTTTTTCTATTTAGTGGTAAAGTTTTATCACGTTCTGGGTTGCATATTTTTTTTTTAAATTTGGCTTTGAATACTAAGAAATGTTCTTAACTTTTTAGGTTGATTTTTTCTTTGATATAGATGCAGGCAAAGTGTTATTGGGTTTTTTCATGTCTGTCCGTTTCGTATCCTGTTGATGGCAATAGGTTCACCCCCGTTTAGAAAAGATTAAATTGGTGTTGGCTGGTGAAATGATTTTTTTAAATATTTTTTGTTCCATTTGTATTTATAAATGTTTGTATGTTTTATGTTATTTTTTGTTTTGTTATTTTGTGTGTTCGTCGTAATTTGCGACACATAAATATTTTTTCTTTCTTTCTATCTAAATGTGGGTGTTCTATTATTTTGAATTCTGCCTATCTCTTCGGCTACAGGCGTGATGTTATGTGTATCATTACATCCATAATAGTTCACTTTAATACCTAAATTTGGTTTTAAACATATTTTCCGAACTTAAGTATCAATATTAGTGGATGTCACAGCCTTCTGATGTAATATGACGTATGTTTGACGGCACGGTGGGTGCAGTGGCTGAACGATCGACTGCTGCGCTGCGTGGTACGTTCAATCGCAGCACGGAACAAATATTTGTATGACCTACAGGTAGTTGTTTCGGGTTTGGCTGTTTGTTTAAATATTTGTGAACGCACCCACGATATAGGAGAAATTCCTAGTGTGGGGCAACGTTCATAAAAAAGAAAAGAAAAAAGAATAAGCTACAGTATACCCACCATCACTTCACACGAACAAAACCTAATTAAAACACACACATAATATGACCATTACAATTCACACACACTTCTAACCGACAATATCCGTATTCGAAAACTTTTTCCTCCATCAATATAATCAATATACTTATAATATACCCCACTACGTACAATACGCGTTAATAAGGGCCTGCTCTGACTGACCTATTTCGTGGCTAAGTTCCCGCTAAGAAGGGCTGCCGGGACAGATAAGACGCGGGCAAGCCGTCCGGTTAATTGTCCGGAATAGATACCGGCCCTGTCGCCGGATTGAGCCACGGTTTGTATCGATTTTCTTGTTACACTGGTGTTTTTTTCGTCTATGATAATCTTGTAGTGACAAATGGTTTGTGGGTCTGGACGCACATATAACAAAACTATTTTTACCACATACAATATGAATAAAACATTTCCTCTACTAAACAAAATCCTTTAGACTAGAAATCGGTCCTTCTTTTTAGTGAGTCGAAGTCCCAAACACTGCTTACAAAACTAACGTACCAACGTTTTGTGAAACTAAAAATACTCACGCACGACCATCGAATTATCCGAAGATATAAAAAGAAAAGTCATTCAGCAGACTAGTCAGGAGCACACGTAGAGGTGTTCAAGGTTTGCACACAAAGCCACATCCGATATCGATAAAACCCCACTCGTATTATCATAAAAACACTCAATATTAAAAAGCAAACGATTCGCTATAACTCTGTCCATCGGTACGCACCATTCACACGAAATTCGTATTCAGTAGGCGCGCCGTAAGTCGGCGCTATATCTTTTCACTGCCTCCATAAGGGCTGGTGTACGCCAGTGTGCTTGCAAAGTAGTTATAAACTGCTACTAAAGGCAGCACGGGCCGCTCAACGCGAAGACACTTAAAGTATACGTGTGGCGCGGCCTTTATCTTTTTATGCCTCGTTTAATATTGCGGCTCGACGCGATTAAGGTTATTGGATCGATTTTCGGGGCGTTTCTTGTTTGTTTATTTCGTATTAAGTGCTTTTATGTCTTTTACGATTTCTAAGGTACGCATTTTTGACGCTTCGTTGCTCCTGGATTTAAATGTCCGGCACTTGAAGTGCGAAAAGGAAAAACACCAGAGCTTTCATAATTCAACAATGTTATTAACCATATTTTCTTAAACTTATTAGTAATTTATACGAATTTAATTAAATAGCCAACCATTTTTACTCATTTTGAATACAACCAGCTTATTACGAAATAGATAGACAACTACGCTTAAGCTATAACGCTATATTAAAGATTAAAATCTAAATGTAATTAATAAATATTTAAAACGCCAAAATTTTCAAAAACCAGATGATACTTTATGATATTATGTACTTAATTAATTAAGTATTTCATACCTAACTTATCAAGTCGAAACTGTTAATTAATAATTTATAGATACTTATACAACTTATGTTTATGATATGAACTCCTATATGAGAGGTTTCTAAAAGCTTTCTCCTCAATTGAACTAGTTCATGAAATATGAACGTGAATGTAATATTTTGATCATTACCACTTACGTTACAGTTGTTTAATTTGACATGTCTATGAATAAGAACTCTAATATTTTATTAATTGGAACTTGGCTAATGTTTGAATACGATATCCTTACTATAATATTATTAAAGCGAAAGTGAGTTTGTTTGTTTGTTACGTCTTCAAACCTAAATGGCTAAACCGATTTTGATGAATTTTGGTACGGAGATAGTTGAGACCCTGGAGACGGACATAGGCTAATTTTTTTAATTGGGATATTAGGGAGAAAGAGGGAAGAAAAGGGAAAACTTAGTTTTGCTATTATAATAAATAAGGCGCAAGGGCAAAAACTACAGGTAGCAGGTACCTGCAAATCAGGAAAAGGGAACTGTGTTACCCCGTTTATTAATCATCGCGAGCGAAGCCGCGGGCAAAAGCTAGTTTATTATAAAATAATTTAGGTTATTGTTATTATAGTAAGACACTGAAATTAAAAGAAGCTTTTAAAGTAAAAACACAAAACAGTAAAAGGACGCAACTTCAGTAAACAAATTAATTAACCTCAGAAATTTGCAGAGGTCACAAGGTGACCTAAGCCTGCAACTAACTGAACCTTTTTTCCTGAAGATTAACATACAAATAAAGTTGGATTACCGGCGAGCGATCAAGACATTAGCCCTACAGTGGCGCCCCGCAGTGGCCGATCGCGTGTACACTATCGCACTGACAGTTCTATCTACATCGCGATTCGCGCGGTAAAAACGTGAAGACGCGCGATTTTATCGCAGTTTAATGAAATTAAAATTGGTTGAAGTGGGCGCGTTTTGTATAAAAAGGTGCGTGGAAAGTTGGAATGTTGTAATGAAGGTTTTCCGCACGACTGATAACTATAAATGATAAAGAGGAAAAACTGATGTAATCTACATAAAGGTACTTTTTTTAAATTTAATTGTTTTACTAAAAATACGTAAGCAAAGAACTGAATAAAAATAATAATTAAATAAAATCCAAAAACTTTTGTTATTTTTTGGATAGATTTTAGCGATTAAACAATCTATTGTCTGGTAAGTAATGGCCGAATTTCTAATCATTCAAAACTAATGTAATTGGATGATAACTCAATACATCAATTTTAACACAATTAATAAGTTTTAGTTGCGAAACAATTTTGTTCTATAACTTTTGAAACTATCAATGATATATTTAATACTAGCTTTTGCCCTTTGCGGCTTTGCTCGGGTTAAATTCGGTATAACACAGTACCTGCTACCTGCAGTTTTTGCCCTTGCGCCTTATTGATTTGTAATAGCAACGCTAAGTTTTCCCTTTTCTTCCCTCGTTCTCCCTCATATCCCACTTTTGTTTTAATAAAAATTAGCCTATGTCCGTCTCCTGGTTCCCAACTATCTCTGTACCAAAATTCATCAAAATCGGTTTAGCCATTAAAGCGTGAAGAGGTAACAAACGCTTTTATAATGTTAGTAAGGATTAGAAAATAAATTTTAAATAATATAGGTATCCAATAAAACGAACCAATTTCTTAGATTTTGAATGATGTCGTTTGAATTTTTAGTAAACAATTTTAAATGGGTTGTCATAATAAGATTTATATTTAAAATAAATCTAAATTTTAATTGGTTTTCATATTTTATGACCCAACGCGAATGTCTGTTTGATGTGTAGTCGCCCTTATTATTATTTTTTAGTTACTTACACTACACACACACTTACACTTATTTACTAAGATATGGCTTACAAAGGGGATTTTTGAGGAATATCGTAAACAAACAAAATATTCAGTATATCCCTCGAAACAACTTAATGAGCTTTTTCCTCGTTTTGTTTACCAGTTTACATGAACTCTAAACAAACAAAAAACTTACCGAATACGATTGCGCTCAGTCCGTGATACCGGGGTCAAAATACGCCAAACGGTGCAAAACAAAGGCTTCCTCTAGAGACGAACTCAAAACCTTACCCGCACAATTTTCGATAAGTTACGGTATTACCCATACGCGTGTGAAGGCCATGTTATTCCGTCTTCATCGGTTTATGGGCGGCCAATCGTGCGTAAATACCGTAATACCGTTTCACCATTTTAACACGCAAACTCACCCCGAGAATGTTTAAAACGACTTCAACAAGCTATTGTCGAAGAGTTTGCAATGGGCCCGTTGTTCTAATGTAACTTGATTGTAAAACAAAAGACGCTACGCTAAAGTCCCTAATAAACTTTGGCAGCGCGACTGTCTTTTGTCCTGAAAGAAGCCGATTCGTATTCACTTTAAAAACCGTTTCGAAAGCTGTTTTCTTGGCGCCACTAGTTTTATTGGGCCGTATGAAGAAGTTTCGTTTTAGGAATAATTAATATTTTCAGTAAAACTTTCACTGACGACAATTTAACAAGGCCTTGTTCGTTGTTTTTGAAGTTTCTGCTCCTTGAAACAATTTCACCTCGGTGCTTTTCAAATAAAGATAATGAGCATGTACAAAAAAAACACGAAAGATGAAAAAGATCTTCTAAACAAGACTAGCTTCCAGCACACAACACTAAAATCTTTAACATTTTTTTCCGAGACTCAACATTTATAACATAAAACTGCCCGGAGCGCAATACTACGTCCAAGACAACAAACAAGCACAAAGTAGGGTTAACCCGTAGGCTGCAGGCGCGAGGCGGGCGCGCAAATCCCAAGAGAGCAGATTTTAATTAACTATCGCCTTACGTCTTACAGGTGTAACGGGCGAAAGAAATAACCCTCTCCGCGCTCTCTGAAACACGAGACCCATTTTGAGGTACTAAAAGACGGCTAATTGAAAAGCTAATATTCACGGTATAACATTAATTATCCTCTAGAGGGTTGCTGCGTAATCTCCAACGAGAAATCCTTATTATTTTAAGTGATACGCCGCGCGGCCATGTTAAATATTAAACGAAACTGCGCGATGCCTTTTAATAATAAGTGTAGTTTAGTGAGACATGTGTTTTGGGAATAATATACTGGGACCTTTGATAATGTGTGGTATCGTATCGAATATTTTGAGCCTCTTTATTGCATTATTAATAGCTTGTTAATCATAATTAAACATGCGACACGGGAATTATCTTGCTAACCTATATAGTTTTGTGATATTTTTGTTGTGTGTTTTCAAAAAAAGAAGAAGTAAAGAACAAAATTTATCGATCACAATTAACACTAATGCCTTCATTCAGTACCTTCGGGAAATCGACTGATGTTTATTGCAGCGTGCTATTATTATATTTCTTTGCCCGCTGAAGGAAAAATGCGCAAATCTTAAACGGCTTGTAGTTCATAAGACAGCCAATAAAGCTCATTCAATCGTTTATAAATTCATGCTCCGTTTCACGTGATACGGCGGGTCAATTTCTGCAATATCGTCTGTAATATTGTGTAGTGGTCGCAGATATAATGTAAAGAGGTAAGGTATGAGTGAGTTTAAATTAGTCGTAAAGATTTTTCTTAAGATTTTTTTTCGGTTAAATCATTCATGTTGAGATTTTATATTTAAATGTGGGAACGAAGTAGAAATATGTGGACATTAAAAGCGTCCATAGATTAAATCATCAATTCAAAAATAATATTATCTAAATTAACCGTGGCAGCTAAAAGATGACCAGCTACAGCGCCCGTTCACGAACGTGACGCATGGATCAGCACTATTCAGCTCAACCATTTTGAGCCATTCAACCCTATCAGAAGTACCGTTGCGTTGCGGTGACTGAGTTTAATTATCAGTTCCAATAGAGTTTTTTTTTTGAGATTGAACCAAGTATACGATAGTTTATGTTACTAATCTACGTCTGTAACTTAAAGGAAAAACGTATTTAAGAAGGTATTATATGAGAATTGACAAAATCCTAATCCAATTTCAAATCCTACAGCAAAATCAATATTCAATTTGATTGCATAAAACATTTTTCAGGTCCTAATCGACGCGAAATTTTTCCCTATTTTTCAGTAAGTGTGATGTTTTCATTCAAAACGCCAAAAATTACAACGATATTTCAAAGGAGGGAACAAATTGTGGGCGATAAGAGTGTCACAGAAGTTAGGGTGTGTTTCAGTGGAGTTGTTATCAGTTGGGGGCACGCGGGGTACTCCGGGCCAGTCGGGG
This sequence comes from Ochropleura plecta, assembly GCA_905475445.1. Lineage (NCBI taxonomy): Eukaryota > Metazoa > Arthropoda > Insecta > Lepidoptera > Noctuidae > Ochropleura > Ochropleura plecta. The sequence continues at coordinate 3,216,795 of FR997728.1, forward strand.
CGACCGGGTCAATGGGCGCAAGTCGCACGATTCACTAAATCGCATGAAAAATTGTACCGACTTCCTTGAACCAATGTTTTGAAGATAGGTGTGCAGTTTGTAGATGAAATAAGCAACCAGCCTCGTCAGCTAACTCGTGAAAGTACTGCAGTTGCCCATTCCAAAGCGTTGATCTTTTTGGGCGAGAATGGACAAGAAACTTTATGTATACTGATTTAAATTTAAAAAAAATACAAGTTTTCGGTTAAATCATTCATGTTGAGATTTTACATTTAAATGTGGGAACGATGTAGAAAGACATGAACTTTAAAAGCGTCCAGAGTAAAAATATTAAATCAACAATTCAAAAATAATAGAATATAAATAAACCATGACAGCTAAAAGATGACCAGCAACAGCGCCCGTTCACGAACGTGACGCATGGATCAGCACTATTCAGCTCAACCATTTTGAGCCATTCAACCTTATTAGGAGTACCGTTGCGTTGCGGTGACGGAAGGTACGCTCCTAAGTAACTTAATAATTTGTTTTCTTCGAAGCACGCGTATACCTTGAACGTGTAGCTTGTGGACAAGCTGTTAAGCCACGAATTGGAAAAACCCTGGTATTCGAGCAAATGTGTGCATACGGAGTGGTATTACTACGAAACATCAGACCCTTGGGACACACGTAAAAATACACGAACCCCTTTTTGGTAGGCACCGCCTACTTCCAATATACGCGTAATATTTTAGACGTGGCGGAATTCTCGCTTCCGAAGAAACGAGTGCGGGAACAAACGTTACCTACAACTTATAAAGGTTTTGGTTATCGTAGATTTAGTTGCAAAAGTGTCCGAGGAAAACGTCTGATAGAAATCTTGAGAATTGAGAAGATTTCGTTATGGAAACAAGCGAAAACACCCTTACTACTTAGACAATAAAGTCGCTTCACAAAAACAGTATCAATAACATGAATGACACTCACAACTTAAACCATTACACTATTTCAGTTCAAAATTACTTCGTCTGCTCCGAATCTCGACCTCTCAAACTTACACCAACGTTCTCTATATAACACAAAATTACAGCCAGAGCGCTTCCGTTAATGTGGTTATAATAGATCGACCGTTGTTTACCCAGTATTCTCCAGTCTTCCCCACACTTCTCCATTCTTCCCCACAACGTTGGAGCGGGCGGCGAACTTCATACGGACAAGTTTAAAATGAAAGATTCGAACGAGCGCCCCGTGTAATATTGAATTCTGAACCACGTATACTCCAATGGGTTTTGGATGTAGTTTATGTGTGATTAATATTTTATGTGACGATAGACATGTTTGCTGGCATATCTGATTGTTTGACACATGATGTTTTTCTTGACTGACCTTGTTTCATCAACCCAATATTTTTGGCAACATAAAGGCGCTTCTGTCAAAGTTGTAATCTATTCATCTTTGGCACAATCAGTAAATCTTTGGTTTTGATAGCCACGCATAAAACCTATATAAAAATAAATAGCTGGTATCAATACAAGTATTGTTAAAGGCAAAATCTTCTCAAGCGTCACAACAAATATAAGCTATCAAAGTTGTGCTGATGGCGAATATTGTATTAAAGAAATGTTGTATGAGATTTTATTACATACATTTTTTTTTAACTAACAGTTTTCGGCGGTTTGGTTTCGGTTTGGTTAAAATAAAACAAAATAGCAAAAGTTGGGCTGGCCAAATAGTTCAAAACAAATGGCCAAAAAATTATTCTTGTATTTTTTTCTGGCTAAATGATCTCTGGATCTTGGTAGTTTTGATCTTATTCTTATTAGTCTAAAACCTAAAAAAAATACTTCTAAACTACACATCTTTCTAACAAATAATTTAAGTTAACAGGACCGCCTATAATGTTAACGTCAATAAAATTCTAAGAAGTGCCTCTAAAACTATACCACAGAACCACAAAATTGTGGCGAAGTAGTCATAAAGAAAATATAATCCAGTTTATACGAACGTTAATCGGCTGTAAGTATTACTTCCATTGCCAAAAAAATGGGCGCTAAAAAAAGTTGCTGTGTAACTCTATGTTCAAAGATTTCGCGCCCTTTTTAGAGTTCCGTACCCATGGCATGAGTGGCGACGGAACCAAACCGAATCTTTTCAACCGTAATACTTAGATATTTAAAAATTGTAATCCTTACTAATATTATACTTTTATATTTATACTAATATTATAAAAGCGAAAGTGAGTTTGTTTGTTTGTTTGTTACCTCTTCACGCTTTAATGGCTACACCGATTTTGATGAATTTTGGTACAGAGATAGTTGGGAACCAGGAGACGGACATAGGCTATTTTTTTTTAAAAAAGTGGGATGTGAGGGAGAAAGAGGGAAGAAAAGGGAAAACTTAGCGTTGCTATTACAAATCAATAAGGCGCAAGGGGAACTGCTGGTCCGAAGCCGCGGGCAAAAGCTAGTAGAGTATATATAGCCGTTATAGCATCAAAAAAATTCGTTTCCACACAACGCTTCTAGCGCATTAAACACAGGTTTTTATTCCGACTCGCACTTATCCATTTTTTCAATGATGTCATCAAGTTAAGGTTGTCACCGACGATACAGTTCTATTCTTTGCGTAGACGTGTCATCATTAATGGGTGTATGGAAATGGGTCAGTCAGCTGGGCTGGGCTAACAATAAGTCACTTAGCGAGACGTTCTCAGACCTAACACCTTTTAGACTGACACGTCTCCTGACTATTCCTGAATAGACTGATACATTAACTGTGTAATTAGAGTTAAAGGTTTTGGTTGGAGACGTAGGTTACGATTTCATTGTGTATTCATTAAATACTAGCTGGCACCCGCCGCTTCGCTCGCGTGATAACGAAAAAAAAGTGTTAAAAGTATTCTATATATTATTCCAGACTATAATCTACCTCTATACCAAACATCAAGATCCGTTCAGCCGTTTTGACGTGAAAAAGTAACAAACCTCCATCCATCCTCACAAACATTCGCATTTATAATATTAGAAGGATATAATTTTCTCAAAGTTTTTTTTTATATATTTATGGTTGGCGCAAACCGTTTTCTTTCACACTTGTCCTATGAATCTCACGTAAGAAGGCTGGCAGCATTGCATCCTTCTTGGTCACGTAAAGAATCGACCAACCGCTACTTGATATCCGATACTAAGTGGGCACTCGGACTCTATGGCCTGGCGTTTCAACCTTAAATGGCTCAAACCCATACCTACTAATTAGTTACAAGTGTGATTTAGCTAGTTAGTAGCGCATGCCACTTAAATGAACTCATATTTCATAATATTCCCCCAGTTCACACATTATTTCCAATACACAACATAGGTAGCGCAAACTCATACCTGAGTCGGGAGCATTGATTATGAAGTTCAGACGATACCTAGATAGCCTAGGTAGATACTAGGTCTAGAAACTTTGCTATCTTCGCATATTTCATGTGCTATTCCAATTGCTCGGAATTTATTATGGAAAGATACAGCAGATAGAAGTTTTGGTAAAGCGTAATATAAACTTGTGGAATATGAAAGTATTTTTTGTAGTTATTTTTAGGTTTAGGTATACTATCCAACTAGCGACCCGTCCCGGCTTCGCACGGGTGCAATGTAGGTACCAATATACTAATATTATACTTAAAACCTCTCTCTTGAATCACTCTTTCTATTTAAAAAAAACCGTATCAATTTTGATACGGTTTGAACGGATTTCCGTTGCGTAGTTTTCAAGATCTAAACATGCATAAGGACAGACAAACAGCGAGAAGTGACTTTGTTTTATAAAACTACTAGCTTTTGGCCGCGGCTTCGCTCGCGTTAAATTCGGTGTAACGCGGTTCCCCTTTCCTAATTTGCAGATACCTGCTACCTGTAGTTTTACCTTTGCGCCTGATTTATTGTAATAGCAAAGCATTTTTTTTCCTTTTTTCCCTCTTTCTCCCTCATTTCTCCTTTTTATTTTAAAAAAAAATAACCTATGTCCGTCTCCAGGATTCTAACTATCTCTGTACCAAAATTCATCAAAATCGGTTTAGCCATTAAGGCCTGAAGAGGTAACAAACAAACAAACTCACTTTCGCTTTTATAATATTAGTATGGAGTAAGGACTGTCTAGTGATGCCTACGTCTGGCGCAAATAATTTAGGAGTTAGTAACACTAAAATAGCTACAGACATGACATGTGTCCATAAGGTTACTTGTATTATATATTTTCCGACGAAATGGATACGAAAGAAACTTTTTGATTCGACTCGTCTACAAAAGACAAAGAAAAGACAAAAAGGGGCCCATTAGCTCTTATTGCTTGTTACAAATACGTAGCCAGTGCTTGTTGTTGATACCTACATACCTAGATACTCATCCACATATATGTCTACCTCCCTATTTGTTGACTCAGCATTTCCAAGTCCGCGTCCTAAAAATTGTGTTCCGATAAATCCTTATTACTACTTGTGCATAATCAAACAATTTCTAACTTTTATAAAGAAAACTGATAAAAATTCTGGGCCATTTTACACAAAAACAACCATCAAAAGTGAACATAGCAACTTATCAGGAACTTTACGTCCTATGGGTCTATTTTATTTGAAGGACGATTTTTGTCTCAGCATGAGGTGCATTCAGTGAAGGAAATGGCCCACTATGATGTAGAAACGATGAGCAAGCAAAGTTAATTTATTGCTATGTTTACACCAAGTTACTCAAGTTTCCCGCAGACACACACGTGGGCCAACTTATACTTAGATAAATATTACGGAAACTTGAGGGCTGGCATTAATTTAAGTTAAACGTAACGCACAGTCGGCAAAAGACATAAGTTACCGGGGTTACAAGGGTTAAGTAAGTAAGTCAATAGAGTTTTTTTTTTAAATGCATGAATGATTATTGGTATAAAGTTAAAAGACAATGTCCATAATGGCCCTGTGCAATAAAGAGTATCGGAATACACAATAATTAACTGTATTTTTTATTATGTAAGTTGCAAATACTTCTGTAACACGGACTAGCTGTACGCCAAAATGTACATTATATAGTATTTTACGCGACTAATAACTTCCGCTAGTCGCCATCTACGCCTAATGTTAAGAATACAGGCATGTTAAATATAATTATATGATTAGTTTCTATGCATTTTAATGTTGCACTTACATCCACGTAGGCGCTAGGCGTTAGAATAAAAAATTGCATTGGTACCTACTAATTGTCTAGGTAGGTATTAAAATTAGATAAATATATTACGATATGATTTTTCATTTTATTAAAAATCACTCGGAGCTATGAAAAATCAAACCTAATATTCGTTGTTATGGTTCGATAATAAAATCAAAAAATCTAGTACATTTTTTTTTAAATATATATCTATTCTGCAGCTAATCCGCTAAAAAATAAGATCATAAAGGAGTACTAATAATAAAAAACACAATACATCATTTTCCGATGCTCTTGGCTCCAGGGCCAACAAAGTATGGGCGCAGAGCAATGTCCTTTATTTGATAGAAAACAAACAGTTCCATTGAGTTGAAATTGCTGTCGAGTCCGGTTACTTGTCTCTTTTGCTGATTGTACTCATACACATACACTACGTAGAAGACGGAGATATATGTTGACGAGCTCCGTTTGAGATGCAATCCTGCAAACATATTACATGTTTTCACCAACTTTATTTCCATGTCATAATAAAAAATAAGTTGACAAACAACGCACAAGAGGACGCACAAAGATGTTCTTTTGAAGAGCCCACATGTCGACGTGCGCGACTCACCTGTTTACTTTACATGACAGATGTCAAACATATAAAAGGTGCCTCTTCACAAAAAATACTGTCGTCAAAGAACCTTTGACAAATTATCCTGTTAAGTTGACGAGTAAATATTCCGCGAGTGAACGCTCCACTCCCATTGAGTCGCCAGAATCGCTACTCTTTGAATTGTCAGTTCGATAAGAAATAAAGACGTATCGCGAAATCAAGTGCGCAGTGTACTGCCACATTTAACATTATCGTCAGTTTTTAAGTGTCGCCGTATCCGACGTCGAGTGCCAAAGTTTTTAGCGTGTAATGCTTCCGATACATAAAACCATCCAATAATATTTGTGTTCGACGGCGACGCGAAAACATTTTGCTCGGAGGCGCCCCCTATCGGTCGGCTATAAAGGCCTTTCGCGCGATAAAAACTGATCTGTGAGTTTGTCCGCCAACAACAGGAAAACATCTTTGGCGAGCCGCCAAGTTACCTGGTGGCTCCGCGCCGTGTCACGCACCCCCTGCGTGCACTATCTCCGCGCAGTCGAGTCTGCACTCGCGATAAAGGGTTAACAAATTGCATCCAACTTCCAAACACACGTCGCCGAATGTGGAAGCAGTAAATAGTTCCATGTTTGCCGGCGAAGTTTTGACTTCTTTCTCACTCGCCAACTGACGTTCTCATAATGGCTTTTCCGGAGGTAGGAACGAGCGTTTTCATTGTAACGCGCTGGCGTGCGGACGCCCGCGGCGCCGCCTCGCCGCCTCGCCGCGCGGTCCGACTGCGTCACTCCTCAATTTGCTCCACCAATTGTCGCCATTTAAATTGTGTTCCTCGTACAATCCACGTTATTATTCTTTTATGCGAGCCCGCGCGTCGATCGCGACGTACAAATTGTTTTTTCTCCCGTCTATCGGCGCTTATTTCGCGTTGTCTCTATTTTGCAGGAGGCGGGGATGTAAACATGGTACGGGGCTTAAAAGTGCGTCCTAATTTATTTGAGGCGCCTTTTTGGAAAACGTTTCAGCTATGGTCTTTATCCAGTTGAACAAAGGATAATACGAATAAAAGCCAGTCGAGCATAATCGTACTTTCCTCGGGAGCTCCGCGAAAGATAAAATAGTCGCCACAATTTTCCCGGTAGAGTTTTTACCTTTCAGTGGCGCGGTTTTTTTGTGGGATTCAAAGCTGATTCAATAAGAAGTTACGAGCGTACTTAGCCAGTATAACACTCGTGTGTACAGTTTTTACGTTTCCATCGGGGAGAGGAATGTATAATATTCGTTTTGATATACAAAGGGGCGAGTTTGTTGATTGTTTATATTCGATTATCTCGAAACCAGTGGACCAATTTCGACGGTGCTTTGCGAGCTCGCTTCTTAAAACATCTCAGATGATAATAACAGAGCTATTTGCATATTCAATGAGGAAATGAGCGAATCTTACCTACCAGTTCTTTGTGTAAATCAACTATTTACTCTTAGGCCTTTGACAGTTGCTCTATGAAAGTTAGAATTGGTCTAGTTTATGGAGGATTACAATGATCTACTGTAGGGCGTACCTGCCACTCTAAATATATCTTTAGATTATCCCGTAGCGACGTAACTGATTTAGTTGCAAAGCGCTGTTGGCGGGTTCGCGTGGTGGTAACCTCATAAAGGGCTCCATCAGTCGTCATTAGGCCGACATGACGCTGATACGCGTCGACGCGTCCCGCGACCCACGTCCCGCATCCCGCGACCCACGCCACGTGATCGATGTACATCGAACTCCCCGTCAGTGTATTAACATCAATGCAGATGAATCTAAAAATAAGGAATGCTTGTGTATTGTGTTTGCCCTTTTGTAATAATGATTGATTCTTGATAGGGAGGTACGGTCTACAAAACAATAAGTGATGATTGATAATTGAGATGTTTTGATATTACTCAAGTAATATACAGGCGACGGCGCGTTATTGTTTCACGTGTGCCTCAAAGAGATGTCAGCAAAGCAGAGGGGCTTGCCAGAGTCTCCGCCTGCCGGGGTTGCGGGTTGTTCGAAAGAGATACCGCGGCCCCGGAACGTAAAGGGCAATAGAAGGAACATAGGTGGGTTTTAGTCAGTAAAAGTCTGACACTCCCCCCCGTTCCGCCCAGAGCAGGGGAAGTTATTTGGTGATTTCTCACCCCAAAAAAAATATGTTTTGATAATACTCAAGTAATATACAGTCACAATTAAATTGGCCAAGGTAATATCGAAATTTTCAAACTGACTTGGTCACTAACATTTGAAACGTCAGGATAAACGGTGCTCTGTCGGCTCTTGGCCGGTTTTTTGATATCCTGTTAGTAACATTTTAAATAATATACAACACTTTAGCCGGAACTCCTTGTACCTTGACCAAATATGTCTGAACCTTTGGCCCTTTGAGTTTGTTACAGTGTTATTTCTCTAACAAAATGAGTATCTTTTAACATCTCCCAATCCGTTTTGCAAACTATGTTGAGAACGGCGTTTAGCGTGAACAAATTTAGCCTAATACCAGTATTTTATAAGAAGAAGACTATCTGACCTCCACAACCAAGATAAAAAATACCGCTTGGTAAGACTGGTTTAAAGACTTTCGGGCCACTTACTACCAGTAATTACAACAAATTAGGGCCGGGCCCAACGGCTAAGCGCATTTCGAGGCACGGAGGTAACTAGGTATGTAATGGATCGTAAGACCAATCTAGGCAAGTGCAACTTAACCTAAATATTGACCCTAGCTACGGTTATAATTTAGCCAAGAGCTTTGAAATAAGTGTCTTTCATCATTTACAATTATTAGGTTTCTCTTATATCGTAGATTAAAACCAAAAATACCTCAAAAAATTGATATAAATATAACCAAAAATACCTCAAAAAAGTGATATAAATATAACCAAAAATATTCTTTCGGTATCTCACAATGGTTATTTGATAACACCTTCCGCGTCCCTTGTACCTGCGGGGAGCAAGATTGATACGAGTACGGCCGCAGCCTCCGACAGCCTGTTATTGAAAAATTGAGCGATAATCCCGTTGCGACCAGGCCTTGTTTAAGATTTTCCTTTTCGCGCATTTTTTTTTATAATTTTCCCTCGCATAATTCCGGTTTTTAAAGTAAAAAACTAATCCAATCAGGATTAGTTTGAAGTTTGGTCCTTTTTGGTGTGAGTTTAGCGGATCGAAGGACCATTCAAGTAATCTTTGATGTCCTAGGTTTTTTTTCAGAAATAATTAAGCTCATTTGAAATAACAGTATAAGTACGGTTTTAATAATATATTACTAATAGTTACTACTATTACTATTATTTTAGGAATTTTTTCCACAAATATTTTGTAGCATTTTTTATTTCTTATGTTTAAGACTAGGTCATCAAAAACATGTATCTTCCATCATCAGAGATAGAAAAATAAACTATTTTTACCTTAACTTCAAATTAAATGTATCAATTTCTCTTTAAATCAAATATTCAATCAAATATGTATGGACGTATGTCTGAAATAAAGATATATTATTATTATTATTAAATCAGATCATACCAAAACCAATGTTTTAAGTACCATAATAAAACTGTCGACTATCACCACTAATCAACATCCATCGCTCCCTCCACTCAAAACCTCAAATCTATACTTCTCACATAACGTTCAATGTATTTTGTTTCAGGGTGCGCGTTCGTAAAGTTCAGCTCCCACCAGGAGGCGCAGGCAGCCATCACGAGCCTGCACGGAAGTCAAACTATGCCGGTAAGCACGCAACCACATTACTAACCACAAGTCATGAGAGACCGCGGTCACTTGACAGCTCATTAACGACCAGCTCATTAGGACCAGAGGGCTCAGTTTAGTTATACTGTAGCATGGTGCGGTGACATTAGTTAAATGTACCATTCCTCTTCAATCTAGAACTTTAGCTCGATTTCTGATCATGACTTATTATAGGCTTTCTTCTGAATATCATTATTGTAAAGGTTTACTCATCATAGAGTCAAAACCAAAACTTGGGTTTTCACTCGAGACACCATCAACAGACTGGAAGTAGCCCAGAGGGCGGTTGAGAGGCATGGAGAGAGCGACTGTCGCAACCCCGTGCAGGGCACGCCACAATAGCGGCGGTAAGTCCCCTCTTTGAGGAGTGGCTGGAGAGGCGTCACGGCGTCCTCACCTACCGCCTGACGCAGGTCCTCACCGGACACGGAAGTTTCGGGAGGTTCCTGCACATCATCGGGCGGGAGGAAGCGCCCGGGTGTCACCATTGTGACGATCGCCCGGAGGACACGGTGGAGCACACAGTGGCGGTCTGCCCAGCTTGGGCGGAGCACCGCCGTGCCCTCGTGGAGGCGATCGGCGGCGGCGATCTCTCGCGTCCGGCCCTGGTTCAGGCCATGGTCCGGAGCGAGAGGGAATGGGAAGCGGTCACCACCTTCTGCGAAGCAGTAATGCTAGCAAAGGAGGTGGCCGGGCGTTTGAGGGAGAGAACATCTGCCCAACCCAGCCGCCGCGGGAGACGCCCAGGGCGCCGGGCGCCGCGAGACGACTTCCGGCCACCGTAGATGCGGGCCTGTGGACGGTGAGCAATGGGTAGCTCACCGTCCGTCCGTCGATTGACGACAGGCCGTGTCGACGGCGCGTTCGTGTTTCACGCGCGCCTCAAAGAGAGTCAGCAAAGCAGAGGGGCTTGCCAGAGCCTCCGCCTGCCGGGGTTGCGGGTTGTTCGAAAGAGATACCGCGGCCCCGGAACGTAAAGGGCAATAGAAGGAACATGGGTGGGTTTTAGTCAGTACAAGTCTGACATGCCCCCCCGCTCCACCCAGAGCGGGGGAAGTCATTGGATGATTTCCCACCCGAAAAAAAAAAAAAAAAAAAAAGGGCGGTTGAGAGGAAACTGGTAGGAGTGTCATTGATGGACCGCAAAACAAATAAATGGCAAAGTCGCAGACGTAACGAAACGAGTACCGCACCTTAAATGGAAATGGGCCGGACACGTGGCCCGAAATGAAAGTCCTGGTGCTAACGCATCCTGGAATGGAAGTGGTGGGGTGAAAAGCGTCCTCCAAGATGACCACAAATGGCGCTGGAAACATGACGTGAGGAAAGTCGTAGGTTCGAACTGGACACAAAGAGCGCAACACAGAGAGGACTGGAGGAAGTTGAAGGAGACCTACACCACAATGGTAGAAAAAAGCTAAAGAAAAAGAAGAAGATTCATCATAGCAATACATCCCATCACGAAACATGTATTTTTATCGTGTCCCCCGCACCATGCTATAGCGAAAACAGTATAGCAGCGAGTTTAGTAATTATACCCATTCTTACCTAGTGGTAGCGAGTGCGACCACTGAATTCAATCCCCCGGTGGGGAATAGTGTTGTTGGATTTTTTTGTCAGGAATTTCGCGGCAGTGACACGGAGTCAGGAGTTATGCACGATTGATGGTAATAGGCTCATCCCCTATTACATGAAAAATTTAAACAATAACCGGTGAAATGTAGCTGGTACTATTAGGTACACCTTTGCTTAACTCTTCGGGTATTACAACCGTGATAGTGACGTCGATATGTTACTTCAAAGAGGAGTAGAGTTTATGAGCCCGCCAGATAGCGCCACTGGTCCTTTTATTAATTCAATTTTATACATTTAAGTACCAAAAAATGTATACATTTTATTACTTATATAAACATAGTGTAAACTTCAGATATATATTATATTTACAATATTTTCGCTAAAATTAGCTAGCATGAAACATTGAAAAAACATTCTTCCTTTATGTACTAACAATTTAGATCCTAACTTGCTATTTAAAGTCTCCAAGTCATTATCATCTTGACCACAATCGTGAATATTAATAAACATAATTATGTTTTAAAAAAGTACACTTTTTGACAACCTCTATCATTTGTACTGAAACTAAACTAGCGCCGTCTGGTGTCAATGATGGGAAACATATTATTCGGTTAGTTAGACTGATAAGACTGTGTAAGACCTACAAATGACAGCTGGTACTTCGTAGGACCAACTTTTCTTTAGCATATTTCATAAATCTATATTTATAAAAACTCAATATCCAATCGCAACGCCATTCAATGCCTACTAAATCGAATCCTACTTATTCCACCGTTCAACTGTTTTGGTTCCAAGCCAGTCCCCAGGCTGCCTTCCTTATCTCCAACGTCAAACTATTTACAAACATTTTTCAACGGAAATAACTTATTCGCTTTCAATAAACTAGTCTTCGATGCTCCTTCAGAATTCTGCGTCACACTTTTATTTAACTTCCTATATTTTCCCGTCCTCGTCTCGGGAACAAATTGGTAGGAACTAACATATTTGTTCATTTACAAGGTTAAGGAAGCTTGCCGCGATCAAATCAGGAATGAGTTGTCGGTATTTGGAGTTCAAATCTCCGGTGACCTTCGATAAGCGTGTTAGGGTCCCGACGCTTGTTATTCAAAATGATGAAGTGTCTTGTAGCTTGAAATACTTAATACTATCAGGAAAATCGTAATTTCCATCGAAACAAACTTAGAACAAATAATAATCTTTATTGGCACAAACTAATTACAAACATATTAATGAGTTCCCTAGCTCCTGCGCTAGTGTACACAGTATTACAGGAGCTAGTGTCTTCCCCTTATATCTATGTTACATGTTATTTATGTCTTCCAAAGATTAAAAAAAATGTGTCAATATTATATCAAAATAAATCATCATGGTCCACCTGCTCTTTTCCAATTGATTTGGGGTCGGCGCACCATATTTTTTTTAATAACGGGAGTTTCTTTGTTACGTAGACTATTGCAAATATTTTTTTCTTGGACATAATTAAGTTTATCCAGTCTTTCCACGGGGTATCGTATTACCCAGTAATGACTGGATTGTGGAGATCAGATAGACATGTCGCTCCATGTAAAAACACTGGTATTTACCTGCATCCTTATAGACTGGAAGCCAACCCCAACATAGTAGTAAAAAGGCTAAGCAGATGATGACATACCTAAGTTTATCAATGACCCGCTTCCGCTGCCGCTCATGCTTAAGTCCCATCACACGTCGACAAAGCATTGAGTTATTCGCCTGCGTACGAACGCTGATAGAATAGTTAGTGAACTAACGCAAACAGAGTGAGCCGTGGCTTCACGCAACCCTGATACTGTTACTGTAAAGATTGTGCTGATTTGAGATTGATGAGCCTCGTGTACACAGTGGGCCATGATGGGCATAGTTTCAAGATTTATAAATTTACTAACTACTAACTTTTAAGAACAAAAAATAAGTGAAAAATATACTACTTTCAGAAGTCGATAACTCTGTTTGTTTCGATGATTGGAAGTAGTTTAGTTTACAAAAGATTTTGTATTTCACCCTTTTTATTGTAATATTCCACACAAAAACTTGTACATGAATCCATTTTCCACCGTAAGTATGTTCTATAGTAGGAAATCATTAACATAGACGAAGGAAAAAAATACATATAAATAACTAGCTTTTGCCCGCGGCTTCGCTCGCGTTAAATTCGGGGTAACACAGTTCCTCTTGCGCCTTATTGATTTGTAATAGCAACGCTAAGTTTTCCCTTTTCTTCCCTCTTTCTCCCTCACATCCCACTTTTTTAAAATAAAAGTTAGCCTATGTCCGTCTCCTGGTTCCCAACTATCTCTGTACCAAAATTCATCAAAATCGGTGTAGCCATTAAAGCGTGAAGAGGTAACAAACAAACAAACAAACAAACTCACTTTCGCTTTTATAATATTAGTAAGGATTGTTTTTTTATTGCATTCTTTGAAACCTAAACGGCGTCAATGGTGTGTATTTATGAATATAATTCATTTATCATCATTAATTCATTACATGTAATGTAGACACCATTAATTGATAAAAAAAAACTTTACAATTCAGTGAATATACTTGAGAAAGAATCGAAGTAAACTCCACAAAATATAACAAAAGTGTATAAACTAAAAAAAAAAACCTGTGTAGATTCCTCTGTAAGTGTATTATTATCAAAGTGCTTAAAAGTCTTTCAATATAAAAAGAAACTACTAAAATTTAATAACCTTTTATTTCTTTTTTAACGTCCTCACAATAAAACCTCACGAGGGCGCAACTGAAGTATATGACGCGTCTATATTTAGTCTTTAAGAAAGGAATCTGACCTTTTCATACCTCCACATGATCGTAAAAAAGATGTCTCCGAGATGAAATTGATTCAGTCTCGTTAAGGTTACCCGGAGTCTGTTCAGAGGTCAAGTTGAACATATTAATGATATGGGTTTATGTAATACTGGAGTTTTGAGTTGGGTATGACGAAAATATGGTCTTATACCCTACCTGCGTATGATTACTTTGAGAAAATCACATTTTGTTTTGTGGTACTGGTTTTGGAAAGTCGCAAACAATGTACGATAAATTATGTATTTAAAATCATCATCATCTTCCTGCCCTTGTCCTATTCTATTTGGGGTCGGCGCAACACGTTTTCGTCTTCCATTCTCCCCTCTCAGACGTCACGGCATCATATACTCCGTGCTCCTTCTTATCATTTCTTACTCAATCCATCCATCTTTTATTTTCCTTTCTCTCCCTCTTCATCCATCAACATTCCTAAAGCATGTATTTAAAATACCTAACGACATTAATTATCAATACTTACTTACTTTTTCGTGTAGCGTCTAAAATAACCTCAATCTATCAATCTAATAATCTCAACATGAATGATGTATCCATGGTTTTATAAAATATTATGATTTAAAAGAGTGTCCATGGAGTTTCTTGCCCATTCTTCTCCATAGAGATCTACGCTTTGGAATGGGCAACTACAGTACTTTCACAAGTAATTATGTCTTGTGACTGGGACTGTAGCAGCATCATTTTTTTGTTCTTGTTTTTATGACATTATAAAGTGCCTGTATTGGTCTAATTGAAATAAATGCTTTGAGTTTGAGTTTGAATAGTGACAGAGTTTTTATGTTGCCCATCGCCCATAAATATCGTTTTATTTCATCATCATCACATAGATCACCTATGGGATAACCTCCATACATATTTATAATAATACTATTCTCAAAACTAAACACTGGAATGTCCATAAAATAAATAACAAGTAATTAATACAGAATTGATTGTGAACAAAATAAATTCCATTTTGTGAAACGTTTTTATTCGCTAATTATCGTATTCCTTTCCACGTTCACTGCTCACTCAATTAAATTCAAATTAACCCTTTTCCTATCTCGTTAACTTTCCTTCGACGCTTTCATTACATGAACCAATTAAAACCAGCAGAAATTCGAATATTAAAAACGAGCCAAACACTAACAAAATGCATACAAAGTTGTATGATGTAAATACTGGTAGATAGTGAAGTTCGTTTTCGGCAAAAAGTAGTAAAATCGACTGTCCGACCCAGCATTTTAACTTTTTAATTAGTGGCTCTATCGGCCGCCCGCCGTTGCCGACGCTACGCCGAGAATAAAACATCGATACTCATTAATTCGAATAATCGATTCGTTTTTGCTAATCTCTTGAATAATCTTTGAGTTAATGTCCTTAATTGATGTTCTCGCAGTTATATTGCTTTTGTTCTCAATTGCTTTTACACCGTCTGTAAAAGAAATCGAAGGTTATTCTAACTTCGTCCGTTCTTTATTTTTAGAATAATGTATAGTTTCTAATATGCCCTAAAGTTATTTTTATACTGTACTAGCTTTTGCCCGCGGCTTCGCTCGCGTTAAATTCGGTATAACACAGTACCTGGGGCCTTAGTCTGCTATTACAATGGTGTCAGAATGGTCGATCACTGATCGCATAATGGTTGATTTTGACAAGTTTAGTATGTAGTAGATGTCAAAATCAACCATTATGCGATCAGTGATCGACCATTCTGACACTATTGTAATAGCAGACTAAGGCCCCTGCTACCTGCAGTATTTCCCCTTGCCCCTTATTGATTTGTAATAGCAACGCTAAGTTTTCCCTTTTCTTCCCTCGTTCTCCCTCATATCCCACTTTTTTTTAAACAAAATTAGCCTATGTCCGTCTCCTGGTTCCCAACTATCTCTGTACCTACCAAAATTCATCAAAATCGGTTAAGCCATTAAAGCGTGAAGAGGTAACAAACAAACAAACTCACTTTCGCTTTTATAATATTAGTAAGGATTACAACTATATACTATGCTATTCATAAGAGTATGTAACGTCAATAAAAACTCCTACAATACGACTCATAATGTCACTACACATGTTTCAGCAAATTGTAATTAGGAACCATACAACTTACCCCCGCTTACCCTCGACAGGAATCCACTTATATTAATTGTTACGAACGGTAACTTGGGGTAAAAGCGACCCACAGCCCAACTAAATGAAAGAAGCCATCCTTCGCTTATTCCACTGGCATAATATAGGGCCATTATGATATTGAATCTACTTTCGACTTTACTCGCTGACCACTGAATAGCAATAAATTTAATTGGTACGTTATTACAAAATAAATCGACAGTGTATAATAACGTATCAATTTTCAATCAATTCGCAATCAGTCACAATTTGGTTGCAAATGTATTTTGTTACATCGAAACACAGCACTTTGATTAATAGCAATCTGATATTCATTAATCATTTCACTGGACGTGACACTGTCCTCTTTTGGACATGATATGCAATGGTGTTATAATTGAATTGGTAACATTTCTAGCTAAATTGATCTCACTTCACACTTTCATAAATTGATTCATTGCACAGAATAATTCATCTCCTAAATGAAGAGCCGACATAAAGGACTGACTACATAATCCCGAATATAGTAAAAATGGTGTTCTGTAATCAAGTGCAAACTAGCATAGGAACGTTGACAAGCCGAACACAGTCAGTTCGAGTGAGGTTTTGTTGGAGTCAGAATAGAAATTCGGCGGGCACTCGGCGAGCCCGATAATTCCTTTTGCCGAGCGACGACACAAAAGCTCGCTCACTCCCGCCCCCCGGATTTACTCTCAACTCCTCCTAATGACGTTTTTGTCTGGCCCTCTCTACCTCTAGTCTTGTATTCTGTACAAATATTGATTGACTTGTATGGCGTTTCGTTTGAAAACGTATTTCGTTGTACAAATTTCGTAGCCCTTATTTTTAGTTTTCCAATTTCATCTGTATTGTTTGACCGTGGTGAAGTGCTGAATGCTTTACTTTAAATTGTGTTACGAAAGTAATTTTGTTCGATAACTTTGTTTTAGTTTACAATGGCTTAACTTGCCTCGCTAATTGAAAATGACGGGGCAAGGGATAAGTAAATTACAAGACTAAACTAAAGTTCTACATGTGTTTCAATGAAGATAAGTTGAAAAGCGAATTTATTTACTTATTGCATACAAATTCTGACATAATTAACTCTTTGCAACATTAACACACACAAAGACATGACTACGGTAAACTAATTTCTTCTTCATTTAGCTTTCCCAGTCCCAGTAAACTAATCCGGATAAATAAAATATCCCTTCAGGCTCAGGCAGTCTATTCATCGCTGTAACGTAAAAAAAAATCATTCAAATCCGTCTGTGGGTTCAGATAATCTTGTCCAAGGTCGTGTGCATTATACCTTTTATCTTTTTGGTCGCAACCTCATTTGTGATACAGGAGTATCCTACTTTGACCTTATTTGTTTCGCATATAGAGTGGAGCAGATAATTTTGATGATATGGACCGAAAAAATAAAAGTATTTTGTATTTATGAGTAAAGGGTCTTTTATGTTTTATATTAAAGATTTTTCCAACTAAACCTACATCTACCTTTTTAGAAGTAACATTTTTAAAGCTAAACATAATTATCATAAGATGTTTCTGATTGCCCAGAACGCAAATTAACCATGCAACCGAACTCAAAAACCAAAACGAGTATAAACTCACGTAAAATAAACGAGTATCTTCAACATAAACAGTTCGTCCAAGTTTGGAGGTCAGCGCAAAGCCGTACACTGTTGTTTTTCATAATTGGCCCGGCGAAGCTTCCACGGTCCTTATTAAGAGAAAATTTCTAGTGCTTCAGGCACACAATATGGCTCCCTCGGACCACGGAAACGGAAGCTTATTATACGAGTATAAGCATAATAATAATATATCGTCGTATTCTTTCGCTTTGAGTTTTTGAAGTGCTTCGTATTGTAGACGTCTCTGATATTGAATTTGAGATTTACCTGTGGGGAAGTTTTGTATATAATGTAATGTACTCTCCCCCCGCTCTGGGCGCACCCAGAGCGGGGGAAGTTATTTGATGATTTCCTATCCACCAAAAAGTGTATCGTATACGTGTACTCAGCTGCGTCTGGTTAGACTGGAAGCCGACCCCAACATAGATGGGAAAAGCAAAACGCTAGGCAGATATTGATAGACAAGAATCATAAATTTTCCTCAGCAGAATGAAATCCATAGATATACAACTCTCATAACTGTTACCATCTGCCCAAGACAATTATTTAGTCCTTACGAGTTAATCTCGTTAGTCGTTCATTACAACATTCTAAATTACACGTGCTAGTTTTACTACAAGATCGTATCCCCGCAAGTATTCACCTCATCACAACACATGACCGAGGTCTATCAAAATGAGGCTATACTGAGAATTTGTACATCTGAGATGACAACTATACTCTGTGCAAACGTCGTAAAAGATGGCATGTTCAAAGTGGAGAAGGATTGGTTGTATATAAGTAAGCAGGTACACAGATATATGTAGCTTAATGTGTGGTACTGTGAACGCTTAAAGATTAAGCTTACATTACATGTTGTCCCCGTAGAGCGGGATGAAAAACCTCAGTTATAAAATCCTTACTAATATTATAAAAGCGAAAGTGAGTTTGTTTGTTTGTTTGTTACCTCTTCACGCTTTAAGGGCTAAACCCATTTTGATGAATTTTGGCACAGAGATAGTTGGGAACCAGGAGACGGACATAGGCTATTTTTTTTAAAAAAGAGTGGGATATGAGGGAGAAAGAGGGACGAAACGGGAAAACTTAGCGTTGCTATAACAAATCAATAAGGCGCTACCGAAGTTAATGCGAGCGAAGCCGCGGGCAAAAGCTAGTTAGTAATAAAACATAGTTCGCGTGACTTCTGAGCAAGAGTTTCCTAGGTTTGGTTCCCGGGTTGGGCAAAGTGTTTTGGGTTTTTTCACCACTAGTAGCAGTCACGGAATTTAGATCTGACCGGTTATTGGCAATAGACATAGCCGGCAAAATATGGGTGAACTATTAGATCCACCTCTGCCTAACCATCTAGGCACTACTGGCGAGATGTTAAAAGTTGTTCTGCAGTTACCTTTGTTCATAGACGGTACTTGATATGAAAAGAAATTCCACTTAACTCATAATCTTTAAAAATTAAAAATCTTATTAAAATTATTAAGTTATCAAAAGTGTACGATGTAGAAACTTAATTAGACTGTATAACACAAGTACTTATTATGTAAAGTAAACCTAGTGAGCCCGTAATTAATATAGTCACCTTCTTCAATTTGTTACAAAAAATGTAACATTAATAATTTCTTTACAACTTGGAAGAAGTCTTTTTAAGACGGAAATGCGAGCGATATTAAATGTGTTCGGCAATTTGCTTGTCAACGTAACAAAATAAATCTTTCAAAACTAAAATGGCGTCAAACATTCAACTCGACGCAGTAGATAACTGGCCACACTATATTTTTCTTGAGGAGAAATATCAAAAGAGTACTAACTTTTTTACACAGTACAGTTACAAAAGTAAAAGATGAAGCTACAGTCCCAGTCACAAGGCATAATAATTGTGAATGTACTATGTATTGTATTAACCATTCCAAAGCGTAGATCTCTATGGAGAAGAATGGGCAAGAAACTCCATGGACAATCTTTTTATCATAATATTTTTTTACAAAATCATGGTTCCATCATTCAAAGTCAAGATTACTCATATATGTGAGAACGCTGTATTTAACGTGCACACTAAGATTAAAAGCGTCCAGAGTAAAAGTATAAATTTTCTCATCCAGATGTTTTTTTTTTTTATCGAATTACCTGTATTGTGTATTTTGTTGTTTCATCAAATAAACGATTTTTCTATCTACCTATCTAAAATGGACATTAGCCGCGGTCGCTCCAAACTTGGAGGTGATAACCGCGGTGAGGGGGCGCTACGAACTATTTACCCAGCTTATGGGCGAAGCGGGCGCAAAATTAAGAGATTTTCCCGCGCCAGTACAAACAGTGTGAAACGACCCTTATTAAAAGCGTCCCGTGTATTTTAAAATGAAGACGCGGCGATGAAGCGCTATTTACTTAGGCATTGACGTTACTATATTAAAAGAGAGTGCGCGCATTATTAATGTGCGAGTCAACAGATTCTCAGTTATGTTTTTACATACAGCTTGTCAGAGCATCGCTTGTTTAGATTCGATTAACATGTATGCAGTATATTAAAACACAGTAAAACTGTTGCTTAGAAAAGCGAATATTAATTAACTTTCTTTGTTATTTGAACCGAACTAAAATGTTTAACAACATTGCCAGCGTATGAGTTAAATATGAAAACTTTCACGTGAAAAGTAGTTTGTAGTTTTTTTTTTTTTTTTAAATTAAGTCAAAACTATGGTGCAGGAGGATACTATGTGTAGAGTAAAAAATACAACAGTCATTCAGAGCGATACCTTCACTACATACCAACACGCTTGCTGTCCCCAAAGAGCTAAGTAGAGGTCTGCCTAATAGTCCACCCATGTTTCTCCAGTTTAGTTGAAGTCCCATGACCCATTGCAGTTGCTCTATGTAAAATACGGGTATTCAGGTGCATCTGGTTAGACTGGAAGCCGACCCCAATTTAGTTAAAAAAGTGCTAAGCAGATGATGTATATATGTATATATATAATGATGATTATTTCTTTAAATCAATGGAGTAAATGAAACTGATGAAATAAACAAATTAATACATCAACTTTAAAAAGGAAAAGAAAACATTGTTATACTAGCTGCACCCCACGGTTTTACCTATGTAGACTAAGATATTATACATATAAACCTACTTCTTGAATCACTGTATTTATTTCCGAAAATTGCATTAAACTCCTAATAGTTTAAAAAATCTTAGCGAACAGACAGCGAGACCGATTTCATTTTATACTATGTAAAGATTTAAACTGCCACCAACGGGATATCTTTCGTGATTTGTTTGTGTATTATTGTGAGCTCCGATATTTCGAGGTAGACTAATTTGTCTGCGTTTAATTTTTTTTACCACTTAACCGCATTCTCCAGTAATACCGCGATCACGGCGTTTGCAACACCGCCAACATATCGGAAGCTCACAATAATGACAAATTGCGAAAGGTATCCCGTAAAAAACAGTTTATATATAGCTAAGGAAAAATTTCATTGTCCGGAGATGCGACCCCAATCTATCCGTTACCTGCACAATATTGATTTAGATTTGAAGAATGTTACAATTTAGACGTAGTAAAATTTAACACCTTTGCCTAACGAACCTAAATCAACATTTCCAGCCCTCCTACATAACCTAACACTATTAACACCAGAGTATAGTGTAGACAGCTTAACCGCGTTGTGTGACGAAATAATTCCGGCGTGACGCGTCATTCAATTAAGTGACGGGTCTGTTGTCACGTCGTGTTTGCCGCGCTTCATCTATGTCACGCTGTCGACCTGAGTGAACGTGTCAACAGTGCCTTATTATTGTTTTATGGACATTTCTCTAGTTTAATACCTGAATTTTAGGTCTTAAGCCTAGATGGGAGACGCGACAGATTATTAGAGCCTGCTGAGTTATGTAATTTAACATCATGCCTGTAATTTTTAAGCAGAGGGTAGTTAAATGATAAATAATAAATGAAGTTAATTTTGCAAGTAGGTTTTCACAAACACTTTTACACGTTTTTTTTTTTTTAAACTAGATGATGTCGGTGTTTCGTACCCGACTACTCTGAAAAGAAACAGCCGAAACAAACTCCGAGGTCATAGTCTCTTTTAAGGTCCAGACAAAAAATCATGGTCAACTTACATGAGGACTATGCAGATTAGTGTCTGAAATGGTCTTTGTTGCATAGTAGTTGCAGTAGTTGCATAGTACACCGACATTAAAAGTAATGGGTAGCTCACCATCCGTCCGTCGAGTGATGACAGGCCGTGTTGACGGCGCGTTCTTATTCCACGTTCACCTCAAAGAGATGTCAGCAAAACAGAGAGGCTATTCAGGGCCACTGCCTGCTGGGGTTGCGGGTTGTTCAAAATAAATACCACGGCCCTGGAACACAAATTCCAAAAGAAGGACCATGGATGGGTTTTAGTCAGTAAAAGTCTGATACTCTCTTCTGCTCCGCTCAGAGTGGTAGAAGTTATTTGGTAATTTTCCACACGAACAAAAAAAATCTCAAGCTCAAATCCAAAAATTGTTAAGTGACTCTGTTAACGTCTCATTTAATTTTCCACACGAACAAAAAAAATCTCAAGCTCAAATCCAAAAATTGTTAAGTGACTCTGTTAACGTCTATATCAAGTGTAGACGAATTGGACGAGTTTAAAAAGTCCTGATTATGAGCATTTGATTTTTAATGCAATCTAAAAATAATATTAAATATTCCTGACTGCCGGTAGCTTGGACCCTGTTCCCGATACCGGTGGGCTACTATTTTTATATTTTTAAATGTTTTTTTTTTGTCCTTTTTATTAAGAAATATTTAAAAATGTAACTATATGTAAGAAAAACCAATAAATGAATTAAATATTACGATATGTTAAATATCCACCTATCAAGTCCCAACACTATCCTGCACTCGATAGCTGACCGGGCAGACAGCCTGCTAATATGGGCGCTAACAAATGGCACTCAATCTCTTCTAGTTATTATGTACTAACATAGGCTAAGTCATATTGTTACTAACACATTGGATCACACTGTAGTCTATAAAAAAAAATATTAACATTATTCCATGCTTATTATGTCTACTCATACCAATTAAAAAAAAAAACATTGTAACAAAAAACTCATACCTACATATTACGGTCAAAAGGGCAGAAAGCCAGACAACCAACACTTGATTCTTTTCATAAAAACAACAGAAAAACAATCCTAATTACACACAGACACCCAACCACCTCGTTTATGTACAAACATGATATTCTAACCAAAAGCCTCACAAAATTAATTAAAAGCCTCGTTTTTTCATAGAAATACTATATTTTCGGTGAAACCATATAAATAGCAGACAGATCGCGTTTCGAGTCCTGATTAAAATGAGAAACAGAGATCTAAAAGGCACTTTTATTAGTTTCTATTGATATTTTTTATGCATTCATTTTATCATATAAATAAATATCCTAATATTTATCCTAATATTTATTCACTATACAAATAAAAGATTAAGCAGGGGTGGACTTTAGTACATCCAAAGTACATCCAAATTTTGCCTTAAGAAATTCCTGGATATCTGGTGAAAACCCCCAATAACACTTTGCCCGATCCCGAGAATCGGACCACCGTAGATGCGGGCCTGTGTACGGTGAGCAATGGGTAGCTCAACCGGCCTGTCGTCAATTGACGACAAGCCGTATCGACGGTACGTTAGTGTTCCACGCTCGCCTCAAAGAGATGTCAACAAAACAGAGGGACCTGCCAGGGCTACCACCGGGTTTGCGGGTTGTTCGAAAGAGATACTTTACGTACCGGGGCTACGGTACGTAAAGAGCAAGAAGGGACATGAGCGGGTTTTATTCAGTACACGACTGACACTCCCCCCCGCTCCGCCCAAAACGGGGGAAATTATTTAATAATGTCCAACCCGCTAATAAGAAAAAGACCTCATTCTCAGTAGTAGCGTCAGCAACCACTAGTCCAACGAGCCAGTTCTCCTCCTTTTAATAAATACTCAAACATGTTACAATGTTAACGAGATTCTTTTATATTGTTAATTGTGGCTTTTCACTAAAGCATCTAATATTTATATGGCTTTGTGATTACAATGGATGCGATTATACCCTCTTCGTTTAAAAGCCAGCTATTACCATAGAATATTGCTGGGTATTACTAGTCTGTATCATATTGTTGGCCATTTTATTTACAGATTATGAAACTAAATTTGTGTCTAGAATTCACAGGCTTTTGTTACACAATGGCCCATAATGAATGTGATGGACAATCCCTTAATTCATATTATTTGATTTTAAACCCAATTGTATATACAATAACAACTCTTATTAAAACTGTTTGAAGAGAAAGTGACACATAAAAATCCTAATATTCTAATATTTACGTTCACTACACTAAATTACCGAAAGCTCCAAGCTTAAAAATTAAGTCATAACTCATCACAAAATGTATTAGAGACAAATGCTACGCTCGCCTCACTGTCTACGCGAGCTGCTACGAAACTGCTACGAAATGCTACGAACTTACTTCACTTTCGTAGCACGGTAATTAGACTTTAGGATTCTGTCTCGCGGCTGAGTAATATTACTTTGCTTAAGGAGTTACAATTCTGAGCTGTTTAACGTGAGATTTATTCAATTATTTTAATTTGAATTTTTAATATCGACAGCATTATGCATAACTGGTGATTTTTCATTGGAATTCAACTGAATCAAATTAATAATTTATTAAACGGTTCGATGTAATGAAATTGGAAAGTTATTACTTCAGTATAAGCGGCTTTGGTTCTTCAATAGAGCAATTTTGCCTACGTTACACGTTGACAGCGATGTCAAGCTTAGGCATCAAAATAATCTTGCAAGTTATTATGAGTAATCAAAATAGATACCAAAAGATCATTTCAGTACTAAAGAATTTTAGAATATAATAGAATAACGGTTTGTATATTCAATCAAATAAGGTTCATTTAACTGAAATATATTGAGTAAATTACATTTTATAACATTTAAGGTTAGCCAGAATGACTTAATAATATATACTAAATAATGTAAGTAGTGATATGAATGGCTGTTTCAAAACATTATTTAACTGAAATAATACAGTTGTGAAACATTTTACGCGAAAATCTTTTAGTAAAAGTATTCACGTACAACTCGTTTTAAAATAACGGCTATTTTGCAGTTCCCACGTACATATTAGTTAGAAAAATGATCAGTGACATTTGTAACGTGGTACAAACGTCGCGATATACACCTGTGCACTACAGTACACTGCAGGCCAGATTAAGGCGAACATCTAGGAACAAAAAACGAAAAAATAAAAATTGTGGGTAATGATTCTAATATCAACATCAGTCTAGCGAGATGTAATTAAACACAAAAACATTTTACTAATCTACAATATCAATAGATATTGTAGATTAACGTATAAAAATGCAGAATACTACATTCAGAGTAACTTGAAATTAAAATGTTTAAAACAAATGATTTTTGCTGAATATAGTATTGTTGTTGTTTCTACCTATTTTTTTTAACAGACGTAATTTGATCTTAAATCTGACTCAATAGAGTACTTTTATATTTATCTCTAGAAATCCTTTTCTTTTTTGAACAATATTTTCACGTGAATCTGATCAGGGCGTCCCAAAACCTGCCTGTACGTGTAACAGCACAGTCAGATAGAACCGGTGCAGATTATTGCGCTCGGTGTAACGCCTACACTTTATTGTCATAGGCACCTACCGTGTGCCGCCGTATTTATCTGCTCCACGGATTCGTTTTATTTTACTGGCCTGTTTTTTTGGTCGCATTTGTATTTTTGTGGATTAAAAAATGCGGATTTGTATTTGGTCATTGTATAAGTGATTTGTTTTCATGTACGCTTTTGTAACTTCAACACAAGTAACAAATTACTTTCGTTACTTAAAAAGATGATGAAGAAAACAAAAATAAAATACAAAAAATACCATATTGAAAAATAACAGAAATGAAACACAAACGTCATCTAAAACACATTATAAAATATCCAAACCACATTCATAGGCAGCCTAGAAATTCAGTGTGAAAATGTGGTGAAGCGTGGGTAGCAAGTCCATGATGCTCTGAATTATCATCTGTATACGCGGCGAAGCCCTCCGCGTCGGCAGAACCCTTATTGAAAACATTTACATATGTATGTACGTATCACCGGGACGTACGTGCTTCGCCCTCCATATTGTAAACGAGAACGCTCCAATATTATCAAAGTTAGATGAAATCGACGATTTACTACGCAGCTTAAGGTAATGATAGAATATTTTCGATCGACTTTCTCGAATATTCGAGAACGCTTTATCGAGACTATGGAATCATCGTAATGGGTCCCCGATGGCTTGGCGCGGGCTGTCGGGAACAGATTGACTGTCGTGTAAGCTGTTCGCTCGGATCCGGTTTTTGTGTTTCAACTTGTTACGAGTATGAGACGCTATAATAACATGAAATTGACGCTCTCGACTCTCTCAACGTTTGAATTTGATGGCAATTTGGTTTTTATTTTATCTCCGCTTTCGTCAGCGTTTTCTGTGAGGTGTAATGCCTTATTGGTGAAATTTTCACTTAGAACATTTATACAAGAAAATAAGTATCACTTCAGTTTAGCTAAGTGAATAAATAAATTATATTTTAGACACAGTGACATTATTGTAACATTAAATTTAAATTTCCCGACCAGGGATGTATGATACAAACTATATATAACAACATGTAAACTATATAATTGCAATAAACGATGAATTGAATTGAATAAACGTGCTTATTCAGTAAACAACTATATTGTATGTGCCTTAAGTCCCAGGCACTAAGTACCAAAACAGGCTCATTCATTACAATACTAAAAGATCAGTAACCCGCCACCCACGCTCATGAAAACAACAGCTGATTCACTGTTTTTCTTAGTACCCGCAGATCGATATGGAAATACAGTATAACTTTATTAACATAGAGAAACAAAGGCTAATTATCCGGGGGCTCACGCATACCATTACGTGCCGACCTCTCTGTCTACCCCAGAACACGCTGTGTTGGTAATTAAGCTAATACATAAATGCATAGTTTATTGAGCGCGCGAGAAGTTTGCGCTATGAGCTTATTTGAGTGTGTGGATTTTGAGATATGAGTTTTTGCTAAAGTGGAGATGTTTATCGTTAATTCATAGGGGTGAGGTTACACGTGGCGTATTTGTTACATATTTAAGACCTTCTTGTGTTCGTAGTGCCATAAGTATTATTGCACCAGCTTATGACCATTAAAGTGACTTATAAATAATTAGTTCGATTTCTCGACGCCGGAATTGGTGATATAAGTTCATTTTGTTGCAAAACTTAAAAGAAAACTCGTTATCCGTTTGAATGCACTAAATTCCACTTTCGTTACTAGTAAAATAAATAGCACAAATATTAGTTATTAAGCAGCCAAGTTGATCATAACGTCTAACATTCGTCACAAGCTTCTCATGCGTCCAAAACCAATCACCAAACGAACACACTGGGCCACACCTAAATCACACACTCGGCCAAAGAAACAAATTTCACCAGTCATTTCAGGTTAGCTGACTATCCGGCCGCAGACACCGGACCGGCACACGGTGGGCTGAAAATCGGCTTTCATAGACTTAGGGATTTCAATTTGCAAGTGCTTGTTTTTATGCCGGATATCGCTTCTATTAGTCATTATTATGTACAAAAATGACACCCGAGTTAATTCTGCTCAAAACCGAAGGAAATATAATTTTTTTACGAAAAATTTGTATGAAGCTAGTATGAAAAATCGAATTATCTCCTAAACGGCATGTTTAACCGTAATATCCTTAGAGATGGTCATAGTGCTAATTATTTATGATTTTTTGGTTGACGATTGGACAAAAATTTTAATGCCGTTTTTTTTTAAAAATCGTCAAAATATTTTTATTTGTTTTTACGTATGAAACGATTCCTTTTGGTGTTTATGTTGAAGAACACGGACTTTTAACTACACATAACATAAAATAGCATCACTCCTATATTTCCGAAGGAGTTGGCAGAGGTTTATAGTACACCCACACGTAGCCAACTATGTTTGAGCTAGATATTTATCAACACAAAATGAGTTTTAAAACTTTTCATACAACCAAATTACCAATTGTCTTCTAATGAGTCCAAAAAGAAGTGATTAAGTAACTACACTGATTAGGTCTTCTAATGAGTCTTAATAGGTGATTTAATGATTTTCAATATCTCACGATAATGGATTATATTTAACATTTCCTGATAAGTAAGCTAATTTGTTAATTAGCAGTGCTATGAGTTCTAAGAATAGTTAGTGACAATTATAGATTTTCATTAGCTAATGAGGAGATAACTAATGAGGGTAGTTACCTAATTATTGTCGTTTTGCAATAAAAGGGCTAAAGTTTTGTTTTATAATTTAATTTGTTCACAACTGTGTAACTGCTAACACTAAATCTGCGACTATAAAATCTTAAAATGGAAAGTTTAATGACCAATTTAGACTTGTTTGTTCTTCAACGAAGTGAGAGTACTTCATTTGATCATGAAGTATTGTTTAGTGCAGTTGTATCCCGCATAGGCGATTGCCTGTCTGACGAAGATTATGTTGTTCTCAAAGAATTTTGTCGGAGATTTACGCGAGCCGCTTTACAAAGGTGGGAGAAATCCATCCAATCCTTGATAATTTCAGGAGAAAGTACGAGAATTGGTTGGGAGCA
Organism: Ochropleura plecta; assembly: GCA_905475445.1. Taxonomy (NCBI): domain Eukaryota; kingdom Metazoa; phylum Arthropoda; class Insecta; order Lepidoptera; family Noctuidae; genus Ochropleura; species Ochropleura plecta. The sequence goes on from FR997728.1 coordinate 3,245,179, forward strand.
AATATTGATTGGCCGAGTTTTGTGCAAACTTTAGTTAATCAAGAACCAAGTGTTGATGAGATACCAAGAGCGCCCTCAGTCTCTCCAGAACCGTCGACATCAACGTCCATTGGAACAATGACGAAAAGATCCCGTAAACCATTCGAAGACCTGGGAAGTAAACAAAAAAAGAGAAGATCTGATGAACACACAGGCGAAGGTTCCAGTGAATTGGCATATGCAGCTGCAGCACGTTTAAAAGAAGAAGGGCATGGAGATATCGCCTCTGTCATCGAATACATGATGAAAAATCCTGAAGCAGCCGCTAAATTAAATGAAACGCTTAAGAAACCAGCGAAAACAATCATATTTACGCCAGAAAAGGCGCTTGGATTGCTTCTTTCGCTAAAACTCTCAAAGTGGCAATATATTACGTTGCGTGAGGCTGCCATTCGAGAAGGTGCTAAAGATATTTATCCATCTTACTATAAAGTGCAACAAACTAAGCTTGATTGCTACCCTCCGAAGCAATCAGTGACAGTTACTGATTCATCGGCTAGGATTACACTTCAAGCTTTACTTGATATCACGGTTACAAGAATCCTTCAAAGCCTTTCTAACGAAGAGCATAACAAGCAGTTGAAGCCGATATCCAAGTGGGGATTTGACGGTGCTTCTAACCAAAGCCGATACAAGCAGAAAATTGAGGGTGAGGAAGATGATTCAAGCATTTTCATGACCTCCTTGGTGCCACTAAAACTGACAGATGGAGACAACATTTTATGGACGAACCCAAAACCATGCTCAGTTTTGTATTGTCGTCCAGTTCAGTTTACTTTTGTAAAGGAGAGTGAAGCAGTTGTCCTTGGGCTGAAAAAACAAATGGATGAAGAAATTGAGGCCCTTATCCCCACAGAGTGCAATAATAATAATAGGGTGACTCATCAACTAATGATGACGATGATCGACGCTAAAGTCTGTACTTACCTTTCTGAAGCTAGATCAAATGCATCGTGCTACCTGTGCTTAGCAAAGCCTACAGAAATGAACCGCTTAGATGCTGTAACATCAAAAATTGTGTGTTCGGACCTGTATGAGTTTGGCTTGTCATCCCTACACGCCCGTATAAATTGTATGGAATGTCTGTTACACATTGCATACAGACTGGACTTCAAACGGTGGGCAGCGAGAAGTGATGAGCACAAAGAAATGCTACAGACAAGAAAGAAAATAATTCAAAATAAATTCAAAGATGAGCTCAATCTGTTGATTGATATAGTAAAACAAGGCTCGGGAACCACCAATGACGGGAATACTGCAAGAAAATTCTTTGAGTTTCCTAATAAAACCGCAGCTATAACCGGTTTGGATGAAGACCTCATCAAAAGATTTGCTGTAATTTTACAAGCAATTACATCTGGAGAGCAGATCGATATAATAAAATTTAGAGATTATGCTCGCAAAACAGCAGAAAAGTACGTATTACTATACGACTGGTACTACATGTCGTCAACCGTTCATAAGTTACTAATCCATGGGGCTGACATAATCGAGAAAAATAATATTGTGCCGATTGGGACTCTCTCGGAAGAAGCCTCAGAGTCTCGAAACAAAGATTTTAGGAGGTTTCGAGAACATCATTCGCGGAAAAGAAGCAGGCAGGATTCCAATCAAGACATTTTAAATATGCTTGTTGTTTCTTCGGACCCTTTGCTAAGTGCACAAAGGCCTAAGTTAGATGCCAAGAAAAAGCAGAGCTTTTTTGCTGAAACTCTCGACTTAATTCAATTTCAGGAAACTGAGTTCGAATTTTTGGATATTTCCAATCTGGATGCTGACTCAGAATTGGAGTCTGACAACGAGAGTGATAAGGAAAATTTGTAAAAAAGATATAAATGTACATATTTGTAAATTTGTATTTGAGTGTGTTTGGGTTTTTTTGTAATATTTAATGATGTTTTATTTTTTTTATTTATTTTACTTTATTTTACGAATGCTTAGTATTAATTCCTTAAATTAACTTATTTTGTATAAAATATAACTTCATATGTTACTTCAATATAAATCTTTTTTTATTTAAATTAATATAAATGTGTCAAAAACAGCAATTTTTTTATTTTATTTTTCTTGTTTCGTGTGTTCTTAATATTTGGGTTAATAACATATCGAACTTTTTAACTTAGACACTAAAAGGGATCGTTTTACATGTAAAAATAAATAAAAATATTTTGACGATTTTTAAAAAAAAAACGGCATTAAATTTTTCGTCCAATCGCCAACCAAAAAATCATAAATAATTAGCACTATGACCATCTCCAAGGATATTACGGTTAAACATGCCGTTTAGGAGATAATACGATTTTTCATACTAGCTTCATACAAATTTTTCGTAAAAAAATTATATTTCCTTCGTTTTTGGGTAGAATTAACTCGGGTGTCATTTTTGTACATAGTAATGACTAATAGAAGCGATATCCGGCATAAAAACAAGCACTTACAAATTGAAATCCCTAAGTCTATGAAAGCCGATTTTCAGCCCACCGTGCGGCACTGCCTGTCCGCCGTGACGGAGCCTTGATTAGAGTTCCGGCTCTCCGGCACGCTTCCACAACGCGGAATATCATCACGTGCTGCAAAATAAAAGGAATAGACAACTTTGTTTCAGTATGGTAATACTGGAGCGAAAAATGTGCAGCGAAAATAGGACATATTCTCAGATATGCGGTATATTTTAGATTAAGTTGGACAAGGTTGGATTGACAGCTATTACAATGCCTACAAATCAATAAAATGACGTGACATTATTTCAACGCTGTGATATAGATAAGATTGTTAGCAAGAGAATGAAATAAAATCAATAGCAACCAGCTTTGAAGAACAACAAATAACTAAAATATCTTATCATTGTACCAACCTTTGTCAAAATGGTCACAAAAAATCCACTGACACAAAAGCACATTGAACACAAAAATGTAGGACAAGAGCTCTTTCAATAAAATCCCCGAACTACTCAACGCCACTTCCATAAAGGTCCCCGAAACTTGCTAACAGCACTTTCGTAAAACGTTTGCCTAAAAATCCGAAAAATACAAAAAACCTTTGGCTAAAATTCGTAAAAATACTAATGGTATTGTGAGAGAGGGCCAGAGCGGGCCGAAGCAGGCTCTGTTAATAAATTCAGTGGAAGTGCACGGCTGGTGGCTGGAGGCTGGAGGCTGGGTGGGCTGAAGGGCATTTCTCAGGCGGAGGCCGTATGCAGATGCCTGTTTGCCCTGTCATTACCACCGGGATATTTGCAGGAGCGCCGCCATCGTCGGCCGTGGTGCAAGTTGCTTGTAAATAACCGCGCGGAAATTAAACGAGTCTGTTTGTTTAATCTAGATTTTTTAATGGAAATCGTTTGATTGTATAACCTAAATGTGAAGTGCCTTGAATGGACCATCGCGGCTATTTGTAGAAGCGTCATAAAGCTTTTTTTTTTTCATTCTGCATTAGAAGATTTTATCTTTATGACTGTGATCATATTATATTGTCATAAGAACACGTAAACAATAAACAATATTTATATATAGTTGTGTTTAAGTTTTGTTGTACTATAAAGTATATTTTATTATATTCTAAACATTTATAATTGAACCTTACAGCCTTTCAGTAAAGGGCCAAAATTGTCATTGCATAATTACCGCGTCTGGCAGATAATTTAGTAGAAAACAGTCTATCACACTGACCTCTAGTGATATTGAGCCATTAATCCTAACCTAATACCTTTAAATCACAGTTATCAGTAATCTTCAGTTGATATAAGAGTGAAAATCACCATTGAAATTGAATTCATCCGCACTTTTAAACCACGTTCCAGTGCGTTGATATTGCTAAGCAATGTTGCCACTGGCAGCTCTTGTACTTAGTTTAAATGTGCCAATTGCGTTCCGTATTAATGGTGGAATTCGCCTAAAAAGGTGTAAGAAAGGGACGGATCGGAAAACAAAACTTTAAAGAAATGTAATGTCTTCCATAACTCGAACCACGCCACAAGAGGTCATTATGTATGCATCAGGGATCCTCATTTTTGCATTTGTAATAGGGATCATTGTGCAATTATTCAGTCGTTAGTGCGCCAATCTATGGCATAGACGCTCGTCCGTATTAAAATGCGAATTATTTCGTATAAGTTGTGTATTATATTAATTTTGTGCTCGTTCGAGTTAGCAGGTGTAAATACACTTTAAATACGCTGTAAAATCGATAATAGTTATTTCAATTCTGATAAAACAACAAGTAGCTCTGAAATCTAATACAAAGTTGCCGATTTAGCATTCAAACAAACACGATCATAAAGAATAGGCGTAGGCGATTGCTTTGAATTTCCATTTAGTTTATAAAAGTCATTTACAATTTTGTAATTTTTTTTTTATTTTCAAATTACTTTTATTACTACTTTATAACTCGCTCACGCATTTTTGTTTGTTTACTAATTAGTTTACTGAAAATATGCTATACTATTTCGAGACGAAAACATTTCTAAAAATAAACCCAGGGCAATGCGGGGGTCATTCTGTTGCGTCCAAAATTGGACCTGTCGTTCTTGTGGCCAAGAATAGAACGTGTACGTGGGCGTTATAAGAGGCCATTAAGCGATTATATCCATTAAACGTGAAGCATCTGTGCCTACTTTCTTTTCTTTCATGTGTGGTCACACGACAGGAGTACATGGGTAGAGCTCCTTGAGGAGTTCTTAAATTTTATGATCGTTTAAGTAAAAGTGTGATTCGTTGCAAGGACCAATGGTCACCCGTTTTGGATATGAGCGCTTAGTGGCCACTAAAGCTGAAGAAGTGAAGCTTGAAATCTGTTTTGTAAAAGGTTAAGAATTGTAGTAAAATCTAATATGACTTTCACGGTAATATACTTGAGGACTGATCTGAGATATTCTAATCTTAGCTCATGTCTACTGACCCAAAAATATGTGTGTCACAAATTATACTACGCACTGCCTCTAATGAACTAGACGTCGTTATCCGTCAACTCAGATTTATTTCTCAGCCCAATAAAACACAGTGTATTTGCGAATCATCAAGCAGTTTTATATCCTTACCGTTTGTTTGTTTCCACTCCGGGACCTATCTGATTTAATCAAGGTACTAGGTAAGATACGGCACACGCTGGCAACGCGCCAAGTAACACGTTAAGACGGCTACAAAAATATACGGTAACTCAGGAACTGTGCGTGTGTGCGTGCGTTCTTTATGTATGTGCCTCTAATTCCTTAGTTGTTCTGTCGACCGTATCTTATACCATGCCGGTGATCCAGATCTGTATCTCCTTGTTTATAATGGTCTCGCCTAGGCAGATTAGTAAGTTAAGATCTTTCAATTCCCTCAGAGACTTTTATTGAAATAACTTTCGTTTCTAACATAAATTTGTATACTCAGAAGATGAAATAAAACATCATTATGATACAATGAAAACTCCGAGATTCATTCTAAATTCATTTCCAAATGTATGCAGAACATTATTCAGTTCTTTTGCTTTTTATAAACTTTCGAGAGATTTAAAAATATTTACTTTTCATTTAGGTATAACAAGCAGCACTCGGATTGCGAAGATTCTTTTTGAATTTCTTCTAAAACAACAACCCGTTGGGGCGGCGAGATGGCGTCGATCTGTGTTTAAAAGATTTCAGTTTTTATACAATTCTAGTGAAGATGAAAATCTGTAAACCCGTTTAACTAAATTGATAAATAAATTAAGGTAAACCACGACACTTAGTTAGAAATACAGCCTCAGCAGAGTGGAGAATTCCTAGAAAATACAGAAACAAGCCGCCGGTAAGCGCATAAACGTTAGCGCATTCAACCAGTTTTGTATGCAAGTTTCATGCAAAGGCGCGCACTTGAATAACTTAGGTCTGTTTGCATAAAAACTCGAATCTCCGAAATGCCCGTTTAGTCTACATTCGGTTGGGGCCTGTCATTTGCATAGAATAACAAGAGAAAGCTTGCGGCGCTCCGAATAAAGAGCACTTTGCCACGAAATCTCAGCCCGTGATATTTGGACCCAATCATCGGTAGGGAGGTAACTGTAGTGCGCCGATAATCTACCTAACTTTGCGATTATATTACCTCTATAAGCACTGCTCTTTTAACTTTTGGAGAATTTAAATAACGAAATTAGCGAGCTTTGTTTTTTCACGTTCGGTTTTTAGACATTTTGTTTTTGTGGGTTTTTCTTTGTTGTCCTATTCTATCTATTCGTATTACCCTGTTGTATAGTAACAGCATCTTAAAACGAAGTCCAGTTTTTACATCTAAGAGTCACAATAAGGAAAACATTCAGTACAAAATACAAACTTACAGAAACTACTTACACAACAACAAAAGTCGCTGTAAAATACTTTGTCAAACTGTAAAAACAACAAGATTAATTTTATTTATCAGCGAGTTCGTGCAACATAAATGGAAGCATCATCTCAACTGTTTGTACCGTTGGCTGTGAAAATCACGGCTCCACGTCTCAACAAGTTCGCGGGACCGCACGAAAAGTATGATTAAAAAACTTGTAGCGAACTCACTGACCGTAATAAGAATACGAAGGGGCAGGTACATACGAGGTGAGGAGGGAGGGGTATCAACGACTCTCCCGATTGATTGATTGATACATTATTATTGCCGTAAAAACAACTGGAATGTATTCGGGCGTCTGCTTGTCGGCATATTTTTCCATACGTACACGCATGATACATGAGCTATTGGAAGCGAGTATTTCACCCAGAGATATTGTGTACTGGTGAGGAGGGTTAATACGTTCGTATTTATGTAAGACGAAACGCATGGCTACCTCTCTAAATATAGCTTCCGCGACATAACGCCACATAACTCCGCTCCGTCACAGACGGTTTAAATGTTTAAAACAAAAAAGGAACGTTAATGCGTGCAATTAAAGGGCGTATATAAATCACTTGTGAATGAAAGAATCCAGGATTTATGATGTCCAGTCATTTTCTGTGTCCGCTCTTAATGCGACGCCGCTTCCTGAGGCCGTTCGGAGCTCGCCCGTCATCGCTACGTGCCCTACCCTTTGTTACAACAGAGACGTTTTTAACGCGTCCCTACATTTGAAAAGGAGAAAACAATACGTATTACTGGCTTCACCGACACGGATGAAAAAAAAAACTGGAACACTTTGAGCGGAAAAAGCGTTGTTTTATAAATAAACAGCGCGTCGCTATCAGTAGTCGACACTCGAGCGACTTGACGCGAGATTTAATAAAAACGGAGCGCTCCTCTGTTGCCCAGTATAAAAGTACCCTTATCACGTAGTATGGGAGCGTTCAAGGGTGAATTATGTTAGGTTGTACGCGAAAAGATGAAAATTAATGAGCTAAAAGTGAGTTTTGCGATGCGACGCCCCCGGCGAAACTTAAGCGGTTAATACTGTTTGATTCTTTTAAGTTTTTTTTAGTAAAGTGCAGTGCGCTGCTCCGCAGAATTAATGGCCGTCGGGTCGTTTGTCGCTCTCCAGATAATTTCAGTGTTAAATGAGTGGTATTTAAACTGAGACATTGTTTCCAATTGGAAGTGGCGTGTGTTCAATTTGGTGTTAAAATGAATCGGTCGGTCGATGCCTGCGGACTGGGCCTGTTCAATAAAAGTCAGCGGTGATCAGTAGCCGACAGTCGTCGCGGCCGGGTCGTAATGATTCAATTTGTCATTGATGAGATGTAAATGTTTTCTGCTTGGAATGAGAAATATTTTATTTTTCTTTTCTTTTTTTAATAAATTTTAAAATATAAATTAATTATGACAAGATGTTTATTTGATATCGATATTAGGGTTTTCTTGTTTATTCATTCCGTCGATATTATAACTGTCAAATATGCTGATTCCTTCACAATGTTTTCTTTTACCAAAGCAAATGATAATTATGCAATGTATGTATGTATATTTTGTACTGATATTCTAGTGACATAAAGAAGAGACAGTTGTAGATATTCGTAGAATAAAACCTCGTGTACCTATTCGTGCTCGTATTTTAAAACATAATGACTTTCTTATAGGTACCTCACTTAAAACATACCAAACATAAACAACGCTGAGTTCGAAGCACCTACCCACCAACTAAGTCTAACCAAAGTCATTACATCTCGATTTACAATGAAACAAACCCGAAAGTCTTTCGTTTCTTCGTTTAACACAAATTGATAACTTAATGTGCACTCAGAGGGCGCAAGCCTAATAAATATAAAATTCCAAATCCATTAAGACAAAGTTTTGATATTAAGAGAGCACCTTAATTTTGTTGATGGAAAACTTGACTTGCGCCTAAACGCCTTATGAAAAAGTTTTTTAAAATCCCGTCTAACAAGCTCTGGAAGCTAATGAAGAGAGAACTCGATTTTCTTGGGCGGGTTCCGCAGCGCAGGTAAAATGTTCTTAGAAAAGTGTGGGCGCTCCGTATTGATTGGGCGAATGAATCCAATTTGCGGGCACAGACAAAAGATACGGCTGCTAAAATGTTGCCAGCGTGTCGTGGCGTCGTGGTAGCTATGAATTTTTAATGGACGCTTTAAAGTGTTTTGTTTACGGTTATTGAGACGTACTCGCTAAGTATTTAACTCACGCTTAGATTACTGTTATATTTAGGATTAGGAGAATTCGAAAAGTTTTAATAACGAAGTAATTATGCATTGTATTTTAGTTTGATATATCCTGTCCTACTAATGTTATAAATCGGAAAGTTTATGAGTATGTATGAATATCTAGATATTTGTTACTCTTTCACGTAAAAACTGCTGAACGGATTTGGATGAAACTGGGACACAGATAGTTTATAAACTGGATTAATACATATGATTTATCTTTTATCCCGGTAGCGAAACGAGCGAAACCGCGGATATAAACTAGTATTTACTATAGTTTCTCGTCGTTTTATAAGTGCCCATACACATGCATTTTAATGAAGTAGTTTAAACACATTTTAACATTACATTCTGTTTTTAAAAAGCCAACTTTAATAACTGAAAGACTTCAACATTATTAACACATCCTTGAATTTTGACAACTTAATATTCCCCTTCTCTGACCCATTAACCAAACACAAGTCAAATAGGGGTCAGTGTGCAACCAGCTACCCTACCATGACGTCTTAAAACAGAACTTATTCCGCTGAGGGAAAGAGACAGAGCTATACAGGCCCACCATCTCTTTCCCTCAGTGAAATAAGTTCTGCTTTAAGACGTCATGGTAGGCCTACAGTACCAAACCGACATCATTGTCGATACCCTAGAGAGGGGAGAGTTGGCAGATCGCGAGTGATGGTCATCGATAGCTATCCGAGTGGATTCGGGACATTCGACCACATTCATCATACGACTACAAGATTATATCTCGGTCCTGATTGCTGGCTTACTGGAAATAATGTGTTACTCGTGTCTCCTCTTTTATCTTACTTGCTTAACGTATTTGGTGTTTGGTTATCGATTCTGTGGTGTTGTATCGATATTCGAAAATTTTTGATCGATAAAAAACGAGTACAAGTTGTTGTGTAATTGATTGTTGTTGTTATTGTGTTTTTCTTACTCTCACAGACAAAAAGCCTTTGTTTTAACAGAGTGGTAATATGTAGACCTAGTAGAGTGATTAATTAAACTCGAATATATCAGTATTGTAGGTAAATATATGTGGTCCAAATATTACGTGGTCCAGTTCATTTATAAACAATTAAGTATCAAGTAGTCTCGCAAAAGTAGATCGCCATTCGTCTTATATTTAACAACATGTCCGGCACATCTGCGGCTCCGAATTATTTTTATCCCTATAAAAGATTGCAGGATGTGAGAGGAAGATGGATTGTTATGGCACCGAATAGAAGGATATATACTGTAGATAGGCCCACCTTAAACGGTGAAGGAAAAAATCGTGGGGAAACTGGCATGTTTTAGAACTAAAAACTCAATGAAATGTGATCGAACTGAGGCGGCGCAATGTATTACGACACGGCACTCACAAAGAGGTTTCTGCCCCAACAAAAGAAGCTTTATAGGCTGATTAAGTGTCATAAGACGCTCACACCCAAAGCTACTTCCGACCTTAAACAAACTAACATTGTAAAACTAATCCGTTATCATATTTCCCGATTCTCCATTCAACATCGACAAATACTGATCACATCACTATTCCGCCGTGACTTTCACGGTTCGAGACGGTTCGCCCACTCTCATATTACCGGTCTTTTCTGAGCCGGTACGCATCAACAATATTATTGGTAATGTAATTTGTTTCTGAGTGATGTGAGACACAAGAGACGTGCGGTGACCGTAAACGGATGATGCGTGTTCCTCAATTTACGAATTATAGATTTTTTGTTTTTTTTTTTGTGAGAAAAAAGCTCATTTGTTTTTTTTACAATATTTATCACCGAAATGTGAAGATTGATACTGTTCTATCAAAAATCAATTGTTCAATGAACCTTAACACAACTTATGTGTCACTTTTTATTTCACTACAAACTGCTAGAATCAAAATAAAATAAATAGAAAGAAAAATATACATCACGTCAGTTTTTTGGAACATCAACATTTCACCTGTCATATAAAATGGAAAATGAAATACGACATAATATTTATTAAGTAAATCTAACATATTGTCTATGACCTAAGGGCCACAACTAGTGACGCGCCACCCTAGTGGTGACCACAAACAAAGGCGCGGCGTATGATTCGATTCGATATTTGATATGCGAATGATTTATACGCGCCTCTGCGGGACTGATTGTGTTGTTTGCTTGCCCCAATCACTTGATGTATGGCCAAGATAAATAACGAGACGTTTGTTTTTACCAAGCTTTTGATAGGCAATAGCGAGTTATGGGCTGTAAAGCAATATGTAGCAATGGTTTGTAAAATCTTAATTTCGCCTGTAAATATTGTAAAACGACTTAAAATTAAGAAATTAATATTAGGTGCCATTGGAGGAGCTTGTGGCTAAATAATAGAGGCTTGGGTCAATCATTAGGATAAGCCACGCTTGCCTACGTTGGTCTGTGGTTGGGTGACCACCAATTACATACCGAGTTTCCTACGTGCTTCGGAAAGCACGTTAAGCTGTTGGTCCCGGCTGTCATTAGTAGATCTTTCACAGCCAGTAACAGACAGTCAGTATCCCGAAAGTCTGACAACCAGTTCAAGGGGTATCGTAGTCCGGGGTTGCGGGTTGTTCGAAAGAGATACCGCGGCCCCGGAACGTAAAGGGCAATAGAAGGAACATGGGTGGGTTTTGGTCAGTAAAAGTCTGACATGCCCCCCCCCCCCGCTCCGCCCAGAGTGGGGGAAGTTATTTGACGATTACAATACAAAAAAAAAACTTCGCTTTCTTATATTAAGACGAGCTTAGAAAAAGTGTATTTTGGTGGTAGTTTTACCTCCTCTTTGGTGACCTCAATGTTGTCGGAGAGAGATCTGTCCAACATAAATCACTTAAAATCTAATCCCACAAAACTTAACCGATTCCATAAAAAAAGTTCCAAGTAAAATAATAGTCAGCATCTTCTAGCGGGTTAAGTGGAGTTTTTTCTTAATTAATAAATAAAAATGGAAACCTAAATTCACGAAGCCTGCTAAACCCCGCTACCATTTATCATCGCGCTGTGTTTTAGTATGGATTAGCTGCAAGAAGTTTGCGGCAGCGGTCACCTGCTACTCCTGGATTTGGTATTTATTGCTTTAAGATTAGGAGGTCAGCTGAGACGCTGTGCAAACGTGGGCAATTTTGTGTCTTGTGTCGAGTACAATAAGAATTAACAACTTTCGATATTCTTTTCTTTGCGTAAATAAATAAAATAAAAAGTCTTTATTTCCTACAACGTTTCGCTAACTTAACAACACTTAGTATTAACAATTTAATTCTTAACTAATTTCTATTTTATTACTAATACTATGTTTATTTGTCATAACTACTACTAAGTTTACTATTACTGTTTTAACACTTATCTAAAACTATATAAAACTGCTTAAATTATTTAATATTCTGAGATATTTGTAGGAACCCCATGATGGGTGAAGGCCGCCTCCAAAAGTGCCCAATTGTCTCGGTCCTGTGCCATATATAATGTGCGTAAATACTTTTACTCATAATCTGCTTAGCCTTTTCCCAAATTTATTGGGCGGGATGCAAGCTGAATACCCGTATTTTACATGGAGCGACTGCCTATCTGACCTCCGCAACTCAGCTAATACTAGGTTTAACGGTATCCCTAGGTGAGACTGGTTGTCAGACTCTCAGACCACTGCGACGGTTGTAAAAAATGTCCAATGACAGCCGGGACCAATGGCTTAACGTGCTTTTCGAGGCAATCTTGGTATGTAATGATGATCTCCCATCTGCAGTCGACATTGGTAAGCGCGGCTTAACCTTAAGAATCCTCCGGGCGGCTATTATTATTTGACTGTGGCTGTGGCAGTTATTTGACAAAACAAAAATGTCGGTAATACACACTATTCAGCGCTATATTTTCTCAAAATCTTCGAAACAATTCCACAAAAACTTATCTTAAAGAAACATACCTTTAAACTTTAATTTAAACTCTACTAAACTCAAATTAGCGAAAAATATGCACGCTCTAATTAACACTATAAATTACTGAAACTTTACCGGGTATTACCGCCAACCTATTGTCGTGTCCCAACACTGCGTCCTGTCGCGGATTAATTCGGCTTATTACATGGTCTCGTAGAAAAAAAAAAGATAAAATAAGGCGTGCTCTAATCCCGGGGTGTGGGGGTGTGCGGGACTGCAATATCGACAGGCTACACAAATTAAACGAGCCTGTAGTCTGTAGCTAACCTTATATTTCTAGCCCTTTTCCTCTTTCCTCGTTCTTCGTTTATTATTAAAATATTGTAATGAGTGACAGTTTTTGATTAATGGGTTTAATTTTAGATGGAGTCCTAATGATCGGGAGTAATAAATTTTGTTTGTTAGTTAGATACTTTTCGTGGCAGGTGAATGGGCTTTTATGTAGGTTAGTTTTGATATTCCGAACTTAATTATTCTTTATTTTTGTATACTTTTATAAATCATCAGATCTCTATCTGTGGGTAATGGTTGAGCAAAGGGAAATAATACTCAAAGTATCAAAACTATAATTCATTTATCATGATTGTAAGCTAGCTGATTCATAATAATACTAGCTTTTGCCCCCGGTTTCGCTCGCGTTAAATTCGGGGTAACACAGTTCCCCTTGCGCCTTATTGATTTGTAATAGCAACGCTAAGTTTTCCCTTTTCTTCCCTCTTTCTCCCTCACATCCCACTTTTTTTTAATATTTAATGTCCGTCTACTGGTTCCCAACTATTTCTGTACCAAAATTCATCAAAATCGGTTTAGCTATTAAAGCGTGAAGAGGTAACAAACAAACTCACTTTCGCTTTTATAATATTAGTAAGGATGTATTTTTCTTGTAGATTACATCAGAATCAACGAAAATAACAAATCCAACATTTTCAAATAACGAAGTCATACATACATACAGGACAGACCTACTCACATAATAGGGATGTGCTCGTATTAACGAACCCTCACAGTCCGCGGCCCCCGGGACTCCGGCCGCCAATGTAATCAGTCCCTTGCCCAAATCTCGATGAGTACAAAATTTCAAACTTTCTACATTACGATTTATTTTACTTGTGTGTTCCGTTTGGGTAATCGTGTTAACATTAGTCTGTCCGAATTTATTTTATGCTTTGGTAGGTATGTTTTATGTGAGGTTGAATAGTAGGTATGAATTGTGTACTTTATATTCACTAATTAATTTTATCTTTTACATATTTTTACGTACTTGGCTTTATGTTTTCATGTTATATTCTACAAATAATATTTCGAATTTCACTGTGAACGTTGCGTATTATAGACGAGAGAAATTGATGTCGTTATACTTATGGCTTGAACATTTTCCAAAATAAAAGAAAACGTCCGCAAGAGCAATAAAGATCACCGTCCCACTTCTATTAATAAAAAGCAAAATAATACCCCAAACGGACTCAATTCGGAACGTAAATAATAAATACAAGGTATTCATTCCCGTTCAACGGTTTGGTCTTAACAACGAGATTTTCTCCTCGACGACATTTGATCTAATATTCAATAATGAAAATACGGCATTGAGAGGGCCGAAGCCAATTGTTGAGCCAAACAAGCCCACTCCACCTGGCTCTCGGAGCCAAGAACTGAGCGGAAGAAACAGAAAACTGCTTTTACAATAATTGGTTGATGAATAATACAAGAGCCAGTTATTGCATGGCCCAAACTCGAATATAAGCGGCCAATCGAAATAACCTCTACGTATTGTGTACGAAGAGTTTGTATTTAAGTAAGCTTATGAAGTCATCCATATAAAATGATTGCGAGAGAAATTATTTTTAAGGTATTTCCGTTCGAGGTAACCGTATGGAATAATTATATTAATGTCTAAAGAGGTTATGTGATAGCTTTTGTAAAGTAGGCGAACTAAGTATGTTTTGCATTTTTTGTAGAGTGTATTTATTATTTGACAAACTTTACATACGTATTATGTTTTTACTGCGTAAGCAACTCGTAGCTTCAGGCACACTGCCTAATAACTCCGCTCAAACAACGATGAAATTGTTCATAAACTAGGCAATACCGCAATATTAAATCATTAACAATAATTCGCGAACTATCGCGATAACAAACAGCTTTATTAAACACCCAGCGTTACTCCAACATAAAACACAAGACAACGAGGCATCTGTTACAAGTTCATTGGAGGTAAAGCCACGGTCGCACGAGCGTGGTACTTAAGTAATTCAGACTCCTTTATTGCCCGAGTAAACTTTAAAAGATTCCAATTAAGTTGGAGGCGTATAGAGCAGGGCTTTTACCCCATTCCACCCTCTTAGCGAACAAAACGAGGCGCGGTGCGTTCGACACCGGTCGCGTTTGTATGAAGGAATTACGCCCGACCATCTATGGGCAGGGTCTAATAAAACAAGGGTAAAGCCGCGTTTATACTGAGCTCGTTTTATAGTCGCAAGAAAGGTTTTAGTGGGAGCCGTTTGTGTGGAAGGATTACTCGTTAATTTTGAGTGGTTCAGATCATTTTTGTTTGGACGGCAAACTTAAAGTTACATTTGTGGATAGTTCTGCATTATATGTAGCGATAGTAACACGTTTGTGCCTTTCTATAATTCGCATATCATTTAATTTTGAACACCCTTCACATCGTCTGTATTGTACCCACGCATGTATAGATTATATCTGTATCTCTATCATGTCTTTAATTCACAACATTACAGTTTCATTTCGTGGACTGTTTAATAATATTCACGCCGGATCTACTATCAACACATAAACCCGACTAGGATTGAACAAAACGTTTATCTTGCTCTAAGTATATTAATAATTCATTAATCACAGTTTTGCAATAATTCGGTTCAAAACTGTTTCATCTTCAGTTCATGTAAAAACGCCTTAAGGTCCGCTCGACCTTTTAGCATTCGCACCCTTTGTCGCGGCTTTAAACCGGTTTGAACTAGTTTAATCTCGCCATCGCTCCAATCACACCTAGCTATTTGTGTTTCAATTAAGGCAGACCAAATTCGGTGGTTTTGCGATGATTAATACAAGTAATAACTATAGCTACGATGGCGGGTACATCTGCTTTGAAACCAGTTATAAATGATCCGATATTATACCATTATAGTGAGCGATCCTTAGTTTTAAATTGACTTAACCCTATTTCCCTGAAATTCGGGTTTGTTCTCGATTGTATAACTCGTTTAGAGTTCGAATAACTTTTAATTAATTAAATTGTTGGAGAAAGATTAAAAATTGGGTTCGATGGAAAGGTATCTTGAAGTTTGTCGAGGACTTTTACCTTTTCTTTAATATTGTGTGTTTCGTTCGCAAATAAATCAGACTCAAATCATTGAATCGATGAACCATAAGCACTTGAGCAGAACATAAACCTTTCCCAAGTTTCATGTTTTCAAATAAATGTAGATAGTTATTCAGTTAACTTGATACTACATATATTTCAATTGTCGGTAAACGGAGACATAATGTGCAGATGTGTGCAGAGCGCTGGTATCTGAGAGGCCATCTATCTGCCGTATCATACGAGACCGCTGGACCGACACACACTGGGAGATACTGTGTCAGTAATCATACACCGACAAACACTGTGTTTGCAATCTGTGCTGTAACAGTTATGAAACATGGATCGTATTAAAGGCATAATTTTATTCAGCGTAGTGTTATAACATTAGATTATTGATATATCAGAGTTTTTGAATATAATACAGTTTTTGATGTTGACATAAAACAAAAAACCTACACTTTAGTCAAAAACTCTTGATAGCGACAGACATTTTTCAATATATTTTATTTGGGATCTACTTCTTACATCGAAATCATCAAGCTGGCCATTATTTTTTTCTAATATAAGCAGGCTTCCATTTGGCTGCAAGTAGCTTGATATGAAGAGATGATGTGGGGTTTGGGGAGGAGAACGCTTGGCCAGAAGGAACAGATTCACTCAAATTTCAATTCAACAGTTGACATCAATGGATTCAATTAACATTGGTAAAAGAACTATTATTTTCGTTTCAAAATTAGGTAAGGTAAATAAGGAATACTTAGAAATCCAAGCTTTTTCTGGTATTCGAATGCTCAAGCTTCTACCAATGCCATCAGTAATAAGTAACTGTTAATCGCACATTAGACTCAACACACAGAGCACAGTGTCGCAGCGGGAAAGCGGCGCGCATTGTGTGCTCCGCTTCGCATCCGCCCCGCCGGCCCGCTCCGCTTCCGCCACAGAGCCGTACTCGCTCATAAACACTTCATTTACGCTAATTACTGAGATATTATACGCTGGAGTTTCTGAGGAAGTAGTGGAAATGTAAACAGCCATATCTTTTGACTGCGTAAACTTAGAAGGTTGATTTTTTCACAGCTTCAAAGGGCCACATACATGAGTATGTGGTCTTTTAATTAAAACTCGATACCTCCACGCGTTCCCGAGATAAAGAGTGTTGACGGACAAACAGACGGAAAACAAAGTGATCCTATAATGGTTCCGTTTTTTTCTTTTTGAAGTACGGAACCCTAAAAATGTGTAATTCCTAGAAGTGTTCATTGATATCGGACATTCTTGAGCAGTGGCGTACATTGTATATATTTGTAAGTCCGACATGTCGTGGTTTATACTGGTTTGTATGTTGTTATATCATGTTTCTACAAGACGTAACATCACGACTGTTATCCCCGTAGGGTTAAGCTGAGGTGTATCTAATAGTATTTTTTTTTAGTTATGTTTCAACCGGGCTCAAATCCAGACCCCGTGGCGTCTATTGAGAAATTTTTGATGGAAAACACCAACAGCAGAACTTACACCACCCCCTCTTCCCAAACCCAACTATTCAACTTACAATCAAATATGTTCACGAGAACTACAAAGCAACGTTTCAGACCTACTAATTAATTGAATTTGATAGCTCAGTTATTCGAAAAGCTAAGAATATTGTAGTCATAAATTCCCATATTTCCTTTCCAATCCCAAAATTATACAAACAAAGCCATAACTTAAAAACCAAAACACGAGCAACGTCAACGATTACAATAATCATTACTCTCCGTTCCCCACTATTTGACTAAACACGGCGTATTATTACAAATTTCCGTCGTGCCTGAGTCCCTCCCTGGCGCTCACATTAAGTGTCAGAAGGCAGGAAGCCCTCCGTCTCTGGCGGCGGTTATTTACTGTTGATCTGGATCTGTCCACGGACATCTACGCGTGTGTAGTGCGCTGTTTATTTAGGTGCTCTCTGTGGTGTACTAAGCTTATATCATAAGGACGAGAGAGGAATGGCGAGTAAATAAATTGGCTGTAGAGTGAACTGTTGGGGTTGGAATTAAACATGTTTAAAATTATAGTAACCAGTTGAAATTAGAAGAGTACTCAGTCGAGTTTTTAAGACCAGCCGCAATGTAAACTGTTTCAAAGTCTTTGACTTTTTGTCTTTTGAAAAAAACGTTGCCCCACACTAGGAATTTCTCCTGTATCGTGGGTACGTTTACAAACATTTAAACTCACATACACAAACAGCCAGACCCGAAACAACTATCTGCAGGTCATACAAATATTTGTTCCGTGCGGGAATCGAACCCGCGATACGCAGCGCAGCAGTCGATCGCTCAGCCACTGCGCCAACCGTGCGTGCCCTCAAAAAGTGTCTATTAAATATAATATTTTAAAATTAGGTGCTCTTGCCACCGCCGGGGTGCCAGCTGTTTTAGAACCAACTGGCTTGGTACGCGTCGATGGAAAGAGACCAGATGGTATGACCATAATGCCATGGAAGTTAAGTAGATCTTTGGTGTGGGATGCAACTTATGTCGACACCCTTGCACCATCCCATCTTCCTAGTACGGTGGGTTGCGCTGGAGCTGCTGCTGCAGGTGCTGAAAACCTCAAACGGCGCAAATATCACAATTTGTTTGGTAGTTATGTGTTTGAGCCGTTTTTGGGGTTGAAACTCTAGGGCCATGGGGTCCGAGTGCCCACGTAGTATTTCGAGAAATCACCAAGCGGTTGGTGGACTCTTCTCGTGACCAGAGAGCTGGCCTGTTTTTTGCACAAAAAATAAGCATTGCCATCCAACGCGGTAATGCAGCCTTCTGGGCACTTTTCCTGTTGACTGCGATACGGACGAATTTTTTGACGCCCTGTAATTTTCCATTTTTTACTTGTATATATTTTTATTTTTAGTTTGTGTCTATTTATAGGTTGTATATATATAGTAATTAATTTAATTAAATAAATAATTATTAAATATTTTAAAAGAACTATTATTAATCACGCTATAGATTTACGATATTTAATTTATTGTGTTCTTCCCCACAAACCCTGCATACAAAATAATTAGTCTATCATTTTTTAGAATACGCCATATTAAATTTTGAATTATGTAACTTATCTAAACATACATTTTTAGCTTAATCGAAAATCTAGAAGTTTGTCAAATTAAACATCTTTTCACATAGTTAAAACGTGTTGAAATTTGGGGTTTTAGACATTGATTTCGCTGAGATTAGACCTCTCATCTAACTACCGCATTCCCTTCTTAATTACTCATTACGACACAAACCCTTCGATTTCAATACCATGTATTCTTGTGTTGCTTTGCATTTTGATTGCCCTCTACAAGTGATGGACATCTATTGACTATTTTTAAACAAATATACAATCTGCAATCATTTACCGTAATTAACAAGAATATGTACAAGTCCCAAAAAGGGGAAAACAATTACAGGTTGTTATTAGGAAAAGTGCCCAGAAGTCTGGCAGCATTGTCACGTTGGCAATGCTGATTCTTTGGCCACAATAAGGGCCGGTCCTCTGGTCTCTGATTAAAAGAGGTTTCGATAAAACCGGCCATAAATACAACTGACAGGAAAAGGATAGAGCATCGGTACATCACAAACATTCAGTACCCCCACGTTTCTATGTCTTTATACCTTCAAAGATTATTTGGCATTCATTACGCAACCTCTAGTTTACACAATGACTTAGTTCGGAATATTTACAGCTTGACTTAAGTCTTAAATCGTAGTAGGTGTGTTGTTTACACAGTGACATGTTTACTGTCTCAATATTTATATACTACACAGGTACTGGCCACTGTTCGTCGCTCGAACATTTTATTGCCGTAGTAGCTACCTATTGATTTTATAGCCATTTCACTGTAAAGAGTTAGTTTTATTGGGGAAGAGATTTGTTAAATTCATTATGGGTCGTTAAATGTGCTTCGAGAAATAAAGTACTTTCTCAACGTGTATCTTTGTAACTAAACTAGCTTGAACATTGCAGCTGAAAAGTGGTTTCGTGGGCAATTTATACACAGTTAGTTGATTATTTAAAAATACTATAGCTACATAATTAGATGTCTCAGAAAAATAAAAATGAAGAATGTTCAGAGTGTATACAGAAGTCGTAGCGGTGCTTGCTACGCCGTAGCACACTGCTACGCAGTCTACGTGCGCAAGAGTGTGTGAGCAAAGGTAGTGGGGGCACATCACATTGTATGTTAACTAGGATATGAAGTCTTAACAGACCACGGTGTAAACCTGAAGTAAAAATCAATTAGCTTTTCAGTTAAATTGTTTGCAACAGGCACAATCAGTATTAGATGTCAAACGAGTTTTATTAATTTTAAAATAGTTGTATTTACGTTATGTTTATACCGTGTAGTCGTACTAGGGCCTCTGGTTGCCTGTACCTGATTAATTTCTTTCACTGAAGTGCCAATGAACGAAAATAAAAAGGTATCTTCAATTAGTAATCATAAATCGTTTATTTATAAAAAAATTTAAAAACACCCCCGACCCAAAAAAAGTACGCAATTATTATGACAAAAGGTTAAAAATGCTAAACCCTATAAAAAGCAAAAAAAAAAACTTTTAACACTACGTAAGTACCAACTAAAGCATGTCAGACTATCTACTCGGGACTTTGTGCCACCTTTATGTCGGAGGCATAACCGCTAATTTTGAACTGCAAATGGTTATCTTGGCCTGCTGTTGACCGTACGTATGAAATTTTTGATTAAATTTTGTCGTGTCGGGGGACCGGTCTAATTTATTAGCCTAACGTTAGAAGCTCACATTAAGAAGTCCTCAATCCCATTGTCATTTTTCATACAAATTTTTTGAGTCGTTCCTAAGATCAAATTATTGTTTATCATTTATTTAGATAGAGTATAAAGTTTTTTTTGAATTCGTTACTTACGTTAACATTTTCGTTGTAATTTAAATATTATTTTGTTTACTTATCTTCTTCTTTCTTTACAAGTAAATCTTGTGAGTCATACTATTCGTCTGTTTTAATTTTTTGTCCAGTGTTGTTGTATCATTTGGTGTAGTTGTGTACATATTTAGTTTTAAAATACGAATTTTGTGATTGATCATTTGATTTAGGTAAGTATTTTTGAAGGTAAAAAGCGGTCCCCGACACGACAAAATTTAATCAAAAATTTCATACGTACGGTCAACAGCAGGCCAAGATAACCGTTTGCAGTTCAAAATTAGCGGTTATGCCTCCGACATAAAGGTGGCACAAAGTCCCGAGTAGATAGTCTGACATGCTTTAGTTGGTACTTACGTAGTGTTAAAAGTTTTTTTTATGCTTTTTATAGGGTTTAGCATTTTTAACCTTTTGTCATAATAATTGCGTACTTTTTTTGGGTCTGGGGTGTTTTAAATTTTAAATTTAATTTTTATTTTATGCTTTTTAAAGGAGCTCCTTAATTTTTCATTCTTACATTTAATTTATTATATGTTTCTTGCCATTTAAGGGTAATTTTGTGTTTTATTTTTAAATTTTGGTCATTCTAGATTTTCAGCAAAGATATAAATCGGTTTATCCGTTTCATTCCGGCATTCCAGGGTTTCATCCGCCACATCCCATTTCCAGCATCAGGTCCTCATCAATTAGAAATATGAAGAGAACTAGTCCAGACAAATTCAACGAGCCCAAACTCGATGGGTTTACTAAAAGGCAGTCCAGGTTTACATTTCCTACCTTCGAGCCCTATCACCAGACCAGCTCAGAGGTTCCAGATTTCCAGCATCAGGTCCTCGTCAATTAGAAACATAAAGAGAACTAGTTAAGACAAATTCAACGAGCCCAAACTCGATGGGTTTACTAAAAGGCAGTCCAGGGTTACGTCTCCTATCTTCGAGCCCTAACAGCAGACCAGCTCAGTGGTTCCAGAAGACATCAATGTTTCAAATGTCAGATCCTACATATGCTCGCAAGTAAACTGAGCGTGGAACATTCCTATCACACCTAACAAACGACCTGATGACCTTGAAGACCTGAACCGATTTCCACCAAACATAGCTAAGAACACTCTCGACTGATATACCTTTCAAACAAAAAAAAACGCATTCAAATCGGATCATCCGTTTGGCAGCTACGATGCCACAGACAGACACATACACATTTACACACACAGACACGTCAAACTTATAACACCCCGTCGTTTTAGCGTCGGGGGTTAAAAAGGGGGCACATATACAATAAAATAAAACATCTTAACAATCAATAGAGAACAGTATCTTATTTGATTCATGAACAGTGGTTATTTTATTTATGTCAAGGGCAAGTGCCTACCGCTAATGTTGCATTAAATTAGCTTTCGTAAATGTGTTAATAATTTCAAACAAAACATTAATTAGCGCTCCACTAATTTCACACCAAACAACACGTTTTCCAACAACTATAAAATATACTGTATACCATAAACATATAAATTATACAAGCGAGAGTGAAGTTACACAAGAGCAATTAAGAGTTTAATAATGTCCCGTTAATTGCACAGAAGATGTAACGAATGTGCCCCATGTCCCCCCTTACGAAGCTACGCGAAGATGCACGAAGTTGCACGAAGCTAGGCGGCGCGACACGATTGGCTAATAAAATACGCAATAAAGTTTAGCGAGGCAAGATTATAAACAGTGAAAAGAGGTATATAGATTTGTAGCGATAAGTGTATTTTAGTTATATGAGTTTAGTTCTAAAGGTATGTTGGTAATTAAATGTTTTTATAAGAAGTAATTATATTTACGCTGCTTTAGAAGTTTCATATGGTTACCATTTTATCTGGTTTATTAGAGAATTTTAATAGATTTGAAATTATGGTTTAGACACTATTATTATTATCACAATTACTGCGGAGTATGTTTATATATTAGATGAATAAATTACACACACATTTTTAGCCACTGTGCCCTTGTCTTAAGGTGTTGGGTGTTTGATGGCATCTGATAACGTCTTTGATTCCAGGCTGATATGATATCGGATTGACAGTGGACATCATCTACATCAATATTGCGGTGCGTCGTATTAACATGTGCTGTTTTACGAACAAACCTCTCTCAATTAACAACCAAATTACAAATTCTTTCAGAAATAACTTTGTGGGTTTTGAGTGCCTCAATTAAATAACAAGATCAATGTCAACAGTTGAAAAATTTCTCATACTTCATCAATCTTAAAAAACCGAACCAGCCAACCATTTGACCTACATACTATAAAGCAGAAATCTCCAATCAACTCAACGTTTAAATCTATTAATACAAATCAATTACCAGTATTAAGCTTACTTCTTTAGTAAGACTTCAGTGGAACCACGTTTAAAAGGAACGGTGACTTGACCCGGTTCGAGAGGAATTAAACTGTTTCAATCGCGTCAAAGATTTCTGGTAGCTTTGATTTGGCAAAGACATTTGAGTTATGCTGGATTAAATAAAATCAGAAATGAATACTGAGGATATTTAATCATGTCTGTTTTCATTTACATTAGGCAGTGATAGCCTAGTGGGGTGACCGTCGAACTGCCAAGTCATGGGTGTTGAGTTCGAACCCAAGACACGCACAAATGATTTTTTGCATGCATGTGCGTATTGTATAATTATCACTTGAATCACTTGAACGGTGAAGGAAAACATCGTGAGGAAATTATTTTACTTTTATAAAGTAAGCAATGACTTATAATCGGGCCTACGCTATCGTAACAACAACATTGTGAAACCAAATGATTTTTAAAGACTAACCATGGAGCTTCTTGCCGGTTCTTCTCCATAGGAAACGACCAACCCGAACTGTGCACCTTTTCTCAAGTTTTATAAGTGCCCATGTAGGCCTATGTGAAATAAAAATATTTTTATCATGAATTGGAAGCTAAATCAGAGGCATTAACCAACATTTTAATTGCAGCCTGAATATAATTGCACTGTTTGGTGTTTCAACCCAATTCACTGTTTTTTTTACATTTCATTGTTATTTAACTCAGTGTTTGCGAAACGATATTAATATTTTGACCTTTAAGAACAGCTTTTAATATAAAACAAGGTCTTGGAGAATAGTGTAGTGTATTGTGTGAAGGCTCGGTTATCAACGACTGTAATTATATTTAAGGCCAGAATATCTGAGTTATTTGTTATGTTACATAATTTGAATAGAACATGTTTGGCTGTGATTGGGCGGAACTAAAGAAGTAGAGGACACCTATATGTAGACAAGACAGGGCTTTAAGTTGTGATGATGACTATGATAAAGGAGCGTTTTTAGTTTAGCCATTTTATTTAAGTCATTGAAGAGAGAGATTGTGAGATTTCAATAAACCTTGCCTTAACCTAAGACTGTAGCGTCAATTTTTTCCAAAAAAAAAAAACTTCCAAAGTTCCTGTTGCTGCAAAACTTTACCTTGCAAAGCTTTCATTTGAAAAAAAAGCTTTGAGTCTGATTGCGCACGCGCATCCAACAAACTATATTTTTTTGGTTGTTATGTCAATATAGCAGTGTCCTCTTTAAATGAACCTGTTGCGATCACCAATACATTTTCTAGGTATGGTGATTATAGTGATCATATGCTTCACCTACATACTCTTGACTTTAAAGAGCTAGTCTTTCAATGATGATTAAACCATGTTTAATGAACCGTAACCTCGATAAGACTATAGTGATCCTCTTATATTTCAGCCATAAATACTTGTAGGTATATCACACACTGTTCTCACATAGTTAGTGTAATGACGCAACATTTATAAGCGTCACCTCTGCCGCCCACGCGACATACGACGCCGCGACGCCGCCATTTGTCGACTCAACCCAAGCAAGGATTTATGCACAGCCTGTATATACACGCAAATATTAAGAATAAATCACATTACAGTTAATCGTACAATTAATCGGGTTATTTAGACAATAAAGCACTTCACAAACTTTAAAAAATATTTATTTATAACGTAAACATTAATCAACCGTTACTTAAAGCAAATTTCGTACAGCCTTAATACTACCATTAATCTTTTACGTTAATAATAATTTAATGACTTAACCAACTCCATTAAATTACAAACTTGCTTACTCATAAACGTCGCGCGCTGTTTAGTTAACTAATTGCTAAAGTATTTTATCTTACTTTCGTATAGCAACAATCATTTTAATATATTGATGCTTATAAAACACTTACTTTTATTTGGGAATACAAAACAAAATGGATTGAAAGCTTTTAAGCAGCCGCCGGAACGTTTACATAAAGCGGAAATCGAAAATATCAAACAATGGAATCGTCGAAACAAAACGAACCGTCACGGAATAATTCAATAGTGAAATGTTATGCGTGGCCACGCGCGCACTCTACTGTGAAATACTTTTAGCAAACACGCGCCGACAATTAGCGCGTCCTTACCGCGGGGCGCGGTGCGGCCGGCTGCGGAGATAGTGGCCGAGCCAGGAAGGAAGCCAGTTTTCCGCAAGAGAGCCTCCAGCCCGAGCAACTTCGCGGAACGTCTCGGCCGATGCATTTTTGGATGTGAGCCCAAATAACTTGTTGCAACTATGGGGAAGAGACCTGTTGCGCGCTCGTGCCGGGCCTACCCGCGCCCATTTTTGCCTGTACGCCGACTGCAAATACATAATGAATGTGAACGCTGAACGTTTTGCTAGCGGTATTGTGCCGACCGTTTTGTTGTACCCTAGTTTGTGGGATTGCCGTTGTTATAGCCCGGGGAGCACTTTACGCGTCTGCTATTGCAGTTTTAATATTCACGAGGGGCTTTGTTGCTGCATTTTTAAAGAGGTCAACGCCGTATCTCGTCCGGAGGCGGTGGGATTAATTTTCCTCTCTATTAGGAGTGAAATCAAAGACGCAAAGTGCACAACTTGAGCCATTTAAAGTCATAATTTATGCACCTAACTTTAGCACAAGCAGTATTAACATTGTCCGTTTTATTCATGGCAAAACTTTGTAAAATGACTGAAAAGGGACCTTCTTTCTGGCGTAACTACATTAATAAGTAGGTAGGTATACGTCGGAAAAGATACTTTTTCAGTGATAATATTGTTTATGGTTGATAATCACAATGCTCCCAATTTTGCTAATGGAACCTCTAAACTCTAACCGACCTGCCAGTGACATATCACATCCCCAAACTGACCGAACCCTCACGTTGTTCCAGGGCGCTTCATCAAGCCTCGTAGTGAAGTTTGCGGACACAGAGAAAGAGCGACAGTTGCGACGCATGCAGCAGATGGCCGGCAACATGAGTCTGCTCAACCCCTTCGTGTTCAACCAGTTCGGAGCCTACAGCACCTACGCGCAAGTCATCACGGAACAGGTGAGCTGCTACAAACTGAATACCTGTACGACATGGAAGGAAGTTAACCGGAGTCTGGATATGCGTCCAGTTAAAACTCGGCCGTATGGTTGACGGCACGGTTGGCGCAGTGGCTAAGCGATCGGCTGCTGCGCTGCGTGTCGCGTGTTCGATTCCCGCACGGAACAAACATTTGTATGGCCTACAAATAGTTGTTTCGAGTCTGGCTGTTTATGTATGTGAGTTTAAATGTTTGTAAACGCACCCACGATACAGGAAAAATTCCTAATGAGAGTAAACGTTTTAAAAAAAATGGGACATAGAACATAACCGGCGAAATGTGGGTCTGTCTGAATCTTCAATTACTGATTTAGTGTACTCCAAATACATCAACAACGGTAAAAAAAAACTGTGGAGGACCTTCTGAACTTATTATAATTGAGAGACACATTTTGAACTTTGTATAAGGATGGTCTTTTAATCAAACAGGAATGTATTTCAAAACCCACAACTTGATAAAATATAAACGGAAATATACGGGTACATAATGTCATTTTAGAAAAATCACCAAAATATCCGATTATATGAAACGCATTATTCTAAAGATATTCAAAAACAATTTCGCTGCATGTCTAGCTTATAAACAATGTTTGACTTCCAAAACCTGCATTTGACTTGATGAAAATTGATAGGCGTACTGCATGCAATGTTGCAACCTTCATGGTTGCAAACTTTTCACAACTTCATAAATACCACACGTTATGTGTCTAGAAGTCTAGAACCTTTCAGATATAGCTTTAATATGTTGAAAATTATAGAAAAACTTATACATGCTCCAGGAAAAGTTTTAGGGAAATATTCTGGTTTTGAAAACACACGTCGGTTTAATAATTCTACAAAATCCTTATGAGAATAGATCTAAGATTTTCATCTACAATACAATGCAATGCTGAAGAACATACGTAAGACTTATACCAGACTTAACCCACAATAACGTTGTGATCATGTTGTTCACGATAATGTACGGAATATAACAATAATCCGGCGTAGCAAGGCGTAGTAGTGCTACGCCTCGTAGACAATGTGCTACGCCGAGCTACGCGCTACGTACTTACGTAGTGCAAAGCCCACATTAACTTGATCCCGTTTAATTTCAATAGCCTTGTGGAGCTTCTAAGAAAACGGATAAATGTAGCACAGAGAAATTGATCTAGAGTTACGTTGTACATACGTATTGAATGATACGAATAATGTATTTAAATGGATCACGACTTAATGTTTAAATAAATTAAAAAAATGTATGTAGGTATGCCATGGATTTCTAAAAGCGCACCAAATACTCAAAATAACTTTTTCAAAGAAATCTCTTAGTATCCTTTCGTAGCACGCGCTATTAAACACTACGACATATCGTAGCACTTGCTACTAAACGGTAGAACAAGCCGTAACACCCGATACTAAATTTATGGAGCGCCTTCTGTGGCTTTTAGAACTACATCATAATCATAAATGGCCATGGGGTGCGATGGCTCATCTTGTTTTTGGGATATCGCTAAAGTCGACTCTTCACGTGACCAGAGAGCTGGCCTTTTTTGGCCAAAGAATCAGCATTGCTATCCAACGTGGCAATGCTGTCAGACTTATGAGCACCTTTCCTATTGACAGCGATGTGGGTGAATTATTTTACTCTCTGTTATTGTTTTCACTTTTTTGCTTCAGATTATAAATACACTATGATTAAATAAAACATAAATTGATTATTTAATCTTTCAGCAACAAGCCGCGCTGATGGTGGCTGCGACGGCGCAGGGCTACATCAGTCCGATGACGGCGCTTGCCTCGCACGCACTCAACGGCATGACTAACTCCGTCGTACCACCCTCCTCGGGTAACTATACCTTTTATTATACTTACGTAACTATTATTAGGTTGTAGATTTGCAGAAATTTACATATTTTAACTATACGTATATGATAAGACATACGTCAAAGGCAACATTTAAGGTAAAATAAAAACGTATGAGTCTGGAAAAAACGTTCATGAAAAGGTTACCAAAAAAACGATTCATGAAAAACTTCAATGTTTTATCAATTTTAGTTTGAAAAAAAAATTGAAAAAGTTGTTATTTTTTAAAATTTCACATTTTAATAATGTGTGTTGCCACCTCGTTCTCCAATGACTTTTTGGGGCCGCAATCCATTCATGTCATCTTGGATGTCCGACTGGGAGAGATTTTGCCACACTTAAAAAAAAATATAGCGACCAAGCCACAGTTAACATAAACAAACAGGGTAATTAAAAATACTGATGGTCGGTTAATTGTGCCTATGAGTGTATATGAGTTCATAGTTAGTGCTAGAATTTTTATCGTGTGACGACATTACTATCATGGTCTACTTTTCTCTTTTCAGACAACTTCTCAGGTCTGGCGATAGGCACCGGTGGAGGGCAGCCGCTGAACGGCGCACTGCCGTCGCTGCCGTCGCCCACCATGCCGGGCTTCAACATGGCCGCGCAGACCGCTAACGGACAGCCTCCTCCGCAGGAAGCCGTCTACACAAACGGCATACACCAGACTTTTACTGGACGTAAGTTTTTCTGCGTAACTTCACTACTGCCTGAAAGTTAAAATAGTTATGGCCCTAACAATGAACCCTGTGGAACACCTGTTTATAAGTTATAATCGAATGGTCTCATTTTGTTTATGATATTTTTCACAAATTTATAGCGGTGGAATACGTTATCTAATTGTAAACAGAAATATAGGTGGCACTTATGAGCAATTTTAATCAGTAGTGTCTTATGATTCGTGCAATCAAATGCTTGTGACAGATATATCGAACTGTTTCTATCAGTGTTAAAGTATGACACCATTTTCATAGAAATCAGTGCTTAAAAACCGCACGGTTTCAGAAATTTAAATGACTTTAATATTCAACAAACTTTTATACGCTTCAGCGGTGCCCGTAACAGCTCAAGGGCTGCCAAACGGCGACGCTGCAGCTCTGCAGCACGCGGCCTACCCGGGCATGCAGCCATTCCCCGGAGTCGGTGAGTGAGACCGTTCCTCAACATACACCCTCAACGCTTTAGTTACACGCTTTACGCTTGACCAATAGACAATCCGGAGATTTTGATTGTTTATTTTTTTTTTAAACAAGACTGGACTGGTTTACATACTGTCAATACTAATCAGTCTTAATTCAAAACTTATTAAGAAATGTAACCTTCCTGAAAGTTGCCAGGTATTAATATTTAAACCAACCAATTTTGCAAAATACTTGAATACCAATCAAGTTAAGCATATTTGTAACTATCGGTTGTTATTGGTCAAGTAAAATCTGTTTGTTGCTAAAATAAATTATTTAAATTGAGAGTGTGTTCGAGAAAATATAAAAATCCGGGTTTAAATATTTTGAAGTTCTTTTAGCAACAAAGAAGCAAAATCCACAAGTTATGTACCTATAGAATGAGTAATTAATTGTTGTAAGTCTGTGTATTTTGAATGACTGGTTCATATTGTTACAATGTTGATGTGCAAGGGGAACGGATGTCTTGCTACCTGTTTATACCAAGTTTAAACGGATCCTTCACAAAGCCATCTAAGCATTCTGTATTAAAATCTAAGTACAAGTCTAAGCAAAAAATAATGCTCGTAAATGACTTTTTTTGGATCGAATAATCATATTTTCGCACAAAACATTGTGCTTAATTGCTGATGCATTGAAATTAATACTATGAAAAATACTAGTTTTTAAACTTTAAATGCTTCTATGATCCCTGCACGTCTTAGAAGTTTTTAAAGTATAGAACTAGTATGGTATAATTATTTTAAAAAGGTGCGATTAAGTATAGCCTCCAAAAAAAGGTTTGGACCAGAAAAACAAATCGCTATGACAAGACAAACTAATGCTTTTCGGCTTTGTTAAGTGTCTTTTTACATCCATTGTTATTATATCTACCATTGATGGATCTGCTACAAACCAGTGTTCATTTACTCTCAAGATTTTTTTGCGGATCTATCAATTTATAGTAAACGATGTAATATTGTTGTGTATCGCCCCAAGGGGTATCGTCCGCTGTTCAAATCACGCTACTCAATATTATGGTTAATTTAGTAATCAAGTAGTTTGTGTTCAATGTTATTTGTCTAAATATTGTTTTATTGAAACCACCACCAAAATTAAATAATGATTTTAACTTTTTACAACAACAGTAATTGGGAGAATAAAACATACTTTTATAGTCAATACATATGATTTTAGCTTGATAATTGTTATAATAATGTTGTTACATGCATGTATATGTACGCAACTATATGTAGGTGTTCATTGTGAAAATGTGCAACTTAATGTTCTACAGCTTATCCAGCGGTTTATGGGCAGTTTCCGCAGCCCATCCCACCGCCGATGTCGACCATTGCGCCGGCGCAGAGAGAAGGTAAGTGGAGCTCCGAGGAAGATGCCATCGAACTAACCCAGTCCTTCAGCAGACGAATCACCCACAGCCATTACAACTCTTTGTGGTTTTCAGCGTCCATTACAAACCAATAAAACTTGACTTAAAAACTAACATAATAAAAAATATATAACTAGTTTCATTGGTTTCATTATACGTGTACTCCTATTTGTTATTCAGCCAAAAGATTTCAACTAAAGATCACATTATAGTGTTTCATTTTTTTAAAAGCTGTTTTATTTTTAATAGTAAATCGGCTCCAATCTTTTTTTATTCTTTTGGCTGGATAGCAGTTTCAATGTTTGGTGTCCACACTATGTTTTGTAGTGATAGTCGATGTTCTTTCAAGTATACAGTGACACACAGATGGCTTACGATCAGCGCCACCACTGCTAACTCTTCACGCGCTTCTGCTATATAGTACCTACGTCTGTCGCTGTACACTGCCTGTCATGTGCATCTCTGTGTATGTTGTGTTGCTGCTCTATGTCTATAAGTTTCAACTTCAAAACACGTAACGTATTAAATTTAACAACATTTTCTTTGTCTTCAGCTTTGACATTAATAAATGTAACTTGTCGTTTTTTCATTCAAACAAAAAGAATTATCACTTGCGTCGACTTCAATAATTTCTTCCATACCATCATCTTTTTAACAACTAAATTAAATAACACTTACAATACGATATCTTCCTTTCCCTCCCTTAACCTTTGCCTTTGCCTTTTCATGATGGTGTTAAGAGCAGATTTGTGAGTTCTTTAAAGATTTTCTTATGTTCCCAGGGTGCTCCATCTCTGGCCCCGAGGGCTGCAACCTCTTCATCTACCATCTGCCTCAGGAGTTTGGAGACGCCGAGTTGATGCAGATGTTTCTGCCCTTTGGCAACGTCATCAGCAGCAAAGTATTCATCGACCGAGCCACCAACCAGAGCAAGTGTTTCGGTAAGTTGGCATTTAAATGCATTTGTCTGTACTTCAGTCGTTTGAAATAACATAAGTGATGCTTTAAGATTTGAACATGCTGCGATTTCATTTAATGGTTACCATTTCTGACGTATTTTTAACGAACCATGTTCTGCAGCCAATTAGCTTAGATTAGATCAACTTTCATAGCACTAACTACAGATTCCTCATTAAACATTTTTGTTCCAGGCTTTGTATCGTTCGACAACCCGACGTCGGCGCAGGCGGCGATCCAGGCGATGAACGGCTTCCAGATCGGCATGAAGCGGCTTAAGGTCCAGCTGAAGCGGCCCAAGGATGCCAATCGGCCTTACTAACCCAAGACGCCGTCCCTGCGCGCTATTCGCGTGCCCATGGTACGTTGACAATCACGTTGTTTCGGCCTTTTGGGAATGTGTTCCTTAATATCCTCGTTTCTCCGCATCACATATTCAAGACCATGAAAACCGATTACCTCACAAGTGCCACTTCCATTTTTTTTCTTTTATATTCTCTATAGATCTATCCACACTTAGGAATGTGTCGATTGTTGATCGTGTTGCATTGTGAGGTTGATGAATATTAGAACTTGTATGTGTTGTTACAGGTGGCGGCCTGCCCGCACGGCTCGCCCGAGGCGCGCCTGTTCGCGTATTATCAATACTATGGAATTTACTACACATTTATTGTATAGCAAATATCATTACCTACATACTTACTTAAACAATTATGCAAGCCCACTCGGCGAGTATACTAAATTAGTTAAAAGTAATTTATTAAATCAGCGCGTAGGAATGCTTCATTCTTATCATTATCGATTAATCATTAAATTACTCTATTATATTATTATATATACAATTTATTAACTTTGATTAAATTATTATTATTATTATAAAAAATGACACGTTATAAAAATTTTGTCATTCGTAATCATACTTCTACTTCTAAGTACTTAACGTTTAACTGAACTTTTAACATAAATTTATTATACTAGTTATTTGCTTGAACTAAGCCAAACTGAATTTATTAAGTAAGTTGAAAATGTAAGAAAAAAAGAAGTGTATTTTAATTATTGTATATTGCAGCGCCGCGTGCGATGCAAGCGTGTGGTTGCGCAGTATGTGTAGCCGTGCGGCGCGAGTCGCGCCGCTCGGTCGCGCCGCACGGTCGCGCCGCACGGTCGCGCGCGCACGCGCACCGCGGCGCCGCGCGGACACTGTTGTCTCCCACCGCCGAACTGATCACACTAATCTAAGTGCTCGCATAGATCACTATTGGAGTATTTATAATGTCCTATATTTTGTTAAATTTTAACAAGCGTGTGTAATGTGTATATGTGTGTAAGCTATGTCGCTGGCTCGTACCACCCGACATTCTCTTACGACGTTATTGGAGGCAAACACAAATTGTAATATAGAAAGAGCACATCCTACACGAAGTTAAAATATTACCCAGAAGACAACTTTGTACACTGTCTATTCAAACGGCGACTTGTAGAAATAGAACTTGTAAGTAAGACCATGTAAAATATTCAGTACCACGTTGTTATTGACGCGTCTGTCTGTCCATGGTACGGCCAGCACCTCACAAACCTACATGTTAGTGAACGATGTTGTTACAAAATTAAATGTTTGTATTTAACGCTGTGTACAAATGAAAGTGCACTTCAAGACCGAATACTTAGGACTTCGTTTCAAAAGATCGTGTTATTATGTGTTGTAAATTCCAAAATGGGCTGTGATATAAAAAATATAATATCAACATAATGGACTGTACAGGCCGTTCGTCACTGTATTGCATGTGTGTGTTACGCTCCCGAGGCGACCGCGCGCCGCGCGTCTGTCCTCTGGCGGACCTACTCTGTTGTTCATTCGATATCTTTCTTTACATTCCCACCTGCCAGCTTGCAGAATACAGCTTCCAGTATCGACGACTGTAATTTCCTATCCTTACTTATTGAACCAATTGAGCAAGTTTGTGGCAAGGAACTTGATTATGAAAAATTACAGGCAAAATGATCATCGTAGAGGCACTTTCAGAAGTTTGCTATAAAGAAAAATCACTATTTATTTTTGTACATAACAAAGGGAAAATTCAGAAAATGTCTCTATAATATGATGTCATTTGATTGCCTTTCAAATGCTTTGAATGCAGTGGCATTCGAACCAAACTGTTATTAAATGACTAAGATCTGTAGATAGTAAATTAGACAATCAGCGCCAGATAGGTCGAAAGACGCGTGACGCGCGGCCGACGAACTCGCGATGTCGCGATGTCAATTCACAAGGAGCGCGCTTTCCCTTCTTTATTTCTTGCTGTGTGTGTGTAGAATAAATTAACCATGTATAAAAAAATATTCGTGTTAAGGTGTTAAATACAATAACCGTGACTGAATGCGTCCGGGGAGTCAACAGTGAGTGGTGCGCGAAACAACAGAACACACTAGTGTAATTTCTAATGAGAAAATAGATTCATAATCAAGAAAAGTACCAATATAAATATTAAATAATACGAAGATACCTTAGATATATTGCGTGCGCGCGGGCGAGTCGCACACTGTGCGCCCGCGTGCGGTGCGGCGCGAGGCAGCGGGGCCCGCGGCGAGAGGCCCGCGGCAAGGGGCCTGCAGCAAGGGGCCTGCGGCAAGGAGCCCGCCACCCGCGGCCCACGGCCGGCCCCCACCGCCACACCGCCCGCCTCTAGTCAAATATTACACTCACAACAAGACATAGAATTTTATATTTACACAAATAATTATATTATATTGATATAGTATTCTAGTTTTAGGCGATTATGATTTACAAGTAAGCAGTGTGTTTAAACGATATTCTTAAAAAAAAAACTAAATAATATCGTGTTAAGTGTTTCTAGTTCTTTTCTCTAAAAGTCTTATCTCACCATTGTGCAATACGTTGTTACGCTTTTCGAAGATGTTTTTTATTTGATGCGTTAAGTATTTATTTATGAATGTTTCTTATGTTACCGTTGTAGATTATATTGTCGACGAGGTCTCGTTTCGTAAACCGACTGCGAGCCGACCGCTCGACTGGCGCGTCTTGTCTGGTTAAGGAGTGTGTAGTGGTCGCTAGCGCCGGCCACGGTCGCGCTCGGGTCGCGAGTGTGTGGAGTGCAACGCCGACGGCGGCGGCGCCGCGCCGCGACCTACTTAGGTTACAGGTTCACAAATCGATGCCAAACCGGAACACGTATACTTAGTATATCGACTATCGATAATATCACCTCGTGGGTAATGTAGGCGTAATGTGCCCGGGCACCGCCCGGGACGATTAATAATATTGTGTACTTATATCTTTATACTGATTAAAATTAAAATTCCCTAAAAATATATAGCGGAGACGCGAACATTTGTAATAGATTAATGAGTCCTCTCACAATGTATAAAACAATCGCCCATAAAAGTGATTCTAGGATACAGGGTATGCTTTGCAATTATTTAAATGTATCTAAATAATTTGTCACGTGGGCAGACAGCCGAATGCCTGCCGTCGAGTCCGCAGGCGGCACCCTCGTGCCCGCAGGTGACACGTCGTGCCCTGCAAGCTGCTTTTGCGTGCCCGCAGGCGGTAACTCGGACCCTCAGTCGGCACTTCGTGCCCTCGGACGGCACCTCGTGCCCTCGGACGGCACCTCGTGCCCTCAGGCGGCAGCTCTTGTCGCGTAGGCTGCACTCGCGTGCCCTGCAGGCTGCACTTCGTGCCCGGCGCCCGGCGCCCGCACCGCTCTCGGGTCCACTAGTCTGTCGCTACTTTTATACTCTGTCGTCTCGTAGCGTAACCGAACTCATCCTCATCTCACGCTCCCATCCGCGACAAGTAACGCGCTTCGCTTGGTCCCTCCCCTCGGCCGAGCAGCCTTCACCTTCACCTTAGAGCCTTGCGTTACTGCAGTATCCTCACTTGTCACGCGTCACGCGGCACTCCGCGACACATCAACGACAACATTGTTAGAATTACGAAATCGAATTTCTAAAAAAACTATTTAACTCCTGACATTTTATAAAATATTTATATCGTTCGCATACTCTTTGTCGTAGCGCGCTCGCGTACGTGAACATCCCCGATGCACTCGGAACGTCTTATCGTTGGTATGCGGTATGCGAATCGAAGGCGGGTCGTAGGTAAGCGGAATAGTTAGGTAGGCCGTCGACGGGGCGGCGGACGTGACGTCACGCTATACAACACGCCCGCCCACTCCGATCGGCGTTAGTTAGTACATAAGATGAATGCCAATATTTTAATCAGAAAAAAAAACAAACTTAGAATTGGGAATTATTAATCATATTATATCTATTTATATAATAAAATATGGAGAGAGGCGCATAGTGCTTTTATGGATAGTAGGTTCTAGTAATGAAACAAAACGATCTAGTCATATCTCCTTTCTGTTATTTATTTTGTCTATCGCTTAGCATAGTTTAGCTTCAAGCACACGTTCGTACTTACGTTTATATATTACTATGACAAGGTACTGTCTCGTTTGTGTACTTAGAACATCTCCCGGTACCCTTACGTTCCTCGGGTGTAATAGAGCAGTTTGTAATCATAGAGCAATTACTTATTATCTTATCGATATATCTAACTTCCTAACTTACTTCACTTCATTAGATCGACATATTTTGACATAAACCTACTATGTTATATGAGATGAAAATATACTACTAATTTAATTTTGATAAGTTATCCAGAATACTGTTACGTCAGCATCCATTACCTTTAGATTAGTTAAGGTTAATTGAGATAATTTTATCGGTATAGAATGGTAGAGACGAGTTATGAATGGTATAACCGTTTGGTTAAGTTAGAGGTTTAAAGTTACCTTAGGACATGTTAAAAGAGTATGATTTAGGTAGAGAAGATATTACTCTCATAGTTCTGCTAAAGATTGTAAGTGGTGCGTTGACTATACCTGGCGGCGCGCGGGGTACAGTCAGCGGACCACAATAACGCGCCGTCCGTAAAGAAAAAGATCTCACTCTATATGTACTGAAACCGATTCGATTCAGTTCTCTAGGTTCGCTTCAACTACCCTACTGGATAAATTTAGTAGTTGTCGACTCTGGACAGACGTCACAGGTTTGGTTCTAAATTATTAAGGTCCACCTCGAGCCCTGAAGTCCGCTAGCGCACATGCATACTGACCGAGTCCATCATAAGGACTGGAATTAATCGTAGTGTGGACAAACATTACAAATATACTACCATCTAACACTCCTTAGTGAAATATATGCAACGCTTGTGAACTTCAAGTGGCGCCGGCGACTAATCGGCTCGCGGTGGAGCTGCGTGTGCTCCTCAGTTCCACAGTATCGATTGTACATACAAATGACGTCATATCTTTAGGAGCTTACTAGCCTTTTGCCCCGGGACCGCCCGGGCGGGTGACAGGGTGTCGCTGTGTTAATGCTAAGTGGAAATCATAATCATTAACCGTTTTTTAGAATGGTTACACGCCATACTTGATAAAGTGTGCGGGCTACACAGGCGACTGGGCTGAAGCAAACACTTAACTTAGATAAAGTACAGCCTACGTGCAATTCGAGTTTAAGATAGCTTTTAGCCAAATTCTGATTGTATAGAAGAAAGTTCTCGAATTATTTCCACGAGTTTCAGTCGCCTGATATAACCCAAAATGTATTAAAATGGTGAACCAAATAAATACTCGTAAACTATGTCCCCCGCATTGTTCTGGATAACTTATATTGGAATAGTTTAAGAGTAAACAAGGACGGCTTGTGTTCAGGATTGTTCGGGAATGTTCTGCTCCTAAGCTGCGATGAATATTCTGCAATAGGTATGATCTTATACTAATTTAATCATCGATTAAAAGTCGATGCCAGAAACCAATTGTATATTCTCGAATAAACTGTAAAATAGTATATGAAAAATATAAAATATATGCCATTTAAAATATATTACCTACTTTGTAAATAAAAGACCATCTTAAACTTATGTATAAACTAAGGTAGTCTTGTTTCAGCCATTCAACCCTAAATATATGAAAAATGCCTTCAGAATTGGTGTTTTATATTAACCTGGTAATCCTGAACAGAAGTGCAGTCCGTCAGAACTGTTTACGTATATATATAGCTTACAAAGGTCACCATACGGTGCCTGTGATATACGCTTGTAATGATCGTCCATACAAATACACTATGTATTCTATACGACACTAGAATCGGCTTTATTTTGCTGTCCTTACAGTCGTATCGTGTTACCAGTACCAGTAAATGTACAATATGATGCCATAACTTATATCATTTTATTAACTAACTCGAATTAATTATTTTAGTATTTAAGACAATTATTATGGGCGTCGATAGATGATGTTGACTAACAATAAAGTTGCCGAGTATATTATGAGCTTAAGAGTTCTCGTTATTTTCGTGAAAGAGACGGCGGTATCGATATCGTATACGTCCATCTCTA
Source organism: Ochropleura plecta (assembly GCA_905475445.1). Lineage (NCBI taxonomy): Eukaryota > Metazoa > Arthropoda > Insecta > Lepidoptera > Noctuidae > Ochropleura > Ochropleura plecta. The sequence goes on from FR997728.1 coordinate 3,283,183, forward strand.
TCGCACAGCACAAAAGTAATTAATCAATTTAATGATACTGCCTTGGTAACATTTGTCAACTGTCAACGCATCTATCGATATCGATAAAGTTTCAGGCTATCTATCGATAGATAGGCTAATTATCGACAAATCCGGAGGTTCGCGATAAAGAACTTTGTACAGAGACTGCATCAGCGGTCGATTGTTTCATCGCTAACACTCAGCCCCAACTTGTTGTATTATAACAATTTAGTTAACTAAATACCTTAGACAAATATTGATTAATGATTGTCGTTTAAACGATCATTAAATTGACCAGTCTGCCCAGTCGAACACATACAAATGAATTCAATCTTTAAAGAAAGTTTTTAAGAGACTTGTTAAAGTCGCCAACTATTTAACTTTTATAGATATTCAATTATAAGATTGAAATTAGTGTTGTGCGTGAGACTGGGCCGACTGCCCATCACGTTAGCATAGTGATGTACCTTATGTTCCCGTCACTGAGAACAAAACAACTCCAGTGCATTGATAGCTAGCCATTGAAATGTTTATTCTCATATATTGTTATAGTTCGCCAAAGATTTGTAAAAAAAATAAATAAATAAAGAGTGTTATGGTCACTTTTGAAACGTCGCTAGTTAATCGTTCATTTTTAATTTTTATATTTATGAACTTTATTATTAGTGTAGAGTATACTGACAGGTGATTAGCTAATTGTGGAATATGTTCATAGATACACGTTATTATGAAACTAATACAATAATAATTCGCCTACTTTGCATGTCTAATTTAGTTATTGAACTTTTAAACCTATTATCGAGTTATTAATATGTATATTGCTGAAATATTTTAAAACTAAATTACTATTCAATTATTTATTATTATACACTTATTACGTTTAGTATGCTAGAAATATGATGAAGGATAATAAATAATTTTAATTATATTACGGTATGTGTTTTATTTATAAATAAAATTGTCCTAAGTGTACAAAGATTGAATCAGGTACAGTTTTTTAGAAACTTAGAAACATTTTATTTAGCTCAAAATACATTTAACGTGGCTAAAAATTAGCAAGAATCACGACCCGGAGGTAAATATAATATACATTTTAGAAAACAACAGTATTTTGGTCGCCCCACTAACGTTCATTTAAACAAAAACAAAAGGTTACAATTTTTGGAGGAATTATACAAAGTGTTAGGTTAAACGAGGGACTTATTGAGGGAGGGTATTCAGTATTCGATTCTCGTCCCAAATATGTAAAAAACCTATAACCTTAATTTCTGACGTAATTGTCCAATAAAATACATTATTCATGAACACTGAGCGCGAGAGAAGTAAACTTGTAAACAGTGAAGTAAATCACGCGGCAAAATACCTACGCGCCGATTCTACCGAAAAGGCGTCCTAAGCCAGGTTTAAAGTATGAAGGGAAAATGGATTATACCTAAAGGTCATTGACATGCACACATGTTCTGCGATAGTATTAAATCGCTAGCGCAAGGGTATTTACACGTTGCGAGACTTATGCGAAATTTTTGGTATGGTTCTGTCTTTTATTTATTAGTGTTTTTATTTTGTTCATATTTTTATTAGTATCATGTAAGTATGCACTATTGTGGGTTTGAATTCGTCCCTCGTTTAAACTAACATACTGTATATGTATTTATAATCTCCGAAACATACAACCAATCCTGGAACGTTTCTGACAGTAGTGTTGTCGTTTTAACTGAGCTCTCGGTTATAAAATCTTATAAGTCATAAAAAGTTAACGTAAGAGTGTGTTGTTGGCTGTACTTATCAGCCAGTTTAGAAACTTTGCTATCGGACAGAGTAATGTAGGCTACTCTACAATCAGTGATAAATAAGTTATAGCGTAATAACTTTCAACATCTTTATCAAACGATCAGTCATCTTTTGACAGTGACATGCTCCCCGCAACCGGCCTAACAACACTCTGACGTCCGGTATATTTATTTATAACTAGCTTTGGCCCGCAACTTCGTCGAAGATGTAACAAACAAACAAACTCACTTTCGCTTTTATAATATTAGTTAGGATAAGCACACCAACAGCACTGTCACAAACAACTTCAAATAGGTAAACTAACATCCAAAAACAGCATTTCAGTAATCATGCAAATAACAGGTATGCATGACGTTGACATGATGAATATAAGAGACGAAACGCTAAAACAATAAGTCAGGTAGACCCAAATCCAGAAACAAAAAAAACAATAAGAGTTAAATAGACATTCATGGTAAAACTCATAGATAACATCGTCAGGGAAATCCGTCAAGGACAAACACAATGGACCACAATGGACCTTTCATTATATTGCCTTGCCATACGTGTTAGGGGGTAATAAAGGTGGTATTTAGGGTGGATGTCGGCATTCAATTGCCGAAAATGCGATGATGTCGTTTGCTACGTAGGCTAGTCCAAAAATTGTATATATCTCACATCGCCACAACACAGCAGTTCAACGAAACTCGACCACCGTGTTCGTACCTACGTGTCTCCATTGGTGTCGCTACTGGAACTTGAATTTTGCTACGACTGGAGTGTCGAACAACAAACCTCAAGCTCTTAAATCAAGAATACTATTTAATTTGAAATGGCTACACATAGAACGCCACCTATAACGAGCTAACATCATCAAACATATCCCTCTCTGCACCGGATCTGTATACAATAAATATTCTAGAGCAGAACAAAGACATACAAAAAACGAACATAGGCATCGATTAATCAATCACTTACTTATCTATGAATGGTAACCTTTTGAACGTCATTGTAAGCGTGTGCTCTGGACGACGACGACACAAATATGTGACAAAAATGAGGTAAGTAAACTGAGATATTTGGCGAGGAGGCCACGTGCGTGCGTTTATGAGCAGTCTAAGATAAAATAGACCAACTGGAACACAAACGTAAACAATCACATTCACATGCCTATAAGGGCTCTGCCAGAAAAACTAAATTGCTCGAAATTGGTCGGTTAAGGTCATGTACGGAAGTTAGAAATGTAGGCTAAGTCCTCAATGAAAACAAATCCGAACTATTGAATACGTCATAAACTTATCCGGGACTATAAACTATCTAGAATGAAATAAAAACATATATACGTGATGGCACCAGGTTGTCGTCTAAAAAATAAGCAGTTCGCCAGACGCAATGGAATTTACAAATGCATTGACAAACAATAATTTTAAGAAAAGATACTACTACCTGAACAACTCAATAAACATAGGCCTTCAAACATCAGAACAAGTAATCATCATCTCAGCATTACTCACAGCTAAAACTGCTTTGTGAACCAAACCGCAGCCGAGGTCCAGCGCAATTGTCAATATTTTTTTTTAAAAAACGTTGCCCTACACTAGGATTATAGGCGTTGACAAACATTGAAACTCACATACACAACAGCCAGACCCGAAACAACTATCTGCAGGTCATACAAATATTTGTTCCGTGCGGGAATCGAACCCGCGACACGCAGCGCAGCAGTCGATCGCTCAGCCACTGCGCCAATCGTGTCGTCGAATATTCTTTGTACTTTAAACTAAATTCTTATAACTGTATATAAATACAGGGCTAAATTGTTATTCAGCCCATTAAAACAATCTTATAAGGTACTTTTAATTTTTATTAGGTTGTTTTGTGATTATAATTTTGTAAACATACGTGTTGTGGTCACAAATCATATTTTAAACAACAAACAGCTTGACATTGACATTACGTACGAAAGTTTGAGGCTACCCTGGCGTTTGTACAGCATATAAATAAACGCACCTCAAACACCTGAGTGTCGAGATACAATCAAATAGGTTTCTTACTAAAATAATCCGTAATTTTCCTGCTGATACTCTTATTGTGTTTCGATGTTTGCTCATTTTCGTGTTCCATCGACGGGCTGCTATCATTTAGTAGAGAGTTTCTTCTTTGGTTACCAAGCAATGTATTTGACGTTGCTGGATTGTGTAGTTCACCACTCTCCATTTTTGTCATGGCTTCAAATAAAGACATACGGGGATTCGTTTGTCTATTTTCTTCTATTTTATTTGTATCTGTTGTTGTTTTTTGTTTTGGCTGGTGAAGTTGTGTGTGTGGCTGTTCGACTGACTTCTCAGATTGTATGGTGACCTCAAGTAAACTCTGATCCATATCGTCTTGAGAGAACAAGTCAGGAGATTTGCTTGAGAGCTCCGTTTCGATAGCTCTTACCGTCGCTGGGATGTTTTCTGTTATACTCTGAAACAGATGATAGATAGGTTTCAATACTATACTGTTTTTGTTGTAGCATGGTGCGGGTGACATTAGAAGAAAATAGGTACATGTTTTGTGACTGGATATCTATCCAGTATATATATATATCATAATCGTGGAGTACTCATCATAGCAATCTTGCTATGATGAGTACTCCACGATTATGATATTCAGGGTAAAGTCAATAATCACGTAATAATAATCCAATATAATCCTCCTATACAATAATAATAATCACATACACAATGACGCATGACTAGAAACTCGTGAAAACAGAGAAAGATAAGCAAATCAAGTATATTGACTTGGCTCGCGAGTGGGATGTGGACTCAGCGATCATTGTGCCGATAGTCGTTACAGCCAATGGCTTAATTGCCAAGAGCCTCGCCCAACACCTGAGCAGGCTCTCGTTAGGCAGCTGGATCAAGGGCTTGATACAGAAAGTGGTACTCCTGGACACGGCTCGTATTGTTAAGAGGTTCCTTTCTCTGGAACCCTGACTGCCAGTAGCTTGGACACTTTTCCCGATACCGGTGAGCTACTATTTTTATATTATGTTTTTTTTTAATGTTTTATAAAAAGAAATATTTAAAAATGTAACTTATATGTAAAGACATCAATAAATGAACAATCAACCTATACTAACGTTCAGGATTGAAGAGGAATGGTACATTTGATTAATGTCACCCGCACCATGCTACAGCGAAGTAGTATAATTAATAGCGGTGTGATGTTGGCAGACCAATTTTAATCGAAACGATAGTAACACATCTTTCTATAATTAATATATCCCGTAATTAAAAACTGACTAACCTATAAAGAATCAATCACATTTTTTTTAAACTAGAACTTTTATAGAAGTTTGGGTAAAAAATATTCTTTACTAATTTAAAGGCTTTAAGAGTGGAGGAAAACCAAAGAGAAGAAACGATGGATGAACTGTGTGAAGGCACGAAATGATATGGCAAGCGAGTCAACAAAGCAAAGGGGCCTGTCAGGGCCTCCGCCTGCCGGGGTTGCGGGTTGTTCGAAAGAGATACCGCGGCCCCGGAACGTAAATGGCAGTAGAAGGAACATGGGTGGGTTTTAGTCAGTACACGTCTAACACTCCCCCCAAGGTATTAGATGATTTCCCACCCCAAAAAAATGCGGATAATAGAGGAGTATGGAAGAATAAGACATGCTGCGCGGACCACAAACAATTTGGGATAAGGACAGGGGATGGTGATAGTTCATATCAGATAAAATATGAAGTGAAGAATTTGTTCGAAATAATCTATTAAAACAAGTTATCAGAGTGTAATATAATATCTATTTGTTATAAGTTTTGGTAGTACTTACAGTTTCCATTTCGTCATCGCAAGGGATAGGCGACGATGCTTTCCCTCCTTTCAGTACTCGTTCCAGATACGGATGTAGTCGCTTGAATACCACGTCCTTCTCTTGAGAAAACCGCACTATGTACTTGTATAATTGACCTGAAAAGAATAGAAATTGTAAATTAAATCAACTGGTTTATAAACACACTAGCTTTCGCCCGCGACTTCGTCTGCGTGGCATAGTTACTTTGGGCTAACGCTAACTTTAACCCGCGTGATGATTTTCTTCCCTCTTTCTCCCACTTTTTTTTAGCCTATGTCCGTCTAAAGGGTCCCAACTATCTCTGTACTAATAATAAAATTCATCAAAATCGGTTTTGCCATTTAAACGTAACAAACAAACTCCCTTTCGCTTTTATAATATTAGTAAGGATAATCAGTGTAAGCCGACGTTGGACCTGCCGGTGTTGTGGGTTGTTCGAAAGAACACTTCGATTTGTAAGGCAATTACCGCTATCCAGTGAGAGAATTTAAGAACAATCAGAAATGGCGCGTATCCTTATGAACCAACGTCGACTTTTTGCGTATGGGAAAACATAAAATAACTTCCCCCGTTTTAAGCGGACCGGGCGGGAGTGTCAGTCGTTTACTGACTAAAAACTACCCATGTTCCTTCTTTTGTCCTTCACGTTCCGGGGCCGCGGTATCTCAATCACCTTAACCAGTCCAATAAAACATAATAGACCTGTTAGGGTCCCTGTTGTGTTTGTATTCACAAGATAGTCTTTGTGTAAAAAACGAAAAACCACCCTATTTTTGGGGTGGGAAATCATCAAATTACTTCCCCCGCTTTGGGCAGACCGGAGGGTAGTGTCAGACTTGTACTGACTAAAACCCACCCATGTTCCTTCTATTGCCCGTTACATTCCGGAGCGTTGGTATCTCTTTCGCACAACCCGCAACCCCGGAAAAACCATCCTTAAAATAACAATGTATACTCACCAACAGTGACATTATACCGCGCCAGTAAGTTATACATATTCACGATATCATCTCTCAGCTGAATGTCTCCGAAGGTGAAGTAAGCCATGGGTCGCCTAGCTTCAGTGCAAGCCATCAGTTGCAGCAAGCTCTTGAGGTGTGGAGTCCCTCCGAAGGCTCCGCAGCCCCAGTTGCCCGTGGCCACTCCGGGGAACTGCAGCCTGTCGGACTGGAGGTCCGTGTCGAATGACACGCCGACCCATGCCTGAGGAGAATGGAAAAGTTTAAATAAGTTGGTTTGAAGTTAGGATGATGAAAAGTTTCATGTCTGGTTGGAGAATTTAAAAATATAGATTGGCTTTCTGGTTAGTGGTAACCTGAGCAATCCCTACTAATATTATAAAAGCGAAAGTGTGTTTGTTTGTTTGTTACGTATTCACGCCTAAATGGCCAAACCGATTTTGATGAATTTTTATAGTTGGGACCCTGGAGACGGCTAAAAAAGGCTAAAAAAGTGAGATAAGGAGAGAAAAGGGTAAGAACAGGGAAGAGAAAGTTTTTTTTTCGATCATCACGCGAGTTAAAGTTAGCGTTAGCCCAAAGTAACTATGCCACGCAGACGAAGTTGCGGGCGGAAGCTATTATAGAAATATTTCCCAAAAATAATACTGAATACTTTTTAAAGCTTCAAACTCATCATAACCTCAAAAGGAAAAAAAAAACTTTATAGGATCACTTTGTTATCAGTCTGTATGTCAAGAACCTTTATCTCGGGAACGCGTTGAGGTACTGAGTTGAAATCAAAACCATATAATCAAAACCTTTGGAGCAGAAAAAAAATCAACCCTCTAAGTCTACGCAGTCAACAGATATAGCCTATTATGTCGCAAGTTTGTATAGAACCCTCGGTGACGTGACTCGCACTGTCAAGTTGCCTGTTGATTAAGATATGATTCGCGACCGTACCATATATGGCCTTTTTTTTGGGGTGGGAAATCATCAAATAACTTCCCCCGCTCTGGGCGGAGCGGGGGGGCGTGTCAGACTTTTACTGACTAAAACCCACCCATGTTCCTTCTATTGCCCTTTACGTATCGTGTATCTCTTTCGAACAACCCACAACCCCGGCAGGCGGAGGCCCTGGCAAACCCCTCTGGAGGCGCGCGTGAAACACGAACGCGCCGTCGACACGGCCTGTCGTCAATAGACGGACGGACGGTGAGCTACCCATTGCTCACCGTCCACAGGCCCGTATCTACGGTGGCCGGGAGTCGTCTCGCGGCGCCCGGGGCGTCTCCCGCGGCGGCTGGGTTGGTTCGAGGTTCTCTCCCTCAAACGCCCGGCCACCTCCTTTGCTAGCATTACGAAGTGACCGCTTCCCATTCCCTCTCGCTCCGGACCATGGCCTGAACCAGGGCCGGACGCTTCAGATCGCCGCCGCCGATCGCCTCCAGCTCGGGCACCGCTTGGGGCAGCCCGCCACTGTGTGCTCCACCGTGTCCTCCGGGCGTGAGGCACAATGGTGACACCCGGGCGTTTCCTCCCGCCCGATGATGTGCAGGAACCTCCCGAAACTTCCATGTCCGGTGGGGACCTGCGTCAGGCGGTAGGTGAGGACGCCATGACGCCTCTCCAGCCACTCCTCAAAGAGGGGACATATCGCCACTATTGTGGCGTGCCCTGGCGCTAACCCCTTAATCTAAGTGTCTGGTTGTTTTTTTTTTTCTTGTGGCAGAGTTGGGGAATCCCCGCGGACACCTCGACTGCCTCACAGATTGTGAGACAGTCGAGGTAGTGCCCGACTCGAACTGACTAAAAACCACTCCTGCCTTTCCAAGTGTCCCACTAACATGTTTAGAGACCTTAACAGCTTACGTTTTTTGCTTAATCATGTATTTTGGTGGCCGGAGAGCCTGGTTGTTAAAAAGTACCTTGTTGAGCTCCCTAGTGACGGCTTCTCTCCTGAACTCGTGCGTGACGCTCGCATACGGCACGGCGTCGATGGCCAGCACGGCACAGCGCCGGCGCCCGCACGAGTCGCGCGGCGTGCTGTCCGGGCAGTCGCCCGCGAACTGGAATGTGTGCCCGTAGCCCGTGTACTTGCTGTAGCGTTCGCAACCTAAGAGGATGGTAGGACTTGAAATTTAAGAGCCTGTATTTTCTAACCCAAAATTTTCAGTGATGTTACTAAAGAGTAACCGATCTTGCCAGTTCCTCTCCATAGGAAACGACTAACCCGAACCTTACACCATTCTCGATGTTTTATAAGTGGCTATGCAGGCCTATGTGAAATAAAATCGGTTCGAATTCGTAGAGACACAAAATAAAATGTATGTACTTATTAGAATTCAAAAGCGAAAACGGTTTCTGCTTTGAAATAAGACCAATTTTGCAATAGTATGGCTTCCAAAGACTATATTGGTGAAAACGTTAATCGTAGGAGAAAATCACTATTATATTGCTCGTGTACATGTGACTAAAAGAGTGATGGATCTGAATGTTGATGGGCGGAGAGCAAGAGGAAAGCCAAAGAAAAGTTGGATGGATTGTACACAATCCATCCAACTTTTCTTTGGAATGATATGAAGGAGAACGGAGTAAATGATGCCGTGACGTCTGATAGGGGAGAATGGAAGAAGAAAACTTGTTGAACCGACCCCAAATAGAATGAGACAAGGGCAGGAAAATTATGATGATATTGCTCGTGTACATGTTATAATTTAAGCATAATATTATATGGTAAGTCCAAAATAAGAGAAACAAAGTAATGGTTGCAAAAGAGTCAGATAAAAAAAGTTATTTGCTATTTTTATAACTATTAAAATAGTAAAATCGGAGTTATGTTTATTACAAGGCGTATTCCATTCATACACATAGTAACCTCATGATAATTTCAATCAATTTTATTTTTATTTCTGAACTATATGAACTCATAATTTTATCATAATGTCTAAGGCATTAAATTCGCCCTTGTACAGTTTTTACTTGTGCATAAAGTTTTAGTAAATAAATCCTACTTCCAACTAATATTATAAATGCGAATGTTTGTGAGGATGGGTGGATGGATGTATGGATATTTGTTACTCTTTCGCGTCAAAACGGCTGAACCGATCTTGATGAAATTTGGCATAGAGGTAGATTATGGTCTGGAATAACACATAGGATACTTTTATTTCGATATGACGCGGACGATGCCGCGGGCGACAGCTAGTAATTAATATTATGTATATTTAAAATCTCGCAAACTTAAAAATATCTCACCAATCATCATAAGCGCTTCATTCGGCCTCAGTACTTCAGTGAACAGCATGGATATCATCAGCTCGGGACATATAACGAACCGAATCTCTTCTTGAACGCATCCGTGGCCCAGTACACCGCCGCCTAAGTACCTGGGTTAAGAAAAAATCCTTACTAATGTTATAAAAGCGAAAGTGAGTTTGTTTGTTTGTTACGTCTTCACGCCTGAATGGCTAAACAGATTTTGATGAATTTTGGTACAGAGATAGTTGAGACCCTGGAGACGGACATAGACTACTTTTTTTTAAAGTGAGAATTGAAGGAGAAAGAGAGAAGAAAAGGGAAAACTTAGCATTGCTATTACAATAAATAAGGCGCAAGGGCACAAACTACAGGTAGCAGGTACCTGCAAATCAGGAAAGGGGAACTGTGTTACCCCGAATTTAACGCGAGCGAAGCCGCGGGCAAAAGCTAGTAATAACTAAAGGCAATTTTAGAAAAGTCTAGAAAGGAGCTTTGTTTAACCAATGTTCTATACTGCACACTTAAATTGCATAGATATTATTCTACTTTACCACGATTTTTTTTTTAATCCGGATTTGCGTACTGAGGGTATCTTTTGAATGCGGGGGTTGTTTTTTTCACAGCTTCTAGGGACCACAGACTTGAGCATATGGTTTTAATTTCAACTAGATCCAATTCACACGTTCCCGAAATAAAGGGTCTTGACAGACAGACAGACGGACCACAAAGTGATTAGGGTTTCGTTATTTCCTTTTGGGTACAGAACCCTAAAAACGTAAGCAAACTGAATTTCGCGGGCTACCTATGGGCATCCTCCTTTTCACTTACTTGTTAGCAAAGTCAACTTGTATTAACGAATCAGCGTCTTCGATGGTGTTGTGTGGCTCGACGTGAAGCGGTAACGAGCCAATGAGCCGCTCGCTGCGCGGCCACGCGGGACAGTCGCGGGGCGGCACCGAGCGCCGCGCGAACGTCACGGTCCCGACCGGCACTGTACTGCAACGATACAGCGCATGTAGACACACACATGGATCTATTAACTAATTTCCAGCGCCTCACGAATGTACAGTCAAGTATAGAAAGTGCGAAAGCCGATAAATATTAACAATAAAGTCTTATTAATTTAATTTGTTTTTTTAACTGCGCTTCAGCCCCATAGATTTTCATTTTTATTGGGATGAAAAGCCACCCAATGTTACAAGATATGTATTTGAGTTTAAAAAAAAAAAGGTTTTTCTTGTATTTTTTCTCAAAAAGAAACTTTATACCTGATATTACTATCACAAGAATGCAAAAAATAACCAATTCGCCATCTTTGGGTGACCACCATTTTGTTTTTTTTAATGGCGTCACTTAGCAAGCCATAAATTGTCATTTAACTTTTATAAGTTTGGATGACAATACATGTTTTTATGCAAAATTTATTCTCACTCAGAAACTGGGAAGTTAGTCAAATTAAAAAACTAATAAAAGCGTGTGTAAAAGGACACGAAACACAACGGCTCTTAAAATTATCATTAGAAAAAAAATATAAAATAAAAGAATGTCACCTTTTGTTACAACTCTCCTGAAGTAATGACAGATGCATTTCATTTTTTCCAAGTTTGCGTCGGAGTCTGTTGCCTCATAGAATCGGTATCTGTAAAAAGATAAGGCACTAATTATATTTTTGTTTTTTTTTTGTTCACCCGTCACCCACATTCACTATGACCTGTGGGCAAAGAACTCCACGCAATGAGCGGCACTCATTGCGTGGAGTTCTTTGAATACGGCCGGGCGTCGCCGAAGCCGGCTCTGAAAAATGAGGCGATACGACCTGGGTGCGTACCACGAGAACTAATTCGGGGACGCTCGGGAAAAGAGATCATGAAAGGAATTGGGAGAGGCCTTTGCCCAGCAAGCAGTGAGACGGTTTAAATTTTATAAAAATATGTATTTTATTTTAATTTTATATAGAAATATTTAAAAATGAATATAGGAAATATTATGAAATTCTTAGAAGTGATAAATTTTTTGACATATCATGATATCATAAAATATGAAGAAAATAAAAGAATGCTTACGTATTAAAATTGATGAAAGGATATGACGCATATTCCGAATTTCTCTTGGCAGAATTCCTTCTAGGAAAGGTGCAGAAGAACGCATTGGCAAGTAGACAAGCTATCTGTTGCTGCGATAGAGACACGGAGCGGTTCTTGTGTTGTCTGCAATATACGGAACATTTTATTATCTGCCTAGGCTTTTCCCAACTATGTTGAGGTCAGCTTCCAGTCTAACTGGGTGCAGCCGAATACTAATATTTTACATGGAGTGACTGCCCATCTGATTTCAACAACCCAGTTAGTGCTGAGTGATACAATACCCCTTGGTATGATTGTTTGTCAGACTTTGGGACCCTTGACTACCTGTAACAACTGTCAAAGATCTACAAATAACAGCCAGGACCAATGGTTAATACTTTCTAAAACACGGAGGAAACCTGGTATGTCGACACCCACCCAAACGCCAAGCCAGGCAAGCGAGCCTGGTATTATTTAACCATGTCCATGCCATGTGTATCTCTGGGGTCTTCTAAGGGTCTGGAAAATAGATTACAACCGTTTCTCAGGCCTTCCAAAAATACAAATATACAAAATTTCATAAAAATCGGTCAGAGGAGTATGGCAACTAAAACTGTGTCATGAGAATTCTATATGTAAAATTTTCAATCTCACCTGAGCAACGGTATTGGTGCCTGCACCAATTTCGGCAGAGCTAATGCAAGTTTAGCAATCTCTGGCAGAGTAACATCAAAGAAATATTGTGATTCCTCTTCTTCTAAATACTGAAAGATAAAACATCATCTTTTAACAATGAGAAGGTAATCTCTTGACAGGTTAATGTAGGGTAATTGAAACTCTAATTTACACTAAATTTTTAAGTGAAGTACGAGAACTTCACTTAGAAATCAAGCAAAATTTAACTTATTCTAATAATATTGTAGCTAACTTTAAAAAAAACTGGCCAAGTACAAGTTGGACTCGTACATACAGCTTTCCGCAGTACCAAACAATTTATTAACAATATTTTGAATGCTTATTCATATGAAAACTTATAAAAGTCATTATTTTCTTCATAATATGATAGTGAAAAACCAAAATGCTTTAGTTTGACAAAAAAGTTCTAACTAATTTTTATTGTAAGTTTTTAAGCAGTCTACAAACTTACACTTCTTACAGAATTTTCCTAGTATTATTTATTTCAGTTATGTATATTCTATTATATTATATATATATATATATATATATATATATATATATAATATATATATATATATATAGAAGACACCTGCTCTCTAAATTTCAATTAATTTTCACCAATGACCTCTAAATAAAAAATGAATATATCTCTGTCATCATGCTTACAATAAGTTGCTATAGGTACCTACTATATACCTCATTAAAAAGCTTATGCAATCCTCTAAATTTCCAAGTATTCTTGAACTTAGTATTGTAACTCATTATTGCATTGGCGAGATCTGTACTGTTACGGATTGGTTTTGAAAGAGCACTCTCTATCATGTCCCAACGCTTCTTGAGATGGGTCTCACCATTGTTCTGAAATAAATACAAAAAAAACTATTGTCAAAAGTCTGAAAGAAGTGTTAATTACAATGTAAGCAACCATGTCAGTTTAAAGACTTATATAGTCTGAAAGAAGTTTCAAAAAGATACAAAAAAGAAAAAATTGCCTTGTGAAGCCATTCAGACTAAGAAAGATATGGATCTAGTAGCTTTCACATCATATTTCTATCTTTTGATCTTAATGATAATTAAATTCTGTTTCTATTACTACAACAAGAGAGTTGTTACTCACATCTTCAACAGGATAGAGACTCTGGTCAGAGCAGGGCATCCGCACGTGCTCGGAGTCCCATTTGTCTTGCCCAATCTGCGGCTTTGGAGGCCTATCGTTCGCAACACATCCACTACTTGGCACATGATACAACACAGCATGGTTGTACGAAGGAGAAACAAGCGGGAACTCTGGAGCTCCCCAAGGCGATTGCGAACCGTATAATTCACTCAAAGGCACACCCCGCCAACTGTTACTACTATCCATATCCATATTCATTGTGTACGCGCGAATTTGGTTACGCTTTGCTGTAAACACAGCTTCGCAATGTATTTCTACGGCTTTTATTTGTTTACACGCACATAATAACTTCATACACACGTTTTACGATTCTGTGATAAATTTCAAATAATAATTTTACTCACATCGATTTTCTGATAAATTATCTTTTTTTCCCCGGGTATGTACGAACTACAAAATGCTACAAAATCGGGTTTGATTTCATCAAGTTTGATGGTTACATAGTAACCTGAAAATGTGTCAGTCAGCATAGCACTGTCACTGTCAGTAGTGGAACTTCAAACTAGGGATAAAAACATCGATAGAAAACTAATAAAAAACTAGAAAACAAATAACTGGTATTTAACCTTTTGAACGCCAGAGCATAACCCTATGCGTGCCATCCACGCTAAGCCGCTCATTTTACCTCAATTTATGTTTTTTTTTTTTATGAATGGCATCTCGCAGTTCAACCAAGGAGGTTGTCGTCTGCTTAACCGGGCGAATCCTGTGGGTGCCTTAAAAATTAAGACCTCCAGCCAGGGTATAAACTTATAAACTAAGCGACTACACGCTAAGGGCACCCCCTGTGGGGTACGAGCCTCGGCTTAGGGCGTCGCTGAGGGACAGCAAGGGACAGGCTGGATCTGAGAAAGGCAATTTATGTTAATTAATGTCACATATTTATATCGTTGGCACCAAGTTGGCACCCAGGGCCACTTCTACGGAACGCGCTTACATGTCACATAATTTATTAAATGTAAAGTGGTGACACTGGTGTTCAAAAGGATAATTATTTATCTAATAAAACATTCTAATAATTAGCCTGCTTTCCATTAGCCTGCTGTCCCACTTCTGGACAAATGCCTCCCTCCAAACTTTCAACCATTCGCGAACCTACGCTACTATTAAACAAACTTCATATTTAAGGGCATCTAAAACACTGCTTTAGGACGCTAAGCTTTTATCAAAAGTGGTTAAATGATTAATACGTGTGGAAGCTTAAAAACCAACCTACCTGGAACGAAAATAAAGCACCCAAACTGTCAAAAATTGACAATGTCAAATGCGCGTCAGTCGGCTAAGCTGAAAAGTGTTTGCTTCATATAATTTTATTAATTTCGTTAAGTTTTGTACAGATTATTCAGGAACTAGTATAAATAGAAATTATATTTACGAAAATCAAACCTTGTTTAATAAAATCATGAATTTGGAATTACTTGGTAATTGACTTTTTTAACGCTTTCTGTAATTTGTTTTTGTTTACTAAATTTTACTAAACAGTATTTCGTTGCCTTTTCAGAATCATTTGGTCAAAACTATCCTGAGGTAAGCATCCATATATCATATTTATTTTTGCGTTAATTTATTGACAGACAAACATTAATTAATTTAATTATAATTGCATCTGTGTAATGTTACACAGATGCAATTATAATTATATTAATTAATGCACACAAGTGATTTATTAATATCAATGAATAACTATTTTATTACTGTAATGTTTTTTTTGACATCTTTAAAGTCATTACTAACTTATAAATAAACTATATAACAGCAAATAACCAATATTTTCCCAGGAATTTGATGGCACCTTAGACTCAATATCCCTGGCAGCAACATGTGCCTTTAACAGAAGAGGGACTCTTTTAGCAGTAGGCTGCAATGATGGCAGGATATTTATATGGGACTTCCTTACTCGGGGAATAGCTAAGTCAATATCAGCACATGTGTACCCAGTGTGTAGTCTAAGCTGGTCAAGGAATTGTAAAAAGGTACCTATGTTGTTTTCAATAAATATCTTATTTGCATGGACACTCTTTAGGAAATGAAGGTTTGGTGAAATATTTTACCTCTATAGTACTATGCATTAATGATGACAAATGAGTCTGGGGTTACGGGTTGTTAGATAGAGATACTGCAGCCACGGAAGACAAAGGGCAAAAGAAGGAACATGGATGGGTTTTAGTCAGTAAAAGTCTGACACTCCCATCTGCTCTGCTCAGAGCGGGGGATGTTATTTGATCATTTCCCATCCCTTAAAGAAAAATTAAAGTGTTCACAGTACATATTTGCAACATTTCATAGCAATTGGCTTAGTTGGTGTTGGTAACAGAGTTGCATTTGAAATATCCATATGAATATCAAACTCAAACTCAAAGCATTTATTTCAATTAGACCATTATGTTATAGTATTCCATTTCTGCAGGACGTTATTTACTCTTCAAGGAAACACTGATCTTTAATACTGCATAATATACTTTTAATAACGTAAACTTATAAAACAATCATGACCGGTCTTCGTAAATAACTCTAAACATATGATCCTACTCTGTGCTCTAAAACCAAACTCATCCCCAATTTTCTCATGACACATCTCTTGTCAAATAAACATTCTCAGTTTAAAATACATTTTCTTTTTATACAAAAGACAATTAAAATTTCTTTCTCTAACATCCCCTCTAAATTTTATATAACTCAAATAATATCTAATTTAAATCACCTTACATAAAACTTTAACAATCATTTAGGACAACCTGTTAATAACTTCAACAACACTCAACATAGGCCCATCATAAGCCCAACAACACATCACATAATACAAAAATAAAAACACATAGTAGTATTCACTTTCTAACAATAATACTACTAGTTTCTTCAATCAACTTGTCTGCATCTTCAAAGAAACATACAAAAATGTCCCCTCTCAAACTGACATTCACCATCAGTTGTTTTGCTTCTTACAAAATTTCTCCCAACTTTTCTTCAACAACATACAAAACTTTATAAAAAATTGACCTTTAACATCAATTGTTTTTCTCCTCCTTCTTACAAAATCTTCACCAACATACAAAACTTTATAAAAAATTGACCTTCAACATCAATTGTTTTTCTTCTCCTTCTTACAAAATCTTCACCAACATACAAAACTTTATAAAAAATTGACCTTCAACATCAATTGTTTTTCTTCTCCTTCTTACAAAATCTGAAGTTTTCTACTCCCAAGTCTTCTTCAGCAACATATAAAAATCTTTATAAAAAATTGACATTCAACATCAATTGTTTTTTCTCCTCCTTCTTACAAAATCTGGAGATTTTCTACTCCCAACTCTTCTTCAACAACATATAATTGTTTTTCTTATCACAAATCTTCTTCTTCTTACAAAATCCGGAGTTTCCACTCCCAACTCTTATCTTCTTCTTCTTATAAAATCTCGACTTTCTACTTCAAAGAATTTACTCAAATTTAAAAACTCCGAAACATCATTGTCGCGCAGTGGAAGCGTGCTGGGCCCATAACCTGTTATAGTATTCCATTTCTGCAGGACGTTATTTACTCTTCAAGGAAACACTGATCTTTAATACTGCATAATATACTTTTAATAACGTAAACTTATAAAACAATCATGACCGGTCTATGTAAATAACTCTAAACATAATGATCCTACTCTGTGCTCTAAAACCAAACTCATCCCCAATTTTCTCATGACACATCTCTTGTCAAATAAACATTCTCAGTTTAAAATACATTTTCTTTTTATACAAAAGACAATTAAAATTTCTTTCTCTAACACATTACAGGCACTTTTGAATGTCAAAAAAAACAAGAACAAAAAAATGATGCTGCTACAATCCCGGTCACAAGGCATAATAACTTGTGAAAGTACTGTAGTTGCCCATTCCAAAGCGTTGATCTCTATGGAGAAGAATGGGCAAGAAACTCCATGGACACTCTTTTAAATTATAATATTTTTACAAAATCGTATTTACATCATTCGTGTTGAGATTATACAAATATGTGAGAACGATGTAGAAAGACGTGCACAGTAAGAGCGTCCAGAGTAAATAAAAAGCAAAATTCAATTTAAAATCTAAATAAGTTAAAAAAAATGACCGTGGTAGTTAAAAAATGACCAGTCCCAACTGACAGCGCCCGTTCACGAACATGACGTATGGATCAGCCCCATTCAGCTCGACCATTTTGAAGGGAGCTAAATGACCCGACACACCCGCCACTATCAGCGAGACATTTAAGTGAGCATGACACTATTAACCACCAGGGCTTCGTCAAGTCAATGATAATACATAGCACTCACATATGGGCTTAATAATTATACAATACTAGAGAATTGATTCTATACATTGCAAAGATAGTCTTACAATCTTCTGCAGCTTCCACTATAGCTTCGGATACTTATCAATGAGTTTACCCCTAAGCTTGAGGAGCAGGACCAGCATTGAGCCAAGCATTTTTATCATCAATATAATCCCCCAACTTATAATATGCTTGCCTACATAGTGTGCGTTTAATACAAGATTTAAATTTCGTTTCATTCAGTTGAAGAATGTGGGGAGGTATTTTATTGTAGCATTTCAAACAGTACCCCATGAAAGATGAGTCTACTTTAGCTAACCTGAAACCCGGCTGAACCAATTGGTCCCTATTTCTAGTATTATACTTGTGTCTATCACCTCGTTTACCAAATAGATGCAATTTTTTTCTGACGTACATGATGTTTTCATAGATATATTGACAAGGTACTGTCATGATGTTAATTTCCTTAAACTGTTCTCTTAGAGAATCTCGCCTACGTAGATTATACATGGCTCTAATGGCTCTTTTCTGCAGAATAAATACAGACTCGATGTCTGCAGCCCGTCCCCAAAGTAAAATACCGTATGACATTATACTATGAAAATAACTAAAATAGACTAGCCTCGCGGTATCTACATCAGTAAACTGACGGATTTTTCTGACAGCATATGCTGCTGAACTAAGCCGTCCTGCAAGAGATGTTATATGCGGACCCCATTGTAGCCTTGAATCGAGCGTTATCCCCAGGAAAACAGTTTTATTGACGAATTCTAGTTTCTCTTGATTCAATACTATGTCACAATCACTACTTTTGACGTTTGGCAGAGCAAATCTTATGCACTTCGTTTTTTTCCCATTTAATACCAAATTATTGGCGGTGAACCAATCATTTACCTGTAATAGGGCGTTATTTAAGTCGTCTAGATTTGTGGCACGTCTATTTATCTTAAATATTAAAGAAGTATCGTCAGCAAACAACACCATTTGTGGTTGGTTTTTTAATAAATGGGGTAGATCATTAATATATACTAAAAAGAGGAAGGGACCTAATATCGATCCTTGTGGTACACCCATCTTTACATTTAAACCCATTGAATTGACACCATTTATTTGCACTTGCTGCTGTCTATCATTTAAATATGATTTTACTAAACTAAGCGCAAGTTTTCCTAGGCCGTAATGTTCAAGTTTCAAGAGTAGGGTTTCGTGGCTAACACAATCAAACGCTTTTGAAAGGTCACAAAAGATTCCTATGGCATCCTGTGCCTCTTCCCACGCAGTAAATATGTGTTTTAACAAGGTAACACCAGCGTCAGTCGTACAACGTCCTTTGGTGAAACCATACTGTTTTTCATGTAAGATCTTATTGGTGTTAAAGTGGTTGAGCATTTGATTAAGCATTACCTTTTCAAACACCTTGCTGAAAACCGGCAAAACGGATACGGGTCTATAGTTATTGGTGTCTTTACTATCCCCAGATTTGAAAAGGGGTATAACTTTACTGTATTTCATAAGGTCCGGAAAAACTCCTTGGTCCACACACAAATTGAATATTATGGCTAAGTACGGTGCTATTGTCTCAATAATAGCTTGACAAACTTTAATAGACATTCCCCAAAGATCTTCGGTTAATTTGATTTTGATTTGCTTGAAAGCTTTAATGACTGCAGTGGGGTTAATATGCTTAAATTGAAACTCAACCGGACATGGTGAAACATTTGCTCTTAATAAATCAATGGAAAGCAAGGGTGAAGAATTTAATGTTTCAGTAGTTTTAAGTGGGATACTAGTAAAGAAATCTACAAATTCTTGAGCAACTTCGTTTTTAGTGGTTAGAAGACCACGCGAAGACTCTAGTGTGATCTCATTATTACATTTTTTGTTTCTGTTAGTTTCACTATTAATGATTTTCCAAACCGTCTTAATTTTATTATTGGCGGATTTAATCTTGTTGCTAATGAATAAAGATTTAGCTAATTTGCAGGTGTTTTTAAAAATTTTTGAGTAAGTTGCAACATAGTGATTGAAAGTTTCTGAGTTGAAGTAAGGCTTAAGGCCGTAAAGCTCAAACAATCGTTCCCTACTTTTTCTTATACCCTTAGTTGCCCAATCACTAAACATAAACTTTGGGCTAATAGATTTAGTTTTTATTTTTAACGTATCATTGAACTCTGTGTAGACAACCGAAAAGAATTCCTCATAAAATTGATTTACATTTTCAATATTAAATCCCGGAGTGCTTAAATTACTAATTAAATTATTATTAAATTTATTCAAATTGCTGGGTGTTATTTGTCTAGATTTTATCTGGGTTTTTTGTGACGGTGTGTAAGACTCGAAAACGACGGTTTGACCGCTGTGATCAGATGGAAGGTAATTTACAATGGCTTTATTTAAATAGTCGCAGCAACAAAAGACATTATCAATACATGTAGCAGTGTCTGTAGTAATTCGGGTAGGCTCCGAAAAGACATTTATCAAATTAAATGATTTAAAAAGATGTAAGAATCTACTGCTATTTGAATTTATATCTAAAATATTAATATTAAAGTCACCACAGATAACTAGTAATTTATTACCTTTTGCAAGTTTTGCTAAAGCATCTTCCATTACTGACTCAAATACAGAGTAGTTTTGATAATTTGGGGGTCTGTAAACGCACACTATGACATGCTTATCTAGCTCAACACAAGACATTTCAATATTATGTTCAACCGAAAGATCAATTATATCATTACGAGTTTTAAATTTAATGCCATTTTTAATTAAGATAAGTGAACCCCCACGCATCTTAGATTTGCGGTTAAAGGAACTGCCTACACTGTAATTCTCAAAGTTAATTAACATTTCATGATCTTTTAGCCAATGTTCGGTGAAACATACAATATCAAACTTGGTTTTTTCTAAAAACAATTCAATCTCTAGTTGTTTCGAAGAGAAACCTTGAATATTTTGATGGAATAATTTCAAGGAATTCTGCTTAGCCCCTTTTTTAAATTTAATTATTTGAGAGCAAGAAGGTACCTTGGTGTTAGTGAGTGTAACACTTACGTTATTTATATCTTCTGTTGTCTTACTAGCTAGTTTAAATGAGCCGGAGTGAGTGACAATACTCCCCCGCCTTCCTTGTAAAAAGGTATATTAGTATAAGTACTAATAGTAGCAGTGTTAATAATAGAAGAAAACATAGACATAATATTTATGTCCGAGTGAATATTATAAGCTAATAGCCTAGCTATTTTGTGTCTACAACTAGTAGGTAGAAACACATTACCCCGTGTCGACCTAAGTTTATCAACAACATTGTTAATATCCAGATACATGAGTTTGTCACAATAGTGACCTACCAAAAAATGAACATGCTTATTCAGCATGTGAATATAATTGTTAATTCGTTTCGATAATCTTTCAAAATATGGAAAAGCACACAATATTATTTTACGACAGTTCAACTTTAACAACTCAGTTACACTATCTGTGATGTCTTCTTTTGTAATTTTTGAACTATTTCCTATAAATATAGTTAAATCAGTATTTTTACTATAAACATTTCCAGTTACTAATGCCATTATCTGTTTATAATTTAACCCTGGCATACAATTATTTTGACTGGGAAAACTCAGGTTATTACTTAATAATTTACCTACACCCCTTCCTATACTATCTGAAAACATTACTGAGTGAGAACATTCACAACTATCATATATCTCAGTTTGTACCACTTGTAAATTATTTTGTGGAATATTAACTGCATCTTGGTTGAGTATACAGTCCAGAGGCAAATTCTCAGCCTGGGACGGGTCCTCCATAACCTCAGGCTGGGTAGTGTCATGGTTGGAAACCGTATGGCAACTACATTGACTCATTACCAACTCATTTGCTGCAAGAATATGTTCCCTTATTTGGTTTTGAGAACTCACATATTTACTAGAAAGGGAACGAAGTGAGTCCTGAAGTACCTCTATTTCAGACTGCAATTGCTGAGTATCTATATTATATATTTTAATACTGTCTTCTAACTTTATTTGATAATTTTTTAACTTGTTCACTAAATCAACACGTTCTTTCCTTAGTGGAATGTTTTTAGAAAAGTGTCTATATTGTTTTTTAAATTGATTACATTTTTTAATTAGTCTATTTAACTTGGCATATTTTTTTATTTTCTTATTGCTTACTGAATAATTTGGTTTTAGTAAGGAATCTTCAGTCAAATCAATAGTTATTAAGGAAGGGGAAGTACAATTACTATTTAACAATTCCTTATATAAGTGGTTAGTTTCAATAACCTGACTAGTTTGTCTTTCTCTCTGTAACTTTAAAATACAACTATTGGCATGAATCAATTCATCTTCTAGGTCCCTAATCCTACATAAAGCCTCCTCATATAAATTACTGCAATTGCTGAAACCATCTGTGACCACCTTTAGCTGATCCCGTTCATCAACAACGTCCAAGTATTGCTGATGAAGGTCTACTAACTGCCTTTTCAAGGAAGAGTTTTTGCTGTTGACTTTAACGACTTCCACCTCACTTTCTTCTCTCTCTTGTAACAGTTGTTGGACTTGGAGTTTTGATTCTTTAAGCTCTTGGACTCGACTCAACTTGTGCTCCATCTCCTGAGCAGTAGCCTTACGGGTCATCACAGGCATGGTTTCAGGATTAGTTACTGAAAAATAGAAAAAAAAAAGAAACGGTGAGAACTAACAGAATAGACAAATACAGAAAAGTTAGCAGTGAAAGGGGAAAAAAAAACAAAGGGCAAAAAGTTCAGATATGTAATTAAATGAGGTAGGATGTTATATTAAGTTTAAAAGATTATCTTTATATTAAATTAATCTAAAAGAATATTGAATTTAACTGGTTTTTATCAACCTATTTATACTTTTTCTTAAGTGGGCCTACCCACTGCTTTGATAAAAAACAAAAAAAAAAATGAATGTAGTTCATTCAAATATTATTTTTAGACAAAATTATCATTAATGTTATTAAAAAGCTTGAATGTAAGAATAACAGAGTTATGGAAAGACTATCATAATGTTGTTGTGTTTTTCAATTACAATCTTAGGTTGTCAACAAAGCGATTAAGAACCATTATAGGGTAATAAATAAGCACAAAATTAAATCTGGAATTGGCATAGATGTGCTATATAGTTAAAGTGACGAGTGTGTGCTATTATTTAATAAAAGTAACAATACTTCCCTGAATTGTCCGTATATTAAGTGCAGGTAAAAACGTCAGCTGATGTTTGTAGGTTACCGGTAACGATGTATTACCGAAAAACGTTATGGATTATCGGGAAAACAATAATCCTGGGTATTAACACATTTACAATCCGATTGCACAAATAATTACACTATATTATAACTTATTTACTAATTAAATTTAATTTTAAAATACGGAGCCAAAATTTTACATGTCACTCGGGCAGTGTTGCCACTTTTTTTTCATATGGCAAGCTTGGTCCTTATTTTAATTTAAATATGTCATATTAGCTTATGACTGCGGTTTCATGTGCATGCAGTTTGGTGACTGTACCAGGTGATTGTACAACAAGGATAAAAGTATTCTATTCGTTAATCCCGGTTTTAGGTTTCAAATTTCATCCAAACCAGAGTAGTCCATCCATCTATCCACCCTATTTAAGAAAAATTGGACCTTAAAACAAAAAATAATAACTTACTATTTTGTGTACAGCTCCTTTCAGCATCAACAGACCACAATGTATGCATATGGGATGTTCTTTCTGGAGAATGTGAGCAGCGGTACAGGTTCCCCACACCAATACTGAGGGTTCAATTTGATCCAAGGAATGATAAGAGATTCCTAGTATGTCCCATGAGACATGCGGCACTGCTGGTTGATACTGATGGGGAACACAAAATATTACCTATAGATGATGACGTAAGTTGCAATAAGAATCAATATCTGTCACAAATCTCGAAAATTCAGAAAGTTATAAAAAAAAACATGGTAAATATTCTGTTTCAAACTTATTATTATAATGTTCATAACATTTCAGGGTGACGTAAATGTAATAGCATCTTTTGACAGAAGAGGAGACCACGTCTACACAGGCAATGCCAAAGGAAAGATATTAATTTTAGACACTCAGACCTTAGCTGTCAAGGCTAGCTTTAAAATAGTTGTGGGCACATCAAGTACGACTAGTATTAAAAGTATAGAATTTGCAAGAAGAGGAGAGTAAGTTGATACCATTTTCCATGTTAAGCTTTGTAAATAACAATTTTTGTTGACTTAGGTTAAGAATAACTTCTCAATCATTAAAATGTTTCAATGTGCATATAGTTCTGTCTTTTCCAATTAATGGCGGCTTATTGTACAGTCAAGACGATGCATCCTTTGTACCCCGCTGATACCTAAATTGCCTAAAAGCAGCCAATAGATTTAAATCCTTATACCTGCGCAGACCCTCACACGCAGCTAACTTCAGAGCCGCCATAAAGTTTGAAATGAATCCTTTAACTATTTTGCAAATCCTTACTAATATTATAAAAGCGAAAGTGAGTTTGTTTGTTTGTTACCTCTTCACGCCTAAATGGCTAAACCGATTTTGATGAATTTTGGTACAGAGATAGTTGGAGACGGACATAGGCTATTTTTTTTTTTAATAAAAGGGACAAATGAGGGAGAAAGAGGGAAGAAAAGGGAAAACTTAGCTTTACTATTACAATAAATCAGGCGCAAAGGCAAAAACTACAGGTAGCAGGTACCTGCAAATCAGGAAAGGGGAACCGTGTTACCCCGAATTTAACACGACTGAAGCCGCGGGCAAAAGCTAGTTATATATATGTGTCCAACTGCTGGGCCTTATAGAATTAATCGACCCAGCCACCTTTGCTGCCCTCCCTCAATGACGCCCTAAGCCGAGATCCGTAACCCACAGAGGGTGCCCTTAGCGAGCGGTCATTTAGTTAGTAACTAGTTGTTAAACCCTGGCTGTGGGCCGTCATTTATTGAGGTCACTAAGGATATACCGATTAAGCAGTATAACAACTTGAGCTAGTTGAAAAGCAAGTGGCCCTCCCCAAAAGCAAGAGCATTTTTATTGAATTAGTAATGTTATTTCAGCTGCTTTCTTGTAAACACATCGGACCGCGTCATACGAGTGTATGCATCAAAGGATGTACTCAAATATGGAATCAATGGCGAGCCTGAACCTATACAGAAACTACAGGACCTTGTTAACAAGTGAGTTACATTACTTATTGTTGTTGTTTTTCAAAGGAACTTCAAATATGAGTTTTTTGTAAGTATTTTTTACGTTATTTTACGTTTATTGGTATTTTTTACGTTTGTAAGTATTTTTTACGTTATTTTACGTTTATTGGTAAAAATTATAGGAGGTACTCCTATAATTTTTAGAGCTTGCTTATTTGCTATTTTTAAAATCAATTTGAATCAACATACAACGTAAAAAATACCAAAAATAAAGTTCCGCGGACTTGAGCTCATTGTAAATGCTCTTTTTGTTAAAATATCTACTAACCCATCGACACTGTTTATTCTACTTACGGATTTTCTCCATAGAACAACATGGAAAAAGTGCTGTTTCTCAGGCGACGGCGAATATATCTGCGCAGGATCAGCCAGGCAACACGCACTCTACGTTTGGGAGAAGTCTATCGGAAACCTCGTCAAGATCCTGCATGGAACTAAGGGAGAACTGCTGTTAGACGTCGTTTGGCACCCTATCAGGCCAATCATTGCTAGTATTAGTGCAGGTAATTCTAATGCTTTAACTTGTCTGAAATCTATACTAATTATATAATACGGAGGAAAGATTTGTTTGCTTGTTTGTGCCGAATATGCTCCGAAACTACTGGAAATATCAATTTTTCATTAATAGGAATCTAAACTATTAGGCTATATGTATATCATAACGCTACGACAATTAGGGAGTTGAGATTAGGAACAGCTTGTATTATATAACTCTGTGGCTGCTACTGGCAAATTTTTGATGGCAAAACCCAGTATCACTTTGCCCCACACTCAGTTAGCACTTTGATATTTTTTTTTGCTGTAGGTACTAATACTTTGCCACTAATCCTAATTCGCAGGCGTAGTCTCAATATGGGCACAGAATCAAGTAGAGAACTGGTCAGCGTTCGCCCCTGACTTCAAGGAACTTGATGAAAACGTGGAGTATGAAGAACGGGAGAGCGAATTTGATGTAGAAGATGAAGATCGGTCAGTTGACCAGACAGGCGAGGCTCATAATGATGAGGAGGTCGAGGTATGTGCAAGCTGAGATGTTTATAAGTCAAACGTACAAAACAACAGACGATATTAAAAATTTGCCAGGCAGACGAGATTTGGAGGTCAGAACTGCTGTGACTCAGCTTGACAGTCTTACGTCCGGTAGTGAACTACGGTGGGGTTAATTTTTCTCACTAAAATCGTCAATAGTGGTGACTATAAACAAAATTGGCTAAAAAAGAAAAAAAAAGTAATAAGTAATTAAAAAAACGATTCAATCAATTACATTGGTCCTGTACGAGGCCAGAAGTCACTGCACTTAGTACAGACTATAACCAAAATTAATAAAAAAAAAAAAAAATAATATCGAGTCAATCAATTAAATTGGTCCTGTACGAGGCCAGAAGTCACTACTGTTAGTACAGTTACCAACTTAGTTTTCATTACAATCAGGCTGGAGAGGACACCGCACGAATGGTTACCACGACTTCAGTAAAAAAAGAGCTGTTCCGTACATTTTGACAGTGTAGGTATTGCATTTTTGTAGGAAACACATGTTTTTTTTAATCGACTTTAAAAATGAGATTCTCAATTCGAATGTATGTTTTTTTTTTGTATTATTGTTTAATATCCAATGAATTTTTATTTGTGGGGGGTACCTACAGAATGTGTACAGATTACTGGGTAACTGTGCTTGTATGCCATCCACCTTGTACACGAACAAGTTCGCCTATAGAAACTTGGGACTGTATACATGCAAGTTAAAGTAAGATTTTAGTTTACGCAATTCCCAGTTTTACTCAACCACTATTCGGATAAAGGAGGCCATACACGCTAGGTTTTGCATGATGGTTTTAGCCGTGCATGCAAAACCGACAAGCATAACCGAGTTTACATGCACCGATAACTGTACAGTTTAATCACATACACGCTAGGGCTTGCCTGTCGGTTATGCATGCACGGCTAAAACCATCATGCAAAACCTAGCGTGTATGGCCTCCTTAAAAAAACTTAATTATTTAAAGTTGAAATTCCTTTTGAAATAGGTGGATGTGACGACTTGCGAACCCGTGGCAGCTTTCTGCAGTTCCGATGAAGAAGGAGAAGACGAACACATGTTGTCCTTCTTGCCCATAGCACCGGAAATTGAAGACCCAGAGGTATGTGGCAAAAGATGAAACTGTTTAAAAGTGAACCATTAATGTGGCTAAATTTTAACCTCCGGTCTAATGTCGAGCGTAAATTCAAGAGTGCACCTCCATGGTCCATGTATGTATTAGTTTAAGCAAAACGTGCATAAATGTAGACAAAATTGACACAAAAATGCATAGTTATACAAATACAAGACAAAAACATTTTTTTTGTTTCTCTTGGTACTAGAAGTGAATTTTCGCGAATTTTCACATTATAATCAAAATCTAATTGTAGGATGGTTGGGCTGCAACTCAAGAGACGGTGACACCAACAGAAACGCCTGAGAAACTGGAGCCAGCAGCCAAGAGGCCGAAGAGTAAGACCTACGATATAACTCTCAAGATAGCGCCCCCTGGTGAGTATTATTGATTTCAGTTTACACTAGGTACAGTCGCTGGACAAGGCGAAAATAACACATCGTTTTTAATATCATAATTATTTAAAGTGAAGCTCCCCTAGCTTAATAAAAACAACCGCTCGGGTCGATTTTTAGGTTAATCATCCGGTAAGACTGGAAGCCGACCCCAACATAGTTGGGAAAAGCCTAGGCAGATTATGATGATCCCGAACTGACAACCAGTCTTATCAAGGGGTATCGTATTAACCAGTATTAACTGGGTTGTGGAGGTGATATAAGCAGTCGCTCCATGTAAAGTACTCTTATTCAGCTGCATCCGGTCATACTGGAAGCCGACCACTGGCTAGGCAGATGAACGGCTGAAAGTGAAATTGAAATAACATTACAGATGAAATGCTGAAAATGAG
This sequence comes from Ochropleura plecta, assembly GCA_905475445.1. NCBI lineage: Eukaryota > Metazoa > Arthropoda > Insecta > Lepidoptera > Noctuidae > Ochropleura > Ochropleura plecta. The sequence goes on from FR997728.1 coordinate 3,311,390, forward strand.
GGATTTTATTTTTTTTTAATTCTCATCTTGCAATCGGTTTGTTTGAACCTTTAGCAGATTTGTTGAAAGTCGAATTGTCGTACGAGTGAAGAATCTTCCTCTCATCAATTGTTTTTATTGTTGTTTCTCTTTTATGAAGCAAAGTCCCAAATGTGACGACGTTTAAGCCTTTTTGTCATTGTGGTTGAGCCAAGAGCTGTGGCCAGGCTATTGGTGTGCGATTGTATTCGTTGTTTGTACATAATCGTTTTGTGCTCTATTTCCTCTTTCACAGTTTTCATTTGTAGATGGTCATGTAGTTCTGTTGTTTTGAGAAACCAGGGAGCACTGGATATTATTCTGAGAGCTTTGTTTGATTGATTACCTGACATATTAACAATGTTGTTGATAAACTTAGGTCGACACGGGGTAATGTGTTTCTACCTACTAGTTGTAGACACAAAATAGCTAGGCTATTAGCTTATAATATTCACTCGGACATAAATATTATGTCTATGTTTTCTTCTATTATTAACACTGCTAATATTAGTACTTATACTAATATACCTTTTTACAAGGAAGGCGGGGGAGTATTGTCACTCACTCCGGCTCATTTAAACTAGCTAGTAAGACAACAGAAGATATAAACAACATAAGTGTTACACTCACTAACACCAAGGTACCTTCTTGCTCTCAAATAATTAAATTTAAAAAAGGGGCTAAGCAGAATTCCTTGAAATTATTCCATCAAAATATTCAAGGTTTCTCTTCGAAACAACTAGAGATTGAATTGTTTTTAGAAAAAACCAAGTTTGATATTGTATGTTTCACCGAACAATGGCTAAAAGATCATGAAATGTTAATTAACTTTGAGAATTACAGTGTAGGCAGTTCCTTTAACCGCAAATCTAAGATGCGTGGGGGTTCACTTATCTTAATTAAAAATGGCATTAAATTTAAAACTCGTAATGATATAATTGATCTTTCGGTTGAACATAATATTGAAATGTCTTGTGTTGAGCTAGATAAGCATGTCATAGTGTGCGTTTACAGACCCCCAAATTATCAAAACTACTCTGTATTTGAGTCAGTAATGGAAGATGCTTTAGCAAAACTTGCAAAAGGTAATAAATTACTAGTTATCTGTGGTGACTTTAATATTAATATTTTAGATATAAATTCAAATAGCAGTAGATTCTTACATCTTTTTAAATCATTTAATTTGATAAATGTCTTTTCGGAGCCTACCCGAATTACTACAGACACTGCTACATGTATTGATAATGTCTTTTGTTGCTGCGACTACTTAAATAAAGCCATTGTAAATTACCTTCCATCTGATCACAGCGGTCAAACCGTCGTTTTCGAGTCTTACACACCGTCACAAAAAACCCAGATAAAATCTAGACAAATAACACCCAGCAATTTGAATAAATTTAATAATAATTTAATTAGTAATTTAAGCACTCCGGGATTTAATATTGAAAATGTAAATCAATTTTATGAGGAATTCTTTTCGGTTGTCTACACAGAGTTCAATGATACGTTAAAAATAAAAACTAAATCTATTAGCCCAAAGTTTATGTTTAGTGATTGGGCAACTAAGGGTATAAGAAAAAGTAGGGAACGATTGTTTGAGCTTTACGGCCTTAAGCCTTACTTCAACTCAGAAACTTTCAATCACTATGTTGCAACTTACTCAAAAATTTTTAAAAACACCTGCAAATTAGCTAAATCTTTATTCATTAGCAACAAGATTAAATCCGCCGATAATAAAATTAAGACGGTTTGGAAAATCATTAATAGTGAAACTAACAGAAACAAAAAATTTAATAATGAGATCACACTAGAGTCTTCGCGTGGTCTTCTAACCACTAAAAACGAAGTTGCTCAAGAATTTGTAGATTTCTTTACTAGTATCCCACTTAAAACTACTGAAACATTAAATTCTTCACCCTTGCATTCCATTGATTTATTAAGAGCAAATGTTTCACCATGTCCGGTTGAGTTTCAATTTAAGCATATTAACCCCACTGCAGTCATTAAAGCTTTCAAGCAAATCAAAATCAAATTAACCGAAGATCTTTGGGGAATGTCTATTAAAGTTTGTCAAGCTATTATTGAGACAATAGCACCGTACTTAGCCATAATATTCAATTTGTGTGTGGACCAAGGAGTTTTTCCGGACCTTATGAAATACAGTAAAGTTATACCCCTTTTCAAATCTGGGGATAGTAAAGACACCAATAACTATAGACCCGTATCCGTTTTGCCGGTTTTCAGCAAGGTGTTTGAAAAGGTAATGCTTAATCAAATGCTCAACCACTTTAACACCAATAAGATCTTACATGAAAAACAGTATGGTTTCACCAAAGGACGTTGTACGACTGACGCTGGTGTTACCTTGTTAAAACACATATTTACTGCGTGGGAAGAGGCACAGGATGCCATAGGAATCTTTTGTGACCTTTCAAAAGCGTTTGATTGTGTTAGCCACGAAACCCTACTCTTGAAACTTGAACATTACGGCCTAGGAAAACTTGCGCTTAGTTTAGTAAAATCATATTTAAATGATAGACAGCAGCAAGTGCAAATAAATGGTGTCAATTCAATGGGTTTAAATGTAAAGATGGGTGTACCACAAGGATCGATATTAGGTCCCTTCCTCTTTTTAGTATATATTAATGATCTACCCCATTTATTTAAAAACCAACCACAAATGGTGTTGTTTGCTGACGATACTTCTTTAATATTTAAGATAAATAGACGTGCCACAAATCTAGACGACTTAAATAACGCCCTATTACAGGTAAATGATTGGTTCACCGCCAATAATTTGGTATTAAATGGGAAAAAAACGAAGTGCATAAGATTTGCTCTGCCAAACGTCAAAAGTAGTGATTGTGACATAGTATTGAATCAAGAGAAACTAGAATTCGTCAATAAAACTGTTTTCCTGGGGATAACGCTCGATTCAAGGCTACAATGGGGTCCGCATATAACATCTCTTGCAGGACGGCTTAGTTCAGCAGCATATGCTGTCAGAAAAATCCGTCAGTTTACTGATGTAGATACCGCGAGGCTAGTCTATTTTAGTTATTTTCATAGTATAATGTCATACGGTATTTTACTTTGGGGACGGGCTGCAGACATCGAGTCTGTATTTATTCTGCAGAAAAGAGCCATTAGAGCCATTTATAATCTACGTAGGCGAGATTCTCTAAGAGAACAGTTTAAGGAAATTAACATCATGACAGTACCTTGTCAATATATCTATGAAAACATCATGTACGTCAGAAAAAATTTGCATCTATTTGGTAAACGAGGTGATAGACACAAGTATAATACTAGAAATAGGGACGAATTGGTTCAGCCGGGTTTCAGGTTAGCTAAAGTAGACTCATCTTTCATGGGGTACTGTTTGAAATGCTACAATAAAATACCTCCCCACATTCTTCAACTGAATGAAACGAAATTTAAATCTTGTATTAAACGCACACTATGTAGGCAAGCATATTATAAGTTGGGGGATTATATTGATGATAAAAATGCTTGGCTCAATGCTGGTCCTGCTCCTCAAGCTTAGGGGTAAACTCATTGATAAGTATCCGAAGCTATAGTGGAAGCTGCAGAAGATTGTAAGACTATCTTTGCAATGTATAGAATCAATTCTCTAGTATTGTATAATTATTAAGCCCATATGTGAGTGCTATGTATTATCATTGACGAAGCCCTGGTGGTTAATAGTGTCATGCTCTCTTAAATGTCTCGCTGATAGTGGCGGGTGTGTCGGGTCATTTAGCTCCCTTCAAAATGGTCGAGCTGAATGGGGCTGATCCATACGTCATGTTCGTGAACGGGCGCTGTCAGTTGGGACTGGTCATTTTTTAACTACCACGGTCATTTTTTTTTTAACTTATTTAGATTTTAAATTGAATTTTGCTTTTTATTTACTCTGGACGCTCTTACTGTGCACGTCTTTCTACATCGTTCTCACATATTTGTATAATCTCAACACGAATGATGTAAATACGATTTTGTAAAAATATTATAATTTAAAAGAGTGTCCATGGAGTTTCTTGCCCATTCTTCTCCATAGAGATCAACGCTTTGGAATGGGCAACTACAGTACTTTCACAAGTTATTATGCCTTGTGACCGGGATTGTAGCAGCATAATTTTTTTGTTCTTGTTTTTTTTGACATTCAAAAGTGCCTGTAATGGTCTAATTGAAATAAATGCTTTGAGTTTGAGTTTGAGTTTGATTGAAAATGAGGGATTGGATTATTTATATTGGAAACTATTTTTTTCAGATCAACCACTATCATTTGGCGGCAAAAACAAACAAGCAGCAGGAAGTAAAAAAGTCGCGGGGAGACCTCGCAAATAAAGTATTTTATGGTAAATTGCTGTTTTGTTTTATTTAATACCTGAAAAATAAAACTCAATCCTGCGACTGAAACACTTGATAATGAAGCAACCCCGAGCTTGTTTAACATTTTCAGTGCAAGGGAACGAACCTGGTAGGTTCATTGCCTTAAATGACTGTGGGACCAACGTGGTCTGTCTCAATTTAAATGTGGGTTTTTTTTGTGGGTCCAAAAAAATTAAGGCTCGACCGAGATGCGTTTTTCGTTCTCGGCCGAGACCGAGAATAAATTAATATCTCGGCCGAGACCGAGAATAGACAAAGCGTGAAAAAAAATTTTTTTTTTATACAGTACTTACTGTATAACAAAAGTAACTGTTTAAAAATCAGGGTTGAACAACATTATAATAATATTATAACATAAAACAAGCAATTCGAAGAGTGTCGCCCATGTCTTATAATTGTCCAGTTTTGCTAAAAAGTCGTTCACTTACGCCGTACGCCACTTACTAGTGTAGCAACACTTGTAAGTGGCGTAGATAAAAACTTCTTTGCTCAAAAATATTAGCATTTCTTTGCAGTCTTAGTTCCATCATTAAGTAGGTAGCTTCCACTGAGTTTCGACATCTTAAAAAAGCGCATGTTCCGGTAAATTTAAGGTTTTTTGAAATGTACCTAAATTTCTTCGACCTTGTTTACTCCTGTGAAAATGGCCGACTACTTTATGTCATTTCTTTATCAGCGCTCAACTTCAACAGCTCTCTCACGCACTCATACCAATCAACTTCGCGCTGGCAGCGCATGGCTGCGCGCGGTAAAATTTGAATGCCATTCCGAACAAAGTTAAAATCTCGGCCATGACCGAGAATCTCGGCTATTATTAGCCGAGAACCGAGACAGATTTCTCGGCTGGATTATTAATTAAAAAGAAAAAAAAGTCTAAGAGCCCCTGAACTATTTTACCACAATTTCAGGGTTTTAAATCTGTGTCAAACCTTATGCTGGAAACTCCATGGTGTCAATTTTTTTGTGCAAACGTAATGCTAAAGACCAATCTGGGAGGATCCACTAGCAATTATGTATAGCGGGATGGCATATGAACTCTATAAAAAAGTAGGTAGGCTCGAAATGTGTTCATGAAGACCAGAATAAAAAAAAAGCAATAGTGAAATAATACATGTATTTTGTAGGAGAAAAAACATTTATTTTTAAAAAAAAAATGTCATCGATCTCTTTAATAAAATTCGTATTCAGAGTATACTGTAAGTACCTATCGGTCGTATATAAATAAATCTCACTTAAACATAACCAAAATAATAATACATTCGCCTATTCGAGACCAAAAAGACTCATAATAATATATAATATTTACTCCCTATAGCTAAACTAAATCTCCTACGCTAACACATAATATCGTACAGGGCATAAATATAATTATCTATCGCGCGGTATGTACAGCGAGAACAGAGTCCTGGAGTCACGCGTCGATGTCGTCGTCCTCGTGCTGGCTCGAGAAGTAGCTCACCAGCCCACCGAACACCGAACCCGCCATGCCGCCGTCCGGCAGCCGAGGAACCGGACCTTCAGCGTCCGGCCGCGGGCCTAGCAGGCCGTCCGGTCGCGGGCCCAGCAGGCCGTCCGGTCGCGGGCCCAGCAGGCCGGCCGGCGAGCGCGCGTCCAGCGCCTGCACGCCCACCGCATCCGGCGGCGGGCCATTCGGCGACGGCGATTCCGACTTTACCAAGGCCAACACCTCTTGCTTCACTATACCCAGCGGCTCCAGCCGCGCCGGTGACGCCATTCGCTCGGGCCGCACGCTTGTCGGGCCCGCCTCGCGTACGCTCAGCGGCAGCGGCCCGCCCGTGAGGGGGCTGCCGGCCACGGGGCCGCCTGCCATGGGCCCATCTGCCATGGGCCCACCTGCCATGGGCCCACCTGCCATGGGCCCACCCGCCATGGGCCCGCCCGGCAGCGAGCCCGCCGGTGACGTGCAAGTCACCTCTGGGTAGTGCGGCGGGGCGAAGGGCACCGGGCCCGCCGGGCTGCCGCGCCCGCCCGGCACCGGCCCGTACGTCGGCCGCACCATGGGGCGCATGTGCGGCGGCAAGTACGGAGGGCCGTGCGATGGTGCTGCGTGGCCGGCCGGAACGTGGCCAGACGGTGCAAGACTAGATGTTGCATGGCCGGGCGGCACGTGGCCGGACGGCACGTGTCCGGTTGGCGCATGGCCGGCTGGCGCGTGTCCGGCTGACTCCAGCGAGTGCGGCCGCTCCGCCGATGCAGGGCTGCGCGGTCGTACCTCGGAGGCGTAGGGGTGGTGTAACTGTGGAGGCCGAGGGCCTGATGGAACGCCGCGTTCGGCAGGACCGGGGGGCGGCGCGTAGGGGCCGTAGGGTCCGTACTGGGGCGCGTAGGGCCCCAGCGGGTACCGCGGCCGTCGATCCTTGTTTTCCGTGTGTTTGATTTTGGGATGTCTGGGCGGCTCATCGCGCGGCGGGGTGGGCGAGGGCTCACGTGACGGTGAGCCTGCAGGTGATTGGTACTCGGGTTCTGTCTTGACCTCCGCCTTGATCCGCACGGGCGGCTCGTGGTCCGACGGCGGCGTGGAACGCGGGGGGGCCGAAGGAGAAGCAGAGGGGGGTTCCATTGTTCTGCCTTGCAATGCTCCAGCGAGGGGTCCGGCCAAGCCGGGGGGCATACCGCGGTGCATAGCGAGCGGCCCACCCTGCCCGGGCAGGCCCGAGGGCGGCATGCCGTGCGGGCTGGATGTGGGCGGCATGGTGCCGGGCGGGCCGGGCGCGTGCGGCCTGTGCAGGCCGAGCGGCCCGTGCCCGGGGTGCGGGCCACGAGGCGGCGGCCCGTGCCCGGGGGGAGAGGGGCCGTGACCTGACGGGCCGTGGGTGCTGGTTGGCGGGCCGTGTCCCGGAGGCATGGGGCCGTGTCCTGGGGGCATGGGGCCATGTCCAGGCGGGGGACCGTGTCCTGGCGGTCCTTGTCCGGGCGGGCCGTGCTGTCCGGGCGGGCCGTGCTGTCCGGGCGGGCCGAGCTGTCCGGGCGGCCCGTGCTGTCCGGGCGGGCCGTGCTGTCCGGGCGGCCCGTGCTGTCCGGGTGGGCCGTGATGTCCGGGCGCGCCGTGTTGTCCGGGCGGGCCGTGTTGTCCGGGCGGGCCGTGTTGTCCGGGTGGGCCATGCTGTCCAGGCGGCATTCCGTGCTGTCCTGGCGGCATGCCGTGCGGCGGCCCGTGCGGGCGTGTCCCGGGCGGGGCGGGGGACGTGGCGGCGGCGTAGGGTCCCCGCGCGGGGTATGCGCCGGGGTGCTGCTGGTGCTGCTGGTGTTGTTGGTGCGGCTGGTGCTGCGGGTGTGCGGGCGGCAGGCCGCGCATGTGCTGGTAGTACTGCGGGAACTGGCGCGCGGCGGGACCCAGCGCGGGGTGCAGCTGGTACATGGACATGTTCTGTCGCGGCCCGTACTGCGCGCCGCCAGGGTACATCATTGGACCCCTGGAAAGAACGTATCATTAGTAAAACATAAAGACGCATAGAACTTCGACTTCGAACCCATAAATAACTAAGATGTCAATGATGAAATAACATAGCCCTTTCCCACTTCTTCTTAGCCGGTACGCTCTTGACAGAGCGGTCGTGATCGCTATGAACTTGTAGTATTATTGGAGGGGGCAGATGTGATGCGCTTCACGATGTTTCGCCATTGCTGCCTGCTAGAGGTCATCCTGGTGCACTCGTTTAGTGAACCTCCAACGGCTGACTTGATCTGGTCAGTCCATCGCGTGGGTGACCTTCCGCGCGGTCTAGTACCTTCCACCTTTCCTTGGACGACAAGGCGTTCTATGGACAGGTTGTCACGCCGAGAAACATGTCCGAAGAATGTTAGGATGCGAGATTGTACTGTCGAAAATAGACGCTGCCTGATACCGAGTTCTTGAAGTATCGAGACGTTCGTGCGAAACTCGGTCCACGAAACCCCAAGCATTCTTCTCCAACACCACATTTCCAAAGCGTCCACTTTCTGCCTTTCCACATCTCGCAAAGTCCACGTTTCAGCCGCGTATAGAAATATGGGGAATATAAGTGTCCTAACAAGTCTGGTATTTGTGGCTATAGTAATGTTTCTATTCCTCCATATTTTCCGCATCCTGTCCATCGCTGTTCTTGTGATGCCCATACGTCGTTTGATTTCATCGATGCATCCGCCATTGTTTGAAATCAGAGCCCCAAGATAGATATAAGACTGGACTACAGTGCAATTCGCGATTTGTGTCACTTCAGGCGGATTATTTCTGGCACGGTCAACAATCATTACCTTGGTCTTGTTGCGATTAATTTTAAGTCCAAACTCACGGCTCACTCGTTCCATCTTTGACAGTAGCTCATCCAAGTGTTGTGAACTGGTTGCAAATAAGGTGGTGTCATCCGCGTAACGCAAGTTTGCAATCTTGTATCCACCAATTGTTACTCCGTCCGTCCAGTCCTCCAAAGTGATGCGCATTATCAGCTCTGTGTAGGCGTTGAATAAGAGCGGGGATATTATGCATCCCTGGCGTACTCCGGCACTAGGATGGAAATCACCTGAAAAGACATCATCTGTGCGCACTGAGGCTGTGCCTTCTTCATATAGACATCTTAAGAGGTGAACAAGATGTTTTGGTGTGCCCATATCTAGCAAGGTCTTCCATAATACCGGCCATTTCACCGAATCGAATGCTTTGGAGAAATCAACAAAGCAAATGAATATGGGCTTATTGAATTCTCTCGACTTCTCGATGATCTGACGTACGATGAGAATTTGTTCCCGAGTGCCTTTCCCCTTCACAAAACCGGCCTGTTCCGGAGCGATCTCCTTAGACAGGTAGGCTTTCAGTCGCTCGTTGAGAATATGCAGCATTATTTTGCTAGCGTGTGATATTAGAGCAATGAGCCGGTAATTGTTACATTTCTTCGTCGAGCCTTTTTTGTGCAGGGGTATGAAAACGGTGTGTGTCCATTCAGTAGGCCAAACTCCTGTCTGCCATACCTTGTTGCAAATAAGATGAAACATCTGGTCGCCACGATCTCCTAAGGCTTTTATTGTCTCTATCGGAATTGGATCTCTACCAGTTGCTTTTTTGCTTTTCAGGTGTCTTATGGCAGCTCTTACTTCGGACAATAGAATGTCTGGTTCCAAATTCTCCCGTTCTGGGTCTGTACTTGCAAACTGTCGTGACTGCGGGTCTCGGAATAATGATTGACAGTAGTTCTTCCACGTTTCGGAGATTTGCTCGAGCTCTGTTACTACTTCATTTCTGTCGTTCTCAATGGCCCAGGTTTTAGCCGGTAGAGATTTGGTAATAAGACGAATTTTGTGGTACAGATCTCGAGCCTCGTGCTTCATAGCGTGCTTTTCAACCTCTTCACAGAACTGCAGTGCAAAAGCCTCCCTCCCTTCCCTCCTTCCAGATTTCGCGATCTAATGAGATTGAGGGCACATTCTTTGAGAAAGAGTCCAGCTCATCCCAAAATCTCATTCTGGCTCTTGTTTTGGACAAATGACTTCTCCTGCTCATGGCGGAGCGGAAGGGAGTGTCAGACTTGTACTAGCTAAAACCCATTCTTCCTTTTTTGCCCTTTGTGTTTCGTAGCCGCGGTATCTCTATCGAACAACCCACAACCCCGACGGAAGGACAATGAGCTACCCATTGGTCACCGTCCGCAGGCCCGCATCTAAGGTGGCCGCGATTGGCTGGGTTGGTTTGAGGTTCTCTCCTTCAGTAACTGGCCAACTCATTCGTTAGCATAACTGCTTTTCAATGCTTCTCATAGCATGCGGAGGTGACCAGTTCCCACCGGGCGCCGGGTGAGGCCCGCGCGGGCGGCCCTCGTGTCCTCCGGCCGAGAGGCACAATGGTGACACCCGGGCGCTTCCTCCCGCCTGATTATGTGCAGGAATCTCCCGAAACTTCAGTGTCCGGTGAGGACCTGCGCCAATTATCTCCAGCACCTCCTCAAAGAGCGGACTTAACGTCACTATAATGGCGTGCCCTTCCTTCTGGGCCTGCCACTTCGTCTTTTACATTACTCCTGTAATTAGCGGCAGATGTGACCAGCCCAATTCCATTTCAACCTAGCTGTAAGGTTAGCATCAACTTTTTGGGTTTTGGAGTTTAATATTACATGTGGACAAAGCTTTTTCTTCCATTCTACAAAAATAATAAATAAATATTCCTTCTTTTTTATTTCACTCACACAATCTATCAATTTTTTTTAGATTTTTCTCTCTTCTTCCATTAACAACATTCATACAAAACCTGAAGATAAATAATCACCTGTATTGCTGGTTGATCATGTGCGGCATCCGTGTGATGATGCTGGGCTCCTCGGTGATCGGTTTAAACGGCTGCGGCGATCCGGCTACTGAAAGTGTACCTGGACATTATGACATGGGTTTGTAAGTAAAACCAATTTTGTTAAAATCGGAGATACAACTATGACACTATGGTAACGTGAGTCATAGACTCTTTTTTTTTAACAAACTTTTTTGTGCTTCGCCTGTATAATGCGAATTTATATTAGACCCAGATTCCGGTCGTCATCCCAATCTTCCATTTAAAAAGTAGGTAAAAGATGTCATACACAAGTTTTGAAATGACTGGCACCAAACAAAACACATTCAAAGTATAACAACAAATATTTATGTCAATCTAATTGACATTGATTATGAAATAAGGTTACCACTAATAAGATCTTTACCATGTCAAGGATGTCTTTCAGTTTACCTAAATATAAACTATTATATCTTTCTATGGCATCATAAAAAAAAATCAAAGACTCATATTTTAAATTTCATGTTGTAACATCATCAAGTTCTATTGTCTTGGTAAATAGTTGCATATTGTTCCAGCAACATGTTTCATTCACAAATCATTTTGTGTAACTAAGTTTAACTAGATAGCAACCTTCCTATTTTGTCAACCAATTATAACTGTAAGGGTTTGTAACTTTTTTATAAATAACTAGCACTACCCGCGGCTCTCTCGCACAGATTTCAACTGTTATCCGAATCCCATCTCATAATTCGACCTTGTATAAATAAACTAGCTGGCGCCAATGGCTTTGCCCGCGTGATATCGAAAAAAAAATCCTATGTGTTATTCCAGACCATAATCTACCTCTGTGCCAAATTTCATCAAGATCCGTTCAGCCGTTTTGACGTGAGAGTAACAAACACCCATCATTACATACATCCATCCATCCTCACAAACATTCGCATTTATAATATTAGTAGGATACGATTCGTACCTTCTCTGAGCGCAGACACATGGTCAGGTCGGCCATGTTGCGCTCGCTCCTCCGCTGACAACACGCCACGCAACTCGGCACGCACCTGCAAAGTCACACGACAGGATTAGTATAAATCAATCAGACATTATTTGTAACATTCGAAATGGGATATTTATTTTTAATTTTTTGACGTATATTAACGCATAATATTATTGCACTATTCGATTTTTAAATCTTGGCCCTAGACGAGCGTGCGAAATCCAACAGTGTGCTAAGTATCGCCTAGTAAGATCATGTATTGGATTTTTTACGCATCTGATAGCTTTATTCTGATAGGTTTAAAAAAAAAATACTGGGAAGTAATCCAAATGTGTAGTGAACGTTTACCTGCAACCTCGGTGTAGTAGGGAACCGCGGTTGGTCGTGGTAGTCGTTAGGCATGCGCGGTGGAGGACCGAACCCGTGTGGGGGCCGCTGTGGAGGCCCGGCCGGGCCCCCAGGCCCTCCAGGACCTCCGTACGACATGGGAGGCCCCACAGGGAACTCCATCTTCTCCTTCTTTATCCTCTTAGTTTCTTGCATGGCGAGTCGCGCGAGCCGTTTCTCTTCTCTCTCCTTGGCTTTTTGTTCTTTCATTTTTTCTTTTTCTTCTTTCTTTTGTAACCTCTCGACCTTTTTAGCTTCGCGCTCGGCTCGTTTCGCTTCGCGTTCTTGACGTTTCTTTTCTCTTTCCACCTGTTAAAAGGGGGCACTGTTACTAAAAGATAGTGTTCTAAAGTGGATATTTTTGCAGTGAGTGCAAAAATAGGGTGGTTTTTGTGAGTCATCATCTTGTAGTCTAATTGAAAACTTACTTGATTAGGTTTCGTAGGGGAGCCGTCCGTTCTGAGATCTGTATGAACATAAATTGAAACTTGTTGAGCCAAAATACTTTTACACAGAGACTTTATATGTTGTTACTGATTGCGTATGGTCTTTAGGACTGACCTATACGTTAGGGGTTTTCTATATTAAGCAACTGCTTATTGCTAGAGAATAACGGTAAACTGTCTTTAGAAATTTCAATTGAATAAAACAATCAGTCATTCTTTTTGTATGTCATAGTTTCTTTTTATTGTTAAAACTTGGTCTTCTAAAATTAAAGCGTGTGTCTACTTTCCCTCATCAACCAGATAGACATGATTTTATGCTTGAAGATATTTCGTGAGCAAGATTGTGATATAGGTTAATTTTTACCCCGAAAAAACTGTTACTGTGAAATCGACCACGAGTTAAAACTAGTAGTAAAAGTGACGTACCTTTAATCTTAACTCCTATAAGTTTAGCGAGCGCATCATCACTGGCGGGCGCTTCACTGTTCCCTCCCGCGCGACCTCCGCGCCCTCCGCCGCGCGGGCCTCTGCAATCAACACTGTTTCGTACACAACGTACTACTGTTATTATCTACATTCAACTATTATTCAGAACAAGCTAGAAATAAAATATTTTTATTCAGCCACAAGTGCACAAAATATAAAACAGAAATAAAAACAAATGATTTTGTGTCTCACGACTGCGCCAAATAGAACTGGCCGTGATCAGTAATGTTTAAATCACGTTTAAGATCTGTCACATTCAATATTATATAGCAATTATGACAGTAACATGATCTTAAACGCGCTATTATGTGCTAATAATCGCGGTCAGAATATTTTGTGAAATTGGTCGTAAATAAGGATTACAAAAGGATCAACTCTGAAAAGCGTCATTGGTCAGGGATGCTTCATATACAATGTGTGTTTTTTCTACAGCTCTAATATCGCCCGACGCCCGGTTAGTTAGCATTCGGCTGAATTGCATGCACATTCTCAAAGATAGAAAATATTTAAAAACTAATCTGTGGGTTGAACAAACAAGCAAGATATAAGCGTATCTTACCTGCTACCACGACCGCCCCGGCTGCCTCTACCGCGAGATGGTCGCGCCATCATAGCTGCCGCCGCTTGCGCATCTGTAGCCAAACGATCTTTTAAACATTATTTTTTTATATATCCAAATATAGGAGAAAATAAATTTAATATGTGTTGAAACCCCAACTTGGACCGCATCGCAGAAAGAATTCATAATCTTATCTGCAATCCACTGATTTAGAAAATAAATCGCTAGCTAGTTATCTTTTGTGTTGGAAGTGTTAATAGAATGGCCGTGGAATAGTGGGGGTACTTTCATACAATCCTTCGCATGAAATCATCAAATAACATCTCCTGCTCTAGGCAGAGCAGAAGGGAGTGTCAGACTTTTACTGACTAAAACCCATCTATGTTCCTTCTTTTGCCTTTTATGTTCTGGGGCGGCTGTACCTATGGCTATGGCCATAGCCTGTCGTCACGGCCGGTGAGCTACTCATTACTCACCGTCCACAGACCTGCGTCTACGGTGGCCGGGAGTCGTCTTGCGGCGTTCATACAAGGCCATCTAACCTACTCTACATGATGTGAGAGTTTCTGAACAGTCTGCTTGCTACAGGGCCTTGACGTATCGTTGGCCCCTCTATAAGCCACTGCGTCATAAATGAATCCTGTTGTTGGAGATTTTGGTATGCCAATTAATATCCCCAGCATAAACACTGGAAGGTTGTGATGAACTAGCGTTTTAATGCAGTCTACGTTCCGGGGTTGCGGGTTGTTCGAAAGAAATTACGTGGCTCCGGAACGTAAAGGGCAATAGACGGAACATGTGTGGGTTGTAGTCAGTACAAGTCTGCCACTCCCTCCCGTTCCACCCTGGGGAATTTATTTCCCATCCGCAAAAAAATGCAGTCTACGTTCAAGATATTCTGATTCTAAAACTAATTTGAATATAACTAATTTAGACTCACTAAGATGCGCCTGCAACTCCTCAGTCTTAGCCTTCGTAACATCTTCAGGCAGCTTCTCAAGCGGTACCACGGCGGTCTTTTTGATGAGGTCGCTGAGGGCCTTCCTTTTCTCTTCGTTGGCTTGTTCCGCTTCCTCGTCTTCTGGCTTTTTGCGTTTCTTGCGTTCTTCGTCCGAGTCCGTGGTCGCGTCTGTGTCTATCTTGTACTCGTCGGAACTGTCCGGCATGTGTTTGCCGCTGGATTTGTGCATTTCCTGTAAGTTGGTTTTGTTATAGAAAGGAGAATGGGCAATGAGCTGTGGGTATCCCTCCCCTTGTTGGGTCCTTGTTGAGTAAATGAGGTATAAAATATAGTGTAATATTGAACTAAATCATCGTGTATTTTCTCCTTTCAGGTGTAATAATCTAAGCTCTACTAACAGTTAGAACTTATGAATCTGAATAGGTGAATTGAAAAACATCAATATCACTCTGTAAAAAAACATCGACTGCTCGATTTGCATTTGCGAATTTTATCGCACTAATTTAGTTAACAGTTGACAAATTGCAAATTAATTTATTGAATTCATTTGAGTGGGTTTGTGGCTGTCAACTTGTGCAATAAAATTTGACGGCAGACTCACAACACGACATGTAAAAGATAACAAGAGCCAGAACATCAAAGTTCCTCATAGTTTATTAAACTTACATCCTCAGACTCAGTGTTGGGCATCTCCGTGTAGTTGATCTTCTTCTGGCGCGTCCTGTGCTTGGGTGACCAGTCGTTCTCCCCTTCGTCCCCGCTCAGGCCTCCATAGGTGACCCGCGCTCGGATCACATTCCCTTCAGCGTCGTACTGCGTGAGTCCGCTGCGCTTGCGACGTTTTTTGGACTTGTCGCGATGTTTCATCTTTGGAGGTCGCGATGATTTTGATTTTGATGGCCTGTGGGGGAGATTTACAGATGTAGATGTCGTCAAGTGTGATGTAAAATGTTTATGAGCTCAGTGATATCATTTTTAACTGGACCCACAGAAGTGTGTGACTGCAGTGAGTTCTGTATGAGCAAAAATTATAGTTTTAGAAATAATGTTTTTTTTAAAACATCAATTAATTCACAATTTATCCTGCATAAAATAATGTCTTGTCTGATTGCGACATTTTAGTTAAAAATTTTTTTTAAATACAAAAAACTTACTTGGATTTTGAAGTCCACTCCTTGGCGCCCGCAGATTCCTCCGAGCTATCCTCAAAGTGACCTTTCTTCTTTTTCTTCACTTCTGGCGATGACTCAGTCATTTTCGCGCGTTCTCCTTTATGAACAAAAACAAGAGTATTTTTTTATAATCAGAATGCAACCTGCAAGCCGTCGCTCCGAAGTACTCCGAACTAAAGAGAAATGGCGGGTCGCCTTGGATGGCTTCCTCGTGAATTGGTGAGAAGAAGCAAAGCACCCAGAGAAGTCGTATACATGTGAAAGGCTTTGTCCAGGAGTGGGACCGTTCAAGCTTTGTTTTATTTTGTTGAATGGTAGAAGATAGAAACTACATAACTAATATTACCTTTTTTATCAGATCTGCATGTTCGTCGAATAGGCAGCGAGTCTGAAGATCTAGAGTCATCGGAACTGCCTCGTTCATTCGACGACGATATGTCCTCCGATGATGACATCCCTAGAGCACTGGAGAATTTATCTTTAAGTATCATGTAATACTATCAAAGGATGAATAATATATTGGATTATAAGTTGCAGTAACTATAAATTTGGCGTAGAGTTTTTGCAGTTCTGCGTTTTAGATCTTCGTCCTTATCGTCATATAACATAATTCGAATTTATGCAAGGTTTCTGAGTGAGTGATAAATGACCCAAATTAACCTTCTGATATCGTAAACCGAGGGTGTATAGAGTGCAGGTATATTCCTTATATATTGTTTATATTTACCCAGTATCTTTGAAGTCCTCATCAGTCTCATCATCATCCTCCGATGGTACTTCCAGTGAGTTCAACTTCCTCGGCTTTCGGCGCTGCTTCTTCTTCTTTCGCTCAAAAGGTTTACCCTGCAAAGATTTAATTTGTTATGCAGTTGGCAGATCGTCATCAGAACTTGGTAAACAGTCTTTGTTTATGGTCATCAAACCAAAGGTCAATGTATCTACTCTAGTGACCAAATTGAGCCTGAGATTTTTGCAAGAAGGTTTTTACAAACACTTAATTTGTTTTTTAAACTAGATGACGTCTACTTTGAGAAGAAACAGCCGAAACAAACCCAGAGAACGTAGTCATAGCCAGTGATTTGATAATTTACACACCTGCTCCATAGCCTCTCGTTCCGCCTTCATCTTCTCTTCCTCAGCTGCCTCGATGATGGTTGATATGTCTTTGCCGCGGCCTTGATTGCCGGCACTAGTTGTTGCTTCTACGTATTCCTCCTGCATAGACACATTAGTACAACTTACACAACCGATAGAAACTAAACAAAATGAAGATGGCCATTTGATTGGTTGAGTTTTAATTTTAAGAATAGAATAGAACACCCTTTATATCGGTCTTATCGCCAAAATTGATCTCCTAAAGGATGGATTCAAAAGAGAAGGAAGAACAAGGCTTGAATATCGTTCTCTAATACAGACCTGATACTTTTAAGATTAAGGAAACCACGATAATTTTAGCAAGCAGGTTATATCTAGAGGTAAAATTACCTTAATAGCAGAGCTGATGAGTCGATCATACTCCTGACTGCGATAGCTGACGGGGAGCTGCTTGCGAGCTCGGAGACGGTACACCGCGCCTTCTTCAGATGTTGACGACCAGTCACTACTCCCACTTGCTTCTATGGAAAACCACAAACATTTTGTATTAATCATCGGGTCGGCGCAGCATGTCTTTTCCCTCTATACTTCTCTGTTAGTTTTTTTTTTAGAAAATTTTGCCCCATACTAGGAATTATTCTTATATTAATTATTGTCCTGTATCGTGGGTGCGTTTATAAACATTTAAACTCACATACACAAACAGCCAGATCCGAAACAGCTATCTGTAGGCTATACAAATATTTGTTCCGTGCGGGGATCGAACCCGCGACACGCAGCGCAGCAGTCAATCTCTCAGCCACTGCGCCAACCGTGTCGTCAAAGTCATGTATTTAATGTTATCTCTGGAGTAGTCTTTTTTCTAGCCATATCATCCTTCACACAGTCCATCCATCGTTTCTTTCGTCGTCTACTCTTATAGTCATTAATACTCAAAATATACACTATATTGCAACGAAGTTCCTTATCGCAAGTTGCGAAAGGGGGCTAGACGGAAAAAATTAAGACAAAAAGTTGTAACGACACTTTTTGCTATAGTTGTAAGCCGTGAGGCATGCGCGTGTGTCTGCCCGTCTCTCTCTCTCTCTCTCTCTCTCTCTCTCTCTCTCTCTCTCATAGAAAGCAAGCCATTTATTTTCGTTTTCTTTCTATTTCGCATTGAACAGTGTGGTGTCGCGACGATTATTTTTGTTGAGTGTATACAGGTTTTTTATAAATAACTAGCTTTCGCCCGCGGCTTCGCTCGCGTTAAATTTGGTATAACACACCAAGCAGACCTGCAGTTTTTGCTCTTGCGCCTGATTGATTTGTAATAGCAACGCTAAGTTTTCCCTTTTCTTCCCTCGTTCTCCCTCATATCCCACTTTTTTTAAATAAAAATTAGCCTATGTCCGTCTCCTGGTTCCCAACTATCTCTGTACCAAAATTCATCACAATCGGTTTGGCCATTAAAGCGTGAAGAGGTAACAAACAAACAAACAAACAAATAAACAAACAAACAAACTCACTTTCGGTTTTATAATATTAGTAAGGATAACTTCGTTCCATCAGGGTGTCCCTTGACTCCTCTCAAGTTTTTTCCACAACTTAAGTTTGAATAATTATTTTACAGGGTTTTTGCTTCTTCACTACATGATTTATTTTAATGATTGGAGAGAAACAAAACAAGCACCTCTTATTTTTCATATTCATGAGCGTATTGTATAACTATCATGTGCGTTGGTGAAGGATAATATCCTGAGGAAACCAGCAAGCTTGAGAGGTATATGTCGACGGCATGTTAAGCCAAGTCAGAGGCCAATGGGCGGCAAATAAACTCTGGCAAGTGGACAGGCACTAACCACAGTATAAAAAAGAACTATAGCAATAAAGAAGTTGGGTTTGTTTGTTGGGTTGGGAAACGAAGTGTCCCAACACTATCCTGCAATGGATAGCTGACCGGGCAGATAGCCTACTAATGTGGGCGCTAGCCAATCGCACTCGATCTGTTCTAGTTACTGAGTACTAACATAGGTTAACTCTTATGGTTATTAACACACTGGACCTCATTGTAGTCTGTTAAATAAATAAATAATAATAAAAACATATTAAGCTCTGAACAAGAGATCGCCATAGTAATCTGTATTTTTTGGTGTATTGGGGAGAACTCGATTGCAGCACAGTAAGGTAGGGCATTTTTATAAAGAGTTTCGTTTAAATCTTACCACTAGACTTGTCATCTTCTACATCTCGCTCTGCCTCCTTCTCATCTTCAGATTCCTTCTCGCTCTTGGGCTCTGGCTGTTCCTGCTTCTTGCGTTCTCTCTCGGCTTCCACCGTCACCACCAACTCGTCATACTTCACTAGTTCAGCCTCTAGAGATGCTATTAACATGTTCTGGAAAATAATGACCGACCTTAAAAAACTGTACATTTAAATTGCCAACATTGGCCAAACATTGATGACTTTCTGGATGGCACCTACTATATTTTCTCTCTGCATCACCTTAAGGTAGACTAGTAGAAAATGCCTAAGGCATTAAGTCCTTTGTACAGTGTTTTTTATACATGTGCATAAAGTTTTAATAAATAAACAAAAATCAGTAGAACGCAATTTGTAAAAGTACTAATAAGTGTGCGTTAGCTGATACTGTTCGCTCTTGAGAGTAAAGATTTTAATAATAGAAAAGAGGGAGGGAGAGAAATGAAGACAAGTTTTGTTGCTAATGTTTCGTCAGCCGGAAAGCAGCCGGAAACATATTATGATCAAAATATCCAAAAACGTAAACTATGACCAAT
This sequence comes from Ochropleura plecta, assembly GCA_905475445.1. Taxonomy (NCBI): domain Eukaryota; kingdom Metazoa; phylum Arthropoda; class Insecta; order Lepidoptera; family Noctuidae; genus Ochropleura; species Ochropleura plecta. The sequence goes on from FR997728.1 coordinate 3,330,933, forward strand.
TTCTCACTGTACGGGTAATTTATACAAAGCGACGTCATGTTATGTTGTATAGGGAGGTTGTGCAATGCATAGCTTGATGTGCCGCCGTGTGTACCTGAGAATTTGCATAGCTATTCACAAACAATCCAATCGTAAGCGTTATCCACAATCGACAGCAGTCTATGTTCTAGTAATCTAATCGTCAAACCGGGTAAACGCTATGCACAGATACGTGTGGAGTTTTTTTTTTTTAATCCTTACAAATATTATAAAAGCGAAAGTGAGTTTGTTTGTTTGTTACCTCTTCACGCTTTAATGGCTAAACCGATTTTGATGAATTTTGGTACAGAGATAGTTGGGAACCAGGACCTATTTTTTTTCAAAAAAAGTGGGATGTGAGGGAGAACGAGGAAAGAAGAAAAGGCAAAACTTAGCGTTGCTATTACAAATTGATAAGGCGCTAGGGGAACTGTGTTACCCCGAATTTAACGCGAGCGAAGCCGCGGGCAAAAGCTAGTTTTAAATAAAAAATAGAAATGTGTGTGATAGAAAATTTAAAGTGATAAATATATTATATTTTTTTTACCAGGTATTTGTTTTTTTTTTCTACGTGTTCATATCGTAACACGGCTGCGCAGACATGTCAAAATTGGCCGATTACGGATTTGTGAATATTGTTCGGAGGACTTTTTCGATTACAATGTGGTTTTAAGTTTTAAATAGCTAATAGTCTAGTCAACAAGTGCTTTTTTAGTCAAAACTTTTTAAAAGGCTCGGAAAAATATGGTTGAGGGCTCATTCGATTCGGGATCGAATCTAGAAAGTTTTTGAAAAAATTCAAGACCCGCTCGAAAAAATTGCAAAAGTTATTAACAAATTAGTAAACAAAAAAAAAGGGGTTTAGTTTTTTTGGTATATCTCGAAAACTATTTGATATATTTTGATTTTGAATAAAGATTCAAAAAGAGGAGAAAATTTCCTAAAAAAAACTCCCAACTCGCGAAATTGTAGGACCAATATAAAAAATTTTACAGGGAGCTGAAAATACGCCTGAAAACGGGTACTCGGGTTTCCGCAAGCCACGCCCCCTTCGAGCGCTTTAATGAAAACTATTATTTAAACATATTAAATGTTGATATTAAAATTTGAAAAAAATCAGACATGTACAGGACAAATTAAAGAATGAAATGCCGTAGAAAAAATATTTTTATCGCGATTTTATAAAATGTTATCCATAAATTAATTAACAATTTCTTCCGACTGGGCTATAAACATTGCAAGTTGCATAATTTTTAAACCAGAAATTTCAATTTTTTTTCCTCTCGTGGAGCTATTCTTCAAAGATTAAAGAAAGGATTTCCGTTGAGTAAATTAAAAAATTGTTAATTTTCGATTTGTTATTAACAAATTACCTAGGCGGCAAATTAAATATTTAAATAAATGTTACAAGAATTATTTTTTTTCCAATGTCGATGATCATTCGTTTTTCTATCAATAAAAGCTACCTAAAAATATTTTTTTATAAATTTTAATTTCAACATTTAATATGTTTAAATAATAGTATAAAACCGACTAATTACCTTTTTGCAAAAAAAAAAATATATATTTATATTTATTATCGAATAATTTTTTTTTTCCGCATAAAGGTAATTGGTCGGTTTTATTTTAGTGTAAAGAATTCTAAAAAAAATATATAAAAAAAAATTAATTGTTTATAACAAATTGTTTATTTAATAAACAATGAAAATTTATAAAAAAACGAAATTTTTTTTTTGATTATTAGGTAGGATAATAAATAATGATATTTTAAAAAAAAGCGTACCTTGATATTATTAACAAGTGGTAAAAAAAAATTGTTTATTAACAAAACGGTTTTTTAGCAATAAAAAAATTTTTTTAAGGATCGTTTTTTATCTTAAAATTCATAATTTTAAACGAGGAATCTATTTTCAAAAAAAAACAATTCAATTATCTTATAAATAATCTATTTGTTTATAACAATTTTATAAACAAAAAGAATTAAAATTTATAAAAAAATATTTTTAGGTAGCTTTTATTGATAGAAAAACGAATGATCATCGACATTGGAAAAAAAAAAAAATCTTGTAACATTTATTTAAATATTTAATTTGCCGCCTAGGTAATTTGTTAATAACAAATCGAAAATTAACAATTTTTTAATTTACTCAACGGAAATCCTTTCTTTAATCTTTGAAGAATAGCTCCACGAGAGGAAAAAAAATTGAGATTTCTGGTTTAACAATTATGCAACTTGCAATGTTTATAGCCCAGTCGGAAGAAATTGTTAATTAATTTATGGATAACATTTTATAAAATCGCGATAAAAATATTTTTTCTACGGCATTTCATTCTTTAATTTGTCCTGTACATGTCTGATTTTTTTCAAATTTTAATATCAGCATTTAATATGTTTAAATAATAGTTTTCATTAAAGCGCTCGAAGGGGGCGTGGCTTGCGGAAACCCGAGTACCCGTTTTCAGGCGTATTTTCAGCTCCCTGTAAAATTTTTTATATTGGTCCTACAATTTCGCGAGTTGGGAGTTTTTTTTAGGAAATTTTCTCCTCTTTTTGAATCTTTATTCAAAATCAAAATATATCAAATAGTTTTCGAGATATACCAAAAAAACTAAACCCCTTTTTTTTTGTTTACTAATTTGTTAATAACTTTTGCAATTTTTTCGAGCGGGTCTTGAATTTTTTCAAAAACTTTCTAGATTCGATCCCGAATCGAATCAGCCCTCAACCATATTTTTCCGAGCCTTTTAAAAAGTTTTGACTAAAAAAGCACTTGTTGACTAGACTATAAGCCATATGGTCGTTTTGATTTTAGACAGTTACTGTTTAATCAGCACACATGAGATATAATAACTTTGACACCGGGTTAAGTTAAAAAAGTAGTATTTTTTTTGGATGGGAATTCATCATTTAACTTCCCTCGTTCTTGACGGAGCGGGGGGGAGTGTCAAACTTTTGCTGACTAAAACCCATCCATGTTACTACTTTTGCCCTTTATTCCAGGGCCGCAGTATCATTTTCAAACAACCCGCAACCCGCCGCAGGGCCGGGATAGGCAGGTACAAAAGTAAGTATCAAATGAGACTCACATGGTTACAAGGCGGACAGAACCAGTCGCCCTCGGGCACGATGAAAAGAACAGGCTTGAGGCAGCTGGCGTGGTAGCCCGCGTCACACTTGTCGCACAGCAGGATCCATTCTGGCTGCTCCCCGCTGCCGCAGCGCTTGCAGAAACCATTAGCGTCTTCTTTGCCTGGACATACATTCACAAAGTTAGATTTCTGTTCCCTGAAGGAATTGCTGACGTGTATATTAAGTAAGACGGAATTTTTCAGAAACAATCCGGGGTAGTTCAAAATATCTAATACCCTGAGTTTTGGGCAGCGAAAGTGTTAAATAATAAAGAAACACAAACATAGCAAAAACAACTTACCTTCTTGTAAAGTACGTGCTCTTTTGAGTGGTTCGACGGGCTCACCACTCTCCAAGTCAGACTCCGGGGAGAACTCATGATCTGACTTGTCAAAGACAACTGTCAAATATATTTTAAAAAACATTAATTAGATATTATGTGACTATTTGATATAACGATTTTCAGTTTTTTTTTTCACAGCTGGTTAGCTGGTTATATAAGATTTTCTTGATTTTGAACACGTTTTCGTTAGATTTACTTGTAAGCAACTAATTATAAAAATCTTAGAAGTTAAAAGAGATCACCCACCCTCTATACATTTTTGCGCTGTTTACAGAAGCCAACAAAAATAAAATTATTATTTGAATAGAGCATAACATAATTACCATTTTTTATATTACATAAAAAGTGGCCTTGTCGAGGTGATTTCAGACATTTTGTGGTTAAATAAGTTCTCGGTGAATTAATTAATTTACGACTTAGGAGTAATAATAAAAAAATTTGAAAGTTAGCTAGGTCAAGACGTAATAATCTTCCTTTTATTACAAAAAATAGGTATACATACAATCTCTTTACACAAAAAGTACTGGCACATATGTCAATCTAATTGATATTTACTTGGAAATAGGGATACCAGCATAGCATCAATCTATACCCTTACTTAAGCGATTTTTTCAAAGTTTTTATTCTCATTAGCTAGAATGTAAAAAATACGTAAAATAAGACAATTTCTTTTAACTTGCACTTACGTTCAGGCTCCTCATGTTCGTGCAATTCGAACAGAGGCTCGTCGGAATCGGAGTCCGGTTCGGGGCCTGTCGAGTGATCCGAGCGCCACTCCGTCTTCCGCCGACGTTCCCCGTCCGAACTACTGGCGCCACTAGCGCGCCATTCTTTCTCGTCTTCTTCTTCTTCCTTGTTCTAATGTATAGGAAACAATAAAATAAAGTGTCACGTGCATTGTAAATTCGCGACACATTGTCATAGTAAGAAAAACCTTTATCCATCAATTCCTTTCCATTATTTTAACAGGATTGTATCATTAGTGTTTACGAAGTTGTTTTATTACAACAGCCAACAGGGATGCTGCCTTTTTTTTTCTTTCAAAAAGGATCTTGACAGACATACAGACAACAAAGAGATAAGGGTTCTTTTTTTTCCTTTTGAAGTATGGAACCCTAAACATGTGTCCATTATTTAACATTCACACGAAGACAAAAATTGATCGTCCTAAAAGCATGATCGTATATTCGCGTGACGATCGTTTTGGACACGGGCAAAGGAACATGGATGGCTTTTAGTTATATATGTTATATATATAAAAGCCTGACACTCCCTCCCGCTCCGCCCACAGTAGGAGAAGTAGTTTGATGATTTGCCATACATACTCCATAAACAAACAAAAAAGGACATACAACTGGACGGACTAAGCCTGCGCTAACGAATGAACAATGTTTTAGTACCTTTTTCTTATGTATTTTCTTGAGTTCCCTCAGCGCGACTTCCTCCAAGTGCCGTCTATCAGCCTCTTCCTTGATCTTCATCTGTGCAATCCGTCGTGATTGCCGCACGGGCGCTACGTCAGAATCATCCGAACCGCCCTTTTTGCCGCTTTTGTCTTTACTTGATTTGCCCTTATCATTGGTGGTCTTTCCCTTATCAGAACTAGACTTCCCCTTCTCTGTTACTTTTATCTTTTTTTTCATAAGTTTTTTCGTCGTCTTTTTACCAGCTGAAAGGAACAATACTTTCAAATTGAACAGATTGATCTACGGCCTTAAATACGCTTTAACCTAGGGAGTGTGTTCTTAACATTGTATGGTCTAAAAAACTAATAATGATAACATATTTTTTTAAACATTTTATTTAAATTCTCTGAAATATTTGTATGATGGAAACAGCAGAATATTATGTTTAACACCTTTGTAAAAAAAATATAATTTTTTCTTTCTATTTTAAAACCATTGCAAATTGAACTAAATGCTTTTATTTTAAAATGTATGTATCTATTTAGCTCATAGCTTACGGTTGTAAAACGAGCAAGGTTTATGATGAAAAACAGTGTTTTTGTAAGGCTAACAAGGAACTCATTAAAAATAATGTTAAATGTTTCTATGGCATGAAAAAGTGCAATAAAAAATATTATCTATAGCTGTAATTAGTGCAAGTTTCTGTGTGTCTGTGTGTATCTGCCTATGTTAGTTTATGTATTACTCCTTCACGCTCAAACGTCTGAACCGATTTAGATGAAATTTGGCATGTCGATTTTTCTCCGGTCAACGTGGAAGAAACCGCGGGCACATCTGGACACATAAAATAATATTAGAATCAATTGTATTACCTATACTATAGAGAGTCTCCTCCTCCGATTCGTCGCTTGATTGCTTCTCTAGAAGTTTTGCTTCTACTTTTTTTCTGTAATAAAAACATGGTTTCAAATCGATGTTGGTTGTGGCGATTAGAACAGTAATTGTCTCTAAGATTTTTGTAGAGGAAGATGCTTTTAGTCGGATCGGGAATGCAATCCGAAATTATTTGTTTAATTTAACAACATACCCGTCACGCAAGCCGAGTCGTAACGTGATCGTCGCGTTCATATCGTTCAGAATTGCCTAATGATCTCGCTTTCAACATGGCCGCTTTTACACGCTATGCTTACTTTAGCTAGGACGCGCCTTCATTCGACCCCTGCCGATCGGCGAAATTAGTTATTTTTTGCTATCTGGATTGTACATAGAACTTGGCTCGAACTATACTTTATTTGATTTTATGGCTACCTAAACGATTTTTTTGTTTTATTTGAGTAGCCTTTGCCCAACTAAGTCGGGGTCGGCTTCCAGTCTTACCAGATGCAGCAGAATACCAGTATTTTACATAGATCAACTGCCTATCTCACCTTCACCAACCCAGTTTGTACAGAGCAATACAATATCCCTTGGTAAGACTGGTTGTTACTACTATCGGGCCACTGACCACCTGTCATCATCTGCTTAACCTTATCCCAACTATGTTGGGGTCGGCTTCCAGTCTTACCGGATGCAGCTGTATACCAGTATTTTACATGGAGCGACTGCCTATCTGACCTCTATAACCCAGTTAATGGTGGGTAATACGATACCCCTTGGTAAGACTGGTTGACTTTCGGGACACTGACTAGCTGTAACGACTGTCAAAGATCTACAAATGACAGCCGGGACCAACAGCTTAATGTGCTTTTCTAGGCACGGAGGAAACTCGATATGTAATGTGTGGTCACCCATCCACAGACCAACCTAGGCAAGTGCGGCTTAACCTAAAGATCGACCTGAGCGGCTGCTATTATTTAGCCACGAGCTCCTCAGGCACTAACCACCTGTAATGACTGCCAAAAGTTCTACAATTGAGAGCCGGGACCAATAACTTAACATGCTTTCTGAGGCATGGGGGAACTCGGTACCTATGTAATCATGGTGACCTATTAATGGACCAAACTTAAGTGAAGTTGCTACACAGGGAATTATTAAATTAAATACACTTACCTTGTAGATGTGATGATTTTCTTAGGCTTAATTTTGAGGCGTTTGCCACTTGTGATGGGTTCATCGTCTTCACTGTCACTTTGAGATTCAGATTTATTCTTATCGCTCATCGTAGCATCTAATAGAGACCTTTTTAAAGATTTACACTCTTTCTTTCCATTGTCATTAGGAGTATCTTTGTCACAATTCTTATCTAAACTGTCGTCAATTTTTTTCACTATCTTTTTTCTTTTAAATTTTCCTTTGTGTGCTTTTATTTTCTTCCGTTGCGCTATAGGATTGCTTTCAACGTTATTCAAAGTGTCTTTCTTAGTTTCACTGTTATCTACACTATCTCCTGTTTCATTGGAATGTGTGTTTACGTCACTTTCGGGAGTGGTTTCTAGCCGAAGCTTTTTAGGAGGTAGGGGGTCTTCTACTTTGAGTTCTTTATCAGGACTCTTCTCTTTCTCATTCTCTGTGTTGGCATCATCTTGGTCTACAGAAGAAACACTACTCTTTCTCTTCTCTATAATACTTGTTTTACTATCATGACAATTATCAGTCTCTGAGTTAACTACTTCTGTACTTTTGTTTAGTTTTAAATTCCTGGCTATATTACTTTTCTTTTTAACTTTACCCCTCCCCTTTTTAGCATTATTCTTTTTAGGACTTTCACTATCCGTAGTACTCTTATCATTACTAGCTTCTCTTTTTAAATCATTTTCTGGATTTTTTGTTGAATTCGAACCATCCGATTGTTCCAAATCGCGAACGCAATGTTTTTTTGAGTCGGTATTTAAAACTTCTGTGCTATCATTTGATTGATTTTTCAAAGATCTTTTAGTCACAGAAGATAAACTACTTTTTAACTTAATATTCTTAACTAAATTATTTTTATTGCTTGAATTAGAAAGTTCACTATGTTCACCATTTAGACAATCTTCATTACCATTTTCTTCTGCAGAATTACCATTATCTTCAGGGCTGTGTGCTTGTTCTATGGTTTCTGGATTACCTGTGTCATTGTCGTAGCCCCAACCTTCTCCATAAAAGAACATGACGGGTTCAGAAATTTCTTCGCCGAGGAAATAGGAACTATCACAATCCGCTCCATTTCCTTCGCCAGTCACATGCATAACCGGTTCTTCAATTGCTTCGCCCACTTCTACTACATCTTCATTTTGATTTTCACTTGAAGCTTCTTCTTTGTTTCCTTGTGGTGTTACTTTGTCTTCTTTGTTTTCTTGTGGTATTACCTTGTCTTCTTTGTTTTCTTGTGGTGTTACTTCTTCTTCTATTGTTTCATTTACTTCTGGAGTAACAATAATTTGTGGTGTTATTTTTTCTTCTGGTGTTACTATTTCTTCTGTTACCACTTTTTCTTCTGGCACTATTTTTTCTTCTGCAATTTCTTTTTTTTCTGTGATTTCTTTTTCCTCTGTCACCAGTTCTTCTTCTGTTGTTACTTGTTCGTTTACCGCTGCCACCAGTTGTTCCTGTGTTTTTATTGGTTCTTTTTCTTCTAATATTCTTTCTGGCGATTCTTCCTTTTTGGGACTTTTGACTTGTTCACTTATTTCCATTTTTTCTTCTGTTTCAACTATTGTAAGTTTATCCTGTGGTTTATCTGTGTCAGATTCATCATGTTCAGTAACATCTTCTGTATGTTTTGCTACTTCTGCCTCCTTTTCTTTCTCTTCTGTATTGTCTGTTGCAGACTCATCTGGTTTAGATTCCACTTTGTCAGATAATAGATCTTCTTCATCTTTTTGTTCATCAGCTTCATGTTCTGATTCAGATTCAGGACTTAGGAACTCTTCTTCGTTTTCTTCTTCGCCTTCTGACTTATTTGACTGTGAAATGATAAGGTGTTTTTAAGTCAGATGAGCAAAATCTAGAAAATATGATTGTGTTTTTAGATTCTAAAATTAAGGAAATACGAAGAAATATAAGTCAGTGCCATGTTAAACATAATAAATGCAAAGTATTTTATTTATTTATTAAAACTTTATGCACATGTATAAACACTGTACAAAGGCGGACTTAATGCCTTGGCCATTTTCTACCAGTCTACCTTAGGGTGATGCAGAGAGAAAACATAGTAGGTGCAGGCTGCATAACAGAAAGTGTTTCGAGAAAACATTAACAAATATAATATAACGATAAATACTTAAATACATACATACAAACAAAATAAAGTCAAGAGAGTTATAAATACATAAATATATGGGGAATAACTAACAACCATTTAATTTGGAGACGAATCTGCCAACTTCTTAAGTAAATGTTCCCGAGCTCTTACTTTAAAAGTGAACCGATTGGAGGCCATCCTGGTATTTAGAGGGAGTGCATTCCAGAGGAAGACCGCCTGGACAGGGAAATAAGCTTTAAGAAACCAGAGTGATGAGAAGGACAAGACAGTTATTGGAGGAACAAAGATTCTTGCTGTGAGCAGAGCATAAATATTGAAAATGTGAAGTTAGATAAGAAGGGGAAGTGGATTTGTTGAGTAGAGAAAAGAGTGTAGTCAAGGCCCTCAACGCTCTGCGCTGTCGGATAGGCAACCATTTCAAAAGTGACCAATATGTGGACACATGGTCATACTTACGAAGATTAAATACAAATCGAATGCAGTTATTCAGAAGTTGGTCAAGTTTGTTGAGAAGATCAGCATTCAGGTCATAGTAACACACATCACCATAGTCAATAAATAATAATTTAATAATAATAATTTTAGCAGCACAATTTGTTGCTTCATTACAATAATATGTCTTTCACAAATTGCATGCATAGGTAAACTCATCCATCAATATTACAATACAATATTACAAATACAATCATACAATCTTCCTACTTTTTCATAATAAAGTTTCTTCCACACTTCTACAGCTAACTAATAAAAATTAAGGCAATAAAAAAACAAAGCCAAGCTTATAGTAGAACAGAGGGGTATGTCAAAGTATCAACATGGGAATATCACTAAATGTATTAATGCAGATGAAGAAAAAATCATAAGGATTGCAGGTAGCATTCAATAACTTCCACTTACTACTATGAGAGAAGGTTTCAGTTTATGCATATATGTGCATGCATAATGTGTTTGATAAAATTCACCTTATCATTTACCTCCGACTGCGGTGGTATCTCTGCACTGCTGGAGTCCTCATTAACATTGGAATTAGTTATGAACAGTGGAGACACATCCTCGCCACTTTTTAACTGAGATATCACTTTCACCAGCTCTTCTCTGGTTCTGAACACAAAAAAGAATATTTTTTAATAAGTAGTTATTATTATCTTAAGCCTTCCCCCATACAAAACCCAAATCCCCGTACAAATAAGAATATCAATGTAGAAACTCACCTAGCTACAAGCTGCCAAGTTTCATCATCCTGGTCTTCTTTATACAAACAGAGGTTGGCCTCATGGTCTACTTGCAGCCAGTACACACAACCATTTCTGTCTCTGCCCACAGGATCCAATCTTAACTCCTTACATGTAATTGCATTGACAGCATTCTTGAATTTAGGATGGCAAGTAAATTGGTACTCTAGTAACAGCTGTCAAGGAAAAAATTATTTATTGAGTTAGATAAACTATTTCTCAAAAATTAGAGTTATGTTTGTAGACCAAAACAATTGACACAGAAACACGAAGAATCCAAAATATTTTGGCTGTTAGCCATATTTTTTTATATATTTTAAAATTGCAAATTCAAAGAGAAAGAATACAGTGGTTTGAATATTTTTAGTTAGCACATGTGGTACAAAAACATGGTAATGTGTATTTTTTTTATGTAGTTAACAAATAAACAGTGACATATCATGATCATTATTACAAGTACCACTCATTTACTGCAACATGCATAAAGTATGAATCATTTGTGAAAGTGCTTGCAATCAATGAGATTAGATGCACATCATCTTAGAAAAAACTGAGTAGGCGTAATTACCTTCAATACTTTCAATTTGACCGTAGTGCTAGCTTTCTTGTAAGAGAATCTCTCGATCTCCCAGGCTTCCTGATGGTGACCTTGTTGATGGCAGAACTTTATCATAAACCTCTCCCATCTGTTGCTGGCTACCGTTTTATGAGCACGGCGTAGAAGTCTCAAGTGTAACTCCTTCAATGGATCCAACACTAACAACAAAAAACTTATAAGATGTTTGTTTATGATTTGAAATGATGATTCTACAAAGATATCTCACCTTCTTGAGTATTCTCTATAAATTCTTGTAATTTAGATATCGTAGGAACATCCAAGCCGTATAATTTTCCGAATGTTTTTAGAAACGAGTAAATAACAGCGAAATTAGGATCATTCGCACACGAAATTTCACCATCGGACGCCATCGTCGGAACTTAGCAAGCTTTTTCACTTAACATCACTAATGGTTCTAAATACAGATATATGGTTATTTCACTTAGACCTAAAGGGAAGTTGTAAAACATGTACATGATTCACGAAAATATCTTCATTTTATGTGCACTCAAAGCTTCTTTTCTTATTTTCTACTATAGTAAAATAAAACTCGATGACAGCCATCGCTCCATAAACCACAAAGTTATTTTTTTAAGTAAACATAGAAATAATGACAGATAAATAAAATATTTGTTTCAAAGACAATAAGTTGTAAAAAGAAATCAAATTATTAGGCCAAGTATTCACTATAAAGTTTTCCCACAAATATGTAGTTTCATGAATTGTTTTTACGGGTGTCAATATTGCTCCGTTTTATATGTCAGTAATGTATGGAGCATTTGAAGGTACTTTTTTTTACTATTTAAAAACCTGTGAAATGAAATGTGAATCGCAGATATTTTTACAAAGTGCCAATGAAACAAAATAGTTTGGTAGGAAGGCAAACTAAACAGAGTTACTTTATGTACAACTTGGTCCCGTAAAAAAAAAAAATTAAAAGATCGATTTACTGAATCTGCCTTCACTTTATATCTTAGAATGTATATTGTATGTCCATAAAAATCGGGGGCTTTTCAAAATTAGGAGCGACTACCATAATATTAATAAAATAAACTTGAACGAAGAGTAATCGTTCAAGTTTATTTTCATAGTTATTGGTTCACTTAAAGCTATGGCCAAGAAGTTGATACCTATCTGTCTTTATTCGATATTTGTATGTCTTGCTAGCCAGTACGTGATGCAATTGTAATTCTGCGCTCCTCATAAACAAATAAGCATTGGTTATAATTCTAAGAGCTTTGTTTTGGAATAGTTGTAGACTGAACTAACAAAATAAACAGTAAGATGCTTAGGTGTTTACATACTGCTCCACATCAGTTTTATATATAAAATGATAAATGATGTTTATTTTGCAAGTAGGTTTTCACAAACACTTTTACACGTAATTTTTTTTAAAAACTAGATGAGGCCGGTCAGTCTCTTTTAAGATCCAGACAAAAAAAAACTTGGTCAACTTACATGAGGACTATGCAGATAGTGTCTGAAATGGTCTTTTTAAGAAAGCACCACACAGATTGAGTGGACCTGTCCAGTCACTGCAAGCATTTGTCAGTTATCGTGTAGCTCAACTCATAACCCAAGGAGCCAGTGGCGGGTTTACAAATTTGCCGCCAGTAGGCTATAAAATTTTTGCCACCCCTACTGAAATTTTAATTCTATAGGTACGCTAGTTCACAATCATTTATTCTGAAATTGTAACTGACGGCACGGTTGGCGCAGTGGCTGAGCAATCGACTGCAGCGCTGCGTGTTGACTTTTGCACTTGTAACTTTGGCACTCGTTTATTTGTAAGATAAAAAAATGGACCAAATTTGTCGCCCCCTGTATTCTGCCACCCTAGGCTCCAGCCTACTCAGCCTACTGGTAAATTCGCCACAGCAAGGAGCTCAACGACACGACGAACAATACCAAAAAAAGGACATTTGTGTAGGTCGCTTATAGTACTCAAACTGCCAGACTGTCGACAAAAAACAAAGTAAATAAAAAGAAATGATCCACATGGTCTTCACATTCACAATAAACAAATAAAATGGACCCAGGACCCAGGATTGGTAGCATTGCCACGAATGACATTGAATGGCAATGCTTATTATTTGGATGAAGAAAGAACCAACCCCCTGGACTGGTCACGTTAAGTGTCGACTAGTTGGAAAAAAAAATGCTTTAAACAGAAGACGTACACTTGGGCCGCATAAACGCGTACAGCTCTACGCCTTAACTTTGCCTACCACAATAAGTGGCCGAAAATATAGATGATGGTACCTCCATAGCTTATTTCTCTATGGAATATTAAAACGTTACTTCATTGGTTCTTTTCAGGTCATTTGAATTCACCCCACCACTTAAATAAGTGGGCATACCAGCTGGTCGTGATAAATAGGGAATCGCTGCCAGCGGATTTACGAAAGTGGGTTATAGGAAATCACGGTTAGCAAAACGTCGCCAAAATGCGCGTGAATAATTATACTTTGTTGAAAATGAAAGTCGTTCTGAAGTTTTCGTTTTTATGTGCTTTTCTGTGTCTGTATTTTTATACGTTTGCTCGCATCATCCCTTATCTTAATGATAAGGGATGATGCGAACAAACGATTTTTACCAATAACATGTTTCAAAATAAAAACTAAAAAATACTCTTTTGCAAATGTTGTCTACATCACTACTTTTGTCAAACGATTGCAAAGGGTCATTGACAGTCATTGATGTTTTTTAACCTGTGGTTACGAAACCCCATTGAGTAAAACGAGTGTTTAGTTTCGTTTACTTCTGAGATTTGTGTGATTGCTTTGTTCGTTGTCGTTGATAATTAACTTGTAATATCAGCCAAGATGTCTTCAGTATGTTGTGGAACAAAAAAACAGAAACTGAACAACTCGTATAGTAACAATATAGATCGACCTTTGAATGGTTACCAAGAGTCTGTAGCTATTCCTGATATGTGTTACTTTTGTTTCGATGTTTTGTATTGTCAGCTGCACAGTATGGACCCTCCTCAGACGCCAAACTTTACTAACGATGCCTAGTAAGTGGTTCACTCTCGTAAGTACAAGTACAGCCTATCATTATATTTATGTCTCTCCTGTTGGAATGCTATGTCGAGCTACCTCCACATCTTTTGTTTCAATTGAGGTCAGTCTAATGTATTAAACCTTTTCTGTTTTTCGTGTGGAACTTTTCAGTAATTCACGAATACTTGCACATTTCCACTTTCACTCAATTTACATATTGTGTGAATTCAAACATAAATGATTTATGTTTGCTCATATATATATGACACCCACACAAAGGTAATTTTGTTTTTTATTCGCGGTCAATACACCTCCACTCCCATCACCTTCCGAAAATGTGCATGCTAATACATTCTTTATGTGAAAGTGCATAAAGTTTATATTAGTGTACACAGTTCTGCTATTGTGTTGCTGTGCTAACCACTATTACAGAATGTGTGTGTGTGCTATAAAGCTAGACTTTTCCTAATGTTTGAACATCTTTACTGAGTGATCCACTTTTTCTCAAGATGAGGTAATATATATATTTTTTACAGTCCGTTATTTGTGACATGGAAGATTGGCAAGGAGCACCGTCTCCGAGGATGCATCGGAACGTTCAATGCGATGCATCTACACTCAGGTACGAGATCTAACAATAGTGAATTCTCTACAGATGTTTGTAATTTATTGATTAAATATTGTATCATACAAGTGCTCAAAGAATAGCCGTGACGGTCCGACCTTGCTCACCTATTAGTGAGCATGTGCAATAACAATAATACATTACTTAGCCACGTAATCATGTCTCAATACTTGGTTATTTTTGTAGGAGATAACATTTTCATTTCAATACCTATTGTACCAAACTCAAATCATTGTAAAGTAATTAAGTAAACATTTAATTCAAACTGGTTTTTTCACAAGACTAGAGACAAATTGTTAAACTGTTCCAATCAAAATCTAATGTTTAATTTGTAACTCTTATTATGGGAAAATTTCCTGAAATAAATGAATAACCACTACAACTTTTTATAGCCTTTCTATCACTTGCTATATGGGCTATAACTTAAAATTAATAGCTAACATCTTAATATATATCAATCATGTGTCACGTTGTTTGTCCACGATGGACTCCTAAACTACTTAATCGATTTTAAATTAAATTTGCACAATGTGTACAGTTTGATCCAACTTGTAAGATAGGGTAGGTATGGTAAGTAGGGTAGGTATTGTAGGTAGGGTAGGAGCAATTCATGCCGGGGCACAGCTAGTTGTAGTATGAATTTATTAAAAACAAATAGTGCAACTGCAGACATCGCTCCCTTAGTTATTTTATTTAACAATACCCAGGCATTTCTAGATTCGCTTTGCTAATTAAATATGTCCATGTTGCATCTCATTGCATATTAAATGAAGCGTGGGAAACTGAGAATAATTGGAAAAACACTACCTGACCATATGCAAACAATTACTTAAGACAAAGGAGATGATCTGTTTTGTCTGTTATGAAAAACTTCTTTATGCTGCAAGTGTATAATTTTGTTTGAATATAACACCTCAGTTCAGTTATTGTGAATTTTATAGCTTTTTCTCACAGTTAAACAGCTTGTTTGTTATCAGTTTAACAGAACAGTTTATATTTGATTCATCATTGTTTTTTATTTCAAACTTCCATTCATCCACACCAACTTTCGCAGTTATAATATTATTAAGAAGAATAATCTAAATACTATTGAAAAGTAACAAAAATTTTAAAAAGTTAAATTTTAAAGTTTGTATGTAGGGGTAAACTTCGGAACTTCTGATGTGATTGAGATTTTTTTCACTAACAGAAAGCTACATTATCCCTGAGTGTCATAGGCTAGATTTGAAACGTTCCTGTGGGTTAATTTTCGGACATAATTATAGTAGCGAAACCGCCGAATATGTAAAACGCAGTTGGTTTTTTTTTCATTTTACATAATAATTTCTAAATATTCTAAAGTATGGTTAAATCACGTATATAACATCACACTGCGACTCTTAGGAGGGCGGGTGGCACCGTGCACAGCTAGTAAACAATACTACATACATTTTATTTACATGCAATAAACAGGAATTCTCCTCTTCTTCTACTTCTCCAGGTCTTCGCGAGTACGCGATAACCAGCGCGTTAAAAGATTCCCGGTTCGCGCCTATCACTCGCGAGGAGGTGCCCCGGCTGACGGTGTCTGTGTCCATCCTGCAGCACTTCGAGGAAGCCGAACACTACCTAGACTGGAAGCTCGGCAAGCATGGCATCCGCATTGAGTTCCTGAGTGAAAGGGGCAACAAGCGGACCGCTACTTATTTACCTCAAGTAGCTACTGAGCAAGGTGGGTAATCAACTAGAACGGGTAACAGTTATTATTCAACATCGAAAGTTCAAATTCAGTACGGCTTACAAGGCAGTCCCCCAACACGCCCCATCCACACCACTTCCTAGTGTTTTAACTAGGGGGAAGAGAAGGCGGAACAAATGGTATATAGGATCTCGAATCGTCTTGGAGAGGATAATCTAACTCATTGGATACCGAACAAGTGTTTTCCATACGAATTTTCTGGCATCATTTTTCGGCGTCATATTTAATTTTCCGTTGCTACAGCATGGGTATAACAGACACATTGAATAATGTTACTTCTAATTCATAATTTAAAATGCCAGAGACACTGAATATAATGATGATCGCCCAAGTATAGATATTGTGAAGGCAAAAATGTTAATGGGCATGTTATTCTGTGATATTCGCATAGTTTAGCTGAAGTGTACATTTTCTGTTAAAAGCAGCCTGAAAGTTAGTAAGCTGCACTGCTACTGGAAACAGCCAGTGTTTGAATTGTCCAGTTTACAGCAGCTTGCACGAAATGTCCCATGTCTAACAATGATATGAGATTACGATCGCGGTTGGTATGTATTTAGTTAGTTATATGTACCAATACACTATTTTTCGTAAATTTTTTACAAGTATTACGAAAATTCGAAAGTGTTAAATTACATCTTTTGTCTACTAGTAAACATGGCTTTGTTATACAAATATGTGACGACACAGAAAAGAAAAAAAGTAGTGTATAAGTACATACGTAGAATCACCAGTTATAAACCAAATGCTCATACAAAAACATGGCGTGATTTCAGGTTGGGACCAAATCCAAACAATAGACTCTCTATTGAGAAAGGGCGGGTACAAGGCCGCCATCACGGGCGAGCTCAGACGCAGCATCAAGCTGACGCGGTACCAGTCCGAGGAAATCTCCGCGACTTACAACGATTACATCAATCAACGCTGCTAGCAGATGGCTTACGCGCCCGCTCACGACGCTCGACTTAATAACAATCCAAGACTTGTGTATAATAAGCTATACTCGAGTTGGAGTGGCCAGAGTGGTTACGAATATTGTGTTAGTAATAATGTATATTATAAGTGTACGTCTAGTGTCCAGAATCAGTTAACGAGATGGCAATGGGAAACTGGCGCTCGTGCGAACTATGCAAGTACAGGCACCCGTCACAATTATGCTCAAAGTGAATTGACGAGCCACCGCCGCAATCGATCCTGCTTGATTCAAATCATTTAACGTTAAGATACGTACATCACTGCCAACAACATTCCTATGAGGAAAACATCAAAAGTGCCATCTTAATAACACTAAAGCTTATGATTAATATTAGTTACGATATCGCAGTCTAGTATCCAGTAATAGTATTACATTTTTGTATTATTATTACTTCATTATTTACAACAACAAAAATTGAGCTAATTTAATCATTAATCACTAATTTTCATTCCGAATCGACAATACACTTTGATCAAAATTTTGACTAAGAACTGTTTGTATTTTGTTAATTCATTGTTATATAAATATGTTGCCGTGAGTCTAAAAGAAAAAAAAACAACATTGGTTAGTGAATTATGTGTAATTTGACTCATGGTTGGCTAGTTAAGGATTGCCCATGCTTCCATACTATATGAATCTTCTGTTACTAAATTGAATCTTAACTGTTCGTGATATGGTTACAATTTCATATAACCTTGGTTACAATATACCTTGTAATGGTATTGTAATACAAGGCTAGGTTGTCGCATGACTTGTGTTCGTTAACCTTACGCTAGATTCAAACTACAAATAAATATGTAATTATGTATTCAAAAGAGACGATTTGAAGACTATCTAGGGATATTAAGCCCTAGACACGTTTTCAGATACTTAACAGCGTCTTTAAAAATATTTGGTCATTTACGCGTCTGACCGTACATTCATGCGATTGGTAATGATACTAATCAACATTATGTGATAATATAGTCTAATAAACATTAAAGCAGTGATAGCTCACTGGTGTGACCGTCAGACATCAATGACAAATTCTTAAGTCTCTAGTAACTTCTTAAGTCGTCAGACATCAATGACAAATTCTTAAGGACGCGTTTGCAAAATTGATAGGCATAGAATCGAACTACTACATTGACAAAGTCACACACACTAAAGTAGGCACGGAAATATTAGTCAAGTGAACTCATTTTGATACATTGAATAGTTTTTTTTCGTAATTCTAATATTTCATATTTTTGAGATATTATGAGACTTTACCTCCGGACTTGACGGAGTGACTTGAAGGTGTACTTCGGTGACTGCTACTGGAACTCCTCGACGGATTGAACTAGATGTGTCGAGTTTGGGCTCATTTTATTAGTTATGATGAGACCTTACCTCTGGACTTGATGGAGTGACCTGAAGGTCTACTTTGGTGACTGCTACTGGAACTCCTCGACGGATCGAACTAGATGTGTCGAGTTTGGGCTCATTTTGTTAGTTATGATGAGACCTTACCTCTGGACTTGATGGAGTGACCTGAAGGTCTACTTCGGTGACTGCTAATGAAACTCCTCGACGGATGAAACTAGATATGTCGAGTTTGGGCTCATTTTGTTAGTTATGATGAGACCTTACCTCCGGACTTGATGGAGTGACCTGAAGGTCTACTTCGGTGACTGCTACTGGAACTCCTCGACGGATCGAACTAGATGTGTCGAGTTTGGGCTCATTTTGTTAGTTATGATGAGACCTTACCTCTGGACTTGATGGAGTGACCTGAAGGTCTACTTCGGTGACTGCTAATGAAACTCCTCGACGGATGAAACTAGAAATGTCGAGTTTGGGCTCATTTTGTTAGTTATGATGAGACCTTACCTCCGGACTTGATGGAGTGACCTGAAGGTCTACTTTGGTGACTGCTACTGGAACTCCTCGACGGATTGAACTAGATGTGTCGAGTTTGGGCTCGTTTTGTTAGTTATGATGAGACCTTCCCTCCGGACTTGATGGAGTGACCTGAAGGTCTACTTCACTGACTGCTACTGGAACTCCTCGACGGATTGAACTAGATGTGTAGAGATTGTGCTCGTTTTGTTAGTTATGATGAGACCTTACCTCCGGACTTGATGGAGTGACCTGAAGGTCTACTTCGGTGACTGCTACTGGAACTCTTCGACGGATCGAACTAGATGTGTCGAGTTTGGGCTCGTTTTATAAGTTATGATGAGACCTTACCTCCGGACTTGATGAACTAGATGACAGGAACTCCTCGACGGATTGAACTAGATGTGACGAGTTTAGACTCGTTTTGTTAGTTATGATGAGACCCCATCTCCAGACTTGACGGAGTGACCGATACACTGACATGAGGATGTAGAGACGCCATTATAATGATGTGTTTGCCTCTTTAGTTCGATGATAATTAAAAATAAAGAGAATTTATACCAGTTAGCAAAAGCATTCAAAACAGTACACGTTTAGACCCAGCGCACACCGCTGAGGTAAGATCACGTCATAACTTATAAAACGAGCCCAAACTTGACACATCTAGTTCGATTCGTCGAGGAGTTCCAGTAGCAGTCACCGAAGTAGACCTTCAGGTCACTTCATCAAGTCCGGAGTAAAGTCTTATCATAACTAACAAAACGAGCACAATCTCTACATTTCTAGTTCAATCCGTCGAGGAGTTCCAGTAGCAGTCACCAAAGTAGACCTTCAGGTCACTCCATCAAGTCCAGAGGTAAGGTCTCATCATAACTAACAAAACGAGTCCAAACTCGACACATCTAGTTTGATCCATCGAAGAGTTCCAGTAGCAGTCACCGAAGTAGACCTTCAGGTCACTCCATCAAGTCCGGAGGTAAGCTCTCATCATAACTAACAAAACGAGCCCAAACTCGACACATCTAGTTCGATCCGTCGTGGAGTTCCAGTAGCAGTCACCGAAGTAGACCTTCAGGTCACTCCATCAAGTCCGGAGGTAAGGTCTCATCATAAGTAACAAAACGAGCCCAATCTCGACACATCTAGTTCGATCCGTCGAGGAGTTCCAGTAGCAGTCACCGAAGTAGACCTTCAGGTCACTCCATCAAGTCCGGAGGTAAGGTCTCATCATAAGTAACAAAACGAGCCCAATCTCGACACATCTAGTTCAATCCGTCGATGAGTTCCAGTAGCAGTCACCAAAGTAGACCTTCAGGTTACTCCATCAAGTCCGGAGGTAAGCTCTTATCATAACTAACAAAACGAGCCCAAACTCGACACATCTAGTTCGATCCGTCGAGGAGTTCCAGTAGCAGCCACCGAAGTAGACCTTCAGGTCACTCCATCAAGTCCGCAGGTAAGGTCTCGTCATAAGTAACAAAACGAGCCCAATCTCGACACATCTAGTTCGATCCGTCGAGGAGTTCCA
Source organism: Ochropleura plecta (assembly GCA_905475445.1). Classification (NCBI taxonomy): domain Eukaryota; kingdom Metazoa; phylum Arthropoda; class Insecta; order Lepidoptera; family Noctuidae; genus Ochropleura; species Ochropleura plecta. Next base: position 3,351,572 of record FR997728.1, read on the forward strand.
GTAGCAGCCACCGAAGTAGACCTTCAGGTCACTCCATCAAGTCCGCAGGTAAGGTCTCATCATAAGTAACAAAACGAGCCCAATCTCAACACATCTAGTTCAATCCGTTGAGGAGTTCCAGTAGCAGTCACCGAAGTAGACCTTCAGGTTACTCCATCAAGTCCGGAGGTAAGCTCTTGTCATAACTAACAAAACGAGCCCAAACTCGACACATCTAGTTCGATCCGTCGAGGAGTTCCAGTAGCAGTCACCGAAGTAGACCTTCAGGTCACTCCAACAAGTTCTTGACGAATAAGCATTTGTTTTAGCGAAATAAAATATTGTCATTTAGAAAAATCTTATCTTGTCAAGTATCAAATTTGATTTATCCAATATTTCGTATTTATACAGCGATCTTTTCAACACAAACTGCTTCTGACAGGCGATACAGCGTCCACTCACAACGGCAGCCGAGTGCGGATTGAGATTTCATACGGAATGTTTGTGCAATAAATCAAAACAGGAACAAAAAATAAAATAACCCTTATTGCAATCTCTTAAGATTCACCCATAATAGCAAAATATATGGAAAAATAAGTTTCTTATTTTATTTTTTGTGCGAGTATTTATGACACTGCGACATAATTTTTTTTCCTAGATTTAAAATAGACTATATTTGCCTACTAATAGTATTTTTAGAAATCTTAAAATGTGTTTTTAGTAGAACAAAAAATGTACCTAAACACAACCCGGTATCGAAAAAATTGTGGTTAATGGCAACGGCCGATCGTTTTTACAGTATCAAAAACTATTATTAACAAGAAAACAGTTTCCTCCGTTTAAAGCTAAAGAACCAATCTATTTGTGGTAGTTATAAGTTACATTTGATTTGGTTCAGTTTAGTCATAAAATGTACCAAAAAACAGCATAATTTCGTCCGAATTGTAAATGCGCCCTTAAGGCAAGTAAATTTCTTCGGATTCATGTGCATATATGTACAATTATCACACACAATTATCACCTTCGGTGAAAAAAACATCGTGACGAAACCAGCATGCCTGATAAATATTTCTCGACGGTATGTTAAGACAACTCTGTCTTGGCTCCATTAACCTCATGATAATGGAAGATACCTTGAATGCAATGCTAAAGGACAATATTACGACTGTTAAAACCTCCACACTCGTGCTAACCATAGAGGTTGTCTAAGCTGATATGTCCATGTTAAAATGCATAACCACGAAAAAACAGGAAATTGTAACACATATTTTTCGAAATGGATCCAGGATCTCAATGTAATATATTAACTACAAAAAAAAATAAGATTTTAATTTTTATTAAATTAACAAAAGTACTTACATGTGGAATCGCGCTACGCTTTGGTTATCACTCTCCTTTTTTATCATGTAAGTAATATTATGTAGATCGGAACAATAAAATGTTCTCAAAAAAAATATCAAAATATTTTAAAGAAAAATTCTAAAAAAAACATAAATAATGAAAGTGAACAAAAAAAGTTATTAAAGTTATTGCTTTAAGAATTCATTTGTTGTAGAATGTAAGTGTCTTACTTATATTATTTTTTAAACCTGAAAAATTGTTATGTGGTTCTTTGTTGTTGATTAAGTGATAAGATTGATGATGCATGGGCATGGGGGAATGGGTTATTTCGTTATCTTGGTAATTCTTTTTGCCTCTTAGAGCAAATTTCACTAATGAAACTACGCGTTATAATTTTCGTTCAAAATCCGTCAGTATCTAATTTTATTTGTGAAATCAGGGTTCTCTTAAAAGGTTAACCGGTTGAAACTACAGAATGAAAGAGAGAAAGCGCCGGGTGCGGGCAAACTCCATCATTTTCTTGCATTTTTTTCGTACAAAAATTAACTCTATACGTGAACGGCTATAATACGGATTAACCTTTAAAAACCCACTTAATACTACAAAACGGGTAACCTTTTCGGTTACTTCATAAAATGATGGTCTAAACTACATTACCAAGCTAACGAAATACCATCAAGTTTGTTGGACCTGTATAATATCATGAATTATGTAAATATAAACCAGTTGTTTATACTTCGAGTTTATATTGTTTGATTTGGAGATACCTACATGGCGGTATGTTGTGGCAGTCGAATGATCTACGAAAAATAAAAGAGAAAGTTGTATCGCTTGTATTTTTACTGATAATTGTATTTTATGGATTCTATGAGAGGGTGATCTTGTTGGGGTTTATCAAACTATTGAACAAATGTTGGTGCTACAAAATAAAAGACTGCTACAAGGACCATTTGCGAAATGTCTCACAAAAATTCAGTCGGCGCAATGGCTGAGCGATTGATTGCTGCGGTACGTGTCACGTTCGATCCCCGCACGGAATAAATATTTATGCGGCCTACTGGTAATTGTTCCGGGTCAGGCCGTTTGTGTATGTGAGTTTAAATATTTGCAAACGCGTTAATGCACCCACAATACAGGGAATTTCTTAGTGTGGGGGCAACTTTTTTTTTAAGTAATGATTTTAAAAGTACACTGATTTAAAAATTGCTTCATCTAATGGAAACTTGTAGCCGCATTGCATTTGTTTTTACCTGGTTTCTGCGTCTGGTTCAGGATTTGGAATATCTATTTGAAGTAAAGTGCGTCACCGTCCTACTATTTCGACGCCCACTCACTGAGATGCCTTCAAACGCTTATTGTCGTACAGTCAGCAACGAAAACATATATCACACCAACCTCAATATTAGTTTCGCTTTATTTCTGCCGCCGACTGTACATTTTAGTTAATCAAAATTATATGGACTAGTTGGGGATATTTTACAGAATATAGTGTCCGGAGCCGCGATTGAATTTTGTCCGTGACGGTTTAACCGAACTTCTTTACATGTGTAAAGTTTGATTATTTTATTCAATTTCCACATCTCATAGAATCCATGCAGTAGGGCTATTCTATATGAATACGGCGTCGAACGCAGCGCCGATACTCTATGAAACTTGACGCACGCTGTGGCTGCCGTAAGCTCGACGCTGTGTTCTTAGAGAAAAGCGCTACAGAAATAAATAAATTGTTATCTTTTATAGTGAACAGCTAGACATTAATATTAATACTGTAGTTCACTGAGTCGTGAAAATTGTACGATTGTTGGTTAGGAACGGCACACTAACGACGAACTAAGCACATACAGAGAAGCTGGTTGATTTTGTATGTGTGTTTATCATTGCACATACACATATTATCGACGGTAATCGATTATTATCTTTGGGCCCAATGCTGAAAGTTGGGAATTCAACAACACGATCAATGTCGCTAATGGCATTTCATCATCTGCCTAGCCTTTTCCCAACTATGTTGGGGTCGGCTTCCAGTCTAACCGGATGTAGCTGAATATCAGTATTTTACATGAAGCGACAGCCTATCTGACCTCCACAACCCAGTTAATACTGGGTAATACGATACCCCTTGGTAAGACTGGTTGTCAGACTATCGAAACACTGACTATGTAACGACTGTCAAAGATCTACAAATGACAGCTGGGACCAACTGCCTTTCAGCTGTGTCAAGGGTACTGTTTACACTCATTGCCTATTATCGACGGTCATCGTATTATTGACTTTGGTCTCAGCGCTAAAAGTCGAAAATCCAAAGGCCTGGAAAAATATCGTTTTGCCCAAACTCTTCCAACAGCAATGCAGCTTTATCATTGTATGTGCTTAGAATACACGTATTGCGGCAATATGAGCGATTTTCTAATATAGAAACATAATATGATATCAATATATTTTTAAGCAAATAAATAGCTAGAATACTAGTTTTCTATCTTTAAAACTTACAAAATTTTGCTTTTTATGGAAAACACTGAATTTATCGACGCGGAATAGCTTAAGCCGGTCAGAAAGAGCAATGCGAAAAAACGTTTTTTTCCAAGTACCACGTGGTGTCCAGTACTTGATGCGATCTCTATTATGTTGTATCTCCAGCCTGTCCCTTGCTATTCTCCACCAGCTTCGCCCTTTACCCTAAGCGTCGAAAGAACAAAAAGGAAAAAGAACCGGGGTCTAGTGATTCCCCGAACCGAAATGAAACGAATGGTGTCTATTTCGCTTTTATTCCATGGATGATGGAAATAAAGCTCATTCTGCTCGGCTCAAGTCGATTCCACGTCGTTATGTGTGTGAACTCCTTGAGACTTCTAGCTCCCTTCAGCGCCACCATTTAATTCACTATCGTTTGCACGAATCTGCGATAATACATAAAAAAAAAATATATACATGTCGAATTGAGAACCTCCTTTTTTTCGTCGGTTAAAAATTTATTTAACTTTTTATTAACCACCTCTTTATTTTACCTGTGTTGTTTTGAGTGAAATATCCTTCCGCTTTGTTTTAGTTTAGTATTAATGTTTTTCTCTACTCAAGTTTAACCGAATCGGGTGATGATTAAAGGGCCAAAGACCTGCCAAACAAATATCAACATTGCAGGTCTTAAAATAAAGTTGAAAAATAATTATCTAAACCCTATCCACGTACCTCTGACTGTCAGACTTAAATCAGCTAATTAATTTTAAACTTTATTTCTACTGCGCAAGGTTAATATTTGTTGGAAACGACCGCGGCTTCACCTGGCTTTCATCAGCCCTGTGAATTGCTGCATACTCGTCGAATGACGTTGTTGAATACTGATCGAAAATTGTCCCTTATTTAACGTAATTAATGGCTCGAAGTGTCGTGTAAATTTAGCACTTAACTAACAAATCAAATTAAGTGGTTTTTAATATCCTGAAGCTAGCCAAAAGTCATGTTATCAGCAACTGTATCTGTAGACGGCCATAGTAATGCCCGTTTTAACCAACATTAGGGGGACCCCTAAATGAATGCCTTTGTTGGATTTTCGACTTGTTGAAAGGCGTTGGAAGATTTTTGTATGACCAGCCTAACTTCCGCCATTTTATTTTGTTTCAAAATAAGCCACACATACACATACAAACAAGTATTGAGTTAGACGAAATCTTCTATAGCGTCACATTTGAAAGTTCAAATTTGTTAATTTGATGGATTATAATATCTTGGAAACGTGACACTTTAGAAAACTGTCTGAAATAATACTCGTCTTGTACATGACATGTCCAATGTGTGGCCGCCATTTTGATAACAAAATAAAATGGTGGAAGTTCGTAGGCCAAATAATTCAAAGCCATTTCTACAGATCATTTTTAGTAGGGGGTTTCGCTTCTTGTGTCAGTCAAAACGGACATTAGTAGTTATAAAAAAAATGATCTAGCAATAAAGAACGGTTTTGTACGGAACTTGCGCCATTCGGAACAGATGAACTTTCAAAAGTGAAGGAATGAGTGAACGATACGAACAACTATGTTTATTATAACTATCTCACTCACTCAGTCAGTGTGGTAGGTAGTCCTAAAATGTTTGTATAAAACATATCTATTTATAGTCAGGTTTCTACGTTTAGTGATATTTTAAATAAAGGTTTTGCAGTTTGTATTACCTAGTTGTGTTCTGAATGGTTCAATCGCAGAGAACAGTCTTGCATGTGTTCATATCTAGAAATTGTAATCTGGTAACAGTTGTGTGCATAGTTTGTTGCCCGTTTTTTGTATTTCTTAAATATTAACTAATAATATAGGTTACTTTGAAGATATAATCTGTGGTTTTTATTTATTTACATGACTGAAAGTTTATGCCTCCAACCCCAGATGGGTTAGGCATAGGTGTATGTGATGGTACACTCATATTTTGCTAGTTATATTTAGGTTCCAGGTAATAGGGGTAAATTTTGGCCATCACCCGGGGACACATCCGGACTCCATGAAACATCCTCAATGGAAAAACCTTATAACCCTGCCCAACCTGGGAATTGAACCCAGGATCTCTAATGCACTCCATGCTCAGCAGTCGGTCATACAAATTCAATTAGTAAAGTCACATATTCCCGCGACACGTATCGCTAGAGATGCAGGCAAAGCCGAGCGACAACATTTCTAGCATACCTGGGCTGCACTTCATCTAGCAGAAGGAAATTCCATTTTTCCATGCTCCTATCCCTTTCCTTAGCTCACAACCTTCAATTGCTAAACCGAGAAATAGTGTGGAGGTGCTATGACTTGCGGCAGCAACGACGCTATGCTCGGCATTACGGTAGACGAAAGGCAGCCTTTAATCTGCAGGCACTGCAGCTCATATAAAATAGCTCGGAGATGTTTTTGCTAAATAACTCGTATTCTTCTCAGCAGTTCCTTTTATTTGAAACCCATATGGGAATGCATAACAATTACTAGTCCGCCATATTGAGTTTAGAATGACGTCACTAAGTTCAACATGTATGCAAAACTTCAGCGCTATCTGAATCCAGTGGGCCAAATTAAACTTAACGATTGTAAGATTTTTCACAGACACAGGTTTTTTTTTCTCATTTTGCAATCGGTTTGTTTGAACCTTTAGCAGATCTGTTGAAAGTCGAATTGTCGTACGAGGTTCATTTTTCCAGTGAAGAGTCTGCCTCTCATCAATTGTTTTTATTGTTGTTTCTCTTTTATGAAGCAAAGTCCCATATTACAGATACAGGTGAAATGAATAAAAACTTGATAAAACAACATAATATAACAATAACATTTTAATGATAAAACTATCTATTTACAAAACACACCTAAAATTAAAACCGATCAATCAATTTGCTTCTTCTTTTTCAAGATTAGCTTCTATCGCCAGGATTTTTCCTCTTATTGTTAAATTGTTTGTCATTTCAAAATATGTGAAGATGGATGAGGCCACGACTTGACCTATGATCATACTAGTTAATACGTTGTTAAAAGGCCTTGTCAGTTTTCTTAAGAAGTTGAATATAACTTTAGGACCTTCCTTTAGATCTGGGACCCTATAGGTTGCATATCTGTGGGCAAACTGAAACAAGTCATAAAACACACTATTTTAAGAATATTCTTGTTCAGCAGAATAAACTTTTATTATTTTACTAGCTATTTCCTGCAGTTTTACCTGTGTAGACGGGATAAAAAGTAGTAAGGGTATACACTACTTAAATACCACATTCAGCACCGTTATTAAGACTTTTGAGCGTGAAGGCTCGTAACAAAAATACTCACACATACAAATCATTATTATAATATTAGTGTGAAGCATAGATAATATCTATGGTGTGAAGTATGATTTTTCAATACTGGACACATTGAAAACCTCTGATGGTAAATAAAAAAGAGACTGAAGGTTCAGTTTTTTCTTTGAAAAAATTCTAAAACTGCAGAAAAACAACATAATATTTCGATTAACGTATTGTGTCGATGACCACTTTTTTTGCGGATGGGATATCATCAAATAACTTCCCCCGCTCTGGGCGGAGTGTCAGACTTGTACCGACTAAAAGCTACCCATGTTCCTTCTATTGCCCTTTATGTTCCGGAGCCGCGGTATCTCTTTCGAGCAACCTGCAACCCCGGCACGGCCATTGACCACATAAGTTGCAAAACGGTCGCGTGGCTGAAAAGCCACCGACAGCTAATGTTGTCTAAATTATAATAAACTAAATACATAATAATGCATGTTACCATCACTAGGGAAGATGCCTACCACATTTACATTTTTACTAGGCTTGGCGTCGGGTGTGAAGTAACGTAAAAAGGTGCAGGCGTGCAATTGGTTAAGGATATTTTTTTCAATACACTTCTCCGAAAACTGGCTCTTATTGCACTATGATTAGGTTTTGATGTTCTTGGCTTTATAACACCCTCGCCTAACGGCTCGTGTGCTAATACCGCCTCGAACGCAATGACAAAGTTTCCTTACTTTAATCAAAATGTACTAGTGAGATTTTATACCATTAGTTGGCAACTGTATAAAATATTATGTTTATTTTTTTCAGCAATAATACAGGGGCCATTACAAATGGTGTCAGAATGGTCGATCACTGATCGCATAATGGTTGATTTTGACAAGTTTAGTATGTAGTGTAGTAGATGTCAAAATCCACCATTATGCGATCAGTGATCGACCATTCTGACACTATTGTAATAGCAGACTAAGGCCCCTGGAATGATGAAATGAATGAGTGAATGAAAAATTTCTAGCTTACCATTAATGCTGATGTTGGGGCCAGCACCATAGGATATGCAATTCCAAGGGTTGTCTGTATGGCTGCAGATCTGAACTCATAACATAATGGACATTGCTGATTCTTCATCAGGAGTAAGTCTGTTGAAATTAACTGAAATTTAAATACACTGAATTTATTACCTTACAAATAATATAATCAGGTGCTTTGTGAAAATCTATGCCAATTTGAATTAAGCAAATAAGAACCAGACATGATGCAGGATGTGAATATCTCCTGAGGAATGACAGAGGGGGGTGAAGCATGTGTTGTGTACAGGTTTGGGAGCATTGTATGCTAATTATAGCACATAGCTTTTGCATCAAACCTGAATCTTTACACAGAATTAAAACTAAATAATTTGCGAAACATTCAGTTACTATAACTTTTGTTAGAAAACTATGAATGTGAGTTAATGTATTTGTCTGACATGTCCCCCTCCTACCTTAATAAATATTCATTTCAGCACAAGATATATTTTTCTTGTGATAAACCTCTTAACCCTCAGTATGCCTGGAGGGTCTGACAGACCCAGTTTTGGATCACTATTTCATATCATATTGCAGTAAATAAATAAAAATATTTGTTTTATAATGAAATTACATACTAATATGAGGATTAGAAATAAAAATCGTTTTACAAATCAACGGTCTTTATTTTTTAAATTTTAAATGAAAATTTGTTTGTTTTAAACATAAAATTAAGCTTTGAGCTTTTTGTTAACAATTATTATGAATTAAAAGTAGAGAGAGCACTTTAAACAAGTCTTTTTGTTGTGGGAACGCGTCTCGGACTGAGTTAGCGGGCGGAAAGCATTGAGTAGTTCGTAACGGCCAGCTACAGCTTGCGGGTGCGCTCAGCATTCAAATTTGAATAAAATACAATGGTTTTTCTGCCATGGTGGGTCTGACAGACCCTGCCAGGCATACCGAGGGTTAATAATGATAAGAGATGATAAGTACAAAGTTTTTTTTTAAGGTTTGGCCAGCCAAAGAAATAATAAAGTAGGTTAGGTTGTTATTAGTATCATTTCACACTTACATGCCTATGAAACAGAGCTGTCAGCATTCCAGGCATAATGGATATAGGTATGACTGAAGCAAAGTATCCATATGGCCCCAGTTTAAGCTTATTCCTGTAATGCCTGTTGATCACAATCCCACAGAAGGCATTGATGCCTCCTAGAACTATCGGAGCATATTTCAGAGCCCACCTGTAATAAGTATTGTGTTTATTAATTTATTTTGGTTTCAAATAAGATATTAAAAAATTCAAGAAGGCATACTGTGTTATCAACAAAGCATTGATTTAAAACATGTTCATATCTCTATTTCTCTTCTCTAAGTTAAAATTTATTTCTATGTGTCAATTATTTTTATGAGTTCATGTTTTGTCAGTGTGAATGCACAGTGAAGAGCAAAAAGGGCCTGCGATTTCTCCACACAAATGTATTCTCCTGTTTTCTTCCTGATTAATGCCTCTAGAGTACTCATTTTTATTTCATATATTAAGGTCTGCTATAGGCATATTCCTTTTTTTAAGTGACAGATAAAGAAAATAAAAATGAGCCATTTTTAACGCCGTGATCAGAAAACTATAAGACAAATTCGGAAAGATCATGATAGGATATGATAAGATCATCATGAAAGAATATGATAGGAACCCAGTTTTACTCTTCTTTAAAATTTTATTGTTAGTAGTTTTCGAGGAGAAAATGGGAGAATACGAAAAACCGATTTCGTCAATTTTTGTATAATATAATCGGTCTGAGCTGCAGCTGTCCTTTCGCACTACGAGCACTGTTCGGTTCGGTTCAATGGTTTGAGACTGTTGCGGCCTAACAACAGAGTTAAACACGAGTAAATCAACATACAATCCGTGCGCAGGACCACTATAATTGGCGCTAAGCGTCTAGTCAACCCACACGGGTTGTACATAGAATTCTCAAACAGTTTTTCTGTTACAGCCTATATCTTACGTGTCAGAAAGTGAATCCCAGTCGGAAACTATATTCCAGGCGTATTCGGTAGCTTCGAGTTCATCGATTACCACAGCACCTTCTGGTATATCCTTAGATTTCATCAACGCCATGTTGAAAATGAATTACATGTGATTGATAATTCAAAAACAGATTTTCAGCTAAATTGCTACACATCAAAATAGATAATTCCTTGTTTTATTAAACGGCCGCGTATAACCTAAAAAAATAATAAAGCCGACCACACAGAGTACCAACAGAGTACTATAGTCTATAATATGCCGACCAACTTTTCTAACTGTCAATCCCAGCTGGTCTCTAGTATTGCCATTCACAAACCATATTAGAGAAATTTTGCTCTAGAGCAAAGAGAACTTTATGTATACAGGTACATACTCTAGAGTTAAATAATAAAAACATTTATTCATCAGATAATTAAATTAATTACTAAATATATACAACCTATAAATAGACACAATCTGAGGAGGCTATCGCTTGGCAGCTGGATCAAGGGCTTGATTCAGAAAGCAGTACTTCTGGACACGGCCCGTATTGTTAGAAGGTTCCTCTCTCAAGAGTCCTGACCACCGGTAGCTCGGACCCTGTTCCCGATGCTGGTGGACTGGTACTATTTTTTATATTTTTAAATGTTTTTATGTTGTTTTTTTATAAGAATATGTAAAAATATAAAAAGTATGTATAGAAATGAATAAACGAAATATATACAATAAAAAATTGAAAATACAGGGCGTCAAAAAATTCGTCCGTATTGCCCTCAACAGGTAAAGTGCCCAGAAGGCTGGCAGCATTACCGCGTTGGAAGGCAATGCTTATTTTTTGTGCAAAAAACAGGCCAGCCCTCTGGTCACGAGAAGAGTCGACCAACCGCTTGGCGATTTCTTGAAATACTACATGGGCACTCGGACCCTATGGCCCTAGTGTTTCACCCCCAAACGGCTCAAAAATATAACTACCAATCAAATTGTGATATTTGTGCCGTTTGAGGTTTTCAGCACCTGCAGCAGCAGCTGATGTGATGTATACAAATAAACGTAGCAAGCAACTCGACGGCTACGTCCGATTAGTCCTAAACTAGCCCTCCTGTCCTCCACTTGACGGTCCCTTCGAGTTGCACGCTGCTTACTACCTATGTTAGGTGACGGTAACGCCTGTAGCCAGAGGCCCGATTCCCACTCACCCACAGCCAGCAAGCGGGCACGCTCAGCAGAATTGGTGGACGTATTAATAAGGTTATTCCGTACCAACCTGTAGAGCGGCTCATCCCACTGTCTCTGGGATAACGGGTTCACGGGCCGATCCGAGTCCGGGCAAGCCATTTTCCAGGCATCCTCTGCGTCGGTCAAGCACGGCACTTCCGAGTCAACCAGGAAGAGAGCTAAAATTTTCCTGGTCAGCTTTTCAGTGCTGTGGACGGAAGACAGGAATGTCGGTAAGCTTACACTGGAAATTCAGCGGACGCCGAGGCCACCAAATGAATTGACAGGGTGGCTTGTAGCCACGCTCGGTCATCCAAGGCCATATTAAAAATGGAAGATACAGTATCGCGAATAATTTGATCAATTTTGTCCAAATGTTGTGGTTGCTTCCAAAGAGGAGAACAACGCTTAACTTGAGCATTTATCGCGGCATAGATCGGCCATGGAAGTCCATGAGCTCGGCATACTAACTTAATAATGTATATCGTGGCTGCGTTTAAAAACATTTAAACTCGCATACCGAACAGCCAGACCCGGAACAACTATCTGTAGGCAGTACAAATATTTTTTCCGTGCGGGGATCGAACCCGCCACACGCAGCGCAGCAGTCGATCGCACGGCCACTGCTGTGTCGTCATGAATGAATGAAAATATTTAATAGAATTAATTATTATTACAAATCTGTTTAAGTTTCTTTATTATGTTGTTGATTTTGCTTCATGTGCGTTTGTAGAAACAGGATGCATAAATTATGTACAGACCGGCCGTCAAGCTACCCGAAACTGTCAATTTTTCCCAATGAACATTGAACCTTAAATTTCAGAAATAAAGTCGAAAATCTATCAAAGAAATCTGACAGATTGTAGTAGCTTGATGTGCAGGCGTCTGTACCTGTGTACGAAAATTCCCGTAGTGAAGTAATTCGCTCTTTTAGTCCCTCTGGGGTTTATAACGCTACGTGCTTAAATTAAATTCTATTTAGACGATTTTGAAAGCACCTCCTCACGTAAGATATGGTAACCGACTCCGTAAGTCGGTTTTGTAAAGTGGCATCTTTAAGCATTTGAGTCTTCTGTCTCTTTTCTTTCTATGTTTTTCAAGTTCAATTTGTCCCTTTTTTACCTCCAAATGTCATAAAGTCAAAAACTGTACGAAATAAGCGAGCGTCGTACCGAATACAACAAATTGTAAATAAATAAATGAATTTTACTCAGCAGGCACAGTTATAATTGTTGTGATGGCTCAATCACAGTTTTCTTTATTATGGAATGCGCACCAGAAGAATATATGCCATGGATTAAGCAATTTGCAGCAGGTAAAAATATAATTTTGAAACAGAAGACGATTGTTGTTGAGTTTCTCAACGATATACATATTTGTTTTTTTGGCAGAATGGTGAGTTTGTAGACATGACTCTCGCTGCAGACGGTCATCTAGTGAAAGTCCACCAAGTCATTATCGCACTGGCTAGTCCATACATCAAGGAGTTGATATCTAGCGCGCAGTGTCCTCATCCCGTTATTTTTCTCAATGTAAGTTATTTAACCATTTATGCACGATGATTTATGTATGAGGTTGTGTGTATGTTGTGGGTTTAAATCTTGGCATGTACCAAGTTGACTTTTTCTAAAGTTGAAGACATCACAGAATAAACATTGTAAGAAAACCTAAACTTATAATCAATATAAGTCTGAAATTTCCAACCCGTCTTGAGCAAGCCTTTTGCCAGTAGTGGGACAGTTATGGGCTGTTATTATTATTTATTAATATCTCATTGCCAAAGAGCATTATCTGCTGAACATATGCCACCGTCAATTAATTTTAGTGTTTGTAATTATAATTGCTGTGTCAGTTGTTGGGAGAGCTGTAAGCCAAAGATACTTAAGTAAGTAACACTAAGTAGGTTTTTACTGGGCACTGCTATTGCTATATTCTATCTAAACAATGGAAGGTCTAGGTAACCCAAACCAGATGTTGAAAAATAAACAATACCTAAATAAATAGTTACAGTTACATTAAACTGAAGAAATTTAAGATCAGCTGTTGTAAGGCACCACTGTATACTTTTAAGCACTGGTTTAGAAGCTTGTATATTTTTTATGTATTGATATGACCTTGACCTTCTAAACTTTTTTTAATCTTGAAATTGTTCTTGATCTTTCATAAGGTAATATCGCAAGGGTTTGGCACATTTTTAACTGACCTAGACTTTTGATGTGTTTGCCTTGATTTCTGGGTTGACCTTGACCTTTAAGACATCATTGCTTGTAATGTTTAGACCCATAATATGATTTTTCCCACCCTTAATCAATAGATCAAAATCAAAGGACTTTATTCTCAATGGGTTTTCGCCATTTGGTGATTTCAAAATTTCACAAAAAGGGTCTACACTACAAAAAAAAAAATGTGTGTCAACACACATATAAACTCATTAAGAGTACTAGAAATTCAATATACCAACCTAGACACCTGGGGCCTTACCTTGAAGATCATCAACCTGAATGGCTGTTATTAAGAATAATAATAAAAAAATATTTCAGAAAATATCTTACACCACATTATGCTCCCTATTGGAGTACATGTACACGGGCGAGGTATTAGTCTCTATAGACAATTTGAATGATATTTTGGAAGCTGGGAAAGAGCTCCATGTTAGAGGCCTTGAAGATATGGTATGTATTTGTCTTCTAATTCTTACTAATATCATAGAAGCGAAAGTAAGTTTGTTTGTTACGTTTTCACGCCTTAATGCCTAAACCGATTTTGATGATTTTTGGTACAGAGGTAGTTGGGACTCTGGAGACGGACATATGCTATTTTTTTTAAAAATAGATTGAGATATGAGGGAGAAAGATGGAAGAAAAGGGAAAACTTAGCATTGCTATTACAATAAATAAGGCGCAAGGGCAAAAACTACAGGTAGCAGGTACCTGTAAATCTGGAAAGGGGAACTGTGTTACCCCGAATTTAACGCGAGTGACATCGCGAGCAAAAGCTGGTAACATATAAAACTCTCGTGTCACAATGTTCGTCCCCATACTCCTCCGAAACGGCTCGACTGATTCTTATGAAATTTTGTATGCATATTTAGTGAGTATGAGAATCGGCTACTATCTATCTTTCAAACCCCTAAGTGAGAAGACGACCTGAGCAGCGAGTAAAACCGCTGGTCACAGCTTCTAAATTCATAGTATTTATCAAGGAACTATTGTAAGTAATAGTTAAATTTCCAAGAATGTAACAAACACTACATTTTTTTTTTTAAACTTTGCCCCCACTAGGAATTTCTCCCGTATCGTGGGTGCGTTTACAAACATTTAAACTCACATACACAAACAGCCAGACCCGGAAAACTTATCTGTAGCCCATACAAATATTTGTTCCGTGCGGGAATCGAACCCGCGACACGCAGCGCAGTAGTCGATCGCGCAGCCACTGCGCCAACCGTGTCGTCAGCTTTACTTAGTTTGCCGGAGTTAATTTAATATTTATTGTATTGCAGAAGGTAACAGACAATATAAGTTCCAACCAGCAATTACCTCAGAATGAACACGAAACGGACTGCAATATGGAAAGCCTTGATGAGGAGATCAGCTACTTCGAAATAACTAAAGACCATGTTGACGAAAATAAATACGGCATGACCAATATTATTGTGTAAGTTCTTTTTTCGTTATTTCCTGTACATTTTTACGATTACATAGGAAGATAATTTAATTGAGGCAACAAAAGACAGGAATTATACACAAAAATATCAAACTGAAAAAAAGACAGATTAAAAATATAATAAGTAAGATTGACACATAGACAATTGATTAATCAGGTTAACTGGCTAGACTCACTGTTTTGATTAACCATTACATTCCTTCCTTAAATCTATTTACTATTTCTATTCCTTCCCCGTCCATGCTATAAAATTGTGGAGTTCACTTCCGCCTAACATTAGAGACTTGAAAAACATTTCGATTTTAATATTAGATTAAAAGAGCATTACCTTTCCTCTGAATAGTGTTTATTTATAATATTGTATTTACATATTTGTTTATATACTTTAGTGTTCTGTATTTATACAGGTTTAAATTATAATACTTATATTTAATATTTAGATTAAGACATTCATATTTTAAGTGTCATGCTCTTTCTGTTCTATTTTCTTCATAATTCCTTTTGCAGGCTTGTTCGTAGAAATTTCTGTTGAAATAATCTGTGCCTTTGTACTCTTTGTTTTGTTATGATGTTTCCTTATGTTTTCTCCTGTGTAGATAAATGATTAAATTATGGCCAATCAAACATATAAGTTTAAATGTGTTAATCCTTATAATATGGAAGCCGACTCCAACATAGTTGGGAAAAGGCTATAGGATACCAATCCTTATAATATATGGGGTAACCTATATCAATAACAGGCTGGTGACCGCAACTCTCACGTCCAAATCGCGTATTTGCGTATGGCTAAGAATATCATTGGATCCGCCTCAGCTCCCAAGAAAGGCCAGCAACGTCTTGGTATTACTGACGATCTTGCAGAGAGTACTTGGTTCATCGAAGTATCTTGCCCTGTATAAGGCAATGTCTGGGCAGTGTAGGAGGACGTGGGAGCTGTCTCGTCTTCCTACATGCATACTCGGCACAGTGGGCTGTCTGTGACTCCTATGACAAAGAGGAGTTTATTAAAACCAATTAAAAAATACTGATTAACCAGAATGAAAGAGACAGCGCTGAGCGCGGGCTGATTCCGTCACTTTCTTGCATGTTATTTTATGTACAAAAATAATTAATTTTATGGGTTAAACTTTATACTTTAGTCACGTAACCCTAAAAATAATATTACCCCGAATTTAACGCGAGAGAAGCCGCGGGCAAAAGCTAGTGAATTCATAATTTTCATCACATGCCATCTCATTGTCGTCAAGTTGCTCATTGGCTAAGCAGCTTCAGGGTTCTCACGCTTGCCAAAATATAGATATTTTTAGAACAAAAGTGAGGAGTATATTTAGCCCATTACGTAGCCCACTGCTGGGAAACTGGCCTCTATGCAGAGCAAGTCTGCCATTACTACATCATCATCATTTTCCTGCCCTTGTCCCATTATATTTGGGGTTCGCGCGAAACGTTTTCTTCTTCCATAACTACTACATATTAAGTGAAAAAGTACAGTCATTTTTTTTTCCAGAGAAGATGACGAAGGACCCAGGATATTGAGCACAAGGTCCTTAGACGAAAACTACGAGGAGACGTTAGAACAAGAGGAAGAGGACTCGCAGCCGATGGCAGTCGAGGTCAGGGAAGTTGATTCTAAAGACAGCAAACCTAGTGATAATCATAGTAAGTCCCTTTACTTTATAATTACTTCATTTTACCATACTTGTTGATGCGGAATCAGCATAAAGGAGAGACATAAAGTTCTATAAGGTCTTTCTCGGCACAAGCTGGTCAAGAACAGTTAAAAAAGCGTATAGTGCAAGTAGTGGCGTCCGAATTAAACGTGGTAAATAGCGGCTTTTTACAAGTATTCGCTGCCGGCTTATGGCGTCGATAAGTGTGATTTAAATTCCTTAGGGCCCGTGAGAAGACTAAAACCTTTTGGAACCCGAAGTCCTCTTGGGTTCCGAAGGCTGTATAACAGCAGTCGGAACAATCTCCAGGTGAAGCCGCGCTTGCCTAGGTTATTATATAGATGGATGACCACTCATTACATACCAAGTCTTCTCCGTGCCTTGGAAAGCACGTTAAGCCGTTGGTCCCGGCTGTCATTTGTAGATTTGTGACAGTCGTTACAGGTAGTCAGTGGCCCAGTCTTACCAAGGGGTATCGTATAGTACCCAGCACTAACTGGGTTGTTGAAGTAAATACTGGTACACAGTAAAAGGCGTGTCGAAGGCACGGTTGGCGCAGTAGCTGAGCGATTGACTGCTGCGCTGCGTATCGCTGGTTCGATTCCCGCACGGAACAAATATTTGTATGGCCTACAGGTAGTTGTTTCGGGTCTGGCTGTTTGTGTATGTGTATTTAAATGTTTGTAAACGCACCCACGATACAGGAGAAATTCCTAGTGTGAGGCAACGTTTAAAAAAAAATTACATGATAAGTTTTAATAAAAACACATTTTTTTTACATTTTCAGATCTAAGCGTGATGCAGTTCACAGTATCAAACCAAGGCTCGCTACAAATGATTCTGAACCGCTACGTGTACTACCTGAAATATACGAATAGGAACAACACGCGCCAGTGGCGGTGTGTGGACTATCTGAACAACTGCAAGTGTCCGGCGCATGTGTTCACTAAAGACGACGTTGTTGTGCAGAGGTGAGTTGTCTATATAACTTAGATTTTTCATCGAAGAGGTCAAGCTGCGGATCTCCACTTCTCCCCACTCCGCTCAGAGCGGGGGAAGTTATTTGATGATTGCCATCCGCAAAAAAAAGCGCTATCACTTTCATGTTGTGGAACATTGACTACTCTTGATTGGCGAATCATGATCATTCTCACTTAACTCCTTCATTTGTGAAATTCGCCCTAAGTATAGAATGACCACCTTGAGTTTGTAGTTCAAGGTGGCGTTGCTTTGCGGGTTGTTCGGAAGAGATACCGCGGCCCCGGAACGTAAAGGGCAATAGAAGGAACATGGGTGGGTTTTAGTCAGTAAAAGTCTGATACTCCCCCCCGCTCCACCCAGAGCGGGGGAAGTTATTTGATGATTTCCGACCCCAAAAAAAAAATGTGTCGTTGCTAGTCATGAATATTGGCATCGATATGTCAAACTTGGTGCATTTATTTTAGTTCTGTATTTTCCCGCCTGCACAGATAAGTTAGTTGAAGTGTGATAAATAATGTTTATTTTACAAGTAGTTTTTACAAACACTTTTAAACGTCGTTTTTTTTAAACTAGATGGGGCGGGTTTTTGGTACCCGTCTTAATCTAGGTCATAATCTCTTTTAAGATCCAGACAAAAATGATGGTCAACTTACATGAGGACTATGCAGCAGGCTAGTGTCTGAAATGGTCTTTTTAAGAAAGAAACACACAGAATTGAGTGGACCTGTCCAGTCAGTGCAAGCATTTGTCAGTTATCGTGTAGCTCGACTCATAACCCAAGGATCTCGAAGACACGACGAACAATACCAAAAAAGGACATTAGTGTAGGTCGCTTATAGTACTCAAACTGCCAGACAATCGTCAAAAACAAAGAAAGTAAATAAAAGTAATGATCCACATGGTCCTCCTCCTCACATTCATAATAAGCAAATAAAAGACTAGAAAATATTTACGAACTTAAATTAATGAGATCATAATGAATCATTAAATGTCACAAATCAAAATAATAATAAAAAAAAAAAAATTAAATAAAAAATAATAGAATATTAAACAAAGTAAATATAAGACTGCCAGACTATCTTTAAAACAAATAAAACAAGAGAAATAACACACATGATCCTCACATTCACATTGTGTGTTAAACTTGCGCATATTTTTCTTATGCGTAGTATGGGTCGCCTCCCATCTAGAGTGACATAGTTATATTCTCTATGGTGACATACGACTGCTGAGTGGCTGGCGCATAGTGAATGTAGAAAGCGAAGCACATGTTGTTGTGGTTCAGATTGAAAGAGGCCAAAGACTGAGATTTTCTGGTTGGTTCTTAAGTTCTCCGATGATTTCGGTTTCCTCGTGAAGTTTTTTTCATCTTTAAAGGTCACGAAAAAGTGCTTCTTATATAACGTTTCTCGAATCAGTTTGAGCTGATAATTCATTATTTACCAAACTTTTTCTTAACGATTTTGGTTGGACTTCCGGGAAGCACCCTGTCAGTTACAAACTTTTTTTGTTTAACTGGATATAGTGAAAATGAATTTCAATAGAGGTATCTGACCTCCACGACGACACTTTTGCTGAGACGATACCTCTTAATCAAGAAGGTTACTAGTAAGCTGATAAATAATATCAGTAATTAATGTAGTATCGGAAAAAGAGCATATACCGATACCTGAGCGTATTTTAGTATTAAGTATCCTCTGTAAGTTAGGATGCAGAAAATGACGTATTCAAGTATGGTTTACGAAAGACAGAGAACAAGAGAGAGAGAGCGAGTGAGAGAGAGTGTGGGTAAAGGTTGCGAAGGCTGAGAGTCACTTTTCTGACTTGAGTGCAATGATATAATTTTGGCGTACGACTAGATAAGACGTGCTTTGTATTTTATTTGTATTTGTAACCCTTACTAATATTATAAAAGCGAAATTGAGTTTGTTTGTTTGTTACGTCTTTACGCCTACATGGCTAAACCGATTTTGATGAATTTTTGTACAGAGATAGTTGGGACCCTGGAGACGGTCATAGGCTAACTTTTAAAAAAAAAAGAGTGAAAAATGAGGGAGAAAGAGGGAAGAAAAGGGAAAACTTAGCATTGCTATAACAATAAATAAGGCGCTAGGGCAAAAACTACAGGTAGCAGGTACCTGCAAATCAGGAAAGGGGAACTGTGTTACCCCAAATTTAACGCGGGCGAAGCCGCGGGCAAAAGCTAGTTTTTATTAAACCTAAATAATCTTATCCCCTGTTTTTTACAATAGAATAGAATCAGACAATTTAACATATTACATTAATTTCAGGATATCAGCTCACGTGCATCCATTCCATGATAAAAGGATATTAAAGAAGGTGAAAGCGGGCGCAGTCTACTCAGCGATCCACGAGGCTGAACAACAGAGGAAGATGAATAAAAATGACGGCACTTTGAGCGACTGAATAATGAATAAATAATGAAGAAAAAAAAATAAAATTAGGTTTTATTATATTTTATAGTATTCATATTTTGTTTTACTTTTTTTTATTCGTATTGAAATTTATCATTAGGGTGAAAACGAGTTTAGAGTAGTGGTAGAAACGAGGCGAATGACATATCTTGCTTTTATTGCATGACGCTGAGTCCGTGTCGGTATGTGTGTCACCCTAAGGGCGTCCCCTAAAGCTCACTCGAGTTGCACGCTCGCACGGCCGCGTTTTCTAAGGTTTTTTTAAACCTTGCCCCACACTAGGAATTTCTCCTGTATCGTGGGTCCGTTTACAAACATTTAAACTCACATACACAAACAGCCAGACCCGGAACAACTATTTGTAGGCCATACAAACATTTGTTCCGTGCGGGGATAACACGCAACACGCAGCGCAGCAGTCGATCGCTCAGCCACTGCGCCAAACGTGTCGTCCATCGATATAATCAATTCAACTTTTCCTCACTGAGTTTAACCACCCTTTCGGGGGTATTTACCCTTCGAATTTTATCACCCTTTCGGGAAGATACATCGGAATGATCACCAAATTTGACCAGCTTGGCGACTACTGGCTACCCTCGAGGCGAATGACCCCCCCAAGCGTGTCGTCAACTTGCCTCGTGCATCGCACGAGTTTTAGGGGACGCTCTAATGGGCAGGCTTTTTAACAAACTTCAAAAAAAAGAGGAGGTTCTGATTTTCAAAATTATTTTTTATAAATGAAACGGGTCTCTCGAAGGGGTCCCGTATCAATTTTATCCGTATTGCTTCGTAAGTTTATGAGTCAAGTTCTACAATACATGTTTTTTCTTCTAATGTATGTGGATGATATGCTAATATTTTAGTAGCAATGGAAAATAAATGGGTACTCGATAAGAATTTGTTTAAGATACCATCATAATATAATTACTACAAAGGCAGAAGGAAGTCGGTGGCAAAAAATATCGATGAATCAAACAAAAGTCAACGGAAGTAAACGTATTTTCCATCTTTTAGTGTTTTTGGAAGTCGTGTTTTTTTCCGCTTAATTTCTGATAGTACCTACTGATATTGTATAATATCCAGCCCAACCAACATCAAGAAGACATACGCCAGATGTTAGGATTTAATAAAACCAAAGCAACTGCCAGCTGAGGTAGTGCACTCGAATTAGATTAGGTATATAGGCAAATATAATTTAAAACACTGAAACATAATGTAAATCTGTTACACTTATTTATTTTGTTACTTAGTCAATATTTTACGTCAATGGTCATTAACCATTGACGTTTTCTGACGTTTACCTTTTAATTGACGACACGGTTGGCGCAGTGGCTGTGCGATCGACTGCTGCGCTGCGTGTCGCGGGTTCGATCCCCGTACGGAACAGATATTTGTATGGCCTACAGATAGTTGTTCCGGGTCTGGCTGTTTATGTATGTGAATTTAAATGTTTGTAAACGCACCCACGACACAGGACAAATTCCTAGTGTGGGGCAAGGATTAAAAAAAAAAAATATTCGGTTTTTCTTTGTTGACGTAAATAGTGGAAGTTTTTGTTTCCGTTTTAGTCCTCAGTTTTCAAGTATTTTGAGTCCGGAATCATAATATAGGTGCACTGAGAGTCGTATTACCCGATTCCGGAAGTTTCGACCGGAGTGTTAGAAATCGGTTAATTCTTTAGAGTAATTACGGATCAACCAATTAATTGCAGAACCTTTGAAACACCACTGTCACATATATATATATATATATATGTGACAAGCAAACGCGTGCCCAAGACGCCAACTAGACAAATATGTGACAAAAATTTAGGTATGTAGGTACAATGAAATGCTTGGAGGGATTATGCTCTGCCATTGAAAAGGTTAAACGTCCTCTTTTATACACTCTTCGAGCTAGGAACTGGTTACGAAGCAAGATAGAGTATCCATCAAGGACATTTTACTGCGCACCTGATACTATCCGTTGATAACATAATCTCCTGCCGGGGTTGCGGGTTGTTCGAAAAAGATAGCGCGGCCCCGGTACGTAAAGGGCAATAGAAGGAACATGGGTGGGTGGTTCTAGTCAGTACAAGTCTGACACTCCCACCCGCTCTGCCCAGAGCGGGGGAAGATATTTGATGATTTCCCATCCGCAAAAAAACAACTCCTGTTTTCTGCCTGTAAACCCCGAAGAGTACTGAAAATATCCTGATGAAAATACTCAAAAACACTGCTCGTCCTAGGAATTGCAATTCTTGGATCTCTTGCTCAGTAGGACCTCGTGCTTGCGATAACTAGAACGATGCAATCAGCTACCCTACCATGACGTCTTAAAGCAGAACTTATTCCACTGAGAGAAAGAGTCAGAGCTATACAGGGTGTCTAGCACCATCCCTTTCTCTCACACAGGAATAAGAACTGCTATAAGATGTCATGGTAACCCTACAGATCGATCAGCAGATAAATATAATTTGATGTTTTTAATCAGGGACCTCAGTGTGTCCAAAAATATGGAAGGCAAAACATTCAAATATTTACGAAATGGAAGGCAACCATTGAAATCACACAACAATTCAATGAACATGTCTTTTCCTTCTTTCATGGCAACCATAGGTACTTGATTCAATTACTAAGGAATGACGTACAGACTGCCATCACTGCAATTTTGTAGTTGTGCAGCGTATTATCTTTCGTCGTTCCACTCTTGGCCATCCAATAATAGACGTGTACTTGTGTATAGATGCATAAATTGCAAATGCGACTTTATGCACTCGCAGTTGGACGCCGGTTATCTCTGTGTACAGACGTGTGCGAAAATAAACAAGATGCTACTTCCGATCTTGTTCATGACTTTTGCGAGCGCCTGTCAAGGGTACAAAGTGCTGGCATTGCTTCCGTATCCCGGGAAGAGCCATTTTATGGTGTTTGAGCCGATTCTAGACGAGTTAGCGAGACGTGGTCATCATGTCACTGTGGTTTCCTTTTACCCGTCAGCTACCCCACATGCAAACCGTCGTGACGTCAGCCTAATAGGACTAGCTTCGCTGAACGTAGAAGTGGTAGACCTACGAGATTTCGACGACCCTTCTTTTTACGCCAGAAAGTTCTCCACTCAATTTTCTTTAGTGTCCAACCTCATGGACTTAAATCTCAAACTTTGCGAAACGCTGCTTTATGCGGATGTTTTTAAAGAATTCGTTGAAGCTAAGGGTGATTACGACGTGGTGTTAGTGGAGCATTTCCATACTGATTGCATGATGGGTATAGTGCACAACTATGCAGCTCCTTCGGTTGGACTAATGTCGTGTGCCTTAATGCCGTGGACGCCAGCGAGGGTTGGGGCTGACGACAACCCAGCGACCATCCCCTCTATGATACTGCCTTTTGATGACGAGATGACGTTCCTGGAGAAACTTGAAAATGCTTTTATTATTAACATTTATAAATACTGGCATAGATACGTGACGAGGAATGAGCAGAACGTTGTGGAGAAGAGGTTGGGCCGTAAACTGCCGCCACTAGAAGAATTGGTGAAGAATGCCAGTGTAATGCTCGTCAACACTTACTATACTCTAAACGGAGTGAGGGTGTTGCCACCATCAGTGGTCGAGGTCGGAGGTATTCATCTTCACAACAAAATCGTGCAGCCTCTTCCTGAGGTAAATCAACATTGTATGTATGACCACGTTTATTTAAACTATCGAGCTACTTTGTGCTTTCATTACCTTCATATTTGTAACATTATTTCAGAAACAAGAGTCGTTTAAGACAACAATGCAAAATCATCTGCTTTACGTTTAAAAGTAATTTACTTGGGTATAATTATAGTCTCTCAGTAATTTTTCCAATTTGTGGAATAAGGGGCATGACTGGCAACCTGTCATTTGTAATTCATACCACATGATTCTGGAATAGTCTGGGCTTTTTTTGCGAATGGGAAATCATCAAATAACTTCCCCCGCTCTGGAGCGGGGTGAGGAAGACTGATACACGGTTAGATCACCTTTACCGTAATATTTTCTTAATAATTTTGGTAACAAAATAGTCGTAACATCGAGTTTGAAAATACTGGTTCGATTCCCAGGTCAGGTAACGTGATTTCCCAACAGGCATTTTCAGCAGCAGCTACGGAGCCTGGATTTATGTCTGGCAAAATACGCTCTCATTCTAACATGGGACATTTATCATGACCTCTGTTGGTACCTTCGGGGCATAGACGAGGGTATAGACGAGATTTTATGTTATTTTTGAGAGATGTACCTACCTATGATGTTTTGTTGTGTGTTGATGTATGAGATTGTCTGTTTTTTTTTCAACTTTCAAGTTATTTTATGTCTCCTCTCTATTATCCTACACAGGACCTCGAGCGATGGGTATTAGAATCAAAACATGGAGTCATACTCTTCAGCTTTGGATCTTTAATTCGAGGTTCAACGTTGCCACCAAAAAATTTGGAAGCCATCTTGAAAGTTTTCGCGCGTATGCCGCAACGAATCATTTGGAAATGGGAGACGGAAAACATTACGGGGTTGCCAGAACACGTTCGCGTGCAAAAATGGTTGCCTCAGTATGATCTGCTACGTAAGTATCATAAAGCAAACTACACATGGAAAGGTCTTATGAGACTAGGTCTTCTTAATATTTTAGTGGTGGTCTACACGCATGTGCCTTATCCTTCGGGGATATCAGGTGTACCTAATTACATAATAAGTTGCTACTTGCATTTGATTTTCTGCAGCGAATTTGCTTCGATTTGATTAGCTGTATCGCTCTTTGAATATGTACCTACCTACTATACGGACGGACAGACTGTATTGATAGTAATTTTCAGTTTTTATATTGGTGGATAACAGTAGGTAACTGGTAACGTACATAATCATATCACAAAATCTTGCTCCCGTGCATACACCCATAGCATTCACGGTAATTTTACAATGCATCCAACGTTGTGTTGACCATGAATCTGATTACATTGTTGCACGAAATAAATGAGTACATTTTTATTACAAGGTGAAGGTAATTTCCAGATCACCCTAACTGCGTGGCATTCATAACTCACGGCGGTCTCTTGAGCCTGACTGAGGCCGTAGCAGCAGGAGTGCCGTCACTTGTGATTCCAGTCCTGGGAGACCAGCCGGGGAACGCCGCATATGCCAAACGTGCCGGCATCGCTGAGGTGTTGCCGATCTATGAATTCGAGGAAGAGAGGCTGTATGAGGCTCTTGTTAAGGTTTTGACGCCTGAGTAAGTATTAGAATAGGTACCATCAGATGAACCAGTTCACGGAATCGCTGCGAAGGCAGCGCGTTGTGGGTTGTTCCCTGGGGTTGCAGTTTGTACCCCAGGGTTGCGGATTGTTCGAAAGACATGACGCGGCCCTGGAACACAAAGGACAAAACAAGGAACACGGAGGTCGGAGGGGTTTGAGTTAATAAGTCTAACATTCCCCCTGCTTCGCCTAGAGCGGGGGAAATTATGTGATTATTTCCCTTCCAAAAAAAGGCAGCGTAATAGGCCCAACTCAGTCGGACGAATATGTTTATAGATTCTGACTCGCACTTGACCGGTTTTTTAAAGTGCACTATTACGGTGTTGCAGAAAGCGTGCTCGCGCTAAAGCCTTCAGCGCGCAGTGGTGGGACCGGCCGGTACTACCAATGGACCTCGCCATACACCACATAGAGCAGACAGCGCGCTACCCTCACCGAGACATGTCCTCACCCGCGCGACACTTGTCCAAGCCACAACTATTATTCTTTAACTCTATTGAGTATCTTGTTATGACAGTTTTGCTTGTGGTCAAAGTTAGTTTACTATGCTGTTGCTGCTTTCGAAAAACGAAAGTCAAAGTTAAACAGAATTGAAGTTCAATAAATGCTGTGGGAATGCATTCACCTGCATCCGGATGGACTGGAAGCCGACCCCGGCATAGTTGGGAGAGGTTAGGCAGATGAAATGCTATAAAGTGCTTAGAAGAAACAAACAAGTGTCGTGGGTGTGATATCCTTAATTATAGATATATAATGTAGGTAATGACAAATAGATTATGCCTCGGTCGTCGTTAGGTCAGTTAATAGATGAAAACCAACTAACAAAACTAACCGACTTCCAAAAAAAGGAGAAAGTAGCTTTACTTCCGGAAGTAAAGTTATTTTCCAAATTGTAGTAAGTATTTTTTTGGAAGCCGGTTTGTTTTTGCAAAATATTTTTTATTTCAGCATTTTTAATTATGGCATATCACATACATACATATATCACACACAATTCTTTACCGAGTTTCCATTTTCCATCATTGTATCTAAAAGATATTAGCAGATCATCCATATAGACATAGAAGAAAAAATATGTATTATAGACGATAACTCGAAAAAATACTCAAGCAATACCTATAAATAAAATTGGTATGGGTGGTCCCATATCGGACCCGTCGTCCCTCGAAAGTAATTCCCCCTTTCGAACAAAAAAAATGAAAATCAGTCAGTTAATCAATTGGGGGAGTAATTGTGAACATACATTTAAAAAAAATACGGTCGAGAGCATAACCTCTCCTTTTTTGAAGTCGGTTAAAATGTACAAGTGAGATATAGATGGAAACGTCGAGAGGGTACGAACAAGAAGGTCTATTACTACTATTACTAGAGGAGATGAGTAGTTTTCGCAACCGCGCCGGCGCACGGTGGGCTGAAAATCGGCTTTCATAGACTTAGGGTTTTCAATTTGTAAGTGCTTGTTTTTATGCCGGATATCGCTTCTATTAGTCATTACTATGTACAAAAATGACACCCGAGTTAATTCTACCCAAAAACGAAGGAAATATAATTTTTTTACGAAAAATTTGTATGAAGCTAGTATGAAAAATCGAATTATCTCCTAAACGGCATGTTTAACCGTAATATCCTTGGAGATGGTCATAGTGCTAATTATTTATGATTTTTTGGTTGGCGACTGGACGAAAAATTTAATGCCGTTTTTTTTTTAAAAATCGTTAAAATATTTTTATTTATTTTTACATGTAAAACGATCCCTTTTAGTGTCTAAGTTAAAAAGTTCGATATGTTATTAACCCAAATATTAAGAACACACGAAACAAGAAAAATAAAATAAAAAAATTGCTGTTTTTGACACATTTATATTAATTTAAATAAAAAAAGATTTATATTGAAGTAACATATGAAGTTATATTTTATACAAAATAAGTTAATTTAAGGAATTAATACTAAGCATTCGTAAAATAAAGTAAAATAAATAAAAAAAATAAAACATATCATTAAATATTACAAAAAAACCCAAACACACTCAAATACAAATTTACAAATATGTACATATATATCTTTTTTACAAATTTTCCTTATCACTCTCGTTGTCAGACTCCAATTCTGAGTCAGCATCCAGATTGGATATATCCAAAAATTCGAACTCAGTTTCCTGAAATTGAATTAAGTCGAGAGTTTCAGCAAAAAAGCTCTGCTTTTTCTTGGCATCTAACTTAGGCCTTTGTGCACTTAGCAAAGGGTCCGAAGAAACAACAAGCATATTTAAAATGTCTTGATTGGAATCCTGCCTGCTTCTTTTCCGCGAATGATGTTCTCGAAACCTCCTAAAATCTTTGTTTCGAGACTCTGAGGCTTCTTCCGAGAGAGTCCCAATCGGCACAATATTATTTTTCTCGATTATGTCAGCCCCATGGATTAGTAACTTATGAACGGTTGACGACATGTAGTACCAGTCGTATAGAAATACGTACTTTTCTGCTGTTTTGCGAGCATAATCTCTAAATTTTATTATATCGATCTGCTCTCCAGATGTAATTGCTTGTAAAATTACAGCAAATCTTTTGATGAGGTCTTCATCCAAACCGGTTATAGCTGCGGTTTTATTAGGAAACTCAAAGAATTTTCTTGCAGTATTCCCGTCATTGGTGGTTCCCGAGCCTTGTTTTACTATATCAATCAACAGATTGAGCTCATCTTTGAATTTATTTTGAATTATTTTCTTTCTTGTCTGTAGCATTTCTTTGTGCTCATCACTTCTCGCTGCCCACCGTTTGAAGTCCAGTCTGTATGCAATGTGTAACAGACATTCCATACAATTTATACGGGCGTGTAGGGATGACAAGCCAAACTCATACAGGTCCGAACACACAATTTTTGATGTTACAGCATCTAAGCGGTTCATTTCTGTAGGCTTTGCTAAGCACAGGTAGCACGATGCATTTGATCTAGCTTCAGAAAGGTAAGTACAGACTTTAGCGTCGATCATCGTCATCATTAGTAATTGATGAGTCACCCTATTATTATTATTGCACTCTGTGGGGATAAGGGCCTCAATTTCTTCATCCATTTGTTTTTTCAGCCCAAGGACAACTGCTTCACTCTCCTTTACAAAAGTAAACTGAACTGGACGACAATACAAAACTGAGCATGGTTTTGGGTTCGTCCATAAAATGTTGTCTCCATCTGTCAGTTTTAGTGGCACCAAGGAGGTCATGAAAATGCTTGAATCATCTTCCTCACCCTCAATTTTCTGCTTGTATCGGCTTTGGTTAGAAGCACCGTCAAATCCCCACTTGGATATCAGCTTCAACTGCTTGTTATGCTCTTCGTTAGAAAGGCTTTGAAGGATTCTTGTAACCGTGATATCAAGTAAAGCTTGAAGTGTAATCCTAGCCGATGAATCAGTAACTGTCACTGATTGCTTCGGAGGGTAGCAATCAAGCTTAGTTTGTTGCACTTTATAGTAAGATGGATAAATATCTTTAGCACCTTCTCGAATGGCAGCCTCACGCAACGTAATATATTGCCACTTTGAGAGTTTTAGCGAAAGAAGCAATCCAAGCGCCTTTTCTGGCGTAAATATGATTGTTTTCGCTGGTTTCTTAAGCGTTTCATTTAATTTAGCGGCTGCTTCAGGATTTTTCATCATGTATTCGATGACAGAGGCGATATCTCCATGCCCTTCTTCTTTTAAACGTGCTGCAGCTGCATATGCCAATTCACTGGAACCTTCGCCTGTGTGTTCATCAGATCTTCTCTTTTTTTGTTTACTTCCCAGGTCTTCGAATGGTTTACGGGATCTTTTCGTCATTGTTCCAATGGACGTTGATGTCGACGGTTCTGGAGAGACTGAGGGCGCTCTTGGTATCTCATCAACACTTGGTTCTTGATTAACTAAAGTTTGCACAAAACTCGGCCAATCAATATTTGCTCCCAACCAATTCTCGTACTTTCTCCTGAAATTATCAAGGAATCGGTTGGATTTCTCCCACCTTTGTAAAGCGGCTCGCGTAAATCTCCGACAAAATTTTTTGAGAACAACATAATCTTCGTCAGACAGGCAATCGCCTATGCGGGATACAACTGCACTAAACAATACTTCATGATCAAATGAAGTACTCTCACTTCGTAGAAGAACAAACAAGTCTAAATTGGTCATTAAACTTTCCATTTTAAGATTTTATAGTCGCAGATTTAGTGTTAGCAGTTACACAGTTGTGAACAAATTAAATTATAAAACAAAACTTTAGCCCTTTTATTGCAAAACGACAATAATTAGGTAACTACCCTCATTAGTTATCTCCTCATTAGCTAATGAAAATCTATAATTGTCACTAACTATTCTTAGAACTCATAGCACTGCTAATTAACAAATTAGCTTACTTATCAGGAAATGTTAAATATAATCCATTGTCGTGAGATATTGAAAATCATTAAATCACCTATTAAGACTCATTAGAAGACCTAATCAGTGTAGTTACTTAATCACTTCTTTTTGGACTCATTAGAAGACAATTGGTAATTTGGTTGTATGAAAAGTTTTAAAACTCATTTTGTGTTGATAAATATCTAGCTCAAACATAGTTGGCTACGTGTGGGTGTACTATAAACCTCTGCCAACTCCTTCGGAAATATAGGAGTGATGCTATTTTATGTTATGTGTAGTTAAAAGTCCGTGTTCTTCAACATAAACACCAAAAGGAATCGTTTCATACGTAAAAACAAATAAAAATATTTTGACGATTTTTAAAAAAAAAACGGCATTAAAATTTTTGTCCAATCGTCAACCAAAAAATCATAAATAATTAGCACTATGACCATCTCTAAGGATATTACGGTTAAACATGCCGTTTAGGAGATAATTCGATTTTTCATACTAGCTTCATACAAATTTTTCGTAAAAAAATTATATTTCCTTCGGTTTTGAGCAGAATTAACTCGGGTGTCATTTTTGTACATAATAATGACTAATAGAAGCGATATCCGGCATAAAAACAAGCACTTGCAAATTGAAATCCCTAAGTCTATGAAAGCCGATTTTCAGCCCACCGTGCGGCGTACGTGTAGCAACAGATTTAAGAACATGGACCGTGACATGGACGAAGCAAAAGGTGTATGTGAGAATCGTAGCAGGTGGCGTTCTGTTGTCTATGCCTACCTCGATTGTAAAGGTATGTGCAAAGAGTATAATAATATATCGGGTAAAGAGAGCCCTCTTCAGGCTTTTTAAGGCAATCCTGTTTGAACACGAGCTCCATCTGGATTTTGGAGGCAAAACTAATCATAGTATACATACCTACGTATATATACCTATATATATATTGTCCATAGTTTCACTTCGCGGTAGGGATCCAATCCACACAGATAGTTATGAGAATTTAATCTCTAGTCGGACTAGAGATTAAATTCTCATAACTACCACTGTGTGGATTGGATCCCTTCCGTGAAAGTAAAGTATTGACGATTGTATTAACTTATAGCGACTTCTTCATGTTGTAGCAAAACCAACCCACACAATTTATTGTGAATAGATGTTGTAAATTTGTAATAGTTTTAAATTTGATTTTGCCACAACATACGACCTAAGAAATTTAACTGGAATGAAGAAAGGAGAGGGTAACGTAGTATGAAATAAAAAAAGATTAAAACGTGCGCACTCGCAAGAAGTAGCCGCCATGTTGTGCAACTTTTTGTGAGAAGCGGTGTGGCAATGTTTGTCACAGTGTTACAAATTAGAATATTTATATGTATGATATATTTATTTATTAGGTTTAATAAGTAAAGTAAGTTTTTTCTTAAATATAATGCTTCATTAAACATACTTTGAATACATAAAATATGTGAGGAAAAAATAATTTACGAATGCAGCGCCATCTGTACAATTTTTAAGTACTAATAATAATTTTAGTTCCGGGTTCCAAGTTTCAGATGGAGCTACCATCTTTTAGAACTGTCATTTGTTAGGCACTGTCCCCCCCCCCCCCCCTGGGTATGTGTATACAATGCAATTGTTAAGGTAGGTAGTTCGCAATTTATTTAAAATTTATTATATGTCGACTGAAATGAAAGGTTCATAAGGCTCATAAAGTTCATTATCGTAATTTATTGTTTGTCAGTTTGACAAATAAAGGGTTAAAACGAAGTAGGTATTGTAAAAATAAATAAAACATTTTCTTGTTATATAAAAATACATTATTTTATTGTCCCTGATTTATTAACATTTATAAAAAATATACAAAAACATTGTACAAAAATATTTATGACGATTTCTTTATTTATCATTATCACATTATTACATGAGCAAGTTTTTTATTTATTATAAACTGTGAGTGATTTGACACTCAGATGGAATGTGGTTAAAAATATTCTATTTTACTTATATAAATTAATAAATACATGCACTTTTCTATCGTGTGTATTGGTAATTTGGTAGCTCAAAATATATTTGTAAACATATTGCCTTTTGAGTCAAAAGAGCTAAAACTTTTTTCTAATAATTCCATAACCTGGCAACTTTAATTAAAAACGTTGCCCCACTTTGGGAATTTCTCCCGTATCGTGGGTGCGTTTACAAACATTTAAATTCACATATACAAACAGCCAGCGTCGGAACAACTAACTGTTAACCATACAAATAATTTTGATCCGTGCGGGAATCGAGTCCATTGTGATTATTTCTACTGAGATTTGTAAAAAAAGACATTGTAGATTATTTTCTCCAAAAGTATTAAAGACTAGAAAACTATATTTAAATAATATACTTGAATAAATTAGCCGTTGTTAAGGAATGTAGCGGACTGGTAATTGACGCATAAAGTTCGAATCGAGTATTCTCTGTAAATATTCTAAGTTTTGTAGACAATAACACTTATATACTAATATAATTTTCAATGTAGTAACAAGAGTAGAAGAATATTATTATTTAATTCAAGGCCGCTCGATTACAAATTATTTCATTATGCTTAAAACTTCGAAATACATTTGAGCTAGGAAAAAGAATTACGTTTTATCTGGTTTAAAATTAAGTTTTCATCTGGTTTGTGGTACTTTTAACTGATTGTTAAGTTGTTTCAAAAATGTGTTTCAAGATTGTGTCAAAACATTGGTTTTTATAGTGAATTCAATGGTGGTACATTTAATATCATACATGAAATTACCCTCCTTTGCGGTGCGCAGTCGGGTAAAAAAATGAAGAAATACAGTAACTACGATACGCGAGGAAATCGTATAATGTAAGATTAAATTTAATATTATAAAAATAAGTCTATTTAGTATCAAAACCTGAAGATTAAATAAAAATAAAATACAATAAACGGACTAATAGATTCGAAATACCGCCTTACCTTATGATAAAGACGCTTACAAACTAAAAATAAATGCACATTTAAGTACAAGTTACACAAATATGTATCAAGCTAAGCGATGTTTAACGAAGGTCGGTAGAACGAAGGCAGCTTTATGAACGTCACTACTGTAGTATCTTAAGTTCATATTTTTCTCGTCTTCAGCTGAGAAAACGAGCTGGGGCTTATCGAAAACGATATCTTTGTCCAAGGACCCGATAACAAAGCCGATTTGTCCGGACGGGTACGTAGGTACTGATGCGTAGGCGTACGCTGCGCTAGGAAATTGGTTCTTACAGATCCTTAACGTATTACAGACTAATTCTAGATCATTCCATACGGTGCCTGCTTGAGAGCAGACGATGCCGTTAGGTTTGAGCGCGCTCTTCATAAGCGCGAAGTAATTTTCTTGGAACAGGTTGATGGCTGGCCCAACGGGGTCGCTGCTGTCAGTGATGATGACGTCGAACTCCTGGCTGTGGCTCTTCATGAACTCGAAGCCGTCACCCACGTGGAGGGTCAGCTTTGGACTGTCGAAACCGACTGCCATGAATGGAAGGTACTTTTTCGATACTTCGATTACTTTTGCGTCGATTTCGACCTGGAATGTAAATGTTTAGGGTTAGAAGTATCAATTTGGACACGAACAGAACGTTAGATAATTAAGTTATCATTGGTTCACGCGATAACATGAACTGTTCGGATAGTCAGAGTGGTTGTCACCCAAGTTCATACGTTAAAAAAATACGTTTATAAAAAGCAAATTTCTCCTGTACCGTGGGTGCGTTTACAAACATTTAAACTCACATGCACAAACAGCCAGACCCGAAACAACTACCTGTAGGTCATACAAATATTTGTTCCGTGCGGGGATCGAACCCGCGATACGCAGCGCAGTAGTCAATCGCTCATCGTCAAATTCCTTACTAATATTTTAAAAGCGAAAGTGAGTTAAACTCACTTTCGCAGTTTGTTTGTTACATCTTTACGCCTAAATGGCTAAACCGATTTCGATGAATTTTGGTACAGAGATAGTTGGGACTCTGGAGACGGACATAGGCAAATATTTTATTTTAGGTGAGATATGAGGGAGAAAGAGGGAAGAAAAGGGGAAACTTAGCTTTGCTATTACAATAAATAAGGCGCAAGGGCAAAAAGTACAGGTAGCAGGTACTTGCAAATCATGAAAGGGGAACTGTGTTACCCCGATTTTAACGCGAGCGAAGCCGCAGGCAAAAGCTAGTAAAAAATAATTCTTTCTTTTTCTAATGTAGTTGTTTGCTGGGTGTCTCGAAAAATTGCTGTAACTTGAGAATTATTGTTCAATTTTTTAAGTATTTTGTAAGTATGTCCACAAGGCATTTCTATTTCCTAAAAGTCATGTTTTTTTTTCCTGTGGGTTAGATCCCTTCCTGTTGGCTCTGATAATAAAGTCTTATCGTATTCGTTAAGTAATTACGCAGTCGCTGATAACGGGGTTATAGTGTGTCTGTTATCAGAACAAATGTTCCGTCTGTTTGATGCTTACATAATTATCTCGTTGTTATGTGATTAGAACTAAAACAATGCCACTTAGAATCGATTTAAACTACTTGTTTGCTTAATATTAATCCTATACTATTAAATGAGCAATATTTATGTGCTAGCTGGAGCCTGCGTGATATCGAAAAAACAAGTATCCTATGTGTTATTCCAGACTATAATCTACCTCTGTGCTAAATTTCATCAAGATCCGTTCAGCCGTTTTGACGTGAAAGAGTAACAAACATTCGCATTTATAATATTACTAGCTTTCGCCCGCGGATTCGCCCGCGTTATATTCGGGATAAGACAGTTCTCCTTTCCTGATTTGCAGGTACCTGCCACCTGTAGTTTTTGCCCTAGCGCCTTATTTATTGTAATAGCAATGCTTAGTTTTCCCTTTTTTTCCCTCATTTTTCACTCTTTTTTTTATAAAAAATAGCCTATGTCCGTCTCCAGGGTCCCAACTACACTTCTGGACTCATCTATTGGCCCACCTTGTATTTTCAGTTTCGTTTGGTCCTAGCTAAAATTTTATATTAGGTCGAGCAAAAAGTTTTTATGCAGTTTTTAACCTGGCACATTCACAATTTCATTCAATAGTCTTTTTTTGAATTTCGAACACAGAATTTAAAGAAACAAAAGACAATTTGGAGCCTGTTTGTTGATATCAAACAATCGAATACTAAGAAAATCAGGTTTTATTGGTTTACTTGGATTTAATTCTTGAAAAAGTGATTGATATCTTTGGTTTTGCAACAAACATTACTTATTCTTAACATTAAGGTGAGGTTCTATCAATAATCTATGGATACTTCACCTGAAATTGCCGCCCAAGCTGTGGCACTTATTCAGGCCGGACACAGCCAAAGAAACGTGAGTGCTCAACTTAATTTAAGTCGATCTGCGGTCCGAAATGTTTATCGGAGGTACCTAGAGACTGGCGGCTTTGTTCGTCGCCAAGGAAGGCCACGATCTCGGGTCACAACTGAAAGGCAGGATCGATTCATCGTGACGACCAGCTTGAGAAATCGTCACCTTACCTCCATTGAGATACAAAACCAACTTCGCGACTTCCACGGAGTATCTGTAAGCGCTCGAACTGTTCGGAGAAGGTTAAAAGAACGCGATATGGTACCACACAAGCCAGCTAATGGGCCCAAACTAACGCGAGCCCACCGAACAGCGCGCCTTCATTTCGCACGCAGTCATTTAAATTGGACACAGCAAGATTGGAGCCGTGTACTCTTTTCTGATGAGTCTAAAATTGTGTTACATGGCAATGATGGAAGGAAGAAGGTCTACCGACGTAAGGGAGAGCGTTTCGCACAATGCTACTTTGAAGAGAGGGTTGCTTATGGCGGTGGCTCATGGACTGTCTGGGGCGGTATATCCGCGAGCGGCAAAACTCAACTTGAGGTTGTTACAGGACCACGGCTGCCAACATTAAATGCTGAAAGGTACATTCGTAAGTGCTTAGAACCTCACGTGATGCCATACGCGGACTATGTGGGCCCAAATTTCCTTTTTATGCATGATAATGCAAGAGCCCATGCGGCCGGCATCGTCAGGGAATATCTTCGGGATGTGAACATCACAGTTATGGACTGGCCAGCCAGAAGCCCAGACATGAACCCTATTGAGCACATGTGGGACGAGCTAAAAAGACGTGTTAGGGCTCGTCAGCCAGTTGCCCAGACGATGCAGGAGTTGAAAACTGCCATAGAAGAGGAATGGGAGATGATCCCTCAAAATTTCATAGAGCGGTTGATAAACTCTATGCCTAATCGTATGAGAGCTGTGGTAGATGCCCATGGAGGCAACACGCGTTATTAAATTAAACCTTTATTTGATAAAACATGTTTTTTATTCAAAAATCAATTGCCTTTAACAAGGCGCATATCCGACTTGTTAGGCGTAGCTCCATGTCGTATGGTATTCTGAATTCAAATTTAAAACAATACGATCGAAAAAGATGGTAAAATGTATCAGGTTTAAAACTGCATCAACAGTTTTTGTTCAATCTAGCAATCATATTTCGGTAGGGGCCATCGAAACCTAAACTCTAAGGTGGGCCAATAGATGTGTCCAGAAGTGTATCTCTGTACCAAAATTCATCAAAATCGGTTTAGCCATTTAGGCGTGAAAAACAAACAAACTCACTTTCGCTTTTATAATATTAAGTAAGGATAGTAGGATTACGCACAAATTATTATGCATTGTGTCTGGGACTGTAGCTTCATTCTTGTATTTCTTGACATTCAAAAGTGCATTTTATGGTCTAATTGAAATAAATGCTTCGAGTTTGAGTTTTGTAATCACAAAAATGTTCTGACTATTTCGATTAAGGATGTAATCTGGGGGTTTACGGAGGCGAAAAATCAATGAAGCTTAGTCTCATTTATGGAAAAATACATCTTCTCTATTATCACTCAAGCTGTGCTTGGTCACCCAGGAACTTAAAATAATCTGACTATCCAATAAGGGGATAGCCATCAGAAACCTGTGGGTTATAGTGTGGGGGGTTAACATTAATAAAAAATGTTTTGTTGGTATTTAGATCATTCCGACCGTAGTTATCGAACCGACCCATGACCCTGTTTTCGAACTATATTCTTGCATTAAATATCTACGGTTAAACCATATGATATAAGCACAGCATGTTTTAAGTTTAAAATTAGGCAGTGGTTCAAAGATTTTTTGGCCACCATTACAAAATCATGTTCGATATTGATTTTGGGCACTGAAAACAAAGTTTGGTGTCAGTATAATCTGACGGTTGTTTTAAAATAATATGACTAGTCATCTATTGTCTTCTGTTTGTTTATTATAAACATTATAATTAGTTCAGATTGTCATCGTTGTGTTAAATTGCATTAGTGCATTGTATGAAGGTAATGGAGGCATTACATAAAACATTTATGCTTATATTTTGATGCCAGGAATAATAACCACCTTTTAGCAGAAATTAACAGGATTCAACATTTTATGAAACACTAGCTGTGCCCGCGACTTCGTCCGCGTGGAATAGTATTTTGGGCATCATATTTATTTTTGCAAACAACCTCCTCAGCTTTATAAATTATAACTGTTACCCACGACTTTGTCCGCGTCTTAGCCCAAGTTCCGGAATTCTGTGAGGATAAACGTTGAGAACGTTCAGCGCTTGATTCCCGTAGTCGGTTCACCAAAGTTCGAGAACTCTGTGAGGCTAAACGTTGAGAACGTTCAGCGCTTGATTCCCGTAGTCGGTTCACCAAAGTTCGAGAACTCTGTGAGGCTAAACGATGAGAACGTTCAGCGCTTGATTCCCGTAGTCGGTTCACCAAAGTTCGAGAACTCTGTGAGGCTAAACGTTGAGAACGTTCAGCGCTTGATTCCCGTTCTCGGTTTATCAAAGTTCGGAAATTTTGTAAGGATAAACGTTCAGGGCTTGATTCCCGTTGACGGTTTGCCGAAGTTCGGAAATTTTGTAAGGATAAACGTTCAGCGCTTGCTTCCCGTTGACGGTTTGCCGAAGTTCGGAAATTTTGTGAGGCTAGATACTGCGAACGTTCAACGATCGATTCAAGAGCACGGTTTTGTTCACTGATTCCTCGTTGAGTAGCCAACCTATGCATATTTTCATTCTCTGTTTCACTGCTACGCAAAGCTCGCAGCCGCTTTGCGGTAACAGTCTGCCGAGAAAGCTGAGTTCTTTTTCTAGGCATTATAGTGACGAAGAAAGAAAATAGGAAATGAAAACTTAACCAAACCGTAACTCGTAATCAAGAAAAAACAAACGTAAGGTTAATAATTAGGATCCTAATTATTGTTACCTGTATTTGGTACTTACGTAAAATATAAGGTTAACTAACTGTGTGCTTAAACTAAAACCTAACCTAATAAGGGCTGATTTTTTAATAGTCAGATAATTTTTATCTGAGGAATTAAAATAGCAGTGTGACATATTTTCTATAGATGAGCTGTCAAACCGCCATTTTTATTCCTCAGATAAAAGTTATCTGACTATTGAATAAACAGCCCTAAGAATAATTATGTAGATGACACCTATTTACAGGTATTATCTACAATATTTTTTTTTAATAATTGTTAAATTTATAAAAAAAAATAGCTCATGAGGAGCTCGTGGCTAAATAATAGCAGCCGCTCGGGTCGATCTTTAGGTTAAGCCGCGCTTGCCTAGGTTGGTCTGTGGATGGGTGACCAGTGACCACCCGTTACATACCGAGTTTCCTCCGTGCCTCGGAAAGCACGTTAAGCCGTTGGTCCCGGCTGTCATTTGTAGATCTTTGACAGTCGTAACAGGAAGTCAGTGTTCCAAAAGTCTGACAACCAGTCTTACCAAGGGGTATCGTATTACCCAGTATTAACTGGTTGTGGACGTCAGATAGGCAGTCGCTCCATGTAAAATACTGATATTCAGCTGCATCCGGTTAGACTGGAAACCGACCCCAACATAGTTGGGAAAAGGCTAGGCAGATGATGAATAATTGTGAAATTATTAGAACCAAAATATTATCCTTGACAATCGTAGAGCTATACCCCCCCTCCGCGTCGCCCGCAAGCAACGCCTCTCCTCGCCCATGCCCAGCGTTATGTTTTGCACATCACGCGGCGCGTGTGAATTTTATGTCGGAGTTATTTTAAAATTGTAATATCTTCTAAGATGTTCATTGAAATTAAGTGATGTCAAAGACAATTTTGTTCACAATTAAATACTGTTAATCAACAACACATTTATTTGGATAAAGATTAATATTATTCTGTTGAAACAACTCTAACAAATAATTGGTAATCATGCATTAATTTTGACCAAATTTGATTACCGTAAAAACGGTTCTAGTGACTTAATCTTAAAAGATAGACATATACCGTCACGGACATTTTTTTAGATCATTTCAAGAGGAATAATTCTTTCGTACATATTTTTTTGGTATCTTGAACCGTTTTCGCAGCGCACGCAACGGAAGCCCTCAAAGATGAATAATTTTCCCCGTTTTTTCCACATTTTCCATTGTTTCTTCGCTCCTATTAGTCGCAGTGTGATGTTATATAGCCTAAAGCCTTCCTCGATAAATGGTCTATTCAACACAAAAAGAATTTTTCAATTCGAACCAGTAGTTCCTGAGATTAGCGCGTTCAAACAAACAAACAAACAAACAAACTCTTCAGCTTTATAATATTAGTATAGATTGTTTAGCCTAGAGCAGGGATGGCCAACCAGTCGATCGTGATCGACCGGTCGATCACGGCTATTAGTCCAGTCGATGGCGGCAAGGCGAACAAAATAAATACGTCGAACAGATGCGCCACGTAATCACCAAAAGCCTGCGCGTATTATATTGTGTGATTTATAATAAAATAAAATACTACATTAATGGCATACATATTGATAGATCGCAACGGATTTTGTCCGTAAAAAGTAGATCTTGGGTGTAGTCAAGTCGGCCACCCCTGGCCTAGAGTATGTCGCGCGCTTAGAAATATAGTAAACTAATCCAAAATATGACATTTTTGACTTTCATTCAAGAAATAACCTAAATAACATTTAATTTAAAATCAAAAATACATGCGGTCATTAATTAATTATAATTAAATGTTACTTAACAGTAACATATAATTTAAATCATGACCACACGCTTAGAAATATAGTGACCTAATCCAAAATTTTGTATTTTCGATTTTAAATTAAATGTTATTTAGGTCATTTCTTGAATGAAAGTCCAAACTACAAGATTTTGGATTAAATCACTATATTACTAAGCGTGCGATGTTTAGTTAGAGCCCAACAATAGTTAAATCATAAAAGGTTATCAGTTTAGCAAGCTTGTGGTAGTACTGTGAAGGTTTTAATCAAACATTATAGAGTACAGGCTGGTTTGAAATTGCATTCGAGTACTCAGGATGTTTAAATAAAGAATAGAAAAATAAAAGAATAGTTTTGCAATGATGTGACATGTATTTAATTGGTGAAATGATAAACTAAAAATATAGTGTTTTGTGCTTCTTTTAATTATGAATATCAACAAGTCACCACAGTACTGTCGCAGAACTGGTGGGACCTAGACTGTTTCACCTGTTCACATTCTTAACTTGAATGCTTTTCCACATATAATGCTTAATCTCAACATGAATTATTGTAGCTGAGATTTAAATTTAAAAGAGAGACCATGAGATAGGCAACTAAAGTACTTTCAAAGGTTATTATGCCTTGTGACTGGCACTATAACTGCATCATTTTGTTATTTTGACATTCAAAAGTGCCTGTTATTCTATATTTGAAATAAATGCTTTAAGTTTAAGAACACCCAGGAGCAGTCCAGAGTGTAGTTGTAGTACCCATACCTGTACAATTTCCTTGACTAGAGGATGCTTGGCGACCTCCCGAGCGACTCCACCGTCACCACCGCCCACGATCAGGACCTTCTCAGGGTTCTTGTGACAGCATAGGGGTAGGAATGAGATCATTTCCTGGAACATACATTATAATATAAGTTTATTTATTTACATACAGAGAAGCTTGCCTTTTTGTCTGAAGAGACCTTTATTCATCAGTGGGACAGCAATTTTGACAATTTTTTTTGGGGGTGTTATGAGTTTGAACTTTGTTTCTCTTTGTGGCATCATATCATATTTTTTTAATACTGTAGAATGAATTAGATAATGTTTTGATAATACTACAGAAGGATGAATGCTAAGTTTTATAATAAACATGGCATCAAATATAAGTTAAACAAATAAGTTCTGATGCATATTCGGAATATAGTTCTACCAATTGAAGTACCTACTAAGTTCATTAAAAATGTTACCCAATTCTGAATTAAGTTTGCCGTGGTACACAAATTGTATGAATGTGTGAATGAAGCTTGGGCAAAGACAAATGTAACAAGATTGTTCTTAAAATTTTAGGGATGCTGGCCCTCATCCTCCTACAGTTACCTCCTTTGTTTAAAGATAAATACTCTTAACTGCGACTCTATTCTTGAGCAATAGATACTGATAATATATTTTACTAGCTGTGCCCAGCGGTTCCCCTTGGTGCTCAGGATCCCTTATGGAGAGGGGGTTATCACTATCTCTTATCACTTAGGGGTATGAAAATAGATTACAACTGATTTTCAGATTTACCATTTCAGAGCAGTACGGTAACTAAAACTGTGTCACAAGAATTTTATATGTAAAATTTACCTGATACGAAAACTCATCCTTCTCAGTGCACTGTATGATACCATCCAGTACTAGCACTTTTCCAAAGCTGGTTGTATCAAACACACATATATCTTGATATTCAGACTTCTCAGAGTGCAAGACCTCCTTGACTTCTAAGGAGAATGTGCCGCCTGGCCACATCTCACATGTTTCAGTGAACCAGTTGTTTTTGAGAGTATCCATTGTCTGATGCTGTGGTGAAATCTGGAATTTTATAGAGAATGAGTATTCAGATAAAATAAAAGTTTTATTAAGTAGTTAGTTTCTTAGTTTTAAAAACATAACATTTGCATAATCATCATTATGGGACTTTTATTAACACATAAATTGTTAGTTTAAACATAAATATTCTATTCCATTCATAAAACTGACTTAAATATGGAGGAAGCTGCAGCTAATTTATCAATATAATATAAAGTATTTGTCGAGCACAGCTAGAAAAAGAATATATTGTTTACGTACAAATGAGGGAGTTGAACAAAAAAAATCTTTGAAGGAAATGAATTATAACACTGTGCAGTTCGCGCTTAAATGAATCGTCAGCAGTTAGTTAACGTAGTGCACACGTTATAACTTCGTCATCGTTATACACCGTTTAGGGCCCTGTACTTACATACAGAGATAATAATAATTATCCTTAATTTATTGTTCTGGTCAGACAGGTTGCGCGCCGATGACTATATGTCTGCGACTGAATATCACAAGTCGTGGTCCAAAACTTTACAGCACCAAATGGTTTGTTTAATATTCTTTATCACAATACTGATAAGATTTGGTTATTTTCATTAACTGGTCAAAAGAAAACATCGAAATTACAGTGCGTTGGACTGAGCCAAACGTCAAATATGAAATTTGAATTGACTTGACAATGACATTGACAGTAACTAGACATAGACAGGTGCTGTGCTGCCTACATTAATTAATTGAATCTGTATATAGATACAAATTGTATTCAAATTTTTGGGAGCATAATTGGAAGATAAGTTATCTGTTTAGTAGTTAGCGTTTAGTTCTTTTACAAAATATTGTGTTTAAAAAGGTGTCAGCTGCTAAATTATTGCAGTGCTTTATTTACTGTATTTTTGCTCTGGTTACCCACAATGTTTACCAAAATACCAACATGCTTGTCAGTTGTCAAACAAAAAAATATATTTACAAAAGTAAACAAAGCCGTTTACTGTGAAAAATACGTTAATGGGTAGAGCGTATTATCTTCTGAAAATAGTTTTTAATTCATAGGCATTACGATGTCTACCACGTCATTAACAATCGAAGAGTTCCTTGAAGCAGCTGAAGAATTCGTTCAAAAATCTGACAAAATTTGTGATGGGTGGATGTTAAAACGAGATATAACAGATTTACTCAAGACACACATACGAAAAGATACTTTCATTGAGTGCCAGGGAAAAGATACAACGTGTCTATATAAAATAGAATATGTGATATTTTACAATTTAAGTTATGGAGTACCCTCATTCAGTTTCAATGTGTGGAACTCTTCTGGGATGTTAATAACTTTGGAGGATATCAGAAAAATGTCCTTTGTATCGTAAGTTATCGTTTATTTACTCAAGGTACCACTTCTCAAAAATTTCTCAATTTCATGCTTAATTTTTGAAAATATGAATAAGGTTCAATTTTTTATTTGAAGTATGAATATAGTAAAAGAGATTCCTTTCAGTTCTGTCTATCAATTATTATAAGAATCCATAATTCTTGATCATCCACTGCAACAATTTATATTGTTCATACTTGTCTTCATCACATGTATTTTTAAATTCCAGAATAAATAAGAAAGACTTCTACTCAGTGATAACTCAGCAAGAACACCCAATATTCCAGAGGCCATACTTCATAGTGCATCCGTGCCACACAGAAATGTTACTGGCAGCATTTAGAAATAAATCGAAAAACATTATTGTAACTTTTCTAGGGCTTATCACACCTTTAGTTAAGCTTAACTTGCCTTTAGAGTATGGATTATGATATCTATGATGGTATTAACCCGTCGCACGATTGTTTACAAAAATGTAGGGTAACAATGTATGAAAGTTTGTACCCGTGTGCAAACTTTGTCGCGCGAAGGCTTAAGAAGACTTACATACACTATTGTGTTTTCATGAGGCTTGGAAGAAAGTACCATAAGAATTACTATACAACTATACCTGAGAAAAAAAGTATTTATGGCACACAGTCAGTATAGCACAACTACCTAGTTTTTGCCCAACTTTATTGGTGTCGGCTACCAGTCAAACTATAAATAAATAAATATCTTGGGACAACTCACACACGGCTATCTGATCCCAAGCTAAGCAGAGCTTGTGTTATGGTAACCAGACAACTGATATACATACTTATATAATTTATAAATACATACATATTATAGATAAATCACACCCAGACACAGAACAAACAATCATGCTCATCACACAAAGTTTGTCCTGGGTGGGAATCGAACCCACGACCTCCGGCTCAGCTGTCAGGGCCACTAACCACTAGACCAACAGGCCCGTCCTGGATGTAGCTGATTATCATTATTACAGGTAGTCACAGTCAGTGTCCTGAAAGTCTGACAACCAGACTTACTAAGGTGTATTGTATTACACAGCACTAACTGAGTTGTGGAGATCAGTAGGTAGTCACTCCATATAAAATACTGCGT
Organism: Ochropleura plecta; assembly: GCA_905475445.1. Taxonomy (NCBI): domain Eukaryota; kingdom Metazoa; phylum Arthropoda; class Insecta; order Lepidoptera; family Noctuidae; genus Ochropleura; species Ochropleura plecta. Next base: position 3,395,608 of record FR997728.1, read on the forward strand.
AACCAGATGCAGCTAATGATGACATCATTAGCTGCATCTGGTTACTCAACAAAGTTGGGAAAAGGTTAGGCAGATAATGAGCTGAATATGAGAACCTACCTCCTAAAAATTAAAATTTCCCACTGCTAGGCAAAGGCCTTGCCTTTAATTTAAAATCGAATGGTCTTAAATTATTCTGAGATAAGTCACCACACACCTTGTCAGTGGAAACAAGACTTATAGACAAGAGATATATTATAGCAGTTATAAGTTGTTGTTAAGGGGTTTATTTCTTACTAGCTTTTGCCCGCGGCTTCGCTCGCGTTAAATTCGGTAGCGCCTTATTGATTTGTAATAGCAACGCTAAGGTTTCCCGTTTCTTCCTTCTTTCTCCCTCATATCCCACTCTTTTCAAAAAAATAATAGCCTATGTCCGTCTCCTGGTTTCCAACTATCTCTGTACCAAATTTCATCAAAATCGGTTTAGCCATTAAAGCGTGAAGAGGTAACAAACAAACAAACAAACAAACTCACTTTCGCTTTTATAATATTAGTAAGGATAGTAAGGATAATCATTTAAAAAATTACCTTAAGCAGTAACAATAAGGTTCATTTTTGTTACTGGTATGTTATTTATACAAATATATTATACTTAATTTTATCTAAGTATTTGTTTTATTTAATATCATCTATTGAGATGTAAACAGGCTTCCCCTATCTGCTTTATCTTAACAATCACAGACAGTTTGCAAAATCCAGTCATTGTATTTCAATTTTATTTTAAAAACATTTACGTCTCTACAAATACCTACTTAGAACTTGTAGTTTCTAAATTAAAGCCTTCAATCTAGTTTTGTAAAATACATTACTAATTCATTTTGTCCCTGCTGGGCGTTCCCTTACTTCCAACTCGACCATGTTTGACCCTTGAAAATGACTAGATCGTCAGTCACCTCAGTCGACCTTAACAGCGTTGTCTACCCTCACGATGTTTAAACGCATAATTTTATAACTTTACTAGCGAGCGACCCACCCCGGGTTTGCACGGGTGCTAATTAAATACTAATATTATAAATATAAACCTTCCACTTAAATCACTGTATCTATTGCTGAAAACTGAATTAAAATCCGTTGAGAAGTTAAAAAGATCTTAACGAACAGGCAGCGCAAGCGACTTTATTTTATATATTATATATTATGTGAAGATCAAAATAATAATCGATTTTATCTCGGCTACAAGATACTACGACTACGACTCGATATATCACACTGAAAAAAATCTGACTCACACAAAAATGACCTCAGTAGCTGCGAAGATGTGCGCCGGCGGTGGCTCTGGAATCTATGGATGGATCTAGAATCCTGAACGCAGCAGGCGGTTGCCACGGTTGCGCTGTACTGGCGATATTTCGCTAGTCAATTATTCCTCGTTCATGGACAGGTATTGTATTTTAGAAGTATTATTAAAATTACATAGGAGGAGGAGCTCGTGGCTAAATAATAGCAGCCGCTCGGGTCGATGTTTAGGTTAAGCCGCGCTTGTCTAGGTTGGTCTGTGGATGGGTGACCACCCGTTACATACCGAGTTTCCTCCATGCCTCGTAAAACTCGTTAAGCCGTTGGTCCCGGCTGTCATTTGTAGATCTTTGACAGTCGTTACAGGTAGTCAGTGTTCCGAAAGTCTGACAACCAGTCTTACCAAGGGGTATCGCATTACCCAGTAGGTACTAACTGGGTTGTGGAGGTCAGATAGGCAGTCGCTCCATGTAAAATACTTATATTGAGCTGCATCCGGTTAGACTGGAAGCCGACCCCAACATAGTTGGGAAAAGGCTAGGCAGATGATGATTAAAAATATATAAGTAGCAGCATACGACATTGCACCAGTCTTAACTAGGTGGCACCAATTTTACAAGACATTGGTGTCGATTCTGTCACAAACTAAGCTAAAACTTCTCTAAAAATCACAAAAAATAGTTTATTCCTGTCAAACGTTTCCTATTTTGAAATTGTTGCAAGTGACAAAACTAACTATATTATAAGAAAGAAGAAAGAAGTTTAAGAGCATTAATGATAGTAATTTAGTAACTCAATTTAGAGAAAATCTCATTATATATTCTGAAATTGTCATTTTTCACCAAAAATTGTGGTTGTCAAGCTAAATAGGACTATCTTTAGTGCTAGCGCGCACTGGTGACTTTTGTCACGGTGACTGTTTCGTCACTCGTCGGTCGGCGTACATAAATGTCAGTTGTCACGTCGCGCGTCGTAACGTGCGCGCACCTCCATACATGTTCTTGGCCGTGGCAAAAGTCACCGTGACATGCGCGCTAGCACTTAAACCCGACTAGAATGGTGTGGAATCAAATTAGATGTAATTAAGTGTGTCATTTTAATCTTAGTCTAGTTTAATCCGATGGTTCATCAGAATAGGCACGTGAGCCGGCAGTGTTAAAAGCGCCTGTCGTGAAAGTCATAATTTTGTCACTTTTAGGCGAATAATTATAATTTATTATGTTACATCAAATAATCTCAGGACTCAGATCTTAACGAACAATACGACACATCCAACATCGAACATTACGACGTAGTATCCTGAGCCAGAGACAAGTAGAATTAAGGAGAAGGCCTAGGACCGGACGCCTTGAATAAATTCACTCGACATATTTATTTATTTTTCTGAATGCAGATCTTCTCAATAAACTTGACCGACTTCTGAATAACTGCATTCGATTCGTATTTAATCTGCGTAAGTATGACCATGTGTCCGTATATCGGTCGCTTTTAAATTGGTTGCCCATCCGACAGCGCAGAGCGTTGAGGGCCTTGACTACACTCTTTTCTCTACTCAACAAACCCACTTCCCCTTCTTATCTAACTTCACATTTTCAATATTTATGCTCTGCGCACAGTAAGAATCTTCGTTCCTCTCATAACCGTCTTCTACGATGTCCTACTCACCGCTCTGGTTTTCTTAAAGCTTCTTTCCCTGTCCAGGCGGTCTTCCTCTGGAATGCGCTCCCTCTGGATGCCAGGTTGGCCACCAGTCGGTTCACTTTTAAAGTAAAAGCTCGGGAACATTTGCTGAAGAAGCTGGCAGATTCGACTCCAAGTTAAATGATTGATTGATTTAGATTTTCTTCATTAATTTTTGTATGTTTAACTCTCTTTACATTTTTTGTTATTATTTTGTTTTGTATGTATGTATATAAGTATTTATAGTTATATTTTAATTGTAATTAAAAATATAATTCTTTCGAATACTCTCTGTTATGCACCCTGCACCTACTTTGTTTTCTCTCTGCATCACCCCAAGGTAGACTGGTAGAAAATGCCCAAGGCATTAAGTCCGCCTTTGTACATTGTTTTTATACATGTGCATAAAGTTTTAATAAATAAATAAAATAAAATATTTAGTAGGTACGTGCGCAAGAAGCGCATTTCCATCGCGTTTGGTTGGCTACTCTCCGAGTACAACACCCGAAGTTTCAGCGGAAGTTAAGGGTATAGCACTTTCGAACATACGATTAAGTAGTTAAGGGCCCGAACTAAAAATGAAAGACAACACGAACGGGTATCTCTACTCCTATGATGTCTTGATATGTAATAATTAAAATAAAAATAATATTAGAATAATTGGAAGTAGGGTTTGTTTGTGGACTACTTTCCGACGGGTTCGTATCCTTATTGACGAACTTAGAGAAAATAATCTCTACATGCCGCAACTGATCGTGAAACGGTGTATGATGATCCAATCGATTGCTGCACTGCGTGTCGCGGGTTCGATCCCCGCACGCAACAAATATTTGTATGGCCTACAGATAGGTGTTCGGGGTCTGGCTGTTTGTGTATGTGAGTTTAAATGTTTGTAAACGCACCCACGATATATGAGAAATACTAGTGTGAGGCAACGTTTTTTTTTATATTAATCATGAGATCATCATCAGATGACCCGCGTTTACGGTGCTAGTAAAATGTTGATCGTGGGACGCTAAAGTTTACTAGCTACGACTGAAACTCGTTAAAAAAAATTACGTCTCAATAATAATTTTCCCAACCCGGTAAATCGAACCCAGGACTTTATACTCAACAGTCGCCAACAAGGCATCTTCAATGAAACATTGTCATACTTTAATACAGGAGTTCGTAAACTAAAGTACACACACTTAAATCAAGAGACACGTGAATAATTAAGTTTACTAATCACAGCCGTCAGACACTAATGCCTTTTCTAATTAATATTAACCTAGAACGAAACTGCTTAGTTAACAAAGCTGTCGCATGAAAATGACACCTGTTTATTCGCGCCACGATTTTTATTCTTAAACTCGTCGATAACAGCTGACCGTCTCAAACTGAAAAAAAGTTGTAAGGTCTAGGACCGACGTCATACGTTGTCATGTCGTCAAACTTTTATTGATATCGTATTGAACACGATAAGATAGTTTTCGCTATCAGCTTAACCGTATAACAGCCATTGTTATATTTGTGTTTCACTTATACGGTCATACGCGAATGTTTGTGTTTAAAATGTGAAGCAAGTGTGATTAAAATGAGACAGTGTGTTGTAGCTATTTACGACTTTGCGTATGGAGTGTGCCTGTACGTTCTCTCGTGGGTGACATATTTCGTCTCCTTTTTCTATGTAAGTAAAAATAAATACCTGTTATTTTTATTATGATGTTCACTGGGGTTAAAGAACCAATCCTGAGGGTTAAATTAATTAAATAGACCCCCAAATTGGTGTATTTAATTCATTTAATCTTATCTAACATTAAAAGGGATTTATTGAGTTCATAACGCATTGAATGAGCACCGTAGTGTTGTACTTGAACACTTAAGGGCACGAGTACTCAATATTTCCTTGTAAATATATATAGGTACCTACTTAAAAATATGTCACACTGCTAAATAAAACTGGAGAAAAATAACTAAAATTGTGTAGGTATCTTATCAGATTAAAGGACACGTCGTGTCGATTATTGCAGTAATTATGTTTCCATGTTTATTGTTGTGTCGCTATTGATAAACAGTCAGGTAAATAAATTGTCATTTTGATGGTTAGTTAGTTATATTTTCTATGGCCAGTAATGATGAAAACAGTTTTTGTTCTTACACGGATTTACATCATCCAAATGATCAATTCGAACAAATCTTTGATGAAAATCAGTAATCCACGAAAATATTCTAATAATATAGAAAAAATAGCCTATTTACTAAAATTAAACCAACCATAATTTAGTCACAAACGTCTCAACATCTTCAGAAATCTTTCTATTTACATGTAGCATTTGGCATTTAGTTGAATTTCTGGAGTTGCAAGATCTGAGAATATCCACAGCATATTTTTTTTTCACATACTCCCTCCATCTCTATACTTGGACATCTATACCAAGTAGAGACCTCTCTAGTCCTCGTCTTGTTGACAATGATTTCATAGCTCAATTATTTTTCAAGCAATTTTTAGTTCAACCGCAGTTAATGGATGCATTGTCTCGTGTTCAATTTGTAGGTATATTGATGTGCTCTCATTTATTGATAAGAGTGATAAAGCCAGTTCGAACTAGGTAATCCCCCTATTGAAATCATATTGTTTTTCTGAGCATACACTATGAATAATGCAAAATACGCGCCTTGGGCGTGTATGTGCTTGTTGCAGACACGAGCACGTTATATAACTATAACTATATTTTTTGGCATCTCGCAGTTCAGCCTATGAGCCACTATGAGGTCGTTAGCTGCTTAACCGGACTGTCCTGTGAATGCCTTGCATTTAAGGCCTCCAGCCAGGGGCACAAAACTACTAAAAAGCTGGGCTATATTTTACTGGAAATGCACTTGATGTGTCGACGTATGTACATACCTAGTACATATATCATTATCGAAAACAGTTTTTTGACATAAGTGTAATTACCTACTTGGTTAATTAAGCAGACCTTTAATAGCATTAGTCCAGGGCCCCACAATCTCACGGTGCGTCTCTGGAGCCAAAATATGAAATGCGACATTCACCAAACCTAGGGTTGCCACACGTTAGTATTTTGCCGTAAATTTTAACTCGGGGTTTGAAATTCGGGGAGAATTTTACAAAGTCCAGAATTCCGAAAAATTTGAAAGGTAAACATGGTAGTATTTATTTTCCTAATATAATCTTATTAGCAAAATCAACATAAAAATCACTTGCATTGGTCATAATCAGAGGCGGATTATCCCTAAGGTAAATTAGGCACGTGCCTAGGGATGCGAGGTTACAAATGGGCACGCGGAAGAAAAACAATACCTGTCTAATACAAGAAAAAAAATATGACGCACAAAGAGTCACGTAGCCCCAAATAATAATTATAATAACGATGTTTGAACGCTCATTCATTTACCGATTTACTCTCAATAAAAGAAAAAGTCCTATGTCTTAAAAATCAAGTATCAAACCTTATTTAAACTACTTTATTTTCGTTTAAATATGACATGAATAAGATGAAAACTAGAGATAAAGCGCATACCTAGGGCGGTGTGGGCATTTAATCCGCCTCTGGTCATAATACTTTTTGTAGCAAATGTTCTGGATAAAATAAATCTGTATTTAATCCTGTAAAAACAAATAAGTATAAAATGTCATTGCATGAAGCCAAGGAATGAAAAGTCCGGAATTTTGTTAAATGCCCAGAATTTTCCGGATTACTTTTTCTAGGTGATTAAAAATCTGGGAACCCCAAACAAACACTGGGCCTGCGTAATTGGTTATTTCCCACTCCTCTCAAAGAGGAGTCCTGTCCCAGCTGTGGGCACGAACTAACATACTGATTTTACTAATAATGCAGTTACGTTTAGATAAGTTAATAAAATAAACTTATCTGGACATCCGGCATTGAACGAACAGCGCAACGTAGGTCTGTCCGATCGCACGACATTCAACTTAATCCTCAGGTACTTTCATCTAGCTACCAATAGCTACTCCGCATAGAACATCTTTTATAAACTAGAGAGGAACCCCGAAAAACTTCTTAAAACTTTTTAATGACAAATGACAAGACGCGACTAGAAAAAGAAAGCAATGGCAGGTTTACCACTACAAAAGATTAGCCTTTGGGGTTACTCTGCGGCGATAAATTCGCACTAATTCTGAAACACAATGATTACAAAAGCGCAAGCTTCTTCTGGTATAACTGTCCTGAGAATCAGTCACTGGTTTTTCTTTTGGGGTCAGAAACCAAAAAATAACTCTCTCCGCTCTGAGCGGAGCGGGAGGGAGTGTCAAACTTTTACTGACTTAAAACCCATCCATGTTCCTTCTTTTGACTTTTATGTCTGGGGCCGCGCTATCTCTTTTGAACAACCCTCAACATAGGTCACCCTTGCGAAACCAATAGCGCGAAAGCATCGCACAATTTATGAAATACCTATATGCGACCTTGAAATATGAGAATATTCAGTCATTACGTATTTGTGATTCCGACTACCAATATTGTGTTGTTTGCCTGCGCTATATCGATTTGGGACACGTTGAACGCTTAACACGTGTTATGGAATCTTTCTTGGAATCATTACTTATTCTTACTAATATTATAAATGTGAAAGTGAGTTTGTTTGTTACGTCGTCACGCCTAAAGGTCTAAAGCGATTTTGATGAATTTTGGTACAGAGATAGTTGAGACCCTGGAGACGGACATAGGCTATTTTTAAGATTTTTTAAGATAAGATTGAGATAAGATGGAGAAAGAGGGAAGAAAAGGAAAAACTTAGCATTGCTTTTATAATAAATAAGGCGCAAGGGCAAAATCTACAGGTAGCAGGTACCTGTAAATCAGGAAAGGGGAACTGGTGTTACCCCGAATTTGACGCGATCGAAGCCGCGGGCAAAAGCTAGTTCTCCATATATTTTATGAAAATCTGTGTTCTTGGTTTCGCTTTCACTTTTAAAAGCTTAGCATAAAAGTCAAGCTCAGTGAATTCCAATACAGTTGAATGCTTATCTATTGATCTGCTGCAAACAACGTTGGCATACCTATTATTTACCTTTACAACTCTTAATGTTTCATGCATTCAAAGTATATTTTAATGGCACTGATGGATTCTCAGTGATTACACACTTTGTATTCCTTTTACTACCTAATTAATATATTTTGGTTTAAAAGTGACTTACAGTTTTAGAATCAGTTTGTTTCAGTTAATTTTACCGCATTGTTTAAAGTCTCAGGGGTACCCATTAATTTTGTAGTTTCCCGGATATGTTGTTCGGTCAGAGTGTTTAAATACTTATTAGTTTCGTCCAGTCATTGAATTTGTCTAGCTGTTCATTTATAATAGAACATTTTCATATTCTGTTGATAAACCCAATTAAATATTTAGTCGGCAGTTTTTTTTTATCTTTATCTTTAGGACATAGGCTATTTTTTTTAAAAAGAGTGAGATAAGGGGGAAAAAGAGGGAAGAAAAGGGGAGAGAAAGATATTTTTTTTCGATCATGATGCGGTGTAAAGTTAGCGTTAGCCCAAAGTAACTATGCCACGTGGACGAAGTTGCGGGCGAAAGCTAGTTAAATTATAAAAGTTAAGCCTCGGACTTGGCTTTATATACCGTTTAGAAATATCTCTTAGGCATGTTATCCTTCACCAAAGTATCTAATAACTATAGACTACGCACATGAATTCGAAAACTCAGAAGTGTTCTGGGTTCTAACTCGAGAGCTATGACTTAGCAGTCCGACGGTAACAACGCTAGACCACGCAGTTAGTAAAAAAATTAAAAGTTTGAACCTAGGTACTAATTGTTATAAAAAAAAGTCTTTTACCAACAACATATTGAAAGTATCGACCTACCAATCTTCAGTCAACTCAATGCCAAGGGAAGCGCTAATTTGCAGTCATATGCTAGCCTTCTCACGATTGCCTGCAGCAATGCGTGGATGTCGGCCGATCCTGACATTGGCCGGCAGACCGATGGCACGTCCACAGGGGGCCGCCGATATGGTGCGCCCACCTACCACCTGCCAATAAAAATGTTTATTTCAGTCTTTGTCTTTGATCTTAACTTACTTTTAAATCCGATGGACAAATGAAGGTACGTGCTTAATGTACAGACGCCAGCAGGTCAAGCTACCTGAAACTGTCAATTTTTCCCAATGAACCTTGAACCTAATACTTTAGAAATAAAGTCGAAAATCTATCAAAGAAATCTGACAGATTGTAGTAGCTTGATGTGCAGGCGTCTGTACAAATATATTTTTAAATTGGTAGTTCAGTTTTCTTGTAATACGTTTGTAGTTATACTGGGCATTTAGTGATGTCATAAACGTTTATTAATTGACTCAAAGCTTAATACGCAGTGTAATGGGTTATTATATATAGATAGTTTTAACTTGGTGTTGCTTACCTGTTTAATGCGTTGCTTGATAACTATTTTTTATGTGAATACTCGCAATATAGTTAATTATAACTCAAGCATTATATTAACACTAGTTGTATCTTTTAAATTAGATTTTTTCTAATGTCTTATCTTCTGGATACCAAATTTTGAACTTGGCCGATTGGTATTGTTATCGGACTCAATTGGGTTATATCCTCTATGATAACTGTCACAAAAGTATGCTTTTCCCATACCTGGATGCAATCATACTATTTAGTGAAAATATCCCCTCATCCAAGCAGCTCAATAAACACGAAATAATTTAATGCAAGCTTTTGCCTTATCCTTTAACTCCTGGAACTCTCATGTCGGCCAACTGCCTTGCCGATTCCTAGAACCCTAAATGAGGACGCCGCCCGACCACGTGAAATAGTTTCAGCTTTTAAACATTCTACGCCTTTGAGATCCATATGTATTTATTTATTTATTGGGCTTCATGCACAAGTAAATGTATGTATGGGGTATCATTAGAATCCTTGTATCGTCCCGAGTAACATAGGCTATTGAAAAAGTATAGAAATGCAATGTGGGGGGTATGATAAATAAATGAACACCCACACATATTTTTTTAATTTATTCTGTTAATGCATGTGATTATTTGTTTTTAGTTAAATTTTTTGACATGGTAGTCGTGTTTTTTATTTTTAGGGTTCCGTAGTCAACTAGGAACCCTTATAGTTTCGCCATGTCTGTCTGTCCGTCCGTCCGTCCGTCCTCGCTTAATCTCTGTGACCGTTAGCACTTGAAAGCTGAAATTTGGTACCAATATGTATATCAATCACGCCGACAAAGTGGTAAAATAAAAATTGGAAAAAAATGTTTTATTAGGGTAGCCACCCTATATGTAAAGTGGGAAGTGATTTTTTTTTAAATTTCAACCCTAACGTGTGATATATTGTTGGAAAGGTATTTAAAAATGAATAGGGGTTTACTAAAATCATTTTTTGATAATGTCAATAATTCGGAAATAATCGCTCCAAAAGTAAAAAACAATGTGTCCCCCCCCCCTCTAACTTTTGAACCATAAGTTTAGAAAATATGAAAAAAATCTGAAAAGTAGAACTTTATAAGGACTTTCTATGAAAATCATTTTGAACTTGATTGACACAACAGTTTTTGTACAAAAAAGATAAAAAGTTGTATTTTGTACAACTTTTTGTCTTTTCTCCTCCACCTTTAAACTCGGTGGGAACACTTATTGTGACGGACGGGAAACTACGGAACCCTACACTGAGCGTGGCCCGACACGCTCTTGGCCGGTTTTTTTTTTCTGCTTTGGGCTAACGCTAACTTAAACCCGCGTGATGATCGAAAAAAATATCTTTCTTTCCCCTTTTCTCTCCCTTTTCTCACTTTTTTAGCCTATGTCCGTCTCCAGGGTCCCAATTCTGTACCAAAATTAATCAAAATCGGGTTTATCCATGTAGGCGTGAAGACGTAACAAACTCACTTTCGCTTTGATAATATTAGTAAGGATAAATACATTATATACATAGACAATATACAAAAGTAAAACTACAAAATATCATTAAAACTGATAACACATTAATTTTGAGACGAATCTGCCAACTTCTTTAATGTTCGCGAGCTTTTACCTTAAATGTAAACCGACTGGTGGCCGTCCTGATAATCAGAGGGAGAGCATGCATTTTTTTATTATAAAAACGTTGCCCCATGCTAGGAATTTCTCCTGTATCGTGGGTGCCTTTACAAACATTTAAACTCACATACACAGCCAGACCCGGAACAACTATCTGTATACAAATATTTGTTCCGTGCGGGGATTGAACCCGCGACATGTAGCGCAGCTCAGCCACTGCAACAACCGTATCGTCGTGTTTCTTTTAGTGTTTCGTATTTTCGCAATGCACTGTAACTAGTAAATATTTTTAAGATTTCGAACATTATTTTTTAAATTAAATCACAATACACAGTGCTTTAAAAAAACAACCAGCAAACATAAAATATCAAAGCCAGAGTGGAAATGTATCGATTAGTGTATCATAGAAAAATGTAGGACCTTGGATTCACACTCTTCATTTCGCGTAATGTCCCACGGTGCTGATGGCAGTATGCATATTTAAACACATTCCGAAGGTATTTTTTCTTTGACAACTTAAATAAGGTTGTCAACGATAGATAATAAGCCAGTATAAGTTCCCACAAGAGCTAGTAAAAGTGTCAATAATATTTATTCTAACTACAACACACGTTTAGGAGAGGCGGGTAACCAGGGGTTAAAATTATGGCGTTCGCTTCATCGTTTTTGATGCGACTTTGCCTTCTATTCTTGGCATTCATTTCAATTTCTGGTTGATGGACATAAATTTCCATGAAAAAAGAAACGAAATTCCCTATGGACCATGTTTCACTTGGTAGGTTTCATGACTTCAGTATTGTCTGTGCGTGTATTTGCCTCTGCCCCCGTATTCACAAATGCTTTGATTCGAATACGGGGAGTGGTCTTTACTTAAATCATTAATATAAAATGTACAAGACTTACCTAAACAAATTCAAAATAAAATGTCCTAGTCACCCTAAATGATGGTGACGAATAATTAAATACATACGTTTTTATTTGCTTGTCCTCCAATTGAAGAACTTTACTGACATTATGTCAATGACATCACTATGCCATTATAAACCTATAACCGTACCATTTTATGTTTGATCGTATTTTAAGTTTTGATTTAAAAAACTTTCGGGTCAAGTTATAGCTACATAATTATGTCTAATTGTAGCATCGACTTAGCAAATAACTTTACCCTATCAAATTGAAAAGAAAAACATGGTCTTGGGTCAAAAACCCAATTACACGATGCTGCTTTTTCTCTTGTATCATTCTCATTGTCTGGGTATATGTCTCCCCTGTCTTCTGCTATTCGTCTGGGTCCTGTGCGTCCGTCTTCTTAATGTGTCTCGCACACGGAAAAGTAGATTAAACCTCTTTATTTTAAACAATCTTTTGATTAAAATTTAATTTTATCTATCAACATTGAACGTCCGTGCTAGTATTACCCGTTAAGGAGTTCTCTTGTTAGGAGGCGATCCTGGCTGCAAGATCAAGTCGTGTCACTCATAAGAATGTATTGTTACCAGAACCAAAAGTGTGTCCGAAATTTTAGCTTCATCGGTTGGGGGGAACTGGTTTGAAATTCAGTTGCAAAATTTGACCAATACATACCTACTAACTGACAAGGCACTTTGAACGCCATTTTCTCATATATGTGACAAGCAGGTACGTGCCCTGGATGCCATCGACACAAATATGTGACAAAAATGTAGGTAAAATGGGTTTCTCATCGTAAAGAACGCGCACGTGTGTTTATGCTCTGCCGTTCAAAAGATTTAATAAAATCTAGCCCGATAGTAATAAATTGGGGCTGATTGTCTAGGCTACTTCGGAAATACCTACATCAAAACGTCATAGCTGGTGGATTTTATATTAATCCATCTCCTCAACAAACAGTAACAAAGCCATCTCCTCCGTTTTTTTGACAAGACTGTTACTAGGATGATTTTCGTCCCGGGATCAAATAGTTTTAATTGTACCTTCGAGACGCGTCGATTCACTGCCACGGCGTTTATCTGGTGGTCAACGCTGTTGATTCTGACTCAGCTGTCTCAGGAGTGTGTTTTGATAGTGTGGAAGTATTCTTTAAAAAGGAAACTAACAAAAAAATGTATTATTTACTCAGGGCAACAAAGTATCAGCGACGAGGACGGAGACGCGGCAGGTGGATGTCGGGGCCGTCGTCGAGGGCGACAAGAAGAAACACAACAAGATCAAGACTTCCAAGTACTCGCTCCTCTGGTTCTTGCCCAAGAACCTCACGGAACAGTTCCGGAGAGTCGTCAACTTCTACTTCTTGATCGTCACTATTATCGCTGTCGTTATTGGTGAGTTGAGAATTTAAAATGAAGGAGTTAACAGTCAGCTCCTGAATTATGAAGTTCATGTAGTGGACCTGGCAAATTGACAAACAAAAAAAAATCACTTAAACGGGATTGCCCGAGAAATTAAAATTTTCATAAGTGTAATAGTCACATTGTAAAAATGCGGGTATTTCATGAAAAAGTAATTCAATAGAAATATATATTCTCTAAAAGGATTGTATTACTAAATGATTTAATTTTTTATAATATTGTTATACATAGGTACGTGTTACAGTCGCGAATCATAATGATTCCTACGAATTTCAATATTAGATGTTAAAGTAGCAAAAAAAGACGACAAGTACTCAACTTCAAATTTTCGAATCAGAACTTGGTTTTTGGCACTGGTGATGGCCGTTGACCATTACGCGATCCTACGTAATACCTTTGCTGACAGTAAGGATATTCTCTAAGAGTTCTGCGTCGAGATTAGCACTGTCGCCATGTCAAGTTTCATGGGGACTTATCTGGGGTCGGCACAGCGCTCAACGATATAATTATGTTTTGTTAACAATACCATCTCAGACACTAGTCTACATATGATAGTCCTCATGACAGTTGACCGATATTTTTGTTTAGACCTAAAAAGAGACTATGACCTCTGAGTTTGCTGTGTCTTCTCTGAGTAGTCGGGTACGAAACACCAGCCTCATCTATTTTCTTTTTTTTAAACTACATGTAAAAAGGTTTGTAAAAACCTGCTTGCAAAATAATAGTTATTTGTTATACAAGAGTGCAAAGTTGCTTTTTAACCGCGTGTTCAATTTTGATGACCGAGCAAGCGAAGGATTCTAAAATTAGAATCCTGAGCGTTAGCGAGGGAACAAAAGAGCACGAGGTGAAAAATCTTTGCACTCGAGTGCAACACGTAACTTTTCATTCCACCTCAGCGAGGAAATGACTAAATGCAAAAAAAAAAGTTTAAAATCACAAGATAGGTACACTTTTATTTCAGTTTAGGTATTAATTACTACATTATGACAGGTATGTATTACAGAATAATCTTTAAATTATAACAAAATAATAGTAAGGTATAATTAAGAAAATTTTAAAGTAACGTTGCTACAGTTATTTAAATTGAGTGTATTTTTTTTGGAACTGTAATATTGGTGTTAGTCACTTGTGTACTGACTTAATAGTTGTTCCGATTCATCGGATTCCCTTGGCGTGAATGTTGGAGAGAGAGGGAGATGGTTAGGTGTTTCATAACGGCTTATTTTTGATGTAGAAGGGCCAGTCCAAGGATCCGATTGAGGCTCTTTCAGTGTAATGGCTCCTACGATGCCTTCACATATTTTAGACTTATTTTGGATGGAATCCTCTATGTATCCCTCTACAACTGCATTGGACTTCCAGCCTCCGTGGCGCTTAAGGGACAGGAGATCAGCTCCGGAATCAGCCAAAAGTGTGGCTGAAGTTCGTCGGAAACAATGACCCGTGTACAACAGGGGTTCTGGAAGTTCAAGAAATGTTGCTATTTCTCGTGGGATACTGCCAATTTTATTAGTACCCATAGGCTGTCTAACACACTTTCCATTGCGATACTGTAGAAAAAATCGATTGATTGGAGTGTTAGGCGGGCGTAAGGCTTGATATTTCCCAACAATAGTTACGTATTCCTTGCGAATGACGAAGTTGCGGTCTCTTTTTGTCTTTGTATTAGGTAAATTAATTAATAGTAAGTCATCTGAATGTTTCTCAATGTTTTTGACATTAAGTTGTGTTAGTTCATTAGTTCGACATGCTCCGTTTATTCCAATAATAAGAACAACCTGTAACGTAAAGAGTATTGTAGTAGATAAATGAATAAAATTGATATGAACGCATAATTATGCCTATCAACATCTACTAAGTATACTATTTAATTGAGATTAATATTATACTTATGTAGATACTGAATGTGCAACTGACTTACTTTTGCCGCCAAATGTACGGAATCGGGTGCTTCGGAAACTTTTCAATATCAGATACTGTGAAAACCTTCGATTTTTTTGGTTGATGACCAGATGAGGCTCTTTTTAAAAATGCCACTAATTTAGGATAGGTATCGATATGTATGTCTTTTTTCATCTTTATTGTTGCTTTTAGCATCGAATACGTACTCCATTAGAGTGCTTGCTTTCTTGTTCTCGGATAATTCTATAAAATATGCCAGCAAAACGTTTTCTGAGAAAGTTTTGGCTCCTTTTGCTAGTCGCCACGTGTTGAACATATCGTACTGTTTTAAATACTTCTCGCGTGATTGTTGAGGGAGAAAGCTCATTTGCGCATTATTAACAGTTTCAGTCAATTCTGTAGCCGTCAAACAAACTTCCTCGTCGCTAGAATCACTCATTTTAGTTTTTTCACTTGTTTTCAAGTTTCTTGTTTTTAATTATAAGGTTTAACAATGACGTGAAAAAATGCCGCGTAAAGAACCGCGTACAAAGCAAATTGAAAAAACACCAAGGTTCCGAGTCTGAGTTTTTAACAAATTAAAAAAAAGTTGTATGATATATTCGGCACCATAGAGGTAGCAGTAAATCGGTTTAATGTTTTTTTTAATTCACAAACATAGTGCACACGATGTTCTGAATTCAATTTACTTTATCCTCTAGAGAATAAAAACGGCTTTTCCACTCAGATATTGAAGATTGAAAATACTCTTTCCGAGATGGTGGGATGAAAATACTCTTTTCGTACCACTTGCTCAAAAAAGTGACATTCTATGCCACAAAAAGCGAACATAACAATAGTCATTTTTAATCTGTTAAAAACAGGGAAAGAAAATTGTACTGAATTTCATTCATCCTCTAGGGGGAGAATGTGATTTAAATTTGGAATACCTCCCGACATTTATACTGAACTACATCTGTGTTTACACCATTGAGTTTATATAATATAAAGCATTATACATCTTTTTGAAAAAGGAATACGCATTTATTATGCAGTTATGATTATTTAATAAAATTACGAAAACCGACGAGGCCGTATGAGCTTGATGCCTTTGCTTTTCCGACAAAAAATATTAGTCTAGGAATTTGCCGCGTTTTTGTTTTCTTCATATACATAAATGAACGTTAAGTTTATTTTAATTTATTTTTGTAAATTGTCATTATTTTTAATAAATGCTTTTCTCATATTATTATTTTTTCGCAAATGGTACGAAAAGTAGAGTATTTTCCTCGGTGATAAAGCTGTCTTAGTCTTGGGTGAACTTAAATCCCTCGCTACACTCAGGACTCGTCTTAAATCCCTCGCTTCGCTCGTGATTTAAGTTTTTAACACCCTCGCTGCGCTCGGGAGTAAACCACGAGTCCTTCGTTACGCTCGAGATTTAAATCGTCACCCGCGACAGAAGACACTGCTTTATCCCCTTGGTTAATAATCTACTATTCCGAGATGGTGGGATGAAAACATCATTTATCATACATTTTAGTTTGGGAGATATAAGAATAATAGTTGTTTATGAGTTAGGTAGCTAGGGTTTGGGTCAAATCACGTCGTGACACATTTGCTGAAATTAATTATTTCCTACCAACGGTCATCCTACAATTAATTAATTATACCCTTTACAAAAGCCGATAACAATACAGGACCTCTAACTAGCAGTAATTACAAACAATTACTTAGAAAGTCCTATTAGAAACAAATGACATTAAATATTGCTTGAAATAAACTTTTGCGTAATAAAGTTTAAGTAAGAATAACTACGCGAATAATTACCGCTGTCCGTTACCAATTTGTTACATTTAAATCTAGAATTTCCAGATAAAAAAAAACTCGGAAAATGCCATGGACAAACATGCGACATAAACGGCCATATATTTTGACTGCGTAGACTTAGAGATATTACTTTTCCACAACTCGGGACCACAGTCTTGAGTACATGGTATTTATTTCAAGTCGATACCTACATTCCTTTCCGATAAAGGGACATACAGACGAACAACAAAGTGATCCACAAAAGAGTTCCGTTTTTTCCTTTTGAGGTACGAAACAAAGTTGAGTAAGTAATTGTATTTAAACATTTATATATTAGACTAGCTGTGCCCAGCGGTTTCACCCGCTGCTCACTTAGGGGTATGAAAAATAGATGTTGGCCGATTCTCAGACTTACTGAATATGCATAAAAAATTTCATAAGAATCTGTCGAGCCGTTTCGGAGGAGTACGGTAACTAACATTGTGACACGGAAATTTTATATATTGACTAGCTGTGCCCAGCGGTTTCACCCGCTGAGGTTTAGGGGTATGAAAAATAGATGTTAGCCGATTCTCAGACCTACCCAATATGTACCTAGGTACCCAAAATTTCATAAGAATCGGTCGAGCCGTTTCGGAGGAGTACGGTAACTAACATTGTGACACGGAAATTTTATATATTAGATTAGATTTTTTAAAAGCATTTTATTAAAAGAGTAAAAGTTTAATGTATTTTCAAATATAAATTTCAATCCTTACTAATATTATAAAAGCGAAAGTGAGTTTGTTACCTCTTCACGCTTTAATGGCTAAACCGATTTTGATGAATTTTGGTACAGAGATAGTTGGGAACCAGGAGACGGACATAAGGAATTTTTTTTAAAGTGGGATATGAGGGAGAACGAGGGAAGAAAAGGGAAAACTTAGCGTTGCTATTACAAATCAATAAGGCGCAAAGGCAAAAACTGCAGGTATCAGGTAGATACTGTGTTATACTGAATTTAACGCGAGTGAAGCCGCAGGCAAAAGCTAGTTTAATCATAAATTGTTTTTTACAGTAAATAATATTTTTGCCTGAAAAAATGAAGGGCTAAGATTACTGTTAGCAGTGTCTGAATAATTGAGAATATAGTTCGTGGAACAAACGTGGGAATACTTGCACCTTTGTCTTTCTTTATATCGTGGCTATTTAATAGACTCATTATAGCATTGGAAAGGGATAAACGAGTGTGTATGATAATGTGTTTCCCACTCATACATATTTTATTAGACACTGACGTTGTTATTATTTAAGTAAGTAAGTAAGTATACGCCTTAATGGTGTGTTCAATTTCGTGTTAGTACAATTGGAACACCCTGTTGCAGTTATGCAGGTTGTAGTACGTTTTTCGCCAATTGCTCCAACATTATCACTCATAGAGAGAAACTAACAATTTCTTCCTGAACGAGCTAGTCGCGAAGAACACAATATCTTCTAATATATAAAATTCTCGTGTCACAGTTTTCGTTCCCATACTCCTCCGAAACGGCTCGACCGATTCTTATGAAATTTTATATGCATATTCAGTAGGTCTGAGAATCGGCCAACATCTATTTTTCATACCCCTAAGTGAGCGGGTACGTATCAAAATCCCGAAAGTTCATAATACCTATGATTGAAATACCGACGTCCAAAACACCGAAATTCAAAATACCGAAAGTTTTAAATGCCGATAGTCGTTATATCGAAACACAAAATACCGATGTTCAAATGCCCAAAAGGACGAAATCCCGAATGGACGAAATACCGATGGTATAGTAAAGTAGTAAAAAGTGCTTTGCAACGCTGCTGGGCACGGCTAGTTTTACATAAAAACCATCCTGGAATCGCTCTTAACTATTGTTGAAAGCTGCATTAATATCCTTTTAGTAGTTTAAAAGGGATTATATTTTTGTGTTCACCAAAAATACTGATCGTGCACCTTTCCATTTTTTCCTTCACCATTCTTTCCTGAATGTTAAAAAAATGCGTAGGTAAGGTTAGGTTAAAACTGTGACCCCCTACGCACGAGCTGAGCGAGCGGAGCGAGCGGTGTCGCGGCAGCGGCCGGCGAGTGCCAGTAACGACTTGCATTAATAGAAAATGGATGTAGATATAACACTTTTTTATTGTAGTGCGCTGATGCTCGTTATGACATTCCGAATTTTAAAATACCGATAGACGAAATCCCGTTTTTCTCGGAAACGGTGGTAATTTCGGGATTTTGTACTTCGGGATTTTAAACTTAAGATTTTAAACTTTCGGGCAAATGAACTTTCGGGATTTAAAACTTTCGACCAAACAACCATTCGGCGTTTCAATTATCGGGATTTCGTCTATCGGTATTTTAAAATTCGGTCTATTAAAATTCGGGATTTTGATACGTACCCAAGTGAGCAGCGGGTGAAACCGCTGGGCACAGCTAGTATATTATAAATTAATCATTTATGATTAATATCGCCGCGATTCTCTCGCTCGTGGAGGCGGCCCCTTAGGCGCGTCGCCCACACGACCAAGAGTCGAGGCGCAGTCGAAGCGCGGGCGCAGGAGTGGCGCGCCGCAACAAAGTTTTCTTAACAAATGAATGGTAGTGCGCTCATAGACAAGAGTCGCGGCGCGGGCGAGGTGGCGTCGGGGCGGAGGCGAGGTGGCGTCGGGGCGGAGGCGAGGTGAAGGCGCAGGTAGGGCGCTCAAGTGTGCCCAAGCCACGACGCCGCCTCGACTTACCAGTGAGCGACGCGCCTTAAGCTCGTTTGCACGTCAAATCCTTAAATACCTAAGTTTAGTGCGTAAAATGCTCCATTGTTGTTCATACCTGTACAACTTCATAAATTTAGGCTCGTGTATCAAGTTTTGCACTTCATAGCATTTACAACTTGAGCTTTTCTGCGTAATAGATAATCGATGGGATTACCTAGTAAACACACGAGTCGCAGTCAAAGAACACCGTCATTAAGTTTTCAAGGTAGTCTTGGTTCAATAAGTTACAAGTTTCAAAGTATTTGTGTAGGCAGTAATGTTGCTGGTATGGCAGTGCCTACTCATATGAAGTCAATTGTTGAGTTCCTAAGAATGTCGGTCCGATTATTTACTGCTCAAAAGTTATGATCTATTTTTGTTGATAAATCACTTCGCACAATTCTAAAATATCTACCTGAAATACATTATAAATAAAATGCTAAATAAATTCTACAGAAAACAGATACAAAAGGTTATAATTATTTCTAAAGAAATCTCTTCCCTTCTGGCCCTGTCAGAATACCAGCGCTGTGTTATTTTTGTTTTATTTCATTTTGTTACTGTTTTACTTGTTTTGTGCGAGTCCCAAATAAAAGTTTTTCTTTCTTTCTTCCAGCGTACATGCGATAGAAGAGTAAAAAAAAGAGAAAATAGAATAAACAAGCAAATATTGTCTATTTACATTTAACTGAAACCTAAACTACATCACTGTTGTGTTCAATATAGGCAATTAATGCTTTGTACACAGAGAAACCAGCTGGAAATGCTTGTAATCAGCTAGATTTTTTAGCATTATGCGAAGTGATTGAACAAAAACAATGGGTCATAACTTTTTAGCCGTAAATAATTAGACTGACATTCTCAGGGTTAAAAAGTTTGGAAATGACCTTTTCCATGCCTCTATTCGATTAGAACCTTTCAGGGACATCCTGTACATGTTTATCCAAAAAATGAGACTATTAAAATAATACGAAAAATTCAAAGTGGTGCTCAAACGAAAGTGAGTTTGTTTGTTTGTTACGTCTTTACGCCTAAATGACGAAACCGATTTTGATGAATTTAGGTACATACATAGTTGGGACCCCGGAGACGGAAATAGGTTTTTTTTTAAGTGACAAATGAGGGAGAAAGGGGGAAGAAAAGGAAAAACTTAGCTTTGCTATTACAATAAATAAGGCGCAAGGGCAAAAACTACAGGTTGCAGGTACCTGCAAATCAGGAAAGGGGAACTGTGCTACCCCGAATTTAACGCGAGAAAAGCCGCGGGCAAAAGCTAGTGAATATATAAATGTCAATTTGGTAAACCATGGATTCCTGCGACGGTACCTAAAATATTTAAAGCATGAGACATGTCTGCAACTGACATAGTCTGCAATGCAATTAAAAAATATTCCTTAAAAACTGTATTAAAAACATTTAAAAATAGGTTTCCGCCGGTATTGGGAGCAGGGTTCAAGCTACTGGTGGTTTGGTCTCCAAAAACAGGTACCTCCTCACAATGCGGGCCGTATCGAGGAGTAGGTACTGCCGTTTGAATCCGGCCCTTGATCCAACCGCCTAAGAACTTCGTCAGATGTTCGTCGATCTTTCTTTATTCTTATAAATGAAATTCTCGTGACACAGTTTTAGTTGCTATAGTCCTCCGAAACGGCTTGACCGGTTTTTATAAAATTTTAGATGTATATTCGGTGGGTCTGTGAAACGGTCATACGTAATCTATTTTTCTTACCTCTAAGTGATAACGATAAGGGTGGCCCTCTACAGAAGGGGACCTAAGCGGCAGGTGAAACCGCTGGGCATAGTTAGTGTTTAGATGTGTTCTAGATTTTTCAAACTGCTTGTTGAACTACTACTTAATGGGTCTTTCAAATGGGTGATTTTTATAAAAAAAAACAAGGTGTTGTTGCAAAGATGGTCGTTAGCGAATGTGATTTTATTTCTCTTAAAATACAGCGATCGAGGGAAAAGGGATAGGAACAAACGGGCCAATCACAACAAGCTATCGCGTCATTTAGCTGTGATGTGATTGGCTTGCGATGATGCGACCGAATTCCGTTCGGATATCCATCCCAAACATGCCCGCGGCCTTGAAAGCTTCAGCTTACAAATGAATTTTCCTCATCTTCAACCAGAGGGCAGATCTTCGTGTATGGCCGCCTCACGATGCCTGATGACGTTTGAATGTCTGCTACTCTCGATATACCATCGTTGCCAGGTATCGTCTTCACGATCCGACCTAATTGCCATTTCAACGGCGGGAGGTTGATTTCCTTAATAATGACAAGCGTGTCAGGTTTTAAGTCTGCCATATTTTTCCTCCATTTGCTTCTAGTCTGTAGCTCTGAGATGTACTCCTTGGCCCAGCGCGACCAGAAGTGCTGCCGGATCTGTTCCACTCTCTGGTAGCGAGTCAATCGATGAACAGGTGAGTCTCGCAGGTCATTTTCACAGACTGGTGCGGTGAGTGGTCGTCCGATCAAAAAGTGTCCAGGGCTAAGGGGGAGATAGTCTCGAGGATCCGAAGACAAGGGAGTCATTGGTCGAGAATTCAACATCGCTTCAATTTGACATAACACTGTAGTGATTTCCTCGAAGGCTAAGTGAGCGTTGCCCACTACTCGGCGAAGATGGTACTTGCATGATTTGACCCCAGCTTCCCACAAGCCACCAAAATGCGGGGAATATGGGGGAATAAAAGAAAATTGAATTTGTTGACCCCTCGCGTAGTCGATAATATCTTTCCTACATTTTAATAAAAACTGAGCAAAATCATTACTTAAGCCTATAAAATTGCGTCCATTGTCTGAAAATATTTCTGACGGCTTCCCGCGCCGTGAAATGAAACGCTTAAGCGCAAGTAAGTATGCATCAGAAGAGAGGTCACTAACTAATTCCAAGTGGACTGCGCGCGTCGTGAAACAGATGAACAGACAAATGTATGATTTCATTAGTTTCGCGCCTCTGCCCTTTCGGTTTTGTATGAACACCGGCCCTGCGTAGTCTACACCTGTGCGACTGAAAGGAAAACTAACGGTTACCCGTTCTTTAGGCAAGTTGCCCATGAGTGGGGTTAATGTTTTACTTCGAATGCGCTTACAGACCACACATTGTTGCGTCACCTTCTTAGCTAGGTTTCTACCTGACAATGGCCACCAATTTTCCCGCAAACGGTATAGTAACGCTTGAAGTCCGCAGTGCATATGTTGGTTGTGTTCGTGCCTAAACAATAAAAGTGTAAAGTGATGTTCAGAAGACAAAAGAATCGGGTGTTTTTTATTATAATTAAAGTCAGGCGAATTCTTTATCCTACCTCCCACTCTAATTATATTTTCACTATCTAGGAACAAGTTTAAACTAGCAAGGCTAACGCTTGACTTGACATCTTTTCCATTTTTTAGTAAACTATACTCAACTAGAAATGATTCCATTTGTGATAACCGTGCAAGTGTACTAATGGCATGTCTTAACTCAATAACAGTGATCGTACCTGTCAGCTGATTTGTTTTGTTGCGCGCACAGCTGTTGTGAATAAAGCGTAGTACATATGCAGCAACATGACTCATGCGATTAAAATGCGAAAACTTATTGAAGGGAAAAAATGTTTCGAGTGTAGTATTTTTTGTTATAAATGAGTTTATTGTATTTGCTTTTTGAGTTCAAGTAACTCTTTAGGCGAGATGTCAATAACATTCGGCGTTAATTGTGAATTTAAATTGCTATCAAAGTCAAGGCCGTGCAAATAGTTAGGGCCTTCCCACCATAATGTGGATAAAGACAAGTCCTCAAGACTCACGCCACGCGAAACCAGGTCAGCAGGGTTAACCTTTCCACTTACATGGCGCCAAGAAAACTTACTCGTAAGTTCGTGTATTTCAGCGACTCGGTTTTGCACAAAAGTTTTAAGCAAATTAGGTGGCATGCGTAACCAACCTAACACAATAGTCGAGTCGGTCCAAAATGTGACGTCATTAAAGTTACGAGTGAGTGAACTGTTAATTCTGTCAAACAACCTAGCACCCAGCAACGCACCGCACAGTTCCAGACGCGGTATACTAACGGGTTTCAATGGAGCTACTTTACCTTTAGAAATAAGCAATCTCACTGTCACCTCACCAATACCTACACTACGTACATATGCGCACGCGCCATATGCAGTTTGTGAAGCATCTGTAAAAATGTGTAACTCAGTCCGAGTAGAATCACATTGAAAGACGTGTCGTGGAACCTTAATAGTGCGAAGATAAGAAAGACTGTCAACAAACCGGTTCCATGTTCGCACGACATCAGAAGGAAGCGGATCATCCCAATCTAATTTTAACAGCCATAGTTTTTGTAATAATACCTTGCCAATAATAACAGAAGGGCTTAACAATCCCATTGGATCATATATCTGAGAAACAGTTGATAGAATTATGCGTTTAGTGACAGGATTGTTGCCGTTTTGAAATTGAGTGTGAAAATTAAACTCGTCCGCGATGCTACACCAACCTATACCTAATGTTCTACATTGACTATTATCACCTAAATTTAAGTCACGAAACATACCGTGATCAGGCTGTGATGTCATTGGAGTTGATGCACCGTCAAGTTCAAAGTTAAAGGTCCATTTGCGGAGTGGAAAGCAGCCGGACTTAAGAATGTCTGATGTACGTTTGCATATGTCAAGTAGTTTGACCTTGTCGTCACACGAGGTCAAAAGGTCATCTACGTAAAAATCGTCAGTTATGACCCTTTTAACCTCGGGGTCCGTACACTCAGCTCCTAGTTGTTTAAGACACCTAACACTGAGAAAGGGCGCCGACGCTGTGCCGTATGTTACGGTGCTCAGCTGATAGAACTCGAGCTGTCTTGTCGGATCATCACGCCACAGAATAAGTTGCAAGTCACGTTGAGAGGGATCAACGAGAACTTGACGGTACATCTTCTCGCAATCTGCAATTGCTGTGAATTTAAATTGTCTGAACCGTAGCAAAATACCCAGCAAGTCTCCCTGAATAGGAGGTCCTACAAGCTGGATATCGTTGAGAGATTTGCCGTTACTAGTCGCAGCACTGGCGTCGAATACTACACGAAGCTTCGTAGTCGTGCTGTGTTCTCGAAAAACGCCGTGATGCGGCATAAAATAGTAAGGACTCGTATAAGAATTAACTTGAGTCATGTGACCCAAGTTGATATATTCGTGAATGAAATCAGTGTATAATTTCTTATAGCTAATAGGTGCGCGTAATAACCTATTTTCTAAGGACAAAAAACGCCGCTTTGCCTGGAGAAATGATTCACCCAAAGCATCGGGTGACTCTTTGAGAGGAATGTGAACACAAAATCGTCCATCTTTATTGCGCGTAGTGGTTGTGATGAAAGATTGTTCACAGGCCTGCTCTTCGTCTGTGTGTGTATTCCGAAGCTTGGGTAACTCCTCCAACTCCCAGAACTGACGTAACTGATTGTCCATGGATTGAGTGAAGTTACATTGGACATGTCCATTACTATGATAAGTATTGTTAATAGGACCCGATATTATCCAACCTAACTTCGTGTTCTGTAAGAACGGACCGTTCGGTAAACGCATCTTGCCATCGATCAGCAAGTCCCAAAATCGATCCGCACCTATTAAAACATCTATCTTTTGCGGCCCTAAAAATCGCGAATTTGCCAGCTGCAGGTGTTCAGGAATCCTAAACTGTGTGCTTTGTGCCTGCATAGCAGGCAATGTGGCCGTTATTTCAGATAGAACGAAACATTTAATGTGAATTGAGTAGGAATTAATACGTGATTTAATTTCTACATCACACGTTTGTGTACAATGTGATACCAAATTACCTACTCCTCGTATTTCATGAGTGGACTGTATTAGCGGAATATCTAACAATTCGCAAAACGAATGCGTAACAAAGCAACTCTGGCTACCGCTGTCGAGTAATACACATGCGACATGATAATTATTATGTTTATCAGGAATCTCAACTAACGCAGTAGACAAGAGAACCGGTTGCACATCTATGCATTGCGTGTGTGTGTGAGTATCAGTGTGAACATTGCTAACTTGAATGAATTGTTTTCCGTTATTGGGAACATGTGCTGTCTCAGCGACGCGCGGTGGGGGCGCGCATGGTGCGCTGGCCACTGCCGCCGCAGTCGTCGTACCTGTCACGGTACAGCTAGATTGGCTGGAATCATTAGGATGAATAAGTGAATTATGTTTCATGTTACATTGTTTACAAGGTCCCCACAAGCAACCGTCTAAAGTGTGTCCAGAGCGCAAGCAATTCTCACACAAGTTATTATCTTTGACAACCTTTAATTTGCTCTGTAAGTTCATATTAATGAATTGTGTGCAAGTGTAAATTGGGTGTTTACCTTTGCATACCACGCACAATCTACGCGCTTTACGGCCCGCTGTTGACGGTGGGTTACTTGAGGAAACATTGCAGTGTGTAACATTACCTCTGACATTTTTTGTTTCTGTCTTATGGTGACCTTTTGTGTGTGATACTGATAATGCTAATGTTTCCAACAAATCAGCCTTACTTTTGAGAAAATTGATCAAACTGTCAACCTTCAATTTAGTTCTAGGAGGGGTATTTGCCAGCAATAAACCTCTGTGTTGTTCCCACTCTCGTTCTGTGGTTTTATCTAGCTTAGAAACAACTATAAATATTATAAGCGTATCCCAGGTATCTGTTGGCTCATCAAGGGTTTTTAAAGCGCGTAAATTATTTATAATTGTATCTATAAGTGTTCTAATTAGTGAAGGTGACTCTTTCAGTGGTTGTATTGAGAACAATGCTTTTAGGTGACTATTTACTAATAATCTATCATTATCGTACCTATTTAGGAGTAATTCCCATGCCACAGAGTAGTTACCTGCAGAAATCTCTAGCGCGTTTACAACTGATTCGGCACTTCCTTTGAGCGAAGATTTTAGATAATGGAATTTTTGAATGTTACTAATCTCAGTCGAATTGTGTACCAAAGATATAAACGTGTCCCGATATTCGAGCCAGTGTTCATACACGCCGTCGAAAGTGGGCAACATGATGGTTGGTAATTTAACGGACACTGGCCTGTTCATGTGCTGACACGGTTTGGAACAATCAGTGACCCCTTCACTGACGCTAAGAATGGATTCAGCTCGGGCAATAGTATTATAGTAGCCGTCTTCGAACTGTTGGCGCTGATCTAACTGATCATTTATATCACTATCGGAAACTAGTTCTTCAAGTTTTGATTGTATTTCATTAAATTCACTAAATAAAATCTCAGCACCCTTTACACGTAATTTTAAATCTATTTTTAACTCGCTAGAAATAGTTGCTACACTGATAGTATTTAAATAATTAGCAAGTTTAGTTAACCTGCCCTTAACGATGCCACGTTTCCTAACCAAATCGCGCATGATTTGCTCAGTTTTTTCATCACTAATAGTTCTATAGGGGGACCTATCACGTGTTTTGCTAGGACCCTTCCCATCATCAGCTCCCAACGGCATCCCGGTGGCTTGTGAAAAGTGGAGTACTCACGTGAAAAGTGACTGCGTGTGAAAACGGCTGATGCTAGTAGTGACACGATCAGCCGGTATGTCGCTCTGCGCAATGGGCAACCCTCACCAACACCCCACTGGAATCAGATCACAGAACAGTATTACACTTATGAACTCAGCAGGTCTTGAAAACTGGAACTTGATAAACGCACCGTATGTCCGCTTGTTATTCCAAATCTTCGATTGTCCTTTCGCATCAGTAAGATTGAAGGCCCTTGCGTGAATATGCTGCTGAATCTGCGCTTCTAAGTGTAGTTTTTCTGCCTGCGTGGTCGTGGCAGCTTTGCAGTCCGAAGGTCGCTTAACTCGATGATTTAGTTGATTAATAATTTAATCCTCGAAATATGGCTCTGAAGGTCCAAATATGTTTAGATGTGTTCTAGATTTTTCAAACTGCTTGTTGAACTACTACTTAATGGGTCTTTCAAATGGGTGATTTTTATAAAAAAAAACAAGGTGTTGTTGCAAAGATGGTCGTTAGCGAATGTGATTTTATTTCTCTTAAAATACAGCGATCGAGGGAAAAGGGATAGGAACAAACGGGCCAATCACAACAAGCTATCGCGTCATTTAGCTGTGATGTGATTGGCTTGCGATGATGCGACCGAATTCCGTTCGGATATCCATCCCAAACAGTTAGTAATAATATAAGGATTTGCTTGGATCATGTTCCCGATACCGATGGGTTATTCTATTTTATATTTTTTTATTGAAATATTTTACTAAGAAATACCTAGAAAAATGTGAAAAAATGACTAAACGAAATTAAAATATAAGGATTCGCAAACCGATAAATTATTTGTGAAATCCATTAACGACATAGATATCAGATGATGGTTCGTTTTCGATAGTCTTTATCGGTACGAAAATCCCGGTAAAGTCCCTCGAAGGCATTATGAAAAGCTGATTCATATTGCATTACGGAAGTACGGAATAAATTTAGCTCAGTCAAAATACTTACGGATATGTTTACAACTTTAATAATCAAAAGTTTTTTCATCATTAATTTCTTTTGGCACCCGGGGCGTCTCCCGCGGCGGCGGCTGGGTTGGTTTGAGGTTCTCTCCCTCAAACGCTCGGTGGTGTTGGTACTTAGGTGGTAGTTTTATAATATTTTGATCATTATGGACCCTGTAGGGTACAGCAAAAGGGTCTCTGAAATTGCCTACATCTACCTTAAATACCACCTTTAATAGCCCCCCTGACACGTATGGCAAGGCTATATAATGATCGAACCAACTTGACGGATTTTCCTATCGATGTTTTCTCTGAGTTTCGCTTCATACAGACTGTCGCTATATAAACAGTGTGAACCATGAGTGTCTATTTATCTTGTATTGTTTTTTTGCTATTGTACTGGATTTGGATCTACTTGACTCAATTTTTGTTTTAACATTTTGTCTCTAATATTAATGGTCATTCATACCTACCTGTTATTTGCATGGTTACTGAAATGCCGCTTTTCGACGTGTGCTTATTATAAATCCTACTAATATTATAAAATTATAAATGAGAATGATTGTGAGGATGGATGGATGTATGGATGTATGTTACTCATTCACGTTAAAACGGCTGAACGAATCTTGATGAAATTTGGCACAGAGGTAGATTATAGTAGGAATAACACATAGAATACTATAAATATATATATTTTTTTTTCAATATCACGCTGGCGAAGCCGCGGGCGCCATCTAGTCAATAAATAAATGTGGATGTACAATTCGGTACAGGCGTGATGTTATGTATTACGTCTAAAATCAGGAACTGTGTGTCAACGAATTACTTGAACAGAGTGTATGAGTTTTTGTACATACTTCCACCCCAGTGTGCTTAAAGTCTTGGTCCAAAGTCCTGATCCCCAATATACAGACACATGCCTAGTTTATGGATCACAGTTCAATCAGCTTTGCTTACTGTACTTGATTATGAATAAATTCAAATTAATAATAATTAAAGTTTTAAGTCTATCATTACTGACAAGACTATTGTCGCCAATAAGCCTGACATAGTGGTGATCAGCGCACCGCGTAATGATAATCGATGTTACCATCCCGCATGACGAGAACCTTGTGAAAGCTGAGGAAGAAAAACAACTAAAATATCTCGACTTGGCACACGAGGTTGTCGACATGTCAACTCGGCTATCATTGTGCCGATTGTCGTAACGGCCAATGGCTTGATTGCTAAGCGCCTCGACGATCATCTGTCGAAACTCTCCTTAGGCGATTGGATCAAGGGCCTGATACAGAAGGCAGTACTTCTCGATAAGGCCCGCATTGTGAGGTGGTTCCTGTCTCTGGTGCCCTAACCACTGCTAGCTTGGACTCTGCTCCCGATACCGGCGGACCATAGTTTTTATATTTTAAAGTGTTTGTTTTATATGAAAAATGTAAAAATGAGAGGGAAAGCAAAATAAAGAACAAAAATAAGTTTAAGTTTCTTCAAGTGATTTTCGATAATATCCAAAGAGTTTTCAAAATGCACTCGGTTCAGTTTGCTGGTGGGGTTGTTGTTTATTCAGCTGTATCATATTAAGGTCGTTACACTCTAACATTTGCCTAAAAGCTGCAATCATACAAATGTTTTCATTACTCAGTACTAAAAGAATTTCCGCGCATTAGTTACTTACCTATAAAATATAGCTTATCAGTAGATAAATAACTTTGGTACTAATCAATAGATAATGGTATCCATATGTTCATTTATTTGTAGGTATATTGTGTCCGGGTATTACGTTATAATTAACCACTATCTTATCAACTATGTGTCAGATATAGTTATGTTATTAGTTTAAGAATATTGTGACATAGTGCTTTAATCTATGTAAATATAAGTAGTTTATTTTGCTCTTATTCAAGTTGTAACATAATATACGCAAGACCTCCTACTCTCCCAGGTGGTCTATCAGACCATGAAACCGAACAACTTTTGTTCTATGACTTTTAGATGGGTTCCCTCTATCTGGCAGAATCTTGATACTCCGATTTTTTTTTGGCATAACACACTTAGCATATTCTTTTTTAAACGAACATTTTAAAGGCATAATTTTTTTTTGGTATAATTATCGTTTGGCATAATGTTTAAAACTTCGAATTAACAATGGCATACTTTTAAGATGGCAGAATTACATTTAGTATAATTACGATTGGCAGAGTTCAAATTTCGCATAATATATTATTTGGTATAATTTCACTTGGCATACTCCATTGCCTTGGCCGACCCCAACATAATTGGGAAAAGGCTAGGCAGATGATACTATGCAGACGGCAGTAATGGCTAGGTTAGGTTAGGTTAAAACTGTGACCTCCTCCTCCTCCCAGAAACGACTTGCATTAATAGAAAAAAGAGATTGTTTTAAGTAGGTTACCCGGAACTGAACTAGTTAGATTAGGATAATTTCTTATTGAATTCAATGACATTATTTCAAATTCAATTAAACAATAACTAAAATAAATAACATTATTTTAGAGAAATAATTAATGACAATTCTGATGTTTAATAATTATCGATATAAAATATGACGATAGTGAACTAATTGCCTTTAATACAATCCATTCATCACCGCAGCAGGTCGTAAATGATTTAGAGCCCAGGACATTATCACCACCTGTCGTTGTGACTGAGTTCCAACCTGAGCCAGGTCCTTCAGGACTACATATAACTAATCCAAATTACGAAGATAGTTTGATGGAAGTCGTAACTGAACATGCATTGCCTGTGCAAGATGCACTTGTGGCAGAAGAGTTTGATCAAATTAATCTCATATTGCCAAAAACACCACAAAAGTATCCGGTACAATGTCGTATCGAGAGTGAGGCGGGTCTGACTATTGCGAAATCTAATCTTATTGATTTGATTGAACAAACCCCTGAAAAGCAAATAGGATCTATTGAGTCTGAAGCAACACCATCCAAAGTTTTGAATGAAATCCATCCAGTGCCTAAACTTCCAGTTGTATTGTCTAAGAGAAAACAAACAGCTGTTATTTTAACTTCTGATGAAAATATAGAGAAACGGAAAGTAATTGCTGATAAAAAGAAACCAGCATCTGGAAAATTAAAGCAGGCTAAGACCACAAAAAGAATTAAAGCAGTGAAAGAAAAAGACGGTGTAAAAAATAAACAAAATGGGGTTATAAAGAAGCAAAAGAAAGGTCCTGTCAGAAAGAATAAGAAAAAAGTAAGCTGATCATCGTCTTCTGAAAGTAATGATGAAAACGAGGTTAGGGTAGATACTTCTGAAGAAGAAATCTCAGACGAACACGACGACGTTAACAGATGCGTTGAATGCACGGAAAATTATTATGACACACAATCCACTGAAGATTGGATTCAATGCCCGTCTTGTTTAACATGGTTGAATGAGTTTTGCACTATGTATAACCCAATGTGTAATCGTTGTGGACGGAAAGCCAAAAAGGAAGCTGTTAACGCAAAAAATTGAGTGTAATTTTTTATTGTTTAATTTTAAGATGATTGCCAAATGAAAACTTTTAAGACTGATTCAATATAAAACGGAAGCCGAATGTTATGTTATGTTATCGTGTTGGTTACCGATGGTTGTTTAATATTTTGTTTTTCTTTATAATAATCTATTTAGTTGTTATAGCTAGAAATTAAGTTTTATTCAAATGTTTATTTAAAAAGTCTGATTTGATAAAGAGACTGACTAAGTGCCTCATATTATTTTAATTTAGATTTAAGTTATTTTTGCCAAAACGATTATTAATATAGTTAAAAATATGAAAAAAATATATGATTAATACACTGGGGCATTTTATAATAAGAGTGAGTCGTATTAGCCAAAGACCACATTACAAAACGCCCCACCTTAGATTTAAAAAAAATATTAATATTATTTTATCCTTAGTTCCTATTATGGTTACCACTTGTGCCATTATTGTCAAAAGACTTAATATTGTTCTAAAATAAAAAGTTGGATTATATCTTGTAAGACTTATTTTTTATTACGATTTCAAAAAAAGTAGGGCGTATTACCAAGTCTTACCCTATGCCAAAAGACGATTCTGACTGTGAACTTTCTGCGATATGATGTTTCTACTTTTTAAATATTATGGATATGAAGTTTATGCCTAGAGATGAATCTGACTTACAAAATTATGAGTTTAGACTGTATGATAAATGAGTGTCTGCTAAACAATTTTCTGCGAAGTGAAGTTTATGCCATCCGTTGTTATGCAAAATAAAATTATGACATAAAAAGTTCTGCTATAAAGGGTGGACCCCTTTTAGATACCTATTCAACAACTTATTAAGGTTCCTTCCTAAGGTACTATTTTTTCAAAAGAAAAAACCCTTATAGGATCACTTTATTAGGGTTCCGTAGTCAACTAGGAACCCTTATAGTTTCGCCATGTCTGTCTGTCCGTCCGTCCGTCCTCGCTTAATCTCTGTGACCGTTAGCACTAGAAAGCTGAAATTTGGTACCAATATGTATATCAATCACGCCGACAAAGTGGTCAAATAAAAATTGGAAAAAAATGTTTTATTAGGGTAGCCACCCTATATGTAAAGTGGGAAGTGATTTTTTTTTTAATTTCAACCCTAACGTGTGATATATTGTTGGAAAGGTATTTAAAAATGAATAGGGGTTTACTAAAATAATTTTTTGATAATGTCTATAATTTCGGAAATAATCGCTCCAAAAGTAAAAAACAATGTGTCCCCTCTAACTTTTAAACCATAACTTTAGAAAATATGAAAAAAATCTGAAAAGTAGAACTTTATAAGGACTTTCTAGGAAAATCATTTTGAACTTGATTGACAAAACAGTTTTTGTACAAAAAAGACAAAAAGTTGTACAAAATAATTTCCTCCTCCACCTTTAAACTCATAAGTGGGAACACTTATTGTGACGGACGGGAAACTACGGAACCCTACACTGAGCGTGGCCCGACACGCTCTTGGCCGGTTTTGTTTATCTGTTTGTCAAGACTCTTTATGTTGGGAACGCATGGTGGTATTGAGTTGAAGTCTGTGGTTCCTTGAGAGTGTGAAAAAAACAAAAGTTCTAAGTCCCCGCAGACAAAAGATATGACCTTTAATGTCGTTAGTTTGCACGAAAGCCCTCGGTACGCGAGTCCGACTCGCATTGACGTGATCAGCTGATCGCGTCAGTTCCTATACAAAAAACATATTTTTTTGCCTATATCAATAATCGTGGAACAAAAGATGTTTAGTTTTATGGTCCGGGGCACCACACGCGAAGTATTTCGTTTATTAAGCTTCAGCCTGTATAATAATACATATTAACCCAAACATACACAGAACCACTGAAAAAAGAAAAAAAATGAAACGGTTCCATTCGGTATTATAAATTATCTGTGGCTTGTAACTGTGACTGAGTAAACATTCAACATAATTTGTACTGATGGATTAATAAATAGTATGATTCTAGTTTTCCTGGCCGTTTTCGGTCCGGACCGGCCACGGCATGGTGGCCAATCTCAGCGGAGATTAGCTATCAACACGGGAGATATTATAGTGTAGTGCATTAATCCTGTTATATCGCCACTTTCGAACGTCCTCTTCTATTTTCATTTCTTACTTTATCCATTTTCTATTTAATTTTATTATGTTCTGATTATATAGCCTTATGTGATAATAACATGTTGAAAAGTGGCCTGTAATTTTCATTTTGGACTGTCATTAATAAATAAATAATAAATAAATAAATAAATATCTTGGGACAACTCACACACGGCTATCTGATCCCAAGCTAAGCAGAGCTTGTGTTATGGTAACCAGACAACTGATATACATACTTATATAATTTATAAATACATACATATTATAGATAAATCACACCCAGACACAGAACAAACAATCATGCTCATCACACAAAGTTTGTCCTGAGTGGGAATCGAACCCACGACCTCCGGCTTAGCAGTCAGGGCCACTAACCACTAGACCAACAGGCCCGTCCAAAGCCCGTCCGTATTTATTACAGAAAAGTTTACTTATCTGTAATAAATAGCTCCTAAAAACCTATGTCATTAATTACTGAATAAATTAACACCTTTTTATTGGGTTTACGTGTAACTATGATTTATATCATAGTTACAACTTAAATGTTTTGTACATCTTCAGTTTAGATGACAATGCATGGTGAGGTCATTTTAAATCCAAGATGGCGGATCCCCGAAGATTACAGTATAAATACAATACATATTTCTACTGTGCGAAAATGGCGTAACAATTAGTTTTCGCTGAGTATCCTCAATATTATAAAAGCGAAAGTGAGTTTGTTTGTTTGTACGTCTTCACGCCTAAATGGCTAAACCGATTTTGACGAATTTTGGTACAGAGATAGTTGGGACCCTGGAGACGAACATAGACTAATTTAAAAAATGAGAAAATGGGGAGAAAAAGGGAAGAAAAGGGGAGAGAAAGATATTTTTGTTCGATCATCACGTGGGTTAAAGTTAGCGTTAGCCCAAAGAAACTATGCCACGCGGACGAAGTCGCGGGTGGAAGCTAGTATTAAAATAAGTAATAATTACAATTTATTGTCTTTGTCAAGGTCCTCGTTTTAATTCATATCTAAAATTTTACGCAATTTTACGCCTATTATGGTCGTAACTAAATAACATTTTTCGTTACCCCTCTTGAGCTTAGGCTGCCTCATTAGCCGAGTTGTCGACTGCAGGGCATGAGGTCCTGCGATCAATTTCTGAGTCGGACAAAGTGCTATTAGGTTTTTCCATCAGGAATTCATCAGTAGCAACCACGGAGTTTGGATTCGTGCCCGCTTGATGACAATAGGTTCGCTCCCTAGAACTGGCGAAGCT
The DNA here is from genome assembly GCA_905475445.1 of Ochropleura plecta. Taxonomy (NCBI): domain Eukaryota; kingdom Metazoa; phylum Arthropoda; class Insecta; order Lepidoptera; family Noctuidae; genus Ochropleura; species Ochropleura plecta. Next base: position 3,430,716 of record FR997728.1, read on the forward strand.
TCCTCTGATTCTTGCGGGGCTTACAGGCGTGGTATTATTTATTTATTAAAACTTTATGCACAAGTAAAAACTTTACAAAGGTGGACTTAATGCCTTAGGCATTTTCTACCTTAGGGTGATGCAGAGACAAAACGCAGTAGGTGCGATAGCAGGAATAAAGGTTATCCTTACTAATATTATAAAAGCGAAAGTGAGTTTGTTTGTTACCTCTTCACGCTTTAATGGCTAAACCGATTTTGATGAATTTTGGTACAGAGATAGTTGGGAACCAGGAGACGGACATAGGCTTTTTTTTAAAGTGGGATATGTGGGAGAAAGAGGGAAGAAAACGGAAAACTTACCGTTGCTATTACAAATCAATAAGGCGCAAGGGGAACTGTGTTACCCCGAATTTAACGCGAGCGAAGCCGCGGGCAAAAGCTAGTTAGAAAATAAATATTAAAAAAAAATACTTATATACATACATACATCAAAATTACATAAAGTTAAGAGACCGTAACAAGACAAGAACCACAACTTAATCACGAGACGAATCTACCAACTTCTTGTAAATGCATTCGCGAGCTTTCTTTTTAAAAGTAAACGGACTGGTTACCATCCTGATATTCCTGAATTATTATGTTATTTCATTACACCATTTATGTCAAAAAAATCTTTTTTTGCAGACAGTCCAGTGTCCCCAGTCACAAGTATACTGCCCCTCAGCTTCGTGGTGCTGGTGACTGCCATTAAGCAAGGCTATGAAGACTGGCTGAGGCACAAAGCTGATAACAAGGTCAACAACCAGATAGGTGAGATAACAGCTGATAACGTTGACAAACACCATTGCCAAAATTGTGGTTTGTTTTGGTTCTTTTGTAGTGTTGCCATGTCATTCAAAATTGCAACTAGGGAAATGTGAGTGGTTTTTATTTTTATATGTAGATGAATTATAAAGGGTACAATACTTTTAAAGATGTCGAAAGTCACTGGTTCTATCCGTCCTTGCTATATATTTTTTGTTTTAAACCATACTTGAGAACTGCAACATTGGAGGTCAAACTTTCAACTATTGCACTAGTTTTTTATCGTTCCGTACTTCAAAAGGAAAAATACGGAATGCTTTTATGTTTATATTTAAGATCACTTTGTTGTATGTCTGTCTGTCTATCTATCTGTCATTGTTATCACAGGAACACGTGGAGACTAAGGTCTACAGTCCATTGTAGCTGTAAAAAAATAATCCTCCAAATAATTCTACGCAATTAAAGGACACGGTTGTTTATGTCGCAATGTTGTGCGGAACTCTCGATAATCGAGTCCGACTCGACTTAGTCGTTTTTTTTGTCTTTTAGAAATATGTAATGTAATTTTTTGATTTATTAAAATTTTTAATGTCATGAATTCTACCGGGGGAACTTAAGATATCCAAAGAACAGGAAATCCGACAGTCAATGAGATATAAAAAACTGCTACCCTACCATGAAGTCTTAAAGCAGAACTTATTCCACTGAGGGAAAGAGACAGAGCTATACAGGGTGTCTAGCACCGTTTCTTTCTCACACAGGAATAAGAACTGCTATAAGATGTCATCGTAACCCTACTGATCTATTTATAAAACGGAAAGTAGTGAAATATACAGTCCCTATCTGGAAACCTTGAATGTTGCGACCAACGGTTATCTGTTATCTTTGATGATTCTACTATTCAATCAGTTGTACTTCATGCGTTAGGGATTTCCGCAAAGTCGATAGGCAGGGCATTTGTAAGGGTTTAGTTAGTTTTGAATCACTTCGTTTCACTGATAGATTATGAAATAACTGAAATAGATATTTGTAACTTTCTAGCTAGTTATTTTTTTAATTATTTGCCACACTCTTGGATCTTCTCCTGTATCGTGAAAGATTTGAACACACATACACAAACAGCTAGACCCGGTACAACTACCTGTAGGTCATACAAATATTTGTTCCGTGCGGGAACGAACCCGCGATAAACAGCGCAGCAGTCGAGTATTTCAAACAGCCTGTTTACATTTTACTTGGTAACTACAACTTATTAAGAGACCATGATATCATCGACATATGCCAAGATAAAAAAATACGGAGTAAATGAGAAACTCATAACTCTACACACAGCAAAGGGATCATGAGGATAACGCAAATTGTCAAAAAAAAAAACCGGCCGAATGCGGACACGTGCATCGAGGGTTTCGTACAAACTTTCAACATAAACAGCCAAACCTTTTGACTGTGTCTACACAGTCAACAATAGAAAAAAAATGTAGAGCGTCTCAATAACATTTTGACAGTTAACTTTGGTTTGTTTTCGTTACTGTCAGTCAAAAATTTGCTATCTCCCGAAATCGGGCGATTTATTAGTCTAGTCAACAAGTGCTTTTTTAGTCAAAACTTTTTAAAAGTCTCGGAAAAATATGGTTGAGGGCTCATTCGATTCGGGATCGCATCTAGAAAGTTTTTGAAAAAATTCAAGACCCGCTCGAAAAAATTGCAAAAGTTATTAACAAATTAGTAAACAAAAACGAAGGGGTTTAGTTTTTTTGATATATTCCGAAAACTATTTGATATATTTTGATTTTGAAAAAAGATTCAAGAAGAGGAGAAAATTTCCTAAAAAAAACTCCCTACTCGCGAAATTGTAGGACCAATATTAAAAATTTTACAGGGAGCTGAAAATACGCCTGAAAACGGGTACTCGGGTTTCCGCAAGCCACGCCCCCTTCGAGCGCTTTAATGAAAAATATTATTTAAACATATTAAATGTTGATATTAAAATTTGAAAAAATTCAGACATGTACAGGACAAATTAAAGAATGAAATACCGTAGAAAAAATATTTTTATCGCAATTTTATAAAATGTTATCCATAAATTAATTAACAATTTCTTCCGACTGGGCTATAAACATTGCAAGTTGCATAATTGTTAAACCAGAAATCTCAAATTTTTTTCCTCTCGTGGAGCTATTCTTCAAAGATTAAAGAAAGGATTTTCGTTGAGTAAATTAAAAAATTGTTAATTTTCGATTTGTTATTAACAAATTACCTAGGCGGCAAATTAAATATTTAAATAAATACTACAAGAATTATTTTTTTTTCCAATGTCGATGATCATTCGTTTTTCTATCAATAAAAGCTACCTAAAAATATTTTTTTTTAATTTTAATTCTTTTTGTTTATAAAATTGTTATAAACAAATAGATTATTTATAAGATAATTGATTTTTTTTTTTGAAAATAGATTCCTCGTAAAAAATTATGAATTAACGATCCTTAAAAAAAAAAAATTATTGCTAAAAAACCGTTTTGTTCTATCTATTTTCAAAAAAAAAAATCAATTATCTTATAAATAATCTATTTGTTTATAACAATTTTATAAACAAAAAGAATTAAAATTTATAAAAAAATATTTTTAGGTAGCTTTTATTGATAGAAAAACGAATGATCATCGACATTGGAAAAAAAAATTCTTGTAGTATTTATTTAAATATTTAATTTGCCGCCTAGGTAATTTGTTAATAACAAATTGAAAATTAACAATTTTTTAATTTACTCAACGGAAATCCTTTCTTTAATCTTTGAAGAATAGCTCCACGAGAGGAAAAAAATTTGGGATTTCTGGTTTAACAATTATGCAACTTGCAATGTTTATAGCCCAGTCGGAAGAAATTGTTAATTAATTTATGGATAACATTTTATAAAATCACGATAAAAATAATTTTTCTACGGTATTTCATTCTTTAATTTGTCCTGTACATGTCTGAATTTTTTCAAATTTTAATATCAACATTTATAATTTACAGGCGTATTTTCAGCTCCCTGTAAAATTTTTAATATTGGTCCTACAATTTCGCGAGTAGGGAGTTTTTTTTAGGAAATTTTATCCTCTTTTTGAATCTTTTTTCAAAATCAAAATATATCAAATAGTTTTCAAGATATACCAAAAAAACTAAACCCCTTTTTTTTTGTTTACTAATTTGTTAATAACTTTTGCAATTTTTTCGAGCGGGTCTTGAATTTTTTCAAAACTTTCTAGATTCGATCCCGAATCGAATGAGCCCTCAACCATATTTTTCCGAGACTTTTAAAAAGTTTTGACTAAAAAAGCACTTGTTGACTAGACTATATGCCCCGTTCCAATAAACAAAAAGACTCGTTTTGCTTACGGATAGTTGTATTTTGACATAAGTTCTATCGAGGTATTACTGCTGGTTCACATAATAATTACACAACAACTTATTTCATAATAAAATGGATTTGTTCAGTGATGAAAGTGATAATGAGATGTATGAAGCCGGTGTATTTGATTCTGCGACAGCTACAGTATCTGGTGAATGCAGAACCTTGTCGAGAAGCAAACTCTTCAGTTATGATCTTTAAATACCTTTACTTAAAATACGGGTTTGTCTAATCTATTTTATTGAACACTTGGCTCGCATGGTTGGTCGCATGTTTGAAGGCTTCGACATGGTTAACACCCTGTATTTCGCCGAAGAATATTAAATACTTAAGCCACTGGTACTAGGGGGGCATAAACTAATTAGAGACCAAGGAGGCAATCTAGCTTATGTCTATGACGATTGTTATATCGATCAATGAGCGAAGCATTTAATCGAGTAACCATAGCTAATGCGGTCTACCTATTATCCAAGCACTTATCAATTGACTCGGTCCATCAATAATACAGATTAATTGATTAGGTATCTTTTCAGGAAAGGATTTTTTTTATTAGATAGGTATGGTTTAGAAATTTGCTTAAGTAAACCTGTTGAATGTCGCAACAAACGACGAATGATCGACGAATTTATGAGTACCGTTTTAGCGAGGTAGGCCTTCAGAAAAACGAAGATTTTACTATTAAACCGTTACACCGTATAAAGTTAATCCCTCATGTTTAACAGTCGCGCTTGAGACCAACTTGGCAGTTCTACTTAATAAGAATCTTAAATTCACCGACACACTAAAATCCTCGTTCTAGAAGCATGAAATGTTACACAATTTTTCTTTTGTTACAAGAGTTGATATGTTATTATTATTTCTTTAAAAACGTTGCCCCACACTAGGAATTTACAAACATTTAAACTGACATACAAAAACAGCCAGACCCGAAACAACTACTTATAGGTCATACAAATTTTTGTTCCATGCGAGGATCGAACCTGCAACAAGCAGCGCAGCTGTCGTTAAATGTGGGTGTACTATTAAAACAACTCTGCCTTAGGGTATTACAGGATCTATGTATGTTTATAAAACATACAACGCAACATTTAAAAAGCTGTTCACGTCTATTTTTTCGAATTAAATAATCTCTGAATCATAATATTATCTCTGAAGAAACGGCTTGCCAATAAATAGCTTTTTTTTTCGGATTTGAAATCTTTCAAATACTTCTCCCGCTCTGGGCGGAGCGGACGGGAGTGTCAAACTGTTATTGACTTAAACCCATTGTTCTTTTGCCCTTTTTGTTCCGTGAACGCGGCATCTCTCTCGAACAAACCGCAAGAAAAGGCATTAAGAAAGGTTTTTTGATCTCTTCGAGCATCTGTGTAGATAAAACCAATAAGTCTTAGGCATTGATTTCCCAACATATCTGGTCATCAAGTTCATCGCTACTGATACTGTTCGACCTTGGCCTGATGCATCACAAGAGATGTAGACATTACTTTATCTCAATACCAAGCTATACGTGATAGTAACCTCTTGTGGTTGAACCACAGATATAGTAAAATGCGAGTATATTTAGCAGTAGACATGATAGTATTTATTGCTTTTGTATTAAAATAATTTATCTAATCTCCATTCGTCGAAGTAGATAACTATCTTAACAAAGGCTAATTTAACGAGGTATTTTCCTGTTCACACCTTCAAAAAGATTTAACGCTATTTGATTTAAAGATACATGATAAGCATTTCGTGAAACAAGGGCAATTGCATGGTTGATGAATTTTGCTCAACAAATACACTGTACTTTGTGTTAACGAACCGTCAACCATGTAATCTGTACAAACTGTTTCTGCAGAATACATATAGATTCGATGTCTGCAGCCCGTCCCCGAAGTAAAATAACATATGACATTAAACTATGAAAATAACTAATATAGTCTAGCCTCGCGGTATCTACATCAGTAAACTGACTGAATTTCCTAACAGCATATGCTGCTAAACTAAGCCGTCCTGCAAGATATGTTATGTGTGGATCCAACTGTATTTTTATTGACGAATTCTAGTATCTCTTGAAACACACTGCACACTACATTACATCAAACTAAGAACTCTACTCAAAAAAAATATGGCTGGTTTTTTTTGGGTTGAAACTGCCCGTTCTATGGTATAACCCAATGTTCACTCCAGACATTGTGCTGATGAATGCATTGGGTAGTAAGGTTATTAAAACTTGTGAAAAAGTTAGAACTTGACCCCCATAACTTCGTAACTAGAAGGTTTTCTTCAATTTCGAAGGTTTTACAGCGTATGAACAGCGTATCACTCACCTGCATAACGAACGGGGAGCGTCAATTAATGTCGGCAAAAATAAATATTTTGCCGGAAGCCGAAACGCTCCGTGCATAGCACGCGACGGTGTTGGTCGGTGACGAAGCGGCCTAGTATGCATAGTCTCATACTTTTCAATACAAACCTAAATTTTTTTGTCTGACATGTTCCTAGTACGGTCATGGTGCCAAACGGTGACCTAGGTTTAAGGAGTTTGAGTTTGACATAAAGGATAATGAAAGTTGCCTGTGTAGCTCAAGCCGATTCAACGTCGCTAAATTCGGTCACTCAATCATATTTGAATTAACGTCCTAAAATTAAGTTTTTATTCAACAGTGGAAATAGTCCACAAAGGCGTGATTAACGAGGTCCGCAACTCTTCGATCGCGCCGGGCACCCTGGTCAGAGTGCGACGAGGGAAGGAGGTCCCAGCTGACTTGGTACTGCTGTGCTCCGCGGGGGAGAAAGGAAAATGTTTCGTGACGACGGCCAACTTAGATGGAGAAACGAATCTGAAGACTTTGAGGGTACCCCCTCCGCTGGTCGGGTTTACACCAGGTATTTAAAGACTTATTAATTATTTGTATAATGATTGGATTTTAATTGTCTTCAACGGCTTATTGATCAAGATAATTACGGTGTTCAAGAGGCTCTGTGTGTGTATTCATCTGTTAACTGTGTGTGTTGTGTTAATAACATGTGTAAGTTTGTTACAATTTTAAGAATTATTGTCTAAATATTGATCTCATTTACCGACGCTGCTTGAGCCAGTCGGACGGAGCATGTCCATATAATAAAAGCGTCAGAAGAAGTGTCGAGTAAATGTTTCGTACCAGAACTAAAAAGGCCGTATCCAGAAAAACCAAAAAGAAAAAAAAAAATCCGAAAGTCGGTGGCAAAAAGTCAATAAAAGATATTTTTAGGGTTTCGTACCTTTAACCTCCCCTATCTATCCCTCTGTCTATCAAGCCCCTTTAACTCGGGAACGCGTGAAGGTATCGAGTTGAAATTAAAATCATACACTCAAGTCCCTTAGAGCTGTTCAAAATTCAACCTTCTAATTTTTGTTTATATTGCCAGTACGGAACCCTCGGTGCGCGAGTCTGACTCGCACTTGACCGGTTTTTTGATTTTGTATTTACAACGAATCGTGTCGTCTGAATCGAAGCTAATGACGGAGTACATTTTTTTTGACATATTATAAATATGCATGGCATTTGAAATGCTCTTTCTGACTGTCCAAAAAAATACAAAATTAATTTTATGGTTTGTTAAATTAATATATATATATATTTTATCACAACTGTTTATACGTCTCATATATTTGAATCGGTACTTTCGAACTTCTGTCCACAGTAGCCATAATAAATGCATTAATCTTTATAATATTTTACACACACTAAAATATCTTAAGATAAGTATAATTGTTACACTCGTGTGTTTTGTGCATTCCATCACCTTGTGATTGTGTGGTAATAAAGGTATTTGGGAAATCATACGTGCTTTTATTTGTGCGATCATCGCAAACTCACTTCTCATTGTCATCCTTACTCGCTCACTTTTGATAGCATAAGGAGTCTGTCTCATCGCTGATGATCAACGAAATGAGGAGGGTAAATAAAATATTGCTATTTTGTGAACGCTAAAAAATAGCAATATTTTATTTTTTAAAGTTTGCACCATTTTGGAAATTGCTCGTATACCGTGAGGTGCTTTTACAAACATTTAAACTCGAATACACAAACAGCCAGACTTCGTACAACTACCTGTAGGTCGTACAAATATTTTATCCGTGCGGGAATCGAACCGGCACACGCAGTGCTGTGGCCGATGGCTCGGTATATATTCCGGTCAATTTACGAAATAAAAATAAATAAACTTAAACATAAGCGAAAAAATGGACTTCCCTTCGAAATTTTGCATCAGCGGGCCTATAAGAGTATGTATTTATTTTTTTATGTGTTCCTTATTCACAATCTGAACAACATCTGATATGTCATCTGACAAGAGTCATTAAACCTACCTGTACTTTTTATTTGTAAACTTACTTTTTTGATTGCGCGTATTCGGTACACCCTGAATATAGGTCACAGTCGGTTCACATTTAAGGTAAAAGCTCGCGAACAGTTACAGAAGTTGGCATCTCAAAATTAATTAGTTGTCAGTTTTTCTTAATTTTTTGTAATTTTACTGTATTTATATATTTTTTCTATGTTTTTCTGTCACATTGCACTACTATATTTTTGTCTCTACATCACCCTAAGGTTGACTGGTACGAAATGCCCAAGGCATTAAGTCCGTCTTGGCACAATATTTTTGTTAAGTTATAATAAAATATATAAATAGTTGTTATCTAATTATGCATACTACCGACAAGAACTCTCTACTACTTAGTTAGTGTGCTACACACAAACAAAAAAAAAATGTGTTTGTCAGCTCCGACGCACGACTGGAGTTTACTCGTTAAGTACGAGTATCTAACCATACGCAATAAGAGTTTATTCAACTGAAAAAAGATTAATATCATATGAAAGGGTAAATTCACAAATTAATGAAATAACATATAGTATATAGGTATAGTCGCCTATACAGCATACCATATGTACGTCTTAATACACTCACAGCCAAATTAGAAAGTTGCGCACTAAAGATGCGCACCAAAAAAAATAAAACCGACTTCCAAAAAAAAAACTAAAAAGTGGAAAATAACTTTATTTCCGGAAGTCGGTGGCTTTTGTTGGTTTCGTTGACTTTTTTGCCACCGACTTCCGGAAATAAAGTTATTTTCCACTTTTTAGTTTTTTTTTGGTAGTCGGTTTTATTTTTTGCAAAAAAGTTTTTTATTTCAGCATTTTTAGTTATAGTATTATGATATAATTCGCAAACATGGTAATTTTTAGCTTTTTAGTGCGTAGGTCCCGTCTTAAATAGAAGCTTTAGTTCCACATCACGCTATAGTATTAAGGCGCTGTACAAAGCAAACACTTCGTAAAACGTCTAGATTTTCGTCGCAAAGTTAGCCGCATCTGTACATGCCACTAGCCAAAAAAAAATACCGTGTATAGTTCAATACATAAAGTAAAGACTTAAAAAACAAAACTTGTTTACAAAAAGTGCTCTAGTACTACGAAAAAAAAAAGTTTAAAAAGACCAAAAAAAAATATTTTTTCGTCTCGAAATTCTCAATTTTTTCAGCGACACCTATCATATTTTTTATATCTATAACAAAGGAAATTGTTTAAACTAAAGAGATCTAAAATTTTTCAAACACGGAGCTGTATTTTTTTTTATATTCAATAAAAACTGCCCTACATTTTGGCGCACATGATATTTAAATAAAATCAAACGCCGAAATATTTTTGACCTTATTTCTATTCTTTCGATGCAATACTGTCGTGTACTCGTGTCAGACCATGCCCAGTATGCAGCTAGCCTTACTTCCGCGAATACCTAAAGATTAGATTGTTACCGCGCCTTAAATACTACCTTTCTAAATTATGCTTTAGTTTAAAACTAATTCAGAAATCATATGCGTCATCGCCTAGGGGAGACAGCTGATACTTGATCTTATGATTATGTTTCTTAATGACTAGGTGAGGGGGGGGGGAGGGGGTACGGGCACCCTGCTCCCACTCGCCTGCCTACCCTGGCGAAACCCATAGGTACTTATACATGTGATTGCAGCAATCACGGCAGATTTGCTGTCATTTATTGAAGAGTTCCGTTGTATATCACTGAAGATCTATCACCAAATTAAAATACAACCACCTCAAAAAACTGCGATGACCTTCCAAATCATAGTGCATAGCGTTTTTTTTGTTCATTTGTCTTCGACAACCTTTAAAATTATATCATCAACGTAGACGAAGTCAATCTAATACGCATTATTAAAGATAACTCAAAAACTACTGGCCAGATCTTGATATTTTTTTATGGGACCAAACGACAACCACCAGCTTTCGAATAAAAAAAGAACCATCAAAATCGGTTCAGCCAGACCAGAGTTATGAGGTAACAAACACAAAAAAAAAAAAAAATACAGTCGAATTGAGAACTTCCTCCTTTTTTGAAGTCGGTTAAAAACTAGACACATTTTCGTTACTTTAGTAGGTTTTACCCCTCGGATTTTTCTCATACCGGGCGCCTTATATATGAAAATCGATTCTTAAGGAGTAAACTCCAATAAACTCCAATAACTCATTTCTGGTTACTATTTCTAATCGCTTTCCGCTAATCATCTGCGATGAGACCATGCCTTAGATAAATACCAAAGATCTGTCTCAAAATACTAATCGCTGAACACATATTTTGAACAAAGACTTCGAAAGACAAATTAATCCATCCATAAAACGTTATCTAAATATCCAAAATAACAGGACATTCGTAGTTTATAAAGCTACGTAGATAACTTTGTCAATGACTTGATTATTTTAAATTCGTTACGTTTTGACAATATGTCTGGTTTATCACTTGTGTACGTTGATGATGACTCGTCATTTGTGACGTCACTGTTTGTTCATATGATAAGGTTCTAAGCATGGTCAATGTTCTCATAGGCTGACTGAACTTAGAATTAAAGTATCTGATTCGTCAATTTTAAAATTAAACTAGCTATGCCCAGCGGTTTCACCCGCTGCTCACTTAGGGGTATAAAAAATAGATGTTGGCCGATTCTCAGACTTACTGAATATGCATAAAAAAAAATCAAAAGAATCGGTCGAGCCGTTTCGGAGGAGTATGGGAACGAACGAATTTTATATATTAGACTAGCTTTCGCCCGCAGCTTCGCTCGCGTTAAATTCGGTTTAACACACCAATCAGACCTGCAGTTTTTGCTCTTGCGCCTGATTCATTTGTTATAGCAACGCTAAGTTTTCCCTTTTCTTCCCTCGTTCTCCCTCATATCACACTTTTATTAAATAAAAATTAGCCTATGTCCGTCTCCTGGTTCCCAACTATCTCTGTACCAAAATTCATCAAAATCGGTTTAGCCATTAAAGCGTGAAGAGGTAACAAACAAACAAACAAATAAACAAACAAACAAACTCACTTTCGCTTTTATAATATTAGTAAGGATGTAAGGTACTCGTTTCCTTCGATCAAAAATGAAGCTCATTTCACATAAGTATGTCAAAATCAAGTGCTTTTTTAGTCGGTGATGAAGCAATGTAACTAAAATGCCAAAGGATATCTGTATTTTCTTTTTTTACAAGTTCGTGCTAGGGCAACTCATACCGTGCATTTTAATAAAGAATCGATGGCAGCTCAAAGTAAAAAGAAAAGTGTCTATGGAGCTTTTTGCCCATTCTTCTCCATAGAGATTAGGGGGTCTGAAATGGCCGCTTTAGCAGAATCATAATAGGAGAATAACATGAATTACATTACACATTAAAATGGTCACAAAGGCAGTGTAATATTGTGAATATGTCTTTGACCATTTTCCGAATGAATGAATATTTTTGGAACGAGAAATCAGCTATAGCTTTTATAAATGACTAGCTTTTGCACGCGGCTTCGCCCGCGTTAAATTCGGGTTAACACGGTTCCCCTTTCCTGATTTGCAGGTACCTGCTACCTGAAGTTAATCTCTTGCGCCTGATTTATTGTAATAGCAAAGCTAAGTTTTCCCTTTTCTTCCCTCTTTCTCCCACATTTCTCCATTTTATTAAAAAAAAATAGCCTATGTCCGTCTCCAGGGTTCCAACTATCTCTATACCAAAATTCATTAAAATCGGTTTAGCCATTTAGGCGTGAAGAGGTAACAAACAAACAAACAAATTCACTTTCGCTTTTATAATATTGATAAGGATTTAATTGAGATAAATGTCATTAGGCTTGAGTTCATAGCAAGTCTGAAAGCTCAAAAAGAAAAGAAAAATCATTGTTCTAGCTGTGCACTCATTGTCCCCTAGATATTCTCCCGCAAGGTATGCGGATAGAGGTGCCCAACCCTGTGGCAGATCTGTACACGTTCTACGGAAGGTTGGAGATCCCCTACCAGGACAGCTTGGTGCTCACTACCGACCACCTGATGCTCAGGGGATCCCGGGTTAAGAACACTGAGTGGGCTATAGGATGCGCTGTTTATACGGGTAAGTTAACAACTAATTCGTTAAAATAAATAATAAATATCTTGGGACAACTCACACACGGCTATCTGATCCCAAGCTAAGCAGAGCTTGTGTTATGGTAACCAGACAACTGATATACATACTTATATAATTTATAAATACATACATATTATAGATAAATCACACCCAGACACAGAACAAACAATCATGCTCATCACACAAAGTTTGTCCTGGGTGGGAAGCGAACCCACGACCTCCGGCTCAGCAGTCAGGGCCACTAACCACTAGACCAACAGGCCCGTCAAATTAATAAGTTAATTGGCAATTTTGTATGGAACAGCAATTTTGTATCGAACAGCAATTTTGTATGGTAGAGCAATTTTGTATGTATTAAATATAAAGCCGTTTGTGGATGCAATAAACAAGACTACGAAAACTAATAATACTTACTTTTTAAACTTCCATCGTGTGATCACTCACTCTTAATTAATTTATTCTTTTACAGACTGCATCATGTACTAGAAATATGTGGTAAATTTTAGGGTGTGATTCAGACCAGTCTTTAAGAGAACAACCGTCTATCTACCTAGTTAAAAAACCTTTTTTTTTTAAATAAAAAAATAAAATAAAATCTTTTTATTTCAGACATTTTTAGCACATATTATTGTTAGTAGTATGACTTAAAAACTATGTTAGTACATTTACACACAATAAATTAATTTAAGTATTTGCCGCCCTCTGGGGCCCCGGGCACACGCACTTGCATTTGAACCCAGTGCCCCAGAAGAGGGCTATCCAGATTATGGCTGAGTACGTTCAGGATGGCGTTAGCGCTCCCACGCGTGCGGAACATCAGCGACGCGATGCGGCGTCGCAGCACAGTGTGAAAGCCGTCTGTGTGAGCGTGCGCAAACATGGCAGACGCACTACAATAGCGTGGTAGCCCCACCAGCACCCTGAACGCGTTATTATATTGGATTCGGAGAGCGTTGATGGCCCTCTGCGTGTAGCTAACCCACAGATTGCAGGTGTAAAGAGTTTGGCAAAATGCTTTAAACAGAGTGATTTTTATCTCTAAACTACACCTCGCAAATCTGCGAGCCAGCATGTTACAGCGGACCGCCATCGCCCTCCTCTCCCTTTCTATATCTCCATCGTCTTTTAAATCTTCGGTGACCACGTGGCCAAGGTATTTAAATTCTCTCACTCTTCGAAGAGCGACAGCGTTAAGCAGAACTGGTACCACATCCCCCAGTTTACGACCCTTGGCTTTAAACACTAATAGTTCACTTTTTTGTACATTGTACAGTAGACCGTGTACCCTCGCATACTCTTCACACACGCCTATCAGCTTTCTGAGTGCAGCTATTGATGGGCTGAGCAACACCATATCATCTGCATAACTAATGCTGTTGATACAGTGCCCGTCGACCGAGCATCCTACTCCGATGTCGCTCAGCTCAACAATAAGCCCGTTCACGTACAAGTTGAAGAGTGAAGGGGATGTTAACCCCCCCTGCCTCACCCCACACTCCAACCTGTACTCGTCTGAAAGCTCGCCCAGCCATTTCACCTGATTAGTTTGGTGGTCATACCAATATTTAAAAATATTTATTACCTCACCCGGCACACCTGTATCCTTCAATTTACGCCAGAGAATATCATACCTAACCAGGTAAAATGCCTTAGAGAGGTCGAGGAAGGCTGCGTACACAGGCGTGCTCCTATCTGTGTAATACTTGACGGTTTGCTTGAGAGACATAACCGCACACTCTGTCGATAGTCCCGGTCTAAAACCGAACTGTGCATCACTCAAACTTAGGTGTTTTTTAAGCTGTCTCTCAAGCAGGCCATCAAGCACCTTAGATGTTATTGTAGCTAGTGATATCGGGCGGTAGTTGCACTTGTCGGAATTATCTCCAGTCTTTTTTTGCACAATTTTGATGGTGGTCCCAAGGAGAAAAATGATCAGTTTGATGGTCTCAGCTACACCCTGAAACATAACCATGTTTCTAATCCACGTTATATATCTTAAATCAAATGCTGTTGTTACAGGTGAAGAAACCAAACTGGCTCTCAACTCAAAATATTCGGGGAACAAATTCTCGTCAAGCGAACTGGCGATAAACCAGTCCCTTCTCTACTTCATAGGTCTTTTAATCGTCGAAATATTTGTCTCTCTGATCGCCAAGCTCTTGATCGAGCTACACCACCCAGAAAGGGATCTGTACCTTGGTCCTGGGTCCCCACACCCGGTACCGTTGAGCTATGTGCTTCAAGATCTGTTCTCGTTTCTGTTATTATACTATTATATTATACCTATGTCGTTGTACGTCACTATAGAGCTGTATAAGTTTATTGGTAAGTGTTTTATCATTTTATAATTTTTGTATACAAGGTAACATAATAAGTGAAAGACGTCCCTGGTGTTCTCGCGGACTAGAAAACTGATCAACTTTTGTTCCACGAAATCCTTACTAATCCTTACTAATATTATAAAAGTGAAAGTGAGTTTGTTTGTTTGTTACCTCTTCACGCTTTAATGGCTTAACCGATTTTGATGAATTTTGGTACAGAGATAGCTGGGAACTAGGAGACGGGCATAGGCTAGAAAACGAAAAAGTGAGAAGAAAAAGGAAAACTTAGCGTTGCTATTACAAATCAATAAGGCGCAAGGGGAACTGTGTTACCCCGAATTTAACGCGAGCAAAGCCGCGGGCAAAAGTTAGTCTAAAATAAAAAAACTTTTTATAGGAACTAACGGGATTAGCTGATTAACTTAAATAGAAAATTAAAAACCCGGTCAAGAGCGAGACAGACTCGTGCACCGAGGATTCCGTACAAACTTGCGACATAAACGGCCATATCTTTTGACTGCGTAGACTAAGAGGGTTGAGATTTCACAGCACAAAGGGATTACATAGTTCCGTGGGTTTATTCCGTTGTTTATTTGAGGGACGGTGCCATACAAATATAAAGATCGAAAAGTTATAGAACAAAAGTTGTTCAGGTTTATGGTCTGATAGTTCATATAGGAAGGAGTAAGGAGTTCGGTCCATAAAATTGGAAATTTTAGAGCGGGGCTAAGTTTAAAAAAAAGCTTCTCCGCGTAATATCCAGGCTTATTGATTCATCGCTAACCTGGTTGTTGATCTTGTCAAGACTGTTCAGAATAAACAGAATATTGAAGCAGTTGAATTTAATGACTAATCCAAGTACGCTTTTTAAAGTTCACCACACACTAACAATCGCTTACATTCTTCCAGGGTCCTTATTCATAGCGTGGGACGAAGACCTCCGTTGCCAAGAGACAAATACACCCGCCGCAGCAAACACATCAGATTTAAACGAAGAGTTGGGGCAAGTGGAAGTGCTGTTCTCGGACAAAACTGGCACGCTGACCAAAAATCTTATGGTTTTCAAATCATGCAGCATTAAGGGACAGATGTATGAGGAGAAGGAATCTAAGTTGTATGATGTGGAGAGGTTCGATGAGCCTGTTGATATATTTCAGGTCAGTTTTTTTGTCTACGGTATCCTAGTTTACTACCATTAAAATAAGGTGTTATATTACAGCTAGTTGTCGCCTCGGTAAAGTTAAGGCGCGTCTCTCACACGATAAACAGCCGAGGTGCAGTTGAGGCGCGGGCGCATGAGTGGCACGCCGCAACAAGGTTTTCTTTACAAATGAATGGCAGTAGCGCTCATATACAAGAATTGCGGGGCGGAGGCGAGGTGAAGGCGGGGCGGATGCGAGGTCCAGGCGCAGAAAGGGCGCTCATTTAGTCATTTGGTTTCGTGCGTAGCTGCGTTAGGACACAGCCGCCTGCGCCTCGACTCTACGCAGAGAGCTATCCTCGCCCGTGCTGCGACGCCGCAGCGCCGCTGGCGCGACGTTGCCTCGACTTACCAGTGAGCGACGCGCCTTAGTCGTAAGGCACATAAAGGGCAAAAGAAGGAACAAGGTTTCGCCCAATGTGGGGGAAGTTATTAGATAATTTTTCATCTGGAAAACAAAGTAGTAAGGCACATTAACCCCTGCGGGCCTGTGGACGGTGAGCAATGGGTAGCTCACCGTCCGTCCGTCTATTGACAACAGGCCGTGTCGACGGCGCGTTTGTGTTCCACGCGTGCCTCAAAGAGATGTCAGCAAAGCAGAGGGGCCTCCCAGGGCCACCGCCTGCCGGGGATGCGGGTTGTTCGAAAGAGATACCGCAGCCCCGGAACGTAAAGGGCAATAGAAGGAACATGGGTGGGTTATAGGCAGTAGAAGTCTGACACTCCCCCCCGCTCCGTTCAGAGCGGGGGAAGTTACTAGATAATTACTCATCCGAAAAAAAAGTAGTAAAGCACATTAACCCGGTCATATGCGGGTGATCCGTCCCCCATAAGCGCGGCGTCTAGCCAACAATACTGAGCCGATATTACGTGCTTACGTTGGGTGTACGGCCGTAGACTTGACGATGGACCGCAATGCAGTATGCAGTACCTATAAGTCTGCGTAACAGTAGGCAGGTCTTATTACAAAAAATACTCAGTGAACTTATATCAGAGATTTCAGCAGATTAGCGTATTTTTGGCTCGTATAAGCACGTTTTTCGAAGCTTGTGTAGGCGCATTTTTATTCGACTTCAAAAAAGAGTAGTTTTTCAATTCGACTATATATTTATTTTATATTTGTATGTTTTTTGCGCGATTTATCCGTCATAGAAATCTTTCGTGAAAAGACCCAAACTCGCGCGCTTACTTGCTCTGTGCGAACTCGCCGTATAAGCAAGTGGCGTAAGCCAATAGGAGCTTATACGCGCTACAAAATACAAAGATGAAATAGATAAATAGAATATTTTTTACAAAACGTCTTTATTATTTTAAGTATGCTTGATTGAAACTACTCTAACCCGTAATTGATTTTGGCGTTCATAAACCTTCATTGACACATTGACTGAAACAAGATTTCAGGCAATGTTTCATGGTCGGCCATGAGATGAAGACGTTCATAGTTGTGAGTAGTGCAATACGATTAGCTGATGTAACAGATTAGATAACTATTTCGATTAAGATTTTCGCACTGATCTTCTTATCTTTTTGTACGAATTTCAGAAATGTACGTTCTTGATATAGTACAGGATCATCTGAAAAGAATGTCTTATCTCCGTGAGAGATTGATATATCTAGGTAAATCTTATTGTTCTGCATCAACTATTTTCAGCCTAATCAATTTTTATATCCTGTGCAATATAGTTTATTGTATAGGTACTTCCACCCATAGTGAGATACTACCACAGCAAATAAAGTTCGGATTCGGGGATGAATACCGATTATTACACTGTTAAAAATTTTCAGGGAATTTTACATAATTTTAGGGCAACTTTCGTTGCCCTAACGTTTCTGTATTTTTACATAATTATGCAATTTTACAAGGCGTATGTAATTTTACATATCGACCTGATTTCATTATTATGTAATTTTGCATATATGTAATTTTACATAATCAAACAAATTGACGGTTATGTAAAATTACATTTATGTAATTTTACATAATCATTCTACCAGAATATTTATGTAAAATCCCACTTATGTAATTTTACATAATCTCTAAAATCTCACTTCTGTAAAATCTCACTTATGTAATTTTACATATCCGTAAAATTTCACTTATGTATTTTTACTTTTTTTCGGTAATATTACAGAGAAATTTCGTATGTAAAAATACATAAAGTTTGTGTATTATTAATGATATTTTATGTATATTTACATTTTATTCAATAATATTATCGAATTGTTATGTATTTTGTTACAGATTTCATCTGTAAAATTACACAAACTTTATGTATTATTCATGTTTTTTAAGTATTTTTACTTTGTATTAGGTAAAATTACACTATTATTATGTATTTTGTTACAGATATCTTATGTAAAAATACATAAAGTTTTTGTATTATTAATGATATTGTATGTATACTTACATTGTATTCGGTAATATTACAGAATTAATATGTGTTTTATTACAGATTTCGTCTGTTAAATTACACAAACTTTCTGTATTATTAATGTTTTTTTTAAGTATTTTTGCTTTTTATTCGGTAATATTACACAACTATTGTGTGTTTTGTTACAGATTTCTTAAGTAAAAATACATAAAGTTTATGTATTGTTAATGATATTGTATGTATATTATCATTGTATTCGGTAATATTACAGAATTAATATATTTTATTACAGTTTTCGTCTGTTAAATTACACAAACTTTACGTATTATTAATGATTTTTTTAAGGGTTTTTACTTTTATTCGGTAATATTACACAATTATTGTGTTTTGTTACAGATTTCTTATGTAAAAATACATAAAAGTTTGTGTATTATTAATTATATTTTATGTATACTTACATTGTATTCGGTAATATTACAGAACTATTATGTATTTAATTACAGATTTCGTATGTGAATTTACCACAAAATGTATGTATTTTTAATGATTTTTTACGTATTTTTTCTTTTTATTCGGTAATATTACTGATAAAACTTATGTGTTTTTACATAAGAAAACTGATTTTAAATATGGGCACGGTAAAATTACTTGTTGTTTGTGTATTTATTACCTGTAAAATTAGGTAATATTACATGTGATTAGGGAATATTTTTCTGTAAAATTCAATACAAATTCTGTACATTTACATGCTGTCGGTAATTCTCCGGATTTAGTTATTAGCCATAGACAGCCGTTAGTTTTTCTTATGTACTTTAAATAATGCTGCCGTATTAATCAAGACATAAAAATCACTTGGAAGTAAGTCAATCAGGATAATAAGTTAATAACCGATCTAACGTATATACACTGGCTACATCTGTATTAGTAACAGGCCACCCAATAAGTATTACATTTATTAGGGGTGATATATTCTTCATTAAAAGGTGTGACATTATAGCAAATTAAAGACCAAAAACTTCATTATTGTTGAATAATTTGCCTAAACACACACACATTTTACAAATGCTATATCACTCCTGTAATATTAGGCGCACAGTAATTATATTATTCAGACGTGACGAGAGATTATACCCAGATCGGTTAGACTGATGATTCCCTATGACTTTCACACAAGTATTTTGATTAATACGACTGCATTTATTAAAAATACATAAGAAAAAAGCAATCAACTTGCCAATAGCAAAGTCCTGAGAATTATCGATAGCATGTAAATGTACAAATATTGAATTGAATTCTTTAGAAAATATTACCTAATTACATGTAAAATGAACTAATTTTATAAGTCATAATATACAAACAACAAGCAATTTACAGTTTGGAGGTTATCTAATAAAAAAACAAAATTACAAAAAATTAAAACAATTTATTGATTTTCGTACATGTAAATGACATAATATATTTTATATAATGTTAAGTTTACTCATTAATGACAATACTTTATTCAGCGTGCGTCCTTTACGGACTTTACTTCCTTCTTTAGGATTTATCTTAAAAACATACCTTTGTATAAATTCTAATGTGTTTTGACACTGCACTGGATATTCCATATTCAAGTTGAAGTAAGCCGCCATCAATAGTTGTAACGACGTAGACAGACTCGCAGTTTCGCTAACAATAGTTTTTTCTACCAGCAAGTAATATATATTTTCATTATCTGTTGGCAAAAAATAAAATGGTTAAAACAGGCAATATAGGCTCCCAAATTGTAAAATAACGTACTTACTTTAAAAACCGGGACCTCAAAAACTGATCACTAGACTAGATTTAAATAAAATAATAAAATATTACCAGTAATGGTTATACATGCATGTCAGTCTTAATTAAAATACGTATCGTATTACGTTAAGGTGAAAGCTCCAACCTACCCGCGAAATTCAAATTTTCTTACGTTTTTTGCAATTTTCAGGCCAGTGCTAGGTTGTATGTTGATTAAAATATTATTCGCGGCTGTAAGACGTATGTAGGAAAGACTTTTTCTGTTTTTTTTTTGTTCCTACGCCTTTATGAACTTGGAGGGTTGTATTGGTGATTTTGATGATTATAATTCTATAATTACATACGTCTTACAGCCGCGAATAATATTTTAATCAACATACAACCTAGCACTGGCCTGAAAATTGCAAAAAACGTAAGAAAATTTGAATTTCGCGGGTAGGTTGGAGCTTTCACCTTAAGTGGCCCTATTAGTGAATAAGGGTACAAGTCCGAGCAGCGCAGTTTTAAAAGGGAATAAGATTTAGTAATACTTATGGCCCTTTTACAACTAAGCTGCACGAGACTTGTATTAACCTGTTTCACTAGGGCAACAAGTTTATTCAATACATTTACGTTTTAACACTGTAGGTCACATATAAATTATATTATGATTAATTATACGAAACATACAGTTTTATGCTTCGCAGGTAAGGCATTTAATCATTGTAATAAAAATTAAGTCTCACCTAAAAATACAATGTTTGGCGCAGCTACTTTGGATAGCTCTGTTGCAACTAGAACCCTAGT
Source organism: Ochropleura plecta (assembly GCA_905475445.1). NCBI lineage: Eukaryota > Metazoa > Arthropoda > Insecta > Lepidoptera > Noctuidae > Ochropleura > Ochropleura plecta. The sequence goes on from FR997728.1 coordinate 3,451,766, forward strand.
TAATGGTTCCTGAAAAAGTAAAAGTTAATAAGATTAGTAAATGGAACTACTATATTTAGCATGGAACCACATCCGGAAGAAAATTATGAAAGTTATGCATGAAAAAAGATATATATATATATATGTTATAGATACCTCATGTGTTTGGAATATGTGTTTTATATCTTCATTGAAATAAGTTGCAACCATCTGTAGGTTGTGATTTAAGTTATTGTCATTAACAGTGCACTCATTTTTTTTCTTCGCGATCATAGCTTTCAATCGCTCGTTCAATGCCGTCGTTTTGTTTTGAAAGGCGTCCATGCACTGGCCAGAATTCAAGGCACAAAGACGATCAAAATGCGAAATCATATATTTCTCCTCTAACAATACTGGCCACTCGTCAAGAATATGTGTTATAGTAGGTGCCGAGTTCAGAAATATCCTTTGCTGTGCATAGGTCTCGTTCATGTATAATTCAACTTGTGATTCATCTCTTTCCTTTATAGAAGAAACCGATTTAAGCCAGTCCTTTTTAGATTCTAAAGTTTCAAGATCCACATTACCGGGATCACTGGGTTGCCATTCCTTACAGCCTGCACTCAAATTTCTGACGACTCTAGATTTCTTTCTTGATCCTAAGGTATCGTCACGTATACCTCTATTTTTATTCGGCCTTTGGAGATAATGAACTCTTTCTTCAATTTTTTTAAAAATTGTATGGTAGCCTGTTCCAATTAGTTCTTTTGTATCAGCATCTCTATCATATAGTTGTGGAAATTTGTCACACAAATCCCGTGCAACCACTCTATAAGCTGATCTTGATGCTACTTTTGATTCTTGGAAGAGTTCATCTGTTACAGTTCTCACGATAGTGTTGACATCGGTATTTGAAATCGGTTCACAATCATGTAATTTTGTCAAAAGCGTCGATGGAAGTTTGTCATAGGGTATGTCAAACGCAAAGCTATTTATGCTTGTGTCGCTGTTATTGCTAACTGTGCTTGTCGTTGGTGAATTAGGAGCCGTGATTGTAGACGCTGTTGCTGTGTGACTTTGATTATCGCTTTGATCAGGTTCCCAAGTATCCCCTATAAGTATAACCTCATTTTGGAGTTCTTTGAGAGCTTCATTGTCTTCTATTTCTGTGCCATCCATCAAAAAAATCTTAGATCCGTTTATATTCCTTTCATTTGCTGTAATATATATATACTTTTTAATTTTAAATGATTACAATTAACATGAACAAAAAATATACAGTAATAGCTTTAATAAGAACCTACGGATGGTTCCAACATATTTCAATGATTATTACAAATAATTATAATATTTGTGCACTGAACAATTTTTTTTTGGCTCTGGCTTAAGCCATTTGTTTCAAACTGTGTAAATTCCCATTTCATAATTATTTATAAAGCACGTTAGATTATTTTTTTATTTATGTTACCTCTACAAATACTATTATTTTGATTTAAAGAAACTTAGTCCGTCAAATGGTCGCCTACTGAAGGTGGTCGCGATACCGGCGAAATGACCCTACCATAATATTGTACTGTCACCGAACTTACACGGTAATTTTTGCCACCGAGTGAAACACAAAATTATTCACCACACCACAGAAAATACTAACTGTAAAATATCAAATAAAAAACGTTTTTGCAAAAAAAAAAAAACCGACTTCAAAAAAACTTTTTTCAAAAGACTTTTTTGTTTTTTTTTTGAAGTTGGTTTATTTTTTGCAAAAAATGATTTTTATTTATTTTTCCATTTTTAGATGTTCCCAAATAAATCGCTATGAATTGGATTTACATTAATAACCATACATGTCATGGTAATAGGCTTATCCCCAATCAGTGGAAATCTGGGTGTATTGAACACATCTGCGTACTCTCTCAGAGCATACAGGCGTGATGTTACGTCATGATGTTGTATAAACAATAAACATCCAAGCCATTGCAGCAATCACGACCGATTTACCTTCTATTATTGAAGAGTTCCGTTGTATATCTCACTGACCCATTTAAAAATTCCATCCGGTATATGGGAATATTCAAAACTACTTATTGTCTAACTTATTGTCGGTTATCAATAAGGTGCTACTGCCATAAAGATTCGATTAGAAATCACTTTATCATTAACGAACCATGTGGTAGCCTACCTTTTGTCTGAAAACATCACAAATATACATATGTGGTATTTTCTATAAAAAGGGACCTTTTTGTCGATGGCGCTTACGCTATTAATAACGATGCTCCGATATAAATACAATGACAATAATTATAACATATAACAAACTTACTAAATTTTGTGGTATTTCACTAACCACAATGCAGTTGCGGCATCATTGTATCCTGAGGTAGCTCATCCAATTTTGCACGGTCTACTACTCCAGTTCCAAAGCAAGCTTACTACAGAAACTAAAAGCACATTATATTCATGTCATCTCTATTGCTAAATACATACAATTAACTTCACTCACAAACGGAGTTTTGTTCTCATTATAAAACTACGGGTTGGATTGTAATGAAACTTTGCATATACAATGACATGAGGTATATATAGGTCTGTAATTAATTAGTTTATATAGCTCCAGTTAATAGAACAAATGAAATAGAATAAAAATATATTTTGTATGAAAAACTTAAATAGCTGTATTTTTTTCAACTATGGCATTTGAAGTTACATTAACTAATTACAGATATAGATATACCTTATGCTATTGTAAGTACTAAGTTTCAGAGCAAACTAGCTCGTTTTAAAATGAGAGTGTAACTAAGTTTGTATGGAGAACCGAGCTTACCGGGGACCATTAAAGCAATCTGTGTAGTAAAATTTAGCTAAACTTATTGATAATGGTTAATAACCTTTTGAACGCTGCCATGAAATTTAAACTTTGTGACCGATCACTAATAATAGGTATGTTTAACAAATTTCTGTACCTAAGTAATTGTGACTTTTCAAGTTAGCGCTACTTATGTGGTACAATGTAATTAAATGTCTGCTTAGTACTTGAATTCACATAGGTATATCAAGTTTGTACGTAATGTATAACTGCACGAATACATCTAATTAAGTGACAGAAAATAGGGGCATCTAAATGTATACAATCTACATAATTAATTGGATAATGTTTACCAAAAATTAGCAATAGGTACTTAAGTCAACTGTAACCATCAAATTTTATAATTGACATCTTATTGCAAATTAAATGTGGTTTGACAGCACATTATTGCTTAACAGTATCCAACTATAGTCTACCTACTCTACAATCTATACACACTAAAAAGATTTCATTACGAAAAGTCAAATTAATTTAGAATTTACCTGTCTGTATTACATTTTCCACAGTTAATTCCAATATTGGCACAGCTTTCTTTACTGTTTGGTCTGCCGACCAAATTTTCACGACCGGCATGTTATAAGTAGGGACTGTGAAAGAATAATTTAATTTAATGGCGCTAGTGACTAATTATTTGCGTAGCAGCTTTAATCAAAAAATGTATCATTGCTTTTTGCTGCATGCGTGATGCATAGGGCACGCCTGTCGTGTCATGAAACAATTGTTCGCCCGCCACAGCCAAGTTTTTGAAAATGGAACACGCAACGAATCGGTTGTTATGTTAATAACCTACAAAATCAAATTACGGCTTGGACTATTTTAAATTTAGATGTACCTATAATATAATACGCAGGTAAGTACTTACATTTATATAATGGCAAACGACTTCAACAAGATTCGTCCACCCTGGACTTGAACTGAACGTGAATCAATCAACTGCAAGTGCAAGCTGCTTCCACAATCCACAAGTTCTTTCTAAAACAATCATAGGTATTTATTACGTAACACTTTACGGTCTAATGCAGATTTCACTAGATTTTTGATGCAAGAAACTAAAAGTATATGTAATACTTACTAGTAGGTAGTAATATGGTGTGGCGACTGGTGATGTGAGCACAAACACTGCAGGTTAAAACTTGTTCAAGGTAGTTATTGTTATAGTAAGCATTATGCATTGGTTTGTGTTTTTACTGGATACAAAACCAATAATCCTCACACACAATCCTTTTTTTGGTAGGTACGTGGTGCCTGCCGCAGTACCAACTACCAACCATTACTATGATTTCGGCGGGAATGAGTGCGCCCGCGGCGGCGGCACAGTGTTGCCAACTCAGATTTAAAAAAAGGCGTAGGGCAGATTAGAAAAGTTCGTAAATCTACATAATTTTTGTTTAAAAAAATGAAGATGTGAAGGTGAAACTGAATACCGAGTAATAAATAAAACTCTTTCACAGATTTTTGTGTCATTTTAGTCGCCTAAAAGGTTGAGGCACGCTTTTAAATTATTCTTTTTATTTTATTAGATATTCTTCTGCCAACTTCAACATTGTTTAAGTGTATTTATTTTTATTTTTGGGACAGGAAGCAAAATGGAAATAATAAAACATTCAGTTAAAACAAAAGTAATATTTCATACTGAAAACAAGGTACCTAGTTTATTAAACTTTATAGCTATGATTACGTTGTTGCACTAGATTGAGATTCAATAAAAGTAATATCGGTCAGTATGGTGAGTGTTGGGTTGGGCTGTGGTTGGGCACTCAAGAATCAGGGGCGCCAACTTAGGGGTTTTGCCACAAAATTTAGTGGAAAAAAGCAGCGTAGGGTTTTTTAATGGTCAAATATTTTTATGGATTTTTCTATTATTTCTATACCTACCATGTTTGTGTGATATGGAAAAAGTGTTCACGATATGAGAAGCTACATTATTATTAGAAATGAAACGTTCTCTATACCTTATTGTAGCTATCCCACTCGTGTTGCTTGCTTCAAATATCAACTAGCTTTAGGTAGTGTCAACTAGCTTTAGGTAGTGGTAATTTTGGGATAATGAGATACAGCCTGGTGACAGACAGACAGACGGACAGAGGAGTCTTAGATAAAGGGTCCCGTTTTTACCATTTGGTTATGGAACCCTAAAAAATAAACTTTATGAATTGTCATAGGGATGACAATCGTTCGTTCCGTAGCGAACGATAGGGAAATCTATCACTCTTCCAGATTAATGCGACAGAGACAGTTGCGTTTCGTTCGCTACGGAGCGTTAACGGTTAGCATCTTGAGTAGGCACCCTGGTCATCTAGAAAGGGAGACATACGGAACGCGTTTTACACACGTTTGACATTTCAGAGGCCAGCTATATACAGATTTGATTTTAATGTAAACTGTAGGTACCTAAACGGTTGGCATTTTGGCTAGGCACCCTGGTCATCTGGATAGCGAAAGACATACGGAACGCGTTTCTACTACCCATTTTAGAGGCCAGCTACAGATTTGATTTTAATTTATACTCTAAGTACCTAAACGATTCCCAAACGTTCCATGTAATTTTACAGATTTTATGTACCTAAACTTCCATCACTTAGTGATTATTACATATTTATTATGTAAAAAGACCATTTATTATTGTTGTGCTTTCCATATTTATGGGGGGTTTGGACCATAACCCGCCGCGCTGGTCTAGTGCGGGTTGGCGGGTCGCCAGAGCCTCGTTGGTCGAAAGCAGGGTGTACCACGTGCAGGTGAGGTTGGCTTGAGTTCCTAGGCTGTTATTGGGAACCCCTTGCACTTGAAACGCTGGCGTGACGATTTAGACTCGTTCCTAACCGACTGGTCGGAGAAGGCACAGTGCAAGGAAATGTGGAAGAAAATGGGGGAGGCCTTTGCCCAGCAGTGGGACAGCACAGGCCAACAAAAAAAAAAGACCATTTAAATAGTAAATTCTACAGAATACATGTAAAATTAAAGAAATGTTAGGAAATTTCATAATGTTTTTTACTGTCATTCTTTGGAATATTACCTATGACGTGCTTAACTTTACATAAAAATGTAATTTTCACAAAATTGGTTAAAATTATGAGATTTTTATGTAAAATACCCGTTTTATTTGATAAAAAATGTATTTGTCCCAAACATTCCATGTAATTTTACTGATTTTATGTAAACTTCCATCACTTAGTGATTATTACATATTTATTATGTATAAAGACCATATAAATAGTAAATTCTACAGAATACATGTAAAATTAAAGAAATGTTAGGAAATTTCATAATGTTTTTTGTAATTTTACTGTCATTCTTTGGAATATTACCTATGCCGTGAGTAACTTCAGATAAAAATGTAATTTTCACAAAATAAGGTAAAATTATGAGATTTTAATGTAAAATACCCGTTTTATTTGATAAAAACACATAAAAAATGTATTTGTCCCAAACATTCCATGTGATTTTACAGATTTTATGTAAACTTCCATCACTTCGTGATTATTACATATTTATTATGTAAAAAGACACATTTAAACAGAAAATTACAGAAAATATGTAAAAATTAAGAAATGTTTGGAAATTTCATAATGTTTTTTTGTAATTTTAATGTCATTCTTTGAAATATTACATAAGACGTGAGTAAAATTACATAAAAATGCATTTTCACAAAACATTGGTAAAATTATGAGATTTTTATGTAAAATTCCCGTTTCAATTGTTAAATACACATAAGAAAAAGTATTTGTCCCAAACATTCCATGTAATTTTACAGATTTTATGTAAACTTTCATCTCTTAGTGATTATTACATATTTATTATGTAAAAAGACCAGTTAAACAGTAAATTCAACAGAATTTATGTAAAATTAAAGAAATGTTGGGAAACTTCACTATGTTTTTTTGTAATTTTACTGATATTTTTCGGAATATTACATAAGACATAAGAAAATTTACATAAAAATGCATTTTCACAAAACATTGGTAAAATTACGAGATTTTTCTGTAAAATTCCCGTTTTAACTGCTAAAAACACATTTCAAAAAGTATTTGTCCCAAACATTCCATGTAATTTTACAGATTTTATGTAAACTTCCATTACTTAGTGATTATTACATATTTATTATGTAAAAAGACCATTTAAATAGTAGATTCTACAGAATATATGTAAAATTTTAAAAATGTTGGGAAATGTCACTATGTTTTTTGTAATTTTACTGATATTTTTCGGAATATTACATAAGACGTAAGTAAATTTACATACAAATGTATTTCTCACGAAATTAGGTAAAATTACGAGATACCTATGTAAAATTCCCTTTTCCATCGTAAAAATACATACGAATATGTATTTATCCCAAACAATCCATGTAATTTTACAGATTTTATGTAAATATCCATGGCTTAGTGATTATTACATAAATTTTATTTAAAACTACATAAAAATTGTTGATTTTAACGAAAAAATGTAAAATTGACGAACATTATGTAAAATTTCATATTTTTCCTTAAATTTCCCAGATTTTTCGGGAATTTTACAGGATTATGTAATTTTTTTGCATGTAAAATTACATAATTTTTAACAGTGTACTCGGGCTGACTTTCGAATATCTTTACAAATATTATAAGCAGTCCTCTTTTTCGGATATTTATAAGTTTGGGTGTAGGGTGTAGTTTTCAAGATTATTGATTCTCTGAAAACTCTATCACTAATGTGAAGCTATATTTATTCATGTTCCCAAGTATTTAATAAATTGATGTGCCGACCCAAGTTAAATAATTACCTACGCAATATGAATTATTATTTCGTTTATTTATTTTTACATATTCCTTTTAAAAAAATAAAGAAAACATTTAAAGATAGAGTAGCCCACCAGTATCGGGAATAGGGTCCAAGCTACCAGCGGTCAGGGCTCCAGAGATAGAAACCTAATATGAATTTAATTTTCGTTTATTCATTTGATCACATATAATATTATATTTTAAAATAAAAAAAACATGTTAATTTATTTAAACTTAATGTACAATAGTGCTAAATAGGCGGACATAATGCCATTAGGCATTATCTGCCAGTCAACCTTTGGGTAAAATACGACAACATGATAGGGTACAAAAAATAAATAATAAATACCTATATAAAACTATTTGTTTTCGAAAACGTATAATCTTATACAGATACTAATACACATATACAAATGAAATAAAATAATAAATACATTTAATAAATAAATCTTAAAAACTAGAAATTGAACAGTAATTACTATAATAATATATTATATTTAGGTAGACGGACCTAAATAGTGGTTACGTTCCAGAGAATAGAGAAGAGAATTTTAAAAGAGAATCATAATATGAATTATTATTAATAGTTAATTAACTTGGTCTATTTCATTGCGGTTGCGGAATCGAAGTTAAAACATATATTTTAAGAATCCAAAAGACAGTATTCATGCGCTATCATTAATTAATACGTGGATACCAAGAAGCAATTATCAATAAGCACCTGCTGATCGATATATCAATTAAATTGCCCTTTGATAGTTTAACCTTGTTCACCAGTAGACAATATAATTATAAATTGTATTGTGTCTTTAAGAAATTGCGACATTGAACCGGCTGTTTGAAAGAACATATGCGACTAAGGGCGATTTCCATTTAAGAACTGAAGTTCAATACTTGCTATAATTGGAATGGAATGACACAGCTCTTTTTTGCGGAACCATCCGTGTTACTGCTTTTGCCTTTTACGTTCCGGGGCCACGGTATCTTTTTTGAACAACCCGCAACCCCAGCAGATCGCGTGCTATCCTGACATAAAGGAAATTGATGCCTTTTAATGGCGAACATAACAAAAGTTGTGCGCCTAAAGCGTTGTTGGCAATGTGCAGTCTTTTCTAGACATTGCTGGCCCTGTAACTCCGACATAAAATCGTCGAAAGAACCCTCATTAAAACACCTTAATACTATTATTATTTTCAAAACTCAAACTCAAAACCATTGTTTCAATTAGACCATTACAGGCACTTTTGAATGTCAAGAAACAAAATGTTGAAGCTACAGACCCGGTCACAAGACATAATTACCTACTTGTGAAGGTACTGTAATTGCCCATTCCAAAGCGTTGATCTCTATGGAGAAGAATGGGCAAGAAACTCCATGGACACTCTTTTCATGACAATGAAACTCATATTGTGCAAGACTAGTATGTAGCCACCTGCACAGCTCTAGCATTTGTTTTATTTAAATCCTCATAGGTGCAAGTGGTTTTGCAGGATGGTTAGGAACGAAGATGGGGCATATCCTGCAAAGGAGTACCATACTGGCATAGTGTTTGGGACGGGTCACTGATGCCCCATTTAGTGGTCAGATTATATCTATAGCGGCAAACCTGGGCCCGCTGTCGGATATAGATATTATGTATGTGAATAACACTCCCATTCTATTTCAGACAGACGTTAAATTATTCTTCAAAATCCTCGCTCTCTGCCATTCAGTGCAGGTATCAAGCGAAGACATGAAGAAGCTTAGCGCCCGACTCTCAGTGACCAGTAACCTTCAACTTTTGAACTTTTTCAAAAGAAAGAAAGTGAAGACCAGTACAGCGTCTAACGGCACTAATGGAGTAATAGATCCTGTTACTTGGAACACTATTATAAATGAGAATGGGAATACAATGGATTACCAAGCCAGTAGTCCTGATGAGAAGGCTTTGGTGGAGGTTGCTGAGAGGTTAGGAGTGACGTTTCTTGGTGAAGAGGGAAATGATCTGGTTGTTAAAGTGGGCGAACATACGGAGATGTATGAACGGCTGCAGGTTATTGAGTTCACTTCGGATAGGAAGAGGATGTCAGTCATTATAAGAGATAAGGATGGGAAGGTAAGCTATTCTTTTTGACATTTATTTTTGATATAGGTACTTTTTTTAAAATAAAATCAATCAGCTATCGCGGACTAAATCATTTTATACTGTACTCAATTTACTAGCAATTTTATAGAAATACTAGCTGTGCTTTTCTGAAGAGGGCCAAAAATAGATTACCTACAGCCGATCAAATCAAATCAATCTTTTTGTTTGTAGAACATAGGTAAACATAAGTACAGTGTCTATAATAATCTTAAATAGAGCGCTATGTCTTGCCATTTATGGCGTACAAATTTTATATAAACATTAATAAAACAAATAAAAATGCATTAGTAAGTCCCACTTTTAACTAAATAAATTAAATTAAAATTGAATAAAACAATGGGATTAATACGAATACAAAATATAAATGACAATTCAACTATAAATATAAATGAAAATATAAATGACGATTCTCAGACCTACCGAATATAAAAAATATATATAAAATTTCATACATAGAAGCCGTTTCCGTAAAGAGTTAGCAATGTAACTTCAAAGAGTCTTAAACTAATCGAGTATTAAAAGAGAACACTCAAACTGAGACCTAATAAAATTCTTAAACTAATAATTTATTGTCATTTAATTTTTACTTTTCTAATACATGGTGGTTTGATTTACCTATGGCAATAAGCTCGCCCCCGGTTGATGGCAATAGGGTCGCCCCTATTATATGGAACTTATACATAACTGCCTTTTCAACCAACTTCAAAAAAAGAGGAAGTTCTTTAAATTTGGCAGTCATACTTAAGACATGAGTATAATTTTTTTAATGTCTTTGTAACTCATTCCCTCTCAGATCTGGTTGTACTGCAAAGGAGCAGAGAGTTCTGTGTTCCCTCTGTGCACAAACAGTATCCTGGTTGAAGATACTGAACGAGACATCAACTCGTTCGCTAATAAAGGTCTGAGGACCCTCGCCATTGCTTACCGAGAAATACCTGAAGAGGAGTATGAAAGAGTTGCAGAGGGTAAGTCTAAAAACCACTTGTTTCATTTTAATCATCTGAAGGAAGCTGTCAGAGTTATTTAGTAGAGAAAATAAATGAATTTTAATCTATACTTAATTTAATAGGAACGTAGAATCAGTTTGTCCGTCCTCGCCGCTGAGGACCGCCGCGACGTAAAATTAAAAGCCCCCCCCCGTCTCTTTGCTAGAGCCAGCCCGCGACGCTGAGCCAGTAACTCAAAATCCCCTAAATAATGGAACTCAGATCCAGCCTGTCCCTTTGTTGTTTTCTCCCAGCGACGACCTAAGCCGAGGCCCCCCCTTCGGGGTACGCGCAGGGGGTGCCCTTAGCGTGCAGTCGCTTAGTATATAAGTTTTTTGCCCCTGGCTGGAGGCCTTAACTTCAAGGCATCCACAGGGATTGACCAGTTAAGCTCTAAACGACCTCATAGGTCGAACTGCGAGATGCCATACAAAAAAAAGTTAAGTAAGTTTGTGAAACTACTGGTCCGATTCTAACATTATTGTCACCAACAAGCTACATTATTGTCATAGACTACATTTAAAACGTAAGTTACATTATCTTGGAATCTCATAACCGTTCCCAAGGGTTAATTTTCGTACATAACGGGAGAGAAGTAGGAGACAAAACCTAGTGCATAATATGCCAACTGTAGTGATGTAGGTACTGAACCCACTCAACAATACTTTAGACTTTACATGCTATCCTTCCTTTAGTGACATTTTTAAACATAAATTATATACACGTTAAACAATTTTCCTCAAATTATAGCGATAAAACGCCTCGACGGTAAAAGCGCAGACGCGTTACAACAAGTTACACAACAATACAGAGTATTGGAGAAAAACCTGACGCTAGTTGGCGCCACTGGCGTCGAGGACTGTCTGCAGGACGACGTGGCTGATACCCTCGCCTCGCTGCGGAGAGCCGGGATCAAGACCTGGGTGTTGACAGGAGATAAGGTGACGTATAATATAGAATACATTTGTTGTTGTTACACTACTGACGCTAGTTAACGCCACTGGCGTCAAGGACTATCTACATACAGGACGATGATACTGGAATAGCGACTGACGTCGGAAGATAAGGATATCGAATATTTTATTTATCTAGAAAGGGCCATGCATAAATCCAGGTTGTTCAACCTAGATTTTATGAAAAAAAAAATAAGTAGGTACCATAGGTTCGTACCAAACTACAATTTCAAAAGTGTTCACTCCATGCAAAAAAAATGAGTATAATCTTGATATTGCGATCTAGTATCATTTACGAGGAAAACATGTAAAAATAATTATATGTATATCTAATCAAATTACTGCTGCTAGTATCATCAAAAACAAATCTCACAGTCACTTCAAAAAACATGTTGGATGATTGCAGAATTTAAAATAGAATTTCTTTCGATTGTCAGTACTAAATATGCGTTTTTGATAGCTAAATGCGATTAAAACAATAATTATTAAATAGTAATTAAAATCTGGCCGATGTTGTGATAATTTATTTATAGTTAATTAAAACGGTATAACACCGATTACAATAACTAACATAGAAACAAACAACATATACTAGGTTACATATAAAGTAAACAACACACTAGGTTCAATTAAAACTAACACGGAACAGTGGACACTCTTGCATACTTTGTTTCACAAAACACCAGACATACTAGCATGACCTTATTCCATTCATCCGCAAACACATCACATTCAGGGTGGGCAGTCAGGAGAGCGTTGAGCATCTTAATAATACGACATACAGGCGATTCAGCTCTGGCGACAGAATAATGTCTGCCTTGTTGTCTAGTGGTCGTAATCGGTGCTGTTGAGCATAAGGTCTTGGGTTCGACAGATTGTTATAGGTTTTTACATCAGGAGTTTCTCAGCAGCAGCTTCGGCTTTGTGCCCGTTTGACGGCAATAAGCTCCACCCCTTTTACATGGGACTTTGGTCATGCGAAATGTCAGTGTAGATACTACTAAGTACGCTTCTGCCTTACTTTTCCGGGATTACAGTCATGGTGAAATAGTATCTATTATTGAATAGGTGTATAACGTAGACGAAACAATATACTCGCCTTGGTACTTACCAAGGGGAATATAACACTACTTAGTGAAAAGGGGGCGTTCTACCTACGCACTTGGTTAAAAGGCCTGAGTTTGTGTATTTAAGAATTGTATCTTAGAGTGTTCCCCTTGTGCTGGCTACGGTGGTCGACTTAGAAACCCATAGTATTTAACTAAATAAATAAAACCTTAACCAACTTCGCACTTACGTAGATCAGCCACGGTAAGAACATATTTCTATCAATGAGTATACCAAAACCTGGTTGGAAAAGAGACACACGTCAAGAAGAAAATTCCCTGAAATTTGCATAAACATTTGTTGAATCGAATTCATAGAGCGTTATCAAAAACTGCTTACTTAGGTACCTTGTTTTTAAACCCCAGCTTATATTTAAGGTCCAATTATATGTATGAACCTTTTCATATAATTGTAAAGTATGGTTTTGGTTTATTGTATCATCAGCTCTAACAATCAGAAATCTTAAATTCCAGATAGAAACAGCGCTAAACGTGGCCCAATCTTGCGCACATATATCAGAGAATGACAAAAGGATGTTCCTAGTTGGCGTGGAAGACGACACGACGTTGCAAGCTCACTACAATGAATGCAGACGAATAATCAGCGAGCCTAGCTACAGGGACTTAACGTTGGTGGTCGATGGGACCAGTATGTCTCAAGTATTGGACACGCAGTATGCGCCTGCGTTTGCGGATATTGCTATGAGCTGTCATGCGGTGCTGTGTTGTAGATTGTCGCCTATACAGAAAGCTAAGGTATGACAACATGGTTTTAAAATGCATAGAGGTACATTTAGAAAAAAGGTAGCTCAAATTCTGCCAAGCGTACCCGACCATGATGGCTTTGTCAATTCCACATGCCTCAGGAAACACGTTATGCTGTGCATCCTTGGTTTCATTTGTAAGTCTTGCAGGATAGTCTTAACGGTACCGGGTCAGTACCACGAATGTCTGATAACCAGTCTTGCCCATTTATCCCCCGTAATTGGGTTGTGAAGGTCAGACAGGCAGTCGTTCCATGTAAAGTACTGGTATCCAGTTAGAAGAAAAAAAAAAAAAAACCAATTGTTTGAATCGCGTATGACAAAACAGTAAAACAAAAGAAAACCTCAGGCTCCCTGTTTGGCCTTCAAGACCTGTTTGTACATCAGCATGGTATTAAATGTTGCAACATTTTAAAAAATGTCACATCGCCTGGCGTAGAAGCCGTTCTCAATATACCTGGGAAAAGGCTAGGCAGAAGGGGGCGGAATGTCATTTAAACACAGTAAATTGTAATTGCAGATAGTAAAATTAATAAAGAACAGTCCGAGCCGGCCGATTACAGCGGCCATCGGCGACGGTGCCAACGACATATCCATGATACAGGAGGCGCACGTTGGGTTTGGCATACTTGGCCGGGAGGGCCATCAGGCTGGCAGGTACGTCATGACAAAACACTCCGAATTACACTCATTTCATGAGTTTACGTCTGACAGCGTCATTGAGTGATACTGTTGATTGACTTTGACCTCAGTGAACAGCAACGATACCCACACATCACAGAATTATTATTCATTTTACTGACGCAAAAAAAAATATATGAAAAACGAGCCAAACCTGTGTGCTTGTTAATTTTTTTGAGATTTTTCACATTTACTTAGTAAAAGGTCGCCTAGCGCCCGTTTTTACTAACATTAAGTGCCACCTAAATGAACGCTAACACCCGTTTTCACCAACTTTAAGTGCCACCTAATGGGACGCTCTGCGTCTGTTTTCACCAACATTACGTGCCACCTAAATGAACGCCTAGTACCTGTTTTCACCAACATTAAGTGCGCATCTAAATAGACGCACCATTAAGTGACACCTAAATGGATGCCTAGCGACTGTTTTCACCAACATTAAGGGCCACCTAATAGGACGCTCTGCGTCTGTTTTCACCAACATTACGTGCCACCTAAATGAACGCCTAGTACCTGTTTTCACCAACATTAAGTGCGCATCTAAATAGACGCACCATTAAGTGACACCTAAATGGACGCCTAGCGCATTGTCACCAACACTAAGGGATATATATTCTGAAATTCATCGAATTCAGTTCTATATTAAATTATTTAATCATATCTTAGTAACGTGACCTAGCTCACAAGTCTTGCAGCGTGTTGTAATATTTTTATATCGGTGAATGCCAGGGCGTTGAAGTTCATTACATTTTATTTTTTACTTTTTCTTAATCCTACTCTGTATTTCAACAGATCTGCTGACTTTGCCTTCACAAAGTTCTCGATGATCAAGAAAATATTGCTAGTGATGGGACACTGGTACAACCAGAGACTAGCCACGCTTATACAATACTTTTTCTATAAGAATCTAGTCCTTGGTAATGTTATGGTAAGTAATTAAAGTTTGTCGATTAACGTCTGGCAGTAGGTATGTTGATTTAAATATGATTCGCGACCATCTTAAACTTTATATAACTTCCATATAATCCACAGTTCCTGTTCCAAATCCATACGGTGTTCTCAACGCAGTCGATCTTCGACTCAATGTACCTGACGTTCTACAACCTGTTGTTTACGTCATTACCGGTGCTGTTCCTGTCGGTCACGGAGCAGAACTGGTCGGCCGATACTTTGACTAAGTAAGTAAACTGTTTTGCTTATCTATGTCGCACTAAGATAGTTTTAGACGTGACAGGAAAATAATAATGTAAAAGCGATGCATTACTTTGATACTAGACTACCATGAGAGTTGGTAGAAACCATAGATGGATGTAAGGCGAAGAAGGGGATGGTGAGGTTTTAGTTCGCTCGCTCAACCCCTCCATCCCCTTCGAACCTAAGTTGTCCGAGTAGGAGTGCCCGAAGTCCCAAGCTCAATCTCCAATTCGACGGCATGGTTGGCGCAGTGGCTGAGCGATCGATTGCTGCGCTGTGTGTCGACTGTCGCGGGTTCGATTCTCGCACGGAACAAATATTTGCAGGTCATCTGCAGATAATTGTTCCGGGTCTGACTCTTTGTGTATGTGAGTTTAAATGTTTGTGACCGCACCCACGATACAGGAGAAATTCCTAGTGTGGGGCAAATTAAATAATAAAAAAAAACTTGCATCAAATACTTATAATAAATATTACACTAGATTAGTCGAGTAAGATAAATAAATAATCGCCTTCATAATCTATATCACGGCGATATTCATCTTACTGCGAAGTCTATGTCACCGAAAGATTGTAAACACCGTTGGTTTATAATCTACCCTGCGAGATATGGCATGATTTATAAAATTATGTGAAATAAAATTTGATATACGCGAGCAGTGTAGCGGGTGGAAGGTAGTTCATTGATATTTTACTCAGATTATTAAAAAAGGTGAAAGGCGGGCGAATTATTTAAGGTGTACAATTTTTCAATCCAATTGAAAATGCAAGTTCCACCTTGGCTTTTGAAGAATTCTACCCGTTTGGTAACGGGTGATGGCTGGCAGATTATTGCCCGACGGTTGTTTTCGGGATTTATATGCTTCGCTCGCATTAAATTCGGGGTAGCACAGTTACCCTTTCCTGATTTGCAGGTACCTGCTACCTGTAGTTTTTGCCCTTGCGCCTTATTAGGTATATTGAAATAGCAATGCTAAGTTTTCCCTTTGCTTCCCTCTTTCTCACTTTAAAAAAAAAAGTTATATGCCTATATCCAGGGTCTAAACTATTTCTGTACCAAAATTCATCAAAATCGGTTTAGCCATTTAGACAAACAAAATCACTGTCGCTTTTATAATATTAGTAAGGATTTCGTTGATAATTTTCGATTGTCCAAAGCAGAATTTTTAGTTCTGTACTTACTACATACATAGATATCGCTTCAAGTTCTGTTTGTCAATTATGTCGCTACAGTACTTTAGGCAAAGGTGTGCCTAAAGTACTGTAGCGACATAATTCTATAGCTTTCAAGAAATCTGTCATGATGTTATGTTATTATTTCCAGTAATCCAGGGTTATACAAAACCATAAAGAAGAACAAGTTAATGGCGTGGCCGTACTTCATGGTGTGGTGTTTGTCTGCGACTTACCACTCACTGGTCGTGTACTGGTACGCATACTTCGCTGTCAAGTACTCTATCATCAACATTGATGGGCGCCCTATAGATCTGTGGTAAGTAGAATCGGTCTTGATCAAAATGGACGTAGGTCCTACAGAATTGAAATAAATCTCAACTTCTCAAGCTATTTTAAGAATTTTAAATTAACTAATAAGTTATTGATATGAATGAGGCGCCCTTTTTTGCGGATGGCAAATCTTCAAATAACTTCCCCCGCTCTGGGTGAAGCGGGGGGGGGGGGGGGGAAAGTCTCAGACTTGTACTGACTAATACCTACCCATGTTCCTTCTATTGCTCTTTATGTACCGGGGCCGCGGTATCTTTTTCGAACAACCCGCAACCCCGACTAGCCGTGGCCCTGTCAGGCCCCTCTGGCAGGCGGTGGCCCTGGCCCTAGGCCAGCGCATTTAATAGTTTTAATGTTAGTATAAGTTATTGGTATGAATGAGGCGTCCCTGACGCCTGAGGCGACGCGCCTTTCGCACTATTAACCTTGTAGCAGACGAGATAGACATTTTTGCTTGTAGACAGTGAATACACAAGGATAACATTTCTGACGGTCCTGTTGGTCTAGTGGTTAGTGGCCCTGACTGCTGAGCCGGAGGTCGTGGGTTCGATTCCCACCCAGGACAAACTTTGTGTGATGAGCATGATTGTTTGTTCTGTGTCTGGGTGTGATTTATCTATAATATGTATGTATTTATAAATTATATAAGTATGTATATCAGTTGTCTGGTTACCATAACACAAGCTCTGCTTAGCTTGGGATCAGATAGCCGTGTGTGAGTTGTCCCAAGATATTTATTTATTATTATCTGTAAAAAGTTTTAGAGAATATGTTGCCTTGCATTGCGTTGTAGCTGTAATGCTAGTTGTAAGTGACGATTCAATAAATAAATTACTATAGTGATTGATTGATTGACTTAAGTAGGTATTCTTTTATGATTATTTTGATATGTAATATGGGTTGTAAGTGCCTGTTTTTTAATAAATTGGTAACCGTTTGTACCAACCTGTATACTGTATATAGACCGAAAGGTTCGTTGTACCTATATTTTTTTGTCCGCTCACAAAAATCAACAACGTTATTAATTTTAGCAATTGACACTTTTGCACCAATTCAGCAACTAAGAACTTTAAATTAGTAATTTTATTCATACGTAATAACCCCGACTACTGAAAAATTACGATCTAAAAATATGAGATATGACATTCTCGTCTGAAATTTAACCGTTCGATATAAATCTTACTCTTCAGGTGTTTCGGCGCAGCTACGTTCCACTTACTGACGGTGGTCGTGAACCTCAAGCTGTGGCTGCAGGCTCGCTACCACACACTCATCTTTGTGGCCTCCGTCATAGGGTCCGTACTGCTGTACATCGCATGTAATACCATCTACTCTGTAATTTACATGTAAGTAAAATAAAGTAAACTAATTTAGAAAGGAAAATATTGGTAAATAAGGAAAGACCGCACTTCAAAAAGGATTGTATGCACTCAATGACATGCTCAGCGATTATCTGCTGAGCTGTGTATCGCGGGTTCGATCCCCGAACGGAACAAACACACCTACAGAATACATGTATGGCCTACAGATGTTATTCCAGGTCTGGTTGTTTGTGTTTGGGAGTTTCAATGTTTTAAAACGCAACCTCGATACAGGAGAAATTCCTAGAACGGGGCAAAGTATTTTATAAATTCCTGTATTCTTTAAAAATGCAAACAGGAAGTTATGTCCTCCAAACCAAATCGAAGTATATGACACTATCTTCGCTTTCTTTAAAGGGAGCTGTTTTTGACCTGTCAAACTACATGTAAAAACCAATTTAATGTAAGTATTTAATTCTGCATTATATGTTAATTCTGCTGTAACCATTTTCTTTTTAATTCTAGCCCAATTGACGGCGACGTCCTCGGGACGTACATTCGTCTGATGATGGCCCCATCGTTCTGGTTCCTCAACGTTGTAGTGGTGGTAGCCTGCCTGCTGCCAGACTTCGTGGTGAGGATCCTGTCCGAGCGCCTGGGCAGGCGGAACGTGCAGCCACGACACTCCGCACAGGATCTGTTCACCACCAGGCTATGATGATGAAGAGAATGAGTAATTTTGTGCTGACGGTTTTCTGAAGACGTTGAACAATAAACTTTTTTTTTGTATTGTCAAAGTGCTAGGTCTCAAAGATGCCTGAAGTGTTTGACGTTGATTTTTAATTTGACACTCTGTGACATTAAAACTAAAGTGTGTTATTGTTAGGAAAATTGTTTCGCAGCTTTTGTCGACTGAACTAGAAATGAAAGTGTTATTGTGTCATGATGTTTTGTTAGCGTTTGTGAGAAGTAGCAGCAGTGGAAGCGTATCTTCATAGTCAATACTAAAACGCATATCGCACACTTAGATCTAATCTGAGTTTACTCAAAAATCGAGAATTTTTAGTTATCCTTGTACTCGATTGCTCGGATCATACGAAACTATCATAAATACAATTTAAATAACGATATTTTACAACCTATTTATGATATAAAATAAATTGACTGTTCATAATTACTGTCCATACAAGCAGTATTAAGTATTTTTCTTTCCTAAAAAAAATATATTTTTTGAGTTGTCTCAATTTAGATCCTGGTGTGCGATATGATATATTTTTTTTAATCAAGTTTACCTAATATGTTAAAAGACAACAATACGTAAATAATAAATTAGAACAAGATAGGTGTATTTGAGAAACGTATGTGATAAATACAGGGTGTAGTTTACTAGGTAGGACAACTCTATTATGAAACTATATTGGTAGAATCGTCAATAAAACGAATGCAAAACAATTGTTGTATAAAAGGTGTAACATAATAAACACAAGACCTCCAGTGCGGTCTCGATTCTTAGAATTGGACTTGGTATAGAAACTCTATGAGAAATCTAAAAAAAACCGGCCAAGAGCGTGTTGGGCCACGCTCAGTGTAGGGTTCCGTAGTTTCCCGTCCGTCACAATAACTGTTCCCACTTATGAGTTTAAAGGTGGAGGAGCGTGCAATGTTGCACGCTCCGCGGCAGGCGCTCCAACAGTTTTTATACAAAAAAGACAAAAAGTTGTACAAAATACAACTTTTTGTCTTTTTTGTACAAAAACTGTTGTGTCAATCAAGTTCAAAATAATTTTCATAGAAAGTCCTTATAAAGTTCTACTTTTCAGATTTTTTTCATATTTTCTAAACTTATGGTTCAAAAGTTAGAGGGGGGGGGACACATTGTTTTTTACTTTTGGAGCGATTATTTCCGAAATTATAGACATTATCAAAAAATGATTTTAGTAAACCCCTATTCATTTTTAAATACCTTTCCAACAATATATCACACGTTAGGGTTGAAATTTAAAAAAAAATCACTTCCCACTTTACATATAGGGTGGCTACCCTAATAAAACATTTTTTTCCAATTTTTATTTTACCACTTTGTCGGCGTGATTGATATACATATTGGTACCAAATTTCAGCTTTCTAGTGCTAACGGTCACAGAGATTAAGCGAGGACGGACGGACGGACGGACGGACAGACAGACATGGCGAAACTATAAGGGTTCCTAGTTGACTACGGAACCCTAAAAAACAACCAAAAGTGAGTCAAACTCACGCATCAATGGTTACGTACAAATTGCGACATAAACAGCCATATCTTTTGACTTGCCCAGACATAGAGTTGAGTTTTCACAGCACAAAGGGACCACAGTGTTAAGTAGATAAGGTTTTTTAATTTCAACTCGATACTTTCACGCGTTCCCGAGATAAAGGGTCTTTACAGACAGACAGACGGAGAACAAAGTGATGAAATAACCTCAAAAGGAAAAAACGGAACTCTAAAAATAAAAATATTAAGTAAGTATACAATTTACAAAAGTCATAGAACAAAAGTTGTTCAGTTTCATGGTCCGAGGGACCATCCGGGAGTCTTGCGTTTAGTATTTTACACCTTGTGTAGTATGATGGGTACTTAACCTTTTGAACACCAAAGAATAAACGCACGCGAGTGCCTTCCACGTCGAGAAATTTTACCTAAATTTTTTTCACTTATTGTGACGTTGGCGTCCAGGGCACTCACTTGCTTGTCGAATATACGTGACAATGGTGTTCAAAAGGTTAAAAAGGTAAAGTTCAAAATATGTAAGATTTATTTATAAATAATCAGAGATTTTGAGCGATCCTCAAAAAAATACAAGATTGTTTTTTTTATTTATTGTTTCATTTGAAGACAAACTGTTACGCTCCCGCCGACAAACTGTTACACAGTTTGGCGGGTTTACTAAATGTGCAACTATTTTTGTCAAAAATATGTGATTTATTATTAAAAAAATATATATGAAGAGGATGTTACTGATTGTAAAAAAATATAGTAAAATGCCATAGACATAAACAAATATCGACGTATTTACGTTAAGTTTACACTGCGCACTTGTGCTAGGGCCTCCGTCCGTAGCCAGTATTATACCTACGTAAGTATTCTGTGTTATTAAAATGTGATAGAAAACGAATTTGTGACATATTCGTGAGATAAGGGAAGTGTTGAGTGCAAATCTGTGTACATAATTTATAGATAATATTCTTGACTTTTTTACATTAAAATATTTTAATTCTTTATTTGCACAGTATATATAGACAAGTGGTCAGGATTATGTACTTCTTCGGAAAGTTAATTAAGTCAACGAAAGACATAAGTGACGAGGCTCTTTTGTTGGTATCAGTCATTTTAAATAGGAGCACGCTCACCTATCTGATACATTGTGTACCATCACTGATTTGTAGTCCAACCGAAGCTATGGTTTCTTCTTAAGGAACTGTTCCCAATACGGGAGAATTTGAACTGAATTTCTTAGTGTTATTAAACTGACGCCAGAGAGCTTCGGCCGAGGGTTGTAGCGATAGCCGGTTAATCGGCTCCCAAAAATCTACCTTCAGTTAGAGATTGCTGAGCGACATAATGATGCTCTTGTAAGGAAGCTGGATTAAGGACCTGATCTCTTCGACATGGTACGCATTGTGAGAAGTTTCCTCTCTCTAGAACCTTAACCACCGGGATGTCAACTTTTTATATATAATATGTAATAGTACCTACATGTATTTTTTTAAGTTTGAATTTGTAATTAAGTGTAAGATTTTCTTGTACAAATAATTTATTTTAACTAGGAGTGCATTTATCATTGTTATTTGTACTATTTTTCTCTTGTGACAAACACAGACCAATGTACAATAGATTATGATTTACCTCGAAAAATGGTTACGGGACATTGATCGACGGCGTTCGACAGTCGCAGAAACTGCACATCCACACGCGTCTATAATTTTTTTGTAAGGATAAACCGTCGAACGCGTCGATTGATGTGTCATGGCACTTAAGACACATTCTACCTAGCTCTATAGGAATTTGAAATAATATTTGGCCAAGAAAGAAAATAGAGGTATTTTTATAACTTTGTTTTTTATTGAAACACCTATTCATTTTATACTTACTAATATTTGAAGGGCACATTTGAGGTATACTTAAGTATTTGCGGTATACTTGAGTATTTGCGGTATACTCGAGTATTTGCGGTATACTTGAGTATTTGCGGTATACTTAAGTATTTGCGGTATACTTAGTATTTGAGGCATACTTGAGTATTTGAGGCATACTTGAGTATTTGAGGCATACTTGAGTATTTGAGGCATACTTGAGTATTTGAGGCATACTTGAGTATTTGAGGCATACTTGAGTATTTGAGACATAGGTACTTGAGTATGTGAGGCATATTTGAGTATTTGAGGCATACATGAGTGGTATACATGAGTATGAGTATCCTTACTAATATTATAAAAGCGAAAGTGAGTTTGTTCGTCTGTTTGTTACCTCTTCACGCTTTAATGGCTACACCGATTTTGATGAATTTTGGTACAGAGATAGTTGGGAACCAGGAGACGGACATAGGCTATTTATTATTTATTTTTTTTAAAAAGTGGGATGTGAGGGAGAAAGAGGGAAGAAAAGTTAAAACTTAGCGTTGCTATTACAAATCAATAAGGCGCAAGGGGAACTGTGTTACCCCGAATTTAACGCGAGCGAAGCCGCGGGCAAAAGCTAGTTTATTATCATTCTCCTGTCCAAATTTATTTGGGGTTGGCACAGCATGTGTTCTTTTTCCATACTTCTATATTACTCGTCATTTTATCAGACATTTCTTGCCATAATATCGCCCTTCACAAAGTCTATCAATCGTTTCTTCTTTCTCTACTACAAAATCAATAACTTACCATATCCAGCCATCAATATGCATACCTACTCAAATCTTATTTAATATAGCATGATTAAACTATATTTTATTGTAAACTAGCTTTCGCCCGCGACTTCGTCCCCGTGGCATAGTTACTTTAAGCTAACGCTAACTTTAACCACGCGTGATGATCGATAAAAAAATTACTTTCCCCTTTTCTTCCCTCTTTTTCCCTTTTCTCAGTTTTAGCCTATGTCCGTCTCCAGAGTCCCAACTATTTCTGTACCAAAAATCATCAAAATCAGTTTGGCCATTTAGGCGTGAAGACGTAACAAACAAACAAACACTCTCACTTTCGCTTTTATAATATTATAGTAAGGATATGTCGTTGGTATTTATTAACTAAGGCACATTATTTAATAAATAAATTAAAACAACAAGTTCGATATGGTGCCTTGCCTTGTGCCTTTGTCTGCCTCGTGGGTTCTGGGTTCGGTTTCCGGATGGGTTTTTCCATAAATAATGTCTTAATCTACGGTGCCTAGATTTGTACCTGGTATTTTAGCAGTAGACTCGTCCCCTTTAACAACGAAACTGGCGAAATCTGCCTAACCTTTGATGTATACAGTCGAGATATTGTGTAATTATATATCTCTTAGCTACCACGGTTTGTTTTAATTCTTCTATTAAACTCGTGATAATTATTGCTTTTACTCTGGACGCTCTAAATGTGCTCGTTTTTCTACATCGTTCTCACATTATGTATGATCTCAATATGAATGATGTATCCATGATTTTATAAAACATTA
The DNA here is from genome assembly GCA_905475445.1 of Ochropleura plecta. Lineage (NCBI taxonomy): Eukaryota > Metazoa > Arthropoda > Insecta > Lepidoptera > Noctuidae > Ochropleura > Ochropleura plecta. The sequence continues at coordinate 3,475,637 of FR997728.1, forward strand.
TGATTTAAAAGAGTGTCCATGGAGTTTCTTGCCCATTCTTCTCCATAGAGATCTACGCTTTGGAATGGGCAACTACAGTACTTTCACAAGTTATTATGTCTTGTGACTGGGACTGTAGCAGCATCATTTTTTTTGTTCTTGTTTTTTATGACATTCAAAAGTGCCTGTAATGGTCTAATTCAGGGGTTCCCAACCTTTTTTTGTCCATTGCCCACTTTAAGAATAAATTATTTTTTAACGCCCCCCTTTTTAAACATAGGTACTTAAAAACCGCTAAGTACTTATAACTGATTATTGAAACGCAACTTTATAGTATTCGGACAGAGTATCTTTTATTGAAAATAAAACAAACATAATCAATTCTTATATAAAAACTAATGTGAAGGTTGAATCTGATGCTTTTCAATAAGTTTGTTGATATCAGGTTCCAATTTACTCAAAAACAGCCGCAAGTCGCCACGTTCGGTAACACGCAAACGATTTCTCTTTTTAGTAAGCAGCGTTGCCACAGCACTAAATCCACGTTCACACAAATATAACGATGGGAATGCTATCAAGAATCGTTGAACAATTGACCACAATCCAGGGTACAATTGCGGGATCGGTTTTTGTAGCCAAAATTCTTGATATCCATTTTTGAACTTGATTTTTATTTCTTCGTTTGTTGTCAATTCTATAAGTTCTTCTTCCAGCTGAGGTGACATTTGAAAACGGATTTGGATCCGTTTTCAAATGTCAACACAGGGTGGGACAACATTGGGTGTTGGCACCCAGTCTGGTATTTCCAAGTTTAAAATGTCCTGGTATCGTTCGGTGAAGTCAATGTGGTTTTCCAAATGTTGGCAGTAGGCAAACAAGTCGTCGTTACTGCAGGATACTGATAAATTTGGAAAATTGTGAAACTCACGTCTGCCCATATTCTTTTTGTGCAGAAGCAGTTTGGCTGCGAAAGCAGCAACGACATTTTTTGTTTTAATTAAATTTAGTTCATCGCCTTGCAGTTGGAGGTTCATGTCGTTGAACAATTTATACGGGTCTGTCATGTAAGCTATATCATTCTTTGATGTGAGCTTGTTGCGCAGTTCTGTATCTTTAGTTTCCAAGAACTCTATCACAGAATCAAACAGGTTGTAAAATCGAATCAGACAATTGCCTCTTGACAGCCAACGAACTTCAGTATGAAGCAACAAACGGTTGAAATCTTCGTCATTAGTAACACAAAGATGATGAAATAATCTATCATTCAAAGAGCTGCTACGGATTTTATTGACTGCTTTGATGACATATTGCAGTGATTGAAATAGTCGTTCACTTAAGTTTCTAGCAACCAAATGTTGTCTATGAATAACGCAATGTATAGCAAGGACATCTGGAATTTTATTCTTTAAGTACGCTATGAAGCCTTCATGGCGCCCTGTCATAGCCGGAGCGCCATCCGTAGCAACTGATATAATATTTTTCAAAGGAATCTCTTTCTCTTCACAAAACTTTTCCAATGTATTGAAAATGGTTTCGCCTTTTGTATCTGTCTCCAAATTTCTGGCAAACAATAGTTCTTCACGTATTTTCTCATCTTTAATAAACCTCACGTAAGATAGCAACAACACTTCATTAGTTGGTAAAGTGGACTCATCGAGCTGAATTGAGAATTGACTAGTCCTCAGATGATTGCACAATGATTCTTCAATGTTTTCAGCCATTTCATCAATTCGTCTTTGCACAGAATTATTACTCAAAGGAATTTTTCGGATAATATCTGCGGCCGGTTTATGAAGCACAGTAGTTATTACTTCCTTTATTGCTGGCAAAATTAACTCTTCTCCGATGTTGTGTGGTTTGCCTTTTTGAGCAATTAACAAAGAGATATTGTACGAAGCTCGAAGTCCGTCGTCATCTTGCTAAGCAGCCGCCGAAAATAGTTTTGATACACTTGGCTGAATATTATGCTTCTTCTCGAGGTCTTGAAAATATGCTACATTCTTGTCTTTCTTATCTGGATGCATTTTATTCAAATAATCTTGCAGTCTTGAAGGCTTCATTGCTTCGTTCGAAAATGTTTTTAGACATAGAAGACACAAAGGCGACGACGGGTTTGTGGGATTTTCAATAAATCCGAATTTAATATATTCCGCAGAGTATTGCCGTCTCTTCTTTTTTACTTCCGACATTGTTTTGTTTTGAGAAATACGTAAGTGTTGAAATCAAGTACTGCTTATCTATTATACGCGAAACCGCAAATAAAAATAAAATAAATTTACGTCGTTTATATAGGATTGCATAAGCAGCACGCACCAACAGGAATAAGACAAACGTGCATTAACTCGTTTATCTCATTCGACGCCCAATCGTACTCGACAAGCAAGAACAAGTAGGTATTATAGAACCAGCCGATTGATACAGGAATGTACAAATCGGATTATTTAACAAAAACTTGTTAAAACATGATTGCCCGTGGTCTATTATATCGAACCGAGTTTGAACTATATCTTAATTAATATTAGTAATTGATGTTCACAAGATGTAGTCGAGAGTCGAGAGCTCAGTCGGTGTCTAAGGCCTGAAACTGCGTTAAGCGGGCTCCCGCGCGGTTTCATACAAAGTGCACCGTCGCGGGGACACGCACGGGTCCCTCCAGCGGTAACACGCGCGGGCTTGTTCAGTCAATAACGCTTGATGAAAAGCTTATGAAAATGACTTTCGACAGAGAAAGAGTAATTGTGGATCTGCTGTGTCGTTCTGTCATATGGGGTCAAGCGAATGAACTCTTAAGGTAACTTCTGAGGGTCCTTCACGTACCAACGGAGCCCACGCGCGCAGACACGCGACGGTTGCCCGTCGCGGGCGCCCGCTTAACGCAGTTTCAGGCCTAAGAGTCTTCCTAGCTAGGTAGATGAAATTATAAATCGACCCCAAAGCCCTACACAACGCCCCCTTTTTTTTCTGGGTCTCTTACCGCCCCCATTTAGGCCTGCAGCGCCCACAAGGGGGCGTTATCGCCCACGTTGGGAAAGGCTGGTCTAATTGAAATAAATGATTTGAGTTTGAGTTTATGTTACTTTGATTTATTTATTATTCTAATACTTAAAAAAACAATGCGTTTAATAAATATTTTTTCTTTCTATTCTGTATCATCTGCAGACTCTTCCTTCGCAGAACACGGGACGCGCCGTTCATTCTTTTTTCCGGTAGCTTTATTCTCAGCTTCTTGGAATATTGAATAGATTATCCCCTTTTGTAGTTTTTTTAGGATCTTGCTATCGTGGAACCCATGATTGTGTGTGAATGATCTGGAAGAAAAGATATGGAAATAATCAAATGTCAAACGTTCATAAATTAGGGAGTTTAAATGTCGAAAAATACAAAGAAATAGGAAATTGGTTCTAGCTGCGCTCGTTTAACACTCAAACCATGCTGAAATACGTGCCAGGTACTCATCATCATCATTTTTCTGCCCTTGTCCCTTGTCCAAATAATGTTTAAGTTAAAGTAAAACACGCTTTGTCGTACGTATCTTAGCAAACCCATTAATTTCACGGGAATACATAAAATCTAACTAGAGGAGCTCGTGGCTAAATAATAGCAGCCGCTCGGTCGATCTTTAGGTTAAGCCGCGCTTGCCTAGGTTGGTCTGTGGATGGGTGACCACCCGTTACATACCGAGTTTCTCCGTGCCTCGGAAAGCACGTTAAGCCGTTGGTCCCGGCTGTCATTTGTAGATCTTTGACAGTCGTTACAGGTAGTCAGTGTTCCGAAAGTCCGACAACCAGTCTTACCAAGGTGTATCGCATTACCCAGTACTAACTAGGTTGTGGAGGTCAGATAGACAGTCGCTCCATGTAAAATACTGATATTCAGCTACATCCGGTTAGACTGGAAGCCGACCCCAACATAGTTGGGAAAAGGCTAGGCAGATGATGACATAAAATCTAACTAGTCCACCATCTTTAGGGAGTCCGCCATATTAGATATAGAATGACGTCACTTAGTCCATGCATTGACTTCTAAACTAAAACATGTATACAAAATTAGGATACCGGAAAGTAGGTCAACAATAACTTTATTGATATAGTTAGGTTTAGAAACTTAAAGTGGATCGAGTAAACGTATTAAAACGACCGATTTCTCGTTAATATTTTGTAAATTGGTTACTCGGCAATTAATCCTTAGAATTACAAATAACTTTTAACGACAAATGACAGTTTTATATAACACAGAGGAACAACTAGTAACGATTAGCAGAATCTAGGTCGTGTTGTAAGTCTAGATTGACCGTAGAGAATTGGCATGTACAATTTTTTTTTTTAATATTCTAAATGTAGCTATGCCCGCTATAAACTTTTAGGGGTATGACCGAATTGTTTCCAAGTTCTTCAACGGTTGCATGCCATAGATGGCGCTTTAGTACTTTTTGCCATGTACCGAAATGTAGTGTCGCGGTCGCTACAAACTAACAAAAGTATGGTTTTATTTTCTTAGCACAAACGACACAAGTTAAAAGAACATCTCACCTTTCCGTAACTCTGTTGTTTTCGTCCGTAAATACGTTGGCGGGGCACTTAAGATTACTTGAGTAGTCGATGCAGCGCCATAATCTCTTACGGTTCTTCTTAGCGAAATACCTCAGATGGTATATGAATCTGTTGTGAATTACTTGCAGGCCTCCTTGATTCGTCATCGAGAACTGCAATCTTTGACTTACTGCAAACATGTGAATGTATAAGTCAGTTTTTAAACATTTTAATTGCCATAATTGACGGCACGGTTGGCGCAGTGGCTGAACAATTGGCTGCTGCGCTGCGTGTCGCCGGTTCGATTCCCGCACGGAACAAATATTTGTATGGCCTACAAATAGTTGTTTCGGACCTGGCTGTTTGTTTGTAATAGCACCCACGATACAGGAGAATATCCTAGTGTGGGGCAAAGTTTAAAAAATAATAATAATGCCATAAGTACTCACATTTTCTTGTATCCGCAGGGGTTAGGCTTTTATAAGTTTCTCCTGGTTTATTATCAGAGTTGTGGAGTGTTGCAATGGTGTCAAATGTTGTTTCAGAAACTGCAGTGGATTCATCTTCTATGTTTATGCTTGAATCTTCTATGTGCATGGATAAGTCTTCTTGTTCCGTTTCATCAAGGTATATTCTGTGGAAAAGTAGTTAGTTTCAAAAGCTTGTTTGGAATTTCGGACTTGTGTCCTTGTTTTTTTTTTGTAAAAGTACTCCACCCAAGGAGACAGGAATGCAGGCAAAGATCTATGATCAATATCCAAGTTACAGGCCTCAAAAAGGTCTGCAGACCTTTGACTGACAACAATACCCACGGTCGTTTGCCCGAATTCGGGCTATCTCGTATTCTATTGCGTTTAAGTGGCATTAAGTACACACGACGGCACATCAACCTATACAAAACCATTTTAACCTGATCTGTCTACTACGGTGTGTGATCCGTAATAGAGAGATCAGGTTATAATAGTTTAGAATAGGTTGACCTGCCGTCGTGTGTACATTGATAATGATAGATTGATAGCCTTTTATTCTAAAACATAGCTTTACAAGAGGTCCCTAAGTTAGGTGTGGCTTTTGTAGGCCTCCTCCAATTCCTTCCAATGGGTCCTGTACCTTGCTACTCTCAACTAGAATGGCCCCGTATTAAGTACATTATGTGCGCTTACAGTATCAAAGTAGTATTAATAAATTATAATTACATCCAGTGCCAGTATTCCAGTTAGTATAGTTAGTGAGTATGTAAGATTTCAATGAAGACATGCGACCAAGTTTATTGCCTCATTAGTAAAGTAGTCGCAAGCACGATTACTGAGCATGAGGTGTTGGTTTCGATTTCCAGGTCGGGCAGCGGAGTTGCCGGTTCAACTCGCGTTGCAGGTTCAGTTTGTGTATGTGAGTTTGTTTGTAACCGCACCCACGATACAGGAGAAATTCACTCGGGATTTGTTCTTTACTCCTGCTGCACGTACCTCACAGGTTAGTGACCTATTTATAAAGGCTGTTGTTCTATTTTGCCTCCACTTTTATGCCATTTAGTTTGTTCGAAATTTTTATTTTTTATTTTTGGTGCTGGGGTTTTTTTGATAGTTAAGAATTATTCTTATGAACTAGTATTAATAATGTTTCATTTATTGTCGTATTGTCATAACCACTTTGTATACAACATTATTTTTAGTATATGCGAAACCTGAATATAGTTTGTTCAGAATTAAGTAACTGAATCGATTCCAATCACTTTTACACCATGTTATATTTTGTCCCAAAAATATTATTATAAGGTTACGAGTTGGACACTTAAGTAGGTATACGAAATCATACGGCGCGCAACAAGGTCACGGCAGGTCAAAGCGACAGTACATACGTGCGGCGCCGTTTGAACTGCACGATGACCGTGTTTTTGTACGGACAGTCGGGTAAAATAACAAGCTTATAACTTTCTGATTTTTCAAGATATAGTTCTGAAATTTTGTACATAGATTCTTCACCTAAATATACTAGACACGTGTTTCGGGTTTCGCGTAAAACTAATATTGTATAAAAATCTCGTGTCACAGTTTAAGTTGCCATACTCCTATCCTATGGTGTTTATGAAATCTTGTATATTCGGTAAGTCTGACAACCGGTTGTAATCTATTAATTTTAGCTGAGCAGCAGGTGAAACTGGGCACATCTAGTAAGTTACAGAATTCATTAAAACAATAAGCTTTTGCCAGATAACTCAGAGATCCCAGCTTTCTTAACAGGATTGCTCCTGTTGGTGGGGCAGATCTTCTGTAATTTAGCAAAATCCTTACTAATATTTTAAAAGCGAAAGTGAGTTTTTTTTGTTTGTTACATCTTCACGCCTAAATAGCCAAACCGATTTTGATGAATTTTGGTACAGAGATAGTTGGGACCCTGGAGATGGACATAGGCTAATTTAAAAAAAGTGAGAAAAGAGGGAAGAAAAGGGGCGAGAAAGATATTTTTTTTTCGATCATCACGCGGGTTAAAGTTAACGTTAGCCCAAAGTACCCATCCCACGCGGACGAAGTGGCGGGCGGAAACTAGTTAAAAATATGATGAAAAAAATTATGAATATACTCATACTTGCACATAGGTACTTGTGGTGGAGCTGTTTCCTTCTCTTCTTTTGGTTGTGCAGCTTTCCTTTTTTCCCGGAGAGCTCTTAACTTTTCAGAAATACTTTTTGGTCTTGCTGGACTGGTGTTAGTTGTAGTTAGGTCGCAATCTGAAGTTTGATTATCATCCTTGAAAGGAGAACAAAGGAGGTTAAATACTTTTTTTAATGGCTCAATATTATGGAATAATTCTACAGGCCAGTGACAGGGCTTTTATTGTGCAAAAAAAGTGTCTACAAGCTGTATTTGGTGCAGCGCCATTAGAATCCTGCAGGCCCAAGTTAAAAAAAAAACATAAATTCTTATCACTGGCATGCTTATATATATTGGACATGGGAGTGTTTGTAAAAAAACACCCCAACCTATTTAATAAAGCAGATAGTGGATAGATGTATAAAATAAGTATCAAGGAATCCCACCAGACTGGCTATGGCTTAGGTGTAGAACATAATTTTGCCATAAAAACACCAGTTGCCAATGCCAATAAAGATTTTTAATAAGATACCAAAGATAATTATATATTTCCTTACAAATTTATTTCAAAAAAGTCTCAGAACATGGCTTATTGAAAATTGTTTCAATACTTTTAATGAATTTATGAATTATAAATTTATTAATTTTTTTTCTGTGTGAATTTTAAGATCTGTAAGAACCATATTTTATGACACTAAATGATTTATTGTCTATTCCTTGTGTATTAACTGTCCCATTCTAGCAGGCGGAGGACAGTTGCCTACATTCGCATTTTCAAAAGAAAGTAGCGCCGCGTATGTTTCATTTCCGTCAAAGTTTGATAAAAGTGTCGATAGACGGCACTCAAATAGCATTTTATTATAAAAATTAAACTGAAAAGATGGATTACATAATTATTAATCTGAAAATTATCGTAATATTGTAGAGTAAAGTTATATCAATTTAAGAACAAATTTTTTAATGGTAATAATGAAATCTGCCCTAATCTAATCTGGAGGCCATTTTTGATTTGACATTTACAAAGTGTTGACTACTTGATGCGTGTGCGCGTATTTCTTGTTGTCCTACTTTGTTGTGTATTTAGTTCATTATTACAACATACAATTCATATTACTACTAGATTTTTACGACTAGTTTACGATGTCTAACGAATATTAATTTTTGAAAACTAAGACTACCCACTGACCAAACTGTGTATATTCATTGGAATTGTTATATCAATAATGTGCTATAATTTTGTTCCTTAATACTATTTCTTTGTATATTTGTAAAATTCTTACGCTTAAACAGTTCGAATCATGTCGACAGGAACAGAAAAATAGTACATTTTCGATATTTGTAACTTTTCCAATGAATACACAAATCAACTCAAAACACTTAACTACCTATATATATATATATATATATATATAGCTATAGTATACAGGCTAGACATGGGTAGCTCGCGAATGAGAGATAAAATTTAACTAGCTCTTTAGTTACAATCTAGCTCCCAGTCGCTCAGTCGTTCACGGAATAGCTCACTAGTTCTTTTAGCTCAACGGCTCATTGACTCTATACTCTCATACTCTGTGGCTTTGCGAGTTACGAGTGGTACCGACAGCGGCCCGACAATGTCCGAACTTCCCGACGAACAGGTGAACGATTTCGCATGTCGCTCACTGACCAACTCTTCGGCTCAATACAATACATCATTGTAAAATATGATGATTTTATAGAAATACGCTAATCTAAATGATAACGTCCATTCATTACATTATACAATCAATTAGTTAGCTTTTCAAATATTATTCATCTAGATTGACAGTCCTTAGCCTGTTCAAGTATGAAGGAAAATCATTGGCTTTCATAATTAATTTTTTTTGTAATAAAAACAAAACAACCCAATGAATCTAATTTTATCTATAGCTCGCAACTGAGATAAATGAACTACAGAACTTTAAAGATTATAAAGAGCCACTGAGCTAGTTGTTTCGTTTGACTTGCGTAAAGTAATTCGGCTCAATTTGATCTGTAGCTCGCAAGTAAATCAATCGAGCTGAAGAGTTAAAAGAGTTATTCGGTGAGCTAAAGAGCTAAAAGAGCGATATAGCTCTTTTGATCAAAAGAGCTGTATCTCTCTTTTCTTTTCAGTGAGCTACATTTCGCATGTCTAATACAGGCTGTGTAAGGACACGTTTTCCAGATGCCGCTAGTGTCGCAAAATGGCGTCAATTGTATAACAAAAAAAGTCACAAGAGGGCACTCTTCTCCTGTATAGGTATATTATTTTACTCTGTGCATTCTTGTTTTTTTTATATAGAGTACCTATAATTAGCCCTGGTCATTGGTTTTTGAACACTTTCCAATAGTGTGTTCCAGCTTGTGTTAAGTACTTCTAAAGGTTCACAATACACAGTTACTTTACTATATATTTTGAAAATACCTTACCATTTCTCTTAGTCCTCTAATATGCAGAGCTTTCCCAGCAGCTATTAGGTCTGGCAGCCTGTGCTTAGGTACATGGACTTCTCCTGTGTATACATACTCCAAAATGGCACATAGGGTAGTGTAGGATATGTTCTGGAACATTCAATTGAAATATTAATTCTATTTCTTCATTTCGTTACTTTTTTATTTTCATACTAAAAAAAAACAATAAAAAAAAGTATTAGCCCACCAGCATTAAGAATAGGAAAAGGGAAATGTAAATTTTTGTTTTCCATTTTTCAGATAATTGTCGTTAGTTTCTATGCAAAACAAGGACCCTGTGGCTTAATAGTTACAGCTGCTTGTGTTGACCTTCCAGTTAAGCCGCAGTCTCATAAGTTAGTTTATGGATGTAAACACCAAGTACAGAGTTTATTATGTGCTTCAGAAAGCATGTTAAACCGATAGTCTCACCTGTCGTTTGTAGACCTTTGACAGTAGTTACAAGTGCTTAGTAACCCAGAAATCTGATAACTAGTCTTAACAAGAGACAGGCTATGCCAACAGTGTGTTTGTGTACCACACTCGCCTCAGAGATGTCAGCAAAGCAAAGGGGTCTGCCAGGGCTACTGCGTGCCAGAGTTGCAGGTTGTTTAAAAGAGATACCCGAAATACAAAGAGCAAAAGAAGGAATATGCATGGGTTTTGATTTTCCCACCCACAAAAAAAGGGGTATTATAAGTATAACCCCAACAACAGGATGCTACTTACATTCAGAAATATGATTGGGTGTGGACACTGTGCTGTTGATATCAGGTCCTTTATGTACGGGCTTACTAGGGACAGGACCATCTGGTGTACTTTGACATGGTGACCATCCGCAGCTAATGTCATGTCAACAAACTCTCCTCGCTTAAACATATAACATCACAGATCATAATCTGATATTGAACAGCAAGATAAGCTGATTTACCCCATAAATGTTCTCTTTGCTCTATTTATCGGCAGGTTTTAATATTGTCTTCGGACGCATAAATCCGATTCTGAAATTGTTTTCAATCATTGGAAGCTAAAATATTAACAGGCAAAACTTATAATAGTCATTTAATAAACAAAAATAAACTTACCTACTTCATACTGTAGGTAAGTTTAATTTTGTTTAGCTAATTGAGGCTTAGACGTTATTTTCTTCCATTTGTTCTCTTTTAATTTTGTTTCCCTGCATGTAATTGCTTTTTCACTTTTAGTTTTTATAGTGAAAACTTAATCAAAAGAGCGCACCTGCTGCAGAAGGCTCAATCCATTACAAATGCTCTTCTGATGAGCGTCCCACGACAGCGACAGTTGTTCAGTTTGCTCCATGTCTTACTAATTTGTGAATCTGTCTTTATATTTTTACCAAATAAAAACAATGGGCTTGACTTTAGTTTAATGCTGCAAACCAGCAAAGATTATAGTACTCTGTGCAGCAAAGCATAAGCAGTTTGACATTGACAGTTTAATGACATTTGTTAAAAGGTGTTGCCTCAACAAAAAAAGAAAAGCAACTTTATGCTTTAGATGTTAAACTATTTGGGTACGGAACACAAGCAATTACTGCATTTTTTAACCGACTTCAAAAAAGAGGAGGTTCTCAATTCGGTCAGTATGTTTTTTTAAACATTGCTCCGTGGTTATTTTCGACATGTTACAATATAAATTAAATTTTATACCTACCCTACATTTTGGGGAACGAAATAATACAATAATCTAAAACGTATTTATGTTCTGACACAGGTTCGTGATCTATTTGTGGATAGACCACGACCCTGGGTCAAAATATCCATGACCTGTTCAGCCGCTGGACGAAAATTTAGTAGACATACTTTTATAAACTCATGCCTTTTATTCATGGGGGTAAGCAGGGTCATAGATGGACAAATTAAAGCCAAGTCTGCCCATAAAAAATATTGGGGTTCGAAATTTCGGAGCTAATATAATAATAGGGCATTTTACAATGTTTCGATGTGTTTCTGATAAGAAAAACAACTTAGTTAGCTTAATCATTTATTTTATAGAAACGCCTTTTTGAGTCAAAGTATTGTCTTCGTAAGTTTCCAAAACATCAGCCAAATGTTCGTTGTCTCTTGGCTTCTTGAACTGTCTCCTTTTTTGTGCAGCTTTCTTTCGTTTTGGCACCACTGGTTTTTTGGGGCCATGATCTTGCATCGATTTGATGCCTTGTTTCTCTAAATACTCTTCAATTTTCGCGTCATCCATTGCATCAACAGCGGTTGCGCGCCATAGTTTTACAAATTCATCATCAACCTGAAAACAGAAAGCATAATGTCGTCAGATTAGTGCAGGTCAGGCACGTCTTAAGAATAAAAATGGCGCCGGCGCGATAACTGACTCATTCGTCGGTGTGGGAGGTTATGAGTGACCCACTTACTCTCACAGAGGTCATATCCCATCAATGGGACACAATCGGCTGTATTACGAATATTGTCTTTTGTAACTGACTTCTTGGTGTCATATATTTTGTTTTGTGAATGCCACTCTCCGCATCAGTCCCTGTATTCAAAAACGCATCGATTCGATTTTGGTTCGGAAAGTCGTATGATGGTCTATCTCGCTCGCATTCGTAATGAAAAGATAACATTTGACTTGTCGAATCAAACCGTTCATGAAATCCGGGACAGGTCGGCTATATGGCAAAACATAACAGAATGACGCCTAGATAAATAAAAATCTTTATTGAAACTAAAGCCTACAACTAAATACAAGGTAAAGTTAAAATGATGGGTTAGACCTATAACAAATTAAAAAAATACATTGATACCCTGACCTCTAAACTAGGTAGAACCCTGTATCTTAGAGATCAGTGTCCCTCCGCGGACAATACGTTTTGGCTTCAAGCCAAAACGTATTGGATTAAACGATTTCTTTACCTCATAATATAATAAAAATAAAACACGATTGAATTAAATTACAGTAATATGTGGGGGAGTAATTAATTCTAGCTGTAATTAGTTTAGCCTTCGTAATATATCACTTACGTCTAGAGTTGCAGTTTTGTCATTATAGAACAATATTTTCTTTTTATCTGTAGGGCGTGCTATGTATAGAATTTCTTGTGCTAAACTCTTCAGCGCCCTCTCACAGTGAGGCAGGGACTCTTGGACATCTTCCAATAATATTCCTCCAAGTCCTTTGAGATCTTGTTGTTTTAATAATCTGGGAAGAGATTTAGAAAAATATGTAATGATGTGACGGCTGACAGGGGAGAATGCAAGATAATAACACGTGTTGCTAAGCCAGGGTTTCTTATACGTTTTGAATGGCAATAGGTAACTCTAACTGTCTGTAAGTCTGCTTTAATATTTATTTCAAAGCAAGTTAAATATAATTCAAACAACTAAAACTAGTAAATTGAAAATTAATAAGGTTTTCAGGTCTAAAATAAAATGTTTCTTTTACTGGGAAGTTGTCTCGGAATTATTGTTTACTAGCTTTCGCCCGCGGCTTCGCTCGCGTTAAATTCGGTATAACACATCAAGCAGACCTGCAGTTTTTGCTCTTGCGCCTGATTGATTTGTAATAGCAACGTTAAGTTTTCCCTTTTCTTCCCTCGTTCTCCCTCATATCCCACTTTTTTTAAATAAAAATTAGCCTATGTCCGTCTCCTGGTTCCCAACTATCTCTGTACCAAAATTCATCAAAATCGGTTTGGCCATTAAAGCGTGAAGAGGTAACAAACAAACAAACAAACTCACTTTCGCTTTTATAATATTAGTAAGGATGGTGGAACTACCCATTAAAATATACAGGCTGTTTTTAAGCACTGATTTGTGAAAAATAATAAAATATTTTCTATCTCTAATCAGTGATACCCCTTGCAGACTAGCAATTACTCTTTGTGGCAACCACAGTTACCACAATGCATGTAAATAGATACAGTGATCAAAATATAAGTGACTAGCTTCCGCCCGCGAGTTCGTCCGCGTGGCATAGTTACTTTGGGCTAACGCTAACTTTAACCCGTGTGATGATCGAAAAAAATATCTTTCTCTCCCTTTTCCCACTTTTTTTTAGCTTACGTCCGTCTCCAGGGTCTCAACTATCTCTGTACCAAAATTCATCAAAATCGGTTTGGCCATTTAGGCGTGAAGACGTAACAAACAAACTCACTTTTGCTTTTATAATATTAGTAAGGATTGGATATTGCTGTGATAGTTTATCATAATAACTTACTTTAGTAAAGACTTCTTATCCTTAATTTTATATACTGGCTTAAAAATATATTTCCCATCAAGAGTGCATTCTATCTTGGGATTGTTTTGGAGAGCTTCTGTTTGTAGCCACTGGAAATAATATTAAGTCAGTGTTACCAGTCAATTTAGGGTGCTGCAGGAACAAACAGTGGGACATATATCATCATAATCTGCCTAGCTAGTGTCCCAACTATTTTGGTGGTGGCTTCCAGTCTTACCAGATTTAGCTGAACACCAGTATTTTACCTGAAACATCTACCTATCTGACCTCCACAACCCAGTTAGTACCACGTAATAATATACCTCTTGGTAAGACTGGTTATCAGACTTTCAGTAGTACATACAATTTCAACAATTGTGCATTCTAATAATTTTGTTTGTTGCTTTTTCAAGATCTATACAGAATAATACTTTTGTCATTTTATTTGAAAGGCATCATTGCTTTACATTATAAACTGTCTCACCTTTTCCTCAGTATGTTTCGGATTGGCTTCCAATCTAATTGGATGTAGCTGAATACTAATATTTTACATGGAGTGAATGCCTTTCTGACCTCCACAACCTAGTTAGTACTGGATAGTACAGTACCCCTAGGTAAGACTGAATACTACAGTACCCCTAGGTAAGACTGGTTGTTTCTGTTGTTGGTTGTTGTTTTTAGACCACTGACGACCACTAAAGACTGTCAAAGATCTCCAAATAACTGCCAGGACCAATGATTTAATACACTTTTCAAGGCATGGAGCAAACTCACTATGTAATGAGTGGTCACCACATCCATAGACTAACCAAGGCAAGCACAGCTTAACCATAAGGTGGAAGGGAGTGGCTGTTATTATTTTACATCAAAATAAAATAATTTGCATTTGCATCACGGGTACAGTTGAAAACTAGCGTCAGACACTAGTTGCCGGCAGTTTGCTAAACTGAGCCTATTTTGCGCAACCATGTTTAATTTATAAGTAATTTTTTTTTAAATATTTTTTCTTTATTTTTTTTGTCCAATATTGTGTGTATGTGTGGCATGTGCCAAATAAACGTATTCTCTTTCTTTCTTTCTGCTTTTCTTTCAGTATGATTTAATTCCAACCTGTTTGACTTTATTTCCAACATCCAACTGATTAGTTTCATCCAAAACTTCATCAAGGTTCAATGGATGGTCGTCTCCCTCTTGATGGCGTGCCCTCATGTGCCTGACAATACGAGCAAGCACACCAAACCTATATGATGAGCTCCCTGACATTGTTTTGTAGCTGGAAATATGAAAGTGTTATTAAATATTGCCATAGGCAACACAACAGTGAGAAAAAAAGATAGTGAAAAAATAATTGAGGCTTAAGTTTGAGATAACAATGGAGTATATTATTTCAATTGCTGTATTATAGGTGTATTAGTTTTTTTTTGCGGATGGAAAATCATCAACTAATAACTATAACTTCTCCGAGGGCAAGTGTCAGACTAGACTTGTACTGACAAAGAGCCACCCATGTTCCTTCTATTGCCCTTTATGTACCGGGGCCGCCGTTTCTCTTTTCAAAACCTGCAACCCCGGCAGGCCTTTCTACTGTGAGGGAGCGCCTTAAGATAAACTTTAGCTAAGATTGGAAGCTAGGTGCCTAGATTAGTAACTTGTATGATGCGCCGTCGAGATGGCCTGTTGTCAATAGATGGACAGACGGTGAGCTACCATACCCATGATAAGATTATTATAGGTAAGATATATTTCAATAATCTTAACATCCGCCTCAACAGGGGGGGTATAGAGTACTTTGAAGACATTGCTCAGATAGACAGCCTCTTCATATAAGTATTTGTTTTCAGCAGAATCCCATTAAACTTCATTAGGACTCCAACATAGTTGTTTAATTGCTTGGCAGGTTATGATGAAGGTCTAATTCAACCTTTACAAGGTGTTAGATTGTAATACAATGTGGATACTCACTTGTTGGCATCAAGCTTCGGTCCGGTGCTGGCCGAGCTTGATGATTTAGATTTCTTCTTGTTGTCATCTTTGAATTGGGAGTCATCTCTCTTTTTCTTTTCGATACTGAAAAATAATAATTTGTCATTTCATAAACTATTGTTAATTAAGTATAACAATAGTTTTAAGTGATGTTAATAACAAATCAGGAAAAAACAACAACATCGAAACTGAATGTAGATGATCAATATAATACATACAAAACTAAAATGAGTCAATACAATGGGCAGTGTAATGGCAAATAAAAAGCTAGCAATCATTCTCAATCGTTTTTCTAAGGTTATCTTGATGTAAATTGATAATTGGGATTGATTGTTGGTGCCAGCGTGTGGGAGCGAGAGAAAGTACGCGCGAGCCGTGACAGCGCAACCCGAGCAGTGCCCGCGAGCTAACGGTGACCACCACAAGCAAGTAACGTACCTAGGCGTCGCAAGTGCCTTTTTCTTAAACGCTTCGCGCTCCCGGAGTAGAGCGGGATCCATTATTTCTGCAGCTTTATTTATTATTTATTTTAAAACGTAAGTGCCTCAGTTGTCATGTTTACCCAATCACAACTCTATCTTTCAGTTTCACTTCGCATGGATTATTCAATGTATTGATAATTGTCAAAGTCAAATTGATTTGTGCTGTCAGTGATTTGACACATCTGTCAAATTGAGAGTTTTTAAATATTTCTTGCATGTTTTGGAATCAAAGCTTTTGACAAACCATCTTGTAAAACCAATGCATAATATTATAATCGTAATTAGCAATATCTAATGTTCTCTAATACACGATTGTATTGGAGAACATTCAATATTCCTAACAACAAAATTTGGTAGCTACGTAGTGGTAGTAAGTTGATGGTGATATTTTGACTATTTGATTTGTATTGGATCTTTGATAGTCATTATTTGAAAAGTAAGATCTCAGAACACCATGAAGATCTTTCCTACTACTCTTTGGTGTACAAGTTGACGGCTGTAACAAACCATCTCAATTTGTAATTCAAATTATTTAAAAACACCCCGTTGTTGGTGAAATGTACTAAAGTGCAAGTATACCTTTGCTTGACCCATCGGAGTTTACACGAGCGAAGTTAGAAATAAAAAACTTAGATAGTTATAGTAATGGTGTAAATAAGTAATTCACCATTCTCATTACCTATTGTTATGTATATTTTTATTTAATTTCAAATCATAAGCAACAAAAATTAAATATGTTCGTTATCAGCTATTTTAGAACTCGAAACCTTATCGAAATAGTTTATGAGTGATATTGGATTTTTTCTTGTCGACATCATAAACATGAGTGGTATAGGGACTCAATGAATAACCCTAAGGCTGTAGCTGTGCAGCGGGTTACGATACAAACAAGTTTCTTCGCACGCTTAGCTGGGCGGGAACATAATAAGTGGCCTCCAACATAAGCCACTGTTTGCCACTGTCCCAGCCATCGCGGAGCAGTGTGGACGTAACCATTTTAAAGGTGCGTACTCAAAGCTTTTCTCGTGTTTACGAACTTTTCTTGTATTTGTAAATTGGTAAAAACTTTTCGGTAACTATATATTATTTTATATTACCTTCCTATTACTTATGCCCATTTTCCTTTTTCTCATATTTATATTTTAAATGTCAGAGACCGGTTTTTGGCAATACACCTAATTAGTTTGTAGTGATGATGAATAAATTAAATATTTTACAAATGAGGTAAAAAACTGTTGTTTACCGATAGATCACAACCTGTTTTTTTGAGTCAGTGTTCTTTTATAGCTAGCCGAACCTTGTGTTCGGTAGGCGCAGTGGCACGTAGCTTTCTGAGGATCGTGGGTTCGATTTCAGAAGGGAATTGATAATATTGCGCGCACTTAGTTAGTGGAGTCTACCTACTTAGTACTTATTTTCAAGATACAAAAAACTCTTAACCCAAGAACTAGTACTTAACTATAGTAAGACATGTATTTAGTTACTACGACTAGATTTATTTTACGTTATAATAGCATGGGTACACACCACTTGTGCAATTGTTTTCAAGACAGAAAAAGGCCTTTTTATTTTAGGCTTTATTTAGTCTCAATAAAATCTATTGCAACCAAGTTGCTACAAATATTTCGCTGAACGACTGTGTTATTTTGTACCATGGAATTTATTTGAGCTGTCATTTTTTTACGACTTGATAAGGAGGTATTAGTCGCCCTAGATTCCTGTGACTTTTACTTTTGCTCACGACAACATAAGGTCGAATCTTTGATTTTTATCTGTAACGTGCAGTATTGTTAGGTATTTACAATTTGTATTCAATCTTCTCATGTCTCTTCATCAATGTATATAATTGATTCTCGGTCTAATTAAGGTCGTATCTTGGCTGCTTAAGTATTTCTTACCAGACCTTAAAAAAAAGGTCTAGGTATTATACTAGTTGATCAATTCATCCTCATCCTTGACGACGTCAACAACGCCTCTAAAATGCCGCAATAAATGTGGCCTTATAATCGGCGCAAACAGTTTAATCATTGGGGTAACAGTTTATCATTATCACATTAATACAACGAAAAGTAGATGTTGGTATGACCCACAGCGTCGTAGTTGTGTCAAAACGTATTTTTTTTATTATTAAATTATTTAAATATTTTTTTAAATAATAAATCTGTAATGTTGAAACATACATCGTAGATCGTAGGCCCCACCACGAGCGCGTGTAAACGTAACGTACGACTGTTTTTGATTTTAAAATATAATTATCTTGTAACATCCTTACTAATATTATAAAAGCGAAAGTGAGTTTGTTTGTTTGTTTGTTACCTCTTCACGCTTTAATGGCTACACCGATTTTGATGAATTTTGGTACAGAGATAGTTGGGAACCAGGAGACGGACATAGGCTAATTTTTTTTAGGAAAAAGTGGGATGTGAGGGAGGAAAGAGGGAAGAAAAGGGAAAACTTAGCGTTGCTATTACAAATCAATAAGGCGCTACTGAATTTAACGCGAGCGAAGCCGCGGGCAAAAGCTAGTTTTAAAATAAATAAATTTTAGTTTTACTTTTTTTGACAAAAACAATTATATTTATTTTAACTAGGTGTTCAACCAATTAATTTACGTTACATTTAGACAGCGCGCTCGTGCTAAGGTGATCATTAGGGGTAATTTTAAAAATGGAATGAATATAACAATACGGTTTTCCAGAAAAATCACATAATAATACCAGCCTATAACTGTCCTATTGCTCTGCAAATGCTTCTTCTCATACAGAGAAAGGCACGAGCATTGATCACCACATTTGCTCAAGACGGCTGCCCGCGAGGTTCTCCGCGTGGACGCGATAAAACCAGTAAAAAATACCATGGCTGCATCACCGTTCATGTATTCTTACACAAATGCACTATAAGTAAACAACTTATAAAATGTTTAGTGAGCATAGGCGTATAATTTTATTATAGTGTGGAGCACAGGTTCTAAGGATTATGTCGGAATTCAACTGACTAAAACCACACCTTCCTCCTACAAACCACGATAAAAAATGAAAAAAAAAAAATCTAACAAAAGTAAAATAGCTATGAGTCTTCTCTATAAACTACGTTCGTAGTTTTGCTCTTAGCATCTAAAATATACAGAGCCAGGGCTGGTGACGGGGGAGTAACATCAGCGATCGACACCAGCTTTCAGTGTCTGCCTGTGACGGTAATAGTCATCGCGAAGCAAACGATCACAGGAAACTGCCTGCGCTTCAATTGGAAGTGGTAATTGTGAGGAATGAAGGGTGTAAATGTGCGATCTAATTTTTCGGGATATAGTGACTGATACCTAATGATATAATATATCACGGGTAAAACTATTTTACTGCGACTTTTAGATTTTTAATCTAGTAGGTACAAGTTTATGTTATCACTGCATTTTAGTGTGATTGTTAGTACCAGGTACCTAGGTTGTTTTTCATCTATAGTAAAATAACCAAGCTTATGACGTATGCGATACCGTTACAATTTGTTTTCAACTGTTTTTCTAATTTAAATAATATTCCTGTATCGTTTATTAATTTTTAACAAATATAATCTTACCCTTTAAAATTTTCTTTAAAAACATTTAAAAATATAAAAAAGTAGCCCACCGGTATCGGGAACAGGGCCTACCGGCAATCAGGGTATACCAGCTGTGTCCAAGAGTACCGTTCTTTATCAAACCTTTGATCCAGCCGCTAACGAGAGCCTCCTCAGGTGTTGGTTGAGGGTCTTGACAATTAAGCCATTGGCTGTAACGACTATCGGCACAATGATCGCTGAGTCCACATCTCACATGTCGACAACCTCGCAAGCCAAATCAAATACTTGAATTGTTAATCTTTCTCGGCTTTCACGAAGTTCTCGGCATGTGGAACCGTTTTGTTAACAATAATTGCGCGGCGCTCTGATCGATCTACCACCTCTATATGAGGTTTATTATGTCTAATATCAGATGTATTTGTCATTTTAGAATTAACTGAAATCCAAATCGTAAAAGCTTTAATTTGAGATAATAAATGTATTTAGATTCTGTTGGGATTTACTTTCAGAATGGATTAGATTCCATGTAAGTAAATACTGACCTTATTTATCACACGAACCAACAGGATATCCACGCAACAGTGCTGATAATTATTATCTCGCTTATATCATCTTCATCTCAATTGCTTATTCCTCTGAGGCAATTGGAAGCAGAGGACTGGTAGCGTCTAGGCTGTGAGACTATAGTAAAATCGCTGTAACTAGGCAAAACGAGTGAATGTAATAACCTGTACTAACTGTCGCTAATTATTATATCTTAGGCTTATTTTAATACTAGCTTTTGCCTTCCGCGGCTTCGCTCGCGTTTAATTCGGGGTAACACAGTTCCCCTTTCCTGATTTGCAGGTACCTACTACTTTTAGTTTTTGCCTTAGCGCCTTATTTGTTGTAATAGCAATGCAAGTTTTCCCTTTTCTTCCCTCTTTCTCCCTCATATATCAATCTTTAAAAAAAAAATAGCCTATGTTCGTCTCCAGGGTCCTAACTATCTCTGTACTAAAATTCATAAAAATCGGTTTAGCTATTTAGGCGTGAAGACGTAACAAACAAACAAACAAACTCAATTTCGCTTTTATAATATTAGTAAGGATTAGACCAGTATATTGTGATACGCGTGCGCTTTGATATTGACTCAACCTGGAGGGCTCTTTCCGAGGCTGTGGAGTTGTTCGAAAGAGTTACCGTGGTGTAGCTTTCTTTAGCCCTTTGTGTAGGTACCAGGCCGCGGATATGGATGGGTTTTAGTCAGTAAATGTCTGAAACTCCCTTCCGATTCGCCCACAGCAGAAGGGGTGATTAAAAGATTACCCATCTGAAAATAAAAGCAAGAACAATCTTTAATAACCCACGACTTAAATTAGTTTTGTATACAGTGCATCAAGTGCATGGTTAAATGTGATGGTAACGAATATTTGAATTGGCATTCGCAAATACATATTAGCATATTTTCCTTGATATCAGCATGCAAACTTTATGCGAATATGAATGTCAGAAAAAGTAAGTACTGAGTACCTACTACTGTTTTTATGTATGATCCGTCTGTAGTATCCACTCTGTGTTAGTCTATCGACTGGACTTGATGGGAGGCTCGCAAACAAACATCGGGTTTCTGCGGATCAGCTACCCTACCATGACGTCTTCAAGCAGAACTTATTCCACTAAGGGAAAGAGACAGAGCTATACAGGGTGTCTAGCACCATCTCTTTCTCACACAGGAATAAGAACTGCTATAAGATATCATGGTAACCCTACAGCTCAACGACAAATATGTGTGTGTTCGATACGCTTGACTAATTAGAAGTAAAATTGGAGACAGATAAATAGCTCTTCACATAAAAAATGCGAATATTTTAACCAACTTTAAATGAAAGGAGTTTTGCAAATTGGTTGTATTTTTAGTTTACACAATTTACAGATAACAACGTAGCTTTACACTAGCCATAAGGATTGTTAATCGATTACATACTTAAAACTTTTAATTACTGTTTTCAAGCAAATGTCGTTAATAAGATTGGTTTTTCTATTAATCTTATCAGCATAGGAAATACTCATTATTTTCGGTCGACTTGTGTTAGCCTATCATTAAGACAAGTATTAGCAGGTTCAAGGCAAGTTTAAAAATATACTTTAAAAACTTTTTACTTCATCAGGTTCTTCCTGTTTTTGGCGTAGCATATCTTCTTCCATACTTCTCCTTTATTCGTCATCTCATCGGACACCTCCTTCCGCCGTTCGTCATTGTTTCTTTGTTCTTCCTCTACTCTTCTACCTACCCACATTCATACGTTTATTTATTTATTGTTCTACAAAAAAGGAACATACATAATTTAAATGACACTGAACCCGACACTAGGATACCCTGTGTCGTGGGGTTCAGTCTCTTTCGTCTATAAAATATAAATAAATATCTTGGGACAACTCACACACGGCTATCTGATCCCAAGCTAAGCAGAGCTTGTGTTATGGTAACCAGACAACTGATATACATACTTATATAATTTATAAATACATACATATTATAGATAAATCACACCCAGACACAGAACAAACAATCATGCTCATCACACAAAGTTTGTCCTGGGTGGGAATCGAACCCACGACCTCCGGCTCAGCAGTCAGGGCCACTAACCACTAGACCAACAGGCCCGTCAAAAAAAACAATATACAATCGTTATTTTTTAAATAAAGCTTGACATTTTTCAACTTAAGAAAAAATAGATTAAATAGAGAGATTGTATGAGGGTTTCACTGATGATGTGTGTCTAGAGGCTAAGAATGCCTCAATTTTGAGGGGTTTACTACTATGGGAGTGAGTGAGGAGGTGAAGTGTGAGTTGTGGCAGGCGTCCGTCACTCGCTCAAGGCCACGCGTTTTATGCCTACCGCTTCGTGTATCGCCGTCGATACAACTGACAGTGGGCTGTCGCACGCCTGTTTGAGTGCTCGCACGTCACGATTACCGCGCTGAGTTTCAAAATGCCGAAACCACGTAATTTTTGTGCAGTATAAAGCTTATAATAAGGATTCGTCTTTTTATGGCGGGCTTAAAGTGCCACCAGATTTTTTTTTAACTACATAATATTTTAATTGGGAACGAAAGTCTGATACCAAGCGATTTTATATTACCCAGTAGACCGTACTGACTGGGTTGTGGATGTAAAATACTGGTATTCAGCTGCCTCCGGTAAGACTGGTAGCCGACCTCAACGTAGTTAGGAAAACGGCTAGGCAGATGATGCTAGTTTTTTTTTGCGGATGTGATAATCATATTATATAACTTCCCCCGCTCTGGGCGTAGCGGGGGTTAATAATTATATTGAAGAATTAGAAGAAACTTTTTTAAATAATTTTGACAACGTAATAATGGATCGGCCTGGCAGTACCATCTTGGAAATTTTGAAATTGATTGATTTTCCTCCACTTTGCTCCTGTTTCCCTTTCGATTATTTATTAAAATTATTTACGCGGTTTAGAATATTTTCTACAATAAAATTTAATAATCGTGAATTCAGGGAAGGAAAAAAATTATCAGTCATTTTATTAAACTGAAACATATTTGATTCTACAACATTCGTTTTATTATCATTATCATCAATTCATCATACGTACAACCCTAGCACATTCGCTCGATGACGCGCCCGCACGTTGGTCGCGCGGCGGGCAATACAATCCACAGAGTACTTTAATATAAAAGGAAAAGAGTGCCCTCTCTCGTGACTTTTAGCCATGACATGTTTGAAGCGCCATCTCCATTTCTGAGCTAGAACTACCGATCAATCACACACTCACACACGCACACGTTTACCTACATCCCTATACACACTAATGTAATTAAAATTAGATTATTTCTAAGAGCCTTGTATTTCCCAGTACCGAACTATTTTGTTCAAATTTTCTTGCGGAATATGTTTTATAAAAATACCAATATTTAGGAAATCAAATATTCACATCAAGAAAGTAAGAACAAATTTCGGTACGGGGAAATACTGGCTAAATGCAAATATCAAGCGTGTGCGCAGGCAATGGCGACCATTTTACGTTTGTCATTGACATTAAAATCAGATGTTGAGACAAGCGAATATTAGGGCAGTGTTGCTATTATTTCCGTAATATTAAATTATTTTAAGATATTATATACATCAACATAATTAATTAATTATATGAAGAGTTGAATATATTTAAACTAACATTAAATTAGTTTAAAAATTAAAAATGTTGTTTTTAGGTTGATACAGAGACATCTATTGCTGACTAGATAAAACAAAACATACGTTTCATCCCTCTAAATTAAAGATAGCGCTGCTTCATTTATCGCCAAGCTTGATGTAGGCAACTGTCCCCCCCCTGATACAATCTCAACTCTCTTTGTGCGTACTTATGGTGCATTTCTTTTGGCTGCAAACAGCTGGTATTATTATTATGATTTTGTAGGCTATTATAGCGTAGGTATTTTCCTTTTTGTATTGGAGTGATGTATCTGCTACGTAGTAGCTATTTAGTAATCTGTGGTTGTGGGTAGAAAGTGTTGAGTGTGCGTAGATGGAAGTGTTGAGTGTGTGTAGATGGAAGTGTGTGTGTGCGTGGATTGTGAGGGTGTATGTGTAGATGACTGTGTTGAAGTTAACTAATATATTGCTATCACATGTTCAGTTTCATTATAATTTAATCGTTGAAGCCCTAGGTACGGAAAACTTACTTCACGATATTTTCGTCATCATCACATTCCCATAAAAAGCCAACCTATCCACATTCATACTAACAATTCACACGCGGCCATTATTTTTGGAAATCATCAAATAACTTCCCCCGCTCTGACGGAGCCCTGGGAGGGGGGGAGGGGCAGACTTGTACTATTAACTAAAACCTTCTCATGTTCCTTCTTTTGCCCTTTATGTTCCGGGGCAGCGGTATCTCTTTCGAACAACCCGCAACCCCGGCAGGCGGTTGCGTCCGTGTCCTGGATCCAAAATGTTGATCTTTTACATAACAAGTACTGCAAGGTCCTACGACCTTGACATATCCCAAATGCGCATAAGTCCTTCTGTAACATTAGGTATGTAAAGGCATCCAAAGGTTGGCTGGAAGATATCGCTATTAGGGATAAGACCGCCATTGTAACCACAGATTTAGCACTTTTTTGTAAAACAGTTTTTTTTTTCAATTTTGGTGTGCAATAAAGTATATTCTATGTGCATCTAATACAAGAAGTGTTCGTATGGATTAAGCTGCGCTTTCCTACGTTGGCCTGTGTATGGGTGATCACTGGTTACATTCCGAGTTTGCTCCTTGCCTCGAAAAGTACGTTTAGCTGTTGGTCCCGGCTGTCATTTATACATAGATCTTTGACCGTTGTGACAACTAGTCTTATGAACAGTATCGTGCCAATTCGGTTGTGGGGATCAGATAGGCAGTCGCTCCATGTTAAATACTGGTATTCAGCTGGATCCGGTTAGACTGGAAACCGATCCCAGTATAGTTGGGAACAGGTTAAGCAGATGGTGAGGTGCATCTGATACAGACAGACTGTTGTTTGGAATGTAAGATAATGAAGTAAAACTTGACCTAATATAGTTGTTTTTTTCTTTTCAGGTTAAGATGTGGCTTCAAAGATATAGCTTGTGCGCCGTTTACGTAGCGTTATTATCAGTAATATGGTAAGTTTTATTTTCAATATCTTAAGGAGTAGATAGATGTTATCTGGAGTGGAGTGATGCTCATCTATTTTATTGATAACGTGTAAAAATAAGAGGAGTCAGGTTTTTTTTTTCACCTTAGCAGCTCACACATGTAGGTTTTGCTTTGTGAAAACAGAATCAAGAGCAAAATTGCATTTTGCTCACTGCGAGAGTCAATAATAATTTGTGCAATATAAGAGCATTTTTTTAATGCTAATGCTGATTTTGATTACCGAGCAAGCGAAGGATAGGTACTATGATTGAATCCTGTTTTTATACTATGATCTTGTTAAAGTAATAGTCATGTGTTTTCGCTGCTAAGTGAAATATCTGTTTTACACGAAGCAATGTTTTTTGAACCTCGTGTCCTTGAATCCCTCGCTACGTTCAGGATTCTACTTTAAAGTCTCTCGCTACTCTCGGAATTGAAGCATAGTATCCATCGCTTGCTCGGGACTTAAAATCAGCACTCACATTAAAAAAATAACTTCGCTCTCATGTTGCACAAAAATAACTATTTGATCGTCTCAATGAATGAATTTTCTTGAGGTACTTGCAGTAGGTATTTATCTAGTTCGTTTCCTATATCAGGTACCTAAACATTTCATGTAACACCCCATTTTGTACGACGACGATAATTTCTAAACTGTATAGGGAGCGGCCAGCCATTTTTATTAGGTAATGCACGCGTAATAACGATTACTTTACCGACTAGTTTTCTTGGCTTGAATGTTCAGATCTGAGGAAAGGTTTTTACGAGGAAAAGCAAAGGGTAACAGGAAAAACAAAACAATTTAAAAAAAGCAAAACGGATAAATTCCTCCCTTTTACAAAAGTCGACTGTTCTGCAAAATGTCATGGTAAAATTAGAAGATTTTATTAACATTCATTTGTCTGACCTATGGCTGCGAAACATGGGCACTCTCAGAATCACACAGAATGAAACTAGCAGCTTGCCAACACTCTATGGAAAGGAGCATCCTTGGTCTAAGAAAAAGCGATAAAATCAGAAACATAGACATAAGAGACAAAACCAAAGTAGTAGATATCTTACACAGAATCGACCAACTTAAGTGGAAGTGGACTGGACATATGTTGCGATCCAAAGAGGAAAAATGGAGCAAAGAGATCACAAATTGGTACCCTAGAGACGCAAAACGCTGCAGAGGCAAACCATGCCGCAGATGGGAAGACGAGATAAGGCTAACAGCGGGACCTTACTGGAGAAGGGTCACGGCAGACAGGAAACAGTGGAAAGAGTTAGAGGAGGCCTTTGCCAAAAGGCACACTGAGTTGAGAGACTCTATTTGAAACCTCAACAATACATATAATTAGTTATATAAATTTAATATACTTAATGTTGTAGATTGTAGTTGTAATTTGTAACTCAGTAATAAAGGCTATTTTATTTTATTTTATTTATTAACATTCATTGGAAATTTTTTTTAGAGATAACTTTTTGGTGTTCTATCGAGAAAATATTATGGAATCGTGTTTTCGAAACTTAATGTAGTTAAAAGTAAAAAGTGGTAGTAGTAGCTCAACTCTGTTAAATATTAAATCTAATAATAAAACGAGTGCCATTACAATTTCATAATTTTGGGGTAATCTGGCGTTATAAAAGAGGCAAATAAAACGTTTAAAAAATACTGATACAAAAATACAGTTTTTTTTTGGTAAAAATACAATGATTTTAATCTCTAGCGATAGGTATACCTACAGGTTAAGAAGTTGAATCACTATTTGCACAAATATTTTCATTTTTAACATTGTCTGTATTAATTTCAAAAAACAATATATGAAACAAATATTTCAGCAAAATTGAAGAGCATGAATCGAAAGTATTGCATATATTCTTGTGGGACTACGGGTTTTCTTTTTGTTTAATACTGTTGTATAAGTCAGAAAACCTGTCTTACCAATGGGTATTGTATTACACAGTACTAACTGGGTTGTGGAGGTCAGATAAGCAATCGCTCCATATAAACTACTGGTATTCAGCTGCATCCGGTTAGACTGGAAACCCCAACATAATTGGGAAAATGCTAAGCAGTTGAAAAGGGGCGAGCTATTTCCATAAACCAGAAACAAATTATTTCCTGTTTTAATGTTTTCTACACAAGGTCATGACAATTTTCTACAGATACGTATTTGTGACAACATTGTGTAACATTGTTTAGACACATTTTAGTTTACCTACTTTCGACACTGTAAGTAGAAGGTACATAAAATCTACCTTCGTCACGCGATAGATTTTTTCCGTGAATTTATCACTACCTATTTGAGTTAACAAAATCCCATTTGAGAGCATGTAATGACCTTGACCATGACCAAAAGTAAGTGACTTGGTTTTCGAACCACCATTAACCATTTATGATTTGATTTTATGTTGTCACTAGCTTTTGCCCGCGGCTTCGCTCGCGTTAATTTCGGGTAACACAGTTCCCCTTTCCTGATTTGCAGGTACCTGCTACCAGCAGTTTTTGCCCTTGCGCCTTACTGATTGTAATAGCAAAGCTAAGTTTTCCCTTTTCTTCCTTATTTCTCACTTTAAAAAAAAAGCCTATGTCCGTCTCTAGGATACCAACTATCTCTGTACCAAAATTCATCAAAATCGGTTAAGCCATTAAGGCGTGAAGACGTAACAAACAAACAAATTCACTTTCGCTTCTATAATATAAGTAAGGATGATTCTGCTAGAGCGGTCATTTTATGACTCCTGGCCAGCACTGCACTCTTTTTGAAGTTTCCTATCACTTCCACGACTGGGTCGGGCCCCAAACAGTTAATGTTCCCGGGATATCCTGAGCTGTGCGGGCCATTACGGGATTATTTATGTTACTTATGATGGCGGGACAGCCGGTCTAGTCCATAAAACTCTGGCTAAAATGATCTACCCACGGTATATTCAATTATTAGATACATACCAAGCAATTTCAATGTCATATTTGTGGTTGGATTTATCGGTCTAGTTAATGCTGATAGTTAAGTAGGCTGACCGATAAAATGCTATGTTCATTATGGTCTTTAATTGAAAGCAAATCGCCGTTAATCGATCTTTATACAGGGTGGAAGGTTAAGCTGCGCTTGCCTAGGTTGGTCTGTGGATGGGTGTCCACCCGTTACATACCGAGTTTCCTCCGTGCCTCGGAAAGCACGTTAAGCCGTTGGTCCCGGCTGTCATTTGTAGATCTTTGACAGTCGTTACAGGTAGTCAGTGTTCCGAAAGTCTGACAACCAGTCTTACCAAGGGGTATCGTATTACCCAGTACTAACGGGGTTGTGGAGGTCAGATAGGCAGTCGCTCCATGTAAAATACTGATATTCAGCTGCATCCGGTTAGACTGGAAGCCGACCCCAACATAGTTGGGAAAAGGCTAGGCAGATGATGATACAGGGTGGAATTTTGTAATGCCACCTGAAGGGGAAGTACTCTTAATACTTTAGATAAGTAGAAAATTTTACTCAAAGAAAACATTCCTTTATTTTTAAAAAAGAAAGAAAACGGCATTCAAAGATTTTTTTAAATTCGCTTGCCGCACACGGTAATCGAACCGACTAAAATCTGTAAAAGTTGCACCCTGTACTTTTATTGCATCGATCGTTAGGGTCAATAAGGATGAAATCTCTTTAACAAACTTCATAAGTTAAATGACTCTTTTTTAAAAAAAATCACATCTGTCTACCTACACTATGTCAAATAATCAAATCTTTGTTTTAGCGCAACTGCCGATGAAGTGTCGCCATGGAGGTGGACATGCGAAGATAGAATATGCGTGAAAACCCGAAACGACCCCACGAACAAAAGCCCAGTCCTTAGTATGGAGGCCTGCAAGATGTTCTGCACTGAGTATGGTAAGCTTTCCAGAAGTGATAAAAAAGAAAAAGCCTTTATTAGTGAGGCGGCATTATTTAAAAAAAAAAACACATCTACCAAAGTATAAAGCATGGTAACAATCGGTCCAGTAGTTTCGGAGCCTATTCGGTACAAACAAACAAATCTTTCCTGTTTGAAATATAGCATAGAGTAGGTATAGATTAGCTAGAAGGTAAATTTAGTTGCAAAAACTCTAAATTACTTCTACAAAATCAGCGTTTGTTTATTTTATGCGGTCACCATAACCATTGCCACAGATGATATAATACTAGCGTACCATTGCGCTAATTATATGAAAAATCGGGGCAGATAATGTGCTCCTTACTATTTAAAAAAAAGTACTAAACTAGGTAGGTAAGTATAGGGGACTAGCTTAATTAGTTCTAGTATTAGTCAAGGTCTATGTTTACGAACGTCGGTCCTGTAATTTACACAGCCATTTTAGACCCCCATAACAGAAATTTCAAGAAATATGAAGCCATAATTTTATTTACAAAGCTATTCTTTTCTTTATCGCATTTGTAAGGTTACCCAACACCTGTTTATTTATTTTTTGCCATTGAAATTTGCCATTTACCTATTTATAGTTTCTTAATCGGAAAAAAAACATAAGAGTCTCGTAATAAAATTGGCATTTTTTGTTTTTTTTTTGTACTCCATTTAGTTTAAATTAAAATCAATAAATGTCTATTCCTTGTATTTGACCGCAACTCGTCTGTGTGTACAATTCGTTTACGATGAGAAAATGGATGAGCTCGCGCCATATTGAGACTTTATCTGTCAGCTGTGGCTTGAATGCTGGCAAATTCTATATTTTGACATATATATTTATAGTATTTTAAAATAAAATATTTATTTTCTGTTTTACACCTTCCACTGTTTGTCTCTGCATCACCCAAAGGTTGACTGGTAGAATTGAAGACTGGTACAGGTCTGTACATAGTGCTTGAAGTGTAAAAAAATAAATTCGTCTTTGTCTGCGTCTTGGGGCCAATCTAAATCCTTTTATGTTTTTTTTTTGCAATAAAAATATTTCAAATAACTAATTTCTTCGATTTAACAGCTACGACGTCATCAACATGGCGCGTGGTCTGTCACTTTCTCATTGTAAACTCACTATAATTATGCCTGTTTGCTAGTTGACAAAGGCCACCTCCAACCTTCTACGTTCTTGCCTTCATCTGGTCACTCTCGCTAGCCCATCATGACCAAGTATTTAATATTCTGCATAAGTAAATTCTAAATGTTTATTTTTCTCTCATTTTGGTATATTGATGTGTGCTAAGTAGCAGAATGTGACAATTCAATTAAATATTTTTGTTCATTATTTATAATTCATTACTATATTATTTATGTATGCTCACCTGCAAAATTGCATGGAAACCTTAGTGTCTATTTTCCTGTGAACAATTGAGTTCAAGTTTTCGAAAATGAACTAGATGGCGTTTGTCGATCTGTCGTTTTTTTTTCTGTACTAACTACGGATTTTTGCAGCCCATTGTACATAATCTCGTTTTCTAATTTATCAGACAGTTGTGTTGCTGGGGAGTTTGTTCCGCCAATTATTTTTTTTCCCAGTTAAAACACCAAGGACTTGCGAAGGGGCGTTTTGGGGGACTGTTTTTTGTAATTGACTTTCAAAAAGTGCTGACCTTCAGCCTAGGTGACGTGTCTGATGTCATCGTCCCACCATTTCTGTTTTGTTTATATATTTTTAACAATTTCTTTAGCAAATTCCGATACATAGAGCAAATTCTTAACCAACCTGTTATTATTTTTTTATGACGTAATGCGTTAAGCATTCGTTGTAGCTATGTTTATAAAACTTTGTAGTGAAGAATGAATTTCATGTTGCGATTTTTTTTGCCAGAAAAATGCATCTGTTTGAACTAGATTAGTCTCATCGTACAAGTTAATAATCTAGGTTATTATTATTATCTTCCAATCTTATCTAAAGTTTATCTTAAGGCGCTCCCTCACAGTAGAGACAGAGGCCTGCCAGGGCTACCGCCTGCCAGGGTTGTGGGTTTACAAAAGAGATACCGCGGCCCCGGAACATAAAGGGCAAAAGAAGGAAAACGAGTGGCTTTTAATCAGTAAAAGTTATACAGGGTATTTGTAAAACACCGACAACCTTGCAGGACTGTATTACAATCATCATAAACAACAACTTTTGTTCTA
This sequence comes from Ochropleura plecta, assembly GCA_905475445.1. Classification (NCBI taxonomy): domain Eukaryota; kingdom Metazoa; phylum Arthropoda; class Insecta; order Lepidoptera; family Noctuidae; genus Ochropleura; species Ochropleura plecta. The sequence goes on from FR997728.1 coordinate 3,507,127, forward strand.
TGATTTTTTACAAAATTTTATACATTTACCAAAAACAAATCTTCAAGATTTCGTTGTCCTATCTAACACATTTCAACTCCGTATTTTGCTGTAGCTACATACCTACACCGCCGCTTGTAGGTACGTTTGCTTCGCATAGATTTCGTAACATTTAGAGCGTTCAATTTCAATATTTTTATTTTTGTATGAAAATCTGATGAACTAAAATATGATAAATGTTTAAATGTTCTAGAACAAAAGTTGTTGATGATGATGTTAGTAACATGGTCCTGAGACGTTGCCAGTGTTTTACAAATAACCCTGTATATCTTACCCCCCCCCCCCCGCCCAGAGCGGATATTTGATGATTTCCTATCCGGAAAAAGGTGCTTCCTCACCGATACCATTTGGCATTCGCTTGACATATTATATCAGTTAAAATATCCTGTTTTTCTGTACATAAACAAGGAAATTTTAACTGATTTGATTAGAATTTTGACTGATAGTTCAAATTTCCTTGTTTTTGTACAAAATCGAATCTTTGTATTTTTCATAACAGGCGAATGCTCCCTTTAGTTTTAGACACCATGCAGGACATACTATTACATGTTGTAATTTGACTATTATAGTCCTTATGATATCAGTGTCAATGTCGTAACTCTGTTTCAAACTACGGTGTGTTTCTGGGAGCCTAAAATGGCCGGTTTGGTAGAATTCGTAAAATGGTCACTAAGTGACAATCCATACTAATATTATAAATGAGAAAGTGTATGTGTGTGTCTGTTTGTGTGTCCATCTTTCACGGCAAAACGGAACGACGTATTGACGTCACTTCTCTAAAATGGGGGATGGACGCGGGCAAAAGCTAGTTCATAATTATAATCTGCGTTTGTGAACATTTTACGAATTTTATCGTAATTCATATTGTTATCTTATTATGATTCTGCAAAACCGGCCATTTTAGGCCCGCTGTTTGTTTGTTGCTGTTTAATTATACCCAGAGCTAAGGAGTGCTTAGGAGTAGTATTCCCTACCCACGTCGATAATCCCGTGTTCATAACCCGTATCTATTAAAGTCGTGCGTTAATGGTTTTCTTCTGGGCTAGTTTGCCTCATCGTCAGCCTCACCTCTATCCTCTAGAAAAGATTAAACTCCACTTAAATAATAAAAAAAAACTCTGAAGTTGTTAATATTGGTTATTGATCCAGTTATTTTACAGCTATCGATTTCTGAAATCAATATTTTTATAGACCATTATTCTGGCTGAGTTCAACACTCTACTTCGTTCGCAAACGGTATGATCGTAAAGCTAATCGATTGTCCAACACGCAACGACAATTAAATTATGATATATTCGAGTCGCGACAAAATCGGAACAGGTTTTCGTAAATGTCAGAGTATGCGTCACCTACGAGTAACATGGGTCAATGTAGCATTGTCACGGTACGGGGCCAAGTGAACAACTTGCTGAACAATTATGTTTATCGATTGGATCTGTATGTTGTTAAGAAACGTTTTTCTATCTAATATAGCTCCCTCCTGTGTCATTTATTCATTCCATTTGAAAATATTGACCTAACCTAACCTAACCTGGTCGGCTTCCAGTCTAACCGGACATGAAGTTGTGACCCTCGCTCCTTGCCCTCCGACCGAGGCAGCAGTTTTAGATGTAAGGTGAACAGAGAATAGCCACTACAGGTCTTGGATGCTTTAATAATCAAGGGTGGATCCTTTTAACAGGGGTAAATATCTCAATAAAACTGTACTGCACTGTAAACTGATACTGAGACTGGTTATGAAGCACAAACTGATTTTAATACAGATAGGATTTATGGATTAAAAAAAAAAACAGCTTTAAATAACAATAAACTAGCGCTTGTGGCTGCTAGCCGTGATCAAAATATAATTAGCCAAAAAATGATTGTTAAAGATGAAATACCACAATGAAATTCGAAATATGAATATTTAAAAAAAGAAAAAAAAAACAATGTTGATGCAAAAGGGAAGAGGTTGAGGCAACAGAGAGGGTGAAATACTCACTCTGTTACAAAGCGACTGCTTATCTGACCTTAATAACCCAGTTAGTGCTGGATAAGCTGATACTCTTGGTGAGACTAGTTGTCAGCCTTTTGAGCCAGAGACTACCTGTAATTTCTGTGAAATATATACAAATGACAGTTAGGACCAATGGCTTGGTCTACTACTTCAAGGGGTAGAACTCTAAACATTATTCAAGGAATTATTCCTCATTTCTCTACATCACGCCTTTTATCAACGAGCTCAAAATCTACCTTTATCAGTCACTAACTTTCGGGGTAACATAGTTCCCCTTTCCTGATTTACAGGTATCTGCTACCTGTAGTAGTTTTTGCCCTTGCGCCTAATTTATTGTAATAGCAATGCTAAGTTTTTCCTTTTCTTCCCTCTTTCTCCCTCATATCTCAATCTTAGTTAAAAAAGTAGCCTATGTCCGTCTCCAGGGTCCCAACTATCTCTGTACCAAAATTCATCAAAATCGGTTTAGCCATTTAGGCGTGAAGACGTAACAAACAAACAAACTCACTTTCGCTTTTATAATATTAGTAAGGATTATTCCTGTTAAAATATTATCGATATTTTTGCACTGAAGTGTGTCCACGTCAATGATAATTTAACTATGATTAAGGTTCACGCTTTCTAGATAGCAAACGACTCAAACGTGAAAAGTACTGATTTTTTACATATAAGCAAAACAACTGGACCTAGGCAATATTGCATAGTGCAACAAACGATTGCCTATCGTGAACGCCATGATGACCCGCTTCCCCCATTTGATAGTGGGTAATGATAAGCAGCTGATGTATTTATATTCATAATAATAACTCCATTTTTTATTACATTGTTGCATTGTGTTGCACTCAAAGTCCTTGATTTAAATGCTAAAAGATCATATCTGGTATTTGGGCATTCGAAAAAGTTCACAACAAAATTACATTGGACGTTTTGGTGAATTCTAAATATGGTTCGCGATAGTCTCAAATATCGTGGCTCTTGACCTCTTGAAACCAGAATTTAGAATTTCTTGATTATGCTAATTTAAAAAAAAAAACGGAGCAACAAACTGCTTAAGATGCACAGTTTATGGCGATGTCCTGCGATTTGGTTCCCAAAGCCAATTAAAGATATTTTCGGGTGCTCTTAAATGATCCTCGCCAATATCGCTTTTGGTTTAATAAAATAACTTTATTGATCGGGAATCTTTAATATGGATTTTGTATCTTCTCGGATGTCGTTTTGACAGTAACAAGAATTGGGGGCCTTCCGCCTTAATTGACCGCTTTTGCAGAAGCAGCCATTTTAGGGCCCCTGGTTCGAAAGATGTTTTGAAAATTCACAAGTTTTGCTCCAAATGGTCAAGAACCAAGAACGTTGTAGAATATTGCAGTTTATAATGCAATTTCTCTCTTGCAGGTTTACTTTGGCCAAAACCAACTGGAACGACAGATCTTGGCAACTTCTTGTCAAAGATCAACATCAATAACATCGACGTTAAGCAGGCACAGGAAGGAAGGTCTTCTGACCTTGTGAAGGATGCTGCAGATGTAAGTCTTTATTTCTATCATAATCTGAGTGTAAATAATTAGAGCAAGACCTCTTGTGTCGTCTCTCGGTCCATAAAACTGAACAACTTTTGTAATATGGCTTTTGGAAGTTCATCAATTTTCGTTTTAATATATACATTTATCAGGTGATCGTAGTTTTTCCTATATTAAGTCCATTTATTTGGGAATTTCAACAACTCCTAGAAGAATTTGTTCAGTTTCGAGAGACTACCTTAAATAGTTTTTTCAAATGTGACAGGGATAATATTATTGAAAAACAAAGTTTTGTTGTTGGGTTTAGTTTTTTGTTTAGCCGTGATGCCTGATATTTATTTATTTTGGTTAGTCAACAATTGTTTACACAAAACATTAACAAATGATTGCTTATGCGTAATAAGTGCAATAATCACATACAGGCTAACACCACATGCAATATAGCTAAGTATATTAATGGTTTAACATTTAACCAATAAAAATATGATTTTTTATAAGAAAAAAAAAACGAATAAGTATATGAAACTAGAATTATAAATTACAAACAATAGCTATTCATTCAGTAGACACAGATTATTTGAAACAGTTCAATAGCTTTGAAATTAATATTATACTATGTTAAGAAAACAAATAAAAATCAATGAAAAAAATATCACAACATTTAGTTAAATCTTAAAATTAGCATTTAGTATCTTATCAATTCCATGACCATTCGGATACCTAGATAGACAAGCTGACAAAATGAAAATCACAAATAATTTATTCAAAATAGGCTGGTGATCAGCAATTTTTGAACATCAATTGCAAGACTGTCCCCTAAAACGCCCAGTAATCGCGACAGTAAAAATACACGAATTAAAGTTTAACAAAAATATAGATCTATCCATGTTTACAATCAATATATGCCGTACGCATATATTGATTGTAAACATGGATAGATCTATAAAAATACAAATGGATAAGTTACACAAATAATTGAATAGCAATACAAATTGATTATGCTTTTAATTGATATATTATTTGGTCACTGTTATTACTGGATTTAGTAAGATAGGACAGTAGGACAGGATCGCGGAAAGGACAAGCGACATATCGATAGCAACATCCGCTTCTCTGCGTTTATAATGATTATGAATGCTAGAAGTTATAGATGAGGTCGATCAAGAGTGATTGCAGATTCCTATTACGCCCCAAGGCTATTCAAGACATTGAATGACACTGAAAGGATTTATCAGACTTCATGACTGCTCTATTCGTCAACATCGCCATCTTCATTAGCCACTGCTGAGTGAAGGCCTCACCATAACAGTTATACACAACTGAACTTGAGACTTAAACATAAGTGACGAAAAATAGGTGTACCATTATATACACCTCTTAGGACGAAATGTAGGTTATGGAGCTCCAATAGGCGACAGTTTCATGTAAAATACTGGTATTCAGCTGCATCCGGTTAGACTGGATGCCGATCCCAACACAGTTGTGAAAAAGGCTAGGAAGATGATGGCACAATATTCTACAGTACTTTCGCAAGTTATTATGTCTTGTGACATCTTTTTTATTTATCATTCAAAAGTTCATGTTTTGGTCTAATAGAAATAAATGCTTTGAGTTTGAGTTTGAATTATCGTAATGATAGTACGTATTTTTGCCTACAGAGATTCAAGGAGATGGTGTCATTGGCGATACCTCACGGCGTTTCGCCCAAGTCGTCCGGAAAGGCTCTGACTATTAATCTTTTCAATAAGCTCCCTGATTTCAGAGGTAAGTTTCAAAAAAAATAAAAGCATTATTCATTATCAAATAAGCGAAGTGTGGGAAGCCCACCCGGTCAAATGGAGCGACGAAGACCTACGCAGGGCATGTGGCAGCAGCTGGATGCGTGTGTCTGAAGATAGGACAAAGTGGCGCGCCTTGGGAGAGGCGTATGTCCAGTAGTTAATTGACACAGACTATCACGATTATCAAATAACGGACATTTAAATAATCCGTTATTAGGTAGTTGTTTATCTTGTTTGTCAAGAAGTATTAATAGTGTCTAGATTGGAGACAAAAGTAATGTAGCAAGCAGGAGCCTATTTTCGGAATTGATAAAATTTTTCATTCTTATTCTCCTGCCCTTAACCCATTTTAATAATTGAGGTCGGCGCATCATGTCTTCTTGTACTATACTTCTCGATTATTCGTCATATCAGCAGGCACCTCCTTTCTTGTCATTTCAAACGTTTAATTTGTCACGCAACGATTTAGGAGATCCTGTACCTTCGTCGACAGCTTGTGTATTGGAATATATTGATATTATTAAAAATGCAGACAGTTGCTAACGTAAAATGTGATTTTTCAAAATCCCGTCTTAGTGAGAACCTATGTCCTAAAAGGAACGCCCATGCAAAATTGAATAGAGAGAATACTAACACTGTAGTAGTTGTTGAGATTTCGTGATGAGTGATTCAGTGATTTGCTCTTTACTGTATAGATTGAAGTATACAATCATCATTTATTAGCATTGTTTGGACTCATGCCACTCAAGCCAGAATTGGAATGCACACAGGAACTATGTGTAGTTTGGAGTTTAACTTATTTTTTTTTAATGAGAATTGTAAAACTGTTCTGGAAAAATAAGAGTCATGATAAATGACAAATGAAATGAATGATTAATGATGTTTATTTTGCAAGTAGGTTTGAAGTATCCACACAATTAAATTTTAAATGTGGGAGGCATTTTTATTGGCAATGCACATAACCATGAACATGCCTACCTCATCATTTATTTATTACTAGCTGTGCACATCGGTCTCACCCGCTGCTCAGCTCCTATGTACTGTAGCGTGATGTTATATAGTCTACTAGCTTCCGCCCGCGACTTCGTCCGCGTGGCATAGTTACTTTGTTTCTGATATTCAATTTCCTGCCTACCCTCTTAGTCTATTGGCGTGATTATTGCAAGTGATGCTGAGTCAAATAAAAAAAGTCCCATTAAAATCGGCCCAGTAGTTTCCGAGATTCAATTTTCTGCCTACCCCCTTAGTCTATTGGCGTGATTATTTCTATCCTTCTTTACCTTCCAAGTAATGTTGAGTCAAATAAAAAAAAGTCCCATTAAAATCGGTTTAGTAGATTCTGAGATTCAATTTCCTGCCTGCCCCCTAAGTTCATCGGCGTGATTATTTATATCCCAGTTTACTCTCCAGGTGATACTGAGTCAAATAAAAAAAGTCCCGTCAAAATCGGTCCAGTAGATTCTGAGATTAGCCCGGACAAACAGACAGACAGACAGACAGACAGACAAAAATTTTAAAAATTGTTGTTTTGGCTTCTATTACGGTAATTAAGACCCCCTGTAACAATTTTTCATAAAAATCTTCAATGTACAGAAATCGATCTTTTACAGTCTTATTATATGTATAGATATAGATGAGCCATTTGTGTTCCACTGCAGGGCAAAGGCCCCCCTTCCTTCCTCCCATTTTTTCTGTCTTTTGCTGTTGTGACCCAGTCCTTTTCGTGGAAGTCTACCTCGTCACGCCATCTCCTTATGGGCAAAAATTTTAAAAAGACAGACAAAAATTTTAAAAATTGTTGTTTTGGCTTCTATTACGGTAATTAAGACCCCCTGTAACAATTTTTCATAAAAATCTTCAATGTACAGAAATCGATCTTTTACAGTCTTATTATATGTATAGATATAGATGAGCCATTTGTGTTCCACTGCAGGGCAAAGGCCCCCCTTCCTTCCTCCCATTTTTTCTGTCTTTTGCTGTTGTGACCCAGTCCTTTTCGTGGAAGTCTACCTCGTCACGCCATCTCCTTATGGGCCTACAGCGTCGCCGGGTCCTGTTATTCGGAACCATTTTGTTGCGACATGCTGCAGATGTGGCCAGCCCAGTTCCACTTATTCCACCTCATCATTACAACCTCGTAATGCACAGGAAAATTGCGGTGCATAAACTCCTCATTGCTCTGTACTCATTTCACATACTACTCCTAGATGTACACACGACGGCACATCAACCTACATAAAACCATTTTAACCTACGGTGTGCGATCCGTAGTAGAGAGATCAGTAGGCCTACCATGACGTCTTAAAGCAGAACGTATTCCACTGAGGGAAAGAGATGGTGCTAGACACCCAGTACTCTGTCTCTTTCCCTCAGTGGAATTAGTTCTGCTTTAAGACGTCATGGTAGGGTAGCTGTTTATAATAGTTTGGAATAGGTTGACCTGCCGTCGTGTGTACATAAACATTTCAATACCTAATTATACTCACAGTGGTAACATTATGCCTGTGTTCCGCTTATTCAGAGGTTAATATCCTTGGAGGTGACATAATGTTTATGTTTTTCTCGTATGAAGTCGTATAGCAAAACCGGTATTCGAAAAATCTCCGCGACTGATGGCGTATGAAAACAATTTGAAGAAATAATCCAGCGTGGGATTGTGATTAGCATAACAATTGGTAACAATGTACCCAGGTTACACATTAACAGTTAGGAGATCGAATCTGACACATTGATGGACTATTGTGGCGCCATAATGTTTCTACATAGTTATTCTTTTGAGTAGATATTTTAGCTTCATCAGTGGCTGATAAAGTTTGTTTTGACGGCACGGTTGGCGCAGTGGCTGAGCGATCGACTGCTGCGCTACGTGTCGCGGGTTCGATTCCCGCACGGAACAAATATTTGTATGACCTGCAGATAGTTGTTTCGGGTCTGGCTGTTTGTGTATGTGAGTTTAAATGTTTGTAAACGCACCCACGATACAGAAGAAAATCCTAGTGTGGTGCAACGTTTTTATAAAACAAAAAAAGTGATAGCGCACAGGCTAAAGCTAAACTATTGGCCTGGAGGCACGAAATTAGGCATTACAATTTTAACTAGGCATTAAAATTTTGTAGATGTGAGATTTGTGAGGATTGGTTTTTATGTCTAAAATAGTATCTATGGATATTTGAACACGATTAAACCAAAAAGGCTAAACATTCAACGAGTGTCTAACATTATTATTGTAAGCCTACATTGTCCTCACTGGAGAGCAAAAGTGGAAGGAAGCATCCTTCCACTTTTCGCTTTCTAGTGCGACTGTAGGCCAATCCTTTGGGAAATAGTCCAGTTCTAACTTCTTGCCAGTTGGTATCCACTGAGTGGTCAGTTTCGCCCATTGCTCCTTGCAAACTTTTTTTTTGTAATTCCATTTTCTGCTAAGTAAGTAGTCGGTAGCTAACTCTGTCGCTAAAACGCAGTAATAAACGTCACGCCTATAATCTTCGAAGGATTAGGTGAGGTGTTCCTGATCATTTTCCTGCCCTTGTCCCATTCTATTTGGGGTCGGCGCAACACGTTTTCTTCTTCCATTCTCCCCTATCAGACGTCACGGCATCATTTACTCCTTTCTCCTTCATATCATTCCTTTCACAATCCATTTATCTTTTTTTTGGCCTTCCTCTCGCTCTCCGTCCATCAACATTCAGATCCATCACTCTTTTAGTCACATGTGCTTCGGGGTGAGGGAGAGGTGTGCCTACGACCCACGTTTCACCAGTTTAAAAAATGCAGTGTTCCTGATAAATGAACGTTGCCACAGATTTCTCGATGGATATGGACGAGAGCTACAGCATCCGTGTACAAGCGGTGTCGGGCGACAGAATCAACGCCACTATCACAGGAGGCTCGTTCTTCGGCCTGAGGCACGGTCTCGAGACACTCTCGCAGCTCATCGTGTATGATGACATCAGGAATCATATGCTGGTAAGACACTAAAAACCTTACTTATTTTATAAAAGCGAAAGTGAGTTTGTTACCGATTTTGATGAATTTCGGTACAGGCATAGTTGGGACCCTGGAGACGGACATAGGCTATAGATTTTTTTTAAAGTGGGAAATGAGGGAGAAAGAGGGAAGAAAGGGAAACCTTAGCTTTGCTATTACAATAAATAAGACGCAAGAGCAAAAACTACTGGTAGTAGGTACCAGCAAATCTGGATAGGGGATATAACTGTGTTACCCCGAATTTAACGCGAGCGAAGCCGCGGGCAAAAGCTAGTACTTCGTAAAGAAGAGTCCAATGAGAAATGCACCGCGGCTACCTCGTTGCCGGCTTCAGCGGGCGACTCTGTCATGTCATGTTTTTACGAAGTTTTTTTTTTAAAGTTGCCTCACACTATTAGGAATTTCTCCTGACTCGTGGGTGTGTTTACAAACATTTATACTCACATACACAAACAGTCACCCGTCACAGAATTCTGCATTATAATTGTTTTGCACTCTTGAATTGCAGTTTTTGTGAGTTATTGTGTGGAACAAGGAAAATAAAGATGCTAAATAATCAATTGTTGATTATGTTAGGCAATCGAACTTAAGGCGCGGTAACAAGCTAATCTTTAGGTATTCGCGGAAGTGAGGCTAGCTGCCTACTGGGCATGCTCTGACACAAGTACACGACAGTATTGCATCAAAAGAATAGAAATAAGGTCGAAAATATTTCGGTGTTTGATTTTATTTGAATATCATGTCCAAAATGTAGGTCATTTTGCAGTTTTAATTGAATATAAAAAAATACAGTAATTGCGTGTTTGAAAAATTTTAGATATCTCTTTAGTCTATAACATTTCCTTTGTTATAGATATAAAAATATGATGGTTGTCGCTGAAAAAATTGAGAATTTCGAGACGAAAAAAATTTTTTCGTGGTCTTTTTAAACATTTTTTTTTTCGTAGTACTAGACCACTTTTGTAAACATTTTGTTTAAGTCTTTACTTTATGTATTGAACTATACACGGTATTTTTTTTGGCTAGTGGCATGTACAGATACGGCTTACTTTGCGACGAAAATCTAGACGTTTTACGAAGTGTTTGCTTTGTACAGCGCCTTAATCAATATTTTAATATGTTGGTAACTGGCACAAAGACGGATTCGATTTTAATTTAATTTTAGAATAAGCGTCCATAGATACGTAAAAAAGAGTTTTATTTTTGTTTAGTATCTTTGTGAGTTACCATAGTATAAAAAGAAGATCTGTTCCAGTTACTTATTTGAAAGAATTCAGTATGAAGTACCTTAAGTAAAAAAAAAAATCCTAACCAAACAAAACCAACAAAGATCTTGGAGAAGGTTCTCGACCTGTCCCTTGTAAAAACATACCTACTCCTATATCTTTTTACCACACATTTTTATACAGGTCTCTCCGCCTCCTAAGGGCATCAGCAAGCAACAATTTAGACCCATCGTGCGGACAAGTTTATATTTAAACGAACCGGTTCAGAATTGCCGTCTCAATATTAGTTGTCACTTCTGAACATTAGCATAAAGAATTCAGGATCAAGGCAATATTTGCTTTTATTTATTTAATGGCTTCTCCAGGTCAGTCACACTGATTCGTTTAAGATTAGAGGAGTTCATTATGTTTTTTTTTTTTATTTTCTTAAAAGATTTGGTTTGAGTTTCGATTTTTAAAAAGATTCCTAAATAACATGTATACTATATAATATTATAAAGAGGAAAGATTTGTTTGTTTGTATCGAATAGGCTCGAAAATCACTGGACCAATTTTTTCACTAATACGTAGCTACACTATCAGGAAGTAACATAGGCTATACAACATTACGCTACCACCCACGAGAGCGGGGCAACAACTAAAGACGTGGATGAAACCGTGTAAGACAGCTATTATATTATATTTTCATATTAGCCGCCGCGGGAGATGCTCCGAGCGTCGGACGCCACTAGACGACTCCGGGCCACCGTAGATGCGGGTCTGTGGTCGGTGACCAATAGCTAGTTCGCCGTCCTTCCGTCTAGTGACGGTAGATACGTTCGTGTTCCACGCGCAGCTCAAGGAGATGGCAGCAAAGCAGAGTGGCCCGTCGAGGGCCACTGCGGGTTGTTCGAAAGAGACACCGCGGCCCCGGAACACAAAGGGCAAAAGAAGGAACAGTGGGTTTTAGTCAGAAAAAGTATGAGGGCGAGATAAGTTATTTGATGACAACCCATCCGCGGAATCAGATCGCTTTTACTTTTATGGTTTCAGCTAAGTAAACACATTAATTGTTTTAACGCGGTAATCTATACCTACTTAGTGAGAACGCAGAAGCCTGAGCAATGCACTAAGTATTTAGGTCGTCAACTATACGCTATTAATGATAAATAGGTAGGCAGGTAATGGCTATTACTTTAATTTGAAACGAACTCCTTAAATGACTGTTGAGTATGGGGTCTTGGGTTCGATTCCCAGGTTGGGGAGAGTGTAATTGGGGTGTTCCATTAAGAATTTTTCAGTAGCAACCACGGAGTCTGGATTTATTATTTATTCCAGTTGATGGCAAAAGGCTCGTGCCCTATTACTTGGGGCTAAAATATACTACTAATACTACTACTACTACTACTACTACTGCATGTAAGTACTAAGTATTAGGTAAACTTCTACCTAACCCTTTTGGGATTACAGGCGTGCTGTTACGTTATGATAATTGATTTCAAAAAAACGTTAAGTATCAGAATATAATGCTATCAAAAAAAAAAAAAAAATGAGCCGGTGTTTCCTGTCCTTCTTTTTCATAAAAATATTTAAAAACAACTTTCTGATATCTATGGTCTTTTCTGATTTCTATGGTTTTTTTTCAAATATCTATGGTATTTTCTAATATTTATGGTCTCTTCTGATATCTATGGTCTTTCCTGATATCTAGATCTATGGCTTTTTCTAATATTTATGGTCTCTTCTGATATCTATGGTCTTTTCTGATATCTATGGTCTTTTCTGATATCCATGGCTTTTTCTAATGTTTATGGTCTCTTCTGATATCTATGGTCTTTTCTAATATTTATGGTCTTTTCTGATAAGGTCTTTAACAAAATTTGAGCTCCAATATATTTTAAAATTCAGCAGTTTTCTAGGTCTAGTCATATGCGATGAGGACCGCGCGGCTGCGATAGTCCTGTGAGGAAAGAACGATAAAGAATAGAATGGACCTGTCCAGTCGCAGAACGTATTTGTCAGTATCTTAAAAATAAAGAAAGAAAACAATTTTATTTGGCACATGCCACAAGTGCATATCGTCGTTGAAGTTCTGACACCACGTAAGTCACTTTTTGGCTGTTTTGACATTTTGATGCCGTTCGTTAGAGAATCTGAAGACGCATCCTTTTTCGTTTCTACATTAGGTAAAATTATAATAAAATATACATAAACAGTTAATTGGTATTATTATAGTATCTATAAAAAGTGCGATTTTTTCTCTCTCCTGAAAAGTTACTATATTTGACTTACGTGGTGTTAGAACTTCAACGACGATATACAACATAATTCTTCTCCACGGAGATCAGCAGTACCTACTTTCAAAAGTTATTATGCCTTTGTCACTAGGACTGTAGATTCATCCTTTTGTTTATGACATTCAAAAAGTTCGGTTCGGTCTAATTAATATAAATGCTTTGAGTTTAGAGTTTTCAAATTTGAGTTTGATTAAATCGAATGTCAAAATAAATTATGAAAAAAATAGTGTAAAACAAAGAACAGTACCAACACATACATACGTACATTATATTCAAATCGTATTTATTTCCATTCAATCAACCTGGAGAAAGTTTGGCACTCGATCCATGTGAATGTAAAAAGAATATCAATGTAGATATCGCGGTTTCAATATATGTAGGTACATAGGTACACGCGGCGGTACAACAACCTATACGTTTCTAGTATAACGTGGCCATGCTTTGTACAGATTTTCCGTACAATGACAGATCCGCTAAAACTGGTCGGTTGCGTACATACAATTGCACTTTCGATCGCTCAAATGAAGTGAACAAAGCAATTAATATCGTCACGCGTATTATGCAAGTTTACACAATTAAGTAACAGTTTATGTAAAACACTTACACCGAGATAATTATGTTTGTTTACATCACGTGAACGTTAATATTGTTGACAAAGCAAATAAATCCTTACTAATATTATAAAAGCGAAAGTGAGTTTGTTTGTTACGTCTTCACGTCTTAATGGCTAAACCGATTTTGATGAATTTTGGTACAGAGATAGTTGGGACCCTGGAGACGGATATACTATTACTTTTTTTAAAGTGGGAAATGAGGGAGAAAGAGGTAAGAAAAGGGAAAACTTACCTTTGCTATTACATTCAATAAGGCGCAAAGGCAAAAACTACAGGTAGCAGGTACCTGCAAATCTGGAAATGGGAACTGTGTTACCCCGAATTTAACGCGAGCAAAGCCGCGGAAAAAAGCTAGTAACACGGTTGGCGCAGCGGCTGAGCGATAGACTGCTGTGCTGCGTGTCGCGGGTTCGATCCCCACACGGAACAAATATTTGTATGGCCTACAGATAGTTGTTCCGGGTCTGGCTGTTTGTGTATGTGAGTTTAAATTGTAAACGTACCCACTATACAGGAGAAATTCATAGTGTGGGGCAAAGTTTTTTAAAGAAGAAGAAAAAGCTATACTAGGTACCTACATCAAGCATAAGTCTCTAGAAACAACGTATTGTGGTAATAAGGGTTTGGTTAGTGGGTCGTCATAGGGGTGGAGTTTTAGGGCCTGTGGACGATGGGCACTGGGTAGCTCACCGTCCGTCCGTCTATTGACAACAGGCCGTGTCGACGGCGCGTTAGTATTCCACGCGAGCCTCAAAGAGATGTCAGCAAAGCAGAGGGGGGGGGGGGAACAACGTAAAGGACAATAGAAGGAACATGGGTGGGTTTTAGTCAGTACAAGTTTGACACTCCCCCCCGTTTCCGCCCAGAGCGGGGGAAGTTATTTGATGATTTCCCAACCGCAAAAAAGGGGCGAAGTTTTGTAACAACCTCTTGTTCAGTTTTGGAAAAAAAACTCTTGCGAATCTGTAAACTCATATCAATCTTTCGATATTTTGTATAAGTGGTTAACAAAGTAATCTCCTAAATTATATGGAAAACTTGGTGGTGCAGTTCTTCAGAAAGGGCAGGTGGGTAGTATTCGCAACCGTCGTGCGTATCAGACCAGATGTAGGTATGAATGGACGAGGTAAAAGGAGTATAACTATGGCTCCTGCTTATCTATTTGGGAAAAAGGGCGAGAGCTTATAACACATAAAAACTACTACTACAATTTTTGTTATACTTGTGTAACGACGTATGTTTTCCTTCTAGATCGTGCGAGATGTTTCCATCAGCGACAAGCCAGTGTACCCGTACCGAGGCATTCTCCTTGACACAGCGCGTAACTACTACACAATCGAGTCCATCAAGGCTACCATCGGTAAATATACAGCATATACTTTCCTGTTAAGAACCTGTTCCGCGCAAAAAGTCTTACCATCTTCATCTACCAAAACAAAACAAGATCATTTATTTCAATTAGACCATTACAGGCACTTTTGAATGTCAAAAAAAAACAAAATATTAAAGCTACAGTCCCGGTCACAAGACATAATAACTTGTGAAAGTACTGTAGTTGCCCATTCCAAAGCGTTGATCTCTATGGAGAAGAATGGGCAAGAAACTCCATGGACACTCCTTTAAATTAGAATATTATTACAAAATCGTATTTACATCATTCGTGTTGAGATTATACACATTTGTGAGAACGATGTAGAAAGACGTGCACAGTAAGAGCGTCCAGAGTAAAAACAAAATTCAATATAAAAATCTAAAAAAATCAAAAATGAACCGTGGCAGCTAAAAAATGACCAGTCCCAACTGACAGCGCCCGTTCACGAACATGACGTATGGATCAGCCCCATTCAGCTCGACCATTTTGAAGGGAGCTAAATGACCCGACACACCCGCCACCATCAGCGAGACATTTAAGTGAGCATGACACTATCAACCACCAGGGCTTCGTCAAGTCAATGATAATACATATCACTCACATATTATGGGCTTAATAATTATACAATACTAAAGAATTGATTCTAAACATTGCAAAGATAGTCTTAAAAATCTTCTGCAGCATCTACCATCTATTTTACCATCTACTTTGCTTTTTTCAGCCTGTTGTATCCTTACTAATATTATAAAAGAGAAAGAGTTTGTTTGTTACGTCTTCACGCCTCAATGGCTAAACCGATATAAAAAATTGAGATTTGAGGGAGAAAGAGGGAAGAAAAGAGTAAACTTAGCATTGCTATTACAATAAATAAGGCGCAAGGGCAAAAAGTACAGGCAGCAGGTACCTGTAAATCAGAAAAGGGGAGCTGTGTTACCCCGAATTTAACGCGAGCGAAGCCGCGGGCAAAATATAATCAAAAATAACTGCAGTTGTTACCCTTGCGCCTTATTGATTTGTAATAGCAACGCTAAGTTTTCCCTTTACTTCCCTCGTTCTCCCTCATAGCCCACTTTTTTTTTAATAAAAAGTAGCCTATGTCCGTCTCCTGGTTCCCAACTATCTCTGTACCAAAATTCATCAAAATCGGTTTAGCCATTAAAGCGTGAAGAGGTAACAAACAAACAATCAAACTCACTTTCGCTTTTATAATATTAGTAAGGAAGTAAGGATACAATACAACGTAGTTAAACTGCTTATCAAACTTTTGGGTTTGTTTTGTTACTATCTGTAACCTGTAATAACAGCCGGGATCAACGGCCCAACGGTTTAGTTCAATGTAAAGCTTGCTATACGCAACGAAGTAAAAATATGTGTGATTATTTTTCCGACCCAAATATCGACCAATAGAATTGCACCATTCGACGTCACGTGGTACAACCTACATGGTATTATACTGATAATTTTTTGAAAATTTTCTCTGGTCGTTGCTATGCATAAAAAACAAAACATGATCCAGTCAAATTAACCACACGTCAAACTGACAGGTTGAATTCAATTGTGAAAATTGGAGATTTTGCATGAAAATGAGTCGATTTGGAGTTTGTGCAATTCTATTGGCCGACATTTGGGACGGAAAAATAATCCCCCGAATACCACACGAGCTTCAAAATTATCTGGCATTTCCCGATAGGTTCCCTGCAAACAAATAAAATCGTCAAGTTTTTCAGGAAAAATCAAAAAGCTCTTGTGGTATTATCAGTGAAAAACATGTATTTTTATGTTAAACCCTACAAAAAATAAGTAATAACCAACAAAAGAGAATACCCTTGTCTTATTTTGAATGAATCAGCCTTGTACCCAGTATCATAATTATAATTGATTAAATATACTTTACTTTTTTTTCTTTTGAGACCTCTTTAGAATCCATGATAAAAAATATTGGCTTACAGACGGAGTCCGGGTCCACTCTGCATTATCAAAATTATGTTGGGATTCCTGCGATTCTTCTGGATTTGTGTTCAGTTGGTGGCAGTGGGCTCGCACCTTTACGTCAGATTTAAACATATTAACATGTGCTTAAAAATATTTTCACTTTTACTTACCAGATGCGATGGCAGCAGTCAAGTTGAATACTTTCCATTGGCACATCACTGACAGTCAGAGCTTTCCATTCGAGGTCAACAGGAGACCTAATTTGGCCAAGATAGGCGCTTACTCGCCAGCAAAGGTAACTGTCATGCTTACACTCTATCTACGTTTGTAAACACGGGCAGGTTTTTTATCAAACATTGCAGATCTCCAAGGTTAATATTTATGTTCTGAATCTGCATTCAATGAGGAAAATAAACATGTTTACATGGTTACAAGACTCTTATTAATAAGATTTTGATCAGTGTTTATTTGTAGTCTAGCTAGAACGGCAGCAACAGCCTCAGACGGTCCGATCAATCACAAACATCTTCGGTCTTTCAAGACAGATTCTTCATACTAAAAACTATGGCTAGAAGGACCAAATTTAATTTGGTCCTTCGAGCCGGGTACTTGTATACAATCTCCCCTAAGTAAAGGTACATTGATATCCTGCAGGTGTACACAAAGGAAGCAGTTGAGGAGGTGGTGGGCTACGGCAAGGTGCGCGGCGTGCGCGTGCTGCCCGAGTTCGATGCGCCCGCGCACGTGGGCGAGGGCTGGCAGGACACCGGCCTCACCGTCTGCTTCAAGGTAACCAATCAACTAAAGAAAGAAGAGCTATTTATTGAGACTCGCCCAGGAAACACAATCAGACATATTATTAATAAAATCACTCCACAATATTATAAAGGCAAAACTTTGTAGGCATACACACGCATACAATGTTTGCTTGTTACTCCTTCATACTAGAACGACTTAACGTATTTGGATGAAATTTGGTACATAGATAGCTTATACCACTGCCTAACCGCAGGGCGCGGGGCGAACCTAGAGTTACATCAATAATAAGATCAGTCCAAGAGTGCAAGACGTTCCAACTCAGCATATCGTAGTCGTTTGGGCCTCTACCCAGCTTGCTCGTCAAGCGGTTTGTCTTCCGCCTTCCGAACACAGTCCATCCTAGTCACCCTAAAGTTGTTTTTCCATCTACCATTAAAGTCACTGCATCGAAATAATCAAATATTTTAATGGTCCATCTGTTACAATATCTGTGGTAGTTTGGTAGGGTCGCTATGACAGTTTTCTGATGTCATCATCATTCTTCTGACTTTATTCCAATTTACTTGGGAACTGCGCAGTATATTTTCTTCTTACTACTCTTCATCTGATCACACACCTCCGTTCTTGGCAAAGTGCCCGTCAGGGTCACTCCCTGCCGGGGTTGTGGGTTGTTCGAAAGCAACACACCGCGGTATTGCTTTATTGCCCCGGACCACATAGTCCAAAAGAAGGAACATGGATGGGTTTAGTCAGTACAAATCTAACACTCCCATCCAGAGCGGGAGGAGTAATTTGAATATAGAAATAAGTTACTTGATGACCAATGAACATTGGTCATACTATGAATAAGGCAATGTTGCTTGCGAGTTGCGACCTTTTTAAGCCCCTTGTTATTTTAATTTTAAATAACAAAACCTCGAAACGAAACATGTATGTACAGTTACAGTTAATACCGTTGTTGTGCTCAAACGAGTTATGTCTGTGACTTGTTTGCGTTTTTTTTTATGGCTTCTTGCATCTTGACGAACTACATATTCATGGAGAGTTGAAGACGGATCCAACAAAGTGTGCCAAATACATACCTAAACGTTTGTTCGTGTTTTTTTTTTGTATTAATGGTATCAGGGAAAGGTGGTCAATCCCGTCAAAAAAGAAGCATGTTGCCCGCGACCTTGTTCATTTTTGAATCAGATGTTAACAATTTCATGGGTATTTTTGCGCGGGACCCAAATAGTTGTTTTAAACTATAAGTGCCAAGTTTAATCTTCGAAACTCTCCAAACAAACTAAAACCCCCCATTTTTGGGAAGTGGAGGATTAGAAAGAGACAAAAATTCATTTAGGTGTGAAGACGTAACAAACAAACAAACTCACTTTCGCTTTTATAATATTAGTAAGGATTAGTAAGGATTAAAAATTTAAATCCTTACTAATTAAAAATTTTAAATATTATAAATAAATAAATCTTTATTTCAGACCATGTGTCATTTAGCTTGTTACTGGAGATTTTGCATCCTAAAAATCCTATCAAATTAAGTCTCTGCAGGTGTATAAATTTGGGAAAAATTGTTGTCCAGGCTGAACCATGGGCGTCGTACTGCGTGGAGCCTCCATGCGGACAATTGAACCCAACCAGGGAGGAGCTGTACGACTATTTAGAGGACATCTACAGGGATATGGCTGGTAAGCTATAATACTGGTTCACTTCTTTTGCTAAAATGGTTTCTTCTATCAAGTTGAAAAAAAAATGGACCTACATTTAGTACAGTGTGTCCCTATCAAGTTAACTAATTACTTACGTGAAATGATCTTTTTCAATTCGCTGGTCTACTTTAAGAGGTGTGTATTGATGACCAGATGTAACTTGGACGAAACGAAAGGACTATAGGTAACTAAGGATCGTCGTAGCCGGTGGTATTCGGCAGTTTCTACCAAGCCTTACGGGAAAGTCGGGAAAAGGCGTTTATGTACCTACCTACCTTTAAAATAGGACGATGAGCATGGGGTCCTTTTTTTTGGGTTGGGAATTCATCAAATAACTTCCTCCGCTCTGGGCGGAGCGGGGGGGCATGTCAGACTTTTACTGACTAAAACCTACCCATGTTCCTTTTATTGCCCTTTCCGGGGCCGCGGTATCTCTTTCGCACAACCCGCAACCCCGGCAGGAGCATGGGGTCCTTGGTTCAATTCCCAGGTCAAGCTAATTACTATTGGGTTCTTCCATCAGGAAATTTTCAGTCCGTTCACGTTACGGACTCTGAATTTGTGCCCGGCTAATGGCATTAACCTCTCCCGGAAATAGATAGGACTTAAACATAATTTGGGAAATCTTGGTGTTATTTGCGTAATCCTATGGGGATAGGATAGAATAGGCGATTATATGGCACTAGTGCCAATTCCAAGTAACTTCGACAAAGGACAGGACAGAAAGTTAATGCTGTAAGTTCTTTTTTTTCAGACGTGTTCCAACCGGACATGTTCCATATGGGCGGTGATGAAGTCTCTGAGCGCTGCTGGAACTCCTCAGAAGAGATCCAGCACTTCATGATCCAGAACAGGTGGGACCTGGACAAGTCCAGCTTCTTGAAGCTCTGGAACTACTTCCAGATGAAGGCCCAGGATAGGGCTTATAAGGTACTTGTCATTTTGTTGATCTTGCGCTGAACGTACTTTTAAAAGTCTACATAAGCCTCATGTATCTTACTGCAGACCAAATGCCTCCCTTCCCTCTCCATTCTTTTCTGTCATTCGCTATTTGGTCCCAATCCTTCTGGTAAGAGTCCAGCTCGTCACGTCTAGCGATCATTTATTCTGTAGAATGTAGGCATTATTGAAAATGCCCTCACATTACCTAGGAACTTGTTAGATTAGACAACTCATAAAATTCATGTTTTTTTTGCAGGCATTCGGAAAGAGACTGCCTCTGATTTTATGGACCAGCACGCTGACAGAGTTCACGCATGTCGAAAACTACCTAGACAAAGATGATTATATTATCCAGGTTTGTAAAATCTTTTTGCCTATTTATTCCTCGTTAAACTCTTATTTCAATTACATAAATCATAGGAGTTATATCAGGAAAAATAAAATATATAGAAACCGAGTTATAATGGGTTTTTGGCGCCGTGTTGTTCCACTGTACTTTTCACAACTATTGCGAGAAAATAAGATAAATTACGATCACCTATTCAATGAGTCATTGGAAAAAACTAAAGATTTCGCGCAAATTCCGTTTGTTTAATTTATTTTTTCTGTAGCCTCAACGCAACGCACGCATTCTGCTGAAGAGATTTTCCAGGTATAGGTACCGCCGTTTACCCGAATTTTATTTGCCCTAATATCATTTGCCATAATAGTCAACAGCCATAATATCATACGACATAATACTCATTTGCCCTACTCTCATTTGCCATATTAGTCACGTGCCAGAATCATTGTTTCCCATAAAGTCACTTACCATAACATCATTTGTCATAATCATTGTAAGCCCTAATTATCACATGCCCTAAATTTTTTTTATAAACTACACAGAAGTAGGACCTAGCCCACCATCAACCATGCACAGAAAAATACTTGTGAATAATACTTGTTATGCCATTTAAATATTATGCCATTTAAATATTATGTCTAATAATTATTATGGCACATAAAGATAAGGCCTATCTTATGGTATCTAAAATTCGGGCAATTAAAAGTATGTCATATGTCTTTTAGGGCAAATGTAACATTCGGGCAAATGAAATTCGGGAAAATGATGATTATGGCATATAATCTTCGGGCAAACAATAGACAACCGATTTTCCACGCTTTTATTAGCTTCACTTCACTTGGTACTGTGTATGTAAGAAAATCTTGGAATCTTAATTTGACCCACTTCCCGGTCTTTGATTAGGATGAAATTTTGCACACGCTCTGAGTTCTGATGACAATACAAGACTAGCTAAGAAACATCATTACATAACCAATATGGCGGACGTCCAAGATGGCGGACAGGCTATTTTAAATGCACCCCCATGATATCAAATGAAAGGGTTTGCTGTCAGGAATACGAAAAAAATTATCACCTGAAAAAAAGCAAAAAAGCGTGTTTTTTAGTTTTTTAAACTATTATTTGTTTTGGGAAACAGTACTAACTATGACGAGTCTTCACTTCATTCATGATTACTTAGGAATAGATACTTTTTGGTTTTTGTAGGTCCGTTGGTAACAGACAAAAATTAAAAACAAACCTTTTCCTCTAAAAATATTTTAGCAAAACACTTCCTTGAAAACTGGCTCTACGATTAGGTTCAACATGAAATAGATTTTACACGCGGGCATTTTCCTCATTTATCGCAACTAGGGCTTTAATTTTTTCTGTGTCATAAGTCATAACGGATTACTAACTGCTATGAATAACTGCTCAAATGCCATGCGATAAATAACTGGTGAAATCCCTATAGCCGGCAGTATTGTTTTTTTTAGAGCAAAGAGGCGCTTGTATTTAAATACAAAAATTTAAAAAATAATATGTATATCAACAGAATATCAATAACAAACATGATCATTTTATAAAATAATTTGCCTAAAACTACAAATTGATATTTATTTGAGTTCTAAATTCAAAAAATATTAGATTTTTTTATTTGTGATATTAGGCTGTTAAGCGTATGCCTTTGTTTCTCCTTCAGCATGGGAAGAAAAAGCGCGGGGAAAAATCAAATTAAATCATAGTTTCATATTGATTAATGATAAAAGTACTTTTTGTTCTGTTATTTAATTTCTCCGAAGTGTATTGAACAAGTCGTTTAATTCACGTGAGAATTATTT
This sequence comes from Ochropleura plecta, assembly GCA_905475445.1. Lineage (NCBI taxonomy): Eukaryota > Metazoa > Arthropoda > Insecta > Lepidoptera > Noctuidae > Ochropleura > Ochropleura plecta. The sequence goes on from FR997728.1 coordinate 3,529,437, forward strand.
GTCACTAATGTTCTCGGCTTTATAACGCTCTCTCCTGGCGGCTCGTGGGTTAAATCTGCCTCGGCTGCAGTTACAAAGTTTCCTCACAAATCAAAATGTACTAGGTGTATTTTTAAATACTTGTAATATAAGAGACGCATTTTCATTGCAGAGCTGGTTTTCAACACCTTTTTATTCCCGCAGGTTTGGACGACCGGATCCAGTCCTCAGGTCAAAGGTCTCCTAGAAAAGGGCTACCGACTAATCATGTCTAACTACGATGCCTTATATTTAGACTGTGGGTACGGGGCCTGGGTCGGTGAAGGTAATAAGTACTGACTTTCACTTAGACAAAAATCAACTGAGCTTTATTATGAATAAAGGTAATTTTAGAATGACTAGTTGTAAGCTAAATAAACTGCAATTTTTAGGTAACAACTGGTGTTCCCCGTACATCGGCTGGCAGAAAGTGTATGACAACAGCCCTGCAGCCATCGCCAAGGAACATAAACACTTGATTTTAGGTACGTGCTCGAAGTTTTTAACTGTTTTTCTTTTATTTAGTCAATATTTCTTTGAAGAAGGTTGCGTAAAAGACCCGTTTTACTAAGAAGAACCAAACCTACGATGGCCAACCATGTTATATACGATGTCAAAAAATATCTTCGCGATTGTGGTACTGCCGGTTCAGGGTTAGATATCCTGTAGACGTTGCTCATGCGGTGTCCCCCAGGATCGGTCGGATGTTGCGTGGCCATGGTAGGCGATGCGCAGGGCTTTGGAAGGATCCGGCGCTTGGGTCTCGAGGTGGCATTACACGAAGGGCCTCCTCGGAACAAACCTTCAAAGGACTCACAAATAGTAGCAGGAGACATCCGCATCAGAAGGCATAGGATTCGACGATGAAGTACCTGGGAGTCTTTTTTGACAGCCAATGGGACTTCAGGTCGCAAAGTTAGTGGCCCCAGTGTCCTGCACCTAGTGTCGGACTGACGGCCCATAGGACTGAGAGAGTGAAGGCGACCGGCCGTATTATTGCGTGACTACTTTAGACTTGTGGGTGCTGGTACCAAATTTACTCCTTTGTTTCCTCTTTCGGTGTTATTATCATCAACAATATAACAGATCTTTTTATTCGTACGTTTGTAGGAGGTGAAGCAGCTCTATGGTCGGAGCAGTCGGACTCGACCACACTCGACAACAAGCTGTGGCCGCGCGCCGCCGCGCTAGCCGAGCGTCTGTGGACCGAGCCCGACACACGCTGGGGCGAGGCCGAGCAACGGATGTTGCACATCAGGTCAGTACGGGTACAGCACGTGAGCGTCTGTGGGCCGAGCCCGACACACGCTGGGGCGAGGCCGAGCAACGGATGTTGCACATCAGGTCAGTACGGGTACAGCACGTGAGCGTCTGTGGGCCGAGCCCGACACACGCTGGGGCGAGGCCGAGCAACGGATGTTGCACATCAGGTCAGTACGGGTACAGCACGTGAGCGTCTGTGGGCCGAGCCCGACACACGCTGGGGCGAGGCCGAGCAACGGATGTTGCACATCAGGTCAGTACGGGTACAGCACGTGAGCGTCTGTGGGCCGAGCCCGACACACGCTGGGGCGAGGCCGAGCAACGGATGTTGCACATCAGGTCAGTACGGGTACAGCACGTGAGCGTCTGTGGGCCGAGCCCGACACACGCTGGGGCGAGGCCGAGCAACGGATGTTGCACATCAGGTCAGTACGGGTACAGCACGTGAGCGTCTGTGGGCCGAGCCCGACACACGCTGGGGCGAGGCCGAACAACGGATGTTGCACATCAGGTCAGTACGGGAACAGCACGTGAGCGTCTGTGGGCCGAGCCCGACACACGCTGGGGCGAGGCCGAACAACGGATGTTGCACATCAGGTCAGTACGGGTACAGCAGGTGAGCGTCTGTGGGCCGAGCCCGACACACGCTGGGGCGAGGCCGAACAACGGATGTTGCACATCAGGTCAGTACGGGTACAGCACGTGAGCGTCTGTGGGCCGAGCCCGACACACGCTGGGGCGAGGCCGAGCAACGGATGTTGCACATCAGGTCAGTACGGGTACAGCACGTGAGCGTCTGTGGGCCGAGCCCGACACACGCTGGGGCGAGGCCGAGCAACGGATGTTGCACATCAGGTCAGTACGGGTACAGCACGTGAGCGTCTGTGGGCCGAGCCCGACACACGCTGGGGCGAGGCCGAACAACGGATGTTGCACATCAGGTCAGTACGGGTACAGCACGTGAGCATCTGTGGGCCGAGCCCGACACACGCTGGGGCGAGGCCGAGCAACGGATGTTGCACATCAGGTCAGTACGGGTACAGCACGTGAGCGTCTGTGGGCCGAGCCCAACACACGCTGGGGCGAGGCCGAGCAACGGATGTTGCACATCAGGTCAGTACGGGTACAGCACGTGAGCGTCTGTGGGCCGAGCCCGACACACGCTGGGGCGAGGCCGAACAACGGATGTTGCACATCAGGTCAGTACGGGTACAGCAGGTGAGCGTCTGTGGGCCGAGCCCGACACACGCTGGGGCGAGGCCGAACAACGGATGTTGCACATCAGGTCAGTACGGGTACAGCACGTGAGCGTCTGTGGGCCGAGCCCGACACACGCTGGGGCGAGGCCGAGCAACGGATGTTGCACATCAGGTCAGTACGGGTACAGCACGTGAGCGTCTGTGGGCCGAGCCCGACACACGCAGGCCCAAGTGAAGAAGTCATCGGATTCGAGTTCCTATTCTTACTTGCAACGCATTGTACGACCGTTTATATATTTCAGATTATTTTGGATTTCAACCAACCCCCAATGTTTATTAAAAAAATATTTTTCCGCAGGGAGCGTTTGGTCCGCATGGGTACTCAAGCCGACTCCTTAGAGCCGGAGTGGTGCTACCAGAATGAAGGCTACTGCTACCGACATGCTGCCACAACAGATTATAGTACATAATAATAGCACAGGTTATATTGCCGTTTTTAATGAGCGATAGCCATAAATTGGCAGCACTTGACAGAATAGATAATATGCGAGTGCCAAGATTATTTCGCGTAGGGCAATAACTTTTGTTACGATGAAATTGTAGTTTTATGCTCGCATAATAAATAATAATATTATAGCTTTTATTTTCACAATAAATTACATATTATTATATGCATGCATAAAGTATTGCATTTCATATCATCATAATTAAGTCACAACCGCATAGCAAATAATTTCTCAATAGAAAAATACTTAAATTCATTATTTTCCTTTTCTAAGTATTAAATAAATTAAATACTCACATATAATGCTATTCAAACACTGCATTAATGGATTACTTGAAGATTATAGGGGCAGACACCCCGTTGACAAAGTGCACAATATTTTTCGCAATATATTTAGTATGATTAAGCTTTATTACAACTGGCTCATTGTTCATCAACCTTTGTGAATACATTGCCAAACGTGAAATCGTTTAGTGAAACGTGGCTTATCTCAGTCATAAGACAACCACTGTGATCGACTCATATACACGTAGGTTTTATATTGTAATACGTCTCGTAATGTTTTGTACGCGATGTGCTATTGTAATTGTCAATTTATAATTTAAATTAAGTAGGTAAGTAAACTGTTAATGTATCTTTACATTATTTTTCTAATAAATACTCAAAATGTACGGTTGTTTTTTTCTGCACCGTTAGAACAATGTTATTGCTTTGTTTTTCAACTTTCAAAATGTTCTACTTATCAGCATTGTTTACGCATCATACGCGTGGACCAGCAGTGGTAGGTGACGCGCGTTCGGAAGGGTAACAAAGCTGATCGAGCCAACGGCCGCGCCCCCATCTCTTCCTAGTTCTTCTACAGATTTGGTCTTCGGCGGACGTACCGTGGGATCTACTAGAAGATTATAATAAGTTGTAACCTGCATCTTATCAATATTGCACAAATAAATTTTACAATTTAGCAATTTTGTAGGTAGTTTTTTTGTTTAAAAAAACAACACTGTTGTTTAAAAAATGATTTTATTGTTCAATAAGTATGTTAACGAAGACAAGAAAAAAAAATTGAAAACAAACGAAAGTGTACTTATCTATTTAAGGACTCGCAAAGGAAATAACAAAAAAGATTTAAATGAAAAATCGTTTATTTACAACTAAGTATTAATAAGCACTTAAATACATTACAGTCTAAGACCTATCGTGTTGTACCCAGCGCATCCTGGTTTAGTTATACTACCGGCTGGTAAAAGAACTTCGTTAACGGGTCCCGGAATCTCGACTATACCAATGTCTCCGGCACCACATCCATAGGACACTGCACTAATCCCAGTAGCTGGGACAATTCCTTCCAAACCAACCGTTCCAACGAACGGTAGGTTCCCTGAGACGAAAACAGGGCCCTCTATTATTAGATTGTCGGAGAAAATTGTAACCCCGGCTGGTCCGATATATGCGTGCGGGGCTGAAGTATCCACTATTATATTTCCTCCAATGACACGGCCGTAAATCGGTGCAAAAGGGACGACACCGGGCAAGTTGTATCTTTCTGCCACTGGTAAGTTACAATTGGTGGGACATGGCATCTCTCTAGGGTATGCTAACGGCTGAATACACTGAGTGAAGGCCGACTGGAAACAGTTGAGAACAATTAAGACCATTTAACATGAAAGACCAAATCTCACAATATAAGTTACGATTTTCTAAAAGAGAACTCTTACCTTAAAAAGTACAGCCTGAATGCACAAGCAGAATATTCCCTTCAGCAACATTTTCCACTCATAAATCGAAGTACAAATAAAAATAATAATGTTTAATAAAAAATGCGTCTTTGTATTATATAGTAAAGTGCGCTTATCAATGAGTGTAAGTTACATAAATTGCATAATTACCAATTATTACAATAGTTACAAACAATAATTTAATCTATTGCACGATCATAAATTGCAAAACCTACAAACCAATTTCTTTTTGAAGCGATAATACCTACAGTGATTTGTTTAGACAGACTGATCTGTTTTACTGGTTTTTTGGAAGTTGGTTAATTTATTGCAAATAAGTTTTTATTTATTAAAGAAAAACGCTTTCTGAAGGCTGTAAGAAGTACATTACAAACTATTTATATCCTTTTATTAGAACATTACAATAGTAATCAGTGATTTTATTTTGTCTTATCTCAAAACTTGCGCGATTTTGCAAGCCCGGAAAGATTGCCAGATGTCATAATAGTTTTCAATCGATGTCAAAAATTGTTGTTGCACAAGAAGTGGAACGCAAATAACGAAACGTCGCAAGGACAAGAAGTACTCTGTGGTCGCAAGTGCGAAGACAAAATTACTGGACTGTCACTTTTTTTTATTTACCATCTCAAAGATTTGTTTTTCATTCGAGAAATTCGCAATTTTCATCGTTAGTTCTTGTGTAAATCAATTTCAAACATGAGTTGCTTCGAAAATATGACCATGCCTAGCTGTGTGTGGTTTGAAAGTGGAGAGAAACGCAACATCCTAGCAGCTATATCATCGGGACTCTTGGTTTGTATTTGATGAATCATTCAGTATTTCAATTCCCTACAGATTGAAGATTCACTATCCATTCGATTAAATACATGCATTATTATTAAATTTTAAGGCTCTACTTGGTTATTATCAATATTTAGACTTCTAACTATTGTGAAATTGAAATAGGTAACTTTATTGTGGTGTAGGTTTATTGTGTGGGTAAATATTTCGACAATTCTCGATAGAAAGTGCCTATTCCTACTAAAATTCTCAAGTTCGCTATCGGTTACTATGAAAAAATTCCAGACTTCCTTGATCAACTCAGCCTTTATGTTGACCAATATGTTTTCCATCAGTTCTTTACAGGATGGTGGTTCATCATCGATGCTGCGGCGGTGTACCCTGGGAACCTGCCCAACGCCTCCCATGTATGCGGTGTGATGGCCACACTGTCTCTCATCATGGTGAACTCCGTATCAAATGCACAGGTCAGTGACACTTGCATAGATAAAAAAATTCTTTGTTGATTTTTTATCTTGGAATGTTTGGTTATGCTAAAAACAAGCATAACTTGCTATGTGTTTAAGGCATAGAATGGTTAATCCTAGTTTAAAGTAATGCATTAATCTTGAGTAAGTTTTTAGTAGGGGGCACCCTCCCCCCTCCCCTCCCCCCACCCCCCACTCCCTCCGCCTGCCGCTGAATACTAAACTTTACCCCAAACAAAATACACAAGACAAGGATATACAGAAGTCTAGCTGTGCCCTGTGGATTTGCTTCAAAATAAAGAGTCTTTTTGCAAATTTCAGGTGCGTGGTGAGACATACACAGGAGGTTGCATGGGTCCCCGCGGTGCCCGTCTCTGGCTGTTCCTAGGCTTTGTTGTTGGGTTCGCTTCTCTTATTGCTGCCTGCTGGATCCTTTTTGCAAACTATGTTAATGCTGGTATGTATGTTTATATTTTTATAGGTGTATGCAAATCACGTCCTATCTGTAGTGGGAACAAGGTCCTAAATCATCTTTGAACGAACACCTTAGGATATAAACTGTTTATTTAGTGACCTATAAATAAAAAAAAACTGCTATGCTTTTAAATTCATGACACATCATCATGACTGTAATTCCTGAAGGGTCAGGCAGAGGTTTACCTAATAGTAAACAATAGTGATTTTAAATTAATTCATTTTAAATTGAATGTGAACCTTTGCTTTGTTAAATTGGTATAACAACAATAAAAGTCCCAATAAATTATGATATAAAAATAGTGCTGTTAAATCTCAAGTAAAATACACTTATTTAAACAAAATTTTTAAATAAATATTACAATTTGGTAATTTACTTTATTTTCTCATGTCAAGAAAGAAAAAACAAATATTAAAAGAAAATTGAAGATAATAAGAAAATGGTTGCTTGAAAGCTACTTAGTAAAATATGATGACTAAACCTATTTTATTTTCCTTTGTAGGTCCCAACAAGTCTTCTTGGCCCGGAGTGAGCCTGTTCATGCAGAATGCATTCATCTTCGCAGGCTCTCTCGTGTTTAAGTTCGGTCGCACTGAGGAGCTGTGGGGGTAAAGCAGTAGTCTCGTACCTCTTCCATGATTGTCATGACTAGTTACGACTGTGTATCTACTTGTACATGGATTATTTGGCGCATTGTCATAATCGACAGCCATCTTTTTTATTTCTAAGCAATTCAGTTGTGTGTTATCAGTTGTTTGAAAGATCTCTTTTGTTAGGTTTTTTCGATTTTATGACATTGCTAAAAATATTTGTTACATCTGCTCAAGTATGTACCAGTGATCAGGATCTATTGGTGTCGAAAGGCATATTTGCTATTTAAACTTTCCGAAATATTAATTACTTGAAATTCTGTTGATTGTTCTGTCAACCAATTTAAAAAAAGAAGGAGGTTATGTTTTCGGTCAGTATTTTTTGTTTGTTTTCCATTTGTCACAAATCTGTAACTAGCCATGAAAATCAAAGGATGTATTAAATCTAATATATTATAATAAATTTAAATTATAGGCAAACTTTTTAGTATATTTTATACATAAAACTAACTACTTAGTATATGTTAAGAATGAATGTAGATTCCAATAATTATTTTTAATATTATAATATGCTAATGAATGCTTGGGGATAAATCAGTAAAAAATGATTGTATAAATAAATAACTTTATTGATTTGGCATTAATAAATTACATTGATTGAAGTACATTAAAGATCTTATAAGTATTTATTATTTTATTCTCACATTTTTATTTTAGCAGGAACAGTATAATTAAAATCTTTGGGTACAAATTATTCTCTATAAGTATTTGTTATCTGTGATAAGAATAGTATTAAAATGTTGCAAGCTACAAAAAAAAAACTACAAAATACTGCAAAACAGACTTTAACTATTTATAATTCAAGGTTAAAATTAGGCGGGAGGTATGTTTAGTTGTTAGATAATCTGGTTAGAAATTATTAGTATACTTTGGTAACATAAAACTAGTGCCTTTATAAAACAGTTCACATGAAAATTATCAAACACGTTTCATCAATTCTCATACACATTTTGTAACAATGCGATAAAGGTGCGCTCGTCTAATATTCAGATTATTATTTCGCGTTTCATAATTTTATTGTGAACTAGGTTTTGAAAGTGTACTGGCCGATAAAATGCAATCATTTTCTTTTTTAATAATTAATCGGGCTATTTCTCTGTCTTTATTTTAAAACAAAGTATTGCACTAACGCCACATTTCAACTCATTACACGATGGTTGAATTACTTACCTTGAACCTATTGGCCACAATCAAAACCTTAACTCAACGACATTCAACAACGACGAACGACTATGAATTGACGTGGATATCCCACGTCAATTAAGAATCTTAGAAATCTACAACTGATAAGAAAGTTGTTGTTTTGGAATTTGAACTTTGTTTCCTAAAGCATATGAGTGTGTCGTTCCAAAATTTTATAAATTCTTAAATTCTGAATTCAAGTTTAGTGCACATTGCGTACTGGCAGTTTGAACAGAGTTTGAAAAGCAGAAGCAAATAGACGCTTAACTCTTTCGTTCGAAGCGGTACGTCGTATTAATGTCGTTAAACTACCACTGTAAACTCTTAACCTAACGCCTGCTAAGAACCTGGTCGGCATCTGCACAAGTTCTGCCATTGTTGCCGTCTGGCAGACATAGCTGATCCGCGCTGCAGCCTCCGTTCCTGTAGGCACACACACTTTGAACCAGTGGACATGCGTCCGGGGCAACTGCAACGCCATACAATCTTCTGGATGCTGTAGCGATCTGGACCTGGCCGCGGGCTTGTGTTTCCACGTCGACGGACTCGATTTTTAATCTGAAAGTTATTATTATTGTTAAAAAATGATGAAGGTTTAAGTATAATTGTGAGAGTCATAAGGGAACTATTGGATGAGATCCTAGGTCCTAGTCGTTGACAAGAGATTTACATGAGAAAGTCATATTGATATTTAGTATTAAGCAATTATTGCCATGTAGTATACCACTTGACATAGCAGTAGACATACTAATGTCTACTGCTATGTCAAGTGGTATCTAACCTATATAAGCATCTAAACTTTACAGAATATAAGTAGATACGTGTTATTAAGTCAAGGGGTCTAAAATGCCGCGGGAGACGCTCCGGGCGACTGGTGCCGCGAGACGACTCCCGGCCACCGTAGATGCGGGCCTGTGGACGGTGAGCAATGGGTAGCTCACCGTCCGGCCGTCTATTGACGTCAGGCCGTGTCGACGGCGCGTTAGTGTTTCACGCGCGCCTCAAAGAGATGTCAGCAAAGCAGAGGGGCCTGCCAGGGCCTCCGCCTGCCGGGGTTGCAGGTTGTTCGAAAGAGATACCGCGGCCCCAGAAAATAAAGGGCAGTAGAAGGAACATGGGTGGGTTTTAGTCAGTAAAAGTCTGACACGCCCCATCGCTCCGCCCAGAGCGGGGGAAGTTATTTGATGATTTCCCACAAAAAAAGGAGGTCTAAAATCGCCGCCTTAGCAGAATCATAATAGGATAATTAAGAATTAAGCGGCCATTTTACACCCCAAGGTGTTAAATTTGTTAATTTAAATATATGATTATTTTGGTGCCTCATTCACTTACGTCCTCCAATCGGTCCAGTAGAACTTGTTACCGTGGATAGCAAGTCCGAAAGGATACGAGCAGTTGGTGGCAATAGTTTCCTTCTCCTGGGTGTCGATGGTGACGCATTTGATGCTCTGCAGACCAGCGTCGGCGTAGCACAGGCGGTCTCGCTCCCAGTCAATGGCCAAAGAGTTGGGCAGAACTACGTCAGTCTTGTCCAGGAAGATGCCTCGTTGGGAACCGTCCATGCTCGCCCATTCGATTTTAGGGTTGTTGCGTTTCCAATCGGACCAGAAGATTTTTCTGCGAAGGTGTAAGGTTGTACTTGATGATGTGAAATTTTCGGAAATTGGAACATACTTAGTGAAGTATGGCACAAGTACTTGTGTGACTTGGCTGAATGTTATTTTGAAAATATGGGCTTTGTTAGGTTTAATAAAAAATCTAAGCTCAGACACATTTTACATTAATATTATTTATAAAACATGTCCTTAAAAAAACCAGAACATGGCATAACAACAGTTATCTAATGATTGAAAAATCCGTACTTAAATGAAATAAATCACGTTTTAGTTTCGAGAATAATGTTTCAAGTTGGAGTCAATGTATGTATGGTTTGAAGTTTTATGGACAACTAGCGTTTGCCCGCGGCTTCGCACGCGTTCAATTCGGGGTAACACAGTTCCCCTTTCCTGCTACCTGTAGTTTTTGCCTTTGCGCCTTATTTATTGTAAAGCAATGCTAAGTTTTCCCTTTTCATCCCTCTTTCTCCCTTATAGCTCAATATTTTTTAAAAAATATAGCCAATGTCCATCTCCAGGGTCCCAACTATCTCTGTACCAAAATTTATCAAAATCGGTTCAGGCATTTAAGCGTGAAGACGTAACAAACAAACAAATAAACAAACTCACTTTCGTTCGTTTTTATAATATTACTAGCTTTTGCCCGCGGCTTCGCTCGCGTTAAATTCGGGGTAACACAGTTCCCCTTGCGCCTTATTGATTTGTAATAGCAACGCTAAGTTTTCCCTTTCCTTCCCTCTTTCTCCCTCACATCCCACTTATAAAAAAAAAAATTAGCCTATGTCCGTCTTCTGGTTCCCAACTATCTCTGTACCAAAATTCATTAAAATCGGTTTAGCCATTAAAGCGTGAAGAGGTAACAAACAAACAAACTCACTTTCGCTTTTATAATATTAGTAAGGATTTGAAGTCAACCATTTCCTCATTCTTTTTTTTTTTTTTTTATTTATAATGAACTCACTCTTGACCTCGATCTCGCCTGATGGTAAGCGACAGATGAGGTCTACGATGGAGCGAGCGAGCCCAGAAGATGCTATTCTTATATTCTCTATCTTTGTGTAGTGTATAGGTTTGTTTTATATTTACCCTCTTCGTGGATGCACGGCGATGCCTCTGGGGTTGGATATTCTGTCGATTGCGAATAATACTTTTCGCGCTTTCGTGTCCAAGTTTGCTACTTCTATAGTCAACTTTCTCGAATCAGTCCAGAAAATGTTTCTAGATGACCAGTCCACTGCAATGCCTTCGGGAGACTTCACGCCTGAAATATGTAATAAAAATAGTTCGTTTTTCTTCGACTTCTACAAAAAAGGAGGTTATCTATTCAACTGTTTCTTTTTCTGTTGGTTGCGCGATATCTCCGTCAATAAAAAAAAAAAAACAAAAAAAATATAGAAGTTGCTTGGGTAGTCTGTGTTATCTTTTACAGATTTTTCTTCTATAAACACTTGTAAGAATAGAAAATGAATACTTGATAAGAATTTGTACGAGAAACCATACCATTCAATAACTAAAAAGTCTGTAATCAAAACTTTTTGCAAAACAATGACCTAATTTTGTTAGTCACTTGATCGAAATAAATCAAATGAAGATATACACAGCTTAACATCTCGCCTGTTATATCCGACGAATTGGACAGAGGTGTACCTATACGGTACGGTACGGTATACGGTTATAATATACCTACATTTCGCAAGTTATGGCTATGTCATATGTTATACTTGGCGAGCCTAGATATAGCCATCAGAGTGTGTTTGTGACATGCAACTGACGCCACAGTATTGATGTATCGAACACAAATATAAGGCTGAAATTCAAAGCTATGTTTCTACCGGCAATCCATTAATAGATAGTATTTCATTAATTAATTTTTATTTTAACAAACCATCAGGCACAAATCCAGACCCCGTGGCTGATACTAAGTGATTCCTATTGAAAAACCCAATAACTACCTACTTTGCCCGTTCCAGAAACCGAACCCTGGACCTCCTGCTCAGCAGTCGCACTTGAGACCAACAAGACAGTCTCAAGGGAGTATAACATTGTCGTTATCAATATATCAGTACTTAAATCTATATAGATATCAAACCAAAACTCACCTTCTGAAATGAATATACCCGCCTCGCTACCGTCGTACGCAGCAGTTTTGATGGCGTAACTAACAACATCGCCCCAATATATCTTCCCAACTTCGCAATCGACATCCACACCAACGGCGATCTGCGATATCCCACTGTTGAGCGGCGTCGCGAAATCTCTTGATGTGACTTGGAAAGGTACTCTGTACACGGATGCACCGTCACTTGCCACCAAGAAGTTTCCAGCTTTCCTGGGGTTCAAGTTACAGTGGCTTCCGTTACCGCTGTAGCCTGCATTACATTCGCAGATGTACACATCGTGCCTGTTCAAGCAAGACGCGTGCAGGTCACACAGGTTGGGCTCGTTCCTGCACGTCGCTTCAGGGACGCAATTGTACCCGTCACCGCTGTACCCGTCTCTACAAACACATTGATACGAGCTGTCGATAAGCGAGCACACCGCATTTTCGTTACAGTCATTGGCAACGTCACACGTGCGTCCCTCGGGCACGCACTGCGAAATGGCATCGCCAGTGTATCCGTCGTCGCAATGGCAGTAATTCAGATCTAAATCGTAATCGTAGAGACAAGAGGAGTGCTCGGCACATAGGGCCCCATTGCAGAGTTGTCCGTCAGGGATGCATGCGTCGTTCTGGTCTTTGATGTATCCTTTAAAGCACTGGCAAATGTAGTCGTTGCTTTTTGCGTCTGGGCGGCATTCGGCGTGGTATTCACAGTCCGAGTCGTTCTTGCAACTGAAGTTAGGTCGGCACGAGTAGCCATCGCCGTGGTATCCGAGGTCACATACGCAGATGAATTCGTCTGCGCGGGTGTTAATGCAGTGTGCGTTATGACCACATGCGCAGTTGGGTCCAGTTTTCTCGATGCATTCGTAAGCATCGCCTTCGTAGCCTTCCGGGCAGACGCAGTGCTTTCCTGCCCAATCACCGGAAGCGTCGGCGGATAAATAGGTGCAGACAGCGTTCGGTGGACAGTCGGCGGCCTCCTCACATTTAACTGAAAATATAATAATTCGTGTTATTTTATGTACGAGTAGCTACTTCGAGGAAATATATTTTGTACAGATAGAGAAGAAGTCATCTTACTTAGAGGGTCGTTGTTGTCTGTAGGTGAGTAGTCGGGTTGCGAGTAACCAGGATCTGGCGACTGCGGGTAATTTATTTCAGAAGCAGATTCTTGTGAAAAGCTGTTATCCGTAGGTCGATTCGGGAGAGGTGATGGGTAGTTGTTGTCTAAAGTTTGTTGGTAGTTGTGGTCCGGTTGTTGGAAATGACTCGTGTCTGTAGACGACGGGTATTTGTTCTCCAAGTGATCTGGGTAGCTGTTCTCTGCAGGCGATACGTTACTACTTTCAGACGTTGGTTTGTATTCTCCGTCTGTAGGTCTTTGGTAGCTTGGGTCCCAAGGGCTCGGGAAGCGATCGCTGGAGTCTGTAGGAGGAGGATACGCAGGCTCTGTTGACGTTGCATAACGGGAATCAGTAGGTGGTTGATAGTAAGGCTCCGTAGGTTGCTGATTATAAGAGTCGGTAGATTGCGGGTAGTTGTTTTCTGATGGTTCAGCTGGTGGAACTTCGTATTCGAGACGACACAGCTGGTTATTTTGTGCATCTCTGTAGTCGTAGTATCCTGGTGGGCACGAGCAGCCATACGAATCGCAGTTAGGTAAGACGAAAGTATTATTGTAATCAGCTTCGTTGTTACTGTTATCAGTAGCTGGTGGTGCGTGTGTTGATTCATCCCCACGAGTTATTTCAAAGCAATAACGTCCGTCACCGTAGTAACCGTTATTGCATTTACATTCGTAATTATTGCCATTGAAAACACACGCAGCAAACGGCGAGCAGCTATCACATGCGGTCTCGTAATTTGCGAAGCAGTACTGTCCGTCCCCATTGTACCCAGGGTTGCATGTGCAGATTGGGTCTCCATTGGGATTTTCTATACATCTAGCATTGACATCACATTTTTTGTCTTGACATGTAGATAGAGGCTTGCAATTTAAGCCATTTCCAATAAATCCTTGACGACAGCGACATTGAAAGCCGCCGTTGTGGTTGTTACAGTCCGCATTGACATCGCAGTTATGTGTCCCTGATGCACATTCGTCTATATCTATACAGGCGAGGGCATTGTCTTGGTAAATGTTTGTGAAACCAGTCTCACAGACACAGGCAAAGGAATTTCCTTGAACCACACATGAACTGTGAAGGCCGCAAGAGTTTCGCCCTACAATACAAGGGTCCTCTTCACCCAGAGGGTATATCTTGTTGCTCATTCCATACCTTACTATGTTTTCTTTAATCTCATATCCTAAGTAATTTTTGTTTACTTTCAGTGTTGATGGCGTGATAGCTTCGACTGCTGGCGGAGCAAAACGACAAGTGTTGAATGTGAAGGATTGTGAAACTTTTTGCACATATTTTTCACCTGTTACCTTGTTTGTGAAGGTTCTGCTAGATTCGGAGCGAATGTGACCTGGTTCTACGAGAGTGTATTGTTCATCATAGTCACTTATCTCCAGTTTTGTTCCAGCAACTATTACTGGCACCGAGCCCCTGATATCGGTCTCTAAAGTGATTTGATCAAACACATCATGTCCGAGATACTCTTGATTGACTGTAACTCTATCGCCAGTATCTGGGAACCATATATCTGCGGTGTGGTTAAACTGCGAACCTGTGAGTTGGTAACCGTTTTTAGCGGTTCCTGATGGTTTGGCAAAGATCCAACCGACGACACCACCGAGCACATGTAGTAACTGCAAGCTGCTTCCGAGCCCACCCGGCACGAGAGACAGCGCTGTGTACGCGCGCCCGTCAGCCACAACCACATAAGCTTGTATGTCTACATCATTCAGATTGACGTTGTTTATAACACCGTTGATTTTTCCGTGAACTCTGAGTGGAACATCATCTTTGATACACGTTTTCCCATTTCCGTAGAAACCTTCTTTGCACTGACAACAAATTCCAGCTTGGTAGTCGACGCACCTCGCTTGTATGTGGCACACACTGGGTCCGCTTTGCGCGCATGTTTTGGACTCTTCTTCGATTTCCACTTCGTTTTGGTTGTACTGGTCGGGGACAGCTACGTTACTGTCAAGCGGTACATCTCCGATGCGGAAAACGTATCGTCCGGGCTCGTGAACGTTTGACCATCTGGAATTAAATACGCGCATCAATAACCCAAATGTATTTCTGAAGCAGCAGTTTTGTTTGTCGTTAAATACTTACGCAACGATATTCCTGATTTGGTGACTGCCAGATCCGCGGAGGGTGTAGACACGTCCGTCTTCGGACACGAAACCAGCTTGCGCCTTTGCGTCGGGCAAGCTCAAAACTTGTGTGTCTTTTTGGATCCATTGAATATCCCTCTCGGGGTACAGGAGCTCGACGAAACTTTCCGTGCCGTTGTTGATAACGGCTATTTGGAAGTAGTTTTTAGGCTTGTCTGGTTGTCCGTTAGGTGTGTATGTGACGTCAGCCCACGTGGCGATGAACACACTGGTCGGCTTGAAGTCATAGTAGTCATGGAAGTTGTTTTGCACGCTCTCCTCTGCTTTGGAGAGTACGTGCTGTTCGTTGGTTTCTCTGTAGTGGACTGTGCCCTCGTTCGTCGTGTCGATGTTCGTATAAAACGCCGCAATGGACGGGTATGGCAGCGGAAACTCAATGTTTAGGAAGGATGGGATGTCCGATCTGAAGGTCAGCACTCCATAGTTATTTACCTGCGAACAAAAACATTACCTACGTTGTTAAACTCTTCTATACAACGCCATTTTCTATAACTGTACATCTTTTCATCATTGTTATACATAGTAGGCGTTTATCTAATACGATTAGGCACATAACATAAACACGGCTGTGACCCGGTGAGCGATAATACGATATCACGTGTATATTCGTAAAATTCTACGAAAAGGTCTCGACACTTGCTTAACTCGCCACGATAAGTGTTGTAACGAAGTGAAAAGTTAAAATTTAGTTTACAGGGTTTTAAGTAGTTTACCAGTATCACTTTTACAATCAAAACTTATTTTAGCAAGATAAGCAAGTGGCCATGTCGGCCAGCACAGCAGAATATCACTAGATTGGAGCCCTGGGACAGCTAGACGGAGTACGACAGACCCATGAGAAGATGGCGGGCGCCTTAGATGGCTTCCTTGTCGATTGGCGAGAAGAAGTACAAAATCAAGAGAAGTGAAAGAAATGATGTGAGGCTTTTGCTCAGGAGTAGGAAAAAATAATTAGGTACAGTATATAGCCAAGGTAATGCAATATTCATCCGATTATGTTCGACTTACAGCTAAAATATACGGGTGGTGAGGAAAAAGTATGTAAAGCAGAATACGAAAGCTTTTATCCAAAAACTAAGTAGTATATAAATAATATATAAAATTCAGGGCTCCTAAACTTTGTAACAGATTATATATAAGTTCAGGGATTAAAAAACAAAGGCTGCGTTCAGTGACCGTCGCTATCGATTGCCGCCCACGTTCGCTTCCGTCCGTTCGACGCGTTCACTTTGACTCCCTGCACAAATGCGCAAACGCAGTGCACTATCGATTCGTGTTTTTTGCAAACATTTTGTGATATTTTTAGCTTAACCTTGAGTAACACAAAATCCTTACTCAAGGTTAATCAACGTTGCTGGGGTTGCGGGTTGTTCGAAAAAGATACAGGGGCAAAAGAAGAAACATGGATAGGCTTAACTTCCCCCGCTCCGCCCAGACCAGAGGAAGTTATTTGAGGATTTCCCATCCGAAAAAAAAGGTTTATCAACGTGCAATTGCCGGTAATTTCCTAGTCTTTCAGTAAACTGACTATAATAATATTCGCAAAATCACACTGCAATGCAGCACATGTGACTAAACTAATGACGAATATAAATGTTGATGGCTGGATAAGGAGAGGAAGATCAAAGAAAACATAGATGGATTGTGTGAGGAACGATATGAAGAAAAAGGAGTAAATGATAGCGTGATGCGCTGATCCTAAATAACCAGGGACAAGAACAGGAAAATAATGATTCGTAACACAACACTGCGATCCAAATTATTGACGGTTTTCATAAAGCCTTTAAGCCAAAGTCAAACTGGGCTGGCCACGTTTACCATAATGTGCAATGAACTGTGGGTTAAAGTAGCTATGTATAGCTATATGGTGATCCCTGATGAAGTTAGTAGGCCTCCTAGGTGGTCGTGTAGAAGATCACGTGTCAATTTTAGAGAGCACCCATTTGCTATGGATTCAACCGTAGGTATATTAAATCGTAGTTATTTGATTCATTTAGAATTTCCCTATCAATTGGGGCCCTAAGAAATTACGCAAATAAAATCAAATATGTGCATAATCAAATGTGACATTTTGAACTGTTGCTATTAATTCAATAGGTAAGTTAACAATAAAAGTAATTGTGGCTCAATATAACTATGTAGGCATTAATTGTCATTGTTATAGGTTTGATTGCTAGAGGTCGTTGCGCCAGTTTGAGTTACTTGTAATAATGCCACGTTGCTTGGTTGTTGATCTACCGCGGCATTAGTGGTTGTCAAAGAAGTTTGTATCTATTGTACTTATAATAAACATCACGCCTATAATCCCAGAGAATTTAGGCAAAATATTTCGGATCTGCGAATTTGACATACACCCGTTCAATCGACCAGTGACCGCTGAGAAACAAGCAGTACAAGAGGTCTGTCTTACACGTAAGGTTCCTAAACCGAAGTCAGTTCTCTAAATGATCAATCCAGCCTTCGATCAATAATATACATTTTTAATCCAAGACACCAGCATTAAAAAAGTTGGCGACACGGTTGGCGCAGTGGCTGAACGATCGACTGCTGCGCTGCGTGTCGCGGGTTCGATCCCCGCACGAGGCAACAAATATTAATTTGTATGGACCACAGATAGATGTTCCGGGTCTGGCTGTTTGTGTATGTGAGTTTAAATGTTTGTAAACGCACCCACGATACAGGAGACATTCCTAGCGTGGGGCAACGTTTTAAAAAAAATAACCATCAAAAATTGTAATGCATTTGTCCTCTACAAGATTAAAGTAACTTGATCGCCACGTTACTCCTTAACATCGCGTGAGATATGCCAATTGTGACTAGGCTTCTAATTAAGAGCCAGACCAGACGGTGGAGACTTAACTGGATGATATGAATTTCTTCGTGTTTTTTTATGTCCTGAATCTTGGCTATCTATCATAAATGTTTGTTGATAAGTTGAAATTAGGTTTGCTTTTGGTTCGAATTGTTTTTTTATGTTCATTGTTCATTAATGAAGGTTATATAATATAACATTAAAACACATAGGACATTGGGATAATAAAATTGTTATTAAGTATAGTTTGAAATTATTTAGGACTAGCTGGCGCTGGCAGCTTGGCCCGCGTGATGACGAAAAAAAAATCACATGTGTTATTTCAGAATATAATCTAACTCTGTGCCAAATTTCATCAATATCCGTTCAGCCGTTTAAACGTGAAAGCGTAACAAACATCCATACATCCTTCTATCCATCCTCACAAACATTCGCATTTATTAGTAGGATTTTGGAGCTACCAATTGGGATGTTGTACACTAGTGCACTTCTGACGAAGCCGAGTCGTGGACCTATAGGATGACTAGGTACATCTTATAGGTTCGAGATGAAGCCGACTCGTTGACCTATAGGATGACTACATTTTATGGGTTCGAGATGAAGCCGAAACGTTGACCTATAGGATGACTACATCTTATGGGTTCGAGATGAAGCCGACTCGTGGACCTATAGAATGACTACATCTTATAGGTTAGAGACGAAGCCGACTCGTTGACCTATAGGATGACTAGGTACATCTTATAGGTTCGAGATGAAGCCGACTCGTTGACCTATAGGATGACTACATCTTATGGGTTCGAGATGAAGCCGACTCGTGGACCTATAGAATGACTACATCTTATAGGTTAGAGACGAAGCCGACTCGTGGACCTATAGGATGACTACATCTTATAGGTTAGAGACGAAGCCGACTCGTGGACCTGTAGGATGACTACATCTTATAGGTTCGAGATGAAGCCGACTCGTGGACCTATAGGATGACTACATCTTATAGGTTAGAGACGAAGCCGACTCGTGGACCTATAGGATGACTACATCTTATAGGTTAGAGACGAAGCCGACTCGTGGACCTATAGGATGACTACATCTTATAGGTCCGATTCGAGACAAAGCCGACTCGTGAACCTATAGGATACGTAAGCGACGACAGATCGACCGTAGCAGGCGTTGTGTTTTATGGAGGTTGTCTACTCGGCGAGAAAAATTGTAAAATGCTTATTTAGTCGTTATATAGTTAATTATCCTTCAACAGACGCTGAATTTAATTGAGTACTACTAGGCGAAGCGGAAAGAAGCCATAGACAGTTAATCCCTTTTAATGAATGAAGAAACTGGTCAAGCGTGCATCGGTTTTAGAATGGGTCGAGAACGCATGCAGAATAATTAAATTAATTTCATAAGTACATTATAAAAAAAAAAAACTAATAAAAATAAGATTCTCTGGTTACATATAAGATATTCGTGAAACTCATCTGTGAAATGTCGCGTATTTTCACGAAAAGGATAAACTATTCAAGATAATAGAACATTTAACGTTTATCCAAATTCATAGACATAGCCACTATACTTTCAGTAGACCACGCCACACTACAACACAACGTAACATCACGCCTGTAAACCCCGAAATGTTAAGCAGAGGTGTCCCTACTACACTAACATAAATATCATAAAACCACTCACAAATATGGTATCGTAAGACTCCCCGTAGAACTTGATGGGTACTTTCAGCGATATTTCAGGGGAAGGTACTTCGCTTCCGCGGGGCAGGTACTGGTCATACCCTTGCCCGTGCGGGTAGAACTGGTCGCGAGTCACTGCGCTCGCGCACGCCAAAAGCGCGAGGACTCCCGCGCACGTCCACATCTCTCCACGCTTGACACAACACTGGAATCGCTGGAATGCCCCGTTAATGGGACGCACATTTTGTCGCGTATATACGACTATACGGAAATAAACCTAAGCTTTATTTCGTAAGGTGCAGGGGATCTCGCGTTCAATGGATTTTTGGGTCGATGAGAATAGTTTTGTTAATTGCTGGAGTTACTTAATTGGTGCAGATGTGTTTGTTTATGTCATTATTAATGGCCCTTTTTGTTAATTTTATAGATTAGCGTGTTTTCGAAGTTTAGGTAGGTTTATCTAGTTTGTTTTTCCTAATTTAATGGTATTGACTTCTTCGTGGTGATAATTTAACTAGCTGTGAGCAAAGCATTTTTTCTACCCTACCCTACCTACACAAAAACCTATACTGCCTTTATCTTTTTTTGCATAACCATGCTTGGATTGCAACGAAAATTTAAAAATCTATTTTTAAAATATTCGTTTAAGAATTGGTAAAATTGGTCAAGCCATTGTTGAGTTATATATATATGATTCTGTTAAAGTCGCCACCATATGCGAATTAAATGCACATTTCATTTCAGTTCACTTCAAAGTCAAAATGATACTTCTGTTCCTTAATAGGATAGATACCACAACAACAAACGCCTGATGAATTAGGGATTAATTAAGCTAAGCAGACACAGCGCCGGGAATGTCGTTATCTTCCACTAAGTGAGAAACGTTTGTTTGTTTGTCCCCATTAATGAGCATTATCTCGTAAACCATACGATTACTACTCCATTCATTTAGGTGCTGCTAATATTAACTAACGATGTTGTGAGAATTTATTGAAACAGGGTGATACAGTTTAAGTATTATTGTTATTTTTGGGAACCCCACATTGCATGGGACTTTAACTTTAACATCACTTTAACATCAGCGTTCTCCTGCCCTCCCTGTTCCTATTCATTTGGGGTTGGCGCAGCATGTCTTCTTCCATACTCCTATATTATTCGCCATTTCAACAGACACCTCCTTCTATTTATTCTAGACAATATAACTTCCCACAGTCCAACCATTGGGACTTCAACATAACTGGCGAAATATTGAAATCTAGCTGGCGCCCGCGGCTTTGCCAGCGTGATATTGAAAAAAAGCATAGTATTATGTGTTATTCCAGACTATAGGTAATCTACCTCTGTGCCAAATTTTGCCAAGATCCGTTCAGCCGTTTTGACGTGAAAGAGTATTAACCATCCATACATCCATCCTTACAAAAATTCGCATTTACATATAATATTCGTAGGATTAATGTACTGTAAGAAATTTGGTTATACGTAATTAAAAGAAGGATAAAACACTCTAAGACTATAATTTTAGTTTATTATTTCAGCAATACATATCACACACTGATTCCAAAGCTATGCAACTTTCTTCTATCTTTTTATTAATAATTAATTTTTATTAAGCTAAGTACAAACGTCATTGCAAACCAACCTGCACTTTTGAAGGTTTGCTAAAAGCCTTCACAGTACCTACTGTTGGGACACCTCTCCGGCGGCTGCGGGTAGGTTGAAAAGAGATACCATGACCCCGGAACAGAAAGGGTAAAAAAAGGAACATCGGTTTTCAGTAGTAGGTCAGTACATGTCTGACACTTCCTTCTGCTTCGCCCAAAACAGGAGGAGACATTTGATGATTTTCCATCCAAAAATTAATGTACCTACCTACACCTCTGCCTTTCCCTTCGTGGATCACAGATGTGATATTACGATTTGGGGACCAGGTGGGTACGATGTCAAAATCAAAATCAAAATATTTTTATTTCACATAGGCTTACATGGGCACTTATAAAACGTCGAGAAAAGATGCACGGTTCGGGTTGGTCGTTTCCTATGGAGAAGAACCGGCAAGAAACTGTGATGTGTTTTATCGATTCCCGGTTTATTCGAATTACAAAACGTCGTCTTTGTGGGATGTCTGCAGACAGGAATTGATACTATAATAACACACCCACAATTGCCAGCTATTCTTGCACCACGCAAAATAGGGTGCAAAAATTAATAACAGACAGACACAGGAAATGTTTAAACGTACAAGCTGTCAGGACAGAACTAAAAATTGAACTCTAGAGGTTTTGAGGTTATGATTTCGAAGAATCCTGTCAAAATGTCCGGGTTCTCGTTGTGCTTAAGATTTGTAATATAATAATAGTCGGGACAGCATTCGGAATTGCAATTTTTACTCTTTTAGCAAAACTCGGAGGAGCTCGTGGCTAAATAATAGCAGCCGCTCGGGTCGAGCTTTAGGTTAAGCCGCGCTTGCCTAGGTTGGTCTGTGAATGGGTGACCACACGTTACATACTGAGTTTCCTCCGTGCCTCGAAAAGCACGTTAAGCCGTTGGTCCCGGCTGTCATTTGTAGATCTTTGCCAGTCGTTTCAGTGTCCCGAAAGTCTGACAACCAGTCCTACCAAGGGGTATCGTATTATCCAAAACTAACTTGTTGTTGAGTTCAGATAGGCAGTCGCTCCATGTAAAATACTGATATTCAGTTGCATCCGGTTAGACTGGAAGCCGACCCCAACATAGTTGGGAAAAGGCTAGGCAGATGATGACTCTTTTAGCAAAACACACATGTTCACTATTATTTATTTCTCATACAACATGCCTTGTGGACCAAAACATTGTTAAAAGATGAAATAATAATAGTACATGTCAACGCACTAATGTTCCTAGTTCGGGTGACATGCCTTCATTTTTCTTGTAACATATTTTTATTGGCACTGATGCACCACATTTCAACAGCAATTATTTTATTAATGCGTTCATTCTTAGTAGAGTTGTTTTCCGTCGAAATGGGTCAGTCTCATCTTTTGAGTAAACCGACCTAGTTCAGTGAAAAATAACTGGTCTCCTAATATTGTCTTTCGGTAGGTCCCTGGGCAGGTACCTAATGTAGAATAGATTGGTTACGTAACAATATTTTCGGTTTTCCTGTGGAATGCGCTCCCTCTGAATATCAGGACGGCTACCAGTCGGTTTACATTTAAGGTAAAAGCTCGCGAACACTTACTAAGAAGTAGTCTAAATTAATGTGTTGTCAGTTTTTCATGATATTTTGTAGTTTTACCTATCTTTACTTTTGTATATTGTCTATGTATGTATATATGTATTTATTATAAATAAAACTGAAATTTCTGTCACATTGCGCCTACTATGTTTTTGTCTCTGCATCACCGTCCGCCATTGTACAATGATTTTTCAATTGTGCTTCATGCACAATTGAAAAATCGTTGTAATGTTTTAATAAATAAATATTTTCATCCAGGTCTCTTTGCACAGCTAGCTAACTTAGCAATTAACAATACCATCAATCAATCGATTTGATGCCATGTTTATATCGTATTGAATCACAATCTCACTTATTCACAATATAGTTCTTTACACAAAGCATACAGTACTCGCGATTATCTGTGAGCATTGACCCAACTATAGATAATTCGCAAACCAAAATATCTGGCGAGAATTTAATTCACAATTCCCAGGTCGCCGACCCCGCTTCAGAATGCATGAAACTCTGGCAAGTTGCCTCTGATGCCCAGATAAACTGGGTTATAATTAAGTTGCTTGCTAAAAGATAGACACTTTACGTACTTTGCGTCCAATTGAATCCACAATGTAGAACGGGATGTCGTCTGTTGTTCTTTTTTCTCGGCCAATATGTAAGATCGCTCGTAAATAACGTTTATGTGTCGTATTATTTTGAGATTGCATTTGTAGAGCTATTTTCGTTTTGTTAAGTGCAGGGAACTCGTGGAAGCTCAACATTGGTGTGCGAGTATGTCGCGGTATTCGGATAGATATATCTGTGGATAGATGAGTTGTTTATCACTGATCTTTTGTTAACTTACTTTGGGAAGGTAGTCAAGTCTCCGTGTTAGGTTTTCTCTGTATCATGGGCACATGATAAAACCACATTATTAGAACGTTTATTGTTCGCGGTGTCTTTCATTATGTCTACCAAATGGATGGAAGAAGTGGTGAATGTTGCGGGGAGTTGCTGGTTATAGTCGGGTTATAGACCGCATGCTGTGGCAAAAGTTGGGTGAGGCCTATAGCCCACCAGTGGACGTTAATAAGCTGATATGATGAAGCTAGTTAGAAGGTAAATTAAAAAACAAAACATTTCAAAAATGAGGCTAATAATTTGTGTTTTCCCCTAATCGCTGCATACTTGCCACATTGAGACCAAAAAGGCTAATAAACAATAATAGAAATGACAACTATTAACTACTGTCGTTGTAGTAGTTGAAGCTACGCTGTCCAAAAATAAGACATTTTCCTGAAACTGTGAAATATGACGTTCATAAGATCCTTACAAAGTTTAATTTCATCTAAAAATCTATTACGTGGCACTATAAGTCGAGTGTGTAATAAACTATTAACAGAAATATATTGTTCGCGGCAGACGAGGTAAAAACTAAACCGCTTATTGCCGAGTAAATGATGAAAAATGTTCACATCCGAGCCGGGGACCACTACTAGGGGCATCCGTAGTGATTCTAGTTACATAAAAACCGGCCAAGAGCGTGTCGGGCCACGCTCAGTGTAGGGTTCCGTAGTTTCCCGTCCGTCACAATAAGTGTTCCCACTTATGAGTTTAAAGGTGGAGGAGGAAATTATTTTGTACAACTTTTTGTCTTTTTTGTACAAAAACTGTTGTGTCAATCAAGTTCAAAATGATTTTCATAGAAAGTCCTTATAAAGTTCTACTTTTCAGATTTTTTTCATATTTTCTAAACTTATGGTTCAAAAGTTAGAGGGGGGGGGGGGGACACATTGTTTTTTACTTTTGGAGCGATTATTTCCGAAATTATAGACATTATCAAAAAATGATTTTAGTAAACCCCTATTCATTTTTAAATACCTTTCCAACAATATATCACACGTTAGGGTTGAAATTAAAAAAAAATCACTTCCCACTTTACATATAGGGTGGCTACCCTAATAAAACATTTTTTTCCAATTTTTATTTTACCACTTTGTCGGCGTAATTGATATACATATTGGTACCAAATTTCAGCTTTCTAGTGCTAACGGTCACAGAGATTAAGCGAGGACGGACGGACGGACAGACAGACATGGCGAAACTATAAGGGTTCCTAGTTGACTACGGAACCCTAAAAGCCGTCCAAGCGCGGAGTCAGATTCGTGCACGAAGGATTCCGTACCATTATTATGAAACGGCAAAAATGTGACCTCTTTTCTTTTATTTTGCGGATGGAAAATCATCAAATAACTTCCCCCGCTCTGGGCGGAGCGGGAGGGAGTGTCAGACTTGTACTGGCTAAAACCCACCTATGTTCTTTCTATTGCCCTTTATGTTCTGGTGCCGCGGTATCTCTTTCGAACAACCCGCAACCGCGAGGGGCGTTGGCCCTGGCAGGCCCCTCTGAATTTTACCCTTTAGGGGTTGAATTTTAAAAAATCCCGTTTCAGTGAGCGCCTACACCATTAAAGGATCCCCCATGACTCCTAACACTTGTATTTCGTGATGCTCGAGTCAGTGGTTTTCCCTTTTAAATAGAAATATACGCTTGATTTCCACTGTCGCTCAGACGAATTTCTACCATCTTTGTGGCAATGTTATTTTTTTTTATAAAAACTAGTAGTAGTACTAACAAGTAGTATTTATTGTATTGCCTTTTTAACCGACATGAAAAAAGGAAGAGGTTAAAAAAATGTTTGTTAGGTACTTCAGAACCTTCGACTGGGTGAACCGATTTTTTTATTCTTTTTCTACTTGAAAGCTGGTAGGTACTTATGCTGGTACGTACTATATGACTTCCAAAAAAACACTAAAATGATGGAAAATTAATTCGCTTCCGGAGGTTGGTGACTTATGTTCGATTTATCGATTTTTCCCACCGACTTCCGACTTATATGGTTGGTATGATACCAGCTTTCAAATAGGAAAACTTTATTGTGGTTTTTGGAGGTTTTCGGTTTTTTTTTCTAAATAATGTTATTCACTGAGTATTACTGAAATTTATATCTAATAGACATTCCAGTAGCTTGCATTATTCTATTTATATCTGAGAACTCCTGAGTGAAAATTTTATGCGCAAATGGTAGTGGTGTTTGCGAAGAAATTAATGCTGCCATGACTCGGCTCAGCGTCCGACCGGACGAGATCTAAATCTGACGGGAGCTGGAGCGGACGAACCACTCCGGACAACGCCGGACGACATAGCCCTGTACTAGAAGGACTTTTTAAAAGCAATTCAGAAGACACACGCGTGTTTATAGCTTTGTTCTGTACTGTCTGGGCAGACATTGTTAAGATTGCAGAAATTTTGAAAGTATATTTGATTGTTGTATTTACTTCGCTGTTTCTTATTTCTAGGCAAACATAGAGTACTGTAGAGTGTAGAGGACTATATGTAATTGAAGATTAAAAGCGCATTAAATATTTTAAAGATATATTTTAGTCCATAGTTATATCAAAACTGCATGTCACACACTTCCTATGCTATTCTCTTCTTTATTAATTCAAAAGGCCTGAGTATTCGAACGTCATAGCAAACCAGCTTGCACTCGGGTTTGTTTAAAGTATACAGAATATAAGTATGTTTATTTATCATATGCCACCAGAGACCACAAAAAAAAACAATAATAAAAACAATAAAGGCGCCAACTAGGATCAACTTACACTTGTTTTCCACTGGACCTGGAAAAGGAAGAAGTTTCACTTAGTCCTGCAATATAAACCTAGATTTATAATTGTTTGCCTAGGATTAGAGGTATTTGAGATAAATAAAATCCAAGAATATTTTTTCCATTTTATTTTAAAGGGAAACCTTTACAGGGAAAATCGTTGCCCCACCCTAGGAATTTCTCTTGTATCGTGTGGGTGCGTTTGCATACACAAAGAGCCAGACCCGAAACAATTATTTGTAGGCCATACAAATACATATTTGTTCCGTGCGGGGATTGAACCGTAGCGCAGCAGTCATTCGCTCAGCCACTGCGCCAACCGTGCCGTCAAAATAGCTAACCGATATAAACTTTGGAATGATAATAATCCGTAAAAACTTTCAGATGATTGTCTTTAAACTCTTTCAAAAGTTTACCGTTTCGCTAGTTAAAAAGCGGCGCCGGCCCCTTAGAACTACTATTATCTTCAAGTATATTCCTATCATTTTCCTCAGACGTAAGGTAATGACTCAACCGCCGCGGGCAACTCCCGAAAATTATCTCGATTCTCAAAGACTGCATTTTTCTTAAAAACAAAGACCGCTCGAAAATTTATTTATCGCTTTTTGTCGAGATTAATTGAATGGTGGAGGGTTGCGGGTAGTTTCGGCTCGGCGTCTCGGCGGATCCGGTCGGATCCGGTCGGCGAATGATTTCCCGCTTCCGGGCCGTTTCCGTCCCGCGGCCGTAGACGTGGTATTGCTAACGATACGCTTTGTGCTACCCACCTTTGTGGTCGCACCCTTATTTATGTTGTCTGTAAGAAAATGATGAAGTTACTGAACGTTGCCTTTTTTCTTTAATGGCAAGACTGTTTTGGTTGTTTTTCTATTGATTTATGGGTCAATTTTCAGAATTTCATTTTTAATTTGGAGCTGCTTTGTTTCTCAAGAATTTGTCGACTCTTTGCTATGTCTATTAATGTGCCAACTACTCCCTTATTTTTTATTTTATGAGTCACTAGCTTTTGCCCGCGGCTTCGCTCGCGTTAAATTCGGTAGCGCCTTATTGATTTGTAATAGCAACGCTAAGTTTTCCCGTTTCTTCCCTCTATCTCCCTCATAACCCACTCTTTTTAAAAAAATAATAGCCCATGTCCGTCTCCTGGTTCCCAACTATCTCTGTACCAAAATTCATCAAAATCGGTTTAGCCATTAAAGCGTGAAGAGGTAACAAACAAACAAACTCACTTTCGCTTTTATAATATTAGTAAGGATTGTCTCATTGATGTGTTTAAACTGTATAATTGTCGGCTGTAAGGTAACATTTTGAGAAAGTCTAGACGCTGGGAAATGCAGACGGAGTAATAAATAGCTGTGAGTGACCGAATGCCTAGGACAGGGCTGTCCCGGTACGAGAAGCCAGAAACTAAGGTAAGAAGAATTATCTAAGGGTTGGGTTAATGTAAATGGCTAGATAAATCATGAACACAAAACCAAAAAGATGAGAAAACAAAAAAAAAGATAATAGTTAGATTGACCCATAGACATAGTACTAACTGTGTTGTGGAGGTCAGATAGGTAGTCGCTCCATTTAAATTACTAATATTCAGCTGTTGCATCCAGTTATGCTGGAAGTCGATTCCAACATAGTTGCGAAGAGGCTAGGCGGATCATGATAAGTCAGCTTTTTCATTGCATACATAATTGTCGTGACCGCTCAATCGGGTACCTTCGACTAACTTCGTCATAACCTCGTGACGAACCCCTCCATAGGTCATAAGCACGCCACGCTCATTCCTTTCCAAAATGTACGAAACAGTAAGGAAAAGTCGACGATAATGAAGAGTTGCCAGGGGTGTCCGCGAATAATCTACTTTGTGGCGCACGTGACCGTCTCGGCGTCACTTAATTAATATAAACTCTTGGGACAGCCCTGCGATACCCGTAAATTATTACGTAGTACATAGGTACATGTGTGTCGCTGCTTTACTGAAATATGTAGCGTTGTTCTTAGAGATATAGTGCTTCGAACAGATTGCGAGGAATTTCTCAGTAGCGGCCTTTTTCTTTTTGGGTTAGGAAATCATCAAATAACTTCCCCCGCTCTGGGCGGAGCGGGGGGAGAGTGTCAGACTTTTACGTTGCGGGGCCACGGTATGTCTTTCGAATAACCCGCAACCCCGGCAGGCCCCTCTGCTTGGCTGACATCTCTTTGAGGCGCGCGTGGAACACTAACGCGCCGTCAGTAGCGGTCTCAGGTCAGGATTTGTGGCCGGTTGATGGTAATAGGGCCGCCCCTATCATATGGGTCTTAAACATAACTGGCAAGATGTAGGTGTAATATTAGGTACACGTCTACTTATCCCTTCTAGTATTACAATCGTGATGTTTTGTTAGAATGCGTGATTCATACTTACAGAATTTTGACTGGCATGAAATCATCAAATAACTTCCCCCAATCTGTGCAAAGCGGGGGGACTGTGAGACTATTACTAACTAACGCCCCCCCCCCCCCCGTGTTCCTTCTTTTGGCCTTTATGTTTCGGGGTAGCTGTATTTCTTTCGAATAACCCGCAACCCCGGCAAGAGGAAGTAAGTTTTCAGGATCTTTAAAAGTAAGTCATTAAAACCCATTTGTGTTTTTACATTTGGTTTCAACTTGGGTAGGCAGCTATTCAATTATCGCATGAAACTAAATTATTTATCATCAAAGAGACACAAATGCATGATACCGATGTGCATATTTTTTAAAACAAAGGATAAATAAATAAAAAAAAAATACAGCACATTTATTCGTTGATAGCATAATTGAATTCCCAGTTTTTGGCATGCGGTCATCAGATGTCCGGTGGTTTTACATAATGTATATGTTCATACATGTGTATATGAGTAGGTATGAGTCGCCTCTTCATTTATACATATGTATTTATGTATATATGTCAGTTTTGAAGTTACTAACCTATTATTTTGGGCATGATGAGCTATTTCTTTGATTTAGGCTCGTTTGGGAAAGTGTTCAGTTTGCTCCCTGTTGCTACTCCACTCAACAGTTTGTATTGAAATGTTTACCTACCTAAAGAACAAAACGGTGTTTCCGTGTTATTCGTGTGTCAACAATTAATGACAATTATTTATTCAAACTAGCCTGATGATCAACGCTTTTTCAACGTCATTACACAAGACAGTCAAAACACCCACTCTTTGCCACTGCATAGTGTTTTGTCTGGGAAGAAGTGGCGGAACAAACTCCCCAACAACACAATAATAATTGTCTGGTAAGTTTGATGAATTAGATTTTATAGGTACAATAATATTCAAGGTCACAATTTCTAAATGGTTTTCAGGTGCTGCGCACTATGCCAATATATTCTTGAATGTATAGCTTTTTTTTATAATAGACGTGTGTGACAATAGTCGAATTTAATGGATTCTACGTTATTTGACCTTATAAACTATTGTATAAATAGGGTTACTGTGAAGTACAAAAGTGCTGAATATAAGATTCTATTTTTGATAAAAGAAAATCGAAATGTTTTCTAAATGTAAAGTCTAACTTTTGTGGAATAATTATGAATACTTATGTAATTTTGGGAGTGTCAGAGTTTTGCTGACTAAAACTCAAGTTCCTTCTTTTGCCCTTTATGTTCCGGAGCCGTGGTATCTCTTTCGGACAACCCGCAACCCTGGCAGGCGGTGGCCCTGGCAGGCCCCTCTGCTTTGCCGACATCTCTTTCGTGGAATACGAAGGCGCCGTCGGCGGAATAGGCAGGCATTATTAGGCAATACATTATCTGTATAAAACTTAACAATATCTCCATCCGGTGGTAGATACTAGAATCAACCCACGTACGCATACTTTGTAGGTGCACTAGTATGTATTTTTAATCAACTTCAAAAAAGGAGGAGGTTCTCAATTCGACCCTATGTTTTTTTTTCTATAGGACTTCAGCATTTGCTAAGCCTTTTTGAAACTATACTGGAATCGGTTGTCAGTCTAAGCGGATCCAACTAAATACCAAAATTTTACATTTAAATGACATATTATCATGCCTGAAATCCCGGAAGGGCTAGGTAGAGGTGTGACCTAATGTGCACCATTCGCCAGTTATGTTAAGGCGCCACCCCGACCAAAACGCCGCGCAAGCCGTTTTTATACAGTTTTCTAGAGCTTGTTATTTAAAACGAACTAAGTAACAAAAAAAAATACATTAAATTTCTTTATAATCTTGATTCCATTATTGTAAATTTAGTTTTTATTTTTATTGAGTCATTATTTAGTAAATCTCCTTACAACAAAGCCCCCGAAATGAGAAAAATTATCAATAAAATGCATCTCCTCGTAAAGTAAACATTGTTTAATTTTGCTACTGACACTAATGGATACACAATTCTCTAATGAACATTTTGGTAGAAATATTTTTTCCAAAAACCCAATACTTAATTTTATATAGATTTTATTCCAAAAAATGGGCAAAATTCACTACTGCTCTCACTCACTCACTCCTGCGCGGCAAAGAGGGAAGGGAATACTCAAGGTTATTTGCGTAGGGTACGGCCTTAACGTCCTATGTAATAAGGGGAGAGCCTATAGCTATCAACCGGACATAGATCCAAACTCCGTGGTTGACGCTTTACCTGACCCGGGAAACGACAACAGGACCCAGGACGAGAAGAAAGAAATTTTACAATGCGGTTGTTTATTTGACTTTTACAACCAGCTATCAGATTTAGAAATTTTAGATAAGACCGTCAGTTGTACGTGCTTTCTGAGGAAAAATATGATGCGGTATGTTAGAGATGGTAATCCATCAATGTTTCGATCTTGGCAAGCATTGCTTTACCTTGAAGATTTATCAGTGCAGCTGTTATTATTTAGTCTCAAGCTCCTGTAGAACCTAACTCGAACTTAAACATCAATATTCCAGTAAAATGCCCTAATCCTCACTTAATATTATAAAAGCGAAAGTGAGTTTTTTTGTTTGTTTGTTACGTCTTCACGCCTAAATGGTTAAACCGATTTTAATTATATTTGGTACAGAGATAGTTGGGATCCTGGAAACGGACATAGGCTATATATTTTAAAGTGAGAAATTAGGGAGAAACAGGGAAGAAAAGGGAAAACTTAGTTTTGCTATTACAATAAATAAGGCGCAAAGGCAAAAACTACAGATAGCAGGTACCTGCAAATCAGGAAAGGGGAACTATGTTACCCCAAATTTAACGCGAGCGTAACCGCGGGCAAAAGCTAGTCTATATATATAAAATTCTCGAGTCACAATGTGCGTTCCCATATACCTCCGAAATGGCTCGACCGATACTTATATATTTTTTTATGCATATTCAGTAAGTCTGAGAATCGGCTACTATCTATCTTTCAAACCCATATGTGAAGTGAGCAGCGGGTGAAACCGCTGAGCACAGCTAGTTTACATATATTAATGAAACCAGTTGTTCCGGGAACGAATCATTCTATCATCAAACAAGTCGACATACGTATTCTTAGAATGACTGTTCTTGTGTGAATAACGGCATGACGATGAACAACTAGCTGTTTTGTCTGACTGCTTCTTCATATCGTTGTTTTTGTAGATGTTATCGTTGAAATAGTCACCTAAAGTAAAGCTGTTAACAGAAATTGGTTCAACGTCATTAGTTTAGTAACTATACATAAAAACAATGACTATAATCTGATGTCAGGTAACTTAAAAAGATTTACCTTATTTTCAATACGCAACCTTATCAAATACTAGCTGCCTTACGCGGTTTCATCCGCGTCTTTGGTTGCTACCCCGCTTCCGTAGTTAGTAGCGTGATATTGTAAGTATAGCTTATGTTGCTTCCAGATAATGTAGGTTGCTATTAGTAAAAACATGGTTAAAATTTGTCTAGAACTTTTGGAGCCTGTTCTATACAAATAAACAAACAAATCATTCCTCTTTAAATCCTTACTAGTCCTTACTAATATTATAAAAGCGAAAGTGAGTTTGTTTGTTTGTTTGTTTGTTACCTCTTCACGCTTTAATGGCTAAACCGATTTTGATGAATTTTGGTACAGAGATAGTTGGGAACCAGGAGACGGACATAGGCTAATTTTTATTAAAAAAGACTGGGATATGAGGGAGAACGAGGGAAGAAAAGGGAAAACTTTGCGTTGCTATTACAAATCAGTCAGGCGCAAGAGAAAAAACTGCAGGTCTGCTTGGTGTGTTATACCGAATTTAACGCGAGCGAAGCCGCGGGCGAAACCTTTTTTTTAAAGTAGATTTATATATAATATAGAATTATTTATAGAAAGAGGGAAGAAAACGGGAGAAACTTCTTATTGCGTTATCCGATTGCTTCTAGAGTTCGACGTTTGTTTGTTACGCTTTCACTCCCAAACCGCTGAACCTATTTTGGTGAATTTTAGTACAGAGATAGATGGAACCTTGGAGATGGTTATAGGCTACTTTTCGAAAGGATGGGGGAGAGGGGTGAATTTTTATGCGAAACTAATTGCGTTGTCCGATTTACTTTGAACAAATCAATAAAGTTCGTACAGACTGCATATTTGTTTTATTTTGCAGACTATCCCTAAAATGGAATAGAAACGGGGATAAGAAACGTCAATTTACAAATTATATATGAAAATTCACATTTTAAGGGCGAAGTTTGGCGGAACAAGCTGAACGTCAGACAGCTTTGAGAATGGGTGAAACGTCTCTTCAAACCCGATCGCGTCTGGCGGAACAAGCTGAACGTCAGACAGCTTTGAGAATGGGTGAAACGTCTCTTCAAACACAATTGCGTTTGGAGGAACAAGCCGAACGTCAGAGAAATTTGAGAATGAGTGAAATGTCCCTTCAAACACAGTTGCGTTTAGAAGAACAAGCTCAACGGCAGGCAGCCATTAGAGCCTTATAAACTCCAGAAGAGTCGCAGGCGAGAAGAACTGCTCATTCAGAAATGCAAACCGAACGCCGACGAACTTTTATGCGTAACGCTTGGTCTGTCTTTAATTTTTCTAAGTTTCAATATGATCCTTAAATTGATTACAAAACTCATTCTTTAATTGTTGTTGGTTTGATGAATAATAAATGCAAGTTTTGTAATGCTTTAAAATGGAAGGATGAAACTGCAGGAATGTGTTGTTCTAATGGCAAAGTTTTCCTTCCTTTACTTGGTGAACCAGAAGAACCTCTAAAAACTCTATATATATATATATATATTCTATATATTTATATATTATTATAAGAAGAATCACAACGCTTTTTAAATAGAATAAGAAAGTATAACTCATGTTGACATCTTTTGGAGTAGATAAGGAGGTAAGAATGCCTGGGTTTTCACCAACCTTTACTGTACAAGGTCAGATATACCATCGAATTGGTTCTCTTTTCCCTACAGATAATCAACAGCATAAATTCTTACAAGTTTACTTCATGGGTAATGAAGAAAATGAAGTGAACCGTCGTTGCCAATACATTCAGGGACTTGAAAGGGAAACTGTATTAAAAATTCAAAGAATGTTACATAACCACAACATCTTAATAAATACATTTAAAACCGCAATAGAAAACTGGCCTCAAGAAGATTATAAAGTAATCCATGCTGATCGGACTCCACGTGGCGAACATAATAGGCGCTATAATGCACCGACTATTAACGAAGTAGCTGCCGTAGTGAGCGGTGACCAGTTCTCTTCCCGAGACATAGTATTACGAGCACACGATAATACACTTACACACGTCGCTGATACTCATAAGTTCTATGATGCTTTGCAGTACCCATTGATTTTTAGCAAGGGTCAGGCTGGATATCATTTTGATATTCCAGTCATTAATCCCACCACAATACAGCCCGTTCCCAACAAAAAAGTTTCTTGCATGGATTTTCACGCTTATCACATTATGATTCGAGAAAATGATTTTAACCTCCTTCCACGATCAAGACAGCTATTCCACCAATTTTTAGTAGATGTGTACGTCAAAGTAGAGAGTGAACGGCTTCGTTATATATCTTTAAACCAGAAAAAACTGCGAGCAGATAATTACATTCATCTACAAGATGCGATCAGCACGGATGGTGATATAAACCCGAACGATTTAGGCCGAATGGTTATTCTTCCCTGTACTTTTGTGAACAGTCCCCGCTATCTACATGAATACACACAAGACGCTTTCGTCTATGTGCGCACTTACGGCAGACCTGACCTCTTTATAACTTTCACCTGCAATCCTTCATGAAAGGAAATAGCAGAAGAGCTTATGCCTGGCCAAAGAAGTACTGACCGGCATGATATAGTTGCGCGTGTATTTCGTTTGAAAGTTCAAAAACTGATGAATATTATTACACGAGGGAAATTATTTGGAGACGTCCAATGCCACATGTATTCCATTGATTGGCAGAAATGAGGGCTGCCACATGTGCACATTCTTATTTGGTTGAAAGAAAAGCTGTGCCCCAACCAAATAGATAATATAATAAGCGCCGAGATTCCGGATCCCGAAATAGATAAGGATTTGTACGATACCATAGTCAGAAACATGTTACATGGTCCCTGTGGAGCACGCAATCCAGCATCGCCTTGCATGAAAAATAGAAAATGTACCAAAAAAATCCACTCCAATCCTCGAGAGCTGTTAAAGGAGACTGTGCACAACGATAAGGGTTACCCTTTGTACAGACGGAGAGCATCTGAGGATGGTGGCAGAAGTGTTACCATTCAGGCTCGCAGTGGTATGGTCCAAACTTTTGATAATAGCTGGGTTGTGCCATATTCGCCCATTTTATGTAAAATTTTTAATGCCCACATAAATGTAGAAGCCTGCAACTCTGTTCGCGCTATTAAATATATTTGCAAATATATTAATAAAGAGAGCGATCAGGCGATATTCAATTTGCGTAATGAAGGTTCAGCGCAGCCTCTCAATGAAGTACAGACATATCAAGCAGGGCGATATGTTAGTAGCAATGAGGCAGTATGGCGGCTCCTAGGTTTTCTTTTGCACGAAAGACATCCGGCTGTTACCCATCTAGCCGTACACTTAGAAAATGGACAGCGTGTTTTTTTAACGTTAATAATTTTCAGGAAAGAATTTCATCACCTGCTAAAACCACCTTAACTGCCTTTTTCCAGCTCTGCCAAACAGATACTTTCGCAAAAACGTTATTGTATTCCGAAGTCCCACGTTACTATACATGGAACACCTCCAAGAAGGAGTGGAAACGCCGCTTGCAAGGTACACCCGTTGCAAATTGGCCAGGAGTTAAATCATCGGACGCCCTGGGTCGTGTCTACACCGTCCACGTCACGAACTTTGAGTGCTTTTGTCTTCGAATGTTGCTGCATCATGTTCGAGGCCCAACTAGCTTTAAAGACCTTAAAAATGTCAACGGTCGCGAATGTGAAACTTTTGGAGATGCATGCGAATTTCTACATTTGTTAGAGAACGACAACCACTGACCACAGACAAAATAAGACAACTTTACGCAACCCTGATATCATCATGCGGCCTTTCCAATCCCCAAACGCTGTGGGATAAGTTCAAAGAATACATGGCGGAAGATATTTTACGACGTCTGCAACAAGTCCATGTAGACATAACTTTAAATGAAAACACATACAATGAAGCTCTGATAAATATTGAAAACAAGGTGATGACAATGACTGGGAAGAAGTTACAAGATTTTGGAATGGTAAGTCCTCGACGGCGTTCAGATGAAGGGACTGAAGCGATGAAATTGTTCGCGAATTAAACTATAATTTCACAGCGTTGCAAGAGCAGGTAATTGAGTTAGTTCCCCAATTGCTTCCAGAACAAAGTTATGTATTTCAACAAGTGTTACATCAAGTGGATTCAGGTAATGGCGCTCTCTTCTTTCTCGATGCCCCTGGAGGAACTGGGAAAACGTTTTTACTGAACTTATTACTGGCTTTCATAAATATAGCTGTCGCCGTGGCTTCCTCTGGTATAGCCGCTACATTACTGAATGGTTGCCGCACTGCACATTCCGTTCTAAAATTGCCATTAAACCTTGCACAGGGAGGGGTATGATGCTACGGCAGTGTAAACTTTTAGTATGGGATGAAAGCACGATGTCTCATAAAAAAGCTATAGAGGCGTTAAATCGATCACTTCAGGACTTACAAGACAGTACCGATATCATGGGAGGAATGGTAGTTTTGCTGGCTGGTGATTTCCGACAAACTCTACCAGTGATTCAGAGAGGCACACCTGCAGATGAGATCAAGGCCTGTCTCAAGTCCTCAAGCCCATGGGCAAAAGTTAAAAAATTTAGCCTAACAACAAATATGCGGGTGCATCTTTATAATGACGTACATTCTGGACATTATGCAGAGACACTTTTAAAAATTGGCGATGGACGTTTGGATACAGATGCCGAAGGTATGATTGTGCTCACAGAAGGATTCTGTAATTTGGTAGAGAACGATGTGGACCACATAGCTAAAGTTTACCCGGACTTACAACAAAATATGAATTGTGATCAATGGTAATGCGCAAGAGCAATTCTTGCACCAAAAAATGATAGTGTCAATCAAATTAACCAGGACATTTTAAAAGAGGTGCAGGGAGTAATAAAGGAGTATTTGTCAATTGATACAATTATGGATACAGAACAGAGCACTTCCTACCCCGCTGAATTTTTAAATTCGCTTGAATTGTCAGGTGTGCCTTCGCATAAACTTCAATTAAATTTAGGTGTACCAGTTATGCTTATGCGAAATATTGATGCACCTAGATTATGTAACGGGACGAGGCTTCGTATCACACAATTAGGGCAAAATATAATAAGCGCTACTATATTAACAGGTATGGGAAAAGGAGAAAGTGTGTTCATACCTCGAATACCAATAATTCCCACGGACTTACCGTTACAATTCAAAAGACTGCAGTTCCCAGTAAAACTTAGCTTTGCTATAACAATTAATAAAGCTCAAGGGCAAACACTACAGGTAGCAGGCGTGCATTTGGAAAAGCCATGCTTTTCCCATGGGCAGCTGTATGTAGCATGTTCGCGAGTGTCCGGTGCCCGAAATTTGTATTTATTAGCACCTGATGGAAGGACAATGAATATAGTGTACAATAGTGTCCTCAAATAATGCTCTGTTTTGTATCCATAATTGTAGCGGTCAAGGACTAGCGGAGTTGTTTTTTTTTTTCCTGGCCCACGCTGTCCCACTTCTTTTCTCATGCTGTCCTGAACCAGCCCTTGTGGTATCACGTCTGAGTCATCACGCCATCTCTTGCGGGTGCCGACACAGCCTCGCCGCGCGACACCGTCCATCTCCTGGCACCCATTGAGTGGCCGCTCTTGCCGTATACATAATGTATTTCTTTTCTGCCCATCTAACTCGACCATACTTTTGTGCTGTTACTCACATTTATTATCCAACTAAAAATATTATTCTTAAATAAACGCGGGCGAAGCCGCGGGTAAAAGCTAGTAGTATTATAAAAGCGAAAGTGAGTTTGTTTGTTACGTCTTCACGCCTAAATGGCTAAACCGATTTTGATGAATTTTGGTACAGAGATAGTTGGGACCTTGGAGACGGACATAGGCTAATTTTTTTTTTTTTAATGGACGAATGAGGGACAAAGAGGAAAGAAAAGGGAAAACTTTAACTTTGCTATAAAAGGCGCAAGGGAACATATTATAAGGCGCATGGGCAAAAACTACAGGAAGCAGGCCCCTGCAAATCAGGAAAGGGGAACTGTGTTACCCCGAATTTAACGCGAGCAAAGCCGCGGGCAAAAGCTAGTGGACAAATAACTGTCCATATAACAGTTTTTTACTGAATGCCTATGTAAGCATTTTATCATCATTTTCCTGCCCTTGTCCCATTCTATTTGAGGTCGGCGCAAAACGTTTTCTTCTTCCATTCTCCCCTGTCAGACGTCACGGCATCATTTATTCCTTTCTCCTTCATATCATTCCTTACACAATCCATCCATCTTTTCTTTGGCCTTCCTTTCCCTCTTCGTCCATCAACATTCAGATTCATTACTTTTTTATTCACAGGTGCCTATGTAAGTAGGTATATACGGTACTTTTAACAAAAATATAATTTACTAGCTGGCGCCCGCGGCTTCGCCCACGTGATGATGAAAAAAAGTCTGTTATGTGTTATTTCAGACTATCTTAATCTACGTCTGTGCCAAATTTCATCAAGATCCGTGCAGTCGTTTTGACGTGAAAGAGAAGCAAACATACACCCATACTCACAAACTTTTAGATAGCATATCGAATTTAGCGGAAAATCTCCGAGCACAACGCGGACATCTTATCATTAAAACGCCATTGACAAAATTGTAGCTTATAACTGTAGGTAGTCTAGATTCAATATTTCGTACACCTAGACCCAAACTGCGACAACTGTAATAATGATAATTTATCAGGAGACGAACAAAAACGTATTACTGTCTGTCTGTATGAACTTTAAAGCTATAAACTTTATTTTAGATCCTAAATAGGTAGTAAAATGTCCCTGTACGTAAATTCTGTTATGTCAGATAGCTGCGTTTGATCACATAGGATTCGAAAACAAAGATAACTAATTTTTGAGTTATGGTTGTTGAGATATAGGTGTGCGATATACATTCACCAACTAATCTCCGAAACGTCTGGCTAGACTTTGACGGGACTTTTACTGGCGGATAGCTGATGTTAGTTATATAGGCAAAAAAATAAACTCCATTAAATCCGATTTAAATAGGAAAGCAATTTTTTCTATTGTTTCACGCGGACCAATGTCGCGGGCAACAACTAGTCTGCGCGAACGAACGCCATATTTAAATTAACTCTTATACAGCTCTCGATGCAGCAAAAGATGAGCAGTAAACTACACCCTTTTTTAGCGGATGTGAAACCAACAAATAATTTCCCTAGTTCTGGGCGGATCGGGGGGAAGTGTCAGACTTGTGTTGACTAAAACCGGGTGGGTTTGTGGTATGTTCCTTCTTTTGCCCTTTATCTTCTGGGGCCGCGGTATCTCTTTCGAACAACCCGCAACTTTCAAACAATCCGTAAACACCCTTCGTTTTATGTCAAATCCAACAGAATGCAACAGAACAAAACATGACACCAATCCATCAAAATGCTTGGAATAGTGAAGTTTTGTGCCAGTTTCACAAGATGCTCTAATCAACGGGCCACATTCAGCGACGAGCTCGTGGCGTTGCGTAAGTCATAAAACAGGAATCGCATTAGCAAAGGGTTGGACGAGGCGGGCCGTTTGACGTGAGCGTTGTTGCGGTATCGCGGTGTGGAGGACAAGGGACGAGAGGCGAGCGGGGCACCAGAATTTAACCTTTGAACGCCATTATCACATATATGTAACAAGCGAGCGCGTACCATGGACGCCTATGACACAAATATGTGACACAAATTCAGGTAAAATGAGTTTCTTGGCGTGGAGGGCAAGCGCGTGCTTTTAATTTTTTTTG
Source organism: Ochropleura plecta (assembly GCA_905475445.1). Taxonomy (NCBI): domain Eukaryota; kingdom Metazoa; phylum Arthropoda; class Insecta; order Lepidoptera; family Noctuidae; genus Ochropleura; species Ochropleura plecta. The sequence continues at coordinate 3,569,505 of FR997728.1, forward strand.
CCTAAATACGAAAAAAACAAACTTAAACGTGGTAAATAGTTTCAAATGTTATTAATAATGCTATTGACCAAGTCAGTTTGAAAAGTTGATTATAAACAATTCCTAACACCCTTCTAGATTTATGAAAGGCTTTCAGCTAAAAAAAAAAACAAAAACCAGATGTCAAAGATCCATAGATACAACAATAAAAGGGGAAGTAGTTGTTCATACTTCCGCTCCCGCTACCTCCTATCCCTTGCTACTGGGCCTAAGTGGTCGCTCGTAAACAGTTTACGACAGTGTGCCAGCGGTGGAGATTAAAATCATGCATTTATTTTATTCGTCATTATTCCACAACGCCCAGCCTCTGTATACAAAGCTAGCTCTAAAAAATTTGGAACAATCTCGCCACTGTGGCATTTTTTACGTCCCTGTGCTCGTTCCTATTAAAAGATAAATGTTATAAGTACTTTTTGTCACTATGAGACTCATTTGAGATTTTGTTGTGATGCTTACAATGGTTCTCAAAGCTCGCTATGAATTCGCAAAACCTATCTATTTTGAACTAATTTTATCAATTTAATTTATGCATGAATAGAACGAATTATACTTTATTGTACCATCGAGGACACCGACGTCTGACCACTTTTGGATATTAAAGTGATAAGGGTGGCCCTCACCAGAAAAGGAGCTGAGCAGCGGGTGAAACCGCCGGGCATACCTACTAAGGTTTAAAAGTTGTATAAATGTAACCATCTTACATATTTATATGTAAGAAATTTAATTTATAAGTTAAATATCGAATCTGAACTAAACTTACATCCCGCATGACTTGGTATTACATTTATTTCATTTTGCCGCATTCGTTTGCACCTGATTTCAAACGGAATAAGCAGAAATGTTCTTTTTATGACCAATATTACCTTTGGAATCGAGTACTTAACTTTTATATACGGCATACCCAATCTGCGTCTAAAACTGAACGAATAATATCCGCGATTGGGGTTCATGAGCGAACAAATCGGCGATAAGGGTAAGGTCGGGTGTCGAACCCGCGAAATTGTAGCGATATACCATTACAATAATATACAAGGTCAAAGTTACTCGAGATAACGGGAGCTTGCTGGGGTATTATCTGTCTAGTTAGATGTATGACGTCAGTTGAGTATTTCATGTTTCTTATTTGTTGAATGTTGCTACGATAAAAATCTTTTTTGCAAAAAAAGGTGTTTTGTGTTTTGCGAAAAAGATTTTATTTCAGCATTTTTAGTTAATAAACCTCAAAAGTTTTAGCTAACGCCCGCGGCTTCGCCCGCGTGATGATCGTAAAAAAAGTATCCTATAAGTTATTCCAGACTATAATCTACCTCCTCTATGTTCCAAATTTCATCAAGATCCATTCAGCCGTTTTGACAGTAAACATATATATATACACACTAGTAGGATATTAGTAGGATTGAATATTAATATAGTAAAGTAATATTCGTAAAGTAGTGACAATTCACTATTTTAACTACTTCTGTGACCTTTTTAAGAATGTTAACGTACCTAATTCATGTTTTTATCAAATTACTAGCTTTCGCCCGCGGCTTCGCTCGCGTTAAATTTGGTATAACACACCAAGCAGACCTGCAGTTTTTGCTCTTGCGCCTGATTGATTTGTAATAGCAACGCTAAGTTTTCCCTTTTCTTCCCTCGTTCTCCCTCATATCCCATATTTTTTTAATAAAAATTAGCCTATGTCCGTCTCCTGGTTTCCAACTATCTCTGTACCAAAATTCATCAAAATCGGTTTAGCCATTAAAGCGTGAAGAGGTAATAAACAAACAAACAAACTTAGTAAGGATGATACTGGTAAAGTGGCCTTTTTAGACCCCAGGTATCGATAGTGTGATTGGATTTCAAGCAAAGAAATAATAGACTGAGGTAAACGCCTCAATATTGCCAATCAAGAGAGATCATGATTCTTATCAATAACCAAGTATGATGATAAACACACTAAAACACCCGCCCCAACAGATTTACAGCAACAACATGTCAGAATAGTTTCTTAAATCACACATAAACTTAGTGAATGTGGTCGAAAATGTGGTGAGATAATAATTTAGGGGGACGTTTGATGGGCTCTGTAATCTGTGCAGTGTCGGCGTGCCTACGGGCTCGTAAACCGGTTTATAGTCGCCTCTCCGGCACGGCAGTACGGCACGGTATGTCGGACAAGATTTTTGGCACGATCAAATGTTATGGCTGGTTTCGAGAGGGTTAGTGTGATGATGAGATTTAGTTTGAGATACTGTGTGTCACTAGCTTGATGACGCTTTTGTTTAACGTAATTTGTGTATTCTAGACAACGTATCCGACCACCCATCAAATATCAAGTTTAATTCGTGCCTAGGAAAGCATGATAAATGTCTGTTGTGGTTCTTTCATGGTCGTTTCGGGCATGTGTCTCGAAAGTTTGACAACTAGTATCAAGGGGTATCATTTTAACCGTTGGGGCGATTGATTGAGTGGACTTTGCGAGCCTAGTAGATTCCTAGACGCTTGTTAACTTTTGTTTTCTTCTTATCTTATTTAACGTTTTGGAAAGTAAGCAATGACTGATTGTCGGATCTACACTGTCCTCTCATACTTAAGTACTATCGCTGTAACAACAACATTGTAAAACAGAGTAAGCATGGAGTTTCTTCACGGTTCTTCTCCATAATAGAAATTAAAAACCCGAACCATGCATCTTTTCTCGACGTTTTATAAATGCCCATGAAGCTAATCAGATCAAAAATATTTTGAGTCGATTTGACCTAGTACTAAATTCGTTGTGGCGTTTAGATAGACGGTCGTCATGTAAAATAGTGGTATTCAGCTGCATCTGTTGAGACTGGAAGCTGATCCCAATGCAGCTGGGAAAAGGCTAGGCAGATGATTCGACGATGTATGCTATGTTTTGTACTAAAATGTCATGCCACTGCCTTGTGGGTAGTTTCCCTGATTGGACAACGTTTTGTTGACGTTTTTCATCAGGAATTTCTCAGTATTTCCGTTAGATGAAAAGAAGCTCATCCCTTTTTAAACTTAACTGGCGAGTGTGTACCTATAGAATCCCTCGCACCGATATATCAGAGGGACTGATATACGCCTCTGCCTAACCCGTGGGAGATTATAGTCGTAATGTTATGTAAAATTAGTATATGTTAAATTATGGAGATTTTGTAAGGCAAGTTGGTTCAAATAGAAACTGATGAAATCCTTGCTAATATCTTATAACGACAGAAAACGTACCTCAAACCAACCCAGCCGCCGCGGAGACGCCTCGGGCGTCGGGTGCCGCAAGCCGACTCCCGGCCACCATAGATGCGGGCCTGTGGACGGTGAGCAATGGGTGGCTCAACGTCCGTCCTTCTATTGACGACTGGCCGTGTCGACGGCGCGTTAGTGTTCCACGCGCGCCTCAAAGAGATGTCAGCAAAGCAGAGGGGCCTGCCAGGGCCACCGCATGCCGGGGCTTGTTCGAAAGAGATACCGCGGCCTAGGAACATAAAGGGGAATAGAAGAAACATGGGTGGGTTCTAGTCAGTACAAGTCTGACACTCCCCCCCGCTGCTATATTTGATAATATCCCATCCGCAAAAAAATCATAAAACGTTCTCTTCAATTTGCACAGGGAACTGTTTGATTTATTACTTTCTTGGAATATTTAAATTTAAATGTGGGCTTTTCATGGAAATGACTGAGAAGGAAATAAGGACATAGTAATAGTTGTAATTCCCAGAAAAGGTACAGGGATTCATCTTTTTATATCAGGTTCTACATACACTTGATATCGACGTTTTGTTTTGGTATAGTAAGCGTACCGCCATCTATTATTATTTTCCAGCATTCAAACGTACTTTAACTGTATTTTTTAACAGATGTCGCTCTTGTTAGGTAGTATTATACGTAACATCAAACATTCCCGAAATATTACCTATGCAGAGGTCTGCCTGCTTATTAATACACAAATCTATATAATAAACATCGTCTTATAGAGTGTGAGCATATATTCCAGGGCTGCTTGTTGCTTGTAGTCTGACATGCCCCCCCGCTCTGGGCGGAGAGAGGGGGAGTGTCAGCCTTGTACTGACTAAAACCCACCCATGTTCCTTCTATTGCTCTTTATGTTCCGTGGCCGCGGTATCTCTTTCGAACAACCCGCAACCCCGGCAGGCGGAGGCTCTGGAAAGCCCCTCTGCTTTGCTGACATCTCTTTGAGCCGCGTTACTGCAGTGTTTCCGGCATTTTCGCAGAAGCGTGTATAGATGGCTTTCACGCCATCATGCGTTAGCGATGCGCCTCCATCATGCGCAGGGTACGCAGCAGCCCCAACAGCATCTTACGCACTATTGCTGACAGCTGGGACAGCCCCATACTGGGACATTGGATACGCCTACATGCAAGTGTGGCGTATAATTTATGATTGTTTTTCTGGGAGATTTAAGTACTAACATTAGTTTTTTAAGATGTGTTGTACTAACCAAATGGACTTTGCCTGAATTTTATTTATTAACCGGGTGCCGGGTTCCAATCTCCATGGCCGCTACTGAGAAATTTCTGATTGAAAAACCCGATAACACTTTGCACGGCCTGGAAATCGAAGACAGAACTTCATAATCAGCAGTTACGACCACAAAATCAGATCAGAGATCAGTAAAATAATTTCGGTCACTATAGATATTAATTTGAATACGCCAAAGCGCTCGCAGCGATATTTCAATTATGCCAATAATTAAAATCGTTTCATGATTTCCAATGTTAATTACTGAATGGTATACAAACGAAGAATTTGATTTGCTCAGTGTTCGAAACGAAAACAAATGTGAAATACTTGATGTTGGCAAATACACGTACGAAGGCTTAATACTGGGTCAGGTAAACTGTTGTTCTCAGCTTCGAATCGCTGGGAGATTTTTTTAGGGATCTGTAGCCGTTTATCGACTCCAATTGTTTGTTTTCGTCTGTTATAAAAATGGTTGCCTTTCTACCGTCTATGACCGTTCCGCCGCCGTTACAAAGTTACGGATACTTATTTAACTGAAGAAAACTTGTCTTGTGATTGCAGTCTTAATCAGTGTATATGATATTGTCTATTTTCCCTTCGGTAGAGAAACTAAGAGACACTTTAAAACGATAGGTATCGAGGAAGGACTTTTCTTATTTTCAGGATATCTATCCTGAAAATAAGAAAAGTACTTTTTTTAAATGTTGCTTCAGATTGCTCCCGGCCACCGTAGACGCGTGTCTGTAGACAGAGAGCAACGGGTAGCTCACCGGTCCGTCCGTTGACAGCACGTGCGTGTTCCACGCGCGCTTCAATGAGATGTCAGCAAAGCCTGCCAGAGCCAAGGCCTGCCGGGGTTACGGGTTCTTTGAAAATGGTACCGCGGCTCCGGAACATAAAAGGCAAAAGAAGAAACATGGACGGGTTTCTGGATCAAACCTCTAATAAGAGATGAATTTGAAAGATCAAACCTCTTAAGTGAGGGAAATAATCGTAATATTGAATATATTTTATTAAATCTTTTTTATTTCATTGTTTTGTTTTTTTTTGTTGTATGCTCTTGAGGCGAGTGCCAAATAAATATGTTTTCTTTCTTTATTTTTTATAATTGTAGCAATATTGTTAAACGGAACCCATCTTACTTTATCACCGATACCTGGCAGGATTTTTGTTTATATTTGTTTAGGACTAAAGTTCATCAGGGCGCTGGGCGTTCCCCGGGTAAATATGGCCGCCCGATATAATATAGTGAACCGAAGTGCTTGCGAATTAAATTGACAACGTGCGCTCATCTTAGGATGGGGCTTGTCGTGTAACTCGTGTACATATTTAATAGAATCAGCTGGTTTGAGTCTCACGGTGTAAGAGATTAGTAGTCGTTTTGTTATGAGCGGGTATGTGGTCTATAGTATATAAGATTGATACCTGTCTACTTCATTTACTTAAAATAGGACAACACTTAATCGTAGGAGACACTGGTGTCGTTGAAAAGTATTTATGGTCAGTGGGGTTCATAATAAAACAGGCCAAATGCCAGTCAGTCTCGCGCCCTGAGGTTTCCGTAAAATCTTGTGACTTAAACAGCCATATCTTTTGACTGCGTATACTTAGAGGGTTTATTTTTTCACAGCACAAGGGAACCACAGATTTGAGTATATGGTTTTAATTTCAACTCAATATCTTTAGGCGTTTTTAAGATAAATGATCTTGACAGACGGACAACAAATTGATCCAATAAGGGTTCTGTTTTTTCTTTTTGAGGTACAGAACCCCAAAAACATTTCAAAAGACGCGTGAGCAAATTCTCTACGATATCGAAGTTCTCTAATAACTCTTTGTAAAACCCTCATAAAGACATCTCTTGCTAGACTGTTTAGTGACGATATATGAGCCTAATAAAATGCAATCGCCTGCACTGACTGTACAGGCAAAGTAAGTACGGACCCCGCTAAACCCGGGATTACCAGCCAGAAGAAGCACTAATGAGTACCAGGTCTTAAAGTATACTTACGACCCTCATTTCCATCTCGAAGACGTTCAATTCAGACGCGGATTAAAATCGTAAGACGGTTTAATTGAAAAGGTTCGTCTGTTGCAGTACTAACATTAAGTTTTATTGGCGGTCAGCCTCTACATCTGCCGAGGGACTTACGCCTTCAGCGTAATGATAATGTCGATGACCTCTGCTACTGGCTGCTTGAACGGTTTGTTTTGTTTTAAATTGTTCTCTGTTCGACTTTTGAATTTCTGTTCTCGTTTGTCTACGGCTGGAGTAATTAGAAGTAGGTTTGGTTTTAAAATGGCTGGTAATTTTAGTTTTTTTTTTTTTACTAAATATGATAGAAACGTCTTTGTCCATTTTTCTCTAAAGAGGTCTAAACTTTGGAATGAGCAACTACCTACAGTATTTTAAGAAGTTATTATGTCTTATGACTGGGACTAGCATCATCTGTTTGTTTTTATGGCATTCAAAAGTGCCTGTAATGGTCTAATTGAAATTAATTCTTTGAGTTTGAATTTCTGTTTGGGAGAAGCTTGGGTTCCTAATGGAATGCATTCGAATGCGTTCGAATTTCGAATTTAAAAGGTTTCGTCAAGAAATTATATGTTTGCGGATTTTTTTTTTCTACAATGTCGTTTGAGTTTACAGTTGTTTGGAGAATAGGAATTGGAATATTGTTTGAATTGTACTATGCTTATATGCTTATATCCATATTCATACTCAAAACTTTCCTCACAATATTTTTGTCATTCTTCCGTATCACATGCCTTTAGCTTTGCCCTCCTAGTACAATTCAAACAATATTCCAATTCCTATTCTCCAAACAACTGTAAACTCAAACGACATTGTAGAAAAAAAAAATCCGCAAACATATAATTTCTTGACGAAACCTTTTAAATTCGAAATTCGAACGCATTCGAATGCATTCCATTAGGAACCCAAGCTTCTCCCAAACAGAAATTCAAACTCAAAGAATTAATTTCAATTAGACCATTACAGGCACTTTTGAATGCCATAAAAACAAACAGATGATGCTAGTCCCAGTCATAAGACATAATAACTTACTCTGTTAGGCAAAAATCACCTTTAAGTAAAACCCTAACTTGGCCAAGATATAATATGAATCACCTAATTAAGGCACCATCTATTAACTCCTTCCATCTGCTTCATCATAACTTCGTCCTCACGAAATAGTGTAAGTCAAAAGCCAAGACATACTCCTCGCTTACAAGTAACATACGACATAGACAAGAGTACTTCCCAGCTATAATAGGAGAGCCAAGGGCCTCTTCACGTCGCACGCACTTCATACTATGTCTCCAACGTTAACTGTCAAGGACCCCCTAAATGATAATGATAAATGATGTTTATTTTGCAAGTAGGTTTTCACAAACACTTTTATACGTCATTTTTTTTAAACTAGATAAGGCCGGTGTTTTGTACCCGACTACTCTGAGAAGAAACAGCCAACTCAGAGGTCATAGTCTCTTTTAAGGTCCAGACAAAAAAAATCTTGGTCAACTTACATGAGGACTATGCAGATAGTGTCTGAAATGGTCTTTTTAAGAAAGCACCACGCAGATTGAGTGGACCTGTCCAGTCAGTGCAAGCATTTGTCAGTTATCGTGTAGCTCAACTCATAACCCAAGGAGCTCAACGACACGACGAACAATAAAAAGAAAAGGACATTTGTGTAGGTCGCTTATAGTACCTACTCAAACTGCCACACTGTCGTCAAAAACAAAGTAAATAAAAGAAATGATCCACATGGTCTCCACATTCACAATAAACAAATAAAATATCCTAGATTCACGGGAGTCGAGTTATGGTAACCTGCTATTAAGATGGTGTAAGATTAAGTTAAATACATGTTTTGTTCTTCATGAAGGATCATAAAGAGTGTCAAAGAGAGACTTTTTCAAAAAACTTCGGAAAGTCGGACTTGCACACCGAGGGTCCCGTACAATCTTGCGACATAAACAGCCATATCTTTTGATTGCGTAGACTTAGAGTTATGAGTTTTCCACAACACCAAAGAACCACAGACTTGAGTATCTATGGTTTTAATTTCCACTCGATATCGGTATCGAGAGATAAGACCGTTTGGTCTTGACAGACAGACAGACGAACAGCAAATTGATCCAATAAGGGTCTCGTTTTTTTCCTTTCGAGGTACCGAACACTAAAAATCAGAACAGTTATACAAGGCTAAGATGATTACATTTCCAGATGCGAAAGAAAATCTGAAAGAAAATCTGTGAGGCCCGTTTACAACAAATATGTTCTCAAAAGAAGTGTTCTATTAAACTAACACACACATTCTACTGCTTTTCTCCTATTTTATTTGAGGTTGACGCAGCATGTATTTTTCTTCCATACTTCTCTAATAATCATCTCATCGGACACTTCCTTTCTTGCCATATCGTAATTCACACGTTCCATCCATTGTTTCTTTAGTCCTCTATGCTTATATCCATATTCATACTCAAAACTTTCCTCACAATATTTTTGTCATTCTTCCGTATCACATGCCTTTAGCTTTGCCCTCCTAGAGGACTAAAGAAACAATGGATGGAACGTGTGAATTACGATATGGCAAGAAAGGAAGTGTCCGATGAGATGATTATTAGAGAAGTATAGAAGAAAAATACATGCTGCGTCAACCTCAAATAAAATAGGAGAAAAGCAGTAGAATGTGTGTGTTAGTTTAATAGAACACTTCTTTTGAGAACATATTTGTTGTAAACGGGCCTCACAGATTTTCTTTCAGATTTTCTTTCGCATCTGGAAATGTAATCATCTTAGCCTTGTATAACTGTTCTGATTTTTAGTGTTCGGTACCTCGAAAGGAAAAAAACGAGACCCTTATTGGACCACTTTGCTGTTCGTCTGTCTGTCTGTCAAAACCAAACGGTCTTATCTCTCGATACCGGTATCGAGTGGAAATTAAAACCATAGATACTCAAGTCTGTGGTCCTTTGGTGTTGTGGAAAAATCATATTTCTAAGTTTACGCAATCAAAAGATATGGCTGTTTATGTCGCAAGATTGTACGGGACCCTCGGTGTGCAAGTCCGACTTTCCGAAGTTTTTTGAAAAAGTCTCTCTTTGACACTCTTTATGATCCTTCATGAAGAACAAAACATGTATTTAACTTAATCTTACACCATCTTAATAGCAGGTTACCATAACTCGACTCCCGTGAATCTAGGATATTTTATTTTTTTATTGTGAATGTGGAGACCATGTGGATCATTTCTTTTATTTACTTTGTTTTTTGACGATAGTGTGGCAGTTTGAGTACTATAAGCGACCTACACAAATGTCCTTTTCTTGGTATTGTTCGTCGTGTCGTTGAGCTCCTTGGGTTATGAGTTGAGCTACACGATAACTGACAAATGCTTGCACTGACTGGACAGGTCCACTCAATCTGTGTGGTGCTTTCTTAAAAAGACCATTTCAGACACTATCTGCATAGTCCTCATGTAAGTTGACCAAGTTTTTTTTTGTCTGGACCTTAAAAGAGACTATGACCTCTGAGTTGGCTGTTTCTTCTCAGAGTAGTCGGGTACAAAACACCGGCCTTATCTAGTTTAAAAAAAATGACGTATAAAAGTGTTTGTGAAAACCTACTTGCAAAATAAACATCATTTATCATTATCATTTAGGGGGTCCTTGACAGTTAACGTTGGAGACATAGTATGAAGTGCGTGCGACGTGAAGAGGCCCTTGGCTCTCCTATTATAGCTGGGAAGTACTCTTGTCTATGTCGTATGTTACTTGTAAGCGAGGAGTATGTCTTGGCTCTTGACTAACATTATTTCGTGAGGACGAAGTTATGATGGAGCAGATGAAAGGAGTTAGTAGATGGTGCCTTAATTAGGTGATTCATATTATATCTTGGCCAAGTTAGGGTTTTACTTAAAGGTGATTTTTGCCTAACAGAGTATGGAAGCGGCTTGTTAGGATATTTTTATTACAATGAAATTCTGGGATTCCGGGATTGAATAACTAATCGAATGTATGTATATAACCTAACTTCTCTACTCACTTATATTCTCTGAGGTTTAATAACCTCATCTTTTGACATTTGTTACAAATCTCGTCAAAAACCACGGACAATAAAAGTAGCGAATAGCTACCACAATAAGTTTTAACAGGGCAACAGTAATTTGTGTCAGATTGGGTTTACAATATCTCACGAAATACCTATACACTTATATTGAATTTCCAGGGATAATGGGATTTTTCGATAATATTGCCAAAACAAAAACCTACTTCGACTTCCAAAAAAAACACGGGAAATAAATTTAAAAGTTTTTTATTTCAGTCTTCTAATTTGTCATATGATAAAATCTCACATAAATTCTTATCGAGTAGTCTGAGAGTTTTCATTGCTACCAAGAGAAATTAGCATATCGCCCATATACCAGAAGAAAAAATGTGTATTATAGAAGCTAACTCATAAATTACTCAAGCAATATAGATAGAATTCATATGGGACTCTTCGTGAGTTAAAAAAAGAATTTAAAAACCACAATCAACAGCGAAATCACGTAAAAAACATACAAAAAACAATATACTGTCGAATTTAGAACCTCATTTTTTTTTAAATCGGTTAAATAACTCTGCTTTCCAAAATAGCCAACATCTTATCTATAGGTAAACATGCATCCAAATATCCCATCTCTACTTATAATGTACGATCCATTATAATGTACTATCAAAAGGAAGACCAATATTTTCTCTCAAATTCCAGAATACACCCGACACCACCATTTTCTCTTTGATCTTTCGCCATAAATATTTCCTATGAGATAACGACCGGCACAATATTTGCGCAGGTTCTAATTAATTAATAACTCTTTCAACGTAATTAACAGCTGTAATTAGTGGTATTGGTTCCGATAGAACCTTCCGTTGACTTAGTACTTTAATGTTGCGTACGTATATGATTTCTTTGTGGCCTTTGATTCAGAAGTTCTGGAAAAATTGACTTCCAATAACACTCTGAAAAGCGGGAAATTAGTTTACTTCCGGTAGTCGGTGACTTTTGTTAGTTTCATCGTATTTTTTTGCTACTGATTTCCTGAAGTAAACGTATTTTTAACTTTTTTGTGTTTTATGGAAGTCACTTTTTTTGCAATTATCTTTTTTATTTCAGCCTTCGGTGTTGGTGGCAAAACAATCTATGATCCAAACAAAAGTCACAGATCTTCGGAAGTTAATTTATTTTCTATCTAATATAATTTTAATTAAATTAAATTATTTTTTTATAATTTTAATAAGTCGGTTAAAAATATGAAGCCATTTTACTAGCAGAGCGTGTTGCTGAAAACTTAAAAAAGGGCAGATCATTTCGATCTTACCGTATTTTTACTTTAACCTTAAGCATACTGTATCAACGTTACAAGCTAATGTATGCCCAATCATCGTCCCTCGGGGTAATTAACAGCTGATCTTACGACCGTGAGCCGAGCATTACCGACAACTGACGAAGGCTTGACGTGGGTCGGCATTAGTGCTGTCCACTTATTAGCTAGCCTTATCTTATTTTACATTTTCGGTAACTTGCGCGTCACTAATTTACAGCTAGCTCTTAGAGATTATTTTGGGATGAAGTTGTGTTAATTGAAAATGTGTGTTAACGTGGATGCTTGTGTACGATGGTACACTAGGGATTTTAATTAAATATATTGTAATAAGAAGATCATAAATCTTTATTTATCTCTTCATTAAAGTCAAGTTATAGACATATGTCTCTCTCTTTACATAAATGTCATACAAATATGCACACACACACACATCCATATGATATATACACCTAGACACATACAATTAGAAACACACTTATTCATTACTGACATTGTTCAGTACTCCCCTAGTAATCTTGCATGTTTCTGTAAAAAAAAAAACTGAAATTGCTTAATTTGGCTTTTTTTTGGAAAGGTGTTGGATGGAGACGCTGACTCCTGACATACAGGTTTTTACCTAGTTTCGGTTTCAGAGGCTTCACATAATTTTGCTATTATGTCATTTTTTTTTATCTCGTCTTCAATAATAACAGGTGCTAGTTCCCATCACAGTCGCACACTTTTAAAGTACTGTAAGAGGTTTTAAACCTTAACCAATGCTGGCTGATTGGCCATAATGTTCCAATACTCAGGTCGTTTTAAATAAGGAACTTAGAAAAAAACATAAGATAAGAACAGAATAAAAAGTGTAACATGTATCTATAAAATATAATCTTAAAGTATAATATGCGCTTTATTAATTAGAGTATTCTAACTCAGTCCTTACAGTAACTAGTCATGAAAGCAGTATTCCTCAGCGTTTTGCCAAGATATTTATTTAAGGAGCATCCACACCACGCAACCGGAAACTACAATACGCGTACACAGTCAACTCCAGCCAAATAGTAAGCAAATAGTTGAGTTCATCTTTTCAATTTACGTATGAAAGGTGAACGCGAGACGTCGCTCCGGGCGAATGGAAATTAACCCAGCCTCATGAGAAGGCTCAAATCCTCAGTCTCCCATCCCTCTCTCACCTCATTATAAAAGGGAATATAGAAAGGGACAGCGTTAATAAAATTCCTAGCGACTGGAAAATGGAAGGATTCGAGAGTAATTGGAAATACCTTCGCATTGAGTGGCGCGCCCGAGGTTCCACGATACAGATCGTTGTGTGTATTTAACTTGCCTTTTGTATGAATTTAATCAGATTCCCTCAGCTCTTGTATTGTACGGTTAATTGGAATTTGTATTGAAAAATTTCAAGTTTTGTTATAATACAAATTATTGAGATTTAACACTGTGATGGCAATTCATAAGTTAAATATTCTTGGGAAGCCGGAGGGCGGAAGTTTAGTTCGCATTGAATTTCTTAGGCATACAGTTATAATTCTACAATGTAGGCACTGTGCCGGCGATGATTTATTATTCAAAGATAATTTTACCTGTAAGTATTTTTATCATAATTTTCCTGCCCTTGTCCCATTCGATTTGAAGTCTGCGCAACACTTTTTCTTCTTCCATCCTCCCCTATCAGACGTCACGACATCATTTACTCCTTTCTCCTTCATATTATTCCTTACACAATCTATCCATCTTTTCTTTGGTCTTCCTCTCGCTCTGCGTCCATCAACATTCAGATCCATCACTCTTTTAATCACATGTACTTGCAGCTGTAAGTTTCTTAATCCTTGTATTTATTTATTTTATTTATTTATTTTATTTATGTTATTTATTTTATTTATTTATTTTATTTATTTTATTATTTTATTTATTTTATTTATTTTATTTATTTATTTTATTGTCACACAAAATGGTGGCTACTTTCGTGTGTCAAGATAAATGGGAACAGACCTAAAATCATTCTTGCAAAGTCTTTTTAGGGTTCCTTACCTCAAAAGTAAATACCAAACCCTTATAGGATCACTTTGTTTTCCGTCTGTCTGTCTGTCTGCCAAGACCCTTTATCTCAGGAATGCGTGGAGGTATCGAGTTGAAATTAAGCTCATTTACCCAAGACTGTGATCTCTTAGTGTGTTCTGTGATTCATTTTCCTTTTTGCCTTTTCCCAACTATGTTGGGGTCGGCTTCCAGTCTAACCGGATGCAGCTGAATATCAGTATTTTACATGGAGCGACTGCCTATCTGACCTCCACAACCCAGTTAATACTGGGTAATACGATACCCCTTGGTAAGACTGATTGTCAGACTTTCGGAACACTGACTACCTGTAACGACTGTCAAAGATCTACAAATGACAGCCGGGACCAACGGCTTAACGTGCTTTCCGAGGCACGGAGGAAACTCGGTATGTAACGGGTACCCATCCACAGACCAACCTAGACAAGCGCGGCTTAACCTAAAGATCGACCCGAGCGGCTGCTATTTATTTAGCCACGAGCTCCTCCTCCTTAGTGTGTTCTGTGATTGCTGTGAAAAAATCAAACCTCTAAGTATACGGCCGTTTGTGTTGCAAGTTTGAACGGAACCCCAGAAGCGCCGACTCGAACTTGGCCGGGTTTTTTAACGCTGGTATCTATGTAAGTAGTACAATCTGTGCCAACCTATATTGTGTACGTTTGGGACGTACTAACCCGCTAAGCCTCCGCGATACTACGACGTACTAAGGCGCTACAGGATGTGCGTTTGTTTGATTATTTTCAAGGAGAAGCTTGTGGGTAAATACACACATCAAAAGTATCTAGGGATCAACATATATTTTTGCAATAACTTTTCTCCTGATTGATATTAATTAAAATTTTCTTTAAGGATTCATCAAATAAAGTGTTTTCGTTTGTCACAGTAACGATAAACCAAGTCACCTTTGCATTAATAAAGAAATTTGCCATTTTCCTAATAAAGGGATTTTTGACATTTGAACCACTAACATTAAAGTTCGAAAAAAAGACTGAAATAACAGTTTTCTTTAAAATTTTATTGGGTAACTTAAACAATTAATAATCCGTGTTTCTACCGCGAACACTAACAACACAAGAACATCGGTTTGGCATACTCAAAATGAGTTCATCCAAATCACGCTGTGGAATGGCCGCCCATGTTCGTTGCAACAACAAAAAAAGGTCTTCTTGCGACTGGATACCCTCCATATTCGGCAGAGCTCTTCTCTGTAGCATATCCCATGCATGCTCAATCGGGTTCAAGTCTGGCGACTGAGCAGGCCAGGGCAGGACATTGATGTTAGCTGCGGCGAGAGTCTGTCTTACAACTCTTGCGGTGTGCAGTCGTGCATTATCATGCATTAACTGAAATAAGGGACCGATTTGCACTTGTAGAGGAACGATGACGTCTGATACAATCGTCTCAGCATAAATTTGAGCGTTGAGGTTGCCTCTGATCCAAATCAACTCAGTTCTTCCGCCGATCCAAATACCCGCCCATACCATGATGGTTCCACCACTATAAGGATGGACTTCCTGGCAGGATTTTAATCGCTGTTGGTGTCCAGGGGTTCTCCAGTGTCGTATACGTCTTGTATCCGGTCTCATACCAAAACGAGACTCATCAGAAAAGCACACGAAACGCCATTGTTCTTCTGCCCAATTTCTGTGTTCAAGAGCCCATTGATATCGAATCCTACGATTGTGCATTGCTATAGGTGGTACCCGTAGCGGTCTTCGGGAATGAAGGTTCACTTCATGCAAGCGGTTTCTGACTGTTTGGTCGCTAATTAAGTTCCCTGAAGAGTGATGAAGCCTCACGGCTAACATCATGGCGGTTATTGTTGGAGCTCTTCGAGTTAAGATTTGAATGTATCGGTCTTGTCTCCGTGTGGTGCAGCGATACCGTCCTCCATGGCGCTCAGCCACGGTACCAGTGCTTCGGTAACGTGTCCAAAGTCGACTGATAACACTCTGACTTGTATTCAGAGCTAAAGCTACAGTACGTTGCCGGGAACCAGCTTCTATCATTCCCACGGCTCTGAGCATTTCTTCCTCGCCGCTCCATAATAACGTTGGTTTTAATCAGTAGTAGGGAAACAGTAGCACTAATAATGTCTTCAATGCGTTGTATGTTTTTATAGGGAAAATATTGACAGCTTATTTTCATCTTTTACTCGAATTTGATTGAGAGTTCCCGATTCAAATTATGAAATGCACCAAAAAGGATCCATATAAATTTATAAAATCATAAATTTATTACAAAGCCACATCTCAATCTCAAGAAATCCGCATAAAAATGCTTGATCCCTGGACACTTTTGATGTGTGTAATACCAGTCACACGGGCTTAGCAATATAAATAAATGAGGGTCGGTGGGTGACTGAATTTACTACACATATCGATACTCTGCGGTGCTTCGGTCAGAATATAAAGAAAACTAGCTTTTGCTTGCGGCTTCGCTCGCGTTAAATTCGGGGTAACACAGTTCCCCTTTCCTGATTTGCAGGTACCTGCTACCTGTAGTTTTTGCCTTTGCGCCTTATTTATTGTAATTAAAAAAGTTTTCCCTTTTTTTCCCTCATTCTCCCTCATTTCTCATTCTAGCTCTTGTCCTTCTCCAGGGTCCCAACTATCTCTGTACCAAAAATTCATCAAAATCGGTTTAGCCATTTAGACGTGAAGACGTAACAAACGAACAAATTCACTTTCGCTTTTAAGTATAATATTAGTAAGGATTGGTTCCTTTCATTTGTAGATCCCGGACAGTCATTATGGGTGGACAAAGGCATTCTCACAAATATGAAACTGTTTTAAATCCGTCACATCACACTATCACAAGTCCAGTTGAGAACCAGCGTCGGGCACTCGCTGCATAAGTTTGCTGAACTGGGCCTCTCACCCTCGCACACAATAATTAACTCTCTAATGTGTTTAGAATAAAGTTCTTTTTTTTTGCAGCGAAGTATACTGGGTGTCAAACTTACAGACCTTATCAGAAACTCCCTACTTCGCTCCTAAACCCAAATAGTTGATGCTGGCCTCAAAGCTGCTTGGTTACAATTGAACTGGGCTGGTCATATCTGCCGCATGTCGTAGAAGCAATGGCCAAAAATAACCACTTAGAGGACACAAAAAAAACGACAACGCGGCACATCCAAAAGGAGATGGAGGGATGAGCTGGACTCTTTCTCAAAGGATGTCAACTACAATCCCACTAGACAGTGAAAAATGGAAGGAGGGAAGGAAAGGCCCTGCACTAGAAAAATATATGCTTATAATAATAATTATTATTTTTCCTTATTTTATGTTGCGTGTGCCTTTGTTCCAAATAAACTTATTTTCTTTCTTTCTTTTCCTTTAGCTCATACTAAAACATTTACTCAAAGTAGTCCCTATACAAGGCCCCGATGAGGTAGGCATCCTTTTCTATTGTTTTAGGTACAGACAGCAAAACAAGGGTCAAATGTACCTACACCCTGTATATAAGTTTGAAAAACAGTTTCCCTACAAAAAGAAAATCTTGCCTCGTGAAATATTCACTTCGTAAAAACGTAAGGGAACGAAAAGGCTCAGAAAGATTGTGGTGACTTGAACAAGTAAAGTATGTTGCAGATATAGTATATATATGTTTGAGATAGTTTTACTTTATATATTTATTATTCACTGCTTCTTTCCTTAGGTGAACATTTTTTGTTTTATTATATGAAACGGGGCTGTAACAAATCGAATGTGCCAAAGAAAACAAGTCGAGTCTTCAGTAATTGTGTTCCCATGATTTGAACTCTAAAATAAAATTATTAAAAAATGCTCAAGAAGCGAAATGGGAAAAAAACGACAAGGTTGCATAGTACCCAGAAGGCTGGCAACATTTATCAATTATCGTGAAGAGTCGACCAACCGCTTGGTGTTTAATCCGAAATACTAAGTGGGTAGGTACTTGGATCCATGGCCCTAGTGGCCCTGATGTTACATATATATATAAAACGGATATTATATTATGTAACGATAGATGTAGATTTCGCTTCTTTTTCTCATATTATTTTTTAAAACTCTGCCCTACACTAGGAATTTCCCATGTACCGTGGGTGCGTTTACAAATATTTAAACTCATATACACATTGTAAGTAATTATATATTTTTTTAAAGTATTTTCTTACTTCTGGGATTTCTTCTTGTCGTATCTGACCGTGGCTTCACTTGATTGGGGCCTATCAGAATATCAGCGCTGTGATATGGTTGCCAAGTTGCAGTTACCATACTCAGATATGAGCCTTTTGGCCTTCAGGACCAATTTAGTTGATTGTCTTCATTTCGTTTTTTTTTAATAGTTTTAATTTAATGCAAAAGGGTTTTGTAAAGGTTGATGTGACGTCGTGCGTACTACGAACTAAGCTTTCTGAAAAAAAAAAACTACGAAACATTCTTCCATATATCGCTCGCATCAAAACAAATAATAAGCAAGAGACTCACGATTCCTTGTACGTTAATTAATACGGTCATAATCCTCGCCTCCCCGCGGGACCGTTACACGAAGAAGGTCCAACAGCTACCGTGTAATAATTATCAATGTACCCTCGGGGTACTGCCCTTGCTGCTTACCCTTCGAAGGGTATGAGCGTTGGGCAGTTGGGTTGTATCCTTTTTGGAGATAGAAAACTGTCATTGATATATGACAGAGGTTATTCTGTTATTTTTGATCATCTGTTGTGTTAAAAAATACCTCGTGAATGCTTTACCTTTTTTGACAACAATTCTTTATAAGCTTGTATTCTAGTTAAGAAATAGCGGTGAATTTTGACGCAGGCATACACTAACTAAATATGCACTGTTGTTTTTTTGCGGATGGTAAATCATCAAATAACTTCCCCCGCTCTGGGCGGAGCGGGGGGTGGAGTGTCAGACTTGTATTGACTGACAACACAATATTGCCCTTTATGTTCCGGGGCCGCGGTATCTCTTTCGAACAACCCGCAACTCCGGAAGATGCGCTATGCCTGAGAGATATTTCTCGACGGCTGTTAGCCAAGTCAGAGACACATGGGCGGCAAAGAAACTCTGACACCAGGTTAGTCACTAACCACACGATAACGAACAAACAACCAACTAAATGTACAACTTTTTAAATTGACATGGTCACCAATATTTTTAATACCGTTTATCCGCGATCGTAGCATTAGCAACAGCGCCGAAATATCGGGAACTAATTTTAAATTAAAATCCCGTTTCAAATGTAATTAATAAATGTATAACTGAGGTCATGAAACGAATATTTTAATTAAATCCTGATGCGATTTTAACTTCACTTGCTATTCTGTTACTCAAACAGGCTGTTTCCATGACAAGCAATGCCACCTTATTCTGCACTCTTCGTCATCATTTTCCTGCCCTTGTCTCATTCTATTTGGGGTCGGCGCAACACGTTTTCTTCTTCCATTCTTCCATTCTCCCTTGTCAGACGTCACGGCATCATTTACTCTTTTCTCATTCATATCATTCCTTACATGATCCATCCATCTTTTCTTTGGCTTTCTTCTCCCTCTCCATCTATCAACATTCAGATCCATTACTCTTTTGGTCACATCGTCCCTCATTACATCCTTGTGCTCCACACCTCGAGTGGTTATTTTAAATATAAAAAAAATGTAAAATAGTAGACCTCTCCCTCCCACGTCCATAATCCTCTTGATAACCCTTCCCTGCACGTGTTGGTACTAAAAAGGTATACTATTTGCATTTTACAACTTGGCCGGACTTCATAGTTAGCGATTTAATTTGGTGCGAATAAAGGTAGGCTATTATATTGGGCATTTTGCACATTACACCGGGTATTCTACGCATTACCACGTGTTTGTGGGGTCTCTTATTGTTACTGCAATTAGTATTGTACTGTAGGTGAGGCTGTTGTTGTTACATTTTTTTAAATCGTTGCCCCACTAGGATTTTTGGGGTGGGTGCGTTTATAAACGTACACAAACAGCCAGACCCAAAACAACTACCTGTAGGTCATACAAATATTTATTCCGTGCGGACCGATTGACTGCTGCGCAGCAGTCAATCGCTCTGCCAACCGTGTCGTCAAAATCCTTACTAATATTATAAAAGCGAAAGCGAGTTTGTTTGTTTGTTACCTCTTCACGCTTTAATGGCTAAACCAATTTTGATGAATTTGGATACAGAGATAGGTGGGACCCTGAAGACGTACATAGGCTATTTAAAAAAAAAGTGGGATATGAGGGAGAACGAGGGAAGAAAAGGGAAAACTTAGCGTTGCTATTACAAATCAATAAGGCGCAAGAGCAAAAACTGCAGGTAGCAGGTACTGTGTTATACCGAATTTAACGCGAGCGAAGCCGCGGGCAAATGCTAGTTTATTATAAATGCGAATGTTTGTGAGCATGGATGGATGTATGGATGATTGTTACTCTTTCACGTCAAAACGGCTGAACGGATCTTCATGAAATTTGGCACAGAGGTAGATTATATGTATAGTCTGGAATACCACAAAGGATACTTTTATCGATCATCACGCGGGCAAAGCCGCGGGCGCCAGCTAGTCAAATTATATATTGTTCTTCAGCAACGTTTAATTGAACGTGTAATAGTTAATTATTGCCTTTCTTTAAAAGCATATTGACACGCGTTGACAAACTCCGCACTACACTTCAACTAATTTGTCTGTGCCGGCGGGAAATCATAGAACTAAAATAAATGCACCAACTTTGACATTTGGATGTTGAATAAGCAACGCCATCTTAAATGCATACCTACCTGAAGTGGTCATATACTGAAAAAGTTAGTTAGTGCCTAAACCAAAGACTAACTTTAACTTACTATTATTAGGGTCCGTACCTCAAAAAGAAAAAAAAAACCGGCCAAGAGCGTGTCGGGCCACGCTCAGTGTAGGGTTCCGTAGTTTCCCGTCCGTCAAAATAAGTGTTCCCACTTATGAGTTTAAAGGTGGAGGAGGAAATTATTTTGTACAACTTTTTGTCTTTTTTGTACAAAAACTGTTGTGTCAATCAAGTTCAAAATAATTTTCCTAGAAAGTCCTTATAAAGTTCTACTTTTCAGATTTTTTTCATATTTTCTAAACTTACGGTTCAAAAGTTAGAGGGGGGGGGGACACATTGTTTTTTACTTTTGGAGCGATTATTTCCGAAATTATTGACATTATCAAAAAATGATTTTAGTAAACCCCTATTCATTTTTAAATACCTTTCCAACAATATATCACACGTTAGGGTTGAAATTTAAAAAAAAATCACTTCCCGCTTTACATATAGGGTGGCTACCCTAATAAAACATTTTTTTCCAATTTTTATTTTACCACTTTGTCGGCGTGATTGATATACATATTGGTACCAAATTTCAGCTTTCTAGTGCTAACGGTCACAGAGATTAAGCGAGGACGGACGGACGGACGGACGGACAGACAGACATGGCGAAACTATAAGGGTTCCTAGTTGACTACGGAACCCTAAAAAAAAGGATCCCTTCTGTCTGTCTGTCTGTCAAGACCCTTCTTATCGCGAACACATGGACATATCGAGTTCTCAAGTCTGTGATCTCTTGGAGTTACGAAAAAATCAATTCTCTAAGTCTACGCAGGCAAAAGGGCGTTTAAGCCGCAAGTTTATAAGGAAATCTTGATGCCGTGTCTGACTCCCTCCTGGCCGGTTTATTTTCTTTTTTCCCTACCATAGACGAACTAACTTTTTCTATACTTCTAGTTATAGTTTTTATTTGTATTTATAACGAAATTATTATGTGCCAGTGACTTCTGAACATAGCGGTTTGTACTCGTATCTTTACAATACTCTTCTCAAATCAAATCGTAAGCATTTATTAGATAGGTCTGCTTCCTTTATCGTGAGCCTAGTACCTGATGTCAAAGTTTTTATGCATGTTAGTTTACTCACGGTAATTCGGTAAACTAAAGCTAGTGATAATTATACAATACGCACGTGAATGGAAAAAAAAACAGGCGCATATCTTGGCGAACTCGAGATCAGTAGATATGATAGATGGCAAAAGGGTTGGGGATCGTAGTATTTTAATATATCCATTTTTTACATAATTCACGGGAAAAAACCAGCTACCAAAATGGAGGAGGCGTAGTCTATTTCGTGCAAAAAATACCCTCACTATGAAATGGAAAATAGTGGGTAGTAAATACAAATACTTATTCTTGGAAAGAAAATATAAAATCACAATATCACGTCTGGGGGCTTAAATGGTCGCTACAGCAGAATCATCCTACAATTTAATATTACTAGCTTTTGCCAGCGGCTTCGCTCGCGTTAAATTCGGTATAACACAGTACCTGCTACCTGCAGTTTTGCCGTTGCGCCTTATTGATTTGTAATAGCAACGCTAAGTTTTCCCTTTTCTTCCCTCGTTCCCCCTCATATCGCACTTTTTTAATAAAAAATTAGCATATGTCCGTCTCCTGATTCCCAACTATCTCTGTACCAAAATTCGTCAAAATCGGTTTAGCCATTAAAGCGTGAAGAGGTAACAAACAAACTCACTTTCGCTTTTAAAATATTAAGTAAGGATAAATGCGAATGTTTGTGAAGATGGATGGATTTATGAATGTTTATTACTCTCACGTCAAAACGGCTGAACGGATCTTGATGAAATTTGGCATAGAGGTAGATTATAGTCTGGAATAACACATAGAATACTTTTTCTTCGATCATCAAGCGGGCGAAGCCGCGGGCGCCAGCTAGTAATATAAATTACTTTACCATTCGTAAAATGGTCACAAAGTGACAATTCACAATATTAACTGCGTCTGTGAACATTTGAAGAATTTTAACGTAATTATTATAATCCTATTATTATTCTGCTAAGGCGGCCATTTAAGATTCCCTGTAATCATTGAAGATTTCGGTACATTTCTTTGCTTACAGGCCGATTTTTCAATCATTATAAAACATAACCAAAGAGTTAACGCGAGCGGAGCCGCGGGCAAAAGCTATTACTTAAATAACTGGCGATTAAAAAACCGGCCGTAAAGAAAAAAAAGAAAACTGCCAGCGATATCTTCAAAATAACACATAAAAACAATTTTTCCACAACATCATAATATTTAAAGGGAAATAAATAAATAACAATTTTGTGGCCACCCCGCGCCGAGGTGAAATTTCATTACTTATCCGTTTTAAGAGAGGGTAAGCATGGTGACCCAAATTTTATCTTTTTCAAAATAAACATGTCTTCCCTCGTCATAATATTACTTTCCAGCCATTTTCTGTTGGCAGGAATTCTCTTAATTTTCCCCGAAGTGTATTACTTAAGGCGCGGTAACAAGCTAATCTTTAGGTATTCGCGGAAGTGAGGCTAGCTGCATACTGGGCATGGTCTGACACAAGTACACGACAGTATTGCATCGAAAGAATAGAAATAAGGTCGAAAATATTTCGGTGTTTGATTTTATTTGAATATCATGTCCGCCAAAATGTAGGTTATTTTGCAGTTTTAATTGAATATAAAAAAAACCGGCCAAGAGCGTGTCGGGCCACGCTCAGTGTAGGGTTCCGTAGTTTCCCGTCCGTCACAATAAGTGTTCCCACTTATGAGTTTAAAGGTGGAGGAGCGTGCAATGTTGCACGTTCCGCGGTAGGCGCTCCAACAGTTTTTGTACAAAAAAGACAAAAAGTTGTACAAAATACAACGTTTTTGTCTTTTTTGTACAAAAACTGTTGTGTCAATCAAGTTCAAAATGATTTTCCTAGAAAGTCCTTATAAAGTTCTACTTTTCAGATTTTTTTCATATTTTCTAAACTTATGGTTCAAAAGTTAGAGGGGGGGGGGACACATTGATTTTTACTTTTGGAGCGATTATTTCCGAAATTATTGACATTATCAAAAAATGATTTTAGTAAACCCCTATTCATTTTTAAATACCTTTCCAACAATATATCACACGTTAGGGTTGAAATTAAAAAAAAAACACTTCCCACTTTACATATAGGGTGGCTACCCTAATAAAACATTTTTTTCCAATTTTTATTTTACCACTTTGTCGGCGTGATTGATATACATATTGGTACCAAATTTCAGCTTTCTAGTGCTAACGGTCACAGAGATTAAGCGAGGACGGACGGACGGACGGACAGACAGACATGGCGAAACTATAAGGGTTCCTAGTTGACTACGGAACCCTAAAAATACAGTTACGTGTTTGAAAAATTTTAGATATCTCTTTAGTCTAAAAAATTTCCTTTGTTAAAGATATAAAAAATATGATGGTTGTCGCTGAAAAAATTGAGAATTTCGAGACGAAAAAAATTTTTTCGTGGTCTTTTTATACATTTCTTTTTCGTAGTACTAGTTCACTTTTGTAAACTGATTTTGTTTAAGTCTTTACTTTATGTATTGAACTATACACGGTATTTTTTTTTGCCTAGTGGCATGTACAGATACGGCTAACTTTGCGACGAAAATCTAGACGTTTTACGAAGTGTTTGCTTTGTACAGCGCCTTTACTGGCTTTGGGAGAACATAAATAAAGAAACTACATATTCCTTACTATTATTATAAAAGCGAAAGTGAGTTTGATTGTTAAGTTTTCACGCCTAAATGGCTAAACCAATTTTGATGAATTTTGGTACAGAGATAGTTGGAACCCTGGAGACGGACATAGGCAATTTTTTTTAAAGTGAGATATGAGGGAGAAAGAAGGAAGAAACGGGAAAACTTGGCTTTGCTATTACAATAAATAAGGCGCAAGGTCAAAAACTACAGGTAAGTACTGTGTTACTCCGAATTTTACGCGAACGAAACCGCGGGCAAAAGCTAGTGACTTAATAAATAACAATAAACCAATAAGATTTTTAATTGCTTGATAATATTGAAATTAACTTTAATAACGTATCTATAAATAAACTTATCACAGCATAATATCTCGCTTGTATTTCTGACTTGATAGGCAGAAGTGAACTTTAATAGTATCTACATAACACCCAGTTTGCCAGTAATATTTAAGCCTAATGTAATAAGGGGTGAGCCTATTGCCATCAACCAGGCACAAATCCAGGCTACTGTTACTGAGAAAAGACAAAACCCAATAACACTTTTTCCGCCCTGAGAATCGAACCTTGATGCACAGCAGTCGCGTTTACGTCCACTAGAACAAATGTGTAAATCTAGTGTGATAATATACTTATTCGTCTGTCAAGATTACTAGTTTTGGTATTTCCCGATGATCGATGACTCCAGATGTTTTTATCGAGCTAAGCCCTAACCTAGTTGTTACCTACTGAATAAAGCAGAAGATATATATTTAATATATACAGGATGTAACGGAAAGGGTATATACATACCAATAGCGAGGCTTCTTTTTTTTTTTCTTTCTTTCTTTTCTTTCTTTCTTTCTTTCTTTTTTTTTTCTTTTTTTTTTTTTTTTTATATTTAGCTGAAACCCTTGCGATATCGTTTGATAAGCCTTGAAGAAGCCTTGCTCTTGATATGTATATACCCTTTCCGTTACACGTTGTATATATAGGCACAAAAAATATGTATATTTTCATATTTTAAAATGTTATCCCATACAATTTCTCGAATTTTTTTGAAGACATTTCTCCTGTGTCATGTACCTATATTGTTATCCAGACATTACAAATAATCAATCTAAAATGTTTGCTATTTGAGACTCATTAGAAATCAAATGTCATTCTAGAAGTCTATTCACAGCGCATAAGGGTCCGATCCCTTAATACAAACTAGAATTTATAGTCGAACCAAAGCTACTTATCTACATGCCCATCTAAATAGCAGCCACTTGAAACGTGATCATGATTTTAGTACTAGCCAACTATTTCTGCAATAAATTAAATATGATATTCCGAAAACTAAATTATAATGTATTTTGAGCCTTATGCTCAAGGTCGTAGGGAGTCACGCACAAATCGCAAATCCTTCTTGAATGTCTCAAGTTGTAACTATTTTATTGGTTAGTATATGCTATAAGCTTTGAGCGGTTTAAGATACCTACGAACGTTAACTACGAAAAAAAAAATAACTCGTGGATTATTGGAGTATAGGTGAATAAAACTATTTCACAATAGCTTGGAATGACCATTTTTGTATATTTTTGGGTAGCCTAAAAAGTGAGTTATTGCTAGGTTTCTCAAGATCGCTCTCAATCCATTTTTTTGCCAACTTTTTGGTAGGTATGTAAAATGTTAACGTTAAATGAAATGATAATATAATCGTACTTTATTTACAAAAAAACGAAAGACTCTAAATTAAATCATCTCGGCCAGAGGGCTATTTAATATAAATAAAAAAGAAAGAAAATTAACCCACGACAAAACAGAATTAAATGCCCAACAGGCAAGTAACAAAAACTATCAAAAAATAACGATATCAGACTTTGTGCACTGATAGAATAAGGTTTACTCTTCTTTTTCATATCTCTGGCACTTCTTTCGGCATAGTGGATGTAAAGAAGCAAGTTTCTCTTAAATTTTCAAAATCAATTTCTATATTCTGTAATACGAATAGCATACTTCTGTACCTACATACTTATTGATTTTTGTAAATACCTAGTTATCTAAATTTGTATTGCTCTGTTATAGAAGAGCTCCATATACAAACTAATTTGTAAATGTAGAGGTTTACTATGGCTGCAAACTGAGGCCTGCCAGGGCCACTGCTTGCCGAAGTTGCGGATTATTCTATAGAGATACCGCGGCCCCGGAACACGAAGGGCAAAAAAAGAAGTAAGAAGTCTGACGCTTCTCCTAATGCATATACATACTTAGTATTTTTAGTAGGCCGTGTTGACGGCGCGTTAGTGTTTCACGCTTGCCTCAAAGAGATGTCAGCAAAGCAAAGCGACCTACCAGGACCACTACCTGCCAGGGTGTCGGGTTGTTCTAAAGAGATACCGCAGCACCGGAACACACATGGGTGGGTTTTAGTCAATAAGAAGTCTGACGCTCTCTCCCGCTTCACGAGAGCGGGGGAAGTTATTTGAAAATTTCCCATCTGAAAATAAAGGCATAACCGGCAGAGTAGTAAGTGGAACAAATCCTTATTAAAATTATAAAAGCGAATGTGAGTTTGTTTGTTACGTCTTCACGCCTAAATGGCTTAACCGATTTAGATGAATTTTGGTACAGATATAGTTGGGACCCTGGAGACGGACATAGGCTAGAATGAGAAATGAGAGAGAAAGAGGGAAAAAAATTGAAAACTTAGCATTGCTATTACAATAAATAAAGCGCAAGAGCAAAAACTACAGGTGGCAGGTACCTGCAAATCAGGAAAGGGGAATTTTTTGACGACACGGTTAGCGCAGTGGCTGAGCGATCGACTGCTGCGCTGCGTGTCGCGGGTTCGAGTATAATATGTTGGCATCAAACGCTCCGCTCACACAATCGCTCACTCAGCATCTCTTCCCTCAGTCTACCCACTAAGGGTCAAACCGTACACGTCATTAAGTTGGTCACCCGAAGCGGGAGCCGCATGAATGCGGTATCAAACTGTTTTATTGCCCGCCATGATTTAATGAAATCTTTAATATCGGAGATAAGGCGCCCGGGAATGTCGCTCGTAAATTGCCCAGAGCAATATTCTTCGCTCCTAATGCGCAGAAATAATAAGCCGACTTTTCTTTATGTATTCTTCGAGTATTTATGCTTATTGTTAACGTTTTAATTTACTTGGTTTGTGAAGGTTTTATGGTGATTTTTGAGTATAGAATCAGCAAGACAATGAAGGCTTGGCGAGAAAAACGCACTTTTATGTCAGGAAGTTCTTTTGCTCTCTCTCTAGGCGTAACATGTTGTGAATTATACTTGTTTTTTTTTTACTATGACATTATAGAAAAATAATAGTGTGATTGTCTTGATTACTATTAACTCAAATACTAGCTATCGCTCGCGGTTTTCCCGCTTTAAATTCGGGATAAGACAGTTCCAATTTCCTGATTTGCAGGTACCTGCCACCTGTAGATTTTGTCCTAGCGCCTTATTTATTTTAGTAGCAATGTTAAGTTTTCCTTTTTTTCCCTCACTTTTCGCTCCTTTTTTTAATCAAAATCAAAATTAACCATTTAGGCGTGAAGAGGTAACAAACAAACAAACTCACTTTCGCAAAACAAAAAAACTTATTTTTATAATATTAGTAAGGATTACTTATATGTTAGTTGCCTGTGAGGTTTACTGTGTGTCCATAAATAGTAAGATAAATAAATAGCCCGTTGGTCAAAAATCTATAAAGTTTACCCCGTTAAGTGAACAACTTACACTAATTGACGAAAAATTAAGAGCGCACGCCAAGCCTTAATTTAAACTTTTTCAAACGAAAATTGTTCGAATTATTATTAAGCAAATGCTAATATTCTACAATTGAGTACCTCAATGAAAAATAAATATAATTTATAAACTAAGATAATCTATAATAGTAAAAAAATAATAATATTGTATTTTCTTATTATTTTTTTTATTTGTTTTAGTTCTCTCTGATGTTTTAATTATAATTGGATTTAGATACATGTAAATATTTGTACACCAGAAATGGTAGAATATATGAGTCTGTAATAACTGTAGATAACATCTTTTGTAAGTATATTCTAACAAACAAACTCTTCTTTCTTTCTTTTGTTTTTATGGAAAAAGGTTATAAGTACTTGACAGTCCACGGAACAGTTTTCCGATCGTTGTTGTTGTAAGCGCCATGATCGCGACGTGACACTTTATTGTACAGCAAAGTTGACACAAATGTTTGAAAATATTTCTTACTAGCTTTTGCCCGCGGCTTCGCTCGCGTTAAATTCGGTAGCGCCTTATTGATTTGTAATAGCAACGCTAAGTTTTCCCGTTTCTTCCCTCTTTCTCCCTCATGTCCCACTCTTTTTAAAAAAATAATAGCCTATGTCCGTCTCCTGGTTCCCAACTATCTCTGTACCAAAATTCATCAAAATCGGTTTAGCCATTAAAGCGTGAAGACTGAAGAGGTAACAAACAACAAAAACTCACTTTCGCTTTTATAATATTAGTAAGGAATTAGTAAGGATAAGGATTTTACGGTTACAGTGATTTGAATCTTATCGCTGATAACAGGATCTCCCAGACCACAATTTCAATGTATAAAAATCTTCACATTGTATAAAATGTAGTCGCTTTTGCTGTCTGTTCGCTTAGATCTTTTAGTTTAAAAGATCTTAAAGCCGTACCCTACGCAAATAAACTTGAGCATTCGCTTCCCTCTTTGCCGCGCAGGAGTGAGTGAGTGAGAGCAGTAGTGAATAATGCCTATTTTTTGGAATAAAATCTATATAAAATTAAGTATTGGGTTTTTGGAAAAAATATTTCTACCAAAATGTTCATTATAGAATTGTGTATCCATTAGTGTCAGTAGCAAAATTAAACAATGTTTAATTTACGAGGAGATGCATGTTATTGATATTTTTTCTCATTTCTGGGGCTTTGTTGTAAGGAGGTTTACTAAATAATGACTCAATAAAAATAAAAACTAAATCTACAATAATGGAATCAAGATTATAAAGAAATTTAATGTATTTTTTTTGTTACTTAGTTCGTTTTAAATAACTGTACAAAAACGGCTTGCGCGGCGTTTTGGTCGGGGTGGCGCCTTAAAGCAGTTTTTCAGCAATAGACGGGGGGATTCAATAGGAAGGTTTTTATGATAACCCAGTCTACGTAGGTGAAACTGTGGGATGCAGCTAGTAAAATATAAAGAAGAAATAGCAATTGCAAGTAATTTTGATTTTTACAAGTCCTGTTTCATTTCACAGAATCCTTGAGTAATAAGACTAGCAAAAATAAAAGAAACACCGTCCTTCCGAAAATATATCCTTTACAAATCCGAGTGTTCCTTGAACCGTGAACCGTGGCGAGCTATTTTAGCCGGCAGCCCTGAAAATAAAACGATGCCTGACAGCAAAGGCAACGAGTATCCAACGAGACAGGGCTTGAGGGCTTACAGCTGGTGAACCTTATAGAGCAAACCGACCATACATATATAGAAAACATCCTCAAAGACACTAAACCTCCAGACACAATTATATTGTCAAGTCAAAGTCAAATTCTTTATTGCGTATTAAGTGTTGTAGTTTAGATCTTAACAAAGGGTAGGTTCTTAGCATTAAAATCTGAGTATTTTCAAAGTTCGAGTAAATTAAATTCTTGTAGGCAAGCATGCTCCACCCTTGGCCACATCATCACTTTATATTAGGCGAGTTGTGGCCAAACGCAAGCCCATTTAGTATCCTTCCTACTAATATAATATTATAAATGCGAATGTTTGTGAGGATGGATGGATGTATGCATATTTGTTACTCTTTCACCTCAAAACGGATGAACGGATCTTGATGAAATTTGGCACAGAGGTAGATTATAGTCTGGAATAACACTTATGATACTTTTTTTTCGATACCACGCGGGCGAAGCCGCGGCGCCAGCTAGTATAAAATAAAAGTTTTATGCAGTATCTGAAAGTAACTAATTAATTACAAAAACCATTTCAGTAGCTTGTAATCCATGCTGTGTTTAACACTGTTTGATAAATCATTTTTAGGGTTCCGTAATTCAAAAGAAAAAAAATGGAACTCTCATAGGATCACTTTGTTGTGTGTGCACGTGGAGGTATCGAGTTGAAATACAAACTACATACTCACATCTGTGGTTTCTTGGACCTGTGAAAAAATCAACTCTCTAAGTCTACACAATCAAAAGATATGGCTGTTTATGTCGCAAGTTTGTACGGAATCCTCGGCGCGCTCGTCCGACTCGCACTTGCCTGGTTTTTAAATTATCTTTCGGGGAACACAATTAGAATAATTAGTACACACGGTGACCAATCAAGCTATTCAAAACTGGTTTATGCGTATCTCTTATTGTAATGGATATCTATACAAGGCGAGGCCACGTTATACTGAAAATGTATAGGTTGATGTTTTGCTCCGTTGTAATTTACAGTAGGTATTAGTTTTTCAAGTTAATGATGTAAACCTGATTTGCAAAACAATGGTGTCTTTACTAAAATTTTGTTTATTCTTGTCAAACGACGCTTCCTATTCTAAAATTGATTTAAGTGTCACCAATAAACTATAAAGTTTGACAGCATTATTTAAGTTTATTCACTTAATTCTCAGAAAATTGTTATCTCACTAATCTTGTCAATCTATAACTGTCATTTTTCACCAAAAATAGTGGTTGTCAAGCTAAATCGGACTATTTACAAAAAAAAAACAACTAAATAGGTGTGTAATAAAATTAGATTTGATTTGGCAAGTATGTAATTATAATCTTAATCTAGTTTAATTCGGTGGTTCATCAGAAACAACACCAATGTATAAATACTATAAACCGGGCTTATTGGAAAATACAAAATAGCAGGTTATTCGAAGAAATGAGCGTAGTCACCCTCTCCCCACAATACCGCTGCAACGTATGCATTTATATTACAAAAATAAAAACAAAAACAATTTGCTAACCACGTCACGTTCCTCAAAACGCATCGTATGACGGTTTAACTTAAGCAGACATGTATAAAACCTAAACGATTTCAACTATCTTGCGTATAGCCACTTTGGGCACGTAATGGCTGCCGAAATCCGATCCCGTCGGGGGGCGATTGTAACACACGTGACATTGGCGCGAACTACCACCGACGATACACGCTAGGGTTGCCAAACTTTGACGATAGTCTATGGTATGTCCTTCGGTGTGTTAATTATTCAAATTTTCCTTTATTCACTTTTATTCTTACAAATGTATTTTTTAATATTTCTTAAAAAAATAAAAATTGGTTCACGCTGGTATCGGAAGCAGGGTCCAAGCTACCAGTGGTTAGGGTTTCAAACAGGAATCGAGTATCGAGGAATACTGCCTTCTAAATCAATTAAAAACTATTACAGGTAGGTACAGGTATTTTAAGTTACATTCAAGTATTCAACTAGAAGGAGAGTCAGGATATGTTGTAGAGACACTTTTTAGGGTTCCGTACGTCAGAAGGAAAAAATGGAGCCCATATAAGATAACTTTGTTGTCCGTCTGTCTATGAAGACCCTTTATCTCGGGAACGCGTATCGAGTTGAAATAACCCGAACCTAACCCGAACGTACCCCGAACCTAATCCGAACCTATCCCGAACGTACCCCGAACCTAACCCGAACCTAACCCGAATCAAACCCGAACCTAATCCGAACCTATCTCGAACCTATACCGAACCTATACCGAACCTAACCCGAACTTAACCCAAACCTAACCCGAACCCAACCCGAATTTAACCTGAACCTAATCCAAACCACCCAGAAT
Source organism: Ochropleura plecta (assembly GCA_905475445.1). Classification (NCBI taxonomy): domain Eukaryota; kingdom Metazoa; phylum Arthropoda; class Insecta; order Lepidoptera; family Noctuidae; genus Ochropleura; species Ochropleura plecta. Next base: position 3,601,729 of record FR997728.1, read on the forward strand.
CGCCAGAGCGGGGGAAGTTATTTGATGATTTCCCATCCGCAAAAATGAAAAAAGGGTTTTTACTGTTGCTCCACCATTGCCGATGTTCTAATATCACAACTGTCAAAGTTTGTGACGTTAGTCGGGTGGCAGTCGGTGTTGGGTAATTGATGTCCCGTACTTTGAAATTATTGGGTGCGCGTGATTAATGGACTGAGGTTTCTTAGCTTATAATATTGTTTGTTTGAGGAGTCGGAATTGTATTGGTGGTCTTTTTTACCAACTTTAAAAAAGGAAGGAAAGGAAGGTTCTCAATTCAATTTTTTTTTGTATATTTGTTACACGATTTCTCCGTCGATTCTGAGTCGATTTTCGAAATTCTTTTTATAATCGAAAGGGATCCCGTATGAATTTTATCTTTATTGTTTGGGTCATTTATGAATTACTAGCTTTTGCCCGCGGCTTCGCTCGCGTTAAATTCGGGGTAACACAGTTCCCCTTTCCAGATTTGCAGATACCTGCTACCTGTAGTTTTTGCCCTTGCGCCTTATTTATTATAAAAGCAAAGCTAAGTTTTCCATTTTCTTCCCTCTTTCAACCTCATTTCACACTTTTGTTTAAAAAAAAAAACAATTCTAGCCTATGTCCGTCTCCAGGGTCCCAACTATCTTTGTGCCAAAATTCATTTATCGGTTATAAAATCGGTTTAGCCATTTATGCGTGAAGACGTAACAAACAAACTCACTTTCGCTTTTATAATATTAGTAAGGGTCTTCCATAAATTCATATTCAATGTTCTAATATATGTATAGGGACTATATCTCTACGTAGCAATGATAAAATAATATTCGATAAGAATTTGCGAGAGATGCCATCATAGCACAACTAAAAAGGCTGAAAAAAAGACAGAAAATAAATTTACTTCCGGACCAAGTCGGTGACTTTTGTTTTATTCACTGCTTTTTTCCACTGACTTCCGGAAGTAAATTTTCCGCCTTTTAGTGGTTTTTTTGGATGTCAGATTTTTTTGACAAAAAAAATTATAAGCTTTTAATAACTTGGCATATTTGAAAGTTTTTTCTTGGCTTAGGTTAAATCTTGAAACTAAATTTTAACAATGGTCAGCTAATGAAATATTAAGTAAATGGATTTGCGGAGAAAATAACGAAAAAAAAAAAATGTTTCGCCATATTTTTATTAGTTTTTGTTAGAAACAATAACATAACCAATAAATTACAAATTACTATACACAGAAACAATTTAAAATTAGTCTAGAACACAGTTCGAATTACTTATCGATTACACACAAATTTAAACGCAGATACAAATCGCAAACTATTATAACACGACACGACACGACATGCAACTACCTCAGATAAAAACGCCAGCCCTACGTCCCAGCATGTCGCAGTCATTTATAGAAATCCATTTATTACGTAAACGACCTAACTCGGTTGAGCGCACGCGTTCAAGATTTAGAGTTTTGTTTCGTTGTTCCCTATTTGGGACTTTGGGAGAATGGGAGGAGACGAATGAAATCCTAAATAGAAAAGAATTTATTTTATTTTGGAAACAAAAAGACTGTTAAACAAAAAACGTATTATAGTAATAGTTCCAATTACCCTTTGCACAATAAATTTTACAATGAGGAGAATTTTTTAGGGTACCGCAAAAGGATAAAATCGGAACCCTTATGGGATCACTGTGTTTTCCGTCTGTTTGTCTGCATGTCAAGACCCTTTATCTCAAGAACGCGTGAAGGTATATAGTCTAAATTAAAACCATATAGTCAACACAGTGGTCCCTTGGAGATGTGAAAATAACCATCTTAGTCTATGCAATCAAAGGATAGCGCCGTTTATGTCGCAAGTTTGTACGAAGCCTTCGGTATCCCAAATTATATTTTGCTGTGTGCCCGAAGCTAACTATGAGTATTAAGTTAAGAAAATTATGGTTATTGTTGTGTAGCTGTGTATCTACACAGCTACACAACAATAACCATAATTATTTTCTTAAAACTGGTCAATTTTAATTTTTGTAGTGGTTAGTTTATAAGGTTCCTTAAAAAAATACGTTCAAATCGAACTAGGCTGGTTTGGACACGCTGGGCCTCATTTTGCGCAGGGACCGTAGCAATTACTACTCATGCTACATGGTCAATCACGGTGATTGACGATACGGTTGGCGAAGTGGCTGAGCGATCGACTGCTGCGCTGCGTGTCGCGGGTTCGATCCCCGCACGGAACAATTTTTTTTATGGCCTACTGATAGTTGTTCCGGGTCTGTGTGTGGCTGTTTGTGTATGTGAGTTTAAATGTTTGTAAACGCACCCACGATACAGGAGGAATTCCTAGTGTGGGGCAACGATAAAAAAAAACCGGCGCTGGTTTCTTCTCAGATACGAAGCACTTTTTTGCAAACAAAGCGTTCTATTCTTGTTCCAATTCGTGAATAAAATATTCCGTATCGGAATTATTGCTAAAATGTGTCGAGGCGTCATTGGAGACGATATGGCTCTTTTGTTTCCGAACGATTTACCGGCTCGTAGGGTATTTTTGGGCTTTTCTTTCGTATAAATGGGAAAATGTACGTCGCAAAGGTCACATTTCTTAACGAAAACCAGCTTTAGTATTGCTCGTAAAATATATTAAATGCCAGCTGAATTATGTTCTCTAAGAGTACAAGATAAATTGGTACCACAATTTTGACTTACATTTTAGTAAGGAATGTTTGCTCATTATATTCTTGAAATAGCTCATCTTTTTCATCATTCTCAGTTCCACTTCATGAAGCCTGGATATTATTCTACAGGATCGTATTACCTGAATATCGGGAAACTCTATGTGTAAATCCAGGTTATTTAAAACTATCTGTCTGCCAAATTTCGTTACAAGTTAAAGCCGTACAATCGTTTTTGCGTCAAACAGTTACAAAACATTCAAACATACTCACAAACTTTTGGAAGATATCGTTGTGTTGATTTATAAATAAAAAAACTAAATTTCCCAAACAGAGACCATTCCCAGACAAATCTCCACACTATTCTCCATTCCAGATTTAGTCGTATTTGTTAGTGTCCCGGCGACAGTCGCGAGATACGACTATACGAAGCGCTGCGCCCCGGCTCCGTTCACATTACCACGTTTATCCTGACCTAAGTGCATTATGTGGTTGAGGAAATCTCCTGCGAAGCACTTGTCTATGGAGCTCGCGGGCTTATTCTGGTTCTAAATGTCGATTATGTTGCGATTGTATTGGTAGATTGGTTTGAATCATCTTCAGTTGTCGGATTTTGTTTTTGGTTAGAATCCTTTTGTGTTTTTTGACTACAGATCGGATATTAACGTATTAAGTACATTTTAAAAAGGGGCATATTTTCTAAGTAAAACTTTACAGTCGGTCCATTTTAAGGTATGGAAGAAGACTCCAAATAAATTCGGAATATATAAATGATTTGATAATGACAGTTTGGCACATCCTATACTATCCGATCTTGCACTATTATATTTTTATAAGCCTGATTTTTTCACTCCTGGGCAAACGCCTCCCCCCATTTCTTCCACTTTTCCTTGCACTATTAATGCACTAAAAGGAATCAACCCTTCTATACCTAATTAAACTACGTATAAATTAGAAATAAGTTATGATTTGAAACTCTTCAATGCTCTAATTGCCTTTATTGTTTTAGCTTCAAACTACAACATGCCACCATGCCTTTTAGTAAAATTTGGGTAAACCTACCTGTTATTGATTTGTCACCACAAACTGTAGGTACCCATATTTCTAAAATAAATAACTTACTTATTTACTCCAGGGACCAATTTAAAATGCCAAACTTTTAATCTTAATATTATTTCTATTGTGGTTCCGCATTTCAAATCGTACAATCATTTCAACTACTCCTCAAAACTGCATCGATAGCTTCCATAATAGGTCCTCAAGATCGATTCGTACCACACACTCAACGCGGTTCTATTTACATAATAAAACAAGGGCGGAAAGGGGAAAGAAAAACTCCCGCGAACAGAAACTTAGGTGCAACTACTGAATGCTACTTAAGATCCTGACAATTCAATAAGAGATTTGGGGAAAGCCTTTAAAAGTTCCGCTTTAGAGCCTGTGGAATCCTTTTATACTAAGTACCTGCGTATTTTTCAAAGATTTTGTTGCTCTTTTAGATATTAGTGCACTAGTTTCCGCCCGCGACTTTGTCCGCGTGGCATAGTTACTTTGGGCTAACGCTAACTTTAACGCGAGTGATGATCGAAAATAAAATATCTTTCTCTCCCTTTTTCTTCCCTCTTTCTCCACATTTTCTCACGTTTTTATCCTATGTGGCCTATGTCCGTCTCCAGGGTCCCAACTATCTCTGTACCAAAATTCATCAAAATCAATTTGGCCATTTAGGCGTGAAGACGTAACAAACAAACAAACAAACTCACTTTCACTTTTATAATATTAGTAAGGATTGGGTGTAAGGGTTTTGAAAAGATTGCATCTTGTGGGTGGCTATATCCCGTGGTAATTTTCCCGATTCCCTAACTAAACAAAAAAACCTGGCCAAGTGCAAGTTGGACTTGCACACCAAGGGTTCCGTACAAACACGGCGACATATACGGCCATATCTTTTGAATGCGTTGACGTAGAAGGTTGATTTTACCACAGCTCTAAGTGACCATAGATTTGACTATATGGTTTTAATTTAAACTCGATACCTTTACGCATTCCCTTCTTTCCTTCTTTAGGGCATAAATTAGGTCCTTACATATGAAATTGGCGTTTTGTATGGAAGGAACAAAAAGTCGAATATTTTTTAATATAATATATTTAATTAATCAAAGTATGAACCATTGTTTTCAATGCACTTTTGCCATCTTATAGGTAGTTCATTGATCCCTTTACTAAAAAAACCAGTCGGACGGGAATCAATAAAATCTTTGAAGGCGATTTGGACTGCCCCATCGGAGTTGAATTTTTTCCCTTGCAAAAAGTTATCCAAATTGCGAAAAAAATGGTAATCTGTTGGAGCAAGGTCCGGGGAGTACGGAGGATGTCTAAGACATTCCAATTCAAGCTCTTCTAATTTGGTAGCCGTCTGTTGCGCAGTGTGTGGTCTGGCGTTGTCGTGAAGCAGCAGTGGCGTGGAGCGATTGACCAGCCTTGGTTGTTTAGCCGCTAGCTTTTCCATCATGGTTTGTAATTGCTGACAATAGACATCAGCTGTAATAGTCTGGCCAGATTTGAGAAAACTGTAATGAACAATACCGGCACTAGTCCACCAAACGCTTACAAGTAACTTTTTTGGGGTTAATTTTCGCTTGGGGCAGGATTTGGCTGGCTGGCCAGGATCCAACCATTGCGCTGAGCGCTTCCGATTATCGTAAAGAATCCATTTTTCATCACAGGTAATGATTCGGTTTAAAATACCTTCATTGTTGTGCCGGTTCAGTAATGTAACGCAGCAGTCGACGCGCGTTTGCCGGTTTGCTTCAGTCAATTCGTGAGGTACCCACCTTTCAAGCTTTTTAATCTTCCCAATTTGCTTCAAGTGAATTAAAACAGTTTTATCACTAACATCGAAGCCTGCAGCTAACTCGGACGTGGTTTGCGATGGGTCCGCTTCCACAATAGCCTTCAATTCTCCATTATCAACTTGGGTCTCAGGCCGTCCACGGGGCTTGTTCTGCAGGTCGAAATTTCCAGAACGAAAACGTTGGAACCAAAAACGAACTGTGTTTTCTTTTGCAACATGACCGCCATACACATCATTCACCCTTCGAGTCGTTTCCGCAGCACTAGTGCCACGGCGGAACTCGTACTCGTAAATAATGCGATATTTTAAATTTTCCATTTTGTAAAATGAGTGACGCAAACAGAAAAAACAGAAGAAAAAAAACAAATGAATGACGGTCATCGAAGCACAAATACATGAGTAAATAGCTGTACAAATTTGAATTTGGAATTCCTTACCAAAGAGGAGAAATTCGTGATTAAAGTGGCCAGTACGAAAAACGCCAATTTCATATGTAAGGACCTAATATAAGGGTGCTGTGTTTTCTTCTTGAGGTCTTGCCAAAAAAAAGTGAAAAAACGTACCCTTTCGTAACTAATAAAATCTTCATGCATTGAGTCCCGTTTGGCCATCTGTACATTTCAACTGCTTTTTGTATAGTATGAAGAAACTTCTTGTTGATGTTGCTGTCATTTGTCTCTCTCTGGCACACTAAGCTTTGTTAAGAGAGAAAACAATTTAATAGAAACTACTAACAGTATCATGAAATACATGTTGATGCCAACTCTGCCTTTTCCAACTACCTTTGTTTGGAACTGCGTCTAGTCTAACCGTGTTATTCGTCAACTCGCAACTGATAAACTCGCGCGCAGTCGCAAGTTTCTTAGTCGCCAGTTGACGAATAAGTCGTCCAACCGTATAAAGCTGTATACGTATCTTTCAGTAATTGAGTCTACCTATCTAACCTCAGAAACCCAATTACAGATATTCGAAGAAATACTGAGTGGGTGGTATTTTACCTTTTTTTCTGTTTTTTGTTATCGGGGGAAACCTTCAAAAGGCGACCGGTCTTCGGGGATAAGACCGGGAAGTGTGGGACTTTTACCTCACTAAAACCAGCCCGGTGGTCACAATTCGGACATGAGAGGAGGCACCGTTTCCTAAATAGACCTGTCTGGAGCTCCCTCTGTGCAACCCCAGTTAAGGCACATCCCGGGGGCGACTGTAGTGGTCTCCCCTGAGCGTCGCTGTGTATATGTGCACGGCAGCACATGACCGGTCATCCCTAAGGTCACTCGGTGAACGCACAGAGCCCCCACTCTGAGCGCCCGTGACCCCAAAGTCCCACCTGCATTAGGTGGTATTACCTAGTATTTCGTCATCCCTATACGTCATTCCACAATGTTGATATGAAATGAAAGAACGAAGAAGAATAATGCAAAACGAAACGAAGAAGATTAATGCAAAACGAAACGAAGAAGAGTCATTTAAAACAACGAAAATTTCTAATGATGTTACAAAAATACAATAAGAAAACATATATAAGGAAGGGATACAAGTTTCTCTATGTTTATAAACGTATCTATAGAGCAACATAGTCCACCCTTTTTTACCCATTTAACACAAATCCTTTTAAAAATCTCTCTCGAACAAGCTGTGTCGCGTCGGAGAGGGCATTTGATTTAGATAACGGGCCCTCTAAGGCCCTCTCATAGTAAAGATCGAACCCTCGCAGTTAACTTGCAGACTGCACGCTGCTGTTTAGGATTGAAATGTTTTCAAAGAGTTTCATTTGAATACGGTCAATGTGGAGATCAAATCTTTAACCTTTGTGGCTAAACAGTAATATTTGTACTGGAAACTAAAAGTGGTTTTCTTAAATAAGTTTTTCGAAATAAGAAAATAGACAGTTGTATGATTTTCTCTAGACTTTTTTGTGCAGTTAAATTATAAACACAACATAACGTGTAGAAGAGAGAGAATCTATACTATTACTAGCTGTGCCCAGCGGTTTCACCCGCTGCTCACTTAGGGGTATGAAAAATAGATGTTGGCCGATTCTCAGACCTACCCGATATGTACACAAAATTTCGTTTAAATCGGTCCAGCCGTTTCGGAGGAGTATGGGAACGAAAACTGTGACTCGAGAATTTTATGTATTAGATTTCTTAGATGCAACAAAATTAACGATACTCTAGTGAAACTGATTGTTAAAATCAGTATCATCCATGGATGTTATGAGTGAATAAAAAAAAAAGTTGATTAGAAAACTAAAAAAACCGACCAAGTGCGAGTTTGACTAGCCCACATAAGATGTTCTGTTCTATACAAACTTAGGACATATATACCGTCATATTTTACAATGTTGTTGGTACAGCGTTTGTAGAAACTTACGTATGAGACTTAGAGGGGGGACGTAGACTTAGGAAGTTGATTATTTCTCAGCTCGAAAGGACTTGAGTGGTGGATATGGTTTCAACTCGATATGGTCGGCCTTGTCACACAGACGGACAACAAAGTGGTCCTATAAGGGTTCCGTTTTACTCTTGGACACGGCTCGTATTGTTAGGAGGTTCCTTCCTCTGGAGCCCTGACCGCCGATAGCTTGGATCCTGTTCCCGATACCGGTGGGCTAATATTATATATAAATATAAATGTTTTTACTAAGAAATATTTAAAAAAGTAAAATTTATATGTGTAAAAATCAATAAACGGAATAACACAAATGTGCTAAAATGAATAGAATCGTTGGAATTTTATAAATGGACGCCACGCAGTGGCACAGCGATCGACTGCTGCGCTGCGTGTAGCGGGTTTGATACCCACACGAAACAAATATTAGTTAGTACTCTCCTACTACCTACAGGTAGTTGTTTCGGGTCTGGCTATTTGTGTATACGTGTTTAAATGTTTGTAAACGCACCCACGATACAGGAGAAATTGGGGTGACATGATGTGGAGAAAAGTAAAAAAAAATGCGAATGTTTGTGAGGGAGTTTGTCTGGGAGTATGAAATTTGACACACGGAAAGTTTATATCCGTGATTATCACATATGATATTTGATCCCGGTACATGGGCAACGCCGCGGGCAGGAACTAGTAGGTTATAATATTTTCAGTTTTGTATATTATTCTTTAAAAACAAACAATGTAACAACTGAGCTTCAATTCTCCTTAAAATATTCACAAAACCCCTAAAAGCCTTTCTTTCCTCAACTAAAAAGGTCGGAGTCGAATTTAAAAAAAAAAGAAGAAACGTCACTCAGTATTAGATACAGTGGTCGGCGCGAATTCCGTCATCCGTCGGCGGCGCGGTCCGACGCGACGGGCTTTTGAATAAATACATGGGGCTCCATTAAAACGTCAGTCAGACTGAGTGGCTCTCTTATGGACCCGCTTTGTAGACGCACACATGTGTAGGGGCTGCCTTAAGGTTGTATTTTAATAATAATATGACCAAAAAAAAATACAAATGGCGTCAAACAGAACTAGACGCCCTGGATATGAAGGTCCGTACATTGTTGACGGCATATCGAATGCATCACCCACTTTCTTCTGTTATGCGACTGTATATCCCGCGGAGTTGTGGAAGTCGAGGCTTTTTAAACGCCAAGACTCTCCACAATCGTGAAATATGCAGTCTCAGGAAATATTTCTGGAAAGCCGACTTGAGGATGCATCGAGATGTGGTTTCGGTGGACAATGCCCCCGCTCTCCTTGGCTAAAGAGAACTGGCGCAAACCTGTAGTGCTTGACACTAACGACCGCAAGGAGGTATGGCAGAGTAAGGAGCTTCACGAACGCTTTGTCCGGGCCCTACATGGACCCGATGTAGATTAATCAGCGTCCGTAGCCTGGCTACGTTCCGGGGACCACTTTGGAGAAACCAAAGGTTTTGTAAAGTTGAAGAGGAAGTGTCAGACTGCCACCCATATTCCTTCCCATAGAGATACCATTCCGGAACATAAAGGAATTACCGCTTATGTTCCTTTCGAACAACTCCTAATCCCAGCAGGAAGAAGCATCAGTTTCACTTCTCAATTTAGAGTACAAGACAGTTTTTCTCACTAGTGGCTAAATAATATCAACAGCTCAGGTCGATCGTCATGTTAAGCCGCGCTTGCCTGACGATGGGACAGCCGTTAGTCCCAGCTGACATTTGTGGATCTCTGACAGTTGTTACATGTTGTCAGTGGCCCGAAAGTCTGACAACCAGTTCAGACTGGTAGTAACCCAGTTAGTATTGGGTTGTGAAGGGCAAATAGACATTCAGCTGCATCCGGTTAGACTGGAAGCCGATCCCCGACATGGTTGGGAATAGGCGAGGTAGATGGAGAAGATAGTTTTCCTTATACACACACACCTATAATTTACCTTATTTGTTATTTATTATGAAAATTTAATGGACGAGGAGGAAATGACAGGTAAAAATTAGGCAAGAAATCAGAACCTACTAAAAAAAATAAACATTTTAAACTGTTTTTGTGTTTTTCAAACAATATTTTCTCGTTAAACTTTACGTTTGATGGTGAGTTTAGCTATGGTATTAAATTCAATCAGGCCTGTTTCCCAAATGGAATTATTGATGTCGGAAAAGCATATCTTCTTTTGTTTTAATACGTCTTTGAATTTATGTCTTCGTATCCATCGCCTTTCCAGCCACAGAATCTTTGAACCAATCCATCCATCGTTAATCAGGGCATTTTTCTTGTGTCATTTCATTCCTTTGCATTCACACTTTTTATTAATTTAAGGTTACTATGAACGAGAGAAAATATTTAAAAAAAAGTACCAGACGCAACTGAAATTACCTACGTAGGTAGCTAAGTAGTAACTAATTTCAGTGGCGTCTGGTATTTTTTTAAGAAAAAACTTTCAGCAAAAGTCCAGGTAGAAAATTTATTCAAAGTTTCACTGAAGCCTCCTTTCAAAGAACATGAAAAACCTTCAGCTCTTCGATATATTTTAATTATCGATAAGGCCGATAGCCGTAAGGTTTTTTCTATAAAACTGCTAAGCAGGGTTCTGGCTAAAATATGAGAACAACAGATGATTTTTATCGTGTTCTTAAATCAATGGATCATTAGGAAAGCGATAATAAAAATGCAGTTATTGTTTTGGATAACTTTTTATAAACTAGCGTTTAAACTTTCCAGAAAAAAAAAATCTCTTTACCTTTGGTTAATATTCATTGTGTCTCAACCACTCAAAATGAATCGAATAAATAATGAACATTGAACAGTCTTACGAATACATATTTGTCTATGTGTTATTCTGATGTATAAGCTATATCATTGTAAAGTTTCATTAAAATCCATTCAGTAGCTTTTGCGTAAAAGAGTAACAAACATCAAACAAACTTTCGCGTTTATAATATTATCGTAGGAAGTAGAATAGCAGGATTCATTGTACTTACTTTTATTTTAATGTATTAAAAATTATCCATTTTTATTCTATCTTGCCCTTGTAGTTAGATAATTTTAGAACAAGAATGACTATGCCAAAGTACGTGCTTAGTAACGATTGCAGATTTCTCCAGATGGTAAGTATCCCGAGGATAATAAGCTGGTAAATTATAACAGATTAATAATACCCAGTCTATCATTTTCCCTATGATACGGGATACGAGATCAAAAAGGTTAGTGACCACTCGTCTAGTCATTCTAAACAAAGCACTCAAATTAACTTAGCAATAGTCTAGGCACAATTTTATTAAACGAATGCAAGACTTTTCTCACTTAAAATTCCATTTTGAATATGTATTGTGGCTTTTATTGGACTGTTCCATTGGTCTAGTGGTCGCAAGTATGTTTGTTGAGCATGAAGTCCTAGGTTCGATTCCCGGGTTGAGCAAAGTGTATTTTGTGGCCGGTTGATGGCAATAGGCTCGTCCCCTATAAAATGGGACTTAAAACACTATTAGGTACGCCTCTGTCTTACCCTTTGGGGATTCCAAGCGTTATGATATTCCAAGCTTTTTATAGAAAACCTTTCAAAACTTTTTATACCAACATCAAGCAAAAGACGGTAAAGTTTGACTAAGAATCTTATTAAATATTCTGACGGTGCTTCCTTTAATGTTATTTATTAAAAACTTATTAAAAAATTTACGATGCAGTCTACGGAAGGACTAGATTTAATCAAGCTAAGTTGTAAAGACTAACTCTCCGTACAGATTGATTTAAAACTTTGTTATTAATGTAAAGTCTTGCTATGAAAACATGAGAGGATGTTGGAAGAGTTACTTAATCAAACTGGAACAACACACATATGTTAAAGGTCAAATATATTGTTTAATCATATTTATAGTCTTATGGTGAGCAAAAGATAGCTCACCGTCCGTCCGTCTTGTGACGACAGGCCGTGTCGAGACGGCGCGTTCGTGTTCCACGCGCTTCTCAAAGAGATGTCAGCAAAGCAGAGTGGCCTGCCAGGGCCACAGCCTGCCGGTGTTGCGAGTTGTTCGAAAGAGATACTACGGTCTCGGAACACAGAGGGCAAACTAAGGAGCATAGGGGGGTTATAGTCAGTAAAAGTCTGATACTCCCCCCTCACGGCTAAAGCGGGGAAAGTTATTTGATATATTCCTATAAACAAAAGCGTATTTTAATTAGGTATGTTATACATATTGCTCTGTGTACTACATTGAATGGACGGGTGCGAGGTAATTAACGATAAGCCTGGTAATTAGGCAAGTAGCCAAGACGAGAGACGAGTTTTCCACTATTGAATCAATGAGCCTGTACTGAAATGCATTTAATTTTGCAATTTGATTGCAAAATCATTGAAAATAATATGTTGGGGTCGTGGATTGTGCCTGTCAGGGCCACCGCCAGCTGGGGTTGCGGGTTGTTCGAAAGAGATACCGCGGCCCTGGAACGTAAAAGGCTATAGAGCATGGGTGAATTTTAGTCAGTACAAGTCTAACCCTACCCCCCGCTCCGCCTAGAGAGAGGGAAGTTATTTGATGATTTTCCATCCGCAAAAAAAAGGGTTGTAGTTTGTTCGAATGCAACCGCGGGCCCGGAACACAAAGGGCAAAAGAAGGAACATGGTCAGTAAAAGTCTGGCACTCCCCCCCAGTCTGCTCAGAGCGGTAGAAGTTATTTGATGATTTCCCACCCAAAAAAAACCCGTCAAAGTGCGAACCGGACTCGCGCACCTAGGATTCCGTACAAACTTGCTTCATAAACGGTTATATCTTTTGACTGCTTTTTTTTTTCGGGTGGGAAAACATCTAATGACTTCCCCCGCTTTTGGCGGAGCGAGGCATGTCAGACTTTTACTGACCAAAACCCACCCATGTTCCTTCTATTGCCCTTTACGTTCCGGGGCCGCGGTATCTCTTTCGAACAACCCGCAACCCCAGATCTTTTGACTGCTTAGACGTAGTTGATTTTTCCACGACTCCAAGGCACCACGGACTTGAAGTATATGGTTTTAATTTCAACTCGATACTTTCACGCGTTCCCTACTGTTATGTGAGTACCTACTTATTCCTTAATAATAAATAAGTAGGGTAGATTTAGTTACTGACACACGGCGAACGACTGCTACGTCAGTCCAATATATCAGCTTAAACGTTCCGGTTGTATTATTTAAAACATTATCCACCTTCGTACGTAACAGTTGGCGACGAGGTCAAAGTACAAGTAACGTGTAAATCGAAAAATGGCAAAAGTTTCCGCTACAGTTTCGGTCGGAACATTAACAATGTTTAATCATGAACATCAAGAATGGCAATTGTACAAAGAACGACTCGAACAGTGGTTTCTTGCGAACGAAATCGGGGTAGATGTGGATAAAGCCGGTTGTAAACGTCGAGCTATTCTGCTGAGCAACTGCTCGGAATCAAGCTACAAATTGATTCGCGATATAGCTTTACCGCGGCAGGTCGGTACCTTGAGCTATGATGAAGTAGTAGCTTTATTGGATGGACATTTCAAATTGAAAAAGTGCACGTTCGCGGAACGTTACAAATTCCACAGTGCCACGCAACATGTTGGCGAAGGGTTGCCAGAATGGGCGGCACGAGTACGTGGTTTAGCAATACACTGCGGTTTCGGGGCGTTAACTCTTGATGAACAGCTACGCGACCGTTTTGTGCTGGGTATGGCACCCGGACCTGAGAGAGAGAAATTATTTACCAAGGCGATGTCAGAGTTGACTCTCAGCAAGGCCTTAGAAATAGCTGAAGGTGTACGCTGTGCGCGTATGGGAGCTCTAGAAACAACTCGACAAGTTGACATTGGTGCACCACTTCAAGTGATGAAGATGGACACGGCAGCACAGCTTGGCACAGCGCGCGGCAGAGGCGCGCCACGGCACGTGCAAGAAGCAACGTCACCCACAGCGAGCGGCGAGCGCGCTCGAGGCGGCGGCGGCGGTAGCGGCGGCAGCGGGTGCACAGCCTGCGGCTACGCAGGTCACGAGGCATCGACGTGTCGGTTTGTGCGGTATACGTGCAAAAAGTGCGGTGTTCAAGGACATCTTAAACGAATGTGTAAAAAGATGATTAAAAAACAACATTATGTCGAGTGCTGTGGGGATGAAAGCGATGATGGTAAACATGTGTGCTATAATATCCGCACTATTCGTGGTGAACCAATGCGGGAATCTGTTTGTGTCAATGGAATCACGTTAATTTTTGAAATAGATACGGGTTCACCAGTCACCGTCATTTCTGAGCAAATGTATCGTAAACACTTTTTAAATATGACGTTGGAAGCCAGTGATCTTATTTTGCATAGTTACAATGGCGATAAGTTACACATTGTAGGTAAAATAAACCTTATGTTCACTTATAACGGCAAATCATTCAAAATAGGTGTGTATGTTGTACGGAACGGAGGTCCACCCTTATTGGGCAGAGATTTCTTTTCTTGTTTCAACTTACAAATATGTTCGTTGAATAACTGCAACGATTTTGTATCAGTACATTCTTCTAAGTACCCACAGTTGTTTGGAAATAAATTAGGTTGTTTTAAAGGCGTCAAAGTGGACTTAGTTTTAAAGCCAGAGGCAAAGAAAATTTTTTTTAAGGCTAGACCTTTACCTTTTGCTCTTCGGGAAAGCGTTGAAAAAGAGCTTAACCGACTTGTAGATTTAGGCGTGTTGGTACCGGTGAAACACGCGGAGTACGCAAGCCCAGTAGTGCCGGTTTTAAAGCGAGATGGTACTATACGTCTCTGTGCTGACTACTCAGTAACTATCAATAAACAGTTACTTGTAGATAAATACCCATTACCGAGGTATGACGAACTGTTTACTAAATTACATAGCGGAAAATATTTCAGTAAATTAGACCTTTCGCATGCATACAATCAGTTATGTTTAAATGAGGAGTCACAAATGCTCACTTGTATAAATACACATAAGGGTTTATATAAGTTCACTCGTTTAGTGTTTGGTCTGGCTAGTGCGCCAGCCATTTTTCAGCGTAACATGGAAGCGCTTCTATCGGGACTAGATGGTACTCTGTTATTTCTTGATGATATTTTAGTGTGCGGGGCGGACAAAGATCAGATGATGCGTAGGTTGAATGAAGTTTTCCGTAGGTTACAGGAAGCGGGCTTAGTTTTAAACATAGAAAAATGCACTTTCTTTCAAGAATCTGTATCCTACCTGGGGTTTGTAATTGACCGTAATGGTATACACAAATCTCCGGAGAAAGTTAAAGCTATTCTACAAAGTCGAATTCCTACCAATACATCAGAATTAAAATCATTTTTAGGCATGGTCAACTATTATCGGAGCTTTATTAAAAACGCGTCATCAATTTTAAGTCCACTACATGATTTGTTAAAAAAAAATGAGCCTTGGTTGTGGACTAAGAAACATGACGAAGCGGTATCGTTCATTAAACGTGAGTTAGTTTCCGATACCACTTTAGCACATTTTAATCCAGAAGCATTATTGATTGTAACGGTCGATGCGTCACCAACCGGGTTAGGCGCCGTGTTATCGCAGGTTGAAGATGGTCAAGAAAAGCCTATATCGTATATTTCTCGTTCACTAAATGCAGCAGAAAAACGTTATAGCCAGATACAAAAAGAAGCTACTGCTATAATATTTGGTATCAAGAAATTTCATCAGTACCTGTATGGTCGAATCAAACCTTTTATTTTAAGAACTGACCATAAACCTTTAGTTTCGATCTTTAATCCGAGCAAGGGCATTCCCGAGATATCAGCAAACCGTTTACAACGTTATGCTATTTTTCTATCCGCATACAATTACATTATAGAATATGTAAGCAGTGTTCATAATTGCGCAGATTTTTTAAGTCGATCGGTAGCTGAGACCGACACACCATCGGCATCTAATGAGTCGTTACTGGATAAATCTAGTTATGTGCGATTTGTTTACGAAGGTGAACGATTTTTGTCGCTGACAGATATTAGGAATGCACTTACACTAGATAAGGATTTAACAACCGTCATAGACTACTTGGCAAATGGATGGCCGAATAAAATCAAAGAACCGATAATTAAGGATTATTACAGCCACCGGTTTGAATTATCGGTAGAAAATGGTTGTCTAATGAGGGGACACAGATTAGTAATTCCTACAAGTCTGCGAAGCAAAGTGTTAAACGAGTTACACTTAGGTCATTTAGGAATCACAAAGGTAAAAGAAGAGGCACGCAATAGATTTTGGTGGCCGGGTATGTCTGTCGCCATTGAGCAGCACATCGGCGCATGCACCATGTGTGCGTCGCAACGCGCTTCGCCCCCGCGGTCCCCCCTCACGCCTTGGCCATTCCCGGCACAGCCGTGGCATCGCGTCCATATAGATTTTTTAGGCCCGATAAACGGCAAAACATTTCTAGTTATAGTGGACGCGTATTCAAAATGGGTGGAATGTTTTGATGTGTCATCGAGTAGTTCTTCGCGTATAGTAATAGAGAAACTCTGCGAAGTAATGTCACGATTTGGCTTATTTCATACAATTTGCTCAGATAATGGCACCGCTTTTTGTTCCCATGATTTTAAACAATTCTGTAACAGCAATAAAATTACCCATTTAACTTCACCAACATATAATCCGGCTAGTAATGGGCAAGCAGAGAGTTATGTTAAGATTATTAAAAAAGCAATTAAGTCATATTTGTTATCAGGTTCATGTTTAAAAGATTTAAATATTAAAATATCTGAATTCTTGCTTAGATATAGGAATTCCAAACATTCGACTACAAACAGATCTCCAGCTGAAGTCTTGTTTGGTCATAAGTTAAGATGTAGATTGGATCTCTTAACACCAACCACCACGATTCCATCCAACGCAGCACTCGACACAGCTGTTAAAGTCAAACAGTGTTCGCAGATTGACAATTTTGACAATTTTGACGAGCCTGTTGGTCTAGTGGTTAGTGGCCCTGACTGCTAAGCCGGAGGTCGTGGGTTCGATTCCCACCCAGGACAAACTTTGTGTGATGAGCATGATTGTTTGTTCTGTGTCTGGGTGTGATTTATCTATAATATGTATGTATTTATAAATTATATAAGTATGTATATCAGTTGTCTGGTTACCATAACACAAGCTCTGCTTAGCTTGGGATCAGATGACCGTGTGTGAGTTGTCCCAAGATATTTATTTATTTATTATTTAATTATCGAGGTAACCGTAAAGTTACGTTCAGTGTGGGTGACCAAGTCTTGGTGAAACTGTATAATAAACATAAGCATTATTGGTCACGCGGCAGCATTATTAAACATTTAGGCAAAACAGTGTACATAGTGAAACTGAGTGAATCGGATCAAACTGTGAAAAGACACGCCAATCAGTTACTCAAGTTTAGAGGGAGGGAAGATAGGCCATGCGAAGAGATCGTCCCCGCATTTATAATGCCATCACAAGCGACTGTATCCAGGCAGCTGCCATCCGAAGCGTCTGTGGAAAGGTTTCCAGCTGAGCCTGAAACGCCTGCATCAGAGTTTCTTCAAGGCGATCAATCCGCTGAAAGGGATCAGATTCCTGGTTCCTCCGTAGAACTTGAGCCCGACACTCGTTCAAAACGAAATAGAACTGTAGTAGATTATAAGAGGTTTTTCTAATTAAAGGTGGAGGGATGTTATGTGAGTACCTACTTATTCATTAATAATAAATAAGTAGGGTAGATTTAGTTACTGACACACGGCGAACGACTGCTACGTCAGTCCAATATATCAGCTTAAACGTTCCGGTTGTATTATTTAAAACATTATCCACCTTCGTACGTAACACCTACATAAAGGTTTTTGACAGACAGATGAACTATAAAGTGATCCAATAAAGGTTCCATTTTTACTTTTGAGGTACTGAACCCATAAAAAAACTTAACATAGAGAAAAGGTTTGGCAGGCAGGCTTCGTCTATCTAATAGACACTTCCTTATTTATACTAGAACTAGCTTTCGCTCGCGACTTCGTCCGCGTGGCATAGTTACTATAGGCTAACGCTAACTTTAACCCACGTGATGATCGAAAAAAAAAATTAAACTCTTCCCTTTTCTTCCCTTTTTCTACCCCTTTTCTCACTTTTTTTTAAATAAAACATATAGCCTATGTCCGTCTCCAGGGTGGTTTATTCCCGCTGTCCCCGTACACCGTGTCCCCGTCCTACGGGGACAGCGGTACTTCAATTAAATATTTAAAAATACTTCCCGTTGTCCCGAATTTGAGAATTGTCATATCGCAGAAAGTTTATAGTTAGAATCATCTTTGTCGTTATTTGTTGTCATTTATTTTAATTATTTAAATCTTCAAAATAATGTCATTTATTTTAGTTATTATTTAATTGAATTTGAAATAATGTCATTTAATACAATAAGTAATTATTCTAATCTAAATAGTTCAGTTCCGTGTAACCTACTAAAAACAATCTCTTTTTTCTATTAATGCAAGTCGTTTCTAGCACTCGCCGGCCGCTGCCGCGGCACCGCTCGCTTCGCTCGCTCGGCTCGTGCGTAGGAGGTCACAGTTTTAACCTAACCTAACCAATGCAGATTTAAGAGGACAACGACTCGTGAAAATTTTACTTCCCGTTGTCCCTGTTAGCCGAATGTACGTTACGGGGACAATTGGAAATAAATTTAATCACGTCCCGCTGTCCCCGTGACGGGGATATGGCATACGGGGACAACGGGAATAAACTTCCAGGGTCTCAACTATCTCTGTGCCGAAATTCATCAAAATCGGTTGAGCTATTTAGGCGTGAAGACGTAACAAACAAACTCACTTTCGCTTGTATAATTTTACTAGCTTTTGCCCGCGGCTTCGCTCGCGTTAAATTCGGGGTAACCCAGTTCCCCTTGCGCCTTATTGATTTGTAATAGCAACGCTAAGTTTTCCCTTTTTTTCCCTCTTTCTCCCTCACATCCCACTTTTTTTGAAAAAAGCCTATGTCCGTCTCCTGGTTCCCAACTATCTCTGTACAAAAATTCATCAAAATCGGTTTAGCCATTAAAGCATGAAGAGGTAACAAACAAACTCACTTTCGCTTTTATAATATTAGTAAGGGTTAAGTAAGGATGTTTACAAATAGTTACAGTCCTTAGTCTCCTCTTTGTAAACTACAGTCTATGTAAGTTTCAACCCTTCACCATCCATAGGTACCTCGCGCGTCCATACCTGTGCCTGTAGAGGCTTACCCGCGTTTAGCTAACCCTCTCGATTTTTCAACACTGACGTGACACGCAACAGTCGGAGCGTCCACTAACAAATCTAATTTGCACGTCCATTGACACGTTCAACTTTTTGATAGAGGATTTTTGAAGTACCTCCCCACAGTCCAACATTTCGTTCGCCTGTACACGTCGCGTTTTTCATGTAAGTACTCCTGCTTGATTACCGACCAGAGAGAATTCTACGAATTCCTTTTTAATAGTTTTTTTTTCATCTGGTAGGTTTATGAATGTGGACGATTCAAAAGGAGTATTTAAGGAATCGTGGTTGCGGGTTATTCGAAAGAGATACCTGTTATACATGGGTGGGTTTTAGTCAGTACAAGTCTGACGCTCCCCTCCACTCCGCCCTGAACGGGGGAAGTTATTTGATGATTACCCATCGGCAAAAAAACGATCGGAGAAAGTAGCGTTCTGTAGTGTCTGCTTACCCTTCCACTTACACACACCGGCGGCGGCCGACGAAATTATGGTCACTGACCCGCTCAGGTCCTCAACCCAGTCGTCCCTGGGGAGGACAGAGTACGGCTCAGCTACCACGGCGATATGAATCGACCACTGCGCCATGCTCTGGAGCAAGAGATCCTGAGCGCAGGCGCAGTGGTTGATATTCGCCTGGAGGAGGCGTAATGGGGCCGTTATTGGCACTCCATTACAGCCCCCTCCTGGGCCCCCGCTGATGGCCCGGCTGCCGCCGCTGTGGCGTCAGCGGCGGCAGTGATAGCGGCGGCAGCAGCGGCGCCAGCGGCGACGGCTGTGGCGGCGGCGTTGGTGGTGGTGGTCGTTGCGGACCTGTCTGCTTACCCTCATGTTAGAAACGAGTGATTTTATGTTTGAATGTTTAATTTGATATACAACACAGAAAAATAGTTCGTATTTCGTAGCGTTTATCAATTATTTTGAACAAAAAATCGGTTCGTTATTTTGTTATTTGAGCTGTTTGTTTGTGTGTTCGTTTTGTGACAACAATGGCTTTCACTGAAAGCATTATAATTTTCGCTGATTGATTCCAGAAATTTGATTGGCTGTTTCCAGAATCAGATATATTGGTATAGGTTCTCATTGTAATCTCTACAATGAGAATCGATACATCTAAATGACGTAATATGAAATCAGCAATAAAGACGCGTATTGAATATTTATACGCATTTGAAAATGAGAATTAATACAGACGCATCTTCATATTTAATATATAATAAAAATACCACTGTCCCTGCTTGGCAAAGGCTCTCATACAGAGGAGGCACGAGTATTGACATAGTGCAGTGAAGTGCTACTAACATAGTTGTTAAGGATTAATCTACTAACACGAATTGTATTAGCGATATATACAACATTATTTTTAGTATATGTGAAACCTGAATATAGTTTGTTCATAATAAGTAACTGAATCGATTCCAATCATTTTTACACCATGTTATATTTTTTCCCAAAAATATTTAAAAAAGTTTATAATATGGACACCATGCGACACTAAGTACCTATTCGCAAGCGCTACCCTACACTTGACCATTACGACAGTCCAAAGCCTGCCAGACAGTGTGATGGAAAATGTATCACCAGTTAATTACCTACAATACAAACTGAGACATTATTATTATCAATGAAAGCAAGGCGCGCGGCGCGGGGACGCCGCCGCCGCCGTACGCCGTTGGTGACAGTGTATTTGTACGGATATCCTGGGGGCTTAGACAAAGTAACAATTTAAAAACGATAACGAAGTTAGAAATCGTTATCGCTCAGCAGTCACTAATACATTTTCAACTTTATATCCTAGTGCATAAAGTTGAAAATCTATTAAAGACTACTGAGCGAAACAAACAAAAACGATATGTAAACGTCAATAGATTTTTAACTTTATTTAACGCGCGTAACATAACAAGCTTATAACTTTGTGGTTTTTCATGATACAGTTTTGAAATTTTGTGCATAGATTCTTCATATAAAAATACTGAACAGGTGTTTCGGCTTTCGCATAAACTAAAAATAATGTTGTATAATTGTCTGTAAGATATTTATCTACTTATGGCCTAAGATGCCTGAAAATATATGTTTTATTATTATTATTGATCACCACGCTTGCTCAAAACGGGTTGGCGATTTCAGACTTATATTAGTTATAACTCCAGGTTTCCTCACGATGTTTTCCTTCACCGTTGTCCGTGATGTCTTAGTCAAACTTTTTAGAAAGTGCATATAAATTGAAAAAGCCACATTAGCACTTACCCGGACTTGAACTCACAACCTCATGCATAAGAGGCGAGGCGCTTAACCTCTCGGCCATCACGATAATATAGCCTAATTATTTTATAACAAGTTTTCGTTAAAACAGAACGAAATAAAAAAAAACAAAATTTGCAGCATACAACCTTATGTGTGCACACTGTGGTACAAAAACCCCAAAATATGAGTTTCCCAAGCATTCATTATGTACACGAGACGGTCCAACCGAGTTTCGTCAACCCACCAACTGCCACGCACAATTTCGTACACACAGAATTACTAAGTAGCGGCTTAGGGACAATACCACACGGCCGACATGAAAAATTAATTACTTCGCCTTATCAATCCAGCCTCAGGTTTCACGAAGGCTCGTTTATTCAATATTCCTGTATCGTTGGAACCTGCTTATAAATTCACAAGCAGATATTCCAGTTTAGCGTGGAACAGATATATCATTAGAGGGTTCATATAAATTGGTGATGACTTTGGATGGAATATTCATGTCAGCCTGTAAAGGTTTTGTGATGAACATGATTAAGCTTATCCACAGTGCTAAAACAACACTGTTGCGCAAAAGTGTCTTTGCATGGCACCGGTGATTTATAATAAAACTAGCTTTTGCCCGCGGCTTCACTCGCGTTAAATTCAGGGTCACACGGTTCCCCTTTCCTGATATGCCTGTAGTTTTGCCCTTGCACTTGATTTATTGTAATAGCAAAGCTAAGTTTTCCTTTTCTTCCCTCCTTTTTATTAAAAAAAATTGCCTATGTTCGGACATAGGCAATTTTTGGATATATAGTGGAGAGATAGTTGGCACCCTGGAAACGGCTCCAGGGTGCCAACTATCTCTGAACCAAAATTCATCAAAATCGGTTTAGCCATGTAGGCGTGAAGAGGTAACAAACAAACAAACTCACTTTCGCTTTTATAATATGAGTAAGGATACCAAGTAGTTGGAAAGAGAACAACTTGACATTTTTCAAAAAAAAAACTCCGGATCTTTCTAGTAGACAAAGTATATTATAGTGTTGTAAATTTTCTGTTGGAGAAGGACATTGTTTGAATATTATGTATAATGTATTTTAATTATAAAAATGTGATATTAATTATGTTACATAGTGATTGATGAATTAGAATAATTTTATTTTTGAATGAATTGACATTAAAGACATGTATTATTAGTTGATGAATAGGCTACTGATATGTTTTGATTTGAATTGTATTTTTTTTTTCTTATAATGTAATAGTGGTATAAACTCTGTACTTTTGCATGCCTTGTTATTGGCAAAATATGGCTGTTTCTCTATTTCTTGTAACACCTTTACTTGTACCCATATTTGCGAAATAAAAATCTTATCTCATCTTATCTAGCTGTTGTGGATGATGGCCAGGGTAGTGATTACTGCTTCACTGACTTCTAAAAAACATCGCCAGAAACGAGGGGTCCGATGAGATGACGAGTAAAGCATGGAAGAAAAAGGCATGCTGCGTTGACCTTAAATTAATTAGGATAAGGGGCGCAGGAATGATGATTAATGCTTAGAAAAAACTTAATACCTTGTGTTGCAGCGCAGCAACACACCTAACAGAAATATAATTTTACATTATGGCATTTCATTCAATTTTTCGCATGACTAACTAATGTCATTATTCCAACATCAACCTTTGCACGATATATTTTTCCATTAAACCATTTTGATTGTAATTGGACTTTAATTAGCCCCAGTGTATAGACAAATATACACCTTGGTACTGATAATTTGACTTCTCGTGTGATACTGAAAGGAATCTTATTAGGTTCAAATTACGAACGACTGTTGCCTGTTTATTAACGGCCAGCGGTGTTGGTGATTACACTTTTGTAACATGAAATATAATAAACGCTTTTTTGCACTTGTGCGCTATGTCGTAGTATCAGGTCGAGTTTTTATTGATTTCTCTTTGGAATGGTTCATGGGTTCGTTCGCTTTAACATGTTTTACTTTTGTCTTTAACGTGTCACTTTGACTCTGTCCTGCGTTCCTAAAATCGAGGCTGTAGCAGAAACACAATAGGTGAATATTGTGAATCACGTTAAAAATCTTAAAATGGTCAAAGGTCTAGTAAATTATCACTTTATGAATAACTAGCTTTTGCCCGCGGCTTCGCTCGCGTGAAATTCGGGGTAACACAGTTCCCCTTGCGCCTTATTGATTTGTAATAGCAACGCTATGTTTTCCCTTTTCTTCCCTCTTTCTCCCTCACATCTCAATTTAAAAAAATAAATTAGGCCATGTCCGTCTCTTGGTTCCCAACTATCTCTGTACCAAAATTCATCAAAATCGGTTTAGCCATAAAAGCGTGAAAAGGTAACAAACAAACTCACTTTCGCTTTTATAATATTAGTAAGGGATAGTAAGGAATTTACGAATCGTTAAGTAGTTCATCATACTTCCTAAAATAAATAATAATAATAAAGTCTTTTATTCGGATATAAGATTAACAATTTCTTTCCTTATACTAAAACAACATGTTTATCTATTACTTAATTATTCACGTATTTGGTTCTTCTTTATTTGTTGTAGATCCGTTTGCCAGTTGGCAAAGGCCTCCTCCAACCTATTCCATTCTTGTCTCTCTCTGGCCACTCTACTCCAAGTTATGCCTGCTACTTGCCTGATCTCATCGTCCCATCTTTTTTGCTGTCTCCCTCTTTTCCTCTTACCTTCTCTCGGATACCATTGTGTAACTATTTTGCTCCACTTGTCCTTTCCTCTAACCATGTGTCCAGACCACTTCCATTGTAATCTTTTTATCTTTAGGGTTACATCCTGTACCTTGGTCTTTTTCCTAATGTTAGTGTTTGTTATTTTGTCCCTTCTCTTTACACCTAACATGCTTCTCTCCATTGCTCGTTGGCAGGTAGCAATTTTATGGCTACCTAGTGTTTTTTGTTATGGCCCAAGTTTGACGTCAGATTAGAATGGGTAAAATGCAGACATTGAATAGTTTGCTTTTCGTTGCTATATGTAGGTTTTTATCTTTCATTATTTCCTTTAGGCCCCAATACCTTTTCCAACTATTTGCTATCCTTCTTTCAATTTCTTTGTTAATATCATCTTTAGGTGATATCAGCTGTCCCAGGTATATATATTCTTGAACATAACTAATTTCTGTTTCTCCTACATTTTTGCTGCTTCTACATGAATTGGTCATAATTTTAGTTTTTTCTGGATTTAATTTTAGTCCCACTTTCTCACTCTCGTATACCAGATCGCTTAGCATTCTATTCAACTCTGTTGGGGTTCTTGCAAATAGCACAATGTCATCGGCAAATCTTTAGTGTGTTAGTGTGCGGCCGTCGATATTTAGACCTAAATTTTTCCACTCGATGTTTCGGAAGATCATTTCTAAAACAGCTGAAAAAAGTTTTGGGGAAAGTGGATCTCCTTGCCTTACTCCTTTTTGTATTTTAAATGATTCTCCTTTCTTTTCTAGCATCATACTTCCTACTACTATTATAAATGCGAATGCTTGTAAGGATGGATGTTTGTTACTCTTTCACGTAAAAACGGATCTTGATGAAATTTGGCACAGAGGTAGATTATAGTCTGAAATAACAAATAGAATACTTTTTTCAAAATCACGCCTGCGAAGCCGCGGCGGCCAGCTAGTTTTATATAAAATTATACTACTATGATTTGCCAAATTGGCCATTTTCGCCCCCTGATCATTAAATAAATGACATATCAAGTAATTTCTGTCACGACTAGAGAAACTCTAATCAAAATGGCGCTTGAATAGTAACTGCATGTTAATATCGTGTCACGCTGCCTTTTCACATTCTACGCACGCGACAAGACACGTCGTATGCCGTGACGTCACGTCGTAGCCAGTGACGTGTGCGATGCATTGCGAGAGCAGCATGTGGCACACAAGTGCTTGAATGGAAATTTTGTGAGAAAATGAAGCGTAATGAACTAATTTAATGAGGTTTGTGATCTTGTTTATTATTATTATTTATTTGTTTATTAATGGCAACTAGGCCCAAAAGTAACAAACTTCTTAAAAGAACTTGCACACAAAATTCATATGATCATAACAATTGGAGTATTTTACGTCATGGTGCATCATACTTGTCTATTAACGTTTTCAGGACGCTTTTTGATTTTTTTACATTGTTCTATTATTTATAAGACAGCTTCTTCCAGTTTAGGTAAAAAAACGGTATGGTTCTTGGACGTGTGTTCCGGATCTTCACATCGCGCCGGCCAGATCGACGCGTCTTATGCTATCTGTGAAAGTCTAACCACTAGGCTGTCCAGTAAAAGGATCATTTATAGGGTTCCGTACATCAAAAGGAAAAAACGGAATCATTGTTGGATCACTTTGTTGTCCGTCTGTCTGTCTGTCAGTCTGTCAAATCTCGGGAACGCGTAGAGGTATCGAGTTGAAATTAAAACCATATACTCAACTTTGTAGTCCCTTTGTGCTGTGCAAAAAAATGCAACCCTCCAAGTCTACGCAGAAAAATATGGCTGTTTATTTTTGTTTTTTTGCGGGTGAGAAATCATCAAATAACTTCCCCCACTCTGGGCGGAGCAGGGAGGAATAACAGACTGTTCCTGCTTTTGCCCCTTGTGTTTCGGAGCCGCTGTATCTCTTTCGGACAACCCCGGCAGGCGGTGGCCGTGGCACGCCCCTCGTAAAAGGATCCTGGAAGTCACATATTTGATGTAGGAATTCGGAATCTGTTGGCTCGTGCTATTGCGTTCGTAATCCTTACTAATATTATAAAAGCGAAAGTGAGTTTGTTTGTTACGTCTTCACGCCTAAATGGCTAGACCGATTTAAAAAAAACCGGCCAAGAGCGTGTCGGGCCACGCTCAGTGTAGGGTTCCGTAGTTTCCCGTCCGTCACAATAAGTGTTCCCACTTATGAGTTTAAAGGTGGAGGAGGAAATTATTTTGTACAACTTTTTGTCTTTTTTGTACAAAAACTGTTGTGTCAATCAAGTTCAAAATGATTTTCCTAGAAAGTCCTTATAAAGTTCTACTTTTCAGATTTTTTTCATATTTTCTAAACTTATGGTTCAAAAGTTAGAGGGGGGGGGGGGCACATTGTTTTTTACTTTTGGAGCGATTATTTCCGAAATTATAGACATTATCAAAAAAATATTTAGTAAACCCCTATTCATTTTTAAATACCTTTCCAACAATATATCACACGTTAGGGTTGAAATTAAAAAAAATCACTTCCCACTTTACATATAGGGTGGCTACCCTAATAAAATTTTTTTTTACAATTTTTATTTTACCACTTTGTCGGCGTGATTGATATACATATTGGTACCAAATTTCAGCTTTCTAGTGCTAACTGTCACAGAGATTAAGCGAGGACGGACGGACAGACAGACATGGCGAAACTATAAGGGTTCCTAGTTGACTACGGAACCCTAAAAATATTGAGAAATGAGGGGGAAAGAGGGAAGAAAAGGGAAAACTTAGCATTACTATAACAATAAATAAGGCGCAAGGGCAAAACTACAGGTAGCGGGTACCTGTAAATTAGGAAAGGGGAACTGTGTTACCCCGAATTTAACGCGAGCGAAGCCGTGGGCAAAAGCTAGTCAAAAATAAACCTAAAAACAGGATGGCCAAGATTGGTTATTACTACTAGGGCGTATTTTAACCCAGTGCAGCTCATTGTATCCTACTAATATTAAAAAAGCGAAAGATTGTGAAGATGTAGGTATGTTTGTTGTTCTTTTACGCAAAAACTACTGAATGGATTTTGATGAAACTTCACAATTATATCGCTTACATATCAGAATAACATCCCAAAGATGTATTGTATAAAATATTACCATGCGAGTGAAACCGCGAGGCGCAGCTAGTATCTACATTAATCTTTTCAAACCAATTTTATTCTCTCCCAGACTAAGCCGCCTACATCCTCATCAAAACCAATAATTATTTACACCTACCACAAAAAAGCAACCCATTTAACTAGCCACTTCTCCGCCAGCTTGCATCAAAAACAATACAGCAACAGTGAGTGCAGTTCGCACGACTAATTGACCGTCGGACGGACGTCGACGGTCGACTGCGAACGCGTACGAACGGTGGCGCGTACATTATTCATTCGCTCTCAATCGATACGCGCACTATTCGCACGGACTGTAGCGGACAAAGGGTTGGATGTCACAAGTTGCGTGCTTTTTCATGTTGCGATTGAATGAACGTGTGTTTTTAGTGGAGTAGTTATAGTTCTTTTTTGTCTAAATAAACATAGCCCGGTTATATTTCCTCTGATTTTTATGCCTCTATGAAAATCAGAATGCTTTTGTTTTGCTACAATTCCGTGCATGGGGCAACGTTTTTTTTATTAAACTAATGTTTAATAAAAAAACGTTGCTCCATACAAGGAATTTCTCCTGTATCGTGGGGTACAGCCAGACCCGACACAACTATCTGCAGGTCATACAAACATGTGTTCCGTGCGGGGATCGATCCCTCGACACGCAACGCAGCAGTCGATCGCTCAGCCACTGCGCCAACCGTGTTGTCACAGTTGCTGCTGTATGGGGTAAAATTACTAACTGTATGCTTCTGAAAGCTAAAACAGTCTTTTTTTTTTGGGCGGGTAATCACCAAATAACTTCCCCCGCTCTGGGCGGAGCGGGGGGAACTGTCAGACTTGTATTGACTAATACCCACCCATGTTCCTTCTATGCACTTTACGTTCAGGGGCCGCGGTATCTCTTTCGAACAGCCCGCAACCGGAGGCAGGGGGAGACCCTGGCATGCCCCTCTGAGCTATAACACGCTTCAGTTGTCGTTTAACAATCGAGGCAATCGCAGCTTAACCTGAAGATCGACACAAGCGGCTGTTATTATTTAGACTTTAAAAAAAAAAGGTAGTCTCACACTAAGAATTTATGTATCGTGGGTGCGTTTACAAGCATTTAAACTCCCATACACAAACAGCCAGACCCGAAACAACTATCTGCAGGTCATACAAATATTAGTTCCGTGCGGGAATCGAAACCGCGACACGCAGCGCAGCAGTTGATCGCTCAGCCACTGCGCCAACCGTGCCGTCCGAGAGACTCGAGCTCCGAGCCAGTTATCAGACTACACCTCCCGAATAGAGAGATCATAATGCGTGCTATAGGCACAAATGGCACAAAATCCGTGATGGGTATACAGGTGCATTAACACGGAAGCTGCGCTAAGTGTTGTTAATTGACATTCGGATAACTGTCGTGGTGTTTGGAGGGGGCGTATTCTGGTTATCGTGATGGTAGTGTAAACGGGCGATTAAATAGTTTCGTTTTTTTGTGGTCTTAGGCAAATTATCACAGTGACTCGGGTCTTGGTTGGCCCGTGAATAAGTGACCAACTATTATATTACGAGATTCCTCCATGCCTTAGAAAGCACGTTAAGTTATTGGCCCCGGTTGTCATGAGCCTTATTTTTTAAGTAAAAAAATCTTATTTTAGGAAAATGTTTAGTTTAAAAAAATATTATTGTATTATATAATATATTGTTCTTTGTTCTACGGGAGACGAAAGAGACTGAACCTCACGACACAGGGTATCCTAGTGTGGGGTTCAGTATCATTTAAATAATAAATGTACTTTTTTTAGGACAATAAATAAATAAATGTTTGACAGTTAGACTTTTGACCACGTAGATCATAAGGTTCTTCTGAGGAAGCCAGAGACATGTGGCATTATGGAAAATATGGTCAGTCTTATCTAACTGGCAGAAAACAGTACATGAAAATAGACATAGTTAATATTAAGACTACGATAAAAAAAAAACTTTGTGTCAAATAAACGAACGCCAGTATCTGGTGTCCCACAAGGTAGCGTACTGGGATCTCGATTTTTCATTTTATACAGTCACAATAACATGCAAGGACAAGTACGAAATTGACATTAATGACGTTTTAACATCAATAATCTCATGGCTAGTATGATGAGCTTATTGAGCTTGTCGGGCAAGAAAGAACGACGACTAATCAAGCTACATAAAACCAGTTTACGCGGATGTGGATCTCTCATAGTACGGGAAATTTATACAAAGCGACAACATTTTATACTGGAACCAAAAAAAGGGGTTTAATTATTATACAAGTAAGGAAATAAAAACTTTTATTACTGTTATTTTTCAAATATACACTCTAAAATAATTACTGAAATTCGTTTATTCATTTGTTCACATATATATTTTCTTAATTTTAAATATTTCTTAAGTATGTAAATTAATACTTATAGTAATATGTGGAGACGTTGTTGATTGTACGTTAACCCACTTTATTGTATACTTAGATGTAAGACAAAATGTACAATTGTTTGTTCTCCCTAATAAAATAAAATAAAAATAAAAAACAAAAACAGAAAAAAATAAGTAGCCCACCGATATCGGGAACAGTGTCCAAGCCAACGGCAATCAAGACTCCAGAGAGATGAACCCCCTAACGATACGAGCCGTGTCCAGAAGTACCGAAGTCTGTATTACAATAAATTATTACTATAGATTGTATATTTACCTTTGCCATTTATACACGTAAGTAAATGGTTATGGTTATACTTATGGTTAGATATAAGTTTAATGAATATTGTTTATGGCTAGATATAAGTTTAATTAATATAATATTGTGAAAGTTCCTACCATACGTGATATATTCTGCAATATAATTTTATTAGTTTTAAGTCATTTTGCTGCGCCCTAACAGGGTCATGTACTCACTAGTTATAAGCCTAGCGTGTAACTTTTTTGTACATTGTGCATTTAATGAATAAATAAATAAATAAATTACTTAACCGACTTATCACAATCTTATCATACAAGCGAAAACTCTTTTGGTTTCTTTGGAACATGTCATCCTTTGACTAAACTTATATTCAAAGGCTCAATAAAATTCTATTCGTGGTCCATCGGCACGGAATAAGGATGCGCATAATGTTCTCTATTATTACTCCCGGAATCGTCCGGATCAATAGTGCTGCTCCTGCTCTATATTTATCATTGAGTTCAGCTGTTACAAATAGAAGCGATATGTTCCGTTATTTTTAGTTTTGTACACTGGAATTGTTACATTTTTCTGTAGTTCGAGATGAGATTTTCTGCAGTATGTTCTATTAGTTTGTTTTATGTTGTTTGTTGAAGTGTTTGCAATTTAATTGTAGTTTTATTTACCAACTGTGTTGATTGATCGGTTTGCAACTTTTGCTAAGATTCTCGATGGATGGTCAATCTTTCCCTACCTGTGCTAAGCCTTCAGGTTTTTGAAAGAGGCAGTTCTAACAATGCGTCTTTTAATAACTTGCTTTCTGTAACATTATTGCCTACAGTTGTGTGTACTTTATTAACGCCTCTGCCTAACACTTCAAGAAAAGCAGGCGTGTTGTTAATCAATCCACATCCGCTGACTGTCAACAAAATATTTACCTACAACTTTTTTTTCTTTTCTTTTTGGTTGACTGGAAGAAAATGTCTATGGCATTAAGTTCCCAGTTCTCTAGGCTTGGAGGGAAGAATAAATAAAACTTTCAAAACGAATCGGGATATCGCACAAACATACAGTTCCAAACGGTCTCCATGCGTAGATAAATACTCCACATCCCAAAAGGACACTACACCATTAAAATTGTAACTAAACGACACCAAAAAACGCTTACACTTTCTTATACGACCCTAACATCAGCATGTCAACCCCGAATGTAGAGATTATGATTTACTTCCCACCAACCATCATAACTTTACCCCTCACTATACGCGTAACTTCACTAGTTTCATACGTTGTAGTTCGAAGGGGAGTGTGGGTAGGGGTCTAGGGAAAGTGGTTGTGTTGCAAATCCAGGTACGGTGCCATTTGGCTGAGGTTCAACCGGTTCAGAAGGGTTGGGTAGTATTGTAGGTACGACATGCAAATATTGTAGTGTGGTATAAGTGTTGAGGCATTGTGCCTTATTTTTGTCCTACTGAGACGAAGTTAACTGTTTCTACGTCTATCAATCTTTGCTATCACAGGTCTGCTGTAAGAAAATAGGGTATTTTACTCTATATGAAAGAAATTCTAAAAATATACAATTCAGATAGCTTAGGCGATCATTATTACGTCATACGGTCATGTGTGTAGTGACAACTGTCAACTTAGCAACGTCTGTTATTTTTGTATTAAAAAACTTTACATTTTAATTTTTATTGAAATAATACACTAGTGTTTTTACATTCAGGAACAGCACACCAATGGTAAGGGTAATAACTCATTTTTAAATTATAGTGAAATATACAACTAAACAGAAAGACTAATAACAGCGCATTTGTTTCCATGACCAACTGACGTCATGACCACAGAGTAACATGGCGTCAAGCGTTTTTGTGATTTTACGCGCTAAAATAGAAATTGTAGAATTGAAATGCAGTTTTATGGCACTTATCGATCAAATATTTTTTTTGTGGTTTACTAGGACCTAGGATCAAAATGAGATACTTTTTAAAAATGGGTGTAATACCGTATTCTGCCGTATATAATGACTATCCATCATAACAATACACCCCATCATTAAACATTTCTATGGCGCTATATTACGTGTAATAAATAATAGAAAATCAAGCGTGCTTTACGCTTTGCTTCATTTTCTATTATTTATTTTTAGAAAAATTTACAACACACTACTGATTAAATTTTTTACGACTGTGAAATTTATGGTACAGCTAAAATATTCAGTCATAATTTTAAATCCTGGTAACGTTCAAGATTGACTGGTGACGTTAAAGAACAGTTTATTAAACCAGCATAGTTAAGCCGTAAACTGTCGGGAAAAAATGAAAATGATCTATTGATAATTTTCCGCTTTTCCTTTACACCTTGTACCATCCCCCAAATTCCCAACAGTGGGACGCTCTCCGAGGCACTTTATGACCTCTGCCGCTTCCACTCGTCACTCGATGTTCTAACTGTAATGATGTTTATAATTACTAAGGATTGGAGGGGTACGCTTATGAATATAAATTGTTAGCACTGTGAAGGCTGATGGTGTCTATATGAGAAAGTATTAATAAACATTAATAAGTAATGTGTGGATGTCTGTCAGCTGAGACCTAAGTCTCACGTCTAAACGTGGAATGGTTTTATTTAACTGCTAACATTTCCAATTGCTGTCAACTGTAAGGGCTTGTCCACACCACGTTTTTAAACGCGACGTTGACGCGCGTTTTAGAAACGTGCTTCGATGGCGCGCTTTTATCCTACAACGCAGTTTGTTGTCGTTTGTATCGATACAAACGACAACAAACCGCTACAAACTATTTGGATTCATTAACAAGATATCTCTTATACCTTATTGTTATAAGTAAACGTTCTTCAGCTGATAAAATGATCTTAGCACTGTAATTTGGTGAGTTAATTCTGGTTAAAGAATCGTAAGAAGTTTAGAAACTTGAAATTATAAATACGACATTAGATAACAATTTGCGTTTTTCTGTTCCATTATTTTTTTAAACATTGTTGTTTAATGTCCATACAACCTTGTCTCGCTTGTAAATGGGTGTACCTACACACTGTACGTCGCTACTTGATCTTCTTCCTTAATAAAAAAAAAATACTAAGGGCTCGCAATGCTGTCTCGACTGACGCTATATTGCTACTGTACTGTTGGCGAGATTCTGCTTAAAAACGCATACACACGCGATACAAACGATCGATCGATTCAAACGCGTGTTTGAATTAATAAAGGTGTGCAAAGATCTACAGGCTGCGGCTGACTCGCGTGCGAATCACTTCTATTTCGCTAAAAACGAAAGTCGATTACGCGTTAAAAAAATGTGACGTGCACAGGCACTAAGGAGTGTTGTCGGTGTAAAACAAAAGACTGTGTGTAGATCATGTAAATGAAAAAAAAACTGTTTGTTATCTAACAATTATCTTGTCAGTTTCGCTACTAAAAGGGGCAGACTGTCCTGTTGGTGTAGTGTTCGCAAGCGCGACTGCTGTGCGTGGGGCTGGGATCGATTCCGGAGCGGACAAAGTGCTTATGGGTTTACTATTCTCCTTAGAAATTTTTCAGTAGTTACTAGGAGTTTGGCAGTCGGCGGTAAGAAGGCGTGCCTCGAAAAGCAAGTAAAATCGTCGGCCCTAAGCCTGATCTCTCTCCGGTTGTATCGTAGTTTTAATTTAAAACGTTCCTTTGTGATAATTTACATCCGTAAGGCCACCAAAGTTACAGGCAAAATCAAGTATGCTACAAAAAGTAATCATGTAACACAATACCCTGTTTATGACCAACCAATTACGTGAAAAGTTTCAACGAAACGGTCACTCAAGATACTTAGATCACGTTACGATAGCGATCGGATTGTAACTCGATATTTTTTCCGCGTTAGTGTCCACTAACAGCATCGACTAAGCAAGTCATCGCGATATCCCACTGAATAGGGGATAATAGAGTTGGCCAGATGATTTGTCGGATCGATCCCTATTTTAGGAAATTGGATTTGTAGATCGGAGGCGATAAGACGCTAGGGGAGACCCGGCTCGGGAAATAAACGGTAAAAGTTTAGAGGGCCCTGTTATCACTGATTTGCGTATATCGATTTTGCCCCGTTTCCCTGCGACGTGGATTTATCTTTTTTTTTCTTTTCTCCCCGAAGCTGAAAGGATTATTTTGTAACATCACTATTTAGTATGTTACTAATATGGTCTTCACTAGTAAATGTATTATCTGTGGTCTGCGGCACTCTGCCACACTTCATGTCATGATGTAGCCTTGTATACATCTCCTGTGTCTCTTACCAATAAACCAGTATCTTACCCAACGGACTCTCATTTATAAGCATCCAACATAACATGGTGTCAGAAGTGGTTTAAGAAGAATCATTCAAGAAAAAGTCGAGGTCGTCGAAGAAAATGCCGGACCAAGCGGACGTCAGCCATGATGGTGAGCAAAATTTTCAAACACGTGTGAAGCAGTTAAATATATCGTCGGATCCAGCTCATAACAACGCTGAATCATGGAAAAAATGGTCGCAAGCATTTGAGCTATATTTATTAGCGACAGGCCTTGACAAAGCAACTGAGAAACGCAAAATCGCCATTCTGCTGCACTCAATCGGTGAGCGAGGACTGAACATTTTCAACACGTTTAACCTAACAATCAATGGCAGCACGCTTGAAGAGGTGAAAACAAAATTTAACAAATATTTCGAGCCAAGAAAAAATATCACGATGTGCAGATACCTATTCTTCACACGTAAGCAGGAAAAATCCGAAAGCATCGACGAATTCCTCACGGATTTGGAGAATAAGAGCAGAGAATGTGAGTTTGGCACGCTCAGGGAATCGCTCATCAAAGATATTTTTATTGCAAACCTCAATTTGGACTTGTCACATGTGCGTCAAAGGTTACTGCAAGAACATGACTTAACCTATCAGAGAATGCAAGAGCTAGCG
Organism: Ochropleura plecta; assembly: GCA_905475445.1. Lineage (NCBI taxonomy): Eukaryota > Metazoa > Arthropoda > Insecta > Lepidoptera > Noctuidae > Ochropleura > Ochropleura plecta. Next base: position 3,636,550 of record FR997728.1, read on the forward strand.
AGGACGCTCATAGTCGCACAGCAGGATGCTGAGAAAATAGTCAAAGGGAGCAGCATCGCCAGTGAAAACGTCATGCATCTCAGTCGGAGGAGCCGTAGTCGAGGAGATCGTCGACAGCGAGCTTCCAGTCGCAAGTCAACGTCAAGCAGTCGCAAGCCAGCTTCAGGCAGTCGCGAGTCACCTTCAGCTTCAGGCAGCTCGAAGACATGTAGCCGCTGTGGGCAGTCTCATCGCTACAAGTGTCCAGCTCAAGGAGTTCAATGCAGGTCATGTAAATCTTACAATCATTTTGCTAAATTTTGTCACAAAAATAAAAAAGTCAGTCAGTTGCAATCGTTTAATTCAGATAATGGTAGTCAAGATTATTTCGTAGGTATGCTGAATAGTCAAAGTCATAATGGTCAAAGTCATAAAAGTCAAATGTTGAGTCTAAATAATCACAATCAAACGTCGAGTCAAAGTCATAATAGTCATTCTCACAGTCAGTCACTCAGTCAGAGACACAGGAACACACAGACACACAGTAAGACATCACATCCATCCATCCATCCCTATGATGAGAAAAGTGACATGTCGGAGAGATTTATTATCCAGTCAAATAGTCAGAGTCCCAATTCATATCACATGTATGAAAAAAATGTCATGTCTGAGAGATCCAATGTCCAGTCAAATAGTCAAAAGAAAAAATGTCAGAGTCTCAATGATGAAATCAGTCACATGTCTGAGGGATTTCACAATAAGGCACAGTCGTCCAGTCAGTCACAAAATGGATCATCAGTCGTCAATACTTTGAATCATTCAAAGCAGTCGTGGGAAATTAGCTTATTGGTAGGTGATACAAAGGTTAAATGTATCATAGACTCAGGAGCAGATGTCAACATAATGTCAAAACAAACATTTAAAAATGTTAAAAGTCAAAATAAGCTGTCAAAATTGTCACTTGTCAAATGTCAAGTAAATGTCACAGGATTTGGTGGAAAATCCATTCCGATTTTAGGCAAAGTCAACTTAAGTTGTAATTTTTGCTTAAACAATAAGAACATTGTTGAAAACATAATGTTTATTATACCAGATATAGAGTGTCCAAATGTCCTTGGTCTCCCAATTTGTGAAAAGTTAGGTATAATAAAACGTGTCTTTTCAGTGTCAAAACAAGACTTTTGTGAGCAAATTCATACACAATATAATGATGTATTCCAGGGTCTTGGCTGTCTGCCTCCAGTCTGTCATCTGAAACTCAAGCCTGATGCAGTACCATGTGTGGATCCGCCCAGGAAAGTCCCATTCGCATTACAAGGGAAACTGCGTGAGGAGTTGGATCGCATGGAGAAAATGCAAGTAGTTAAGAAAGTTACAAAGCCTACAGAGTGGGTTAATTCAGTCGTTGTAACAGTAAAAAGTTCAGGTCAGTTACGAATTTGTCTTGATCCTAGAAATTTAAATAAAAATATCATGAGGGAACATTATCCACTCAAGTCAATTGATGAGATTAGGTCTCAGCTCGAAGGGGCTGTATGTTTTTCTCACTTAGATGCATTTTCAGGATTTTGGATGCTACGTTTAGATGAATATAGTTCAGAATTATGTACTTTTCAAACACCATTTGGTAGATATAAGTATTTAAGATTACCCTATGGCATAAATGCCTCGTCTGAAATATTTCAAAGAGTCATGATGAATCTATTTGGTGACATAGAAGGCGTACTCATATTCATCGATGACATCTTAGTCTATGGACCAAATGAGTCAGTTCACAATGAAAGATTACATAAAGTCATGCAAAGAGCTCGTCAAGTCAATTTAAAATTTAACAAGTCAAAATGTAAATTTTCACTGTCAGAAGTATGTTTTTTAGGTTATGTCTTCAGTAAAGACGGTGCAAGGGCAGATCTTGAGAAGGTCAAAGCAATTGTCAACATGCCCACACCACAAAATGTCAAAGAGTTACAGAGAATACTAGGTATGATAAACTACCTAGGACCTTTTATAAGTAACCTGTCAGAAAAAACACAAATGTTAAGAAATCTTTTAAAAAAAGATGCAGTCTGGACTTGGGATGAAAATCATAGTCAATGTCTGAGGAAACTGAAGGATGAAATTACAAATTCACCAGTTTTAGCTCATTATAATCCCAAGATTCCATTAGTCTTGTCAGTCGATTCGTCAAAGTCAGCGTTAGGTGCAGTCATTTTACAAAAAAATAAACCTATAGCATACAGTTCGAAAACTTTAACTCAAACCCAAGAAAGGTATGCTCAAATAGAGAAGGAGCTGCTAGCAATTCAATTTGGTTGTGAAAAATTTCACCAATATGTATATGGTAACAGAGTCACAGTTCACACTGATCATAAACCATTAGTCTATCTGTTTAAAAAACCATTACATGATGTCCCAGCTAGATTACAGCGTATGATGTTAACTTGTCAAAAATATGATTTAGAAGTTATACATGTCCCAGGCAAAGAAATGTTCATATCAGACACATTGTCAAGAGCAGCTTTGAAAGAACATTATAGGCCTGAAAATGAATCAGAAATGTCTTGTCATGTCAATCTAATGTATGCTAACTTAGCAATTACAGATGAATATAGCACAAAATTGGCTCAGGAAACTAAGAAAGATGAAACCCTGCAGCTATTAATAAAGTATTATAATGAAGGTTGGCCAAAAACCAAAAATAGTGTCAGTCCATTAATAAAACCATTCTGGAATATACAAGGAGAAATCCATAAAATTAGAGATTTAGTATTCAAAGGCTCAAAATTAATAGTACCACAGTCAATGCATAAAGAAATGTTAGTAAAAATTCACAAAGGTCACCAAGGTATAAATAAATGTCTAAACTTAGCTAAAGAATCTCTTTATTGGCCAAATATGTCTAGTGATATTAAGAATTTAGTAGAACAATGTCTAGTGTGTGCAAAATTCAAACCATGTAACCAAAAGGAACCACTACAGAATTATGAAATAAGCAAATATCCATGGCAACAAGTCGGTATTGATTTAATGAATTTCGATAGTTTAGTATATTTAATTGTCACTGATTATTATTCAAAATTTATAGAGATTGCATTATTAAATAACAACAGTACATCAAAAAATGTAATAACTCATTTAAAGTCCATATTTGCTCGTCATGGAATACCATTGTCACTGGTATCAGATGGTGGACCTCCTTTTCAGTCAGTTGATTTTAAAAATTTTATGGAAGAATGGGACATAGAACATATTGTAACTAGCCCATATCATTCACAGTCTAATGGACAAGCAGAGAGTTCAGTCAAAATCATAAAAAACATGCTAAGAAAATGCAAAGAAAATGGATCAGATCCATACATAGCATTGTTACAATACAGAAATACAGGTAAAAATAATTTTTCATCACCAGCACAGTTACTCATGTCTAGGAACTTAAGAGATAACATTCCAACATCATATAAGAAGTTGAAGCCAAAAGTGGTAACATTTAAAGATTACAAAGAGTCTGTCAAGAAAAATGATAAAAATAAGTCAAAATACTACAATAAAAATGCCAAGTCAATGTCTATGTTACATCATAATGATCATGTCTATTTTAAGAGAAACCCAAGTAGCAACTGGGAACAAGCTATTGTTAAGCAAAGATTGTCAAATAATAGATCATATGTTGTTGAGGATGTCAATGGAGTTAGGTATAGGAGGAATAGAATACACTTAAGACATAAATATTCTCATAATTGTGCTAACCCTCCCATGCAATCCAACTCGTCACAAAGGGGAGAGGAAGGTGACAGACAGGAGTCTAGGCATCAAGAATCCTCATCTCAGCAATCCTCAAATGTAACAACTAGGTCAGGTCGTATTGTAAAACCTACCAGAAGGTTAATTGAAGAAATGGATTAAGTTAAATTATAAATAGAGTCATAAGTAAAGTTTAAGTAACTATAAGTATAATTAAGCATGTTGTCTTGTATAAAATTAAATAGCATAGCACTTATATTAATTGTCAGTCAGGGGTCTAATTTGAACTCAACAAGGGGGATGTTGTAACATCACTATTTAGTATGTTACTAATATGGTCTTCACTAGTAAATGTATTATCTGTGGTCTGCGGCACTCTGCCACACTTCATGTCATGATGTAGCCTTGTATACATCTCCTGTGTCTCTTACCAATAAACCAGTATCTTACCCAACGGACTCTCATTTATAAGCATCCAACATAACAGATTATTTGGAGAAAAATATTAAACGAGTCATTTGAAACGGTAATGCGCTGATAAATTGGTTTTCGTAATAAGGAAAATAAATGCTTTCCGGGATAAGGCACCTGTCCCGTGAAATGTAATAATGAAGGGTTCAATTTATTTACTTCACAATAACTTTTAAGATATATACCTTCTTTTAGCTATTGATGTAAAGTCATCAAATGCCTAGCTTTATTGGGATCGAGTTCCAGTCTTACCGGGGGTAACTAAATACTAGTATTTTATGTAAAGCGACTGCTTATCAGACCTCCAAAACCCAGCTAGTATCGGGGTAATGTATAGTCTGTTATGGCAATATAATAATAATATTAATGTACGTAAAAACTGAGAAATGGAAACAAGTAAAATATTTCAACTTGGCACACTTGATTTTGACATGTGGAATGTGAACTCGGCCATCATTGTGCCAATTAGTCGTAACGGCCAATGGCCTGATGGCCAAGAGTCTCGACAACCATCTGTCGAAATTCTTCTGAGGTGGTTGGCTCAAGAGTCTGATTCAGAAGGCAATACTCCTGGATAGGATACGGCACGCATTGTGACGAGTTTCCTGTCTCTGGAGCCCAAACCACTGGTAGTTTGGACCCTACTCAAAATACAGGTGGACTAAATTTATATTTTTTAAACAAATATTTCAAAAAGTAAATAATGAGATTTCTTTATTCTCTATTAAAGATATTTATCATAACTGGATGCCTTTAAGGCTTTACCCTGAATTTCAAATCCGTATAGGACTACCCACAGACATGTTTAGTGATGGGATGTATTACTATGAAGCACTAAACATGTACTTTCATCCAATGTCACCCGCACTATGCTTCATACGAAAACAGTATAGGTGAAACTGTAATGTTATTTATTCCACAATACCTAAAACTTTACAAAAAAAAACTTTGCTCCACACTAAGAATTTCTCCTGTATCGTGGGTGCGTTTACATACATTTAAACTCACAAACAGCCAGACCCCAAAAAACTACCATACAAATATTTGTTCCGAGCGGGAATCGAACCCGTGACACGCAGCGTAGCAGTCAATTGCTTAGCCACTGCCCCAACCGTGCCGTCATTAAATATTAAATACCCAGCATGCAATACAGTGATAACAAGTCTACAACCCTAAGGTACAATCTATCCGAGCTTATCTTGTATGCTAAGGCGCGGCGCAAACGTGGACACTTTCGTCTTGTGTCGGAACCAAGATAAACATTTCTATAAAACCAGTATGAAATCTGTCGCTACAGGACACAGCAACTTCTAAAACACTATAGGAATCGGTAGCTTGTATACGACACAGGACACAAAAGTGGCCACGTTTGCGCACCGCCTAAAACGCTCAAAGCTAATGCAGTATATACAATGAAGTGCTCAAGTGCTTCAGTCGCGCTCTTATCTAAACTGCGAGCGTTCGATTATTGCTGGTAGCGACTGTACAAGTGTACAACCAATGCTGTAAGTCGTGTAAATATTGGACCTGGGAATGTGACGCTTGAGGAGGAAAGATGGCGGCCATTTTGAATTTTTGGATACTCTGTTCTGAAGTGACTTGCTGTTTCTTTGTGGGCTCGACCATGGACCTAGAAGAGAACTAAAACTATGGTTCCATCAAGAATTGACGGTTAACACGTTAAGTGCGAAGCGAGGCCTAAATCACCCCTGATGCAACTTCCCTGTGGTGCGGCAAGCAAAAAAGTGAATTTCTCTGTCGTGCGAATGGCATAGCTTTGGTTTGGTCCAGTGTAGGAAAGAGATAAATATATATTTGAGATCACTAATGGTTCCGGACTCGGTGGTGTACCTACCTTGGTACCGGATGTCTTAGGCCTCGTGCCGCACTGAATTAATATAATTTTAATGCAGTGCGGAACGAGGCTAAAACGTCCCATATCCCCCCTGACCTCGTACCGCACTCAACGCGAGCTTCCCGCGACCAGTGTTGTGCATCACGTCGATTGGAGAGCACATAATTGTATTTTAAAGCCCGAGGCAGAATAAATAGGACAGTTTCTTTTCTACTTCTGGTTGCCTTTTTTTTCTATTCTGTGAACCGCATTAAGATTTTCATATACAAATAGAAAGATAAACCTTATGCATAAACCGTAATCCATTATTTTCCAATAATAAGTCTGTAATAGGTGCCTCTTAATGGTATAGAATGGAACGCTTCGTGCGCGAGTCCGACTCGCACTTGGCCGGTTTTTTTTTCTTTATGGCGCCTTCAAGCACAATTTAGATTATTTAAAAAAAAATGTATCCTTTGATAGCTTTGTGTTGTTTTGCCAGGTTTTGCCCTTAAAACGATCTAATGAGATATAATTGATCAAAATCGGTCAAGTCTTGCGTAACTACGCAAGACTTGACCGATTTCCGATTTCTTGAATAATATCGACGTTTTTAAACTGTCTTAACTAAGACAGTTTAAAAACGTCGATATTATTTTTCCCATCACTAATCGCAGCGAAAATTTGCCCTATTTCAGTGCGTTACGAGGTGTATAAGATCCCATATTTTGTTTTGCTAATAATTCCTAAACTAGCCATCAGATCCCGGGGCGACGGTGGATTAGGGTTCATCAATTCACTGTCTATATCAATAAGGACCAAAATTCTCATTTATCTTTGATTTCGCGCCAGAAAATGGATTTTAGTCTGTAAAAGGAGGTGGGGTCTAATAGACCGCGTGTCGCCCTAACGTCTGGTCACGGTACGGGCCGATTATACCTCGTGCCGCAGGAACGGAAAGTATGCAAAAATTGGTGCCGCAGCTAACGTGTTAAAGGGTGTATCATAAGCTTGTACCAACTATGTAAACAAATCTTTTAAGTAATATATGTAGGTTTTTTTTAGCTGTATTTTTGCATAAATGCTTAGTTTGGATGACAATGCAGTCTACCTGAGTCACGCAATTCTAATGTTCTAATTATTAAAAAGATAGGTATAAAACCTCTTTGCCTACACGAACAATTTGAAATAATTAGCACAAAACAAAACACATTCTTATTTTAATTTGAATTTGTAAATTGTATAACAACATTCATAACAACCAAATTGATTGTGAAATAAAGTAATCTTCAAGATAAAAGTCTATGCGCTTACTTAAGCGGGTTTATAAGATTTATTTTATAAACTATTATTTTTAGTTTTATGGCTTTTTAGATTTTTTTTTTAAAATTTATTTTCTACTACGAAAAACATTTCAGGAACCGAGTTTATCGCCAGGAATATTAAATACACTAACATTTTAAGATATTTTAAGCCTAGATATAAAAGTCCCGAGAAAAGTTATGTACCTCAATAGACACCCACGGTTTTATATTATTTTTACGTAAATACAACGCCCACGTTTATTTTTCACGACTGAATTTATGAAGACAATTTTCTCAGAAAATCTGATTAAACTTTTTACTGCCAAATGCACTTTTAAATATTTTTTTGCATCCATTTACTGCATGCCAGTTTTAATACTAGTACTGAAAACTTACTTATATGACAGCAAATAGGCATAGAATGGGACCGAAACCAAAGAGGTTTGTTACCGTCACTGCATCGCGCTGGCCGTTATATAGCAGAATCTTATATGATAACTAGCTCTTCCCAGTGTTTCACCCGCTGCTTACTTTAAATAAAAAAAAAACAGATTACAACCTATTCTCAGACCTACCGCATAAATATCACAAAAATCTGTCAAGACGTTTCGGAGGAGTATGGCAACTAAAACCATGACCATGATAATTATATATATAAGATAATATGCATAATATTACAATTTACGACGGCATTTTAGACGGCACGATTGGCGCAGTGGCTGAGCGACGGGCTGCTGCGCTGCGTATCGCGGGTTCGATTCTCGCACGGAACAAACATTTTTATGGACTACAATAGTTGTTTCGGGTCTAGGTGTTTGTGTATGTGAGTTTTAATGTTTTTAAACGCACCCACGATACAGGTGAAAATCATAGTGTGGGGCAAAGTTTAAAAAAAAATGTTTAATAGTTTCAAAGTAAAAATTCATAACACTATCTGCATCTGTGTACATTTTAAGAACTTTAACGTGATTCATTCATATTATCCTAAAAATGTTAAGCCGGCCATTTTAAGCCAACCTGATCTAACTACGTCAGTATGATCAAAACATGTTTAGAATGCACCGTTTTCACCCCAGAATCACCTATTACGTCACGCACGGAAAACCACAGACAGTTCTCTATGGGCTTAGAGCAGAAGATTCTTGGAGGCACGTAAATCGAATCGAGAATTACGACCATATACCCGATACTTCTTAACTTTTCCGCTCCTTAATTTTATAGCGGGGGTAAGACAAAGCAAGGGAAACTATTAAAATAATGGACACAAGGATTCGCTTTCCCGTCACGTTCCGGGGCCAATTTTAAAGGGAATCTGAAGGTGGCCCTTAGATATAAGCGTAGTTATGGATTTCGGTGACAGCAGATGCAGATGCTACTTCATTTTATTTTAGGATTATTGTGCGTTTTGTTTTTGTTTTTCTGTTCTGATTTTGTTTTGTTTTTGAGAACGATTTGATTGTTTTAGAATCCTTACTAATATTATAAAAGCGAAAGTGAGTTTGTTTGTTACCTCTTCACGCTTTAATGGCTAAACCGATTTTGATGAATTTTGGTACAGGGATATTTAGGACTGCCGGGGTTGCGGGTTGTTCGAAAGAGATACCGCGGCCTCGGAACGTAAAGGGCAATAGAAGGAACATGGGTGGGTTTTAGTCAGTACAAGTCTGACATGCCCCCCCGCTCAGCCCAGAGCGGGGGAAGTCATTGGATGATTTCCCACCCGAAAAAAAAAAAAAGAAAAGGGATATTTAGGAGCCAGGAGACGGACATAGGCTATTTTTAAAAAATATTGGTGATATAAGTTATCACCAGTAGTGACATCTAAAATGAAATTAAGTACTAATTTAAAGTTTTTTTTTTCGAGCCAAGTAACAGATGGCGCTACCATCTTTATGAAATGTCGCTCGTGAGGTTTTGGTGTGACACAAGTTTCTGAACATGTCACCCGACTAAAACGATTTTAAAGACGTTATCACGTCAAAAAAGAATGGGATATGAGGGAGAAAGAGGGAAGAACCGGAAAATTAACGTTGCTATTACAAATCAATAAGGCGCTAGGGCACAAACTGCAGGTAGCAGGTACTGTGTTATACCGAATTTAACGAGAGCGAAGCCGCGGGCAAAAGCTAGTTGATGATAAAACTGGCCAAGAGTGAGTCAGACTCCTGCACCGAGGGTTCTGTACAGACTTGCGACATAAACAGCTATATCGTTTGACTGTGTAGACGTACCTATATGGTTATTCTAACTCGATACCACCACGCGGTTCCCGAGATAAAGGGTCTTGACAGACAGGCAGACACTGATAGACGAACAACAATGTGATCCAATAAGGATTCCGTTTTGTCCTTTTGAGGTACGGAACCCAAAAAATCGAAATGTAAGGAGGTTTGATGACATTAAAATTTCAACTCTATGTTATTCTAGACTTTAAGTTTCAGTTTGGACGATATGCTAGTACGGAAGTGACCTTAAAAGTTACAGTCTATTGAATTGAATCCAAGCTATTGCTAGCGCGGATGCGGCGTCAGCAGATTCGAAACTAGGTGATCGGCGGCGACACACGAGGCGATGATTCATCAAAACGGTGTTGCAATTGTTGTGGAAATTTCTAATGCACGTAATTAGTCATCATGTATAACTACCATCCTTACTAATATTATAATAGCGAAAGTGAGTTTGTTTGTTTGTTACGTCTTCACGCCTTAATGGAGACAGATATAGGCTATTTTTTTATTATGATTTTTGGGAAATGAGGGAGAAAGAGGAAATAAAAGGGAAAAATAGCTTTGCTTTTACAATCAATAAGGCGCAAGGGCAAAAACTACAGGTAGCAGGTACCTGCAAATCAGGAAAGGGGAACTGTGTTACCCCGAATTTAACGCGAGCGAAGCCGCGGGCAAAAGCTAGTACTAAAATAATATACCAAGCAACTGCTGAGAATGAGGTCCTGGGTTCGAATACTGGGTCAGGGAGACATATTTACGTTTTTCCATCAATTACAGTCACTGAGTCAAGACTCATTTTTTTAAATAATCGTGGATTTTTTTGCTCCCGAACACAAAATCACTCAAATCCAATCCGGCCGGGCAGCTAAAATTATAAAATTGTTGTGCATTATTAAGTAGTATGTAGTGACGGGATCCACCCTAACTGTATTAGTACTGCAATAACCCTTTTGGCGAATGAGTTAAAAACTTTATGGCTCATGATCATGTGACTAGGGTTAAAATAATGGTTAAAGGGAACGCGTGGCTAATGTTAAATGCCCCATAAGCCGATGAAAGGTTTGTCAACCACCAAATCAAGTCAAATCAAAATCATTTATTTCAAGTAGGCCGCCAGTTACAGGCACTTTTGAACTGTCGAAACATTGACAACAATAAAATGAAGCTACAGTCCCAGTCACAAGGCTTAATAACTGTGAAAGTACTGTAGTTGCCCACTCCAAAGCGTAGATTTCTATGGAGAAGAATGGGCAAGAAAGTCCATGCACTGAATGACACATGGATATTGTTACAAAACCTTGTTACATCATTCGTGTTGATATGGTAAACTATGTGAGAACGATATAGCAAGACGTTAAAAGTGCACCAATCGACGGTTTAAAAAATTTGGTAAGATGTTACACTAGACTCCCTATATTTTTCTGTCCCACTGCTTGCCTCCCTCTTCTCTTTCCCAAACTTACTATCTTGTACGATCTCCGGCCATGTTATTAGGTTCCGCAAACAAAATCAACTTCGCTGCGGTCTGCCTCGGTGGAAATTTCTTCTATCAGGTGTACAGTGGCTATCCGTACCCACCTGGCCTGGTGAATTCATGCTACATGGCCAGCACACTCCTATTTCTCTTATTCAATACAAAAGTGAGTTTTTTTTATTCGTTCTTTCACATACATTTTAACTTACTACTTTGTCATATTTTTTCCTGTCCACTTTCACACATCTCATTATACACGCACACCGGTTGCAAGTATTTCTCACCTGATCATTCTACGTTATTAAAGTATTTGTAAGGTACCTATACTTTGAGATACCACTTTTTGGGTAACGAGTATAGTATAGAGCAGATCTATAGATTTGTCTGGAAGCTGTTCGTTTCTTTTTGAATTTTGTGGTCAATTATTGATAATTATGTATGTGGAGTTTGATATGTTTTGGAGACCATAATTCAAATCCATTTAGAAACCATTGATAGTTTAAGAGAAGTGTTTGAATTTAACGCGTTGCAGTAAAACGCCACTCTTTGTTTTTTTCCTTTAGCCTATACTGTCGCAGAGCTGGATAATAGCCTCCCCGAGTCTTTCAATGAAGTATTTTCCGACGCAAACCAGCCCTCGCGGCACGCGTTCAGGTCATCACGCCACCCTTTTTCTGGACCGGTCTCGGCAGCGCCGTCGATCTATTATTATAGGCATACATTGAGTAAAGACTTTTGCCCAGCAGCCATTGAGGTTGCGGCTTACGTGGGTCTATCAATCCCATTTGAGCCTGGCAGACTTCTTGCTAATGTCCACTATAGGGGTATTAGTGGACATTAGCAAGAAGTCTAATTTTTTGGAACGCAGCTCGCTTTTTCTACGTGATCAATGATAGTACTGTGAAAAGGTTGGTCCATAAAGAGAAGATTAGTTACCATGCATGCACAAGATTTAGAAGGAGCAGGTTCGTAGCCAATCAAGTGTCTGTAGTTTATTTCTATCGCAGAGAAATGAGGAAACCAGTCTATGAGAATCCAAAGTCTATGCATGTATGTATGCGCTTGATTTCTACAGTCATTTAAAGTTTCTCCACCATTGTTTCTTCCATTATAAAATTACCTAAACGTTAATTTCTCTAATTAATTACGCGACCCAGTCCTCGTAAAGTTTCTCGCGTAAAAAAGCCCATACCTAGCTACATAGGCAGCAGTAGGCAACTCCTTAGGGTGGTATAAAGTTGACTTTTGTTTCGTTTTAATTATACGCCAGCGGCCAAGGGGTAGGCAGAGTTTAAAAAGTTAATTAGCTTTAATTTTAACTGTGGGGGCGCCAGTTGCATTTTTGGGGCAAATGAATTTCGAGTTCGAGAGATGAATGCAGGGTATAGTGGGGTTCGGTATAGAAGCTGCGACAATGTGGTTTAATCGCAGATTGGACTGTTTGTATTTTAATTATAATAATACTAGCTGGCGCCCGCGGCTTCGCCCGCGCTATACCGAAAAAAAGTATCCTATGTGTTATTCCAGACTATAAACTACCTCAGTGCCAAATTTTATCAAGATCCGTTCAGCCGTTTTGACGTGAAAAAGTAACAAAAATCCATACATTCATCCTACTAAAATTATAAATGCGAATGTTTGTAAGGATGGATGGATGTAAATGTCGATTACTAAGTGGGTTGTCCACAACCCACTTAGTAATAGGTAATATAATACAATACCGAAGCGACAGCCTAGAAGCCCAGTAGTATAGTTGGGAAAAAGTTAGTCAAATGATGATTGGGTTTGTATACGAATTTCTAAGCAACGGCTATCGAAACATTAACCATTCTTATCTATGAGCGATGACAAATTTAAATAATAAAAAATATCCAATTATTTTATATTGCCCCATCTTTTACTTAATTAAAACAATAACATTGAGCCAACTTTAGCAAAAATTACTGTCATAAAAAAATCTCTTATTTGATTATTCAACAAATATTTATCCATATTTTCCATTTCAACGTTTGAATATTTGCCCCTTTTTACGTCACTAAGAAAGAAATTCAATTAATATGCAAAGCGTATTGAAATAAATTATATTTTTCCTTATCTCTTTCAGCAGGGCTTACGGTATTCAAACATAAAAATTTAAATTCTAACGTCTTGAAGGGAGCTTTGTTTTCTTAACTTCTGAAGATGTAAACTTCTTTCAGGCCTACATATTTAATGTGATCATATCAAGGACATTATTCAATATGTTATGCTTTCGATCCGATAAAGGCTTTTAAATATTTGGGTCATTGTCAAATTGTGTGCGGCAATCTAAAATAAGGTTTTTGCTAAGTCTAAAGTAAGGTTTCTTCTATAATACATTTTCTTATAATGCAGCTAGTCGTTTCGCCCGCTGCTGATCTTTTATATGACGAAGCGTGACTATAATAATATATAGCCTATGTTACTGACGAAAAACTGTTTAAATCGGACCAGTAGTTTCGGAGCCTATTCGGTGCACACATAAAATATAAACACATTAATCCTTACTTCCTTACTAATATTATAAAAGCGAAAGTGAGTTTGTTTGTTTGTTACCTCTTCACGCCTAAATGGCTAAACCGATTTTGATGAATTTTGGTACAGAGATTATTGAGACCCTGGAGACGGACATAGATATGAGGGAGAAATAGGGTAGAAAAGGGAAAACCTCGCATTGCTATTACAATAAATAAGGCGCTAGGGCAAAAACTACAAGTAGCAGGTACCTGTACATCAGGAAAGGGGAACTGTGTTACCCCGAATTTAAGGCGAGCGAAGCCGCGGGCAAAAGCTAGTAGCACAATAAAATATATTGTCTCTTTTAAGTTATTAGTACGTGTAACGGACGCCGAGACATGCCACTAAGCTATAACAAACGACGAGATAAACGTCTCACATATATGCCTTTATATAGTATGATTAAAGTATATTGTTCAATATTCCTTGAATTCCTTGTTAAAACTAGCGTATTATAATGTAAAGTATAAACTGTATGACTGTTAACTTAGTGGATAACATGTAAATAAAATGTTTATTGTTGTAAGTAAATAAGATATACGTAACTAGGTAACTAAGTTTAGTAAATAAAGATAAGACGTTGTTTGATTGGTTAATATTGTAAGGTCCGGCGGACCAGCATTCCTGTAGCAAGCAGGTCTCGACCTGTCGAAACCTGCTCACGCCGCTCCGCCGGGCTACGAGTAGCTATTGGCCAATGGGCAGGGGGCGTAACGACACACGACCGCGACGTGCGCCCCGCTGCCCAGACGATATATATAGGCGGCCTTAGCAGAACACGTACGATCCATTGAAAAATTGTAAATTGTCGAATTGCTGCCCGAATAAACGGTGAAATCTATGTGCAGTTTAATTGTGAGTCAAGAACACTTCAAATAAAACACAAGAACCAACAGGAAAACACTCATTTAATACAGTCCACTACAGTCTGGTCCTCCGAGCGCCGGATTAAGAACTAAGTGAAGTGAAAATCGACTAATTAGCTGCCAGCAGACGCCGGGATCAAGACCGACAGTGTTAGTGCCGACCTAGAGTGCCTAGCTCCGTGACGAACCGACCGGACCTAGACTACGTCGTCACCATCTACGTGCCGGGCAGCGACCGACCGAATCGTCTGCGCATCGATCAAGACCGACAGTGTTAGTGCCGACCTAAAGTGCCTAGCTCCGTGACGAACCGACCGGACCTAGACTACGTCGTCACCATCTACGTGCCGGGCAGCGACCGACCGAATCGTCTGCGCATCGATCAAGACCGACAGTGTTAGTGCCGACCTAAAGTGCCTAGCTCCGTGACGAACCGACCGGACCTAGACTACGTCGTCACCATCTACGTGCCGGGCAGCGACCGACCGAACCGTCTGCGTGCCGACACGACCCGAACCGTCTGTGCGCCGACTCAAACCGACAGTGTTAGTGCCGACCTAAAGTGCCTAGCTCCGTGACGAACCGACCGGACCTAGACTACGTCGTCACCATCTACGTGCCGGGCAGCGACCGACCGAACCGTCTGCGTGCCGACACGACCCGAACCGTCTGTGCGCCGACTCAAACCGACAGTGTTAGTGCCGACCTAGAGTGCCTAGCTCCGTGACGAACCGATCGGACCTAGACCACGTCGTCACCATCCACGTGCCGGACAACGAACCGAAGACGTATTGAAACGTAAGTTCAAGTAAAATATTAAAATGGTTATCACTCGAAGTCACTCTGACTTGGCCGAGGTTGAAGAACAACGACGCAACGAGCAACAAGAAGCCATTCGACGCCGTGAACAAGAACGCATAGAACAAGAGCGATTACGACGAATCTCACTCGACCCGCCGGCCTCACCCTTTTCAAGACCAGCGGAAACCAGCATCGCCGGGCCCTCGGGAATTCAAACAACAGTGACTGTGAGACAACGACCGAGATCACCGACACAATCACTACGTTCACACCGCTCGAACACAAGTGTCACGACGCGACTACGAATGGCGGAACTAAACGCTGCTGAGAGACTCGCGGCGCTCCAGAGAAAACAACTTGAAATGGAAGCAGACTTGGTGAAGAAAAGACTAGCTGCAGAGGTGTCTGCCATCAACGATGAAGAGTCTATAAATGACGAACCTGCTCCTGAGGCACCGCATCAGAAAGTAGACGAGTGGCTGAGAACCAATCCGATCGACGCACGGGGGGAGGAAGCAGCAAGGGGAACCAGAGAAGAACCAAGACAGATAAGGTTTGAGACACCTCGAGCACGATCGCCGACTCCAACCAGAACGAGAAACAGCATCGACCAATTGGCCGCCACACTTGAGAGGATGGCCAGACCCCGACCGCGACACACCGACCTGCCTACGTTCACCGGAGCCGCCAACGAGTGGCTAGCTTTTAAAGCGGCCTTACGAGACTCAACACAGATGTACCAGATCACAGCAGCAGAGAACATACAGAGACTGAGGAGCTGCCTGAAGGGAGAAGCTCGAGAAGCAGTGGCCGCGCTACTACATACGGCCACCGATCCAGACGCAATCATGAAAACCCTGGAACAGTGCTTTGGGCGACCCGAGGTAATCATAGACCGGGCGCTCGAAGACTTGAAGAAGCTACCGAAACCTGGAGCAGCAGCAGCCGACCTCAATAGCTTCGCTGTCAAACTACAAAACATCATCTGCGTGTTGAAAACAATAGACCGAAGAGGCTACCTCTTCAATCCACTGCTGACAAGAGAAGTACTGGACAAACTGAGTCCACATCTCCGTTCCCGTTGGTGCGACTACGCCTACGAAAACGAGGGAACAGCTGACCCAGAGATCGTCGTCATATCTCGCTTCTTAATGAGAGAAGCGGACAGGGCATTACGTTACACATATGCCCCATCTACGTGTGCGGTAGCAAGTACGAAGAAAGAAACACGACCCGCCGTCACCCTCAAGAAGAAAGCTACGGTGTATACTACGGTCAACGAAGCGGAGGAAGAAAAACTACAGTGCCCTGGCTGTGAGCAAGCACACACACTGCCACAGTGCCCTAAATACAAGGCACTCACTATCGACCAACGATGGGAATTTTTAAAAGAAAAGAAGATCTGTTTCAAGTGCGCCCAACGAAGACACCGACGCATCGGATGCAAGGCGAAGCCCTGCGGTGTGGAACAATGTCGCCGACCACACCATGCGACGCTACACAAGACACCACGGGCAGAGGAGGTCAAGCCAGCCGAGCCCGCCAAGGAAGAAGTCGTCCTGTCAGTGGCAACACAATCAGCTGCTGGGCCACGAGCTGTCCTACTGAAGATGTGTCCAATCATCGTGTCCGGACCACGGGGGGAGGTGCAGACCTACGCGCTCCTAGACGAAGGGGCAACCATAACGCTAGTCGACAAGGAGCTAGCAGCCAGCATCGGGGCAGTGGGGCCATCACGACCACTGCGTCTCAACGGTGTCAACATGTCACAACAAGAAACAGAGAGTCAACTGGTCACCCTTAAAGTACGTGGCCTGAAAGAAAATCAAGGTTACAAGATCAAAGCGAGGACTATGAAGAACTTAAGAATGCATCAGCAGGCCATTCCCGAGAGCTTGCTCGAGTATGACCATCTGAAGAACCTGCCCAGGGACGAGGTGTGCTACGAACGCGCACGCCCGGGACTGCTAGTGGGGACCGACCACTGGGAGTGCATCGTCTCGCGGGAACTCAAGACTGGCGGCCCGAACGAGCCGGCCGCATCGAGAACAAACCTAGGATGGGTGGTGCACGGAACAGCACCACGCAGCGCCATCATATTGGAAGACAAGGTGCTGCACATATATGAGCCCGACCAAGAAACGAACGTGAGCAATCAGGAACTTCACAACTTAGTCGAGGCCCATTTTCAGATTGAAGCACTCGGAATACATAAGAAACCCCGAGTCACCGAAGCGAATCAGCGCGCTATCACGATCGTCGAGACAACTACTAAGAAGACCGACGTAGGGTACGAGGTGGGACTGCCGTGGCGACGAGACAACACCGTCATGCCGCCCAGCTACAATCAAGCGTTTCGACGACTAAAGAAGATTGAAAACAAGATGGACGCCGACCCTAAGTTCGCGAGGGAATACTCCAGCCAGATAGAGAACCTGTTGAAGAAAGGCTACGCGACACCATGCGACGGCTCGGAACGTACGAGCCCGATATGTTGGTACCTGCCACACTTTGCCGTGCAGAACCCGAACAAGCCCGGCAAGTGCAGACTAGTGTTCGACGCAGCAGCAAAGAGCAACGGGGTATGTCTCAACGACGAACTGCTGGAGGGACCGGATCTACTGCTGTCGCTGCCGGGAATCCTGTTTAGATTCCGGGAAAAGGCGGTCGCGATAACAGCTGACATTCAAGAGATGTTCCTGAGAATCCAGATAAGACGTGAAGACCAACCGGCACAACAGTTCCTGTGGCGAGGTGATGAACGAGAGGCGCCTCCAGCCAAGTATAAGATGACCAGCATGATCTTCGGCGCAGCGAGCTCCCCGTACATGGCCCACTATGTCCGGAACCACAACGCGGACATTCACGGGCAGGAGTTCCCACGAGCCCTGGAAGCCATCAAGGAGAGTCATTACATGGACGATCTGGTGGCCAGCTACGATGACCCGATGGAAGCATGGAAGGCGGTAGAAGAAACAAGAACGGTACACGCTCACGCCGGCTTCACGCTACGAGGATGGAGTGCAAGCAATAAGATAGTGCTGCGCGACGTACCAGCAGAGTTGCACGCCACTACCCCTGCGCAGCTGGGGGGAGAACAGCCGGAGAACAAGATCCTCGGCCTGTACTGGAACGCGGAGCGGGATGAGCTCGGCTTCAACACCTCGATGAGCCGAGTCCCAGTGGAGGTACGAGACCGAGCACGCGCGCCGACTAAGCGTGAAGCCCTCAGCGCCGTGATGTCCATCTACGACCCGCTCGGGCTGCTGAGTCACTACACTATCCGGTCGAAGATCATCTTGCAGAGCTTGTGGCGCCTCCGGACGACGTGGGACGAACAGATACCGGCTGAAGAAAACGAGCTCTTCGCAGCGTGGCTGGCACACCTCAAGGAGATTGGCAAGCTGCGACTACCGCGCTGCTACACGACAAAGGTACGCGAACGCATCGACCTCCACGTACTCTGCGACGCCAGCGAACAGGCCTACGCGACCGTGGCCTACTGGAGAATCACAAACAGCGACGGGAGTATCGACGTGGTGCTGGTGGCCGCTAAAGCTAAGGTAGCGCCAAGGCAGGCGCAGACTATACCCCGGCTCGAGCTACAAGCCGCGGTCATCGGAGCGAGGCTTGCCGATACCATAAAGAAAGAACACAGAATGAAGATTGGTCGAACGACCTACTGGACCGACTCGTCGACCGTAGTACATTGGATTCATCACGACATGCGACGCTACACACCCTTCGTAGCACACAGGCTGGGTGAGATTGCTGAGCTGACTCAAAAGGAAGAATGGCGATGGCTACCTACAGAACACAACGTGGCGGACGACGCGACGCGACTCAACGACGCATCTCTAACCGCAGAGGATCGGTGGTTCCAAGGGCCCAGCTTCCTCTACGAACCGGAAGAGCAGTGGCCCGTGACGTCGACAAGAGATGAAGACGAAGAAGAGACCCTGCATACGACAGAAGAACCAAGACGAGACAGCTGGCTCCCGAACCCTGCACGCTTCTCGAAGTATGAGGTCCTAGTAAGGGCCACCGCACGCGCTCTCGCCTTCACAGATATCTGTCGAAAGAGGGCCACGAAGATGGAACATCGTCACGTCGAGCGCGCCGAGTTAGAACTACTCCGACACGCGCAAGAAGAAAGTTTCAAAGAAGAGATAGAAAGAATCAAGTCGGCTCGACCATTAAGTAAAGCAAGTAAGCTGTACCGACTAGACCCCGTAATAGAAGATGGACTACTAAGGGTACGAGGAAGAATCGAGGCCTCTTCAGCACCGACGGAGACAAAGCGGCCTGTCATAATGGACGGCCGGCACCCGCTGACCAAGCTCATCGTGCTACGGGAACACTGCGCTGCGGGACACGCCAACCGCGAGCGCGTGACGAACGACCTACGACAACGCTACTGGGTCATTCACCTGCGACCCACCGTGCGCACCGTTGAAAGGAACTGTGCCCTTTGTCAGCGACTGAAGGGGACACCACAGACGCCGGCAACAGGAGACCTGCCGGGCGCCCGCCTGGACCCGTTCCACCGCCCGTTCACTAACTGCGGGGTGGACTACTTCGGCCCAATGATGGTCAAGGTGGGCCGTCGCCGAGAGAAGAGGTGGGGGGCATTGTTTACATGTCTCACCTCCCGCGCCGTGCACATCGAGCTCGTCGCGTCCCTCTCAACCGACTCAGCAATCATGGCGCTAAGAAGAATGGCGGCACGAAGAGGATGGCCGCAACTTATGTACTCAGACAACGCGACCAACTTTCGAGGGGCTGATCACGAGCTCCGAGCCGCCTACGCCGAGTGGCTGCCTGCACTACAAGACGAGGGGCTGCAACAGCGAATGGAGTGGCGCTTCATACCTCCTGGGGCGCCCAATCAGGGAGGCGCATGGGAGAGAATGGTGCGGTCAGTCAAGGCCGCCCTCAAAGTGACCCTAAGGGAGAAGGCGCCGGCAGAGGAAGTTCTCAGCACGCTACTCACCGAGGCTGAGTTCTCTATCAACGCACGACCACTCACTCACGTCAGCGTTGACCCTACGGACCCCGAGGCCCTGACCCCCAACCACTTCCTGTTGGGGTCGTCAAAAGGCCTACCAGCGACGGGACCCTGCGACGAGGCAGATCGACGGGCGTGGCGAGCTAGCCAGGCGCTCGCCGACCACTTCTGGCGGCGCTGGCTGCGCGAGTACCTACCTACCCTGGTACCCCGCGGCGAGCCGAAGAACGACGCGCGACCCCTGCAAGCTGGCGACGTAGTCCTCGTGGTGGACAACACGCTGCCCCGCAACACCTGGCCGATGGGAGTCGTCGAGAACACGCATCCTGGAACAGACGGCAGCATCCGAGTCGTCGAGGTGCGAACCCGCACCGGCATCTTCAGGCGGCCTACAAGCAAGCTCGTCGTCCTGATCAAGAAAGAAGAGGCTACGCAGGCTGCGCCGGGGGGAGAACTGTAACGGACGCCGAGACATGCCACTAAGCTATAACAAACGACGAGATAAACGTCTCACATATATGCCTTTATATAGTATGATTAAAGTATATTGTTCAATATTCCTTGAATTCCTTGTTAAAACTAGCGTATTATAATGTAAAGTATAAACTGTATGACTGTTAACTTAGTGGATAACATGTAAATAAAATGTTTATTGTTGTAAGTAAATAAGATATACGTAACTAGGTAACTAAGTTTAGTAAATAAAGATAAGACGTTGTTTGATTGGTTAATATTGTAAGGTCCGGCGGACCAGCATTCCTGTAGCAAGCAGGTCTCGACCTGTCGAAACCTGCTCACGCCGCTCCGCCGGGCTACGAGTAGCTATTGGCCAATGGGCAGGGGGCGTAACGACACACGACCGCGACGTGCGCCCCGCTGCCCAGACGATATATATAGGCGGCCTTAGCAGAACACGTACGATCCATTGAAAAATTGTAAATTGTCGAATTGCTGCCCGAATAAACGGTGAAATCTATGTGCAGTTTAATTGTGAGTCAAGAACACTTCAAATAAAACACAAGAACCAACAGGAAAACACTCATTTAATACAGTCCACTACAGTACGATTAAATTAATGGACGAATCATTAGCCTTAAAAAGAGCCATTGAAACTCGTAAGCATAAACGGTTCTGTGCTGTTCACATGGCACTCATCACCATGGATAGTTTTCAATATCCCGTTAATATCCTACTCGAAATTTGAGTAACGTCGGGGACAACGGGATTTCTGCATGCTCATATGAGGCCGAAGAATTCAATGTAGTAATTTCCATATATGAAAAAACCGGCCAAGTCCACTCTGACTCGCGCGCCAAGTGTTCCTTACAAACTTGCAACATAAACGGCCATATTTCTTAAACTTGGAGGGTTTATTTTTTCATAGCTCTAAGGGACCACAGACTTGAGTATATGGTTTAATTTTCAAAATAATATCTCAAAACTCAAAGCATTTATTTCAATTAGACCATTACAGGCACTTTTGAATGTCAAGAAACAAAATGATGAAGCTACAGTCCCGGTCACAAGGCATAATAACTTGTGAAAGTACTGTAGTTGCCCATTCCAAAGCGTTGATCTCTATGGAGAAGAATGGGCAAGAAACTCCATCCATACCGATTTTAAAACAAAACGATCCAGCTTACGAAGTTCGACTAAAAAGCCTACTAAGAACCGCAAAAAGGAGCCTGTTCCTATGTATTGCTGAGGGTAACTTTTTAACTGAATTTACGTGTACACGGGGAGATCGGGAAGGTTTTATTCTTCTGAATGTTGAGTACGTTCAGGAAACAGTTTGCGTTCGTCTTCCCCTCACACGGCAGAAGGTATAAGCGGTTAGCGAGTTAGCATAACAGTCATGTCGTGGCGCTGTTGAAAATTATATTAAGTGCAGAACGCTTAGTTTTACTACTTTTTTTGTACAATAAAGAGTATTGAAAGATTTGCTTTAAGTATAAAAGTAATAAAAAAAAAAAATGTATTTTTTTTTTATTTGTTATTGTGAATTTGAAGACCATGTGGATCATTTCTTTTATTTAGGTACTTTGTTTTTTGACGATAGTCTGGCAGTTTGAGTACTTTATGCGACCTACACAAATGTCCTTTTTTGGTATTGTTCGTCGTGTCGTTGAGCTCCTTGGGTTATGAGTTGAGCTACACGATAACTGACAAATGCTTGCACTGACTGGACAGGTCCACTCAATCTGTGTAGTAAACACCATTTCAGACACTATCTGCATAGTCCTCATGTAAGTTGACCAAGATTATTTTGTCAGGACCTTAAAAGAGACTATGACCTCTGAGTTTGTTTCGGCTGTTTCTTCTCAGAGTAGTCGGGTACGAAACACCGGCCTCATCTAGTTTAAAAAAAAATGACGTGTAAAAGTGTTTGTGAAAACCAACTTGCAAAATAAACATCATTTATCATCATTTATAATAATACTTGTTATTTTGCTGCATTTCGGCGACTGCATTCACGCATTATCCGTCTTGTTTATCAATAAAATTATAATTTAACAAAACATGTAGTCGCTTCCGCTGTCTGTTCGCTTAGATTTTTAAACTTCTCCTCTGATTCAAGAGGAAAGATTATTTTATAATATCCCAGTCTACGTGGGTGAAACCACGGGGTATAGGTAGTAATTTATAAAAAAAAACACCTTTTCTCGTATTTTTCCCAGCATACTCTTTCATTTGATACCCAGAATATGGGATACCGCCATCTTTGTTAATCCGCCGACGTCGCTTAGCTCTCCATGTATTGACATCCAAACTAAATATGTAGGTATGTATTATTGCAGCTCAATATGATAACAGAAATGAGCAGTAAGTGCGGTAGATTTAACTTTTCAGATGTTTGGACACCTTTTATTTGTTAACTCAATGTCATTTCAATTGGCATCGCAACATCGTACAATATTATGGAAAATTATATTGGCTATTCAAAGTAGTGCTTTCACCGAATACCGATCGATACTTCATGTTTTTTTTTGTATATATGTCATCTCGCAGTTCCACATATGAGATTGTGGTCTACTTAACCGGGCAATTCCTGTAGATGCCTTGTGGGTAAGGCCTCCAGCCAGGGCAAAAACTTCATGGTCCAATATAATCGCTTTTATATCTTCCCTTGCACCTCAATCAGGGGGAAGGCACCAGATGTCGTACGGGTGACAATAAATTTTATCGCCGCTCTGTGCGTATTCTCAGCACTACAAAACCGTAAGCTTGGATTTGAAACATAAACGGAACGGTATATATTATTTAAATTGCAAACTGTCACTTTTTATACACACGCGTATCGTAAGAATGAGATTGTCGTATAGTTTATGTTGTATGCACGACGTAGCGGTGATACACCTGTGGTTGTTATTTACAACAAAATAGGATTTTGTATTGTTTATGACTTTATGAACGTCTTTGCAATCTGAAGTTTGTTTACTATACCTACTTTATAGTATAAGTGTGTTTCTGCGCCTGTTATTGTTGTTGGATTTAGCTAAATAAGCATGTTTCAGAATTATCAAATCGTAGTCCAATTCATTTATGTCATGAACAATTTTGACACTGTATTGAAATGTTATCTACACTAAAGAATACAACTCAACAACATATACTATATAAGTTAATATTCAATAACATTTTAATTCAAATGTACGAATTAATTAATTGAATTCCTTATTTTAACTATAATTTATATAAAACGACTTCTACCATTATAATTAATGATTAACAATATCTAATTATAAACAAAACTACGATTAGCAAGTAAAAATAAAATGTCAAAGGTACAAACATTTAGTTTGTAATTTTTGTGTAAGTATATGTTAGTGAGTAAGTTGGTGAAGTGCCCTAAATAAATAAAAGTAAAAAAAAATCGAAAGTACGAATATAAAGTCAAAAATAAAAATATAATGGCATTAAGTCCGCCTATGTACCACTATTGTACATGAAGTTTAAATAAATAATGTCAAAAGTACGAATATAATGTCAAAAGTGTAAACGCAAGCATAAATAAAGTCCAGTCACGTCTTAGTACAAACTTCACGCCTGTAATCCCCGGGGGGTTATGCAGAGATGTACAGACGCCTGCACATCAAGGTACTACAATCTGTCAGATTTCTTTGATAGTTTTTCGACTTTATTTCTAAAGTATTAGGTTCAAGGTTCATTGGGAAAAATTGATAGTTTCGGGTAGCTTTACCTGTTGGCGTCTGTACCTAATAGCACCTTCACGCACATTTCACCAGTTGTGTTTTAGTCTCATGTTATTGGGGGAAAGCCTATTACCACTAGCCGGGCACAAATCCAGTCTCTGTGGCTGCTACTACAAAATCATGATGGAAAAACCCAATAACACTTTGCCCCACCCGGGAATAGAACCCAGCACCTCAGTTGCGCTTGCAACCACATGACCAACTAGGCAGCTGATGAATACTCCTTTCCATATAGTCTAACTTGCTTCTTTTGAGGACTGTATTCTGCTGCGGGTTGTTCGAAAGAGATACCGCGGCCTTGGAACATAAAGGGCAATAGATGGAACATGGGTGGGTTTTAGCCAGTACAAGTCTGACACTCGCCCCGCTCCGCCCAGAGCGGGGGAAGTTATTTAATGATTTTCCATCCGCAAAAAGGACTGTATTCTAAAGTTATCATTGCGTTTTTTACATTCAGTGAAACCTTGCTGTTTGATCGACAATTGCTTTTTGCTCATCTAAAAAAAGAAGCGTCATACAAAATCACGTATTTTACGTAAAATACAACCTAAGATGGCGCATTTAATACAAGCAGACGATGAAAAAACTCGTTTAAATACGCATAAATTCTTATAAACACTTCCTCTAAGCGTGCTGCCTTCTGATTTACAGGCTTTATCATTTTCTCGCTGACTTATACCTCATTTTTATAGGATATCTTCTAGATTTTTTATTGAAGACAATAAGGGCTTAATAAAATGAGAATGATGAGGGTAGCATCTGTGGAATAAGACTTCTTTACATCTATTTTATAATGCAGTTATATTAGCTCGTAAATGTCTTGTGAATATGAGACTCCGCATCATTTGAGAAAATGAAAGGTACTAACTTTGCCGGGGTCATCTTACTTAGCGAATATTATTTAAGAATTTGCTTCTTTTTTGTCCGTATGTATTTATAAAACTGTGATGCTTTATGTTGCTAAAGTGTAACGTGTGTACTACATATATAATAATATTATCTCAATTATCAATATGTTTAATTCCGTTTGTCCTAACTTTTTAATAACTGTTTTTATTCAGTTCTTATATGATTGTTCTTAAACTAGCTGTTAAGGCATTTAATATGGTGCATGTTCTCTTCTGTAAGAGATTAGACTAATAATGTACATTTCGAAGAGCCAAATAAAAAAACTATTTTATCCCAGAAACACGACATTCCCTCAGAGAATAAGTAACTTGAATACAAATACCACAATAAACAACACAGCTATTCAAAACGCTCACGTAACATAACCTAGCAATGGAACATTCCCTAACAGCATACCCTTTATAACGGCTGCATCGGCTTATTTACGTGGTCGCAGGGACATATTTTATGCGCCGCCAATCGATATGTCCCCGTTCAGACACGGTTAATGGCCCGAAATGTTCCTGTGCTACCTCCCGGCTCGGCTCGGTTCTAGTTCAAAGGCTATGGATTTGAGCTTAGACCCTCTGACATACTGTTTGTAGATTTACGTGGGATTTCGTAATTAGCTGATGTGATTTTCTTCAGGCGCTTATGTCGTGGGTAGATTACACTTTGGAAATTTTACTTTAGATGTACTTGACTTAGTATATTAATGAAAGAACATTAATCATATTTAGTAGTTTTTACTTCTCCTTATTTTTGTATATTTTCTATGTATGTATATATGTATTTATCCTTACTAATATTATAGAAGCGAAAGTGTGTTTGTTTGTTTGTTACCTCTTCACGCTTTAATGGCTACACCGATTTTGATGAATTTTGGTACAGCAATAGTTGGGAACCAGGAGATGGACATAGGCTAATTTAAAAAAAAAGGTGGGATGTAAGGGAGAAAGAGGGAGGAAAAGTCAAAACTTAGCGTTGCTATTACAAATCAATAAGGCGCAAGGGGAACTGTGTTACCCCGAATTTAACGCGAGCGAAGCCGCGGGTAAAAGCTAGTTATTAATAAATCTGATATTTCTTGTCACATTGCACCTACTATGTTTTTGTCTCTGCATCACCCTAAGGTTGACAGGTAGGAAATGCCCAAGGCATTAAGTCCGCCTTTGTACAATGTTTTTTTTACTTGTGCATGAAGTTTTTAATAAATAAATAATATTGTACAGTCGCTATGTATTTTTATTAAGTAATCTACTTTATTTACATACAAAAAGTCAGATTATTTTTGCGGACAAAACATCAATCAAGTTCCCTCAATGTTGGCTTCCTTCATAAAATACTTCAGAAAGATTATTACATGTATGAAAGGGACCAAGTACAAGCGCGTTAAAACGAAATGTTAGTATGTACCGTTGAAACGCCTACACAAATAATTATAGCAAAGTCGCAAGAACGCGTCACAGTAGGAGTTTGTGCTCAGGAACCAATTTGTTCGGATCAAGGGTATTGTGGTAAATTAGTCGAAAACGTGTGCTCATCGATAAGAATTACCTGAGGCTGTGTCAAGTTTCGTCATTTACGAATTAATATTGATTCTTAATGCCATTGGTATTGATTATCACAGAATTATCACTTTCAAAGGATTAAGGGGATAATTATTGTATTTAATATACACTTAAGCAGTTTCTATTTAGGTAATTATTACTCCATTGTTAAAAGTATCTATACAGGATGACTTAGAACATCGCTGTAACTAGAAGGTGTGTTCTAGAATCTAAAAAAATCTCAATGAAGTAAAGAAAAAGACTCTATGTTCGTTAAGGAAGTTTTTACTTCCTATATGTAAATAAAAGTGATAAAAATATGACTTTCACAAGTACCACCGCAAAACACTTCGTTTGAATTTCTGCCTTTTTTATTACAATCTCTACTTTATCAGGATTATGAATATTTTATTGAAATAATAATAATACATCCAGCCGCGTTATTTTGTGTATAAGCAGAAGAATGTGTGTAAGCTGGCAATAATTTACGTCGATCGCGTTATTTACTGTCATTAGAGGGATTGAATACGACTATAGAATATAATCAGTAACCATACAATGTTGGGTGAGTTTTATGACTGAAAAAGAAATGAAAAAATAACGTAACATAGGCTTCAATAGTTTTAAATATAGAAAAAATTCTTTCTATCTTTAAAATCATATATTCTACCATTTCTGGTGTACAAATATTGGCATTTAACTAAATTCAATAATATTTTTTATTGAGGTACTCTATTGTAGAATAGTAGCATTTACATTTACTTGCATAATAATTCGAATAATTTTCACTCGAATGAGTTTATATTTATTTTATTTCTTTAAATTCTAGATCATTCGGTAATTTATTTTAAATGCGAATCGCCATACAGTACGAGTTATTCCTATACATATTGGTGCGTAGGTATATATGTTGACGTATTTTCACAGAAGATACAATGAAAGAAGAGCGGAAAATAAAGCTCATAGAGCCATAAAACAACATACAAGCACGTAGTGCACAAGTAATCTGTAACCAACATAGTTTTAAGATTCAATGAAGTAACAGATTTTCTTCTCAAAGCTATGTTTCTTGTTGCGGGTTGTTCGAAGATACAGCCGTGACCGGAAAGAAGGAACATGAGTGAGTTTTAGTCAGTAAACGTCTGACACATCCCCCTGCTCCCCCCAGAGGGGGTGGAAGTTATATGACGATTTCCCATGCGTGTTTTTTTGTAAGTGATGCATCTTTCAACAATGTCCATCAATCTATTTAGTTTTGGCCACATTGATTTAGTCCTATACTATTTAAAATCTTACCCTATTTTCGAATTTAGAAAGATTTATGGATGGCCATTTTATGAAACATCCCTACCTATCCCATATGCTGTAGTTATTTCCCATCTCCTGCACGATGGCTGTGGGCGAAGTGTAAACATGGTTAAAGTGCGTGCGCTTTAAGTTGGAGTGCGCTCTCAAATCCTGAGAAATCGCTGCGGCTTCGGCCGTCTCTCGACACGTCTTGGAAGTTGGTGCAAGCTGTGAAAAAAGGCGGTTTATGAAATAATGGTTTTTATCTCAGAATGTTTTGTTTTTAATTCAAAGACTGGCTAGTAGAGAGCATGACTGCCGATGTTAAGTCCGCCTTTGTATACCTGCTGTACATGGTGTGTAATAAATATATTATTGTATCGGTGATGAACTAGGAGCTCGTTGCGAAATGATAGCATCCACTCAGGTTGATCTTTAGGTTAAGCCGCGCTTGCCCAGGTTAGTCTGTGTATCGGTAATGAATCGTTACATACCGAGTTTCCTTCTTGTCTCAAATAACACGTTGAGCTGTTGGTCCCGGCTGTAATTCGTAGATATTTGACAGACGTTGTTACAGATTGTCAGTGTCCCGAAAATTTGAGAATCAGTCTTACCGAGGGATACCTAGTACTACTGGGGTTTTGGAGGGCAGATAGTCGTTCCACGTAAAATTTTTGTAGTCAGATGCATTCAGCTAGGCAGGAAGCCGACCCCATTTTAGTTGGGCAAAGGCTAAGTAGATTGCCGGGGTTGCGGGTTATTCGAAAGAGATACCGCGGCCCCGGAACGTAAAGGGCAACAGAAGGAACATGGGTGGGTTTTAGTCAGTAAAAGTCTGACACGCCCCCCCCGCTCCGCCCAGAGTGGGGGAAGTTATTTGATGATTTCCCACCCCAAAAAAAAAGGCTAAGTAGATGATAACTTGATTTACAGTTACAATATTAATGCCGCCGTACTAGCAAGCAACTAACTCCCTTTAATATCGGATATCTTACATCTATCATCGCTTATTCTCATGCCTTGCAACGGAATGTCAGAGGGATAATGCAGATTGATTCGGCTCAACTCGGAGGAGACAAATTCGATTTGCGACAGTGCGGTGTAACGCACAGATTTGACGCCTTGAAAAATATACCAGATTCTCGTAGAGATTGCAGCTGCCTGGATCGCTGCTATTTTTCTACTCTGTTGGGCTCTTATTGGCAGCCTCGTTCACATTGTGGAACCTTTGCACTCTAGGAGAATCTGTTGGTCGATTCGTTTCTAGAGAGCGCTTTTTTTCATTGTCTTTGTGCTTTTCAACACTGATTCTGCATTTTTGAATAATTTCTATTCTGTTACTTTATGAAGTATCGGTGTGTAATAAGGCTTTACGAAGGTGTATTATTAAAATGAATGATAATTAATTAAGAAAATGTCTGGTTTTCAGCATTGGTTTTCGTCTTTTATTTCTACTTGCCTATCCTTACTTTCTAGGTTAGGTACAGACCTTTGTACGGGCCTACAAAAATAGTTTGAAAATATTCGTTTTTCAAATGGTGCCTGGTACCTTAAACACGCAATAAAAATTTAATATTTTTTATGTGTCTGTATTTATTTCAATAAACAATAAATTGAAATAAATACAGACAATTTTAAAAATGACCATTTTGTGAAAATTGAGATTTAACTCCTTAACCTGTGCGTTAATCAACATAAATTTATACCTATCGGTAGAGAATTTAATGATTGTATTTTTTGCAGAAATACTTTTTAGTAACAATACTTTTTTAAAGGACTAGAATAATGCCAAATTGTGAAATTAGAATGGCTCCCTTATAATATTTTTGAAACCTTTTAAGGTACAAGGTACCATTTGAAAAACATTTATTTTCAAATTCTTTTTGTTGGTAGCCCGTTAACGTTATAATCATGAACATTATAGAAAAATAGGTTCGTTAAATTAGTATTCAGAGCCATGAACCACACTTTATGTTTATTAATAAAACCTTTTGGCAGTACTACGAAAAACTTGCGAATCTCTTCACGTACCATCGTACTTCAGAGACTCGACTTAGGTCGAAAACGGTCCCTAACATAATTCCTTCAAGACCTAAGCTCTAAATTATGGTAGATAAACAAAGAATATCTATTCAAAGGGTCGCACTGAATTTATACTTGCCTCGCGGAAAGCGTTCAGTGTGTGTTCTTCAGTAAGGGAAAGCTTCGGATTCAGGACACGTATGTCGTCGCCGAAATGTTCCCCGGGTGTGCTTTGGGCTTTTTGAAGAAACAAAACTCACCATACAATAGAATACAATACAAGTTGTCCCACATTGTACCCAGCGCCTGTTCCATTCCTACACAGCTGGTCAAAATGCCCATTTACATTCGGTAAAAGTTGTTTTTTTTTTGTTCGTCACTTATAGAAAAGTCGAATGTCGTTTGTTTAGAATTCAATTTATTTTTGTATTGTATGTGGGGCTGTTTAATCCGTATCGTATCCGACATTTCTCGTTTGCTTTTGAACTAAGAAAATATTCTGCTATGTTTTGTTTGGTTGGAGCCAGAGGCTACTTATGCGGGAATAGGTTTTCCTATATTTGAAACTAACTGTGCCCAGCGGTTTCACCCGCTGCTTAGTTTCTTAGTGTCGTGATTTAAATAGTCTATCAATTTCGTGAAAGAATACCTATTCAACTTTCAAGACACGACACGGTTGGCGCAGTGGCGAAGAAAGAGTTTCAAAAACATTGCGAATTTTGCAGGTCGACAGTCGCAATGAGTTTTCAAGAAGAAGTAATTTTCAGCTTCTAGGTTTTAGTCAGAAAAATATTTTCGTCAACTTTTTGCTTTATCCCCAGCTGGGTCTAAGTATTTACGTCTCTACTTTGTATGCTGGCCACAAGTCCGTAGACAGCAGACGTTCCATGACAAATGTGATACCTTCGGTGTTTCCTCCATGAGTCAGGATTGATACACCATTACTACCCCTGATATCTATCCGTTTTGTTATTATTTCAGTATGTATCACGTTCCAATGTTTCAAAGCTCACATCCTCATACAATTATAGGCTCTATTTCTGTTTCTATACTGTGTAAAATTGTGTGAAAAATTGTGGGTATGTTTACGCGATTCGTGTTCTTGTCACGTGCGATCCGACTCGCCGGTCGACGCGTGTGCCTTCTACGGCCGGAGCTATTATTTTTATCCGCATTTTCTACTTATTGGTGCCGTATTATGTGACAGCGTGCGCGTTATTAAATAATCGGCTGTTCGTTTAGTTAAGGATGTTGGCGGGATAGGGAAGGGACTCCTACATATGTAGCCTTGTACAGTCGAGAACAGTAAATTCGCACAATGTTCTAAAGACATTATGATACATGACATCAACATTTTGTCGTGAAATAAGGATTTCGCCGTTAGAAATACTGTTGTTCCTAATACTAGTTCCTAGTATGGTCTTGAAAATACTATATTTGTTTCACCCCAAAATGTACTTATTTACACATCGTATTTTTGCTCAGTACCTACTGAGGTATAGTGCGGACCATAAATACTATATTATTTAGGAAATCATACTCACAACAATAGGAAAGATCTCATTCCGTCAAAGAGCAAAGTATTGACATAAGTACTGCGCCAGAAGGTCGTAATACACACAAGTGCTTTAGTTAAGAGCCCTAGAATAAAGGAGCACTAAAAGCCTGAATCAGAACCAGATCGAGACTATAACATCTGTCGCTAAGGTCAGCTGTAGAACTGCTAAAAGGTCTACGAGTAATCTGATAAAAACGGGATTTTGATTAGTCAGTAGCCACTAGGAATTTTTTTGATGATTTTTATACTTGACAATGATGAGTCGCAGTATAGTTTTATCGCTCAAGCTTTAATCACACTATTTGTCGATTTCTTGATCTCTCGTAGTGCACCCGGCTGTCTACAGCTGTGGTTTTGATTTCATGTATTGGAATTTACTATTATACTGGTGGAATCACCCCCTCGACCATTGCCGGTGACTAAACTGTAACCCTGTGTCTCTCTCCAGATTTAATACTATGCCAAAATCTCAGATTACACTGTGAACAAAATGCAATTTACTTTAGAGTGGTTGTCACCCTCATTGTTCCCTTCCAACTCAATAGTTTCATCTTCCCCAATTTCAGTCGATCACACTTCCTGGCGTTAAAAAGTATGGCTTCCACTTCTGGCAATTTCGAATGAATTTACAAAATCTACGATAAAAAAGTAGAATTTATTGCCTTTACCGATGAAAATATAACTTGCCCCATCCAATGTAAAAACGCTAAAATCTTTTTAGAACCCGATAAGCGTTATGGGCTAACCAGCTGCCACTTTAACAAATTATTGGGAGATTTCCAAGAAAAAAGTTGTCACCCCACCGAAGGGTAGGCGACGTCTTATTTGATAGCTTGATTTTCGCGGGGCGCACCGAGAATGTTAAATTACTGGCGAAATGAAAGATAATAGGGCTGCATCTTAACAGGGGAAAGTTGCCCCACTTTTACAGAGGGAAAAAAGTTTTATATCCCCAGAAGATTTTGAAATTCCCATCCCTAGGGCACGGGAGTACTCGGTATCACATTATTTATTCATGGTTTTTTTGTTTTAAGTGCCCGAGCATAGTGGCTTCTATTTAGGTGATCTCTTTACTACAGCATAAGCGATTAAGGAAGCGAATAATCTACAAATCGGGTGTACTTATTTTGATTAAAACGACAGTGTTGATCCGGGACGATCGTTTTACCGTTTTTCCACTAAGACGACCTTTGATTATAAATGTTCTCTCGGGTAAACTATATAGAAAACTGACTTTGAAAAAAGAGTATTTGTGTTAATTAAATAAAACCAAGTTTCTAATCGAAATCGAACAATTTATTGTAAACTAATACGAACGCATAGTAGAATTTAGGATATATATTTGTAATATTAATAGTACAATAACAAAACATTGACATAAAGCGTTAACTTAGTTCACCAACATTCGACAAAGTCGACGAGTGCGGTGAGTCTCATTCTACACACGGAGCCGTCAACCTCTCGTTTACATTATTACAATATATCAAAATGTTAAAGCTATATAAAACATGGCCAATGAAATGACAACAGTCTTAAATCCTAGAAACGAGATTTTTAGTTACATTGATATAATTTATACGCGGTCTATTCCAATCATTCTGGCGTTGATTATATTCATACAAAAGTGTTTCATACTAGATTTATAAAAGTTATAACAGCCCAACAAACTTCTTTAGATTTAATGTACAATATGGAGGATTAGGAAATTAGCTTTCCAGAAGTGGTTGGAATAAACGCGACAATGAGGTCAGTGCCAGTGCAGATATAGAAAATAATTTCCTCGATATGAAATTGTCACAGACAGGGGAAGACAGAGGAAGACATTTTGCTTTGAACAATTTACAAGTGGGTTCAGTATAAAAGCTACTTCAACCGTTGCAAATTATTTCACAATACATTGGGAAAAGAAGTTTTCTCATGATGACAGTATAAAAGTACAAAAATGAGCGGAAGATAAACGCTAACAGGTCATAGCAATCCTCGCATAACATCTGTATTTACAATAGTGTTATAGTATTATCTAAATTATCATTATTTAGAACGCGGAGCTAGAAGCTTTCGTAAATCTAGAAAAATACAGTGGTAACCAGTGTCGAAGCATTTATTTTATAAATACGAGTACTAGAGTACAAAAGCAGTCTCCAGATTAAATTCGGTAACGTAGCTTAACGATATCTATGTAGAATTTTTCATTTTATTACATTCTTTGCTTACTCTAGAAGTCACTGATTTCTGGATCTGTATCGGCGTATTTACATGTGAAGGGGTTCCGGAGCCATGAGCAGAAGGAACGGTCGCTGTGCTGTTTGTATTTTGCTGTGGTGTGCTTTTTCGCGTGCGCTCGAGCAACAGCTGCGCGCCTAGTTGGGTAAGAATCTAGGGAAGATGCATCTGAGTCCCTTGGAACTGAATCGTAGCCTGATTCAGCTCGTCTAGAGGTTGTCGCAGGACTGTGTTTACCAGTCCGCGGTGTGGATTCATGACCGCTGTCGTAACCGTCAGGTTTAGAACTAGCAACTACCCTCGCGATACCTTTGTCACTTTTCTCTGTTCGCGGTTCAGTTGTTACCACCGGAGGCTTGACTTCCAGGTGTAAGTTGGACTTTAGTTCCTTAAATGAAGGAGCTCCGCTTCCCGGTATTCGCCTTTCTTCACGTAGATTAGGATCTGATGCCCCATCAGGATGTCTTAAGGACGCAATACGCGCGTCTGTTATGTCATTGCCTCGATACCTTTCAAAAGGACCGTAGCAATCGTTGTGTGCTTCTAAATCTTGATATGCATCACACTCTCCTACTGCACTTCCTGGCCTAGACATAGTTCGCTTGCAACTATTACAAATTTTGTCACTAGGCCTATAAGCTGGTTCACTGTAGACAGAACCGTCGCCTCCAAACTCTTCTGTATCACGAACGTTTGACAGTGATAGGGACTGAAATTGGGGAGCTATCCTCGTTAAAGCCATGTCGTCAATATCTAACATATTACGCCGAGAGCCGTACAGTTCTGTTAGGCTCATTATGTCGTCAATTCTTGATCGTGATGAAGGTAAGCTTTCATGTGGGTTTAAGCCAAGTCCACGGTCACCACTGTATTTGTCCGCGTAAAATCCTATAGTTTGTCTAAGGTAGGCTTCATTTCTAATTTGGCGTTCTACTTCACTATACAAGGAAAGAGTATCTGTGAACGTCGACGCTACTGTTAAATTTTCTTGACTAAGGATCCTGAGTGGATGATCGTCCAAGTCTTCTTGATCTACTTCCGGTAAAGGATTTTCTGCGTAACCCATACAGAATGCTATGTCCTCTTCGGTTACTTGAAGACAAGAGTCCATCATTGGAACAGGTTCTAAGGGCTCCTCTACTTCAATTATTTCTAATATTTCATCTTCATCGTCGTTCATACCTCTACTCATACCATGAGGATCAATATCTCTACTATGATTCGAAGCTAACTCATCTTCCATTCTCAATCGTTCTTTATATTTACTATCTAAACTTTCCATTGAAACTTCTCTACTACTTAGACTGCTGGGCTGCATTATTGGTAAAGCTGGCGGTATTTCAGCTAATTCTTCACTGTCATCATCATCATCTATATCATGCTTACTTGGTTTAGGACATTTTTTACTCATTGAATTCTGATCACCAGGTCCAACATTTTCTTCTTCTATTGCCTTAGAACCAGCTTTTAATCCTGTCCTTATTACAGATTCTTCCACATGTATTCGCCTTACTGAGTCCTTCGTCACTGGTTCCATTTTATGAGCATTTTCAGGTTCATTAGGAACTCTTACTCCAGGCTCTTTGTGTGCAACCTGCGCTTTGTGACTCGGTGAGCTATGTCTAGATTTATGAATTTGTGACGTTTGATTTTCAACCCATTTCCTTATCATATTTTTCTTGTGGTTATCCATATATCCGTACCCCAGGTTTTCACTGCCAAGGGCACCAAGAATACCGAGCTGTAGTGGCATAGCAGGATTTGGAGGTTGCATTGGCACAGATTCAAATTGTATTGGTAGTTTTGGTTCTTGCATTGGACCGTCGATCCAAGTTTCGCGTTTGTTGCCTTGCGTTTCCTTGATAATATGTCTTGCTTCCACTAACTTTGATTTAGATATTCTAGGGCCATCGATCCATTGTTCATCACTGTTGCTTTTCCCTTCTTCTGCATGCTTTGCACCAGCTTTTTTAAGTGGTGTTGATTTGGATGTAACTGAATGTACTGGAGACGCTTTCGGAGTATGACTTGGCTGTAAAGTTTTTAACGGTGAAGCTTTAGGTGATCCATGTAATCTATGCACCGGACTCTTTTCTTCAACAACTCTAGATAGCGATGATTTATGTTTTTGTTCTGCTGCCGAACCTCGTAGCGCTTTGCTTAGTACACATCGGTTATCACCTGAATTTATATGGGGTATGTAGACTGGAGGATGTTCCCCATCAGTTGCGTCGTCCATAGGACCCACGTATATGACAGTATCAGCTGAAAGATCGCTACTTGATGGATCAGGCTCACTACTGCTAGGCTTTGAAGCATCCTCACCGGAGCTTCCACCAGACCCTGCATTATTATTAGCGGAATATTTAACCTTCCTTCTTCGAAGCCTATGTATTCGGGAGGCTAACTGTAAAGTCGTTAAAGTGTCTGAAAAATTTTGGGCATTTGGTGAAACGTGAACGATCATAGCAGTATGACAAGTAAGAGATCCGAGACACTCTTTTAAAACATGTGTTAGATTATGGTCTCTATACGGCAGATGCCTTTGTCCGTTGAATATTGCAAGTAATATATTTCCTAAACCAGATAGTGGTATTCCGCCGTTTGTTTTTCCTCTCTCTGAGTTTCCTAGGTCGATTAAATGCAGGCGGCTGCGTCCTCCGGCAACTGTGAACAAAGAGAGAAATGTTTTTAATTCAGGAACTTTGTTGTTTTGTGACCCGTTTAGTATGGCGGCGGATAGTGAAACTTTTATTTAAAGCTTCTGTTTAATGTAAGAAAATCTTCATCTTCAATGAACATTCCAGAAATAACTGTGCTTTGTGTGTCTACGTTCTTCGTAATTAAATATATTTTTTGTTTCTTGGAAGAGATATTCTGATTCTTTTTATAATTATTACAAAGAGCTTCTTTGTTCCAATAGAGATATTTTGATGAAATTGCTAATTATTAGTATCTATTTCTATAAGATGTAAAAAAAGATTATTGCTGCCATTTCCACTCAGATTTAATATTCGCTTTCTATAAATATATAAAATAATATTTAGTTATCTTAAGTAATCAAAGTAAAAGTTCTTTTTGACGTTACGACTCAAACTCCAAGGTTCTACTTAAGCTTTAAGGAAATTATTTTTAATTAGAATCATAATATTCCTCCCTCACCTGCTCCTTTTCCTCCAACGCTATACTGGTACACATGTAGTGTGTACAGCAGATGACTGTCTTTCCCTTCCTCCCTGGCCCCTCTGGTGGCCAGTGCAGCATCCAGGTAAAAGGCTGCCTTTTCCGCGCTGTGCACTCGGAGTTCTGATTGGTTCTGTAGGTGTGTGCCGAAGAGGGGGTCGTCGCGGAGGTAGACGCCGGGTGATTGTTCTGTGTCTGTGTGTGGATAAAAATATGATAAATATATTGACCGATAGATAAATATATCGTCATTTCCATTTTTCCTTTTCAGTCATTTATAGCACGGTGTTTTCTCGATCTTAGTAATACCATATTAAGGGCAATTATTGGTACTTGACTACTCTCTAGTCAAGTACCAAATTTAATTGTCAATGTGTTTCATAACAAAAAAAGAATTAAGTAAGTAATCTAATCTCTCTCTCTCTAATCTAAGTTTTATTCAGCACCCGTTTATAATATCCAAGAAAGACTGAGGATAGTTCCTTTAAAAAAATCATACTTAGAACATTTAAAAATCATCTCTCACCGTTTTGATAAGGTGCCAATAAGTCCCGGATCTGGTTAGTGTTGGTGCAGAGCTCTACTGCTGACACCCTGACGGAGAAGCGGGTGCCACATTTGTGCCTCTGCTCAGCTATGCCCCGAAACAGCCACGTGATGGCGCAGGGGATCGCTCCCAAAGCCGCTGGAGAGTCTGGCCGCCCCAACATTGTGTAGGATTTACCTGACAAGAGAAATAGACGTTACAGATATCATGTGCGTATAATATTAATTATCATATGCTTCTTTGAAGTAAAACTCCGGCAGGAAACCAGTATGACTGAAAAATCTATCGTCGGCTGATATGCTAGATGATCATGTCAGATGCCCATGGGTAGCATAAATCTCTGACACCAGGTTAGGTACTGATTACGCGATACTGTAAAATACTTTAATCCTATTTTCGGTCCCACCCCCCACAAAGAACTTGTCCAAATAATTGTCCCTACATACACAAGCCCCTATAAGTTGATACGACTGGCTCAACTCGAAAACCAAAAACCACGGAATAAATTCACGACAGCATAATGAACACAAGAAATCACTTTTAATGCCAGGTAAGTTCAGTTAGCTACACATGGCTCCCGAAATCCTTCAATAATTAAAACGAGGTTCAAATTATTCACTCAGTTGGATCTACGATCCCGAATAACCGGGATGTGGCAGTAAGCTCGGGTTTAGTGCCAACATCGCCGCGTTTCCCCAAAACTTTCATCTCGCGAGGCATTCAATTTGCATCTGAAACCTTAATCTATGAGGGGAGGTTCGGGTAAATTACCCCTCTTTCCTTTTTAGTCGTTCGTTGTTTTGTGTTAATGAAAGTATAAGCCCATTTCGCAATTGTTTGTTTGTGGTATTATCTTGATCGCATCGTTGGGATAATCCTGCGCAACTTGCTAAATTGATTTCGTGTCTTGGAACTTATTAATAGGTTGGTAATACTGTTAGCGTTGTTGGCTTTGGTCTTGTTTCCAAGTTATAATGTCGTGTTCTATTGTTTGTGAAGATTATTTGAAGTTGAATGATTACGTTTTAATTGGACAAGTATTTATTCGTTCTTTCAAATAATTGAGAACATAATATTCTGTTGTTGTTTGTGTTGACACAGCCGGTCGTGTTAATTGTGAAATAAGTAAACTTACCTTTAAAAGAAAAGTTCTTAACCACTATTTAGGTCCGTCTACCAATTAAAAGTCATAGTAATTACTGTTAAAGTTCTCGTCTTTATTTATTTTTTAATTGTATTTATTAGTTTATTTGATATGTATATGTGTATTAGTATCCGTATAAATATATATGTTTTTATAAACAAATAGTTTTAGATATATATATTTTTGTACCCTATCACAATGTTTGTCGTATTTTACCCAAAGGTTGACTGGTAGAGAATGCCTTATGGCATTAAGTCCGCCTATGTACCACTATTGTACATGAAGTTTAAATAAATAAGTAATTAAAACTGAGACGGACTAACACTGATAGGATTTGAACAGGTCCTAGACTTTTGAATAGTTTATGAAGGTCATTCAAACTACAAACTTTAAATTAAGTCGTTCTTGAAGATCCAAGAAGAGATGAAGAAAAACGATTTCCTAGAACAAAAAATGGATGCTTTCCATAATTTATTTAAACCAGATTTCAAACTAACATTCATAGTGTTAACTTGAAACCCCAGTTTTAATATCAAAGTTTTGCCATCACGAATGTGCGAGCGGGACAGAGATAGGTCGTATTTATCAAACTTTCAATTAAGAGCTCTCTCGACTCTTTGCCATTTAGATGCAAATCCCACCGCCCGGGCCGAGTGAGAAGTTTCATACTTTATAGAGCATAATTAGGGCTACCACCTTTCGAACGAGTTATGGTTCCGTACTGCAAACGTAGCGTGATACTGCTATTACAGTTGGAGTTTCCGTCTAAGAAGTTTTTGTAAAACTTGACTACATTTTTTCAGGAATGTCTAGTTTTTTTTTCTATTTAACACAACTGTTATATAAAGTCTTAAATGAGATGATGAAAAAGGTAAGAAATAATGCATTCCAGAGGATTTAAAAAATAAATCAGTGTCTAGTTTGATTTGGTACCAAATGTGTCTTATACAGTTTCTTGAAATATCAATATCATCTAAACTTTTTCTTTTTTTTACGTTGCCCCACACTAAGAATTTCTCCTGTATCGTGGGTGCGTTTACAAACATTTAAACTCACATATACAAACAGCCAGACCCGAAACAACTACCTGTAGGCCATACAAATATTTGTTCCGTGCGGGAATCGAACCCGCGACACGCAGCGCAGCAGTCAATCGCTCAGCCACTGCGCCAACCGTGCCGTCAACCCTATGCTAAACTTGAGTAGGTACACGCCAACCCTATGCAATACAGTTTCTCACATTTTAATCAACGCTTCTGGATTCAACGTGGGATCTTGATTATTATCTCAAAGATTTACTCTGTATGGTAAACATATAACTAGACTTGTGTGTTTATTCAGTAAGTTAATTTACTGTTTATTGGAGGTCTGAAGCGGAAAAAGCTTATAGGTAAATAATAACAGCCCTTTTTTGCGGAGTGGAAATAAAACCTACCCATGTTCCTTCTTTTTGCCTTTATGTTCCGGGACCGCGTTATAGCCCTTCCTGACGATTTATAGGTTAAACCCTGCTTGCCTAGAATAGTCCATTACGACTGCTATTTGTCGATGTTTGACAGTCGTTATAGGTGGTCAGTAGCCCGAACGTCTCTCAACCGGTCTTGCCAATATCAAATCCTCTGGCATTTTTTTTAAACATTGCCCCATTAGTATGGGGGAATTTCTCCTGTATCGTGGGTGCGTTTACAAACACTTAACACTCACATACACAAACAGCCAGACCCGAAACAACTACCTGTAGGACATACAAATATTTGTTCCGTGCGAGGATCGAACCCGCGACACGCAGCGCAGCAGTCGATCGCTCAGTCACTGCGCCAACCGTGCCGTCAATTATCATCTGCCTAGCATTTTCCCAACTACATATGTTGGGGTTGAGTTCCAGTCATACCGGATGCAAGTGAATACCAGAATTTCGAACCGACTGCCTATCTGACCTTCACAATCCAGTTAGTACTGGGTAATACGATACCCCTTGGTAAGACTGGTTGTCAGACTTTCGGGACACTGACTATCTGTAACGACTGTCA
Organism: Ochropleura plecta; assembly: GCA_905475445.1. Lineage (NCBI taxonomy): Eukaryota > Metazoa > Arthropoda > Insecta > Lepidoptera > Noctuidae > Ochropleura > Ochropleura plecta. The sequence goes on from FR997728.1 coordinate 3,677,437, forward strand.
AAGATCTACAAATGATAGCCGGGACCAACAGCTTAACGTTTTTTCCGAGGCACGGAGGAAACTCTCTATGTAACAGGTGCTCACCCATCCACAAACAAACCTAGGCAAGCGCAGCTTAACCTTAAGATCGACCCGAGTGGCTGCTATTATTTAGCCACGAGATCCTTCAAATATCAAATTCTTTGTACAAGCTTTAAATATGTGGTTTTTAAACTGAGATTTTGATTAGTACCCACTAGGAACTAAGTACCTACATGTATACAGTATGTTAGTTTAAATGAGGGACGTATTCAAACCCACAATAGTGCATACTTACATGATACTAATAAAAATATGAACAAAAAAAAAACACTAATAAATAAAAGACAGAACCATACCAAAAATTTCGCATAAGTCTCGCAACGTGTATATACCCTTGCGCTAGCGATTTAATACTATCGCAGAACATGTGTGCATGTCAATGACCTTTAGGTATAATCCATTTTCCCTTCATACTTTAAACCTGGCTTAGGACGCCTTTTCGGTAGAATCGGCGCGTAGGTATTTTGCGGCGTGATTTACTTCACTGTTTACAAGTTTACTTCTTTCGCGTTCAGTGTTCATGAATAATGTATTTTATTGGACAATTACGTCAGAAATTAAGGTTATAGGTTTTTTACATATTTGGGACGAGAATCGAATACTGAATACCCTCCCTCAATAAGTCCCTCGTTTAACCTAACACTCTGTATATGTATGTTAAATAGATTATCTTACCAAGTCCTGCGTGTCCGAAGCAGAAGAGACAGCCGTCAGTCCCGTTGATGACGGCGTGTATGACGTCCGTCAGCGCGCTCGAACAGATCTCCGTCTGTGACAAGGAAACATAATACTATGTACTTTAAGATCTTCATAACTAATTAGGTATATTCTACATTAGGTAGTGTTGGTATGGATAGAGATGTTTTTGAAACAGTATCGTAGAATTTCTGCGATAAACAATGATTATCCTAGTTAATTTTATAAATGCGAATGTTTGTGAGGATGGATGGATAGATGTATGGATGTTTGTTACTCTTTCACGTCAAAACGGCTGAACGGATCTTGATGAAATTTGGCACAGAGGTAGATTATAGTCTGGAATGACACATAGGATACTTTTTTTCGATATCACGCGGGCGAAGTCGCGGGATAGTATAAAATAAAATATTTTTTTTATTTTAATTTTTTCTTTATTGCTTTTTTTGGATTAATATTACATTTTTTTGGGTGCCTAGAACGAATTTAACTATTAATATACTATCATTCTTTTAACTACTTATTATGAACGGTTCTAGCATTTATCTCCAGCAAACGGTATTTATTCGTCAACTTGTCTTCCGACAAAAGCCTCCTCTAAAGATCTCCATTTTTTCATATTCTTTGCTGTTTGAGTCCATGTTGGATCCGCTATTTTCTTTAGATCAACAATGATTAATGGTTTTCTGTAAAACAGTTGTGTTTAAATTTCTTTGTGCAATAAAGTATATTCTATTCTGTTCTATTATTTCTAACGAATCCTCACTAATATTATAAAATCGAAAGTGAGTTTGTTTGTTACGTCTTCACGCTTAAATTTTAATGGTTAAACCGATTGATGAATTTTGATACAGAGATAGTTAAGACCCTGGAGACGAACAACAGCAATTTTTTTTTAAATTGAGAAATGTGGCAGAAAGATGGAAGAAAAGGAAAAACTTAGCTTTGCTATTACCATAAATAAGGCGCAAGGGCAAACACTAAAGGTAGCAGGTATCTGTAAATCAGGAAAGGGGAACTGTGTTACCCGAATTTAACGCAAGCGAAGAACCGCGGCTTCGCTCGATACTTTACTATCTTTTGCCCGCGCAAAAGCTAGTAAAGTATATTCTATTCTGTTCTATTATTTCCAACGAATAAACAATTTTCTCGTATCTTTCAAAGTTGCATATATTCTACATTTCTCACAAAGTTAGTTTCAGAACTTAGTGTGAACGGTTTTACTGGCGACCCAACTGAAAGTTTTAGACTTAAATGGAGCCACTATTTATAAGGGAAACGAACATTTTCGTAGCCATTTGTGTAGTAATAATCCAATTGTTATCGAATACAATTTTGGACCCATTAATATTTTATCCGTGGAGCTAGACAACTTGCATGGAGTGTCTTGCCGGTTCTTCTCCATAGGAAACGATCAACCCGTACCGTGCACCTTTTTTGACGTTTTATAAGTGCCCACGTGAAATAAAAATATTAATTTTTGACTGTGTAGACTTAGAGGGTTGATTACAGACATAGAAACAGCTCCAAGTGACCACAGGTAGCAAAGCAGAGGGGAGAGATACCGTGGCCCCGGAACGTAAAGGGCAATCGCAGGAACATGGGTGGGTTTTAGTCAGTACAAGTCTGACACTCCCCCCCGCTCCGCCCAGAGCGGGGGAAGTTATTTGATGATTTCACACCCCAAAAAAAGTGACCACAGGTTTAAGTTTATGGTTTAATAATTTAAATACTAACTAATTTCAACTAGATATCTCCACGCGTTCCCGAGATAAAGGATCTTGGCAGATGGACAGACAGACAGACAAGCGATCCTATAAGGGTTCCATTTTTTCCTATTGAGGTGCGGAACCCTTAAAATAGTAATATAATCGAGCAAAGTTTATGAAACTGAAATTGAAAATATTTATTTCAGACCAGGCACATAAAGTTACAAGTCCATATAATAATAAAATAATACTTATATTAGTAGAAGAAGCTTAAAAACTAAGTTAGTAAAATATAAAACAATCCAATGCTGGACATGCATGAGCGACCACTGCCTCAAAAATTGGCTGTCCACTCTGTCCATGTCTATGAGCTATATCTTCTGTAACGTTGTTTTTGTAATTTGAGAGAATTCTAACTTCGAGTCACAGCTCCTTAAAGGTAAGACACCTCACAGTATACTTATTAACCCTCTCATTAAACCCGATTAAATCTCTATTCGTTACCGCTTCACCCCTTAGAAACAAAAGTGTCTATAATGCCGTGAATAATTTACTAAAATCTGGCTTTTAGGGTGTTTTTGAAGCTTCGAGCGAACCAGGGTATTTTCTTTTGCCCCGGATCTCAGGTAATTGCGTGGACTTAAGTTGGTACGATTAGGGGGATGAAGGAGAGGATTAGAGAATATGGGAGTTATTATAATGTCGCCAGTTGCTTTTGGGGATTTTAGTAGTGGTGTGATTATTAAAATTAATGAATAAAATACCTACACAAATTAATAACTCTAAAAATAAAAAAGGAGATCTCAATATTGTCCATTTAAGTTTAAAGATAAAGATAGTTTATTTTGCAAATATGGGTGCAGTACATGGTGGTAAAGGAAAACAGGATCAGCCATATTTTACCTGCTGGCATGCAAAAAGTTTAGACAAACTAAAAAATAATTAAAATATAAAAACTAAAAAAATAATTAAATAAAGTGCACAACAAAACACCTTTTGAAAAAATGAGGGAACTACCTACATCGGCTTAAACTTGAAATTCATTATCAGTTAAAAATCATTTACACTGTAATATGCTTTAAGGGCTAGGAATTTACTATTTAATTACACCTTTGTAGAATATATTAATCTAAGCGTCCTTGCGTGCCTGCCAGGATGACTGCCTCGGGTTACGGGTTGTTGAATATAAAGGGCAAAAGAACATGGATGGGTTTTAGTGAGTTAAAGTTTGACACTCAACTTCCCCCGCTCTGGGCCGAGCGGGGGATGTTATTTGCTGATTTGCCATCCGAAAAAATAAAAAAAAACAATGTCATCTGTGCGAGAAATTTAAAAATCCGTTCAATAGTTTTTTAAAGTGAAAGAATAATAGAGATCCTTACATCCTACCAAACCTTCAAACGTTATATTTTGTACTAGCTGGCACCCGCGGCTTCGCCCGCGTGATGATCGATAAAACAGTATCCTATGTGTTATTTCAGACCATAATCTACCTTTTCATTTTGATGTGAAAGAGTAACAAACATCCATACATCCATCCATCCTCACAAATATTCGCATTTATATAGGTATAGGATGAAATATTTTTTCATGCTCTCCTTTGCCCTTGTGTTTTTGTTCTCGCCCGTTTCACAGATAATTAAAAGGACTTAAGGTAGAGCGCTGAGATTAGAGCGCTGTGGGGCGGCCTACTTTTATATTTTATAGAGGATTACTTTGTAAAATTGTTAGTCTAGTGGTCACAAGCGTGACTGCAAAGCAAGACGTTCTGGGTTCGATTACCGAAAAACGTTAGCCCACACTAAAAAAGAATCTCCTGTAACGATACAGGAGATTTCGATTAGAGCGTTTACGAACGTTTAAACTCACATACACAGTCAACAAGACCCGAAACGACTTCCATACAAATGTTTATTCCGTGCGGGGATCGAACCTGTAATACGCAGCGCAGCAATCGATCGCTCAGCCACACGCCACGTCGTCAAATAACAAATAAAAGTATATAACTTCTAGGTCCACAATTGAATTATGAAGATTTTCCCAAAATACAACTTAAAGTCATGGCGCCACCATCGCAAGGTATCCCCTGCACACTCGACACAGAAATACTGAAATTGTTTTGAATGAAAATTTTAATGATCACGACTCCGTTCACTAATTGAGAGCGCTTAGCTCGCGATGGAGGGACGCCAGTTAATCAATTTTTGTTATTAATTTTAGCGTTTACTCAATTAATTAAACACCAACAGTGATCGCGTTTTTCTGTAGGAAAAATTAAGTAATAAAAATCTTATAAAAAAGAAAAATACGCAATAAATCTGTTGTAAAATCAGAATTGTTGCAAAGTAACTAGCTGGCGCCTGCGGCTTCGCCCGCGTGATATCGAAAAAAAAGTATCCTACGTATTACTGTATCTACTTCTGTGCTGAATTTCATGAAGATCCGTTCAGCCGTTTGACGTCAAAGAGTAACAAACATCCATCTATCCTCACAAACATTAACATCCTTATTATTAGTAGGATTACTGAGTTATGGAGGTCAGATAGGCATTTCGGTAAATGTAAAATAGATAAAAATTTAAAATTGCATACAGTAAGACTGGAAGCTGACCACAGCATACTTGAGAAAAGGCTAGGCAAATAAAGTGATCAACAACAACAAATTTTATTTTATTTATTTAAACAAACAACTTCGACATCTGTGAATGTTTAGCAACGTATACAAAATGTCTTAAAGATTTATCAGTTTGCTAATTTTATTTTTAGATACTACTAAATGTGCTTTAATAATAATTAGAACATTTTTTTAATGTTTTTATTATAAAGGTTTATTTTGTTAGCTTAGAACAAGGTTGTAAGACACATAGGGGCCTGCTAGTTCCACCGCCTGCCGGGTACAAGCATAAAGGTCAATAGAAGGAACATGTGTGGGTTTTAGTCAGTACAAGTCTGACACTACCCCGCTTCAAAACTGCCTCTACCTAACCTTTTTTTTGTGTTTTCTTCCCTCGATTTTGGCGGGGTAAGTGTTACACTTAAACTGTCTAAAACCCACCCATGCTCCTTCTTTTGCCCTTAATGTTCCAGCGCCGCGATTTCTCCTTCGAACAACCTGCAACGCCGGTCTACCTAACTCTTCGGGGATAACAAGTGTCATGTTATGTTATGTAATGTTATATTTACTTTGCTTCTTGTCGACGAAATTGGATCAGTAATTTATACATACCGAGTTTCCTCCGTGCCTCGGAAAGCACATTAAGCTGTTGGTCCCGGCTGTCATTTGTAGATCTTTGACAGTCGTTACAGATAGTCAGTGTCCCGAAAGTCTGACAACCAGTCTTACCAAGAGGTATCGTATTACCCAGTACTAACTGGGTTATGGAGGTCAGATAGGCAGCCGCTCCATGTAAAATACTGGTATTCAGCTGCATCCGGTAAGACTGGAAGCCGACCCTAACATAGTTGAAAAAAGCTAGGCAGATGATGATAAATTTAATAAAGTTCTAATTATTTTGTAACTGACCAAAACATTGTTTAAATCTCACAAACTCTGTATTAATTAAGCTCCCGATATTTTTGGAAGTCCGATTGATTGGGGTTTAAAACTTTCGTGGGATATTAATATCGAATAGTAACAGTTTGATCTAGTCTCGTAAGTTCGAAATTAATTTTGTTTTAAACATTTTCCAGTTACTAATCCTTCACTTATGAGCCTTCATTTATTAGACCATAATTATAAGTTCATACAAAAGCCGAAATGTTATCTCGGAGAAATATCATTTTAAGTAATTTTTTTTTTTAATATTTTGGAACGGTTCCTTATCGCGCGTTGCGAATGGGGGCTAGGAGGAAAAAATTAAGACCAAAGTTGTAACGACACTTTTTGCTTAAGACCAAAAGTTGTGACGACACTTTTTGCTACAGTTGTACGCCGTGCGGCGTGCGCGTATTTCTCTGTCTGTCTCTTTCTCTCTCTTTCTCTCATAGAAAGCAAGCCAGTTATTTTCGTTTTGTCTTTCTATTTTGCACTGAACACTGTGGTGGCGCGACGATTATTTTTGTTGAGGGTATACAGGTTTTAAGTACATAATAAATAATAACTTCGTTCCATCCGGGTGTCCCTTGACATATCTCAAGTTTTTTAAATATCTCTCTCACACACACGCACAAACGAATAAGTACATACGACGACACATCAACCTATACAAAACCAGTTTATGCTGCTCTCTCAACAACGGATCGTACACCATAGATTTCAAGTACAATGAGAGATCCGCATAAACTGGTTTTGTATAGGTTGATGTGTCGTCGTGTGTACACACACAATCGTAACGTAGTCAATTTAACATTTATTACTAGCCGTATCGCCATCAATTGTTCAGATCAATACAGTCCACCTTTTTTTATTACTTATAGCATATCATTTTCAGCCGACTCAGTGACTCTCAAGGTACAGGCTATCCCCAAGTTTGAGAGACAGGATTTTCCTTACAGTTTTTGATTTGTATTGCATTGTGTTTCTTTCAGCTGTAAACCATGTTAAATCTGTTTTTTTTTTATTAAATGAAAATATTGTATTATTTTAAATATTGTATTATTTTATTTTTCATCACTTTCTGCCAGTTATGGTATACCGGCACGGTTCGCGCAGCAGCTGAGCGATTGACTGCTGCGCTGTGTGTCGCGGGTTCGATTCCCGCACGGAACACATTTGTATGGCCTACAAATACTTGTTTCGGGTCTGGCTGTTTGTGTATGTGAGTTTAAATGTTTGTAAACGCACCCACGTATGGGGAAACGTTTTTTTTTTAATAATAAAGTTATTTTATAGGTATCATGTACCAAGTACCAAATTCTCGGTGCACGAGTCCGCCTCGCCCTTGACTGGTTGTATGCCTTTATAATGATTTAAAATAAAATAACACCATCTATTACTGTCCCACTGTTGGGCAAAGGCCTCTTTTCAAACAGAGAAGGTATCAACATGCTCAAGAGGCTTAGCGATTTCAAACTTATATTTTTATCCAAGTTCAAATCAATATTTAATGTATGAAAATAACAATCATGAAAAATCAAGTAATAACAATAGCGATTGCAATTGCGAATACAATGGGATTGTTATCCTTCTTAATAATATAAACGAAAAAGTTAATGAGGATGTTTAGATGTTTGGATATTTGTTACCCTTTCATGTAAAAACTACAGCACGAACTTCAATGAAATTTGGCACACAGATAGTTTGCGGTACTTTGAATACTTTTTACGATCTCGTGGACAATTATCGAAGATATTGCAAGCAACGTCACGGGCATGGGCTAGTATTTTGTAATTACGTCGGATTTCGGTCGGAGTCTACTGTCGCTGGATGATGTATGTTAACCGAATCCGACGTATTGAACTACCGTCGACTGGCTTCCACTGATTAACTGCGGCACTATATTGTAATCAATATAATGAACATAAATGGTTAATTTGTTTTATTTATTTTGATTTAGCGACGGTTGTACGATAGAATATTATGAAGTTTTGTCAGCGAATATGGAGATTGAACATATTGAAATGAATTGTTTTAGTTGTGAAAATAATAAAAACTGCATTCAAATCTTTTGAATCCCGGGATTGCGGGTTGTCCGGGGTAGCGGGTTGTTCGAAAGAGATACCGCGGCCCCGGAACGTAAAGATAGAAGGAACATGGGTGGGTTTTAGTCAGTACAAGTCTGACACTCCCCCCGCTCCGCCCAGAGTGGGTGAAGTTATTTGATGATTTTCCATCCACAAAAAAAAATCCTTTGCAACAGAGCTCTGCTTGGGTTTTTTTTATTAACGTTTGGCTAGTGCCTAACCTAGTTTCAGAAGCTCTTACTCGGCTTAACATGACGTAGAGAAATACCTCTCAGGTATGCTGGTTTCCTCACGATGATTTCCTTCACCGAAAGCAAGTAATCCTTATCCTTACTAATATTATAAAAGCGAAAGTGAGCTTGTTTGTTTGTTACGTCTTCACGCCTAAATGGCTAAACCGATTTTGATGATTTTTGGTACAGAGATAGTTGTGACCCTGGAGACGGACATAGGCAATTTTTTTTAAAGTGGGTAATGAGGGAGAACGAGGGAAGAAAAAGGAAAACTTAACTTTGCTATTATAATAAATGAGGCGCAAGGGCAAAAACTACAGGTAGCAGGTGAACTGTGTTACCCCGAATTAAACGCGAACGAAGCCGCGGGCAAAAGTTAGTTATACAATACACCCATTATATACCCACCCATATCCGAAAAATCAGAGGTTCGAACTCGAGACTTGGCAGTCCGACAGTCACACTGCAAGGCTGTCACTGCCTTACGCAAAATACGCGCCTCAGACGTGGAGTTGCGGAAACCAGCCCGTTATACAATACAATACAAGGCTGTCACTGCTACATAACACAATAAAAACGGAGCTTATATTTCACTAAAAGCATAGCTCTATTAATATACGTTTTGATAGTAATGTAAACAAGTCATAAAGGTAGATTACTAACATAATTACTGTGGATCCTGGCGTCGGACGCTAAGCCTGCGTAAGCCATCGTCCGGCAGCCGTCCGGTGGCCGTCCGGTGAGTTATTGCACGGATAAGTTACATCAACACTTGTATAACTACATTCGTGTAAGGTTCATATTGTAGCGTAATAGCTCTCTTAATTATTTTGATCGCGCTGACTGGGGGATTTATTGATTAACGTTATTTTTTTTAATTTATTTCCTGGATTCCGGATTTGTGCTCGGTTTACGGCAATAGTCCCGCCGCATATTACTTGGGACTTTTATAGGTAAACTAGCTTTTGCCCGCGGCTTCGCTCGCGTTAAATTCGGGGTAACACAGTTCCCCTTGCGCCTTATTGATTTGTAATAGCAACGCTAAGTTTTCCCTTTTCTTCCCTCTTTCTCCCTCCCATCCCACTAATTTGTTAAAAAAAATTAGCCTATGTCCGTCTCCTGGTTCCCAACTATCTCTGTACCAAAATTCATCAAAATCGGTTTAGCCATTAAAGCGTGAAGAGGTAACAAACAAACAAACACACTGTCGCTTTTATAATATTAGTAAGGATGGTGAAATTTGAGTGTCCTATTATGTATACACCTACGCATTTCCCGTCGAGAATTACTGGCGCGATGTTGTGTTATGCAATTTTTAATCGACTTAAAAATAGAGAAGGTTCTATGTTCGACCGTTTTTTTATGTATATTCACCGATTACGCCATCAACTGTGTACTGTTTTTCATAATTCTTTTTCGTTCGAAAATACTTCCCGAGATAGTCTTATGTTAATTTTATTTATATGGGTTAGTTAAATCTTTTAGTAACAATGGAACATAAAAAAAATAAAAACATTTTTGCAAAATTAAAAAATCGACGCCCAAAAAAAGAAGTGGAAACTAACTTTACTTCTGAAATTCGATGGCAAAAACTCAACAAAACAAACAAAAATCACTGTCTTCCGGAAGTTAAGATATTTTCCACTTTTTAGTTTTGTTCTTCACATTCATATTTCATCATTTACTTTACTGGTAATATTATACGCACACCGGTTCAAGTACAACGCACCAAAATTTAGTGAAAATTTTTTTTTTCTTTCTTAATACCTGGCTGTTTTCTAAAGGCATCGCCACACCATTCAGAGTACATCAAGCCCAAACAGTTACATCTCCTAATCTCCCACACACAGTGGTGCATTAGAGACTGCAGGCTTACTTGTGCGTACTATGATATTATCTGTGCTTGTGCGTTCAGTAATTACATCTGAACGCATTACGCGGTTAAGTGATTTATTACCACGTTTATGGAGCTGTGATTCCTGATCGGGATTTCTGGTCTTAAGTGGTATGATGTGTGGGGTATTAGGGTATGGTATGTGGCTTATTTGTGGGAGCGAAGATGGATTTGGTTTAAGTTAGAATTATGATACGTTAGAGTTTACTGTTGGATTTTAGGAGTGTTAATTTTATGGTTAACTTTGCGTTGTAACTTTCTATTCTAGTTAAAAAAAACTTTGCCCCACACTTGGAATTTCTTCTGTATTACAAATATTGAATTTTACATACACAAACAGCCACACAAGGAACAACTACCTGTGGGACACACAAATATTTGTTCCGTGCGGGTATCGAACCCGTGACAAGCGGCGTAGCAGTCAATCGCTTAACTACAGCACTTACCGTGCATTCAATTGTTTCTGTTGTAACCATCATTGAACTGTTGAAGCTATTAACGATTTATGAATTCAGGATTCTGCTTCAGTTTAAACCTATTTGGGAATCGTCTCGGTAAATCGGTCGGTCGGTTTTGCTAACATGTTGGTCTGTTGTGTTTGCGTTGATTCAAGCTTGTTGATGCAAGCTCTGACTTCAAGCTCTCAATTTCTGCTACTAACGCATAAAATCCCTTATGTAGGAATGTAAAGTCCAGATTTGTCCTAGCACTCACAGTTTTATCGCCCGGGCAAAGGTTTTCACTGCGCTTAGTTCATATAACAAAGCATTCAGACTTCTTAATCCTCCTTCTAAAATCATTCTTCTGTTTTCATCCCAATTTATTGAGGTTCTGAGCAGCATGTTTTCTTCTGACGCACTTTTCTACGAAAAGTCATCATTCTGAAATTATAACCCGAAACACAGGTCTAACCTAGTTCAGGCATATATGCAACTGTGCTCTATTTATTGTTCAGATGTTTTATTTTATTGTATACTAGCTTTTGCCCGCGGCTTCGCTCGCATTAAATTCCTGGTAACGCAGTTCTCCTTTCCTGATTTGCAGGTACCTGCTACCTGTTTTTGCTCTTGCGCCTTATTTATTGTAATAGCAAAGCTAAGTTTTCCCATTTCTTCCCTCTTTCTCTCTCAATTCTCACTTAAAAAATAGCCTATGTCCGTCTCCAGGGTCCCAACTATCTCTGTACCAATTCATCAAAATCGGTTTAGCCATTTAGGCGTGAAGACGTAACAAACAAACAGACTCACTTTCGCTTTTATAATATTAGTAAGGATACCTACCGATTATCGCCTGTTAAATCTTAACTTTGAGTGTTTATAATTGTTGTATAGTTGACATTTTGATAGAGAATAGTTCGTATTGTATTATACAATACGAATACGCGAAGACGTAAGAAACAAACTCACTTTCGCTTTTATAATATTAGTAAGGATTATAAATAAAGTTTTTAATTATTTTATTTATCTCTTCAGACACCTCTTTCCTTGCAACAACATCCATCACACATCCATTGATCGTTTCTTTAGTCTTCCTTTACTCTCACTCTCCCCAGATAGATACTCAAAACTTCACGCAAGATCTGTTCCTCTTTCCTCCGCATCCTCCAATCCTATATTTCTATGACACATATTCTAACCTGTGTACCAACAATTTAAGCCGGACATCCCCGGACATGGCGATTACAACGTGCTAATGGGATTCGTATGCACCGCTGGACTTGTTGTGTGAATTGTTCACGTTTGCTCGCGTTGCTCTCGGTTTAGTGAGTTTTAGGGTTTGTGTTCCTGCGGTGTGATAGAATTGGGAACTTTTGTCGATTCCCTATGCTGCTGGAACTGAAAACACAGTTAATTTAGTTGCAAGTAATCTGAAATTACTGGGTTTTCAGTTATCATCATCATTTTCCTGCCCTTGTTCCATTCTATTTGGGGTCGGCGCAACACGTTTTCTTCTTCCGTTCTCCCCTAACAGACGTCACGGCATCATTTACTCCTTTCTCCTTCATATCATTGCTTACACAATCCATGCATTTTTTTTTTGGCCTAAATAGTCTAGTCAACAAGTGCTTTTTTAGTCAAAACTTTTTAAAAGTCTCGGAAAAATATGGTTGAGGGCTCATTCGATTCGGGATCAAATCTAGAAAGTTTTTGAAAAAATTCAAGACCCGCTCGAAAAAATTGGAAAAGTTATTAACAAATTAGTAAACAAAAACAAAGGGGTTTAGTTTTTTTGATATATCCCGAAAACTATTTGAGATATTTTGATTTTAAAAAAAGATTCAAAAAGAGGAGGAAATTTCCTAAAAAAAACTCACCACATCCGAAATTGTAGGACCAATATTAATCATTTTTACAGGGAGCTGAAAATACGCCCGAAAACGGGTACTCGGGTTTCCGCAAGCCACGCCCCCTTCGAGCGCTTTAATGAAAAATATATTTTAAACATACTAAATGTTGATATTAAAATTTGAAAAAATTCAGACATATACAAGACAAATTAAAGAATCAAATGCCGTAGAAAAAATATTTTTATCCCGATTTTATAAAATGTTATCCATTAATTAAATAACAATTTCTTCCGACTGGGCTATAAACATTGCAAGTTGCATAATTGTTAAACCAGAAATCTCAAATTTTTTTCCTCTCGTGGAGCTATTCTTCAAAGATTAATTCGAGCGGGTCTTGATTTTTTTCAAAAACTTTCTAGATGCGATCCCGAATCGAATGAGCCCTCAACCATATTTTTCCGAGACTTTTAAAAAGTTTTGACTAAAAAAGCACTTGTTGACTAGACTAAAAGGTCTAAATATTGTGACACATTTACGCAATACGAAAAATACTTGAACGAAAAGTTTTCTTCATCACTTGATCGAAAAAAATACTTGTGCCTAATTGAGTCTGCTTAGCAACGAAAATAACCCAATTAATAAAAGTATCTATTAGTTTTGTTGATTTGTTAAAATGCCATTGAGGCTGTTAGCGCACAATAAACCTGCTGATTGCCATTCACCAGATTGTCTGTTGATTTTCAATAAAAAAAACTTCGAAATGGAATATCTGAGTATGTTAGTTTAAAAAAAATATGTCATATAAAATATTGTATAGTATATAGTATTTACCATCACTAACATTATCAACATTCAAAATGGGATTTTCGTTGATGTTGCAAGCGCCATAATCACGGATGAATAGAAACAAAACAAAAAAATATTAAGTTGCGTTTCAATAATAAACATGATAATATCCCGTTAAAATATTATCAATATGATTTTAAATAGTGTTTTAAAGAGTTAGAAACGATTGAGTCAGATGATAATATATACTATGATAGTACCTATATACTAGCTATAAAGTATAGATAGTACATACTGTGCTCATTCGACTTCAATATTCTATAAGTTACTTTGACGCTCCCATTTATTCGAGCAGAATTTAGCAACTTTATCTTCAATCGGAAACTTTCATACCATACGATAAAATGCTACCTTATAAAAACGTGACTAGGGAATTGATAACATCGTACCCAACAGCAAATTGCCTGTTCCTTAATGTAACTAAATGTAGCGATTTACATATTCTTTTACACACGTTTTCCTAGCATCAGATTAGATCGTGAACAAGGTAAAGAAACACTCGAGAGGAAATAACTACAACCACTAACCCTCTTACAGGGTACCAGGAGCACATAACACTAAAGCGACATCTCATAAGCTCTAAAATCTCGTTAAAACCGCTAACAATTTTCTACTATGAGAAGCAAAAATGTGAAAATTTTCGGTAAAGGGGAACGCGGACGCGAAAGTTAGCGTTAGTCGCGCAGTGCACGCCGTTTAACAATTTAAACAGGAGAAGTCGCGGGACGCTTCGACGGCGACATTTTTGGTGCATGAAATTCAGAGGGGTATAGAACTACGCCAGAACGTGTGGGCATCTCGGCCAAGGAACGGGAGCGAGCGGATGTGATGACGCGGCGTTTTTGAATGCAATGCATTCTTCGTGAAAGAATTTTCTTGAAGAAGCGCCTTGTCTGTTTTAAGTTTGTGATGGAAAAATGCTTTCTTTGAGTAAAATCTTTTAAGAAATGTTAAGAAGAGTTCAGTGCCTAGTTTTTTTATTCCTGTTTTTGAAGAGAATAGCTTTTTTTGAGATGGAAAATCCACATGTAAACTCTGTCTGGGAGGGGGGGGGGGGGCGGATTATTTCGAACTTTAGCCGACTGTAAAACTCACTACCTACTACTAGCATGCGTCAGAGGCCCGGGAGATATAAGTACATTCCCGTGTTGACACGACGCCGACGATGACACGAGTCAAAAGAAACCAATTATCTCGCAATTGAAAAATAATTCTTGTTGGATGCATTTAATACTACCACAAGTTAATCTTCCACAGGAATTCACTCGCATATTGTGCTGTGCACACGTCGACACATCAAGCTATACATTTCCATTATAGCATGGCCTCGTTTTGCACAGATTTTCCGTACAATGAGAGATTCGCATAAACTGGTTTTATATAGCATGATTTGCCGTCGCACATGCTTTTTATTTTTGGCTAGCTTTTGCCCGTGACTTCACTCGCGTTTAATTTGGGGTAACACAGTTCCCCTTTCCTGATTTGCAGCTACCTGCTACTTGTAGTTTTTGCCCTAGCGCCTAATTTATTGTAATCGCAAAGCTAAGTTTTCCCTCTTTCTCCCTCATATCTCACTTTAAAAATAAAAGTTAGCCTAAGTCCGTCTCCAGGGTGTATATATATAAAGTAACGAAGTAAGGATTAAATAACTTCCCCTGCTCTGGGCGGAGCGGGGGAGTGTCAGACTTTTATTAACTAAAACCCACCCATGTTTATTTTTTGCGCTTTATGTTCCGGGGCTGCGGTATCTTTTTCTATGCTTAAAGTATCAAATAAACAATGCAGACAGTTCAAGCGCCCGCTAACAGCTCACAACTTACCCCCGTTCGTTTAAGAGGAAACTTTCATGTAATAGTAGGCAAGCATTCTCTTATTTTTACCTCGGGACCGCCTCAGGATGGCAGTATGCGACACGAGACGTTAGTACTAAAAATATGCAACCTTATTACGTTAACATGTTGCATAATACCTTTAAATATTTCAGAGAAATTTCGACGATGGCAATTTTGTCTACACGTTTAAAATTTTTGCTTGGATTTTGAATTGTTTAAGATTTTGTTGTTTTGTTTTGTTTAAAATTGAGTGATGGATCTGAATGATGATGGCCGGAAAGCGAGAGGAAGGCCAAAGAAAAGCCAAAGAAAGGAGAAAGGAGTAAATGATGCCGTGACGTCTGATAGGGGTGAATGGAAGAAGAAAACGTGTTGCGCCGACCCCAAATAGAGTAGGACAAGGGCAGGAAAATGATCATTTTGAATTGTTTAATAATAAGATAAGTAGAGAATCAGAATGTTTTATTTGCTTAAAATATAGTTGTAAGTTGTTAATATTAGCAGAGGACCCTGTCAGTACCACCGCCTGCCGGTGTTGCGAGTTGTTCGAAAGAGATACCGCGGCCCCGGAACATAAAGGGCAAAAGATGGAACATGGGTGGGTGGGTGATTTAGTCAGTACAAGTCTGATAATTTCCCATCCGAAAAAAAAGGTTGATAAAATTGGTGGTTTAGTCACAAACCAAAATATAAATACGTAAGTGAGTATGTTTGTTTGTTACGTCTTTACGCCTTAATGGCTAAACCGATTTTGATGATGTTTGGTACAGAGATAGTTGGGACCCTGGAGACGGACATGGCATAAGTTTTTTTTAAAGTGGGAAATGAGGGTCTTGATGAAAGGCGAATGGCAGGGTTGTATGGGAGTTTAGTACCCCTAATAAAATATCGTATTTTGGATATATTTTTGTTTCAATTGGTAGTCAATACGATAGGCAAGCCCTTTTGAAATTCTTAGATTTTTAGGAATTGGGACCTAAAAGTTATAACCAGTATAACGCGGGGAATAATATTAAGTAGGCTGTGGTTTGTAAGCTGCTGTTGTTACGCTGTGCCATGCCACGTGACACACCCCTCCTCCGCCGCACGCGGGCTGCAAAGCGCCCGCGCCGGCCGCGGACGCAGAGAGAGAACTCAGAGAACCCCCCAAAGACTACTATAGTATATGGAACCCCCGATCGCCAACGAGGTCAGACGGAAGAAGTGTCTCCGCGACTCTCGGGTGTGCGCGAAAGCCCTATATTGTTAATCTCGTCTCAGTATGTTGTGCTGATAGACTGTACTATTGTATTTGACGAGTGCTTCTATGAATAAATGATTTTAAAGGTATAAACGCCTTTTAAACCAGTTTTATTTTTGAGGTTATGTCCTAAAAAATATTATTATGTGTAAGCACATAAACATTGTTTTGGTGAAAAACGATGTTCTAGATAGCTGGTGCTATCTTTGTAATGTTTTACTTATCATTAAGTTAGCAAATTGACATGAGAATTGTACCTATTCAGTAGAGTGCTTTAGGAGACCTACGTCCACCAGTGGTCTGCAATAGTTTGATGATGATGAATGATGAAGCGCTGATGCAGTTTTGAGTGTGGGTAAATAAAACAACTTTGTTTTTGCAGGAACTTACATTAATTTTATTGTTGTTATAATTACCTAATTGATTCTTAATATTATTTTATCTAAGAAAGGGGCAGGTCGGGTCATACCTTCATGGCAAGCGTTACTAAGGTACCAAATAATGCTCATAACATGTGAGCAGCATCCCATCCAGTTACAAAAATCATTAAATTCAGTTGCGTTTAATAAATCACTCATTATGGTGGCATTATTTGTAGTGGCACTATATGGTCCGCGTACATCTATAATATATCCATCAGAGGCATAGAGGACAAATGACTTTAATAAATTCCTATATTTTTATGAAGGGAATATGTATCCTTTTGGAATAAGTAATTACTACTTTTTTGTATGTATATTTATATTGCATCAGCTATTGTGATTGCAGGTTTTTGATCAGCTGGTGCATTAGGCTCACAAAAATGTGATCGGCAATGTATGAATTTTTTGCTGCCACTTGCTCCCTTCTTAAATGAGAAAAACCAAGAAATCCTGGAACATAATCAGTTAGCAAAATATTTATTGCTACAGACATTAATGTCTCTAGGGTCCTTATCGGAACTTGAAATAGATATGACAATCTGTCCTCTGAATCCCCAGTCCTTAATTTACACAATAAGGCTGTTAATGCAAAACTATCCCGATGCATATTCCTAAGCCTCGGTGTAACATCCAATATTTGTTGATGTTGTTTATTTATGCCTATAAAGTACTGTACTTGGTTATCGGGGTAGTTTTGAATATTCTCATAAGAGATGTTACTTAACCCTTCCATTAAAATAAAAATTATCTCCTCTGTGTGTGGAAGTAAAGCTATTAAGGCTATACTCAGCAGTATACAGGTTTTCATAATTAGCGTCCTGTCTATGTAAGGAGCAAATACGAGCTCCTCTTGGTACAAAATATTGATACTTAACCAATACAGCTTGCCTGGTTTCTTTAGGCACAATATTTGGCTCTGGTTCCAAGCACTCTTTGGAAAATGCAGTGTCTTGGTGTTTCAGCTGCTCTTCTTATATTGGGCAATACAATATGTCGGGGTCTTTCTTCTGGTTCATATATCTGGAACATAGAAGCTCAAATCTCAAGCTTGGCCCCAGCAAACTCCACAAACTTCATTCATGGATGACATCTGTAAATAAATAACATTGATGAAATACAAATTAAACACTAAGTTTGATAAGATATAAATTGCGCCCATCATGACCAAGCTACAGAATAGTTTATAACATCCAATGATTGGTTTTCACCTTACAGAAAACCTTTACCAAAAATATGTATGTTGTGTTAATATGAGAAAAAGGGCTATGTGACAATGGAAAAACCAGTATCCTTTTGTTGATAGTAGAGCCAACATCATGACTGTCCCAGATTTAACAACATAAAATAGTAATTGCCATTTGCATGACACATTTTTATAAGCTAATTACTATAAATATAATTATGTGTTGTTGCGATTCCACTCTTGATCTGATTTTGGGGTGGATAGACTGACCACATACAGCACACATCAAATCATAATGATCACCCTCCAGATGATCAGGCACAATGGGTTGAATATTTTTATTTGGTGAAACAACTCTAGTTCTTCTAGCTCTTGGACAACACGGTACACAAGCTTCATCTTCAGAATGAAGCTAAAATAAAAAATATTAATAAAGAATAGCTTGCATTTAAAAATGCATGGTATTAGTGGAAAATAATTTACATTGTTTTAACACATACATATATCAAATCAAGATATATGTGTAAATGATATATACCTCTCGTGGTTGGATCCATGTAGCAACTGTGTTAGCCATTATTTGTTCTTTTCATTTGCATCTTTAATCAAAATCCTGCGTCAACTGATTCATAGTATGGATTGTCCGCATACAACACAAACACTTAGATGGCATATTATGCTTCTCCTCGGCATATTATCAGAAGAATGTGAATGAGTAAGTCAGCAGGTGTTATCTGAAAATAATTAAGTGATTTTGAGTGAACAACATTGCTTTATATGACACTACAACATTGCTTTATATGACTATGACACTATGACAGTCATACTAACAGAGTAATAACTATTATAACAGGCAAGTAAACAATACATGTAAACGATCACTCAAGTGTTTATACAGGATATAGGACACATTATATAGGACAAAATGTAAATATTTATACAACCACAAGTGTTTATTTTTTCAAATAATGTTTAGATTTGTTTTAGTATACACATTTTATTTTAAACGGTTTTATTTAGTATCATATCGCGTAGATTAAATGGTAAGGACTACTTTTTAACACGTAAAAGTTATCACTTAACGTAACTGACACACGCGTACGCAAAATGTTATTTGGAAACTACTTACATCTCTAGGATATACCCACAGCCGATTAGTATTGACGATATCTTCACTCTCATCGGATACAGCGTCCTTTCGCGAAAGTACTATCAACAGATAGAGTACGGAGCACCAGTAGTTCAACTCAACGTAAAAATGGCCAGATAATTTGCCATATTGCTCAGATGCAGTTACAAACTATAAACCAAAAAAACAACAAAGCACACACAAGAAAAGATTTTCGGGATTTTTCCATCCTGTCAAAAAAATTGCCAACACAAAAAAACTTTGATGGCGAAAATAATTCCTATAGTTAAATAGTTAATAATTAAGATTGTATGCAATAATTATTCATTGTAAGGTATAATGTGTAATAGGTTAATTTTATTTACTCTTATTTCTATTTTTAAATAATCATTTATCATTTTGAACCTCGTGATATTTTACAAATGGCAACTTCTAAAAACATAACCACATTTAGTTGCGTTCAGTTTAAGATTATATTACATTTAATTAATTAAATCTTTTAATTGATATAATTCATTAATGCAGTGTGCTAAAAATACTAACGTTACATGAAAATGAATGGTTTAGTTGCCTTAATAAGTGGTACAAATTGTATCACAAAACAACAAAAAAAGTATGCGGTACGAATCTTGCCGTTCGCCTTTGGAACAGAGGTAGATTAATGTCTGGAATAACACATAGGATATTTTTTTTTCGATATCACGCGGGCGACTCCGCGGGCTTCAGCTAGTTTGTAATAAGGAAAAGCTAATACTAAGAATGTGGTAATTGTAAATCAGGTTATTCGAAAATTTTGGATGCTGAAATTCTTACAGTATCTTCAGCGTAGTGTTTTTTTTAAAGTTTTACTTATTTACCTTCTTTTGTAACCCATTGGTTAATTACGATTGCGTAGAACGTAGAACCGCACTTCCAGTTAGTAATAAGTGTACGCTTTGACTAACATTGGCAATTTCTTCATTAATACATTCTATTTTATATGGACCTCCGCTTGTGTCGACCTTATTCGATTCAATTAAATACTTATTAGTCAAAAGAATTTTCTATATTTTGACAAATGTAATGGATTTGAGGGTTGATCAATAAATAAATTTAATTAGCTAGCTAATTTGTAATGCAAAACCCTTAAGATTAAATTTATTGATAGGTAAAAGATCTGATTAGGTTTTTTGGGAAAAAGGAAATTTCAGCAAAAGTGAGTGAGTGAGTTTTTTTCTTTTATATGTCTTTAATGAGGTCTTCGTCGTTGTCTTTTATAAACCAAATCATGGCGTGCACATGCAGCCGTCTTACTTTGTCCGATATACTCAAACAAGACGATCGTTAAATTCAAATTCAAATTCAAATTCAAAACCATTTATTTCAATTAGACCATTACAGGCACTTTTGAATGTCAAGAAACAAAACTAATCTACAGTCCCGGTCACAAGGCATAATAACTTGTGAAAGTACTGTAGTTGCCCATTCCAAAGCGTTGATCTCTATGGAGAAGAATGGGCAAGAAACTCCATGGACACTCTTTTAAATTATAATATTTTTACAAAATTGTATTTACATCATTCATGTTGAGATTATACAAATATGTGAGAACGATGTAGAAAGACGTGCACAGTAAGAGCGTCCAGAGTAAATAAAAATCAAAATTTAATTTTAAATCTAAATAAGTTAAAAATGAACCGTGGTAGCTAAAAAATGACCAGTCCCAACTGACAGCGCCCGTTCACGAACATGACGTATGGATCAGCCCCATTCAGCTCGACCATTTTGAAGGGAGCTAAATGACCCGACACACCCGCCACCATCAGCGAGACATTTAAGTGAGCATGACACTATCAACCACCAGGGCTTCGTCAAGTCAATAATAATACATAGCACTCACATATGGGCTTAATAATTATACAATACTAGAGAATTGATTCTATACATTGCAAAGATAGTCTTACAATCTTCTGCAGCTTCCACTATAGCTTGGGATACCAATCAATGAGTTTACCCCTATTCTTGTGGAACAGGACCAGCATTGAGCCAAGCATTTTTATCATCAATATAATCCCCCAACTTATAATATGCTTGCCTACATAGTGTGCGTTTAATACAAGATTTAAATTTCGTTTCATTCAGTTGAAGAATGTGGGGAGGTATTTTATTGTAGCATTTCAAACAGTACCCCATGAAAGATGAGTCCACTTTAGCCAACCTGAAACCCGGCTGAACTAATTGGTCCCTATTTCTAGTATTATAATTGTGTCTGTCACCTCTTTTACTAAAAATATGCAAGTTTTTCCTGACATACATGATGTTTTCATAAATATATTGACAAGGTACTGTCATGATGTTAATATCCTTAAACTGTTCCCTTAAAGAATCTCGCCTACGTAGGTTATATATGGCTCTGATGGCTCTTTTCTGCAGAATAAATATAGACTCGATGTCTGCACCCCGTCCCCAAAGTAAAATACCGTATGACATGATACTATGAAAATAACTAAAGTAGACTAGCCTCGCGGTATCTACATCAGTATACTGACGGATTTTTCTAATAGCATATGCTGCTGAACTAAGGCGTCCTGCAAGAGATGTTATATGCGGACCCCATTGTAGCTTTGAATCGAGTGTTATTCCCAAGAAAACAGTTTTTTCGACGAATTCTAGTTTCTCTTGATTCAATACTATGTCACACTCACTGTTTTTGACATTTGGTAGAGCAAATCTTATACACTTCGTTTTTTTCCCATTTAATACTAAATTATTAGCGGTAAACCAATTATGTACCTGCATTAGGGCATTATTTACGTCGTCAAGATTTGTGGCACGTCTGTTTATCTTAAATATTAAAGAGGTATCGTCAGCAAACAACACCATTTGTGGTTGGTTTTTAAATAAATGGGGTAGATCATTAATATATACTAAAAAGAGGAAGGGACCTAATATCGATCCTTGTGGTACACCCATCTTCACATTTAAACCCATTGAATTGACACCATTTATTTGTACTTGCTGCTGTCTATCATTTAAATACGATTTAACTAAACTAAGGGCAAGTTTCCCTAGGCCGTAATGTTCAAGTTTTAAGAGAAGGGTTTCGTGGTTCACGCAATCAAATGCTTTTGAGAGGTCACAAAAGATCCCTATGGCATCCTGTGCTTCTTCCCACGCAGTAAATATGTGTTTAATTAGGGTGACACCGGCGTCAGTCGTACAACGTCCTTTGGTGAAACCATACTGTTTTTCATGTAAGATTTTATTGGTGTTAAAGTGGTTAAGCATTTGGTTAAGCATTACCTTTTCAAACACCTTGCTGAAAACCGGCAAAACGGATACGGGTCTATAATTATTGGTGTCTTTACTGTCCCCAGATTTGAAAAGTGGTATTACCTTGCTGTATTTCATAAGGTCCGGGAAAACTCCTTGGTCCACACTCAAATTAAATATTAAGGCTAAGTACGGTGCTACAGTCTCAATGATATCTTGACAAACTTTAATAGACATTCCCCAAAGGTCTTCGGTTAATTTGATTTTTATTTGTTTAAAAGCTTTAATGACTGCAGTGGGGTTAATATGATTAAATTGAAACTCAACCGAGCATGGTAAAACGTTTGCTCTTAATAAGTCAATAGAAAGCAAGGGTGACGAATTTAACGTTTCAGTAGTTTTAATTGGGATACTAGTAAAGAAATCCACAAATTCTTGAGCAACTTCGTTTTTAGTGGTTAGAAGACCACGTGAAGACTCTAGTGTAATATCATTATTATATTTTTTATTTCTATTAGTTTCACTATTGATTATTTTCCAAACCGTCTTAATTTTATTATCGGCGGATTTAATCTTGTTGCTTATGAATAGGGCTTTAGCTACCTGGCAGGTGTTTTTAAAAAATTTTGAATAAGTAGCAACATAGCGATTGAATGTTTCCGAGTTGATGTAAGGCTTAAGGCCGTAAAGCTCAAACAATCGTTCCCTACTTTTTCTTATACCCTTAGTTGCCCAATCACTAAACATAAACTTTGGGCTAATAGATTTAGTTTTTATTTTTAGCGTATCATTGAACTCTGTGTAGACAACCGAAAAGAATTCCTCATAAAAATGATTTACATTATTAATATCATATCCCGGAAGGCCTAGATTACGTATTAAATTATTATTAAATTTATTTAAATTACTGGGTGTTATTTGTCTAGACTGTATCTGAATTTTTTGTGATTATGTGTATGACTCGAATACGACGGTTTGGCCGCAGTGATCAGAGGGAAGATAATTTACAATGGATTTATCTAAGTAGTCGCAGCAACAGAAAACATTATCAATACATGTAGCGGTATTTGTAGTAAGTCGGGTTGGCTCCGAAAACACATTTAACAAGTTAAATGATTTAAAAAGATTTAAGAATCTACTGCTATTTGAATTTTCGTCCAAAATATTGATGTTAAAGTCACCACAAATGACTAGCGATTTATTACCCGTTGCAAGTTTTGCCAAAGCATCTTCCATTACTGACTCAAATATCGAGTAGTTTTGATAATTTGGGGGCCTGTAAACGCACACTATGACATGCTTATCTAGCTCAACACAAGACAATTCAATATTATGTTCAACCGATAGATCAACTATATCAATACGACTTCTAAATTTAATACTATTTTTGACTAAGATTAGTGAACCCCCACGCATCTTAGATTTACGGTTAAAGCAACTGCCTACACTGTAATTTTCATAATTAATTAACATTTCATGATCTTTTAACCAATGTTCGGTGAAACAAACAATATCAAACTTAGTTTTTTCTAAAAACAATTCAATCTCTAGTTGTTTTGAAGAGAAACCTTGAATATTTTGATGAAATAATTTCAAGGAATTCTGCTTAGCCCCTTTTTTAAATTTAACTATTTGAGAGCCAGAAGGTACTTTGGTGTCTGTTGTCTTACTAGCTAGTTTAAATGAGCCGGAGTGAGCGACAATACTCCCCCGCCTTCCTTGTAAAAAGGTATATTAGTATAAGTACTAATGGTCGCAGTGTTAATAATAGTACAAAACATAGACATAATATTTATGTCCGAGTGAATATTATAAGCTAATAGCCTAGCTATTTGGTGTCTACAACTAGTAGGTAGAAACACACTACCCCGTGTCGACCTAAGTTTATCAACAACAGTGTTGATATCAACATATACAAGTTTGTCACAATAGTGACCTACCAAGAAATGTACATGCTTATTCAGCATGTGAATATAATTGTTTAGTTTGTTTGACTTTTTATATAAGTATGGAAAAGCACACAATATTATTTTACGGCAATTTAACTTTAACAACTCAGTTACACTGTCTGTGATGTCTTCTTTTGTGATTGTAGAACAATTTCCTATAAATATGGTTAAATCAGTACTTTTACTATAAACATTTCCAGTTACTGATGCCATTATCTGCTTATAAGTTAACCCTGGCATACAATTATTTTGACTGGGAAAGCTCAGGTTATTACTTAATAATTTACCTACACCCCTTCCAATACTATCTGAGAACATTACTGAGTGAGAACGCTGTTAGGCCATGGAATAGTTGTAAATGCTGTTAGATCCTTAAGACTAAGAACAACTTCTTCTTCACCAACCTGAGCATCATCCTGTGAGAAGATAGCATCGAAAGCGAACATCTTGGGAGCTGCCACGCCGACCTTCCGATCTTCAGGCGCGGTGGCAGCTGGCGCGGTCTCGCACAGGCTGACCTGCTTCTTGCGCTTGTCCATCGAGAAGGTCTGGGTGCCGCTCGTGAAGGGTCCCTCGCCTGATGCACCTACTCGAAGCATCACTTTCACCTGGAAAAAACATGATGGTTAGAAGTGTTTAAGAACACCTAATTTACGTAAATTCTGTTGATTTTCTGCTTTCGTATCGGCACAAACTATGTATGAGACAGTGAGATTACTGATGAATAATTTTGACCAATCTTTTGGTTAGTTAGGACGCTTTAATTCAACGCAAATCCCTACTCGTCGTAATGTGTTGTTGGAGGATAACAGTCTCTCGAGATATGTGGATACATGGCAAATTGACGAACGAACGGACGGCATGGTTGGCGCAGTGGCTGAGCAATCGACTGCTGCGCTGCGTCTCGCGGGCTCGATCCCCGCATGGAACAAATATTTGTATGACCTGCAGATAGTTGTTTCGGGTTTGGCTGTTTGTGTATGTGAGTTTATATATGTTTGTAAACGCACCCACGACAAAGGAGATATTCCAAGTGTGGGGCAACGTTTAAAAAAAAACTGTTTTTGACGGGGTATATTACAACTCAATGAGACAATCGATGGGCTACTAATTTGCAACAGAGTAGTTCTCGCATGGAGTTCTACTGCCAGTCAAACTAATTGAAACAATTCGCAATAACAAAAAACAGATTTTCAAACAAACCTGATACCCTTTTGACTATGGCTTCTCTTTTTTGAAACATCCGTTTATTCCATCAAAACTCCATTCTGTTAGATGTAAAGTTTTCACAAACTAACCGCGGCTCGTATGGGGCGTGAGCATCCAGTAAATCTGGGCCTAACGAACCGTGGCCAGACAACGGCTTTGAGTCAAAGCCGAGCGAGCGCGCATGTATGACGAACATCGTGGGATCGTCGTTTACACTAGATGTTAGTGCAGTTTTGTGGTGTATGTGACAATATAATGTCATCTTTTTGTTTTTTTTGGGAAAGAAATCTTAAAAAGAAAGAAAAAACGGAACCCTTTTTGAATCACATTGTTGTCCGTCTGTCTGTCTGTCAAGACCCTTTATCTCGGGAACGCGCATGTAGGTATCCAGTTGAAATTAAAACCATATACTCAACTATGTAATCCTTTTGTGTTGTGAAAATCAACCCTCTAAGTCTACGCGATCAAAAGGTATGGTTGTTTCTATCGCAAGCTTGTTCGGAACCCTCAGTGCGCGGGTCTGACTTACTCTTGGCCGTTTTTTGTTTAGTGAGAAATCAGTAACAACCTACTTGTAGTATTAGTAACCTGCTAGAAAGGTAAGTAAGTTAAGCTAACTAACGCTAGTTTCCTAAATCCTAAGTCTTGTGTGTGGGTTAGTGTGAACTGATTAAATACCGGATAACGCAACATCTTCTAACATAGCTAATTCAATAAGCAAACTACATTTTAATGACAATATGGAAGTTTAACTAATCCCGACTTGAAGAACACCGCTTGGGTTTTATAGTGTGTGTTACACATGGAGAATTAAACAATGGAGTGGTTATGAGCAAAGTTTAAAGTGAATTTTGTTTTACGCAGACATTTTACTTTAAATCACGATTAGACAAACAAATCATTGATAGTCTTAAGTTAGAGTTAAACGGAAGTCTTCAGATCTGATTTTCGCCCATTTTGTTGACAGATTTCATAACTAGTGCTCAATTATACGTACATTACTAATATTTATAAGAACAAACAACGTTTGTCCAATCACAGAGTTTCATTACATGCCTTACAAGATAAGTCAAATCTATTTCCAGATCAAGTTCGCCAGTGATAGCTCCATTTCTTCATACTCCATGTCTCTTTACTAAGCAAACTAGTTACAGATACCTAGTTATAGTTACTATTAGTTACGTTACTCGGAGTTCGTCTCGCGTATCATGAGATGTAATTAGTTAGAAATTAATTACACCTGCGTTGTTTAACGTCACTGATTCGCTGATTTGGGGGATGGCGTAAACGATTCTTGTTTCTTGTTTATTTTAACTTATATGGTAATTTCAGTGATTTATGTTAAGGTGAAGTTGTGGGAATAAGTGCAGAGGTATCTTGTGACGAAATAATCTGTGCAGTAGTCAAATATTTGTCGGAAAAAACTATTTTAGATATGATTAGATGAATAGTTAAGGATGTTTATAAAATATTTCGTTATAGCATAAAAAACTGTTGAAAATATGTATTGTAAATAATTCATGTTTTGTTTAGGTGGTGGCCTGTGCTCAGCTGTAGAATAAATATGTCATTAATGATGATGAAGTATTAAATTTCCTGTATAAAATCTTTGCCCCATACAAACAGCCAGACCCGAAACAATTATTTGTAGGCCAAACAAATATTTTTTTCGTGTGAGAATCGAATCCGCGAAACGCAGCTACTGCGCAAACAGTGCTATGCCATTGACACTATTGTAACTTTTAGTAAATAATTAATACTTTTTATTTAACAATGACCAGCTTATCTTTAAACAGCCATCGCTCGATCACTTACACTGAACACTACGCAACTTATAGTAACAACAAATACGTGCGAGGTGTCCTTAATTAACGAGCCGAGGATTCCATTACGTAATTAGTTGAGTGCGTATGTGACAGGGTTGCTAGATACAGGCTACAGGTAGGCGTGGAATATTAATAATTCTGACTGTTTCAAATATGGATTTTCGTGGTTATGCATAATTTGTAGATAGAAGTTGTTTGAATCTCAGTCGGCTCTTGCTAGGTTCGTTATGTTGTTTTGAAGACTTAGTAACTATAAGTTAGTTAATCAAAGACGTCAATAGATATGCCGTCAGCCAATCACGTTTAATCTCACTATAGTCTCGTTTGTTGGGAAAACTTTTAATGTAAACTCCAATTGAGATAGATGTGCGAACCGGTTGCCATCTCTAGATCTTTGACAGTTGTTACGAATGGTCAGAAGCTGACCAACTATTCCAGGTACTGGGTTGTTGCGGTCAGATAAGCAGTTGCTCTTTATAAAATACTGGTTTTCAGCTGCAACCGGTAAGACAGGAAGCCCTCAACATGGTTTGGGGAAAAGAAAAAGTGATTTGGTTCGGGGATAAGATTGACCACTGAATTCCTATTCGGAAGCATTGGAAGCTATAATACCAATGCTGTTAACCAATCAGTTTGATAAGTGAAGTGATTATGGCCTTCACCACCTTATTCAAAATCTTTCTTTGTGGTGTGGTTAGTGCCCAACCTGGTTTCAGAGTGTATATGCCACATATAGGCCGTTGAGTTAGCTGAAATATTTCTTAGGTATACTGGTTTCCTGACCACGTTACCTTCAAAGAAGCAAGCAATGCAGTTATGTAAGACAATAAAGAAAGGGAATGTTTTATTGATATGTTTAAGTTTTTTTTCGTTAATTTATTTTTACACTCATTTTTTTTTATATTTTTACATATTTCTTATTAAAACACATAGAAAACCAAAAACATTTAAGAATAGTACCGGTTTCAGAAACAGAGTCCAAGCTACCGGCATGCGGCACTCAGGGCTCCTGATAGGGGAACCTCCTAACGATAGGAACCGTGACCAGGAGTACCGCTTTCTGTATCAAACCATTGATAGCTGTCCAACGAGAGCCTCCTCGGATGTTGGTCGAGGCTCTTGGCAATTGTACAAAGATCGCCGAGTCTTAAAGTTTCATTATTAGGTACACACGACGGCACATCAACCTATACAAAACCATTTTAACCTGATCTCTCTACTACGGTGTGCGATCCGTGGTAGAGGGATCAGGTTATAATAGTTTAGAATAGGTTGACCTGCCGTTGTGTGTACTTAGAAATTAAGAGATTTGCTGTAAAGTTAATTTTTAGGTTGAAGTTTATTGTCCGATAGCTGCACTGTCGCATTAAGTTGTAAGGATAGCTGTAAGAAAGATAAATAAATAAATGAATCCAAAAAATCAGAGGAGAATGATTGGGTTCCAAGATACCACCTTATACTTGACAACCCGATGGTCACACAGCATCTTATCAAATATAGGACATCCTTACTAATATTATAAAAGTGAAAGTGAGTTTGTTTGTTACGTCTTCACGCCTAAATGGCCAAACCTATTTTGATGAATTTTGGTACACAGATAGTTGGGACCCTGGAGACGGACATAGCTATTCTAAAAAAAAAAGATTGAGATGTGAGGGAGAAAGAGGGAAGAAAAGGGAAAACTTAGCATTGCTATTACAATAATTAAGGCGCTAGGGCAAAAACTACAGGAATCAGGTACCTGTAAATCAGGAAAGGGGAACTGTGTTACCCGAATTTAACACGAGCGAGGCCGCGGGCAAAAGCTAGTATGTATATATAAGTAAAGAAGGTTTTACCTTCCACCAAATCTTGTCCCTTCCTACTCTTTGATTACTAATCTCTTATTACGCAGCCCTGGTCACTAATTCTGGCGAAATGCCCCACTAATTCGCGGCGTGGTCCATTACTTGAATTATTAACGGCAACTTGCTCTGAATTAGCTCGCTGATTGTAGTTTACAGCTCGACAGGCTTCAATAGCTAGTTATAGTTAGATTTAATTAAGAACATAACGATAATAATTGATTCATAAATGCATTGTTAAATATGTCATTAAAATCAGAGACATCTCAAAAGCTTGGTGAAGTCGAAATGAAAAGTGTGGTTATCTAAACTAAAAACTATTAATTTAGTTAATCACCATCATCACTTAGTAGTTGCACCCAATTAGTTAATTCATAACCACAACTCTCAAAACGGTAAGGGAAACACCGTGAACCTCCTAAACTGCAGAACAGAAAATTCAAAGACGTGATATCCACGAACGCGCATTAAGCCCGCGTGTTGCCGGGGTTGCGGGTTGTTCGAAAGAGATACCGCGGCCCCATAACATAAAGGGCAAAAGAAAGAACATGGGTGGGTTATAGTCATTAAAAGTCTGACACTTCCACCCTCTCCGCTCAGAGCGGGGGAAGTTATTTGATGATTTCCCCTACGCATAAAAATATGCGGCATTGTGAATTTCGTAAATTTACATTCACAGAAAAAGCACCTGTTTAGACCCTATAAGTGACTAATGCGAATTAAAAATGTATGGTCATTTTCGATCATTCTTAGGTCTGGTCAGGTCGGTGGTGGAGCTCGTAGCTAAATAATAACAGCCGCTCGGATCGATCTTGAGGCTAAACCGCGCTTACCAAGGTTTATCCGTGGATGGGATGCACGTTAAACCGTTGATCTCGGCTGCTATTTGTAGATTTTTGACAACTATTATTATAGGTAGTTAGTGTCCCGAAGTCTAACAACCTCGTACCAAGGAATATCGTACATTCAAGTTATTAACTAGGTTGTGGAGGTCAGATAGGCAGTCGCTCCGGTAAGATTGGAAGCCCCGAAAATAGTTGGGAAAAGGATAGGCGAATGATGACAAAAACGAAACAGGTAGGTGGACAGGTTAGGTTACGCAGGGTACCTAAATGAGGTTTTACAACGCTACCAAGTCACTGAATTATTAATTTCATAGCGAACAGTTGCGTAACTTTAGATTGATTTAAAATTCTGTTTGCTCAGGACGAGGGCGAAAAGCTGGAGTACAATGTTCTTTTAATATGGTTTATTTATAAAGGACAAGTACCGGAAGAAACCTTAGTGGCTTAATATAAGAGAAAAGTTTCTACAAGTATTTCTCAGAATTTTTTGTTGGAAGCTAAAGGTCAAAATATGTATATGGTATATAATGATTTTTATTGAAAGGTTTCGTAGCATTCAGTCAAAGCAAAATTCAAAGACGTCGGCACGGTTGGCGCAGTGGCTGAGGGATCGACTTGCGCTGCGTGTCGCGGGTTCGATTCTCGCACGGAAAAAATATTTGTATGACCTGCAGATAGTTGTTTCGGGTCTGGCTGTTTGTGTATGTGAGTTTAAATGTTTGTAAACGCACTCACGATACAGGAGAAATTCCTACTGTGGGGCAATGTTTAAGAAATACAAAAAAGTGTGTTTTTTGTACTTAAACGTCAGCGTTTAATACAATTATTACGAATATAAAATGACTGGTAGACAGTCATCTTATAAATATTGCAGACTTCTAAATAAATGTACCATTTCGAATAAAAAGAAAGTAGCATTCCTTTTTCAAAAGTTCGCGCTCCTAAATCCACATACGCAATCGCTTCATCCCCTTTATTATTTGCAAATGGCGACACAGAGAACTGTCAAAAACGCTTTTAAATTTCAATTAGAGTAAGGATTTGGAGTCAATGGAGCGTTTGATTCGAGCCTGCAGCAGACCGGCTAAATCCCTCTAAGCTGGCTGACTGACGGCCGCGCGGGCGATACCGTGTTGTCGCTAGTGTGTGCACACCCTTACACACTGATGATAATTTATATTGATATTCAAAGGACTGTTTTGTAAATAGTTATTAAATATAATTATTATTTGTAACTGTTTCGCCATTTCGTCTTATATTTAAATTAGGTAAGATGTTTTATAATTAACTAGCTTTTGCCCGCGGCTTCGCTCGCGTTAAATTCGGTAGCGCCTTATTGATTAATAGCAACGCTAAGTTTTCCCGTTTCTTCCCTCTTTCTCCCTCACATCCCACTCTTTTAAAAAAAATAATAGCCTATGTCCGTCTCCTGGTTCCCAACTATCTCTGTACCAAAATTCATCAAAATCGGTTTAGCCATTAAAGCGTGAAGAGGTAACAAACAAACAAACAAACAAACTCACTTTCGCTTTTATAATATTAGTAAGGATAGTAAGGATTTTGGACTGGATTTGAAATGACACAGGGGCCGCGTAAAAGTTAAAAAAAGACTCAATTTGCAATACCGCTTTTCAAAGTATGTTTCGTTGGGTTAAGCACAATCCTTACATACTTACTAATATTATAAAAGCGAAAGTGAGTTTGTTTGTTACCTCTTCACGCTTTAATGGCTTTTTAAAAAAAAGTGGGATGTAAGGGAGAAAGAGGGAAAAAAAGGAAAAACTTAGCATTGCTATTACAAATCAATAAGGCACAAGGGGAACTGTGTTACCCCGAATTTAAAGTGAAAGTCAGTGTGTTTGTTTCGTCTTTACGCCTTAATGGCGAAACCGATTTTGTTACAGAGATAGTTGGGACCCTGGAGACGGACATAGGTTATTTTTTTTTGTGCGCTAGGTCAAAAACTACTGGTAGCAGATACCTGCAAATCAGGAAAGGGGAACTGTGTTACCCCGAATTTAACGCGAGCGAAGCCGCGGACAAAAGCTAGTAATTAATAAATGTCTTATAAATGTGTTATTGCACTTTATTTTATTTTAGACAGTCATTTTTCTTTACTGGCTTAATTTTTTTTAACTATTTACAGAGAAATAAATATTTTGTTGCCACTTGTATATATTTAAACATATATAGCAATTGGTGGAGCTAATCGCATTGGATCGGACGGGTAGCATCGCTGACGGGTAAATCCTCAAATCCTGAGTGACGCGCGTCCCTGTGCGGGAGATACCGCGCGGGTGAACGCCGCGCGTCGCTGCGTCTGCACTTAGCTTTATGATATTGTGTTGTGTGGGATTGACTTTATAAGATTTTCTATTGGCGCAATTTCTAAAGTGGTTTTATTTCATGATATGCATGAACAGTATTTTATGTTTCCATGTCTGTGCTAATAAGTAAATGGTTCAAATTTATGTTTAAAGTATTATACAATATGTCAAAATAAGTAAAGTAGGTAGGTGTAGTGTAAATAACGTATCGTTCTGATTAAATATATTTTAATGAATACCTAGCCAAGTATCGACAAAATATGTCTTTCCCCACACATGACGCCCATTTGACTTTTCATAAAATCCTGAACATTTTTCAATTCATATGATAATCCACCCCTTTAACTTAATCAAAAACACACTGTCCCATCAAAACAACCATCTCAGATCATGCATAAGAAAAACTAAGAAAATATTCATGATTTTCTACAAAGCAGACCAAATCCCTCGGAATAATAATATGTAGATGTGATATTATACAACGGAACGAAATGACAAACTGCCACGGACTGAGACAAAAACAAATCTTGTCGGCAAATAGGCGTTGGCAGACGCTGTCATTTGTTTTTTTTCGTCTTGTAACACCCGGTGTAAACGGGAAACTCATTTGCTTATGATAAGGATTTCAATTACGCCGGGATAATTTATGCAAATTCTTTGTTTGTATACGTTTGTAATTAGGATTTTTCTTTTTTGTCTTTCTTTGATGCTGTTGTGTTGGTGCGTAGAAAAGGAATAAATTATGTATTTGACATAGAAATGTGTCTCTTTTTTGTTTGATGTAGTACAGCTGAAATTAATTTTGTATTTTTGGTTCGCCATTCGCCTCACACACAATTTGAACGTCCTTTAGATGTGCTTATCACGTTCAGTTTCATTGGTGTGGTCCGCCTCAAGGGTCCGCCTAAAGCTTATTTTTTTTTGTTTTTTTTTTCTAAACATGGGCAAGTTCTAGTAAACATCTTAATTGCAATATTTAAGCAATGGAGAAGTTTTTGCTTAACCTTCAAGCGGGCGCGCGGGCTTTTATAACGGCAGCGGTCGCGCGTAACCTAAAAGACCTATGCGATACATAAAGATATAAAGCACATATATATAATATAATTAACATCATTTATTTTTTAATCATTGTAATCATTACTCTTTTTCTATGAAATTAATTCGAGAAAATCAAATAAAAGTTAAAGTAAAAACTATGTAATAAAAGTAGAAAACAAGTCTTAATAATCTAGGAATAAAAAAAAAAATTTGGAACAAAAACCATCTTAGGGTATCTAGATAAAATTATCTAGTAACAAATAACAAAACAAAATTATAAAATCAGTTGATTTCATGAGATGAAATAATTAAAGTAATATTCAGGTTAGTTTCATTCTTCAGTGTCTTCAGCAAGATAACACTCATTGCAAATGAAGGTAGAGTGGGTTCTACACATATATCTGTGGCATGTTGTGCATTGAGTCTACGATTGCCTCCTTTTCTTCGCTGAGCATATTTTGCAGCTTCCACTGCATGATGTGCTGGAACCTTTGAAAAGACAGGCGCGCGGCGTCGTTTCGACGCCTGTACCGTGACTAAAACAATTGCGCTCCTTGTGGTGAAGGGGGTACGGAGAGTCAGTGTAAACTGTTTATTTGGAAGGTAGATACACTATGACAAGCTACTAAGAGTATAATATGGATTCAATGGGAATTTTTGTTAATATCAGCGAAATTGTATTGAAAGCGGTCGTTTCGACGTCGCGCGACCGCTTGAAGGTTAAATAATAACAGTCACTTCAGGTCAAGCCACGCTTGGTTAGATTTTTGGTAGGTGAGTAACCATTACATATCGAGTTTCCTCCGTACCGCGAAAATTACGTTAGCTGTTAGTCGCAGCTGTCATTTGTAGAAATTTGACAGTCGTAACAGGCAGTCAGTGATTCCAAAGTTTGACAACCAGTCAGACCAAGAGGTATCGTATCGGAGATCAAAGTAAATTCCTCAACTTAAATTGGACAAAATCATAACCCTCCTTTAAGCTTCGCCGTAGTCAGGTAAAAAGGCTAGGCAGATGATGATGTACAAGCAATAACAGTCTCACCATATCTTAACGGCCCTAAAACTTCCCTACCAACGCCTATTACAGGTAATTTATGTAAAACTTTTATAATACATGCTACATTGACAATATAACTTCATATCTTCCACAATATTGCGTCCCAAGATTCCCTGAGATAGGGGAAATAAAGTTTTCCCTCGTTCCATATATTTGCGGTTTGGCCTCAAGCGATGTGACTTCGGTTCGCCCTGTATGGTGTTGCCAGTATATCGTAAGAAATTGCTACCGCAAATTGGTAGGTTGGTAGTTTAAATAGTTTAGTTTTAAGTTGGCTTGCTTTTGGGTGGTAATTCTTGTTAAAATGATGTATAAAGAAAAACAAATGACAATAAAATTGTTTTCGTGAATTACCTGGCCAACTAGTTCGAATTGAATACCCTTAATAAACCTAGATGACAATTAAGTAAATGCCTGATTGACTGAATTATAGCAGCATGCTTTCAGCATCAATGCAGAAGTGAGAGCGGAACCATCCAACTTCTAATTGCATTTTTATGTAAGCACTAGCTTTTGCCAGCGGCTTCGCTCGCGTTAAATTTGGGGTAATACAGTTTCCCTTTCCTGATTTGCAGGTACCTGCTACCTGTAGTTTTTGCCCTTGCGCCTTATTTATTGTAATCGCAAAGTTAAGTTTTCCCTTTTCTTCCGTCTATCTCCCTCATTTAACACATAAAAAGCGTGAAGACGTAACAAACAAACAAACTCACTTTTGCTTTATAATATTAGTAAAGATATATAAAATAAATATATATATATACACTATGTTTGTAAAGGAAGCGATGTATTAAATCTTACTGTTTTTTTAACGTTACTTTGTAACTTGTTGCAGAGTTTAGCAACATTGCAGTGTTTATGGCAGGCTTACCTACCTAATAGTGTTAAGTTGCAAATGAGCTTGCAACTTCGGAACTGTTGTTCGCAAACACTATAAGAAAACATTCCTCTCCGAGGACGCGACCTCACTGTTTGTAATTTTCATTTAAGGTTGAAAATTTCATATAGTTTTTACCTATTTTAGAAAACATACTGGCGTAAATAGATATTAAGTATTCAAGAAAAAAAAGCACAATGCTACTTTTCAAGCGTTGTAAAAATAATAAGTAGTTAAGTTCTAAATAAATAATTCTGTTTTTTTTTTTTTCTGATAACAAGCCGTAGGAAATAAAATTCCAATTCTAATACCTATCCCGCGTACCTAAATCTAAGACATCGCGAATCTCACAACACCGCTCGTATATTTTCGGCAATATTCGCGGAGAATTTAAATTTCGAATGGGCTTGGAGGCGGGGGCGCCGATCGTGACGATGCGCGGGCGTTCATGCATAAAATTAAACTTGGATAATGAGCCGTTGAGCGTTTCCGCGCCTTCAATGTGTTAAGCTGAGAAATTCGCGCCATAAGATCACTTTTGGGCGACGACTTTTTAAAAATGGAGATGTATTACAAGACTGTGAGTTCAAGAAAGTCGTGGAATCGTACGATCTCGATAAATATTGTGAAATGTTGCTTTCTTGCTCGCTGGCCAGTTATAAGGCCAGTTACATATAAACAATACTATAGACACGAATATAATACAATCGTATATGACCAGATAGATGTATTTATCATCTGAAAAAAAAGCGCATCGTAGACAAAAAGATCAAAAACTATTGGCCTAAAATTCAGTTACACAAACTCCGTATACTGGCCATTAAGTGTACAGATGAGAAGAACATACCAGCTACAATGGCATGTTTAAAATATTTCCATTCCCTTCTATAAAATTACAAGCAACCCATAAAGAAACACCCGCACGCCTATCTCATCAACTCAATCACCTCAAATTTTTAGCCAAATCATAACGAGTAACGAGGTCGTGGGCAGCGGCAGATAAATCACGGACAGGCACGTTTACGACGCGTCCAATCAATCAGTCGGCGTCGCGACATCGCCGTAAAATATGCCGCAAATATCACTAGTGATGGGCCCGTGAGTAAATTGGCACGGGATCCCGGAAAAGGTTATGGGATTGTTCTTCTTTCGTTTTTGTGTCGGCATGAGATATATGATGACAACGCATGTTGTAGTAAATATATTGGCCTGCACTCAGAATGGATAGTCCTGAACTACACGGTTTTTTTTCGTTTTCTCAATTATCTTAATTTTATTATACTACTTAAGTTATTAATTTGAATAATAGTCCACGCCGTTGTAGATTAGAAGTATGTCCGGTGATTTTTTATATTTCTTCAATAAAAACCCGGAATGAGCTGAAATATGGTAATTCATTTTATGAGTAAAGAGATTATATAGTAGTTTAGTTTATTAGTTAACACGTTCCTCATAGAAGCGCCCCAGTAATTCGCATCTTGTTAGTTAAATCCGTGACGAGCGCGGAAATGAATGCAAACTGTCATTACTCACGAGTTACGCGCTAGTGCGGAGCAATTATCGAGTTTAAAATCCAATAATTGCCGATAGTCATTTTGCACGGTATGAGGATATATCGTGTTAACTTTGCTAGCTATGTTCTTGTCGCTAGCGCAAAAGCGGAATCGGAAAACGATATACTACAGATATATAATATGAAGTAATTCATCGTTACTTTATATTATATATGTGTAGTATATCGTTTTCCGATTCCGCTTTCGCAAACAATAAAAACATCCAATTTAACTTTCTTTTTTTTGTACATCTTATCATATTTCCATTTGAATTCAGTTATATTTGCACGTAACACATGTTTTGCTGCGCCATTTAATGTTAAAACTATTTAACAACGCTTGCATTTGTTTTATATTACAAACTTCTATCCTTCTAACCGAACAATCACGCTCACACTTTACATTGCAAACACGCTTTAATTTAACAAAGTTCCAACACCAACACAGTACGGAAACATCCCGGAAAACACGGGACTCGTCAGCACTACACGAATGACGAATTTGTCGACAAAATGACACTTTATCGACACAACGCAGCGATCGACAGCTTGCACCGATGTTGGGTCATAAATCCACGATGAAATATCCTCAGAATAATATAAAACCGTTTTATGTTTTTGAAAAATATCAGCTTTGTCACCTGCGCAAATATTGTTGTGAACCGCCGTAAATTATAAATTACGATGTTTTCTTTTGAGATTTACTTTGTTTATAGATGTGTTTAAAGTTTGCGCTTCTAAAGGCACCAAAAAGGCCTTCCTTGGCTCAATGCAGGCACCTCCTATAGGACGATCTCAAAAGGAGATTGAATGCTATTTGTTATCTCAGATAAAACCCTATTTTATTTTCATTAATGCAACGTGTTGAAGAGTTTTATTTAGAATATGATATATGATACTTAAATTATAATTTTAAGCATAATATATTCATACGATAATACAAACAAACATAACTTAATTAATCACTGTCCCACACATAATCAAAAAATACAAATCATCACTCCTAAAACCCAAACTTCCCAGTATAACCCACATTCCCACCGGTATACATAAGCTTGTTATACCTCGTCCCATTTTTATGTGCGCCATGACAGCACCATAGGAAGCCGCTGAAGATTAAGAACTGCGCGAGCCATGAATAATGTATACTCGTATGTGTCAAGTCCCTAAGTGAGTTTTGAGTGAAGATAGTTAGGCTTGTTTGCGAAATGTTGAAGGTGTTAGAAGCTGTGGGAAGTGTGTTTTGAGAGGTTCGTTTTATATTAAGTTAGGTGTTTCGGTTTAAATTTTGTCTGTCGTGCCAGATGAGTATTACATTATTATTAAGGGTGCACAATTAGGTAAACCTCTACCTAACCCTTTTCGGAGATTACAAGCTGTTTTGATATAGTATTGGTCCTTCGAGCCGGATACACATATTCAGCATGTTATTTTCTCACTTCTGAAATACAAGCCACCATTGTGTGCGTGTTTAAGATAGTGAACAAAGCAGTTTTCTTGATAAGTTTAAGTAAGGCTTTGCTGCTTATCCCCTTTAATTAACCATTATGAAAGTCACATGTTTCAATGCAGTCAGTATTAGATTATGTCATTGTGTATCAACAAACCAGTGATACACCCATTAGCAAACAGCAAACTGCGACCATTATGGGAACCATACGCAATCCTGTATGACCTTTTTTACCCGACTGCAAGAAAGCCTAAAAGGAGGTTCATTTCTGAAACGACCATCACTTCTAAATTCCGATCAAATATAAACCAACGACTTTTTCAGAGAGAGAGTTAAACAAAAACTATAGAACTCAACATCTTACGATTCTTACGTGTTCTTTTTACCCTATTTCCGATCATTTAAATCATTGTAATAGTATAATAATCCATATTCATAACACCTTTAACCTTACAAAGGTAATAAACATCCTTCCATCTTTTCCTTACCTACCTATGGAAGCCGTCTTCGGGGTCGCAGATCAGGGCTGAATGAATTATGTAAATCGCCCGCTGCGGTTAACATCGTAATATTGTAAGCGACACTCTTCATCCCCTCGGGAGAACATAGGTGGCTGGATGTGGTATATGATTATATTTTACTAAAATGAGGTTACAAAATTGTGACTCTCGAAAGTTTAAGAAACGAAATCTGCTAAAAATCACAGGCAACTGGGCGATACGGCCACCTGCGTTGCTTCTGCGCTACGCAGTCGCGGATTTGATCCCCGCACGGAACAAACATCTGTATGGCCTACAGATAGTTGTTCCGGGTCTGGTTGTTTGTGTATTTGAATTTAAATGTTTGAAAAGGCACCTATGATACAGGAAAAATCTAAATCTAGTGTGGGGCAACGTTTTTTTTTTTACTTTTATCAAACAATAAAATGCCATAATTTTTAACTTCAACACTATGTTTAAACTACTTCAGACAACGTACAAAGATAAGTATTTCTTCTCACCTTTTAACTATGTTTATTTTAAAAATGTTAACTAGATAACTTACTTCCAGACAAAAAAAAGGCCAGATAGCACCTTCCATTAAACTTAGTTCCTACTTTAAACAGTTCGCCGTTCTTACAGGGATGATATCTCGCACATAAATTGGGTAAGGGCGCCGCGTCGCCCCAGGACGCCCGGCGAACGACTACAGGTGAAAATTATCAGAAGAGGGGCCCAGATTTAAACCAAACATCGGTTACCCCATCTGCACAATGTTCTAAGCACAATGTTCACAATGGTTTTATGTTCGCGATTGTACATGCGGAATTGGTGTTTTCTTATTACACTCGATGGTAATATTTTTGGGAGAGAAATGTTTTCGTGTGGCGGCTTGAATTTATATTCTGTTTTGGCTTTTTTTGGAGATAAGTGGGGACTTATGTATGTGTAGAGTACTTAATTTATGAATATTTATATGGATAAGTAGATTTTAGCTCAGGCTTGGTTAAGTATTGGTTCCTTTGAGTGGCATATAAGTGAAGCGTTGTCGAACATTGTACGTTAAGGCACATTTTGAAAACGATGTTCGTCTCTATTGCCACAGTAATTTCCCGAAATAAACACAGTTTTGTAACCCAAAAATATTTTTATTAGAATGGCATGCTAATTCTGGAATTGGAATTGCGGAAGGATACCCTCCTTTAGCCAAGAATAAAATACAAACCAAAAAATATTACCCGGATTTTCCCCATTGAACTCGCGAACTTAATTAACATTTTCCCAAGAATTCTAACTTTGAATAGTCTTTAGAGTAATTGTTGTGAATCAAAGTGATATACGTCGTCGAACGCCGGGTGAGTTGCACCGTGCTACTAAATTCAAAGGGAGGTTTGGCCGCAAACGACCTCATAAACTGAGTTCAAATAAAAACCGTCGCTTCGCTAAATTATATGGGGACACTTGAACATGGAGATGTTCTTTTAAAGACGGCCTTTCGCCGTTCGTTAATTCTCACAGTTTTTACGGTCAATAAACTTGTAATTTTTACTTGGAGTTTGTGATGTAATAGCGTGTTTTATGGTTTAAGTGTGAGCATTCCTTAATAGTCCTCAGAAGAAGCTTTTTATTTTTAAGACTGTTGTGTTAAGTGGCGTCCATTTAGAAAATTAC
Organism: Ochropleura plecta; assembly: GCA_905475445.1. NCBI lineage: Eukaryota > Metazoa > Arthropoda > Insecta > Lepidoptera > Noctuidae > Ochropleura > Ochropleura plecta. The sequence continues at coordinate 3,717,985 of FR997728.1, forward strand.
TTTTGACAACTTAAATCCGCTTCTATCTAAACGAAATGGTTTCAGGACTTGATTGCTGGCAATATTATACTTTAAGATACCTAAGAATTTCAAAGCCCAAATTGTGGAAGTATAAAACGATTTTCTTACTGTTTAGTATAACAAAACCCTTTTACTGCCGCTTACCTAACGGCACAACATTAAGTAATTACCATGATCATCCCAAAACTTTACTAACAACACTACACAAGCAAGATTACCTAACATTACGATACAGTTCCAGTCCGACCTACTGTATAACATTAAAAGTCAGTCCTATTCTAGACTTACCCACTTCTAAAGACGTCAAGTAAGCCAAACTACACGCTATTACCTACATCTTAAAAAGCAAAATCAGATTTAAACTTAGTCTGCTGATCGTTAAAATTGCAAGTGTGCTAGGATGGACAAAGTTGTAAATTTAAATCACTAAGTCTACCAAGTTGGGCCAACTTTACTGAAACTTACTGCAAATTGGATTACTGCAGGGTTGTATACTGTGGCCGTATTGGCTAGTTTGACGCGCTGGATTTGCTGCACTGTAACTTAGGGAAATAGTTGCACTGGGTGAACGGCGTAATTGTATGAAATGTAACAAAAGTTTTTTCGCAGATTGATGGCAATAGGCTCTCCCCTTATTACATGAACCATACACATTACTGTTGAAGTGTGGGTGTTCTATTAGATAACCTTTTGCCCAACCCTTCCGAGATTAGAGGTTTAATGTTATCTTAGTTTACTTAAATTCTACTTTATCCAGGTCACTCGGTAGGGTAAAGTTTAGACTTGGCGAGAGATGCATCTTTCCCATCCACTCAAGTTTATCAAACTGCAAAACTTTCAAAACTCTAGTTTGTGAAAATTTTGCTTGTGCTGCAAATAGAAGGAGATTCAAGAAAATGTTTTCACACGTAGTCTACTGTTGATATGGAGGAAAATTCGTTTTATGTTGAGAAATAGTGTTGTCAACGTTCAGCCGTGTGATTTTAATAAAATAATAGATAGAGATAAACGTGATATTGATGACGCAGTTGAGCAATTATTAGTAGATAGACAGATAAGTAATGGTGAAATGTAATACTAGATTGTTATGTGTGCCACAGTAAATCGTCGCGTGCAATTGTTTATTTTTTTATTTAATACTGGCAACCCGCTCTGGCTTGAACGAGTGCTATAGTAAGTTAATAGTAGTTACTAAAATTGTACATATAAACCTTCTTAAATCACTATCTATTTCTGCAAAACCGCATTTAAAGTTTAAAAGATCTAAGTTAACAGACAGCGAAAGCTATGTAAAGATGTATTATTTTATAAGATAAGGTTATTTTGTGTATTTTATATATGGGCCTTCGACGCCTGAAGTAAAAGTGATTGATTGATTGATTGATAACGGTCGGTTAAATAAAACTGTTAACTATCAGACTTTAACTAATCCATATTCTGTCCGGGACCCAAACAAAGGTTGAGCTGATATGGACCGACAATTACCACTGGTAGTTAACGTACTGTTAGAAACCGGATCAATTTAATCTTTAAAAAAAAGGAAAACGTTTCTGCTTTTGATTAACACATTTATTTACGATACTTAATTAATACAAAGATCGCCAGTGCACGGGATGAAGGATGGAAGACGACTGGTTGGGAGAGTGGATAGAATGTGTTAGAAGTAATGTGTCAGCAATCTGATGATTATGAAGAATGCAGAATAAGCTGCTGGGTAAGCCAAAAAGGGTACATTGGATGTGTATAATAGTACCTTAGATTTGCATGAAGAATATCATAATTATACTTTTGTCCATCTGTATTTATTTATTATTTTGTAATCTTGTATCTGTAATTAGAATATTTATTTAAGTATGTGTTCCGTTCTGGGGCCTTAGTCTGCTATTACAATAGTGTCAGAATGGTCGATCACTGATCGCATAATGGTTAATTTGGACAAGTTTGGTAATCTACTACATACTAAACTTGTCAAAATCAACCATTATGCGATCAGTGATCGACCATTCTGACACTATTGTAATAGCAGACTTAGGCCCCTGTGTCCGTGACACCACTAACTGGCCCTGTCAGAATACCAGCGCTGTGTTATTTTGATCCTAAAATAGCGCAGCTTATGCTGAGACGGGGACCTTTTTGGCCTCGCACAGACAATAACCTTGTCTGTACTATTTTATTTCATTTTGTTATTGTTTTACTTGTTTTGTGCGAGTCCCAAATAAAAGTTTTTTTTCTTTCTTTAGATTATTTGTATTCGAAATTCTTGTGTTATCAAGATTCGAATTTCGTTCTAAGATATCCCACATTAAAATAAAATATCTGTCAAAATGGAACCTGTGAAAGCAAACAAGTAATTACTCTTCAGACGCAGACTTGCACTACAAACAAAGAAAAAAACACGAATTAAAAATTTTGGAAAAGTGCAAACATTTTAAAGGACAAGGGGCGTAAAGTGCTCATTACGCGTCAAAAGCGCTTGAGGGGCGTTTGGCAAAAGTTTGAGAATCACGAACAGGTGGATAGACAATCGTTGCACCTTGCTCGACGGACGACGAAGGCTCGTTAAAGAATTGTTTGTACTTAACAGAACGTTACACCTACCTGGGACTGTCGTGTTGCGTGTATATTGCTACTTTTTACAGATTCGCCCATGTTTTTTATGTCCGCTGGGGTTTCGGGATGAAAGGTTTGTAAGATTGTTGTATCTTCATTCATTATTTAAAAACGTATTACTTTTTACTTTTATAAAAAAACGTTGCCCCACACTAGGATTTTCTCCTGTATCGTGGGTGCGTTTACAAACATTTAAACTCACATTCACAAACACCCAGACCCAAAACAACTACCTGTAGATACAAATATTTGTTCCGTGCGGAATCGAACCCGCGACATGCAGTGCAGCAGTCAATCGCTCAGCCACTGCGCCAACCGTGCCGTTAGTATTATAGGGGACTTGAATATAACTGGCGAAATGTGACTGTTCTGACTAGCTTATCGGGGATTAAAAACGTGCTGTAATATTATGTTATTAGAGGAGAGCTCTATAGAAGTAATTCTGAAGATATTTATCTAAATTATTTACCAAACTTGGTTGTGGAGGTCAGATAGGCAGTCTCTCCATATAAAATACTGGTATTCAGCTGCAACCGGTAAGACTAGAAGCCGACTCAAATTGAGTTGGGAAAAGGCTAGGCACATCTGCCAGCCTTTTCCCAACTCAATGACTCAATGACTTACCAAATTTGCAAATCACGCTTATACACACACACACAAAACCGAAAGGTAACTAAAGAATTCTCATACAGCTCCCCTCACCGGAGTTCGAAGGACGACTACGTGACTAAGCGATAGCGGGGGACACTTCTTCAGCGCCACAAATTAAACAAGTTCACAATTTGAACTCACGGTTCAAAGTTAATTATTAGTTGACTGTTTGTTCTAGTGGACTCGAGTGTTTGTTGGCGCTTGATTTGTCAAGTGATTGTGTTTTGTTTGCAGTTTTTGGAGTAGTCATTGTTGTGGTTTCGTGAAAGCGGCTGAGCAGTTCAGTTAAATTGAGGACTGGCTCCAGACATGGACATCTCCATGTAAATAGTGCTCAAGTGTCCAGTGTCCGCTGCCAGTCTGCAATATGTCCGTCCTGTCCTCCACACTGCTGTTGTGGTTTCATATTGGGAGTAAGTATGGCTCCATTTTTATTTCAACGTCGGATAACTTAAGTGGTCGCGAGTTCAAACCCCAGTGACAACATCACTTTTCGTAAATTTGCAAGTCAGACGATTGCAAAGAAAAAAGAAGTTGTAACAGCGTCATCTGTCGCCGAGTAGCGGTATCACGACGAACTGTTGTCACCTACATCCGAAGATTACTGATGTCGATCGATAATTGTAACGCCATCTACAGAGTACATACTTCGTAGAACTAGGTGGTACACACTTACACCAAGACATGTCATCCCAATCTATGTCCACAAATACCTCAAACAAAGGCCACAAGATGCCAGCACTAGTAGTATGTTACAGATGTAAAAAAACTGTTGACATAAGGAAAACTGCATTGTGTTCATCTTGTAACAATAGATTTGAACCGGACTGCGATGGTTATCCGGAACACACGTACAGATCAATGAATCAAGAATCCAAAAACAAATGGCGCTGCAAGATGTGTATTAAGAAAAAAACTACCAATTCTATAGAGCCATCTAACATAACAATAAGAAAAACAACGACGTATCTTACTACAAAAACGCCTCTGCAAACTCACTCAAAGAAAAAACAGTCGTCCCCTGACCAGGATTCTCATGTACTAACCGACTGCGATACATCTTACGAAATGGATAACTCACCCAACAAACTCTCAAAAAGTGTGGATGGTACTTCGACTAACACATCTTCAATGTCTGAGATGCAAGACACAATAGCCCAACTAACTACAAAAGTAGAGAGCACAGAAAATGAGTTAGAGAACACAATATTAGAAAACAACGACTTAAAAAGACAAGTGAACAAGCTCACTCAAGAAATTAATGTTTTGAAGTCGTTGTGTCATTCTTCTACAAGCAGTCCTATATGCAATGACAAAAAGAAAAGACAGTCTTGCGTAAGTCAACTTGTGTCTTCTACTCCCTCCTCTCCGAAGCTTACTACAAATGTTCAAAGTAATAACAGCTTTATGTATCTACATCTGCAACAAAATATCTCCGCCCTGCAAAAGGAGCTACAAATAGCAGAAAATGAGATAAAAACTCTGAATACACAAATACAGGTTTTGAACCAATCACTTAGGACCACACCAAAACAGATTTGTTCAGCCAATACCTGTACAACAAACCCAGTTGCCCAAAACCTAAGTAAACACATGTTCGGAAAAACAATAAGGATTTTTGGGGCGCAACAATGTGTCGGTCTGGCTGCTGCCCTTATTCATTCAAGAAAGACTACACAATACGAAAAATATGGAGTCCTCGCCCATACGATGCCAAATGCACAGAGCGACACAATTACAAAAAGCTGTACTAACATAAACCTACAACCAGGTGACAAAATTGTAATATCTTTAGGTGAAAATGACTATAACATGGTACATGTATTATCTCAGTTAAAAATAATACTAAAGACATTTCATAAGAATAGTATAATATTATTAAACGTTTTAAAAAGTAGCCATTTAGATGTCGACCAATTGAATTATCGTCTCAAAAGTATTTGTAAACACTATAAAAATTGTCATTTCATGGATTCAGTACACCACAACATATCTGACATTTGCAAAGCCATAAATTACATATTAGATTGTGATTATTATAACCAAAAATATTTAAATCCGGCCGAGCTCAGGAAACACCTCGCAAGTAGTAAACCAAGTTCTTTGCAAAAAAGGGAGACGAATGTACCCAAAAAAGGAACTATTCCCTTTTATTTCAAAAACAGCAATAGTAGTGGAACTCAGAAAAAAGCAAACCTTCGACTTCCCTCCGAAGAGCATAGAAAGGGTACTATACCATATTATTTTCCCACACTTACAAAGAACGAAACATTTTTTCGTACCTAAAAACACAGCACCTACATCACACAACTTTAGGATACTCCACCAAAATATTGCAAGTTTCTTATCAAAACAGGAACTATTGGAGTTGACACTACAAGAAATGCGTGACTCACATAATGACCCACATGTGATCTGCCTCTCCGAAACATTCATTAAAAAAGGTCATGAGAACTATCTCAGGTTATTGAATTTTGAAATGGCTGCAAATTTTTGCAGAGAAAAACACAGAGGTGGCACTTGCATTCTGGTAAAAAAAGGTCTAGACTACAAAGAATTACAGTTTATACAGAAATATGCATCGGTAAATACTTTCGAAGCATGTGGTATAGAGTTAGATAATAAGAAATTAGTGATTATTTGCTTATACCGAACACCTCAATCCGATCCTAATCAATTTTTAAATAAGTTAGATAGTATCTTACGTGATTTATACAAGAAATACAAATCTAGCACACGAATAGTTTTAACAGGTGACTTTAATATTAATACATTGAAAAGAAGCAAAATCACTCAAGAATTTCAAGACTTAGCAAACAATCACAATGTGAAAATTCATATTCAAGAAGCAACTCGAAAAGCTTCCTGTATAGACCATATATTGAGTAATATACCTGACGCAATCTCAACAGTCCTACCGCTTCATCTCTCTGATCACGACACAGCACAAATGTTAAGCTTCCCTTTAAAGCTTCAAACAACAAGAGCCGCGATATACCACATTCACAAAAGAGACTACAGTCTAGAAAATACACATAAATTCACTAAATGCCTACAAAGTCTATCTTGGACAGATATTTACATGGAAAGCGATGCAAATACAGCATTCAGCGCTTTCCACGCATTGATTGGCTTGTTTTACAATCTTTGTTTTCCAAGAATTAGGGTTAAGATAAATCTAAACAATAAAATAAAGCGGATGTGGATAAGTAAGGGTCTTAAACAGAGTTCTAAAATAAAGCGTTTTTTACGGTATCAATATTACAAGAATAAAAATATAACTAATAAGAATAAATATATCTCATATTCAAAACTATTACAGAAGTGTATTCACAGTGCCAAACGAAATGCCAACATTAAGTTTATGAATAATAATGATAATAAATGTAAAGCCGCTTGGACAATCATAAAAAACGAAATCCAAAATACGGACCGCAAAGACAACATTGAATACATTAAAATTGACAACACTATACTCACCAAACCAGCAGATATGGCCTCGGCCTTCAACAGTCATTTTACAAATTATATTCCCACTCAAAATTGTACAAATAGTTGTCGCAATGATACCCAAACTGCTAACTCGATGTTCCTCACACCTACATCCGAAAACGAGGTGAGGAAACAGATATTATCTTTGAAAAATACCAACGCTGAAGGTTACGATGATCTTAACACTCGTATTATTAAGGCATGTGTTAATGAAATAAGCGGGGTGTTGACCTATCTTATTAACCTGTCTTTTTCACAAGGAGTCTTTCCTAACGCTTTGAAAAAATCTGTTGTCAAACCAATTTTTAAAAAGGGTGAAAAATGTGACATTAACAACTATCGCCCCATAACACTGATACCCATCATGTCGAAAATCTTTGAAAAATGCATGTATCAAAGAAAAGTTAACTACTGTGAGAAATTTAACATTATAAGAAAAGAGCAATTTGGCTTCCAAAAACATAAGTCCACATCCCTAGCCATCTTTTCACTTTTGAAAGCAATATTGACTAATATTAATAACAAGCAGTTAACGACAGGGCTATTCTTTGATTTATCAAAGGCATTTGACCTAGTTTCACATGAAATATTATTACAGAAATTAGAGGCTATCGGTATTAGAGGACTGCCACTTCGATGGATATCGTCGTATTTAACTAATAGACAACAGAGAGTTACTGTCACTAAACTTAATGAAAGTAAGGATATGACTGAATATTCGTCTGAATATATAACTATAAAGCGCGGCGTCCCCCAGGGTAGCATATTGGGCCCTATTTTATTTCTACTCTTCATAAACAATGTAGTTAATGTAACCAATCATAAATGCTTCCTGTTTGCTGATGACATTTGCATAATTGTTACCACTGACAAAAAATATAAATCAATTACGGATCATGAAACAGACATAAATAATACAATAGACAATCTAATTAATTGGTTAAATAATAATGAACTAGCTATTAATCAAAATAAATCAGTATACATACAATTTAATAAATCTTATAATAATGCATTTAATTTTAAAATGGACATTCCGAAAATTACACAAGTGGCACAAACAAAATTTTTAGGAGTAGTAATTGACGAACATCTTGACTGGAAAGCCCAGGTCGATACTGTGTGCAATAAAATAAATAAATTTGTCTACGCTTTAAGACAAATAAAAAAAGTCACTAATATAAAAACGGCTGTGATGTCCTATCGCGCATATGTAGAGTCCTCATTACGGTATGGACTAATTATGTGGGGAAATAGTACGGACCACAATAGAGCATTTATAGCCCAAAAAAAATGTTTACGAGCCCTATACGACATTCCATCTGACGAATCATGTCAACCAATATTTAAGGAACTTGGTTTACTACCGTTACCATCATTATATATTTACGAAGCATGCATGTTTGTTCGAAAATACAAACAATTATTTAAAACAGCAGAGGAAATAAGCTCTCGAAGTCGGCGAGACCAATACAGACTTGTTTTGGATGAACTACCCAGATCAGCAAAATATAATAAAAACTCTCTGGCAATGTGTGTACGGTTATATAATAAATTACCAAATATGTTTAAAACGTTAAATTGTAAATTATTTAAAATTCAGCTATACAAATGGCTCAATAATAATAATTTCTATTGCATTAATGATTATTTAAAATGAATTTCAATGTTATCAATTTTATCCCAATGCCTTAATGTATGTATAGTTTGCATGCTTTAGTTTAAGCAAAACATGTCTGATCTAATATTTTTAATAACATCTTGTATACCATGTTTTATGCAAATAAATATATCTTATCTTATCTTATCTTATCTTATATGTCGGTGTTGTATGATGCACTGTCCATCTTTCACTGGGCTGTATCACATGAACCTTATTTTTATAGATGCTAGCAATAACAACAAATATTAATAAAAAACAGAATAAAAAAATATTTAGGGCTCCCATACAAAAAATATGTTTATTGGTACGGAACACTTAGTGCGCGAGTCCGACTCGCACTTAACCGGTTTTTTGAAAATATCCATCTGATTAAAAAAAAACAATTAAATGATAGATAAATATATAATTTAACTACATATATTTAATGATTAAATTTAAATGCAAGAGCCTGACGGATCAAACTTGACAATGGTGTCGATAATGTTGTACTAGTAACTATTATGTGTAGTTTATCTGAAACAAAATATTAGTTTATTTATTTCTGTCGAAGATGTTTCTTTTTCTGAAATGGCTAAAGAGGCACAACTAAACAATTTTATAGTTTGACAGCATTAATGAGAGTTTAGTTACTCAATTTAGAGAAAATGGCAATTTCACTATTTTTAAATTGATTTTTTCCACCAAAAATAGTGGTTCTTTCGTGACTAAAATGGTGTGGAATAAAAATAGATGTGATTAGGTACCTACCTAATCACATCTATTTTTATTTCATACCTGCCGATTCTGATAAACCACCGGACTAAAGTAGACTAAGTTTAAAGTTATATACCGATATAACTTAGTCTATATATCACTTAGCTATCAGTGACACAAGAGAACAAATTTTTCTATGAATGTTATTCTAAAAGCTTGTCAATTGCACAAAAAATGTCTACTTAGTTGATGTATAGAATAATTAACAATGCTACTCATTACGGAACAATAATAAACAAACAGGCCTCCCAAACGAGAACCACTTGCGGTCCCAAACTCGACACATGTTCTAGATTTACAGCGTCAGTAAAAAGTAGTTGAGTTCGACAATATGTCGCCGCAACTATTCTGCGTTGACGCCGCTCGCTGTAACGAGACGCGTAACTTGTGATGGCACATGAGGACTGGTAAGCACAGAGGTGTTAAGAACATCAGATGAAACAGATAGTGGATTTTTGGAGTTTTTTGACTTGCAGAGCTAAAGCAATATAATCAATATCAATCTTATCAATCTTTAACATTATCTATTATTTATGTTAAAGTAATAAATGACAATACGCTTGGCGCAGTGGCTGAGCGAACGCCTGCTGCGCTTCGTGTCGCGGGTTCGATCCCCGCACGGAACAAGTATTTGTATGGCCTACAGATAGTTGTTCCGGGTTAGGCTGTTTGTGTAAGTGAGTTTAAATGTTTGTAAACGCACCCACGATACAGAAGAAATTCCTAGTGTGGGGAAAAAAAATGATTTCAAACAATTGGTCCTAAAGATATTAGCGTATCATCCATATACATAAGAAGAATATACATGTATAATGCAACATAACTCAAAAAATTCTGAAACGATATAGATGAAATTAAAATGAGACCCCTTCGGGAGTATGCCCTTTCGATTATAAACAGAATTTTGAAAATCGTCCCATAATTGACGGAGATATCCCGCAACAAAAATAAAAAATACAGTCCAATTAAGTACCTCCCCCTTTTATGAAATTGGTTAAAAATATGCCAGTATAATTCACTAATGACATAAAATTAAATAACTCGTCACCCGCAGAAAACAGAAAAGGAAACAGAAACATGGAACTACCAAAATCCCAACACATTTTGCTATTAGATTGTATCTACCCACGGAATTACAGTAGCGCAGTGGTTTATGCGAAGGGACGGCCGTTTACCACCGTTTCATGATATTAACGATGGCTTGACCAACCGGTGCTAGCCACCACGAGTTATGGCACAAGATACTGCACAACTTCTTACTAATGTTGTAAGTTTTTACAATGCCACAACTATGCTCTCCAGTGGTCTTTCGTTTAAGATAATTTGTATGAGAGAATTTCCGTTGATAAAGGAATTGACTACTGACAAAAAGACCGTGTATGCATTGGGTGAACAGAGAGGCCTGCCAAGGCCACCGCCTGTCGGAGTTGCGGGTAGTTCGAAACAGATACCGAGGCCACGGAACGTAAAGGGCAAAAGAAGGAACATGGGTGGGTTTAAGTCAGTAAAAGTCTGCCCACCTCCCCGCTAGGCCCAGAGCGGAGAAAGTTACTTAATGATTTCTCATCCGCAAGATAAAAAAAAGCATGAGGTGTATCTGGCAGAATGAGTAAAGATTGCATTATCAACACCATATTACCTTTTTTTCCCAATTATGTTGGGGTCGGATTCCAGTCTTAACTAGATGTCTATATTTATGGAGCGACTGACTACCTAAGACTGGTTGTCATACTTTTGGGATAACTGTATCAGTTGTCAAAGATCTGCAAATGAAAGCCGGGACCAATGGTTTAACGTGCTTTCTGAGGCACAGAGAAAATTAACCGATGCCGATGGTACATGTCTTGTCATATTTAATTTCATTTTAATTTAATTGCTGTTTTTAAAATTGTAAGTGTTTTTGATTATTTTACTTCTTTTTGATTTATGTTAACGTGTAATTTGTTGTTTTGTTGTCATTATGGACTGTATGTCTGAAATAAATGAGTTATTATTATTATTATATCAAATTCTCGTGTCATAGTTAAATCGGTAAAAGCGTTTCGGAGGAGTTATGGCAACTAATGCCATACTCTTCAAAAGAGGACTTGAGCAGCGGGTGAAACCGCTGGGCACAGTTAGTACTTGTATAATTTAACAAACGAATAAAAAACGATAGGTACCACATAGTGTAGTTATAATAACAACGGTTTACACAAAGCAGTTATAGAAACTACGAAGAAAACCACATCATTATATGTATGCTACTATTTTACATACCGATATATTGTAAAAAGAGAACAAACTATAGTGGAAGGGAATGCAAAGGAACACTGACATTTCTTCTTTCTGGGGAAAATTAAATGTCCCAAAGTTTATTTTCTCAATTATTTATTACAAGATTAAGCGACGAAGTAGAATACGACGTTACGTCATTTTCCTTCATAAAAGCGAAATTTATTTACAGCGACTTTTAATCTTCTTAAAAACTTGGCTTACCAACTTTAAAATAGCATTACGTACGATGTCACGAGGCTATTAGTTACATTACAGTGGCGGACACGGGAACCGCATAACTATCCTTTATTTAAATTTATTGTTCCACACTTTAATAAACCCCGGTTATTCCGCTCCCTGGAGTGTACTGGCGTGCGGTCGGAGTTCACACTTCTGCGAAACTAATAATGTGCAACTCGCAACTCGTACGGGTGATTTTGTTTTCTTCTATGTGCACTTTTCGTGGCATGTGCTGTAAACGGTTTTGTTGTTGTTTTCTCGTACTGTCATTGTTCCCCGTTTATTTATGATGGGGTGGCGAAATATTGGAATTTTGTGGAACTATTCGTTTGTTCCCGTGTCTGGTTTTTCGTGTTGAAATGTGTTTTTAGCTTTTTTGCTTCGGAATTTGCTAATGGACGGTAGTTTGGTAACGTATATGTGTATGCATGAGATGGTTTGTTGTTTTCTGTATTCAGTTTTGAATCCTTACTAATATTATAAAAGCGAAAGTGAGTTTGTTTGTTTGTTTGTTTGTTACCTCTTCACGCTTTAATGGCTACACCGATTTTGATGAATTTTGGTACAGAGATAGTTGGGAACCAGGAGACGGACATAGGCTAATTTTTATTTTAAAAAAGTGGGATGTGAGGGAGAAAGAGGGAAGAAAAGGGAAAACTTCGCGTTGCTATTACAAATCAATAAGGCGCTACCGAATTTAACGCGAGCGAAGCCGCGGGCAAAAGCTAGTGGCTTTATAAAACTGGCTACATGGGTATAACAGCGATGTATCTACGAGGCTTTACTTCACCAACACTTCAGTGGGGATGACGAGGTAAAGTTCGAACAACTAGTTGCGGACATCGTTTCGGACATTGACAATATAGGTACTTAAGACCTTGTGAGTGTCCTGTATCCGTAGCCATTTGATGTTCTGAAATCAGTAGGTTCAGGATTCTTGTCCTGAACCTACTGATTTCAGAACATCAAATAATAAGTCAGCCTTGTCCGTATACACACTCAAATTTGGCTTCAATTCCACCTTCCTATCAAACCGTCCCCATTATTCAAAACTAAACAGCTTTTCCCTAGTCTACTTAAAAACCTTACGAACAAAAAACCCACGTTCATTTTAAAACTGCACTGGATGATTCTGGAAGGCTGGCTGTCAATAAGAAGAAAGGGCAGGCAATTACGTGGGATCTGGGCAATCGATAGCAGCCTCCGAGCTACGTCTGTGTCGCCGAGAGGGGCAAGGAAAACCGCGGGAGAGGTTTATACTGTTGTAGGCTTGGAGATTGTGGTGGAACGGTTTTGCGTGCAGTTTGGGAGGATATTTAAGTTGTGTTGTTAATTTTGTGTTGATAGGGAACTCCCTATCAATACAAAACTAACTATACAGAATAAATTAACTACTTTAACGAATACGTTCTCATTTTATACAGTGCGACCTCTTCAGTTATTTTAGTCCTGATTTTTCTCCGCCTAAACAGACACAGCATGAGGTGGTCGGGGCGGATGTAATTTTCAGCATTATTTGATTAAATTATTTTTGATGTTAAAGTTTCTGTGAAACATCTTTAAGAGCTCTTCCTTAAAAATTCTATAGAGCATTGTATAATGTACTAGCTGTGCCCAGCGGTTTCACCCGCTACAGCTCCTCAGTGTCGCAGCGTGATGTTATCTAGTCTATTAATTTGGTGAAAGAATGTCTATGGAAATTTTCAAGAAGAATCGCTCTTTTCCAAACAAACTTTGCTACCCCATTTCCCTTAAGTCTTGAATTTTGCAAGATCTTTTATAGCGATCACCTATGTGCGAAAAAAAAAACGTCCATGCACAATATCAGACGCCTAATACTTGTAGTTTTCGAGATTTTGTGATAAGTGAGTCAGTGATTTTCTCTTATAAATGAATATATATCATAAGTAGCTTTTTATTCTTGTAATTATTTTTTATTGTAATATTTATTTAAATAAACTAGTTTTTTCGTATATATATAATTAAATATATATATGTTTAATTGTATTTTTATTTTATTATGTTTAGTAGCTATAGTTTCCCTCATTTCCAACAGCATAATGAAAAGTTATACTTTTAATGTCCCTCTGTGTATTCCACGAATATTAATCTTACTAGCCTTAACATAATCCACCAATAATACAAATACCGCTGTTCTCAAGCCCCCGAAACAATACAAGGTGAGCGCAGTTTTCCGCTGAGTATTATGTTCAGTATATAATATAGAATGTGCATATCGTTGAAAACGAACAAGTTTTGAGCTGATAGTTTCAGTTAGCTGTTTCCTTAGAAGGTTGAGTCAGAGATCTGTGATTCAGAAAAAGGAGAAAATTCTAACGTTTTTGGTTTTGCAAAGCTTATGAATTTAAATAGTTTTTGCTTGTTTGTATTCTGAGTCATACTTGTACTGTCTTTAACATTCTCTCTGCTGGAGATAATGTTTATCTCCATATCTGTCAAAGAGAGCAAACTCTTAATCTAAAAAGTAGGCCAAGTATGGGTACAGGGAAGGCACATATCTTCGATCAGTTGACTTTAAGATATCCTAACAATAATTCATTCACTGTTATTTGTCAGAAGAAGAAGTTCTTCTTATTTTTTGCTATTACTATGTGGCTTAGTAACACAGCTACGAAAAAGGGTAGCCACTGAATCTTTTATTAAAATAAACAAAAAACCTACTAAACCAAAAAGCAGAAAACAAACAGCTCATTCAAAACTTAAACGGTTTAAATTCCATTGTACTTCCACAGTCGACAGACTTTTTATTTAGTTTTTCACAAAAGCAGGTCAGGCGTCGTAGCTTCGTAGCGTCTCGTAGCTCGTAGCCTCGTAGACCCGTAGCCGCGTAGCAACATCGAGGCGAATAACGTTATGTAAGTAATGAGAATATCGCTATAATGCTTTTTATCATGCTAGTTATATTTTTTGTATCGTTTCTTGAGCATTTCTTAGTATTCTGTCGTGATTTTTGTATGATATGAAAATAAAGTTGGGTGTGGTTTATTGTTCAATAGCTGCATCCCGCGGTTTTACTCACGTAGAAATGATATATTATGCATATGAACGTTTCCTTTTTAATTACTCTATCTTTTGCTGGAACATGCATTAAAATTTGTTGAGTAGTTTAAAAGATCTAAGCGAACACAGAGTGGAAGCGACTTCATTTTGTACTATGTAAAAATGTTGTGTCATTGTAAATAGTTCGAGATTTTTAGATTAAATGATCACACGATTGTTATTTAACATTAACAGTGATACAGTAATAGTAAAAAAAAAACTTTTTAATGCAATTCAATATTGCAACTTCATAAAATAATCATTGTTCAGATTTTTTTTATCAAATGCAACATATCCGACTACTTCAAAAAAGGATACCGACTAACTAGCCACTAACCCCGGCTTCGCATGGATGCAGTGGACTTACCTAGGATTTAAACAATCCTACCTTTCAACCTAGAACCAGCAGTACACATTCACAAAACTTCACTGAAATCAGTTGGGTTCTTTCGAAGATTACCGTCGCATACTGGAAAATAACGATCACAGCCTACTTTCATACTCCTATAGATTTTATCAATCCTTACTAATATTATAAAAGCGAAAGTGAGTTTAGTCATGTGACTAAACCGATTTTGATGAATTTTGGTACAGAGATAGTTGGGACCTTGGAGACGGACATAGGCTAACGTTTCTTTAAAAAAAAGTGAGAAATGAGGGAGAAAAAGGGAAGAAAAGGGAAAACTTAGCTTTGCTATTACAATAAATAAGGCGCTAGGGCAATAACTACAAGTAGCAGGTACTTGCAAATCAGGAAAAGGGGAACTGTGTTACCCCGAATAAAACGCGAGCGAAGCCGCGGGCATAAGCTAGTACAACCATATTTTAACAAGCCCGCCCCGCGCACATAAACACTATAAAAATTTCAGAAGCGTGTCGTCCCACACTTTAGCTGCGCTGAGCTGCTGAGCTACGACTGTTTCGCGTTTAAAAATATTGTATATCACATAATATACGATTATTATAATGCTTCTTACGGAGTGGGTGACTTCAAAGTATTTATTGTACTAATTGAATTAATAGTGGGGAGTCACGGAAGCTTGCCCTTTCGGATACGCTGTGTTGATAGCGGGTTGGGAATGGAAGGGTGTCATGGCGGACGTAAACTCATGGAACTTAGGTTTCGTGAGTATAAATAAATAAATAAAATAAATATAAATATCTTGGGACAACTCACACACGGCTATCTGATCCCAAGCTAAGCAGAGCTTGTGTTATGGTAACCAGACAACTGATATACATACTTATATAATTTATAAATACATACATATTATAGATAAATCACACCCAGACTCAGAACAAACAATCATGCTCATGACACAAAGTTTGTCCTGGTTGGGAATCGAACCCACGACCTCCGGCTCAGCAGTCAGGGCCACTAACCACTAGACCAACAGAATGGAACGGAATGGAAGGGTGTCATGGCGGACGTAAACTCATGGAACTTAGGTTTCGTGAGTATGAACTGGAATAGTCCATAAATAGTTTACCTACTACCCACTGTATATTATATTAAACAATATTATAAATGCGAATGTTTGTGAGGATGGATGTATGGATGTTTGTCTCTATCTCGTCGATCTTTATGAAATTTGGCACAGAGGTAGATTAACACACAGGATACTTTTTTTCGATCATCACGCGGGTGAAGCCACGGGCGTGGTAGTACTACATATACGAATAATGTTAGTTTGTGTTATTATTGATACTAGCTAATATCATACATAACGTACGTGCAATCCATCCCACTCTCTATTTAGCCGATCTTCATGCAGCCAACAGCCATTTTTTATATGGTTGTTGTGTCGTCACAGCGTATTTCATATTTGCCTTATTTAGATAATGGAGAAAGTGGAATTTCAAGCTATTGCATAGCTTCTATCGCGGGCCTTGAGCGCGGGGACCGAATCCAGAAATTCCGTAACGAAAATAACCTGACGCTCCCCACTCCGGCGGGCACGGAGGTGTGGCTTGAAGGTCGTGCATTGTCTAACGTCGTTTACACAATACGGTCAGTTATTTCAATCCCGATTCTAATGTTCTAATAGTGTGTTTAGTAGAGAATCGGATAGTCAATCGACATTACGCTGGATCAAACCCAAGGTCTTGTTTTTCTTTTTGCGACTTCTTTTCATTGGAAGTACTTTTTAAATATTTTATTTAGATTGTTTTTATTTATTGCATAAGTTGATAAAAAATGCTATGCAATAGCTTTACCGCGGCACTCCCCGAGTGCCACACGTATTTTTTTTATTTTTTATTATACCACCCAACTCGGTTCATAGCTTTAATTTATGAAGTTACTAGCTTTTGCCCGCGGCTTTGCTCGCGTTAAATTCGGGGTAACACAGTTTCCCTTGCGCCTTATTAATTGTAATAGCAAAGCTAAGTTTTCCCTTTTCTTCCCTCTTACCTCCTCATTTTTAACTTAAAAAAATAGCTATGTCCATCTCCAAGGTCTCAACTATCTGTGAACCAAAATTAATCAAAATCGGTTTAGCCATTTAGGCGTCAAGACGTAACAAACAAACAAACTCACTTTTGCTTTTATAATTTTAGTAAGGATGTTGACAAATAAAATGTCTAGGGAGGAAAATTTTGATATAGATTTTTTTTAGTTGATGAAGACCAGAATAACGTTGTATGAACTGTGTAAAGGATGATAATTATGACAGCTGTATGACGAGTGTTAGAGAAACTAGGATGAAAAGGACTTGCTGTTACGACCATCAATAAATTGGGGATAAGGGACTGATAATAAGGGTTTGACGACACGGTTGGCGCGTTGGCTGAGCGATTGACTGCTGCGTTGCGTGTCGCTGGTTCGATTCTTGCACAAAACAAATATTTGTATGACCCACAGGTAGTTGTTTCGGGTCTGGCTGTTTGTGTATGTGAGTTTAATTAAATGTTTGTAAAGGTACCCACAATACAGGAGAAATTCCTAGTGTGGAGCAACGTTTTTTTAATATTATTTTTTTTGTTTTTTTCTTTCAAGAAAATCTAAAGTGACAAAATTATCTGGGTTTAATACGTCTAAAACGGAGTGTCAAACTAAGATTTACAGATATTTTGCCAAATATCTACGATTGCCTTCAACAAAAAAAAAAATACCCAAAAGAAGGAAAACTGGTATACCGTTCAGAAAAATTCCTCTACATTTTGTAATCACACCAAAATACACCACAACAACTGACAATTCTCAGTCAACATTTTTATTAAAAACAAAAATTAAAACGAAATACACCGAGATTATGCGTAATAATAAATACAGCAACCGCATCGCAAACAGGGGTTAATGAAAAAGTGTTGAATAATAAAGTGTTGCCAGCGCAATTATTGTTGGCAGCCCAAATTATTGCAGGGTTAACACTGGATGTAAAGTGGGCCATACAATGTGGTTGGTGACAGGTTAAGTACTGCGGATAAAATTGGGTCGTAGATGATCTAAGGACAGGGATTGGTAGCTTGATTATGCAAGGACATATGATGCAGATTCTCTTTGGCGAGTCTAATGCGTGTTATGATTGGTTCCCTTACGATATTTTCCTACACCATCATCATTTTTGTGTCCTTGTCCCATTCTATTTTGGGTCGGCGCAACATGTTTTCTTCTTCCATTCTCCCCTATCAAACACCAAAACAAACGAAAATTATACAATCTTGGGATCGAACTCGAGACCTATTATAACTTGACTTGGTTTAACCGCTTTGAGCAGCTTTTATAAGTATTCATAAATGTTTAAAAAAACATATTACTGAGATAAGTTGAATTATTTTCCACGAGAAGGTGTTTTTAAATGCCTGACTTCGAGGTAACCATAAAAGCATTTTTTTTTAATTTCAGCAACATTTCGTCATAAAACCTCCACTTTACCCAAACAACCTAACGAGCTCATAAAAATAACTCATAGCACTTAACTTTAAACTACTTTACACTAAACGTTATAAAATCAGCTAATAGTTTCCTTCGACACAACTTTCAACGTTAATAATTAATAAAAACCGCCACTTTTCCAGTCACCGTTCATAATCACGAGAAAAAACTGTAACATTAACTTGAAAATTTCTTTCATATTAATCGTTGATATGGTTCCCTAGAACAGTCCCTACGGTGGTGTCGTGTCGATAGGTCGTTAGCAGAGGCCTACCGGCTTTTTATCAACAACACATTGATTTAAAAGCTAAATAACTGCGCCGCACAAATTTCACGTACCCGGCAGTTATTGTGGGCTTATATCTGATCGGTGGGTATCAATCAAGTTGTAAGAGATAGCGAGCGTTTCAAACTGAAACAAAAAGCGTTTTTGGAACGAATTTCTTTATCGCGCGTTGCGAAAGGGGGCTAGACGGAAAAAAAATAAGTCCAAAAGTTGTAACGACACTTTTTGCTTAAGACCAAAAGTTGTAACGACACTTTTTGCTTAAGACGAAAAGTTGTAACGACAATTTTTGCTATAGTTGTAAGCCGCGCGGTGTGCGCGTGTTTCTCTGTCTGTCTCTCTTTCTCTCTCACTCATAGAAAGCAAGCCAGTTATTTCGTTTCGTATTTCTATTTCGCATTGAACAGTGTGGTGTCGCGACGATTATATTTGTTGAGTGTATACAGGTTTTTTGTACAATTCATCCGGGTGTCCCTTGACACCTCTAAAGTTATTTTTTATAAGACCAATACTGGCAGGTTTGAAAGTCAAAAACAAAGGAATGAAGCTATAGTCCGAATCACAAGGCGTGGTGACTTACGAACATGTTGTAATTAATTTTTAAGTTTTGAAACGTATCAATAACTATCCTCACTAATATTATAGAAGTGAAAGTGAGTTTGTTTGTTTGTTACGTCTTCACGCCTAAATGTCAAAACTGATTTTGATGAATTATGGTACAGAGATAGTTGAGACCCTGGAGACGGACACATATATATTTTTTTAAAGTGAGAAATGAGAAAAGGGAAAACTTTGCTTTGCTATTGCAATAAATAAGGCGCAAGGACAAAAACTACAGGTAGCAAGTACCTGAAAATTACCCCGAATTTAATGCGAGCGAAGCCGCGGGCAAAAGCTAGTATTATAATAAAAACTATTTATTTAACTATTTATGTACACACAGTAAATCAGACAGGATAAAAACATATAAAATTTGAGTACAAAGGTGCTGCTTATTTCTTAAGAAATTTCTGCCAGCAGACCTGCGAAAGGAGATATGAGAACGAAATGTAGACGATAGTGTGTGAGAGAGTATTAGAAAAATATGTGTGTGTGCCTTAACCTATTATAACTTACTTAAATAAGTAAATATTAATAAATACTTGTATAAATACATAATAAACTATCTGTTTCCAAACTAACATAAATAATAAAATATTTTAAACGCGAAAATTTATTATTATCGTGTTAAAATTTAATACTATGATAATTTATCTACCAAAATCAATGACAAGCACCACACACTCAACCCTCCTTCGCCACGTGATTAATCGCGGCCGCTCCCGACTTGTTCCACGACATTAACCGTCAATGGGCCGCTGCGGGTCACCGTGACCCAGGACTAATTAATTTCGTCGACATTTGCGGTGGTAATAAGCTTATCAAACGTTGATTCGGACAATGGACTCCGTTCGATTTAATGTGCGCAAGTATGAAAGCAATTTTCGAATGAATAACGTCCTTTAATTTGTACGTAATGGTTTGTATAGGTCTTTTGTGAACCAAATGCTTTATTGAAAAGTGAGGACTATTCTGATTAGGCAATTGATTGGAGTTTGTTTGCTAAACTGCGGTTTGTTCGTGATTATCTAATTTGTTGTTTAAGTTAATGGAGTTGTGTGAGAAATTGATAAATATGGATTTGAGTTTAAAATTATGTTTTGTAGATTTAATATCTTACTATTTAAATGTGTATGTTTGTGAGGATGGATGGATGTATGGATGTTTGTTACTTTTTCACGTCAAAACGGCTGAACGGATCTTGATGGAATTTGGTACAGAGGTAGATTATAGTCTGGAATAACACATAAAATACTTTTTTTTTCGATATCACGCGGGCGAAGTCGCGGGCGCCAGCTAGTTATATTAAGTTTTAACTCATGTCCTTTTGATGTCTGTTAACCTATGTATCTGTGCAATTCATTTTTACCTGGGCAATAAACCATAATATTTCCAAAACAAGAATTAGAAGAAGTTGTTTATTTAATTTGAACCATAAAAATATTAAAACAAAAAAAAAAGAACGAATGATTGAATTCAATCCACCGACTTCAAGGAAAATCAAGCTTCAAAAGCCAACCAATAATTTGAAAGTGATTGGTTGAGTTCGAAATAGAATTAAGAATTCAAAGGACGAATCAATCAACAGTTGATCAAATAAAAGAGAAACGAAGGGGTTGACCAGCCGAAGGGTTATGTGATCCGGAACATTGGTAAACGTTGGGCAATAAGAATCGCGAGAAATTATTTGTAACAAGAATAGACATGTGTTTTACAAAAGTTTTTGAGCGATTCGTTTTGTTTAAAGAAACGTAATTAATTATATCTACGCGACATATATATAGCATATCTTTACTAAATTTACTTTTATTTATTACTAGCTTTTGCCCGCGGCTTCGCTCGCGTTAAATTCGGGGTAACACAGTTCCTCTTTCCTGATTTGCAGGTACCTGCTATTGTAGTTTTTGCCCTTGCGCCTCATTTATTGAAATAGCAAAGCTGAGTTTTCCCTTTTCTTCCCTCTTTCTCTCTCACTTATCACTTAAAAAAATAGCCTATGTCCGTCAGCAGGGTCCGTTGGGACCCTATCTCTGTACCAAAATTCATCAAAATCGGTTTAGCCATTTAGGCGTGAAGACGTAATAAACAAACAAACTCACTTTCGCTTTTACAATATTAGTAAGGATACCTACCGATTACCGCCTGTTAAATCTTAACTTTGAGTATTTATATTTGTTGTATAGTTGACATTTTGCTAGAGAATAATTCGTATTGTATTATAAATTTAATTTAACTTAATCAACCGTAGATCATGTTTATATCCTACCGGGGTTACAGGTTGTTCGAAAGAGATACTGCAGCCCCGGAATATAAAGGAAAGAAACATGGGTGGGTTTCAGTCAGTAAAAGTCCGACACTGAAATTATTTATGATTTCCCATCCACAAAAAACGGCTCTCCACCAGGATCGGTTTGTGAATTTTTACTTTTTTTTAATTATATATTTATTGTTCTAGAAATTATTAAAAAAACCGGCCAAGAGCGTGTCGGGCCACGCTCAGTGTAGGTTTCCGTAGTTTCCCGTCCGTCACAATAAGTGTTCCCACTTATGAGTTTAAAGGTGGAGGAGGAAATTATTTTATACAACTTTTTGTCTTTTTTGTACAAAAACTGTTGTGTCAATCAAGTTCAAAATGATTTTCCTAGAAAGTCCTTATAAAGTTCTACTTTTCAGATTTTTTTCATATTTTCTAAACTTATGGTTCAAAAGTTAGAGGGGGGGTAAAAACAATGTGTCCCCCCATTGTTTTTTACTTTTGGAGCGATTATTTCCGAAATTATAAACATTATCAAAAAATGATTTTAGTAAACCCCTATTCATTTTTAAATACCTTTCCAACAATATATCACACGTTAGGGATGAAATTAAAAAAAAAATCACTTCCCACTTTACATATAGGGTGGCTACCCTAATAAAACATTTTTTTCCAATTTTTATTTTACCACTTTGTCGGCGTGATTGATATACATATTGGTACCAAATTTCAGCTTTCTAGTGCTAACGGTCACAGAGATTAAGCGAGGACGGACGGACGGACGGACGGACAGACAGACATGGCGAAACTATAAGGGTTCCTAGTTGACTACGGAACCCTAAAAAAAACAAATGTTTGAAAGGTCGAGAAAATTAAAAATTCCTCTAAAACAATTTACTCAAAAAATATAAATATATAAATAACAGATCGCCATTCTAAAGGCCTTGTTAGAACGAAGGAGAGCGTTAATTTGAGTGGAAACAAGCGGCAAATTGATTAACGAGCCGGTCACAGTCGCCCGCGCCGCGACTTTGCTCGCTCTTATTAATTCTCACACAATCGCCTTTTCTGAATCGAATTACTGTTCGACTGGTTTTGTGGTTTGTGTCGTTGTTTGTCAATGGTGATTTATGTTTTGGGTTTTAGGTTTTATAACTTTGTTAATTTTATGGATTGTTTTGCTACTCTTTTCTTCAGAAATGGATTTCTTTTTTTTAAGAGTACTGGTTCCAGATCAGACTTTTATATCGTAGGAAGTAGTCTAAATAGGAAAATAATAAGTTTATTAAAAACGAAAACCTGCAGTGATAACCGGGTCCACCTTTGTACGGTAATGTTTTCTTCTGCTTAAGTTTAAATTAATAAAAAAACTTAACCATGGCATATTTTATTTTAAAAACAACCAGCCAAGTGCGACTTGGACTCGCGAACCAAGAGTTCTTTTGATTGCGTAGACTTGGAGAGTTGATTGTTGATTTGACAACTCGGAAGGGAAAACAGACTTGAATATATAACTTGTATATGGTTTTAATTTCAACTCGATACCTCCACGCGTTGCCGAGATAAAGGATATTGACAGACAGACAGACGAACGGAAAACAAAGTGATCCAATAAAGGCTCCGTTTTTCTTTTTGAATTACGGAACCCTAAAACCCCCACTTTCTTAACCATTATATGACCATTTGTTGGTTATGAAATGGTCGTTTCCTAAAACCAGTCATTACGACAGACACGACCCACTAAACTCCACCTTAAACCCCAATACTGTATGCCTTTTGTATAGAAGATCAAACGTATGCGTCACATAGGGATGTCCAATGGAATTGCTCCAAATACGTATGACTGATGCAGGTCAGCGCTTCAAAGTGCTGTCAAGCGATGATTGCTCGTAAGCGTCTCACAGACTTAAGTACCTAGTTACTAGTAAACGTTCATATTTGATTGTTTTGAGTGCGTAATGGACTGTGTGAGTAGGTTAATGGAGCATCATGTACTCTGCTTGGTTAAGAGATTTAATTATAACTAGCTGTCTACTTGTCCCACGGTATCGTACTACCGGAATTAGTAGCCTACGTGGTTATCTAGCTGTGTGAGAAAATCCGTTAAGCTGTTCTAACGAGAAGGAATAGCAAACATCCAGACATACATACATCCTCGCAAACTTTACATATAATTTCCGATTATTCATTTTTGAACATATTTCTTAATCCAAAAAAAAAACATTCAAAAATAGTAGCCCCCCGCTATCGGGAATAGAGTATAATATGTCAGTATATGTGTGTATGAGTAGAAAGAAAGAAAGAAAACAAGTTTATTTGGTACAAGCCATTAATGCACACAGTAATAAAAATAATAAAACTTAATTCTAAACACAAATAAACATAATGTACATATATATTACTGAGTGTCTCACGGCTGCGCCAAATAGGCCCAGTTCAGCAAACTGCCGAGCAGCTAGTGCCCGACGCTGGTTTTCAACTGGACCTGATATAGTGAGGTGACGGACGTAAAACAGTTTTAAGTGTATAATTAAATATGTATGTAAATCAGAGTGTGTAATGTGATAAAATAAAGAAGATAAACCACATAATTGATTGTAATATGAAAGTTAAATAAATGAATTAAAATTAAACATCGGGTAAATATTCATTCCACGACATGAAATAAATGTAGGTAGGTAGTCATAAATTAAATATTAGGTCCTTACATATGAAATTGGCGTTTTGTATGGAAGGAACAAAAAGTCGAATATTTTTTAATATAATATATTTAATTAATCAAAGTATGAACCATTGTTTTCAATGCACTTTTGCCAGCTTATAGGTAGTTGATTGATCCCTTTACTAAAAAAACCAGTCGGACGGGAATCAATAAAATCTTTGAAGGCGATTTGGACTGCCCCATCGGAGTTGAATTTTTTCCCTTGCAAAAAGTTATCCAAATTGCGAAAAAAATGGTAATCTGTTGGAGCAAGGTCCGGGGAGTACGGAGGATGTCTAAGACATTCCAATTCAAGCTCTTCTAATTTGGTAGCCGTCTGTTGCGCAGTGTGTGGTCTGGCGTTGTCGTGAAGCAGCAGTGGCGTGGAGCGATTGACCAGCCTTGGTTGTTTAGCCGCTAGCTTTTCCATCATGGTTTGTAATTGCTGACAATAGACATCAGCTGTAATAGTCTGGCCAGATTTGAGAAAACTGTAATGAACAATACCGGCACTAGTCCACCAAACGCTTACAAGTAACTTTTTTGGGGTTAATTTTCGCTTGGGGCAGGATTTGGCTGGGTGGCCAGGATCCAACCATTGCGCTGAGCGCTTCCGATTATCGTAAAGAATCCATTTTCATCACAGGTAATGATTCGGTTTAAAATACCTTCATTGTTGTGCCGGTTCAGTAATGTAACGCAGCAGTCGACGCGCGTTTGCCGGTTTGCTTCAGTCAATTCGTGAGGTACCCACCTTTCAAGCTTTTTAATCTTCCCAATTTGCTTCAAGTGAATTAAAACAGTTTTATCACTAACATCGAAGCCTGCAGCTAACTCGGACGTGGTTTGCGATGGGTCCGCTTCCACAATAGCCTTCAATTCTCCATTATCAACTTGGGTCTCAGGCCGTCCACGGGGCTTGTTCTGCAGGTCGAAATTTCCAGAACGAAAACGTTGGAACCAAAAACGAACTGTGTTTTCTTTTGCAACATGACCGCCATACACATCATTCACCCTTCGAGTCGTTTCCGCAGCACTAGTGCCACGGCGGAACTCGTACTCGTAAATAATGCGATATTTTAAATTTTCCATTTTGTAAAATGAGTGACGCAAACAGAAAAAACAGAAGAAAAAAAACAAATGAATGACGGTCATCGAAGCACAAATACATGAGTAAATAGCTGTACAAATTTGAATTTGGAATTCCTTACCAAAGAGGAAATTCGTGATTAAAGTGGCCAGTACGAAAAACGCCAATTTCATATGTAAGGACCTAATAATTGAATAATTGTAAGAGTATATGTATATATATAAAGGCCATGGATAGATAAAGGGGATTTTAGAAATTATTGAATGTTTCTTGTGAACAACTACGCATGTATTTTTAAAGCAACACTGATGGTTACAAGTCTTTATATTTCGGGTAACAGGTTTTTAAGTTTCTATCAAAAAAAAATATCAGTATGTATCACATAACGCATAGTTAAGTCAGGCGACAGAAGTATTGTAGGGAACTAGTAGTACCTTCAAGTTATTATGCCTTGTGACTGGGACTATGGCTACATTTATTTTTAGGATACTTTAAAAGAAAAAAGCAAAACCCTCATTGGATCACTTTGTTGTCTGTCTATCTGTCTGTCTGTGACACTCTATCTCGGGAACGCGTGGAGGTTTCAAGTATAAAAAATAAAACCATGTACTCACTCTGTGGTCCCTTATGCTGTGAAAAAAATCAACCCTCTAAGTCTACAGAGTCAAAAGATATAGCTGTTTATGTCGTAAGTTTGTACGGAACCTTCGGTGAGCGAATCTCACTCGCTTGTTTGTCATGGTCTAATTGAAATAAATCCGCATCTTTAAAGATTCAGGTGTAATGTAACTTTAAAAAACAAAAAAAAAATACGTGTGGCACTCGGGGACTGCCGCGGTAAAGCTATTGCATAGCATTTTTTATCAACTTATGCAATAAATAAAAACAATCTAAATAAAATATTTAAAAAGTACTTCCAATGAAAAGAAGTCGCAAAAAGAAAAACAAGACCTTGGGCTTGATCCAGCGTAATGTCGATTGACTATCCGGTTCTCTACCAAACACGCTATTAGAACATTAGAATCGGGATTGAAATAACTGACCGTATTGTGTAAACGACGTTAGACAATGCACGGCCTTCAAGCCACACCTCCGTGCCCGTCGGAGTGGGGAGCGTCAGGTTTTTTTTCGTTACAGAATTTCTGGATTCGGCCCCCGCGCTCAAGGCCGATAGAAGCTATGCAATAGCTTAAAACTTAAAAAGGTTCATTTGTAAATTGTACACCTCAAACACCTTTCTTCAAACACAACCAATCTTTCTTAAGCTACATCTGCTAATCCACATAAAACGGCACTAAAGCTAGGATATTATTAAAGTAGAAGATATCATTAAGTTAAATGCGTCTCAGGAGCACATTAGGCGCTTCCATTATGTCAACGGAGTCGTTAGGACATATATCTAGCTTATGTTATGAAGTAATTCCCTTTGAGCTAATTTTGTTGAAATGTCTCTTTTGTTAAGTGAAGTAGGTACTTAGGAAATTGTCTTTTTAGTAGATCTTAACTCTAGAATGAGCCTAAATTAGTACTTGGAGACTAGATAATGGCTTTATGTAAGATCTTTCTTGTTAAAAGGTACCGCTAACAATTTTACTTGAGCAACTTTAATTTAGTAATGGTACTTTTCCTTTTATTAATTGCAAATTCTGTGCAAAACGTTATCTGACGAATTACCACAGACGATTATACCTGAAACTGTCTGTGATATTGCATATTTTAGTAAGTCGTAATTACCACATAAATTAAAAAAAAAACAGGCAAGTGTGTTTCAGATCCCCGCACTGAGGATTCCGTACAAACTTGCGACATAAACGGCCGTATTTTGTGATTGCGTAGACTTACGTTGAGAAATATTTTGCGATAAGACTAGGGATTGCAATACCGGGATACCAGGATCCCGAAATACCGGGATCCCGCAGTATTTTTGCGGGACCAATCCCGCACATAAATCGAGCGGGATTCCGCGAGATTAGCGGGACTGCTGTGTTTTTTGGCACGAAAAAGCGCGCGAACTGATTCAAAAAAATTATAAACCTCGTAGAAAGATTACAATTTAATGAGAGAGACCGCCACGCAGAATCAACGTTAATCTCATCAGATGCTTGTACGACGTCTTCTACCTCCTCTCAAGATCAAGATTACGTCTTGCTACAATGGCCGCAATGATGCAAGCTAAAACTACGGAGCCTGGAACGATGACTCTTCGAGATGAACTTGAACAAACTCTATCAAGTTTTAAAACTGCTTGTCGCACTCATTCTGGAGTTCATTCTCTCAAAGTTTCGATTAAGAAAGAAAAGAATTTGTTTGAGTCTGGTGGATTAAAAGGCAAATATCTTCAGTTCGCCTACAACGCTTTAATAATAGTTGTGCCCACAAGCGTGGAAGTAGAACGAGTGTTTTCTGCTGCTGGCTACCTGGCATATTAAGTCAGGAGTCGTTTGGCAGACAAGACTATCAACATGTTATGTTTTATGCACAGTAATTTTAATACTTTTTTTTGTCTCATTTTTGGTTCTAGATGCATATTTCACTCTTTTCTCAATGATTTTCAGAAACATGCGGGATCCCGCAAATACCTGGATCCCGCGGGACTGAAACCTCTCAGTCCTGCAAATACCTGGATTAAAATTTTATTGCGGGATTGCATTCCCTAGATAAGACTATATATTGAAAGACAAGGAGAAATCATACAGGCTGACGGCCAACCCTTCGTAATTGGAAAAAACACCAAAAAATAATCTTTACTAATATATTCTTGTAAAAAAAATGTTAATTTGAAACTATAAAAGAAGTATGTTACTATTTGCCGTCGGCATTATGTAATTGAGACTTTAAAATAACAAAAGAATCATTAATATCTTCTACCTGTTCATCTATTATTCCCACACAAATTCCCTATTCCTTACAGTACTCTCACAAAACAAAAGCCGAACGAACATTCATCGTTAATTATGTGTACAAAACAGTTATTACGCATTAGAACGATGACGGCATTTGACGTTAAGTTGTGCTGCGCTACGCTTCGCTACGTTTCGCTACGTTATGCTGCGCTGCGCAGCTGCCCTGCAGTGCCGCAGGTAAGCTCCGCGTAATTAATTCCACATATTGTGTTTTACAAAGCGAAATGTACAAATATTCACATTACGGTAGGGTTGGTTATGCTTGGAATGGAGTATGTTTTAATTTTGTGTTTATATTAATAATTGTATGCGGTTAAAATTTAATAGTATTTAAAAGTTGTTGTGAACGACGGCTTTTAATTATGATGCAGTAAATACAACAAAGTAAAGGTATGACTGAATGACTACTTTTCTTTACTGAAATTCATAATGAAGAAACTTGCAGTTTTTATAGGTATCTGTCTTAGCTCTAAATGGTGGTGTTAGTGAAAGGCTCTACATTCATCCAAGTGCCCAGAAATCTGCCTAGCCTTTTGCCCAATTATGATGGGGTCAGCTTCTAGTCTTACACGGTGCAGGTTAATACCCGTATTTTTACATGGAGCGACTGCCTATCTGCCTAAAGTATTTGAAAAAAGAAAAGAACCAAAGAAGATCTACTTATTAATTTTGAACTCCCAGTCTAAGTGATAGAGCTCAAATGATGGTGTGTTTACTCGTTTATATTGAGCTAGATATTAAGCTTTATTCCAGCGAAATATCCGGTTAAATACCAGCTGTGTCCTGTCCAGCGTTTCTGATTTATGACGTGTCAACCCTGACCACAGAGTATGTGTTCGTTAATGTTAAATGGATTCTTGATACTGGACACAATGAGCTACAATGTACATGGTTTGTATAGCTTTGTAGCCAGACAGTAAGAAAAGTTTTTGATTTTTCGGGAAACTGGAACAACAAATATTAATAAATAGCTGTGCTCAGCGGTTTCGCCCGCTACTAAACTCCTAAGAGTTGTAGCGTGATGTTATATAACTTTAAGCCTTTCTTGATAAATAGACTATCCAACACTATAATAATCTTCAATTCGAACCAGTTCTTCTTGAGATTAGCGCGTTCATCAAAACAAAGTCTGCAGATTTGTAACATTTATTAGAAATAGTATTATATTACGAAACGATAACAAGAATTGATGGATGTGGAGCTGTGGCATAGATAATGTTCCATCTTTTATCCTGCATGCTAACTTAACAGCATGCAGTCAATGCCAGTTAAGTCATACCCTTTTGCCCTACAGGGTCAATGATCTCAATTATAAACTACCATCTAAGTACAAAATTATGGTAAAGCAGTAGAGTTATTGAGTATTAAACTAAAGTCGTGAGTAAAGTCTGTGCTGCCACACCAAATTCAAATTCTGTCGTACCAGCAACACGAAGAAGTGGTGTACCTACAAAGCAAAGTTTCGAGAAACATTTTTCGCCACCAATAGATATGATATCGGAGCTCGCTTTTTATAAGCCAACTTAAAAGAAAAGCATTCGTAACAGACACCCTTACAAAAGCCGCGACAAACTACAAAAACATCCATTATTTTTGCAAAGGAAAACCATATACCACAACAAACACGAAAAATTTAGGTGCAGTCCACATAAATCTTACCTCGTAGACAGCTAACAGTAACTAAAGTTTAGCATAGAACAATATTGAAGGTTAAAAAACGTAACAAAACGGACGCAGACGTAAAACAACGATGTTGAAATACGAGTGACAAACTACCCCGGGCGGGGTCACGGGACTACGTTTGTATCGGAACTAGGTAGTACCGTGAGCGAAGTGGAACTAGCTCAGCTTGAAAAAGCAAAAAACATTATGTGATATATTTGGCAAGCAATAGTTCCTGCACTAGTTTTTTGTGTCACTGTCCCCACTGCAATGTTTTAGTCAGATTTAAGTTACAGTTTCGAGAAAGATATTGGAATTTAACACTAATCTATCTATATATATAAAAATGAAACCCATTTCCCGTTGTCACGGCATGCGGCATCACGCGTGAACGGCTGGACCGATTTGGCTGATTATTTTTTTTGTAGTTTTCTAATACTCTGTAAAAGGTTCTTACGGAAAAAAATAATTAAGAAAATGTCTCAGAAGATTGAAAAAAATACATTTAATTTTGCATATTTTAAAAAACGCGCGTAACGAATGTCAACGTCATTCACAGCCATAGCTATATTGAAAGAGCATCGTTCGTTCGGAAATGTGGTTACTTAATTAAATTCTATTGCACTAATTTACAAATTTTTGAAAATAACTCGCCACGGAATATTTATTTATAGATAAATATTATTAAATGTACCGACTTTGACGGTAATATAATATTAATAATACCAGTGATGATTTCATTTTAATGGAAGTATTTAATATCTAATAATAAAATATGTATACTATGAGTTAGATTTATGCGAAGTTTGTATACTGCGTTCTGACGCAGTATACAAACTTCGCATAACCTATTTAGTAACCTGTGATAATCTGTGACATACCTACATAACCGCGCTAATAATATTTTTTAAGTTTTTGATAAAGTTTGTTTTGTTTTAAAGACTAAGAATTTTGTTGTTTGCTAATAAGTGTTTGTTAATCACGGTAAGTTCACAGCTTAATTTCGATTTTTAGTAACTTTTGATGACTACACAATATTAAAATTTGGTATACATTTGGTTATACAGAAAATATAAGGAAGTAATTTTTTATTTTCAGTTGGATTTTCATTTTTGAAAATGCCACCAAGCAGACGTACAAACTAAGGCAAAAAAAAGAAAAAGAAAGAAGAAATATAAAATATAAGATGTGAAATAGGGATTCATTTTTATATGGCGGATATTATAGATTCCAGTTCAAATTGAATAGTACTCATACCTAAGATAGGACAACTGTCAGCTATACAAAATAAAGTAGTGCATCAAAGCAATGCTAAGGCAGTACGAAGTTCGCCGGGTCAGCTAGTATATATATATATCCTTACTATCCTTACTAATATTATAAAAGCGAAAGTAAGTTTGTTGGTTACCTCTTCACGCTTTAATGGCTAAACCGATTTTGATGAATTTTGGTACAGAGATAGTTGGGAACCTGGAGACGGACATAGGCTATTATTTTTTTAAAAAAGAGTGGGATATGAGGGAGAAAGAGGGAAGAAACGGGAAAACTTAGCGTTGCTATTACAAATCAATAAGGCGCTACCGAATTTAACGCGAGCGAAGCCGCGGGCAAAAGCTAGTTCCTAGATAGAAACGTTACTAGTGTGCATTCTATACCATAAACTACCTATCAATCAAGTAACCTAACCTACTTGATGGTTAGTGATCGCTTTTTCCAGCCAAGAAGTTTTAAAAAGATTATTCAGGGACAGTTACGTAAACTTATTAAAACTTTCCCTAAAAACCAGCAGCTCAAGAAACAACAAAACACACTGAAACAAAGTCATAGCAGAATCAAACCACTTGTAGCTTTACTTACCAACAATTTTCTCGCTCATTTCTCGCTCATCTAGCGCTCTTACCTAACGTTTACACTCAGTGCAAGCGAGCATACGAGCGGTGTAATGGTGTACATTAGTTTAGCCGGACTGCATGCCGTCGCTAACTAAATAATTATCGCGTTGAAACTTTGATTATGTTGTGCTTTACGCGAGTTAGAAGCTTTGATGTTATGTTTTTGTAAATTGATTTTGTTAGTGGATTAATTAGGAAATTCGTTGATAGGAATTAATGTTGTACCTACACGGAGAATGAAAAGTGCCTATCAATCTAACCTATTACTGTACTACATAAATACTTTTCAACGATAGTTCAAATTAATCCATTAACTGAAACATAAAAAGCCCTTTGATTAATGAGTAATCAAAAATTACTCATTAATCTACATGGTGTTGAAAAAAAAGTGTGTAAAGTTATTCATCCCTGGGTGCTCTGTCTGGTGTGCTACTGGCCCCTGTTGGGTGTCGCTGTGTATAACTGATGTTAGTGTTCTCTTTGCATCATAGATGGCGCTTTTGTACTATATTGCTGTTGTCCCTTTT
Source organism: Ochropleura plecta (assembly GCA_905475445.1). NCBI lineage: Eukaryota > Metazoa > Arthropoda > Insecta > Lepidoptera > Noctuidae > Ochropleura > Ochropleura plecta. The sequence goes on from FR997728.1 coordinate 3,750,523, forward strand.
GTTATGCCGCTTCAAATAAACGGTCACAACAGTCTGCAACTTTTAAACATATCAACTAGGTACTGAATATGTTTTGATGAAATTCCACACTACGATCTACTACTAGATCATAGACGGTACGGTACATATACGGTAGATCACTTGGTCTACCGTATACAAAACTTAACCTGTACGACGATTTCCGACTCTACATGGGCGAAGCCACAAAGCAAAGCAAAATCAAGAATAAGAAGTTTTGCTGACCTGTAATACAGGTGTTTCACTACCTACCACAGGCACCAGTGTTTCACAAATAGGTAGAAAACTTATTATTTATTTAAATAATATATTTATTTGTATAGAATGTAGGTATTACCTACAAGTTATTACCTACAATAAGGTGTTAACAAAATTTCAAGAGTCCTTGTGCATTCTGCCTTTCGCATACAAACATTTTAAGTACACATTTAGTATTTTTATTACAATAGGTACCTATATACTTATAACATTTCCGTTTACCAGTGTAAATCAAGTAATCCATGTTTCAAAAGAACCTATAAAACAGCCGCAACAATACATGTCTATTTTATCCAGAACAACATAATAGAAACGTATTATTTATACCGTTAATATTCACATAAAACGAGCAACGTGTATTTAACACTGCCGATAGTACGCACAGTTGGCAAGCCGCCAAGCAACAGGATAATTTGATAAAAACGCTCTCTGCCCGGAATAGTCTGTTAGCCGCTTTATATATTGTATGATGAGGTTGAATGTTATTTTTGTGCTGTAGTTGTGTTGTGTGGCCTAGAATAGGATAATCTTTGGAGGAAAATGGACATTACGGAATGTAAATCTCACTTTTCGGTTGTTTGGTTGGTTCGCACAGCTAAGTATGGTAAGATATATAAGGATTCAGATGCAAGAAAAAAACAGACATGAATTTTTTTTTTTTAAATAAAAAAAACTTGAGAGGTGCCAGGGGACACCCGGATGGAACGAAGTTATTATGTACAGAAAACTTGTATACACTCAACAAAAATAATCGTCGCGATACCACACTGTTCAAAGCAAAATAGAAAAACGAAACGAAAAAAACTTGCTTTCTATGAGAGAGAGGGACAGACAGAGAAAAACGCGCACGCCGAACGGCTTACAACTATAGCAAAAAGTGTCATTACAACTTTAATTTTGGTATTAAGCAAAAGGTATCGTTATAACTTTTGGTCTTAATTTTTTCTGTCTAGAGCCCCCTTTCGCAACGCGTGATAAGGAACTTCGTTCCAACACCAACTCGATGGGCTGTTTGCCACCCTCATCTTCTCAAACTTCAAATTACTTTATTTCTTTAAATCCAAGCAAACATCTAGCTAGAACTAGGATGATTAAAATAACTCCATACTTTCGTTACTATCAACAGCAGCCTACAGAAGAGCGATTATGAAATTATACGCGTTTCCTCTAATTACTATATCGCAGTTTATTTTGCCAGAACACAGCCTCACAAAGGCGTGTGTAATTGGATAAAAATGCAAGTTAGTTAACTCGGTTCGTGTGTCGTGAAAACATACGGGAGTAGGTATTGTTGTGCACGCTGCGTGTTTAAATTCGGAGGGAAATTGAGTTCGTGTTGATTAGAGAACTGCAATTTTGATAGTTATGTCTGCCTTGCTTTTCCCAGCTATGTTGGTCTCAGCTTCTAGTCCAACCGGATACATCGGGATATTACTATTTTACGTGAAGCGACTGCCTATTTGACCACCATGAGACAGTTAGTACTGGATAATACGATACCCTTGGTAAGACTGGTTGTCTGACTTTTAGGCCACTGACCACTTGTAACGACTGTCAAAGATCTACAATTGACAACCGAGACCGTACTTTCCAAGGAGAAAATACGGTATGTAGTGAGCGGGGCGGTCATCCATCCACGGACTGCGACATGCGACTGTTATTACTTTGCTATTGGGTCATAAATATTGATAGTTATCGTGAAAACAAATATAATCGAACATTTATAAAGAGTACCAATTGTATTTTAATCTTCTTCTTGTAGTACACGTGTCATACTACATATTTATGGTCAACAAAACATGTATTTTTCTTCCATTCACCCAAACTTTCTGTGTTTTTACGTAAGTCTCTATCTTTTTTGTCAGATATTCTGGTTTACGACTCCAGTACATAAGGAAAACACAAATTTTATAGAAGCGAAAGTTTGTACCTATGTGTGGTACTCCTTCACACTCAAACAGCTTAACGGATTCAGATGAAGTTTGGCATTTAGATAGCTTAAATCCTAGATTACAGGTAATACAGTTTTTTCTAAGAACAGGTTTCGAAATTCTTTAAATACGACTATACATATTATAGACTATACATATATATTTTATAATATGTTATAAAATACGACGAATACTTTACACACATTATTTACAAAATTTAAATTGTATCGATAGAGCAAATTTTTTATTTTGAAATTATATAATATGTACATAAGGTACTTTTTATGCCGGTCTATGGGGGCAAAACTGCGGGTCGCAGATAGTATAGAATACAAAAGCTAACACAAAATAACCTTCAAATTACAAATTAATAACACACACACATATCATATCAAACTAAATTAATTTCAGACATGCATCAATCACTACCTCTGTATTTCAAACAATCGGGGCATCTACCTCGAACGGCAGCCATGATTGACGTGCCCGTCCGAACATTCGACACGTACAACCCACTAATTCGATAAATACGTGGCTTACCTAAGCTCTCGCGTTTCGAGTTTTAACCAGATTACGAATGAATATGGAAGCTGTATAATCAGTTATAGTGTCCTAATTGCAGATCGTGTGAATATTCGATTTAATTTTGTGTGTGGATGACATTTTGTTTTGACAGTTTTAGCTGTTTATATTGGTTAATTCAGAAAACTGATAAGTTTATTTATGCATTTATTCTTTATCGTGAGCTTTTATGCCGTCCGGGCCTCTTTTTTATGCGGATGAGAAATCATGTAACCATTCCTGCCGGGGTTGCGGATCGGAAACCTGCGATATGCATTACAGCAGCAAAAAAACGTTTTCCCACTAGAAATTTCTCCTGTATCGTGGGTGCGTTTACGAACATTTAAACTCACATACACAAACAGCCAGACCCGAGACTACTATCTGCAGGTCATACAAATATTTGTTCCGTGCGGGAATCGAACCCGCGACACGCAGCGCAGCAGTCGATCGCTCAGCCACTGCGCCAACCGTGTCGTCTTAAGAATGTTAAGTTACAAACTCCTAAATTTTCTAACGATGTACACGAAAGTTATTTTCTCGGTAAGTGTAAAACATAAGGAAATTCCTTTCCATTTATATTTAGTTCATCACCGTCCCTTTTGTCCCAAAACCGAATTTTTCTCGCGGACCATAGGACAGTCGAATATCTTCCCTTATATTACACGAGACGCGACCCATATTGTTTTTATTGCTCTTATGTATGTATGTATGTATAAAGATGTATGAGATTTTATTGGACCCATACGGATGTTATGAGGAGTATAACTAGCATTTTGTTTTGATTAATATTAGTGGAATCGCTGTTATGATAGTTATTGACAGACCTTAACCTCTAAAGCCCCAGCGGCACAAAAACGTGCCAGTAAACAAGTATTACCGTTGAGCCCCGCTGGCACAAATTTGTGCCACCAAACCCCGACCGATTTAAAACTGTATTTGTAGTAAAGATAAGTCCTAAAATCAGATTACGCTTACGATAACAGCCCGCCCGGCGGTGCTTGACGGATAGTTGACGTAAATAATGGCGGTCCTTGAGAGGTTTATATGGACTGCCGATGACCTAAAAGGGTCCTAAAAGAGATGAGCCTATCGTCATTATACGGGTACTTGGTCGTAATTGGTAGCTTATGACAAATTCCTGATGGAAAAACCTAATAAAATTTTGCTCGACCTGTGAACCAAACCAACACCTCAGGCAAAACTTGGGACCCACTCCCATATTATTTGGTGTTACAATTATTTTCTAAATGAGTTTTCCTTGGAAGCGGTTTTATTAAACTTTGTCTTCCATTTTTCTTTTTAATTCATTTTCTAAATGAATAAATTCTTTGAATGAACTAAAGAGTTTAGTTGCAAAAAAACTCTTGTAACTAGAGGTTGTACAAGGTCAACTTTGTTAACCTTTTGAACGCCAGTGTATAAACAAAGGCGCGTGCAGTCCACGACGAGAAACTAATTTACCTACATTATGTATATATCTGAATTAAACGCGGTCTGTGCCATCTTCAAGGCTTTAAAATTTAAAAAATCTATCAGAATACAATACAAAACCAATATCGCTGCCAACTTTAAACTATTCGAAACACAATACAACCCCAGGTAATCACATTCGAACCCCCAAAACTATTTTGTCCTACATTTTCATTTCAAATCCCTATTTTGGTAACAACAAATCCCGAATTGATATGTTTGGGTCTCATCACGGTCACATCAAAGGCTGTGGAACTGGGTCTGTAGTACGTACCAATAATTTGGGCCCTTCGGTGTATAAATCAGCTATATAACATGAGGGACGAATCGCTGTGGCGTGAGGCATGAGCGGGAGCGATGAGATGTAGCGAATTTTGGTTCACCAACACAAAATTGTGATTCGAGAAATGTGACTGGAAAATGTCCAGTTTGCTAAGGAGATGAGTAACCAAGCTAGTGAGATACACTCGAAATTTTCTTGAAAATCCATGAATGTTTTTGAAATAAAGGTATTTTTTTTGGGTTCCGTGCCTCAAAAGAAAAAAACGGAACCCTTGTAGGATTACTTTGTTGTCCGTCTGTCTGTCAAGGCCCTTTATCTCAAGAACGAGTGGAGGTAATTAAAACCATACATTCAAGTCTGTGGTCCCTTGGAGCTATGAAAAACTCAACAAAATTTACGTACTCAAAAGAAATGGCCGTTTATGTCGCAAGTTAGTACGGAACCGGTGCGCGAGTCCGACTCGCACTTGACCGGTTTTTTTATAGACCACAAACAGTTCAGACTTCCATTAGTTTCTAAGAAAAAATCAAAGAAATCTGACGAGCCTGGTTATTTGTTTGTTCTGCTGACTGTACATTGTAAGCTTTCTTGCTATTGATATACCTACGTATAGTTTAACAAATAAATTTTGTTTATTAAACATGTACATAGTCAAATCATCACTACATAGTGACTGGTGTCTGTTTTAGGTAAAACCTATATAAATATAATATAATATTAGAATATGTATTATACTATTAGTATAATAATCTAAGTAATTAATGTCTACGCAGTCAAAAGATATTTAATTTTACTATGATATTGAATATTTATCAGGAGAACACGCTTGTTAACTACACTTTCTCTTTTTAATTTCACTGTTATCACTAAATCGTGCTTTATCATAGGTATACTTTATCTTATCATGCTATCAAACATCCATATCTTCCCACAACTTGAGTGTATACGTATAAAAAGGGTCCAATAATCAATAAGGAGTTTAATCCCGCGGGCAGCGGCCGTCGATCTCATTGGTCGAGCAAATTGACAGACGGACTAGTAGTGGGGGAAAGGTACTGCACGATGAAACTGTTTTGTGCTGGATACGGTTACAAACTATGTTTTTTCTTTATGTTGGTAAAAACTTCATATGGGAGATTTTTTTAGGGGAAAATTTGGCTAAGTAAACTACTGAGTAAATTTACGGAATATTTTAAGTTATGAGAACCTCTTCCATTTTTTGAAGTCGGTTAAAAATTAATAGTCTGCAAATAACAGTAGAAGTAGGTGCTACGCGTTAGGACGTCACGATTTAGGCTTGTTTTACATTCAGAGAACGTAAATTTTATATGCCATTAAGGGTACCGTTTCCTGCGGGGTTGCGGGTTGTTCGAAAGAGATACCGTGGCCCCGGAACGTAAAGGGCAATAGAAGGAACATGGGTGGGTTTTAGTCAGTAAAAGTCTGACACTGCCCCCCCCGCTCCGCCCAGAGTAACTTACCCCGCTGTGAACGGAGCGGGGAGAGTGTCAGACTTGTACTAACTAAAACCCACCCATGTTCTTTCTATTGCCGAGTTTGCCGAGGCCGCGGTATCTCTTTCAAACAACCCGCAACCCCTGCTGTGAATTACCTCGCCCGACAATGTTACTTCAACAGTACCACATCCAGTAACTCACCACCTTTGTCCCACCAGCCAGGTCCCTGGAGCCCAGCAATATTATTACTGGCGAGTAATGTACAAGATTGTTTTGACGCACCGATGCCGGATATACAGACACGTTTGTTTCCCTTGTCTAAGCTTAGTTTATAAACGGTAACCTAGTTTGGAAAGTTTAATAAAATTGATGGATTGAGGTTGACTGTGCGTTCGGATAATTTTATTTGATTATTACGAATTGTTTGTTTGGATTAGTCGGTAAATTGTGTTGAAATAGTTGAAAGCGTTATTGTTTGATGTGAACTGTAAATGGTTTATAAATAATTAGGTTATGGAATAGATGGTCAATTTTCGTTGTATTTTTATATGACGCAACATTGCAATATTTGTAAATATTTTGTTATTCATTTATTTCAATAAACAATTAAAATTTCGATTTAAAAAAAACAATTAATTTAGATATGTAAATTAAAAGTTTATTTTCGAGACTGAGATTAGAATATGAACGTTCTTAAAAATACAGAAATTCTCAATAAACATACATAATATATATTATAAATATTTATCATCACAAAGAAAACAAGCAATTCCATCATTTCCAGGAAAAAAAACTAAACAAAACAAAAATAAACACAAAACTAAAAAGCCTATTTCGACCCTTACAAAAACAATGGCGTTACCGCCTCACTAAATGTCAAAAGTGGAGCGTCTTATTGCGTAACAAAGAATAAGATTGTATAGATCAGTCTCTCCACGAACACATTCCAGCCGGTTAGAAAAAACCCTAGTTCATACTAAAAAGGCTTCATCCGATTCATGTCGGTCGTGGCGATGTGACCTAGCATCGCATCTAATTAAAATCTACAATAGTCAGTCTCAAAAAAAATAGTAGTCCGTCGCATGTGTTGCTGCATTTTTTCGCAACAAGTGACGTCACACGTAATTTTAATAGGCTATATCTTTGTCAATTTTGGTCTAATTTACAAATAAGAAAAAAATATATGTCCCTTATTTTTGAATAATGTAAAAGAGCAACTAAATAGAATGTAATTACTTTGACCCTGGCAACTACCCTATTATGGTGTCAGCTAGATCGACATGCTCAAACAGCCACTGAAAATTCATCATATTATGCCTAGCCTTTTCCTTACTATGTTGGGGTCGGCTTCCAGTCTTACCAGATTCAGCTGAATACCTGTATTTGACATGGAGCTGCCTATTTGACCTCCACAACCCGCTAATAGCTGAGTAAAACGATACTTCTTTTGAAGACAAGACACTGGCTATTTATAACTTTTAGTAGCAATTGAATTTCGTGTGAGATACCTTCATACCACTAAAAAGGCGGAAACACATTTTTTTTTTGTAAAAAACCAATTTTGTCAAAAATACACTTAAAGGACGAAAATAATTTTCTTCCGGAAGTCGGTGGCAAAAAAATCGATGAATCAAACAAAAGTCACAGACTTCCAGAAGTTAATTTAGTTTTTCATCTTTTTTGTGTTTTTTTCTTACTCTCCGTCAGTAGGCACCTAACCCGTGCGATGTACCGAGGACACTTTTTGTCCCTCCTTCCCCTCACCCTCCTCGCATTCCACTCCATCCAGCTTACGTAGCTCCTTGAATTGCAAATTTCACTCGACTTCTACTAACACGAACTGTTTTTTATGTCGTACGTACAGTTCGGGGAAAAGTACCTTTGAGCGTACATTTTTAGTTTCGTAGTGGAATGGAAACGGTGTTTTTATGGTTTAATTATGGCCGGCTATTTTGCAAGTCCGTTTGCACATGGCTTTAACTTTTAAGAAATGTTTGCTTAAACTTGTAAGTTCATACTAGTGTTAGTCACTGTTCAACTTAGGTTGCAAGCAATATATCGTTTTTCAAAATGCCAAATCATAGATTACAACTTGATTATCACGAACAAAAATCTTTTTCAAAGCCAGAACTAATTTCGCCAAACAATTTGACGAGAACTAGGCAAAAGAGGTAGGCAAGTACCGTAGCAGGTGGCGTTCTTTGGTTTCTACCTACCCCCATAGGAAACAAGGCGTGAATTAAAAAATGTATATCATTTTACGAATGTTCACTAACATCGCACCCTGTTAATGTTCTTCAATCATAATAAGATCGTTGTAGCTCTGTATATACTCTTCCGTCAAGTTATCTGTGCATGCGGAAAAACTAAGAACTAAAATAAATTTGACGACACGGTTGGCGCAGTGGCTGAGAGATCGACTGCCGCGCTGCGTGTTGCAGGTTCGACTCCCGCACGGAACAAATATTTGTATGGCCTACGGATAGTTGTTCTGGGTCTGGCTGTTTGTGTATGTGCGTTTAAATGTTTGTAAACGCACCCACGATAGGTACAGGAGAAATTCGTGCGGCAACGTTTTTTTTTTATAAAAAGCTCTAAATTTGACATATCGATGTATTTTTTTCTTTACAAGCAGCACCATTTTAAACTGACCTCTTCAATCTGTGCAGAAAAGTCAGCTTGCTTTTCAAACTACAAGCAGTCGCAACAATTTTTCGTCCGATTTTTCACTATGAAATGGCGTGTGTAATGCTTGCCTTTTCACGTAAAGCTATCCGATGGATATGTCGCTTATTCCGTCTGATATCTACGTAACATACCGTCACGTACGAACACAGTCACATGAATAAAAGGATTAGCTTCGATTTCATATCGATAGGTGTAGCAATAGTCAGACTGATGTTCATCGCTTGCGGTTGATTTTAGGGTTTCGTACCTCAAAAAGAAAAAGCGGAACCCTTACTAAATCACTTTGTTGTCCGTCTGTCTCTCTGTCAAGACCCTTTATCTCGGGAACGCGTGAAGGTATTTTTTTTTGCTGAAGGGAAATCATCAAATAACTTCCCCGCTCTGGTTGGAGCGGGGGGAGTGTCAGACTTGTACTGACTAAAACGCACCTATGTTCCTTCTATTGCCCTTTACGTTCCGCGGCCGCGGTATCTCTTTCGAACAACCTGCGACCCCGGCAAGCGTTGGCCCTGGCAGGTCCCTCTGGTTGGTCAACCCCTTCGTTTCTCTTTTATTTGTTCAACTGTTGATTGATTCGTCCTTTGAATTAAAACCGTAGACTCTGTGGTCCTTTTGTGCTGTGAAAAAATCAACCCTCAAAGTCTACGTAGTCAAAAGAAATGGCTGTTGATGTCGCAAGCTTCTACAAAACCCTCACTAGAAATATCTGCACATTAAAACTCACACACTTAACAGCCAGACTCAGAACTACTATCTTTTGGTCATACAAATATGTCCTTGCGAGAATCGAACCAGGCGACACGCAGCGCAATAGTCAATCACTCAGCCACTGCGCCGCACAGTGGTCCCATATCGTATCAAATTTCTTCTAAAGTTGATAGTTTGTCTAAAAAAAAAACACGTTTCATTTTTTTTCTTCATTTGAACTAATATGTTGGGTGTATGGCGTGAGTATATAATAGAGTATATATATATCATTCACTATCCACGAAAAATAAAATCAGCGCCGGTCATCTGTAGCCGCGCCAGTAATCTGATTTATTTTTTCGTGGATAGAAAATGACCCTAGCTATCATATACTCACGCCATACATCCAACATATTGGTGAAATTGAAGAAAAAAAATGAAACGTGATTCGCTCCATACAAAAAAATCTAATTATTTTTTTTCAGACAAACTATCAACTTTAGAAGAAATGTTACAAGAGTAAAAGTGGTCAGGAATATCAAAAGAATCACTTAAAAAATATCGCATCGATATTGGAACTTTGTTGCCTATGTCCACTAATTTTCGATATGGGACCACTGTGCGCCGTGTTGCCTACTGTTAGAAAAGGAATACTTTGTAAGTATTAAAAGAACTTCTACGAACCACACACACTCAGGTAAGTCTGGCGCACCCTGAAATGTCATGGCAGCTATTAATATTGCTGACTAGCAAATGTCTTTGCTATTCTTGAATGGCCAAGCCACATAAAACAAAAATAAATATGTAGATAAAATCAATACTAATCTTTTTTTTTCTAGAAAATATTGCCCCACACTAGGAATTTCTCCTGTATCGTAGATGCGTTTACAAACAATTAAACTCACATACACAAACAGACAGACCCGAAAATAAAGGGCAAATGAAGGAACATGGATGGTTTTTAGTCGGTAAAAATCTGTCATTTCCCGAAGTTATTTGATGATTTCCCATCCGGAAAAAAATCCATAGTTATTACGGCCATATTTTAACTCTAGGTTAATATTATATCCATACGGATCAGACATTTAATCATAAAAAGCGATAAGTTCGTTCTTCCGGGTTTACCGGGTTATAAAAACAAATCAGTTGCAGTACAAGTTATCTATAAAAAGATCAGACTATTTATATATTGTACAGTCGGCAAAAGAGTTAAGTAGGCAGCCTCGTTAGATAGAGTAGAAGTTTTCTTAAAAATCTATAAATGTTTACGAATAACGTTTAATTTATTTTGATAAAATACAATAAAATAAAATAACCTTTATTTACCGAACGCAAGGTAAACAAGCCCTGCCGGGGTTACAGATTGATCGAAAGAGCTACCGCGGCCTCGGAACATAAAGGGCAATAGAAGAAACATGGGTGGATTTTAGTCAGTACAAGTCTGACACTCCTCCCCGCTCCGCCCAAAGCCGAGGAAGTTATTTGATGCTTTTTCATCCGCAAAAAAGGTAAGCAAGACGCTAGTAACAAAAGTAAGAAGTATTTAAGTTAAGTTAACTTTACAAATAAACCTACACCTTATTAAGAATAATTTAACTAGTTACTACTTAAAATCACTATAAAATGTGCTTCATTTCAGTGTGTCTGTTTGCAAAAAGCTTTCAATTATCATTAACAATACTCTCTCTGATAAAAAACAAACAGTTCATTTAATAAATTTAATGACGTCGTCCACTGATTTCTAAGAAATACTCAACAAAATCTGACGACCCTGCTTATTTATTTATTTTGCTAACTGTACATTGTACATTATGAAACGGTTATTACGGCGATATTTAAATGTTTATGTTCGAACTAATAACCGCATAGCTTGTATGCATTAATTTGGATACTAAAGCTTAATTATATTTTACACAAATGTTAGTTATTTGGTAATTTATGGACCGATTTCAGTGCCCGGTATTGTTGTTTTGGGTTTTGGAATGTGGTAATATTATTTGGGTATAAATAAGATTGTATTGTTTCTACACTGTGTAAAGTCATTGAATGTTCATTGGCATCTTAAACTCGATAAAGGAACAACAGGATGAAATTATTATTGCCCCATTCTGTCGGGCTAACTTAAAAAGCGGTACCTCACTAAAAATAAAGTTATAGGTGATTTTAATGGAATTAGATAGCTTAACACTGGAGGGCTCGCGTGGGTGACATATGTCACCCAGGTTCGTATATTGTTTAATAACTTTTGAACGAAACGCGTTTCAGGGCTGCCCTTTCAGGTATTCCTCAAGTAGTAGCGCGTCCACGCACCTGTAGTGCGTCGTTACTTTAAGTGCGACGATGTGTGAACAGTGAAATTTATAAAGTGCATGGGTGACGCATGTCCCCCGTGCGAGTATTCGAGGAACTTTTATGAAACGTAAAATTGTGGTGGAAAATCAAATATACCCTCACGTAAGTTCATTATCGTTTTTATTTTACATGTATTTATGATCAATAAACTATATTTTACAAATTGGTTGTATTTTTACATTAATATTATTATTGTATACTTACCAAGTGACATATATTGTTTTAGGATATAATGGCTACAGATTTACTATAAGATGGTTGGAAGAAGCCGTCTCAGAGAGTAGTAGAGTAGTAGTAGCGTCAGAAGACCAGGAAGTTTACTAATTATATTTAATTTTATTAATATTGTATAATAAATAAGATCCCAAATGTTTGCATGTCACATTATTATGACTAAGTGTTATGGATCTGTAATTAATAATTTAAGACCTAAACTGTACCAACACTTTCTGGGAATAAATTGAATTTGAATTTGAAGACGATACTTCAGAAGAGCAAACTACTCCAGTTGGTTCACCTCACGTTTCTGACGCGGAACAAGAGAGAGTGATGATGTATCTGACGACGATGACGAAAATGTGTGTTTCACGTCGTATTTCCCAGGAAGCTATTTCAAGAGCTATAAAACTGAAAGCAAGGCTTCTTCTGGGGTTGCCCGAAAACCCGGAAGTACAAAACTTGCCAATACGTAGTGTAAAAAGGACGGTGTGGCTTCTGTAGAAGAAGAAGAGATCGAACCACACGTAAAACCTATGCCAAATGTAATAGGCGTGTTTGTCCCGATCACCAAATCACAGTGTTCCCTAATTATGATCAAGTAGCTTCTGATTTCTAATAACCCATTTGTAAACTTTACCAAAGAATGATTAGCTTACCAAATTAAGCTTTTAATAAAAAATAAGACACAAATTAATCACAATAAGTAAAAATGTTAATTTTTTTTCAGATGTTTATTTTTTGTTTATATTTAAGTCAACTTAAGGCAATTATTAAGTTTTGTTAAAGTATTTAGTAAGAAATAAAGTTGATTAGTCTTATTACAACTTGTTTTCATTCATCAAAATTAGAATAGTAAGAAAAAAATCCCGTTACTGATGGGTTGGCATATGTCCCCCGCGCGAGCTTTCTAGGAAAATTTTGGGCGCGAGCCCCCTAGTGTTAAATAAATACGAATCTATTTTTTTTTCCACACTAGGAATTTCTACTGTATCGTGGGTGCGTTTACAAACATTAAAAATTCACATACACATACAGCCAGACCCGAAACAACTACCTGTAGGCCATACAAATATTTGTTCCGTGCGGGAATCGAACCCGCGACACGCAGCACAGCAGTCGATCGCTCAGCCACTGCGCCAATCGTGTCGTCAAAATTAACTGAGCCAAATAGCAGTAGGTATCTATTTAGAAACATTTTAAATCAAACTCATTCCCTAAAGTAAAATACAAACTGTATTTACAAATCTATATTGTGTGTTACGTATTCCAGTGAAATGTTATTAAATACTTTCAGAAAGCTGAGGTATTTTCAGAGCCATCACACTATATAATATTATAAAGTCGAAAGTTTGTATGTGTATGTTTGTTACTACTTCACGCTCAAACATCTGGGCCGATTTGGATGTTATTTGGTATGTAGATTGCGTATACTCTGGATTAACACATAAGTTTTTATTCCAACCTACGCGGATGAAACAGCGGGGCATAGCTAGTATAGAACAATCTGCTTTAATTTTGAAGCAGAAACAATTTTAATAATGTTTACATTATAGTACTATTTTCATTTGAATTGAAATATATTATATTATTTCAATAACCGATAAATACCTACAACATATTTTTTAATTAAAGATTGTTCTTAATTAATTTTATCTCAATGTCCCGTACCCACATTTAAAATTCAATTATTTTTAACCGTTTCTTCCTTCGCCATTAACCCGTTAGCGCGATATGCTTGCACCTGCATCTTGTTAGCGCGTCACTTATCACATTAACCCTGACGCTGCCGCCACAGTAATTGGCGGCGGGTGTAAATAACCAAATAAACTGCTCGACGTTGCGACGACGCGACGCGCCCTTGCAGGCGTAAAAGTATTGCCACTACTTGGCAATATTAGCGGTGTGAATGTAGACAAGGTTAATTGTAACATGGGGTTAAATGTTGCATAAAAGGAGCTGAATAATAACATAACTATGTATCCTACTTAATATTATAAATGCGAAAGATTGTGAGGATGTTGTGAAGATTGTTAATCAATAAAAAACACACACAGATAGTGTAAAACCTGGATTAATACATAGGCTACTTATAATTTCTTTTGGGATAAATTTCGACGACCGGTGAGCGAAGTAAGAAGCCACGGGTAAAAGCTAGTGTTGTATTAAAGAGTAATAAGTTCTTTTAAGCAGATGTATCTGAGCTTGCTATTGATTTGAGTTCAAGCTCACACACATTACTTTGTGCTAACATTTTCTTTATTTTAATGTCAAACGACTTATATTAACGCTTCTTCTGATCCATAACGTATAACGTATAACGTACTTGAGTTCAATGTGAAACCAAGCCTTTCCACACAAAATCAATCTTCAATGTAGTCCCGTGAACAAGACAAATACAGACTTTGGTACAAACTCGTATGCAACATCCAAAGTTCCTCAGACAGATGATGCGGTGGAATACCTACGCCCCTACGTTCCTAGCTCTCTAGGTTCCTACGTGTAGTCTGGAATATCCCTGGGATTCCAGTTGCGATTCCCGCAGTGCGCCTCGTTAGCCGCTGTCTTATGACATTAGCGGTCTGTCCGACGAGCACGTTTCGTGTTCCAATCGACCAGTGGTCTTTTAGACCGAGCCGTAGCATTGAACGGGTTAACTAAATAAGTGGTGAACACCCGTTGTTAGTCTAGTATTTTATTAAAGTGTCAGGGTGTTTAGTCGTTTTTTAAATTTTAAAGTTCTCAAAATATGGACAGGTAATAGTAACGTTTGGTTGGGTTATTTAAACTGCATTCAGGGAAAAGTATTTACTTACTGATTAATGCTAAACTGTGGATTAAACAGGCTTAAATAAGCATCAATAACAGAATTTTATTATAATTGTAATGTAAACTGTGCAAATTGACTTATTGAGTTCTTCCTTCTTCTTCTAAGAAAAGTTTTAGCACCAAGATAGTTAAGACACTATTTGCAACTAATTACCGCGTCAGACGTCCTAAGTATTTTGTGCACATTTGGCAGCCGGTCGTAAAGACCATGATGGTTTTCGCGAAGGTTAATTCCCGGTTCTGATACGATGGCTGTATAGGCTATTTAAGACACGCATTAATGTGACATAAATCGAGTTTCGCGTTATCTCTTATGGGCCTGGGTAACGACCTCCTTTATCGGAGACGGCTATACGACCTTTCTTGTTCCGATTTTGTGTAAAAAGATTTTTAGCGAAGATTTTGGTTATTTAAGGAGTAGCTTTTTAAAAAAAAGTTTGATTTTAAGGTCTCAAAGAAAGAAATATGTAATTTTTAACTTGGTTTAAAAACAAGATTAGCTGTGCTCCGCGGTTTCACTCGCTGCTCAGCGATCCTAGCAGTAAACCTATAGTTTCTGGCGATGAATAGGCTATACAATATTAAAAGATTTTTCAATTTGAACTAGTTCCTTAAAAATCTTTAAACCTCCTATCTAACTATAACACCTATGAACTGAAAAACTCAAACCTCTATATATTTGTCTAATTCAGTCAGAGGTCGGAATTAGGTAGAGTTATTTATGTAGGTACTTACTCTGATTTCATACAGCGAAATAATAATGTGGATATGCCTCAAATCCCGGGATTAATTTTAGAGAGCAGAAAAAATCTTGTGATTGAATAAATAAAAAAGAAACGTATATTGTTTTTATTATTATTTATCTGTAATATTGTTGGCTAAACGAGATTTTCCATTAGAAATCCCCGGAAAGATGCAAATCAACATCAACATTTCGATGCAAGTACATAAATAACTCTACCTAATCCCGACCTCTGATAATTGTGTAGACTGTACGCAACATATCGTACAAACGTAATCATCTTCAATCAAACAGTAACTAAATCCCAGTTTAAGAATGATAGAGGATTAAGTTTCAGTTAAACTTTAAAGCCGTTTCAAAACGATTCAGTCGTGTCCATAAGGAACACGTACTTCCCTTTTTCCATTTCTTTCCTTTTTACTCTTAGATATAAATCTTCCGCACACAACTATACTTTATACTCCTTGATCAGAACAAAGCGATGTTCCTTAGCCGCGGCATCGTTAAACGACTCATTAGCGAGATCATCAGCTGTCTCATTAGCTCCAACCAATTAGAGTGTTTCTTGAACCCCTCTTAAATCATGGCGCCGTGACTAAGAGTACCGTTTCGTTTCTTTATCGCGAATTTGTATTAAGTGGCTGGTTGATGAGTTGCTGTTAAGTTTAGCGAGTTTTCAGGCTGTTTAAAAAAATAAGAAAACACGTTGTAAATTCTATAGTTTATGGTTTAAAATTGATTGATGACTGTTTGGTAAAGTGTTGTTACACTTTTCAAGATTAAGTCGGTCAATCGGTATTTGAATTGATGTCGAAATAGTTGATCAAAGTCTTAATGCTTCTTGAGGCACTCTTAGTGAAACTCTTATATAACAATACACTTCAAAAATATTGCTATTTACTTCAAGACGTTTTATATAACTCTACGTTTGTTTAAATGTTTTAGCGTGACTCAATCTGTACACCATAAGGTGACGAGCAGAGCGGTAAGAAAACGTGCGGAAATCAACCGATAACATTATTTTAAATCAACATTGTGTGCATCTCTCATATTGATTGGTCGAATCTTGGATCCTCTCTGCTCTACTTGACTTCATTCTTTTATAAACTAGGCTAACAACTAGCAAAATTATTATTTCGCTCAAAACTATCCTTCTATAGTTTGTACCGATGCGAAAGAAAAAGGACATCGTAGTATCGAAACGACCACTTACCTTCCCAACTCCCGTTGGTTCCTTGACTCCCAGTCTTCGCAGCAGTGCCGGCGGCGGCGGTGGCGGAGCCCGGTGTAACGCCGCACTGAAGCCCTGAAGACTCGAGGAATCTTCGTCTCGTCGCCGCCTCTCCCGGTGTGGGGAACCTCCACTGCATTTTGCTGTTGATGTCCTGGTGACAAAGAACGGCATAGTTATAGTACCAAAATATTTGAAGGTTTCATTCAAGAAGGTACATTCTGGCTTACTCTTGTTTTTTTTTTGGAATTCAAAAATATTCTTATTTAAAAAAAGAACGTTGCCCCTCTCTGGTATTTCTCCTGAATCGTGGGCGCGTTTTGCAAACATTAAAACACCGGACCCGGAACAACTATCTGTAGGCCATACAAATTATTTGTTCTGTAAGGGAATCGAACCCGCGACACGTAGCGCAGTCATAGTTTAGCCAGTAACTTTTCACCCTGCTCAAAAATATGTTCTGCTATTCATAAAGGCCGGAATCGCCAAATAAACATGTACATCAATAGACCTACAAAACAACCCCAGTGAACACAACAACATTGCAGTACATTATTCAATCACATTCACTTCCGTTACCAATTCCGACAGAAAAATTAATGTTGAAAAAGCCACCTTCCGGTCCGCAGATCCTACCTCCGATCATATTTCATACATTCCGATCGAATAATTGAAAAATAAGCAAAAACCATTTATAACGTCCGTTTCGTGTTAAAGCCGTTGAAGGAAGTCGAAGTCGTAATAAATGTTCTGTACGTGACGACCGAAATGACCTTTTTACATTTTTCAAAAATTCGCTCTGCCGTCAATGGAGCGATGCGGAGCGACTGTGATGCATAGTCGACGTAGACAGACGACTTTGTGAATATTTGAAAATAGACAAATAGTTCGGTTGTTATATAGACTTACCTTAGATACTTAGACCTTACTAATATTATAAAAGCGAAAGTGAGTTTGTTTGTTACGTCTTCACGCCTAAATGGCTAAACCAATTTTGATGAATTCTGGTACAGAGATAGTGTGGACCCTGGAGAATTGCCTATTTTTAAAAAAAAATAGTAAATTCTTTTTTAAAAGTGGGAAATGAGAGAGATAGAGGGAAGAAAAGGGAAAACTTAACTTTGCGATTACAATAAATAAGGCGAAAAGGCAAAAACGACAGGTAGCAGGTACCTGCAAATCAGGAAAGGGGAACTGTGTTACCCCGAATTTCACGCGAGCGATGCTGCGGGCAAAAGCAAAGTTAGTGTTATAATAAAAGTAATTTCCTCCGATCTGGGCGGAGCGGGGTGAGTAACTTAAAATAACTTACAGAAACTAACTTTTAAATAAACAAAAAAAAAATGCGTCAAAAAAAAATCGTCCTCAACGCTGTCAGTTGGTAATGTCCTCAAGAGCCTGGCGGCGTTTCCACGTTGTATGGCAACTAATCGTTGCGTCTGGCCAAAGTAAAAACCCTTGGATCACGGAAAGTGTCCACTTAATGTTCTGAAATATCTTTAAAAAGGCTGTGAGCACAAAGATCAATAGACAAGGAAAACAGGGTTTTGCGATGGAAATATAATGAAATGTATGATTACTCAGCTGTGCAATAAATGAAATTGTAGTTTTAGAACTGTTTTTGGAGATTCCAAACTTCGTAAACTACACTTGTTGTATTTTATCTTTGATTGACACAAATTACCATCATCATTGCAAATGATAGAAAATAAACAAAAGCAGCTACATTTGCTTTTAAAAATTCAAAATGGAAATGGAAGGTCCATTATGAAATTCGATATTTAACTTTTTTAAAACCTAATTCGCTGTCATTTTTCTTGATCGATGATCCCACGCTAATTTAAAAAAAAACGCAGCTCAAATTCCTTGAGTTTTGTCGCACGTTTACACCGGCCTGTAAAGGGGGTTGCACACGGTCTAGTGATGGATGGCGCTTACGTGTCGACGGACGACACCGCTCGTATTTTATTTTAATGCCATCGGCGTAACACCCGTCTCACAGAGGCTTAAAATTGAAAATTCTCCATGTTTAGGTATCGGAAAAATGAATATATTTTCTTCAATATGGGTGATAAAATATGTAGGTCGGGTATTTGTGTTCGTGAAGCTATCTACTCACGAACTTGTTATTTCGCGAATATTCAAATATGTCCACTTTAAACTATATGAAAAAAAACAACAATGTCGAACATGTACGTGAAATTAATTATCTAATAAGAAATAAGCCAACATTAGGTAGGTACCTATCGCTATTTTTATTAACTATGTTTTCACGTTTTCCCAGAATGGTTGAAAACACATAAAGCCAATGCGTTCAGTCCAATCATGTTATTACCAGGATTCCAGAAAAACTATAGCAGTGTACAAACACCCCGCATACTTCTCCCTAGCGTGATGCGGTCGCGTGACGGCCAATACTTTATTGTTCCCAACTATTAACATTCTTCTGCCGGATTGTTTAGATAACTCTTGCGTTTGCCTCCTGCCGACTTATGGCCGCCTAGTACTTTGGCTTGATAGAGTGCACGTCAAGTAAATTGGTGGATTGATGGTTTACCGGTCATTTAGCCACCGCATTGTTATTTTGTAAAGAGTGTGTAATTTGTTAAATGATTAATTAATTATTTTTTCCTCTGCCATATATTTTTACAATTACTGAGCTTCGAGTATACATAGTTCTATAAATTAACAGTAAAGGATAGGTAATATATTAAGACATTAAATTGATTTCAACTTTAACTTTTTGGATCGCCTCGATGGCTGATTGATAGCAGTTGCAGCTGCTGAGCATAATCCTGGGTTCGATTCCCGGGGTCAGCCAAAGCGCTGCAGTGTCTTTCCAACAGGAGTTTTTCAGTGGCAGCCACAGAGTCATCCTGCCAAATCATGCAGTTATCATGTTTATCTTCTTGGTAAACTTTTTTTTTTTCTTATAGAATATAATCATATGTCTTCTGGAATATAGGCTGCTAGCTTTTGCTCGCGGCTACGCTCGCGTTTAATTCGGGGAAACACAGCTCCCCTTTCCTGATTTGCAGGTACCTGCTACCTGCAGTTTTTGTCTTTGCGCCTTATTGATTTGTAATAGCAACGCTAAGTTTTCCCTTTTCTTCCCTCTTAATATGTCTATGTCTCCTGGGTCCCAACTATCTCTGTACCAAAATTCATAAAAATCGGTTTAGTGAAGAGGTAACAAACAAACTCATTTTCGCTTTTATAATATTAGTAAGGATATTCCATTAATCCCACTGCTGGGCCTCCCACGCCTTGGTTCAACTGTTAATTTTATTTTCTGTATGATTGTTATAAGATTGAATTCATGTTTGTTTTCCACTGGGATATATCGGGTGTGTATGAACCCCATATTAATGGTACTGTTGCTTTGTATTGAAAGAGCATGTCAGATAAATTGATTGATTGACGATGTGTGTGCTTTTAGACCGGTGTTTGAAAGTTTCTATTGTGTTTGTCTATTTCAAGGTAGGAATGTGCAAAGGAAAATAAACGTTAATGTTATACTTATAATACCAACTGCGTCTTTATTGTGATAAGCAAGAGAACACACTTTCAAATATTAAGAATTTCGTAAGCCTACATAATTGGATCCCCAAAATTTTGAAGGTCTTGTTACAATTTCAGAGGATTTCAATGGGAAACTTGGGACCATTTTCGCGGAAACCTCCAGGCGCGGTCTCTTAGCGTGTCTATTTCACGAAACGATCGACAAACTCGCCAAGTTTTCCAAACGATTTCCTCTTCCCAAGAGATCCGACTGAATAGAGGGACTAAACTTATTCTAATTGATACTTTGGCTCAATAGAATTGTAATTGACCACTCTCGACTAAGTGAGACTTTCATTGGATCTAACAAAACAAGTCAAATTTAATTTTACGAACTAAACAATTTCTAGTCTTCTTGGGAAGTTATTTGAAACAAACTGAGTGCTTAAACACTCATACAAACTTTCATCTCTTCTTGAACCTCTTCAGAAGACCAAATAAAACTATAACGTTGGGGCCCACCTTGCCCAAAGCGGGACAAAAAAGGTTCACCTAGTTATGTTAGAAAATCGCTAAAACCTGACCATGATTGAAAGAATTTAAGATTTATTGTATCGAAGTAAAAGTAGATACTGAAAATGAATGAAAAGTCAGAATAAATCAAGAAAAATTCTAATGTCACTCCGACATTAGAATTTTGAATGAAGATCTTCATAACACACTATTTCAATAACTTGTGAACCTACATCCAAATCTGAATACTTAAGACGTCATGCCATTTTATTACACACTAGCTTTCGCCCGCGGCTTCGCTCGCGTTAAATTCGGTATAACACACCAAGCAGACCTGCAGTTTTTGCTCTTGCGCCTGATTGATTTGTAATAGCAACGCTAAGTTTTCCCTTTTCTTCCCTCGTTCTCCCTCATATCCCACTTTTTTTAAATAAAAATTAGCCTATGTCCGTCTCCTGGTTCCAAACTATCTCTGTACCAAAATTCATCAAAATCGGTTTAGCCATTAAAGCGTGAAGAGGTAACAAACAAACAAACAAACAAACAAACAAACAAACTCACTTTCGCTTTTATAATATTATAAGTAAGGATTTTCCAACGTCCAGAACAATTTTACAAAACCCGCTGTTCACTTCGAAACAAAGTCTACCAAATGCGGTACTCCGGAGACAGATCTTGCTATTCCAAAGGATGTTTATATTGTAAAGATACCGTTGATTTCACGGGACGATGGCCACAGTGGAAACAATCCCAAAAAGGTCGCCGCTTGACATTTGATAGAATGCCCTTCGAAGCATGAATAAGCCTATGGGTTTAGACTTAGCCTGTCATGTCGTTATTATTTTCTTACCGAATTTCAAGAAAGCATTTTATTTGGTTCTTTTCAATCTTCTATTGTTCGAATTTTATTTTCGTATTTATGTTCGTGTTTGTCGAACGAAACTGTTTCCATACTGTTTGGATTCAAGAATCGATAGCGTCGTCTTGTAGTATTTGTGAGGGAATATTGAAAAGATTTTGTTGTAAAGGTATCACATTGTGTAGTTTACGTTTTATTTTATCAACGCTTTTCAAGAGGAATATTAGAATGGTATAGAATTTATTTCGGACTAAAGAGATCCATAGAGCATCCATATAACTTAATAAAAATTGAAGAGCTCTCCGCTATAGTTCTCAGAACACTGTTATATGCCCCAGTTACATCATAATCATTTGGTATACATTAGTACCTAGTCCCCACTAGGTACTAATGTGACACCATTTTTAATTAACATCGCAACTTTCAAAAATCGTACTATTGATCAGCAATAAAATTCTCCATTCCGAGACTTAATTACACTGTTATGGCAAAACTGCCGACCATAAATGCGTAGAAAACGCACTTTTTCACCTTCAGTCAACAGTATTGTGACCACGGATCGCGTGATGCGGTCACTCGGAATCACTCACAATTAATACTCGTAAAACATTCAGCATTGTTACCTTTTTAATTCATTACGTCATAACTGCCGTTGAATGGCGGTAAAAACGGTTTTGTTTACGTTCGTGATTTGAATCGGTCTTACGCGGTATTGCATGGGGTTGCCTGCCTCGGGTCGTCCCCGGGTCATATATTCGGTGTAAGGACAGTATATTTTAGGAGAGATAAGATTATGTTTCGGATAAGTTTAAATTAGAGTGATGGTTGGTTCCGGGTTAACAATACCTCCCTATCCTTATGAGACCCTGGTAGTATAAAATAAACCCGATATAAATATGAAATACGTATAAAAGATAATACTTTTTACGCCTTAGACACTGAGGTTTACGAACTATAAGTTCTAGCTTATGGTACTCATTCTTTTTCTAAGTGTAAAGGTGCAAAAGCATCATATCTTACGCTCGCCACGACGTTTAAATATAACGTTAGTATCAAAGTGCTTCATAAAGAGCTAGAGTGTCATGTGTTTCCAGTCATAAAATATTAAGCTACTGGTTTCACCGCAGCACCCATTAAAGGGTTAGTAACAGTTTTGATGGACACAACCCCAACCAAGCTCGTACCTATTTGAAATATGTTTTACATTCAGCACTATATAGTTACAAAACTAGCTTTTGCCCGCGGATCGCTCGCGTTAAATTCGGAGTAACTCAGTTCCCCTTTCCTGATTAACAGGTACCTGCCACCTGTAGTTTTTGCCATTACGCCTTATTTATTGTAATACCAATGCTAAATTTTCCCTTTTCTTTACTCTTTCTCCCACATTTCCCACTTTAAAAAAAAATTGCCTATGTCCGTCTCCAGGGACTCAACTATCTTAGTACCAAAATTCATCAAAATCGGTTTAGCCATTTAGGCGTGAAGACGTAACAAACAAACAATCTCACTTTCGCTTTTATAATATTAGTAAGGACGATAGTAGCTATTCAAAAATATCAGTCTTTTATAAATCTCGTGGGAGACAATTAAGACAAGAATAATAATAATGGTAAGTTTAAAAAGAGAGGCTTTAAAAAAGAACATTGATAATGGTAAGGACGGCAAAAAAACAAAATTGAAGGTGTTGGTAAACGCTAAGCTAAAGTGCTTTTGAAATAAAATAAACATTTATGGAATCTAGAAAGTTCTTTTCTATAGGGTTTGCGTCTTCGGTAAGTAAAGTATTGTATGCCAGTTTAAAAAGTAGTGGAAAATCTTTCGTCGTCTTTTCCATATTGTTATGCCCGCAATTGCTTAAAAACCAACAGGTCTTGCGTCTTGCGGTTATATTCACTAAAGAATTTCTTTATTCACAATTTCGTGAAGTTGGCTTCACATACATTCATGTTTTCATTCAATCAATTATTTTTGTTGTATTTCTGTAGTGTTTTGAAATCAATTGTCTATATGTAGCGTAATACTCTGATTACACTACGATGAGCACATAACTACTTTTACCTGCGAAATCACCTGGTCGTTATAATATTTGTAATTCTCACCAAAATACTGTCCATAACTTAACGCTTGAACAAAAACTAACCAAATTCAAAACATTTCAACTCTTACACCTTTTATTTGTTGGCGATTTTGAGCTAGCCAACCAGTGGCATTCAGCCAAACATGAAACCCTGCCGAAACTCATACAATTATAGGCTCTACGGTGTTGTGTTAAAGTGAAAATTGAATTGGTAGATAGGAGAATTAAGTTTGCGAAGCTAGTATTGTTTGGTAAAATGATGGCAATAAATATAAAGGAAGGCTTTTAGAACTATCAAATAGCGTTGAAGCGAGCTTTTTAACTGAGTATGATAGGAGGGATACGGTTGATTTTACTCATGGCTGCATGGAAACTGTGATTTAAATACCTTTGCTTGTATGTTTCAATAAAGTTTTGAGTTCCTGCGTTACTGGAATGACAAGCTTTGTATAGAAATTTCAATAAACAGTAGCTTTTAAAAATGCTTTTGGAATATTAGTCTTTATACTGACATGGTTACTAACATTATAATTAACACTTGAAACGAGATATTTACCATGTTTGTTATTTGTTTCGAGTTTCAGTTTTTTTCCTATATTTGGAATATTTCCCAAATTTATTTTAAGCGCTGCCCCACACTAGGATCATCATCATCGTGGGTGCGTTAACAAACATTTAAACTCACATACACAAACAGCCAGACCCGGAACAACTATCTGTACGCCATACAAATATTTATTCCGTGCGGGAATCGAAACCGCGACACGTAGCGCAGCAGTCGGCCGCTCAGCCACCGCGCTAACAAAAAAGGAGGTGGTTCTCAATTCGTCGGAATCTTTTTTTTTAATGTTTGTTCACCGATTACTCCTAGACGCCTGGACTGATTTGCAATTTTTTTTTGTTTGATAGGGTATACTTTCCAGGTACATATAAATTTTATTTATATTGCGTAGGTAGTTTCTGAGTTATTGTCTATAATACATATTTATTTCTCTATGTCTATATGGATGATCTACTAATAATTTAGTAACAATGGTAAATGATCACTCGATAAAAGTTATGTATAAAAAAACTTTACATGGTGGAAAAAATCAACTTCCAGAAGTAAAGTTATTTTCCACGTTTAATTTTTTTTAAGTCGCTTTTAACACTATAACTGACACTTAAAAGGGGATATTTAACACCTTGGACATCCCGTTTTAACTGTTAATCATAGTAAACTAAAAGAAGACAACAATACTCACCAAGATCACGGGCACGACCATAATACTACTTTGCTCTACATATTAAGTAGCTTTTACAACCCCATTGGTTGAAGTCCTACTTACCCCATAAAAAAGTGTGCGTGAACTACAGCCCAGTCCTACACAGTAGAATCGTGATGCATTCACTCACGCAACATCCGTTGTGTGAATATTTTATGTGAAAAATTGCAAACGACGCTTGTAATGCCTTGAACATATGTACGTCAAAGAAACGTATGTTTATCCTTGTTTTGAGTGAAGGTTCCGAAGAGAAATAAACAAAACATACAGAAGCTGACCAATTCAATATGTACATTCATGATAGAGAAGTTGAATAGTAAGATACAAAAAGGTCTACTTCCCTTGAATTTAATAACCAAACAACTGATGTTGCTTTCATAAAAAACATAAGGAAGTTCTTTAAATTTGACGCATTGTTTTTTATAAAGTAGATGAAGCCTGTTGTTCTTACACGACTACTCTGAGATGATACAGCTGAAACGAACTCAGTGGTCATAGTTTTTTTTATGTTCCAGGCAAAAATCTTGGTCAACTTAAATGAGGATTATGCAGACAAGTGTCTGAGATGGTCTTTTTAAGAAAACACTACACAGATTTGAGTGGACTTATACAGTCATTGCAAGTATTTGTCCGTTATCGTGTAGCTCTCGTGTATTGTGTAACTCATACATAACTCATGGAACTTAACGACAACACCACAAACAATACCAAAAAAGGACATTTGTGTAGTTATATGTAGGACACTCGTTTTACAAGGACGAGGTCAAAAGAATTCTCCCAGTTTATTTAGGACCCCTAGATACGGGACATATCGATAACAGTCGTTCCGAAAGACATGCAACCCTAAGCAATAACGTTCTATTCTTAGTTGAACCCAACAAGGAAGGTGAATCCAACAATATACCTTAGCCCACTAGATATAACGATCATCCACATAAGGCAAACTGCCGGCTCATAACATGAGGTATTAATAAAAGAGTTGGGCCGTCCCTTTGTGTACAAAACTCTTCATTAGAGAGATCACAGCATTGTTGCGTGCGGTAGATGCTCCTTTTGTACGACGAATCGGACCTTTTTTTCCAACTTTCAGGGCTTGGTTTAAGTTGAAGGATTTGTTGATATTTTAGAAAAGTTTTCGGGTATTTTTGTTCTTTTTTAGGATTTAAATACTGACAAAGTGCTTTTTGTGCAACTTTTAGGTTTTGGTCGTGTATAAATTTAAGCATAGTCACTTAAATGCTCGATTGATCAAAAGCTTTTGACTCAGTATCGTACATCCTCAATATTATTGTAGCTTCAAGAATCAATCCTTTGGCAAGAAAACAGCCGTTGAAACAACATTCTAGAAACATCTTAGAAGCACAGTATCAAGCAACAGTTTGGAGTCCCTCAAGGCAATGTTTTAGACCCTACTTTGTATTTTACATAGATCAAATGAAATAGAAGACTTGAAATGTTCCCTGCCATACTATGTATTTGCGATTTATTTGGCATACTTGTGTTATTTCTGATAGAAGAAATAAGCTTATGACTTACGCACTATTCACGGTCGAGAAGGCTCGCCCTAAACACGTCTACGTATGATGTTTGTATTGTCTGGCTGATGGAAAAGTTTGGGCAAGGGGTCCGCGATTTTTGTATTACATACAGGATAAGACAAAAGTGCTTTTCATTGGTGATTTGTTCGCTTAGGCTTAATGGCTTGCATGCTTGAGAAACTTATCGTCTCTATTATTAGGAAGAGGATGTGGAACTAAATAATGAAGAAAGTATTGTGATATAATTTCTTGCTATGTTTTGTAAGGGAACTGAGAGAAATTACCGCAATTAGGTTTGGTTTTCTTTTGCTGTCTGTTCATTATAATTTTGTCTTGCTGCGTGTATTTTTATTATAGCCGGTTTCACGTAAATAACTTTTATCTCACAACTTAAATCCGTTAACCCTTCCACTACTGTTGGCAACATTTCTTCCTTACCTTTGACGTTTATAAAATGCGTAGAAACGTTGCCCCCTTTAGCCTTATGCCACCATAAAGTGGAGTTTCCTCATGCTTTACGACAAGTCGCAGCTCTCGCGCGCCTTTTTTATTCACGACAGATTTAGTAGTCGACACGTGCGTGTGATTTACACGTGCTTTTTATAAGTATAATATATTGGTGTTTTATATTAAATAAAAACTTGATTTATAAGGAAGCTGTTTTCGGAAATGTAAGCGTATGCAAATTTTAAGTGTGTGTCAAATTTACGTTTACTTTTTATTAAATTTGCAACATGTTTATTAAATTTTCATTTAAAATGTAACGTAGAAAGTTTCCGTACAAGGTGAATTGTTATAAAAAAGGAAGAAATAATTACAACAGTAGTTAAAATGACAACTATTCACAACCTACACTGGTTTATAAAGATCCGAGGAATTACAGAAAAATCTTCATCAAATACTAAAAATACAACAACACTCAACATGTTGATAGCAAACCTTTAAACAAATAACACCAAGAAAAAAAAAACTGAAATCCTCAATTAAAACAAACAAACTGAAAAAAAATGACATTATAACTCAGAACGCGTTGCGTTGCGTCACATACAAAATGAACGCAACCCCCTGACGGATACGACGAATAGAAACGTCGCGAAAAATATACTGTGTTACAGGAAACGAATACAAATACGAATAAAAATAAATATACAAGAGGAATTCCGGGAGTGTGCGGAAATGAGAAATACCATATTCCAGTTGAACCCCAATTCGCGGCGGTAGGGTTGAACGGTGTTCCAGTGTTGCTGGAGTAATGAAAATCGAGTATTGAATAAATGTAACGATAGTATGTATACGTATGTAGTGCAGTGTCGTGTGGTGTTAAAGTGCATTGGGTTTTACGCACTCAGTCAGTGTATTTTAACACCTGAACTCTTGAAATAAAGTTGAAATTCTAGTGTATTTTCAATATGGGACGGTGACATGACATGCTATTCAGTGACAGAGTTTTGGAGGTCAGATAAGTAATCGCTTCATGTAAAATACTGGTATTCAGCTGTCAGAGAAAAGGTTAGGTAGATGATGAAGAATATGGAGCCGATTCAATATGGTCGATAGTGCAAACTAGATTAAATGAATGGAAAGATTTTACTCAGTTGCCATGGGGGCTGTGGCAGCCATATTGAGAGTGATTAAACCAACTCGGTCAAAAAAACACTAGCTCGGTCAAATTTTTAGCATCTCAATTTTAACATAACAACACATAATATCACGCCTATAACCTTCGAAGGGCTAGACAGAGATGTAACTAATTGTACATCCACATTTTGCCAGTTATGGTTTTTTTTTTGATAAAACTTTGCCCCACTCTAGGTATTTCTCCTGTATCGTGGGTGCGTTTACAAACATTTAAACAATTACACAAACAGCCAGACCCGCAACAACTATCTGTTGGCCATAAAATATTTGTTCCAAGCGGGGATCAATCCCGCGACACACAGCGCAGCAGTCGATCGCTCACCCACTGCGCCAACCGTGTCGCCTAACCGTATTTCCATAGAACAACCGGGCATCAAGACTCCGTCACAACTACCAAGAAAGTCCTAATACTGGGAAATAAAATTTTACTTAACCCGGGAATTGAACCTAGCACTTCACGCTTAGTATTTTGCATGTGACCACTAAACAAACACGGCAGTTATCTCATTCATATTCCAATTATTACCTTTCGTTGCAAAAATAACCTCCATATTGACTGCACATTTTCATGTCACTAAATATTCCTCAATAAACACGTGGTATGTCGCCCGTGAATATTTATCGGCTCAACGTGATACATCTGCTTCCAAATATACAGCAAGCCTTACATTTTAAACAGCTTTTATATACGAGAGCAATATTTTAACAATATCATAGGTATAAATATTTTCTATACACGAACATCGTTAAATTTTTTACTATCTGATCTTAGAGGGTATCTTATAGGTTTTTTGTAACTTCCCCCGTTCTGGGCGGAGCAGGGGGAAAGTCAGACTTTTACTAACTAAAACCTATCGATGTTCCTTCTTTTGCCCTTTGCGATTTGATATTTTCACAGATGATGTATTTCTGTTGTCACTATAACAACAAAATACTAAAAAACAGAATAAAATAAATTTATAACAAACATGTTTTTTTATGAATAACTAGCTTTTGCCCGAAGCTTCGCTACGCTCTGCTTTGGCTGCCACGCGTCCGTGTCGCGGGTTCGATCATTGCACGAAGACCGAAAGGTAGTTGTTCTGGGTCTGGCTGTTTGTGTATGTGACTTTTAATGATTGTAAACGGACCTACGTTTCAGGAGCCTAGTGTAGTTTCCTAGTGTAGGGCAACGTTATTTTTTTTTCATAAGAACTATATGTGCTGATTTCTTGCGATATGTATTACTTTAGAAGAGTAACATCTTTTCGAGGAGCTAGATATACATATTGTACACCCATATTGCGCCTGGTCCCCACGTCTTGGCTGGCCTAAAGTTTA
Organism: Ochropleura plecta; assembly: GCA_905475445.1. Taxonomy (NCBI): domain Eukaryota; kingdom Metazoa; phylum Arthropoda; class Insecta; order Lepidoptera; family Noctuidae; genus Ochropleura; species Ochropleura plecta. The sequence continues at coordinate 3,779,960 of FR997728.1, forward strand.
TGGTGTACTAGAATTAGACTTAAAAAAAACATAATGTAAGGAACATCTTGTTTGCTTATTAAGTTAGTATAAAACCGCATTTCAGATTTGTTTCATCCAAAATTACTTAAATTTATCTTTCCTGAAACGAACAAAATCTACCATATACAAATCCTTATCCTTACTAATATTATAAAAGCGAAAGTGAGTTTATTTGTTGGTTTGTTACGTCTTCACGCCTAAATGGCTAAATCAATTTTGATGAATTTGGTACAGAGATAATTGAGACCCTGGAGACGTACATAGGCAATTTTTTTTAAAGTGAGAAATAAGGGAGAAACAGGAAAGAAAAGGGAAAACTTAGCTTTGCTATAAATAACTAAAAGCAAAAACTACAGGTAGCAGGTACCTGCATATTAGAAAAGGGGAACTGTGTTACCCCGAATTTAACGCAAAAGCTAGTAATTTATTTATTTAATCATTTATGTACACAGAAGAAAAAATACAGGAAAACATCATAAAAAACAAAGAGTACAAAGGCACAGCTTATTTCTAAAGAAATTTATCTTTCCAGAAACAAACAAATCTACCCACAAAAAATAAATCCATTCTAGACACCAAAACAACAACAACTCTTCTTACCTACCCAATAAACCCTCAAGCCAAGACCCTAAGCGGTGTAGGCAGTGACTGTGGTGGTCTGGCCGCCTGTCAGATTGTGGCGTCGACTATGCCGGGATTAACTGGAGCGGTCGCGATGCTGCTCAGTGTTACTACGTGTCGCTTGTAAGGAAGGAGACAAGAAACAGATGGGCGAAGGAGTTTGTAGTTGAATTTCGTTGGTTTTGTAAACATTAGCAATTTCGTCTCGGTGGACTGTATTCACACATGTTTGGAATGGTTGAGTTTTCATTGGTTCTGTAGAAAAAAATGGACGTTTAAATAAAAAACAAGTTGTTCAACACTTGGAATTTCACCTGTATCGTGGGTGTGTTTATAACTATTTAAACTCACATACACAAACAGCCACACCCGAAACAACTACCTACAGGTAGTTGTTTTCAGGTGGTCATACAAATATTTGTTCCGTGCGGGGATCGAACCCGCGAGAGCAGTGCAGCAGTCGATCGCTCAGCTACTGCGACAACCGTGCCTTAGTGTGCGTGCCGTACCGTGCGTGAGTTTAAATGTTTGTAAACGCTACCACGATACAGGAGAAATTCCTAGTGAGGCCATGAGGGTTTAAAAAAAACCAAAAGCAATCGCAGTAGTGTTACAAATACCACATTATCCAAAACACTGTTAATGTGTATACGTCAGTCATATCTTCACATTAACAAGACGTATAACAACTCCTTACAAAGTTCACGCCCTACAAACTTCAAGCAAGCAAAACAATAGCAACACGATTTCCATTGTGATACGTAATCGGGACGTTTCTCTACAACGTTATGTAGCAACCGCGATTTAAACAATAGCATTTGAGCTTATTACGTGTTTCTAGCCTGTCTGTCTGTCTGTCATATCTAGTAAGTTGGGACAAAGGATTGAAGATGTTGGAGTTTGGTTGGGTGCGCGTAGAGTGCATTTAATTCTGTGTTGTTTGTTAAGCTTGTATTGTCTAAATTCGTTGATTTTCAAAAGATTATGTTACGGTTTTGTGTTGCCTGTAAGACTTTATTTTTTGTTTTGTTCAGCATTTAATATAAACAATATTAGTGTTTGGAATGTAGGAAAGTAAACTGCAAATAAAGTTTTATAGGTATCAATAATGTTGGAGCCGAACAAATAATACTAAGCACGTTCAGTAAAAAACGGGTTTGAAGACTCAGCGAATCCGGGTTTGCGGGTTTTTCGTAAGAGAAACCGCGGCCCCTAAACATAAAGAGCAATAGAAGGAACATGGGTGGGTTTTTGACCGTACAAGTCTGACACTCTCTCCCCGCACCGCCCAGAGCGCCGCTCTGGGCGGTGCGGGGAAATCATCAAAAAACTTCCCCCGCTCTGAGAGCGGGGGAAGTTTTTTGATGATTTCCCATCCGCAAAAAAAAAGATTCAGCGAAAGTTCTAGCAATTATGATACCGACGGCTCATAAAAGCACTTTAGGTATGCTGGTTGTAATCAGTTCAACGCTGGGGATTTGCCCTTAAATAGTGTACGTTACACGATCGAACCAAACTACGACTTGACCAAAATATTATGACAGCCCTACCGAAATGTGACCGATAAAACTCTCTTGTAACACAGCATACACTGCAACGCACATACGTTGTTATTTCTATGTAAATTTACATAATGATATTTTTGTCGCGCGACTTCGCGGCTGAGATTTATCGCGTCAGGTCTCGCGGGGAAACGCAGAAAACGCGCCGACTACGAATGGTGTATTGAATAAGTATTGGATATAAATCACATCTGTTGCAACCCTAAGGTGGTGGGAATTGCTGATGGTGCTTTTGTAGTTTTCTTTGCGCATGGTTTTATTATTGGTGGTATCTATACTTACGTTTGTTTTAGAGAAAAAGGGGAAGTTGTAGTTTGAGTAGCTTTAAGATATTGGCACCGAAAAACAAATAAATCGAAGAATTATAATAGGTAATAATATGAATTACGCTACCATTCGTGTAATGGTCACTTAGTGACAATTCGGAATATTAACTGCGTCTGTGAACATTATAAGAATTTTAACGTATCTAACTAAGACCAAAACCCTCACTCATGATCATCATCATCTGCTTAGCCTTTTCCCAACCATGTTGAGATCGGCTTTCAGTCTAACCGGATGCAGCTGAATATCAGTATTTTAACCAAAACCCACACTATGGTTAGCAAATCTATTAAAAAAAAACAATATTTTAACTATTTTGACTGTCTCGTTGGTCGTCAGCGCGGCCGCTGAGCCTGGGGTCATGGGTTCGAATCCCAGGTCGGGAAAAAATAATTTCTTAATAGCAGCCGCGCAGTCAAGATAACTCCCCGGTTGCTGGCAATAGGCTCGTCCCCATAACATGGGATATAACGTAACTGGCAAAATGTGGGTGTACGACAAGGTACACCTCTACTTACCTCTCTCTTCGGTGATCACAAGCGTGATATTTTTATGTTAATATTGTTATATTTAAACTATAAGGCAATTTTTGAGGGTGTAAATTGGTCAATCCCACTGAACAACCAATTAACATAAGTGAAAAATATCTTTTAAATACTTAAAATATAATAAAAATCCTTCAAAACCCAATATCAAATTACTCGGCCATTCGGGAATCCGACGCGCGAATTCCACGCGATTGGTAGCCTATAATAAGCAATTTGGGCATCAAAAATATTATTTCATTACTGCCAAAACATTTCGTGGGCCGCTGCGCCATTTCGCACAGTATTAATAACTCGTTTAATGAGTTGCATAATTCATGGCGTGAGTAAATATTGAACTATCGGCATGGAGTCACTATGTTTTATAATAATAATAGGGTTTGGTTTGGCATTTGTGTGCTTATGTAATTTTACAAGGATCTGCTCCAACTTCCGGTACGGTTAGGGTTGCCAACTTTTTTACAAGAAATAAAGTATATTCAGGTCTGTGAATAATATTTAACAGTATTCTAGAAAAATGAACAGTATTTTATTTATTTATTGTTTTAAATATTTACATATTTTTTCGACCTTCTCGCACAACTTACCAATTTACAATCTTTTTTAAAAACTTCATACGCCTCACCACAGTTATAAGTGTAATTAAAATGAATGAAGAGCTTATTTTTATCAAATTAATAGATGCTCTATTTCTATCCTCCCGCCACTTAACATTAATTACTGAAAAAAACTCTTTCAATAACTGCAGTATCAGAAAATGTGTTTGCATGCTGAAAACAGTATTTTGTATACTTTATTTTTGTTCAACAGTAAAAAGTATAATTTAGTGAAAAACAGTATAATACTGTTGAAAACAGTATAGTTGACAACCCTAGGTACGGTAACGCTAAGGTCGCTTGGCCAAGGGGATGGCGAAGAAGACCGGGACGTAACGATTTCCCGTTAGAGGTATTTGGCCACGGGCCCTAAAAATCACGCCAAAGATCACAAATATAAAAATCCTACTTATAATATAATAAATGCGAATGTTTGTGAGGATGGATAGATGTTTGGATGTTTGTTACTCTTTCACATCAAAAAACTGAACGGATCTTGATGAAATTTGGCACAGAGAGGTAGATTATAGTCTGGAATAATCCATAGGATATATTTTTTCCGATAACACACTGGCAAAGTCACGGGCGCCAGCTAGACTTTCATAAAAATCTCACTGGAAAATAAATATCATTCATAAATCACAGAATAAAATATTTCCTATTCGGATACATTTATTATTCGTATACATCTTACTATCCGTATCTATACATATTGTCAACAGATGCATATGTCACTGACTACATAAAGCAATATTGCTGAACCAACTGTGAAAACTGTTTTTTTACGCTGCAGTGATTAAAAAAGAAGGGAATGGCGCAATGACGCGATAAATACACGTCCGGACAGTATTACTATCACAGTATGTGAACATTTTAATAATGTTGTTGGGAATTCAGTTGTCATTGAAACATTGTTTAAAAATATTGTAAATTGTTTTTTTATTGACGTTTTGATATGGAAAAATACCGTAAGCGATTTCAACTGGCTTGTTTTTAGACCGCTGATTATACACTTAGGTAAAAAAAACATTCTGTTGCAAGTCAGTGAACAAAAAAATGAAAAAATATAAAAATTATGTATTTCTCCTTAACTAATTGTTAGAATAAGGACTGAGCGGTTATTTTCATTTTTGTTATTTATTTTATTCGGTCCTTTAACTAAAAGGTGGTTTGTTTGCAAAGTGATATTTATTCATTAATCAGCAGGTAGATTTCAAGGGTTGCATGTCAAATTTAGGGGTTTTCAAAGCAAAATTGGCCGCCTAAAGTGGTTCATTCGTAGCGTAATGATATTAATTTATTTGAACGTCAGTTGTGAGCGTAGCCCGCGTTAATCTTGATAAACTAGCTAGATAATCGCAACAAATCGGGCTTGAAATTGTTGTACGGTTTGTTTATCCCTGGAATTGTCTGTATTTGTTCGTTTAGATTTTGTTTTTTAGAACTTTTTTTAGTGGGTTACAAGTCCAAGTACCAATGTTAAGATTGAAAAAGTACCATGCTTTTTATACTTTAGCTCAAGTTCTTTTTATTTTAACTACGGAATTTAGCTTACGTTCCTGGCGGGCCATTAGTGCACTAATTGTTTTCAATAAACAACTGCAGCCCACATCTTTCAACAACACCAATGTAGGCTTACTACAAAACGATATAAAAAGTGTTAAAAAGACTCGTAGGTACGTATTTTTGGTCTCAAGTGTAATGAGATCTCTTTATTTCTCCGCATGAGGCTTTCATCAACGCGGCCCATACATGTTGCAAACATTCGGGATAAACGGACTTTTTGACAAACGACCACATTTTACTGCGCGATATTTTACGACTTTTCCGCTTGCAATGTAATTTAACTTTCTTTAGCTCTAATGGAGTGCATGCAAACGGATGTTTAGCGAAAGCTGTCTGACATTGATGCAAAGTGCATGCTGCATCTTTAATACATGCTTTCTGGCTAACTGAAAACGTAAACCGTCGAAATAATATATCTACGATGTAACTTAGATAACATATTTTATTTTCTCGGAGTCGGAAAAGAGAATAGGTACTGGCAAATAAAATTGTTCGTTTTGGATATCATTATGATTTAGCAAACAGGACTTTAAGACCAGTCTTACCAAGGACTGATTATCGTGGTACTCAGCAGCTGGTATGTGGAAGTCAGATAGGCATTCAGTCCTCCATTAGTAGTTAATGGGTTTAAAGCATTTTAAAATTCAAATGTCTTAATAAGTGTTGCCCTGAAAATCCGGTTTCAATAAACCTAGATCAGGCAAATGACTCAATGTTTAAAAGTTCACTTTTTATAACATTTAAAAGTAATTTTTTATGTCCCCCTATTCACTAATTATATGTCTTACATTTATATTTTAAAATAATTATATAATAAAAAAAAGTAAATCATTATTATTGGTAGGTATTCAGTAACTGTAGTGATCCTAATATAGTTGGGAAACTGAAGTAGAACAATAACATTCAAAGTTTTATTCACAATACTTATCGCAACATTCAGAGACATACAAACTCTCTGTCCCCAACTTCGTACGATCCTTGCAAACTAATCATCGAACAAACTTCAAACCGTCAAATATTTCGTTTGTAGTTCGTAGGTAATCCGATGCATCGAGTGTCGCCCCGCATTTGTCAACAAGGTCGCGTGCTGCGGGCGACATCGCCGCACTAATGGGAATGCAAATGCGTTGTCTCTTTGTCGTGCGTGCAACAGCGCAACACTCGCACTTGAATGTATGCACTCCATTGCTTGTGATGTGTGAGACGTCCTTAGTTTAGGTTTGTGTTGGTTAAGGAACTGCTTAATCGGTGTTACTGATTATTTTATCAAGAGAATTACGTCTAGGAGGTTACTGAGGAATCTTGTTCTTAGATGTTTTTTTTAAAGCGCGTCAATAAAGCTGGCTAGATACTTATATTATTTAAGTTTCTGAGAAACAGCACTTTATGTGTTCTTGTATAATTTTTGCATCTTATATGTTTATTATTTAGACAAGGTGATCTATACTTCTACAGCGCGTAACTTCACTTACCTAATTGACCTAAATGTATGAATTAGTGGGACAGTTTTTTTTTGCGATTTTCACGGTGGTTTCTTAAAGAAAGTTGTACAGTTTTTTGTTCTGGATCACATCCTGAAATATGAATTTTCTAGTACATGCTGTATAGAGTCTCCATCATACAGCAAAGTATTAATAAGTAAGGTCTGTAAACCTAAAGCAGATGATACGGAAAACACCAACAATTTCTGGCCAAAAAACTTAGTCGCGTTACTTGAAGATGAACGGACTCAAAACGCTCACCAAAGCAGTTCCTGTTGCTTCAACAAATAGGTATGATAATTGCCCCAAACTACCTAGATTAAAACTAATCCAACTGTTCACTAAACCACATTGCACACCACAAGCTACAATAAAAAGTGATTTTACCACACCCATATATAATCTGTTATCGGGAGCTTTGCAAATACCAGCACTCACCGGCTAGTCCGCAAACATTGCAGCAGTAATGGGAAATGCAAATGCTACGTTCATTGCGCAGTGTTGTTTGCAAACAGGCGATAGTGTGCCACCGGCTTTAGGTTTGTTGTTCGTAGTTATCTATTACGGTGATACTGGTACGCAAAAATGGATTTGGTGGCGGTTAGCGGATGTTTATGTAGGATTTTGGTGATTAAAAATCTAACGTTTGCCTTGTTGGTCGAGTGTTCGTGAGAGCTATTGTTGAGCTTGTGCTACGGGTGCGATTCCCGGATCAGGCAGTGTTATTGGGTTTTTCCATAGGGAATTTTTCTATAGCAGTCACGGAAAATGTATTACTAATATTTTAAAAGCGAAAGTGAGTTTGTTTGTTTGTTACGTCTTCACGCCTAATGGCTGAACCGACTTTCATGAATTTTGGTACAGAGATAGTTGGGACCGTGGAGACGGACATAGGCTTCTTCTTTTTTAAAATGATAAATAAGGGAGAAAGAGGGAAGAAAAGTGAAAACTTAGCTTTGCTATTACAATAAATAAGGCGAAAGGGCAAAAACTACAGGTAGGAGGTACCTGCAAATCAGGAAAGGGGAACTGTGTTACCCCGAATTTAACGCGAGTGAAGCCGCGGGCCAAAAGCTAGTAGACTTATAATTAAGAGTCTCAAAACATGATTCCCGAAACGTGGGTGTAGGTACACCTCTGTCTATCGCTTGGGGAATTACTGGCGTGATGTTATGAAAACCTAAAGATTGTTGATTTTTCCAAACTATGTTGGGGACTCATTGGGGTCTATCGAATGGAATGCGTCCCCAACATAGTTTGGAAAAATCAGACACACCTAAATTCCAGTATTATACATTTTTAAGCAAATGAGACGCTTGCTATAATCTCCGATCCTTTTGATAACCATATGTATCAGTGGTAGATATTTTTATGTATACCCAATAATCTTGCGTTTGGCCGAAACCCACTTTAAATGAAGCAATGACGTTTTATGTATACCCAATAATCTTGCGTTTGGCCGAAACTCACCTTATATGAAGCAATAACGTGGCCCCTAGGCCGACGCGGCCTAGTTAGTTCTCGGCTCGTGAACTTTGAATGGATAGGTACATATTACAATGATCAAGAAACAGAGACACAAAAAATTAAAATTAAATCTTTATTACATAATATGAGACAATCATAGAGACTAACTTAATAATAACCACAAGTCAACAGATGTAAAATGTGAAATGGTAGATGTGAATGATAGATGGTTTGATTGTCTTCGGACTGATTCGTCCTATCCTCTCGTACTGGTATTAAACTGTATCACGAGCGGATAGTCTTCCTCACCCTTAGAACAGCAGATTCCCACAAGGTTCCCGTTTCAAGTCACATAGGCACATACTGTATAACAGATAACATAGTACAGTCAAAAACCGAAGTTTACAGGAGAGCGTAATTTGTGTTCAACACGCCCTAGAAATAATTCTATGATTAATAATCGTATGTCAGCATGTGCGAATAGAGAATCTAAAGCCAATGATACAATAAAAAAATGCCATTTTCGACTTGTCTTTATGTACGTAGGGACCGACGATGTATTAAATATGGAAGCAAATCGCATTGTTCGATTTCGTGGAAGTCCAATCATCTAACGATGACGCCTTACCATATCTCTGTTCACCCAATGATAGATTCGGGTCAGGGGAATTATATTAGAAAAAAAAATACTTAAGCATTTCAGCAGTAAAGAACATTTTATCATGCTCAGGTTTACTTATAGGAAAGTTATAGGATCAAGATACCTACGTTCAGATTTAACTAGATTCTCAAAGCTTTTGGTTAACTTTACTAAGTAAATAAGTTGTCAGTCTACAAGTCGTGCAAACAGATCGGTCGGTGAAAGGATCAAAGCAGTGTATTTATATAAAAGAGTATCGAGCGGTATTCAGAATAATTTATAAGTTTGTTTCAGGTAAATTTTAGTTAGGTACATAGACGTTGCACAGTCAATAAATAAACAAAATTGTTGGTTATACTGCTTAATGCGGTTGGCACAAAGGTGAGTAAATGAAATACTGGCGTCGGTAAATAAAGTGTAATCAACAGTTACATATTTCGGGTACATAACTTTCGTACACTAAAGACTAGATAGAACACATATTCTAAGAACGGCGTCCTGCAAACGAGTGCCGTCACACTAAATGCGCGCGAATTGCTTTTTTACACGACTGCCCTAAAAAAGGAGTGTTATGTTTTTCCTACTTGGCATTCCTGCTTCACGTAGTCTCCACAAAAATAAAACTACAATGAAAGGTAGAAGACCCAGATAATCTCTATATTTATGTGCTTTCTTAATGATAATTGTCTGATGTTCGTTAGTGTAAAATTCTCGCAACTTAGCTGGGGTTTGAGCAGATAAAGGAAAAGTCAAAACTGTATTTAGCTGACATTCTCGTAAGTTACCGTAATTCCATGTCTTATTTAACATAAAATCACTCCCGTAATCTCCGACGGGTTAAGCAGAGGTACCTACGCGAGACGACTCCCGAACACGTAGACGCGATGTAAGCAATGGTACACGTCCGTCCAACCCAGTGACGACAGGCCGTGTCGACGGCGTGTTCGTGTTCCACGCGCACTTGTAAGAGATTTCAGCAAAGCAGAAGGGCCTGCCAGGACTAGCGCGGGAGGCGGTGTTATTTGAAAGAGATACCGCGGCCTCGGAACACAAAAGGTAAAATAAGAAACACGGATAGGTTTTAGTTAGTAAAAGAAAGTCTGACACTCCCTTCTGTTAGATTTTTTTTAAAACGTTTTGTTTTTTTTTAAAAACGTCCCCCACACTAGGAATATTTCCTGTATCGTGGGTGCGTTTTACAAACATTCACTACCTGTAGGTCAAACAAATATTTGTACCGTGCGGGGATCGAACCCGCGACATGCAGCGCAGCAGTCGATCGCTCAACCAGTGCGCCAACCGTGTCGTCAACGTACGTGTTTGATGATTTCCCAACCGAAAGAAAGAAGTGTACCTAATAGTATACCTATACATGCACACCTATATTTCGCTAGTTGCTTGCTCATTAAACAAGCTTGTCATCCTTCAATGACAACCCAAGTCTGTCACACCCAACTCCGTAACATACAATAAAACCAACAGGAAAACAAAACACCACCGTTTTAAAGCGGGTAGTACAATTTTTTCATTGGCATTAGTGACGGTAGATCGAACATAATTGAGTTGTGCGTGCGCCTGACAGGTATTGTTGTTGCTTGAAATATTGGTTTCAGCTCAGTACGTCGGCGACTGTCGAACGGGAAGGACGCTTTTGTAAAGTTCTTGATTGTTGCTTGATAGAAGATAAGTTTAAGGATGGGTGGATAGATTGTGTCTGCTTTATGAGTGACTAGCTTTCTCCCGCGTTCCCATTAGCACTTTCTCTACTGCTTGGCTTCATAAATAATTTTCAAAATCCTTTTAGTAGTTCCAGAGATTATCCCAACAACCTCACTCACTTACTTTACCTATTTTGTAATCTTTCTTTCTTCTTATAAATAAAATTCTCGTGTCACAGTTTTAGTTGCCATACTTCTCCTAAACGGCTTGACCGATTCTTATGAAATATTACACGTAGGTAGATACTATCGGTAGGTCGGAGAATCGGTTGCAATCTATTTTTAATACACCTCTCCAGAAAAGGAGCTGAGCAGCGGGTGAAACTGTTGGACACAACTAGTATTATACATTGTGGAGACTAGTATAGATACTTATCGATAATTAGCAAAGATAGCTTGGATATAACATACTTTTTTTACTACAAGGTTTAATGTACCCTAAATTTATCAATTGAGTCATTACAATGATCTACATATTTATTTAAATACAACGTTTCCTACATCATAGATCATATCGTTGCAAAAATCTGAAACAGGTTACAGACCAAGGGCTAAGCTAAGTTAATTTAGCTAAGCTACATAGTTTACGGTCTACAAAACTATGAAAAACTGCGTCAGTTATGCGAGTTAATTTAAAATAACTAAACCTACCTAGATCTTAGTTTGCAAACCGCATAAGTACGTAGCACACTGTCATTTCTAAACCATCATCATCATCTACCTTACCATTTTTGTCTAACCGGGTGCAGCGAGATATTGATATTAAAATGGACAGACTGCTAGTCTGACCTTTCCACATAAATGATTTGGACCCTGGATCCCCTTTTTATTTATTTTTTTGGGGTGGGAAATCATCAAATAACTTCCCCCGCTCTGGGCGGAGCGGGGGGTGTGTCAGACTTTAACTGACTAAAACCCGTCCATGTTCCTTCTATAGCCCTTTATGTTCCGAGGCCGCGGTATCTCTTTCGAATAACCCGCAACCCCGGCAGGCAGAGGCCCTGGCAAGCCCCTCTGCGTCCCTGGGTCCCCTTGGTAAGACTTTTGGTAGAGCTTGTAACTATCCGTAACTTTATTTAATGCACAATGTACAAATAGTTACACGCTAGGCGTCTGTCAGAGATCTACAAAAGACAGCTAAGAATAACTATGTATAAACCAAAAAACCCACTTTGCCCCAAAACATATACCAAATCTTTGAAAAACAGACAAAAGAAGAACATTAACAAACCGTCGCTCAAACTACGTGTCGAAACATTAACGTTCACAGCACAGTGAGTCGTAAGTGCTCAAGTCGCGATGTTCATATTAAAATCCTAGCTGTAAACACGAGTATTACGAGGCAGTCTCGCTGCCTTGAAGCTCATTTCTCTCGTGCCTTGTTACGTTTTGGTCTGTGGGTTAAGTGGAAAGAGATAGCGGTTGTCGGAAAGGGTTAATTTCATGGGAACTTATTATTTTAGTTATCACTATTGAAGTCCCCAAGGGTTTTATGTAGAGGTATTCTTAATAGATCACCATAAAACCCTTGGGGTAGCTCGTGGCTAAATAATAGCAGCCGCTCGGGTCGATCTTTAGGTTAAGCCGCGCTTGCCTAGGTTGGTCTGTGGATGGGTGACCACCCGTTACATACCGAGTTTCCTCCGTGCCTCGGAAAGCACGTTAAGCCGTTGGTCCTGGCTGTCATTTGTAGATCTTTGACAGTCGTTACAGGTAGTCAGTGTTCCGAAAGTCTGACAACCAGTCTTACCAAGGGCTATCGTATTACCCAGTATTAACTGGTTGTGGAGGTCAGATAGGCAGTCGCTCCATGTAAAATACTGATATTCAGCTGCATCCGGTTAGACTGGAAGCCGACCCCAACATAGTTGGGAAAAGGCTAGGCAGATGATGATTCTTAATAGATCACCCACAATCATTAACATTTTAGTTATCACTGTTGTGCTACCCAAAGGGTTTATGTAGAGGTATTTTTAATAGATCACTCACATTTCTCTAGTTATGTTTAAGCTGCGCTGTGTGTCGCGAGTTCAATCTCCGTATGGAACAAAAATTTGTATGGCCTACAGTTAGTTGTTCCGAGTCTGGCTGTTTGTATATGTGAGTTTAAATGTTTGTAAACGCATACACGATACAGCAGAAATTCCTAAGTCTCACTCTCAAGCAATAGGGCAGAGCCTATGACTTTGGCTGCTACTGAGAATTTCCTAAAGACAATTTGCCTACACCAGGAATCGAACTGAATGATGTTCATGCTCAGTAGTTTCGAAAAATAACTAAAAACAGTTTTATTTTATTATGCTGGTAACTTTATTTCAGAGTTAATGTCAATTTGATTGACATAAATGGTTGTTCTAATTTTAATTTGTGCCAGACATTTTGTGTACCCAAAGAGATTGTATACGTATACTTTTTTTAATGCTGAGATTATTAGAATGACGTGATCTCGATAATCATGCATTGTAATCCAAACTATATACATACATGTTTAAAAACAACTCGATTTACCAATTACAGTTCAGATTTTTTTCATAAATTTTAATAAAAGTGTTAAGTAAAACTAGGGTTTTTATTTAACTTTTTTTAAAGATTTTTTTTTACCTTGTACCACACTGCATCTTGTAAGAAGAGTTTAATTTGTCTCCAATCGGCTCGAAACGTTGACTGCTATTGCAAATGTCTTATTAAACGTCTACGTCTGTCTCAAACGCTGTTCTTATTTATTTTACCACTAGCTAATGCCCTTGGCTTCGCCCGCAAGGAATTTGCTAACTATCCCTCGGGATCGACCTACTAAAAGAAAAAGTTGCAAATATGTTAATCCAGGCTAAGAGCTTTATCTAATCCAAATTTGTTCCACGTGAATGTAAACCGGGCGGGTCGCTAATCTGATAAGCATAAGAAAATCACACATAGGAAAAAAACAGAAAGCAATGATATTCTTTTACATAGCAGTGAGAAAATACAAGTTGATGAAATTAAGAACTTTTTGGTATAAATAATTTAAAAAAATGAGAATCAGTTGACCGAAAAAACAATCCATTAAAAATATTATCTACACTTAATAACATCCTGATTCCAGTACCCAGATAACAATGCTATTATAATAATATATCAAACATTACCCGGTTATTATCCGAAGCGACCGCCTGCCGGCATTACGCACATAGCCTGGGGCGTATACAGGGTGTTTCATTACACACGTATAATGATCGAGGCAGAGAGGATACAAAATGTCTGCTTCAACTGTTTTAGTTTTGTTTTTAGAAAATGTTGGTTTTAATGTTTGTATTTGTATCTCAGGCTGGGAAATAGTAGGCTGCGGGTTGTATCGAAAGATATTACGGTCTCACGGCCCACGGGCTTGGAACACAAAAAGCAAAAGAATGAACATGAATGGGTTTTAACCGACTTTAAAAAAAGTTCTCAATTCAACTGTTCTTTTTTAGGTTTTTATAGAGTTCTCTGTGATTTTTGAGTCGATTTACTTACGACTATAGAAATAATCAGGAGTCCTATATTATTGATTTAATATATATTATATCCCATATTAATTTTACATTTCTTTTTTTGCATCACAAAAAATAACCAATACTTAAGACTACATGTATAAAACAGGGCTAAATAAATGAAAGCGACGAATCATTAGATTATAAAAACCTTTAAACGCACCAAACTTTTGATCCGAACTCAACAAATCATAGACAACTTTATAAATATGCTAGCGAAACCACCAATTGAATAAAACCTATGTGGTTAAATCACTACTTCTTCTGTAGAGTCCATTTTATACTGGACCTTGAAAGGGATTTTGCTTTTCTCTGCAAGGCATATGTCTCCGCCGTATCTTTTCACAGTGGTCAGTATTAATAAAATAAAAGGAGTAATCCTCCTTTTTGTGTCCTCTCTGTCCATGTTCGTCGGAGCAGAAGAGACACTTGTCTGTGAGAGGGAGACGTACATTAAAACCTTCTTTCTTGTACTTTACAGTCATTAGAGCGTTATGCTCACCGTCTAGGTTGTGGAAAGTGATTGCGACAAGATGTGGCAAAACTATGACACCGTGAATTTTCCATGTAAACGGGAAAATATTACAGGGTTTTATAACAATGGGATAAGATGATAAATAGCTGGACTCGACTATTTTGTAAAAAAGTATAAACAAAAAGTTCCTTGTCATCTTTCTTTAGGAACAAGTTGTTTTTCTTGAAGACGATATAAATCACACTAATATTATAAAAGCGAAACTTTGTATGTTTGTTACTTCTTCACGCTCAAATGGATTTAGGTAAAACTAAGTCTCAAGGTAGGTTATTTTCTGGATTAAACATATGCAACTTTTCTTGATCCCGGAAAAATGCTGAGTTACCGTCGGATGATCAAATAACTTCAATATGGTTTTTACCGCGGGTAACACAGCGAGGCGCAGCTAGTACTCAAATAAAGTTAACTTTGTATGTCTAACTTCGCCATCATTGACGTTGGACGAATACGATGACTGGTTCATAAAAGAAAAAAAAAGTAGAAGCTATTTTAATCGTAACTGTTTTCATCTTTTAACAGTCAACTTGAACTTCCTTTCCAATCCAGCCGTATCCATCTCTCTACATCCGTGATACGTGCACGCAACATTAGCACAACCGTCGTGTCTGTGTCGCAAGATACATTAAATTCGTCTTCTTTGGTACATTACCTCTGTGGTTAACCAACTGACAGATTTGATGGAATGGGTATGACATGTCGGTTCTAGTAAACGTGCTTAGTCTTTGTCAACGTGAGACTGTTTAAATTAGGAATTTATATTTGGAATGCTTTTGTTTTTTTGTTGTTCAAGTTTTATTGTTTTTTTTTTAAAAGCTTCTCATTTCATTCAGGCAGGTAGTACATAGTTACTTTAGGCATGTTCTGTAGGTATATTACTATTATATGAAATGCTAAAATGCCCGTTTAAACTAACAATAAGTACAGCTCACATCTCAGTGCTTGAACGGGTGTATTCCCAGAGGGGACTGCCGGTGCCACCGCCAGCCGAAAAAAATAAAACAACCGATAAGTCTCGAAATATTTTAGAAAATCATTCCAGCAATATTATAACAACATTAAAAATGAATTCTCTTCCGATTCCTTATAAAATAAGCTTAAATCTTAAAATATAAAGTACATTTTAAGTTAGCTTATTTTTATGAACACACAAAAACCCGGAAAAATTTCGTCCGTCCCAGCTAAATTTAAGGGAAAATCTCCATCATTTGTCCGTAGTCAAGACAAAGTGACGATTATATCCGGTTGCCAGCGCTCATTTTGCTAATTCAGCCCCATACATTTCGGCAAACAAAGTTAATCTCTTCATCCTATTACTGAGAACTTGTCGACCTAGTTTTGTTTCCATCATCACACAGAAAAAAGACGGTAGGTTAGATTTTGTGGGACAATATTTTTTGTTTAAATATTCCAAAGTGTAGCACAGGAAACCTTGTTTAGGTTTTTTTAATAGGAAAGCAATTTTATCCAAATCGATAATTGATTTATCTTTATTTTCAACTAGTTGGCGCCCGCGGCTTCACCCGTGTGATGAACGAAAAATAAGTAGATATTCTATGTGTTATTCCAGACTATAATTTAACTCTGTGCCTAATTTCATCAAGATCCGTTGAGCCGTTTTGACGTGAAAGAGTAACAAACATCTATACATACATCCATCCCTAAAAACATTCGCATTTATAATATTAAGTAGGATAGGATGCAGTGTTTGGTCTTAAGAGACGATATCCAAAATTTGGAAATTCAGGTTATATTGGGTGTAAAAAAATCCTTAACGAAGTCAAAAGGCACACACCGAGATTGTAATCATTTGTTCATTCTAGACTACTGGCCCTTCTATTAATTGAAAGTCAGTTTTTTATTGTTTTTAATAGAAACGTTTTATGTTGTGCCTGTACTTTTAAGACCTCTTAGACCTTTGGTGGTTTTAGGTAAGTTACATGGAATCCTGCCGAAATCGGTGATTTTTCACAAATAAAAGGTTGTGTCCATGCAATATTTTTGTGCGTAGAGATATTTAGCTTGATGTGCAAAATGCTTGGTTGACTTGACCTTGCATATCATTAATGAAACTAGATTATAGCTGACGACAACTCAAGTAAAGTACGCTAAGGCTCAATTCACACCGAAATAGCAGCATAACGGCCGGCAATAACAATGTCAAATTAAACAGTCAAGAGGAATGATTTTATCAAACAATACCATGCATCTTCTTATGGAGATAAAGCTTAAAATGGTTTGACATCGTTATTGCCGACCGCTGCGCTGCCTCTTCGGTCTGAACTGACCCTTAGTTATTCATTGATATAAAGTTTTCACTAAGTTCATACATCTGTTATGTATAAGTCTGTCTGAGAACTCCCCCTTATATATCTCCACCTAATTTAACATCACAAAACTTCTAACTCAAAATAATACGTGTAGCATTACTTTCAAACTTGTATTACTGTTTCTTGTCTGCTTACCCCATAATCCCCCTCTAGAGAAGACCCCCTGACATTAATGTCGTGTTATGCTGTAATTAATATCGTGGAGACACTATTTTATATCATTACACATGCGACAGTTACAAGTCGTATATTTTCTTTGAGTTACAAGTTTGTCGTACAGTTGGTTGGAAAAGTGGTAAACTTGGGTACGTTTTTGGTCCATCATTCATATTAAATACTAGGTTGTAAGAAGATAACAACAGTATTTGGAGTGAATAGTGATTTATTTATTAGGAGCTCGCGTTTGCCTAGGTTGGTCCGTGGATGGGTGACCCATTACATACCGCATTTCCTCATTGACTCAGAAAGCACGTAGTCCCAGCTGTCATTTGTAGATCTTTGACAGTCGTTATATAAGTAGTCCGTGGCCCGAAAATCTGACAATGAGTCTTACCAAGAGGTATCGCGTTACCTAGTTTTAACTGGATTATGCAGGTCTATGTAAAAAACTGGCTATTTTTTTTAAGGTTTAATATATTGTTTGAGCTTTATAGACTACATGATTACCAAATAAAGAAGAAATAGTCTCACTTTAATGCTTTCTTAAAAAGACACTAATATTAGAAAGTATTACTAGGGGGGCCCACGGCTTCGCCCGCGTGTTATCGAAAAAAGTAACCTATGTGTTATTCGAGATTATAATCTACCTATGTGCCAAATTTCATCAAGATCCGTTCAGCCGTTTCATCCACATTCGCATTTATAATATTAGTAGGATCTGTACCCATCCCATGTCATTTCACCCAGCTGTCTGTGCCGAATGAGGCACATATGTTTTTCGCTGACGCTGTACGAAGGGGTAACAATCTGCAGTTGTAATCTTTACTGTTCTAGGAGAGTTGGCTTGCATTATACAACTATATACCTACGTATTGTACGTTCTAATTAGATAATACACAGCCTATGAAAACAACTGCTACTATAAAACCAAATGATTACAAAAGACTAACACCGTAATGTTTCTTAACTGTTTTTTTTTCTAAAAAGAAAACGACCAACCTTATAAGTGCTCATGTAGGAATATGTAAAATAAAATATTTAGATTTTGTTATTTCAGCAGTGATAAAATATTACAGGAATTGTATTTCCACAAACGTATGCTACGATAAAATATAGCAGCATTGTTGCTAATCTTGTTTTGCTAGTTTTATTTATTCAACTTTACTAAATAGATGCAGTAATTTCATTTGAAATCCGAATAAAAATAATTTTAAGTATAATTTCCGTTTGAAGCCACTGCTGTCATCGCCTGTACTTTTCAAAGTACCACGTGCAAGTACGTAAATTAAAGTTAAGGTACGCACAATAAAAGGCGACATAAATCGTGGGAATTAGTGAGTTATGCCTGTTTATTATGTATTACTTTGTGTATAATTATCGAAATCATGACAGATACAGTGCCTGAGGGTACTCAATTTTGTTCGGGAATAGTTCCATGTCATTATTGCAATTAATATATGTTTTGCGGTTTTCATAATGGTTTGTGCTGTCGGTAATACCATTAATTACTTAATTAGATGTTTAATGATATTGGCAGTTTAGAGTTACAAGCTAAAATGAGTCATGGGAGTGTATGCAATGCTCTTTGTTGTTGGTAGTTAATGTTGAGAGCGATATAGTATAAATTTAAATAAAAAAGGAGGCACTCGCCCACCTAATTGTTTGGTTGGTGTAGTGATTGCGACTGAGCACTGAGCAGTATGGGTATTCTCAGACTGAGCAGTGTTGTTGGCTTTGTAGGCCCAAACCTCATCTGACATATCTCAGTATCAGCTACGTAGTCTTGATTTGTGCCAGGTCGATAGCAAAAGGACTCTATTACATGAGACTCAAACATAACAGAAGAAATATGAGTGTACTATGTACACCCCTGCTTAAGCGATCGGGAAAACACAAGCGTAATATTATGTGGAAGCAATAAGCAAAGATTTGATTTCACAAAATTTTGGGCAGACTAAAAGGTAAACTCCTTGGAAAGACAAACTGAGAAAGTTAAAGGAAACTAATCGAACTTTAGACATTAACTTTGGGTTTGATCGGGTCTACCGTAGACCCGAGCAAAGAGTACTAACTAAACACATAAAAACTGTGTTGAATTTTATCAGCTAAGATATTATTATTTAAAAGAATGTTTAGAGGTATGAAGAACAGGGTGTAAAGTTCTCCATCCTCTAAGGAAAAGGGAGGATCCTCCGACCAGACGGGTGTTGTGTCTGGTGGGCCACTGCCCGATAGTTGCTTGTCGGGCGCTCGTATATATGCTAACTGCGTGCACAACTTTACTTGCGCGATGTAGGATTTTGCCGTTTAGTACTTCAGTGGCTAGATAGATGGCGATAGTAATTATTGTAATTATTGCCACTTGCATCTTTGTGTCGCTACAAATGTCCATGGAGTTTCTTAGCCCTTTCTCTATAGAGATCAAAGCTTTGGAATGGGCAACTACAGTCCTTTCACAAGTTATTATGTCTTGTGACCGGGACTGTAGCTTCAACATTTTGTTTCTTGACATTCAAAAGTATATAATAGTCTAATTAAAATAAATGCTTTTGATTTTGAGTTTATTATGACACGTCTGTTATCCTCGAATGGATAGTCAGAGATCGAGTGGTCGCCAGCGTGACTGCGTAGCCATGAGGTTATGGTTCGATTCCTGAGCAGAGTGGCGCAGTGGAAGCGTGCTGGGCCCATAACCTGATGAAATAAAAGCAAAAGCAATATGATTGAAAACTATATATTTAAAAGAATAATATTTTACAAGGACTTAATGACCGTGCACCGTATAGACGTGAGAGAGATGCGCAACACGTTTTCTTCTTCCATTCTTCCCTATCGGACGACACGGCATCATTTACTCCTTTCTCCTTCATATCATTCCTTACACAATCCATCCATCTTTTCTTTGGCCTTCCTCTCGCTCTCCGTCTATCAACATTCAGAACTTCACTCTTTTAGTCACATGTCCTTCATCCTCATTACATGTCCATACCAATACAAACGACTCCCTTTCATGTCACTTAATTATAACGGGTATTATTTTGCCCTTGAAGAAACCTGGACTTTTTCAATTTTTTTGGAAATTTTGGACGTCACTGCCATCTGTGACGTTCAAGAGAAAATTAAAAGGTATTTTAGTTTTTAATGTAAGTGAAGTGAAATCGCCAACACGTCCTGAGCAAGCGAGGTGATCAATGTGCCTTCTCTGTATAAAGAAAGGCCTTATGATTATTATTACAATGTTTAATTGAAAATGTCACATTGGTACTTTCACGGGTTTGTTTGTTTGTTACGTCTTCACTCCCAAATGGCAAAACCGATTTTGATGAAATTTGGTACCGAGATAGTTAAGACCCTGGAAACGGACAAAGGTTACTTTTTGTTTCTTTCTAACCCCCCCACTTCCCTAAAATAGGGGGTGGAAGTTTGTATGGAGCATTCTGCAATTTTCAAGGTAGGAAGCTAAAAAACGATACACACCCTCTTTGTTACCAACGAAAAATACCTGCAAATCAGGAAAGAGGAACTGTGTTACCCCGAATTTAACGCGAACGAAGCCGCGGACAAAAGCTAGTGTAATTATAAACAATCAATAAAACACTCCGACAGAAACATTATTCAGTCGCAATGGTGCGTTAAAAAAATCTTAATTAAAATACACATCAGCTGTTATAGAGGCGTAACGTTTGAATGCGACAGCGGACTGTCCTCTTATTGTGGCACTCTTTCAAAGATTAATAACGAGGGACACAAAGATGGAGACGTTACTACCTTTTCAGGAATAAAAGTACAACGGAAGATAAAATGAATAAGAATTGTGGGCTAGGAGATATGCGTGTGTGTGAGGTGGATTATTGTAATTTTTGTAATGAACGAATACAGTGAAGTATTCAAGTATGTTACTGTTTGTGACGATAAGAACTAATAATAATAAACATGTGCGAGTCGAACTTTACAAACTTGCGGCATAAACCGTCATATTTTTTGATTTCGTGGACTTAGAATATTTCCACACCTCTAAGGAAACCACTCAGGTTCACTAAAAGAAACCAGCCAAGTG
This sequence comes from Ochropleura plecta, assembly GCA_905475445.1. NCBI lineage: Eukaryota > Metazoa > Arthropoda > Insecta > Lepidoptera > Noctuidae > Ochropleura > Ochropleura plecta. Next base: position 3,801,088 of record FR997728.1, read on the forward strand.
CGTTTCGGAATCGCGCACAGAGAGTTCCGTACAAATTTATTTATTTATTTAAAAAAAAAACCTTGCCCCTCTAGGAATTTCTCCTGTATCGTGGGTGCGTTTACAAACATTTAAACTTACATACACAAACACCCAGACCCGAAACAACTATCTGCAGGTCATACAAATTTTGTTCCGTGCGGGGATCAAACCCGCGACACACAGCGCAGCAGTCGATCGCTCAACCACTGCGCCAACCGTGTCGTCACTGTCAATTTGCGACATAAACGGCCATATCTTTTGATTGTTTACACTTGGAGAGTTCATTGTTGATTCGACATCTCCAAGAATCACAGACATGTATATGGTTTAAATTTCACCTCGATACTTCAGCGCGTTCCCGAGATAAAGGGTCTTGACAGACAGACAGACGGACAACAAAGTGATCCAATAAGGATTCCTTTTGTTTTTCTTTCGAGGTACTGAAACCTAAAAAATATATATTTTTATTTTTTACATCTGTGTTAAAATATTTGTAAATGCACCCACGATACTGGCAATTCCCAGTGTGGAGACATGTTTAAATATGTAAAGCTAAAGCAACGTCTTACTGTCTATCTAAAGATTAAGCTATTTCGCAAAAAAAAAATGGTTATTATTATTGTTAGCTGTAATAATTGTAAAAGAAAAGAAAAAAGTTAACGAATGGCTTAATCAAGAAAAACAAACGCCACTTCACAGAACTTCATGGCCGCATACTAAAAGAAGGCAGTAATTTACAAAATGCTCGAAAATTTTCAAAAGGAGTGGAAGAATTGGGCTTTCTCCCCTCTCCCCCTAGCGAGAGGGAGAGGGGGAGGCCAACGCACCTGGGAAAGTTTTCTTCATCCCATGAATACAAAGAGGATCTGGTTAAAGATCTTTAAGTTTATGCAATGTCTTATCGCGATTGGTATACGGAATACGGATGTCGCGAGAATTCCCCAGTTACATCGCTTTAAAAGCGTGTTTTGTTGTTGAGCTTATGTTTAACTTTGTTGATGAAAATGTAGGTACAGGCAGTTGCTTGTACCGAAAATTGTTGAAGACAGGTAACAAGCTTTATAATATTACTAACTTTTGCCCGCGGCTTCGCTTGCGTTAAATTCAGGGTAACACAGTTCCCCTTTCCTGATTTGTAGGTACCGGCTAGTTTTGCATTTGCGCCTTATTTATTGTAATAGCAAAGCTAAGTTTTTCCTTTACACTTGCTCCGTCATATCTCACTTGAAAAAAAAAATTGCCTATGTTCGTCTCAAAGGTCCCAACTATCTCTGTACCAAAATTCATCAAAATCGGTTTTGCCATTTAGGCGTGAAGACGTAATAAACTCACTTTCGCTTTTATAATATTAGTAAGGATTATAAAGCTTACATCACCTGCCTTTTACCAGCTTTATTGGGGTCGGCTTCTAGTTTGGTGGAATGCAGCTGAATTCGAGTATTTAACATAGAGCGACTTCCTATCTGCTCTCCACAACCCAGTTATTTCTGGGTAGCACGATACCCCTTGGAAAGTGGAATACTTGCCTGGAACGACTGTCACAAATCTTTATATGACAGCCAGAAACAACGGCTTAACGTGCCCATGAGTCAATGCGGTAAGTAATGGGTTACCCTTTTGAGAACCAGCCTAGGCAAGTGCAGCTTAACCAGAAGATCAACCCTAGTGATGGTAATTATTCTGCCACAAACTTAAAAACAGTGAGGCATTAATTAATTATTTATAAAGCAGTGCTGTCTAAATCTGTTTTTGGTACGGATGACATTTAATGTTTACTGAGTTTAATATGTTTTGATCTATTTGTATGTACCTACTGTTTCAGTAAGTTATGTTAATATGTCTATTTCATTGTTTTTATCTATGTTTAAGTTTTAACTGAATTTTAATATCTTGAACTAACTTTTTGAAACCAGTATTAAATCTAAACCGAAGAGGTGATACATGCCTCAGGACCATCTTACTTCAAACACCTTTCTCTATATAAGATTGTAGTTTGAGTCAGCACCTCATCATCTATAATATCATCTCATCAATTTATAATTGGATCATGTGATATCCAACTCATCATAAATTTATTAACCAACTGTCTGAAAGCAATTCTTAACATTTATTTTTCACGAATCTACCCGGACATCAAAGTGACACCATTTTCAAATATATCTAACAACATTGATCTCAAATCCCGGCCTATTTGGAGACCCATTTCCAAATTCCCATTTATCTGAGTAGAACGATTTTTTCCGTCGATTTTCCAATAATAAGCATTTGGGATCAATCAACGGCCTCAAAGGACAGCTCGGTCGGTCCCCAAAGATGTTGGACTTAAATAAATTAAAATTTTCGCGATTCGCATTCGAGCTTCGAGTCATCGAATCCAACGTTCGCTGATTACGTTATGTAAATTGCAGCCTACCCTCGCTTCCTTGTCATTTATACTACCCAGATGTAGAGAGGATGGATGTGGACCAGATTTTGCAAACTGAATTTGTACTGACATATAGTGATTTAACATTTCATAACGCTATAATATTCATGATAACAATTATTCATGACTTATTATAAAAGTGCCAAAAGCATTTCCCCCTCCTTTTTCCTCTTGCTCCTTCTTCCTCTCTCTGCTTTCCTTTTACAAGATTGAGTTTTTATTTAATTTATAACATTGTTGTCATCAGTTTGGAAATCGAACAACAGTTGAAGGCAGGTTTAACGATTTTAAAAGAAAAATTACCCTGTCTTTTTCAATTTTTGTTTTAGTATTTACATCTTGATTTGCTTTTTGTTGGGACACTTCCATTTTTATAACATCATCACCAATGTTTCCTCAGAAAGATATCTGTGTAAAGACATTTCGACGCCCCCGCACAGGGACATTGCAAGATTACCGTAAAGAAGTATGTTTCTATTTAAATTCCTACTTTTAAAATGCAATCGTAGTCAGCTGAGGTTGACAGGCGATAACCTTCGCTACGCTTAACGGATCGATTTTGTTTTATATCTGTCTCCCCAGTCTGGTCATGATATACCGTTTCGAGCAATATAATTTTGTGGAAGAATGGATGAATTTGAAACGTTGAGTTATTTGGTGAGTTGGTTGGAAAGTTTTAAAATAGATGTGAGCAAGGTGAGATAATCAGTGATCTAGAGAATATAAATGAAAACTCTCCAATATTTGACTCGAGTAGTGTGCTTTTTGTAGCATTGGAATGATATTACAGAAAAAACCAGCCAAATGCGAGATACACGGTCATATCTTTTGACTGCGTAGACTTAGAGGGTTGATTTTTTCATAGCTTTCAAGTTCAGCAAACTTGAGTATATGACAACTAAGTCTTATATGGGTTCCGTTTTTTGTTTTGAGTTACGGAACCCTAAAAAAGAAGTAAATGATAACGCCATGGTTGACAGAGAAGAATGAAAGATAAAAACGTGTTACACCGACACTAAATAACATAGGACAAATGCAGTAAGATACTATGATCCATAATTGGGATACATTGATGATCTTCATAATCATGTTTTTTTTTAATCTTTGCCCCAAACTAGGAATTTCCCCTGTATCGTGGATGCTTTTACAAACATTCAAAGACGCATACACAAACAGCCAGACTTGAAACAACTACCTGTAGGTCATAAAAAATAGTTGTTCCGTGCGGGAATCCAACCCGGGACACGCAGCGCAGAAGTCGATCGCTCAGCCACTGCGCCAACCGTGTCGTCAAAGAGAAATAAGAGGATCATAAGTGGGATACATTGATGAACATCATGATTATGTTTTTTTTTATCTTTGCCCCAAACTAGGAATTTCCTCTGTATCGTGGATGCTTTAATAAACATTCAAAGACACATACACAAACAGCCAGACCCGGAACAACTACCTGTAGGTCATACAAATATTTGTTCCGTGCGGGAATCAAACCCGCGACACGCAGCGCAGAAGTCGATCGCTTAGTCACTGCGCCAACCGTGTCGTTATTTACCATAGGTATTTTTTAAATTACATCATCTGCCTAACCTTTTTCAATATTATTGGACTTAGCTTCCAGCCTTACCGAATGTTGAGTACCATTATTTTACATGAAGCGACTGTCTATCTGACTTCCAAAATCCAAGTCAAAAGGTAAGACTAGTTATCAAACTTTCGGCTGACGCACTTACTGTAACTTACTGTCAAAGATCTAGAAATGACAGCCGAGACCAATGGCTTAAAAGTGAATCCAAGACACACAGGACTCGGTATGTTATAGGTGGTCACCCATCCATGGACCGACCTAAGCAAGCGCAGCTTATTCGGTAGATCTACCGAATGCACTGTTATTATTTCGTAAGGTATGAAATTTAAATAGCTAAAGGCTATCTAGTCACGTTCCATTTAAACTTTATTAATTTATACAGTTGTCTAATTTAATTTTCCGCGTTACACATCGTATACAATACGCGGGTAAGTTGCAAAAGTTGGCGCATTGCCAGCGCGTTAAGGAGACTTCCAAATGGAAGTCTTAAACGTACTTTTACAAAGTCCACACACACTAGACTGTTATTAGAAACTAAAATGGGCTGTGGATTTTAAATTAATATTGTGAAAGACTTTCCTTTACTCTTGTTTTTGTGACATTTTCCTAAAGTCATTTTGTTTTTTTATAAAAACGTTGCCCCACACTAGGAATTTCTCCTGTATCGTGGGTGCGTTTACAAACATTTAAACTCACATACACAAACAGCCAGACCCCATAACAACTATCTGTAGGTCATACAAATATTTGTTCCGTGCAGGGATCGAACCCGCGATACGCAGAGTCGATTGCTCAGCCACTGCGCCAACCGTGTCGTCCTATTTGAATCCCTGACGTGGAAATTGAGGACCAGGGACCTCGCGGTCAGCAGTCGAGTTTGCGACCACTAAACCTACGAAGGGCTCAATCAAATCATACTCAAACAGTTTTTCTTTCTGTCATTTTCTTTTGAGAAGCACTTTCAACATTTGACGAAAAAAAAGTGTACGGAAGTTATTTCTTTCTACGCTTTGCCATCAGGCTTATACCTCTTCTTTATTTAACATTCATTCTCAAAATATACTCGTGTAACTAAAGTACAGATATAACCATTCTCATAACCCGAAATTCTAATCCAAAAGTCTGAAGAAATCAACATTCATTTTCCATCCCAAGTTGGAGAAATTTGTTAAAAAAGTGCCGGGAACAGGCAAATAAGTCGCGGCGGCTTGCCCGGGGCGCATATTAACGAACCGGAGCTCGTGATGAGGTAGGGTTACCAGGATGCTGGAGCGCCTGGAAATGTCCCGGATCAATGTGCTTTACCTACCTCTGTTATTCTCAGACGAGTTGTATCAGCTTCACACGTCTTACCAGGATCAATTAACTGGATTACGCGGAGGTAAATACTAATTGGCTGGAAAACAATAAAAAAACGCAAAGGCAAAGGCGAACTAAAGTTTGTGTAGACTCTTAGATCATATTATAAAGTTAAGTGGGTATCCAATGCTGTTTACAAATCTTTGTAAAGCATCTAGAACAACGATTTCATTAAAATCACGTAGAAAATCTAGTGAAACTCCTTGAATCTACTTCGGAAAACAACTTGAACTGCATCTAGATGTCCTAGGGACCCCACCACGTCTTGAGCGCGGATTGGTTGCTACTCATGAATGTTAATTCCTCTGGAGCCACGCAACGCGACTTAATCCCAGACGATGTAGGGTTTGTCGTTAAGCGATCGAGATAGTGATGGAAATGGTGCGACAAAAGTCGGAGGATTTCGTGTCTCAATTTACTACGTCTTCGACTTGAATTTGTGCCGAAAGAGGGAGGTATTTTAATAAAAAACGAGGATTTTGAGAGAGTATTCTTGCTACGAAAACCATTTTAATTTAGACCAAGTTGGTAGATACGCACATGTTACATTTTGATGGCATTGATGAAAAACTTCATCTGTTCAGCAAATGCAATGCTGAAGATTAATAATGATTAGGCAAGTTAACAAAAATATGGAAATCATAAACAAGTCCTAACTACCACTACTGCATGTAAAAAATCTCCAATGAAATAAAGAACTTTACAATATCTCTTGTTCCATAAACCGTTATGATCTCATACGCAATCTACCTTTTACCAAAAACAATCCAGCACTACCAAAAAAGACAAAAATAAATCAGCAGCGATCCTCGAGAACAACAGAAAAACTCATAAATAATTTCGCACAGAATACAGTATGTCTGTCAAAAACTCGAGATAAAAAATAGTATCTGCAGAAAGTCCGACGGCTCTCGACATATCAATCATCTGCCGAGATTGGATCACGTCTGCCCCCTACCAGAAGTTCAATCCTCGTATGGAAATTGGTTCGTGAATATAAGCGTGAAAAGATTGTGGAATCTCAGATAGCTTGAAGGATTGAGGTTGCTGAAGTGTTGAGGCTGTGTTAAGTCAATTAATTCAGGCACCTAGGTATGTTGGTATTAAGTTCTGTTTTGTATGCATATGTTTTATTTGCGTCTAACTATTTTTGTTGAATATAGTTTTCGGGTGAGTCTAAGTTTACATTACAGGTAACTAAAGAGGATTAAATGTCAAATGGGAAAGCCTACTTGAAAACAAAATTCCGAACGAATTTCTAAAAGCTATTGCAACTTCAAACATTTCTGTATTTCATTTCATACAGATCGAGTTTAACCTCGCTTCAAATAAAATAAAACACCAATAATCGGTTTAGAGAACAAAACAATCATTTATCAACCTCAGAGTTATAAAACTAATAAAACTGTCGAAACTACAAAAATATTTTCCGCACATGTCGAAATTACCGTTCAAATTCAATATGAAACCAAATCCGATAAAATCGTCGAACTAATGGTGCTGTCCAAACTGGCCAGGTGTTTCGGGCATCAACTGAGCAATACATTGGAACAAATGGACGAACGTGACGCGAATCCTCCAGCTGACCTAAATACGTGCAATGAGATGAACCGATGTTTTATTTTACGAGTAAACAATGCCAGGGGCCGAGTTTATGGCTGTTTGACTAGGCTAGGCACCGTCCTTTACTTTTACTTAAAACGTTTGTCTTGAAAGGTAGCTTTGTTAATCAATTTATTTTCTTTACCGTCTCTTGGGTAAACAAAAGTTTGTATTTCTCAATTTGTTTCTTGATTATAGTAATCTCTAAGAAATGCATTCAAATCATCAGATACGATATTGTATTATTTTTCAGTTCGTGGATAGTTTTTTATATCTTCTATTTTAGAATAAATAGTAACGCCATTCCATTTCTCGTCTATATTAATTGTAAGCATACTAAACTGGACTCTGTGTAGTTACCTAGAAGACTTCAAAATACGTGCACACAAATATCTCTAAAAGATCTTCATTACTGCATGACACATGACAACACATCACCCAACAACAATGAGCCCGGACAGTGTTGGACGTCGGTATCCGAATATCCGCGGCAATTTCGCAAAGATCCGGAAAAGCGGGATGGTTTCGGAACAGGAATACGAAATGCGGATATTGCGGGGGGCGGCCAGCGAAGCGTGTACCTTCTTATTTGGACCCACGGCTATTAGATACGAACGGTGATTCGGTAATTTCGACCGTTTATCCGATGTGCGGACGTTTTAGGATCTGATTTTATTTATTGCTTTTCAAGAGATCACTCATTTCACTCACTCGGTTGGTGATGAAAGCAATGATAGCCGAGCAAAGTATTTGTAATATCAGTCATCAATTTCCAAGCTTTTTTTTCTTTTGTTTTTTAAAGTTGCCCCACACTAGGAATGTCTCCTATATCGTGGGTGCGTTTTCAAACATTTAAACTCACATACACAAACAGGAACGGACCCGGAACAACTATCTGTAGGCCATGCAAATATTTGTTCTGTGCGGAAATCGAACCCGAGACACGCAGCGCAGCAGTCGATCGCTCAGCCACTACGCCAACCATGTCGTCATATCCCACAATGTCGTCATAAGCCTTATCTCATCATTTAAGGGTTGGCTTCCAATATTACCAAATGTACCTACCTAACTAAAAAGTAGTAATTTACAAAAATCAACTGTCTATCTAACCTCTAGCACCCATTTAGATAATATTCGTTAAATGTTTTTTCATAATAACAAACATTTTAACAGACAATCCTTCCATACATTAAAACGGGAACATTCAATTACAATCATAATTTAATCAGTCACTCAACTACCATTAAATTAGTATTCACCTCGTAACAAATCATTTTCATGGACCAATTAAGGAAATACTGCACTTTATCATAATTACTCTGAAATGGTTTATAATTTTTATGGACCCGAAAATATCTCCCCATATCATTAAACAGTGTGACATGCTTCCAATTAGTTATTTTCGTTCAACAGTAACCAAAAAACTAAAGGGTTGTAACACAGATGTGAATAATAATTAACATTTTGTAATTTGTAAGGTTAAATACAATCTTAATGTCAAAATAGATATTAACGGGGATACACGTGGTCTTGAACTTAAAATTGATGATAATCATAAATAAATAAATAAATATCTTGGGACAACTCACACACGGCTATCTGATCCCAAGCTAAGCAGAACTTGTGTTATGGTAACCAGACAACTGATAAACATACTTATATAATTTATAAATACATACATATTATAGATAAATCACACCCAGACACAGAACAAACAATCATGCTCATCACACAAAGTTTGTCCTGGGTGGGAATCGAACCCACGACCTCCGGTTCAGCAGTCAGGGCCACTAACCACTAGACCAACAGGCCCGTCAAATCATGTAGCTTTAATACATGCAAATGTTATAAATTGTCACGAAACTAAAGAGTTGAATGTCTCAGAATTTGATGCTGAGAAAGAAAAGCTAGTCTTTGAAAATACAATGGTAGGTTATTGAGCTTAATAGCCCATATGGAGAAACCAAACCTTATAAAATATTATGTTTAGAGAGTAATAAAAATAATGAAATAGATTTTTGAAGTTACAAATGCCAAGGATGGAATCGCACATTCAAACAGTTGAAAATTGTACTCTTGTTTTACTAACGCGTTTATAGCCAAATTACTTTAACTGTCACACTCAAGTTGAATATGTACTAAAATATTTTTATAACCTAATTCTAGAGATGAAGAGTATGCCTTTACCTTGCCTGGCTATTGTCTTAAAACTTTTATATTATCTAATAAAATACGCAAACTTTTTGAGTACCTACTCCTTCGTCAGTAAATTATCTGGAGAAATTTCCTCTTGCTTTTGTTCATACAGAATTTTTATGAATATTTGTCGCTGCAGTTCCAAACGTTACTAAAATCGGTAGAGTAATCATTAATCTGTTAACTATTGATCCATAAACCTAAGGTTGACTGGTAGAAAATGCCCAAGGCCGCCTTTGTACAATGTTTTTGCATGAAGTTTTAATAAATAAATAAATAAACGCTGCTTCAAGAACAGTCTAGCGAAATGGAGAATTATTAGAAAGTACAAATGTACGAATGTGGTGCTTCTGCCCTAACCATTCCTAATTTTATGTTGGAGTGTACAAACACTTTCATTTCTGAGGATGATATACTCTCACTGCTGCTACGATCGGCGTTCCCACTTATTAGGCACAACTAATCTGATATCCTTACTAATATTATAAAAGCGAAAGTGAGTTTGTTTGTTTGTTACCTCTTCATGCCTAAATGCCAAAACCGATTTTGATGAATTTTGGTACAGAGATAGTTGAGACCCTGGAGACGGACATAGGCTATTTTTTTTTGAAAGAGTGAAAAATGTGGGAGAAAGAGGGAAAAAGAGGGAAAACTTACCATTGCTATTACAATAAATAAGGCGCTAGAGCAAAAACTACAGGTGGCAGGTATCTGCAAATCAGGAAAGGGGAACTGTCTTATCCCGAATTTAACGCGGGCGAAGCCGCGGGCGAAAGCTAGTAACGATATAAAAGGCAAAGTATATAAAGAACAATACTGATGATAAATAGAGTACCTGGCACAAAAGCATAAAATATTTGCTATCTATGTAGATCAGAAGTAGGTACTTAAATATTAAACAACCACAACCAAATTAGCTTTTGACGACACTGTGACTGCAGCGAGTTCTAATTATCAATACTTGCTTATTCCTCGAGTGCAAAGTTCCAATAAATGCTTTTGCTGGAAGAGTCGTTTGGTCTATTACTATTTCTTGGTAGGGCATCTTTTGAGAACGAGGAAGAAACCAAATATTTACCACACAGGAATAGCGTAATTAATGAACAGAGTCGCAATTATAGTGTATTACTATGTATTCTATCTATCCATTAATTGTGCTTTATAATATCTCCTGCGCAGGTGGCCCCGCTGAGATTGGTGCCGTGGCCAAAAATGGCCAGGAAGACTATATAAATAAATAATTTAGACCCCTCATCAAAGCCGAGAGACGGGTCTAAAAAAATAGCCAGAATACCTATTACTTTATCAGCAGTAAAAAAAACTGGCGCCTTTACATTCGAACTTCAAAATCAAGCAAAAATTTACGAACCCTTATCTCCAGTTAAATTACCCGTCATTTCTTACCAAAATTTTATCACACAAAAGAAATATTACACATGTGTCATCCAACACGTGATACAAATCATAACGTCAGGATTTTCCTTAAAAATAACCAAAATTGCCACCATATTTGACACGTCTGAAGGAACACCGTGGTCTGAATCGGAATGAGCTGAAGTTTTAGAAGCAGAAAGATTAATGCAGTGAAGACTTATGTATGTTTGACACTGAGGATTTGTATGAGACTGAACTGTGCATATAACTTATGATAAGTTCGAGGTTTGAGGATTATGACGATGAAAAGGATGTTGAATATATTGAGCATGACCAGAAACTTGACATTAAGACAGTTGAATAAACTTGTTGAGTCTTTATAACCACTATAAGAATAAATTATACATTAATCAGCTAATGAACAAGAACAAATATCGCATAAGTCAAAATAAATCATAGTTTTAATTCACAAACAGTGTTAAAATCGACAAATATACAGGTTAATATAACCTAAATATAAAGGTTAACCCTCGGTATGCCTGGTGGCGAGAAGTGACGCGGTATGCCTGGTGGGTCTGACAGACCCAGTTTTGGATCACTATTTCATATACATATTGCAGTAAATAAATAAAAATATTTGTTTTATAATGAAATTACATACTAATATTAGGATTAGAAATAAAAATCGTTTTACAAATCTACGATCTTTATTTTTTAATTTTTAAATTAAAAGTTGTTCGTTATAAACATAAAATTAAGCTTTGAGCTTTTTGTTAACAATTATTATGAATTAAAAGTAGAGAGAGCACATTAAACAAGTCTTTTCGTTGTGGGAACGCGTCCCGGACTGAGGTAGCGGGCAGAAAGCATTGAGTAGTTCATAACGGCCAGCTACAGCTTGCGGGTGCGCTCAGAATTCAAATTTAAATGAAATACAACGGTTTTTCTGCCGTGGTGGGTCTGACAGACCCTACCAGGCATACCGAGGGTTAATATAACCTTTATATTTGGCACCAAAACGTCTACGGTAAAATAAATGTGTGGTGATTTGTTATACTACGTATAGGTAGCAAGGAAAATAACCCTATTTAGAACCTAAATTATAGAGGACCCAGTATTGTTGTCCGATTAAGAAAAAGCCAAAATAATTAATTAGCCAAGGTTAAAAACACTGTTAATCAGCCTTATAATAGCGCTCTTGGCATGTTTCTAGAACATTCGTGGAATTTACAAGACCGTAATGATTCCGAACTACAATATATTTTGGCTTAATAAAGGGTACAACATGGACAAACAATTTAGATAAAAATATCTTACGTTCGTGAGCCCAAGTAATTACTTTTGTTTTCTACAATATTGCACGATTAATTTTTACAAATTGTAAGAAATGTATTTAGGTAGAACGATGAATATGTTAAAAACGCAGATATTCTACACCAAAACTGAAAACAAAATAAATTCACTAGTAAGAAACATTCTGAGTTCTATAAGAATTTTTAAACTGATATTGTCACTAGCATTATTAATAACATTTGATACGGGATATTTACCATGTTTATCCGTGATTATGGCTCAATAAATAATAAACTTGATAAACATCCCGTAAAGTTTATCCTTACTAATATTATAAAAGCGAAAGTGAGTTTGTTTGTTTCACGCTTAAATGGCTAAACCGATTTTGATGAATTTTGGTACAGAGATTGGGACCCTGGAGACGGACATAGGAAAACATTTTTTTGAAAAAAAGTGAGGAAAACTTAGCTTTGCTATTACAATAAATAAGGCGCTAGGGCAAAAACTACAAGTAGCAGTACCTTCAAATCAGGAAAGGGGAACTGTGTTACTCCGAATTAAACGCGAGCGAAGCCGCGGGCAAAAGCTAGTTTATAATAAAAGTAAGAGATACAATGGATACAGATGAAATATAAAACCCATAAGTACATGAAACAATATTTCATAACGAAAATACAATAAACAGCGAAAATATTGAACAAGGTAAAGTAAAAACAGCAAACAATAAAAACCAGGAATATATGTACAGTAGTATACATTTAAAATTGCTAACTTTGGGCACCATTTATTACACAGAACAGCAAAGCACGAGATTTATAAGTCAATCTGTTTTGTGAAATATTTTATCGTTTGCTACATTTCAGTTCGTATCCGATTCGCTTTTCCAAAATTTACATTTTGCGTGACCAAAATCTATCGATGCTCGGAAACGATTCGGCAGTTCCATTTTAAACTTAACCTGGTTCGAGATAGTTAGATGACGTATATTATGTGGAATTCAAAATTCAAATGTGTGGTCTATTTCTGCAGTTTCAAATAGATCGAATATTATTATAAACTGTAGTTAGATATTCGGAAAACCTACATTGCGTACCTAGTTGAGTTTGTTATGATTCGAACAAACAATTTTGGAATTTTATTTTTTATTTTGGTTTCCTTGTCATTTTGATTCTCATCGCCAGTATTTCGATGCTTTTATGTATTTTCAGTAATACTTTCCTTATTGGATTTCAGACAATAGACAAATCAGGTTCTTCTAACGACAGCTGCATTAATCTTTTTTTTTACTTTGAAGCTCAAACTTAATAACGTAAGAGATTATTCATAAAGCTCTAAATTGTACACTGTCAAAGTTTAAGCACCAATTTCGTTCCAATCACGGTGGCAACCCGATTACATGTCATAACAAAGCCACTCTCCCAAAAATAGTACATTCAAGTAATAAAATTCCATCATAAAACCTCAACGATATTGAAGAGGGCATAAATCCTGGTAACACGTCTCGTCGTGCAATAAATTTACATTTTAAAACTGATCACGGGGACATTACAGCACTTTAATATTAGCGGGCGGCTACAGGGGGCGCTGTATAAGTTATGGTGTGATTATCGACGTGAATGAGTTATAGCACGCCGGTAGTTAGACGGGAAACTTTATTGTGTTTGATTTAAAACCACCCTTTGTTTGCGGATTTTTAGTTTCCCAAAGTTTTTATGGTAATTGAGATGTTCTGCGGCAATTTGGAGTTAATGGCGTGTTCCTTGGGAAATAGAGAGGAGATTTATGAACTTAAAGTTCATGTTTAATGCGCTGGATTTTTTTTGTTAATCTATGGATGGAGGTTTTTGAGTAAATTCTCGTTTTCGATCTAAAGTACCATTTTTCGTGTTGGATTTAATAACCGATGTGATTCACTACTACACAATGGATTAATTAATGCGGTGTTTTCACCATTTGTTCCTGAAGGTATACAACATTTTTTAACTTAAAATACAATACATAATCTCGATGTTTATTTTTTATGATTAAAATGACAGTTACATCACCAACTTTTATAAAGGTCGTTGTTTGTTCGATCCTCGTAATATTATTAGTATGACAATAATGCTCAACCTATAAAAGGTTATTACAGTAATTATCCGTGATGATTGTGATGTCCTTTTTGACATTTATGACTGAATAGTCAATAATAAACATTATATTGCCAGCAATATCATTACTGAATTCATTTATTATTGTTATTTTTCTTTCAATAACAATCCTGGGACTGTCAGATTGAGTAATATATTTTTTTTTTCCAGAAGATGTTTCTATAATGGGATTTTGACAAAAGGTTTGTTCTTGTGAAGAAAATGGAATGAGGCTAATCAGATACTCGAATAGTTGTTTTTTCTTAGGAACCCATGAACAACTTGAACTCAAATTTAATTTATTTAATGAGCTATTGATTTTATTCTACTAATATTATAAATGCGAATGTTTGTGAGGATGGATGGATGGATGTATGAATGTTTGTTACTCTTTCACGTCAAAACAGTTAAATGGATCTTGATGAAATTTGGCACCGAGGTAGATTATAGTCTGAAATAACACATAGGATACTTTTCTTTTCGATATCAAGCGGGCGAAACCGCGGACGCCAGCTAGTATCAAATAAATTTAACTTTATTCGAAAACATCGGAGCCTGATATTTATCTCTTTTGCAGTACTTACATGCTTAATTTTTTTTTATTCAAATTTCAATTACTTATGTTTTATTTTTTTCCGTGCACCATTTCGATCAAGTTCTTTAAAAATAAGCAAGAGTCTCAACGAGTTACTGTAGTCTTAAATTGATCAATTTTAAAAACACCATTCTACATACAGTTATGTGAGTTTAAAGGCGAGACGACGTCGGTACTACATCGCCTTGGGATCGCGTCGACATCGCACAACAAAACGTATTATGCGGCTTGTTCCCTAAGGATGTCTGAAGGAACTTTGAACGAATATTTTCTTTATTGTATAGATTTACTTTTTATAAATCGAAGTCTCTATGGAAAGAGATAAGGAAACATGTATTGCCGTCTTTGTAATTTATGTTTTTTTTTTATCTGCAAAATATAAGAAAAAAAAATATTTATTTGCCTCAAAACAGTCACGTGGATTTTAAATGAGACAGGAATTGATAAGTAATTGGGAGTACTTGTGTTGGGGCTATCTCGCTCTTTCAATTAATTATAAAAAATATTGAGATTCTGAACTAAAACTATACTATTGCTTACAAAAAGAGAGTTAAGATTAATTTTTGGAAGAAAATGTATAGATTGACAAAAGTTTAACGACAGCTGGAGACAGGAGCGCCTTGTACAGATGTTCAGCCCATCTGGTGAGATTGGAATCAGAGCCAAAAACGGACTTTAGTATTAATTATAAGTCTGAGAAAACTTTTCTACACTTGTGCTACAAAATAATGTTAATGGGTGTTTATTAGTTAAATTAGTGCCAACTCTAGTGAATGCAAAAAGTGTTTTCATTAAAATGATGTAGGTTTTTGGTTGGCGAACTTAACGGTATATATAAAATTGATCAGTGGCTTAGTTATTTTATTCTTATTATTTTTAGTAACAAAAATAAAAAGTATTGAGAACAAAATTCAAACCTACATTAAAAAGCCAACTGTACTGGAGCATTTCGTAATGCGAGGAATTTGATCATTTTCAACTGCCATTATTGTCTGACTGGCATAATAAATATTCGTAATTTGTTTGTCTGGCATCGTACATTGCTTCACAATATACTGTTTTGATAGATTTGTAGCTTATATATGGAGCAATGAACCTAATATTTTAGTACTTCGGGTTTTGTACACCTTCTTCTATGATAAGTACTGGTCTGCTTGGTCTAGTGGTCGGAAGCGAGACTGCTTAGCATAAGGCACTGGGTCTGATTCCCGGGTAGGTAAAAGTGGAATGAAAATGATAAAATTGGCTAGCCAATTGGAACAGGTATGCATAGTGTGTCCGTTTCCAATAAAAGTATTTTCACAGTTAACAATATAAATTTTACAACCAGATCAACAGGAATGTTTGTTTTAATATTATTTCCTACACCATAAATATTGGCTTAAAAAATTTGTATTGAAAAAATATACCAACATATATTTTGCGAGAGCTCAAAGGCATACACGAACCAAATAAATAAATGAAAAGCATACGTCCAGTGTGAACGAAGCGTAACACTAATAAACGTTTTTTCAACGGTTCCGTACACCAAATGTCTGCGATCTTTCTGTGTGCCCGTTGTATCGATTTTACATCCGGCTCCAAACTAAAATGGGCGGCACTTGTGTAACTCGATGAGTTTGCGATGATAACTCGCATGACGATGAAATTAATATCAACATTGACACAGATTTGTTAGTCGAACACGTGTTGCTTTGTTGGAATTAGATGAAATCCAGTGTTAAATATGGACGTTTTTATACGTACCAAGCTCTTCTCTTAGATTTAACTAAATTTTTCTGAAAAATCGATGGACGTTTTAAGCTCAAATTTAGTTTCTTTAATGAACTGTTTGTTTTTTTATCAAATATATTTAACTTTATTCGAAAACGTGTCTAAAACTAAACTGTGTCTGACGATTCTGGTTACTTAACTCTTTTACTGACCATATGTACCATAAATAGACACAAAAAGCTAATACGGACCAATGATCGAAATTATGAAAAAAAAGGATGGATGAAGAATTTTCTCCAATTAAGCGCATTTGAAATAAATTCTAGTGCTGTCATCATTGCTATACAATATTAACAACGTTTGAACACCGTTTATTTATGTGATGATCGCGATCAGATTCTTTTTAAAAATCAGAGAAAGACGTTTTTGAAGACTGTGAAACGTTGTTGATATATGCAATTTTTAATAAAAATGACTTTTGTTTAGATTTTTAATCTAAAAATATCTGTGGCTAGAAGTCGCCCTAAAATAAGTTTTATATTAGCAATAGTAACCAATTCTTTATATCCTCATCCATACCCATCTTAACTTCAATAGTAATAAAACTTCAATAGTAGTAAAATTTCAATAGTAGCTACCATCAAATTGACCAAACATTCAATGTCCGGTAGTCCTGTGCGCAGTGTGCAGGTAGCGACGAATTGCTACATTTACACCGACAGCCGACAGCATACGTGCGTTTTTTTTGTCGCACTGTTTTACTGCGGTTTTTGTCGAAAGAAGTGGCGCAGAATGAGTGTGCTGTATTCATGTGAAAATATTGAGATTTTTTGTTTGTGTAGTAGCTTTTTGATATAATTGTTGGGTTTAAAGAGGTGTGAAGTTTATGATGCTTATTATGACAAGCAATATTGTTCGCTATTATGAGGTCGGTTTTCAGTCTAAACAAATGCTGAATACCAGTATTAACAGAGCGACCTGCCTATCTGACTTCTACAACCCAGTTGGTACTGGGTAATACGATACTCCGTGGTTTGACTGGTTTTCAGACTTTCAAGTTACTGTATACCTGTAACGACTATCGGGTCTGACTAAGATTATCGGGACTGAATTATAGTGTTTTTTTGAAATCATCAAATAACTTCTCCCGCTCTGGGGGCAGCGGGGGAGAGTGTCAGGCTAGTACTGACTAAAACCCACCCATGTTCCTTCTTTTGCTCTTTATGCTCCGGGGCCGCGGTATCTTTTGCGAACAACCCGCAAGGCAGGCAGTGGGCCTGGCAAACCCCTATGCTTTCCTGCCATCGCAATGGTCAGGTTGTACGAAAGAGATGCGCGGCCCCGAAACAAAAAGAACAAAAAAGTAAAGAATGGGTGTATTTTAGACAGTAAAAGTTCTACCCCCCCCCCCCCGCTCAGAGGGGGGTTCTGATTTGATGATTTCCAAACCGTTAAAAAAGAGACCACAGACTTACAGAGTATATATGGTTTACTAGCTTTTGCCCGCAGCTTCGCTCGCGTTAAATTCGGGGTAACACAGTTCCCCTTGCACCTTATTGATTTGTAATAGCAACGCTAAGTTTTCCCTTTTCTTCCCTCTTTCTCACTCATATCCTACTTTTTTTTAAAAAAAATTAGCCTATGTCCGTCTCCTGGTTTCCAACTATCTCTGTACCAAAACTCATCAAAATCGGTTTAGCCATTAAAGCGTGAAGAGGTAACAAACAAACAAACTCACTTTCGCTTTTATAATATTATAGTAAGGATTTTCAACTCGATACTTTCACGCGTTTCCAAGGGTCCTGACAGACAGACAGACAGACGGACAACAAACTGATCCAATAAGGGTTCTATTTTTCCTTTCAAGGAACATCATCATCTGCCTAGCCTTTTCCCAAGTATGTTGGGGTCGGCTTTCAGTCTAACCGGATGCAGCTGAATATCAGTATTTTATATGGAGCGACTGCCTATCTAACTTCCACAACCCAGTTAGTACTGGGTAATACGATACCCCTTGGTAAGACTGGTTGTCAGACTTTCGGGACACTGACTACCTGTAACGAATGTCAAAGATCTACAAATGACAGCCGGGACCAACGGCTTAACGTGCTTTCCGAGGCACGGAGGAAACTCGGTATGTAACGGGTGGTCACCCATCCACAGACCAACCTAGGCAAGCGCGGCTTAACCTAAAGATCGACCCGAGCGGCTGCTATTATTTAGCCCCGAGCTCCTCTGGAACCTTTGAAGGAACAGAACCCTAAAAAACACCGATAACTAATTACAATAGTCAATCACATGTCGATTTTTTGTAACAGGAGATAGTTGAACGAATTTATCAGTAAAATGAAACATACATACTCGAGTGCCATTGTCACAACGAGATAAAGTCATTTGATACGATTGTCCGTGCGCTATTGACATTAAAATGCAGTTCATGTTTTTGTTATTCATTTGTAAATACGGCTCGGAATTTGTATATTTATATTAATGAATTGTTGTTACGGGAATTTCAATGGCATAATCAATATCACGATTTTTAAGAAAAGTACCTATCATACTGATACTAGCTTTTGCCCGCTTAAATTTGGGCTAACACAGTTCCCCTTTCCTGATTTGCACGTACCTTCTACTTGCATATTTTGCCCTTGCGCCTTATTGATTTGTAATAGCAAAGCTAAGTTTTATCTTTTCTTCCCTCTTTCTTCCTCATTTCCACTTTAAAAAAAAATATTAGCCTATGTCCGTCTTCTGGTTCCCAACTATCTCTGTACTAAAATTCATCAAAATCGGTTTAATTAATCGCCATTAAGGCGTGAAGAGGTAACAAGCAAACTCACTTTCGATTTTATAATATTAGTAAGGATTATTGTGTTCCTAAATAGGTTATTCTTCTGGTGTTGTGATTAACTCGACATTTTATAAATGCCCATCAAATCAAAAGTCATTTACTCAAACTAGGCTGATGATCAGCACCGCCACTTCTTCTTCTCAGCTAAAACACTAGGAAGTGGCGAAGGGCAGGGTGTTTTTATGGGACTGTCTCTTGTAATCTGACCTTCAAAAAGTGCTGATTATCAGCCTAATTTGAATAAATGACTTTTGATTTTGATTTTTTAACGTCATTACACAAGACAGTCCATCAAAACGCCCAACCTTCGCCACTTCCTAGCTAAATAGCTGGGAAGAAAAAGTGGCGGAACAAACTCCCCAACAACACAACTGTTTGATACCATATAGCATGTAGGTCTATGTTAAAGAAAATATTTAGATTTTGAACCATAGTCCTTTAAACATAAATACACCTACAAATACACCTACTCAATCTATATCGAGATATTAATAATCTAATATAAGAGGAACACGTATCAAGGGGAAGAGGGCTGAGATATATTTAGCGCTAATCGATTGTCCTCGGTGGAAGCAGCGACCTGAACTGAGGCTATAAATATACTTGTACCCTAAAATCTAGACTACACTGTTAGCTAACTGGCTACGCCTTTAAGCCTACCTAAATATTTCCAGCAGAAAAGATACAGTCAAAAATATAAATAAATGTTTCTCTGAATATGTTTTTCAGGATTTTGAAAGTTTGTGAGTATGGATGTATGTTTGATCTTCTTTCACGAAAAAACTACTGAACGGATCTTGATAAAATTTGGCACACAGGTAGATTATAGTCTGGAATAACACATAGGATTCTTTTTTTCGATCATCAAAAAAAAATTTACATAAAAGAAAAATTTACTATATTGAAAAAACACACTACTATTTGTGACGACGATAAAATTGTGCGATTTAAAACATCCACTAAAAAGTACAATCAATCAATTCTCTTACCGTGGAACCTCCTTAGCTGGACTGGACTGAGTCTCTTGATGATTATACGACGCCATTTCTTCACTTTACAGTCTCAGCACTCATTATAACAAAATATTTATTCAAACCAATTGTAATCGTCACAACACAATCGTCGTTACTGCACCGACACTTTAGGAATTGTTATTAGGAACATCTGTGGAAGATAAGTTTAGGTTATCATTATGATCTTGTGTTTTGGGATGAGCAGTTTACCACGCATCAATACTAGGTTTATTGAATACTAGCCTTTGCCCGTTGCTTCGCTCGCATTAAATTCGGGGTAACATTGTTCCCCTTTCTTATTTGCAGGTACCTGCTACTACTGTAGTTTTTGCCCTTGAACCTTATTTATTGTAATAGCAATGCTAAGTTTTCCCTTTTCTTCCCTCTTTCTTCTTCATTTCTCATTTTAAAAAAAAATCCTAGCCTACGTCCGTCTCCAGGGTCTCAACTATCTCTGTACCAAAATTCATTAAAATTGGTTTAGCCATTTAGGCGTGAAGACTTAACAAACCAACTCACATTCGCTTTTATAATATTAGTAAGGATTTCATCAATTCTATTTTGTTGATGGTATTATTTTGAGTTTTGGTATTATTTTTCTGCACTTAATAAGTCTTGAGGATCGAGTACAACTGGCACACGCCATGTAGTCATTCTACCTAAGAATTTTCCTTTCTGAGTGACTAAACTTTTAACAACAACGGTCCATTCACAGGTTGTCTGGAAGATATCTCTATCAGCAATAAGATCGTTATTTTTACCATATAATAAGCAATATTGTAAAACAGTTGTTTCAATTTTGATGTACAATCAATTATATTGTAAAACCTTTTCTCATTTCGCTAGTGACTAATAAGAGCAAAAAGTATTTGAAAAAATCGTCAATCAAGAAATTAAAAAATCAATCAAGGCATGATAGTTTCATAAAAACATAAAAAATAACAATTGACAAAAACTGACAGTAAGATTTTGTTAATAATTGTTCTCTGTTTTACCTAAGCAAACCCAGCCTAGTAGGTTTTAAATTAAAATTCTTTAAAATTGATACAGTCCCGCTACCCTGGCAAGTCCCTG
Source organism: Ochropleura plecta (assembly GCA_905475445.1). Taxonomy (NCBI): domain Eukaryota; kingdom Metazoa; phylum Arthropoda; class Insecta; order Lepidoptera; family Noctuidae; genus Ochropleura; species Ochropleura plecta. Next base: position 3,822,318 of record FR997728.1, read on the forward strand.
ACTTTACAAAGTTATTACCTAACTTGTTTAACTAATCACTGAGGCTCTTGAAAGCCATTTTCTAACTAGTTACTAACGACCCGATGGCTCTAAGCTTGTCCCAGGAAACTTTAGAATGACTTACATTGATAACTTTCACTGAAACCCAGGTCTCAAAGGCAAGGCTAATGTTTCAGACCATTGATAGACTAAAAACTTTGGTAAAGTTTTGAAAAGAACATGATAAAGAACAGCACGTTTTTAAAAGAATTCCAATATTAACAGTAGGTAAAGAAATAGCACCATAAAACCATATCAAAGTAAATTACACTGAAGCCATAAAATTGACGGCTCTACCCACCGAAAATTTAATGACATTAATATTCCATTACAATTAAACTCCATATTAAGTCATAAAATGGATATTATTAATAAAGACGGGTCTCCACCCAGAAGTTAGCTACCAACAATTTGACGGCCGATAAAACGCTAACATTGGAAGTCGTTAAAACGAGGTATCGACAGCGAATTTATTTGACAAGTTATAGCGAATAGAGACTTTGAGATTGAGCAATGAAATTCGAGGATTTTATTCGCGATTTACTTCGAGAACAGTAAATACTTTAAAGGTTTACGTTTTACTGTGATTAACTTGTTGTTTCAAAAGAGATTGAGCGTTGTCTTCATTGAAATAAGTTATTAATTCCATTAAGGAGAAGGTTCATTTTGTATCAGTAACTGAAGTGTGTTAATTTTAAGTGCTATTGTTTTATTCACTGGGTTACTAGTTATTAATTGGGCTAAACTCATTCATCAATGAGTAAGCTTATTAAGTTAGCATTACATTAGGTTAAATGAATAGTTTGTACATAACACTTCTCCTTCTTTTAACATTACTATGTAACGCTTCTGCAGAAGGTTTCCTGTTGATATTATCCTAAATTTCATCAACTTCAAAAAGTTTACCTACCGTCAACATTTTGAAAAACTTCAACAAGATTTTTGATAGACAATGCACAATCCCCGCTTTGCTCACAACTCTCAACATGGTCTCAAAGGGACTAAATGAACATTGTTTTCTGAAGACGTTAAAAATTTATAGCCACGCTTCGCTTTGTGCTTTTATTGTCGGGCGTCACTGTGTTGCTCGACGTAATAATTAAAGTATGTCTTGCAATACTGAATGAATTAAAAACTCCTTTGAGATCTAAGCGCCGAGAAATTGTAAGGGGATTTCGTTGTAATGAAAAATTATTAAGAAGGAATTATAGTGAGAGGGACTTTTGGATGTTGTGTTTTTGTGTGCCTACTGCAAGTTAGTAGAAAAAAATAATTTACGGTTGTCAAACATATCTTTTTTATGCCTGAGTCATTATTGTGAAACACCATCACAGTTGTGGTACGTATTATTAGTGCAGATTCATAATTTCCGTCACAATCGGGATCAGGATTCTGAAGAAATAATCCATTGCTTTATTCCCTAAAAATCGTCCTCTCAATAATTTAAACAACGCAACAAATATGGCCGAGTTTTCAAAAAGAAAAGAACCACAGTGAAGTATTTCGGAGGAACTCACTCATCGCAGATATGAAAAAAAAAAAAAATTGTAAATAACAAGCGAGCAAGAACTATTTCACTTATTTTGAAATCCAAAATATTCCTACGTACGCGACAAAACAGCCAGCTCTGTCCACTTAACAAAGCCTTCACACTCGCAAAACAAAACAAACACGCAAATACTGTCCCGGGTATTAAGGAGACAAATCTGTAGTGACCGACTCGTTAGCCCGGGTCACTTGCCCGGGATGCCCCATGCCCGGATTGCCCCGTGAATCCTAATGAAGCCTGCTTATCATTCGCAATGACAGCCAACTCTGTCTTCGGAAGCTGGGCAAAACTTTAATTAATTTATGAATCAAAGCCGGTGCTCTCAAATTTTCAGTTCCATCTGTAGGTAGGGTTGGATTTATCGCGGCGGGTGTCTTGTTTAGTTTTGGTAAAGTTGGTAGTAGTTTGTATGTTTAAGTTTTTTTTCTTTGCAAGTTTATCTACGTTAAATCGATGGTGCGTTGGTGTGCAATAATTTTCAGTTTGTATGATATCGGAGGGAGGTTTTCATATGATTTTCTGTTTTTTTTTTGTAAATAAAGGAAAAACAATGTATAAAACATTCCGGATTGTTTGATTTGTAGTTTTTTTTGCCACCGAATCCCGGACGTAAATTTGCAAATCGTCCTTAGATATTGAGAAAAAATATGGACTATTTAAGATCTTATAAATTACCCAAGCAATTTAGATAAAATTCTTAAGGGACTTCGGGAGTAAAAAATTTCGAATAAAAAAAGTTTTTTTTATACATATTATTGAATGTCAAATGTCTTTGATTATTGAAACTAAATTTGACTTGATTGTACAACATACTGTTCTAACTGCTATGTACTGTGTAGTTGTCTTAATTCACATCACACATCGGCATACCCTTGTCCCAACTTTTTTGGGGTCTGCTTTCAGTCTAACCGAAAGCAGCTGAATATCAATATTTTACATAGAGCAACTGAGTATCTGACCTCCACAACCCAGTTAGTACTGGGTAATACGATACCCCTTGGTGAGACTGGTTGTTGTCTTAAGCAGAAAAAGAAAAAATTAAACTTATTATTTTTTACTATTGGGACATAAATCATTGTAGCCAGCGAGTCAATCGTAAATATAGTAAAATACGACTAACACACATGTTTCTTCCCTGGGGAGTATTTTTTATGAACTGATTTATATCACTGTTTTGAATCTTTACACACATAACATCACGTCCGCAATCCTCGTAAGGTTTGGCAGAGGTGTATCTAATGCAGAGGGACCTGCCAGGGCCACCGGCACATAGGTTGATTGTAGTCTGGAATAACACATAGGAGACTTTTTATTTTCGATCATCAGGCGGGCGAAGCCGGCGGGTGCCATCTAGTTAATTATAAGTACAGATTTCCTTTTTTTTTTGCGGATGGGAAATCATCAAATAACTTCCCCCGCTCTGGGCGGAGCAGGGGGGAGTGCCAGACTTGTACTGACTAAAACCCACCCATGTTCCTTCTATTGCCCTTTACGTTCCGGGGCCGCGGTATCTCTTTTGAACAACTCGCAACCCCGGCTGGCGGTGGCACTAGTAAGCCCACAAACACGGAACACGAACGCTCACGGACGGTGAGCTACCCATCTCATCAACCACAGACGACCACTGCAGACGGACAGACGGACAGTCTACGGTGGCCAGGAGTCGTCTCGCGGCGCCTGACGCCCGGAGCGTACTACGCGGTGGCTGGGTTGTTTGAGGTTCTCTCCCACAAACCTCCGGCCACCTCCTTCGCTAACATAACTGCTTCGCAAAAGGAGGTGACCGCTTCCTATTGTAGGGAGCCTCTCAATTGCATAAGTGCTCACAACAGTACCTTCTAAGCATGTTGCCGTTTGGAGAGTACTAAATCGTATGATCCGTACTGTGTTGTTTTTAGGCATACGTAATGTTGGATCAGGTTATTTTTGGGTTTTATTGTAGAGGATTATAGTTAAATGTTAGTACTGACGCATGCTTGTAACAAAGGGATATAGATACAAATAATAAGCGTTGTTGAGTTTGTTTATTTATGATATATCAAACTTTAGGTGTTAGTGAGGAGCTCGTGGCTAAATAATAGCAGCCGCTCGGGTCGATCTATAGGTTAAGCCGCGCTTGCCTAGGTTGGTCTGTGGATGGGTGACCACCCGTTACATACCGAGTTTCCTCCGTGCCTCGGAAAGCACGTTAAGCCGTTGGTCCCGGCTGTCGTTTGTAGATCTTTGACAGTCGAAACAGGTAGTCAGTGTTCTGAAAGTCTGACAACCAGTCTTACCTAGGGGTATCGTATTACCCAGTACTAACTGGGTTGTGGAGGTCAGATAGGCAGTCGCTCCATGTAAAATACTGATATTCAGCTGCATCCGGTTAGACTGGAAGCCGACCCCAACATGGTTGGGAAAAGGCTAGGCAGATGATGGAGGTGTTAGTGGGTATTTCCATTGGGATTTTTCCAATAGCATTATATCCTAATAGTACCAGTCTATAATGTCTCACTACCGGGCAAAGCCGCCATTTATGTATATCCTACTTAATATTATAAATGCTGGTGTTTGTGAGGATGAATGGATGTTTGTTACTCTTTCACGTCAAAATGGCTGAACGGATCTTGATGAAATTTGGCAAAGAAATAGATTATAGTCTCGAAAAAAAAATATTCTATGTGTTATTCCAGACTATAATCTACCTCTGTGCCAAATTTCATCAAGCTCTGTTCAACCGTTTTGACATGAAATAGAGGCAAAGATCCATACATCCATCCATCCTCACAAACATTCACATTTTTAATATTAAGTAGGATAGAATGCAGTGTTAGGTCTTAAGAGACGATATCCAAAATATTAGTGCACGTGGGTGTACGTACAGTCGTACACATTATTAAATAAGCCGGTGCGATAGAGACGCGGCTTTATGATTATTACACTTTATAAAACAACGGGCCCGCTTTTATGGATTATAAATTTCATTAGCGTATGTTGTCGGGCGATCGCGTTTATTACTTTTCTTACACACTGTACCAATGTTTGCGTAAATGTTTGGCTGTTTTGACAATTGGCTTTTCTGGTTATGTAAAGAGTAGAATTTATGAAATTTGAGTTTCAGTAGGACTTTTTAGTAATGGTAGTAAGATTTTCACGTGCTTTTTCTAGACAGATTCGTTGAAAGAAATCTATAGCTGTAACGTATTTTATATCGACTGATGTTTTCTAACTTTACAACAAGTCTGATAGCAAGCCTGGAGTAAAGGTATTAATCTTTTTTTTTTGGATGGTAAATCAGCAAATAGGTAACTTCTCCTTCCCTGAGACATCCACATATGGCAATTGTGATACAGGGTAATCCTAGTATGATTGCCAAAGCACTCCTTTGGCAATTCGAAAAAATGTGAAAATTCGAATAAATTTATATTTATATCTAATTTATTAGCTTTTGCCGGCGGCTTCGCTCGCGTTAAATTCGGGGTACCACAGTTAGCTACCTGTAGGTTTTGCTCTAGCGCCTTATTAATTGTAATAGCAATGCTAAGTTTTCCCTTTTCTTCCCTCTTTCTCCCTCATATCTCAATCTTTTTTAAAAATAATAGCCTATGTCCGTCTCCGGGGTCCCAATTATCAAAAAAATCATCAAAATCGGTTTAGTCATTAAGGCGTGAAGAGGTAACAAACAAACAAACTCACTTTTACTTTTATAATATTAGTAAGGATTAACTGTACCCTTTTTACAGTATTTTTTTTCCATCTTCCTTCTTTTGACGGTTATGTCCCGGGGCCGCGGTATCTTTTTAGAAAAACCCGCACCTCGGTAGGATTACTCAGTATTTGGGTTATGGTTTCAGATAAGGAGTTGTACCACATAAATGACTGGTATTCAGCTGCCTAGCCTTTTCTCAACTGGTATTCAGTTGAGAAAAGGCTAGGCAGATGATAACTGATTTTGCTAGCCACAATATTTTTCATCGAAGCTCATCGAACGATTCCGCAGTGTGTCACGACCTTAAGCTCCTAATGCACACTGGGTGGTTTACGACCACTATTTACATAGTAAACCAGTTGCTACATTAATTAATCAGTTCAAATGTTCTCTTTGTTCCAAATTATGCCGTAAAACGTACCTACTAGATTGTATTGGTACGTTTTTGTTGGTTCGAATAAATCATGATGGGGAAAGCGTAAAAAAGACGGCTTTACGTCCGTTTGTTTTATTGGAAATGCAATAAAAGTAGCACTAACTTTAAGTCGATGTACGTATTTAAAAGAAATTTATTTTATCGGTAATAATTGTGTTTTTTTTGTAGACTTTAAAAATGGTGTCTTCATTAGACGTTTGTATGCGACTGTACACCGAGTTCTTTTTTCGAATTTGAAAAAATAATTTACTCAAGCACCAGTTTACGCAGTTTCGCGAATTAAAAAACTATCTTCGTCATTACAAACGGAAGGTAATTCCGGATTTTTTTAACAAGTGTAAAACATTAAAAATTTTCATTTCTGTTTTAAATAATTACCCTTAACCACTGGGTAACTACCATCTATATTTCATCCACCACATTCCTATCTAGGCAACATTAGTATACCAACATCTGTATGTTCGCGTGTAAGCCCTAATATCTGGAACTATAAACCGTTTTAATGCCTTCATGAAATTACTTTTTTTATTACCTCAAAGTGAAATATGGCCAGTTGTACCGAACTGTTGTTGGAAGTGTGAAGAAAAAAAGAAATTATAACCGTATACTAATGGTGTCTAAAGCGTGAAATTGTATTAAAATCTCTTTTTGTTTTGTAGGCGAAAAGATAAGGCGGATTTAAACGAATTCGTGACTTATTTTCGTGCTTCATTCGTATATAAGAGTTCGAAGAAAAATATTTCAGTGAAATACCTGATTTGTTGTAGGCAATTTAGTTTGATTTTGTTTAGGCAATGTAGGTTATATAGTTTTAAGCTTATTATCGTGTAAGACTTTAAATACCTGATTCTGACAGTTAGTGAGTGTCTTGAAGTATCAATCAATGTGTTTTTAGGGTACTGTACCTCAAAAGGAATAAAAGGAACCCTTATTTGTTACCCTTTTTTTGGGGTGGGAAATCATCAAATGACTTCCCCTGCTCTGGGCGGAGCGGGGGGGCATGCCACCCATGTTCCTTCTGTTGCCCTTTACGTTCCGGGGCCGCGGTATCTCTTTCGAACAACCCGCAACCCCGGCAGGCGGAGGCTCTGGCAAGCCCCTCTGCTTTGCTGACTCTCTTTGAGGCGCGCGTGGAACACTAACGCGCCGTCGACACGGCCTGTCGTCAATAGACGGACGGACGGTGAGCTACCCATTGCTCACCGTCCACAAGCCCGCATCTACGGTGGCCGGGAAACGGAACCCTTAGTTGTCACTTTGTTTTCCGTCTGTTAAGACCCTTTATCTCGGGAACGCGTGGAGGTATCGAGTTGAAATTAACCCTCTAAGTCTACGCAGTCAAAATATACGGCTGTTTATGTCGCAAGCTTGAACGAAACCCTTGGTGCGCGAGTCTGACTCAGTCTTGGCCGGTTTTGTGTATCAATAAACGCTCATAAATTCTCTCATTTAGGCATGCAGACATAAGAAAAAAATGCTTTAAATGTTGCCCTAGTCCGGTCAACTTAGACATTCGAAGCTACATAAATTTACAACAAAACAGTAACTTTTATCAAGGAAATACGTCAGAAAAAAATTGAAGTTCCTCTAATATACTCATTTCTAACTTTATCCATTCTTGTCACTTCACACATCCATCTCAACATTCTCATCTCCGCTACATGCAATCGTTTTTCATCCACCTTTTTACAGCCCAGCATTCTGACCCATACAGTACAACAGGTCTAATCACAAAAAACAGGTTAACTGGCTTACTATTGCGTTATTTGTACCTACTTATTTTGCATAACTAAGAGGCAAGGCCCGCTTGTAACTGTAATCACTAATTGAATTTTGAGTTAAAAACGTTTTAGACCAAATTCTATCTCTGACAATTTCAAACGACAGAAATGGAAAGAGGTTTCAAATACTTTCACAGTGTTTTGTTGTACAAGTTGGGCCTAATTTATTAAAAACATGAATCTTTTTTTTTAAATAAAACTTTGTCCACACTAGGAATTTTCTTCCTGAATCGTGGGTGCGTTTACAAACATTTAAACTCACATACACAAATAGCCAGACCCGAAACAATTATTTGTACGCCATAAAAATATTTGGTTCCTTGCGGAAATCGAACCCGCGACACGCAGCGCAGCATTCATTCGGTCAGCCGCTGCGCCAAGTGCCGTCAATATGTCCTTAGATCGTACGATTTATAGATAAGCAGTAATTCGTACTTTCGTATTAAGTGCGATTTATCTAAGCACACAATTATTAAAATACTCGACTGACATTACTGACGACTGCCATTAGAGTATTTTAATGAAAAAAAGAAAAACCTTACTAATATTATAAAAGTGAAAGTGAGTTTGTTTGTTACGTCTACACGCCTAAATGGCCAAACCGATTTTGATGAATTTTGGTACAGAGGTTGTTGGGACCCTGGAGACGGACAAACTTTGTTCGTCTCCAGGGTCAAAATGGGGAGAAAGACGGAAGAAAAGGCGAGAGAAAGATAACTTTTTGATCATCACGCGGGTTAAAATTAGCGTTAGCCCAAAGTAACTATGCCACGCGGACGAAGTCGCGGGCGGAAGCTAGTATTAATATAACTAAAAGAGAGAACCGTGAGTGAACTCTAGTTCTCAATACATATTAAGAAGTCTTATTAATCTTCCCTGTATTTCCAATGTGCACCTTGTAGTGCAATAATTTATTTCTAATGGACGTTATCTAGCAGGTGGCTTTATAGCTGTTCCCTAACGAAGGAACACCTGCTAATTACAGTTGCAGTGCAGGCAACATCCTTACTATTATAAAAGCGAAAGTGAGTTTGTCTGGTTGTTTGTTACGTCTTTATGCCTAAATGGCCAAACCGAACTTGATGAATTTTGGTACAGAGATAGTTGGGACCCTGGGGACGGACACAAGCTAATTTAAAAAAGAAAGTGAGGAAAGGGGGAGAGAGAGGAAATAAAAGGAGTGAGAAAGATATTTTTTTTTCGATCATCACGCGGGTCTAAAGTTAGCGTTAGCCCAAAGTAACTATGCCACGCAGATGAAGTCTCAATATACTCAATATCTTTATTTGCTTTACCAAAATGTGGACTTCTGTTAAAGCAAATAGTCGCGGGCGGAAGCTAGTATTGTATAATTGTCTGTGTTAAAAGTTGTGGCCAGCTGGATATTTTTTCTTGTTTAATTTGGCTATGGAATCCTGTGTCATGCTTAAAATGAGAAAATATTGTGTGGATAGATCACCTATCTATATAATTTAGTCTGGATTTGAGAAGATAGATAATCTCTCATGTTTTTTATGGTTTTGTACCTCAAAAGGAAAAAATGGAGCCCTTTTTTGCGGATGGGAAATCATCAAATAACTTCCCCCGCTCTGGGTGGTGCGGGGGGAGTGTCAGACTTGTACTGACTAAAACCCACCCATGTTCCTTCTAATGCCCTTTATGTTTCGGGGCCGCGGTTTGGGGTCCCTTAGAGCTGTGAAACCAACCCCTTTAAGTCTACGCAGTCAAAAGATATGGCCGTTTATATCGCGAGTTTGCACGGAACGCTCTTGATGATTATTATTTTAAATGTATATTATATGTATTCATATATAAGTAGGTATTTGTTTTTTTTTAAACGTAGCTATTCATTTTGAGAAATGTTACACCACAGACTACCTACAGTACTGTTTCTCCTCCTTTAAAACCATCCAAAGGTTGTCTTGAAAAGATCGCTTTTAGCGATAAGACCGCCCATTGTGTCACCCTATTTATAAGTTGTTTAATGTTATTCTTGTTATTGGTATGGTGTACATAATAAAGAATATTCTATCTTCTATATATCTATCTAAACTCAACCCGACCCCAAATAGAATGGAACAAGGGCAGGAAAATGATGAGTTTTTAAAGAAAATTAAAAAGTTATTCATTTAACTGTAATTATAGTGTTGTTGAATAACTGCAAAAGTTCAAGGAAATGGAATTTTATATTCATCCTTAAACTATTTGCACTACGAAGAAAACTTGCCTAGTAGTCGAATATTGTAGGATCACCAATGGGATAGCCAAGACCAACATTAACAGTGAACGCACTTATAGAAACGTAAGAAATATTACAAGAAAAAAAACCCTTTACCCAAAAACCATACGCAAAATATGCGCCTCAGACGTGGAGTTGCGGACACCAGCCCGTTATACAATACAATACCCAAAACTGTAAGAGATTCATGAATCCATCCATCCAACATGTTGTACTAACAAAGAGAGCCCCCCATACCGTATTTCATTCAAAATTACACTCGTTTTATAGTCTCACAGTTTCCTACTACAACAGCACTTCCAATAATTGTTCCCTTCAAATAAAAATAAGGGATTACTCTGCGTAAAACGAAACGCAATGTTTAAACGTTATGAGGGAATTCATTCGAATGATTGATCCGCGTTCCGTTTTACATGTTTGTTTTATTTAGTGTCGAAAAACGTTTTAGTTTGATTAAAGGCTAAAAGGTATGTTGAACTTCGTTTGGCCTGATTTAGGATTTGGTAGCTTATTTATTTTATTACAAGCTCATTTATTGACATGATTTCTCAAAGGCGCTGTCATAGCTACATAATATTTTAAATTCATGATCTGAATGGTGTTTTTTTGCCTGAAATGTCCTACTCCCAGGCAAATGCTTATTACTTCTATATTTTTCTATGAAGCGCCTCTTTTTACCAATTAACGAAGAAATCATCCAAAGTTGCTTGTAAGTGTTTGTGAGCATAAAAAAAGCCAAGCGTACTTGAAAAAATATCCTTACCAACATATAAAAATAAAAAATAAAACAGGTAAAATATCTAGCCACTACCAAACCACGTGGGTTAAAACGACTGTAAAAGCTATATCAGACGAACTTCTTTAATTGAGTGAACTGAAATGTAGTCTCAATTTAATTTGCTTGGTTTAAAGCCCAGAAAATACACTATAATATCTGAAATACAGCAAGACTACATAGCTTATAAAGACCGATTTTGAATCATAGATCTACACTACAGTTTCACGAATCAGGAAGTCATAAATCTCACTTCTCATTATTAATATGTTCTCATGAGCAATACAGTGATACATTTCATAAGTTTTATGAGAGCCTAGTAACTTGTCATAGCAGAAGGACGATTAGACTCGATTCACACGCTCTTAGATGAAGTGCACTCAAAAGGATCAATGAGACCATTCAGTTGATAGATCGTTTATGTAACTACTGTGTCCATACATCATAGAAATCGTATTGGAATGAGATGTGTCAGTGTCAACTCTGTGTGTGTGAAATGGTTTGATACGTATGAATATGGAAAAGCGAATAAAACATGAGTTGATTCATGGTTCTAGACCGTAATATCGATACTAGTATATCTGCTCAACCCTCAAGGGACAAAAATGCACACTTCATAGTTTAGTATATTTTTTTAACATAAATAAACTTGGAAGGATTTAAAGAAGTATTTGACTCTTCTAAATATATTTTTTAAATGACCCTCAATAATGTTTATTTTCTATTAATTTAACCAAATCAAAAATTATTTACAAACCTTTCAGAAAACATTAACAAACTCACTATGAAATAAAATAATCCCTGACACTACACAACACACGAAATAAACACGACAACAGCGGATCGAACGCAACGCAGGACGTGCGTCACCGACGGCGGTCGACGCGCTACTGAAGTTCAGTTTCATACCGTATTATCTACTGCATCTCGCTACGATACCTCCTAGCTTCGATGGGCGCCTAGTACCACGCGGGCGTTTTTCGTTGAAAACCCCGTTTTTCCGGGAAAATAGGATTTTGAAAGCAATTTAGATTGTTTTGAAAGATTTTTATGGCTGGTTCTAGTCGTTTTAGCAATTAATAACTTTGTTTTTCAGTTGTATGCATGATATTTTATCGAAGTTGCTAAGTTATGCTACACATAAAAGTTTATTGTAGCATATTGATATGGGTATAAAATTAAATCAACAATTGCTTCAGTTGAATTGATAATTGATTTTAATTATTCAATTGGCCATGGATCTGTTTGTTCCTCAGAAAACATACACTTATTCAATTTAATTTAATAAGCAACGAAGTTGTTACACGGTAGCCCAAAAAAGGAATTGTTTTTACTCTTAGTTATTATATTTGTTACCAAATTAAGAATGTATCGACCTCTCAATCGGAAAACTCATAACCAATACAGAAATAGCAACTTCTAAATCCAATATAGCGTCAATATTAAAGTACAGTTTGGAAACCGATTACTTATTTATCCACCACTTATTTATAAGGAACTATCCCGGCCAATTCTGAAACTTTTATCACGGGGACCTTGTTTCCGGACGTCCATTACGCTCAAGTTGGAATGTTTTTCTTTTGGTACTAAAATCAAAGTTTGTTAAGTGCTCCACATTTGCTCAGCAGCTGTCCTCATGGATTTAGAAATTGCCAAACTCACAAGGCTAGTTGACATTTCTTTTTGTATTGAATATTTTTATTAAAGGAGGCAAAGTTTTAGTTCTATTGTGAGATACTTGAAAACTTCGTAGGCTTAGGAAGATGTTTTTGGGTTAGAGACACTATGAATATATTTTTGTTCGATACAGGAGAAATAGAGAAATAGAGCGAGGAGCTCGTGGCTAAATAATAGCAGCCGCTCGGGTCATTGTAGATCTTTGACAGTCGTTACAGGTAGTCAGTGTTCCGAAAGTCTGACAACCAGTCTTACCAAGGGGTATCGTATTACCCAGTATTAACTGGGTTGTGGAGGTCAGATAGGCAGTCGCTCCATGTAAAATACTGATATTCAGCTGCATCCGGTTAGACTGGAAGCCGACCCCAACATAGTTGGGAAAAGGCTAGGCAGATGATGACAGGAGAAATAGAGCAGAAAAACTTGAAGTCACTTTTGGTTTTGTTCATATTGTTACTTACTACGTGATCTGTTGATTGATGAGTTGTTACGCGTTGTATTCTTTGTCAGTGAATGGTGCAATTGACTGATGTCATGATAAGACATTATTTTCAAACCGTTCATACATTCAAACTAAAATGTGAGTCTCCATTCATAAGAGACTTCATTCTCGAAATGACCGAATTTGAACTTCATATTTTATAATTAAAAATAGAATACATATTTTTTAACTGTAACTAAATTATATGCAATTTCACACAAGGATCCTTTCCCATGAATAATAAAGCCTTAAATTAGAGACCTAGGTTACCATTACAACCATTTTGGTCCTTTGGGTCGGATTGTTAAAATCAAATACGTAGGTTTTTCAGGAAATACCACAGATAAATACGTATGCATTTTACAGTTAGGAAAAGGCTAGGCAGATTATGATGAATTGTAAAAACTTACCGCATTTTATTTGCAAATTAATTTGGAAAAGAGAATTGATAGTAATGTGAAAAACCCATTTACAGAAATTGTAACTTATAATAGACTAATTACTATAAAGACCAAAAAGAAACCCCGAAAAAGAAAGAATTATAAATGAATCTTGCTAATACATTCAAAACGAAAATAAATCCAACGTAATCAGAAGACCAGAAAGAAATCTAAAAGCCGAAATCAGACCTTCAACAACTCACTATAATGGTTTCAAGAAAAAATCTAATTGCACAGTTTAAACGGGGATTTCGCCAAGTAATTAGAGCTCGGAGGTAGCCCTTGGAATTCGGACAAACAATCTCCCTTATAATTAAAGAGGCCTTTGGGGGAAGAGCCTCATTTGCAAGCCTTTATACTCCTTTTCTATGTAAAAACGTTCTTTAGATGTGCCCTAAGTTAATTGAATAGGGTTTAATATTGATTTGAATTTCTAATGTTTCATCGCTTCTGGGTGTTGGAGAAAAATATAGTGGAGGTTATCTTTGAGGGTCAGAAGAGGTACGAATAATTGGGTCATTTTAATGTTCCATGTTTTGTCATCAGGAATTTCTCAATAACAGCCACGTCATTGCCTGATGACAATAGGCTCATCCCTATTACATGGCATATATGAGTAAGAGGCGTGTAGTGAAATTACGTTTGATGATTGAAGAAAATTAAGTTTGAAATAAAACTACATAACAATTAATATTGATCCCATTGCTTTTTGCTTCTTATTTCAATTACAAAATTGATTCAGGCTTATACTATCTAAATCACACAGGTAATTCGGGATTGCAGGTTGTTCGATATCGAGAGATACCGCGGCCTCGGAAAAAAAGGAACATAGATAGGTTTTGGCAGTAAAAGTCTGACACTGCCCCACGCTCCGCCCAGAGCGGGGAAGTTATTTAATAAGCTTAGGTAATTATTTCTACCTTGGCGTATAGTAGTTTAACTAGTACATAATTGATGCGAAAACAGCAAACATTACCATTGTAGTATTAGTATTCGACGCAATCGACAAACCAAACTAATTTGACGATAGCGCACAAGTCGGTGCCTACAACAAAGTTTGTATTAGTATTCCATTTGTGGCCCCGAGAAGTTGGCAGGTAACTGACGTCACAAAGCTACTGGCCCGTGTATCGCCAGCCTAATTGGCTTTAACAATAACCTGTGAAATGCAGTCCAGGGTGTTTTTGTGCAACGTGACGTTCAGGCGGTCTTTTGTGGTCAAATAGTGATACGCAACGAAGATTTGGTCCTAATATGGCCGTTAGGACCAAATCATTTTATTGTGCGACTGTCATTTGTTTGTTAGACGACAGATTGTTTTAGGCGATTGTTTGGACTGTTCAAATTAATATCGAACAATAGAACAAACTGTCAGACTAAAAAGGATAATCTTAAGCAATGTCAACACTCAATTTCAAGCTCCAAGCAGTTGTAGTTTGTGTGTGTTACCACAAAGCAAGGTATACCTTTCAAATTATTACCTTTGTATTGGGTAGAGATCTGAAGCCTAGATGGAACATATGGATGGTTTTATGTTGTATGTTCGAACCAATGATGGCACTTAAATCTTTCTGCGTAAATTTTCTAAAAAAGGGTGGAAGAAACCAGTGTTCAAAAACCAACAAAATGTTAATTTTATTTTGGTAAGTGGCTTTCCCGTCCACCAGTGATTTTTACTGGGCCTAAACCGCCATACTATTCTCAAATTAATACAACTCATGAAAGTCACAACCAACAGTGGTGCCCACCAAAAGAGCACCGAGACAATGGAACTCTACGAAATCCGAGAGAAATAATTCAACTGTCTATTTTTGGGGTGGGAAATCATCAAATAACTTCCCCCGCCCCGCCCAGAGTTATTTGATAGTCGGGGGGGAGTGTCAGACTTTTACTGACTAAAACCCACCCATGTTCCTTCTATTGCCCTTTATGCTTGCAACCCCTGTCTTAGAACCTTCAACTGTCTTAGATCCCGAAACGAAATTCTGTGTATTAAAAAAACACAGTTTTTTTTTAATTGAGGATACAAAATTAAAACCACCAAAAATTCCCTCAACTAAACACAAAATTGTCAATCACCCCGAAATCAAATAAAAATGTTTAACCATGTAAATCCCCTTCTAAACTTCCCCTAAAAATAATATAAATATCAATGGTGCATCAAAGCGAGTTGAATTTGTTTACTCCATTATATTTACCTGACCACTGACCCGTTTAATTCTGACCCTCGGGGGCGAAACGTGACCTCCCCCGCAATGCAACAGCACGTCATTCCAAACACTCTTGAAACTGATTTTTATAACCGCCATAATTTTGCCACAACTAAAACAACCAAAACCTTCCCACTTCCTGATAAAGTTCAATTTTCCTTAGAGTGTTTCAAACTAACAGCAGAGAAAACATGGTATTTAATATGAGGGGTGAACATACTTTGACTAGGATGCTCCCTTCCCCAGTAATTTGATACAGTTTAACTCGTGGGAACGTAAGATTTATGTATGGTTAAAGTAATGAATAAAGACGAAAAGATTAAAGTTGAACGCTTTATACGCAACAGGAGGATTTAATCGCACGAATATCATGTCTAACGTTGGTTTTTCATAAATAAATTATATTAAAATCACAATACTGCTACGTTGCAGTTAGTAAATATTTTAAAGTAAAAAAACATTTTTGCTGCTGAAATAAAAAATCGTTTCTGCAAAAAAAACCGTCTTCCAAAAAAGCATTAAAAAGTGGAAAATAATTTGACTTCCGAAAGTCACTGGCAAAAATATCGATGAAACAAACAAGAGTCGCTGACTTCAGTAAATAAACTTATTTACCATTTTTTGTGTGTTTTTGGAAATCGGTTTTATGTGATTATTTTTCCGACCCAAATATCGACCAATAGAATTGCACCATTCGACGTCACGTGGTACAACCTACATGGTATTATACTGATAATTTTTTGAAAATTTTCTCTGGTCGTTGCTATGCATAAAAAACAAAACATGATCCAGTCAAATTAACCACACGTCAAACTGACAGGTTGAATTCAATTGTGAAAATTGGAGATTTTGCATGAAAATGAGTCGATTTGGAGTTTGTGCAATTCTATTGGCCGACATTTGGGACGGAAAAATAATCCCCCGAATACCACACGAGCTTCAAAATTATCTGGCATTTCCCGATAGGTTCCCTGCAAACAAATAAAATCGTCAAGTTTTTCCTTTTTTTTCCTCCTTCATTTGTTTGCAACGAACCTATCGGGAAATACCCGATAATTTTGAAGCTCTTGTGGTATTATAAGTGAATATTTTCATTATACACAACGGCTTCGTGAACGGGTCTGTTTAAACCCTGTAGTACATTTAACACTTCAAGAACATATCAGTCTCACTTACCACTGTACAAGTATTTAGTGATTTCCTATCATAATTTCACCATTTTGCTTATGAATGTGAAAAGTATCTCCTTCATACCTGAAACAAATAACATACGTTAACATACGTTAAAAAACATTGTGCCTTGGGACTAAGATAGAAATAATATAATAGATCTGATATTTTATTGAAACTAAACCGCATTTTTTTCCTAGCCTATAATTGTCCCACTGCTATAGGAAAAGATCTCGCCTTTCTCCTTCCAAACTTCTCCATTCTGTGCGATGTCTGACAATGTTCGCCCCGCATATAAGTCCAGATCGTCACATCACCTTCGTCGCGGTCTAATTCGATAGTTATTTCCTCATCCTTACTTGTATTATAAAAGTGAAAGTGAGTTTGTTTGTTACATCTTCACGCCTATATGGCTAAACCGATTTTGATACAGAGATATTTAGGACCCTGGAGACGGACATAGGCTATTTAAACAAAAAATATTGAGATATGAGGGAGAAAGAAGGAAGAAAAGGGAATACTTAGCATTGCTATTACAATAAATAAGGCGCACTGGCAAAAACTGCAGGTAGAAGGTACTCAGGAAAGGGGAACTGTGTTACCCCGAATTTAACGCGAGCGAAGCCGCGGGGCAAAAGCTAGCATACAAATAAATGAATTTAGGTATTTTGCTTGATTTCATTTTTATATTATAACCGATGACATTCGGATTAAACTGTGCTCATGTACTCTAAGTGATATGTGATCTACATGATGTTACCTAACTTACCATTTGGATGTGCACACGACGGCAGGTCGACCTATTCTAAACTATTATAACCTGATCTCTCTACTACGGATCGCACACCGTAGTAGAGCGATCAGGTTAAAATGGTTTTGTGTAGGTTGATGTGCCGTCGTGTGTACATACATTATTCAATAAATTAATTTAAGAGATCTATGATTTTATTTTTTCGTTTAAATTTAAACAATAATTTAGAAACCTCGCACACTACTCGGATACGCTTTTATCAAATAACTTCCCGCTCTCTTGGCGGAGTGAGGGGGAGTGTCAGATTTTTACTGACTACTAAAACCCAAGGCGCGCGTGGAACACGAACACGCCGTCGACACGGCCTGTCATCACTACTCGGCTACGCTACGCCTTGTCTTATTTACTATATTTAATCAAACTGGTCAAACGTTTATCCTCTCAAAAGTTTTGCGGCCAAATGTAATAAGTAGCTATGTAGTGCGTAACGTCTCTTTTACATTGTAAAACGAACCCTCCATTGCGGTTGCGTACAAAAATACCTCGTATCACTATTCTAGTGGCAGAGGGTTGAGACAACTGAAGCGGATATAATGTGAAATTACCTCTCATATGGGTAAAGTCAAAATGGCTGCAAGTTTTGGCACACAGTTTGATTCACAATAGAAGATTTTGCGCTTTATGTAAGCCAATAAAATCTATCATAGCATTCACGTTTCCAAGACAGCTTATGTAGCGTAAGAGAGTGAAAATCTTTCCGTGGTTTTGTAGTTTTTCAGAACTCACCATGGGTAGCCACGTGTGTAGTTAAGAAGTTAATGTAGAAATTATGTTTTTTATGTATGTGTTTACTTAGATAGTTGGTTCCTTCAACATTATTACTTTGTGTCAAATGAATTAAGAGAAAGTGCGAGTCGGACTCACGCACTGAGGGTTCCGCACAAACTTGCGAGATAAACTTTGACCGCATAGATCAAGGATTCACAGATTTAAGTACTTGGTTTTATGGAAATTTCAACGTGATACGTCCACGCGTTTCCGAGATAAAGGATCATGACAGACAGTAAAACGGACAACAATGTGATCCAATAAGGGTTCTGTTTTTCCTTTTGAGGTACGGAACTCTAAAAACGCGTACTTGTTTTGGTTTCACACCAATAAGAAGATATTTTAGAGAATCGATCTTCTTTGGGTAAAAGTGGAATAGGATTACATATAATTCAGTCGCGAGTTAGCGCTGGAAGAGTGTCAGGCTTTTACTGACTAAAACCCATTCATGTTTCTTTCTCTATGCCCTTTTGATACCGGGGCCGCGGTATCTCTTTCCGACCTGCAACCCTGGTCCATATTCGATCATTCTCATCTCTGTTCACAAGGCAAGAATGGGGTCACGAGTAGGCTGATTAATAAAAAATTAAATAATCTTAAAAATATTTAAATACCAGCTTTTGCCCGCGTTAAACTCGGGGTAACACAGTTCCCCTTCCATGATTTGCAGGTGCCTGTAGTTTTTGCCTTGGCGCCTTATTGATTGTAATAGCAAAGCTAAGTTTTCCCTTTTCGTCCCTCTTTCTCCCTCGTTTCCCACTTTTTTTTTGAAAAAAATAACCTACATCCGTCTCCAGGGCCCCAACTATATCTGTACCAAAATCCATCAAAATCGGTTGAGCCATTAAAGCGTGATGACGTAACAAACAAACTCACTTTCACTTTTATAATATTACTAGCGAAGCCCGCGAGCTTCGCTCGCGTTAAATTCGGGGAAAACAGTTCCCCTTTCCTGATTTAGAGGATCCTGCTACCTGTAGTTTTTGCCTTTGCGCCTTATTTATTATAATACCAATGCTAAGTTTTCCCTTTTTCTCCCGTATATATTTTTTTTTTAAATAGCCTACCTATTTCCGTCTCCAGGGTCCCAACTATCTCTGAACCAAAATTCATAAAAATCGGTTGTGCCATTTAGGCGTGAAGACGTAACAAACAAACCCACTTTTGCTTTTATAATAATAAGCAAGGATTGTATAACATCAAAATGAAATAAAATTACTTTTGAAATAGTCAAATACCTCTCAAATTCTGTGAGAGCTGATAAATATTTGATTGGTTTGGATTCCATTTTAATATTTATTTGATACGTAGGTAAATAATTAATAAATATTTGACATGCCGATTGTAAATGTTGCCTTTGGAACATCATCCGCTTTATTTATTAATTAAATGGAGAATGTTGATTAATAAAACATTAAGGTTTTTGAATGATTAATGTTAATTAAAAATAAATAGAGCATGTAACGGTATTCCAGATTTTAAACATGAATTAAAATATGTTTTTTTTTTTATTAATTGAGTAATTATGAACCGATTCATATTTGTTTACATTATCAATGTATGTTTAATTTTAATTGGAGAAATTTGTGATACACTATATCTGTACGAATTAGCTGAAGACTTTGTTTGGTTGATCGTACTAATCTCAGAAACTACTGCTTTAAAGAAAAAAAATTTAGTGTCACCTATGTAAAGAGAAAGGGTATTTATAATATTTCGCTGCAAATTTCGGGACTGGGTGAAATCATTGGGGTACAGTTAGTTTTTTTAATAGCGGTCAAAACTCGACCGTATTATTAAAAACAATTATGTCTTATGATAAATGATAACACTGTTTTATAAACCCTCATTGTTTTAGTAGAGCCATACAGTCAGAATTTAAAAAAAATCTTATCTTATGTATATACGCACAAACTTCGAATTTTATCGATACCAGCCATTACAAAATGACAGAAAAATTAAAAAAAAAACGTCAATCTCAACTGAAATCTAAAATAAGCTCACTCTATTCAAGGGCGGGCATTTTGAAATTAGAACGCCAGGCTATTTGCACTTGAGGCGAGGACAAAAGCCGGCCGAGGCGCGTGCGTGCCTTGTTGAGGCGCCTCGGGCGACTATTCAGCCATGCGCGGATAAATGCTATGCAAACTGCTGGATAAATACGACCGCGAGGCGCGCGAAACCGTTATTTTTTTTAAAGTTGATATTTCAAAGAAAAACGTCCAATTCGGGTCAGGTTAGTTGGTTTCTGAGGAGTTGTTTGAAACTGATGTTTCTGACGTCTTCTGTTGATCACACTTATATACAAAATGACTACTACGTATATAAATATGGTAAAAGGTGGAACTGACATGACTACTCATAATCATCATTCATCGTTTTCCTTCATGAAATTGGTGTTCGCAGTTAAGTATTGTCAATAAGTGCCAACATACTACTAACGGGACATTTGCAATTACTTCTTTGCTGGATTGATTCATAATCGAAATTTACAACAGAATGCTCTCTGTTATTGTATACTTAAGTGTATTGTGGCTCAATTATATTGTGTAATTGCGCTCGACTCGCAACGCTCGTTGAACGCAATTCCAGTATTTTACCTGGATCAGTCAAGGGTTCTACTTATTAAACCAATGAGTAAAATATTGAAACTAATAAATAAACTCAACCATTCTGAACGTTCTCCCTACAGTCCAGCACCTTAAGACCTGCCAAGGCCACCGCCTGCCGGGGTTGCGGTTGTTCGAAAGAGATACCGCGTTCCCGGAACAAAAAACTCAAGATAAGGTCAACATGTATTGGTTTTAGTCAGTAAAAATCTAGCATTTCCCCTGCTCCACTCAACGTGGGGGAAGTTATTTGATGATTTAGAATCCGCAAAAAATTAAATAAGAGTAGAGCCCAGTCTCTTTTTTCTTTAAAAAAAAAAACGTTGCCCCACACTAGCAATTTCTTCTGTATTGTGGGTGCGTTTACAAACATTAAAACTCACATACACAAACAACCAAACCTGGAACAACTATCTGTAGGCCATACAAATATAATTTGTTCCGTGCGGGAATCGAACCCACGACACGCAGCGCAGCAGTCCATCGCTCAGCCACTGTGCTAACCATGTCGTCAACAGTGGAAGTCTTTAGACTGATTGGGAGACATTAATAAAATTTAGATGGCTCAAAATATGACGTCATTTCAGAACTTTCATACCATATATAGCCTTTTAAAAACCCACTCAATAACTCAAAGTAAAACATATACTTAAAAGATTAACTAACACAAACTGTATAACACCACTAACTACGATAATTACTCAAGCCGAGGCAGAAGATTAACGAAACGGAAACGAAAAGATATCCTTTCTCTCACAGTTCAGATCCAATTGACCTCCACAATCCTTATTGCGTTAACTTTAACTGGGAACGAATTATAGTTTCCTCTTACATTTTGTTCGTCTTTCTTTAGAGCTACTATTTCTGCTGATCGACGGGGCGATCGTTTGTTAGATTATAGAAGAAAAGTTTCTAAATGCGAAAGTAATCCCATCTGTATGTACAATTTTCTTATTCCGGAGCTTATTCGGGACTCGTGGGTCAGTGATAACAGCCGCTTGAAGCGATCAAGCTTAAGTCTTGCCTCGGTTGGTCTGCGGATGGGTGGCGGATCGGTCGGCGGATGGGACCACCCATTACATACCAAGTTTCCTCCGTACTTCAGAAAACACGTTAAGCCGGCTGGTCACAGCTGTCATTTGTCGATCTTTGGCATTCGTTACAGGTATTCAGTAACCCAAAACGTCGGACAACCAGTCTTACCAAAGGACAACGGATAGAAAGGCAGATAGGCTCAATGTCAAATACTGGTATTCAACTGCATCAGGTTAAACTGGAAGCCAACTCCAACATAGTTCCGAAAATGGCTGGGCAGATATTGAAGCAGTCAAAAGCTTCTTTGAAGATCATATGATCCAAGAAATTTAATTGTCCTTAGGTAGGTTAGTATCAAATCATTCCAACAACCATCTCTCTTGAATGCTAAGAATATCATTTACATTGTTTACAAGTAGTATACAATACAAGGTACAAAGTTTCCACGCGATGTAAACGAACCGTGAGGAACAGAACAGACCACAGATATTTTCCCCCATTATTCAGTAACAGATCTTACTTGATCTCTGAATTTTCTATTAGTCAGTAGCATAATTGGGAATAGAAAAATACATAAAATCAACCACAGCATAATCAGGAAATATTTGAAGACCACAGATGTGGTGTTCAAATTAAGAACACTAAACTGAAAATCGGCAGACAATATTATTAGAGAAGAGAAATGGAACAAGGTGCTTACACAATAGTATCCAAGAGAGAGAAAGAGGAAGAAAAGAAACCATTGGCACAGGCAATGATTTGTTCAAAACAGCTGGGAAAACTTCAACTAGACTGGCGCGGAAGAAAGAGGATTGAAGTGCAGTCGGAGGAGGCGTTTGTCAAAATGCACACATAATAAAATAAAAATTATAAAAATAACTATTGTTACCAAAAACCAAGTCTATTCTTAAAGAAGGCTATGAAGCAAATATTATAAAGGCGAACGTTTGTATGGGTGTGTATGTCTGTTACTCCTTCACGCTACAAAATAAACAGGTTTAGATGAAAATTGCTATGTAGATAGCTTATTATTGATTTAACACATAGGTTTTCATTCCATAAGTAAGAATAGTTCGATACCTATTTAATCAAAATCAAAAGTCATTTATTCAAATTAGGCTGATAATCAGCACTTTTTGAACGTCACATTATAAGAGACAGTCCCAAAAAAACGCCCTGCCCTTTGCCTGCCCTTCGTAATAAATAAATATGAAACAAAACATTCTAACAATTCTCGAATGCTAAAGTTATCATAGATACATTGTATACTACTAAGGTACAAAGCATCCACGCGATGTAAACGACCCGTGAGCAACACAACAGACATATTTCCCCCATTATTCACAAACGACAGATCTTATTTGGACTTGTATATTTTCTCTCACTCCAAGAGAAACATGACGCGTCGATCATTTAGCGCAAGCTTAAATAGCTCAAAGGAACAACGCACATTGCCTCTTTACTTAACTTGCAAACACTACAACTGACTTCCAACCTTAAAGCTCACACTTCAACGTTGAAAATGTAAGTGTTGGTGTACATAAAGTGTTGAAAGGATCATTATTCCAGGCTTGATGCTGAGTCGTGATTGATCTGTCGTCGCAAATGGATGGGCTTTGAATCTTTGCGAGTGCGGTCGCGAGTACAAATTCATACAGCGACACAAACAACTGTTGAAGCGTGTAGAGCGCCTTATTTTTATAATCTTTTTTATGATTGTGCGGGAAGATTGATGCTGGCTTGATCAGTCGGTTAGATGAAGTTGCTCAGTTAGTGGTGACATTAATGTTTATAGCGGGTGATAAAATGCGGGACATTTGAAGAACTCTGTTGAGTAACAATTCAGTTTGGTTAAGAACTGGACTTTTTGCTTGCCATCATGAGCTATTTCGTAGTTGAAATAGAATAATTTATTGGCTTGCATAGCTTTTGCCTATGACTTTGCTCGTGTGGTTAACGTAAGGTATGAGAATGCCATGGTCTCTCTTGTGTCAATTTAATTTAAGCTTTCACACCTTCACTATTTACGGCAGTCAAACGTGCCTTTAATGGTCTAATTGAAATAAATGCAATAAATTTGAAACTGGTTTGGCAGTTCAGGTGTAAATGCATGACAAAATAACTTTTACATTTAAAATATTTGCGGAGAAATGAGGAAAATGTTGTGAAGAAAATTAGGGGAAGAATGTGAACGGGTTTATACCCAGTAGAAAGACCAAAGAAACAATTTATATAGACTGTGTGACTTATATGGCAAGAAAGAATGTGTCTGATGATATGACGAGTAAGACTGAAGTATGGAAGAAGGCATTATTTTCCTGCCGGGGTTGCGGGTTGTTCGAAAGAAATACCGCGGCCCCGGAACATAAAGGGCAATAGAAGGAACATGGTTTTAGTCAGTACAAGTCTGACACTCCACTCCCCCGCTCCGCCCAGAGCGGGGAGCGGGGGAAGGTGTTTGATGATTTCCCACGCCAACAAAAAAAAGGCATTACTTTAAATAATTTAGTATTATTCTCGGCTTGCATATGTTTACTGCAGTTTAAAAATCTTACCTGTACGGTGCTTTCTACATACCTATATGTCTTGTAAGACAAATAAGACTGGCCTCCATGACTAGTGACAATAAGCTTGTGGAATGCTGCTTGAATAATGCTTTTTACTTTTTTTGCATGCTACTCCAAATAGGAGAATAAAATTATTTGAAATATAAGTTATTAGCTGTCTTGCGCCTTTAGTTGCTGCTACCCATGGGTAGAAGCCTGATGTTGTATAGCCTATGTTTCTTTCTATTAGTGAAAAAAAAAAGGTTAAATTTAGTCCTGCAGTTTTGGAGTCTATTCGATACAAACAAACAAATCTCCTCTTTATACTAATATATTAGTGGAGATTTCATACGAAATCTCAGTTAAATAAACATCAATACAAGTTAAAAATTCCTCTTTTCATCCCACTTTTTCATGACAGAAACACGTTATATTCGGTTTCTGTTTACATGTATTTTCACAAGTAGTAGTAGACTGCGCTCAGGGCTACAACTATGTATATTAATTAACGGAGAGCCTCTGGCAGACATTTTTACATGAAAGCATACAAGGTGCGCCTTTTAAACATTCTTTGGCAACATGTGTGTGACGGCGAATATTCTCTTGTGGTAATTTATGAACCTGTGTTGCTGGCAATCTGTAAAAGCCCTTACCATATCTTTTATTAATTTCTCAAAAGATAAAAAAGATCGTCTCCCTTTAAAATAGAAGCCCGATATTTTGTTACGAAAGAACATAACACCACAAGTTAAAAGGATAAATCAGTAAACGGTTTTTATCTCTGTTATGTTGGATTCTTAATAAAAGATGTCCATTAAGTATGATACTGGTTTATTGGCAGGAGACACAGGAATGTACACACAGTAAGACATCACAGGAAGCAGTGTGGCGGAGCGCCGCAGACCACAGATAATACATTTACTAGTGAAGACCATATTAGTAACATACTAAATAGTGATGTTACAACATCCCCCTTGTTGAGTTCAAATTAGACCCCTGACTGACAATTAATATAAGTGCTATGCTATTTAATTTTATACAAGACAACATGCTTAATTATACTTATAGTTATACTTAAACTTTACTTATGACCTTATTTATAACTTAACTTAATCCATTTCTTCAATTAACCTTCTGGTAGGTTTTACAATACGACCTGACCTAGTTGTTACATTTGAGGATCGCTGAGATGAGGATTCTTGATGCCTAGACTCCTGTCTGTCACCTTCCTCTCCCCTTTGTGACGAGTTGGATTGCATGGGAGGGTTAGCACAATTATGAGAATATTTATGTCTTAAGTGTATTCTATTCCTCCTATACCTAACTCCATTGACATCCTCAACAACATATGATCTATTATTTGACAATCTTTGCTTAACAATAGCTTGTTCCCAGTTGCTACTAGGGTTTCTCTTAAAATAGACATGATCATTATGATGTAACATAGACATTGACTTGGCATTTTTATTGTAGTATTTTGACTTATTTTTATCATTTTTCTTGACAGACTCTTTGTAATCTTTAAATGTTACCACTTTTGGCTTCAACTTCTTATATGATGTTGGAATGTTATCTCTTAAGTTCCTAGACATGAGTAACTGTGCTGGTGATGAAAAATTATTTTTACCTGTATTTCTGTATTGTAACAATGCTATGTATGGATCTGATCCATTTTCTTTGCATTTTCTTAGCATGTTTTTTATGATTTTGACTGAACTCTCTGCTTGTCCATTAGACTGTGAATGATATGGGCTAGTTACAATATGTTCTATGTCCCATTCTTCCATAAAATTTTTAAAATCAACTGACTGAAAAGGAGGTCCACCATCTGATACCAGTGACAATGGTATTCCATGACGAGCAAATATAGACTTTAAATGAGTTATTACATTTTTTGATGTACTGTTGTTATTTAATAATGCAATCTCTATAAATTTTGAATAATAATCAGTGACAATTAAATATACTAAACTATCGAAATGCATTAAATCAATACCGACTTGTTGCCATGGATATTTGCTTATTTCATAATTCTGTAATGGTTCCTTTTGGTTACATGGTTTGACTTTTGCACATACTAGACATTGTTCTACTAAATTCTTAATATCACTAGACATATTTGGCCAATAAAGAGATTCTTTAGCTAAGTTTAGACATTTATTTATACCTTGGTGACCTTTGTGAATTTTTACTAACATTTCTTTATGCATTGACTGTGGTACTATTAATTTTGAGCCTTTGAATACTAAATCTCTAATTTTATGGATTTCTCCTTGTATATTCCAGAATGGTTTTATTAATGGACTGACACTATTTTTGGTTTTTGGCCAACCTTCATTATAATACTTTATTAATAGCTGCAGGGTTTCATCTTTCTTAGTTTCCTGAGCCAATTTTGTGCTATATTCATCTGTAATTGCTAAGTTAGCATACATTAGATTGACATGACAAGACATTTCTGATTCATTTTCAGGCCTATAATGTTCTTTCAAAGCTGCTCTTGACAATGTGTCTGATATGAACATTTCTTTGCCTGGGACATGTATAACTTCTAAATCATATTTTTGACAAGTTAACATCATACGCTGTAATCTAGCTGGGACATCATGTAATGGTTTTTTAAATAGATAGACTAAAGGTTTGTGATCAGTATGAACTGTGACTCTATTACCATATACATATTGGTGAAATTTTTCACAACCAAATTGAATTGCTAGCAGCTCCTTCTCTATTTGAGCATACCTTTCTTGCGTTTCAGTTAAGGTTTTTGAACTGTATGCTATTGGTTTATTTTTCTGTAAAATGACTGCGCCTAACGCTGACTTTGACGAATCGACTGACAGGACTAATGGAATCTTGGGATTATAATGAGCTAAAACTGGTGAATTTGTAATTTCATCTTTCAGTTTCCTCAGACATTGACTATGATTCTCATCCCAAGTCCAGACTGAATCTTTTTTCAAAAGATTTCTTAATATTTGTGTTTTTTCTGACAGGTTACTTATAAAAGGTCCTAGGTAGTTTATCATACCTAGTATTCTCTGTAACTCTTTGACATTTTGTGGTGTAGGCATGTTGACAATTGCTTTGACCTTCTCGAGATCTGCCCTTGCACCATGTTTACTGAAGACATAACCTAAAAAACATACTTCTGACAGTGAAAATTTACACTTTGACTTGTTAAATTTTAAATTGACTTGACGAGCTCTTTGCATGACTTTGTGTAATCTTTCATTATGAACTGACTCATTTGGTCCATAGACTAAGATGTCATCGATGAATATGAGTACGCCTTCTATGTCACCAAATAGATTCATCATGACTCTTTGAAATATTTCAGACGAGGCATTTATGCCATAGGGTAATCTTAAATACTTATATCTACCAAATGGTGTTTGAAAAGTACATAATTCTGAACTGTATTCATCTAAACGTAGCATCCAAAATCCTGAAAATGCATCTAAGTGCGAAAAACATACAGCCCCTTCGAGCTGAGACCTAATCTCATCAATTGACTTGAGTGGATAATGTTCCCTCATGATATTTTTATTTAAATTTCTGGGATCAAGACAAATTCGTAACTGACCTGAACTTTTTACTGTTACAACGACTGAATTAACCCACTCTGTAGGTTTTGTAACCTTTACTATGACTTGCATTTTCTCCATGCGATCCAACTCCTCACGCAGTTTCCCTTGTAATGCGAATGGGACTTTCCTGGGCGGATCCACACATGGTACTGCATCAGGCTTGAGTTTCAGATGACAGACTGGAGGCAGACAGCCAAGACCCTGGAATACATCATTATATTGTGTATGAATTTGCTCACAAAAGTCTTGTTTTGACACTGAAAAGACACGTTTTATTATACCTAACTTTTCACAAATTGGGAGACCAAGGACATTTGGACACTCTATATCTGGTATAATAAACATTATGTTTTCAACAATGTTCTTATTGTTTAAGCAAAAATTACAACTTAAGTTGACTTTGCCTAAAATCGGAATGGATTTTCCACCAAATCCTGTGACATTTACTTGACATTTGACAAGTGACAATTTTGACAGCTTATTTTGACTTTTAACATTTTGAAATGTTTGTTTTGACATTATGTTGACATCTGCTCCTGAGTCTATGATGCAATTAATTTTTGTATCACCTACCAATAAGCTAATTTCCCACGACTGCTTTGAATGATTCAAAGTATTGACGACTGATGATCCATTGTGTGACTGACTGGACGACTGTGACTTATTGTGAAATCCCTCAGACATGTGACTGATTTCATCATTGAGACTCTGACATTTTTTCTTTTGACTTTTTGACTGGACATTGGATCTCTCAGACATGTGATTGTTTTCATCATTGAGATGTTTGTTTTTATTACATCTCTCAGACCTATCACAGTTTTCATCATTGAGATGATATGAATTGGGACTCTGACTTTTTGACTGGACATTGGATCTCTCAGACATGTGATTGTTTTCATCATTGAGATGTATATTTTTATTACATCTCTCAGACATATCACAGTTTTCATCATTGAGATGATATGAATTGGGACTCCGACTATTTGACTGGATAATAGATCTCTCCGACATGTCACTTTTCTCATCATAGGGATGGATGGATGGATGTGATGTCTTACTGTGTGTCTGTGTGTTCCTGTGTCTCTGACTAAGTGACTGACTGTGAGAATGACTATTATGACTTTGACTCGACGTTTGATTGTGATTATTTAGACTCAACATTTGACTTTTATGACTTTGACCATTATGACTTTGACTATTCAGCATACCTACGAAATAATCTTGACTACCATTATCTGAATTAAACGATTGCAACTGACTGACTTTTTTATTTTTGTGACAAAATTTAGCAAAATGATTGTAAGATTTACATGACCTGCATTGAACTCCTTGAGCTGGACACTTGTAGCGATGAGACTGCCCACAGCGGCTACATGTCTTCGAGCTGCCTGAAGCTGAAGGTGACTCGCGACTGCCTGAAGCTGGCTTGCGACTGCTTGACGCTGACTTGCGACTGGAAGCTCGCTGTCGACCATCTCCTCGACTACGGCTCCTCCGACTGAGATGCATGACGTTTTCACTGGCGATGCTGCTCCCTTTGACTATCTTCTCAGCATCCTGCTGTGCGACTATGAGCGTCCTCGCCAGCTCTTGCATTCTCTGATATGTTAAGTCATGTTCTTGCAGTAACCTTTGACGCACATGTGACAAGTCCAAATTGAGGTTTGCAATGAAAATATCTTTGATTAGCGATTCCCTGAGCGTGCCAAACTCACATTCTCTGCTTTTATTCTCCAAATCCATGAGGAATTCGTCGATGCTTTCGGATTTTTCCTGCTTACGTGTGAAGAATAGGTATCTGCACATCGTGATATTTTTTCTCGGCTCGAAATATTTATCAAATTTTGTTTTCACCTCTTCAAGCGTGCTGCCATTGATTGTTAGGTTAAAGGTATTGAAAATGTTCAGTCCTCGCTCACCGATTGAGTGCAGCAGAATGGCGATTTTGCGTTTCTCAGTTGCTTTGTCAAGGCCTGTCGCTAGTAAATATAGCTCAAATGCTTGCGACCATTTTTTCCATGATTCAGCGTTGTTATGAGCTGGATCCGACGATATGTTGAAATTTTTGATATGTGAGTTGAACGTTGACTCACCGTCATGGCCGACTTGCCGGGTCGCGTCGGCTGGGTTAGGCATTTTCTTCGACGACCTCGATTTTTTCAGATGACTTTTTCTTAAATGACTTCTGACACCATGTTATGTTGGATTCTTAATAAAAGATGTCCATTAAGTATGATACTGGTTTATTGGCAGGAGACACAGGAATGTACACACAGTAAGACATCACAGGAAGCAGTGTGGCGGAGCGCCGCAGACCACAGATAATACATTTACTAGTGAAGACCATATTAGTAACATACTAAATAGTGATGTTACAACAATCTCCAAACACCTTTTATGCTCGGAGCGCTGTCATTAAAATAATACGCACCCACATTAAGCGTTGCAGCGATTTCCCTAAAAGTCGCTGCGATTAATCGCTCGTGCAAAAACTTTCGAACACGGCGATCATGAATCATTGTCGCGAATTTATGTCCACGGGTGCTTCGTCCGGGGTTCTTGTTTTTGCCCGGGGCGAACCGATAATCCGCGGGTCTGTTACAAATGCTCCCGGATTTGCGACACACAGGGGGATGACGCGATAACGTGCTATAGATTTATAGACGTATAGTGTGCGCGTGCCTTATTATGCTGAAGGACAAGACAAAGGAATTAGGTGTCAAAGAATTATTGTGATTTTTTTGTTAGGCGTTCTTAGAGACGCGTAAAAAGCTCTCTTTGACAAAACGTTATTGAATCACGTTTTGTATTTTGAGATGAGGATAATGTATTATTATTTTCTTTTATTTATTCTTCTATTTATATTTTTAAAAGAAAATAGAAACAAATATATTAAAAAAAATACTTATATGTTCAATGTTCATTTTCTTTCTTTTATTTTCAAAATCTTTACTAATATTAAAAAAAAAACGAAAGTGAGTTTGTGTGTTACGTCTTCACGCCTAAATGGCTAAACCAATTTTGATGAATTTTGGTACAGAGATAGTTGGGACCCTAGAAACAGACATAGGCAATTATTTTTAGTGAGATAAGGGGGAGGAAGAGAGAAGAAAAGGGGAGAGAAAGATTTTTTTTTCGATTATCACGCGGGTTATAGTAAGCGTTAGCCCAAAGTAACTATGCCACGCGGACGAAGTCGCAAGCGAAAGATAGTTGTATATAAATACACATTCCAATATTTTACCGACAAGAATTGCAAACTGACTAGGCACTGTGATATTGGTAATGAGAGTTAAGGGGAAAGGGTCAAGGTAATATTTTCTTTGATCAAAATGTGATACAACGACTAACAAATCTATAATATGTATGTATTTATAAATTATATAAGTATGTATATCAGTTGTCTGGTTACCATAACACAAGCTCTGCTTAGCTTGGGATCAGATAGCCGTGTGTGAGTTGTCCCAAGATATTTATTTATTTATTTATTTAAACCCCCACATTAATTTACGAGCACCTTAACATCTTCAACACTCACAAAAACAGCAAAGAAAAACACCAGCAGCACAAAATCTAAGTGCTCCTAAATCGCGAGATTATAAATTTCCCGTCAATTAAGTCGGTATAAACGCAATGAGTACAAAAAGCAATCGTGTTAATCGAACATAGGGCCGTTTGTTAGGAGCCCGCGACCGGCAAATGGACAAATCAGATTATTTCACCCACTATGAGTCTGTAGATAACAGCGTGTTGTGGCGCAAGGCAAAGGAATATGAGGTGGCCGGGCGTTTGAGGGAGAGAACATCTGCCCAACCCAGTCGCCGCGGGAGACGCCCCGGGCGCCAGGCGCCGCGAGACGACTCCCGGCCACCGTAGATGCGGGCCTGTGGACGGTGAGCAATGGGTAGTTCACCGTCCGTCCGTCGATTGACGACAGGCCGTGTCGACGGCGCGTTCGTGTTTCACGCGCGCCTCAAAGAGAGTCAGCAAAGCAGAGGGGCTTGCCAGAGCCTCCGCCTGCCGGGGTTGCGGGTTGTTCGAAAGAGATACCGCGGCCCCGGAACGTAAAGGGCAATAGAAGGAACATGGGTGGGTTTTAGTCAGTACAAGTCTGACATGCCCCCCCGCTCCGCCCAGAGCGGGTGAAGTCATTGGATGATTTCCCACCCGAAAAAAAAAAAGGCAGAGGAATTTGGAGAAAATATAAATATATACATGTACTGAACAGAGTACAGAAAATGTAATGTGAGGAAGAATGAAGGATATGTGACTAAAAGAGTGATTGATGGATTTGAATGTTGATGGAGGGAGAACGAGAGGAAGGCCAAAGAAAAGATGGATGGAATGTGTAAGGAATGGTATGAAGGAGAAAGGAGTAAATGATGCAGTGACGTCTGATAGGGGAGAATGGAAGAAGAAAATGCCGACCCCAAATATGAATGGGACAAGGGCAGGAAAATGATGATGATATACCGAACAGGGGCCCAACCTAGACTCAGAGAGGACATTCGAAACAGAGAGGACTTGTACATGATACGTCCAAGACAGACGAGATAGGTACATACAATGTAGTTTTTTCTTATAGAAAAATAATTGAGCAACTAGTGGGATCCCGTTCTTGCTCAGCTTGTCTCCTCCTCGCTCCGCTTTTCCCCTCCCTACTTTGCTCGTTATCACTTTTGTAGAGTCCGGGCCTTAGACTGAGAAAAAAATTGAAAGATCAGTCAAGCTCTTATGGACACCGTTAATTGATAGATACTTCTGTTAGTATAGATTCAGCATCCACAATAAATATGCGTAGTGAGTTTACTAAAGATAAGTTACAATAATGCAACATTGATGGTGATCAAGCTGTAACCAGTTAGGTCTAAACTAACTCAGGAAAGAAACTAAGAAATGTAATTGCAAACCGCAATTGCAAAACAACAATATTTTAATCAAAACAACGATAGTCAGGGTAAACACAACGCTGAAAGAGAACTGTGTAAGTTCAAATGCCATTGTACTTGTTCATATTTAAAATACATTATCTCAAAAGATCTTAAGAAATCCTTCTAGCTCTTCAAGGTCAAAAGTTCACGATACACGTGCTCCCAACTCCCCGCTTCAACCTTTAATTTGCACCACATATCTCAACGAGGCTATAAATTAAGAGATTCCTGCTAAGTCCCCATCAGTTTGCGCGCCCCGTGGCGTTACTCACTGACCTCCGGCGTAGACATCGAACCACTTGAGTGGAAATTATCTTACGTAGATTATCCTTATGGTGACATTTCTACTCCATTTCCGATGCCTAACTGGATTGCTATTTTTCTTTTATAATAAGATGTTTTGGTAGAGAATAGGAGCTTTGTTGTTAAGTGTTTTCCATGTGAGAGGAATATAATTTAGATGAGCTCGCGAAGTTTTTGGGTGTGACTAAGTTTTGGCTAACAAAGGGTATAATTTATGGCGGATAGTTTTCATAAGCAGAGTGAGAAGACAATAAGGACGGAATAAAACCAGCTTTACAGTATTATTTTGTATCTAAAATTTATGAAAACTTATTCCTTACATACATACATTTTTCATAGCGTAAACTTGTGTTAGCTGTAAACTTACGACCAACAAAATTTATTCCTTTAAGACAAAGAATAATCATAAACGGCAAACGTCTTCGGTACTAGGAAAGCATAACACATTAAGTTTGAACAGCTTTCTTCCATTTCTATCAATGCCTACCCATTCGCATTAAAAAATCTTGTCAGTCTAGAAATTAACACTAAGCTTTGATAAAGCACGATCAATTTTACGGTCAGTCCTGTCGGCGAGTACCAGGGAGGCATAAAACGTACAGCATCACAATAGGATGTCTTCATTGTCTGAAGGTACTGGCGGCTCGACGCGTTGCCAGCAGACGTGTTGGTATAAGTCAGAGGAGGTATCGAGACTAGCTATCCTGATTATACTCGATTCCTTATTGATGCATTTTTTTGTATCCTGCAGAATATGTGGCTTAATTTTTTTAGTGAATTTTATTTTTATACCTAATTGGCTTCCGTTGAGCAGCAACTTGCCAGATGGGAAGTGATGATGCGGCCTAGGGCAGAGCACGTTTCCCCATCAGAAACCAATTCACTCCAACTTTGTATATATTTTTTTCATATACCAGCTAAGTTACCGCTAAGATTTCCTGGTACTTATAAATTTTAGAGCAAAGAGTAATGATTTGCGGCGGGGATAACAGTCACTGTTCTTGATCTTGCTCTGTTTTATCTTGACACTTTTGAAGTTACATGTAGTTCTACATGTGATTGCCAAAAAACTTTTACAGTAAAAACAAAAAAAGGAAATACCCAAGAACTTATATCTTCACCCATGTTATCGGTATTTCTTGTACCTTGCACCACACCCCAGTGCGTTGTCGGGGTCTAAATTGCAAATTTAATACAGCTATTTGCATCTGAAAAGACCTATGCAAAGTAGTTTTTGTGTACAGTGATTTGTACCGTTTATCTCAAACTCTTTATCTAAATTAGATGTGTGCTGTGAACGCTACATTCGCTTTTTAGTGCTTTCTTTTGTCTATAAAATAACAAGCGCCCGATTTTACGAGTTTTCTCGACTATTTGAAATTAGCTGTACCGTTCAGTTTCGTATGGAATTCCTGTTTTGAATTTGCATTTAAATTGTGTTTTGTTTTTAATGGTTTTATGATATTTATTTGTCTTGGTCGAGACTTAAAAGAAAATGATAAAGAGCTCTTTTTCTTAATGTAGTGAAATTTATCTAGCAATGTTGCATTTCGTGCATATGATTTTGAACGTTTGCGTTTTGTAAATTGACTATTAGTAGTGAGTATTTAGTATTTTACTAAAAATAAACCTTAACTACTTTTGTTGTATAAACTACTATACGTACCTACACAGCCTCTATGTTCTGTTGGATAGTGGTACAAATTACGAAGGAAAGCTTTTCCACAAAAATGTATTGTGGTGATCACACCATTGTTGATGTATTTAAGTAGTTCCTTCACGTAAGGAGTTGGATAACCCTATATTTGCGATAGTCATGTTTACCTGTATTATACTTACTACTTACTAACTTTATTACGTAGTATAGTAGGTATAACTAACACATAAATATTTGTATGGCCTACAGATAGTTGTTCCGGGTCTGGCTGTTTGTGTATGTGACACCCACGATACAGAAGAAATTCCTAGTGTGTTACCAATGAAAAATACCTGCAAATCAGGAAAGGGGAACTGTGTTACCCCGAATTTAACGCGAGCAAAGCCGCGTGCATAAGGTAGATCTATAAATGACCGGTTGTGAGGCCATTCAATTGTCCCCCTAAATAAGTCAAGAGTGACACACCATAATAACAATAGGGATATAATAAAACGCATCCATCCACACAGAACCGGATGTCCCTGCATTAAAATAATAAACTCTTAACAACTGATTAAACAACTTAATGAGCTCATTTAACGTGGACGGAAGCTCCGGTGATACGTAGCATGCTTTTTATCAGGGTTCAGTATCTCAAAAAAAAACGGAACCCTATTATCTCCACCCCACTCTGGGAGGAGCGGGATGGAGTGTCAAACTTGTATTGACAAAAACCCACCCATGTATGTTCCTTCTATTGCCCTCTATGTTCCGTAGCCACGGTATCTCTTTCAAACAACCCGCGACTCCAGCAGGACATTAGTCACCCTTATGTACCCAAGGTGTACATAAGAAACCCATCTCCCATGAAGTTTAATGTCAATATAATTGTACGTAACTAAGTATAGTACACTCGTGCAGTAAAGTTCAAGTGAAGTAGCGCCGAGGGGCGTCGAGGCGTCGCGTGGAACCGTTTCGGATCAGCGCCCCGAAAAATGACGTGTTCCGCTCTCTGATAGCTTTTAAAGTTCGTTTTAGTTATATTTCTTGACGT
Organism: Ochropleura plecta; assembly: GCA_905475445.1. Classification (NCBI taxonomy): domain Eukaryota; kingdom Metazoa; phylum Arthropoda; class Insecta; order Lepidoptera; family Noctuidae; genus Ochropleura; species Ochropleura plecta. Next base: position 3,858,089 of record FR997728.1, read on the forward strand.
TTAAGATGTGAGTGCAATAATTAGATCACGTATATCTCTTTCGTAGGTAGCCAGTGATACAGCATTCGACCGGTCGTTAAGCAGTACATTATACAATTATGCAAGTTTGTTATTTTTAGATGGATGGTACGACGCAAAAGATTTCCAGCGAAAATAATTTTGCATATTAAATCAGGTTCATTTCAATGTTCAAAATTACGTTCGTTGAAAAACTATTAAGAACATAATGCCCAAATCAACATTTACACATCAGACAATCACAGTTGCACTAAATTATATCGTCAAACAGTTCTATCCCAAATTAAGGCATCATATGATTAACTCATATTACGCGGCTGCTGATCCTAAGATCCTGGGTTTACATCCTAGGTTTGGTAGAGTGTTATTTTGTTTTTAACCAGGAATTTCTAAGTACCAGTCACAGAGTCTGGATTTGTGGCCTGTTAATTGCCATACGGTCGCTTCCTTTCACATGGGTCTTAAATATAACTGGCGAAATGTGTAAACCTCTGCCTAACCTTTTGGGGATGCGTCGGGCGCCACTAGATGACTTCCGGCCACCGTAGATGCGGGTCTGTGGGCGGTGAGCAATAGCTAGCTCACCGACCGTCCGTCTATTGACGACAGGCCGTGTCGAAGGCCATAGTGTTCCACGCGCGCCTCAAACGACCATGGCCTGCCAGGGCCACCGTCTGCCGGGGTTGCGGGTAGTTCGAAAGAGATACCGCGGCCCCGGAACGTAAAGGGCAATAGAAGGATCATGGATGTGTTTTAGTCAGTACAAGTCTGACACTCCTCCCCCGATCCGCCCAGAGCGAGGAAAGTTATTTGATGATTTCCCTTTGGGGATTACAATCGTGATGCCATGTTACGATTATATCTACATATAGTATTCTGAACTACCTTTTGCCCGCGCCTTCGCTCGCGTTAAATTCAGGGTAGCACAGTTACCTACCTGCTACCTGTAGTTTTTGCCCTTGCGACTTTTTTATAGTGATAGCAAATATATCCCTTTTCTTCCCTTTTTCTCCCTCATTTCTCACTTTTTTAAATAAATGATCCTATATCTCCAGGGTCTCAAATATCTCTGTAAATAAAACCTCTAAATCGGTTTAGTTATTTAGGCGTGAAGACGTAACAAACAAACAACCAAACTCACTTTCGCTTTTATAATATTAGTAAGGGTAAGGACATTATCCTGAATTACAGTAATTCCCTATAACCTACCTACAAGTACAACGATATAATAAAGTATATTCCCATCCATAATAGCCCCAGTTTTATTATTCATCTCGTCTCCGCGACGTGCTCGACATTATGACGTTTCGTTACTTCTACAGCGAATTAAATATTAAATTCTAGTTTGACAGACGAGTATTTATAGCCTCGATATAGCACGGGGGTTATAGTGGTGTAAATAAGTCGTTAAACTTGAAAGAAAAAGTCTTATAAGTTTAAAAATTGGGTGCTCTACTATACTTAATATTATGAAATTGAAGAGTTTGTTTGGTTTAACGCGCTAATATCAAGAACTACTGGTTTATTTATTTTTTATAATATAACTCTGGCACTTAGAATTTTTCCTGTATCGTTATAGGATTTTTTCTTATATATGTTATTTTATATTTAAAAAAATAAAAATAAAAACTCCCAAACACAACCAGAACTAGAATAACCACATGAGGTCATACAAATATTTGTTCCGTTCGGGGATCATACCCGCGACACGCAGCGCAGCAGTCAAACGCTTAGCCACTGCGCCAACCGTGCCGTCGAGTTTAGTGTCGGTTAGTTCATTTATTGAGGAGCTCGTGGCTAAATAAATAGTAGCCGCTCGGGTCGATCTTTAGATTAAGCCGCGCTTGCCTAGGTTGGTCTGTGGATGGGTGACCACCCGTTACATACCGAGTTTCCTCCGTGCCTCGGAAAGCACGTTAAGCCGTTGGTCCCGGCTGTCATTTGTAGATCTTTGACAGTCGTTACAGGTAGTCAGTGTTCCGAAAGTCTGACAATCAGTCTTACCAAGGGGTATCGTATTATCCAGTATTATCAGTATTCCAGTATTATCAGTCATACACGAGGCCAGACTTCCATAACGTTTATTGCTGATTACCACACCACTGCGCTGTCCTACTTACTCCGATTTGTTGTCGTATTAGCAAAATTATCGACCGCTTCAAAAATGCCTTGATGCATATTTTACTGTTGTTTAATTTACTGCTGACACTACCATAATAGTTGTAATTAATTTCTGCAGTAGTCATAGTATTTATATACATGTATAAGATTTGAATCATTATATTTTGTACTCGTAAAAATACCGTTTAACTAAATTAGATTATATAATTATCATAATATATGAACACGTTATCTCACTATTTAAAACTCTGTAATACTATTAAAAAATCTATTGTCCTTATTAAAAATGTGTGTGAACTCATGCCGCCTGTGATACAGGTTCATCCTAGTACAGGCATCTTACATTGTTTTACCTACATTACCATTAAGTTTTATTGTATATTTTTTTACCAATTTAAACTTTGAATAAAGATATATTATTATTATTATTATTATTATTATTAACTGGGTTGTGGAAGTCAGATAGGCAGTCGCTCCATGTAAAATACTGATATTCAGCTGCATCCGGTTAGACTGGAAGCCGACCCCAACATAGTTGGGAAAAGGCTAGGCAGATAATGATAGTTCATTTATTGAGGAACGCTACGTAACATCACTTTACGACTCTAAGGAGCTGAGCAGCCGGTGCTGGCGCTGGGCACAGCTGGTTTATAGAATAAAACTCAATAAAGTTACCTTCATTGTTATATAAGACTAGCTGGCGCCCGCGGCTTCGCCCGCGTGATATCGAAAAAAAAGGATTCTATGTGTTATTCTAAACCATAATCTACCTCTGTGCCAAATTTCATCGAGATCCGTTTTGACGTGAAAGAGTAACAAACATTCATATATAGATACATCCATACATTCATCTATCCATCCTCATAAACATTCGCATTTATAATATTAGTTAGGATCTAGAATGTTGGAACAAAAACATCATCACCTAACTAGCCTTTGGCCAACTAATTTGGGATCGGCTTAAAATCTAATCGGATGTAGCTAAACACCAGTAGGTACTTTACATGGAGCGACTGCCTATCTGACCTCCACAAAAAGTTAGAACTAGGTAATACGAAACGTATTGGTAAATGATAAATGATGTTTATTTTGCAAGTAGGTTTTCGCAAATACTTTTACGCGTCTTTTTTTAAAACTAAGTAGATGAGCCCGGTGTTTTGTACCAGACTACTCTGAGAAGAAACAGCCGAAACAAACTCAGAGGTCATACTTTTAAGGTCCAGAATCTTGTTCAACTTACATGAGGGCTATGCAGATTAGTGTCTGAAATGGTCTTTTTAAGAAAGCCCCACACAGATTGAGTGGACCTGTCCAGTTAGTGCAAGCATTTGTCGTAGCTCGACTCATAACCCAAAAAACTCAACGACACGATGAACAATACCAAAAAAGGACATTTGTGTAGGTCGCTTATAGTAAACTGCCAGGCAATCGTCAAAAACCTCAACCTGTAAGAATGCCTCAACAAAATGTTACCCGGAATTAAAACATACCCGGTCTAATTCCTTCAACGATCTTCATAGCATCATAAAAGCACCTTCTTACTCAAACATTATCTCGTTAATTGCCGAAAAAATATTCTTAATGTTCATAAATTCATTGATAGTCACGGAAAATATAAACAGTGGCGTCGTCCAAACATTATGTCGTAAAGGTGTAAAATTTATGATTAATAAAACAGTCATTATGCGGTGTTATCATCGTTGTTATAAAACTTAAAAGCTATTTTACGTTATGACTGATACGGGAGGGATGGGTCGTAGTAAGGTTAGACTAGTGTATTGAAATTAAATATGGTGCTCTTTTGCAAACTGTGGGGCTCCTAATATCGTGATCTCTTAGTCCTGTCATTTGCTCATTTCTAGAAAATACTAGTGCAAACGAGGGTGCTGAATTCGTTGGCCGAACTACAGGTTGACTCAATTTAGATTGCCAGTAACACGCTAAACACAATAGATAAACTATAAAACTTAATTATTTAAATATTAAAAGCTAATAGGGGCCAACATTACAGTACTCAAACTTAATTAGGTCAAATCATAAAATTAATTTCACTATCTAAATAACTATATTAACTCTCTTATATCTCGCAAACGGGGTAAATGTCCCAACAATCGGTCGCGCCGGAAGTTAATCGTCAATTTTAGATAAGGCGGTAATAATCACAAAAGCCTCACAAGTAGCTATGTCCCTAATACTAACAATGGGGTGCTCCCACTTCCCGTATTAATTCAGTATTGCCGTGAACAACGTTAATTGTAATATAGCGTGATTATAAAACACCCAATTCAAGTTGTTTACGTTTTTTAAAGTAAAACATTAGGGGTCATTCGATGCTTTATTTAATGGTTTCATTTGCATAAGAACGTTTATCACGGTGTGTCCCTGGGGGGTGAGCAGCAAACGACCTAGTTCTTTGTCAATTGCATTTTTGAAAAAGGTGTATGACATTTTCCTTGTCGAACTAAGATATAAGTAGGTAGGAATGGTTCATTTTGCTTTGTACACACAACAGAATACCTTTCGGTATAATAATAACTGAAGCTGTTCAACATAAACATGACTCATACTTTAACAGTATAATACACATTGCTCCTTTGACGAATCCATATAAATAAATCAATGATCACATCAAACGGCTCTTATTTGTCAACGGCGAGAAAAAGCGACAAGTTAATAAAGAGTAATGTCCCGTGATATCAACAGGCAGCTGAATGCCCGCATCTCGATGAGAACGCGATCAATTTTCGATGGCCCAATTACCTTTCGTCGTGGGACATAAGGGTCGGACGATTGTTGGGCTGTTCACCTGATTTGTTGTTATAGATATTGGAGAGGAAATGTTAGGTTTGTTGGTCATTGCTATGGAATCTTGAGCCACAATACACCTTCTTATTTCCAAAATTATAACAAGGATTAAAATGATATTCCATCAGTGAAAATGATTATAGAAAATAAGATAATGTATGGCCCTGACATAATCATCTGCCTAACCATATCCCAAATACGTAGTGTTCAGCTTCCAGCCTAACCGGATGCAGCTGAATACCAGTATTTTACATGCAGCGACTGCCTGTCTGACTTCTACATTCCAATAATTAGTACTGGCTAATTCAATAAATCTTTTTAGGACTAGTTGTCAGACTTTTAGGACAGTGACAATCGACATCGACTGTCAAAGATCTACAAATGACAATGGGACTGACATAAGCTACCGAAAAACTCACGTCTCGTTGTAAGTTGTAGTAAAGATACCAAACGCTATAGGCACTATTCCTCAGTATACATTCTTTCAATTATTTTAATTTGCTTAATTTTCTCTGGGTCTTCTTTCTTATTCTTTATTGCACACAAAGCAAATATACACACAAATTACAATGTATAGCTTATGTACAACGGCGAGCTTAACCCAAAATTGGAAAGGTTGCTTTCTTGTCATCTTTGTTTTAGTTTTTTTTAAACAACGTTGTTCACAACTATTATGTCATGTCCACATTAAAATTTTTATCATTTTTCTTCCGTATTAGTTGTATTTGCTGACTATTCCCTTAGCCTGTATGTATCACACATTCTCGTTACTGAAACCTAAAGATAATAATTAAGGGAGACCAAAATGGCTTCCTAACACAACGAATTACAAGTAAGTCAATTTTCTACGTTACCAAATGTTATTAAGTGATGATATTAACTTCACTAAGCTGATAGAAATCTTTTTATTGTCACATACTGAGGCATTAAGTTACTGGAGAGGCGCCATGGTGTCCTCACCTACCGTCTGACGCAAATCCTCACCGGCCACGAAAGTTTCGGGAGGTTCCTGTACATAATCAGGCGGGAGGAAACGTCCGGGTGTCACCATTATTAGAGGTACCGCGGTTTCGAAACATAAAGGGGCAAAAGAAGGTACATGGGTGTGTTTTTAGTCAGTACACGTCTGTCACTCCTCCCCGCTCCGCCCAGAGCGGGGGAAGTTATTTAATGATTTCCCAACCGCAAAAAAAGGAAGTTAGTGGCAGAACTACTTTGAAACTATAGATAAAATACATTTTTTTTTTAATGTAACGCTTTATTCTTGCTAAACAGGTGTTTATTAATGTTAGTGTACAATGAAGTGTTTATAGATTATTTTATATTACAAGTAATATTGTGCCTGAATATCCACAAAGTTTCGTCAAACAATTTAAAACATTGTTTTGGTTAACATTAACAATTAACATTATCGTTCAATGACTATCCGAATTGAATTTCTTCTACTATAGGTACCTATTTCAAAACTGACTCAGAAAATATTAATTAATTGAATAGGCATTATATATCAGGTAGATTTTGATTTGACTTTCCTCCCTATCTTCACAAATTAGCAGAATCTTACTTAAGGTAAATTATCAGTATAATGAAATACCTATTACATAAAGGAGCAGAATAAAGTGGTTTTTTATTGAAGTCCCTCGGGCGACCCACGATTCTACTTCACTCAAATTGATCTATATATAAATAAATTTATGTGTGCCTGTCCGTGCAGTTTTGTTTAAATGTATTTGGTTGGATACTTTTTTGATCTTTTGGGAATAACATGAGCAGGTAAACACATGAAACGTATGTTCGCTGTGTAAGTCCATTTTCTTAATTGTTTTATATTAAACTAGCTTTCGCCCGCGGCTTCGCTTGCGTTAAATTCGGTATAACACACCAAGCAGACCTGCAGTTTTTGCTTTTGCGCCTGATTGATTTGTAATAGCAACGCTAAGATTTCCCTTTTCTTCCCTCGTTCTCCCTCATATCCCACTTAAAAAAAAAATTAGCCTTTGTCCGTCTCCTGGTTCCCATCTATCTCTGTACCAAAAAATCGTCAAAATCGGTTTAGCCATTAAAGCGTGAAGAGGTAACAAACAAACAAACTCACTTTCGCTTTTATAATATTAGTAAGGACTAGCTGTGCCTAGCGGTCACAGCAGGTCACAGTGCAATGTTGTGCAGTCTATTAATTGCGTGAAAGAATGCATACAAACTTTGCCACCCCGTCTCACCTCTTTATAAGTTTAATTTTGCAAAAAATTAACTTAGTGTGCAGCCATATCCTAAAAGTATCCATGCACAACTTGAGACTCTTAACACTTGTTGTTTCTGAGATTTCGTGATAAGTGAGTCAGTGATTCTCTCTTCTATGTATATATATACGAGTACATATATCATTAGTTCACCAGCAGCCAGTGTCATTTTATATTTACAATTATACGTATGAACATAGACGAATCAATAGGAGTGTATGAAGATAGTATAATAGAAAAAAGATGAGTCCTAGCATTTAAATGGGTTGTTATAAAGGTAAAGTAAAAGTATGGAAAGAAAATATGGTCTGAATCGCTGTATGATAATCTAATAAAATATACCTAGATTGTTTATGGTTCACCCTTCACAATTTCTAAATTGATTTAACAGAGTAAGCTTTGCAAACGTTTCTAATCTACAAATACCATGGAATCTGCTCACCGTTGGAGTTAAAAAAGCGAATAACGACATAACAAGAGAAGCGAAACCCCGCGGCGTCCCTAGTACGTCACTTTTGTATTCTGAGGGCAATCCCAGAGGAGACCATTACGAAATTAAAAACATAGTTCTGCCTCCATCATACCTTGATCATTGTCGTGTTAGTTTTGACTCAAATTTGACAGTTGACGATGAAACCCTTAAGTTTGGAGTCAAAGAATATTTGGAACTGATGAATATTTATATCCCGTGTTAAAGTTTAGAGTTAGATCTACAAACTTGATACATTTTTGATAATTCTAACAAGCATCAAGATATTGTAGGTACATTTGCAAATTTAGCTATTTCTGTAACAGACAAATGTGTAAATGAAGTATTTGAATATGATGCTCAAGTGTAAAGGTGAATGTTTTACACCCACATGCAATTAATGTTTCATGAACTTTGAATATACCTACACAATTAGATGGAAATTTTAGACCTGTAATAATATTTGAATGAGAAATCAGAGATAATTAGGACGACATTAATCATGTAACAGGTCATATGAGGATAAGTAAGTACGAAGTACAGCTAAATTTATGCTAGATGACTTTAATAAGTATAATATTTATTGCTTACCTTATTTCATACTCAAAGTAGATTTGATTTACATAAATGTATGTTGTTATAATAAAGTCAAATATGTTTTATTTTGTGCCAGACATGTTGTGTTCGCAAAGAAACATCATACATTCTTATTGAGACATTTTATCAAGAACAACACAATTATAATGACAACCATTTTTTTCAGATTCAGATAAGAAATCATCAAATAACTCTTCCCGCTCTGGGCGGAGTGAAAGAGAGTGTCAGACTTTTACTGACTGAAACCCATCCATATTCTTTTTTCTGCTCTTTATGTTCCAGAGACGCAGGCTAAATAAATAGTAGCCGCTCGGGTCGATCTTTAGGTTAAGCCGCGCTTGCCTAGGTTGGTCTGTGGATGGGTGACCACCCGTTACATACCAAGTTTCCTCCGTGCCTCGGAAAGCACGTTAAGCCGTTGGTCCCGGCTATCATTTGTAGATCTTTGACAGTCGTTACATGTAGTCAGTGTTCCGAAAGTCTGACAACCAGTCTTACCAAGGGGTATCGTATTACCCAGTATTAACTGGGTTGTGGAAGTCAGATAGGCAGTCGCTCCATGTAAAATACTCATATTCAGCTGCATCCGGTTAGACTGGAAGCCGACCCCAACATAGTTGGGAAAAGGCTAGGCAGATGATGATGTTCCAGAGACGCAGTGTCTCTTCCAAACAACCCGCAACCCCGGCAAATAAGCTGACGATAAAAAACCGATATCCCATACTAAATCATTGAACAATCGTTGAGTAAATAAAAATAAATACAGTAAAGGTGCACTTCCGACGTAAGTAGAATGTAGCATTAACAATTCAAACACTTTTGTGGGCAATAAATTAAGTAGCGCCGCACACAGTCCGTTGGTAATCTCAAAATGGCGGCGAACTTAATACTTCTGCTTTTTGTTTGTGAGCTATGAGAGGATGGCGATCGGTAGATTTGGAAGTAGTTAGGTTCTCTTTGCCTGCTCAGTTGGTCTCGGGTCACAAGTGCAACTACTGAGCACGGGTAACTAGGTTAGATTCTGAGTCCGTACAAAAATAACATAACACCTATTAATCCAGCCGACGCGTTTGGCAGAGCTGTGCAAAATAGTATCAGCCATTTTAAAAGTCTTAAGCCTACTCGACAGTAGGCTTAGGTAGTTCCCACGGAGATTTGTGGCCGAATGCCGACGCATTCGGCCACAAATCTCCGTGGGAACTACTGAGAAATTCTTCATAGAAAAACTCTATGACTCTATGAATTGGCCCGGCCTGGTCATCGAACCCGACTCCTCATGCCCACCAGTCTCGTTTGCGATCGCAAGTCCAACGAGGCAGTCACATATACCATGTCTTCAAGTTTTTTAGTCCTAGGTCATTTCAATTTCATCATTACGTTTTCTTTCATGTTTGTGTTGATGAACCATTTTATAGAAAGTATACTTTCTTATTATTCACACTTGGGATATTTACCATGTCTGTCATGTTCATGCATGGTAAATATCCCGTTTGAATAATAATAATAAAACAATGTTAGTGACCATGTCAGTTTAAACTGTGACCTACAACTCGTAAATCGCAGCTGTTTCGACAAAACCTCCACTGCTCACTGCAGTAGGAACATTTGGTAGACTCAAGTAGGTATAATGGAAATTCTTGTGTCGAAACTAGTCTTGCAAAACTATTTCCCCGCCATTCTCCTCTCACTTGCACCGTGTCCCAGCACTGAATGTTTCCCTTGACTTCCTGCGTGCCACTTCCTGGCACATCACAGGCCTCTGTGCCATGTGACGTTGTGACGTTGCACGCCAGTCCTCAACTGAGCAGTGAGCAGTGCACAGCCGAAATGAATCATGTATGGAAATCAGTACTTCTCTCAACGGGTTGTCTGGATTCGGGTGTTGCAGTATTTTTTTGGAAATGATGTAGTATTTTTGTTGAATTACGTAAAAGTTTACTTGGAAAAATAGGTTTTGTTAATACTAGTGTAAGAAATAGATGGTTTTTTTTAAACTGACTATTTATAGCGCTATTATTTGCACAAAGAAGAGCGTAAGTATATTTATGGGTTGCGGGTTGTTCGAAAGGGATATCGCAGCCTCGGAACATTAAGGGCAAAAGAAGGAAGGGTTGGGTGGGTTTTAGTCAGTAAAAGTCTGAGACTCCGGAACTCTGACTCGGAAGTTATTTGATGAAATTCCATCCGCAATATTTTTTTTATGCATATAATTATAATTATAGGTCATGCATGAATATATTCACGGTTTTCTCCGTGCTGGTAGGTAAATACTTCAGAACGCCACCTGCTGGGATCATCCATACTAATTTTGCTTCACCCCTGTACACACGACCGCAGGTCAACCTATACTAAACTATTATAACCTGATCTCTCTACTACGGATCGCACACCTTAGTAGGGAGATCAGGTTATAATCACATTGTAAAATGGTTTTGTGTAGGTTGATGTGCCGTCGTGTGTACAATCAATAAAATAGAAAAATAATTAGGCTCTTCAGATACAGTTGTTTTTTTTCTTAACAGATGGACTTCTTCAACTAAAATTTCAATTATTAAATGAGCTATGTGTTTTAAATAAAGAATTTTATTTGAAAATATTCATGATTTTACAAGAAAATTTCAACTTATGTCATGTGAAGCTTGGATACTTATCTTTTCTACCCGTACATAAATAGGTGGCGTACCACGGACCTGCCCTTGGTTAGTTTTAAGATGTGCAGGTTAACGCTAATTATAAATACCATTGCATTAATAGTAAAAACCTCACTTTAAATATACTCTTTTTAATAATTCAAAGATAGACTTAGAATCTACATACAAAACTAAAAAGAAAAGTTAATACAAAAACAATTTTTCTTCCACGTCATTCACATTCGTTTCAACAAAAAGATCCAGAAAAGAAAGAATTTCAAAACTCAATACATTTGAAATTCGAAGGAAGTTACGAAAGAAAATTCAACCCTAAAAAGCTGCTTCAAATATCAACTGTTTCCCTTTAAGCCTGGGGAGGCAGGGTACGTCAGGGTACAAGAAAGGGACTGGTCTTTATGTGAAAAATCGACATTTAATAGGCGGACGGCTATTTCGCAAATGGAGGTAAGCAGAAGGGTGATGATTTACCATCGTGGAACTCGATGCTTGGTCAAATGGAACCAGGGGAGACGCGGGACTATTTGACGCAATCTTGTTTTTTAATGTTTCAACGGATTTTTAGCAGGATTGTTGTGAAAATGATATTTGTAAGGTTGGTTTCGATATTTAATTTTTTTATTTAGTTAAATGGTCTACAACCGGAATTCCAACATTAAAGTAAATCAAGTAATCTAATACTAATAATATTAATATGTTAGTATCTCTTTGTTACCTTCCCACATCTTAACGGTTGAACGAAGATTTAGTGTCATTTTTATATTACACCAGCTTACTACTATGCCCGCGGCTTCGCCTACGTAGAATAAGTTATTTGGGGCTTCCAGGATAAAAAGTAGAATATCTGCTATTCCAGATTATAATCTATCACTGTGCCTCAATTTCAACCAGATCCATTCAGCGATTCTGTAGTGATTGAAAAAAATAAGTCAATTATAAATTACGGTTAATTTTCAATTCATGAAACCTTAATTATGTTCCTAATATGTACAAAAGCACGGAATCGAATCTCAACTTTCCAATTCGCAACAACGTTAAAGTCATATAAAATTAATCCATCTCGAACTTTGAGGTAATTAACGGTGTGACAAAGGTCTCCGCCCACGGATCTCCTGCCTCTGTTGAGACACGCAACCTGACAGCCTTAATTATTAAATAGAATTGATGCGTCCCTCAGGTACGCGTGTGAGTAGGTCTTTATTTGGTCGGGCGACATTTATACGGGAGGTGATTGTGAGGGAGTTTGATAGAATGCTGGTAATTGAGTGGGAACATGCGCTGGTAGTCTCGTAAGGGAGAGGTGAAGCCGGTAGCTATGTGTACACAGGTTCACCAGCATAGATTAGGATAAAAGCAAGGATATGTGTTAATCCAGGGAATAAGCTATCTACATATCAAATTTTATCCAAATCCGGTTAGCTGTTTGATCATGAAGGAGTAACAAACAAACACACATACAAACTTTCGCTTTTATAACATAAGTGTGACATACCTATGACAGGCACTTTTTCGTAATTAAAAATAAGGCCAGCCACAAGGAGGATATAATGATGAACTGTGAATGGGCTGTAGTTCCTTTTTTTAAAGTCGTAGATAACCTGGACATGAAACTTCATGGGCACTCTTTTCTCTATTCGTGTATGATAGAACTGTATTCTTCTTAATGAATGAGAGTATTGACACTGAACCAGATATAGCGGACCCGGATCCTGATGAGTGTGTGGTGCAGTGTGAAGTTTCTTGGCAAGAATGGGGAACGGCTCGAGTTTCGATGATGCTAAGCCAACTTTAGCTTTAGTTTTCGGCTCTTATGGTAACTTCACTTGGTACAAAGATTGAGTTCAATTATCAACTAATGTCAAAAAGAACAACCATACTTTTGACATTAGTTGATAATTGAACATTATTTCATAGCAAATATCAACTTAATTGACATAAATGATATTTGAATGGGTTTTGATTTGTGCCAGCATTTAAAAAAATAATTAAATACCTATTTTTTATAATTGGAAGGGAAGGACAGAGTACCGTTCACAACTAATCTTGTCTTAAAAACTAAATTTTAGCTCAGGGTGTGAATTAAATTGAACTCTATGATTTTTTTACATAGTTAACTATTTAGTAAATTACAGCTGAAACTAAATATAATATAATAAGCGTGTTAAAAAAATACAAATATTTGTCTTAACAAAAGATCAATTATATGGTTACGGATGTGAAACCACAAATAAAGTACTCTCCCATAGACCAAAAGTATCTCTCAATTAAAAGCCACCAACTCGCATCACAAGTAGGCAAGTAGCGTACCGTTTATCTAAACGCAAACACAAATATCTATGTACAGTCAGCAAATAAGACAAGTAAGCAAGCTCGAGAGATATAGTTGATTGTTTCATAGAAACCGATGGACGTATTAAATTCAAATTTATTTACACATATTATGGAAAGATAGTTAAAGAAATAAATACACAAATTATGTTTATTTTTATCAAATGTACTTAACTTAACAAATGTATCTGATGAGTCTGGATACTTATCTCCTTTGCTGACTGTACACAGTAAATCGCTCACAATGATTAAAGCAAACAATGTGGCCCTTAAAAGACATCTTTTTTTAAATTACTTAGTAACAGACGAATTCCGGGAACGATAAGAGCGCGTTGTACGTCTGAATACAAGGTGTGGTGCAAGGCACGATCTTTGGTGCTGTGTTGCTTAGAAACTAGCATAAAAATATTTATGTCTCACACTCCATGCATTGATTTGGGGTCATCATCACCTTCTACTAAGCTTTTTACAGCGTAAATACCATATTACATGCGGAGTGGCTCCTTTAAGATACTGGTTAGCTAAGTGACGCAATTTTATATAGATAATTTTATATCCTTATCAGACTGACATTTCGACCGCAACATACTCAAACTAAAAGCATTTATTTCAATTATACCATTACAGGGACTTTTGAATGCCATAAAACAAAAAAGATGCTGCAACAGTCCCAGTCACAAGACATAATAACTTGTGAAAGTACTGTAATTGCCCATTCCAAAGCGTAGATCCAACGTCACGTAACACCCCAATCACAAGAGGACTACCAGCGATTTTACATTCTCATAACTTGCACCAACTAAACACATCGGCGCTCGTCACCTGGCGGCGGCGGGAGGAATAATTTATTACATTTCTTAAAAGCCATTACCGAATGACACCGTCAATGCCCCCCTCCTTGCAATTAGCATGAATTTTATACTGCTGCCTGGCGTTCTAGTAACATTTTGCTAATGATTTGTGACAGTTATAGACACGTCGGGGGTCGCAAAAATTAGAAGATAAGAACTGGTATCATCGTACTGTTTCATAATGATAATGTTGATATAGAAAAAGTATTAGAGTTTGCTTTTATTGAGAAAACAAGCAGATCAAATTGATCAGTAGCCCAAAAGTGCTTAAATTTATCTCCATTTCATAATTTGTGGATACTATCTAGACTAAACGCGCTTCACTGGAGGTTTTTGATACCTTTGACATTTTAAGTTTTTAAACTGTCATTAAGAATTAAAACCATGTTTACTGTGATTACTGTAGAATATTTCATAAGAATTGGTCGAGCCCTTTCCGGAGGAGTATGGGAACGAACATTGAGACACGAGAATTTTATATATTAAATTATAAAGACGGTTTTTTTTTGTACCGAATAAGCTTCAAAACTACTGAACAGAATTTAACCATTTTGCATCTATAGACAATTAAATTTTCAGATAGTAACATAAGCTATGTATATAATATCAGACCACAAAACTGCTGGGCACAGTTAGTGATCAATAAAATTAGAGTATGCTGATTAATCAAGTCTTAGTTTACCAGAACCTCATTCATCAAAACGGAAACTGTCGAAAATAAGGAAATTCATGCAGAACTATCTACAAATTAATCTATGCAGTTTCTCAAGCCACAACTCGTATTTCAAACGCAACATCCATACACACTAACGCAGCATTAACTTTCGAATTCACTCCAAAAATACAAGTGACTATTACTGAAATTTACGACGAGTACACAGCGATCCTTTAAATTCAAGGAAAAAACCTTTTTCAGGGCGCCCCTGTATTTATGAGCGTTTCTAAGGAGCATATAACCAAGTTAAGTGTGATTTCTTAAACTATTCTCGTTGAAAAATGTACCGTGGCAATTTACGACGATGGATTTTCGGTCGTCTTTCTTATTACCGTCTCACTCTGTAAATGTTTGATCTTCGGGAAGTGCATTTAGGTTTTAAGCATTAGGTGTTAAGCTTGTATTCATATTATGTATTATATACTAGTTTTACTGGGTTTTCCTTTTTTTGGGCATTTCTTTATTTATATTCATAGAAACATCTCTGTCACCTGAAGCTTGTATTTCATTTAGGTCTCTCTCAATTTTCTCGTTCTTAAGAAATACCCAAACATTATTCTCGAGAACATTTATGTCCACATTTTGTTTGGAAAATAATCTACTCGACTCATCAAGACAATCTGCCCCGCGTTTATCGCAAATCGATGCTAACCAGACCGAATTAATTGCGAACCGAGCGATCAAATCGATTGTGAGATTAACAAATCACTCGATCCCGGTAAATTAACATGTTACCTCCGAGTTGCGAGAGCCGCTTCGATGGGGTATCGAGATAAATGAAATCGATGTTTATATTAAAAGGCTGGCGTAATTAAGTAAAGAAAGTTACTGTTATTATTAGTACAGGCATTTTATCTGTTCGAGGTAACGTGCGAAAGTTTTGGAAAGTTAATTTACTTCAATTAAGTTTATCCGAGGTTATTCATAATTATACACTTAATTAAGTCGGTACACTAATTCCCTTTGAGGATGAGAATGAACCTATTTTATTGTATCTATAAGTGTGATAATATCCATTATTAAAATGGTTGGACATGGAAAACTCCAGGCCTTAAATGGCCCATCTAATATCTGACAGAGAAATGACATGTCCATTATCCAGCCAACTCCATACGTTCCATTGCGTCCCTAAACACCCATATCAAAGTACCC
Organism: Ochropleura plecta; assembly: GCA_905475445.1. Classification (NCBI taxonomy): domain Eukaryota; kingdom Metazoa; phylum Arthropoda; class Insecta; order Lepidoptera; family Noctuidae; genus Ochropleura; species Ochropleura plecta. Next base: position 3,874,033 of record FR997728.1, read on the forward strand.
ATCGCACAATATATTCGACAGCACAATGAGAACTCACGATCCTTTGGCCCGTAGGTGATTTAAAACAATGCCATTCACGACCGGATTAAAGTTCACAATGCTCATAAAGGAATGGCCCCAGTACTTTGCGACTGACGTATGTATGACGATAAAGGGGAACTACATTAGTCTGCAGATGATGAAGAGGTTATCAAAGAAATAGTACCTCTAATTGATTGTAATAAAGACGAGTATTGTTGTGATGCACCGCATGATGAACTTGTCCAGGTGGAGGCAGCTTAATTGTTTTTTTCTCTTCCTAATGAGGCACAAGTGGTCGACAATGGCTGTCATTGTGTCATTGACTTAAGAACACTATTTTTTGTTTTCCCGTTAATTTGTCTCTTTATTAATTTCCGTGTGTGGAACGGATGCGTTCAAAGAATACAATTGGCGTTGCATATGGATGTGTTGGTAAAAATGAACTGTATTTTTTGCTGCTGTGATTTAAATTTTTGTGAACAATTGTTCTTAAAAAAATGAATTCTTAAAAGGGGTACTAATTGAACAATAGAACGACGCAGAGCAGGTTTGCTCTGGCAGTCAGTTTAACAAAGACAAAAGAAATAATATCCATTAGGAATCCACAGATCACGATTGCAGATCTACTTAAGATTAGCCGTGATGAAATTATGCTTAATACTGTTCAGTTGTATCTTTCACCTTTACATTAAATATCAAGATATATCTAAATAATCATGGGAAAACAAATTAACTAAGCTGTTTGCACTTTTAAATACTAAAATGGCATTCACTTGTAATGGGCAACTACTGAATGCAAAATAACATCTAAAAATCCTGATCCTCAGGCTCCGTCATTCAGTTCGGAAACAATATTTATCAACATTAATTTGTCGTACCAGGATACACAAATCTCAAAACCGAGGTTGTCAATTTTTTTATCTTTTCTCTTTCAACTAAAACAAATCAACTATGGAGAATACCGAACAGATATTGAACAATATCGATTGCTTCAGGTACTACATTAACAAGCAAATCACGACGTAGACCCGGCGACTGTAGTCCAGACCGTTGTAGCCTCGTTAGCACACAGCAAACAAATTTGATTACCTAACGAGAGCGAGTTAGACGTGTCCTAACGTTTGTGCAAAGACTGGACAGACTTCGGAATAGATTTGAATCTTATTGACGAAGAGTAAGGTGGAGTTTACGTTGGTGGTGACGCTAATGATGAATGAGATATTGTCGAAGTTTGGTGCTTTGGAAACGATGATGGAATAAGTTTTTGATGTATCTTAGAATTGATAGATGTGTTTCTTGAAAATGAGGTGGCAGCTACATTTAGTAACTCTAGTGTTTTTAATAGTATTGTGAAACCTATTAATCATGGCGTTGTCGCTGTTGTTTTGAGTTTAGATGAGCTATGCATTGCATCTTGGTTCTAATAATTTTGGTCTTTTGTACTAGTTTCTAAAGTCACGGAATAACGGAGAACGTTTTATAAGGATCTTGCTTTTTATCTTTAAAAATAACCTTCATTTTAAATCGTCTGAAAGAGACCTTCAGAACGTAGTTTTCAATTGTTCTAAAAACCACTATCAAACCCCAGTCATACAAGACCCGACATTGAACTTTCAAAACTTCACAATCGGTATGATTCCGGCCACCTGACACAGCGCAATTAAGAGACATTGTCCTGTATAAATCTTTATTTGTCTGGCAACCCCGGGTTTTTACCAACACTGGCAACTCAGCACTCATTAACTGTATGGGGTCCTGTATGTGTATGTGAGTTGGAATTTTTCCAGTTTTTGTCGAGTCCGAATTTGTTGGAAAATGCTGATGTGTCAGCTTAATTTTGGCAATTGTTTTGAACGTGCAAAATAAATTTATTTTACACGTCTGGCGTTGCTAAAGTGCTGTGAAATAAATTCCGTATTTCATTCACATGCATGAAACATCTGATTTAAATACAACTAACCTTTTTAATGCTATTAAACATCATCATGTGCCAAAAGCTGTATGGCTAAACCACTAAAACCACATTTAAGAGAAAAAGTTTAGTATAAAATATAAAAGTTTTGAATTTAGAACAGTGGTCCTGAAATAGCTGGGGGCGGTACGGCAGCAGACTGCCGGCCGTGTAAATGTGTGTGACATAGACTACTAAGTATGGACCCTCCTTTTGATGGTTTGAAATGTACATTATATACATATTTTTATGTGTAAGCTTCCAAAATTTCTATTTTTGTAAAACCTGTATCAATAATTTGAATGAATTTTTTGTCACTTCTTTACTTTTCTGAAGTTTATGGAATTATTAAGCACAATAGTATAATTCTTACTTACATTACAAAGGTTGGAAATCTTGCCAGATCATTTAGATTATATTAATGGAGCACCTCTGTAATAATTGCCTCATTACTTTCTCTTTAACCCTTTCCTAAAATACAAACTTCACATTTAAAATTACATTTACAAAAAACAATTTTGTGCACATTCGTTGAACTTTGTATGACAGTGTCACAACGAGGGGGTCGGCGCGACGGTGGTGCGAAACATGAAAACTCGATAAATTTTAAAGTGCTCATGCCCTTACGCCCGCAGCCATTCGTCCGAAATCGCAGCCGAAAACGTACGAATTTCGGCGACTTCATTAATATTTCCGGATCGCTTTATTGTTTTCCGATTTTTGAATTGAAATTGTATGGTGATGGAAGTTATGAGCCTGCAGCTGAATAGAATATTTTATTTCTGTTTGTAAGTCCGATTTTGAGAGTTGTATTTTTAAATACTTCAGTTAAAAAATACTTAAAAACAACAAGGTGAAATTTGAGCTATTGCAATAAAACATTTTTATCTAAAACATTAATCATTAACATTACAAAAAAATCTAATCATGTTTATGTATCCAATTACCAACTTTAGTTTTCTTTTTCAGAGAAAATACTTTTCGCCTAATCTCCGATCTTGATTGCTACATTTTAAGCCTCTCAAGCGTAAAAAATTAACAAAACAAACACAGCATGTCGCCCAATTAGGTTGAAATACATATTTTTTACTTGTAACAAGTTTGTAAGCTCAAAGGGTACACGAACTACGACAAAAAAAAACGTTAAACTGGGTCCCATGTCAAACCACCATTGTGAGACGGTAAGCGTATACGTGCGAGCACAAAAACAGACCGCATCATTATAACATACTTTGTTTCTAGCTTCCGTCTTAAATTCAGCTTATAACCTCAACTTTGCCTTCATTACAAGCTGTTTATTTCACTTGTTTTTACAGCTTTTTTACTTGCGATTATGTTTTGTTTTTACGATGTGACTTTCTAAGTTTCTGTTGCACAGTATGTGCTTATGTTTGTTTATGATTGCATTTGTACTTTTTATTTTTCATAAAGTTTCTTTTAGAACAGTTTGTGTTGTACAAAAATGTGAATGTATCATGTTATGTTTTACTGAAAGCAACTCATTTGAACAAAAATATTTGGTGAATTTGGAATGATGAGAACATTGATTACACATTAGAAAGATTAGAATATCGTCTTAAATGATGTTATTAAAAACCCCTTGGGATGTAAAGGTTTGGGACTGTAAGCAATATAATTTTATATTTGCGTTGCGTTGTTTGCGTAAAAATTGCGTTTTCATTGCTGTAAGTTGTAGTCGCTTAAATTATTCAAACGCTTATTAATTAAAGAAAATAAAAACTTTATTTCTACATCAGAATAATCCCGTAAAGTGCTTTCTCTGATTATCATGACAGATAAAAGATATGGACTGTTTATAAAACTATTTTAATCCCAAAATGTCAATCCATAAAAACAGAATTTAAAACCTTGTACTTAAGTCGTACGTGTACACTAAGTGATAGGTACGTCGCAAAGTAATAAAATATCCATCTTTACGATTACAAACGTAAGAACAGCCATAAAAAACTCAAAATAACTTCGGTGATCGAAACTAATTGTATAAGGGGACATTTTTAGCTGCATTTTATTCACTTTTTCCGTCTGTTTCAAATTAAAAAGCAATAATTCTGCTGGAGTGACTTACTGGTATGATTTATTTGATCGCAAGTTTTTTTTGGTCGTGTTACAAAGTACGTTCTTGTTATATAGATAATGTAGGACTGTTTCATGAGTTATGTTTTGTTCGGTATTAGTATATATCATGTATAATCACGTTTATAATGGCTGAAAGACTTCACTGTTTTGGTCTTTACCTACATTAAAATCAAAGGATGTCTAAAATCGATTTCACATCGCGTTAAACGTGACACACAACAATGTAGCAGACTGAATATAGAGCAATGCGGTGACTATTAGTATGGTGACTTGTATTGTAGTGATTTTTTATAGTCATGGCAAACCGGCTTACCCTGAATACTTCTCAAGCGAAATTGTGGATATCTAAAAAGAAACACCGTTGCATAAATCTTCGGGGATTAAATTGTGATGTATGATAAGTCATGTTTTCCTTATTTCAAAGGAGTTCCCTTATTGCGGACGTTTGAGGGACAGAACCTAAAACCAACCCAGCCGCTGTGGGAGACGCCGGGCGTCGGACGCCGCCAGACGACTCCCGGCCACCGTAGATGCAGGTCTGTGGACGGTGAGCAATGGGTAGCCTACCGTCCGTGTTGACGGCGCGTTCGTTTTCCACGCACGCCTCAAAGAGATATCAGCAAAGCAGAGGGCCACCGCCTCCCGGAGTTGTGGGTTGTTCGAAAGAGATACCACGACCCCAGAACATAAAGGGCAAAAGAAAGATGGGTGTTAGTCAGTAAAAGTCTGCAACCTAGAGCGGGGGAAGCTATTTGATGATTTTCCATCCGCAAAAAAGCCAAAGACCCCTTTACAAAATATATTAATGAAAAATATCTTTGACGCAATAAAGTGGTCAAAACAATACGAGCTCATCAGATGGTCGCGAGGTGGCGGCAGTCGCCGGCGACACTTTTCACACTTTAATTAAAACTTGAGGATTCATTGTGTCTTTAATTTCATTGCGAGCAGACTCCGCGCAGATGACGCGACGGTGTGCTCCCACTTACCCAGTAAACTTTATAATTAATAACAATCGGAGATAATGTTGGATTGTTGGTTGCGTTATGTAGGTAAATAATTAAAGGATTGATAAAAAAATAAGTAAATTAATTAAGCAATTAGGTATTAATTTTGTTTCAAGCGCCAGGCTAATTTTTGACAAAGATATAGATATGTAAAATGTTTATTTTCGAAATGATTTAATATTTGCGGTTTAGTAATTAAAATAGTCATTTATGGGTGGTACGGTCGTTTTTTAAACTAAAATTAAACTCTATAACTGAGTTAAGGTAAACCTTCTGTACGAAGTCCTACTGGATATTTATTCATGGTTTTCTCTGTATACCCCAAGCAGAACAAATGTTAATAAAACTTGAAATATTTTTGCTAGCCTAATTTTTTGTAGGAGAAAATCAAGGATCATCTCCATAATTGCACGACTCTCTGTCATCTGAAAGATTGAAGAACATTCGTAATTCATCGCACTGAATGCGACAGTGCAACAACCAATTTGATGACACGGCTGGTGCAGTGGCTGAGCTATCTACCGCTTCCCTGCGTGTTGCGGGTTCGATCCCCGCACGGAACAAATATTTGTTTAGCCTACAGATAGTTGTTCCGGGTCTGGCTGTTTGTGTATGTAAGTTTTAATGTTTGTAAACGCACTCACGATACAGGAGAAATTTCTAGTGCGGGGCAACGTTTTATTTAATAAAAAAAAAACCTGCAATATGAGTTTACACCATAGATCAAACAAACTATAACAGATAAGCAATTACATGTAGTTATCTGCCAGACGGCAAGTAAAGGTAGAAAAGTAGCGGAAGCAAAAATTGCAGGCATTTGTCAAAGTCCCCTCTGCGGAAATGGTGCATAAATAAAGGTCCAGTTAAAAAAAAACTTGCGATGACCCCTACTATCGTGATTGTTATCTCACGTATAGGTGTAAGTAACTGTCTAATGGGATTATTGTCGGAGGCGTTTCGATGAGTCTTTTGTTAGTAGATTAGTCTCAAGTGGAACTGTTTTTTTTAAAGTTTCCCCACATTAGAATATTTCCCTGTATCGTGGGTGCGTTTTCAAACATTTAAACTCATATACACAAACAGTCAGACCCAGAACAACTACCTTTAGGTTATACAAAAATTTGTTCCGTGTTTGGATCAAACCCGCGACACGCAGCGCAGCAGTCGATCGCTCAGCCTCTGCGCCAACCGTGCCGTGTTTGGTACTACATGTGTTCTATTGGAACATTGGTTTTTCATGTGTCTTCAAAAAGATAAGGATTGTGCTCCTGGAGATAGGCATATAAAAGTATGAAGAACAGGAAGTAACGTTCTTCATCTCCCATATAAAAACAGGATAAGTGCGAGTCGAACTCGCGCACCGAGGGTTCTCTACAAACTAGTGACATAACCGGCCATACCTTTTGACTGCGTAGATTAGATTAGAATATTATATAATACGATGATCTTAGGTTAGAAGGGACCACAGATTTGACAATACAGTTCGAATTTCAACTCGATATCTTCCCGAGATAAAGAGTCTTGACAAACAGACGATCAACAAAGTGATCCAATATTTGGAGGAAAGTTTGGCAATTTCAATAGCGTATATCAGCTTAATAAGGCAAGCAGAACACGATGTTAAACCACATTTACACTTCCGGGCAGAGTCAACTACGAATCTCTACGCGTAAACAAATTTTCATTGATTCGATCAACCCGTGACTGGAGTATTTATACGTTACTAGCTTTCGCCCGAGACTTCGTCCGCGTGACATAGTTACTCATTTTCCCCCTTATCTCACTTTTTTTTTAAATAGCCTATGTCCGTCTCCAGGATCCCAACTATCTCTGTGTAAAATACAAAATTGGTTGGGCCATTTAGGCGTGAAGACGTAACAAACAAACAAACTCGCTTTCGATTTCATAATATTATTAAGGATTGCTGCAACAAGATTCTAAGGTAATTGATATAATCTTCAGACTTAAAAAAAAAACGACCAAAGAAAAGCAAACAGCTACAGCCTTTCATACCAGCCAAAATGACCAAAAAGTATACCATAGCGTTTCGGCACTCGAGTTTCATTCCAAAACAAACTGTAGCTGTCACCAAATGTCACTTTTTACCGTCTCGACAACACGTCTCGACATCGCGTGACTTCAACTCGACAATCAAGAACTTATGGTAGGGGCAATGATCTATCGCACATTTTTACGAAATAAGCCATAAAATTGGACGTTCCGTAGTTATATTGTCTGTGTTATCCAGAGTATTTTTAAAGATTAATGCTTGATAATACGCCGCGCGCCGGTCGAATGTGTAGGATAGGTTGATTTGGTGTAGTGCAACTTTGTTTTCTTCTATCGCAGTATTTTATTATTTTATAATATACTAGCTTTTGCCCGCGGCTTCGCTTGCGTTAAATTCGATATAACACAGTACCTGCTACCTGCAGTTTTTGCTCTTGCGCCTTATTGATTTGTAATAGCAACGCTAGGTTTCCCATTTTCTTCCCTCGTTCTCCCTCATATCCCACTTAAAAAAATAATAATAAAGAAATTGTCTATGTCCGTCTCCTAATTCCCAACTATCTCTGTACCAAAATTCATCAAAATCGGTTTAGCCATTAAAGCGTGAAGAGGTAACAAACAAACTCACTTTCGCTTATATAATATTAGTAAGGATTTAAGTCGTCTATACCTATTCATGTTAATCAGGTCTAATGTAGAAGTATGACTAGTCTATGCTTCATCAAATCATCTCTAACGAGCATCAGATATTTGAATGCGAAAGGAAAGTATTTTATCATCAACATATTTCCATCAACGCTTTCAATTAATTAAGACTTTGGCTGGCTTATTCCGTTCATTTTATGTCAAAACACGTAAATACGTCGAGATTGTGCAAATTAATCTTAAAATATAATTTTCGTCGTACGACTGCGTTAAAACCAAAAATTTATACTCATGATGGGTTTAAATTATTTAACGTTCCTGCTGCCATTGCGATGATTCTGGTTTTGATCTGAACCATATTTTAGAAACTTCTAGCAAAGACTGATTGTCAGACTTTCGGGCTGACTGACCTGTAATGTCAGTCAAAGATCTACATATAACAGCCAAGACCTGCCGTTTGACGTGTTGTCCGAGACATAGAGGAAATTGGTATGTAATGGGTGGTCACCCGTCTTCGGAACAAACTAAGCACACGCCGCTGTACTCAAAGATCGACTTGAGCGGCGGTTATTATTTAGCCACGAGCTCCTCCCAAATAAACACTCCTTTGTTAAAAAAACTATTCAATTAAGACGGAAGCGTTATAAAAAAGCAAAAATAATCTAAAAAAAACGTTTGAAACTGCACTGGAGTGCAACATTATTAAAATACCGCAGGATAACCCTACAAATGAAGCGGTGGTCCTCTTGATTGATTTATAGCACAAGCCCGCGATGGACACGACACGTGTTCGGTAGCAACACGCACGTGCCCGTTTAATTAATTTAGCTGTTGATACAGTCCGAGCAGGGGGTAGATAGTTTCAGAAGCATCACTTTAAACTGGATGCGATAACAAGTTCATGCTTAGTGGTAGTAGGGAATGAAAGGTTTTAGTTGTCATAAACATCTTGAAGTCCTTTCTACACTCAGATTTAAACTAGTGATTGCGATCAGACCATGATATAGTTGCTTGTATCCAGAGTGCCCATATGTGTGCATGTACATCTGCACTTTAGGCGAGACAAAAAACGCAACTGACGCCAAGATTTACGTGACTACCAATGGAAGCAAAGTCATTCGATAACACGTCGCTTCGATCGGAAGAAGAGAATGGACGAATGAAAATTTAAATAAAGTAGTTTGTAAAAACTACAATTATGCAAAGAAAACATAACAAGTAGATAATATGATATCTTAGTTTCACATTGTATGTTAGTAATAATTAATAAAAACACAATGTTCGACACAGTTAGTGAGTCTAAATAAATAATAGATTTAACTGTGCCTGTCAATCGTTTACAGCAGCATATCGCAGGATTTTATTACAAAAATGAGTCTTTTCGATTCTACTTATAAATGACGCGCGATTTTGCATGGCCACATTGCTCGTGTGCATATCGCAGGATTTTATTACAAAAATGAGTCTTTTCGATTCTACTTATAAATGACGCGCGATTTTGCATGGCCACATTGCTCGTGAGCCTTCTGTATTTAAATTACTCTGTGGCGCATAGTCAAGGGTTGTTGGTGACCGTTGCCTCGTCGCTACATTGACACGTGGTTTTTTGTAGCAAATAAATGAAAGAGGTTTTATTACCCAGCAATACTGTTACGATACCAAGCGATTGTAAAAAGAATAAATTACTTTATTAGCGAATGGTGGACCGTAATTCGAGTTTTCAAATTAATGTTCGTATGGAAAATGTAATATTGCTCTTTGGGTTTTACAATGTAAACAAATTGGCTAAAAAGACTTTGTCGAGCATTCGAAGATACCGTTCGTTATTTGAATCATCGCATTGACGGGGACGTAAAAAAGTAACAAACTTCTTAGTAAGTGTCCCGAACTAAACCACTAGACAGATTTAAGAGAAGCAATAAAAAAGTAAAATCAATGGAGACGGCAACTGTCAATTTAATACCAAGCATCGTCATTGGTTGAAAATCTGAAATGATGTTTTTTTTAAATAGCTTGATCGCATTGGTCCTATTGAGAATAAGCTATGGACATACGATCTACAATCCGCTTTGCCTTGTCTACCCATTCTCCACATTTTAATTTTACGCTGTGATGCCCAGAAAAACGTGTACGTAGCTGTCAAACCATCTGTGATTTCAATATTCAGTAAAAAATGTGACTGAAATCCTACTAATAATATAAATGCGCATGTTTGTGAGGATGTTTAGATGGATGTATGGATGTGCGTTACTCTTTCACGTCAAAACGGCTGAACAGATCTTGATGAAATTTGGCGCAGAGGTAGATTATGGTCTGGAATAACACATAGACTACTTTTTCTTTCGATATCAGGCGGACGAACCCGCTGGCACCAGCTAGTTAAGTATAAATAAACCCCTCTACCTCCGTTTTCAAAACAGTAATCAGCATAATTCGTACAGCAGCATAATATCTCTCGTCACAACTGTAGGTTACTGGATATCATAACAATAATACAACAATGGGATCAGCAGTAAAGCCAGTAACAGTAATCGTTACGGCCCGGCTACTTACATTATCGTAACATTTCACTCAAAATTGGCCCTACGATCTAGACATGATGTTACAATTATTAGGGATGTTATATTTTAATGTTATTATGCGTTTAGATGAGTAGAATTATGTATTTAAGCATTGTAAGGGGTTCCACGTGGGGCGCCGGGCGCCGCGAGACGACTCCCGGCCACCGTAGATGTGGGCCTGTAGACGGTGAGCAATGGGTAGCTCCCCGTCCATCCGTCTATTGACGACAGGTCGTGTCGACGGCGCGTTAGTGTTACACGCGCGCCTCAAAGAGATGTCAGCAAAGCAGAGGGGCCTGCCAGGGCCTCTGCCTGCCGGGGTTGCGGGTTGTTCGAAAGAGATACCGCGGCCCCGGAACGCAAAGGGCAATAGAAGGAACATGGGTGGGTTTTAGTCAGTACAAGTCTGACACTCTGCCCCGCTCCGCCCAGAGCGGGGGATGTTATTTGATGATTTCCCACCCCAAAGAAAAAAAAAACAAGGTCGAACCGAGCCGATTTTTTCTTTTGAGGTACGGAAATTTAAAAAATAATAAAATTTAAACCCCTGCACTTGAAAATTATATCATTTCTGTCAGACACAACGATTCCTAAACATAAAAAAGAACCCATGATAATCACGTCATAAAAATAACAAAACAAAATAAAAGTATGATTGAATTTGAAACATTCAATAAAGTAATTTGAAGCAGGATGTTAAGTTAAATGGGAAGGAACTTTAATCATTGGCACGGCCAGTCCCCGGAGATACTCTTTTAAGTATAAGCGATAAGTTAAGGGGCCAACTCGCGAAAATTGTTTTCATTTTCTCCGCGGCTCGTAATTTTGTTGTAAACAGGAAAATTGGAGCCATTTATGATGACACGAGATTTTTCAAAAGAAGAGTGGTTTTGGTAACGTGTGGTTTTATTATTCACTAGCTTTTGCCCGCGGCTTCGCTCGCGTTAAATTCGGGGTAACACATTTCCCCTTGCGCCTTATTGATTTGTAATAGCAACGCTAAGTTTTCCCTTTTCTTCCCTCTTTCTCCCGCACATCCCACTTTAAAAAAAAAAAAATTAGCCTATGTCCGTCTCCTTGTTCCCAACTATCTCTGTACCAAAGTTCATCAAAATCGGTTTAGCCATTAAAGCGTGAAGAGGTAACTAACAAACAACCAAACTCACTTTCGCTTTTATAATATTAGTAAGGATAGTAAGGATAGCTTTATTATAATTACTTTTTTTTAAAACTAGCTGGCGCCCGCGGCTTCGCCTGCGTGATATCGAAAAAAAAGTATCCTATGTGTTATTCCAGACTATAATCTACCTCTGTGCCAAATTTCATCAAGATCCGATTTTCAACCTTTGGCGGTTGAATCAAGGGCGTGATTTAGAAGGCAGAACTTCTCAATATGTCGGCATTGTGAGGAGGTCCCTGTCTCTGGAACCTTAGCCAGCGGTAGCTTGGACCCGATATCGGCGAAATCAATCAAAGAAATATTTTCTTTTTTTTTATTAAGAAATATTTTAAAATGTTATTATAAGAAAATAAGTGAATAAAGAAAAAAAAATTGAACTGAAATTTTTAAATAAATGATACTGCATTTGTGAAGAACTGCCCCTTAACAATGCAATGGTAGGAGCATTGCCAATACAATCTAAAGAATTGAAAGAGTCCAATATTGAGTCTTATTGCCGCTGGTGTTTAATTGTTACTGTTGAGAACCTTCCAAATTAGGAGCATGAAGATATTGTGGTTTAAGAGTTTGGGTTTGTGTAATGTAATTTACTATATTTTGATTGTGTTGATAAAAATAAAGTTAATTTGGCTCTGATCCGTAATTCAACAAAATAATGATCGATAGAGTAAAAACTTCATAGTACTGCTTGCATTTTTAATTCCATAACAATGCATTCGCTTTCTATAATGTACGAATATATTCCTGGGTGTTAATCTGTATGTAAAACCTCAAGAGATCTCATAGGCCAAATAAAAGGTCCTGTCTGTTACCAAGAATTAACAGCTACTGTCAATAATCAAAAGAAATGCAGTCCATTGTAGACTTAAAGAGTCTTCTTATAAATCTTCCGATGGTGGTTAATATAACTAAACTTTCCAAACACACCGCCATCTTTTATATTTTACACCACATCAGAAACCGCACGGCCTTATCGAAGAAGTCGATGGTCGAGAGCTTCTCGAGACGGCGCGATCCCCTTACTAATGTTCACTGCCATTGTTTCTGCTCCACTGCTCCTCAGCCAATGGAAAAATAGAAGAAATCCGATAACAGCAACAGAACAAAGCCTAGCCTCTCAGTAAAATATAAGGCCTCGATTAGGAACATCTGATCGCGGACTCATTGTATAGACGCAAGTTGCCATCGTTCTTTGTTTTTTTCTTAGTTTTTGATACGTTAGCGTCTAATAGTTTTTAATGGATAATGTGCAGACTTTGTAGATCGCCTCTCTTTATGTGTGAGATAAAGAGCATTGACTTGATTTTCTGTTTCTATACGAATTTTCTCTAGACATTGTTGTCCTCGAGAATTAAATAAACTAAGTAATACCGTCCATCCTTGTGGTTGTAAAGGCGAATGTCGTGTTAGTACCAGACATTTACGAGAAGCACTGAAGGATCTTGAGAACAACGTGTTTTAATTACAGTAAAAAATAAAGAATTTAACCGCCCATCAAAACGTTGACAGCGCAATTTTTCCCGACCATCAGATCTGAAGATAGAACAAATAAGTAGTACTAGGATTTTAATATGCCATAAACTATAACGACCTATAACATTAGATAAACCAAACTTACGTTATAAACTTTATGTTCAAGAAAATAGAGGCGAAAATCGCACTTCAAACCCGCAAACTGTACTTGGTATGTGTGACAATAAGACAGTGAAAATTTTACTACTGCGAAAAATTGTGTCAATGAAAAGTCATTCTATCTTGCGAAGTAATAAGGTCGCTGTCAACTTGTTTGCTAGTTTCCTAGATGTTTCTGTTATCCTTGTACAAGAAGACAAGTCCTGAGTGCATAGCTGTCCTTGCAGCAAGCTTTATGTCTCCGCGAAGATGGTGGGAAGCTTCTTAGAGCTTCTCGGTAAAATGCTTTCCTAGTACATTCTCTTATAGTTTTCTGAACTCCGCATAGCTTTACAATGTGGCCTTTGATGTCTGTTTTAAATGTGGTCGTTGATAGAAAAAGTGACAGGACGCGAGGCGATATAGTTCAGTGAAATTATAAGAAGGAAGTGTGTTCGTGTTCTGATACACTCTGTGTTGTTCTGAAGATAGAATTTAAATGTCATTGATATTGTGGATGCTAATAATTTGCTGCTCTATTGTGTCTGTAGAATTGAGTGGAATTTTTGCTAATATAGCGTGATTGGAAAAACTGGAAAAGTATTAAATTTTTAAAGTTCAATTACGTACGAATCTTTGAATTGCAATCGTTCAGGACATTTATTTAATATTGATCTTTGTCCTCCTGACCGTTTTCGTCCACGGCGGCCAATGTCAGCGGAGATTAGCCATCTGTGCAGAAGATACTATAGTGTACAACAACTCTCATAGTCCGATGGGATGGCAATCCGACCTATGAGAGATCAGGCGCAGGACCAACAGCTTAACGTACTTTTCGAGCTACAAGGGTATCTTACCGCCAACTTCCAAACTTCGTGCTGCGACTGGAAAATTCCTATTGGAAAAACCCGATAACACCTTTTTGCCCGAACCCGGAATCGAAACAAGGACCCCATGCTCAGCAGTCGAGACTGCAACCGCGAGAACGAGAGTAGTTTTCTTCTACGGATCAATCTTTACAATTAAATCAAGAACAACGCCACCTCGGTGGGCACAACGAGAACATGTTTTATTTAAAAACGTTATCCTTTTCCATAAAGTTTTTATATCTACTCACAATCTCCCATAAAAACCACGTACCTGCAAACAAAAAAGAACACAATTAAAATGGTTACGGTTTCATTTAATTAGGTCAGCTGTGGGTGTTCATTTAATTACCAAAAAGATTAAATTTTCCGTGTCACCAAGTTATGGCTTTCTCATGCAAATGTGACGGGAAACGGAACGAGTGCCTATGATGTACTGGGGGCTGGTTTAGGGAGCATTTTATTTCATTTGCATTATTTCGAATTGATATTGTGAAAGCTAATAAGTATAGCGAATATTATTTAGGATTGTGTCAGGAATTACCTATATGAAACAGTAAGGAGTAAATGATGCCGTGACATCTGATGCGGGAGAATAGAAGAAGAAAACGTGTTGCGCTGACCTCAAATAGAATGGGACAAGGGCAGGAAGATAATGATAAAAGTGATGCAAACTGTTTTTCATCGTGAAAGAGGAAGTTCTGAATCAGGGCAGGTAATTTTTTTTGGTGGCTAATCTGATGTCAGAGTTTTTATGCAGCCCGTGGCCCTCTTAGCTTAGCTGAATTATGATGAAACTACATCTTCGTTCCCCTGCCCTTTTTTCATATGGAAAATCATCAAATTACTTCCCCTGCTCTGGGCGTAGCGGAAAGGACTGTCAGACTGTTACTGACTAAAACCATCCATGTTCCTTCTTTTTCCCTTTCTGTCCCGGGGCCACGGTATCTCTTTCAAACAACCCTCAACCCCGGCAAATGAGAACCCATAAGCTGCCACCCACCCTCATTCCAATATCGTTGGTACTTCCTATCGTCTGTAAGCAATTCTTCTCTTTTATCATGTTTCAGAATGTCTTCTTATCATAGAATAATAAGAAGACATTCCCTATCATTATTGTTGTTTATGGTTTTTTAGTATCCTATTACTGCTACTAGTTCAGCCGTTTGACAGACATATCATCTGTATGTCACAATTTTGTGACAGAGTTTGCTGTTCTATTTATTTAGTCTCAATTATCAATTCACGTCGACGGAGAGTAATTTGCATCGCAATATGAATCCGGAACTGAATTGAATATTTGATCACTGGTTCTATCATAACTTTGTGTCAAATTGTCATATTGGTTTGATGACAACTTTGTTGAAATTAGCATAAATTGGTTTGTATTATGGTGGTTAGTTGCAATCGTTTCTAAGATAGGTGATAGTAGTATTAGTGAGGTAGATGGGTATATGGGATGGAGAGATAATTAAATTAGGCTTAAAGATTGGATTATTTCAATACTTCTCACAAGTCAAAAATAAGTCTACCGAAATGCCATATCTGTAATCTTCAGATAAAAAAAGAATCTTCTCACGTTATCCCTATAAATGAAAATGCCAAGATCATGTCCGTCTAAAAATA
Source organism: Ochropleura plecta (assembly GCA_905475445.1). NCBI lineage: Eukaryota > Metazoa > Arthropoda > Insecta > Lepidoptera > Noctuidae > Ochropleura > Ochropleura plecta. Next base: position 3,889,608 of record FR997728.1, read on the forward strand.
AACGTGTGGATAGCTTCGGAATTATACATTCCGCCCTAGCCTCTAAAAAACCTTCAAGACACATTTGGAAGTTCCATCAAAACTTCTTAAAAGCAACGTTCCAGTGTCGCAAACCAAAAAAATAAAATTAGCAAAACTTTTTCGAACATCAAACTTTAAGAGTGAAAATCTAGAGAAAAGTTTCCGAAAGAAAAGTTGGGGGTGTCTTTGAAAAGCGTTCTATTGTCGCCGATGGGATGAAGTTTGTTGTACACCATTTAGGGGTGTTCAAAACAATCTATGACGCAGTGTGCGGGTTAATGCTGTGTGCCGTGTGCCCTGAAGTGCCGGGAAATGTTTGCACTGGACTGCAGGGCGAGTACTACCGGTCCGGGTCTTTGTGGAATTGTGTAAAATTTTCTTTCAAGATTTAAAAAAGGGTAGATCTCAAAAACAAAATAATAGAAGAAGTGAAATGAAGTCCTTTAAATGTAAGTAGATAATAAAGATAAGAAAGTAATTAATAGTTCTCAGAAGGGAATCACTGTAATCAGCTCGCGTTAACGATGGTATCCTTTTTTTGCGGATGGGAAACCATCAAATAACTTCCCCCGCTCTGGGCGGGGGGAGTGTCAGACTTATACTGACTAAAACCCACCAATGTTCCTTCTATTTCCCTTTACGTTCCGGGGCCGTGGTATCTCTTTCGAACAACTCGCAACCCCGGTAAAGGCGATAGTATCCTTACTAGTCTCCGTCATCCCACTGTTGGGCAAAGGCCTCACCCCAGTCATCCACTTCAAGTCGGTAGAATCCAGGGCCAATGTGGACTCCTGTTCACTGGTATGTCTAGCCCTAGAAGCCTAATCTACGTCTGCGAGGCGTACACGAAACCGAATATCGTTTGTCTCTTTCTAACGATTGAACCTAGCGCGTCGTGCTCTTTCGCCAACTCAGTGGCCGCCGGGAGCTAGCTTACGGTGCCCGTATCGTTAAGGTAAGTCCCGCCATTTTTGATTTATCGAAGTATTGCACGCCTGCGAGACGTATGTTTAGGCTTTGCGTAACTTTTAACTAGGTTTATGTGATTTTACTTTTGTTAGTTTTTCGTATATTTTATATTTTCGGCGTTGTTTCAGATAATATAAAATATGTCACGGTCTCGAAGATTAGACGGAGACGATATTTTAGCAATCCTAAACGAGGAAGATGATCCTTCTTTGGAAGATTCGGATTCCGAAGTTGAGGATGACCAGGTTATCGACGACGTTCAAAGCGAAGATGAAAATAGTTATGTGACTGAGTATGTTTCGTCTTTACAAGAATCTGCTTCCTCTGAAGAAACCGACCCAGCCCCTGTTACAGAAGATGGTACATCATCTGACGCTGACCGTGTTTCACCACCTGCCAACTTGGGGCGAATTTATCGTGTTCGTGGTAATACTCTCCGAGGTAAGAATGGACATATTTGGTCGACTGTCAAACCTCAAACATCTCACAGAACGCCAGCTTTGAATATAGTTCGCACCTCTCGAGGTCCAGCTCGCATGTGCAGAAATGTTTTTGATCCTGTGCAAATATTTAACTTATTCATCACTGATGAAATCATATCTGAAATTGTGAAATGGACTAATGTTGAAATGATCTCTAAACGCCAAAGGATAGGAAAAATTACAGCGACTCATAGAGATGTTACTGATTTAGAAATTCGTGCTTTTATTGGGTTATTGACTTTGACTGCAGTCATGAAGGATAATCATCTTTCCACAGACGAGCTTTTTGATCCTACCTTTTCTGGTACACGATACGTATCAGTTATGAGCAAAGAAAGGTTTGAGTTCATAGTCAGATGCCTTAGGATGGATGATAAGACGTTGAGATCAACTCTTCGACCAAATGATGCCTTTGTACCAGCTAGAAATGTTTGGGAACTGTTTATAAAACAATGCCGAATTAATTATATTCCTGGATCTGAGGTGACAATAGATGAACAATTACTCGCTTTTAGAGGTAGATGCCCGTTTCGGATTTATATACCGAACAAGCCGAATAAATACGGGATCAAGTTCCCAATGATGTGTGATGCAACTTCCAAATACATGGTTGATGCTGATCCATATATAGGCAGGAGTACAAATACTAACGGTGTACCACTTGGTGAATTTTATGTGAAGAAATTGTCACAGACTATTCATGGATCGAACAGAAATATAACCTGTGACAATTGGTTTACCTCTATACCGTTAGCCGAAAGTTTACTTCAACAACCATATAATTTGACTCTAGTAGGCACTGTACGATCAAATAAACGAGAGATCCCTGAACAATTGAAGAACTCGAGATCTCGTCCTGTTGGCAGCTCTATGTTTTGTTTTGATGGCCCCCTGACACTTGTATCGTATAAGCCAAAACCTGCAAAAATGGATATCTTTTATACTCTTGCGATGAAAATGCAGTAATAAATGATTCAAGTGGTAAACCTGATATGATTCTATTCTACAATCAAACGAAAGGCGGAGTAGACTCGTTTGATCAAATGTGCTCCTCAATGTCGTGCAGTCGCAAGACTAATAGATGGCCGATGGCTGTATTTTATGGTATCCTAAACATGGCTTTTGTTAATTATGCTATAATATATGGGCATAACATGATAAGGGATAATAGAAAACCATTGAATAGAAGAAAATTAATGAAGCAACTCAGTACAGATTTGGTCACGCCTTGGATGGAGAAGAGGCTAGAAGCACCGACGTTGAAAAGATCTTTGCGAGAAAATATAAACCAAATTCTCATAAAACCTACAGATTTTAATAATGAAAATCAAGAAGAACCGGAGCCAAAAAAACGTAAATACTGCGCTTTCTGTTCCTATAAAAAAAGGAGAATGTCCAAATTAGTTTGTTACAAATGTAAAAAATCTGTGTGTGGCGAGCACAAGGTTGATATTTGTGTAGATTGCTCTTAAAGTTTACCTAGTCTTTTGAAGTCTGATTAGTTTTAATATTTGGTCTAAGAATAACTAATTAGCGTTAAAAAAGAAAATTTTCTATGAAAAAATAATATGTTTCTGTTGATTTTGAAAAAGTTGATTTTTTTGTTCAAATTTATTCACCTAGTTTTATTTTTGTAATAAATAACTGTGATTATACTAATTATTCATAACAGTGTTGTTTTAATTTTAACTTATAAACCAAATTTAAAGGAGATTGCCCGTTTTGTAAGGGAAGTTCGGTCCCAGTGGAAAATGCTTGTGCCCTGAAGTATTTTATTTTACCTAATAGTAAAAACATAGCATTTTCATAATCTCAAACCTTTTTTCATTTATTCACCCTGGTTCAGGAGATATAATTAATTTTCTGTTTTAAAAATCTAGGTTATAATTACAAATTGACATAAACTAGGTATACATAACTATTACTTTGTATGCAGATTTCCATAATATAAGCATGTTTATGCACAAAGTAATGAAGACATAATTACGTATCGTAAATAATAACTACGTAAATACGGGATTCAAAACTCAACGTAGGTATCTAAACGAAGCAATCACGAACGAAACGAATCTCAGAATCAACAAAGTGCTGTGACATGCGCAAGTAAATGTTGCCAGATCAATTATTTTTAATCCATTAGTAAATCGATTTCAGTTTTCTTATCGATTAAAACTCTTGTTAATACGGCGTTTCCAAAATACTTTTATGTTTGTGTAAATCGCTTTTATGAACATCTAATCAACAATATAGACTTATGAAAATAAGCAACCTATTGTTGTCATATTCCATCGCTATTACTCGCAGACTATAAGCAGTGTATATCCACTAGTTTACGTCATTAAATATTTTACATAATTAAACTCATACTTGGCCTACACCTGTCTTCGTGCATTCCAGATATAATACGCTACAATAATAAGTACCTATGAAAAAAACAGGGTTTACACCATTCTAACTCATCGTCGAGAAAACATAATGCCAAATCAGTAGGTTTGAAGTTGTCAAATATTGAGACTTACATTTAAATGTTGCGACGTAAACTAGCTTTAATAATTATTGTTAAAAATATTTTTTAATTATCTTTTTGTTTTGATATCGATTACTCTATTGATTACTATACGTCATTTTCGATAGTTATTTGTTTTCTGGCAACTTTTTTTTGTACACCTATCAAACGGATGTCGATGTAATGTTTAACTATTAATAATAATTAACTTTATTCCCAGGGTGAAAGAAATTGTAAAAAAAAATAATTTGCACACAAAAATATAAATAACATTTTTTGGTTATTATTCCAATCAGGCACACGATTGCACAAAAGGGACCTGCCCCGTGGCAAAGTCCTTTCCACTACAAAAAAAACAAAATAAGGCTATTTTACATTAAAAAAAATTGAATTATATGTGTGCGCCTCTGAGACGTATGTTAAGGCTTTGTGTACTTCTGAAATAGATTAGGCTTCTAGGGCTAGTTAGTATTTTTGTTTTCAAGCTACTGCTGGTCTACCTTGTGGTTTTTTTTATTCCTGTTAGGCTTAACGTAAACTGATTTCAATGGTAAAAAACACAAATAATATCTCACAGGTAGACAGTGCCTTGGGTACGGCCGTACCAACTTTGGGTAATTTTTAACTTCCATGCAAGCAAAGTTGATGGTACGCTGGACGCTTGTCAACTCCTGAAGGTTAGGTAGACCTTATAGTATCTTCACCCAGATTTCGCCAACTATGTTTTTTTTTTCTTTTTTCTAACTCCTAAATCAAAGGGTCAAAGGTAAAAGATTTTAATTCGTGTATTTGATTTGCTTGTATTACGATTTGTTTATTTATTAACGTGGACATCAACAAAAAACAAACTCGAAACGCATTAAAGAAAAAAAAACAAATGATCGAGAACCGTCAGTAATTCCAAATGTTTCAAGTAAAGTGCACTCTTGAAGGAACGAAATGAAAGTTTCCTTCGCCACCGTCCGTCTCTCGTTATTCAGCCATTTTGATTTATTGTCTTTGGCGCGCATTTGTTTGCTATTACCTCTTTGAACTTCGTTACAATACACGGTAATTTATGTGCGTATGTTTTGCCTTTTTTAGTCCCAACTGGAAGCGAAAAAATAATAAACGCTGTTTGTACCGTGATTGCGTGTTTTATTTGTTTTGTTTTATATTCTGGAAATAAACTTTATTTTCAATAGAATTATACTTCATTTCGCCAAGCAAGTGTTAATAAATTTAATATTCAAACATGGCTGTAAGACAAACTTGTAATGCAATGTTTTCTAGGAAAAGGACAGTTTGGTTTGTTTGGTCCACGTCATTTCACAAGGAATTAACTGACTGTACGGACGTTAATGGAACATTCGAATGATATTAATATATCATTTTAAATTAAAATTATCAGCTCGTTAATGTTTTACGTTATTTCTATAGTAGTAGCATGTATTAGAATGTAGATTTAATTATTATGAGTAATGTCATGTAGGTTGTTGTTTGACGACATGCTTGGCGCAGTGGCTGAGCGATCGACTGGCGCGCTGCGTGCCGCGGGTTTGATCCCCGCACGGAACAAATATTTGTAGGACCTACAGATAGTTGTTCCGGGTCTGGCTGTTTGTGTATGTGAGTTTAAATGTTTGTAAACGTGGGTACGTTTACGATACAGGAGAAATCCTAGTGTGGGACAACGTTTTTTTTTAAGAAATAAAGAGAAAGGTAGTCTGTGGCCTAAAAGTTTGACAACCGTGTTTACTTTGGGGTATTGTATCACCTAGTACTAAAATACTCTATAGAGCGTCTGCCGTGGGGCTAAATATCAAATTGGTACATATAAAATCAGATATCTCACACTGTAACCCGAAAACCCAAACCCAACGTAGTTGGGAAAAGATCTGCAGATGACGATGATGATGATTCTTCCCTCTTAGTCATGCTTAAACTAGAATGTCATATACTTAATTGTATCTACAACGATCCTATTCTAGAACTAAATAAATGTGGGCAAAAAAAGAGATTTTTATATTAAACTACCGGTTGCAATGCCGTTTTTCCTTCTCACTGCCATCTTGTATTCTTCTACCCACCTACCTACCTACGCAACCTACCTCCCTACCTACCCTGCTTACCTACTATGTATTTTAAATAATACATATTTTTTCCCTGTTGACAATGATAAAATTACTAAAAGAATTAGCGAAATTGGTCCAGCCGAATTCACGCGTGATGTCGTGACCAAGAGAAAGACGGATTCATTTTTATATATATACAAGTAAGTAGTAAGTGGTATATCAAAACTACAAAATAACATTACACACCGAATAATTAATGAATCAACGCAAAACATCAATAACCAATCAGGTTTCAACACGTTGGCGTACGAACAAATGGTATTGGTAATACAGAATTAACCATTAGATATTATCTGGGATCTATAGTAATATATCAAAGGATGATAATTGCACTGTCATCTGCACAAAGACACGCCCATCGATTTTGCCTTTAAGATTTGATGTATCGGTCTGCCAGTGTGTTGGTTGTGAGATCAGGCCAGGAAAACCTAAAGGCCATTAAAATCCTTGTTTTTATCCATTACGAATACATGACACTACAATACTGAAACAATAAAAAAACTGAAACGACAATAATGAAAATTAAAAAAAAAAACATTACTTCCGCAAGTCTGAAGGTGACTTTTGTTGAATTTTTTGCTACCGACTTTTGGAAGTAAAGATATTTTCCACTTTTTAGTTTCAAGTTTTCAGTCAAGGTCAAGTTTTAAGTCGGTTAATTTTTTTTTTTAAGTTTTTTATTTCAGTATTTTTAGTTATGGTAGTCTTATATCACACATTTTTTTATAGAGTATCCACTTTCCATAGTTACTAAAAGATTAGCAGATCATTCATATAGACATAGAGAAAAAAATATGTATTATAGACAATAACTCAGAAACTACCTAAGCAATATAAATAAAAATGATATGGGACCACCTGGAAAGTATACCCTATCAAACAAAAAAAGAATTGGAAATCAGTAGAGGCGTATTTGAGTAATCAGTGAACATACATAAAAAAGCTTCCCATGAATTGAGAACCTTCTTTTTTGAAGTAGGTTAATAAATATCAACTTTGTGATAGACATCATCTGCCGTGTCTCTTCCCAAACTACGGGTTGGCATCCAGTCTAACTGGATTCAACTGAACACTAATATATAACATGGAGTAGTTGTCTATTTGAGCTTCCTAACCCAGTTCGTATTGAGTAATACGATAAACGATTTATTTACGACTAGGTTTTGCCCGTGGCTTTGCTCGCGTTAAATTCGGGGTAACACAGTTCCCCTTTCCTGATTTGCAGGTACCTGCTACCTTTAGTGTTTGCTCTTGCGCCTTATTCATTGTAAAAGCAAAGCTAAGTTTACCTTTTTCTGCCCTCTTTCTCCCTCATTTCTCTCTAAAAAAAAATAGCACATGTTCGTCTCCAAGATATTAACTATCTCTGTATCAAAATTCATCAAAATCGGTTTAGCCATTTAGGCATGCAGACGTAACAAACAAAAATACAAACAAACAAACTCACTTTCGCTTTTATAATATTAGTAAAGATTAAGTATAGAAAATAAGTACGAGAGACGTTATTATACGTTCGGAACAATTTTCTTGTATATTTTTGGTTTTGCAAGTGGGTGAAAGGCTTACTCTTGGCTTACTCTAACAATAGCTTTATTTTTATAACTGATTATTTTATACATTACAGAAACCCAAACGCCTAGCCATGGACCAAAATAACAGCTTATAAGGAAGTTATACAGAAATAATATTCCTTATCCAAAACGGTAATTTCTCTCCAATAAATCAACTTATAGATTGAACATGGCATTTTGCTTCCGATCCACCATAAATAACTTGCATATCTACCACTTAAAAATAAGTTAGCATTTATCCTGCGCTTTTGATGCCGCCATCATAACAAAATGGTTTCGAACGAGCCAAACGCTAATATAAAATGGACCGCGGAATATTAGGGAATGCTGTTGGAGGCCTTCAGTTTAAAAGCAATAAAGGGGGCGGGGTAGGTTGATGTAAAATGGTGTTTTGGTGCCATAAATACTCGTCGAGGCTTCGACAAATTTAAATGTACCGTTCAATAAAATATAGACACCACCTATCTGTTTGAATTAAGGTTTAATTTTGAGTGTGTTTTCGAGATGGGTTTTTAATAATATTTGTTTAACAGTAGCTTTTAAATAGATGTTGAAAGAAGTCGACAGGCAGCTATCAAGATGTCCTAATAGGCGTAGCGTACGCCAGAAATAATTTACAAATTATCCTCATGTCGGAGCAGATTTGTGTTTTGGTGTTCATACCGAGTTTTTATACTTGATTTATTTTTGGGTTCGCTCATTAATTATTTTAATTTACAATCGAGCTTTCGAAGTTGTAAATAAATCACCCGCTAAGACTTAGTTTCCTTTTCCACAGATACATAGAGGTTTTGGTTCTAAAATGATAAGTAATAATACCATTTTTTATTTTTATTTTGAAGTAGTATTTATAGACAACTAACTTTCGCCCGCGACTTCGTCCGCGTGGCATAGTTACTTTGGGCTGACGCTAACTTTAACCTGAGTGATGATCGAAAAAAAAATATCTTTCTCTCCCCTTTTTTTCCCTCTTTCTCCCCCTTTCCTCACTTTTTTTAGCCTATGTCCGTCTTTAGGGTCCCAACTATCTCTGTACCAAAATTCATTAAAATCGGTTTTTCCATTTAGGCGTAAAGACGTAACAAACAAACAACCTCACTGTCGCTTTTATAATATTAGTAAGGATAGGCTTAAATAAATAAAGGCCTACCACTATTTGATATTTCACGTTGCACATTTACTTGTTTTTAGGGTTTCATACTTAAAAAATAAGAATGGAACCGTTATAGGATCACTTTGTTGTCCGTCTGTCTGTCAAGACCCTTTATCTCGGGAACGCGTGAAAGGATCGAGTTGAAATTAAGAACGTTCATCCAAAAAATTCACTCAATCTTCAAAATTAACCATTTTCGACGGACAATAAAACCATAATGTGCTTACATACTAGATTGAAAACTGGCACCATATGATTGGAAATTTCATAATCTAGTGCTTGGTTTTAAAACATTTTAAAATATTTGTGTGATATTCCTATAAGAACAGTTTTTATTCAACCCTTTTTTTAAAACTGGCGGTCGATGGTCTACTCAGATGCCAGATACTAGTAAAACCGTAAATTAAAAACTATTAAAAAAATCACTTTTAAATGAACAATAACATTTACTAGTGTATGGTTTTGGAAAAAATACAATTTCTTTAAGTTTTCATTCAAGAAAAGTATATTTAAAAACCGTAACTTTTAGTCATTTTTCGAGATATTAAACGTGTTGGATAAGGGTAAAAACTGAAGCAATTCTATTTTTTGTTTGACCTATTAAATGAAGACATTAACGTTCTAAAACATGGGATAAATATTTTTTAAATAACTTATTTTGTTAATTTTTAATGATTTTTTTAGTCTTAGTATATAATCGGCCCGAAATGGCATCAGCGCTCAGAGCCGGCCGAGGCCTTGCCGAGGTAGGACCTATGTCGCTCTGGTCGCCGCGCGCTGCGTAAAATATTATCCTTATTTCTCGAGTTTATAGCGCGACCGCGACATCGTGACACTATTGATTTTTTTTAATACAGTTTTATTATACAACAAAATTGTGGTGAGTAAATATTTTTTTTGTAATGAACGTAAGAAGATTAAATTAGACTTCTGTAATTGTATTTTTATTTTACCTACTTTTTGCAGATATGGCAAACAAAAGAAATCATATTGGACAAAAAGAACATCATACGAAAATATGGCGAAGGTTATGAACAATTCAGATTTTTATTAACCGACTTGAAAAAAGGAGGAGGCTCTCAATCTTTTACTCGAACATGACTAGACTGATTTAGAAAATACTTTTTCTCTATGATCATTCGGATCTCGATTTCAATATCGAGAGAACTCTCAATTTTTATAGGAATACAAACACAAACAAAACAAGTAAAGCATTTGTATATTTATTTGCATATAGAGTACCACATAGTAAAGTAAAACTGATGATGAAGCCGAAAGATACCAGAACTTTATATTATTACGGTGAACATAGCCGTGTTTGGGTTTGTTGGAATTGTAATGAGTTTTTATTTAAAGGTATACAACTAAAAACTGAGAAGTAATTTTCGGAAGTCGTTTTTATAAAAAGTTTTTGTAGTAACTTATTTGTTGTTATAGGCAGAACCAAGAAGTTCGAATACTCGAAAACCAGAACGTAAATGAAAATACTCTTGTTGGTATTTTTTTTTCAGAATTTTGTATCCATAAAATGGTGTTTTCTTAATTTTGATTGAGCCGTTATTTATAATACAATCGTGTAGTGTAGTGTTGTTAGTATAGCCAAGTTTCAGATTAACGCGGATGTTGTTGTGATGTAGAAAAACATTGTGACGGTACAACGTGCCGTCTACGTGTCGCGGGTTCGATTCCCGCACGGAACAAATATTTATTGTTTCGGGTCTGGCTGTTTGTGTATGTAAGTTTAATTGTTTGTAAAAGCACCCACGATATAGGAGAAGTTCCTAGTGTTGTGAGGAGAGACCGTTAACCCAACGGTCTCTCCTCACAATGTTTGAGTGAGGCAACCAGCATGCCTGAGAGATATTTTTCATGTTGGGAGATATTGGCGGCATAGAAACCAGGTTAGTCAATAACCATTCCATAAAGAATGAAGAAGGCGATGTTTTGTCTGCTTTGATATTGGCACATGGCGTTTACATCATAGTCGAATTATTGGAATTGGAAAAAAATACGCGGCATAGTCTGTTTAAAATATGTATTATGGAAAATAAATGAGACATTTCTTCATTATTTAGTTATATCCAGCTGACAATCTTGTGCAAGAAAATAATTATATTTCTAGCTTAAATAACCTGATGTATATTTTATTATGTCGTCTAACCATCCTATCGAAATGGTTCGCAGCTAACAATCTCTTACTGAATGCGAACAAAACCAAGTGTCTAAAGTTAAGTGTTCAACCACAGCGTGATTTAACTTTGAATTTTGACGGCAAAAGACTTGATGTTATAGCGAAAACTGTGTTCTCGGGGATGACTATCGATTTAAAACGCCATGGAGCGCGCACATTAGAACTCTTTCGGGTAGGCTCAGCTCAGCTGCATAATGCAGTAAGGAAAATTGGGCAGTTAACTGATGTAGACACAGCTAGGTTAGTATACTATGCTTACTTTCACAGTATCATGTGTTAAGTGAAATAAAAATCACCGGTCACGGTGCTTACGATTTGTATTACTGTGATGTTATATACCTGAAAAATTCGGCACTCACACTTCCAAAACTCATTAGATATATATTTTATTATTTCACTTGCTTAGTTACAAGAGGTTTTTTAAATTTTCTGAAAAACAGTGTATTTTATTTTTAAATTCCATTAATAAGTAGTACCTAAATTGAGTAATAAGTCAAATTATTATGATCACAGGGGTGCTTCGCTAAATGGACTGATCGAATCTGATGGAATCGTCTAAATTAAATGTCCTAGTTCAGCATTTGGATCAGACTCAATATAAGCCAAAAAAAAATTGGACAGTAAATTAATTTTGTGAATCGACGCCATGACTGGTATTATCAAATACAGGGGCAGCTACACATAACAAACAAAACTACTGTGTCTTTGCTATGTGGACAGGGAAAGATCACAAATTGAAAACAGAAAAGGTAATCAGGGGCATTACATTTTGGAGCGAAAACATGGAACATCGGCTGGTCTGTTTTTATAATAAATATCTTTTACCCGAGATTGTAGATCCCCGTAAAGCAAGATTTATGAAACTTAGAGACGACAAATATATACATTTTTATTTTACACGATATGTTTTATTTACTTTTAACATTACCGTGTTTAAACAAAATATATTGCTGATCAATTACAATTAATTAATTGAATCCCAACTTCAAAAATAATACAAAGAAATTAAAACACTCCATAGGTACTAATAAAATAGCTGGCCAAGTATCAAAATGATCAATGCGCTGTATGATACGGGGCCGTACGCTCCAACACACACAGCTGTGTGCTATAAAGATGTGTGAGTAAATTTACCTACAATCGCCGTGCGCTGCATTGGCATAAACGTTCTTAAAACTGTATACTCAAATCTTTGGTCCTTTGAAGGGGTTCCCTCTATCTGGCAGAATCTTGATGCTCCGAATTTTTTTTGGCATAACACACTTAGCATAATTTTCTTTAAACGAACATTTTAAAGGCATAAAACTTATTTGGTATAATTATCGTTTAGCATAATGTTTAAAACTTCGAATTAACAATGGCATACTTTTAAGATGGCAGAATTACATTTAGTATAATTACGATTGGCAGAGTTCAAATTTCGCATAATATATTATTTGGTATAATTTCACTTGGCATACTATGCAGACGGCAGTAATGGCTAGGTTAGGTTAGGTTAAAACTGTGACCTCCTACGCACGAGCCGAGCGAGCGAAGCGAGCGGTGGCGCGGCAGCGGCCGGCGAGTGCCAGAAACGACTTGCATTAATAGAAAAAAGAGATTGTTTTAAGTAGGTTACCCGGAACTGAACTAGTTAGATTAGGATAATTACTTATTGAATTCAATGACATTATTTCAAATCCAATTAAACAATAACTAAAATAAATAACATTATTTTAAAGAAATAATTAATTAAAATAAATGACAACTTATAATGACAAAGATGATCCTAACTATAAACTTTCTGCGATATGAAAATTCTGATGTTTAATGATTATCGATATAAAATATATGCCAAAAGACGATTCTGACTGTGAACTTTCTGCGATATGATGTTTCTACTTTTTAAATATTATAGATATTAAGTTTATGCCTAGAGATGATTCTGACTTACAAAATTATGAGTTTAGACTGTATGATAAATGAGTGTCTGCTAAACAATTTTCTGCGAAGTGAACTTTATGCCATCCGTTGTTATGCAAAATAAAATTATGACATAAAAAGTTCTGCTATAAAGGGTGGACCCCCTTTGAAGTTGTGGAAAATTCAACCAGTCAGTTCCATAAATGACTTGGTAACCTGTTATAAAAGCGTATAATGTTTAAAAAAAATGACAAGCAGTGTACTGTAGTAACTGGATACTACTACTTTAAATAAAGCGCATATAATATTTTTAGGAATATAATTTAAATAATATTTTAATTATATGTCACACTTTTATCTCAAATCTGCCATTCCTATTCTATTTAAAACGACATGAGTATTTGAACGTTTTCTATATCAGTCAGCATTGCTTAGGTTATTAAACCTATTACAGTACCTACCACCGAATTGATTGTAACATTCTAAATGAACACGGGCGAAGCCGCGGGCAAGTACTAAAATATCCTTACTAATATTATAAAAGCGAAAGTGAGTTCAAAGTGGGAAATGAGGGAGAAAGATGGAAGAAAAGGGGAAAACTTAGCTTTGCTATTACAATAAATAAAGCGCATGAGCAAAAACTACAGGTACCAGGTCCTTCAAAACAGGAAAGGGGAACTGTGTTACCCCCGATTTTAACGCGAGCGAAGCCGTGGGCAAAAGCTAGAATGATAATAAAGGTGCGTACTGACCGCATCGCCCGTGCTATTTCAGCTCGCACGTGACTTTAGCTGAACTTCATAGTTCATGACACGGCGATCACCGTTAAACCACGTTAAGCGCCGCCTCATTTAATGTTAATAAAGTAAATGTAAGGTTTATAGTAAAAAACTGGTAAAATGCGATTCGAAATCGAGCTTTGAGGGTTTTGTACAAACTTGCGACATAAACAGGCACATTTGACTAAGAGGACGACACGGTTGGCGCAGTGGCTGAGCGATCACACCCCCCGCACGGAACACGTATTTGTATCGCCTACAGATCTGGCTGTTTGTGTTTTTGGGTTTAAATTTTTGTAAACGCACCCACGATACAGGAGAAATTCCTAGTGTTTCTTTTTAAGAAAAAAAAGATGAGTGATTTTTTTTGCAGATCTTAGGGGCCACGAGCTTGAGTATATGGTTTTAAATTCTCGATGCTTAAACGCGTTCCCGAGATAAAAGGTCTTGACAGACAGATAAATAGACAAACGCAAAATAAAGTGACCATATTAGGCTTCCGTTTTTAGGGTTCCGTAGTCAACTAGGAACCCTTATAGTTTCGCCATGTCTGTCTGTCCGTCCGTCCGTCCGTCCGTCCTCGCTTAATCTCTGTGACCGTTAGCACTAGAAAGCTGAAATTTGGTACCAATATGTATATCAATCACGCCGACAAAGTGGTAAAATAAAAATTGGAAAAAAATGTTTTATTAGGGTAGCCACCCTATATGTAAAGTGGGAAGTGATTTTTTTTTTAATTTCAACCCTAACGTGTGATATATTGTTGGAAAGGTATTTAAAAATGAATAGGGGTTTACTAAAATCATTTTTTGATAATGTCAATAATTTCGGAAATAATCGCTCCAAAAGTAAAAAACATTGTGTCCCCCCCCCTCTAACTTTTGAACCATAAGTTTAGAAAATATGAAAAAAATCTGAAAAGTAGAACTTTATAAGGACTTTCTAGGAAAATTATTTTGAACTTGATTGACACAACAGTTTTTGTACAAAAAAGACAAAATAATTTCTGGACTAAGTTTGTAGTATAATCGTATATGCAAGCATTTTTTTAACTTCGTTTACATATTTTATTATCCTGAACGTATTTTTTTTCAAACAAAAAAAGAATTATTGAAATCGGTTCTCGCAATCCAAAATTACCTCCTTGCACGTCTTTGTAACCCAATTCCCCGAGAGATGGCGCTGTAGGTACTTATTACATTGGATCGGGTATTACCGAAAAGTCGATGTTAAGATTTTCCGTGCTTTCATGACCTACCGTGGTAAAGAACACTTATTGTGACGGACGGGAAACTACGGAACCCTACACTGAGCGTGGCCTGACACGCTCTTGGCCGGTTTTTTTTCTTTTGAGGTACGGAACCACATTTAGAAAAGTTAAGTTCACGTGAACTTTTACAGGACTTCATAACACTGTCCGGCAAATCACCTTTAAACGCTACAACTTATATATGTCACCGGAAAATAACAAGATCCGTAAGTTTATCAATTTACTAGAAAGTTTATAAACTTTCGTAAGATTCTAAACGGGAGATAAATTGTAATATTTTACGTCGTTACTGGTCGTAGGGGGTCACAGTTTTAACCTAACCTAACCTACGCATTTTTTTAACATTCAGGAAGGAATATTTGGTGCACGAAAATGTGGACGTAAAATATTACTTAATTGATAAACTTACGGATCTTGTTATTTTCCGGTGACATAAATATATTATTTGGAATATCTAAGTATATTCTTTGACGACGAGTTTGGCACTTTCAGTAGCATCCATCAGCTCCTGTAATATGCAGGTAAAAGGACAGGCATCAGGATTGGCA
Organism: Ochropleura plecta; assembly: GCA_905475445.1. Lineage (NCBI taxonomy): Eukaryota > Metazoa > Arthropoda > Insecta > Lepidoptera > Noctuidae > Ochropleura > Ochropleura plecta. Next base: position 3,905,114 of record FR997728.1, read on the forward strand.
GGATACTGGTAAACGGGGTCATCCACTTTATAAAGCGTGTACAGAGTTTGCCATTGCTCTACGAAATACCTTTTTTTTAGAGTGGGAAATCATCAAATAACATCCCCCGCCCTGGGCGGAGCGGGGGGGAGTATCAGACTTGTACTGACTAAAACCCACCCATGTTCCTTCCATTGCCCTTTATGTTTCGGGGCCGCGGTATCTATTTTGAACAACCCGCAACCCCGGTCTGCGAACTACCTTCCCTTTTAAATTTAGCACACAATACACATTTAAATTATGTACTCGATTTCTTGTCCTAAATGACCCGATATTCTACCCGTATTGTCCCAATTTCCCGATAACAATGTCCTTGCAAGTTGCACTATACTCGACCACTGGCCCAACACAAGTTGCCATGATGAATTTTCAAGTGGCATGCGGTTAGCAACGAACACTTAACCCTCCTTTGTGCCATACTTAATTAACAAGTTTAGCTACCCACTTAACTGGAGGACTTCGGATTAAGTATTAAGTAACTATTGAACACCGTGTGTGGTTTGGCGTTACTGAGAAAATGTATTTATAGATGGTCCCTACAAAGGTTAAGTCTTGATTGGTTTTCACTAACAAAAAAAGGAAACAATTTTTGTTACCTGAAATCCCCGAGAAAAACCTCTTGATAAAATACTGAGAAATCCTACTATTATTATTTTCGTCCATTTATTGTTTTCTACACATATAATTAAATATTTAAATATTTCTTAAAAATAAAAAACATTTAAAAATGTAAAAATATTAATATTATTATTATTAAGCATTTATTTCAGATAAGAAAATCCATAAATTGTTACTTTACTATCCTACTAATATTATAATAAACATCCATACATCCATCCAGGTGTATGGATGTTTAAGCATAAGGTCCCTGGTTCAATTTCAAGGCTAGGGACTCAGCAGTTGTATGTATCCGTCAGTAATTTTACAGCAGCCCAGTTTGAATTTGGGCCTGGTTGGGCGGGACAATAAGCTTCCTGAACTCAACAATCCTTATAACATGGGGCATAAACCATCATCATCTGTCCAGCCTTTTCTTTACTAAGTTAGGGTCGATTTCCAGTCTTCTCAGATTTAGCGGAATGCCAAAAGAACTACTACCTATATGACCTCAACAAATTAGTACTGGGTAATACAACATCCGTTGGTAACACTGGTTGTCAGACTTAAATATAAATGGTGGAATATAAATATACAATTCTGGACGAACCCTCTAAGGACCAGTAGTTGTGACGTCATGTTTTCTTCAAAACAAAATATCTCGCAATACATTTACTTGATATTCAACGATACGAAACATAGTCGTTACTCATAGCATTTAACCTTTCTGTCCCCCCTCGAGAGCTCTCAGGTTATACTAGGTAAATGTCAGGCACCAAATGCAAGAGTCGGTCCCTATGGATGATCCATGACAGATATTGTGTGGTGTGCGGCAGACATGCAGGTATTGGGTGTAGAAGATCAATTGAGAGGTTTCATAATGTTGATAAGAATACATTTAACTAACAAAAGTAAACAAAAAAAAAATGTCAGAAAAATTGTTTTAACAGTTATAAACGGCCATATCTTTTGACGTTAAATATAAATATAAATAAATATCTTGGGACAACTCACACACGGCTATCTGATCCCAAGCTAAGCAGAGCTTGTGTTATGGTAACCAGACAACTGATATACATAATTATATAATTTATAAATACATACATATTATAGATAAATCACACCCAGACACAGAACAAACAATCATGCTCATCACACAAAGTTTGTCCTGGGTGGGAATCGAACCCACGACCTCCGGCTCAGCAGTCAGGGCCACTAACCACTAGACCAACAGGCCCGTCAAGCCGCCGTCGTCTTCGTCGTCGTTGTAGACAAGAGGGTTGATTTCACAGCTTCAAGGGACTACAGACTTGAAAATATAGTTTTAATTTCAACTATACACATCCCCGAATTCTCGAGATAAATGGTCTTGACAGATAGAGAGACAGACGGACAACAAAGTGATCCTATTAGGGTTCTATTATTTCCTTTTGAGGTTTGGAACCCTAAAAAGAGATCCCCGATCGCAAAAACTCTTTCAATAAAAAAATAACAGGACAAAAAAGGGATGTTGCCAGAAATTTTGAAAGTGTGTCAATGTGGAAGCTTATTCAACCTTTCAACATACTTCCAACTTTTTTTTAAGCGCTCTGCATTTTTTGCTTTGTGTTACCGCATAATGACAGAACACAAAATAAAGCGTACACATGGTGGAATCCGACAATTGCCGACAACTCCCGAACGCGTTTAACAAGGGAACAACGTGGGTTCGGCACGTGTGGGTACATTTTATTGCATTTTTTTACACAGGGTAGGTTAAAAGATGAAATTAACACGCCCTTAGAATATAGAGTAACGTTTGTTTATTTCTAGAAGTTTTTTCTGGAATAATAAAAAATCCCGGGAAAAGAATTAAAAGTAATGTAGGTAGTGGTCTTATCCTGGGATAAGACCACTACCTACATTACTTTTTCACTACCTACATAACTGAGTAAGCAACTTGGATTACCAATTAGGTGAGCAATTGAGGAAACGAGCCCTGGACTAGAGATCGCGTTTTGGTAAGCGTAGTCTGGGACATCCCTCTGCTAATTTCTCATAGACAAAACAAAGAAAAAGAATAAAAGTCTTCATTCGATTCATACAAGACAAAACAATAAAATGAAAAAATAACATGTAAAATCAAATACTTTTACTTCACATAGGCCTACATGGGCACTTATAAAAAAACGAGAACAGATGCACGGTTCGGGTTGGTCGTTTACTATGGAGAAGAACCGGTAAGAAACTCCATGGTTATTACATTTGGTTTTACAATGTTGTTGTTACAGCGTTAGTTCTTAAGTATTAGAGCACAGCGTAGGCCCGACCATAAGTCATTGTTTACTTTACAGAACGTTAAATAAAATAATACGTTAACAAAAGTTAACAAGCATCTAAGAATCTACAAGGCCAACCATGTCCACTCATTCACAACGAATTGGTAAAAAAAATCTATACAAGAATAAGAAAAAATATTGCAAAAGATTAACTATGAGACAGTCACAGAGATGTTGCTATCAGCCCTAACTATTCAGAACTAGGGTTATATAAATATGTGATTTGACAACTATTGCAAAAATAAATTGATTAAAGAGATCACAATAAAATAAGATTGAGAATAGTTAGAGACATCCACAAATTTGTGCTGTTTATGAGCTACCAGGGAAGCCGCATGCGCAGAAGGAACTATAGCCTAACTTCTTTATGTTCAACAGTAAAACAAAAGATATGAAATAAATTAGCCCCGTAAGTGACCAAAAAGTCCCTATCTTAGCATGCAGAGATAGAAGCAGAGGAGGAGGAGGCAGAGGTACCTCCAATAAATAGGTAGATACACAAACATAGCTACAACAGTCAAACAAAATGGGGGATTAATAAAACCGTTTTCATGAATACCGTGCACGCATTTAATAAATAAGTCAGCCTGTCGGTCTGTCGGGTAAGATGACGAGATTGCACTTAGATACACCCTCTAGGTGTCAAGTCATCAACTGTGATACGTTCTTAATAACAAATGAAATAGGAGAAATAGCTGTTACAAGCAACAAGATGCTGTCATGAGAAACATTTTCAGATTAGTGTAATGTTTTAAATTGTTGTCGACTAATCTGCGTGAACATTTAGTTCTAAATGAAATTGAAGACTTTTCCAAAATAATTTTGATAACTTTTCCGAATTCATTATGTTATTTATTATATCAGTGGCATGTTTACATGGTTTTTTTTTACTCCAAATAAGCAATTAATTGGTGGCAATTTGCCTACAGAATGGGAAGTGGTGATGCGGGTGGAGCACGTTTATCCAGAAATGATTCTGAAGACTCCAGCGTAAATAATGCATCCATTAACTATTTAAATTTTTAGCAGGATGTAAAACAAATTGACAGTTTTGACCTAATTCGCTGATATTAATAATATTTTATTCTAACGCCATCTATGTTGTAACGCCGGAACTAAACCCATTCTATCCTCCCTCGCTTCTTCGTTCCCGAGGGAACTTCCTACTTTCTAATCATTCCGCGAGAGAGCGCCACGTGCACCCGATTCCAAAGCTTCCAAAGTTATGCATACACCCCTTTACAAAGTTACTTAGAATCTAATTATGACACTCGTAGCTGCTATGAAAAGCTAAGTCTAGTGCTTATCTAATTCATAAAGTTTTAGGTAAACTTGTTAGCTTTAAACGTAATGGGAATAATAAAGAGATTAGGCTCTGGATATGAATGGAATGTAATGGACTGTATGGAAGGAAACTTTCCTGTTAAATATTATAGAAACATGAGATTGAACTCGATTAACTTTGTAAGTAAGCCGTTTTAACACTTTCTGTTAAGCATAAATAGGATCATTTTAAAGCAGTTAGACAACTTTACTAACTAAGAAACTAAGAGCATACATATCGCTCGTGATTGTACTACTTATAGAATACTAGCTAGCACTCGCACCTTCGCCCGCGTTTTATCGAAAAAACTATCCTATGTGTTATTCCAGACCATAATCTACCTCTGTGCCAAATTTCATCAAGATCCGTTCAGCCGTTTTGACGTGAAAGAGTAAAAAACATCCATAAATCTATACAGCCATCCATCCTCACAAACATTCGCATTTATAATATTAGTAAGATAGGCAGTAAGATTGTCATTTTCAATAGTTTCATATTCGTTGTTCCTTGTCCTACCAAACCCAAATTCAGCAAACAACACTTGTTAATGTCAAGCACAACATTTTTCTCGGAAGAATCTCGACATCTCTAAGACACAGCAAATCCCATGGATTAATGGGGCTTTACCAGTTGTCTCATCATACCAACCTACTTTGTTCCTTCAGTAGGTACATCTGACCTAGTTTTCACAAATGGATTTATTTTTTTTATGTTTTGTTAATACGGTACTTATTTTTACGCCTGTCGTAAGGGCGTAATGGCTGGTCGAATTAATGATTACAGCGGAAAGAAAAACATCTTATTTTTCACATTGAGTTTTGTAGGATTTGGCTACATCACTGTGGCTAATGGACTCATCGTATCATACCGTCATCGCATTAGGAACGCCTGGGTCTTTCACGTTTTCTTTTGTCTGAACCGCATACAAACATGACATACACCTGTCTGGTCCAGGCTATTTAAGGTAGCTATGTCTTCACCTACATCAAAAATGTATAGGTTACCTAATTTGTTTGTCGTAATTTCACACATGACTTTATTTAAAATTGTACTTAATGATGTCATGTTTGCGATAACTACTTACCCTGCACTTTGATTGTCAACGTGCATAAGGTACTATTGTTATCGTGAATTTGAAAAGTTTGAGAAAAACTCGTAAGATTTAATATTTTATCCGATATTTCTCTGACACTAGTGACCAGATGTAACAATCAAGACACAAACTTTGAAATTCAGTGACAAAACGAGCCCCCAATCAAACGACAAGACCTTTATTAGAATAAGGATTACTCTCCTTTGATCTGGTAATTCCCTTCGTTAAATTTATCAGAGATAATCAAGTTATCAAATCGGGAGTGAACGATAAAAGAATTCTTAATATCTCTCTCTGTCAGTTTTGAATGTGAAGATGATTTATAATTCGATGAGTATGGTAATTATGTCATTTCTTTTTTTATTTTGTGGCTTCTTAGAGCTCAGTATCAGTCAGTTTATTATCTCGTTGCTAAATAATATTTACAGATTTTTTTTTCGGGTGTAAAATCAAATAACTTCCCCCGCCCTGGGCGGAGCGGAGGGGAGTGTCATTCTTGTACGGACTAAAACCCATCCATGTTCCTTCTATCGCCTTTTACGTTCCGGGGCCGCGGTATCTCTTTCGAACAACCCGCAACCCCGGCAGGTGGCGGCCCTGGCAGGCCCCTCTGAATATCAGCCGCTTATATCAATCTTCAGGTTAGGCCGCACTTGTGGATGGGTCATCATCTATAACATACCAAGTTTCCTCCGTGCCTTGCAAGGTACGTTAAGGCGCTGTACAAAACAAACACTTTGTAAAACGTCTAGATTTTCGTCTCAAAGTTAGCCGTATCTGTACATACCACAAACCAAAAAAAAATACAGTGTATTGTCAAATACATAAAAAAATACTTAAACAAGCACAGTTTACAAAAGTGGTCTTGTACTACGAAAAAAAAGTTTAAAAGGACCACAAAAAATGTTTTCGTCTCGAAATTCTTAATTTTTTCAGCGACAATCATTATATTTTTTATATCTATAACAAAGGAAATCTCATAAACTAAGACGTATCTAAAACTTTTAAAACACGAAACTGTAATATTTTAAATATGCAATTAAAACTGCAAAATGACTTACATTTTGGTGGACATGATATTCAAATAAAATCAAACGCCGAAATATTTCGACCTCTTATTTCTATTCTTTCGATGCACTACTGTCGTATACTTGTGTCAGTCCACGCCCAGTATGCAGCTAGCCTCATCTCCGCAAATACCTAAAGATTCGGGTTATTGTTGGTTATTACAAAATATAAAAATAAATACGTGAAAATAGTCAATTTTTTTGGCAACATTTGGCCAAGTTTATAAAAAATTTAATCAACACAAAGTTTTTCCCATATACTCTAGTTTACTTGTATATTTTTTTTATTGTAAAAGCATTAAAAAAATTCGTCTACAAACTTAATTTAACTGAGCGTAATTTTCGGGTTTGAGCGATGTAATCCCCTTAAGCTGCTGTTCGCGGATGATATTTGTAGATCTTGCCATTTTTATCCGACACAAGACATAAAAGTGTCCACGTGGCGTGTATGTCATGTTAGTCTGGCAGTCACAGTATTTTCACCACTATTGCAAAGTCATGATAGTTTAATTTAGAATTCACTTCGTTACTTACATCAAACCTTTTATGCGATTCTCTCATCATAATCTCTTACACACATGATACCTAATCTATCCGTCACCAAAATTGGGTCAACCCATGAAGCAGCCTTAAAACGCGGCTTATCTATAATGCACCGCTGATTATCATGACGGCCTACCACGGGTTTAAAATTCATGACATCATCCGTCGTGACAGTAACGGCGGTGTCAAAGGCTTGGGCAGTGAGACTCACGAGACACGAGACGAGAACACGAGACGAATACCAATGGTAGGCTGTGTGTGGCCATTGCTCCGTGATTTTATTAGTTTCCTTATTTTGTTTCCTTTCTAAGTATTTCGGGTATCATATGTAGTAGACGATACAGTATTTTTATTTTGGAACGAATGTGAATGTCGACAATCCATTTTGATTTTCGCTTTTGTGAAGAAAGCATCATCTTATTGTTATAATACTAACGCTGTAATTACTAAATTGTAAAACGAAATATTTTTAAAATAGTAAACATGGAGTTCCTTTCCGGGGCTTTGCAGGGGGGGGGGGGGGAGCAACCTGAACCGTATACGTTTTCTTGAAGCTTTGGAAACTGATAAGTCAAATCAAATAAAATCAAAAGCATCTATTTTAATTAGCTCTGTTATAGGCATTTTTGAACTGTCGAAACAATGACAATAATTAAAAGAAGCTACAGTCCCAGTCAAAAGGTATAAAAACTGTGAAAGTACTGTAGATGCCCATTCCTAAGCGTAGATCTCTATAGAGAGTGTGTTGAGACTCATTCATTTGAACCAGCTCAACAGTTGAGGCGCTATGGTGCAACATAAATATTTTGCAAACATAGACTGTTAAAATCATAACGTGACCTGCCATGGTTGCGGATTTTTCGATAAAGATACCACGCGCACTTCAAAGTTATATTAGCAAAGCAAAGGGGCCTGCCAAAGCCACCGCTTGACGGGGTGCGGGTTGTTCGAAAGAGATACCTCGTCCCCGGATCATAAATGGCAAAAGATGGAATATGGGTGGGTTTTAGTCAGTAAAAGTCTAACACTCTCCCCGGCTCGTTATTTGAAGATTTCCACACACAGTCGGGTAAAAAGAAGTTTGTTGGTTTACTGGTAATAATTTGATACTGTAATATGTCATGATTTTATTTTCAATCCTTATGAGTAATTGTTGAATGGTAGGTAGGTACGTAGTTATTGTAAGGCGGTGCCTTTGTTGTGACGCCACGTGTATTGGATCTTTGAACTTGAACCGAATACACGTTCCAAGGTTTGGGTTGAATGTACTACTTTATAAGGAACTAAAGGATTTTGTAGTAGGTTGTTTTTGGAACCTTAGCAGTTTACAGAAAACTCCAGTAGTTTTATTCAGTTTGACTGTATTTGTATAAAACAGTATTGGTATTATAACTGACTAGTTGGCGACAGCGGCTTCGCAAGTGTGATTAAAAAAAACCCTACCCTATGTGTTATTCCAGACTATACTCTACCTCTGTGCTAAATTTCAAGTGTGGGGCAACATTTAAAAAAAAAAGAAAAAAAAACATGCAAACCAACCACATGCAAAGTGCTCTCTGTAGTTAAAAATAACTTTTAAAATTCAGTGTACTTAAATTCGAAATAATTAATAAATACTTACACACAATGTCGGGCCTACGATGTCCTCTCATACTTAAGTACTAACGCTGTAACAGTAACATTGTAAAACCAAATGATTTTAAAAGAGTAACCATGGAGGTTCTTGCCAGTTCTTTTCCATAGGAAACGACCAGCCCGAACCATGTGTGCACCTCTTCTCGACGTTTTAAAAGTGCCCATGTGAAATAATTTTTTTTTGATTTTGATTTCGAATGACGTCTGACAAACGTTGAAATTAAGTCTGCGTGGACGTCAACCAGTTTAAGTTTGTGCGGAATTCTCGATACGCGACTCCGACGCGCACTTGTCCAGTTTTATTTTTATTAAAACGTTGCCCCTCACTAGGAATTTCTCCTGTATCGTGGGTGCGGTTTAAAACATTTAAACTCACATACACAAACAGCCAGACCCGAAACAACTATTTGTAGGCCATACAAATCTTTGCTCCGTGCGGGAATCGAACTCGCGACACGCAGCGCAGCAGTCAATGTCTCAGCCGCTGCGCCAACCGTGCTGTCAAGTCAATTTACGCTGTTTATTTTGGTTACAATCCACTTCATCATAGACAAAAAACCAGACTGCATGAATATATAAAGAAACTATAGCCAGCAACAATGAGGTGCGAGATAAGCCATAGTGGGGTTATTTTAATGTGATTGCCGCGGCAACCATCCCACCAACCATCCTGCTGAGCCGCCATCCACCATCTACAGCTACCGTCCCTCGTCTCGCGTCGCGTCACTGCATTATTAATGCATCCCTCATACGCGACATACGGGCGTTAAGTGAGACTAACATTTTGAGCCAGGTACGCCCGGCGACCAAACAAGCTGCAAAACTAATATTTATGTGAATCTCTTTTTGGACCGCCTCGTTGGTCTTGTAATCGGAAGTGCGACTGCTGAGTAAGAGCTACTAGGTTTGATTCCTGGGTTGGGAAAAGTGTTATTGGGTTTTTCATCAGGGATCAGCAGCCACGGAATCTGGATTTGTGTTTCCCTTATTACATGGGACTTAAACAAAACTGGGAAAATGTAGGTAAAACATGAGATTATTGATTTCTAGAGGAAAATCTCTACCTAAGTCTTTGGGGATTACATGCCTGATGCGATCTCTTTTAATTGTACAGGAAATCCATACAAAGCGAGGCTATGTAATACAGGAAATGTTTAGCGTGACTTGTCGCCATGTGTACGGTTTTTTTTCGGAAGGGAAACCATAAAATAACTTCCCCCACTTCGGGCGGGGGGGAGTGTCAGACTTTCACTGATTAGAACCCACCCATCTTCTTTCTTTTGCCTTTTATGTTCCGGGGTCGCGGTAACTCTTTCAAAAAACCCGCAACTTCGGCAGGTGCTGGCCCTGGCAGGCCCCTCTGCTTTGCTGACATCTCTTTGAGGCGTTTGTGGAATACTAACGTGCCGTCGACACGGCCTTTCATCACTGGAGGGAAGGACGGTGGGCTACCCATTGCTCACCGTCCACAAACCCGCACCTACGGCGCCCGACGGCTCCCGTGGGGGCTGGGTTAGTTTGATAAGCAATATCCCTTAACCAAAGCTTTTATGATGAGGCTGACATACCTTTGTAAGGTAAAAGCCTCTTAATAAATAAAGATAAAAAAAACTAAAGCTTTCTTTGAAGGCATTACTTTGAGAGAAATGGGACTGATTGTGTACAGACAAACTTGTTGCTGACACTTTCGGCTTCTGTGTCACTGAAATACGCGCAAGCTTCGCAACTAATTATTTCGCTGCATTTAGGAATTCCCTTTGCTCCGTCAAAGTTGGTGAAAATATTGAAATAACTCTTATTCAGGGGCTGCATTGTTGTTTATATTAAAATAATTTCCTTTGTCGTCGAAAAGCGAAGATTTTCATTAGACCTGACGCTGGAAACTTTGGATTAAATCTACCTAGACTATTCAGGATTAATAAATCGCAATTTGTCAAAGGACTATCGAACAAAGTATTTGGGTATAAAACTTAGAGTCACTTGAAAAGGTGCTACGCTAAAATAGAACTGCGCTGGATACATCTGCCGCAAATAAAACGGACAACGTGCTAAAATCAATTTGTCCCCTACTCTTTTTTTATTGTTAAACGTTGTCCCATACTAGGAATTTCTCCCGTATCGTGGGTGCGTTTAAAAACTATAATATCACAACAAGGTACAACTATAACTAATTGTATAGTCTACTATACAATTATTTGTTCGGTGCGGGATTCAAACCAGCGACACGACAATTGCGTCAAACGGTGCACCGTTTGAGAACAACAATCACTACTCACTTTACTTACGTAAAACAAACTACGTAGGTAACTAAAAAGAGTTTAATAGCAATGCTTATCGCTTATCAACTAACAGCCTCTATGCGTGGCAAAAGATTTAAGGTGGTATTAGGACGATTTACTTAGTTCCAAACAAAAACAAAAAGTAGAAACTCATTGTTATCATGACCCGTTTGACGTCATCACCAGTTATGTCTTAAATACATGCAATAGCGGGTGAGCATATTGCCAACAACTGGTCACAAATCTAGACTCCGTACTGCGATATTTCTGATGGAAAAACTCAATAACATTTTGCCCAGATCGGAATTCAAACCTCTTATCTCATGCTCAGCATTCGCGCCTACAACCGCATGACCAACGAGGCAGTTACGTCAATCCGTTCCAATGACCCGTTTTCTTCCCTTAAAAATCAAAACCCGAATTAGCTATTTATGTAAAACAGTTAAAACAGTTTGACGACACGGTTGGCGCAGTGGCTGAGCGATCGACTGCTGCGCTGCGTGTCGCGGGTTCGATCCCCGCACGGAACAAATATTTGTATGACCTACAGGTAGATGTTCCGGGTCTGGCTGTTTGTGTATGTGAGTTTAAATGTTTGTAAACGCACCCACGATACAGGAGAAATTCCAAGTTAGCAACGTTTTATTTAAAAAGAAAAGAAAAAGTAAGAAAGTTATGTTTCAGTTTTGGTGTGCAATAAAGTGTATTCTATTCTATTCTAACCCGATAACCAGAACTACGAACGGTTAGCATCGGTCAGCACTCACATTCCACGCGACTCCGACAATACTGATGCCTCAACCTTAATTGTCCCTGGGGAAGCCGGGCCAAATAAGACAATAGAAATAATTATTAGTCTGATACCGGAGAATTCCGGGCTTTCACCGTGACAATGCGGCCCTCCCTCCTCTTTTGTCGTGTATGAAAATCTAATTGAAATGAAACATACAATATAATCTGCATAATCTGAGGTTCGGTACACATAATCTGAAAATTGTATAGCTGGTCATTTCCCCGAATGGATTTTGTAAGGATTAAACGTGAATTATGAAACGTATATTACAAGAAGGTGGCTAAGTAATAAAACTGGTCTAACAAAGGTAAAGTTATGGTTACCAAGGTCGGTCTGTGGATGGGTTACCCCATATTGAGCCAACCTTTGTCTCAAAAGTTAAGCCATGTACAGCTGTTGGTGAAATTTGGAGGTTTTTGATAGTAGTCGGTGGACGAGTTGTCAGTGGTCCCAATTCTGACAACTCAGGATTTTGGAGATCAGGTAGGCAGAGTCTCAGTTTTCTTGCCGGTTCTTCTCCATTGGAATCGACCAACCCGAACCGTGCACCTTCTCTCGTCGTTTTATAAGTGCCCATGTAGGCCTATGTGAAATAAAAATATTTTGATTTTGATTTCTCCATGTAAAATACTGGTATTCAGCTGCATCCGGGTAGACCAGGGCGCTAATCCCAATTTAGTTGGCAAAGGGCTAGGCAGATAAAGAATCTGAGGGCCTCTAAACATATTCTTAAGATCGTATGGCTGCCAGCTTTCTGGGCACTTCCTGATGACTGCGATGCGGGCGAATTTTTTGACGCCCTGTAATTAATTTACTATTTTTATACTTGTACATACTTTTATTAATAGTTTATGTCTATTTATAGTTTATAAATAATAGTAGTTAATTTAATGGGAGAAATGAAATAGATTTGAAGACAATTCCAATATTTTTTTGCGTAGAGTTATTTAAATTGGTGTGCAGAATGTGTTGGTTTACACGCCATATATATTGTGAATTATGAAAAGTATTTTGATAAAACGTAGTACCTACCTACTAGGATTTTAATTAATGTTCTTTGCTAATCTTGAACAGAAACCGCGCGTGTTTTAAAAATTAATTAACTGAAACCACATCAGTGTCGTTATTTTTTAAGGAAATATTTTTAGTTTCTTATTTAATTACTTTTATAAAAGGGATGGTAATCTTGGTGAATGCTTCGAATTTTGAAATGTAATTTTGTCAAAATATATATTTTTATGACATATTGTGTTTTATATAAAATGTCGGGCCTGTTGGTCTAGTGGTTAGTGGCCCTGACTGCTGAGCCGGAGGTCGTGGGTTCGATTCCCACCCAGGACAAACTTTTTGTGATGAGCATGATTGTTTGTTCTGTGTCTGGGTGTGATTTATCTATAATATCTATGTATTTATAAATTGAATAAGTATGTACTATATCAGTTGTCTGGTTACCATAACACAAGCTCTGCTTAGCTTGGGATCAGATAGCCGTGTGTGAGTTGTCCCAAGATATTTATTTATTAAGTTTACAAAATAAGTGTACAAGTAGTTTAGTAGTAGATCAATCTCGGCGGCGTACTCGTATTAAGATAAAAGATTGCCCTCTGACTTGACTTGACATACCATCGGCATACAGGGTGACGTAAAAACTATCTCCAGGTTAGTCACTATGACGAAAGGCGCGTTCGTGCTCCACGCGCGCCTCAAAGAGATGTCAGCAAAGCAGAGAGGCCTGCTAGGGCCACCGCTTGTCAGGGTTGCGGGTTGTTCGAAAGAGATACCGCGGCCCCGGGACATAAAGGGCAAAAAAAGGAACATAGATGGGTTTTAGTCAGTAAAAATCTGACACTTCCTCTCCCGCTCCGCCTAGAGCGAAGAAGAAGAAGTTATTTGATGGTTTCCAATCCGTATGCAATTGTTCACGAACACTTGTCAAGAAGTGGGGTACGCTACACTTAGTTAAATAATCGGAAGTTGAAAGTCTCTTTAGTACAAAAAACTACCCTTACAATAAATTCCGACCCCTCACCACAGGTATTTCAGGTGTCCACCGCCGTCACTCTATAAACAGCACATAAACCCGTCCTACTTACAGACTTATGTTTGGTCACAGCACAAGCACTACACGGTATATCAACGAGGTTAGTTTTTAGATTTACTAACAAGAGATAATTTAAGGCTGAAAATGTAGCCTCAATTTAAAACTGTGTATGTGAACTATAATCAAACAAAATAAAAATATTTAATTTCACATAGGCCTACGTGGGCACCTAAAATTCACATAAAACGTCGAGAAAAGGTGCACGGTTCAAGATTGTCGTTTCGAATGGAGAAGAACTGCTAAACAGCTATGATTATTCTTTCAAAAATTATTTGTTTACAATGTCATCATCTAACAGCTTTAGTACTTAAGTATTTCAGGTTGCCTCAAGTCTCAGCTTAAGTGGAAACACGATTTAATCCTGAGTTTATTTAAAAAAAGATACATTTGATTAACGTACCCATATTCATATCATACAACAAAAACATACAGTACAATAATATATTAAATTAGTCAGCCAGAATTATGATTGTATAAATCTAAAGCGAAAGGTAAATTAAAGTACGGTTCAACCATCTTAACCGATGTAACAGCCGTAGCTGAACTGTTTTGTCAAGAAAAAGTGTTGCAACGAAATTGTGCTACTGTGTACCATGTGTTCTGTGGTCTGGCTCACCTGCTGGCACTAACTAATTTTATTAATTTTAATCACCACGTTTTGCGTGTTCACCTTCATTAACTCTCACCTTTTTGATATATGGACGCCGCTGAAATAACTTCCAATGGTAGTTTGATGAACTTTTATGGGGTTCTCATTTTTTTTTCGTTATGATTAAAGTGATATGTAGGTACGATGTAGACCAGACCTAATGATTTACGGGACATTATTTATTATGTTATAGTCACTTTCATTTAATGAAAATACTCATATTAGTTATGGAGCTTAGTGCGTGGTTAGGGAATTATCTGATACCAGCCATTTCCGTAGTCACTACTCCTACTGCTTAGCCCCTGTAACTCGCAGCGTGATAACCGCGTAGATACTTCATAAATAACGCGACTTTCTATTGCATAAAGAATTTTTAAAATCGGTTCTGTAGTTTTCGATCTTTTGTTTTCGAAGACAAACTTTCCTCTTTATAATATTACTAGCTGCACCTCGCGTTATCAACGACGTAGACTGGGATATTATACATACAAACCTTCCTCTTGAATCACTCTATCTATTGCTGAAAACTTCATTAAAACCCGTTGTTTAAAAGCTCTAAGCGAACAGACAGCAGATGCTACTTTTTTTGTTCTATGTAAAGAAGATTCGTATTATCAACTGTGGGCTACAATATATATGTATTTTTTCCATATTTTAAGACATTTATTATTTACTAGCTTTTGCACGCGGCTTCGCTCGCGTTAAATTCGGGGTAACACAGTTCCCCTTGCGCCTTATTGATTTGTAATAGCAACGCTAAGTTTTCCCTTTTCTTCCCTCTTTCTCCCTCACATCCCACTTTTTAAAAAAAAAAGCCTATGCCCGTCTCCTGGTTCCCAGCTATCTCTGTACCAAAATTCATCAAAATCGGTGCAGCTATTAAAGCGTGAAGAGGTAACAAACAAACAAACAAACTCACTTTCGCTTTTATAATATTAGTAAGGATGTTTGTGGCTTGTAATAGCATTTACATTAGATATATCAAAATTAACTCATATTACATATTAATATTTTCGGGGAATCTTCCTGTGTTGTGTCTGAAAATGTTGAGGATATAATTTAAAAAAAAACCGACCAAGAGCGACTCAGACGACGCAGGGTTCCGTACAAACTTGCGACATAAACGGCCACATTTTTTGACTACGTAGACTTAGAAGGTTGAGACAGCACAATGGGACCACAGAGTTGAGTATATGGTTTTTAATTTCAACTCGAAACCTCCATGCATTCTCGAGATAAAGGGTCTTGACAGACAGATGGAAAACAAAGTGATCCTATAAGGGTCCCGTTTTTTTTTCTTTTGTGGAACGGGACCCTAAAAACAGCTACATACGAACCCCTGTTTTTCTCAAGAAGCAATTCCTCTTCTAGTATAAAACCAATTCACCCAGCACGCCCCTTTTAAAGTATCAATAAAACTTGTATGAAGCGATAAGGATTACTGTTAATGAGGCCCGTTATGACGTAACAGTGCCCATAGTTTATGACGTCACAGTTATGGTGTTTTTATGGCCCAGAATGGCTTGTTTTCCTGATAACTCCATGGGTGGTTTATGGGACATGCGACCGTAGGTTTTAATATTTAATTCTGACCTGATTAAACTGTTCTTGGTAATTTAATTTTGAATACAATTTTTCAAACGGTTTTTTTTTATCTTTGTTTGTGCTTGGGGCTCTTACGAAGTCTGTCGGGTGGACGTAGAAATTAAATTACCGGGAATTTTGATATTCAATTTGTTTCTCAGAATTCACCTTTAACTGCAGGTGCTGTAAGTTTCTAATTACCGCTTCTAAGGAAAGCTACTTAATATGCATTATGGCATAAAATAATTGTTTTATTTTTTAAATTGGTTATATTATCAGAATACCAGTTTCCGACCTTGTCTTCGTAAAGCTGATGCATGTTCCAGCGCTGTGAGTTTTTTTTTAATGTTACAACGTTATGTTGAGATAGGCCCTTTTAGCCTCACACAGGACTTATTTTTTATGAATTTTACAATTTTTGTTTACTTATTCTTTGTTTCTTTCCTCTTGCTTATCTCAGCTTGTGTACAAGTTTTGAACCGGTATTTTATCAAACATATCTATACGACGGTTACTAATCATTAACAGTAACTGATCTAAATGTATCTACCAACAAAACAATAATTTTAAAACAACAAAAGAACACTTAGAAGACGATATATCTTTATATATATAATTCTTCTGTGACCGATTTTGATGAAATTTTTTGTGTGTGTTCAAGGGGATCTGGGAATGGTTTAGATTTACAATTTTGTCCACTGGACAATGTTTTTTTAATTAATTTTTAATTTATTAGTAGTTGTTGATTTTGGAATGTTTTACATTGGATCCGGCAGACGGCGCTACCATCGCAGTGTCAAATTAGACAGCTTATTAGCTTATTAAAAAAGTTTGAAATTTAAGAAATTAAAGACGTGTAGACAGGACAACGTCTGTCGGGTCCGCTAGTTTTAAAATAAAATATATGAAAGTCGTCGGCAAAAAAAAAAACGATGAATCAAACAAAAGTTGCTGACTGCCGGAAGTAAATAAGACGACACGGCTGGCGCAGTGGCTGAGCGATCGACTACTACGCTGCGTGTCGCGGGTTCGATCCCCGCACGGAACAAATAGTTGTATAACCTACAGGTAGTAGTTTCGGGTCTGGCTGTTTGTGTGTTAAAATGTTTGTAAACGCAGCCACGATACAGTAGTTTTTTTTCAGCCTTTTATTTGTTGTATGATAGTATCCCAGACAATTTCTTATCGAGTATTCATTTTAGTATATATTATTTATTTATTAAAAAGGTCACCAACAGCTTCTGTATAAAAATATCTTAAAAAATAAAAATTACATAGTATTGGACTTATACAGTTGCCAATTACAGGTTAACCAACATTTTTACATAATGAGTAATAACAATAATATTTATGTATTTATAATAAAAAAAACTACTACAAAAACAACAAAAAATACTATTTCTTTAGGGTATAACAGAAGACAACATAAGACAAAAAAATATTATGAAACTTGTTACAAAAGGAAAAACAAATGAGATCAAAATTAAATTAAATTATAAATTAAAAACAATAGAAGCCAATTTGGGTAGGCAAGTTGTCAGATGTAGGTGGCTTGTTACTAAAACTACAAGTCCTTAGGAGATTGATTTTGAGACATTAGTATTTGGGTCTTAAAGGAATTTAATGAATCATGGTGCATATCAACGTGTGATGCGGATTTTATTATAACTACATATCGTCCATTTGCATGACTTAAATGGTTTTCTCATGTATGCCACTGTCAGAACTGGACTAAATTGAAATGAGACCACATGAGAAACACCAGCTCTCATTATTTGAGTCAGTTTACCCAACGGAAGTTATGGGGTAACAAACATAAAAAAACTATTTTCATTCAAAACCTCTTCCTTTTTTGAAGTCGGTTAAAAAGAAGAAAATACTTTCACAGTATCACGCACTAATCCGACCTAAAATTACTTAAAGCGATTAATAACGTTGTTTATCAAAACGCCAACACTTCAGATATTCTGATAACAAAAACACGCGAACAAAGAAAATGAAATAAAAGACACATTATAGGATGAATTGTATTCGTTCGTTACCTTCATTAACATTCACCCTTTTAAAGCCTCAAAAGGTTTTTGGAAACATAAATCATGGTTACCTTCGGCATAACTATTCCTAATGAATAGTTAACGAAGGATAAAGTACGGGTTTCTGAAAATATATCTAAGTTATGTTTTCATTAACATGCAAAACAGCGACTTCAGCGCTCTAAGTGTAAATAACAATGTGTTTTAACTAGCTTTTGCCCGCGGATTCGCTCGCGTTAAATTCGGGTTAACACATGATTTACAGATACCTGCTACCTGTAGTTTTTGCCCTTGCGTATTATTTATTGTAATAGCAATGCTAAGTTTTCCCTTTTCTTCCCTCTTTCTCTCTCAATCTTTTTAAAAAAAAAAATTTTATGTCCGTCTCCAGGGTCCCAACTATCTTAGTTGCAAAATTCATCAAAATCGTTTTAGCCATTTAGGCGTGAAGACGTAGCAAACAAACTAACTCAGTTCCGCTTTTATAATATTAGTAGAGTTACTTTTTTTGCAGATTGAAAATTATCAAATAAATTGTCTTTAATAATCATCAAACAATTGTTCGGAACCGGGAATCGAAAGGATCTCTCTACTCTGCTGCTCACCAGTCGCGATTGCCACCACTGGACCAACAAGACTGCCATTTCATTATTTTGTTTCAAACACAAAAGAAATATAAACTAGCTGGTACTTTTCCAAATGGAAGCCTTGATATCGTTTTACTCTCGGGTGGACAGTGGAAAACCAGCGCTGTGCTGTGGGCTCCCATGGCACAGCATCATGCTAAGTGGTGACCTACCTGTCTATTTTTATTTTGTCCCATATATGTATTTGGAAATGTTTGTGATATTTTACATCCCAACATGGCATACGCATGTATCGTCTTCTCTCACGCTAAGCCCTGCTGTCTCCACAGGATGCAGACCCTGCAGAACTGATATTTATTTCCTCATTTTATAACGACCTCATACTCGAACTACGAGATGAAATTTAAAAAAAAAGTGTGTGTCAGCTCCGACGCACGACTGGAGTTTACTCCTTAAGTACAAAAAAAAAAAAAATATCACTGACGGACGACAAATTTCATAAAGTGCCATCTAGTAATATTCAACTGCACGTCTCGTTACGTTTTTTAAAAACGTAACGAGGTCATTCATCAGTAGATTTAACACCTCACATTTTTCTCATACCGGGCGCCTTATATATGAAAATCGATTCATAAGGAGTAAACTCCAAAAAAAATGTGGTATTTTGCATGTTTAATGTTTATCTTTATTTGTTTGTTATTTTGTGAGCTCGTTGTTATTTGCGACAAATAAATGTTTTTTCTTTCTTTCTTTTCTTTTTTCTATATCGTGTATTTAAGCCATAGCCTCCAGCTATTAGATACCTACACGTGTTGTATGTAATATGAATACGAAATCATAACAATGAGAACATTTTTTTTACATGACGAAACGGAATTCCGATCAAAAGGAATTGATAGGAATTCCCTACTGATTTACCTCCTAGATACTTGGGGTAAATATTTTATTTTATCTGCATTTCAGAGGAAATCATGTAGGTTAGTTTCTCGTTTCCTTGTGAAAATAAAATAATATTTTATTAAGTACAACATGTGTGTAGTTACCGTTGGTCTTCTGGCGCAGCTGCAGCAGCAGCCCTTGCAATCACTGACCACTGAGCACATAGGACCTCATATCCTGGATTCAATTCCTAGTTTGGGTAAGATATTGTTGAGTTTTTCCATCACATTGGAATAACTCAGTAGCATCCCTGAATCTAAGATTATAAGTAGATTGGATAGATAGATAGATATATTAGAATATTCTTTATTATATACACCATACAAATCACAAGAATAACAGTATACAACTTATAAATAGGGTGACACAATGGGCGGTCTTATCGCTAAAAGCGATCTTTTCAAGACAACTTCTTTATTGGAGCCTAGGTTATGTCAGTTAGCTCATCCAGAAGACATAAAAGGGCAATAATACTACTAAGGGATTTTACTACTAAGGCACACCTCTCCCAAACCGTTTTAAAAAGTGTCATGAGAATACGAGGATAATCCTTGAAGTATTGTATCTCAAAATCATCTGCCTAGCCGTTTACCAAGAAAAATATTGTGATCGGCTTTCTATTTTATCGGGTGCAGCTGATTACTAGTATTTTACATAGCGACCGACTGCCTATCTGACCTCCACAACTGGGTACTTGGTACTAATACCCTTTTTTTGCAGATGGGAAATAATCTAATAACTTACCCCGCTTTGAGCGGAGCGGGGGGGGAGTGTTAGATTTGCACTAAAACTAAAACCCACCCATGTTCTTTCTATTGCCCTTTATGTCCCGGGGCAGCGGTATATCTTTCGAACAACCCGCAACCCCGGTACTTATACCCCTTGGTAAGACTTGTCACACTTTCGGGTCACGGACTACCTGTAACGGCTGTCAAATATGTCTAAATGACAGTCGGTACCAACGGCTTAACGTGCGTTTCAAGTTACGAAGTGAACTTTTTTTGTTACGATGGTCAAGCATCCACGGACCGACCTTGGCAAACGCGGCTTAACTTCAGAAATCGACCCGTGAGACTGTTATTACAAAGCTACGAACCCAAATTAAAAGAATTGTAACATGACCTTGATTTGCAGAAATCTTACTCGTGTACAAACATTTTTCTTTCTTCCTCATTAATTTCATTACTTTCCAAACTGTTGAACAGAAAAAATGTTCGATGATATGAAGAAGATATCCCCAAGGCTACTGGGCCTTTACTCCTACAAGACCTTGATGGAGGGCAAACACTCGAAGGCCATAAAAGGCCACGAAATTGGATGATAAAATGTTTGCTCTAGAAAAAGGTAAATGACACCGAAATTTTGTCAGGTAAGGGTCTGAGAGCGATCGGATGAGGTCGATAAAAATGGCCGATGTGACGTAAGAATGTCATTTGTAATAACTTCTAGTCATTTAAATATATATATATTCTTAGCTTCCACCCGCGACTTTAGTTAGTTACTTTAGACTAACGCTAACTTTAACCCGCGTGATGATCGAAAAAAAAATACCTTTCTCTCCCCTTTTCTTCCCTCTTTCTCCACCTTTTCTCATTTTTTTAGCCTATGTCCGTCTCCAGGGTCCCAACTATCTCTGTATCAAAATTCATTACAATCGGTTTGGCCATTTAGGCGTGAAGACGTAACAAAGAAACAAGGATTTAATTTAATGGATATTATTTTTAAAGTCCCCGAGTTCTGCGAATTGTACCATTTGCTTCGGTGAGAAAACCAACATGCCTGAAAATGTCTCGACAGCATGCTAGCCAAGCCAGAGGCTCATGGGTAGCATAGAAACTCTGACAGGAGGTTAGTTATTAAACACACAATAAAGAAAATTAATTTTAATTATCAACATGATAAGAAAACAGCTTCCAAAGATAGTTTTCTTCAAATTATCGTGAAAATAACGGTTTTTTGTGTAGTTATTGTAATGCCTTTATAAGAGCTGTCTTGTTACCTACACAATGTTCTTGTTACACAATGTTATCACGATAGAAAAAGATGTATCACAATTTAAACTGCAAATCCGTCACTAGACGAAGTGTCAGCAACTGAGATTGATGCAACCATACAGCTTTTGTTAAAACCTAGATCGAATTCATACAGGACATGGATACTAGGTGTATAGGTGTGTGAAACTGAGTAGTGCGGATTGAGGACTAGCTGTGGACACCAAACTTTGTCACATTTATGTAGGTACGAGTAAATTATCTACTAAGGTCCTATCCGTAGTCCTGTCTACTCTAAATCCCGCTTCGTTTGATCGTACTAAAGTGAAACAGGCACCCACCAGTGTGACAGATACTTCAATTTAAAATTCGTCATAGTTGTTGATGTCCGGAGCAACTTCCGCAATTTATCCGTACAGGTTTGATCGTACTGATTTAAAGATTTAGGTCAAGCAAAGAACCGGCTATTTTACACTCTCCTTATATTACACCGTTAAGGCAAAAGACGATAAAAACACCTTCGGAAAACATATTAATAAAAACTCCAACATCTTTACTTTAATAAGTGAACCAATAGCCGATAACGTACCCTTTTACATTCGCTTTATCAATAACTTGCCACCAAAGGCCCTTTAATATGGCAAGGGTGTTCGGAAGTGGAGATATCCCGAATATTTTATTCAGTGAGGTAAAGAGGCTGACAAAGAAATGCACGTTAGATAGCTGCCTAAATAAACTGGGAGGTACCATCGGTTCTCGGATAGCTGGCATTCCACTCTTATGAAGAAGGTAGGTATGGGTTTTGGGGTAGAAGTTTTTTTGACGTGATAACGTCTTTAAAATCGTTTTAGTCGGGTGACATGTTCAGAAACTTGTGTCACACCAAAACCTCACGAGCGCGATCGATCGATCGATCGATCGATCGATCCTGAACAAAATTACCCAGATTGGAAACAGATAAATTTACGTGAAGATTGTAACTGATCGTATTGTATGTATGTATGTATGTATGTATGCATAAATGTTTGTATAAATGTATAAAAGTATGTTTGTATGAATGTATGTATGAAGAAAAATGTATATCATAGTCGAATAAGTAAACTTGTCATTTTACACCCGAAATTTATCATCAAAAGTGTGAATAAAACGATAGATGTAATTTAAAATTTGAAAAAATTGTTATCTTCATTAATTCCTTACTTCCCAAAAACTTATACCTGTCACCAATAAGACGTTATCACGTAAACATCTCGATCGTAAACCTACTTTACAAACAACCAAATTTTTTATGAATGGCATCTCGCAGTTAAATTTAGGAGGTTGTCTGCTTAACCGGGTGATTCCTATGGATGCCTTGAAATTAAGGCCTCCAGCCAGGGCAAAAAAACCTACAACTAAGCGACTACACGCTAAGGACACCCCCTGTGGGGTACGAGCCTCGGCTTAGGGCGTCGCTGAGGGCCAAAATCGGCCTAGTGCGAGTCGGATTCGCGCACCGATGGTTCCGTAGAAACTTGCGACGTAAACATGCCCCTTATCTTTTGACTGCGTAGACTTAGAGGGTTGATTTTTCACTGCACTATTTTTTTTTTTAATATAGGTAATTATAGTTTTTATTTCAAGTCGATACCTCCATGCGTTCCGCATATAAAGAGTCTTGACAGACAGATAGGCAACAGAATGATCCCATAAGGGTTCTGTTTTTCCTTTTGAGGAACTTTGAACCCTAAAAAGAGACCGCGTCTAATAAAGTTAGTCGAAGCAACAGTATAAAAAATTATTTCGTAGTTAATTCGGCCTACAAAAAGATTACCCGATACTCGAACCATAAGCTTTGATATAAGCTTGGACTATAAGCGACGGGAAAAGTGGGAAACTTACACAAATTGGATTACCCACAAATCTCAGTAGATACTGACCAGGAGTAAAACTATAACATAAGTAATCTATAGCAAGTACTTATTACAAGTTCTGATTCAAAAACGCTTTTCACTTGTAACCAATTAAAAAGTATCTTACAAGTTATTGAACTGCAATGTAAGTTTAGATGACAGTGTACAACTAACTAAGTGAGGACATTCTAAATCCAATATGGCGTGTTTCCAAATATGTCGGACTAGTTTTTTTTGTGTTTTTTTGCTTCGTCCGGCCTTGTCACCCGCTGCTTAGCTCCTAAGTGTTGTAGCGCGATGTTATATAACCTATAGCTTTCTCAATAAGTGGGCTATCAAACATAAAAAGATTTTGAATTAAAAAATCCTGAGATAAGAGAGAGAAAAATAATTTGTTCATTTTCTTGTCGAATAGTATTCAAGGCGTTTCTTATTTCTTTAGGTATCCTAATACATACTGAGACTTTTTAGTAGGCCGTGTTGACGGCACGTTCGTGTTCCGCGAGAGTTGTCAGCAAAGCAAACAGGGCCACCGCCTGCTGGGGTTGCGGGTTGTTTGAAAGAGATACAGCAGCCCCGGAACACAAAGGGCAAAAGAAAGAATGGATCGGTTCTAGTCAGTAAAAGTGAGTGTTGTTTTAACGATTTCACATCCGAAAACAAAGAAAGGCTTTTTAGTAGTTTATTTCTGCTCTGAAATAACGTAATTTATTCTAGGACAGGTTTTAAGAACTTACCAAATTCTAAATTCCAATTTACATATCATCATCATCATACAGTTCCTCTATTGTTTCTCGATCCAAACATGAAGTAGACAACGTACAAATAGTAGGTGATACATTCCCGAACCGTGCCCCAAGCGCCGCCGCCATTACTTATTTATCACACTTAAAGAAGACTAGTTAGATAATTGTTAATTTCAATCCTCACTGATAACAAAACAATGTTTTAAAAAGAGTTAAGTGGAAAATAAAACAGTAACGCAAGAAACAGCTACCAGCTAATTGATTTTAATATTTTATCAGTTTATTTTTTCCCCTTTTCAAGGTTCGCTAGGATTATAGGATCACTTTGTTGTCCGTCTGCCTTTTATCTCAGAAACACGTGTCGGTCTCGAATTAAAAACATATATTCAAATCTGTGGTCCCTTGAAACTGTAAAAAAAAACATTTCTCTAAGTCTATGCAGTCAAACGATATGACCATTTATGTCCGTACGAAAGTAAATGGCCATTTAAGTTTGTACGGAACCCTCGGTGCGCGAGTCCGACTCTCACTTGGCCAGTTTTTTTTCATTTCTTTCTTTATTAATGTTTAGCGAAGAGTTTCAGTCAGACTTTTACTGACTAAAACCCACCCATATTCCTTCTTTTACCCTTAATGTTCCGGGGCCGCAATATCTCTTTCGAACAACCCGCAAGGCCTGGCAGGTCCCACGGCTTAGACACGAATGCGATGTTTGGGTAGGCTCTCAGTCTAACCGGACGTATCGGAATACCATTTCTTCACAAAGATGGTGTAATTGTCATAGATCTTTCTTGCCAATGCAATAATAATGCTAATGCATTATGTTAGTTAAAATATTTTGATATAAATTCGCCTCTAACCCATTCCCCCCCCCCCCCTCTTCTCTCTTAACTTGTCTCTATTCATATTAACAAGTTGTTAAGTATGAAACCAATTTATTAAGTACCAATAAAACAATGCCTAACCAATTCAAAACAAACCTGTCTTACTAATTCTATTTTCAAAACAATATTTAATCTAGCTTCCACACTAAATATCCTAACTAAGCCTTTTCGGTTTCAAAATCCTAAACCATTTCTAACTTTTTCATCTCTGTGGTTATACCAACCCAAAATCTGGAAGCTAAGCAGTATTATCTACTTACCCAGTGAGTTTTCAGACGTGTAGTTACCGCTCAGGTACGTAGAACTTGGTTAAGCTGAACTGAGCACCACTGTTTAAGGCCGTACCCTACGCAAATAACCTTGAGTATTCGCTTCCCTCTTTGCCGCGCAGGAGTGAGTGAGTGAGAGCAGTAGTGAATTTTGCCTATTTTTTGGAATAAAATCTATATAAAATTAAGTATTGGGTTTAAAAAAAAAAAAATTTCTACCAAAATGTTCATTATGAATTGTGTATCCATTAGTGTCAGTAGTAAAATTAAACAATGTTTACTTTACGAGGAGATGCATTTTATTGATATTTTATCTCATTTCGGGGGCTTTGTTGTAAGGAGATTTACTAAATAATGACTGAATACAAATAAAAACTATATCTACAATAATGGAATCAAGATTATAAAGAAATTTTATGTATTTTTTTTGTTACTTAGTTCGTTTTAAATAACAAGTAGATAGCCCTAGAAAACTGTACAAAAACGGCTTGCGCGGCGTTTTGGTCGGGGTGGCGCCTTAACTAACTAATGTGCCACTAATCTTTCTAACTGGGATCGTTAGTTACAGATATTAGGAACATAAATTGTATGTCGAAAAGATAGGTGTCATTTTTGTCTGGACTGGCTACTTAATCATCTTTGATAAAACTAAATTTTGAGGTTTGCTATTGTATCGATAATAAAGTAAAGATGTAATCCTTTTTTTTTATTTTGAGATGCTTTACTGAGTTATAAATCGCCTATGGATAAATCGGAGTTTATAAATCGCCTATGGGTTTCTTTTTTTGAAGATGGGAAATCATCACATAATTCCCCTGCTCTGAGCGGAGCGAAGGGTAGTGTCAGACTTTTACTGATTAAAACCCACCCATGTTCCTTCTTGCGGTCGCGGAATATAAAGAGCAACCTTTATGTTCCGGGGCCGTGGTATCTCTTTCGAACAAACCGCAACCCGGGAAGGACATTTTGGCCTCTGACTTGGCTAAACATGCCGTCGAGAAATATCTTTCAGACATGCTGCTTTCTTCACGATGTTTTTCCTTCACCGAAGCATCATCATCATTTTCCTGTCCTTGTCCTGTTCTATTTGGGGTCCACGCTACACTTTTTCTTCTTCTATTCTCCCCTATAAGACGTCACGGCATTGTTTACTTAAGCAAGTGAAATTATACAATACGCACATGAATCGGAAAAATCAGAGGTCTGCCTTGGGTTTGAACCCGAGACCTATGGCGGCTTGGCAGTCACACAACTAGACTATGACTGCTTATATCTACATTTATAATATAACTAGTACTGGTGCAGTGGCTGAGCGACTGCTGTGCTGTGTGTGTCGTGGCTTCGATTTCCGTACGATACAAATATTTGTATGACCTACAGGTAGTTGTTTCGGGTCTGGCTGTTTGTATATGTGAATTTAAATGTTTGTGAACGCACCCACGATACAGGATCTTAGTGTAGGGCAACAATTTTAATAAAAGAAAAAAGAGAAAGAATGTATTATAATAATATTTTAAAGAGGAAAGATTTGTATTTTTGTATAAAACGAATAAACACAAAAACTACTAGACCGATTTCAAAAATTCTTTTGCCACTACAAAATTACATTATCACTGAGTACCATAGGCTATATTATTACATTACCCTACAACCGACGGGAGCGGCGCAGTAACCAAACACGCGGGTGAGACCTTGCAGGACAACTAGTTTCTAAATTGAACAAGTTCCTATAACTGCTACAGGTATTTTAATGCTCTGAAGCTTATACATGTGTTATCCATCATCCATTTGATTTCTAACCAACTTTTCAACACCACGTAATATTAAAACATAAAAATGTAAATAAAAAAAGAAAATACACGAGGGTTGGGTTGTCTTTTGAATGTTAATAAGGGGTCTCCTTGAAGTTTATTTAATTATGAAATAATAGAAAAAGCGCTCTATTCGTAGCAGACATCTCACTCGAGTGTAATTTGCGTTCCTGAATAAGACGTGGGACTTTTGATGGAGAATAACGTTGAAACTTGAATAGTTAATTAGATTTGAATGTGTAGTAATATTTACCACTATATTTTGTCGTATAAATAAGCCTTTTCTCAGACATTTCTATAGAATGAATGCGAAATGGAGTGTAATTTTCTGTATGCTCTTGATACACGTCTGGCTCTTAAGTGGTTAGGGGTAACTACTAGGTACTTTATGAATTTTACAGGATTTTATATATTTATTGTATATATAAATTGTAAGGTCGGGTTCTGCCGAGGAGCCGATGACGTCACTCGCACGAAGGGAAACACCGGTGAAGTTTCAGTAGTGTTTATTTCAGCAAAGTTTATAAGTAGTTCACAAATCACAATAGACGATAATAATTATTTTTGGATGTATATATAGGTACGGTTCTCACGACCAAGTCCTGGGACGAAGGTCGAGGAATGGTTCCTCTATCCAAAAATATTCCTGGAGGAATTTTAGTACTTGTAACAACTAGCAGCGGTGTCTGTCGCGACCCTTCCAAGTAGGATGAGATCCGCCAGTGCGCCAACTGAGTAGCTGTCTTAGGAAATTTACTGGTCAAGCGAGGGTCATTCAGTGACGGAGGATCTTAACACCGCGATTCAGAAATACGCGTCATAGGGACAGCGCCATCTAGTATTAAGCGGTCGAACTTTTACGGACAACTTGATCAATGAACTTCGGTTTGCTTACGAATCTAATAGATGGTAGGATCTATACATAATAAATAATGTTTAACTAAACGTTTGTTACAATCTCCCCCTCAGTCCTCAAAGACGTCTCGGCGTGAAGGACTGGATAATAGGGCGTTAAGATTTCTTTGGACGTCCACGTCCTCGTTTGCCGCTAGGTAAAGGCTTATCGGCAACAATCTTCTTTCTGGGACGTCCTCTTCTTCGAAGGGGTTGGATAGGCTCTGGCACTGGAGTGTGAGAGTCCATCTTGTATGGGGTTAAAGCGGATGCATGATAAAGTCCAATTGAGGTTTCTGGATCAGCTGGAGTAGCCAGCTTAAAAGATGCGGGTCCATGTTTCTCTTTAATTATATATGGCCCGTCTCTACGAGGTGCAAATTTTGCTGTTATACCCTGGGCTGCTTTACTAATAGGATGCAGGTTAACAAGTACCATGTCTCCTGATTGGTACAGTGGAAGTTTCCTTCTAAGTTTATCAACATACGTTTTCCGAGTTTCTTCCTTCATTTCTTGTACTTCTCTGGCTTTCAGGAGAGTCTCTGCCAACTGAATGAGAGACGGGGTGATCTCCGGTATTAAGTTTTCAGAGATCATTATGTTTTTGAAATCGACTTCATTATCCCGCGGGGACCGTAGTTCTCTTCCGAACGTTAGGTAGGCAGGAGTTCTATCTGTAGTAGAACAATGAGCGCTATTCATTGCGAATCGTATGACCGGTAATAACTCAGACCATTGGTTATGTTCTCCTCCCTGCACCAATATGGCCAGCTGTGTCTTTAAGTCTCGGTTTCGGCGTTCCACAGGATTAGATTCCGGATGATATAACGGCGTAAACTGATGTTTTATGTTCAGGCTGTACGTAACCTGTTGCATTACAGCGCTCACAAATTGAGTTCCATTATCACTTATTAAACGCCTAGGTATTCCATATCTTAGGAACACCTCGTTGATGAGAGTCACCGCGCAGTTTTCTGCGGTCGCAGAGGATAGGGCGAATAGCTCTACCCATCGTGAAGCCACGTCTTCCACAATCAATATCCAAGCCTTGCCATCTTCAGTGGATGGAAGAGGTCCAAACAAATCAAATGATACCACTTCAAATCGTTGACTCATAGAAGTGGTTTGAAGGAGCCCCGCCGGTTTTTGATTAGAAGGCTTATATCGTTGGCATTCTAAACAGTTCTTTACATAACTTGCAATGTAACTACGCATTCCACTCCAGTAGTATCTATTAGCAATCTTCTTGAATGTTCTCTCAGCACCGTAATGCCCTGCCAAGGGGTCGTCATGGTAAGCACTGAGAACATTTTGCCACTCATGACAAGGTACTACAAGTTGAGCATCATCCACTTCCGTGTCAGGATGTAGACGGTATAACATACCATTATTCATCAGGTAACCTTTGTTACTCCAATAGACGGCTTCCTCGTTGCCGTTTGCTTCTTCTAAGGCGTCTATTATTTTCTTGACTTTGTTATCCTTTATTTGTTCTTCTCGAATTTCTTTGCTACTTCTTGTAGGCATATCTATTTCTACTGCAGATAAAGTACAAGCGGAAGAATCCTCACAACTTGGTGGTCGAGATAACGCGTCAGCCACGGTATTTAATTTTCCAGGCTGATAGTTGATATCAAGATTGTAGGTTTGAAGTTGTAGTGCCCACCGGGCTAGACGACCTGTAGGGGATTTTAAATTCATCAACCACTTCAGGGCTTGATGGTCCGTCACTACAGTCACGGGTGAACCATCGATGTAAGCTCGGAACTTGTTCAATGCCCACACAACGGCTAAAGCTTCGCGCTCAGTAGTGGAATAGTTTCTTTCTGCAGATGTGAGCAACCTACTCGCATATTCTACTGGGTGTTCTTCGTCCTTCTCCCCCTGGACGAGAACAGCTCCAATTGCGTAACTGCTCGCATCAGTTTTTATAATATATGGTTTTGTTTCATCTGCCTGTCGCAATACAGGGGCTGTAGTCAAACAATTTTTCAGTGTAGAATAGGCATCTTCCTGCTCCTTTTCCCATATCCAAGGAGCCAGTTTCTTTGTTAATTTGGTGAGAGGCTGTGCTATGGCAGAAAAGTTTGGTATAAATCGACGATACCATGAGCACATTTGGAGAAACGAGATGAGTTGCAGAAGATTTTTAGGAGTCGGTCTCGCCAGGATTGCTTCGGTTTTACTTGGGTCAGTTTTCAGTCCGTCAGGTGTGATGATGTGTCCCAGGTACTTGATCGATGAACAGAAGAATCTACACTTGTCTTTGTTCACTGTAATGTTGTATTCTCTCATTCGTTGTAATACATCTCTTAGGTCGGAGAGATGGCTTTCAAACGTAGTGGAAAAGAGCAGCAGATCGTCGAGATAAGCCAACATGTTAACGTGTTCTAACGTAACTCGCATTCTATCAACCAATCTCTGAAAGGTTGCCGGTGCGTTGCGTAGTCCGAAAGGCATCCTTTTGAATTTATACAGGCCAAACGGTGTTATGAATGCGGTTTTTTCTTCATCTTCTTTTCTTAGTTTAATTTGCCAATATCCTGACTTGAGGTCCAACGACGTCATGAAAGTGGTGGGCTTCGCAGCGTGGAGTAAGTCATCTATTCGAGGAATAGGGTACGTATCGGGTATTGTTATAGCATTTAGTCGTCGATAGTCTACGCATACCCGAATATCTCCATTCGGCTTTGGTACCATTACGACTGGTGATGCCCAAGGGGAAGAGCAAGGCTCAATTATTTCTTTCTTGAGCATGTCTTCTAATTCCCTTTTTAGAATGTCCTTCTTAGTCGGTGATAATCGATAAGGGGGTACCGATATTGGAACGTCGCTCTTGGTAACAATACAGTGTTCTCCAAGTAGGGATGGTTGGTTATTACCAGTGAAAACATCCTGGTACTCAACTAATAATTTATTTAATTCGATATCGAAACATCCTATTTCAAAATTGGGAATATAGGTAAACAGTTGTTCAGAGTGGGGAGAAAGTTGAATGTCCGCTTCTTTTATGTTTTCTTCGGCATCCCTCATCATATATTCGGCGAACGCCGGGTGGTATCCGTCGAATATCTTTCGCGTTCGCTTTGGTGGCGAAAGCTCCAGGGGTAACAACTTATAGCCGGCGCTGTCAGGCAAGTTAGCTTCTTGTGACGCTGACGCGGCTGTATCGGCGACATTCGGCAAAGTAGTCAGATCTACGGAACTACTCTCGAAGTGTACGAAATCTTCTTCGAACATTTCAAATGTGCAGTCACTGTCCGGATATTGCCATGTGTATTGTCCGAGATCCAAGAGCAGTTTTGCTTGCTGTAGAAAGGCGATCCCCAACAGGGTACGGTTGTCTCTTGCTTCAGGGAGCACGATGAACCGGGTGAGAAATGTCCGTCCTTCCAGTTTCACAGCGGCTGTGGTAGACAATACGCGTTGTCTTTTCCCAACGCCGTCGGCCAAGGTGACACGAACCATTTCTTCTTCAAACTTGCTGCCTTTTTTCACGAGTTGTTGGTATAGTTGATAAGAGGCAACACTAGCTTTTGCACATGTGTCTATGTATGCGGCGCCCCTTATCTCATCAACCTCAATAAATACAATAGGCCTCATCTTTACATCGTATTGTAGGTTAATTGGACAGAAACTTATGCCAGCCACTTCGGTTTTGGCGGACTCCCGCTTCTTCGTGGAACACGTTGGGCAACTGGTCCGTACCACACCTGGTGTACCGCATCCATAGCATGCTACTCTAGGTGTCGATGGTGACGGTGCCTGGGTACCTTTTATTTGTTCTGTACATTTATCTTTTTCGGTCATGTCCAATTCCTTCTCCTTCTTTTTCAATTTTCGGCACTGATCTGTGCTGTGTCCCGGGAAGTGGCAAAACGAACACTTTGTGGCTTTTTTGGTCTTCTTGGACGACGTTTCAGGATCTTTTCCCCCGCTGCTCCATAATTGTTCGATAGCTCGCGCTGCTTCCAGTAGCTCATCAAAAGTGGTTATGGACTGACGGGGTATTTTCTCCTGGATTCTGTACTTCAGCTGTCCGTATACCATATCCAATTGTTGTGCTTCAGTGTGTGCAGGACCAGGGAGTTGAGCCAGCAACATGCGTTTATGCGCAATGAAAGTCTCAGTAGGCATTGCAAACTCCTGTGTGACTTTTACTACCTCTTGGTAAATTAAATACGCGGGTTTTTTAGGGGCAAAAGCGTAACGGAGACGCTCCTTAAAGTCTTCCCAGGTGGTGACTTGTTGTTTTACACCCTGCCACCATACTGCAGCTTCTCCCTTTAGTATAAGGGGTACTCCAGTAAGTGCCTCTGAGTCACTTATATTTTCAATTGTTTTATAAACACTTGACGCTGCCAAAAACGCTTCCACCACTTCTGGATTCTTCACTCCGTCATATTGGGCATTACAGGAAGCAAAGGAACCATGTCTTCCAGGTGACAGCTTGGCCAAAAGTGCTTCAAACTGCGCATCGGACAAGTTGACAGACATCTCTGCTTTCCTCTTCTTCACTGTAGTCGTGGTGATACGGCCGTAGCGGGTTCTGTACTTCGGCTTGCAGTCGGGTCCAACGTTGGTCGCCAGTTTGTAAGGTCGGGTTCTGCCGAGGAGCCGATGACGTCACTCGCACGAAGGGAAACACCGGTGAAGTTTCAGTAGTGTTTATTTCAGCAAAGTTTATAAGTAGTTCACAAATCACAATAGACGATAATAATTATTTTTGGATGTATATATAGGTACGGTTCTCACGACCAAGTCCTGGGACGAAGGTCGAGGAATGGTTCCTCTATCCAAAAATATTCCTGGAGGAATTTTAGTACTTGTAACAACTAGCAGCGGTGTCTGTCGCGACCCTTCCAAGTAGGATGAGATCCGCCAGTGCGCCAACTGAGTAGCTGTCTTAGGAAATTTACTGGTCAAGCGAGGGTCATTCAGTGACGGAGGATCTTAACACCGCGATTCAGAAATACGCGTCATAGGGACAGCGCCATCTAGTATTAAGCGGTCGAACTTTTACGGACAACTTGATCAATGAACTTCGGTTTGCTTACGAATCTAATAGATGGTAGGATCTATACATAATAAATAATGTTTAACTAAACGTTTGTTACAAAATTTATTATTTTATATAATTAATTAAAGTTCTTTTTTAAGTGTTTATGCACAATAGTTTAACCATATCGTCATTTGCAAATTTCTTAACTTTAGTATTGTTTGGTGCAAGAAAACCTAATTCTGGGTTAAGCTCGCCGTTGTAAGTATACTGTTATAACCTGATCTCTCTACTACGGATCGCACACCGTAGTAGAGAGATCAGGTTAAAATAGTTTTGTGTAGGTTGATGTGCCGTCGTGTGTACATAAACTGTAGTATTGCAATTTGTTTGTATTTTTTTTTATAAAGTATAAATAAGTACTTGAAATTACTATTGTGGAAATAATACATGAGAAAAAAGAACCATTGAAAATAAAAGGTTCTTGAGTTTCAAGTCTCATCCTGAAATTCTCTTAAAATTATTCTAACTTTAAGAGAATTTTAATTTATTCAAACTAATTAACTAAACATAAACTCTCTTAGTAAACTTAAGCCGTCAAAGTACTCCTCCACACCACTTTCATCCGGAAACGTGCCCAGAAGACTAGCAGCATTGCCACGTTGACTGGCAATGATAATTCTTTGGCCAAAGAAAGAGCCATACTTTATTCTATATAAATTAGTTTTAATTATTATAAGGTAAGTAAATTAAATTTAATCATAAATGTTTTCTTTGTAGGTGTTTTTTTGTATGTGTATAATTTAATTTTCTAAGTACTAGCTGTGCTCAGCGGTTTCACCCACTGCTCACTTCACTTAGGGTGTGAAATATAGATAGTAGCTGATTCTTAGACTTACTGAATATGCATAAAAAAATCATAAGAATCGGTCGAGCCGTTTCAGAGGAGTATAGGAACAAAAGTTGTGACATGAGAATTTTATATATTAGATGTGTAATTTTTGTTATAGTAGTATTGAGTGGATTGTATTTATTTCTAATTATTCAATTATAAAACTAGCTTTTTCAATTGTAAACTATAACGATATACCCACACTGCAACTTGACAGCGTCAACATTCACACCTGGAACACTGTGAATAACCTCAATTTTAATCCTTATACCTTTTCAAAAGCCAAACAAACCATATGTAATAAAATAAATCCTAACATTATTTTTAAGTATTAACGAAATGGAATTGAACTTTAATAACTGCTTTCACCTGTCATTTTCTAGGAAAGTACACCCTATCATTTCGAACTACTTTATAGCCAAACAGATTTTTTTTCTTTTCAGAAGCTATTAGGGACCTAGGAGTGCAATTTGACAAGAAACTTACTTTTATCCCTCCCATTGAATCCACTATTAAAAAAAGCTTCCAGAATATTGGGATTTGTACTACGTAATACCAAGGGTTTCAAACACGTTGGCACTAAAATATTGCTTTATAAAAGCCTTGTCCAAAGCATACTGGAGTATTGTAGTGTCGTATGGAGGCCACACTATTCGACTCATAAACTTCTCTTAGAAAGGGTCATTGTTGAATATTCATTATTGAATACTATTCGCGTAACCAAGACATAATGTGAGTTGCCAATTTGTTAATTTAGAAACTAGACTAGTGGATTATTCCCTAATGGAAACCAAATATTGAATTTAATTTAAATTTTAGTTTATTTATCTGTTATTTTATACTCAAATGATTATATTTTCATTTAATTGAATTATTTATATTTGCTATTAAATTGCCTGATTGCCTTATAATTACTTCCTATTATTAAAATGTATAATATAAATAAATTTATGCATGTGGTGTTAGCCTATAAGTAATTGTTGCACTTGTAAACGTATCTTGTGTTATTTTAAATGAAATGTAATGTGTAAACAATTGTTGGTTAACCTAAATAAATAAATAAATAAGTACACCTACTAAAAAATATGGATGAAGTCTGATTTAAACGTATGAATTTAATTTTGTAACCATATGCACGAAAGGGTTGAAAGCCTAAGCCTACCACTCTCTTTAAATTAAGTGCGCATAATTTCCAGTTTGTCTAGAAGTTCCCATTTCTGTATTAGACCCCAAAACAACAAAACTATACTCAACCAATTAGTCAGTCCGACAAATATTTTCAGTAACTTTCACACTATTAGGGTCTAATTTTCCCTCTAGCCCTACTTTCTAAAGTCATACAGGAACTGTCAAGTTGGCAACATAAACTAAGATTAATTCACTCAACTAGACTCATCTCGGTATGAACTACTAACTCCGGGACAAACTGCCGGACAGTGTTTGACTGATACGAATGAGCTCCTCTACTATGAGACCGAAGTTTCGAATGTTTAGTCACTCGATCGAGTTCGGAATGTGTTTTGTTTTGTAGAGATCGGCTGTCGTTGGGGTCCTGTGGTCTATGGCCCTTTACGGGGCTCCAGTGTGGGCATTAGTTGGGGGTTGTGCCACCCACTACCTGAACGCGTACAGGCTACTCCGAGGATACCACACGATGACCAGCGAGGTTCCTAAAAATTAAATTTGAGCCACTTTTCCTATTGTGTTTGCATACATTGTTCAATTTGGATAACAGCTTGGTTAGAAAAGTGACGTCATTCGTAGTCCAAGATGGCAGATGTTTTTTTGGGTAGTAAAAGAATGTTTTGAGAACAATACAAAAAATGTATTATTTAATTGTTCACTTTTGACACCTAGCTGCCAACTTTTTGTATTCTAATTTCAACCTTAACGATTATTTCCTTTGTCTTTACAACGTAGGTACTAGAGTTAGTTCCTAAATTACCACTAATGTTTTATAAGGTCTCTTAAAGTTGAAATCTTGCAAACTCACAGGTTTTTTGGTGGACAATGTTAGGAATAATTTTGATACGTTTTGTACTATCTATCTTCAAACATTTATTTAATTTCTCATGTCAGCCAACATATTGCTAAAAGTTGCGCTTCTAGTGAATTAAACGGTAGTACAGATCGGAAATAAAATACAATATTTCTTACATACATATTTTACTACCTACTCCAGGCAGAAATCACAGGACGCCATCTACTATATCCTGACATACTTACTCCTTTTACCTCGTCCAAGCACATTTATCATCGTACATTAATCTTTCCAAATGTTAAATTAATGTAATTGCAGGTGTATTCTATCTCTTAATACAAATCTTATTGATATATATATCGTAAGAATAGAATAGAATGCATTAATTTGTCGGAATATTGTTCAAAAGTTGTTATGTTGTATCATAATTTCTTCCACCATTGCCGGCGCATAAATATGATTGTAAAATTATGGGTTTTCATTACATCATCATTTTCCTGCCCTTGTCTCATTCTATTAGAAGTCGGTCACGGCATCATTTTTTCCTAACTCCTTCATATCATTCCTGACACCATCCATCCATTTTTTCTTTGGCCTTCCTCTCGCACTCCGTCCATCAACATTCAGATCCGTCACTCTTTTAGTCACATGTGCTTCATCCCTCCTCATTACATGTCCATACTAAGACAAACGACTCCCTTTAAATTTTTCTGTATGGGTTTTCACTACATAAAACATAAATGATTAATCATTAGTATTACAATTACAAGTCATACAAATTAAATGAACAATAGCTGTAGAAGTTAATTACATTGTCACATAACACCAAACTTATTTACTCGACCACATGTCACAGACTACAAAAAAGGGGCACATTTCTCCATTAGTACGGGCCCAACACAGCTAAAGTTCATCCGTACCTACTATTTGACTAATTCTCCGACTACGAATAAGTCCGACTACCCGTATTCAGGTAACTGTAATATTTTAACTGGTTACGTTCCACATATGGTCCGAGGTACAGTCAAGTACTGAAATATGTTGGGTAGGTACTACCTCGGACCCGCTTCTTCGTATGTATGTAATGGTATAGTTGTCAAACAGTTGAGAAATATACATATAATCCAATTTTGTTAGGGGGTGGTTTTTAGATTGATAATTACAGCACATATCCTTCCCAAGTTGAAATATCAGCCGTTTAGTCATGAAAAGGTTACATAAATGTATTATACAAACAAACATACCAACTGC
This sequence comes from Ochropleura plecta, assembly GCA_905475445.1. NCBI lineage: Eukaryota > Metazoa > Arthropoda > Insecta > Lepidoptera > Noctuidae > Ochropleura > Ochropleura plecta. The sequence goes on from FR997728.1 coordinate 3,942,305, forward strand.
TTTTAATATATATTATACAAACAAACATACCAACTGCTTTTAAAATATATTATACAAACAAACATACCAACTGCTTTTAAATTTGTTGAGTGTTCACTTATATAGAAAACTAGTTTTCGCCCGCGGCTTCGCTCGCGTTAAATTCGGTATAACACACCAAGCAGACCTGCAGTTTTTGCTCTTGCGCCTGATTGATTTGTAATAGCATTCCCTCGTCCTCCCTCAAATCCCACTTTTTAAATAAAAATTAGCCTATGTCCGTCTCCTGGTTCCCAACTATCTCTGTACCAAAATTCATCAAAATCGGTTTAGCCATTAAAGCGAGAAGAGGTAACAAACAAACTCACTTTCGCTTTTATAATATTAGTAAGGATTTGAGAAGGTCAGGGCTCAACAATGTCAGTCAATTGGGTTTATCTTCTGCGATGCGCCTATTCGGGTTGGCCCGTGGATGGGATATGGATCACTGTACTACCACAACATACCAAGTTTCTTCCATGCGTCCTCCTCTCCTCCGTGACAATCACTGCTGTCATTTGTACCTATATTTTTTAAAAAAAAAGAACGTTGCCCCACACTTGGAATTTCTCCTGTATCGAGTGTCCGTTTACAAACATTTAAACTCACATACACAAACAGCCAGACCCGGAACAACTATCTGCAGGCCATACAAATATTTGTTCCGTGCGGGAGTCGAACCCGCGACACGCAGCGCAGCAGTCGATCGCACAGCCACTGCGCCAACCGTGTCGTCAAGATCTTTGATAGTCGTGGCAGGTCGTCAGTGGCTCGAAAGTTTGACCACCAGTCATACCAAGGAGTATTGTATTACCCAATAATAACTGGATTGTGGTAGTCAGTTAGGCAGTTGATCCATGTCAGATACTGGTATTCAGCTGCATCCGGTTAGACTGCAAGCCGACCCTAACATGGAAAAGGGCCAGGCAGATGACGTACAGATATTTTTGCTTTCGAATGTACCATTCTACATACGGTCCAAGGTACCTCCGTAAGACTTTACGCTTGTGAGAGCAACTTCCTCACATTTACATAATCGTTTGATCCGAAGTTCTAGTTTCGCGTCATATTTTTGTTTCTACGCATTTGAATATAGGATAGAAATAGCGTGTTTTGAGATGAATTTCTGTGAGGTTTCATTCATGTTCTGTATGTTCGTAAGAATTTCGCAAAGACTAAAGGATAAAAAGTTGAAGTTTCAAATAAAATTGCGTCGAAACGAAAATCCATGTTTGTGAGGGCGACAGCGGAGAAATGGTTTTTACAACGGGGCCTCTCGGACCGTGATTCGTGAAAAATAATTTTAAGAATTCTTAAATTTTGCAACAAACATGGACTTTCTATAAGAACTAACTGGAACAGCTGATCAAAATGTATGTTGAAACTAAAATATACATATTTTTTTTTTAAGTAGTTTAATAAAAAGTTGTTCAATTTCACGGTATGCATCACCACATGCCTGCATATAGATGCAGGCATAGGCCTGGTTCTTGTATTGGCGGCGTCATCAATTTATTTTGATTCTTTAACTTATGAAAAATAATAAGATATTTTTTTTTATTTACTTTCCTTTCGCAGGTATGCTGGAAGAGATTTCTGTAGAAATAAGCATCACCTTTGTACCTATTTTCTGTTTTTGTCTCTCATTTTTCTGTATTCAGTGTGTATGTAATTAAATCGTTAAATAAATAAATAAAAATCTACGACTATCTAGACCTTACTGCAAGTGCAGAATAAAAACCTCACACAACCCATTTCGCGATCAAATTCACCGTTAACTTAAACTAAGATTAAGCGCCGCGTCGGATACTTAGACAATAAACTCTTACTGTCGTTAATATAGTGAAGAATGTAATTAGTCTTCTAACGATAACGTAACGTATTTTATACAGTTATTACGCAGTCGTTACGTTACTTGATTGCCGGAAGGCGTATTGTGTGATTTTATAGCTGACGATACGATCATGACTTTTTTGCAGTAAATCGTATCGCCGATGTAAAATGATTAGCTGACTTTTAATGTTTGTACCTAATATAAAAAGGTTAAATTTAAATATAGGAAAGCGAACAGGATCATCGACAAAACAATTAATTTTAATTTGGATTTCAACTGGATTGACAAATCTATTATCATGTTAAACTAGTTGTTCTTTTTAATATAGCCTATGCTGCCCCTCTGCAGGTCAAAGGCTTTCCCCAAAGGCTTGATTCAAATCAGAGTTCGTAAAAAGTGGTTCCTGTCCTGATAAAAAAAAATCGCGTTGGTCATTATCGTTCTGAAAAAGTGCAAACCTACTAGTAATTCTAACAACATACACATTTACTAGTTCTTATTTTATTGAACTACTAGCTTCCGAGACTTCGTCCGCGTGGCATAGTTACTTTGGGCTAACGCTTATTAACCCGCGTGATGATCGAAAGAAAAGTATCTTTCTCTCCTCTTTTCTTACCCTTTCTCCCCCTTTTCTCACTTCAAAAAAAAACCGGCCAAGAGCGTGTCGGGCCACGCTCAGTGTAGGGTTCCGTAGTTTCCCGTCCGTCACAATAAGTGTTCCCACTTATGAGTTTAAAGGTGGAGGAGCGTGCAATGTTGCACGCTCCGCGGCAGGCGCTCCAACAGTTTTTGTACAAAAAAGACAATGTGTCAATCAAGTTCAAAATGATTTTCATAGAAAGTCATTATAAAGTTCTACTTTTCAGTTTTTTTCATATTTTCTAAACTTATGGTTCAAAAGTTAGAGGAGGGGACACATTGTTTTTTACTTTTGGAGCGATTATTTCCGAAATTATTGACATTATCAAAAAATGATTTTAGTAAACCCCTATTCATTTTTAAATACCTTTCCAACAATATATCACACGTTAGGGTTGAAATTTAAAAAAAAATCACTTCCCACTTTACATATAGGGTGGCTACCCTAATAAAACATTTTTTTCCAATTTTTATTTTACCACTTTGTCGGCGTGATTGATATACATATTGGTACCAAATTTCAGCTTTCTAGTGCTAACGGTCACAGAGATTAAGCGAGGACGGACGGACGGACGGACGGACAGACAGACATGGCGAAACTATAAGGGTTCCTAGTTGACTACGGAACCCTAAAAAGGGTCCCAGCTATCTCTGTACTAAAATTTATCAAAATCGGTTTGGCCATTTAGGCGTGAAGACGTAACAAACAAACTAATAAACAAACAAACTCACTTTCGCTTTTATAATATTAGTAAGTATATTCCAAAGTAGAACAAGTTAAGGCGCTAAGCAAACATGGACAGTTGTGTTTTGTGTCGGATACAAGCTACTAATTTCCTTTAGCGGCTGATTAACTCCTGGTTATACAAAATTTTTTGGCTTGTATCCCACAAATGAGTCCGCGTTTGCGGAGAGCTTTAGTATTTTATTGCCAGAATAAGAATCATTTTAATAAATCGTGATCCGATTTTTGTCGGCAACACTAAACACCATCAACAGTCGATTCATTCCGTTTTACGTACATAGTTAACGTCCCGCGTTACAGGCTACGTTTGAGCAGTAAAACGACTAACAGAACGACTGTAACAAACTCCATGATTACGGGTTACTGTGATGTTCGTTTGTGCTTTACCGCCTGTTTGGTGCTCTAAAGATGTTGCGGGTCATATTAGAGATTATACGGTGCGGGTCAGAGTTTATAGGTTAACTAGTTGACCCGTCATAGTATGTATAACAGGTGTATAGAGACAGACAGACAGTATTGACACCTACATGGTTTAAATCCCCTCACCCAGGTGAGACCCCGAGATCCTATCGCTAATATCAACGCGGGCGAAGCCATGAGCATAAGATAATAAATCACATGACATAGTAAATATCCTGTTATAAGTGTTAATGATAAATGACTGAGTAGCAATGTGTAAATTGGCAAAATTATTTCAAGGAAACTCATAGTGGGAATTTCGTCTAACCCGTGCTTTCGGTCATAGTAGTCGCCATGCAGCTAATTAACTTCTAGATCAACGAAACACACTAACCATCGTAAACGTTCGATAAAAAATCACACGTCTACCAAGAAAACATCAAATATCAACAGCCAAGAAAAAACAACGAAAACAAAATTATTAAAAAAAAAAAGTCTCTTTAAGGGCAGAATTCGAATGTCCAGCAACTTGTACAAAAGTGATCGTTTATGCGAAAATCAAAATGAGGTCGAACGTTCCAGATAACTTCTTCGGTAATAAAAGTTGAAACTCGGTTGAAACTTGAACAACCCAGCCATCAGTTGAAAAAGACATTTTGTTAATCTTTACAGGCACGTTCCTGAAATTCGGGAACACTGTGAAAAGGATTTTGAGGTAATGATTATTGTAGTGAAACTTTTTGAAGGCAGTGTCTTTGGATTCAACGACACGAAACTTACAAAGTAATGTTTCTGGGATTAGTTAAGCAAAAATCTGTTTTCTAATCTTCACTAGCGTAATTTAAAGTTTGCAATAATATTGCTCTTTTTTGCAAAAGTAATATCAATAAAACAACTTTCTCCGCTTTGGGCGGAGCGGGGGGGAGTGTCAGACTTGTACTGGTATACCGCGGTGTCTCTTCTTTTTTATAATACGTTGGCCCTCACTTGGAATTACTCCTGTATCGTGGATGCGTTTACAAACATTTAAACTCACATACACAAACAGGCAGACCCGGAACAACTATGTGTAGGCCATACAAATATTTGTTTCGTACGGAGATCGAACCCGCGACACGCAGCGTATGTCGCGGGTTCGATCCTCGTACGATATAAATATTTTTATATACAGGTATTTGTTTCGCTGGCTGTTTGCATATGTGAGTTTAAATGTTTGTAAACGCACCCACAATATACAACACAACAAAATCCAACAAAGGTCCCAACTATCTCTGTACCAAAATTCATCGAAATCGGTTTAGCCATTTAGGCTCACTCTCGCTTTTATAATATTAGTAAGGATATCTGTCAACATTATACTTCGAAACAAGTTTACCTGTAACAAAAGCACAGACAGTGAGGTAGACAAACTAATTAGACCGAAAACAGACGGTCCAATATGCAGAGCCAATTATTTTCCTCAGTCCAAATATGACCCTCGTCATGCTGAATTATTTGTAAGACAGTCACAGACACTGCACTACTGAACTTGATTAAAAAGACAAAGTTCAGAATTTGATTTATTTAAAGAATAGGTTTTGCCTTCTTTTTCACTCGCTTTTTCACAGAGATCTTTAAGAAATAAATTTAGATAACAAGTAGCCAATTTTTTAAATACAAATTTCAATCTACCTGTGCACTAAAATTCACTTATTCTGTTCAGCCATTTAAGCGTGATAGTGGAACAAATATACAAATTTAAAAGCATTAATCATGTATATTAGACACTAGCTGGCGCCCGCGGCTTTGCCTGCATGGTATCGAAAAAAAAATATCCCATATGTTATTCCAGACCATAATCTACCTCTGTGCCAAATTTCATCATAATCCGTACAGCCATTTTGACGTGAAAGAGTAACAAACATCCATACATCCATTCATCCATCCAATAAAACTAACTAATACATACATTCATTCATACATACAATAAACATGTGAATATTAGTAGAAGTAGGACTACATTCCAGATTCCCTTTTTTTAATCACAAAAACTGCATTATACATAATTATTATGTATTCTTAGTTTGATCAAAAAACAAAAGAATCACGCTTTAATTTATTTTTAAATCGACACTGCAGTGTTAATTCACTAGTGAAACATTCCACAACAATTCCCTTCACTAGAATTTTACCCTGAAATAAAAAGAATATAAACGACAGATCGTAGAATTCGCACTAGATATTTTGTAAGATAAGCAACTTATGTGAGAAATGCAGTGGAAACTAGTAGATAACTTTATTTCTTAGTTCTGGGTTCATCGTTTTACAAGGACTTACGAGATAAGGCTAATAAAGAAGAGTACTAAATACATTTAAGAGGAAAACATTGGTGCTGCGCAAATATACCGTGATTACTTACGAACGTTAGTTAGGGTTGAAGAACAAACTTCAGCTTTAGAAATATGAGTTAAAATAATAAAACAATATTAAAAAAGTATGTCGTAGATAGGGGAAAATAGAAGAAAAAAACGTGTTGTGACGACCCCAAATAGAATGGGACAAGGGCAGGAAAATGATGATTGAAAAAAGTACATAAGTCACAAATCAGGTCCAGTTAAAGTCCATCGCCAGGCAATAGCTGCTCGGCAGCTTGCTGTACTGGACATAGTTGGCGGCTCAGTCATGAGGCAAACAATATTTTTTTAATTCGGGTTCCGTATTTCAACCTCAAAAGGAAAAATACTAAACTCTAATAGGATCACTTTGTCTGTCTATCAAGACTTTTTAACTCAGGAAGGCGTACAGGTATTAAGTTGAAATTAAAACCATATACTCAAGTCTGTAGTCCCTTAGAGCTGTGAAAAAATCTCTCACATTAAGCCGAGTTTTTTTTATGCTTTTTTGTTCACACTTCTGGCATGTGCCAATTTTTTTTGTATCTTTCTTAAGTAGCTACGCTAGCATAATTTTTCGTATACATGAACAAAATGCCAAAAGAAATACGCAGCTCATAAAATATTTTGAACTCTACATAGTAATAAGTTTAAATAAAGTTTGGAAAGAAATAGTGAAATATTAATTATCATCTTAACATTATCTTCTATTCTTGGCATCTAATTTTGAAGGTACGGTTTGGTGCGGTGGCTGATCGATTGGCGACTGCGCTGCGTGTCGCGGGTTCGATCCAGACCCGGAATAAAATATGTGTATGGCCTTCAGGTAATTGTTCCGGATCTGGCTGTTTGTGTGTGTGAGTTTAAGTGTTTTTAAAAGCATCCACGATACAAGAGAAATCACGAATATCGGGCAATTATAAACTCACAGTTTTCATGAATTTTACGTTCGATATTAAAAAAAAAAACAGTTCTTTGCATCATGTATTTTCGTTAGGAAAAGAAAGAAAGTATTCATTTTCTAAATTACTTCGTTGCCATTTGCAGACCATTAAATATTTAAGAAATAAAAAGTAAGAACTCTCTGTTTGTATTTCCCCATTTCCTGTGAACAAAAAGGTTCCATTTCAAAAAAGGCCAAAATCTAATCTCTTTGTCCACCACCACCCACCACACCAGACATTGTTGTGAAATGGAATCATTCTTAGGTAAGTAAATAAATTACTCACTGCCTCAGAGGTTTAGTGGTCGTCAATCGCGACTGGTGTGCATGAAGTCCTTGTTTTGAGACCCGGGTCGGAATATATTTTTGGATTTTCTAACAGGTTTTTTTTTAACGTTGTCCCCCTCTAGGTATTTCTTCTTTATCGTGGGTGCGTTTACAGACATTTAAACTCACAAACAATAACAGCCAGACTCGAAACAACTACCTGTAGTCATAGAAATATTTGTTCCGTGCGGGGATCGGTCCCACGACTTACCATCGCTTAGCCACTGCGCCAACCGTACCGGCAATTTCTCAGTAGCAGTCACAGCGTTTAGATCTGTACCCGATTAATGGCAATAGGATTGCCCCCTATTACATGAGACAGAACCATATTGTAAGGTACCTCTGTGAACCCTTCGCGGTTTACAAGCGTGATGCTGTGTATTATCTCTATAAGCAGCTATTATATAAACGTTACCTAATTAATATAAGATTCAACTATAGATATTTTTCCTGAGTTGGCATTTTTTTAAACTAACATTGCTTATTCGATGACATCAAACGCTTTACGTTATTTTTGATCGCGTTCACAGTAATGTTAAACTGTATTTAGGTCACTATCATCATCGTTGACAACCATATTACATTATCTATTCGATAATCACAAGTTGGGCACAAGTTGTTCAAAACTCACCAGGGAAAATCCATTACATCGCAACCCCCAATTTTTATCACACTTGCTTACCTTAAACAAAAAGAAAAACACGGTTAATACAACAAAAACTAATAAACTGAACTTGCAAACAAACTATTCTTTTCATCTCACCTCATTACACATGCAACCACAGAACCATACAAAACGGAAACCCGTCACCCCTGAGAATTTCCCTGAAAACCGTATCCCGAATTAAGCTCGTGTATTTACGTAGTGCCGGGATAAACTATCTAGGAAGCATCTCATAAATAGCGGAGCTCTACAGATCTTTAGTCGCAGTTAGCCTTCGAGACGGCAACGCTCGTAATTTAGTCAAATACTCAAATATACTCAGTATACTCAACTGAGTATATTTGAGTACTCACACAAATACTCCCGCTCAGTAAAACTGAGATGTACTCGTATAAGTTGGATCCGCGATGTGATGTTGGAGTAATGAGCAAAGGGAGGATGCTGATTTGATTGAGGATGACTGAGGAGGCTTGAGTGTAGAATAATTTCGTTGATGAGTCTCTGAACTATTTGAAGTAACTAGATTGAGGATGAGAACATTCATTTTATTAAATCGTTTGGGACGTCTTAGGAATTGAATTAGACTGACAATTGTGATGCGAGCCTTTCTAATTGAAAGATGAAACTCAATTGACAGTATATAGATAATTGTATTCATTACTCAAATTGCGTGCTCTATTATCGTTTTTACTTTAATTGTAATACATTCAGAACACTACAATTTCTGTGTTTCACTTCATACAGTACGTTAAATAAAATTCTTCCATCTAGTTTCTAGACGAAGCTAATATACTATTCTATTACACAATAGCAACAAAATCAACACTACCATCTAAAATTCAGGCAAACAGCGTTGCAGCACAAATTGCAAGAGCCAGAAACTCCAGAAAAATTCTAGGCCATTTTAATCCAAGTCCTCGGGAAATTCAAGTGTTCCATTCAGAAGCAGTATTAATACCTAAACAGACTGGAGCGTGCCCTGCGGTGACACTGAGATTAGCTCTGCCGGGATGGAGGACTCACGATCTCAACCTCGCAAGGCCTCACAAATGAGGACTTGCTTTGTAATTGGAATGCACTACTGGGGTAAATTAGCGGGAAAATGAATTGGACTCAAGTGGATTTTTGATGTGACGTTTGTTTAGAAATGTTGTTGTTTTTTATGTATAATGTTTGTGAGATTTTTAGTATAGTTTAGAACAATTTTTATTTATACAAAGTGTAACATAATAAGGGCAAGACTTCCCGGTGGTCTTTCGGACCATGAAACAGAACAACTTTAGTTCTACGACTTTTGGAAATGCTTCCCTTTTTTTCAGTTTTTCCATGCATATTGATTAGCTGAACGCGTCAGTTCCCATATAAAAACCCAATTTTTATTTTTGGAAAATACAAGAATTCGTGGAACTTAAGTTGTTCGGTTTTATTGTCTGCTAGCTGGCGCCCGCGGTTTCGCCCACGTCATATCGAAAACAGTATCCTATGTATTATTTCAGACCATGATCTACCTCTGTGCTAAATTTCATCAAGATCCGTTCAGCCGTTTTGACGTGAAAGAGTAACATAATATTAGTAAGATAGCTGGCTGGAATGCTTTGAGTTTGATACTCTCGTCGGGTACTTTTTTTCGATATTACTCAGGCGAAGCCGCGGGCGCCAGCTAGTTTGTTTTAAATGCTTTACACTCTATGTCTGCGAAAGTGAACAATACAAAATTTAAGTTCATTTTGCCCTACAAAAATAATATCGTCAAATGCTGCATCAAAAATTTAAATATCATCTGTTTTTCTACCATCACCAGATATAATGGCTGAGTATATTCTAGTCTAACACGTAGTGTTGTGAAATATGTATGAGAACTTTTAAAATTGCACTAGTATAAAAGCTGTTGTATATTTCACAGTAAGGTACTCCACAGGCGCCATATTTTATCTAGCTTCTAGAATTTTCTGGAAAACTTGGAAGAACCGTTGCATCGTGGTTACAAGAAAGAGATAAATAAGAAATAGTATCTGTTTCATTGTCATTCAAATAACTTCAAACATCACGCTTGCATTTCATGGGGATGGCAGAAGAGTTTAGTTTACAACCACATTTCTCAAAGTTTGTTTGGTTAGGGTGGTTATTTAGGCCCCATGCAATAAGTTCGCCCCCATCACATGGGTCCTCGCGTCTGATTAATTCAACGAATATTATACTCGGTTACAATTATAAATTACTATCTGTTACCCGCGACTATATCTGCGTTTAATTTGTAGTTCATCATTTTCTTCAATTCCACTTTATTTGTCTGCCTCATTGGCCAAGTGGGATTGAAAGCGTGACTGCTAAAGATGAAGGCTAGGATTCGATTCCCGAGTAAGGCAAAGTATTATAGGGTTTTTTTTCTCGAGTATTTCTCAGCATATGACCGGATTTGTGCCAGGTTGATGATAATAGACACTTAACAACTTAACTGGTGAGTAAAACATGATACTATTAGATAAACTTCTGTCTGACCCTTATAAGAGACTAGCTTTTGCCCGCGGCTTCGCTCGCGTTAAATTCGGGGTAACACAGTTCCCCTTTCCTGATTTGCAGGTACCTGCTACCTATAGTTTTTGCCCTTGCGCCTTATTTATTGTAATATGCAAAGCTAAGTTTTCCCTTTTCTTCCCTCTTCCTCCCTCACTTCTCACTTAAAAAAAATAGCCTCTGTCCGACTCTAGGGTCCCATCTGTGTCTGTACCAATATTCATCAAAATCGGTTTTTCCATTTAGGCGTAACAAACAAACTCACTTTCGCTTTTATAATATTGTAAGGATGTATTGCTAGGATGATGATATGTATGTAAAATATCAGTAGGGGTGAACGGTATCTCCGTTCACCCCCAAAATACAGTTAGATTACGCTTTATAAGTAACAAGCGATTTCCTTAAAACGTTTTGTTCCTTTACCTACGTTTTTAATAAAATATCTTCGTAGAATATTCTCGAACACCGTTGAACAACACAGCCTACAGCTAATCAGGACACGAAAGCCTTGAGGAGTTGTAATACCGATAAAAATATACTCGCGGAGTAACAGGTGCAATATTCAGGTTCACGATACTGCAATGTAAAAAGTTAGGGAATGTTTACACCACTCGAACGTTGTGTTAAAACACGAACAATAATATGAGAAAATAATCCTAAATATATTTATAAATGTATTGGATAGTTTTGTTTTTTTAATTCACTACCCCGCTTCTTGGCGGCCATTTTGAGATATTCTCTATGCGTGTACAAAAACATAATCATATCTCTCAAAGTTTTGGTCTTACTTAGACGAAAATAGGTCTATTTAAAGGGCAACAATATTGTATATCGTTTAAATTAGGAAATGATGAGCTTACGTTTTCGTTACTTTAGAAAACAAAATTAAAGTCCAAAAAAACATGCAAATCAACTAAAGTTTTGTAAACTTTTTTGAAAAAAAATTAAGGGTAGTTTTTTTTGAAAATCAATAAATTTGATTACTAGAATGTTTGTTATATAAGTAGCGCATGCTTGGAGAGAGGCCAGTTCCCACTTCGTTGGAAGACGGGGAAGCTGGTCCTCATACAGAAGCCGGGGCGCCCTGCGGACTCTCCGTCCGCATTCCGGCCCATTGTGCTGCTCGACGAGGTGGGCAAGCTCTTTGAAAGAGTAATTGCAAACCGCCTCGTCGGGCACCTTGTGGGGACGGGGCCGGATCTTGCGGATCACCAGTATGGTTTCCGCAAGGGGCGCTCGACGGTGGACGCCATCATGCGCGTGAGAGCCCTCACGACGGGGGCTACAGTGTCCAGGGGTGGGGTTGTCGTGGCGGTGTCTCTCGACATCGCCAACGCGTTTAACACCATGCCTTGGAGCTGCATCAGGGAGGCCTATCTTCGTCGTGTGGTCGGGGCATATCTGACGGACAGGGCCGTCATATACCCCGGTCGCTCTGGAGAGTGGAACCGGCGAGAGATGTCGTGCGGTGTCCCACAGGGATCGGTCTTGGGGCCGCTCCTGTGGGACATCGGTTACGACTGGGTGTTGCGCGCCGACCTCCCCAGCGGCGTCAGTGTAGTTTGCTACGCTGACGACACGCTCGTCCTGGCTCAGGGGGGGTCGCACCAGGCGGCGGCCGACAATATGACACGCGGGGTTGCCATAGTCGCGGAGAGGATCCGGCTACTGGGTCTCGAGGTGGCCTTGCACAAATCCGAGGCCATGGTCTTTCATGGCCGCGGAAACACGCCACCGTCGGGATCCCAGTTGACGGTAGGAGGGGTTCGCATCGGCGTCGGGTCGACGATGAAGTACCTGGGAATCGTCCTCGACAGCCGGTGGAACTTCGTCGAACACTTCCGACGTTTGGCTCCCAAGCTCGAGCGGACGGGGGCTGCTTTCAAGTGGCTCCTGCCCAATCTGAAGGGGCCAAACGCCTCCTGCCGTAGGCTCTATGCCGGAGTCGTGCGGTCCATGGCCCTTTACGGGGCCCCGGTATGGGCGCATTCTTTAGGGCGGCGCGCCGCCCACTACTTGAACGCGCCCCAAAAGGTGGTGGCCATACGGCTTGTCCGGGGCTACCGCACGATCTCCGGCGAGGCAGCGAGCCTCCTTGCCGGACTGCCACCGTGGGATCTGGAGGCGATAGTCCTCGCGCGCCTGTTTGAGTGGCGCGCGGAGGCACTACACCGGGGGGAAAACCCGCTGCCACGGCAAGTTGCCGCTCGGCGGGCAGACCTCCGGTGCGATCTCATGGTGGCATGGAGAGAGCGACTGTCGCAACCCCGTGCAGGGCACGCCACAATAGCGGCGGTAAGTCCCCTCTTTGAGGAGTGGCTGGAAAGGCGTCATGGCGTCCTCACCTACCGCCTGACGCAGGTCCTCACCGGACACGGAAGTTTCGGGAGGTTCCTGCACATCATCGGGCGGGAGGAAGCGCCTGGGTGTCACCATTGTGACGATCGCCCGGAGGACACGGTGGAGCACACAGTGGCGGTCTGCCCAGCTTGGGCGGAGCACCGCCGTGCCCTCGTGGAGGCGATCGGCGGCGGCGATCTCTCGCGTCCGGCCCTGGTTCAGGCCATGGTCCGGAGCGAGAGGGAATGGGAAGCGGTCACCACCTTCTGCGAAGCAGTAATGCTAGCAAAGGAGGTGGCCGGGCGTTTGAGGGAGAGAACATCTGCCCAACCCAGCCGCCGCGGGAGACGCCCAGGGCGCCGGGCGCCGCGAGACGACTTCCGGCCACCGTAGATGCGGGCCTGTCCGTCCGTCCGTCTAAATTGACGACAGGCCGTGTCGACGGCGCGTTCGTGTTTCACGCGCGCCTCAAAGAGAGTCAGCAAAGCAGAGGGGCTTGCCAGAGCCTCCGCCTGCCGGGGTTGCGGGTTGTTCGAAAGAGATACCGCGGCCTCGGAACGTAAAGGGCAATAGAAGGAACATGGGTGGGTTTTAGTCAGTACAAGTCTGACATGCCCCCCCGCTCCGCCCAGAGCGGGGGAAGTCATTGGATGATTTCCCACCCGAAAAAAAAAAAAAAAAGTAGGTAGGTATATAGAATATCGTTAGTCCGTGTCCGGATACATTGTATATACGTAATATAGAGCTCACATAAGAAATGTCAACATATGCCGTCACTTGTGTTTCAATTTACGTGTGCAATAAAGATTATATTCCATTCATTAAAACTGTGATGTCTCGGTAAGGGCATTTGTATACGGACATGGATATGGTTATATCCCAAATAGGTAGATAAACCTACAAATAAATAGACGGAGTGGGAGAGATCAAAGAAAAAACGTATGTGTTGTCTGTGAAAATTATGAGAGAGAAAGAATTTAATGATAGTGAAGTGGTTGACAGAGGAAAATGGATGAAAAAAAAACGTGCTGCACGACCCCAAGTAATATTGGAGACTGGGGTAGAGCAACAAATTAATGCTTTGAAAAAGGTGTTATGAATTGGTGATACCATAAATGTACTAGGTTTAGACCAAACGTTCTCGTTTGGTCTAAACCAACCTTTATACAATACAGTGAACCGCTACATAATTCAAACACTGAAACAAGCCTTATGTGAAGTGCTCAATAATTTATATAGTAATTTAATTTCAGTTTCAATCTCGCTATTGTGTTTGTCGATGGTAGGTAATAATGTAGTTGGTTGTTCGTACATAGTTGATTGTGCTTTGCTTTTTTACTTGAATGCAATTTGTTGCATTTATCTGTGTCGGTTTGACTTTTCTGAACGATGAATGCTAATAGGGCAGGGTATTTTGTATTGGGAGTAATTTTACGTTTTTGTTCAAGGGACAGCAAATCCTTACTCATAATATGTATTATAAAAGCGAAAGTGAGTTTGTTTGTTACGTGATTTTGATGAAAGTTGGTACAGAGATAGTTGGGACACTGGATACGGACACAGGCTAACTTTTTTTTTTAAAGTGAGAAATGAAGGAGAAAGGGGGAAGAAAAAGGAAAACTGAGCATTGCTATAAGAATAAATAAGGCGCTAGGGCAAAAACTACAAGTAGCAGGTACCTGCAAATCAGAGCAAGGGAACTGTCTTACACCGAATTAAACGCGAGCGAAGCCGCGGGCAAAAGCTAGTAGTTTTATAAAATTAACTTACTACTTAATTTAACAATATTTTTTTTTTCTAATGTGGGTTACATTACTAGCTTTTGCTCGCGGTTTCGGTCGCGTTTCACGCGTGTCACAGCACTGTCCACAGATAGACATATAAGTTATTGAAATATCGAGATACTAAGATTATAACAAGCTGATTGGTTTGTGAAACACACACCTCATTTAGCCAACGGTCTGAAAACAATTTGGAAATTAACTAGTGTAGGCGAAAGGTGAATAAATATTATTACAGTTTTTAGAGTAGAAAGTCGGTGTAGAAGATAGGCAAATTACCTATTCAACACTGTTGTTTAATTATAATATTACTAATATTATATTTGTCAGTGCTAGTAGAAAAAAAAATGTTTTTTTTGCTATTTCGTGTTTATTTTTAAAGTCGGTGTTTTTTTAGCTTTTTTAGTTATGGTACCACACATAAATTCTTATCGCGTATTCATTTTCCATTGCTACTAAAATATATCAACAAATCATTTACATAAGAAGAAATAATATGTATTATAGAAGATGACTTATAAGTCATAAACTAACAAAAGCAATATAGATAAAATTGATATAGGACCCCTTCGGGAGTATACCCTTCAAATTAAAAAAATAATTTTCAAAATCGGCCCACTGTTGCGGAAAAAACGCGTAATAAAGAAAAAAATACATTCGAATTGAGAATGTCCTCCTTTATATTATATAAATGAAAAAAAAAAATGAAAAAAGTTTATTTGTCTCAAAAAAAGTTACATTGTGTATAAATGAGATACCCCCAGTAAGTTATTGGTAATACTTGTGTTGGGGCTATCTCGCTCTCTCCCTTAAATATTAACAATATTGAGACACTTAACTATACTATTGTTTAAATTACAAATGAGCAAATGATAAATTTAGAAAAACTTATAAACTAATTAGCAGCACTTGTTTTTAAATGTTTTGTGTATGTGATACATACAAACACATACGCGCATGTGTTTGTATGTATGTATGTGTGTGTGTGTGTGTGCTTGTGTGTGTATGTATGTGTGTGTGTGCGTGCTTGTGTGTGTATGTATGTATGTGTGTGTGTGTGTGTGCGTGCTTGTGTGTGTATGTATGTATGTGTGTGTGCGTGCTTGTGTGTGTATGTATGTATGTATGTGTGTGTGTGTGTGCGTGCTTGTGTGTGTATGTATGTGTGTGTGTGTGTGCTTGTGTATGTATGTATGTGTGTGTGTGTGTGCTTGTGTATGTATGTATGTGTGTGCGTAAGTGAGTGTATATGTTTTCTTTGAAATGCAGATGAAACTCTGTAAGTAGGTACTGACAATATTGACTAGACAAATCAATTCTAACACTATACAATTCTAACTAAAATATTCTCTGTTTCATCGTATGTTAAGGTTTTTAGCCACTTGGTTATTACCTTCTTGCATACGTGTGAGACTTCATAGTGGAACTTTAGTTTCACGTTTAATTTATTATAAATGTGGGCTGATTGGGTTGCATACTGACGCCGTGCAAAAGCGGTTCGGACCCCTGGGGAGTAGGCCACTATATCCTTTCGCCTTTTACATTGACTATCCCGGTTAAATGGAATAGATTTTTGTAAGTGTAGCGACGTAATCAAGAAATATAGTTTTCTGACTGAGAGTAAACCACTGATTACATATAAATCGACTGTGGGGTATCTGAATGGTTTATGATACATAACTTTTATAAGTGACCTTTGGGCTCTTTCTAACTCAAGGAATTTGGTTTTATATGCTGGCTGGTTGGCCATGACGTTCCAATACTCAGGTTGTTTTAAATTAAGAATTGGAAAAATGAAGACTAGAGAATGGCGTAGGAAGTGTGAGATGTATCTTTCAAATATAATATAAAAATATAATCCATGAAAGTATTTTATGTGATTTCATTTTAGTACATGTGCCCCCACGTCACTGTACCTACAAAGATATCCCACCAAAAAAATAAGAAAACCAACTACACTAATGAATCAAGACAATACAAGTACTCCCAATTTCTTAATCCCAACAGTCTAGCGGTCCAAGGTTAATTTGGGCTAATCTGTAATTACTGAATATTTACTTAGTAGCGGTCTACCCTCGGCCTGAGATAGTTTATGTTGGTTTATCCTTACAAATTAGTTATTTGTATTTTTGCCGGGATTGGAGTAATGATGGACCGATTTGGTCGGTTTCGTTAATTGTGTTTTCACAGTAAATGAAGTTTTGACCGATAGTTGTCGATTGTTTCCGTTTATCTATTTATAATCGATACTATTATTATAAATGGGAAAGTGTATGTGTGTGCCTGTTTGTTTGACCGTCTTTCACGGCAAAACGGAGCGACGAATTGACGTGATTTTTTAAGTAGAGATAGTTGAAGTAATGTAGAGTAACACAGGCTACTTTTTGTTTCTTTCGAACCCCCCATTTCCCAAAAATGGGGGGTGGACGTGAGCGAAGCCGCGAGTAAAAGCTAATTATATATGAAAGGGGAAATACCTAACTCACTCGTCACTAAATGTTAAAAATTACTAGTATTAGGAGAAAAAAAATGCAAATGTTCATCTATTTGATGATTCCAACCCCTAAATTAAAAAAAAAAAACCCTGTAAATTTTTAAACTACAAAAAACAGCGTATATTTATTACTGACTAGGTACCGTAATTTTAATTGGTTATTGATATCTTTTATGACGACCTCCTGAATTTTGTCGAGAATAAAAAACTGCACTTCGTGTAAAATAATACCAGCCTATAACTGTCCCACAGCTGGGCAAAGACCTCTTCTCATACAGAGAATTTCATGTAAAATGTTATAGAATTAAAAAAAATACAATATACTTTATTGCATACTGTTAAGTTGGTAACAAAATGTAACGAGTAGTGTCATCTACAAAATTGTTCGGTTAGTACATTGGGTTAGTACCTGTATTCTCCGTTAATAAAATCTGTCAGTTGTTGTCAAGCTATCTCTGTGTATCATTTATAAGTTATAGGCCCAGCACGCTTCCACTGCGCAAAATTGAAACAACTGTTTTGAAGAAATTCCTAATTCTATGGTTACAATGGCAGTCATATCGCTGATAGCGATATCTAAGTAGTTAGTAAGTACCTAAGTATGAGTACCACCTATTTAAAATGTAAGTGTCAGAGACTTTTGTCTCCAGTGCTGGAATGTTTGGCCCATGTATCTGCAGCACACCGCGTTCCATGACAAATGCCTTTCACCGGACACTAGCACACGTTTCAAATTTATGAGTAAAACGCGAGCTTCTTTACGACACTGGGTTTCCTTCACATTTTTACTGGTTTGTCACTTGGCCATGAGCTATGCGGTTAAGCGATGCGTTCATTGTGACAGCAGCTGCAGAGAAACACCTTAGACATTGTCTTAAAAGAGATGAACTTATTCGCTTGTCGACGGGGTGAGTGTCGACTGGATGCCGTTTTTGTTTCTTACTTTGCCCCCTATTATGTGCCCCCTGTGAGTGCGTATACATACATTTAAACATAAACAGTCACATTCAGAACAACTACCCGTACAAATATTTACATCGTCTTGGAATGAGCATACAGTGCAACAGCTAATCCTCGACCACTGCGCCAACCGCGGTAAATGCGTCGTATTCGCAAATATCGCGCGATTATCGTACTGTACGCGAGAGATTTGTGGAGAAGTCGTTATATCTGGAAAGTCAAGGCCTATATGCGTTCAACAATTGAATATATAACAATGGAAAAAAATGCCCTTTCTGCACAAGACCTTAAAAAGTTGTTTGGAGAACGCCACAAGTCCCCGTAACTTGAGAAGCGAGGGGAACATCTAAAGCGTGCGCGTATTCCTAGACGCGTCTCGCGTCGCATCGCCGGTGGTCATGGACAATACTTTACTTGTCTGGTTGCTGGTGCACTCTAGGGTTATAATCGTATGTCTTCGCGATCTTGGATCCTGTCTGGGATATATCACTTCTTGGTGGTTATGTGTTGTAAGTGCAGCAGAGTGAACATGTATCTACAGTGTGATAAAAGTTGTGATAGTCTTAATTTTATCATGAGACTAAAGGTTTTTGAAAAATAACCAAAATATGACATTAAGTGGTAAGTGTACGGTAACATTTCAGTACTTACAAAACCAGTATACGCTTCCATTTATTAGTCCTAAGGTTGTTAAAGTCAAACTTTTCAGTAATGCGCGGCCTACCATACCATTTTTTAGATCATTCATCGAATAACTTCCCCCGGTTTGGGCGGAGCGAGGGGGAAGATTCAGACTTTTACTGACTAAAACCCACCCATGTTCCTTATTTTGCCCTTAATCCGGGGCCACGAAATCTCTTTCGAACAACCCACAGTCCCGAGGCCTACGATACCTGCGATATGTTTTTTGTTATACTTGAAAATTTCCTCGTTGGTCGGGTGTCGTCTGATAAGCATGAGATCTTGGGTTCGATTCTCTTGTTAGGCAAAGTGCTATTGGAGTTTTGCATAAAGAATACAGTAGCCGACATGGAGTTTGGATTCATCCCCGGTTGACGGGAATAGGCTTATCCCCTATCAAAACTGTGGATGTACTATTGGGTACCGCTGCCTAACCTCACAAGGATTACAGGTGTGTTGTTATGTTGAAAGTTTGAATTTTATCTGTTTAAATGCAGCGTATAAATAGTTTATTATTCCATTATGAGACTCTAACCAAGCAAGAATACAAACAAAAGAAGCTCCATCCAGATTCACAACCGTGACGACTATGATTACAACGATTACAACAAAATCATGAGACAAAGCGATTTTACCCCGACAATCATTAGAAAGCATGCATGAGTGATGGGGCTTCACGTGGGAAAGGCGGGGGCCATTGTGGCCCAGCTTCATGAGCTAGCATCGCGTCGGGAGGAGTGATCGTTATCCGCTCACAATGGACGATTAGGAGCGATACCTCGATGCTATCTAGGCATGACCGTGTAAGCTCTTCACTAGTGGTGTGGGGTAAGTGATGAGAGGAGCGGCGAGTGGAGCGTGTACTGATGATTGACAGGTATGCCGCTCAGTTTTGGTAAATTAGGTAGAACTGAACTCGACTGCTTCAGGAGTATTGATAGTGATGACTCTTTAATTCGGTTTAGATGAAGATCGCGTTCAGTTCTATTGATGATGATTGCAATGCAATTGAAATCCTTACTATATATAATTTTATATATCCTTACTTAATATTATAAAAGTGAAAGTAAGTTTGTTTGTTTGTTACAATCATTGTCACGCCTAAATGGCTTGAACCCTAGGGACGGACATAGGCTGTTTTTTTTATTAGATATGAGGGAGAAAGAGGGAAGAAAGGGGAAAACTAGGCATTGCTATTACAATCAATAAGGCGCAAGGGCAAAAACTACAGGTAGCAGGTACCTGCAAATCAGGAAAGGGGAACTGTGTTACCCCGAATTTAAAGCGAGCGAAACCGCGGGCAAAAGCTAGTAATCTATAAAACTATTTACTACTGAAGAGTACTCAATACTCAGCATCAAGATTAGAATAGGTATCGTTTATTTTACACCAAAATTTAAACATTATGTGCTGTACAATTTCGCTACTAAACGGACATGATAATATATCACAAGACTTTTTTTTGAAAATGTCAGCAACCAAATATGCAGAGAAATGCATAAAACAAAACCCTGAAAAAAATGGCTTCAAACTTACAAAATCATTTTTTCCAAACCTCCGTCAATGTCACAAAGAATGTTTTTTTTTTTAAACTTGCACCAACCACCAATAGTCCAAGAGTCGACTTACAACTATTTACCTCCATTGCCCTTGGCTCCAAGCGAAAAATCTTTCATTGTTCTCAGACAAATTACTCTCATAGAATAATATATACGGGACGTCCCGTCTGAAATATTGCATCGTCTCGGCTAAACGCGAGCCGAACTTGACCTGAGTTTCGATGAATAAAATATTACCTTTTATTCATTACGCCCCGAAGGTATAAACGTTCTAGATAAATAAATATTTAATTGGCTTTATATTCTCCGTTTTATATAACGCTTGGGGTAGTATTTACTCAGGCTAGCTGCGAGCCTGTGACCTTTTGAACCGGGATCGGGAATATTAATTTGAGAGGTATTTATTGTGAACTAGCTTTCGCCCGCGGCTTCGCTCGCGTTAAATTCGGTATAACACACCAAGCAGACCTGCAGTTTTTGCTCTTGCGCCTGATTGATTTGTAATAGCAACGCTAAGTTTTCCCTTTTCTTCCCTTGTTCTCTCTCATATCCCACTTTTTTTAAATAAAAATTAGCCTATGTCCGTCTCCTGGTTCCCAACTATCTCTGTACCAAAATTCATCCAAATCGGTTTAGCCATTAAAGCGTGAAGAGGTAACAAACAAACAAACAAACAAACAAACTCACTTTCGCTTTTATAATATTAGTAAGGATTAGTAAGGATTGTGTCAGATTATTCCTGTGAAATAATGTCGATTATGTCGGGTTTTAACAGGACTTGTTATCAAAGTATTGAATCATTTAACACCTGGTGTTAAATGATTCAATAGTTTGATTGTTTGAGGAATGATATGAAGGAGAAAAGAGTAAATGATGCCGTGACGTCTGATAGGGGAGAATGGAAGAAGAAAACGTGTTGCGCCGACCCCAAATACAATGAGTCAAGGGCAGGAAAATTATGAGTTTAATTGAACCATGAATGCTCTTGCCTGTTATTCTTCATAGAGATGAACACTTTTTTAAACATTAAAGTGTTATTGGGTTATTACGTCAACAATTTTTCAGTCGCAGTCAAGAAGACAGGACTTATGTCGCATTGAGGGCCTCAGCTTTTTTACATTAATTTCCCATTCGCTATAAAAACCTATTAAATTGGATTTGAAACATAACTTGTATGATTACTATGTACTATTATTGACTTGACGATGCCCTGGTGGTTGACAGAATGTCATGCTCACTTAAATGTCTCGCTGATGGTGGCGGGTCATTTAGTTCCTTTCAAAATGGTTGAGCTGAATGGGAATGTTCGTGAACTGGCGCTGTCAGTTGAGAGTGGTCTTCTTTTAGCTGCCACGGTTCATTTTTAATTTGTTTAGATTTATAATTATTGAATTTTGCTTTTACTCTGGACTGTGCGTGTCTTTCTGCATCGTATTCACATTATATACTCAACATAAATGATGTTAATACGATTTTGTAATAATATTATAATTTAAAAGAGAATCCATAGAGTTTCTTGTAATGGTTTAATAGAAATAAATGCTTTGAGTTTGAGTTTTTGAGAAATGTATGTTATGTTTGGTATACCTCTGCTTTGCTCTTCGGGGATTATAGGCGTAATATGTAAAAGCATAGACTACAAGCTAGAGGAGAATATTAAATTTTAAGATTATTACCATTCAATATTAACAGCCCGTACATGGCAACACCAGTCATTTACTTAAAATGCAAAGTATTTTGATTAAAACATTAAGGACGCACTCAACGGGGACACATTAAACCCGAAGTATTTATCGATCGAACTCAGGCACTAAATTGATTTAAAATTATAGATAATGCGTTCACGGTAAATGGCTTGGTCTGGTTTTTTAAATGTAGACTTATTAAAGGCATTAAACGTTTTATGATATCTTGGAGAATATTTTTAAATGGATAAACATCAATATTATAAAACCTGTCGCGAATATTTTTTGATTACTTCTGATTCGTATAAGTGTTATAAGATCTTCACAAACGATGCGCATAGAAAGGACAACGCCGTAGGGGCAATAGGAGAGAATAGGAGAGACGCCTTTGCTCAGCCGTGGGACACGAGTTATGACGATATGGTTGGCGCAGTGGCTGAGTGATCGACTGCTGCGCTGGTTGTCGCGGGTTCGATCCTCGCACGGAACAAATATTCGAATCTACAGATAGTTTTTCCGGGTCTGGCTGTTTGTGTGTGAGTTTTAAATGTTTGTGAAATGCAACAACGATACAGGACAAATTCTCGAAAAAAATTGTTTACTAAAAATTGGAAAGTTGTTGGCTAAAGTGATGTATTCATATTTGATTTTGATTCAGAATATTCATGCAAAAAACAAATAACCAAGTATCTGAAAGAAGATAACGCAAAGAAAACTTAAGATCTAGTAGAGATTGTCTACTTCGATGAAGAGCCACTAGACGACAAACTAACAGTAAAGATAATTGAAGTAGATACATCATCTTCTGTTACATCAGCTGCGAATATCACCTCTCTTCAAACAATGTCGTGACTAAAGTGGTGTGGTCGTGGTTATAAATTGTAAGGCGTATGAAACCACCTGCACACGGTATGACAAATGCCTCATACTTCTATCATCCCCCGGATATTGGTTCAAACGAGCGCTCATTTCTTCGAAATTGAAATGTAGTTTGTATAGCTTACCGAGGGATTCTCTGTATGCTTTTTTTTGGATCGTATATAAGTTTTTGCAAGTCCTAATTAAAATATTTTCAAATCTAATGATTATTTTGAAGGGACTTGGTTAAGTGAGATGCATCATCGTACTACAAATATGGTCGGGAGCTGGCAAATAAAATAAAATGTAGTTTTTGAGAAAGTTATACCTATTTAAAATTAAAACTAGCTTATGCCCGCGGCTTCGCTCGCGTTAAATTTGGGGTAACACAGTTCCCCTTTCCTGATTTACAGGTACCTTTGCTATCTTTAGTTTTTGCCCTTGCACCTTATTTATTGTAATTGCAATGCTAAGTTTTCCCTTTTCTTCCCTCTTACTCCCTCATATCTCAATCTTTTAAAATAAAAACCTATGTCCGTTTCCAGGGTCCCAACTATAACAAAATTCATCAAAATCGGTTCAGCCATTTAGGCGTGAAGAGGTAACAAACAAACTCACTTTCGCTTTTATAATATTAGTAAGGATATTTTATGTATGACTCCGCCCTTAAGACGATCCACTGACCCTCAAATCTTATAGTGTCATATACATGTAAAGTAGGTTCTAGATAAATTTATTGAAACACTTTTGTAAAAGACTGTAAATACGTCACATTTTCACTCGATCGCGAGTTGACAACAACAAAAATTGGTAAAACTGGACTGATAAACTCGCGAGTTGACGACTAATTCGACAAATAAGATAGGAGGTAATTTTTGATTCGGAGATTAATAAAATTACAAGAAAAAATAATGATTTGCAACTAAGGTACAATATATTGGAAGGAAAGTTAAGAGTATTAAGAAACTGAATAATCTAGGGATCATTTATTTGTATTATTTATAAAAGTTTTAATCTTGCAATCATGTAATGCTTGCAACAGAGTGAAATCATGAGATAACTACAAGGTCATCAAAATAAATAAATATCTTCGTCTCACATTGTAGTAGACGATCCAGTGGAAATCCCAACAACTACACACTCATCACACCGCCGTAAAGGACTCCAAAATTACCATTTTCTATCAAAAACAGAAAAAAATAACATTTCACCGATCCCCAAGTGGGGCCATATTCGACCTTTTCCTGATTTATTGTCAAGTTTTCCTGTTCCGTGAGTTTTATATGCGGCTCGGCTGGAAGTACGGAATTTTTGACTTGCTTTATTGAGCGTAAAATCTTAGCATTGTGTGTTGGTCGACTATTATTGTTTTGCATTTTGTCAAGACTGTGTTTTGAAATGTTCGAAAATGTGGTTGTCATTTGTTTGTGTCTGGCGTTTTTTGTTTTGTAGCTTTATTGTTGTGTTGAACGACGTTGTCCTGGAAAAACATTATCCGCTGCCTATCTTGTCCGAGTGTGCCGTTTATTTATTGCCATATTTTTGGAAATTATATAGCTTTACGGTTTTTTATCAATCAACAAATGATGATAATGGTGATATAAATGAATAAAACAACCAGTATACAGACTTTTACTGATAAGTCAAAATTGCACCTCCTCTGATGATCGATGCAATCAAATACCATAGACTATTTATATTCCAAAACTACTTCCTTTACAAAACACTCTTTATAAATAACAATGTCTTATACACTATCCACAACGTGCCATGCCTCCACAGCATCAAGTCTCTTGCCATCAATGAAAAATAAACTTAACCACACATAAAACACGAAGTAAACCCTTCGGACAAAACTTAACCACAGTTAAGTACGGTACAAATTAACAGGCAGTAATACAACTTTTTCCGACGACAGATGTTTTCGAGTTTTAGCGATAATAAATCAACAAATTGGCCGCTGCTCCATTGGTTTTTTGTTCGTCCAACGATATTTCATGACGCATATTTCGTTTATGACGCTCCTTTGATTAATATGTCTGCGATCAGTTGTAATTGGTTGGTTTTGTGGAGCTTTTTTAGGCTATTTCCTGGAAGTATGAACACAAATCAAGAAGTTGTTTCAGTCTTTAGAATCTTCGTTAAGTTTTTCAAGTTTAAGGTTCCTTAGCAATTTTCTTCATTTGGGAATCTGTATTCGGTAAAAGTATTTCAACCGAACTGGGTGGTAGTATGTACACACTACGGCAGGTCAACCTATACTAAACTTTTATAACCTGATCTCTCTACTACGAATCGCACACCTTAATAGAGAGATCAGATTAAGATGGTTTTGTGTAGGTTGATGTGCCGTCGTGTATACTTAAATGTTTGTCCAATTTTAATATTTATTCATGTTCTATGCAACTGGTGCTCACACAAATATTCAAGAGCCTAACGCGAACCCACTGAAGCGCGAAAAGTTCAAACATACAGCGGTAAGCCCTGCCAAAACTTGACCGGAACAAACAAACTAACTCACTCTTGAAGTTAACCTGGCAGTAAATGCTGTATCTTTTGTGTACTATCTCCAAAACTAAGATCAATATCTTCATAGTATTGGAAACACGCCTCCAAAGCGTGTGTGATTATTCGATTAATTAAGCTAATTATGCCGTGTAGTCCCCAGAGATAACTAAAGATTATACAGGTACATGTAATATCTGCATACATTATAATGTGGATTCCCAAAGGGATTCCTTAGACGACAGCAATTGCTAGCCAAAATCCGCACTCCGATGTGTACCTCTCTCCTCTTTAAAATCCATCCAAAGGTTGTCTTGAAAAGATCGCTTTTAGCGATAAGACCGCCCATTGTGTCACCCTATTTATAAGTTATTTAATGTTATTCTTGCTATTTCTATAGTGTACATAATGAAGAATATTCTATCTATCTATTTATCTAACTGGATTTTTTAGATGGCGGTTTTCAACGTCGGGAAACCATCAAACGACTTCTCCTTTTCTGATCGGAGTGAAAGGGAGTATCAGAGTTGTACTGATTAAAACCCATCGATGTTCCTTCTTTTGCCCTTTGTGGTCCGGAGCCACGGTATATCTGGCCCTGATGGGGCCTTCTGTTTTTTAAATCTCTTTGAGGCGCGCGTGGAACTCGCCACTTGGCCACTTTGTCGTTGGCGTGGTTCTGGGGACGGATGTCCACGAAATCGCACCTGTTGCCATGTTGGTGTGCAATAAAGAATGCAATAAAAAATTCTATTCTTTTTTATTTCTCAAACAATTTCTTTCACTCCTGAATAAAGTCAACGTAAGTGTAAATTAGAACCTTTGCACATTAACATACATACATACATATTACATATTTACTTACATATTTTACTAACGTAGTTTTTTTTTAAGTTACAGTGTACTAATAAAATATGGATGTAGCTATAATATCCGAAATAAAATGATTTTTATATTATTAAAAGGCAAGGTAATATAATATGGGATATTAACTATAAAGAAATAATTCCAAAGCGCCAAGGATAACGTAATAAGAACTTAACAATCGTCTGAGAAGTTTATTGACGGTTCTTAAAGAGCGTTTGTACGTCATAACAGCCAAGTACAGTAAGAAAGGTAAATGTTAAATATGTCAAACAGATAATTTAGTCTGAAGAAATCCGTAAAAAAAATATATGAACTTGAAGTAGAAAATAGTGATTTATTCACTATTTTCTTATTAAATATGACATATAATATATTTTTATAAATATTACTCTGATTTTATTTAATAAAAATAACATTAAAAATATAATAAAATTGGTGTACTAATATATAATTAAAAAGGTAAAGTTTATGAGGTTATAGGCGGTAATCACCACTGCTAAAAAGAGCAGCTTTAGAGCTTTTACAGAGCAGCTCTATATCAACTATACATCTTCTATAGAGCAGCTTTAGACCACATACATATATAGGATCTATAGAACTATAAAGCTTAAGAGGTTTAGAGTAACATAGCTTTACTTGAAAGAAGAGATACCATGGGGAATGTCTGACCCATCCCCTTAAAAATGACCACATCTTTCTGGTATACGCTGCCGACCCCCCACATACTTACATCCCCGACTGTACAAACAAAATCCAATCTGATACAAAGTAAAATAATTGGAAAAGTATGCGAATTCAAAGCTTTTGTTCTCAATACTTACCTAATACAAAAGTTAAGACTAAGTCGTTTCTAAGTACGTGAGAGTTCGTACGTAATGTACCTACTGCGAGTGTGTGAGTTTTGTGAAGTACGTGTGTATGTGAATATTAAACTTTGAGTAAGAATAATGTTATTAGACATTATGTATGACGCGTAGGAATGAATTTATAATCATGTGTTTTTCTTCAATATCCCTCCAATGGGTTTTCTTTGTCAGAAAATTCAATCTCCTTTATTTTATCTTAGAGTCAAGAACTTTGAACAACCAAGTTACGGTAAACAATGGACTTTTGGGACATTTGAACCACAGTATCACTACCGCATTGTTAAACAGGCTGTGTCGACGGCGTTTTAGTTTTCCACGCGCGCCTCAAAGAGATGTCTGCAAAGCAGGGGGACCTGCCAGGGCCACCGCCTGCCGGGGTTGCGGGTTTTTCGAAAGAGATACCGCGGCGCCGGATTATAAAAAGCAATAGAAGGAACATGGGTGGGTTTTAGTCAGTACAAGTCTGACACTCCCCTCCGCTCCGCCTAGAGCGGGGGAAGTTATTTGATAATTTTACATCCGCAAAAAAAACTCATTGTTAACTTGTAACCAACAGTATAACAGCCGGTCCTGGGTCAGATCCCAAAGCTACATTTTTTAAAATAAAAAGTACTTTTATTATCTACTCCTGTATCGTTGGTGCGTTTATATTATAAACAATTAAACACACAAACACTGATAATAAGTCCTAGAATAAGTTGGTCCTACACAAATGTTTGTTTCGTGCGGGATACGAACCTGCATCACGCAGCGCGATTATAAAAACTCGAAACTCAATAGGAAAAAACTATGCATTTATATAAGAACCTACAACAGAACTGAAAAACCCCATTTTTATAAACACACACTCACACTCTGTGATTTACCGGTACCATACCATAGATAATAATTAATAGTCTTTGTGATGTCTGTGGTTGAAAGGAACGTCGTTTTTTTCCTGTCTCCTTATCCTGGATTTCGAGGACTCTAAATACTACACGCTCAAAGGACATTCTTTCGCTTATAAAACCTCTATAAAACCCTTTCACCGTAAACAAACAAAACAATTAAAATCAAAGCAATTCCCGGCTCTCAGAGTATTCAACGTTTATTACGAAAATTCATCAACGTAGCTCAAATTCTAGCGCTAACTACATTGTTCATGGGAATCTATTTTCACTGCCAACCTGCTAAGATTAAATACCTGAAAAATTGTGAAGTATTTTTCTTTGTTATTTTCTAGAACAAAATTGATTATGTTAGAACGTAAACTAAATATTGCTTTTGCTTTAAGATAGTAACTTTTTCTAGTCTACCTCATTGGTCTAGCGGCCGCAAGCGCGACTGCTAAGTTCCTGGGTTCGATTTCTTGGTTGAGAATAGTGTTATTGGGATTTTCATCAGGAATTTTATGGTAGTAGCCTCGGAGTCTGGATTTCTGTCAGGCTGATGGCAATAAGCTCACCCCCTATTACATGGGATCTAAATATAACTGGCGAATTGTAGGTGTATTGTCAGGTAAACCTCTGCCTAGCCCTTCATCGATTAGAAACCGTGATGTCATTTTATAGATTAGAACATGAATATTTCCTAGAGTTTTGTAATTACATTAGTTCATAATAAATTAATGACCTAGAAACATGTCACCAGAAGCGTATTTAATTAGTTAATTGGATTAATGCTCTGATTGACAGGATTATTAATTAGTACTACGTGTGTCACTATCTAATATCTATATTTGTCCGGGGTTGCGGGTTGTTCGAAAGAGATACCGCGGTCCCGGAACGTAAAGGGCAATAGAAGGAACATGGGTGGATTTAGTCAGTACAAGACTGACACTCCCCCCCGCTCCGCTCGGAGCGGGGGAAGTTATTTGATGACTTCCAACCCCAAAAAAGAAAAAACCTATATTTGTTGCTCGTGGCTTACCTTGTCCAACCTGCCAGTTTAAATAAACTGATGACAAGCACCATATATATGGATGTTTGTTGCTCTTTCTCATAAGAACTACGAAACACGTACAACTGAAAAATAGAAACTCGATAGACGGGGCATTTGGTACACAGACAGTTCATAATCTGGACAAAAATGTATGTGGTAATATAAAGATTTTAATCCCTGTGTACCACCAGGATTAAAATCTTTATCATTTATATATAATCTCGTGGGACAACCACCGACCACCATGCAGACGGACGAAACCGCTGGCGTCATCTAGTCATTTGTATTTTGACCTGCAAGTACACACGGCAGGTTGACCTTTTCTAAACTATTATAACCTGATCTCTCTACTACGGATCGCACACATAAGTACAGAGATCAGGTTAAAATAGTTTCATTTAGGTTGATGTGCCGTCGTGTGTACATATAGTTTTGTTAGATCAACGACAGGAGAACAAACAGACTAAGTTAGAACGAAATCTTCCCGCCAACTGTCCGAATATAAAAAATAACTGGGGCTGTCCCCCGTTATCAGTGGCTGATTCTACACAATCAATTAAAATAATTTAAAAACGTTATTAATTCAGTACTTACTATTAGGCTCAGCAACGCGGGCTGGCTCGAGCAAAGGGACGGATTGGTATTTGTATGATACTGAATGTACTTGTTGCAAATATATTGAAGTAAAGTGCTAAAGAAGAATTGTATTTTCAATTAAATAATCGACGTACTTCGTTAACACATTCAGTGCATTACGGGAAGTATTTGGTTGTAATTGAGCTTCGCTCTGTGCGGCAGCTAGTTGTCCTTGTTTTGCACTCCGTGCGGGGGTGATTACTTCAAGTATTCGTACAAGTAAAAAACCGGTCAAGAGCGTGTTGGGCCACGCTCAGTGTAGGGTTCCGTAGTTTCCCGTCCGTCACAATAAGTGTTCCCACTTATGAGTTTAAAGGTGGAGGAGCGTGCAATGTTGCACGTTCCGCGGTAGGCGCTCCAACAGTTTTTGTACAAAAAAGACAAAAAGTTGATACAAAATACAACTTTTTGTCTTTTTTGTACAAAAACTGTTGTGTCAATCAAGTTCAAAATGATTTTCCTAGAAAGTCCTTATAAAGTTCTACTTTTCAGATTTTTTTCATATTTTCTAAACTTATGGTTCAAAAGTTAGAGGGGGGGGGACACATTGTTTTTTACTTTTGGAGTGATTATTTCCGAAATTATTGACATTATCAAAAAATTATTTTAGTAAACCCCTATTCATTTTTAAATACCTTTCCAACAATATTTCACACGTTAAGGTTGAAATTAAAAAAAAATCACTTCCCACTTTACATATAGGGTGACTACCCTAATAATACATTTTTTTCCAATTTTTATTTTACTACTTTGTCGGCGTGATTGATATACATATTGGTACCAAATTTCAGCTTTCTAGTGCTAACGGTCACAGAGATTAAGCGAGGACGGACGGACGGACGGACGGACGGACGGACGGACGGACGGACAGACAGACATGGCGAAACTATAAGGGTTCCTAGTTGACTACGGAACCCTAAAAAGAGACACCTGTATTGCCGGTGTCCTTGCTTGAAGTATATTAAAATTTAGGAATAAAAATGTACGGGAATTATTTTTTCGTAACGCACAGAAAGGTAATTATTTTACAATAGTGCGATACGGGAACTATTTGGCGGTATCCTAAACCCCGTACCGCGCGGAACGTGCGCACGCGGCCCTCAGTTAGCCGTAGTGTTGTGCCCAGTAAACACGTTTTTACAGAACGCGATAGGTATTTTATTCGTCACTTTTATAAGCACCTAAAATAAATAATAATATAAAATAAAGATTTACTGTTTTTGTTAAAATGTTAACATTAACATAGCTAAATTACTTATTATTTTTGTTATAAATGGTTTCTGCTGATTGTGTATGACCATTAGTAAAATAAATAATAATATAAAATAAGAAGTTACTGTTTTTGTTAACATAATTAATTATTACTTTTGTTAAAAAATAGTTTTCGTTGATTGTGTACGATCTGAATAAACAATAATAAATCTGAAACAGAAAAATATGTTACTTGTTACACCCCATCCCTAGCAATGTGACTGTTGCATGCGCCACGACAAGTATTTTCCCGTAATATCAACCTTTTCCAAAATACCTGTAACTTTTAAGATATTGCTTAAAACCCCGTGCGACTGCAGCTATATATACACAAGGATGTAACCTATTGATTAGTACAACAAAAAAAAAATATCTGTAGACTTTCCATGTCTCTGTGATGGTTTAAAGTCAAGATTACGTACGGGAAAATAGACGTCGTAACGCATATCAGGCATTCTTGATACGGGAAGTATGTGACTTGTACAGCACTGGAAGTAAGTATTAATCTAGCGTAGCCGCAGGGAAGGTGTTAACGTCGCGCACTTGTGCTAGGGACTCGAAACTGTATTACTCAAGTTTTATAAGAAAAACCGATGGAATTAACTCCCACGACAGCACGTGCGAAGGATTTAACCCTAAATTTGTTATTTTCGACTTGTTTTAACCGGGTATTTGGTTTTCAAAGAAAAACTTCTATAATTATACCCGGTTTTAAGTTTAGATAAATATTTTAAGAGCTTTAGGGCAATGTATTAAGGTTTGAAACTGGATTGTTATGTTTGAGTACTCTCTGAGATTTAAATGTGTTGGGTTTTGTATTTGATTTTGACTTCTTACTTGAAAAGCAACTTAAAGGAAACTATTTAGGGTTCCTTACCTAAAAAGTGAAAACCCTTATAGGATCACTTTGTTGTCAGTCTGTCTGGTTGTATGTCAAGATCTTTTATCTCGGGATCGCGTGGAATTATCGGGTTGAAATTTAAACCAAAAACTCAAATCTTTTAGCTATGTAAAATTAATTATTTACATATCTTTATGTACTTAGGGGGACATAAAGATATGTAAATAATTAATTATAAACAAATTAAAGTATCTTAATTCTAATATCCTGACCTGAATTTCTTTCTTTTTTTAAAACGTTGTCCCACACTAGTATTTCTCCTGTATCGTGGGTGCGTTTACAAACATTTAAATTCACATACACAAACAGCCTGACCCGGAACAACTATCTGTAGGTCATACAAATATTTGTTTCATCCGGGGATCGAAACCGCGACACACAGCGCAGCAGTCGATCGCTCAGCCACTGCGCCAACCGTATCGTAATTATTTTATGAAAAAAACGACATATAACAACTTAACGAAATCCTCAAACAGAGTTTTTTTTCCCTTTACCCTTTTGCTGTGCCCTATAGGATCCATAATGATCTCAATTATAGACTACCATCTAAGTACAACATTATGGTAAAGCGATAAAGTTATTGAGAATTCATGCTTAAAAATGTAACAGTAACATCCTTACTTCCTTATCCTTACTAATATTATAAAAGCGAAAGTGAGTTTGTTTGTTTGTTTGTTACCTCTTCACGCTTTAATGGCTAAACCGATTTTGATGAATTTTGGTACAGAGGAGAGGAGACGGACATAGGCTATTTTTTTTTTTTAAAGTGGGATATGAGGGAGAACGAGGGAAGAAAAGGGAAAACTTAGCGTTGCTATTACAAATCAATCAGGCGCAAGAGCAAAAACTGCAGGTCTGCTGGGTGTGTTATACCGAATTTAACGCGAGCGAAGCCGTGGGCGAAAGCTAGTTTCTGTATAATTAAGAGTTAATAAAAGCGGACGTGACTTTTCAGTAGGTACACTCATGGCGGCTATTTTCAAAAAAACATTGTCAAAACACGTTAATATAACCAAGTCATTAAAACCACCCACGTTAAAACATTTCCAACCGAATAATCCTAAATAAAAAATAAACTTTCGCAATTAAATGCGGCTTAAATACCGCCTTTGGTAAAATAAAAATCGTACAAACGAATACGACAAACACACTCGTGTAAACTGGTGTTACAGCACGAGTGCAGAAAAATACTCATGATGCGTGGTCGAGCGTGTATTAAAATGGTCGTGTGCCCAAAGAGCCAAAAACAATTTTAGCCAGTGGCGTAGGGATGTCGATATATTTTGTAAACCAGTCGTGCTATTCTGGAAGAATACAGCGTCGAGCTTAGCGATGACACAGCGTCAAGGTTCATAGAGAGTCGCCTGGGGTCGTCTCTTCGCACAAGACTGTATTGTTAGAGAATAGAAATTTCAAACGGCACGGTTGGCGCAGTGGTTGGCGATCGACTGCTGCGCTACGTGTCGTGGGTACCTTTATGTAGTTGTTCCGGGTCTGGCTGTTTGGGTATGTGAGTTTAAATGTTTGTAAACGCACCCACGATACAGGAGAAATTCCTAGTGTGGAGCAAAGTTTTTTTTTAAACAAAACAAAACATCAAAATACAGGGATTATTCATTAATAATTCCTGTATTTTTTAATGTTTAAAATTTACGAAATTGCCTTTTCACCATATTTATGATTCTTCAATTTTCATAAACTCTACGACTACCCTGATTTCTTATAAGTACAATATTTATAACGACTGAAATAGATATATTTGTTCATAGACCATACAAAACTTGTACTTAAAACAGAAATCTCTGCCCACAAAGGATTTAGCTACGAAACACCGTTCTTGAAGAAATTATTATGTTTCACAACTTCGGTTTCACTGATATCATATTTTTCTAAACAAACATCTTATGAGGTTTGGAGGCGCGAGTGTCGAATTTATTTCAGAAGTTAGACCTTAGTTTGAATGTCAATCAAAAGTCACCGAAACCAAAGTTGGTTTATTTCTGTAAAAATGTTTTTTGTTAAAATTAAGCCTTCTGAACAATTTTCCTATTTAAAGCGATGTGGATGATTTTTTGACGCTCTGTAATTCTTTTTTCCTTTTTGGGACTTGCACAAAATACAGCAAAGATTAACCCTCGGTATGCCTGGTGGCGAGAAGTGACGCGGTATGCCTGGTGGGTCTGTCAGACCCAGTTTTGGATCACTATTTCATATACATATTGCAGTAAATAAATAAAAATATTTGTTTTATAATGAAATTACATACTAATATTAGGATTACACAAAAATCGTTTTACAAATCAACGATCTTTATTTATTAAATTTTAAATGAAAATTTGTTCGTTTTAAACATAAAATTAAGCTTTGAGCGTTTTGTTAACAATTATTATGAATTACAAGTAGAGAGAGCACTTTAAACAAGTCTTTTCGTTGTGGGAACGCGTCCCGGAGGCGTATTGCCATTGTGTATATCAGTACAGACACCCATAGTCTGTACTAGATCACTTTGTGCTCTTAAAAATAACAAATACTCTAAAGCAAACTACGTATAACTACAGACCAGTCTGTATAAGTATACAGTTTGCTTGCATATTTTTAAAGCAAACTACGTATGACTACAGACCTGTCTGTATAAGTATACGGTTTGTTCGCATATGTCTAAAGCAAAATGTGCTCTCACTGATTACTACCTATCAAAGTGGCTCGACGGAGCCCCGCTTCGCGGGGCTCCTACCTCTGCATTCAAGGTTTAAAGTAACCTAACACGAAGGGGATGGCGGGGTCTTTCAGACCCCGCCATCCCCTTCGAACCTAACCTGTCCATGTCGGGGTGCCCCAAGTCCCGAGCTCTCACTGATTACTACCTATCAAAGTGGCTCGACGGAGCCCCGCTTCGCGGGGCTCCTACCTCTGCATTCAAGGTTTAAAGTAACCTAACACGAAGGGGATGGCGGGGTCTTTCAGACCCCGCCATCCCCTTCGAACCTAACCTGTCCATGTCGGGGTGCCTACTACGGCAGCCAAATTGTCTGTACTCGTATGTGTTTTGCTCTCACGAATTAGAGCAAAGTGTATTTTATTTCAGTCTGTCTCTGTACTGATATGCAGTATGCTCTCTAGCTACAAGAGCATATTGCGTGCGATTACAGAGCAACCCCTGTCTGTGCTAGTTTACATTATGGCAATACGCGTCCCGGAGTGAGGTAGCGGGCGGAAAGCATTGATTGGTTCGTTATGGCCAGCTACAGCTTGCGGGTGTGCTCAGAATTTAAATTTGAATAAAATACAACGGTTTTTCTGCCGTGGTGGGTCTGACAGACCCTACCAGGCATGCCGAGGGTTAAATGATGACTAAAACTAAGTACCTAAATATGTATATCACATGAACAACTCCTGTCAACAAACACTATTAAAGTCAGTCCCATAGACACCATTAAATTGAGACTATCCTCTCATAAAAAAACCTCTGATATAATAACAACACACATCACATCACATTACAACATACCGAATCACAATCGTACAACACTGGGTTGCAATTTGAAAATATTTTTAATTTACCGCCAAGCTACAGAGTGCTCTCATTACGAACGAGTGCAGAACCTTTGAAGTCTGATGGCAGCATTATATATGTACTTTGATATACTTTAGCCCCCTAACCGATGATTGTGTTGCGGTATATGTCTATGGTATGCGTAGATTAGTATCGGGATTACGGTACGTCTGTTAGGTGGCAAAATTCCATTGTGTTTTTTTAGGGATTTTTTGGCCACCTTGTTTTTTTTTCTTTTATGCCTGTTACAGTTTTACTGGATACCTCGAGTAACTATTATCTGCCCAAATCGATAAAAGTCAAAATTGTGCTTTTTCAATCATTTCCGTTGATAAATATGTATACATAATTTGTTTTACAATAAACATAATATAACGTCACGTCTGTAATTCCTCAAGGTCTAGGCAGAGGTGTAGGTATATATAGTAATAATAGCTCACTAAATTTCATGAACCACACACAAACCCAGCTAAAACCATGAAAAACCTAATATCACTTTGGCCGAATGCTTAACAAAATTATTTAGAATTAGAAAAAAAGAAAAAGTATTTGTTCGACTTCCACAGGGCGAAACAGTAAACAAAATTTGAACAAAACAGTGTGATAGTATTATGGTAAATAATGAATTAATGCTGTAAATTCTTATCTTATCTACAAACAAAAACAATAGCTAAAACTGAAAAGAAAGTCGAAAAAAAAATAACACTGAACCCCATTCAAAAGAAAGGTAGACTAACCAAATAAAAGAACAAGGATCCCTAATCTCTAAAGGTAAAAGGCACATTTCTAATTTGTCTCAAATTAAAAATAGCCTTACCTCAATCAGAAGGAAAGCCATTAGTTAGCTTTTTCTTGTCCCGACTTTGTTCAGTTTGATTTATCGCTAGGTTCTACTTGTCACTGGAACTTTGTGATGAAATGTTTTTTTTTTTAGAAATCACTCTCAGGTCCTGGGTCTTTGGCTCACTAATTACTTTTAAGTTTGAAATTGTTTTAGATGTAAAATTAGGAAATAAGTATTTTTTCGCTTTGCTAACGGATTCGGTTGGCTTGAGTTTTTGATTATCGATTACTATTTAGTCTAAACTAGACTAAAAATAAGAATGCCTGTTTTTTTTTGCGGATGGTAAATCATCAATAAGTAAGGAGTGTCAGACTTGTACTGACTAAAACCCACGTATATTTCTTCTATTGCCCTTTATGTTCCGGGGCCGCGGTGACTTTGTCGAACAACCCGCAACCCCGGCAGGCGGTGGCCCTGGCAGGCCCCTCTGCTTTGCTGCATATATCTCTATGAGGCGCGCGTGGAACACTAACGCGCTGTGGACACGGCCTCTGAATTGGCTAACAAGCCGTCGAAAAGTATCTTTCGAGCATGCTGTACCCGGGCGTCGGGCGCCGCGAGACGACTTTCAGCCACCGTAGATGCGGGCCTGTGGTTGGTGAGCAATGGGTATCTCACCGTCCGTCTGTCTATTGACGACAGGCCGTGTCGACGGCGCGTTAGTGTTCCATGCGTGCCTCAAAGAGATGTCAGCAAAGCAGAGGGGCCTGCCAGGGCCTCCGCCTGCCGGGGTTGCGGGTTGTTCGAAAGAGATACCGCGGCCCCGGAACGTAAAGGGCAATAGAAGGAACATGGGTCGGTTTTAGTCAGTACAAGTCCAAAATTCCCCCCTCCCGCTACGCCCAGAACGGGGGAAGTTATTTGATGATTTCCCACCGCCAAAAAAAAAAGGCCAGGAGAATGATAACACAGACAGAAATAGAAACAGTTTCTTTTATGGAAAAAAAAATATCAGAAACTTCCCACGTTTTGTAGCTCTCAGAAATGTATGCTGTCCTTCTCTCCACACATCATAATAATACCAAACTAGTCATAAATTACTTCACTTCTAATTTCTCGCTAAATAACCAAACTACAAGAAAAGACTAGCAAAGAAATATTTCCAATCTCACAATCACGCTCAACCATTCCTTTTTGTAGAAATATTCCATAAAACACGTTAGATCTATTCCATTAAAAATGTATGGCTTTGCGTTTGTATGTCATGGGGTACATTTGGGTCCCAATGTAGGTTGAAGTAGGGAAGTCAGTGGAACTTGTAGGTCCCAATAAAAGTTGGTCGTTTGGGTATAAGGCTCCGGGTGAATAAACACAAGCGTATTTGCTTTAGCGAGAAAGGAACGATGAAGAATATTCGTCGGTTTTCTTAGATGGTGTTGTTTTTGAATAATGTGGAGAATATATTTTTGGAGCGAAATTTTGTTTGGTTTAGAAATAAATGTGTCTGGGTGTCATTATAGTAAATTGTGTGGTTATGTGGTTTAGTGGTTATATAAAAAGCTGTGATATAAGATTAAGTAATGTTTTTAGTATGTCTGATGTTGGTTTAGAGGTCACAAGCACGACTACTGAAATAAAGTCCTGTGTTTGATTCACGGGTCGAGTTGTACTTGGTTGGTGGCCATAGGTTCGCCCCTTGATATATGGGAGAACACCTCTGCCCAAGGCTTGAAAATAACAGGTCGCATACCGCGGGTTCCGTACAAACTTGCTCCATAAATGGCCATATCTTTTGATAGAATTAAATTAGAGGGTTGATTTTATCACGCCACCAAGGAACCACAGATTTCAGTACATGGTTTTGATTTCAACTCTTTTCTCCTTTACGTGTTGACAGACAACAAATTATTGATCCTTTAAGGGTTTCCTCTTGCGGGCCTGTGGACGGTGAGCAATGGGTAGCTCACCGTCCGTCCGTCTATTGACGACAGGCCGTGTCGACGGCGCGTTTGTGTTTCACGCGCGCCTCAAAGAGAGTCAGCAAAGCAGAGGGGCTTGCCAGAGCCTCCGCCTGCCGGGGTTGCGGGTTGTTCGAAAGAGATACCGCGGCCCCGGAACGTAAAGGGCAATAGAAGGAACATGGGTGGGTTTTAGTCAGTACAAGTCTGACATGCCCCCCCGCTCCACCCAGAGCGGGGGAATTCATTTGATGATTTCCCACCCGAAAAAAAAAGGGTTTCCTCTTGAGGTACAAAACCTTAAGAAGTTAACACAGGAAGGCACAATCTGCATCACATAATAATATCAAATCAAATCATTTTATTCAATTAGACCATTACAGGCACTTTTGAATGTCAAAAAAAAAACAAAATGATAAGCTACAGTCCAGGGGCCTTAGTCTGCTATTACAATAGTGTCAGAATGGTCGATCACTGGTCGCATAATGGTTGATTTTGACATCTACTACATACTAAACTTGTCAAAAATC
The DNA here is from genome assembly GCA_905475445.1 of Ochropleura plecta. Lineage (NCBI taxonomy): Eukaryota > Metazoa > Arthropoda > Insecta > Lepidoptera > Noctuidae > Ochropleura > Ochropleura plecta. Next base: position 3,980,889 of record FR997728.1, read on the forward strand.
AACCATTATGCGATCAGTGATCGACCATTCTGACACCATTGTAATAGCAGACTAAGGCCCCCGGTCACAAGACATAATAACTTGTGAAAGTACTGTAGTTGCCCATTCCAAAGCGTTGATCTATATGGAGAAGAATGGGCAAGAAACTCCATGGATTAATTCCAACTCGATTCAAGATATTAAAAACAGCAATAAAAATTAAAGCCCTCACATCTAACAATCGGTATTCGAGATACCAATAATCGTTATACCCAAGTACCAAACCACACACAGCTCAATCCTTTGACGGGTCCCAGGAAGCGGCTATGTCCGTTCGGAATCGATTATACCGCCATATCGATTCCGATTCCGATCAGGTGTCCCTCTCGGCCGTTGTCACGTCAATCAAGGAACGTGAATAGACGTGCTACGTGCTAATTAATTGATGCTTCATTCAATAGTATTTACATTAACGATTCTATATGCAATTATTGGACGTGGTTGAATGTATGTTTGGAGTGAAATGGTCTGTAATGGACAGCGTTACGCTTGTATAATTTCTGAAGGGTTGGGTAGCTGTGTATAGTACACCCATGTTTCGACAAATATGTTTTAAGTCTCATGTCATGCTGCGTCGACGGCGGGTTAGTGTTCCACGCGCAACTTTAAGAGATGTCAGCAAAGCAGAGGGGCCTGCCAGGGCCACCGCCTGCTGGGGTTGCGGCCCGGCAGGCGGTGGCCCTTGCAGGCCCCTCAGATGGGACTTAAACCTAGCTAGCAAAAAGTAGGTGTACTCCTTACTAATATTATAAAAGCGAAAGTGAGTTTGTTTGTCTGTGTGTGACTTCTACACGCCTAAATGGCAAAACCGATTTCGATGAATTTTGGTACAGAGATAGTTGGGACCGTGGAGACGGATATAGGCTATTTTTTAAAGTGAGTAAAGGGGGAGAAAGAGGGAAGAAAAGGGGAGAGAAATATATTTTTTCTTCGATCATCACGCGGGTTAAAGTAAGCGTTAACCCAAAGCAACAATGCCACGCGGACGAAGTTGTGGGCGGAGGCTAGATATATATGAATAACGTAAAAATTCTTATAATGGTCACAGACGCAGTTAAAATTGTGAATTGGCACTTTGTGACTATTAAGATTATTAACGTAATTTATATTATTAATCTTTTATGATTCTGCCTAAGCGGGCATTTTAGACCTCCTGGGGCCTAAGTCTGTTATTACAATAGTGTCAGAATGGTCGATCACTGATCGCATAATGGTTGATTTTGACAAGTTTAGTACGTAGTAGATTACCAAAATAATCAAAATCAACCATAATGCGATCAGTGATCGACCAATCTGACACTATTGTAATAGCAGACTTAGGCCCCTGGTGACATGTTCAGTGGAAAAAATAATTTCAAAACACAAAATACCGAAATACACACCAGAATATAGTCGAAAGAGCGTCAATGATACAGCGTTTTAGTTGAACGAAATCGAGTGAACGAAGCCCGTCTTATAACATGCAATTAAACTTTTTTAATTACTTTACGAACATTAGTCGGATTATCTATTTTATTGCGGCTAACGAATTTGTGCCGGTGATTAGCCTTTAGGCAAAATTTTGGTGAGTTTAGACGAGATTTGGAAGTTTTGGATAAGCTTAGACTAATTTTATGGTAAAATTATGTATTTTTTTTCAAATTTATTTCAAAAGACAATGCGCAATAATGGATTTTTCTATTAAAAGAAACCGAGAATATGACTTAAATTTACAGTTAAAAAATTTATACACGTCTACGGAATTTCATTTGTCATATTTCATATAAAAATACCTTCTAAACATAAAACATAAAGCAACACAATTTATTACAAAACACCTTTTTTATACAAAATTGTATGAAACACCTATAAATTCTCACACAAAGAAATCTTAAAGCTCATAAATTATCAGGAATCAATACAACGAGTCTCCAAGCACCGTTATATGGATGTCCAAACCATTATTACCAAAGGAAGCGCTCATACAGCCTTACGGGACAATTTAAAAAAAAAAATACACATTACCATAAGCCTCATTTTATACTTTATTAACCTTTCGAAGAGTATAATTTGACAGTCGCTTTCATAAATTTTGAAAGGTTTTACAAAGAAATCACGACGAACTTCGGAAAAGGTAGTCAAACGTCACTTGGACATATTATTACGGGAAATTTACAACGACCCGACGGCGAAATTGTCTTCTCATGAAACCTTTTGTGTGGGGACATAGAGGTCGCGAATTCTTGGAGCGGGTACGTGACTTTATATTCTTTAACACGTCAATAGATTCCAAGGAAAAAAAAAACAAAATGTAGCCAGCATTGTGCCATTTTCCATTTATATAAATATGAAGCTTTGATCAATTATAAAATTTTACTAGGTATATGGCAGCATGGTGTTAGTTATTAAATTTAAAAAAAAGGTAAAACAAAAACGAAGAAATAGATCATTGTTGTTGTTGATTGTTTGTAAATGGCTTATCGTTTACTTGTAGGCAGACCAAGCATACCATACTCATTATAACAACTAATTGAAAGCTCACACAACTAATTTTCAAATTTAAATAAGACCTTAAAGTCCATTTTATAAATATATCAGATATTTTAATAACGACATTTTAAATATATTTCCAATTCTAATTAAAATCAGGTACAGTGGGTGTTCAAAATATCAAAGTTGGACGGATGGGACGGATGTTAATTTTCGCAGTAAATGTCATGTCAATCAATGATTGGTTAACGTTATGCATTATGAATGAATAGGTATGGTTATTATGTTATCAATAATTCATTACAATGTAATGTTATGTAATCATTGGTATTTATTGCAGAATGCTCAAAGGACATACCTGAGGGTCTAGACAAATAAAATTTGGTTAGGTTACACCCATCTGGGTTATCTAGGATTTGTTTTGGTTTGGAGAGCGTTTGAGAACCGCCCCTTAGCATTAAGGGAATCTTGACTCCAGTGTATACCACACTGGAGTCATTTGGGCGCTCCGAACACGGAGTAAAAAGTAAGCGATTTCCGATGTTTTGTTAGGTTATTTTCTTGTTAGTGCAGGAAAAGTCTTAAATTTCCCTAAATATCCGGGGTTTTGTTTAGGTGATAGTAACTTCACATTCAATCATAAACGAGGATAATGGAAAAGTAACAAAGTTAAAAATGTATTGAATTGACAGAAGCTACCGAAAAGCATTTGCCAAGGGCCTTCGTTTTAACATCAACTCAATACAACTTTTAATGCATACGTTTGTCGGTTCCGTCCCAAAAGTTTCCACCCGTATGTTTCCAAAAACAAGAATTATGTAAAGCGACCTCTGCGGGCGACTTCATAAATCGACACTCGTGGCGTGATTATGAACGATTTACGATATTATAAGTGAGCCACTCTTTATCTGTTATAAATTGCAGTTTATGTCCAATAAATACGTATAAATCTAATACATTAACCGATGATTTGACTGGGAAGTTATTTACTGAGTTTTAACCTGTTTTGAAATTCCTGTGTTGTATTGTTCGTGACTTCTAGTGTGGTTGATTTAGTGCTTCTTGTATCGTATTTATCATTTTGTATTAAATTTTCTTCGCACTGGATGTTGCCATAGAAATTCGACAGTACTTGCGAGTACGTTGGTGTTCGAATTTAGACATGTGGGAGAGATTTGAACATGGTACACCTTTTCTTTTTCGTGTCGTTATATAACAATTGATGAATGACGACACGGTTGGTGCAGTGGCTGTGCGATCGACTGTTGCGCTGCGTGTCGCGGGTTCGATCCCCGCACGGAACATATATTTGTATGGCCTACAGATAGTTGTTCCCGATCTGGCTTTTTGTGTATGTGAGTTTAAATGTTTGTAAACGCAACCACGATACAGGAGAAATTCCTAGTGTGGGGCAACGTTTTGAAAAAAAAAGCTTAGACTTAGGTTGACTAGGTAAGGTAGGCTTTCTACTCTGTGTACTTTATTTCTTCATGTATTCAAAACGGTGAATAGAATTACGAATAAAATTAGAAAATTAGTTTCCTTTGAAATAATCTAAGTCATAATTAATTAAAACATTGTCGCATAATACTTCTTTTATATCCACTCAATTCCACGAAGGAGCTTAGAATTTTATTTTTTCCTTTCTATCCCTAGGGAGCAGAATCAAAGCGATATGGCGAACTCCCACCACAAGACTACCTTTCATCAAATATTCTAATACACACAGGAAATCTTTAAAAAGCTGAAAGAAATTGACGTCACAATTCATTAAACTTTCTTAATTTCGATGGAAAACCTTTGAAAGGAGGTGGAATGTGGACCATTATGATACAGGCACGTAAGGGTGGGGTCACAATGGAGTTTGAAAATCTTCTTTGGCGGTAAACATCGTTGTGGGGCTCATGGGGTGTCGGGCGAAAGTGACGAGACTTTGAGAAATATATTATGTGGCTAAAAGATTAAACTTGCGGGTCGACCTTTTTTAATCGTGAACGAAATTAATTCTCGGTTACAAAGTTTTGTGTGGAATCAGAAGATTTTTTAATAAGGCAAAATATTTAGAGGGCTTCAAAGAGATGGATTGGTATTGTTTATGAAAAAAATACGCGAAGAACCAGAATTTAAATAAACTCAGCAAGAAATGGAGAAACGTTAGTAATGCTTTCCAGTAAAAAGTAATGTATTTATCATGAAAAACATTATATTGATGATGAAAAATATTTTTAATTTGTTATGGATTCTCCCGGAACGGGGAGCAGTGTCAGACTTTTACTGACTAAAACCCACCATGTTCATTCTATTGTCCTTTATGTTCCGGGGCCGCGGTATCTGTTACGAACAACCCGCAACCCTGGCAGGCCCCTCTGCTTTGCTGACATCTCTTTGAGGCGCGCGTGGAACACTAACGTGCTGTCGACACGGCCTGTCACCATTAGATGGACGGACGGTGAGGAAGTGCTTGTCTTAAGTTCGAATACGAGACCTATATGACATGGCAGTCTAACGGACACATCACGAAGCTATCACTGCAATACCAGCACTTCATAATCCTTACTAATATTATAAAAGCGAAAGTGAGTTTGTTTGTTTGTTACCTCTTCACGCCTAAATGGCTAAACCGATTTTGATATTTTTTTGGTACAGAGATAGTTGGGACCTTGGAGACGGACATAGGCTATTTAAAAAAAATTGAGATATGACGGAGAAATAGGGAATAAAAGAGAAAACTTAGCATTGCTATTACAATAAACAAGGCGCTAGGGCAAAAACTACAAGTAGCAGGTACCTGTAAATCAGGAAAGGGGAACTGTGTTACCCCGAATTTAACGCGAACGAAGCCGCGGGCAAAAGCTAGTATATAATAAGTCCGCTTTTTCTTTCCAATCAACTGCATAGTAACACTTACTTAAGAAGTTGGCAAACCCGTCTCAAATTAATTTCTTGTCAGTTTTTCATCATATGTTGTAGTTTTACTTCTCTTTACTTTTGTTTATTGTCTATGTATGTATGTTTTTATTGGAACGAAGTTTTGAAACGAAGTTCCTTATCGCGCGTTGCGAAAGGGAGCTACGCGGAAAAAATTAAGACCAAAAGTTGTAACGACACTTTTTGCTATAGTTGTTAGCCGTGCGCTCTCTCTCTCTCATAGAAAGCAAGCCAGTTGTTTTAGTTTCGTCTTTCTATTTTGCATTGAACAATGTGGTGTCGCGGCGATTACTTTTGTTGAGTGTATAGGTACAGGTTTTTTGTACATAATAAATAATAACTTCGTTCCATCTGCGTGTCCCTTGAAACCTCTCAAGTTTTTATTTTCTTTCACATTGCACCTACTATGTGTTTGTCTCTACATCACCCAAAAGTTGACTGGTAGGAAATGACCACCTTTGTACAATGTTTTTTTACATGTGCATAATGTTTTAATAAATATAGTATATCAAAAACAAATCAGCGTGCACCCTAATAACAACGGTGTTCCACAACTTGTTTACTGCTTGACCATAAACAAAACTATTCCATTTAGAACTCAATAGTTTACAAAGACTTAACTACCCGTTTCATCGAATGCCCGCAGTCCACCTCACACCCACCTGGTCTCATTAAACCAACTCCTTTCAGATACTTTTCCAGCGGTTATTGTTCACTAAAACGTCTTCAGAATAATGGAATATTATATAAGAGGTATCTAGTTGGTTCCGCGTCTTTGTGAAGAACATTCTGGCTTGTAATTTTATGGTTAATGTTTTATGTTCGAGAGAAATGAGGAATAGTCCTTAAAGATGGTCTTGTTTTTGATATTTTGGTGTGTGGTAATTTCGCTGTGTTGTGGTACTAATGACTGTTTTCTGAGTTATTCTGTATTTATTAGTGTAGTACATATTTCTGCAATTCGTTTAATGATTGATACGTTGTGTTTCTTAGCACTTTTATTATCTCAGTGAAATAAATGAGTCATTCACAATTTTTTTCTTTGAAACAACACATCATTAATCATGTAAAATACTTGTGGTTTTTATCAAGTCGTTGTTAAGGTTTGTGGTTTTGTATTTATTATGTCCAATAAAACTCCTAGATTTAAGTAAATCTGTATATTGAGCTGAGTAGCATGGCACAGTACAAAACATGTAAATCATACTAAACTACCCTCGACTTAGCGAATATTTTTATAAAAGAATACTACACAAGATTGAAGGTACCCACGTTATTACATATATGACATACCTTTCCCCCAAGTATGTAAAACATAATAATAATATGAAAACATATAAACTTAATAATATAGTACAAAACTTACATATTTCAATTAATCTTAACATTATAACAATTATGTAATATCTTATAATAATGATGTATTTTAATTACAACATAAACTCACAATTTGGAGCTGGCCTGGTATAGGGAGTTTTTCCATGGAAAGCAAGTTTATTTCTAATTTTACCGCCTGAACAACTAGGTTCTGACTCTAATGGAATACCTAACATTTCAGCCCATTTGTCTGCGCTAGGTATTTCTATCATTTCCTCATTCTCCGGTATGTCCGTTTCAAACTGATCCCTTTTCTGATGTTGTCCTTCCCCATAACTTTGTTCTACCGTGTCCATTTCTCCAGTCTGTCCTATTTCTTCATTAGTAATCTGCTTTTCTGAATCTGGTACATTATGTTGTTTAACTAACTGATCTATATGCCTACTGACTACCATTCCGTCTCCCGTGTCAACTCGATAACTGGCTGGACCATCTTTGCTTACTACAGTACCTGGTAACCAGCGAGGTCCACTACTAAAATTCCTGTACATAACCTTCTGCCCTACGTCTGTCTGTCTGTTTTTCTTTTGGCTATTTCTTAAGATTTGACTTTCCCTATTTTTACGTGTTTGATCATGTGGATTAATAGTGTCAAGCAATGTGCGGATCCGTCTGTTAAACAAAAGCTCTGATGGACTTTTGTTTGTAGCTGCACATGGAGTTGCCCTAAGTCCTAAAAGCATGGTTGGAATTTTAACATCCCAGGACATACCGTCCATTTTACGTAGTTTATCTTTAACCGTCTGCACCATACGTTCTGCCAAGCCATTAGTGGATGGGTGAAAAGGTGCAGACGTAATGTGTTTAATCTTGTTGGCTTCTAGGAATGTCTTCATCTCGGAAGAAACAAATGGAGTACCGTTGTCAGATACTAGTGTCTCACACAGTCCATGGATAGAGAAAATCATTCTCAAGTGCCTAATGACGGTGGCTGAAGTCATATTATTGACAATGAAGACTTCGGGCCATTTGGAATATGCGTCAACTATTATCAAAAAAGTTTTATTTTGGAAAGGTCCAGCAAAATCTATATTTAACCTGGACCAAGGCTTCACTGGCATCACCCACTCGTAACTAGTTTTTGGTGGCATATGCCGGTTTTCAGAACATTGATTGCAAGTTTGTACCAAAGTCTCAATGTCGTCATTTAACCGTGGCCACCAAACATAACTTCTGGCGAGTGATTTAGTTTGAACAATGCCACTGTGCGTTTTGTGAAGAGCACGTAGAACTGCTTCACGAAGCGTCGGCGGCACTACTACGCGGCAGCCTAGAAGGATGCAATCCTCATGCAACGACAACTCAGCCCGATGTAGCCAGTATGGACGTAGCTGATCATCTGATACTTTGGCCGGCCAACCGCATAGAATGTGATGACTAACTCGATTTAGAACATTGTCCTGTTTTGTAGCATGTGCTATTTTATCTACATTGATCGGGAAGTCCTCAGGAGCCTCTGCCATCAGCAGTATGTCACAGAGTTGTGGTTCAGCTTGTTCAGGAACAGGCTGTGGCCAGCGACTCAGTCCATCAGCATGACCTATCTGTGTTCCTGGTTTATGTATAATGTCATAACTATAAGAAGTTAATATCAAAGCTATTCGTGTCAAACGAGGTGATAAAACATGAGGTATGGGCCTCTTGGGGTCAAAAATTCCTAACAATGGTTTATGGTCAGTGACTATCGTGAAAGACCTACCCATCAAGTAATTCTGGAATTTATTTATGCCAAACATTATAGCAGTTGCTTCTTTGTCAAGTTGCGAGTAACGACGCTCGTGCGTATGTAATGTCCTAGATCCCATGGCAATAGGACGCTCATGTCCGTCCTTCATGATGTGGGACAAGACAGCTCCCGCTCCGTACTCTGAACTGTCGCAGGTAAGGACCAGCGGCTTGTTCAGGTCATAGTGTACAAGTGTCAGATCAGAGGATAGTAAACGCTTAGCAGTATTGAAACTGGCCTGCTCCCGGTCAGTCCACACCCATTTCTGCGATTTGTCGAGCAATCTATGTAAAGGCTCTAATATCGTGGCCTTATGAGCTACGAACCTCTCATAAAAGTTGTATAAACCAAGAAATGCTTGTAACTGTTGGACATTTTTAGGTTCTGGTGTATTGAGTATGGACTCGACCTTACTCGATGCTGGGTGAATCCCGTCAGCATCGATAACAAAACCCAAAAATTCCACTCGCTCCTTCGCGAACTTGCATTTGTCCTTATTGAGACGTAAACCCGCTTTCTTAATACGTCCTAATACGATATCTAGACGCTGCGTCATCTCCGCCATGGTACGGCCGCTGACGATGACGTCATCAATCAGCACAGCCACACCAGGCACACCCGCCAGCAACGCGGTCATCAGCCGTTGAAAAATGCCGGGGCATGCTTTCACGCCGAATGCTAGCCTATGTACAGTGTACAGACCTTTGCACGTGTTTAATGTTAAAAGGCGAGACGTGTCGTCCGTAACGACCACTTGTGTATATGCGCGATCAAGGTCTAATGTCGTATAAAATACTCCCCCAGATATAATTGCGAAAATTTCACTAGCTGTAGGCATTGGGTAAGTATCGGTTTCAGTAGCCTGATTCACCGTACTACGATAATCGCCGCACAGACGGACCGCACCGTTCTTTTTTATTATTGGGACTACCGGGGTGGCCCATTCTGAATATGACACGGGTCGCAAAACATTTTCGCCTACCAATCGATCTATCTCTTGTTCAACCCTAGCTTTAATAGCGAACGGTACCGGCCTAGCTTTCAAAAACTTAGGTGTTGCATTCGGTTTCAAATGAATCGCTACGGGGTCCCCACGGTAAGTACCGAGTTCGTCCTTGAAAACCTCCCCATACTTGGATAATAATGCATTCGTTGCTGACAATTCAATATCTAAAATGTTATTAAACTTAATAGAAATTTCGAGGGGCTCAAACCAATCACGTCCAATTAAATTTGGCCCTGAACCTCTAGCCACTATTACATTTAAATTAGTTTTAATGTCCTTATACATAACCGAGACTGTCGCTTGTCCAATGACCGAAACCTGTGAGTCGTTCCAGGTGCGCAGCCGAGTGTTCATGGGACGCGGCGCGGCGACGCGCGGCCTTAGGCGTGCCCACGTGCGCTCGTTGACCAGTGAGAAGGCGGCGCCCGAGTCCACTTCCATGTCCACAGGCACGGCATTCAGCAACACGCGTAGCTTGTAGGCAGGCACGCGCGTGTTCGCGCCCTCTACGTTGTAAACCCCATTCAGCTGCACGTCAGACTGCACAACTTCAGCGTGGTTTAACGTTCCTGAGGTACTTTTCTTTTTAGCAGTGCAGATTTTCTCGATATGACCCTTTTTCTTGCAAAAATGACAAACTGAATTGATAAAACGGCATTCACCACCGTGACGATCTCCACATCTGTAGCAAAGACGAACATTTGTTTTGGTTTTCAACGCGTTGACATCCATCGGCTCAGGCGGGGGCGGCGCACACGCCGCGGCGGTATCGGCACATGCCGGCGTGGTCGCGTGCTCGGCGTGCTGCATCATGCGCGCGTCCCTCCCCGCGGACTCAGCGGACACCATGGCGTCAACAACGTCCTTGTACTCTAGATTGTCTTTCTTCAACAGCTCGTACTGCAGTTTGCGATCGCTCATGCCACACACTAATCTGTCCCGCAGCATGCGTTCGAGATTTGGAAAATTACAGTTGGTACTGATTTTTCTTAATTGAGCGATATAATCCATTGCTGTCTCGTCCTTTGTTTGATCACGATGGTAAAATTTGTATGACATTGATATTTCATTTGGTTTTGGGCTATAATGTTTGGTCAAAACATTTATAACTTCCGGAAAAGTCACTTCACTTGATTTTTTTGGAGTAATTAACGCAAGAACAGTATCGAAAGTCTGAGCACCACATATGGTAAAAAAGTTAGCTTTTTTAACCGAATCGAGGACGATTCCACTTGCTTCAAAGCAATAATTGAGTCGAGTTATGTAACTGTCCCAATTGTCTGTTTTCACATTGAACTCATGAAATTTCACTAATTTACGCTCCATAGTTCTCAATTAACACTCGTCGCCACTATTATGTCCAATAAAACTCCTAGATTTAAGTAAATCTGTATATTGAGCTGAGTAGCATGGCACAGTACAAAACATGTAAATCATACTAAACTACCCTCGACTTAGCGAATATTTTTATAAAAGAATACTACACAAGATTGAAGGTACCCACGTTATTACATATATGACAGTATTTTAGAACAAACGAAGTGGAAAGGGCTAGTGATTGAATTGGCTGAAATCAATTATATTTATTTATTTAGGATCTTCCACAAAGGATGTACACGGATCATGAAACGTAAATTATGGACGTTAATAGTGTCACTGGTAATCCTTACCAATATTATAAAAGCTAAAGTGAGTTTGTTTGTTACGTCTTCACGCCTAAATGGCTAAACCGATTTTGATGAATCTAGGTACAGAGATAGTTGGGACCCTGGAAACGGACATAGGCTATTTTTTTTAAAAGTAGGATATGAAGAAGAAAGAGGGAAGAAAAGGGAAAACTTAGCTTTGCTATTACAATCAATAAGGCGCAAGGGCAATAACTACAGGTAGCAGGTACCTGCAAATCAGGAAAAGGGAACTGTGTTACCCCGAATTTAACGCGAGCGAAGCCACGGGAAAATCTAGTTTAATATTAAATTGGAGAAATCTTACCCGAAAAGGCATTTGCCCTTACTTTCCCTGGTTTGATCAACAAAAGATAAGTCAACCATTGTTTTATTTTCTTTTATGCTTACTTTTCTTTTCGTTGAAATTCTAATTAGAGCCTATCAACGTCCTCCAATTTGTAAGAATGTAGTAGTATGAATGTAGTCTCTTAAGTACAGACGCCTGCACATCAAGCTACCCGAAACTGTCAATTTTTCCCAATGAACCTTGAACCTAATACTTTAGAAATAAAGTCGAAAATCTATCAAAGAAATCTGACAGATTGTAGTAGCTTGATGTGCAGGCGTCTGTACAATCTCTTACATAGATCAATCCTTAAATTGACATTCAAAAGCAGTATAACAGTTAATCTTTCCCACGATTGCGAAGCCAATAGGTGTCTCTTAGACGCGTTATGTGCCAATTGGCACAGTTATCAATGGTTATTGGCACATAAAGGAACCAATTGTAGTCTGTTTTTCGTATAAACTGTTCAATTTGGCTCCGATTTTAGTATCGAGGATCAAAACGTCTGTTTCAAAAGTTGATGTTCTAATTGTAAAATTAGTTAACGATTGATACACAAAATACGTTTTATGTTAAAAAAAAGTCTAATTTGCTATAACCGTTAGTTAGTGGACACAGTGTGCAGTGAAAGAATAGTGGTGTAACCGTCGTCGGACTGTCATGTCATATTTCTCCAGTTCAAACCCAAGGCACACTCTTCTGACTAGTCATATTCATGTGAGTATTGTATAATTGTCGCTTGCAACAGTAAAAAAAAGAAAAACATCGTGGAAAAAGCAGCATGCCAGCGAGATATTTCTCGACGGCATAGATGCATGCAAACTTCCACAACTCACACCCACATACTCACACATACACAAACAAACATACCCTCACTCCCCTACCTATTACTGTCATTTAATTCAATGGTGTATATTTTTTTTTTTATTTAATTATTATGTAAAGAAAGTAATTGTTTAAACCAATACGTTTGGCTCCTAACATTGTCCGCGGAGGGACACTGATCTCGGTTCTCAAATAGTTTAGAGGTCAGGGTTTCAACAGTATTTTTTTATTTGGTATAAGTCCAACCCATCATTTTCACTTTACCTTGTATTTAGATGTAGGCTTTAGTTCAATAAAGTTTTTTTTTTACTTTGCCGTATTTACAAAAAAAACATACAAACTCTTACCATAGCGACGTTATTTTTTCTGTACATATGGAACTAAGAAGTTATTTATCGAATTAAATAATGCATCAATCACCTGTTTCAAAGGCAATTTTCTACAAAAATCCCTCCAGCATAAATAATTGAAAGTAGTGATGATGGAAAACACATTTTCAACTTCCAGGACAGACTCATTGACGTTTACATTCCCAATTTTCCGATACGCAAATTGAGTGTGAAATTGAAACGTCTGTAAGCTGTCAAAGTCTGACAAACAACTTGGACATTATGTATCCAATTAAAAGCGGTATTTCAGCAATCGTTTCATATATAATTACGTGCATAAACTCTTACTGTATTTTCATCATAAGGGTCCAGGGCTAATATAACTTTACCTTTAACTTTTAATACCTATTCTGTCTACAGAATAGGTTTTAAAAGTTTATATAAAATAAAAACACGTTCTCTTATATTCTTTTCAGCAAACCCTTTCATTTTGGTATCCATATCGTGATAATGCATAAAAAATAACGAATCCGCCATCTTAAGGAGTCCGCCATATTGGATTTAGTATTACTAAACTAGCCATGTATTGTCATCTAAACATAACATGTAGGCAAAATTTCAACTCAATTCGGATATGGCAAGTGGAAAAAATTTGGCTGCGAATTTTTTTTACGTAGTTAGTTACGTAGAAGCTTAATAAATAGTATTAAAAACAGTGCGTCGTTTGCTAAGATAATTATATAAGCTTTAACAAACGGGATTTAACTTCGTTGTGTACTAAATTATAGGGCGACATTCACGTTTGTGACTGCATCAATCATCTTTCAAACTATTACATTTAGGTGCATTATCAGTGAGCTTGTATCTTAATTACAACTCCCGCATTAGATCATAATTCCTCACTACACTTGACCTGCTTTGTGGCTGTGCAGCCGCTTCAGCGCTGAATGTAACAAATGAGTCCTTAAAGCGCTTTCATAACTTTACAAAGGAGAGATATCGTTTGTTTGTGACGTAAACGCTAGTACAACAGTTAAAACAGGCTCTTGAACTGATGAACGGAACCATTCTCTTGCTGAACTTGTTCGAAACAGACAAAACAAAGTTACAGAACGATTTAAAGGTTTAAGAGATAAGGTTGAAATTAGAATGCATAAAGCATACTGTCAAAAAATTGAATGAAAACATTGAGAGTGATGGTCGAAATGTTTTGATGGTTTTTTTTTGGGTTACGCAGCCGCCTCGAAAATTGAAAGTCGTTTTGTTTTGTTTTTGCAATTGATGGAAGGATCCGCCTATTTGGGATGACGTTTAGCAGATTTATGAATGAATTAGCGTTGGAGGGATTTAAACGTATGAATAGGAATTTGGCGTGGAGTGGTCGCGATTTCGAATTTGGAATTAGTTCTTTTTTTGGATGTCGTTGGTAAAGGATGATTGAAAGGTGGGATAAACAAACAGCAGCAAATTTTGAAATATAGTGCGTTATGGTGTGTGTGCGTATTGCTATGCATTGAAATGGTACGTAGATTAGAACAACACAATACTATTAGGTACCATGTAAACTGTAACCAACGAAAATTAGTGCTTGACAGAAAAATAAAGACTTCAGGAGTAAACACGTTTTTTGTTGACTAAATTGGCAATTAGGTAGGAATAAGAGAATTCTTATACCAAAAGTAGGATAGTAAATAATGCAGTTTTAAGTAAGTGTTTATCAGCATATAAAGGGTGAAAACAAACTCTTAACGAAGAAGGCCAACTATACTACGATGCACGATGACCACATGCACGACGACCGCTGAGCAAGTCTGTCCACAATAAGTTCCATGAGATGGACAGCGTCGTCAACACCAACCTACAAAGAGGTGGCGAGAAGACTGGTTTGAAGTGGTGAGAGAAAAAAAAATCGTTAAAGGAATTGTAGAAGAGAATTGGGGACGGCAACAGTGGCACAGTAGGAAAAATATTTTCAAAATGTTACCCTACTAGTGTGGGGCATTTCTCCTGCATCGTAGGTACGTTAACAAACATTTAAACTCAAATACTCAAACATCCAGACCCGGTACTACTATCTGTAGATCTCCCAAATGTTTGTTCCGTGCGGGGATCGAACTCGCACACGTAGCGCAGCAATCAAACGCTGGCTACTGAGCCAGCGGTGTGTCTTCCAATTTATTTCTCAACTAGTTGGCGCCCGCGACTTCGACCGCGTGATATCGAACAAAAAGTATCCTATATGTTATTTCAGACTATAATCTACCTCTGTACCAAATTTCATCAATATCCGTTCAGCCGTTTTGACGTGAAAGAGTAACAAACATCCATACATTCATCCATCCTCACAAACATTCGCATTTATAATATTATAGTAGGATAGGACAAATCTCATAACCAGAGACCAATAACCTCTAATCCACATTCAAACTTATTGATAATTATAAACCTCTTTGCCAAAGCTTTTGTTTTTACATAAAATGCATCCATTTTACGGCCAGTAACACCGTTCGTGACCGCTAGCCTCGGGTGTAAAGAGATGTCAAAGTTTTTTATACCTTTCATGCTAATTAACAACGATATTTAACACCTAGACGCCGGTGAAACCGAGGTACTTAATACAAGTGTTTTATGCACTTAAAATTCATGTCTGAAGATTGTAAAAATACTCGAAAATAACGAAGTTTTTGTAAAAGGTTTAAAGCTAATTGCACGCGAAGGGTAAGTGCTTAAATATTATTTAAATGGACTTTAAAAAGTAATGAAACAATTGCATTAACATAAACAAATAAAAATGATTAAAGTTTATTTTGCAATTAGGTTTCTACAAACACTCTAACACGTTGTTTATTTTTAAGTTTTAAAGAAGATGAGCTCGGTGAGTTGTATCCGACTACTCTGAGAAGGTTTCTTCTCCGCCGAAACAAATTCGGAGGACTCTTTTAAGGTCTTAAGGTCCAGACAAAAATCTGAAGTAGTAGTAGTAGTAGTCCTCATGTTAGTTGACCAAGATTAAGATCTGAGATGATCTTTAAGGAAAAAAACCACACAGATTTGAGTGAACCGACTAGGCAGTCAGTGCGAGCATTTGTCATTTCAGTCAGTTATCGTGCAGTTCGACTCATCATACTCCCTTGAGTATAACCTCCTTAGCTCAATGACACGACAAACAATACCAAAAAAGTACGCTTGTGTATGTCGCTTATAAAGCTGCCCGAACATTATTAATATTAAAAAAAAAACAAAAAGAAAATGAACCACGTAGTCAACAATAAAAAATATAATCAATGATTAATTAAGTCATTGAGATCATAAAATGTCACACTACAAAAGGTGTAGTTATTTAAAGTATATTTTTTAATAAAAAATAATAATTGTTCCCGCAACCCATGAATCACTAAAACGTGTTCTTAGTAAGCTAAAAAATAAAAAATATTGAATAACGCAACGTGTAGTATTATTGACTAGTAAAAACTACCACAGTAAGCCGAAGTCTTTCCAAATTATAACCCGCATAGTCTGATCCATCTCTGTCCCAAATGTGGTATAAATAACACACCATCATATTATAAAGAGGATTACCACAGAGCTTCCCATCTATGGCGTCCAGCCCATGATGAGAGCTACCGATTCCTATACCCAACGATCAGTTATTAGTAAATCGATGCGATAGTAACGGTTGTACAAAAGATGCCTCTATATGGAAAGGGAATTCATTGTGTGATTTAAATGGAGATGTATTTAGACTGTATGTGATTGTTAGTAGATACGGCAGATTTCTGATATTATCTTCTGAAGTTGCTGTTTAAAATCCTATTAATATTATAAATGCGAATGTTTGTGAGGATGGATGGATGTATGGATGTTTGTTACTCTTTCACGTCAAAACGAATGAACGGATCGTGATGAAATTTGTCACAGAGGTAGATTATTGTCTGGAACAACACATAGGATACTTTTTTTTTTCGATATCACGCGGGTGAAGCCGCAGGCGTCAGCTAGTTATCTATAATATTGCGCCTGTCTCCGAAGAGTTTGAGCAAAGGTTCCAATTCACCAGTCATGTTTACGTCCCACGTGGTAGGGGCGATCTTAATGCCATCAAAAAGGCGCAAATCCAGGTTCCATTAAAGAAAATACGTTTTTTTGGCACACGCCACAAGTGTAAACATAAAATCAAAATAAACAAAAAGAAAATAATTATTGTGTGTCTCACGTTACTGATACTGAAAAAACCTAATAACAGTGCAATTCCCGGATCAGCCAAGTGTGGGTATACTTGTTAGGTACATTTCTATCTAACCCCTCTGGAATAACAAGGCGTGATGTTATGTGTTATGCAATTTACATGGTTTAAATTACCCATGTGTAAAATATTGAAATTACTCTATCTGTGATGGCGGCACGCTTTAACCTTTTGAACGCCATTGTCACATATTTGTGACATACAAGCGCGTGCCCTGGACGCCAACGACACAAATTTGTGACAAAAATTGAGGTAAAATGAGATGCTTGGCGTGAAGGGCACGCGCATGTATTTATGCTCTGGCGTTCAAAAGGTTAAAAGCGGGATGACCAAACAAGCAAAACTTGATAAACTTTTAATAGTAGGTACCGAAACTCATGTAAACAGGTCAAGATGGGATTATATTGGCTAAGAGTAGACAATGCCTTCTTTGATATATGTATAGGACGTTGATGATTCATTACAGCCAAGCGTTATACTATAATGGAAGTTTTTTGCAACACAAATGTATAAACTTAACTGTTCAAAGTTTTTTATCACAAAAATCGAGCACAGAGCAACCGAGGTTTCCGTACAAACGTGTGATATAAACCGCTATATCTTTTGACTGCGTAGATTTAGGGTTGATTTTGCCACAGCTCTGGGAGACCACAGTCTTGACTACCTATATGGTTTTAATTGCAACTCGATACCTTACCCCAAAGCTAAAACAATTCAATGACTGAAACCACCTGATGAAATTTAATTAGGTCAAAACACCAGAAGGCCTAAGAGTAAAAACGATGATGGACAAGTTCAAAAACCAAATCAAATCAAATCAAAATCATTTATTTCAAGTAGGCCAGTTACAGGCAATTTTGAACTCTCGAAACATTGACAACAATAAAAATGAAGCTACAGTCCCAGACACAAGGCATAATAACTGTGAAAGTACTGTAGTTAAAATCTATTTGATTGCTGATAAATTCTTGGCTTATTTAATAGTACAGTCAGCAAAAAGGATAAGTCACCAGTCTCGTCACATTTAGTTGAATTATTTTTCTCAAAAACCGATTCAAGAATTTAATATTTAATTTATTTATAGAACTGTTTGTTTTCTATCAAATAAACTATATTATATTCGAAAAAATTCAACTGTATCTGACAAGGCAGGTTACATAAATCTTTTGCCGAATTTACTATATTACTAGTTTGAAAATATTCACGCAATGTGAAGTATGGAACATAATTACGTCGTTAATGGCTAGACCATGCGCGGGAAGACACGATGTTAATAGATTCCACGTTTTTCTCCGGTTCCCACACTTACCAGAATTTCTCCTGTTAATAGGCATTTACGATGTCATTTTCTTAGATGTTAAAGTCATTATAATTTTCTGAATAATAGATACTTTCAATTATACAGGGTTTCGAGTTCAGGCTCATACTTAAGTACTAACGCTGTAACAACAGCATTGTAAAACCAAATGATTTGAAAAGAGTAAACGTGGATTTTTTGCTGGTTCTGCTCTAAAGGAAACGAAATAAAACCCGAACCGTGTAAGTAGCTTTTCTCGACGTTTTATAAGTACCTACCCGTGTAGGCCTATGTGAAATTAAAACATTGTGATTTTGATCGAACTAGACTCAAAATCAAAACTCAAGATAACTCACAGAGTGGTAGGTGTATTTAAAATACACCTAGATTTCACTTGCCATATTTTTAGTTTTATGAAAAAGAACTTATCAACCAGGCACAATTCCAAACTTCTTCTTCTTCCGATGAAAAAGCAAAAGACACTAAGATTGACGGCACAGTTGGCGCAGTGGTAAAGCAATTGGCTGCTACGCCTCGCGTCGCGTATTCGGTTCCAGCACGGAACAAATATTTGTGAGACCGAGAGGTAGTTGTTTCAGGTTTGGCAGTTTATGTATGTGGGTTAAAATGGTTGTACACGCCTACGAAACATGAGAAATTCCTAATATGGGTTGTAAAAAAACTTATACTCAGGGTCACTATAGCCAGAACAAGAAGTTTAATCCAAGTAGGTATATTGTTATTCATTGTCTTTTAAAAACAAACACTAAAAACAGAAACTACAATAATAATAAATACTAAAGATGATAAATAACCGTTTTTATTAAAATTTATGAAGGATGGATTAACATACACACCGTTTCAAATCATAACCCTCCTTTTTTATTCGCCTTGGTAAGGTAAAACGAAGAAAAGAAGACTTTGATACCTACCCTATTTGCAAAAGTTTTTCAGGCGTAGGTAAATTAGAAAAATAACTCAAAAAACACGTTTTAAATAAAAAAAAACTTAAACAATAAAAGTCAAGAACACTATAGAATATGAAGCAATAAGAAAAAAAAACTATGAAAGGAGTTGGAAAACTAGTAAAAACTGTTAAAAACTTTTGTAACTTTCACAAAGGAGGGTCGATAGAAATCTTTTGTGAAAGTTTTAGAAGTTTCCTGTAAACTGTTTTGCTTACAACCTTATGAGTCGGTGATCTGTATGTAATTCGCAGAATATTTAAGTTACAAGAAGTTAGTGTGCGGAATTGAAAAGGTTTTAGTATTTTATTTAACTACTAGCTGTTGCGCGGTTTCACCCGCTTCTTTCAAATTCAAATTCATTTATTTCGTGAACCTAAGTAAAAAATGTTTGTTGAAAAAAGAAAGTCAGAAACTATCTATGTTCCGCTGTTAGGCATACTATTTTTTCTCAAGTTAAGTACATTAAATTATAACAAAGTACACACAACACAACTTCTTTAGTTGCTGTTTATCCATTTTATAACATGTTAGTCATTCACTTAATTTACATAGAAACGATAAGTCACTAAACTAAAAATTAATAATGGGCAACTAAAACCTCCTTCCTCCACAACACTGTCAACTGGTGAAATGTACCTGATGCACCGGCAGCATTGCTTGGCAACGCCGAGTCTCTGGCTAAGGTATCAGACACCCTTAGGTCAAAGGAAGCATGAAATTACTAGCTTCATTAGCTAGTAATTTCGAATTTCATCAAAAATACTAATAACTCAAACTTGAAGGCCCCGGCCTCGGTTGCGGGTTGTTTGAAACCGCGGCCCCGGAACGTAAAGGGCAATGGAAGGAACATGGGTGGGATTTAGACAGTACAAGTCTGACACTCCCCCTCGCTCCGCCGAGAGCGGGGGAAGTTATTTGATGATTTTCCATCCGCAAAAAAAGGCGCCGCCCCATGTCCCTAAACGGGAATTTTAATTTTCAATCACATCAATAGTTAACGCACTACCCTTTACAGCTACGCCACATCAAATTATTTGCACTAAACTTCAAGGTCCTATGTTTAAAACAACGCAGTAGTGGAAGGAGAACCTGTCATACCTCGTTTGTTCAGTCATCAGCAACATCTCTATTTAATTTCACGCAAAGGGTTCATCTGTGAGCTAGACTACCTACTTCATATCTTATCAATATTTCATACAGGGTAGGTATACGTTGATTAAAACCACTGAGAGGGAAGATTATTATCAACTACATAAGCAACACAGCTTCGAATTTTCGATTAAAGTTAATCCCAATTTGTGTGACAGTGTATTTTTGGATGTTCGGTTGCAGGAAATTATGTTTTTGAACTTGAGAAAAAACAACAAAACAATTTTTAAGAAAAAAAAATACATACGGACAAAAGTGCACAAGAGTAGTGCTTATTCCTTTAAAAAATGTCTTCCAGCAGACCTGCGATAGGACATATTGATCAGACATGTAGACACAGTAAGTAAAAAATAAAATTTAAACACTAACTTAACTAAACATAACTGTATCAATATTATATTATGTATAGATAGGAGTACATGTGAAAATAACTCTATCTTTCAGTCTAATACCTTTTCTTCACGATATCCCGGCTAACCTAGGGGATACACAGACAGAATACATATTATCCCGGTGGCGGGTTATGTGACGGACAAAACTTAATTTACTTTACTAAGTATGACAGACAATCGGTAGACTGTAAGAACAAAAATATTGTGTAACGCCTTAAATACAACACTTAATACTTTCCTGGAACCGTAACTAGATGATAGAATTCAAATAATTTCCAAAACCGTATGTTGTATGTTTTCATTGAATGAATCAAACATAGTGTTCTGTATAAACAGTCAACAAACAAACAACCATATTCGGATATGAGTAAAATAGGATTTCGGTTTTCGTTTTCATTTTCCCGATATTTTTAGACTTGCGAAATAAGAAACACGTTTTCTGACGTAGTTCTTTTAAACAAAATATAGGGTCCAAATAATTATGGAAGCAATAGAAATTGACGAAACACTCGCAAAGTTTGTGATAATGAAATAAATTCCGTATTTGTTCTGAAACTTTCATGATTAAAATCAAAACTCACCTGACAACTGGCTGCGGCTGCGGGTATCCAACAATCCTCTTCTCCTTCCTCCTCCTACACTCACTGTCCACTCTCTTATCACTGTTATCACGAATCGTATGATACCTCGGCTGATAACTCTCGAGTTGCGTGTATAAACGCGCGCGTGGCGCGGGCGACGGGCCTCGCTGCGACATAGAGTCCACACGTCCGTTCTCAGTGGCAGTCGGCGCCACACTGTTGTAGCCTGTGCATATTCGCTCAGCCACCCCTGGCCGACGCTTTTCCTCCACGAACGCCACTCGAGGCGGCTTCGGTTGCATCAAGTTGATCTTCTTTTTCTTTGCAGTGGATGTCACGTAGAAAAAGTAGCCGTTGCGGTCCATTTTAGGAGCTGTTGCTTTTACCTGTGGAGTATTGTTTAAAATTAGTTCATATTGCGACTGTTTAGTGGAAGTTGGGTTTATAGATTGTTTTAAATATAACATCACGCTCGTAACCCTCAAAGAGTTATGCTGAAGTGTACCTAAAAGAACACCCACGTATCGCCAGTAATGTTTGAGGTTTATGTAATAGGGGGTGAGCTTATTAACATCAACCAAGCACAAATTCGGACTCCTGATGGAAAACAATAATAACACTTAGACTAACACTTATGATCATAGTCTAATTTTGATAGATAATTCAATTTAATTCAATTCAAATAATTTATTT
Source organism: Ochropleura plecta (assembly GCA_905475445.1). Taxonomy (NCBI): domain Eukaryota; kingdom Metazoa; phylum Arthropoda; class Insecta; order Lepidoptera; family Noctuidae; genus Ochropleura; species Ochropleura plecta. Next base: position 4,002,924 of record FR997728.1, read on the forward strand.
CGTATAAATCCATATATTGTTAAGTAGTAAAGTAACTTAGCCTAATGTTAGTATTACAATTAAATTTATATCACAAGTAGTAAGTAAATCACACGTTATGTGGATAAGTGTGTCTGTACACTTATCCACCTTCGTAAGAGGGGAGAGTCCCACCGATCTGAAAACACATTCAGGATGCCATTGGAGGACGAGCTAATTAGAAACATTGCTATCTACATTCAAAAACTGATTGATTTGCATCTGTTGTGTAAATTATTTTTTGATGGTAATTTGACTATGCGTATGCAAAATGCATACGAGCGGATTATTTTCAAACTAAGTGAGATGGCATTTATTTTTCTCATTTAATATTTTGAATACTAGGTTTTGGCTGCATTGAATCACCTACTGCTACATTGAATAAGTGCACATCAAAAATATATATATATATATTTTAACTTCATAGCATTTTTTCCGATTGATTCTAAATTAAATAACGTCAAACTTTACGAAAATAAAACATTAAACCAAACTCCGAAACATTTGAACAAAAATCCAATACAACCAGGAAACTGCTATTTCAGTCAGCTTAAATCGTTTCCAAATATTTTTTCAGCGAAACTCATCACGAGTCGATAGTTTCGTTTGCATATCTCTGTTTCCGGTTCCGGTATCCGTCAAAACAATAGGGCTTTTCGGACGGTTGGAAGGTGTAAAACGAATTCGCTTTTTGCGATCACTCGTCAATCGATCGACTCGACCGACAAGTAGGTGATGTATGTAAAGTTTGAGTTGCAATTCTTTTGTTTCAATATTGTGGGATTTAATTAAATTATATATATTTATTGCCAGCAACAAACTTGTACAATACCACTTACGAATTAACAATATCTTTAAAATGTTAACATAACTTCATTTGGTAAGTAGTGAAATGAACTCTGGTACCCAAGGTAAGATTAAACTTGTGTTATGGGTACCAGTGCTCTCTCATGTTTTACCTACAGAGTTCCTTTTAAAATAAATAAAATGGAAATTAAAAAATTAAAATACTTTAATTTAAAAAAATATATATGTATATAATTGTATTGTATTATATAACGGACTGGTTCCCGCAACTCCACGACCAAGGTGCGTACGGATGGGATTATTATTCGATCCACCCCAGATTCACGAGAGAGGTCAGCAACGCTTTGGTGTTGCTGACAATCTCGCGAAGACGACCTAAATATATCCTTAGGTATCCTTACTTAATATTATCCACGAGAGAGGTCAGCAACGCCATGGTGTTGCTAACAATCTCGCAAAGAGTACCTAAATATATCCTTATCCTTACTTAATATTGTAAAAGCGAAAGTGAGTTTGTTTGTTTGTTTGTTTCGCCTACACGGCTGAACCGATTGTGATGAATTTTGGTACATATTTACATTATACATGATAGATGGGACCCTGGAGACGGACATAGACTAGGTAACTTTTAAAAAAAAGTGAGAAATGAGGGAGAACGAGGGAAGAAAAGGGAAAATTTAGCATTGCTATTACAATAAATAAGGCGCAAGGGCAAAAACTACAGGTAGCAGGTAACTGTAAATCAGGAAAGGGGAACTGTGTTACCCCAAATTTAACGCAAGCGAAGCCGCGGGCAAAAGCTAGTATCGCTATATTTGAAGACAACGTAGTGATTTACGGCAATGTTAATATAGGGCAAGTATCTTGACTATTATTATAGACAGTAATAATTTTGCTGATGTAGAAACTTATAAAATAGCGTCGGCAAATTGTTGTGTTACGCAATAAATTAATTGTGACCTAGAAATCTTGTTATTTTGCTCAGTTAGTAAGTAAGCAGGTTAACTATACATAGTTAATGGTCTGGGTGGATACCTACGTCGGGCAAAGAGTTTTTAGGTTTTTCTAAAAGGAATTTCTGGTTGGCAGCCACGGAGTCTAGATTAGTAGCGAAATAGGGAGCAAGCCATCAATCTCTCTTCCTGGGTTGCGGGTTGTTCGAAAGAGATACCGCGGACCCGGAAACTAAAAGGGCAAAAGAAGGAAAATGGGTGGGTTTTAGTCAGTACAAGTCTGACCCCGCGTTCCGCCCAGAGCGGGGGAAGTTATTTGGTGATTTCCCACACCAAAAAAAAGCCATCAATCTCTGGCTTGTCCCCTATTTCATGGCACATAAAAATCGTTACTTAACGTACCTTTAATTTAACTTAGCGTAACTTTAACTTTACGTTTTTAATGAGCCAGAGGTATAGTACGCGTGTACTATAAGGTACCTCTGCCTAACCGTTTGGGGGATACAGGCATGATGTTGTCTTATGAATTCTGTGGACAGACACAAAGTTAAAATAATAAACAAAATAATTCATCATCTGCCTCGCATGTTTGGCCAGTCTAACCGGTTGCAGCTGCAGTATCCCCTCCAGGTGACAAAAGCGTGGTTTTAAAATGTATTTAAAATCTGTTTTACATTCCTTTCATTAGAAAGAATAGAAAGAAAAACTGTTTATTAGACTCGTACAGGACAAGACAATAATAAAAAAAACAAAAGATAAATAAAAACAATATTAAAAATACAATTAATTAAATTAGTTCTATACGAGGCCAAAAGACCTCTATCTCAGCAATTAGCAACACAACTACCAACATAAAAATGCAGTCACCGGCAAAAAAAATGCATAAAAAGACCTAAATAACTCGAATACAATAAAACAACTTATAAAGTGCACTACGCGATAGTGCCTGCCAATCTCAAGATAAGAATTGAAGTCTTGCCAACAATGCCTGCTACATATAACATACAAAGGAACGGGTAGTGGATAAATTCCTAGGAATCATTTGCACCCTGTCCATTGCTGGCTCGTATCGCTGGGATCTTTACATCGCTGTTGTAGGAGTGCAATGAATCTGACACGCTTTTGCCGCCAATTCACCTTTGTAGGATGTTGGGTGAATAGCGATGGTAGGTTTACATACAGCTGGGAAAGGTGGCAAGCGAGTGTCACTTGGAAATGAGAAGAAGCCTTAAGATGTAAGATATTATATAATATTTGTGAGAATTGAAGAGGTGGAAGGAAAATAAACTAACAGAGAACAAAGATTATAAATAACATGTAAGTTTTTAAGTCTCTACTGAATTGATTGCTATTGAACATAATTTTCAACGACTACCTTATTTTGGAAAATAATATAATTTGTCTTTCAAAAAATAATCCTGTTTAAAATTTTAATCGAAGTTGATTACTTAAGTAACTACATTATGAAGGTCTCAAAGTAAAGTACAACATAAAGTCATTCTAGACTGGAATGAACTAGCCAAAGAACAACCATAAAGCAAACAAATTCATTTTACCCAGAAAACGGCGTTGTGATGAACTGGACAGTCCAAAAAGACTGGTTAGGACAGAAAAAAATCCTTTCCTTCACAAAACTTTCCTCACACTCCGCTCGCCACTCCTCAGAACAGTAACTCCCTATCTGTCACAGCTCACTGCAGAGATGTTATCGCGCCTACGCCCGCGGCATCTTTCTGAATGCTAACTGGACCCTGAATACTCGCCGAGCACTATCTACGACATCTGTGCCCTATGCACAACGGATCCCCACTTTGATACCAGCCCGTTGGCCCGCAGGTATTTTTCTCTACAATTTAGATTGCCGTCTGTCTGTATTTAGTGTTTAACAATGGTTAGTGTTCTTTTAATTAGGTGTGGGTTCCAATTTTAGGTTTGTGTTTTATGTCTCGTTTCTTGTTTGGATGACTATTTTAGTCGATCGAGTTTAAAAATTATTTTATAACGTAATCAAACAGGGGCCTATGCTTGTCCCCTGATTGATTACCTGCAGTTTTCAATGATTATGACAACTGAACAGGTTATAATCGATATTAAAAAAAACTGTTTTTCATTTTGTTATATTAAATTGTGTTTTATTGGATAACTGCGAATGATCACAGAGCATTCGAATACATGTATTTTAGATCGACAAGAATGATGTAACCAAGGTTTTGTAACAATATCCAGATTTAAAAAAGTGTCCATGAATTTTCTTGCCCATTCTTCTTCATAGAGAACGTTTCTACGCTTTAGAATCGGCAACTACAGTACTTTCACAGTTATTTTACCATGTGATTGGGACTGTAGCTTAATTTATTATTATTTATTTTAGTAATTGTCTCGACAGTTCAAAAGTGCCTGTAACTAGGCTACTTGAAAACAATACTTTTGTTTTTTTTTAATACAACTTTTCCCCACACTAGGAATTGCTCCTGTATCGTGGGTGCATTTACAAACATTTAAACTCATAAACAGCCAGACCCGAAACAACTATCTGCAGGATTGATAGTAGGAAGATTTATTTATTTATTTACCACCAATTTATAGCACCTTTACAGACATATCGAATATGATATGTGGAGCTTCTAGACTTTAAAATGAGACACACCACAATAACATGAAACCAATAACATACACACCAGGATCACTGAGGTCACACAACACATACTCGACCACAAATTGAGTTTAGTTTAAACATCAGTGCTTTAGGGCAGCAAACACATTGCAATCGGAACACAAAAGTGTATTTACAAGAGCTTTGAAGCTCCCACAAGAGACGTACATCTTGATAGAGCGTGGATGTAGTAAGTACTAAAGATAATAGTATTGCATATAATGTTAATATTAATGAAATATGAGTTACTAGCTGGCGCCCCCGGCTTCACCCATGTGATATCGAAAAAAAGTATCCTATGTGAAATTCCAGACCATAATCTACCTCTGTGCTTAATTTCATCAAGATCCGTTCAGCCGTTTTGACGTGAAAGAGTAACAAAACATCCATACATCCATCCTCAAAAACATTCGCATTTATAATCTCTTGTGTGTGTTTGTTTAACATGCTTGCTTGCTTGAAGCAAGTTAAACATACAGAAGATGCACAAAATAAGACACACAAAGATAAGGGACGTCACTAAAGTTATAAACGCTTTAACCTATGCTCAAAAACAGAAATGGCGTTGGGCTGGCCATGTAGCGAGAATGTCTGACCGAAGGTGGACCACACGAGTTATCCAGTGGCAAGGACCACCTGGCAAGAGAGGAAAGGGGAGACCCTTAGCCCGCTGGGACGACGATCTGAAAAGATCAGTTGGCGTAAACTGGTTCTCCACAGCACAAGACCGACAAAAATGGGCATCTTTGGAGGAGGCCTTTACCCAAACCGGGGTTCATGTCAACATATAAATACAATTTTATTTAAAACGTATAATAATACTTATAAATATTACTAACATAATCTAAGATAACCTACTAATCTAAATTTATTTTGCTGTAGTATTTTAAGTGCCAATGTTGTAAATCATGAAATAAAAAGACTTTATTATTATTATTATGTGTGTTTGTATGATGTTTTTGTTATATTGTTCAATTTTCGCATTTATAATATTATGTAGCATATTAGTTGTAGCACATTATCACTATTTAATCTCATTTAATTTATTTTACCTCATTCAAATTAATTTAGTTTTAAGTATAATAGACCATTGATTAATAATTCTTAAAGAATCTTATATTGATTATTATTGTATAGTGTGATCTAAATAAAATGCTGTGCTCACCTTTAATTTTTTAAATGCTATTTCAATTGTAGATGATACTTATTACGAACGCTTTTGTGTGAATTTAGTTGGTTTACCTAAATAATAGTTGAAAGTAGGATTATAATATTAGTAGAATCAATGTAAATATAGGTTAGGCAGTGGTGTACCAAATAGAGCGCCCACATTTCACCAGTTTTGTTTAAGTCCCTTGCAATAGGGTGCGAGCCTATTGCCAGCAAATGGGTATAAATCCTCAATGGCTGCTACTGAAAAATATCTGATGAAAAAACCAAATAGCATTTTGCCTGACTTGGGAATCGAACCCAAGACGTCACTAAACCAACAAGGCAGTTAAATGAATAGATTAAGAAAGAAAATAAAAATAAATAACTGATAGATAACAGTTCTAATAGTACCTACCTTTGTGACAGGACAATTACTGGCAAAGCTAATAGGACCAATTAAATAGGGTCAATAATCATGGCAATAAGACCATCATCGTACCCGTTTCTTTTTGTTGTTGGGGTGGGAAATTATTAAATAATTTCTCCCGCTCTGGGCGGACCAGAAGGGAGTGTCAGACTTTTACTGACTAAAAGCCATCCATGTTCCTTCTATTGCCCTTTCTGTTCCAGGGCCGAGGTATCTCTTTCGATAAACCCGCAACCCCGGCAATGGCTTTTTTTTTGGGTGGGAAATCATCAAATAACTTCCCCCGCTCTGGGTGGAGCACCCCCCGGCAATGGCTTTGGCTTTTATGTTTTACTGACATCTCTGTGAGGCGCGTGGCATACAAATGTGCCGTCAATACGGCCTATTTTCACCAGATGGGTGGACAATGGGTTACCCATATATAGAACCGCGTCCATCGTACTTATAAATCTAACAATAGAAGTACATAATAAAAAAAAATGTTACAATTTTAGAGTACAACTAATTATACTCCATCTATTTGTGTATCCTACATAAAAGGGTCCCATACAAAACGAAATTCAAATAAAAAACAAAATATTCTCATACACAAAGCAATTAACAGACACAAAACCACATCAAACCACGCCAAAATCCTCCATATTCGAATGAAATCCCAAATAATTTCGACAGACTCCGAGGCAATCCTTCACTCGTTGGAAACGTGTCAATATTTGCCTCTAGCAACACTGCACAAACATTTCGAAGACATAAGGCAAAGATGCTGGGGCTCGTAATTGGCATGCACCGCCTTTGATACAAATGTTGTGGGTTTTACAACTTCGTCCTTATGAATTAGTGCAAATAATACGAGGAATTAATGCAGTGCTGAATTTGGTTTGGGAAATGGCTTGGGAAACCGTAAGGCGATGATGTATTTCAATATAATGAGGATATTTCTTGCAAAATTCTCTAAATGTTAAACTGAGACAATTAACTCCATTTTGTTCCTAATAAAATATTAATATTGGTATCGTTGTCGCTATCTAAATAATATTACGATTCCATTTGAAAACAAATCTCGGATATATTTTCTCGAGAATGTTTGAATCCAGACAGCTTTCAATCAAATTCTTCTGTACCAAGAAACATTTTCTTTTATAGTCTTTTATTATTTAAGACAGATTAGCAATTACAGACTCGTATAAATTTTATGTTCTGATTTTTTTGTATCTTCAATCTCTGATGAACTTAGAATTTAAATAACAGTCTTCCACTTCATCATCTGCCTAGCCTTTTCCCAACTATGTTGGGGTCGGCTTTCAGTCTTACCGGATCCAGCTGAATACCAGTATTTTACATGGAGCGACTGCCTATCTGACCTCCACAACCCAGTTAGTACTGGGAAATGCGATACCCTTTGGTACGCAGGGTTAAGAGTCTTCCACTTAGCTTACTTAAAACTTCACTTATGCAAAATCGATAACCGTATCACTATTATCGAGTTAGTAATTCATTAGTCCATGAGCCCTCCGTCACTTAACCTCATAAGGGAGAAAAACGATTGAGAACAAAAGCCTCTAAGGCTCCATCCACAATAATCGCATTCAAGTGTTCGTGATCCATTAATTAGTGACAAGTGAATGCACTTCCTGTGTACACTGTGTGGAGACATGGAGTAGCTATTGGATGGAAAGTTACCCTAGATGGTGACTTGGCATATTGGGTTGCAGGAAAATCTACTAAACTGGCTGTCAATAGTGACTAGAAAGCGCACGAAAACGATGCGGGATTATTTAATTGGGTCGAAAAAACCGCCATATATTAGGTTCATGAATGAGTTTGTTATATTTATTATTTCTAGGTTTACTAATACCAGCTATTTGCCTATTTAAAAAAAAAACATTCAACCTCACCACTCACTATTTAACGACATAAGACTTAAACACACACACACATTACACATTTTCTGGTTTACAACAGAGTAATGTTTTTGTCAAAGAACTATCATACTTATGAACACTCTGTCCCAAAACTACTCCATGACAGGGTATGTTAATGCATTTCTTGCGTGCGTTACTGAGCGGCTATGAGCGAGGAGCGACGGCTCTAATGCGTTGCGAGAGTGATTTGCAAGTAGTGTACCCATGTTGCACTGCAGGTGCTTAACGCTTGTTAATAAATGAGCTTAAATTGCACTGATTAGACTGCTTTTTGAGGGTTGCTATCGATTTTGTAACTGTGCGACCGAGGTACTGTACAAGTAAAACCTATATTTAAATAAGTATTAAGTATTTTGACTTGAAAACCTTTAGAATTTCTATCATTCTTATTTAAATACATATACCTACGTAGAGCCAACCCCAAGCTGGGAAAAGATTAAGAAAAAATATGAGAAAAACCCAACAAGCAAACTATCGAAACATAGTAAGTGCTTAAAAACATGGACTCGAAAATTCACGTGGATATTATAGTTATTGTCATTCGTGCGACAGTTCTTGCGAAAATATTATTTTGGGTAAGAAACAAGGTTCTATTAACGTATAAAAGAAAACATTCCCCATAACGAATTAATTAGGACAGCCTAATTAGAACTTCCGTTTGGTAGATATTACATCTTTATAAATAAACGAAAATAGCAACATCCTCTTTCATATTATAATGTACCTCCATTATCATAATATTGAGAGGTTTCCTTTAGGAGGTACGCAATCTTATAGAGTGTAACCAAACAACGATGTATTGGCGCGTGGCCAAGTTCGAAACTATGATTTTGTGGTTTGTGTTTCTGACCTCCGATAAAAGAGGCTTATTATCAGTTCTAAATGTGTATCATGTGCGTGTCTGTAGCACTATATCTCTCAAACGGATGAATCGACTTTGAATTTTGTTTTTGTTTAAAAGGTAACTTGATTGAGAGTGTTTTATTTATGTTCCAAGAAATTCTGTTCAGCCGTATAATTTATAAGTACATAGTTATATAAGTTTCACTATTTACAATTCACAAAATAATTTAAAAAACGCATGCACAAATGATTACCAACAACGCTTCATTGTTATGTCCGACATGCGATCATCAAGAGATGCATTAAGCGCTTCTGGTTCAGTAAACTCTTGCTTGCAATGCAATCTAAGTTTCAATGTGAAGAATCTACATAAGACATTATTCCGGATTTTAGGAATCACACAGATCCAAATTTGTTAGACAAGACATGACATCGATCTAGGTCCCCCTTGTTATGTTTTCGAGACGGACTTCGTGTGGTTTTGCAAACCTGCCTGGCGTACCCGCCCGCCTTTTAGGCAGGGGGTATTAATTTATTACATGAAAAGTGTAGGCGATTTCCCTCGCAATTTAAAGAAATTTGATTGTTCTTTGTTTAGTTCGACGACACTTATAAGTACCTATTTTATTTGTTTTCATTAAATGTGTTTTGTGTGTGCATAAATAAATTAATAGTTTTTATAATTCATAAAGTAATTATATTTTATATAACTGTGCATTAGCTTAGATTTTTAAGTAGTTATGTACGTCTTTTTAAAATAAATAACTGGCATTAATACTTTTCGTTAATATATGGCAAATCGACAAGGTTGTTACAATGAAGAAGTAGTAAGAAACGATTTTTGTTGTCGTTACTGAAAATTTTCCCCTATCCAAATATATGTTGATGAATGGAATGGGAGAGGAAGACCAAGAGATCGATGGATGGACTGTGAGGAATGGTATGAAGGAAGGAGAAGAAAGGAGTTAGTGATCGCTTGACGATTGACAAAAGGTTTGACAAAAGAACAAGAAAATTATGATTTTGATGATCCCAATCATGTTTTCATTTTATTTGCTTACTCTCATTAATTTCGAGCCATATTTTCGAATATACAAGGAATCTGACGTTATCTATTTTTAACCTTTTAAGTAAATCGTCTTAGGACTTTTGATAAGTAGGCTGAACATAAACCCATTCAAATATTTTCGTGATATTTCTCAGGAATAAGAAAATAACTCGGAAAGTTCTACTTGATCGCTTTAAGGATACACGGGTAAAAGAATGTAGCCCTTCTAAGAGTACATTATTTTGCACGAGTATTGTTAGTTATATATTTGTAATACATTTACAATACGGAAATACTTATTCGCCTTTTGCAGTTTTACCGGAAAAAAATATAAACACGTGGAATTGAGAACTTCCTCCTGTTTTTTGTTTTTCGTCGGTCAATAAACAGTTTTATCTAAAGCTAGCTTTTGCCCGCGGTTTCGCTCGCGTTAAATTCGGGGAAACAGTTCCCTTTCCTGATTTGCAGGTACCTGCTACCTGTAGTTTTTGCCCTTGTGCCTTATTTTTGTAATAGCAAAGCTAAGTTTCCCTTTTCTCCCTCATTTCTCAAAAAATTGCATATGTCCGTCTCCAGAGTACCAACTATCTCTTCATGCTCAGTGGTAGTGCTTGCGAACACTAGACCATTTTTAGTTCATGAGTTCATGAACTCTGTTGGGGTCGGCATCTAGTCTAGCCGGATGCAGCTGAATACCAGTATTTTATATGGAGCAACGGCCTATCTGACCGACACAACCAACTTTACTAATGGGTAATGCAATACCCCTTGGTAAGACTGGTTGTCAGACATTCGGGACATTGCCTGTCTATTACGACTGTCAAAGATCTACAAATGACAGCCGGGACCAACAGCTTAACGTGCTTTGGGGATCATGATGGAAACTCAGTATGTAACGGGTGGTCACCCATCCACAGACCGACCTAGGCAAGTCAAAATAAAAAAAAATCTAAATGTTTTTATTTCACATGGGCACTTATTGGTCGTTTCCTATGGAGAAGAGCCGGCAAGAAACTCCATGGTTACTCTTTTAATCATTTGGTTTTACAATATTGTTGTTACAGCATTAGTACTTAAGTATGAGAGGACAGCGTATGCCCGACATACATTAACAAAAGTTAACAATCGTCTGAGAATCTACAAGCACGGCTTAACTTAAAGATCAACCCCACAAGCTGTTATTATTTACCCATTTACTATGGCTATAGGTCATGACCGCAGCCACTTTTTCAGAATTTTGTAATCAAAACTTCGGAAAGGATCCTATCAAAAAGACGTGTTATTAATTTCATAACAAAAAAAAAGTTTCTCCTTCCTAAGCCTGTTTGCAAAGCCTCTGTTCCCTATCTAGATAATATTGCATTGTAAGAAAACAAACTTGTAACATTTCGGCCGTTTTTTCCTAATAAGTGAACATCAAAGGCCGTAGAATTTAACGAGAGTAAGCCGTTGATAATCCGGGACGGGCCGTTTCAAAGCCCGCGATAAATAAAGACTTCTGTAATTGGACTTGTTAGGATTTTTGTTGTATCTCGTTGGTTTAGTGATCACAAGTGCTACTACGGACCATGAGATTCAGGGTTCGATTTTTGGTTGTCAATATAAAGTGTCGTTGGGTTGTTTTTACCAGGAATTGGTTAGTGGATGTGTAATCCTAGTTACTTCAATAGGCTCGCCTGATTAAATGTGGGTGAAATATAAAGTGCACTCCATCCAGGATCCAGGTCCAGTTGAAAACCAGCTGCCCAGCAGTTTTTGCTGAACTGGACTTATTTGGAGCAGCCGTGAGGCACAAAGTGTCGCTTATTATGGTTTGGTTTTGTGTGCACTTGTGGTATGTTCCAAATGAATGTATTTTCTTTCTTTTAGCATTATTTTTCGATGTGCTGCTAGAGACATAACAAAACAAGGAGAGACAGTGCTGTTCCTTCACCTTTGTACACCTACATTTTGCCAGTTGCCTTTAAGTGTCATGTAGGTAATTGGGGGGCAAGGCTATTGCCATCAACTGGGTACGAATCCAGCCATCGTGGCTACAAAAAAAAATAATTTCATTAAAAAATTGTGGAGTTAGTCGATTAAAAAAATAATATGGTTCAGGGGGTCTAACATGGCCGCTTTTGCGGAATCATAATAGGTTATTATTATGAAATACGCTACGCTATCCTCTCATACTTAATTACTAACGCTGTAACAACAACATTCTAAACACAAATGATTTTAAAAGAGTACCCATGAAGTTACTTGCTGGTTCTTCTCCATAGGAAACGACCAACCCAAAGCATGCACCTTTTCTCAACGTTTTATAAAGTTTGTAGTTTTTGAAGCTCCGTCTCTTGTTTTACAGGTATCAACCAAAACTACCAAAATCACGCACAAAATACTCCAAAAGCCTTAAAATTAACCAAAGCAAGTACAAACGCAATGCCATATAATGTATGCGACTTATTCAATTCGCTGAAAGTAACTCAAGTCACTTAAGACGCGGAAAATTACGACTAAGTGCCTCTAATGTGCCAAGTGACTTATTAACTGAGCGGTTTGCGTTCATTTTCAATTTACGCTCGTGTGTCGGAGGCTAGACGTGTTCTTAAGTATTAAATGGTGAAATAGTATTAGGAAGTAGTGGAATTAAGGCTTTAATAAGGCGAATATGCGTTTAAGATGATTTTTGGGAATAGTAAGAAAGTAAGTTTACTGAGGAAAAGTTACGTCACTTTGACCAGAAAAAAAGTGTGGTCAAGACACTGTCGAAAATATATACAAAAACGTCAAAAGTAGTGTTAGCATTTTTAGCATAATTGAATTACTTCTATTATTTTTAAGTAAGACCGGTTAGCCTATATTTATATTAAAATAATTTGAATGTCTTTGTTAACGTCATACAGATGTTGTATTGACTTAACTGTTATTTAGTCACCGACAATTCACTCTAACGTTGGTGGAATCATTCGTGCGTTCGTTCACTTCGAATGATTTCACAGGGGAACCGGGGCATTAGAGTTTGGTCTCTCGTTGACTAAGGTTGGTTCTAAAGTGTTAAGCTAAGAAAATAATATGTTGTTGTGGTAGTATTAATAATTAGTTGACTAAGGTTGATTCTTAGAAAGTGTTAAAACAAGAAAATAAAATAGTTATCCTGAAGAACCGTATTCTCATTTCCTGACCTTCGAATAGGTCAGAAGTGGGATTCCACCAGAAATCGTAACGGTTTTGGTGAAAACTTTACGCCCGCATATAAAAAAAAAAAAAAAAAAAAAAAAAAAACTAAGTACCCGCTTTAAAAGCTAAGCGACAAACATGCCAAGCGATCGATCGCGGAAACGTGTAAGAAGATCTAAGGGCTCCAGCAGTGAGTCAGAGTCATCTACAGAGCGCCGGCGCAGTCGCAGATCGCGCCGCAAGCATTCACGGCGCAAGAAATCGAGACGAGAAAGGAGCACAAGGCGAACCCGAACTCCTGAATTTCCTGAAGACCCAGCAGAGCTGCCACGTGCTGGGACCAGCAGTCAGCGTTACGAGCGTCGGTCAAGCGAACCTGTGGCTCCTGGTCACACTGCACCACCACTACCAAGTAACCAATTTACTGTCTTAGACTCTAGTTTTGCTGATGTGTTTAGAGAACTAGTTAAATCTATACAGACGGACGGAAATTCTGAACGTTTTCCGACTTTAAATGTTGTACCTGAATTTGACCCAACCAAGCGTAACCAGAGTGTTAATGTCTGGATTACCAAGGTTAACGAATGTGCGAAGATTTATAACTGGACAGAACGACAAATTATTCACTACGCTTTACCAAAATTAGTTGGCCTAGCCCAAAAATGGTACCAAGGTTTACCTAGTTTATTATTTACATGGACGGAGTGGCAAGAAAAATTGTGTTTAGCATTTCCTTCTGACGACAATTATGGTCGGTTGCTGACGGAAATGCTCGCCTGTAAAGCACGTTTTGGGGATAATTTAGAAGAATATTACTACGAAAAGATGGTTCTTATAAATAGATGTAACATTAAGGGTAAAAATGCCATTGATTGTTTACTATTCGGTATTGATGATAGAGCGGTTAGGACAAGTGCAGAAGCGGTTCAATTCAGTGAACCGGATAAATTGTTAGTTTATCTCCGTAATGTAAAAGCAACAAAAAGAAATGATAAGTCAAACGCTACTCCGCAGGCGAGCCCTTCCGATAGCATACAGTTTAAATCATCTAAAGATAATACAAATAGGAACAATAAGTATAAAACTTTAAAATGTTATAATTGCGGAGAAGAAGGGCACCAACACTTTAAATGTAAACACCCAATTAAAAGATGCGAATCCTGTCATAAAGTAGGTCACTTAATTGCCGATTGTCCCACTAAACGCGAGTCCGAAATAAATAAAACAGTTTTAAATATTTCAAAGGAACAAGATAATGATACTAAATATTTTAAGGATGCAATAGTTAACGGGCACGCTTTGAAGTGTTTCGTTGATTTTGGTAGTCAAATCACTATGCTTAGGGAGTCAGATGCTAAAATGTTAAATATAACGCAATCTTACGGTGATTTACCGGTTTTGAGAGGATTCGGAAACTCCTTGGTTCAATGTATAGGAAAATGCGATGTCGAAATTGAAGTAGATTCAGTTAGAGCACGCGTAGAAGTTTTGATAGTACCCGATCATTTTCTGAAAGTATCATTACTAATTGGTCAAACATTCACTGAGCAAAACCATGTAGTGGTTTATAAAACAAAGGACGAACTAATCATTAAAGACCAAGTTGTTAATAAACCAAAATGCATAGAACTTTATGTTTGCGAGACGGTCACTATAGTAGGTCGCACCGAAGTAGCCGTGTACTCAAACCCACCGTATGACGGCGAAGTTTTGGTTGAACCTGGTTTGTGCTCTCAGCCTCAAAAGATGTACGATATTTTGCCTTGTATTTTACAATTAGTTAGTGGTAGGTCAGCTCTTCAGTTGAACGGTTTGAATAACTTCATTTTAAATAAAGGCACCCTTTTATCTCGAGCCCTCCCTTTAACTCGTGCCAATTGTCACACCATTAATAAAATTGAACAATGTGTTGGCGGGGACTCTTCTATTAATATTATTGACACTAAAATGCTATCCGTTAGCAACCAAATTAGTCAAAGCGATCTTATCAAATTAACTTGTCTTTTAAACGAATTCCGAGACTGTTTTGCTTTTACCACTAGAGAGCTAGGACGTATTACAAATGTAGAGATGGAGATAAAGCTCAGCGATCCTACGCCGGTAGTTTATAGACCGTATCGCATACCTTTTACGGAACGACAAGTTGTTCGTGAGATAGTTCATGACCTCGAAGAGTCTGACATAATTAGACCGTCTTCTTCGAACTATGCATCTCCAGTTCTCCTCGTGAAGAAAAAGTCCGGGGAGTACAGACTTTGCATCGACTATAGAGCTTTAAATAAGAAAACGATTAAGGAGCATTATCCCATTCCTAGAATTGACGATCAGCTAGATAATTTGTCGGGTTATAAATATTACACGACTTTAGACCTCATGTCAGGTTATTACCAGTTATGCGTGTCCGAAACATCAAAACATCTAACGGCTTTCGTAACACCCGACGGACATTATGAGTTCAATAGGATGCCTTTTGGGCTTGTTAATGCACCGTCTAATTTCCAAAGAGCAATAAACAATATATTAGGTAACGCCCGGTTTAAAGAAGCGTTTGCGTACATGGACGATGTCATAATACCATCTAAAACTATAGAAGAAGGCTTCCAAAATCTAAAATCAATTCTAGAATTGTTTCGTAAAGCCGGTATTACACTTAAGTTGTCAAAGTGTAACTTCTTAAAGGAGTCTATTGAATACCTCGGGTTTGAAGTAAGCGCTAGTGGCATTAGACCGGGTAAAGCTAAAATAAATGCTGTTGAAGTATTTCCTCGCCCTACCGATCAACACAGAGTTAGACAATTCTTAGGACTTTGTAGTTTCTTTCGCCGTTTCATCAAAGGATTCTCAGCAATCGCCCGACCACTTACTCAACGTTTAAAGAAAGACGCAAAGTGGACGTGGTCGGACTCTGAGGAGGACGCTTTTAATACTTTAAAAGGGGAATTAGTTAAACGTCCAATTCTAGCATTCTATAACCCTGGGTCTGAAACTCAACTCCATACAGACGCCTCAAAAATAGGAATTGCTGGTATCCTATTACAAAGGGTTAATAAAGACGTGCCTTTTAATGCTGTAGCATATTATAGCAGACAAACCTCACCAGAAGAATCTCGTTTTACTTCATACGATCTGGAAACTTTAGCGGTTGCGAGTTCGTTACAACGGTTTAGAACATACCTTTTAGGCATACAATTTACCATCGTTACAGATTGTAACTCTTTGAGGGCAACCTTTGAAAAAAGAGACATTTTACCTAGAGTGGCGAGATGGTGGAACATTATGCAGGAATACGATTTTAAAATAATTTATAAGTCTGGTTCCACTATGTCCCACGTAGATGCACTTAGTCGAAATCCAGTTGGGTCCGCGATTGTTGAAGTACGATGTATCGAAACCAAATGGATAACGACTGTACAACAGAACGATCCTGAACTTCAATGTATCATAAATATACTAAAAGATGAGGATACAAACAGTATATTAGAAATTAAAAACAGTTTTGTAATTAAAAGAGGATTATTGTATAGAAAAACTGAGGTAGGAGATCGCTGGGTTGTACCTAAAGGGGTTAGATGGCAAATATTGAAATTTCACCATGATGATATGGGTCACTACAGTTTCGATAAAACATACGATAAAATTAAAAGTACCTTCTGGTTTGCCAAAATGAGGCGTTTTATTAAAAAGTATGTCGATTCTTGTCTACAATGTGCTCACTCAAAAATACCAGCGGGTAAAAAGGCTGGTGAACTCCACCCGATACCTAAAGTAGACCGCCCCTTTCATACCTTGCATATAGACCATTTGGGTCCCTTTGTGCGAAGCAAAAAGAAAAACGCATATCTGCTTTTAATAATTGATGCGTTTACGAAATACACAATTTTAGCCCCAGTCAAAAATACGAAATCTGTAAATTCTATTTCTACTTTAAAAAACTATTTCCACACATTTGGCGTTCCTACTCGAATCATCTCGGATAGGGGTAGTTCATTTACGTCCAAGCGCTTTGAAGAGTATTTAAGTACGTTAGGCATTAAACACGTACTAAATGCGACAGCGACACCACGTGCTAACGGGCAAGTGGAACGCTACAATCGCACGGTCCTAGTTGCTTTAACTGCGGCTAATCATAACAAACCGGAGCATTTATGGGATGAATGTATATCCGAAATTCAGTGGGGTTTAAATAATACATTAAATAAGGGAATAGGAAAGACACCTGCTCAAGCGTTATTTGGTATCGATTTAGTTGGCACACCTAATTCTTTGTTAAATTTAAATATAGTTGATGAATCTGTAGAAGGAGATAATAACATCGAAAGTATAAGGAAGGAAATATCACAACACGTAGAAAAGAATCAAATAGATCAAAAGAAACGTTTTGATAAGAGTAGAAAGAAAGTAACTTTCAAGATCGGTGATCTAGTTCGAGTCGAAAGAGAAATCCCATCGATTGGGAAAAGTAGGAAATTAGTCCCGAAGCTCCGTGGTCCGTACCGTATCGTAGAGGTCTTTGATAATGATAGGTATAAGATAGAAGATACTCCAGTGTCCCGTAAGGGTAATAAAAAATTCACTGGAGTGTTTTCAGTTGATAAAATTCATCCATGGTTAGTCTTTAACAGAAATAATGACAGTGATAGCGACTCGGAAACTGATGAGGACTAGACACTCGCTCTTTGAATTGGGTAGTTAAAAAAAAAAAAACACCAACATTGCAAAATAATAATATCATTGTAAAATGTAGGTACTTTAAAGTAGGAAGTTTATTTAAGATCTAGAATAAAGTATGTTATTGTTTATCCATTGAAATGTTATATAAGCATCGATTAGAGTAAGGATTATGAATTGTGTATATGTAAGGGCTAGTGTGCCGTAGCAATTATTATGGATATGAAGAGGCCATAATAATTTATCCAACTTAACTCATTAATGTGGTAGTGTGTTGTAGACAGAAAGGGGCCACAATTTGCTAGCTTTGTAATGATAGACTGAAATGTTATGCTCGCAACTTTAGCATTGTCGTTATAGTGTGTTGTGGAGTGCAGGGGCCACAGCATGCTTGAGTTGCGGTGGATAGGTAGAGGCCACCGTAATTCCGTCAGTGTTGATGATGTGGGTATAGTTATGTCAAAATTGTCATGATGACCAAATTATACTCGCCACCGTAGTATTGTCGCTAGCGTGTTGTGGAGTGAAGGGGCCACAACATGCTTGAGTTGCGGTAGATATGTAGAGGCTACCGTAATTCCTTCAATGCAGATGGTGCGGGTGTAGTTATCTTAAAGCCTCGTGAAAAACCCAATTATACTCGTAACTATGGCATTGTCGTTAGTATGTTGTGGAGTGCAGGGGCCACAACACGCTTGAGTTGCGGTGGATATGTAGAGGCCACCGTTATTCCTTCAGTGCTGGTGTTGCTGGTGTAATTGTGTAGTAATTAATTAATGTAATATTGGTAACAGAATGTGTTTTCAAGGGGAAAATGTGATGATAATTATGTATCCATATGATAAAGCCTGATAAAATTAGTCAATTACAGGAAAACTATTGTTATACTTAAGTTTTTTTTTCCTTTTTTTTCTCTATTTATCAAAATGTTAATTAATAGTAATATTTAGTTACTCAAAACTATAAATACTTTTCCACGGGACGTGTAAGTGTCAGGAAAGGCCGACTGTTAGCATTTTTAGCATAATTGAATTACTTCTATTATTTTTAAGTAAGACCGGTTAGCCTATATTTATATTAAAATAATTTGAATGTCTTTGTTAACGTCATACAGATGTTGTATTGACTTAACTGTTATTTAGTCACCGACAATTCACTCTAACGTTGGTGGAATCATTCGTGCGTTCGTTCACTTCGAATGATTTCACAGGGGAACCGGGGCATTAGAGTTTGGTCTCTCGTTGACTAAGGTTGGTTCTAAAGTGTTAAGCTAAGAAAATAATATGTTGTTGTGGTAGTATTAATAATTAGTTGACTAAGGTTGATTCTTAGAAAGTGTTAAAACAAGAAAATAAAATAGTTATCCTGAAGAACCGTATTCTCATTTCCTGACCTTCGAATAGTAGTAGTTAAAGCAACAATAAAAGTTATTATTATCATAGCAAATCTCTTTGAACAAAATCAATCAGTTGTAAAAGTGATTTTTGGGCCAACTACGACGGCGATCTGGCCAGGAGCGACCGGAGCGACCGGTAGATTGTCAGACCACTGTCTGACAATCTACCGGTCTGGCGATCTACCTTACAGAGATATCCTTACTAATATTGTTTAAGCGAAAGTGAGTTTGTTTGTTTGTTTGTCAGTGCAAAATTACTATGGCAAACGAACCAACAAGTATTTGACCCCTACACTTTACAATAACCTTGACTGGCTGAGAAAGGAAAACAGGAGAATGTCTAAACAAACATTAAAAAACAAATTAAAAGCTGTTCTCCTTAAAGAATTTGGCGCAGGCTGGGGAAATACCCACTAAATTAAGTAATTATTACTGTTTTTCTTTTTATGTTTTCTAGTTCATAAGTTTTTGTATTTTTTTTTTAAATTACTTGGCATGTGAACCAATTTATTAAACAAGCGCTAATCCCGCCGACAAACTGTTACGCAGTTTGGCGGGTTTACTAAATGTACAACTTTGGTCCAAAAATAAATGATTTATTATTTATTTTTATTTTTACGCCTTCATGCCTAACTGTTCAAACCCGATTTCAATGAATTTTGGCACAGAGATCGTTGGTACCCTGGAGACGAACATAGGCTAAAAAAAGTTAGAAAATGGGGAGAAAGAGGGAAGAAAAGGGGAGCGAAAGATTTTTTTTTGATCATCATGCGGGTTAAAGTTAGCGTTAGCCCAAAGTAACTATGCCACGGGGACGAAGTCGCGGGCGGAAGCCAGTCTTCAATAATCACACTCCTTATAAACTCTCTTAGAGCTCTACCAGCTAAATATATGTCATTTAATTTCTATGTATGTCAAGTTTTGGACTTTCTCCAATATATCCAACCAAAATGATCATTTCCCTGTTTACCACAATTTAATCTAGCTGAAAATGTAAGGGTTAAGCGCCAGGGGTGTAGACAATGGCAGGAGTAATCAAGTCTCGACCAGGGTTCCCGTGTGGCGACGTTTGAGAAGGTTTCGGCTCAATACTGTATGCGTCAGCACTAATTCAAGGCATGTCTGTAACGTACTTGGAAGAACACAGATGTTGGTAAAACTTTGCCTATACACTCCTCTGAATTTCTTACGTTAGGTAAAAATAATATTTCGCACAGAAACCTACTGAAATGATCAATCCTTTATGAACGAGCATATTTAATAATATTTTTCTGTTTTCGAATAGTAAAAGGTTTTTTGGCAGGACAGTAATACCCTAGAATTATTGAATTTAAGCTTCGTTTACTAATGCCGACATAATTGCTTTGTTATATCCTTACTAATATTATAAAAGCGAAAGTGAGTTGGTTTGTTTGTTTGTTTGTTTGTTTGTTACCTCTTCACGCTTTAATGGCTAAACCGATTTTGATGAATTTTGGTACAGAGATAGTTGGGAACCAGGAGACGGACATAGGCTAATTTTTATTAAAAAAAAGTGGGATATGAGGGAGAACGAGGGAAGAAAAGGGAAAACTTAACGTTGCTATTACAAATCAATCAGGCGCAAGAGCAAATACTGCTGGTCTGCTTGGTGTGTTATACCGAATTTAACGCGAGCGAAGCCGCGGGCGAAAGCTAGTCAATAATAAAATACTGTTTAAACAGCTTGTGGAGGTTAGATAAGCAGTCACTCTATGTGAAATACTGGTATTCAACTGCATTTAGGACTGGGACTGTAGCTTCGTCTTAATTTTTTAACATAGGTATAAAAGTGCCTGTAACGGTCGAAATGAAATAAATGCTTCGAATTTTAAATCGTCACTCGGAACACCAATGAGGATAACCGTTACAACTAATTAGACGACACGGTTGGCGCAGTGGCTGAGCAATCGACTGCTGCGCTGCGAGTCGCGGGTTCGATTCTCGCACGGAACAAATATTTGTATGGCCTACAGATAGTTGTTCCGGGTTACAGATAGTTGGCTGTTTGTGTATGTGATTTTAAATGTTTGTAAACGCACCCACGATACGGAAATAAATCCTTGTGTGGGGCAACGTTATTTTTTTTTAATAGAAAAAACGCGACTTCTCATTCTGACCAATGAGGTCAAACTATGTATATTGGAATATAAAATGACATTTCTAGAATTTAATCAATGACGTTGCTTGGACGAGCTATGCTAACGCCATTAGTTGTACAGTTGTCATCGCCATTGTGGTAAGATGATAAAAATAATTATTTTATTTCATCATGGACGATCGGGCTGTCCTTGCTTACTCTAGAAAGTTGAAAATGTACTCCTAAACCTGGGAATTACCAGTTCGGCTATTATTATTCAGCCATGACCCCATCGTTAGCCCCGAATCCCTCAATGCTACTCTTATGCATGTAAATCTACAAATAACAATCCGTACCACACTTTCTTCAAAAATACTTGAAAAAATCCTCAAGATCAATGCATCAACGTCTTTCCCTGCCTGTTTATCACCGTGCCCTTACAATGGCGGGTAGTATTAATCTTCTATTGAGACAACCTGCGGATTGTGCCCTACGCCGGCGCCCGGCGCCCCATAGAGTTTGCATCCAGATTTTCTTGCTGGCCCCCTGTTCTTTGTACGTTTGTTACCCTTGATGTGGTTTACAGACGAGTAAGTCTATCAACTTTATTCCAAATTCAAACTAAAATAATTTATTTTTAAAAATTGCTAGTATTTTTTTTTATTGCCAGGGCGTCTGACAGCTTGTCAAAAAGTTTAAAGTTGTCCGTTCCAAACATAAATCTTTTAGAGAAAAATTTACATGAACCTTTATAGATGCTTTAAAAAAGCCTTTGATCTTAAACTTTAACACGCTTAGCGAAAAAGTATAATAAGGTTTTATAAAAAAAAACTACTTGCAAAATAAACATCATTTAAGAAACTTAAAATATCAACAGAGAAAAATGAAATAGTCAAAACATATTAATTCTTATTTAGTTACAAAATGAACGATCGTATCTTTTGATAAAACAACAAACAAAAGTCTCGAATTTCGTGTTTTACAACTTTTTCAGCAGTATATCACAACAATGTAAGGAATCAGCCCTCCGTTGTGCCTCCAAAGTGCATTTTATAAGTGATTCCTTTTATTACTAAGCACGGACAAAAAACGATAGAAAAATCTATATCGACTGAAAAGTGGTGCTTTACGAGCCAAGTTTATGACGTCATGAAAAGGGGATTATTAAATTAATGCGTTTCATGGTCAAGGCTTAGATTATGATCTAGATGGGGCACAAGAAAACACAAAAGAAGAAAATATGAAGCAGTGTAGTCTAGTGGTATGGTCGTCAGACTGTCATGTCATAGGACTCGAGTTTGAACCCAATACAGACCTCTGAATTTTCGGATTATATCATCATCCTAGCCTAGCCTTTTCCCAACTATGTTGGGGTCGGCTTCCAGTCTAACCGGATGCAGCTGAATATCAGATTATATATTATTATTTCGGATTATATAAATATATATATATTAATCGTAGCCCCTCACCCTTCAGGGTGCGTTCACAAACATTTAAAGTCACATATAGTACATAAACAGTTAGACCCCGAACAACTATCTGTAGGCTATACAAATATTTGTTCCGTGCGGAGATAGAACCCGCGACACGCAGCGCAGCAGTCGATCGCCGCAGGGGTATGACCTGCAGATAGTTGTTTCGGGTCTGTTTGTGTGTGTGAGTTAAATTTTTTGTAAACGCACTTACGATACGGGAGAAATTCCAAGTCTGGGGCAACGTTTCTTTATAAATATCCTTGTCATTTACCTCTCTTACTTTCTAGTTTTCATTTTCTCGACTCGTACAGCTCTGAAATATATCTTTGTAGGTATATCATACAATATTTCACCTTAATAAAAAGCCAAAATAACAATGTTTTTCTCCAGGCAACTTCCCACACGAAAAATAGGCAATATTTTTCTATTCTTTGCCCGCAATTCTCCGTGAACTGGCTTCGAGTACTTTTACGACCGGGCTCGACTCTGCTCAATCCTCATATTGAGCATATCGCGAGTTGACTACAACAAAAATAGGTAAAATCGGAAAGTGCTAACTCGCGCCCAGTCGCGAGTTTATGAGGCGCGAGTTGACGAATAAGCCACATCTCTTTGAGGCGCGCGTGGAACACGAACGCATCGTCGTCACTAGACGGACGGACGGTGAGATACCCATTGCTTGCTGTTAATGATGGGGCTTTATCAGCAGTTTGGAGTATAGAATAGAATCGGTTTTCAAACGGCGGCAACAAAGCGTCAATGATAACTTGGTATTTAAAATCAACAACAACATCATTTTTCATTCATTTGCAGGCAACTCCGGGTCATAGATATAAATACTAAGGTATAAACAACAAAAATAAACAACAAAAATAAGGTATAGGACAAATACAAATATCGTAAAAACTTTGTGAAATAGATATACTTAAAACCTTTAAATTAAGACAATGTACTGACGCGTGTTCCCATAATAATTTCTTGTCTATTTCTGAACGTGAGGATTTGTTATTGGTTTTCTGTTATCTATGATTTCTCTCTATTGTTAGGTTTTTATATAGCTGTAAATCTTCTATAGTGTAATAATTAAAATCCAAACAATACAATACAAATCAATTTTCTAAATATCATCTGCCTAAACTTTTCCCAATAATATGTATGTAGCTTAGCTGTAGCTACAATGTAGCTGAATACCTGTTGAAGATCTTCACTAACTAGTTATTGGGTAGCCCTTATCAATATTAGTTGTCAGACAGAACAAAACTGGTTTAATGTGAGCTTAGGCATAATACCTAACGCCTTGCGAGTTTATATTCGTTACTTAATAGTACACGTTTTTTTTTCAAAAATCAAAATCAAAATATTTTTATTTCACATAGGCCTACATGGGCACTTATAAAACGTCGCGAAAATTCCTATGGAGAAGAACCGGCAATAAAACTCCATAGTTACTCTTTTCGGATGGGTCGATCGACGGTAGGTTGACGATCTTAGGTGGCTCGAGTGACCAGGGGGTCTAGACAAAGCGTCATTCCACAGCGATAACTTCAGTGCCTGTGGTAGGCATCTTTTAAAGGCCTTTTTCAGGCCTGCACTGGGAGAAGCGGAAGGTGGTGTCAGACTTTTACTGACTATAACTTATCCATGTTCCTTCTTTTGCTCTTTGTTTTCCGGGGCTGCGGTATCTGTTTCGAGGAGCGCGCAACTACGGCAGGCCCCTTTGCTTTGCTCTTTTATTGCTGTGGAATATGAACGCGCCGTCGCCGTCGACACGGACTACCATCACTAAATGGACGGACGGTCAGCTAACCATTGCTCACCGTCCACAAACCCGCATCCCTATAGACCACTATAACAATGAGTCAGATTTTATATTCCGAATCGAAAAGTCTCTTAGTCAAATCATGATCAATCAGTAGCAGAGTGCTTTATTTCTCCAAATCATGCCAAGACTCCTAGTGTAGTAACAGACCATCACCCGACAAAACATTTTCACATCTTTTGATTTACGACACAAAATGTTGCACGATCATCATTCGACATATCACTCTCTCTTTTCCTCACACAAGGTTAAAAAGAGACAATAAATACAGATAATGAGATATTAGAGGGAGTGTTACCACCGCATTATATCCCATTGTTTCCCAAGATAGCGTGTTATTAATTAAATTTACTTGCAACAAACAATTGTGTGAGATTTGAAATCTCATAACACTGGTTCTTGTTTGAGCAGAGCTTGTTATTTTATAATGGCATGTATTCGAGATTAATTAGCTGTTCTACTTATGTGTGTGTGTATGAAAGATTATAATATTATTATAGCTTTTATGTTTGCTAGAGATAGACACTAGCAAATAAATAAATCCATCCATCATGAAAAAAGATTTATGTATTAGGAAGGATAGCGACCCTAGCAAATGGCAATTGCTTTCAAAGTACTTCAGTTAGTCATCGACGTCGCGGGTTCGCCAAATTAAACCATATACTCACATCTTTAGTCCATTGCAGCTGTGAAATCAACTTCTAAGTCTGTGCAGTCAAAAGAAATATTTTTTTTTTCCCCATAGTAAGAACGTCTATTGTAGATGCGTTTACAAACATTTAAATTCACACACACAAACAGCCAGACCCGGAAGACTACCTGGGGCCTAAGTTTGCTATTACAATAGTGTCAGAATGGTCGATCACTGATCGCTTAATGGTTGATTTTGACAAGTTTAGTATGTAGTAGATTACCAAAATTGTCAAAATTAACCAATATGCGATCAGTGATCGACCATTCTGACACTATTGTAATAAATAGCAGACTTAGGCCCCTGTTTGCCATACAAATATTTGTTCCGTCGCGGAATCGAAAAAACCCAGTAACATTTTGCCCTCCCCTGGAATAAAGTCCAGGACCATACTCAGCTGTCGCACCTGGGTCAAATCAACAAGGCAAACAAAATATTTTCATTGATTTTCACAATCTTCCCCTGTTTTATAAACATCAGAAACTATATCAATACCAGTAGATATACAAAGTTATAGGAGTATTCGTAAAACTTGTTTTGTATGTACCTACTAACAGCAACTAATTCCAGGCTCGTCAATCAATTAGGGAATAGTTTTTGTTCTTCACAAGGTGTGGGGAGGCAGTGAATAAAATAAATGTTGCAGATGTGATAGGGGTTTGATTCCTAGAAGAAGAGGAAGATACAATGTAAATCCGTCGTTTTTTTTTAATCCTTACTAATATTATAAAAGCGAAAGTGAGTTTGTTTGTTTGCTACGTTTTCACGCCTAAATAGCTAAACCGATTTCGATGAATTTTGGTACAGAGATAGTTGGGACTTTGGAGACGAAAAAAGGCTATTTTGTTAGCGTTAGCCCACAGTAACTATGCCACACGGACGAAATCGCGGGTGAAAGCCAGTAAAAAATACAACTATGGCCTTTGATGTAAAATTGTTTGCAACAAGCACAAACAGTATCACCCATATAAAACATACAATATAAATATTTTTTTTAAATATTATAAATGTGAAACGAGTATTTTTAGGGTTCCATATCTCAAAAGAAAAAAAAGGGATCCTTATAGGATCACTTTGTTGTGTGTCTGTCTTACTGTCAGTCTGTTAAGACCATTTATCTCGGGAACGGATAAAGTTATCGAGTTGAAATTGAAACCATATACTCAAGTCGGTGGCTATCATTCAAGTAGCCTTATCATTATTCGTAAATAAAAACAATCAGGGCAATACTTAATCCATCCATATTACATAAATTGAGTTTTATGTAGAACTTTTAACTTCCCCCGCTCTGGGCGGAGCGGGGGGGAGTGTCAAGATGTACTGACTAAAACCCACCCATGTTCCTTGTATTTCCTTTTATATTCCGGGGCCGAAGTTATATTCAATAAACATTAAAAGAATTAACTATCTAACTTATAAATAAATTAAAAAATAGCGTCAAAAAATTCGTCCTCAACACTGTCAGTTGGCAATGTCCCCAAGAAACTGGCCGCGTTGCCACTTTGTGTAGAACATTTAGAATCATCCCATCTGCAGCTTCTATTGTTTATTCTAAGTTATTAACAAGTTCGTGGAGTTTCTTCGCGCACCCCTCATATTTGCTCTGCCTAATTTCTTTGGGTATAGGAAAAATATTATTGTGTAACTCCTCTTATTTATTATTATTATTAATACTTTTGTGAGAAATGATGTTTATTTTGCGAGTAGGTTTTTAAGAACACTTTTACACGTCTTTTTTAACTAGATGAGGCCAGTGCTTCCTACCCGAGGACTCTGGGAAGAAACAGCCGAAACAAACTCAGAAAACTGATAATAGTCTCTCTTAGGTTCCAGACAAGAATCTTGGTCAATTTAGGAACATAAGGACTACGCAGATTGAATGGACCTGTCCAGTCAGTGCAAGCATTTGTCTGTTATCGTGCGAATCGACTTTTATAACTCAAGGAGCTCAACGACACGACGAACAATACCAAAAAAAGGATATTTGTGAAGGTTGCTTATACTCAAACTGCCAGATAATCGTTAAAAACAAACAAAACAAGAAAAGTATCTAATGACCCACATGGTCCTCGCATTCACAATAAACAATTAAAATTAATAACTTATTATTTGCAAAATTAAATCAATGAGATAATAATGAAATGATAAAATGTCGAAAATTATTAACTTCTATTGTGTAATAGTTGTATGTGTGAGTGAATGGTAGTTATTTTATTTTTTTTCTAGACGTAAGGCTTTGTATTGTATATCAATACAATCGGTTATATCGTGTTTTCATGTTCACACATCCTTAAGTCATATTTTTTCAATAAAATATTTTTTTCATGGTGTTCTTTCTTATATTTCTGGATAAAAAAAAACAAATGTGCCAAAAGCTCGCTTTATTCTCAACCCTTAAAAGCAATAACAAGAAAATCTCAAAAATCCAAGACATCGTCACAAATCAACGTCATACACACACGGCGTAACTTATAATTGGGAAGGCAATCAACAAGACAAACGTTGATTAATTAAACATTGTCGCAAATTAAACATCCGACGAAGAATAAACTGGGGTACTCCCGCACCCCGATGCGGGCTGATAGCGAAGAGCTGGCATATGACGGTATGACTGAAACGCTTTGTCAAAGTTACGTCGTAGGGTCACTGATAATACGCCGGGGGTAATTAGCCGTGCAACGGATAGGCAAGGTTTTTTGACGGTGTTTGCTTTTGTGATAAGGGTAGTCTGTGTGTCAAAGTGCGTGGATTATGATAGTGGATTTGAGGAAGCGGAAGAATGAATCAGAAGAACAGATGGTTGTTTCTTCGTAAAATTCAAATAAAATAGGGCTATGACTACGATAGACATTGATATTGACACTGACATCAAATGTCTAGACAACTTTTGACATTTGCTAATTTTTAGTATCACTTTCTCTAAATAGGTACGTACAGATTTAGGTATCCGAATAAGATAAAGAGTAGAATAGAAAAAATGATGCACTGTAAATCTCTACATGGAAATCAAACGTAACTGTCAAAGTGGTGTCTTATTATGAGGCAAAACTTACTACTCAACGGCGCATGTAATAAAAATTACGATAGGTCTTTGTAGGATACTTTTGCAAAGTGCTCGCGATAACGGCGCATGTAATGTAGCTGTACAAAGTCTGGTTTTACCTAGTAATATGGCGCCACCACATACCGTTAATTTTATGTTATGTTGAACTTAGTCAGGAAAGAAAGAGGCACTTGCTACAAAAACACAAAACAAAAAAAACTTAAATCTACACACCCAAATAAAAATAGCACTTACTTAAATCACTAACTTAAATCTTAACACTACAAAGAAAAAAGATCTAATTTATAAAATTCTCGAGTTACAGTGTTAGTTACCAAACTCCTCCGAAACGGCTCGACCGATTCTTATGATTTTTTATGCATGTTCAGTAAGTCTGATACACATATAATAGGCCTACATCTATTTTTCATACTCCTATGTAAGCAGGGGGTGAACCGCTGGGCACAGCGAGTAATAATATGGAATTATCGGCACCAAGCTTTCAATTTACTTTTTAATAACTCTCGGCATAATACGCCTAAATCAAAACCCCGCCACATTCCAACAAAAACCACCAGACAAAGACATAAAGCATCACATATTTCAAAAATCTCTTCGCAAACTAAACTAACATTCCCATACTATAGGAACAGGGGTTGCAAACGCGTCGACACATAATTTTTCAATTTGCCCAGTTAAAACGTTTTGGAGATTGATTAATAAATCTCCCCGCGTTGGGGGTGGATTATCGAGTTAGTTCCCCTCATCCCCTTCCGAGAAAATGTGCATGATCTCAGATGTTTATCGTATTTATATGTATAGTTATAACTGTTAAGCTGACGAGACAAATTGGGAAGCCACGGGGAGTAGTGCAATTGGTAGTTTTTATTTGAGATTTGGATTGTTGCACAACTGTGTTTTCTTTACATGGTGGCAATAGAGAGAGAATATGCATGTAAGTATTTCTTTTTACTTTAATCAATGAAAAGCACTACTAACAACCTAAGAAAATAATTAATATTTATATTTTATCTTTTGTCGCAAAAAGAAAACTCAGACGTCTGTGGGTATTGTGGCCATGATGTGACGTCATTTTGTTAAAATCGAATTTTTAGCTATTAATAAAATACTTATGCAAGTTGTAAAGCCTGTATTCAAGCAAAAATTGCAATTACAATATTATAATAAAATCGTTGCGAAAAATTAAAGTACTTTTCAAATTAAAGTGTTTCTTTGACTCATAGACTTTGACGTCATTACCATAATTATCTCAGACGATGAGTTTTAAAATTGCGTTCCGTTGCACTAACAACACGCAACATAAAAGTATAAAATACTAGCTGGCGCCCGCGGTTTCGCCCGCGTGGTGATAAAAAAGTACCTTATGTGTTATTGCAGACTATAGTCTACTTCTGTGCCAAATTTCATCAAGATCCGTTCAGCCGTTTCGACATGAAAGAGTTACAAACATCCATCCATCCCCACAAACATTCGCATTTATAATATTATATCGTAGGATAGGATTTATTTACACCACATCCAGGTTTCAATCATTCCATCTTCTCCAGTATCACACAGACTAGATTCCCATTGAAGGTAACAAGCACCCAACACCCGTTCAAACCTGGTAGTTAACATCGCAGTATCAATAGCCCAACATGCCCTAATGACAACAAACGACTCGACCCGTCGGGGTCTCGAATTACGTTACCGACTCGTTACGTGCCAAATAAATTCTGGCTCTTTGAACACCCTACTACGGAACCACGGTGATTGCACTTAGTGTTTTGGGGGATTTATTTGCATGGATAAAGAATAAATAAGTTTTTTTTTTGTAGTGAGATCGTGTTAGTGCATGTTATTATGGGATTTCATATTTAAGGGATATTAAGGCTATTCAGTAGTATATTGATAAGAGATTCTTACAAGTCACAAAATTCATCTTTGATATCTCAATTAATTATTTCAAAGAATACCAAGTCAAGATCGTGTTAGTGAATGTTAATATGTTATTTCAGTGAAACAGGCTATTTCAAGAAAAAGTGATGATGAAAAGAAATTTATAAAGGTTTGTGACTTGTCATATTGTCATTATTTTAATTAATAATTATAAAGAAAGAAATACAATACGTACTAATTAGTAAAAAAAATTCAAATAATAAAAATTCGAATAGTAAAAAAAAGTCAAACAATAAAAAGTCGAATAGTAAAAAAAACAAATAATTTAAAATTAGAGGTAAAAATATACATACTGTATAGATACTGTACCTATTTATAGTGCGAACCACCAATCTGTTGAATTCACTGCCGGCTTTATAATCTAGATTTCTTCAAATGAATCCAGTTTCTCCAAATTCAGTCAATTCTTTTTTGTTGTCAAATAAATTGTATTTTTTAAAATATTAATGCAAAATTGTATTACAATATAACCTATACTTAAACTTAATTTTTTTTTTAAAGAAAATGTTCGTGTCTTTTTTAATAAATAAATAAGTGATCAGTTCCATGCCATTAAACCTAAATAATTCATAACTTAACAAAATATTTACACAAACTCTAATAGAAATACAATCAATATCATAATCCACTCCCCACTTCACCAAATAAGAACTATCGACAAAACTCAACAACTATTTGACAATACGTAACATTAGCCCCCTACTATTATATTTTCATTCAACAATGCCACCTGGGTCGAATTTACACAAATACTTAGTAGGGGACAAGCGACTGGGGACAAGCTTGCTTGTGTAGGTTTAGGTGCAAGTACGCTTGTGGACACTGCACTTGTGCCGGACGCCCCTGGACAATATCGGACACCGGACAAGGACATTTGTTCTATCATATCGATATCAGCTAACAATGGAGACAGATGGTCGTTAAGATTATTACGATTTTTGTTTGCTTTACGGTTTATGGTTGACAATGTGTGGTATAAATTAAATGTTTGTATGCTTTTGTAGTGTATGAAAGCCGACTTTTGTCTTATCTTATCGGATTTCGCTGGATTAAGTAGTTTGATAGGTATCGGTGTATTCTGTTGAAGTATAGGGGTACGTACTGTAAAGGTTTTGTATTGAAATCCTTACTAATATTATAAAAGCGAAGGTGAGTTTATTTGTTACATCTTCACGCCAAAATGGCTAAACCGATTTTGATGAATTTTGGTTCAGAGGTAGTTGAGACCCTGGAGACAGACATATGCTATTTTATACTGATAAAAGGGGAGAGAAAGATATTTGTTTTTCGATCATCACGCAGGTTACAGTTAGTGTTAGCCCAAAGTAACTATGCCACGCGGACGAAGTCACGGATGGAAGCTAGTTTAACCATAAGCAAGGCAGGCTGTTTTTAATGGCATTTTGATTTCAAAAGAATTAAAAACGAGAATAAAAACAAAGACAGCAGAGAATAATTAATTCGTATGATGATTTAAAAATATAGTTTATTTAAAGTTCAGTTTGGCCAGCAGCAGAGATTTCAAGTCCTGTAACTTCTCCAGTTTGATGTTAAAATTAAATAAGTTCACCTCACCACACCTCCTCGTTACGAATAAGTTTCCACATCAACATTGTATAACAAGCCAATTAAAAAAAAACAATAAGCAGTGATTATCAAATCAGCATAACTTCAAACATCTCTAAGGCTAGATTTGTAAATCACCAGACGTAACGTAAACGTTTTATGTAAAGAATAATGTGACCAGCTTGAAACTGGAAAGCTGACAAACCACCATAATAATTGATAGGAAAATCTACTCTCATCATCCTAAAAAACCGGTTAAGAGCTTTTCAGACTAACGTACCGAGGGTTCCGTACAAACTTGCGACGTAAACGGCCGTATCTTTTGACTGCGTAGACTAATGCCCCGTTCCAATAAACAAAAATGACTCGTTTTGCTTACGGATAGTTGTATTTTGACATAAGTTCTATGAGACTTATGTCAAAATACAACTATCCGTAAGCAAAACGAGTCGTTAAGTTCTATGAGACATGTCAAAATACAACTATCCGTAAGCAAAACGAGTCGTTAAGTTCTATGAGACATGTCAAAATACAACTATCCGTAAGCAAAACGAGTCGTTTTTGTTTATTGGAACGGGGCATTAGAGGATTGTTTTTTTATAGCACAAAAGGATCACAGACTTCAGTATATAGTTTTAATTAAGTAATCAACTCAATACCTCCACGCATACCTGAGATAAAGGGTCTTAACAGACAGACGGACAACAAAGTGATCCAACAAGGGTTCCGTTTTTTTCTTTTGAGGTACAGAACCCCAAAAACACCTATTACAACGTTAAAAGCACCACCTGAGGTGTCGATCATCACCAGGCAGGGGAGATTACCCCGGATGACCATCCCCTGGTCCCCTGGATCAATGGAATATTAATTGCTTTTAAAGAGGCCCTGGATTATGCGAATAATTGGAGCCGGTGACGGCCGCGCGTGATCGTTTATTCATTGCTTTTAGCGCAATAACTTTATGTAATTGAACTGCAAATGTGTGTTTTGGTTATTCTATTAAGGGGTTACGTGGTTTAATGTGATGTGGGGTTTGAAAGGTACGCTTGTATTTGGAGCTGAATGTTTCTTGGCGATTCGCAAGGCAAATGAACTGCTTATAAGCACTAACTTAGTTCTGCCGGGGTTGCGAGTGGTTCGAAAGAGATACCGCAGACTCGGAACATAAATGGCAAAAGAAGAACAATGGGTGGGTTTTAGTACGTAAAAGTTTGTCACTCCCCCGATCTGTCCAGAGACCTCAAGGGGTCTCAATTTATAATAACATGTATGGTGATTAAAATATGATTCGCAACCGATACACGTTTTCAACCCCGTTAGTTCACTCATTCCATGGTTGATAAAGTTATTCAAAAGTATTGTTGATTTTTCAAAGTAAGGTTGACTGGTAGAGAATGCCTTATGGCAGTAAGTCCGCCTATGTACCACTATTGTACATGAAGTTTAAATAAATAAATAAATTTTTCGTATAAATATTTATAATGTTTTCGAAAACAAATAGTTTTAGATATGTATAAATATTTTTGTACCCTATCACAATGTTGTCGTATTTTACCCAAAGGTTGACTGGTAGAGAATGCCTTATGGCATTAAGTCCGCCTATGTACCACTATTGTACATGAAGTTTAAATAAATAAATAAATTTTGATGATTATAACTCCTTAACTTATTACTTGTTTAAAGAATTCTTTTGCTTTCTCGGACATTGGAAACGCAAGTATGGTATTACATATGTTAATATTATTTACTAGCTGGCGCCCGCGGTTTTACCCGCGTGATATGGAAAAAAAAGTATCCTATGTTTATTCCAGACCATAATCTACCTCTGTGCCAAATTTCATTAAGATCCATTCAACCGTTTTGACGTGAAAGAGTAACAAACATCCATACATCTCTCCATCCTTACAAACAATCGCATTTATAATATTAGTAGTATTTAATCATTTATGTACACAAAGGAGAAAACACGAAGAAACATCACAAAAAAACATACAGTACAAAGGCACAGCTTATTTCAAAAGAAATTTCTTCCAGCAGGCCTGCGAGAGAAAATATGAAGAAAAGAAATATATCATTGCAGTATCGTTAAAAAAAACTGCTTCCGGACTCAATCCATCAGAATGTGAAAAACGTCATCAATTACCTACTCCGCAGACGTCATAATTTAGAGACAAAACTTTCTTCATTAAAATGATAAAACTTATTTGATGGAATATGGACAAGACCTCTGACATTAAAGATGCATTAATGTAAGTAAAGCATAAATGAAATTTCACCATGCTACTGACACTTTTACCTTAACATTAGTTACGAAGATGTATATATATAATTGACTATATAATCGACAACACGCTTGGCGCAGTGGCTGAGCGATCGACTGCAGCGCTGCGTGTCGCGGGTTCGATTTCAGCACGGAACAAATATTTGTATGACCTGCAGATAGTTGTTTCGGGTCTGGCTGTTTGTGTATGTGAGTTTAAATGTTTGTAAACGCACCCACGATACAGGAGAAATCCTAGTGTGGGGCAAAGTTTTGAAAAAAAAACCTGTCAAATTATGGACTTAACTTAAAGCAGTAAGTAATTGTTTACGTTCACAATACTTAGGTTCATTAAGGAGGAAGGCCAAAGAAAAGATGGATGGATTGTATAAGAAATGATATGGAGGAGAAAGGAGTAAATGACGCCGTGACGTCTGACAGGATGGAATGGAAGAAGAAAACGTGTTGCGCCGACTTCAAATAGAATGGGACAAAGGCAGGAAGATGATGATAACTTAGGTTCATTTAAGTACTCAAGCTACACTTATTATACTTAACAAATGAAATCAAGTTACGTATGTGGCTAAAATATTATTTGTTTGTCATGTAAACCTCTGAAAAATGGTATCTATTAAACTAACTCCCCTGGCTAATGTGGCATGACCTAAAAACACGCATAAACATTTAAGTGTGACAAATTTCCAAAAATTTCATCGGACATTCATAAATGTTCGGTGATTTGGCGTAAGTATACAAAAAAATCACCCCAAAACAGAGAATAGGGTTCCGCAAATGACGTTGGGTTTCAATTAATTTATCAATTAAATTGGCCGTGTCGACAACGCGTCACGCTATGATGCGGTATTTTTTTTTTTTTTGGAAATAAAAATCTGACGAAATATTTTTATCAGTGGGGTAATGAAAGGTCAACAGTGAGTTAAACTGCTTTTTCAAGTGCAGTGGTGTTTTCGTGTATTTCATTTTCGCGTTTGCTTATTTGTGTACGAAATACGATTACTCTGAATACAACTGGCCAGTTTCAAAATACGTTAAAAAAGTAATGGCAGCCGAGAAAAGCGTTCGTTGAAAAAAAGAAAAATACTCTGTTCTGGACAAATAAAACGCACATTACCAAAATTTGTATACAGGATAATATTAAAGCTAAAAATGGGAAATAGGGAACGTAAAATAAAAACGTTGCGATTTTAAATAGGCTTACGTGTCAGTGTAGGTATTGTGTGTCAGTAGAAGATTGCTGCCAAATCAGCTGAATGATAACAGTTACATTATAATAAATGACTCATTCACATCAAAAATCATTGTATCGTTTTTGCTCATTAATTGTTTTGCATTTTGTCATACAAAATACAAGTCACATCTTTAAAAAAAACACCGAATTCTTAATTCAATTTCATATTTAATCCAAAGCTCCAAGAGACATATTTTTAAGACACTCAAATCTGGATTCACAATGAGAGCATAGATAAAAATATCATTCGTTATTGAGCGTGTCGAGGTGACGCCGAATTACGCACCTGACGTCTATGTTCACGCCATCATTGACGCGAAAAGCTGACGTGTCGAACGAACTGTTATGAAAAT
Source organism: Ochropleura plecta (assembly GCA_905475445.1). Lineage (NCBI taxonomy): Eukaryota > Metazoa > Arthropoda > Insecta > Lepidoptera > Noctuidae > Ochropleura > Ochropleura plecta. The sequence continues at coordinate 4,038,486 of FR997728.1, forward strand.
AATTCAGGTCTTGTTTTTTTTTTTTTATCATTGTTTTTTTTTTGCCGTGGTTACGTTATTTTTCCAAATTCAAATTAATTTATTTGCCAGAGTTTACGTGTACAGCCAAAATACAGATATCTTAAAATTTTCAACATGGCTCGTTTACATTATACCAATAAGGTGTGGTACGGCATGGTATTTCTGGAGCATAGTTATTCTGATAGATAATATAGCTCTTCATAGTTTATTAATAATGTAGTCATTCCAGTATTTGTTTTGTACTTAGTTAACCCTTTGCTACTTTCATTGCACCTTCGTAGTCAGCTTAGGGGCTGCTGTTTTGAGGCAAGCAAGTCAGCATAAAATGGAAAAAAGACATGTCACTTATTAAACGACGCCGGTTGGCGCAGTGGTTGAGCGATCGACTGCTGCGCTGCGTGTCGCGGGTTCGATCCCCGCACGGAACAAATATTTGTATGACCTACAGGTAGTTGTTCCAAGTCTGGCTGTGTGTGTATGTGAGTTTAAATGTTTGTAAACGCACCCACGATACAGGAGAAATCCCTAGAGTGGGGCGAAGTTTTTAAAAAAAAGCAGTCTCACTAATACCGATCAAATCAGTCAGATTTCATAATTTACAAACAAAAGTACAAATAGATATGTATATGTATAAGTTTAGTATCAAAATGAAAAAGGACATTACACAGCGTAAAACCCGTCTACATCTCTGTCAACAGAACACTTGCCTAAAGCCTGACAGCATTGGCTTAACTAACCGCTTGACAATATACATTCTTGTCATGATTCAAAAGAAATTCAATCACATTTCCATAAAAATAATGTCAACCGAAGCGTCATTATCTGTCTAGCCATTTCCCAACTATGTTGGGGTCGGCTTCCAGTCTTACCGGATGCAGCTGAATATCAGTATATTACATGGAGCGACTGCCTATCTGACTTCCACAACTCAGTTAGTACTGGGTAATACGATAGCCCTTAGTAAGGCTGGTTGTCAGACTTTCGGAACACAGACTATCTGTAACGACTCTCATAGATCTACAAATGACAGCCGGGACCAACAACTTAACGTGCTTTCCGAGGCTTGAAGGAAACTCGGTATGTAACTGGTGGTCATCCACCAGATCCATCCACAGACCAAAATATGCAAGCGCGGCTTAATCGACCCGAGTGGCTGTCATAATTTAGCCACGAGCACCTCAAATGAATTTCGACCGAATCAATAAGCAGATAAGTCTCTATTTCCACAAAACCACAAAATGTAATCTTTTACACAAACCTTTCTCAATTATATCCCCTCTTTAAAACTTTATTTGAGACAATATTCACACATTATAAACTCGCGCACTCAACTTTACAACTTACAGTGTTCGTATACAACGGTATATTTTCCCCTGGCCATGCTATAATCGCTTGCACCTGTCACGAGGCGAGTTCCAGTCGTTACATCACTGTCCAGCTGTTCCATGACGTGTGGATATAATAATAAATATGGCGCATTTTTATTTAGTGTATCCGTCCCCTGGCTGTATGCAAAGTGAATTTGTTTGAGTACGCTAGTATGTTTTTATAGCTTTTATTTATATGGAAAAAACGTTAAAATAGCAATTTTTATAATATTTTAAAAATAAGCTCTTGTCCTCCAAGTTTAAGACATTCTATTTAATTGAAATTGTAATGCTTGTGTCTTGTGTTTAATGTTACCTCAAATGAGTCTATGTTACTTGAAATAAATGAATAATAAAAAAATAAGACCCATTTTGCATTTCAATTATTTCTCTGAGATAAGTACCTATACGATCTAAAAATTATTTATTTCTCAAAGTTTATAAATCACTTATGAGGAAAAATAAGTTTTAAAACAAAACTTAAGTAATTAAGTACAAATGCACCTATAATGATTTTCTTGGATTGGTAGGTAATACTTACTAATATTATAAAAATGAAAGAGAGTTTGTTTGTTTGTTTGTTACCTCTTCACGCCTAAATGGCTACACCGATTTTGATGAATTTTGGTACAGAGAGTTGGGACCCTGGAGACGGAAATAAGCTATTTTTTTTAAAAAAACCGGCCAAGAGCGTGTCAGGCCACGCTCAGTGTAGGGTTCCGTAGTTTCCCGTCCGTCACAATAAGTGTTCTTTACCACGGTAGGTCATGAAAGCACGGAAAATCTTAACATCGACTTTTAAAAAAATGACGTCATTACGCAACGCCATCTATCGAACCATTTATGAACTGGTTTTTACCTTAACATTTTGATGGTGTTAATAAAATTAATTTTAGTTTTGTTCTAAATTGCCTTAGCATGTTCTTGATAGAAGTTTTATGTAGTTATAAGATACCGCCAATCCCAAGGAGAGACCAACCGAACAATTCGGTAATACCCGATCCAATGTAATAAGTACCTACAGCGCCATCTCTCGGGGAATTGGGTTACTGATTTATTCAAAGACAAGAAGTGCAAGAAGTTTTCGGTGGTAATTTTGGATTGCGAGAACCGATTTCAATAATTATTTTTTTGTTAGAAAAAAGATACGTTCAGGATAATAAAATATGTAAACGAAGTTAAAAAAAATGCTTGCATATACGATTATACTACAAACTTAGTCCAGAAATTATTTTGTACAACTTTTTGTCTTTTTTGTACAAAAACTGTTGTGTCAATCAAGTTCAAAATGATTTTCATAGAAAGTCCTTATAAAGTTCTACTTTTCAGATTGTTTTCATATTTTCTAAACTTATGGTTCAAAAGTTAGAGGGGGGGGGGACATTGTTTTTTACTTTTGGAGCGATTATTTCCGAAATTATTGACATTATCAAAAAATGATTTTAGTAAACCCCTATTCATTTTTAAATACCTTTCCAACAATATATCACACGTTAGGGTTGAAATTAAAAAAAAATTCACTTCCCAATTTACATATAGGGTGGCTACCCTAATAAAACATTTTTTTCCAATTTTTATTTTACCACTTTGTTGGCGTGATTGATATACATATTGGTACCAAATTTCAGCTTTCTAGTGCTAACGGTCACAGAGATTAAGCGAGGACGGACGGACGGACGGACGGACAGACAGACATGGCGAAACTATAAGGGTTCCTAGTTGACTACGGAACCCTAAAAAAGAGTGAGTAATGAGGGAAAAAAGGGAAAAGTAAGAATTGCTATTACAATAAATAAGGCGCTAGGGCAAAAACTACAGGTGGCAGGTACCTGCAAATCAGGAAAGGGGAACTGTCTTATCCCGATTTTAACGCGGGCCAAGCCGCGGGCGAAAGCTAGTTTCAAATAACTTTGTCATTTGTGATACAAACACGGGCGACAATTTTTAAGCAGATAGAAAACAAATATCAAAGACCCATCTATGTTTAAGCATAACTTGTTTTTTTTTACGTATCATTTAGTTAGATACTTACTACTCATAATAACGTCATTATATTATGGCCATAGCTTAAAAAATCAAAAAAAGACTAGAATGAAACTTGAAATGTATGAATAAAAAACATAACGCAATCAAAAATGCATCCGAACATACTGTATACGCACCTGTCAAAGAACCGTTTCACATTAATTGGCGTTTCCAAAATAGCGCTTGAGACACGTTTTCAATTTTGTCATAATCCCCCTCTTGTACCCTTCAGGACTGACGGAAAACCATCGGTAAGCTGCCTTTGAGGCTTTTGAGAGCATCCATCGAGTTTACCTGATGATTATACCGTTATGTATATTTTTGGCGTTTCAAAAATATATTCTAAAGTAATTCAGCAGGCCAAGTACTGAAAATTAAATTTGATAAAATTAAAATGATGAGTTATCAAATCATTAAAGTTAATAATAAATCTTGGCACCCTGATTTTCAACCAAACGCTTTTTTTTTAATTAAAGGCTTTGGAGGTTTCATATGCAAAAAGACGTGAACGTTTTAAACCCAAAAAGATTTATTTTAAACGAGGTATTTACATGTATCTACTTTTCAATCGTCAAAAAAAAGGATGAAACTACAGTTCCACACACGAAGCATAACAACTGTGAAAGTAATGTATTTGTCAATTCCATAGCATGGCATGGGTAAAAAATATATCAGAATAGACATTCCATCTATAGGTACATTTAATCACAAAGAGATGTTTCGCTGGCAGTAGAGGGGCCTGCTAGGGCCACCGCCTGCCGGGGTTGGTAAAGGTTGTTCGAAAAGGCAAAAGAAGGCACATGTGTTGGTTTTTGTCAGTAAAAGTCTGACATCCCCCCCCCCCTCCGTTCCGCCCCAGAGCAGGGGAAGTTATTTGACGATTGCAAAAAAAATACATATACTTGGATTTTTTTTCTCCATGGACATTCTTTGTCAAAGTTCCGAACCAAAACCAAATTAAATAAAAGTTCACTGATACCCTTAAGCCAATAGGGTAATTTCAGTTTTATATTCAGGATAAGCAAGACAATCGTCTCGCCTGATTGTAAACAGGAATGTGATACTAGATAGAACGCATTTTGCGTAGAGCAGATTTATTTGCTCTAGTCTTGAAGACTACAAAATAAAGGAGCATATCCTTTTAAAAGGCAGGAACTCTTAGCAGCCCCTTAATAGTAAACAGCAGGGTTCAAAATTATCAATAAAGTTATTTTCTTTAACAACAATACCAATTATTCAATATTTTTCGAATAATAAAATCAATCCTTTGACTCGCAAATTTTTTTTACTCACATATAATAGTTTCGTTACCAAATCTAAAGTAAGAGATTTATTATTAATTGTTTAATTTGTTTTTTAAGGTGGTGCTTAACGCCTTTGAAAACGCGGGGATGCGAAAAATCTCAAAAATAAAACATGAAAAGAGTTATTATAAATCACTTCGAAATCTGCTAAATGACAACAAATTTTCATAAATAAACGTCAATCTAAAGATAACAAACATAAAAATTTAAAATTCATTGTTGAGAAAAATAATCATCGTACATTTAAGAGCCTAAAAAATGATTTTCTATTTCGATACAACCCCATTTTGCGCATCCAGGAATCATCATTAACTTAAGCACCCTCATAATTAAACCCGAATAGAAACTTCTTTCATTGAAGAGTTATGAAAAGATAAAAACGCTTGGGGCTCAAAACATTAGTAAAGTTAGCAGTAAGCATCCCCTTAACATCATCTTTAACGAGAACGTATCACTAACAACCCTTGATTATATACATAAAGTAATAGAGCATTAAGTAGGGTGTTTATAAACCGTGAATATGAGTGAACTTAAATAGAACCTCTCTCCTTAAACAATAATCCTTACTAATATTATAAAAGCGAAAGTGAGTTTGTTTGTTTGTTTGTTTGTTACCTCTTCACGCTTTAATGGCTAAACCGATTTTGATGAATTTTGGTACAGAGATAGTTGGGAACCAGGAGACGGACATAGGCTATTTTTTATTTAAAAAAAGTGGGATATGAGGGAGAACGAGGAAAGAAAAGGGAAAACTTAGCGTTGCTATTACAAATCAATCAGGCGCAAGAGCAAAAACTGCAGGTCTGCTTGGTGTGTTATACCGAATTTAACGCGAGCGAAGCCGCGGGCGAAAGCTAGTATTAAATATTCTTTTGCTCTTCATAATTATTATTTTATACGTATATTATATGTATTTATATATAAGTATTTGTTTTTTTAAACGTAGCGTAGTAACGTATTATTTTGAAAAATGTTACACCACAGACTACCTACAGTACTGTCTCTCCTCCTTTAAATCCATCCAAAGGTTGTTTTGAAAAGATCGCTTTAGCTATAAGACCGCCCATTGGGTTACCCTATTTATAAGTTGTAAAGTGTTTTTCCTGTAATTTGTATGGTGTACATAATAAAGTACCTACATATTCTATCTATAGAAATGCATGCAAAATTTATAAACACAAATAAAAAAACCGGCCAAGACCGAGTCTGTGTGGCTCTGGCCCTCTGTAGCATAAGATTCTGGGTTCGATCTCGGGTCGTATAAATTGTTTCTGGATTTTTCCAATAGGAAATTCTTAGTAGAAGCCACGGAGTCCGGATTGGTACAGTTGTTGACTATAGGGTCGCACCCGTAGAAGTATTACAAACTACTTTCTGGAATCTATGCCGCCCCCTGTTACATGAGACCTAAACATAACTGACGGCACGGTTGGCGCAGTGGCTGAGCGATCGACTGCTGCGCTGCGTGTCGCGGGTTCGATCCCCGCACGGAACACATATTTGTATGCAGATAGTTGTTTCGGGTCGGGCTGTTTGTGTATGTGAGTTTAAATGTTTGTAAACGCACCTACGATACAGGAGAAATTCCTAGTGTCAACGTTTTTATAAAAAAGGCGAAATGTGGGTGTACGATTAGGTATTACCTCTTTTTTTTCGGGTGGGAAATCATCAAATAACTTTCCCCGCCCTGGGCGGAGCTGGGGGGAGTGTCAGACTTGTACTGACTAAAACGGTAAAGGTATACCTCTGGCCCTTTGGGTATTACAGGCGTAATATTACGTGTTTGTATTCATCTTTTAAAATAATAACTGTGATAATGAAGCATAAACTTCAATAACAGCGCTATTTACGTAATAATATGTATTATTATACGATTTTAATGATGAAATACATTGCTGCCAAATGAGGCCGCTGGGAGGTGTCTGTCTTCACGTCGACAGTTGGTAGTTGGTAATAATTCCTGCTACTGCAATTATGTTTCGAAGCCAATTATCACGCTCTTGTGTTTTTTTATGATGACTTTTTTTTATTTCGCGATATTATCGATGTAATTTATTGGACGGAGTTCGATTATTATAGGGCTGTCGAGTTGGACTTATTTTTGTGTATGGATGTGTTTTGTTTTTCCTGTGTGTTTGAAAAACCTGGATAATGAGTAGTTAGAAATCTAACAGTTGTTACGTTTTGAGTAGGAAATCTAGGTTATCTCAGTTATCATTAGGGAATGCGTCATGTTCGTGAACGGGCACTGTCAGTTGATCTCTCAGTTGCCACGGCTTATTTGAATCAATTGTTTACCTAATTGGTCTTTACTATGGATAGTTTCAACATGCACGACACGTGTTGCTTCATCGTTCTCAAATAATTTACCATCTTAACATGAATGAGAATGTCCATTAAGTTTCTTGCCCATACTTTTCCATAAATCTACGTTTTTGAATGGGTAGCTACCGCATTTTCACAGTTACTTATTATGTCTTACGACTGGGGCAGTAGCTTTATGACATTGTTTCGACAGTTCAAAAGTGCATGTTACTGACCTACTTGAAATAAATGCTTTAGATTTGGTTTTTATTAACTCGATTATGAGTAGCTACTTAGCTGGGTAAGGTAAAAAAGGATTTTTTTCTTTTTCTAAAACATCAACAAAACCAGAAATTGAACCTGTAAAAAAGTAAGCACATAACAGACGCAAGTTTATGAGGCGCAAGTTGACGAATAAGGCGAATATTTGCACATACAAGCAGTTTTTTTTTGGGTTGGGAAATTAACAAATAATTTCCCCCGCTCTGGGCGGAGCGGGGGGGAGTGTCTATTGCCCTTTACGTTCCGGGGCAGCGGTATCTCTTTCGAACAACCCGCAACCCCGGCAGGCGGAGGCCCTGGCAAGCCCCTCTGCTTTGCTGACATCTCTTTGAGGCGCGCGTGAAACACAAACGCGGCGTCGACACTGCCTGTCGTCAATTGACGGACGAACGGTGAGCTACCCATTGCTCACCGTCCACAGGCCCGCATCTACAGTGAGTAAGTACATAGAATTATTCGCAGATAGAAGCAGCTTTCAGAATGACTACAGATTAAAAAATACTTAATTAAAAAATAATCCACATGATTCTTATCATGTCACTCAGTCTTAAATACCATCTGTTTATTCATTACCATTACAAAAATAATGCCACACTTTAAAAATAAATTAATATTTAATTTCTAAAATATGAATAACTTATTCCAAGATGGCCGCCAGCCCTAACAAGCGGCGCGGGCGTTATCATTCCCAATCAATCAACTCATTACAAGCCCATAGCGCTTTCATTCAGATTATAATTTTTGACCAATATTAACAATGAATCAACTTTATTTTGCGTAATGAGGTTTCTTTGCGGTAATAATATCTTTTCAATTGAAACCATTTTGATGAATTAATTTTTGTGGTCAAAGATTAATAAGATGGCGGGCGGTTTGATAATTTTATTAAGAACTACTTATTGAAAGCAATACAAACATATGCAATAGTATGGAGTGTTTTTTTTTTGTTGTATTTTGGACCTTAACCTTATGTTTTAAGTTTGCAAAATTGCAAAAGCTCCCGCTAGTTTTACATAAAAAATATCATAAAGAGTCTCAGTAAAAAGAATTACTTTACAAATACAACAATCCCCTTAATGATGATCCTGTGTGGAATCGTAATATTTTAATCCCTAGCTCGACGACTACGATGTAATGGATGCATTTAAAGATCCCCATGAAAGCTGCGATTGGGTGTTGTTTAAACGATTTTGTCGTGAAATCAATCTTGTATATTTTTTTTGTCCTTCCAGTCTAACCGGTAGTAGCTGAATATCAGTGTTTCACATCAAGTGGCTGCCTATCTGACCTCCACGACCCAGTTAGTACTGGGTAATACCCCCTGGATGGTCTCGTTGCCAGATTTTGGGTCCGGCTTTACATGCTTTCCAAGGAACCGAGGAAACTCAGTATGAAATGACTGATCTGATCAGATATCCATGAACCAACCCAGGTTAGCACGGCTTAACCTAAAGCTGGACCTGAGGGACTCTCATTATGTAGGCACTAGCTCCTATTTCCTGTCCTAATAATTGTTAATTAAGATTAAGTGCTATAATTCATTTGTCTTGTTAAGTCAACAAAAGTTTGTTCCCTGTAGTAGATCCCCTAGTTTGGGGACCTATCGCATATGGCTATCTTTAACATTCAGCGAACTACAAGGAATAATAATAACAACTTTTCTTACCACAAACAAAACACAGTATTTTTAACTCCCATCATCAAACATCTTTTTGAGTATTGCTGCTGCATTTTTTTCCATTCTCTATCGCATCTTAGTAAGTAGGCACCTCCTTTCTAGCCACATTATCCGTAATAGTCTTCTTAACTCCCAATACAAAAAATAACTATCCCTTTTCTATAATCCCGACCAAACGCATAACGAATGTCCCGCTCAATGACTAAAGGGCGGCTACACGTGTGCGAATAAATGTCTGGCGGGTACGTAATTCGCGCCAGTTATTGCTTCCGCGAACGCACCTGAGACCCAATTAAGTATCGCTGCACATGTACCGCATTCTTTGAGGATTTGTCGCGTCTGAGACGCAGATTGAATGGGCGTCATTATAAATCTCTTTGTTGAAATGTTTCAGCTGTTTTGTGAATGGGTTTCAAAGACGCGTATTAATTTGCGTATTAACTTTTGAAGAACTGTTGATACAATTCCGTTTCCTCATACAAAATACAGTTGTAGAAGTATGTTACGCAATTTATAGTTATATATAGTACTGTAGCTCTTGCAATTTTTATGGTGTACATAATAAAGAACATTCCATCTAGCTATGTTTTAGCATTATATATTTTTTCAAAACATTTTCTCAGGTGACCAAAAATGTGTTAGCTGTGGCCCGCAGCTTCACCTACGTCAGAAATTATTTCTTGACGTACTATCAAGATAACAAGTCTAAAATTCTTTAAAAAATATTTAAAATATCTTGGTATGATCCAACAAAAATCGAACAAAGAACTAACTTTGTGTCTATTACCGCACTGCACGACGATTGCATTTGATTTAGCGACGATGTGAAACGGACACAATTGGTTATTCGTTTGATTTTTGTTTGATCATACAGATTTAAAATCATTAAATCATCGTATCATGGTCATTCATCATCATTATTAATATGATTAGATTAATACACCAATTAATATTGGAGTCTTAAAAAGCTCTTAGTATATTAGTGTCCTACGTTACACTGCAGGCCAAAACCCTTCCTTTCCTTATTCTATTTTTCGTTTAACTATTTAATATTTTGATTGACACAAAAATGTCACGACTAAGCTGTGGGCCGTGGGTAAAACGATGACCTTCCAAAATATATTTTTTATCCGATTTCTTATGATACACTTCGGATAATAGTATCATAGGAAAAGTTTAGGGTACCTGACAATAAATCGAATATCCTTTTTGATCCAATGAGCTTTGGTAGTGAATTTCGTTTTTGTCAGATTTTCTTAAAGGTCAACGAGATCATTAATTGAGTCTAGTGCTTTTGCTTGTCCTATTTTATATAACCGTAATCTTGACACTTTTACCTAGACTAAAATCCTTTAATGGGGTAGACAGAGGCATATGATAGTACACGAATATTTTTGTTTGTAGGTGTACAATGTAGAAGTGCGTAGTCTCAATGTACTGATTATGCTAATTCTGACAATTTACTATTTTGTGTCCCCATTAGCTCCAAGGTACCTAAACACTTACCTACTGAACTAGTAGGTGCCAAACCACTAGGTATCGAACCATTGGGTTTCGAACCACTGGCTACTATTTTTACATTTTTTTATTTGACATTACTGCTACCTTTACGTGGCACGCAGACACTAAGAAATGAATGTGATTAGGACGTATTTTAAGGCGCAGAAAAGTACATACAATTGGCAAAAAAAAACATGCAAATTGGACGTCTCAGTAAAAAGTTCGCGTTCACACATACATGTTTCGAATTGAGAAGCTCCTCCTTTTGTCAGTTAAAACTACACTGATTGTAAACAAAATAAGATTTTTTGTAGATTATACAATGGTTGAGACCTGTAACTATACAGGGTGGCCGTTTTATTTCTTTTCAAAAATAAAGGAATGTTTTCTTTGAGTAAAATTTTCTATCTAAAGCATGAGTACTTTCCCTTCAGGGGGCATTACAAAATTCTACCCTGTATAGTAACAGCCTCACAGGTCTATCTTTAAGTTAAGCAGCGCTTTGTGAGGTTGGTCCGTGGAGGGATGATAATCCTTCACGTACCGAGTTTTTATATTGCACTAGCTTTCGCCCGCGGCTTCGCTCGCGTTAAATTCGGTATAACACACCAAGCAGACCTGCAGTTTTTGCTATTTCCCTTTTCTTCCCTCGTTCTCCCTCATATCCCACTTTTTTTTAATAAAAATTACCCTATGTCCGTCTCCTGGTTCCCAACTATCTCTGTACCAAAATTCATCAAAATCGGTTTAGCAATTAAAGCGTGAAGAGGTAACAAACAAACAAACAAACTCACTTTCGCTTTTATAATATTAGTAAGGATTAAGCCGTTGGTATCTGCTGTCATTAATAGAACTTTGACAGTCGTTACAAGTAGTCAGTGGCCGGTAAGTTTGACAACAAGTCTCACCAAGTAGTATCGTATTACCCAGTACTACCGGGTTGTAGAGGTCGGATAACTATTCAGCTAGATATTTATTTATTATTATTTAGTTTCATACGTTCTTGATTTATCAATCAACCTTTCTACCGATACAACAATTAAGCTGTTTGATGTACAAATGAAATATTGAAAACATAAAACCAGTACATTTTCATAACACCACAAAAACAGTTTCATCGCACATAGCTGTAAAGTAATTTCTATCATAATATCGCAGACCGCTTCTGGCGCCTGAGAGAGCAAATTGGATGCGAAATCAAATAAAAAACATTCGACGATCTACCCTCGCGTGGGGAGTAATGTGGATGTTATGATGTATTTCCATGGTAACGGCGACTAGTGGATGTTGAATCTTTCCTTATTCATTATGTGGGAGGATTCGGCAGTGATAATAGGAAATGGAATGTTACCGAAAGTGATAATGGAGTTTTTGTGTTCTATTTTTGAATTTGTGGATGTTTGTGTAAATGTCAAAGTATTTTTCCAGAGGGTTATTATCGTCTATTTGCTTTTGGTCCCTTGTTTCTCTTCCGCCTTGTATATTGTTTAGGTGGCATAACTTCTATGTTTATTTAGCTCACAACCTTTCGAAAACACATAACAAGATAAGCATTTTTTTAACGGATGGTAAATCATCAAATAACTTCTTTGATCTGGGCGCAGCGAAGAGGAGTGTCAGACTTTTACTGATTAAACCCCATCCATGTTCCTTCTTTTGCCTTTTATTTTCAAACAACCTGCATTGGGATGCTTTGCTGACACTTCTTTGAGGCGCGCCGTCGACACGGCACAAGATGAGCCTCACTTGCTGTTTGTATTCCTTGTGTGTTTGCTTAGTAATGAATCAGCGATTTATATGTGATAGATAATGATAAGATCACATTAAAAGTTTTATAGCATTACCCAAACCTTGAAGAGTACAAGCTGGTTTACAATTACGTTCGAATACTCAGATTGTTTTAATAGGCCAGTCATTTTAATAAGTTCACCTCGGAATTCGAGATACCCAGCTGGCCGCGCGCTCTTCGCCCTCTATCTCGAAAACGGTTCACCGTATAAAAAAAAAGTAGACAAAATTTGTAGAGAATTTTGTATTCTACAATATTCATCAAGATACAAATAGCAAAAAACCCACAGGAAATTAGATATTTACAAGAAAAGCGCAAAAAACCGATTTTTGTGACCTTTGACCTTGAAATTTAATAGTTGCGCACACCCTACCATATGTAGGTTTTGAGACAACTTTTAGGGTATCAATATACAAGTATTTACAGATTCACAGCTGGGTATCTCGAATTCCGAGATTCTTACTTAATTTAAGCTTAAATGACTGGACTATAATAGAAAATAAATAAATAGAAGAGCTTTGCAATGATGTGACATATATTTGTAACATGATAATATAAGAAATAGTAAAAAGTGTTTTATGCTTATTTTATTACGAATACACGCCCCCCACATCACAAAGCTATTACAGTTTTAATCGACGATGAACAATCTAGAATTCGCGTTCCATCATGTCCACCCAGCCAAATCATGGCATTATTTTTTTGCATCGTGCATTTAGTTAATGAATACTACATGACAAATAACACTCAATAACTTATCATCCAAAACATTATCCACGTCATCTTTGAAGCCCTAGTACATCCCACACCCCACGGCTTTGCGCTCAGCTGACTGCTACGCGTCACTTGAATTTTCATAGTATGTATGTAAAGTATGTTTTTTTTTCTCATTTTTTAACTGACTTCGAAAAGGAGGAGTTCCTCAATTCGACTGTATATTGTTTTGTTACATGTTTGTTACTCGATTTCTCCGTCGATTGTGGGCTGATATTCAAAATTCTTTTTATGAGAATTTTATCTATATTGTTTGGGTAATGTTTGGTTGACACTTCCCGTGACCCAAGGGCTGGCTTTTACTTTGGCCAGAGGCTTAGCGTTGCCATACAACGTGGTAACGCGGCCAGTCTCTTGGGGACTTTGCCAACTGACAGCGTTGAGGACGAATTTTTCGACGCTATTTTTTAATTTATTTGTAAGTTACTTAGTATGTTTAATAATTTTAGTTTAGTTTAGTGTATTTATTATTAATAAAATTTTAGTTTAGTTTAGTGTATTATTTCAGTTCATTTATTGGTTTTTTTACATAGAATTACATTTTTAAATATTTCTTAATAAAAACCATAAAAAAAAACATTTAAAAATATAAAAATAGTAGCCCACCGGTATCGGGAACAGGGTCCAAGCTACCGGCGGTCAGGGCTCCAGAGAAAGGAACCTCCTAACAATACGAGCCGTGTCCAGGAGTACCGCGCACTGTATCAAGCCCTTGATCCAGCTGCCTAACGAGAGCCTTCTCAGGTGTTGATCGAGGCTCTTGGCAATTAAGCCATTGGCTGTAACGACTATCGGCACAATGATCGCTGAGTCCACATCCCACATATCGACAACCTCGCGAGCCAAGTCAATATTTATTAGTGTATTTATTATTATAAAATTTTAGTTTCTTCTTTAATACACATATTTTTTGTTTTAATGTATTCGGACGAGAGGCTTATATATTAGTGGCAATGGAAAATGAATACTCGATAAGAATTTGTGTAAGAAACTATCATACCGCCACTGACGACACGGTTGGCGCAGTGGCTGAGCGATCGATTGCTGCGCTGCATATCGCGGATTCGATCCCCGTACGGAACATATTTGTATGACCTACAGGTAGTTGTTTCGGGTCTGGTTGTTTGTGTATGTGAGTTTAAATGTTTGTAAACGCACCCACGATACAGAAGAAAATCCTAGCGTGGAGCAACGATATTTTTTTAAAATAAAAATAAAAAACTAAAAAGCGGAAATAAGAATGTATTTTGAAAAAAACAGACTCCCAAAAATTACTAAAAAGTAAGTCGGTGGCAAAAAAAACTGTGAATCAAGTGAATCAAACAAAAATCACCGAGTTCCGGATGTAATTTATATTATTTTTCCATCTTTTTAGTGTTTTATATTTACGGTAGGTAGTATACGCTCCATCACTCATTTTCCACTTCATCTATGCAACCCTGGTACATCAGGCCCCTCTGGATCATTTCCTCGTGGCTTCGCGCTCAGCTGACTGCTACGCGTCACTTGATAAGCGATCCCTATCTAGTTTTTGTGGATTTCCATCCCCTACGCATTTCGTATAAATAATAAGATTACTTTATTTTACCGGCTTAATAATAATATTTAGTAAGACAAGAAAAGAGAAAATATTTATTAATTGCAATTACGACGAGTACACAAAAAAAACACAGTGAACATGCTAAGCATTACACACATTTATAAATACCTATGGAACAAAAAATTTAAAAAAAAAACCGGCTAAAAGCGAGTCAGACTCGCACACCAAGGGCTCCGTACAAACTTTAGACTCTGTAGTCTTAGAGGGTTTTTTTTTCAGCACAAAGGGACCACAGACTTGAGTAAATAATTTTAATTTCAACTCGATACCTCTATGCGTTCTCGAGATAAAGGATCTTGACAGACAAACGGGCAACAATGTGATCTAATAAGGGTTACGTTTTTTTCTTTTTGATGTATATATAGATCCTAATAAAATACTAAAAAGTAAGAAAAGAAAAATACCTGTTAGTCGCAATTAAGACGAGCACACAAAATAACATAAAAATAAACATTAATCATACAAAGCATTACAAACATTTATAAATAAATATGGAACAAAAATAATATTGTATAAAATAGTACTTCAGTATAAGCGGAATAGTGCTTTGGTAGCATCTGTTTGTAACGCTCAGTTTTAGCTAGCTTTGCAGAACGTAAGAAACGGTTTAAAGAGAGTCTGGATTTTACTTTTATTTTTTTTACTGAAAGTGTAACATGAAGAGATTTCAGGTAAACCCTAGGTTTTTATTTCACGTTTTACCACCGTTTACTTCTATTTTCTTCAATCAAATCAATTTTATTTTTCATTCAGAAAAACTGTCGTATACTTTACGATTCATCAATCGAGTACTCTACATAATCTGTCAAAACTTGGACCTCGTCTATTTTTAGGATGGGACATCATCAAATAACTTTCATCGCTCTGGGCGGAGAAGGGGAGAGTGTCAGACTTTTATTTATTTATTTAAACTTCATGTACAATAGTGGTACATAGGCGGACTTAATGCCATAAGGCATTCTCTGCCAGTCAACCTTTGGGTAAAATACGACAACATTGTGATAGGGTACAAAAATATTTATATCTAAAACTATTTGTTTTCGAAAACATTATAAATATTTATACGGATACTAATACACATATACATATCAAATAAACTAATAAATACAATTAAAAAATAAATAAAAACGAGAACTTTAACAGTAATTACTATGACTTTTAATTGGTAGACGGACCTAAATAGTGGCTACGAACTTTTCTTTTAAAGGTAAGTTTACTTTCAGCTTTTTTAATGCCAAAGGGTAGCGCGTTCCAGAGCTTTATTGTTGAAATTGCGAATTGCTTTTATTGACTAAAACCTATCCATGTTCCTTCGTTTGCCCTTTGTGTTCCGGGGCCGCAGTATTTCTAACAACCCGCAACTCCCGGTGCCCCTTCGGTCTTTAAATAAATAGAATTTCCTCGTTGGGCCATAAAATTTTGACGACACGGTAGGCGCAGTGGCTGAAAGATTGACTGCTGCGCTGCATGTCGCGGGTTCGATCCCCGCACGGAACAATTAATATTTGTATGGCCAACAGATAGTTGTTTCGGTCTGACTGTTTGTGTATGTGAGTTTGAATGTTTGTAAACGGACCCACGATACAGGAGAAATTCCTAGTGTGGGGCAATATTAAAAAAAAAACATGTGACTCCTTTTTCAAAACAACATTATTATCTTCCAGTTTCTTATTACAGTTTATTAAGACTTAACATCCCAGAAACTGTGTAAAGACTTCCCCACACTGAGTGAATTTCAGCCGTTAACGTCTTTAAGAGGCTTTCAACACGACCTAGATGTAATAAATGTGACCTGCATGGTGCACTGTGCTGTAATGGAACTGAACTTTTAAGGTATTTTATTTACTACTAAAATATCGAAAAATAACAGTTTTTTTTTATTTGCATTTCTTATTAGGGTTCCGTACCCAAAGGGTAAAACGGGAACCTATTACAGGCTGTAGCCTGGTGACAGACGGACAGCGCACTCTCACTCTCAGTGATGGTTAGAGAGTTACTGCTTTCACAGCTGATATATTTCTGTTGCCGCTATAATAACAAATCAGCCAAAAACTAAAAAAAAAAAAACTGAAAAAACGTAAGGTTAACGTTGACTGGTAGAGAATGCCTAGTGGCATTAAGTCCACCTATATACCACTATTGTACATGAAGATCAAATAAATTAAAAATAACACAACAAATACTTGTAACCCTAAAACAAAGGTACCAGGAATTAATCACCGACGAGGAGATCTCAAATTGTAGGCGACATCGATAGCTAGGTAGCGGTGTCCCCTCGATGCATGGGTGCTGAGTGGAAACCAAAACATCAGTACCAGATCAAAGCGACAATGTCGGAGGGTGAATTTGTCTAGGTGATTCTGTACAAGATCACGTCGTGACTAGATGTGCTTTTCAAACAACAAAGGTCTCAGCTGATTTCTTGTCGTAAGAGTAATCAATTGCCATTATTAGCTTAAAATCCTTACTAATATTATAAAAGCGAAAGTGAGTTTGTTTGTTACGTCTTCAAAATGGCAAAACCGATTTTGATGATGTTTGGTACAGAGGTAGTTGGGACCCCGGAGACGGACATAGGAAAAAAAAGTGAGAAACAGGGAAGAAAACGGGGAGAAAGAGGGAAGAAAAGGGGACAGAAAGATATTTTTTTTCGATCGAAAAAAAATATTTTACTACACACGATACATATTCCGATAAACCTTTTGTTCCTTGTTTTGCCCTTTATATTCCGGGGCCGTGGCATCTCTTTCGAACAACACGAAACCCCGGACGTGAAACCCCTTGAATGTTTATTTTATTCTATTTTTTAATGTTTGTTATTATAGCAAAAATTTCAACTGTCTACCTATCACAGTTCATGAGATACAGCCTGCTGACAGACGGACGGACAACAGAGTCTTAACAGAGTAATACAGTCCGGGTCCGACGGCTCCGTGCCCATAAGGTAAAATGTTATCCTTTGGGTAAGGATGACTAAAAAATAGACGATCACGTACTTACCCTTAACATGATTTCATTATCTCTATTTCCCTAGTACCTACCACATCCAGTAACACCCCATCTACGTTATCTATACTAATAAGTGCGGTAGGCGACACCACGTCATCATTACTGCACAAAGAGGGCCCTGCAACTTGCTGAGCACACAGCTGTACCAAACCCAAATTATTTGACACCGGAATTTTGGTTGCATTATTTGGTCCTTTGATCAGAGCTAGATTAATTTGGTGCAGATTGATTTTTTTAGGGATTAGTTACATGAGTCAATGTAGGCTACCAGCTAGTATGTATTAAACCTACCTGTGTTTTAAACGATATTTTTTGGGATCATGGATCTAAAAGTTTAGGGATAGAGAGCGAGAGGAAGGCAAAAGAAAAGATGTATGAATTGTGTAAGAAATGATATGAAAGAGAAAGGAGTAAATGATGTCGTGACGTCTGATAGGGGCGAATGGAAGAAGAAAACGTGTTGCGCTGACCCCAAATAGAATGGGACAAGGGCAGAAAAATTATGAACTATAAACAAAAATTGAGCAAGAATTTTTTTAACTTCTAATTAAGGGAGGGAGTGTCAGACTTTGACTGACTAAAATACTATCCATGTATGTTCCTTCTTATGCCCGTAGTGTTCCGGGGCCACGGTATCTCTTTCGAACAACCCGCAAACCCCGACAGCAGTGGCCCTGGCCGGTTCCTCCGCTTTGCTGAATACAATACGCAAATGAATCCGAATCCGTGTCTGGGTTTCGAACTCGAGACCTATGACTTGACAGTTCGACGGTCACACAACTACTAGTGTCACTGCTATTTATTTACCTACCACTTAAAAAAAAAGTAAAATAAAATAACAATAAATTATTATGAATACTTGAAACGGGACATTTACCATGTCTGTTGTTTAGAAATATTGGAAACTCGAAATAAATAACAAACATGGTAAATATCTCGTTTCAAGTTTTAATAATAATGTTAGTGACCAGTTTAAAGACTAATAGTAAACTAGCTTCCGCCCGCGACTTCGTCCGCATGGCATAGTCACTTTGGGCTAACGCTAACTTCAACCCGCGTGATGATCGAAAAAAAAAATCTTTCTCTCCCCTTTTCTTCCCTCTTTCTCCCCCTTATCTCACTTTTTTTAGCCTATGTCCGTTTCCTGGGTTCCAACTATCTCTGTACCAAAATTGATCAAAAGCGGTTGAGCCATTTAGGCGTGTAGACGTAACAAACTCGCTTTCGCTTTTATAATATTAGTAAGGATTCTATATCTTAACAGTTGAATCATCCATGTCACTTGAAGAGAATTCGCACTAATTTCACCACCGAGATCATCTCACACAACGTTTCACAGGACTAACCTTTACATTATACAGGGGGAGTGCATAATAACAAACACTTCATTAGTCAGGAGCGTTGCAACATCAGCTACCACAGTTGCTGTCCGTTTGTATATATCTATCGACAGATAATGTTTAGATGTATGTCCGTCTGTTTGAGTGTTCCAGGTAGTACGCAGTGTGATGTCACTGTTTATGGTAGAGGTGATGCGTTGATGGGGTCGATAGAATTCTTCGAATGACCAATTAAAACAAAATGATATGACTTTTCAATAGTCTTATAAAATGGTATAGATTGAAAATGGTGTGTTTATCCGAATAGCAACGTAAGTAATATGAAATTAGAAATTAAAGACATAAATGAAGAATCGAAACCCCTGCTGGGGTTGCGGTTTGTTCAAAAGAAAAACCAGGCCCCCGGAAAATAAATCAGAGACCCCCCACTCCGCCCAGAGCGGGGGAAGTTATTTAATGATTTCCTATCCGAAAACAACAAAACAAGGTTCAAAATACGATTAAAAACAAGTAATTTTGTTCTTAGTGAAGCATTTAAGATCAATAACTATGTAATTGGTCTGGTCATAAAGTTTTTGTTAGGCTTTTCTTACTATGAGCTGATTACAGAATGACATACTCTATGATGTCAAAGACATTGAAAAAGACAAATTATATGGTTCTCTTAAAATTGAAAATGTTTATTCCTATTTCCAAATGTTAGTTACCTAAACCCGTATTAAAATGAGTTTTCACAACAGATGTGGAGTTCACACGAGCCCTAATTACAATTTTAAAGGACACAGTGGGCCATATCTAGATAAAATTTAATTAAACTATGCTTTGACTGCTTAAAATGTTGTGGAATATTCTAGTTTGCTTTTATTATGTATCCCTTACTGCCTAACTGGGGACGGTTAGCACAATTTTAATCTCAAACAAAAAAGATTTAGCACCTAAAACCTATTTTGACATCCACTGGCGCTTAAAATTTATGACAAATCAATTTTACCGGTAACACAATAAAAATTCATTTATTTTAACTGTGATCAGAACTTTTTAAACGCAAATTTCACAAGACAGTCCCATAAAATGCCGATCCTAGTTTTTTTAGCTGAGAAGAAGAAGTGGCGGAACATATTATACACCTCAGCATTAACACTTCCTTATTCTCAATGTAAACACGCGGAAATTGGGATTAGAAAAGAAAAGTGAAATGCTCAACTTCGTCCGTTATTCTTTCATTTAGAGATATCATGTTTGTGGAGTTGCTATTACCCAGTACCAACTGGGCATCAAGTACCAACTGGGTGTCAAGTACCAACTGAGTAACAAGTACCAACTGGGTTTTGAAGGTCAGATTGGTAGTCACTCCAAGTAAAATACTGGTATTCAATCTTAGCATGTTTGTGGAGTTGCTATAAGTGCTTTTGGAAAGCGTTACTATTAATATTTATAACACTAGCTTCCGCCCGCGACTTCGTCCGCGTGGCATAGTTACTTTGGGCTAACGCTAACTTTAACCCGCGTTACGACCCGAAAAAGATGTATCTTTCTCTCCCCTTTTTTCCCTCATTCTCCCCCTATCCTCACTTTAAAAAAATGCATATTTCCGTCTCCAGGGTCCCAACTATCTCTGTACCAAAATGCATCAAAATCGGTTCGGTCATTTAGGCGTGAAGCCGTAACAAACAAACAAACTCACTGTGGCTTTTTATAATATTAGTAAGGATTTTGTGAATATAACTGAAGGTAACTGAATGCCTATTCAGTTACCTAACGAAATAAGCTACGTTAGAGGTCCTAACTGTAGCTACCTTACACTTAAAAAATCCAAGTGCCTACTTAAACAATACTGATCCTAAATACACTACAGCAACAACTAAATAAAACTACAGCTAAATAAATTAGAAAATAATAATTATAATTAACCTGAAAATAATTTAAGTACTTACGTACTAAATTATATATATATTTTTTGTTTTTTTTAATATTTCTAATTATGCCTTTTATCTATAAGAACCTATTAATTACCAAATAAAATAGGTACTAAAACTAAATAATCCTAATAAAATTATACCCAGAAATAATAGGTAACTACAACTTGAAATAAAGCTAAAACGCCTGTCCAATACTATCTACTTATACCTACTTTACATAAAAATAAAAACCTATAAATATTATAATTAATAATACCTATAACTATAATTAGTATAATTAACTACGCTTTTACCAACATAATTAAAAAAAAAAAACAGAACATAAATTAGCCGAAACTCGGTATCTAAAAATCTGTGCGTACCTACTACTACTTCACCAAAAAAGAAATAAAATGTAAACTATGAATAATTTGTAATTTGAACGAATATTTAAACACTACCAAAATAACTAATACCTATTTTATAAAATAACAATAAAAGAAATTATTTAAAGACTAAAATTCGGGCTGAAAGCATTGTCTGTCAATAAGGTCGAACACTCTGAACGTCTATTCGCATCAACAGCCAAATATTACACAAAAATAATCCTTAAAGCATGATTCAGTATTCACGCGCGATGGCTTATTAGCGTATTTCATGCATAACTTTGGTGTTTGTATACCGATTTATATGATTCTTTTTTTTATTGAATACGTAATAATGTTAACTGTTTTTAATTAGAGTTGAGTGGGAGTGTTATAAACGTAAGAGTAGACAAATATAATTAGAAACTCCGAACTGTTAAGTTATCGGGAGTTACACGTGTTATTGTGAGTCAACCATATAAGATAGACCTATGCTGTCGTAGGATATTTTTTATATAATTTTAAGGAGAACATTTCCGTCATACATGATTTCTGTGTAGCTTTAACCAACTTCTCCCGATTACCCAACACCCAACATTTTCCTTCACTGCTCTGCTCCTATTGATCTTAGCGTGATGAAAAGTATACTATAACCTGCCCAGGAGTATAAAGAATAATTGTACCAAGTTTCGTTAAAATCCGTCGAGTAGTTTTTGTTTCTATAACGAACATACAGACATCCAGACAGACAGACAGACAGACAGACAGACAGACAGACAAAAAATTTACTGATTGCATTTTTGGCATCAGTATCGATCACTAATCACCCCCTGATAGTTATTTTGAAAATATATTTCATGTACAGAATTGACCTCTCTACAGATTTATTATAAGTATATATAGATTATTCCTACACCTAACTTTACAAAAGCTACTTAGAGAACTCCGCCAAATCCGCCCGAACTTTCACCTTCAAAATTGTCAAAAACTCCCGAGACACTCATAACCAAACAAGGTGTAGATTCCCAATACTAAACATGAAGAGCCGAGCGGTTCGGTGAAAAGCTAACGTGCTAAGTACATATGTACCTAGTCTTGGTAAATCGCAACATATGATTTGCAAACACGTCTCGTCCGCATGCAAATTCAGAGTTGATTCTGTATCATTTATGACAGAGCTGAGTGGGGAGGTACTAAGGGAAGCTTGGGATGGGTGAGTTGCTTTCGAGTTATTTAAATGCTGTGCGAAGTTTTTTCCTCATTATCTTCGTCTACTGTACTTTGAACTTATAAATAAATGATTGAATTAAGAGTTATTATTATCCAAGCATTTCACGTGTATTATTATTTTATAAACACGATGAGTGGTATTTCAAACAGTTACCATCACCACTCTGTCGTCGTTAAGATGTAAAGTATTTTTTTTTGCGTATCTATATAATCAGCAAATAACTACCCCCCCCCCCGCTCTAGGTGGACTTTTACTCACTGTATCCCATCCATGTTTCTTCTTTTGCCCTTTATGTTGCAGGGCTGCAGTATCTCTTTCGAACAACCCGTAACCCCGGACACAGTGGCCCTTTCGGTAACCTCTACTGTGCTGACGTCGCTCTAAGGCACGTGTGGAACACGAACGCCTGCGTTACAGCGTGTTTATGTGCGAATACATTGGATCACACACGCACGTCGTTTGCAAGTCACTCGCTTTTCCTGAAGAAAACCACCAATAAGTCTTTCTAGGGCGCCTTTACTTGCCGGTTCTGATAGATGTCCTTAAATAATTATCCAGTAACATTTACTTTTTCGGTTCGACAACTCGTAGTACCAGTCTCGTGGTACGAGGCTGCCCGCATCGTCGATGAGATTCCGCTGTATGTAAATAACTTGCATCTGTTTATTTACTATTTTTTGCATCATTTTCATCTGTTTCGCGCTTTGTAGACATCAGGTTTTTAGAGTTTTCAATCTCGTACGTGTTTGTTCAGGTACACAATTAAAGTACTCTAAGTTTAGGAACATGATAAAATAAAAAGTCAAATGTTTTTTTCAGTAATGTAAATCAAATGTTCCTCTTAAATGTGAATAGTAAAGTACAGATATAGTATACAGTGGATCGTTGGTCTAGTGGACGCAAGTGCTAACTGCTGAGCATCAGGTCCTAAGTTCGATTACCAGGATCGGACAAAGTGTTATTGGGTTTTTCATCAGGAATTGCTCAGTAGCAACCAAGGAGTGTAGATTTATGAACAGTACTGGGTAATACGATACTCCTTGGTAAGACAGACGTTGTCAGACTTCCAGGCCACCTGACTACCTATGACGACTGGCAAAGGTCTACAAATGCCAGCCGGAGCCCACGGCTTATGGAGAGAACCTGGTATGTAAAGGGTCTATCCACGGACCAACCTAGACAAGCACGACTTAACCTACAAATTTATTTTTGACTAGCTTTTGCCCGCGGCTTCGCTCGCGTTAAATTCGGGGTAACACAGCACGCCTTTCCTGATTTGCAGCTACCTGCTACCTGTAGTTTTTGCCCTTGCGTCTTATTTATTGTAATAGCAAAGCTAAGTTTTCCCTTTTCTTTTCACTCATACTCACTGAAAAAAATTATCTATGTCCGTCTCCAGGGTCCCAACTATCTTTGTACCAAAATCCATAGGAAACGACCAACCCGAACTGTGCACCTTTTCTCGACGTTTTAGTTTTAGGCCTATGTGAAATAAAAATATTTTGATTGTGAAACACTCACTTTCGCTTTTATAATATTAAGTAAGGTTTAAAAAAAAACAAAAATTAAACGGTCGTTAATATTTAGCAACGAGCTCTCTACCTCAGGCAACCACTTTGATAGTGGCCAAACAGCTGATACTTGTACCCCTATTATTTTTTCTACTATCTCAAATTAGCGTGTCAAAAACCTTGTAACTACAGTCTATTTTTGTATTTGTTTAAGAGAGGTATACTCACTATTCCATGGGGAGTTGCTAATAGTTAGCAGCTAAATTGTTTTCTTGTCAGCTGCCAGATGGAAGCCATATTGTTTTGGACGTCAAATCAAGTTTACAATAGTTGGGGAGGGCCAGCTGACGAAATATGGCGTATTCTGTTACGGGAGAACTTAGAAGGTGTTGACAACAAATTAACATTGTTTTGCCTTTTTTTTATTGTATTTATGAATTGTCGTTTAGATTTTCGAATTTCAGTAGGTACCAAATTTGAATTATTGATTATATAACTAAGAATTCCTTCTTTTTTTTAAAAAAAAAAGTGTGTCACCTGTACCTGTACGTTCTCCTGTATCGTGGATGCGTTTACAAACATTTAAACTCGCATACACAAATAGCCAGACCCGGAACAAATCTCTTAACAAATCAATTAATCTTAACAAATATTTGTCTCGTGCGGAAATCGAACCCGCAGCGCAGCGCTCGATCGCTCAGCTACTGCGCCAGCCGTGTCGTATTTAATATATAATGAAGCACTTTAAGTATTTCAATAATTCAATTTAGAAGCCGATAATTTGGTACATCGATCTTTGTTAGTGTAACGTAACTTGGAA
This sequence comes from Ochropleura plecta, assembly GCA_905475445.1. NCBI lineage: Eukaryota > Metazoa > Arthropoda > Insecta > Lepidoptera > Noctuidae > Ochropleura > Ochropleura plecta. The sequence goes on from FR997728.1 coordinate 4,063,304, forward strand.
ATTAAACAGTTGTGTAATTTAAAAAAAAAACAAAACTTTTTAAAAAAAGAACTGTTAAAGACATTTTTTTTAAACATCTTCATAATAAACGTCATTATCGTACAATACACCATGGTATTCCATAGTACCCACCAGAATACAGCTTCGAACTTCGAACATAACAAATGATCGTTCCGCATCAATTTGTCTGGAAGTCGTTAAAATCGCGTTTCCTCTTATTAATTTCTGCTCCCCTAGTACTCTGGCACGCACAGACATACGCCACCGGCAAACCAGAAATACGTTGTTATAGTCAAATTTACGATATTGATAGATGTTCTTACCTCGGTGGGGATTGATAAAAAAATGTCGCCGGTTGTCGTTTTGGCGGTTGAATATCAGGTGGTGAAGATTCGACTTTGTTTTAAGGCACTGAAAGCTGAATTTTGATTGGATTATGTTTATCTGATTATGTACGAAATATAGTTGTAAAGTAAAGTGATAACTATATTGAAATGTCAAATCTTATTTTTTTGGACTATATTATATTGTTTTAATTCACATCAATGATCAAACAATATAATATGGTGTAACGTTCAAATCATCTACATTCAAATATATTAAATGAGCAAAATATTGTTTGCTGATCGGTAAATAACTTTTTTAAATGTCGATACTGAATTTGATTGCAAGCAGAAATCAGCAACATATCACAAATGCCAGAGGTGACACATTTTTTTATATTACTGGCGTCGCCGTCGTTCTGGACCAAATGGCCCAAATAGTTAAATGTGGCATTTTATTTTTTGCTATTCTGTCCGATGCAAGATGATGCAAGAAATACTCTTTCTTTTTTTTCAAGCAAAGCAATTCAGCATCACAGCAAGTACGCAGCAAAATTTAAACATAAGTTTTGTTATTAATGCACAGAATGCAACCATCCGATTCAACACTGTAATTCAATATAAGAGTCGTCTTTGATATCATAATGGTTCATCATACATCACACTTCAGGCCGATTCAAGGCTTATATTTCTTTCAAGTTTCTAACACCCTAAAACACCTTGTGTCCTCTACTTGTTGCTTTTTTGAAGTCGAAGAGATATCGTTTAAACGAATTAGATTCGAGTTAACTCGCAGTTTCAGTTTTCATTTTGTGATATCAATGATATCCGGCTTAAAAGACCAAAATATAGCACCAATTTTTAGTTTTTTTTGGCAAAATGATTCTTAGTAAATGAAACTAGTTTTCTCCATCAAAATAATTATGCTTGTCTTCATGGGTTTTTTTATCAAGTCTACCAGATATTGTTTTAATTTTCACCAAACAAATAACAGGTATGTATGCCCTCTATTTTCTTCCGTATCTTTACCTTTTTTCCTTTAAATTCGTTTTCAAAAACAATGATTCTCACGCTCAACTCACTTATATAGATACAGTTTCTCGACCAGACATCATCTAATTGTTTCTCATAGTACGGGACTAGGATTTATTCCCCCAACACAAACTTCCGACACCATTTGAAATTCATTCTTCACAGAAACGTGTGATGTAATAAAAAATACGACAGCCGTGAATCGATTCGAAGATAAGATTCCGTATTATAGAAAAATGTAGTATGGGAATTCCATCCTGTCAAACTATTTTGAATGATTGCATTCGATTATCTTACTGGAAGAATTGTGGTTAATAAGCGGATGACATTAGCGTATTAAACAACTGTCGTAGGTGCAGCACCACGTTTTATAAGTGCCCATGTAAGCTTATATGAAATAAAATATTTTGATTGATTTGATTTTGGATCGGAAGCTAATAGTCTGGTTTAAAAAGGGTATCGAAACTGTTTCTTTCACCGCCAGCACTTTTACTAATGACATGAACTTTTAAAACAGGATACTCATCATCAAAAATAACGAACATCAAAATGAACATTACCAAGTTTTAAAGTTACACAATTTATCATCATCAGCCTGGCTTTTTCCTAACTATGCTGAAGTCGGCTTCCAGTCTTACCAAGTTCTGCTGAAAACCAGTACTTCACATGTAGCGAGCTGACTATCTGACCTCCAATACTCAGTTTATATCTGAGTAATACGACACTCCTTTGTTAAACTGGTTGTCACATTTTTGAACCACTGCCACGACCTAAAAATGAAAATATATTAAATTATAATAAAAAATCAAAAGATCTACAAATGACAGATGGGACTCTAGTCCCAACTGTCCCAACATCACCATCATCGGAAGAAACTCGGTACGTAAAGGCTGGTCTCCCATCAACATGCCAACCAAGGCAAGCGCGGCTTAACCTCAAAAAGTTTACCACGAAGTTCTTAGCAAAGTTACATAATTCTATCCTACAAGCTGGGACCCGCGGCTTCGCCCGCGTTATTTCGAAAAAAAAAGTATCCTACGTGTTATTCCAGACTAATATCAACCTCTGTGCCAAATTTCATCAAGATCCGTTCAGCCGTTTTGACGTGAAAGAGTAACAAACATCCATACATCCATCCACCCTCACAAACATTCGCATTTATAATATCAGTAGGACTATTCTTAACACTTTCCAAAAAGATAACACCGTTCATTGTCATCGTTAAAAGGACCTTTTCAAGCGTTCCCATCTGACATTTTTGCAGCTGCGCAACCCCAAAATAGCTTCACATATAAGGTAGTGGCTCTGTATGATAAATTATGCACCCCTCGATTTTGAGATTGCCAGCGCGATGCATTAACGTTACCCGGTTGATATATATTTTTTACGCCAAGGTAAATGTGAGTCAAATGACTATTACGGCTTAATAGACCACGGTGGCGTAATATACGTTGGTTGACAGAACATTTTTTTCTTTTTATTTTGACTCAGTTTTTTTTTTTATCTAAGTTTCTTGAGCATGTCAAGTTCTTTTTGCATTTAACCCCAACTCACCTGAGTTGAAGCGATAATGTAGATAATGAAGCACTGGTTTAACAACAAACAGCATCGTATTCGGCAACACGCCTGCAAGATATACCGATGGGCTGACTGATCCATCAATCATTCAGTGAATAGATTTCAAATTAGCTGGACATTCAACAATATGGTTATCCAACATTGAAGAAACCAAAGAGATAAAGTCTTTTTTGAAAAGGATAAATTGTCGTGACAACGGAGAAATGGACGAAAAAGAACGTTGGACAGTTAGAAACTGATACTGTCCAAATTTTGTATTAACCCGAATTAAGGACCATTAAGGACCATTTTGCGATGTATGCACAGTGTTTAACACTACAAAAACATACCTACGCATAGTCTCTACGCATAGTGTCTTATTCTGCCTCACATTTGATGAGGCAGAATAAGACACCTGCCTGACATTTATAGTTCCAACAAGAAATTAATTGAATTAACATTTAAACATTAAAGTCTTCATCTTTTTACGATTGACATAAAAAGATAATGAAAAATGACATTGAGTTATTATTATCAAGACCGCATTCTGCCTTGTCAGCTTGGAGTCTTATGAAGAAATCGTAAATACAGCATAAAATAGTGTTGACAAAAATATTACGTTTATAAGTGTCAATGTTGCACTTTGATGGTTTTGTTGTTTATCAATTTTATGAATGGAATTCGAATTTCACGACTCCATAAAAAAACTAAGTTATTATACTTTAAGATTTTGCGGCTAATTTATTATTTCTGAGATTGTTAACTCTGGCAAAAAAACATTAGAATGAGCACTTGTAGCATGACCAAAACCTAAAAGATTGTAGAAAAATTTCTACTATACGATGTCAAACAAATAACAAAACCTACACATCAATACTATAGAAGTCAAAAAGTATTAGACATTAGGTATCAAAAAAACAAAGGCGTCAAGCCAATGTAAAAATGTGAAACGCTTTGAAACCCAGGCCAATTGTCTAAGCCCTATAAATGTCGTATCAAATAGAAGGAGCTATGCGATTTATTCTTTGAGTAGACTTCAAAAATAAAAATGTGCTGCGAGTACTGCGCAAGTAAGTATAAGATTTGATACGACTGTGATGAGTTGTAACAAATTCAAATTCAATTTATTCGCAGTAAGTGTTGGTACAATTTAGGTCTTATATTAATAATTACAGATCCATAACACATAGTCATAATAATGTGACATGCAAACATTTGGGATCTTATTTATTAAGCATACAATTTTGATAAAATTAATTATAAACATGTCAATTGAGATTATTTTATTAATAAGGTATATTAACAAAACATTTTAATTCCTACTCACTACGATAAATTATGTAGCTACAACGTTTTAACCATCACCACACGTACTTCATGATAAGCTATTTCCAAAACCGTTTGCAAAACCTTAACTCTATACGGAAGATCATTTCCTAAGATTATTATATTCCCTATCCTATCCTCATAATGTGTGCGACCTACGGCACCACGACCCTCCTTCCCTCTGTCCCTCTTTTCCTCTTAGCTGAATCACTGCAGCTTAATAGAGTGTAAATTTATTTATCCACCTACCCCGTGACTGTCTTTATTTGGCTCTAATGTTTTCATTTCATTATACTAATCGCCATTATCGTTTCGCGGTCGTTGGTACAACAATGATTTGGTTTGAGTGAAATATATCGCTGTGGGGTGCTACTTGTTTCTGTAGATATGTATGTTTATGTATCTATGTAGTTTGGTTGTCATTTGTGGCTTCTATGGCTGTGTATTTATTAGATGTCAATTAATTACAGTTTCATCTTTGTCTTCGATTAAAGACTTAAATACAGTTCTATCTATAAAACCATTATCATCGAGATTAAAGCAAGAAATATTTGGACTTGATGGCAAGTCTTTATTAATTGGAGAGACTTAAAGTAGAAGAATAATTACAAGTGACTCTCGTAGACTTTTATGAGGATTATCTGTTTTGCAGCTATCTGGAAGTAAACTTACAATGTCACTTACGGAATATCTTCCGTGTTTGCCAATTATTGTGAGTTCTCGATATTTCGACGCTTTTGCAAGCGTCTTGATTGCAGGATGACTAGAGAATAACTGTATACTTGTTTTATGGTTGCTATATCCGGAGATTTTCATCGGTTTAGCCCAAATTATTAATGATTTAAAAGAAATTTCTAAACTATTTCAAAATCCGGTCCCTCCCCTTTTTACATGCCTGGATCTGAATAATTCCTCCGAAAGCTAAACATTAACAACAGAACTACGTACAATTAAACCACAAAAGAGTCGTTGTGATGTACCAGCGAACCTGGTTACGACACAATCAACGATTATTGCTGCAAGTTATTCAAACGTATCTTTTGAAGCTGCTGCCCCTACTATGGATAGGCTTTTAGACTCAGTGGTTTTAGATTGAAAAGGCTTTTGGAGTTATTTGAGAATTCCACGCGGGTGATAATTAAACTGCCTAGTTTAATTATCACCCGCGTGGAATTCGGTATTAGAAGAAAGAAAACCAATGCGTTTATTCAGCAATATTAAAAAAAACACACAGAAACAGCTTGATATTAAATTAAATATGATTAATGCCAAAATGGCCTGAGCTCACACGGCAACACAAGGCTGCCACCTGACGCTGATTTTCTGCTGCAGCACATTTAATCCCACGAGATCGCATAAACGATTTGTAAGAAATGCTAAATAACGAAATCCTTACTTCCTTACTCCCTACTTAATATTATAAAGTGAGTTTGTTTGTTACCTCTTCACGCTTTAATGGCTAAACCGATTTTGATGAATTTTGGTACATAGATAGTTGGGAACCAGGAGATGGACATAGGCTTTTTTTTAAAAAAAAGTGGGATATGAGGGAGAACGTGGGAAGAAAAGGTAAAACTTAGCGTTACTATTACAAATCAATAAGGCGCAAGGGAAAAAACTGCAGGTACCTGCAAATCAGGAAAGGGGAACTGTGTTACCCCGAATTAACGCGAGCGCAGCCGCGGGCAAAAGCTAGTAATTACATGACAATTTTCATTTATCTCCGTTTAGTAGTTTTTGCGTGAAAGAGTTATAAATATACATTCAACAAACTTTTACTATTAGTAGTTGAACTCTAGAAATATGGTAAAATTTTAGGATACCATAATAATACTCATTGGTTTGCTGAAATAATTTGCACAAAATAATCGTGGAAATTAATGACTTTTTCTTTGACTACATGATTGATGAGTCGTAAATCTTGGATCACTCGTGGTGCCATTAAACTTTGGGAGTTCACTTGTTAAACTTTCTTTAAGTTAATCATCGCCACTGGTAGTGTGTTAGCACGATCTAAAAAAACGTTACAGCTTATCTATACATATAATAAGACTGTAAAAGATCGATTTCTGTACATTGAAGATTTTTATGAAAAATTGTTACAGGGGGTCTTAATTACCGTAATAGAAGCCAAAACAACAATTTTTAAAATTTTTGTCTGTCTGTCTGTCTGTTTGTCCGGGCTAATCTCAGAATCTACTGGACCGATTTTGACGGGACTTTTTTTATTTGACTCAGTATCACCTGGAGAGTAAACTGGGATATAAATAATCACGCCGATGAACTTAGGGGGCAGGCAGGAAATTGAATCTCAGAATCTACTAAACCGATTTTAATGGGACTTTTTTTTATTTGACTCAACATTACTTGGAAGGTAAAGAAGGATAGAAATAATCACGCCAATAGACTAAGGGGGTAGGCAGAAAATTGAATCTCGGAAACTACTGGGCCGATTTTAATGGGACTTTTTTTATTTGACTCAGCATCACTTGCAATAATCACGCCAATAGACTAAGAGGGTAGGCAGGAAATTGAATATCAGAAACAAAGTAACTATGCCACGCGGACGAAGGCAAATCAATAAGGCGCAAGGGGAACTGTGTTACCCCGAATTTAACGCGAGCGAAGCCGCGGGCAAAAGCTAGTTTCTAATAAAATGTAGTCTTCCCTTCGACTTCCCATGGTAACTAATGACAGGGCGTCCTCACAGATTATACATCAAATCCCTTCTGTTTCCGCCACGTCTACGTACAAAGGCGTCTTGATGAGCTAATGGAACCTCGCAACCGCACAAATTCTCGGTAGAGTTTTGTGCAGGACTGTACGATGTATACAAAATATATGGGTGCCATATTTTAAATGTCCACGAGAATTGTGCCTGAAATGTTTCTGTATTTTTTTGAGAACTACATCTCTTGGGTCAATTTTGGGATATAATTTTTTTATAAAAGTGAATGCAATAAAAAATCACCTTAAAATTCAGGTTAAGTGACTTGTTCCAGCTCCATTTTTATTATAAAATTGCATTCACCAAAGTATTAATTTAAGGAACAAACAAGAAAATCTTAGTAGATGAATTATATAAATATTTGTTCCGTGCGGGGATCGAACCCACGACACGCAACGCAGCAGTCGATGGCTCAGCCACTGCGCCAACCGTTGGAGCGATATTGTAGAAAGAAATGATAAATTGTGTCGAGGACAGTCTGCGATATATGAACCTTTGTATTGACTGGGTTATCGATTATTTAGAAACTGTATTTCCTCAATGTTCGAGTGATTCAGTTTCTTCTAGTTAAGAGTGCTCCACCATAAAACGCATCATCACTTCACGTCAGGCAGCGGCCAAAAACAAGCCAATATAATAAAAAGAATGTTTAAGTTAATCGTCGTACATCACAACTCAGTTACGTAACTTTATCTGAAGGATTCTGCAACTAATTCATAGTTTATTGAGATGAGACGAAATTATTCTACTCAACCACGTTAATAATGCAATACGTATTGTATACTTTTAAAAAATAATAAAAGTCTTTAAAGTTTTACGTGTTACTCAAGTAGGTGAATTGTTGATTTATTTCGGTTTAAATTCGTTGAAAACAATTAATTAAATACAATTATTATGGAAATATCAAATACATTAGTAGTCCGTATATAAAATTAAATAAGTATATTAGTAGTCCGGTCAAACATTTTCAAGATTTGATTCTAAACTGAAAGTGTATTTCTCGTAAATATTGCGTGGTTATTGACAAAGCAACAAAGAATTTAGTACGAACGTATACATACCCATAGATAATATAATATTAAACTCCCAAGACCAGCATCATCATCCACTGTCTGCCTCCGATCTGTCCATCTAGCTTGAGGGGTCCCACCCACAGTACGTTGGCCAAAAAAATGGTCCTTATAAAAATATGGCCAAACTACTACCACTTCAGCTTAATAAATAAATTATGAAAAAACAATAACAAGGTTCTAATATCGTTGTTAAAGTTCTAACATCGCGTAAGTCATAAATATCAACTATACAGTAGAGTAAAAACTGTATAGTTTTACCTAGGTACTGTTAATTCAGTTTAGAGTTCCTGACTTCAAAAAACGAAAAAGGAAAAACGAAATCCTTATAGGATTATTTTGTTGCCCATCTGTCTGTCAAGAGCCTTTATCTCGGGAAAGCGTAGAAGTATTGAGTGAAATTAAAACCAGATACTTAAGTCTGTGGTTACTTAAAGCTGTATAAAAATCAACATCCCATTTGGCCAGTTTCTTAATTATATAGATAGATACTGCTCTTTCTTGATTGGCTAGAACAAAGCATCTTCATTATCTAACAAACGGCACCTAAATATCAAAACCGTGGTTTAGAACATCAACAACGATTTGTTCTTCAAATAAAACAAGTACCTATTGCCTTAATTATAAGATTCTCAGAAAATCGAAACCAAAACGTAATTAGAAAGCGTAGCCGTACCTTTTACCTTCATAAACTTCCGTAAAATAAGACCAGGTACCCTTTTCATTCCCAAATGGTCAGAAGCGGTACAAAGAACAACTGTAACTGAATCCTCTGTTACTTAAAATAAACTGTAATTACGGAGGCAATCTCATTGTAGAAGTATTAAACAGTAAGTCAATGCCATATAACATACGAAACTAATTGCCTACTACGTACCTCAGGCAATAACTTCTAATGAACAAAGCCCTTGCTGATGATTCGGACACAGTGTCCGAATAAACAGTTTTTTTTTGGACACCATTAAATTTTTCCAACGATACCTTAATAGTCGAAATGCGTCCTCTGCCCAGCGAAATGATGAAAGCCGTTTTGATAACGAAAGCCGTTTTAAAAAAATAGATTTGATAATATTTTAAAACTTTTTAATCTGACTGTACTAAAAAAAACAGCTTCATAATTTGATAGTGTTCGAACACCATCAAATGAAAAAAATATTTAAGTTGTGTCCGAACTTTCAGCTAGCTGAAACAAAGATTTAGTTATTCCAATTTCACTGCTGCAAGCAGTGGTTCCTAACCAGGAATGAAATAAATGAATTAAGAATTTGATCTAGTTATTTTCTACTGAATCTAGTAGTAGAAAACTTAATATTTAACTACTAAAAACAACCTTGTTTTAGTAGTTAAATGACGCAGTTTTTATTCTAATCCTAAAGCAAGATAATTACCGAAACACCTACAGGTCGCATAGACCTGTACATCGTACTACAAGGCTACTAAAGCATTCGTATGTATACCTACATGTGTACAAAATTTTATCAACATCCAGTCAGTAATCTCTGCGTTAATCTATCCATACAAACATTCGCATTTATATTATAAGTAAGATATCACCGGATCTTCTGAATTTTCTTAGACTCTCAATAAAAATACAAAAGACGATTCCAGAAAGGATTGGCGCCTATCTGAATTGGTAGTACTGTAGGCAATGGACCTTAATTGCTAGAACGTAACAATAGCAAGCTCCTAATCGGTAAGGTCTTGAGCAGCCCAGGTTTGTGTGAAACTAATTTTATGCACAAAGATGGCGTGAAGGAGTGTTTACAAGTATTAAATGGTTGAGGAGTTAGGGTTGTCAATTAAATGTGACATAAAATAATCGTCATAATATTTCTCACCTTTTCCCAGCTATATTTGTTAGGATCGGCTTCCAGAGTAACTGAATGCAGCTGTATTTCACATGGAGCGACTGCCTATCAGATCTTCACAACCTAATACCAGATAATACGTATACCCCTTGGTATAACTGGGTATGTGCAAGGACACAACGTATACATATAAGTGTAGCAATTAAAATATTTAACATAAAAGTACACTAAATCCCTTTTCAAGTTCTACACAGCCCTACAAGTAAAGTTGGCGCCAACCGCCGTATCCATGTTAATCGCCCCTCCCAGCGGGTCAACTACCAACTTAGCTGCTTTTCTGTTAAAGGACTAACAAAAGAGATTCATATTTGTTATAGTGGGCTAAATAAAACTTACTTAAATGTCGTTAAGTTCCTACGAGGAAACATAAGATAAAATGCCAAAAATGTCGATTCGTATCGGTTTAACGGTAAAATCTTCGTTTTTCTGAAGGTCTACCTTGCTAAAACGTTACTCATAAATTCGTCGAGTTTTCGTGCGTTGGTTGTGACATACAACAGGTTAAGTTATATTTTTTTGTGGATACTGAATCATCAAATAACTTCGATGTAGCCAATCTTATTCACTGAAATGTAAATTAAAGCTAACTTCGGGGTTGCGAGTTGTTCAAAAGAGATACCGCGGCCACGTAACATTAAAAGAACGAACATGGGGCGGTTTTAGTCAGTACAAGTCTGACACTCCCCCTCCATTCCAACCAGAGCGGGGGAAGTTATTTGATGATCCGCAAAGAAAAAGGATAGATCTATGTGGCAAACTTGTTGGTTATGGCAGTATTATTAACTCTACTCTCGAAGAACATTTTAATACATCAACAGTATAGAATTATGGAACTCATATTGTTCTCCACAGCATGAGCATAAATGGGAATATATTACGAATACAGTGGCCGGTAAACCACTTCATTCTCATTTATAAACGCACATGCAAATATATAACTAATAAACTAATACCATAAAACAAATATTCGCTTGTTTAACATATGGGACGCTATGGAATACTTAATGAATGGAACTATTGTTTTATTACGTGTTGTCATGGAAATGGTACCTACTGCGGGTTGTTCGAAAGAGATACCGCGGCCCCGGAACGCAAAGGGCAATAGAAGGAACATGGGTGAATTTTAGTCAGGAAAAGTCTGACACACCCTTACACTCTGGCTCCCAGAGCGGGGAAGTTATTTGATGATTTCCCAGCCTAAAAAAAATGGAAATGGTACCTTTATGATAAGGGCAAATGTCGTAAGGAAAGTTTTGAGTATATTCATTACCCATTCGGGTATAGGAGTAGAAGAAGGGAAACAAAAAAAAACGATACATGGACTGTATGAGGGAGGTGTCCGATAAAATGAAGAATATTAGAAGAGTAAGGCAAAGAAGCCATGCTGCGCCGACTCCAAATAACTTGGCTCATGAGAGTGTAAGGTTAATTACACTCTCATATAATTAAGGTAACGACACAGTTGGCGCAGTGGGTGAGCGTTCGACTGCTGCGCTGCGTGTCGCGGGTGCGATTCCCGCACGGAACAAATATTTGTATGACCTATAGGTAGTTGATTCGGGTCTGGCTGTTTGTGTATGTGAGTTTCAATGTTTGTAAACGCACCCACGATACAGGAGAAATTCCTTGTGTGGCTACAACATTTTTTTTAAAAGAAAGAAAAGAAATTAAACAAGATGTGGGTGTTTTAATTATATCCTATCTAGCTGCAACCATGAGTATAATGTATTTGTATTACAATTAGAAGCAAATTATAAATAGCAGTTCTTAGTTTTCTATATTAGTCGATAATTAAATTGATTATCGAATGGAAAACTGAGCTTTACGATTACAATAAATAAAGCGCAAAGGCAAAAACTACAGGTAGCAGGTACGTGCAAATCAGGAAAGGGAAATTGTGTTACCCCGAATTTAACGCGAGCGAAGCCGCGGGTAAAAGCTAGTATAGAAGAAGTAGTAGTAAATATTTATGTACAAGAGGAATTTATTGCGAAGAGAATCAATAAAGTCGACCATACAAGATAGAAAATTGAAATATCTATTCTTGTTGAAGAGAAATTATTTAATTTAGAAAAACTAGTTTTACATAGAAAGTAAGCCGGATAAAGGAAAATCGATAAATTAATTGACCACTACATCGAGTTATTTGCACGCAGTCAGTTAGTTTCTAACATTATGCTGATACTATCTGGTATATGCGGTGGACGAATAGCCATTTGGATGCTATAAATAGTTTACGTAATTGGTCGATAAATTCTATAAACCCACGGTATTGGTGTATAAGGCATGAGCGACAGCGGGTTTGAAAAATTGCATTGTGTAAACCTATCTGCCATTACTGTGAATCTAAACTGTCAAGTGCGAATCCGTTGTACAGAAAACAGCAGAAAAGAAGCGATCAGATGTCCCACTCAGTGGAACGTCACATAGTTGATGTCTTGCAAAAGGAACGATATTATGAAAGCAAAAGAAGTACAATGAATTAATGATGCCATGAAGACGAAATGTATGGAAGAAGAAAACGTATTGCGCCGACCCCAAATAGAATGGCAAATGGGCAGAAAGATGAAGATGACAGAGTTGACACTCATACTAGCACACAATAATGATGGAAAAGTCAAAAATGTAGTGGATGCTATTTGGAGATCTATTTGGAGATCTTTGACAGTCGTTACAGGTAGTCAGTATTCCGAAAGTCTGACAACCAGTCTTACCAAGGGGTATCATATTACCCAGAATTAACTGGGTTGTGGAGGTCAGATAGGCAGTCGCTCCATGTAAAATACTGATATTCAGCTGCATCCGGTTAGACTGGAAGCCGACCCCAACATAATTGGGAAAAGGCTAGGCAGATGATGATGCTATTTGGAAACCTAATGAAAAATTTATATAAAAACGAAACGCCTTAAAAACTTTCATAGAAGTCATTACATGTCACATACTTAATATTGATGACCACGAATCATGTGACGGTACAGAAAACGTTTTTAAATGTTTGCAAACGCACTCACGATAGAGAATTTTCTAGTGTAGGTTAACGCTGTAAAAAATATATAGTACTGTTTATAAAATCGCTTCTTTCTCAAATCAACGCTGAATCTTTTACTTTGCACCTAACTAATCTGCAAGGGCAAATGCGTGCCGTATTATGATGTTATTATTTGTCTCGTACGCAATAACTCGGAGATAACTGTGTTTACTTTGCATAGTATTTAATCCTCTAATATCTTTGGTTATAGCACGATGGGTATCGGGAAGCCATGTATGTTTATTTTTCTCCACTGACAAAAAAAGCGGAGTGTAATACGTTTGAAGTATGTATCCGTGTGTTTTTCTGCGGCATCTTATGTCCTGAACGGGTTAAGAGATTACATTTGAAAGGTGTTTTAATCAAGACTGTTTTTGCTTTACTTCAAGAAAACAGCTCAGCCATTTAAATGCATGTTTTGAGCTAGATAGCACATCGTTAACTTAATATATAATTACTAGCTTTTGCCCGCGGCTTCACTCGCGTTAAATTCGGGGTAACACAGTTCCCCTTTCCTGATTCGCAGGTACCTGCTATCTGTAGTTTTTGGCCTTGCGCCTTATTTACTGTAAAAGCAAAGCTAAGATTTCCCTCTTCTTCCCTCATTTCTCACTTTAAAAAAATAACCTATGTCCGTCTCCAGGGTCCCAACTATCTCTATACCAAAATTGGTTTAGCCATTTAGGCGTGAAGACGTAACAAACAAACAAGCAAACTCACTTTCGCTTTTATAATATATTGTATTGAGGCTACTTATACATATATTAAACAACTTACCGCATTCAACGCTTCCATTTCATGAGGGCTCAGTTTATATGATGCGTCAGAGCACACCAATCGAGGTGTTGACCTGAAATAAAGGTGATATTGTTAATAAATAAGTATGAAAAGAACAAAATTATAGAATTACGCGTATGGCAATCAGGAAGCATAGATTATGGATTTAAACAGATAGCAATATTATTTGGCTTTGATGATGGAGTATCCACAGCTCGTGCTTATTAAATTAAAGTGCATAAAAATTTCCCTCGTAAACTTGAAACCAGGTCATAGTTAATTACAGTCCACCTGTAACCAAGCACCTGTTTCACCAAGTTTGGCTTTCACCTCCACGAGCCTACTAAAATCTCCTACCATGCGAAATCATTATTCAGTCCTGGCGATTCCTATCCTCTTCTTGGTATTTCTCAAACGAGAGTGTTTTGTTTTCTTTATATTATTGACCTTGTTTTAGTTTTTTCGATTTCTCTATTCAAAGCTGTCAATTCTCCTCCTCTTCGAAAGACTTCAAATCCAATGAGTCACATATAAATGACTACCCTATTGGTTTAGTAGTGGCAAGCGCGGCTGCTGAACATGGTGTTTTAGGTTCGATTTTGATGTTGCGTTTTTTCATCAGGAATTTCACATACATTACATGGGACACACTTCAAGGACAACTGGTGTGATGTAATCACCTTCTGTGATAAACACAGATAAAAACACGTTGCATTTAGCCTTTTTGCATGCATAATTCACACAATACCTCTCTATAAACATAACTATATAAAATACAAAACCCCACTCCACCTTTAATAAACTTTCAAAGTAAGAAACATTCAAAACCAAGAAAACAATATATATTTCCCCTGCATGAAGTGCATCCTCACCACAATATGACGTCAGCTTCAAGACTCAGAGGCAAACGGTGCATAAACAGTTGGAGCACCAAATAAATCGCTAGGAGCTATAGTGGCTTTAATTATTAACATTCATAAATGTTGGTAAGTGAATTTATGTATTTGTAGCTTTAGCTTTGAGTTGGGTTGGGTTCCAGTACTAGCGGGATGAATGCTTGCATTTTTCGTAGTTTTATTTAATTACTGAAATTAATACAAATAAAATATTCATTTTCGTTCAGTAGGTTACAAACAGAGAATTTATTTACTTTTGGCTTCAGAACGAAGCAATGTGATTGAAAGCGACTGAAAACCAAAGTCGTTGATGGTATGGCGGGTTATATTAGATATCAAACTATGAGTTTTTTTTATAAAAATGAGTTCTAAGGTGTGTTTAAGGCAAAACTATAAACGTCAAGACTATTTAGACTGACGATCTTGAGTGTGTGTGTGTCGGGTCATAATGAATCTGTAGCCAAGAGGTAATACCACATCACCGCATGACGGTTGAGACAGAGGCTGGGCGATTGTCGAGTTCGATCCCCGTACGGAACAAATATTTTTATAACTTACAGGTTACGTCTGGCTCTTTTGGCGTTAATGATAGTAAAAAAGTTTGTAAAAGCATCCACGACACAGGAAAAAAAAATAATGTGGGACAAAGTTTTAAAAAAGATGAATGACAAGTTAATAATGCTGGACGTAGTAAATGCAACATCATAAAAAAATGTAACTAAACCTGACAAACTTTTGGAAAGTATTTAATCGTCAAATACCATCCCCTGCTGTGGGCGGAGCGGGGTCTCAACCCCAAAAATTTTACTGTCAAAATACTTTTTATTCTGAGGCCGCGGTATCTCTTTCGAACAACCCGGTTCCCCGGCAGGAACTCATGTAGCCTTATGTACCATTTAATCGTACTTAATGAATCGCTTATCGCTAGTTCTGACACCACACCTCGCTCAGGTAAGACAAATACGCTCATTTCCTGCGAAGAGCGAGCCCGAACGTCCGCGCCGACAAATTGTACCCACATAACCTTATTCTGAATGTTTCCTGAAATAAATATTTGTTTGTTGTTGTCGTGAGTTGTTACCATGCTGTCTGGTGAAGTGCTGAAAGACGTTATGTTTAATTGTAAAGGTTGATTGGTTTGGTTGTAAGGTTTTTAATGATACGAAAAAAATCTGGCCTAATGCGAATCTCGGCCTCATGCACCGAAGGTTCCGTACAAAGGGACATAAATAGCCATATGTTTTGACTGCGTAGAATTAGAGGGTTGATTTTTTTCTCAGCTTTAAGGGACCACAGATTTTAATCCCTCCTGAAACGCGTTCCCGAGATAAAGGGCCTTGATAGACAGACAGACGGATATCAAAATGTTCGAACGTTTTTTGTCTTTTGAGTTACGGAACCCTTAAAAGGTTCTTATCACTTTTACAAATGACACTAGGGTGACCCATCATTCTAGGCTTCAATAAACTCTCGCGATCTCGAAATGATGGCCTAATTTGAATTTCGTCTTATTGGAAACTATAAGAGATAAAAAAAACTGTTAAAGTCTGCAAATGTTATCTAACAACTGTTTTGTATTTATTCAATTTAATTAAATTTTGTGGGACAAATTTTCATTTTAATCTGTTCATCTGTTGAGGGAAAAATATGGATATTTACTGATGATATTATGTGATGATCGAAAAAAAAAGTATCCTATGTGTTATTCCAAAATATAATCTAACTCTGTGTCAAATTTCATCAAGATCCGTTCAGCCGTTTTGACGTAAAAGAGTAACAAACATCCATACATCCATCCTCACAAACATTCGCATATATAATATTATAAAGTAGGAAGTAGGATATACAGACGTAAATGCAACACCATCGAGTTCCAGAATACGTCCACGGCAACCTCACACCGGTAACGGCAGAAAGTTTGCCGCCTCCTTTTATTTATGACGCTTATGCCGTATGAAATTCAACTTTTTTTGCTGTTCCTACCGCGCTGACAGATCGCCAAGTGATTTGCTTTTATGTCGAAGGGATTTGTCGGAAATTGCCGAAGATTGCCGAGGTGAATTATTGGCACGCATATTTTTCGCGCATATTAATTTTAACAAAGGATTTTGTAACTTTTTGTAATTTGACTTAGAATTGCTTTTAGAGTCTTTTATGTTTGTTTAGATGCATTTATTTATTAAAACTTCATGCACATGTAAAAAAATATTGTACAAAGGCGTACTAATAATGGCTTGGGCGTTTTCTACCAGTCAATCTAAGGGTGATGCAGAGACAAAAATAACATAAGGTGAACAGAATTTTTTAGAAAAAAAAATTATAACAAGATAGTTAGAATATTCTTTATTATGTACACCATACAAATAACAAGAATAATTCTACGCATCTAATTAATAGGGTGACACAATGGGCGGTCAACGGTACTTAAATATATACATACATAGACAATATACAAAATTAAAGAGAGATAAAACTAGACATGTGAAGAATACTGACCACAAATTAATTTTGAGACGAGTCTGCCAATTTCAAAAGGAATTCGCGAGCTTTTACCTAAAATGTAAACCGACTGAGGGCCGCTCTTTTTGGACGCAAAATACAGAGATCTCAATTCGTAAGTTTTCTACATATTAGTCACATAGGGTTCAATAAAAATATACGAAAGATCTAGGTACCACTTTGCATACGAACTAAAGAATTTTATATCACTTTATTTTATTTTATAAAAGTACCTCTGAAACTAATAAAATAGTTATTGCATATAAAATTGAAATTCATGCTTCAAGACCTTCATTTGTTTTACCAAAGTCTCAAATATTTTTGTAGAAAACCCTAAAATACCTACCAACAAAGTTGAGAATTGAGAAAACTTTATTCATCAACTGTTCAATATTCTAGTTAAGAAGTATTATTTTATAAGAATACAGCTTTATGCAGCGACGACCCCAGACGACTCTTTATGAAATTTGAGGCTGCGGCAGCGCTAAGCTCGACGCTGTATTCTTAGAGAATAGCACTACAGGATTTGTAGTTAAAAATGATGTTCATACTAATTATTTTTACATATACTATACCATATCTACATTATTTTCTATTTTGTCTCGTGGTCGCAAGATCGACTCCTGCGCACCAGGTTCCCGGGTCGGGCAAAACATGATATCGGGTTTTTCCATTAGAAATTTTTCAGTAACATCCTGGAGTTCAGAAGTTGGCGGTATGAATGATATCGCACCCACGATACAGGGGAAATCCAAATGTGGGAACGTTTCTTAAATAAAGAAGAAAAAGAAAGAAAGAAGAATACCCCCGTGCCTCGGAAAGCAAGTTAAAACGTTGGTCTTGCGCCTGATCTCTCTCAGTCATGTCAGATTGCCGTCCTATCGGTCTATGAGAGTGAGGGAACAGAGAGTGCACCTGTACCTGTGCACACACTTGTGCACTATAATAACTCCTGCGCCGATAGCTAATCTCCACTCAGATTAGCAAACAAAGCAAAGTCATTAGGATTATTTTTGCATGACTATAAAAACATATTTTATCGGTAGGTCAATCAAGAGTCAAAGTAATTTATTTGTCAAAAACAAGGTCTGCATTGGACTAACTGTTAGTTCAATGCAGACCTTGTTTTTGACAAATAAATTACTTTGATTTTGACGAAAACAATAGGGGATATTACTGCAAAATTCTGGCGCAAGGGCGCAGCACTAGCGTAAGCAGTAAAAAGATTTTTGCCGAGACGTAAATGGCCGTAGGACGCCATAATATATATAATTAAAGTACAGATAGGTAAGTTATACCAAAATAATTAACACTTTGACTTATTTTCACAGAATATCTGGATACGCGATTGCGCACATGACGGTTTGTTTACTGCATGTGCTAGTGGCGCCCTCTGCGCCGAGGTTTGCGTAATATTCCCTATTGTCATAAGTCATAACTAAGTTAAAGCCCGTCATTCATCTGCCTAGCTTTGTCCCAAATATGTTTAACAGGATTCATCTAAATACCAGTACTTTACTCAAACCGACTGCCTACTATATCATTACTAAGAGGGTAATACGATACTCCTTTATAAAACTCATTGTCATACTTTCCAGCTACTAAATACTTATAACGATTGCCAAAGTTCTACAAATGACAGCTAGGTCAAACGGCTTTCATTCCGGCGAAACATGTCGTGATGGGTCATGCAGCAACGGACCAACCTAGGCAAGTGCAGCTTAAAATGATTATTGCCTCTTCGAATGATTTTGTTAATGTAAATGTTTTGTATGAGATGTTTAACTAATTATTTTTCGATTTAATTTGCTTTTGTGTTGTTTGTATTTAATTATCTAATGTTGTTATGATGTTTAATTTATTGTTTTTTTTTACTGACTGATTTTCCAACTTTTGTTTCTGTATTATGGAACTTGTTTTCTGAAACAAACGATTTATTATTATCACCCCAAGTTCGACCCAAGCTGCAGTTATTATTTAGACATGAGCTCTATTACATGCTTTTATAACATTTATTTAGTTTTAATACAATACCAAAAAAAATAGGACTACATAATTCTCCTAACTCTATAAGAATTCTGAATCTGATACAATTGTCTGGAACTTCAAATCTAAATTCCGTGTAACGTGCGATACGTTAGACGGAATATAGATTTAAAGCTCTGTCTGAATCTAGCCAAAAGTGAAAAGTGCCTGCAGGTAGGCTACTAACTGCGTTAGTCGCGACGAAAGAGCCGCTAGTTGGATTCTGATAGTTTTACCGTCTCATGGTGTTACTACGGTACGTAAACTCGCCACGGATCTGTTATATGTATATTACTCATTCAAAGCAATTCGACAGCATGTAGGTCTATCCTTTTTAAGACGTTTTGGTTAGCTTTACATGTAACTAACACTGCAAATAAATCTTAGAAGTTAAATTTGTTGTCCTCTCAGTGTCCGATGGATTTATGAAATTTTGCACACATTTAAGTTTGGAAGACAATCCATATTTGGTCATATAGGTCACACAATTCTAATCTTCCAATTATTATAAAAGAAAATATGAAATCTCTTTGCACGCACAAGTGCTGGCACAAAATAAAACAACAAAAATCACACGAAAATTATAGCAACATAATCTGTATGTTAATCTTGTTATGTTAGAACTGAAATAAACTAAATTAAACTAAAATTATTAAACATACTAAGTAACTTACAAATAAATTAAAAAATTGCGTCAAAAAATTCGTTCTCAACGCTGTCAGTTGGCAATGTCCCCAAGAGACTGGCCGCGTTGCCACGTTGTATGGCAACGCTAAGCCTCTGGCCAAAGTAAAAGCCAGCCCTTGGGTCACGGGAAGTGTCAACCAAACGTTTTGATATTTCCTTAAAAAGGCTGTGAGCACAAGGACCCCACGGTCCCAAAGTTTCAACCCCAAACGGTTCGAAAATAATATATATTTATGTCAATCGAACTAACACTACGACACAATAAAAAAAAAATCTTACTTAAAAGTGTTTTTATTTTTCGTTTTTTAAGCGAGCAAAATAGACAAAGAACACAAAGAAGATAAAAATAAAATGTGTTGATACCAATACGAGTGGTATTCGTTTATTTATTTATGCACACACAAAATACATGACAGGACATTACATTAAGACAGAAGAGCACAAAGGTACAGCTTATTTCATAAGAAATTTCTTCCAGCAGACCTGCGAGAGGAAAGTTGGATAAGATATGTAGACACAGTGTGTGGAAAAGATAAAACAGAAAGTTTTATATTATCAATCATATAATAAACTTACATACAAATAATACACATATAAAAATAAATACTAATCGTACTAATAATCGTTGTTGGTATTGGAACATAATAAATCTCTTCCACGCGTTTAAGGATACGGGGATAGGAGTCCAAAATAAAGGAGGTTCTAAAACTCTTTCTTCCACAAATTCTGTCTACCAAAAGCGAATGAACCAATAGTACGGCTACCAGGGCAGCATAACATTGAAGATGTCTACTGCCGCGGGCTGTCTGTGCGTATTAACATTTTGGCGATGAACGCCGAGATGAGATAATCTTCGCCAGTTAACCACTCAAGCTTACAGGGGCTTGATGAAAAATTATCGTGTAATCATTTTATTACCGAAAGAAGGTTTAACGGTTAAAATCGCTCTACATTAATTCTGCTACAATTTGATAAAAGTAAAGTGTAACACAATTTTATAGGATTTCGAAATTGGTATCTAGATTTGCAGCGCCTGCACCTTATAAATCGATTTATCAAAGGAGGTAGAACCTTGATTTTCTCCTGTACCTATCATGGATTCGATTTCGATTAAACAAACAAACTGTCTGTTTTCTTTGTGACAGAGATATTTTTAAAGCTCAAAACGTCCTCAAACCAACCTAGCCGCCGCGGGAGACCTTCGGGCGTCGACTCGCGGCCACCGTAGACGATGTTGAGTCAGTAAAAGTCTGACACTCCTCCTCGCCCCACCCAAAGCGGAGGAAGGTATTTCTTTATTTCCCATCCATAAAAAAAGAATGAAAACGTAGTTACAATACTTAGGTACTTCTTTATAGATTAACTAGCTTATGCCCGCGGTTTTGCTCGCGTTAAAATCGGGGTAACACAGTTCCCCTTTTCTGATTTGCAGGTACCTGCTAGCTGTAGATTTGCCCTAACGCCTTATTTATTGTAATAGCAAAACTAACTTTCCTTTTTCTCCCTCATTACTCACTTAAACAAAAAACTAGCCTATGTCCGTCTCCAGGGTCCCAAATATTTGAGTACCAAAATTCATTAAAATCGGTTTAGCCATTTAGGTGTGAAGACGTAACAAACAAACAAACTCACTTTCGCTTTTATAATATTAGTAAGGATACATAACCTTTATAGATTAGAATACAGCAAAAAAAACACATAAAATCACGCCTATAATCCCCGAAAGGTTGAGCAGAGGTGTTCCTAATATGTAGTAGGTACCAACCATATTTCAATAGGTTTATTTTGAAGTCCCATGTGATTGAAGGCGAGCCTAATAGCATCAAGCAGGCACAAATGCAAATTCCGTGGCTGCTATTTAGAAATTCTTGATGGAAAAATACAACAACACTTTGCCCGACCAGGTACTCGAACCCAGGACCTCATGTTCAGGAGTTGCACTTGCGACCATTAGACCAACAAGACAGTCACATAACATTTAAATAACTTTCACACCCATAGTGTTAGTAGCCCGGTTTCTTTACCTACATCCATAAGCATAAAATATAGGGTCGTTTGGTTTATCCTTACTATCCTTACTAATATTATAAAAGCGAAAGTGAGTTTGTTTGTTACGTCTTCACGCCTACATGGCTAAACCGAATTGATGAATTTTGGTACAGAGATAGTTGGGACCCTGGAGACGGACATAGGCTAACTTTTTTTTTTTTTAAAGTGAGAAATGACGGAGAAAGAGGGAAAACTTAGCTTTGCTATTACAATAAATAAGGCGCTAGGGCAAAAACTACAAGTAGCAGGTACCTGCAAATCAGGAAAGGGAACTGTGTTACCCCGAATTTAACGCAAGCGAAGCCGCGGGCAAAAGCTAGTTGATGCACCTATAAGTTTAAAACTATTTCCAACGTTGTAAGCATTACAGGCCTTTCATACTTGTACTTTTACCTGTTTATACAATGACCTTTGAGGTATAGGGTTCAAACTAAATTCATCGTTAGACATTTGTTTGAACATTGTAACACAAATGCTGTCGTCAACGAAAACAATGCACAGACCGTGATCGTGGTTACAACACTGATCCATTACCAAATAAGGAAGATAGTGATAAAGAACCCAAGCTTGAAGAAGGTAAGGTTGAAAATGTAGAGGCAACAGTTAAGAAGACACGTAAAATTAGAGCAAATGAGAACACGTGTTGTTAAGGGTGACAATGCCGTGGAAAGATGTTTGTCCTTCTTTTACTAGTTGACTGGCAAAAATAGCCCTTTCTTTTTTAGAAAAAAACAAAAATGTAATAGGTACATCATTTTGTTTTTTTTATTTTTGAGCTTGCTTGGAATGATGTATTATGTTTGGACTTGCTTTTAACTTGGTCAATAGTGTAAGCGAATTGTCACTTGTAATATAAAGCCTACTTTGTGACTAAAGATATTGAATTAAGAATTTATTAACATAGACGGAGCTATGTAGGGTGGGAATACTCAAACGTTTACCCTTTTTTATTGGATAGGAAATTATCAAAACCCTTCCTGATCATTAATTTACACCCACACACGCGCGTGCACACACTCACACACACAAACACACACACACACAAACTCACACACACACAAACTCACACTCAACATACACATACATACTAACACTCTCAAACTAATAACAGGCTATTTTTAACCACTTCTAATTTATCTCTTATTTTATTTGTCTTTTACTTTAATTTTGAATAATATTGTTTTGTTAATCTTGTTGCACATAACACTGTAAAATCTCCTTTGGGAGAGGGCACTGGCTCCTGTAACACAGGTCTTTCACCTAGCACAGGAGTCAGGGACTTCATAAAAAATGTAACCAATTTTGTGTAGTGAAGATTATACTTATACTTATTGGGATTTATGGATTTTCACTGACTAAAATCCATAAATCCCAATCCATCCATCCATCATGTTTCTTCTTTTGCGCTTTATGTTCTGGGGTCTCGGTATCTCTTTCAAACAACCCGCAACCCTGGCAGGCAGTAGCCCTGGCGTGCCCCTCTGCTTTGCTGACAACTCTTTGAGGAACGTGAAACACGAACGCACCGCCGAACGAACCGGTATAACGGTACCCTTAACTAAGTTGGTCGGCATCTGTTCTGCCTGTCATTGCGGTAACAACCTTCTAGTTACGAAGGAATTAGCGGTCAAAGTTCCAACTTGCAAGAGTTCACAAGTTTCTAAAAAAAAGCAATATTTAAAATTCCATATTAACCCCTGCACTACATATTCAATACACCAGCACAATTTTTTAATTGCGAAACATTGAGTGAGATTGATCGTTTTAAATGCCTTTTACTAAAAAAAAAGTAGTGCCAGCATTCGTTTTAACGTGGAGTTACTTATTTTAATATACTAATAATAAATCTTTATTGCATAATGTGAGACAATTATAGAGAGTAACATAATAATAACCACAAGTCAACAGTTGTAAAATGTGAAATGGTAGATGTGAATGATAGATGGTTAGATTGTCTTCGGACTGATTCGCCATATCCTCTCATACTGGTATTAAACTGTATCACTAGATGTCAAGAATACATGGTTCACGACTTCGTGAAGTGTTCGATAGCAATTTGTATAGAGATTTAGAAGTATACAATAATTTCCAAATCAAAAACTGATAGAAATATCAAGTCAAACTCAAATACAAAACTTTTTGCTAACTAATTAAACGTTTTGCTAACATTTACTTTAACATTTTGGAGGATTCATCGATCAGATGTTGTTGTCGTAGCAAAGTTGAAACTAAATAGGGATCTGATTCCAAAACTGCTATTGTTATGAAGAATAGATAATTTCACTTTTTCTTTTTTGTGTTTATGGTACGACTTGATTAAATTTCATGAGCCCTGAGACCACTTTAATAACGGCGTCTATGGCTTTTCTTTCTGGCCGAAAGCACCGTATTCACACTACTTCTATCAGAAGGATCTCTTACACATCATTTTCACTCAAATATTACTAATATTTTCGAAAATATGACGCCATAATAGTCAAATGAATAATATGTAAGTCTTAAAAACCATAGCAACAGTGATTTGAAATCAGATAAAACCTTCAAACCAATAAATAGAACAGAATTTCAATGATACCCTGCAACAACGTACTAAATTAGATGCATCGTAAAGAAAGTCTCTACGACTAGGCACGACATAGTCGCAGTAACAATCGCAGTGTTTGTTCTGTCTCGCCGAACCGTCACGACTGACATCCGACTAATAATCGCTTGCGACACCCTTGTGTATAGCAAGTATTTGTTTATTTTTGTCTTGCTAAGTTCTGACGACACGGTTGGCGCAGTAGCTGAGCGATCGACTGCTGCGCTGCGTGTTGCGAGTTCGATCCCCGCACGGAACAAATTTAATATTGGTATGGCCTACAGATAGTTGGTCCGGGTCTGGCTGTTTGTGTATGTGAGTTTAAATGTTTGTCAACGCGCCCACGATACAGGAGAAATTCCTAGTGTGAAGCGTATTTATATTTAAAAAAAAATTGGTTGTTTGTAAAGTAGGTTTACGATCGAGATGTTTACGTGATAACGTCTTATTGCGATCGATCTCGATCGATCGATCGATCGATCGATCGCGCTCGTGAGGTTTTGGTGTGACACAAGTTTCTGAACATGTCACCCGACTAAAACGATTTTAAAGACGTTATCACGTCAAAAAAATAGAGACGAACGTAAGATTCTGGAAAACTGGTGATGATGTCTCACGTGGGAGATAATTGTCAACAGCATGTAAATGCCTCTGGCTCTTGAGTGGCATGAAAACTCTGACACCAGGAGGTATCGTCTCTAGGATCAAAATGTCTGGTTCCATATAAAACAGGTGTTGGGTTGCTTATTTCTTAACTATATCTTCCTAAAAGACCGTGCTGAACATACCAAGGCCAGGTGTGGCATACCATTTCTGCTTTTCTACTCCATACCACCTTATATTTCACACTACCTAAAAGGCCAAAAACCAGATGACAAACTTCACCTCAAAACGTCACCTTTCAAGTTATTACATGCAAATTACGTTTAGTAATCCCTTAATTGAGGCGCGGTCTTGCGTTAAAACAAGCGACGCAAATTAACACCCCCGGCGACAAAAATAACAATTTCTGATGAACATCTGTCAAAACATTGGCCCTGTTTGTAGCTGAAGTGGGCTGTAATGAATTACTGCAGAGTATTGGAGCAAATGTGGATGGAACAGATGTGATGATTTTTTGCGGGTTGTTCGCAGACAGTTTCTTCTAAAAATGGCTGGAATAAGTTATGAAGAGAAGTTTTCTGAAGGGGAAACCTAAAATGGAGGACATGCATTGAATGCTTCAGTTTAGGATATGCTAAATGTCGATCTGATATAACATAAATTATTTGGCGGCTATCGAATTTCGAACAATTGCCTTGTCATCTTCATACAACATCATCAACATTATTTTAATCATTTTCATTATTAGTATCTTAATTAAAAATAATTAAATTTTTTGCAAACATACTACGAAATCATAAAATTTGAACCTACTCAATAAAAAAGCTTAAATTACATAATGATAAAAACATATTTTCTTTAGAGCTTTGGTTACTCATTACTGCTACAAGCCTCCAGCCATTCTCCGTGGAAGCGTTATAGCAATTACTGTCTAGTACATAGAAAAAAAACCAGACCATCATAACTGTTATCAACCTCGGAACAGCCTTCATAAAATCTTCCGACCAACGTTCACTCGAGAACCCAAAAACACGAACATTGTTTGACCAACTACGCGTCAAATTAAAACTCATATAGAACAAACAGAATAGGGTACAGATGTCAAATAAATTGCACACATTATTGTTTCACATACATATGAAAAATAGAGGCTTTGTTTGGTAGTATTTTGTCACAAAAAGATATGTGCTATTTTTGGTTGAGCTTCTTTAGTTTTGAGTCGAGCTACACGATAACCGATAAATGCTTGCACTGACTGGTCCACTCAAATCTGTGCGGTTCTTTCTTCCAAACACAAATCTGCATAATTCTCATGTAAGTTAACCAAGATTTTTGTCTGGACCTTAAAAGAGACTATGACCTCTGAGTTTCTGAGGCTGTTTCTTCTCAGAATAAGTAGTCGGGCACGTAACACTGGACTCATCTAGTTAAAAGTGTTTGTAATAACCTACTACCAAAATAAACATCCTTTATCATTTATGGCATGTTCAAACAGCAGCGACAAATAAAATTCAACAGTTTTAACAAAATCATCAACTAGGTCGTTGTGGTGGTAGACATTAAAATGATGGATGTGCTTGGTGATGATAATTTAGATGTGTATTAAAATGAAACATCATTAGAGACAAAAAAAATTATTTTACTCACAAATAACCAAATGTAAGATCACCAACCCAAAATTTTACAAACAGTCGTTATGCCTGACCTTCCCAATTTTATGTGTCTACAGAAGTCTTACATTATCAAATATTAACAGTATCTGTAGCCGGAAAACATCATAAATGTATCGGTTTCACATTAGCATCGACCTTGTAAGGGTTCCAGTTTATTTTTATAGCAGCCCCATTGTGGCATGGATCAGTTTCCAAAGGTCTTTTAGCCCCTCAAACCGTCCCATGACAGTTTTGTGGGTTAAATACGTTTTTGGATGCGTTAACAAATCGTTTTGAAGGGTTCAGATGAAAGAAGTGTTCATGTCTCATGGTAAATGTTTAGTGGGTCATTTGTGAGTCGATCCCGGTTATCATTGAAGATTTGGGTCGCTTCCGTATCAAACTAGGTTATCTCCTCACTATTAGAAATAATAAATATGATGTCCTTTGCCCTCATTTTGTATAGTAACTCGCAGTGCTAGATGGTTCTACCAGAATTTTCACCTGCACCTATTGGTCAACATTTACCCTCTTTAGGTTAAAATGCTTTGGTATTATACTCTTCAACCAAAATATTATTCCACATCTTTGTGATATTACTGGGCTCTCATCTCCAAATTCAAGCAACTTTAATTTCATCACTACCATCAATCTATCCTAATGGAACTCCAGATGCGACAAATTCTTATGAAAAACTGTTAGGAAGGTTTTACCCTTTAAGTTCAAGACCCCCATACATAACACGACTAAATCAGCAGAAAAAATGGTAGTGAAAGTGATTTCTCGCAACAATTTCTTTGCAAGAATATGGCGAACCCATGACCCAAGCAATACGGCCGGAGACCGTTTCCCAGATATATTTTATATGTTATTACACATATTATGTCCCTTGACGTCTCTCACAGACGGGTTTATCGTCTTAATATACTCCTTTATCGTGGCTATGTAATCGTTTTTTTTTTTCCCGGAAGTGTGTATTCTTATTTTATTTTTATTATGATATACGGTTTTATTACAAATTGTCGTCGCTTATTCCCAAGTTATTGTTGAGTAAAAGTGTTAAATTCTATTAGTCTTTTTGTCGTTCTTTTTTTATTTCTTGGTTATTTGTTTTAATTTGGTTTTAGCATTGCTTTAAGACGTTCTTTTGTCTTTAAGTACTAAATACTATTACTGAACTGAAAGATTATTAGACAGAAAGACAATTCCTACATAGTTTAGACAAGGCTAAACAGAAAATGATTAGTTGCTTTCCGCAAGAATTTAGAAATATATAGTCTCAGAAAATCCAAAACTATAATAAAAAAGGATCCAGTATGTCTGTCTCACACAATTAAAGCAATTACATAAAAAACCGTTTAAGTGCAAGGCGGACCCGCGCCCGGAGAGTTCCGTATAAAATATACGACATAAACATCCATATCTTTTGACTGCGTAGATTTATGTAGTTGTTTTTCACACCTCCAAGGGAGATACTTAAGTATATGGTTTTAATTTTAACTCGATACCTCTACGGGTTCCCAAGTTAAAGGGTCTTGACAGGCAGACAGACCTGACAAAGAAGGACAACAAAGTGCTCCTATAAGGGTTCCGTTTAACCTTTTGAGGTACGCAACCCTAAAAATAACAAAACGGTTCTTTCACAAGTAAACAAAGCACAGGCCCAAGCAGAACGAAACACGTTTTAAACAGTGCGAGAAGTTCAATTCTAAACTACGATGATTCGATTGATCAAAGTTACATAGCATATTGTACCGTAGCGCCCAGTCTCTTCACACTATGATTAATAATCTATTCTCCACATACGCCGCCATAAAATAGCGTCTAATATAGACATTCACACATCTTGACGTATACTCGGTCACCGTTGGGCGTTGAATTATAGGTATTCCTTTACACTGCAAAATACCAAGATAAACTTAGTACTACTAAATTAAACTTCCCCACAATTCTAGTCTTTATTTATAGGGATAAAGGTCCAAGTGTAGTTAAAGCAGGGGTCAAAATAATTTGGGATCACTCCAGCAGTTCTGCGGTTGAAACGTCTTTGAATAATTTATTGGTTAGATTTAATACTGGCTATTGTATTGCATTCGGTAGTACTTGGCGTGTTTCCATTGACTTAATGGTTATTGGCGCTTTTAATGTTTGGTACCTAGTTTGAATTGTGAGTTTGTCTAGACCAACATTTTAGATAATAATGCCGTCCAATGCTTTGTCTTGAACCTGATCAATTATGCATGCTACCAAATTTTGTGCTGTTTCAATTTAACTAACATCGCTTTTAGTTGAACTACTAAGTTAATTAAATTGGAATTCCAAAATTTATTAGTCATACTTTCTAGCTACTTCAATCACATGCAGTGGGACAGTGGACATTAGCGGCAGTGGTTGTTGCACTTCTAGAAAGTCATTTTACAAGTTAACTGAAGTCACACTTTTACGGAGTAGGAACATTACACAACACTTATCTTTCTTAAAAGCTGTCAGACGATTAACCTCATTAGTTATTTTTTGGCTGTCATTTGTAGATCTTTGACAGTCGTTACAGGTAGTCAGTGTCCCAAAAGTCTGACAACCAGTCTTACCTAAGGGTATCGTATTACCCAGTTTCAACTGGGTTGTGGAGTCGCTCCATGTAAAATACTGGAATTCAGCTGCATTTGGTAAGACTGGTAGCTGACCCTAACATAGTTGGGAATCGATAACTTTCTCATTTAGGGTCCGAATTTGAAGCTGTTTTCAGCTATTTTAGACAAAACTAGGCTACCGCTTAGTACCTGACCGGTTTGCACCCATTTGAACGCACCCTTAAAAAACTTCCCTTAGAAAACACACATTTTTAATAATTTTCATTTTAAAAAGTCAAAATCTACTTTGTTTTCAAAATTTTTGTTATTGTTTCGGTAGATTATAGTGTCAATAGTACTCGTCCTTCATCCCTGAAATTTGGTCCGCGATCCGTGTACCCAAATTCAGGTTGGGGGTTGATTTTCGAAATTTTTTGCTCAAAAACCTGGTTTTTTGACCAAAACCCAAAATTTTTGTTCTTTCCATAATAAGTTTTATTCCAGAATCGGCTAGCCCGCGCGGAGACGCGTCTCTGGACCCCTCGGTCGAGGGCCTAGGTCGAAATAAAAATCCCCGCCCACCCACCCTATAGTGTATAGGAAGGCTGGAGTGGTCGGCAACAAAATTTATTTTTAATTAAAATTTTGCTTCTTCAGCTTTATTCTATCTGTTTTTATTGATTTAAATTGTCACAAGGGAAATAGTGCTATATTTTATCGTATTTTATTTTATTTTATTTTGCTGACTTATTATATTTTTATAATAAATCTATATTGACTTTGATTTTCTATTTTCCTTCTTGTGTGTCCCCCCTTTACAGGGACATAGAAGTAGCTAGTGTCCTTTGCCACACTCCTCTCTTCCCGGGCAGATATCTTTGACGTGACCTCCTATTTACAGGGGTCCTTCTTATTTTATCTGTTCGCATAAAACAACATGTTCCGCACTCCATCAAGTACCGTGAAGACGTATGGCTCCAGTAGCTCGCCGCGTTCAGCGGAAAAAGCGGGGCGCTCACCTGCCTTGGCGAGGAGGAGAATCTCCTTCGGAGACGATAATCCTTCCGCCTCTCAGGACGGCCCTGCTACCCCGGGGACGCGCCGAGCTGCTGCGGATGCCTCAAGACAGCTCAAGGGGCCTAATGCCGGGTACCCCAGTCGCACTGCGGAAGCGAGAGCTTGCCTCAGCAAGGCAAAAGTCAACCTGGGCAACTCTCGCAACCTCAGGACCGACATCAAGACTGCGGTGCTCGAGGCAATAAACAGACTTTTTGAGCTCGTCAAAGAGTCCGAGCGAGAAAGGGCCCCTGCCGCACCCACAGCCGTACCAGTATCCGTGCCCGCTGCTGACCGCTGTCCTGAGTCCGACTCCGAGTGTCTTGTTGGCCAGACTGAGCTCGTAAAGACAATGAAGGAGCACATCTCCTTGATTAAGGAGAACTCCGACGAATTGGTCAAACTGCGAGCCAGTCTGGCTAACAGGGAAACTGTTGTAGAGACAACCTACGCAAGTGCAGCAGCCGCCACTAAGAGCCACACCGGGGCTCAGGCTCTGGAGCGAACGACGCTGCACTCCGTGGTTGTCTCATCAACGCAGGAGACGGACACGAGTGACGAAGTCCTCGAAAGAGTGAGGAAAGCAGTGGACGCGAAGGAGGGCTGGGTGCGCGTAGAGAGGGTCCGAAAGGCCAAAGACCAAAAGGTGATTATGGGGTGCGAAACAAGAGAGGAAAGCCAAAAAATAAAAGCGCGACTAGAAGCAGCCGGAGTAAACCTCGTCGTCGAGGAGGTGAAAAATGGAGACCCGCTTCTGATTCTAAGGGATGTGTTGTTGATACACAATGACGAAGAAGTTTTGAGGGCCCTTAGGAATCAGAACCGGGAGATATTTCACGGCCTCGACGACAAGGAACAAAAAATGAGCGTCAAGTTCAGGAGGAAGACACGCAACCCACATGCAAATCACGTTGTGCTCGCTGTTACCCCTACGATCTGGAGGAGGGCGATCGAGGTAGGAAAACTCCGCGTCGACCTCCAAAGAGTACGCGTCGAGGACCAGACGCCTCTGGTGCAGTGCACCCGCTGCTTGGCTTACGGGCACGGCAAACGCCTGTGTACGGAGCCAGCCGATCTGTGTAGCCACTGCGGTGGTCCTCACCTTAGGGTAGACTGCCCGGTTAGACAGATCGGCGAAGCGGCGGTTTGCGTTAACTGCACCGGAGCTAAAGTAGGGGCCACCGAGCACAACGCGTTCTATAATGAATGCCCGGTGCGAAGGAAGTGGGACGCATTCGCAAGAGCTTCGATAGCTTACTGCTAAAGTTGGCGATGCGACCACTTCCAAGCACAAAAAGTTACCGAGCTCGGCACAACTGCAGAACAGGCGAACAGAGCCTGGGGCTAACCTTGCGGAAGACTATAACAGTAGCCTATTTCGTAAGAAAGAGACTAAAGTTAGACGAGACCTGAGTTTGGCCCTAGCGGATGTGTCTGGATGTGTCGAACTCTGTTTTGAAGGCTTCTGCTATCTCCTAAAAATTGTCGTAGAGTTTGGTTTTAATATTCATTCATTGATAATAAAATATATAATAATTATATAGTTTTAGATATCACAAAAAACAAAATTATAGGATGATAAAACTAAACTATAACGTAGAACAAAGAATAACAAAACGTCAATAATATAATCTCAAAATTTTAAAAATTAAAAGAATTCAAGGCAGATATATTAACTAAAAGAATAAATAGAAGTAAAAGGATAGATAAACGTAATTACTTTATAACAAAGACAGTATATTTATAGCGAAATAAATTGTATATTAAATATGTAAAAATCTAAAATAAGCGTAATATTAGTCGAAACAAAATCAAACAACTTTAATAGCAGTAAAAAACAACAAATCGCAAATAAAGTCAAGGAATATTAAATCGGTCTTTAAAAACAAAAAGCTCAAACGGCATCACAGAGCGTGGTCTTTTCGACCTCATACAAACTAGTCGCTGCATAAGGCAAAATCAATTCGCTACCAAGGTCTCTGATTATGTTAGAGGGACACTAGCGGGGCAGGAGTGTGGTTTTAGCCGGTTCGAGTCCGGCACTACCTCGACTGTCTCACCACCTGTGAGATAGTCGAGGTGTCCGCGGGGATTTCCCACTCCTGCCAAAACAAAAAAAAAAAAAAAAAAAAAAAAAACATAGTTGGGAAAAGGCTAGGCTGATGAAGTGAGTTATTTTTTGTGTGGTGGAAATAAGAGCGTACAGTCTTCAACTGTTCATAACATATTGCTAACGCAGCAATCGAAATGAAGCTCCTCATTAATACTATGGCAAACGAACCAACAAGTATTTGATCCCTACACTTTTCAATAACCTCGACTGGCTAAGAAAGGATAACACTAGAACATTAAAAAACAAATAAAAAGCTTTTCTTCTTAAAGAATTTGTCGTTTGGTTGGGGAAATACCCATTAATTATTTTTTATGTTTTTTTGTTGATAAGTTTTTGTGGCTTTTTTTTAGATCATATGGATTGTAAACCAATGCAACAAACAAGCGCTCATCTCGCCGACAAACTGTTACACAGTTTGTTGGGTTTACTAAATTTGCAACAATTTAACCTAATTTTTAAGGTATCTAATTCATATTTCACCTAATTAACGACCACTGTGAAATAACTAACAACTGAGTAAACAACCTAGACGAAGTATTCTAAGCGAATAGCACTCCCGTTCACTATTGCACATAACTTGGGTGCATTAAACTTGTTACAGTCTCATCAACCGTGTGATCTTTTCTCTACACACTCCAAAAACAACACCAACAACATCAACAACTCGACAACAACAACAACAGTGTGAAGTAATCAAGTTAGTAGGTAAACATTTAAGATACCTAGCTAACGTCGAATGCTTTTACTAGTTACAACATATCAAAAATGATATATTCAATATTCATATTCGATCGTAACGCCTAAACCACTGAGCCGAATTTGGTATACAGTTCATTATTTTCATCTCCCTCCGGTTAAGTTTGGCAACGTCAAGACAGTGCGCACCTCCGCTACTGATGCTATCCGCGATCAGCAGATAGAGCGCGTATGATGGAGCACGTCATCGCTACACGCGCTCACGATGAGCTCTTATTGAGACTGCCTAATGGAGGGTAGTTAGCTATAAGTGCTTAGGTATGTTGGAGAAAACCTAGGCGGGTAGAATTTTAGTATGTTTGAAAGAAGACCCTAATTCTTATTCTATAATGCACACAAATATTAAAAAAAAAAAACATACTTAAACGAATTGCAATACGACGACACGGCACGGTATGTATGACGGCACGGTTGGCAGTGGCTGAGCGATTGACTACTGCGCTGCGTGTCGCTGGTTCGATCCCCGCACGGAACAAATATTTGTATGACCTGCAGATAGTTGTTTCGGGTCTGGCTGTTTGTCAATGTAAATTTAAATGTTTGTAAACGCACCCACGACACAGGAGAAATTACTAGTGT
This sequence comes from Ochropleura plecta, assembly GCA_905475445.1. Classification (NCBI taxonomy): domain Eukaryota; kingdom Metazoa; phylum Arthropoda; class Insecta; order Lepidoptera; family Noctuidae; genus Ochropleura; species Ochropleura plecta. The sequence continues at coordinate 4,097,079 of FR997728.1, forward strand.
GGGGCAACGTTTAAAAAAAATGTAATGTGAGAAGTAGACGAGATAGCAAATCACGGTGTGCTTCTGCACTGCCCAGAAGTTGCCCCATGCAGGGCAAAGTACTTCGATAACCCAGGTACTCTTCGTGAAATCGTCAGCAACACCAAGGCACTGCTAGCGTTTCTCGTGGATCTGGGGTGGGTCGAATGATATGCGCACCTTAGACATGAAGTCGCGGACACCAGCCCGTTAAGCAACACAATAGTAAAGATCTATAATGATTTAAAGTTGGTTATTCGAATTAACAAATCTTTTAGAGAGACATCATCATCTAGCCTAGAAAGTGAAAAAAATAAATAGTTTAATCCTTTGTGTTCTTTTGAACAAAATTAAAATCATTCCTCAAACAAACTATTAAATGCAAACGGATTATATAATCGGATTATGATGCGTTAAGCCTTACTTAATCCAATTACTCGATAGATTAATGCTTTTTATTGATTATTCAAACAAACAATACTGTAGGTAAGTAACAAATTATTGACACGAAAAATTGTTGCCATAAGCATTTTGTTTGCAGTTTGTAAATTACGCTCCTACATAAGTATATATGTATTTTGCACAACATAAAGTGCATTATTCACTGCAGCTAAGCATCTTGTAACGAATGAGTTTGTGACTGTACTTGGCAGGCAGTTTATATCATGGTTTTAAACTAAAGTTAGATAATAGAAAATGTTTTTTTTTTTTGTATTGCGCCTCTATTTGTATTCCACATTGTTTGCAACTTTACGCGTGATATGCTAAGCTTGTAATTAGTTGCTCATAATATGAATGTTCTAGTTTTTTTTTTAAGAATCGTCATAATGAGCTGCATTGCCCCTTTTAGGGTTCCTAAAGGAAAAATAAAACCGAACCCTTATTGGATCACTCTGTTGTCCGTCTGTCAGTCTGTCTGTCAAGACCCTTTATCTCGTAAACGCGTGGAGGTATCGAGTTGAAAACTGTATACTCAACTCTGTGGTATCTTTGTGCTGTGAAAACAACCCTATTAAGTCTACGAAGTCAAAAGATATGATCATTTACTTAGCATGGTTGTACGGAACCCTTGGTGCGCGAATCTGACTCGCTTTTGGCCGGTTTAAGACTTTTGAAATAGTACAAATGACAACCGGGTTCAATGGCTTAAAGTACTAGCCGAGGTACGGAAGAAATTCGGTATACTATATGATTGTTACCCATCAACGGAGCAACCGCAGAAAGCCATCATAATCTGCCTAGCGTTTTCCCAACTATTTTGTGATCGGCTTCCTGAAGAACTAGTCTCAGCAGACACTGGTTAAAAAAAATATTTTTTATGCAATTATTCCGTACATTAAAATACCTACTAAGTCAGGTAATTAAAACATCAGTATCTCGCAATTTAATTATGAATTTGTTAATCATTTTGTATTACTTTGGGAGACCAGTGGGTAACTATGCATTCAGAATAAATCTAGCATTAACTATTCAACAAATTCTGCTTTTCGGAATACTAAGCAAATTGTAAATGTGTTAAACATTTAGATACAATTTGGTCCGTATTCCACTCACTAGGCTAAGCATTCGATAATACTTTAAAAATAAAATATTGAATACCAGTAAAACACTTATTATCTTGTTAGCTATATGAACTTTTATTTTAAGTCCGAAGACGATTAACTTTGTTTTCATTTTACATCCCTAAGTGCTGCTCTCTGCCGGTCACTACTTGGATCATTTATCTAAACCTTGGAAGCAAAGTTCTTAAATTAACCGCTAGGTAGCAGCACAAAACAGCGAAAACTAACTTTGTAAAAGCGCCATCTATTAGAGATTTTTAGTACTGATAACTGGTAGAAGTTACAGTAACAGTAGGCAGATGGCGCTACAGCCTCCTCAATATTCACAATTTGGCTGATCTAATATAAATTATTTTATGATTTTATTGGATATATTATTTATCGTAGGGTAAAATGAGTGGAATGAAACTATGAACTTTAAACAGTTATTTTATATTATTATTGAAGGAAATTAATACCACTTTCTAAAATATTACATAGCAATAAAATAAAAAATACCTCAAAATAAAAATAAAAAAACACTAATAAATCAGTTAATTTATACCATTACTTTTTTAAATGAAAGCTGTGTCTACTAAGCAAATAAATTATACATAATTTTGAGTTAACTTAATCATAGGGCGAGTGCCGCACTAATGGCCCTTCAAATAGAACTTTTACAAAAAAAAACACAATTATGTATAAATATCAACGTAAAAATTAATAAACTCTAATTAAATCTTTTTGCTATTTATTTTGTTTCTAAAAAGCTACAATCAGAAGAATGCAGCTACGCAGGGTTCAAATCTCATTTTCTGACTTACAACGCATAAACGCTGCAATTTATACGTTGTCTTATATCTTCACCCCTACGGCAACGTGTCGGTACTTATCTTTGGGTTTTTATAGCCGTAGTAATCGGCTCGGTTCACTATGTGCACGCACGCAATACAAGAGATGTTTGAGTGTGTGTGTTGAGCTTGCACCCCACGATGCGTTGCATAGTAGCTTTTATGATGCTACAGGTAAGTAGGGTTGGCGGTGAAGAGAAAGTGATTTTTATGTCGTTTTATATGGACGCAAACTACGCTAAACAAAATAACGTTTGCTCCACTTTTCCGTCTGAAACTTCAATAAATGCTGCGACTACAAAAATGCGAGGGCAAAAAATGCTGCAGCGCCAAGGTCGCTTGATGAGGCTAAGGAGGCTGACCAGGTATGCACTTCCGCTGCTAGTGGTCAGCGGTATCCGTTTGAAGCTGGTTGGCTGTTTGACTTGTTGCTTGAAAGCTATAGGAAACGTTTCGCGAAGGCTGCACTGACGTCCATTTAGTATAAGTCCATTTAGTAGGGGTATGTAGAACAGGGTGGAAAGCTATATAGAAAGGGAGGATCCTCTGACCAGATAGGTCTCGTGTCTGGGCCCCTGCCCGAAAGATGTGGTCGTGTACTACTATACATAGAGGTACGCTTATATCGCAGATAATTTTGTCTAAAAGCTTGTTGGTTTAGATATTTTTTTCATTTGCGCAGGTAGTTTTAATATTACCTAACTACCTATTTGCTGTTATATAAATCCAGAGCCAGAAGTAGACTATATTATATCAATGATTAAGTAGATTCATTTGATATTACTAGACTGTATAGACTGTGCAGCTTTCAAGTCTAAATTATTAATGACTAGCTTTTGCCCGCGGCTTCGCTCGCGTTAAATTCGGTAGCGCCTTATTGATTTGTTATAGCAACGCTAAGTTTTCCCGTTTCGTCCCTCTTTCTCCCTCATATCCCACTCTTTTTTTTAAATAGCCTATGTCCGTCTCCTGGTTCCCAACTATCTCTGTACCAAAACTCATCAAAATCGGTTTAGCCGTTAAAGCGTGAAGAGGTAACAAACAAACTCACTTTCGCTTTTATAATATTAGTAAGGATTACTCAACCAAAATTTGGATAGAGTTAAAACTAAGCTAATACAGTAAACCGTACCCCAACTATATCCTCACCACAAGCCACAACCCTATCTAGATGCACTTGTACGTAAAACCGAGTTGAGACACGTCCGCAGGCAATTAGGAATACATTCGCACCCTCGGTGTCGCCTCCATTCTCTATTTGCGTCTCATTGTACTCAATGATCGCTGTGACCGCGGTGCAGTGTTACTAAATAATTTTTTACTTTTTCTGTGATGTTGGGCTTGCTCTAGATTCAAGAGTATTTTCGTTCCCATTGTTTTGTGGCCTTTGTTGTGGTGTTCTAGTGTTGCAAATGTATTTTTTCGTTGTTCTGAGTTGTGTAATGATATCTTTTCGTTTACAATAGTCCAAAAAAAGCCTTTGAATGTAAATTACTTCTACGGTGTTTTGTTTGTAATTGGAAACTGTTTGGCTTCTGGACAAAATAAATACTTACTAAAACAAGAAAAAAAACTGCTACTGCCAGCCAATTACATCACTTGAAAAAAATAAGCTTAAATACGGGTGTTTTAAGTTTATTTTTCCGTAACTTTCTTAAATTCTACTAAATTCTGTATTGAATGTTCTACATGAATAAAAATACGTTTAAGATATTTTTGTCCTTGCCGTTGTCGTTGCATCAATTTTTATTCCGTCCAATCACAAGTACCTACTAACTGTGACACTTTAAAAGTATTCACACCTACCTTGAATAGTATAACCACATCTCTCTAAACCAACCAAACAAACAATCTTCACCCACTCCATACCATTCTCACAACCACATAAGGCGCACTACTTCATCCACAAAAACGAACAAACATACACGTATTGAATCAATGAACCGTGATTCACAGTAACAATTGTTCGCAGTTTGCGTCCGGCATACACTTTGATCTCCCTCACTTGAATCTTGTACGATATCGAGAGGAAACAGGTGCCAAAGTTATGATCATCGCTTTTATTAGATCCGCTTTGATTTTAGCAGGATTCGGCGATTGTAATAAAAAAGAGTAAAGTTTCGGGTACTTTTTGGAACTGATGCTTTATGTTGGGTTTTTATGATTGAAAGGAAAGGGATGTTTGCCGTTTGTGGTATCTACGTTTGCTGAATATTGAGGATCTTCAGCGTGATGGGTGATTCCTTGTAAGTAATCAGCACATATATGTATTGTAATCAATATTGTCAGCAAGATATGGTAGATTCATCTGTGTGTCTATATTTGTGGACTTAGAAAAGTATATGTAGCAATCGCTGTAAAAGTATTTTAGATTATTGTAGATTTTCGGTATACAAGGTGTCATGCTTTATCGTTTAGATATAAATATAGAGTACATGCAAAGTTTACACATGAAACGGATAAAGTAGTTATATGGGATTACTCATTTCTAAATAATATTCAGAAATATCTTCAGCTAACACCTTTACATCATCTTCTACACAGCTTATAAAAGATAAAAATAACATTAAAATTGCTGACCGATGAAACACTAATAGCTTTAAATCATCATAAAAATCCCGAAAGAGTCTCAAACAGAACTACATATATAAATAGCGTGCAGTCTGTCTGAATGAACACAAAATAGAAAACGGATAAATAAAGCGACTTTCTTAAACGTTAAGCTGCAAACGTCAGTGGAATTGCTTTTAATTAGTGCTTTTTGCTAGATAATTAGGATAAATTTAAATGATGCAAAGCATTCATTGCAGGCTTTAGAATTCAGTAACTGAGTCAGTGGCTCAGTTGAGATTCTCGAATTGCGAGATGCTTTAGTACTTAACTAAATAGGTTTAAGCGAGACTTGTAGTGAAACTAGATTAATTCCCGTTTCAACGAACTCTAAGTGACACCTAACTGAATGCTATTTTGGAATTTAAACGCTTAGTTCAGCGTAAAGAGTTGAAATTCCAACAGTGATACAATATTTGGGCGTTGATTTAGGTTTCGTCTAGGGTCAGTGAAAAGGGGATTAAGTGAGCAATCTAACTTTATCTTATCTCTGCTAAAGTGGTTAATGATTTAAATCGTTAAGTTATATTTACTGAGGCCATCTTATCTTTTCGGGTTTGTTTGTGTTCCGGCTTTACAAGAATGTGAAATTATGGGCAGCAATTAGGTATTACGAAATAACAATGGTTAAACCCATAAAAATATGAAATCATAGATCGAAAAAGTAAAGCAATTTGTAGTAAGGTATTCTTTTCCATACTCAGTTCATAACAGTGATCGGGGATGACGTATGAAATAAAATTAAAATAATCGTCGATGGTAAATCATGGTTTAGTATGAAGATATGTTAGCAAAAAGCAATGAAAGGTTTCTGCAGTGAAATTGATTAAAGAAGTTAAGAGAACACAACTAATGTCCAGGGAGTATGACGAAATTAAACTAACCAATGTTTACTTCGAACACTTCATGTAAGTAGTTCCAAATTTCCCCAGTGTCCCCGAAAAATAAATTAAGTAACTAATTAACAAAAAAAGACGTGTCAGGTTTTAATTTCGTCGATAGTACGTAAAATATGTATTAAGACATGATATTGACATAAAAAACTAAACAAAACCAAATGCAAACCCGACGCAGACTAATTTTATTATAACAAGAGCACAATCGCACGTGTCGTGCGCACGCGCCGGTCCGCGTCGTTACCGGAACCACATGGCGAGATCAAACGGAACACCGGACGCGACGCCATATTGTCCTCGTAATGTGCATCGGTAGTTCACAAGTATCGTAATTTTGCACTAACATTTTGGAGTTTCAGAATTAAGTATGGATTATGGTTTTCTTATTTAAAAGTTTATGTCGTGTGGCTTTGATTGTACACCATATAATTGAAAAAAGTGGGGAATACGACAGTCGTAAGGCACACAAATAAGCAAGCTTTCAGCAATTTTTTTTTGCGGATTGGATTTCATTACTTCAGCTCTACTATGGGCGGAGCGGAAAGGGGTGTCAGACATGCACTGATTAAATAACCCAGGCAGGCAGTGGCCCTGGCCCCACTCCTTTGCTGACATCTCCTTGAGATGCACGTGGAGCACGAACGCGTCGTCTACACGGCCCACTCTAGACGGACCCAGACCCATTGCTCACCGTACACAGACCCTCATCTACGGTGGCCGGGAGTCATCTCGCGACTTACTTACATAAGTTCCAATTGGAACAAATTCAAATGATATCCAACTAACACTATACGATTTTCTTTACTTTGACACCTAAAGGCTCAAACAAAATGAATTCTATCATCGCTACAGACTACAAAAAAAAACATTGCTGAACAAAGTCGATTGCAGAAATACAAAACTCTTTTAGCCGTTGTCACATGTCAATGCCCACAGAACCTACCAAAACGAAAAGCGGGTCAGATCAAGCTGACAGCTACGCAGTTGTCAATCTGAAAAAAGACATTTTCCTTATTCCTCCGCATCACATGACTATACCAAGCCAACCGATACATGAAGTTGGTAATCCTACTACAAAATATTATAAATGCGAAAGTATGTGAGTATGGATGTATGTTTGTTACTCTTTACCGTCAAAACGGCTGAACGGATCTTAATGAAATTTTGCACAGACGTAGATTATAGTCCGGAATAACACAGAGTATACTTTTCTTTTCGATATCACGCGGGCGAAGCCGCAGGCGCCAGCTAGTTTATTCATAAAATATAAGCCAATATCATCAGAATTATTTAAACATTGCGTTCACTTAGTGGATATGTCAAAGGCCTATGCAAATAATTATTATGTAAGTAAGTTACTGTATACTCTGAGTTTTCCCTTAAACAGATTTTCTTCAAATATTATACAACATTTTCTTGTTGGTTTGTATGTTTAGGGTTTCTGCAAGTCTCGTGGCTTTTTCAAGCAACGTGACTGAAAAACATGTGCCTACCTACCAAAACAGGAATGTTTTTATTTTGTGTTTGAATGTAAGTAGGAGTTCAAAATAGACCGATCTTTGGCGTTCTGCTTATTTTTTTGGTTTCTGTACAAAAGGTGTAAAACGGGCCTGGGGTTGCGGGTGGTTAGAAAGAGATACCGCGGCCCCGGAACATCAAGGGCAATAGAAGGAACAAGGGTGGGTTTTAGTCAGTACAAGTCTGACATTTCATCCGCAAAAAAAGGGGTACAAAGGGACCACCATCACTAAGACTCCGTGACCGTTATAGTTAAACAGTTGAAAATTTCACAATGATAATTTTTTGTTGATAAAAAAATACGGGATAGATAATGGTACAGACGCCTGCACATCAAGCTACTACAATCTGTCAGATTTCTTTGATAGATTTTTGACTTTATTTCTAAAGTATTAGGTTCAAGGTTCATTGGGAAAAATTGACAGTTTCGGGTAGCTTGACCTGCTGGCGTCTGTACCTTTCGTGCGCCAATCCGACCCGCACTTGGCCGGTTTTTTATTAATTAAATGGTTAAGTGTGTTCGTGTTTGTCTCAGCTCCTTTTGTTTCTTAACAATTTGATTGATACATCAAGTTCGAGGTTCAAAATCGGTTAGCGTTATTTTTCGTTGTTGGTAATTCCATGCGGTAGCTATTTAAGTACATAGTACATTTTCGAATATTTAACCTTAAAGAACCTAACTTCTATTTGACTAATTTGTAGGTAGGTAGGTACCTTCATGTAAGAGACAGGGTCAGATATGAATGTGAGGGTTGTTTGTGTGACGGTAACACAGAACGCGGTCGGTCATACATTTACACAGCGGGTGAAACCGCTGGGCGCAGCTAGTAAGGTATGGGACTATTTGATATGTAGTTATAACAGATTTACTTATTATTACGCGGCTAAACTTTAAAGGGTTAAAGAAAATGCGTTGTTTCTATGAAACACTGTGAGAACAATTTATATGAATGCTTACTATCCTAGGTACCATGACGTCTTAAAGCAGAACTTATTCCACTGAGGGAAAGAGATGGTGCTAGACACCCTGTATAGCTCTGTCTCTTTCCCTCAGTGGAATTAGTTGTGGTAAGTCATGGTAAGCCTACTTATATATTAAAAAAAACTTAAACTATTTTTAATGACTGTACCCTTGGAACTCAAACTGCTATTTCAAGCTCGTTTATAACGTCAGGATGGCCGAGCGGTCTAAGGCGCTGCGTTCAGGTCGCAGTCCACTTCTGTGGGCGTGGGTTCGAATCCCACTTCTGACAAGAATCTTTTTGTGATTCGTATCTCTATGTATTATCATTTTGTAATTTATTGAAGTGCTTTCTAACAAAATAGTGCATTATTCTGACATAACTGATCGATAAAGAACGTTTGTTCTTTGTGTTCCGCTTATCTGAATTGAATGGTGTTCTTTTATCCGTATTTCAATGATGCATTTGTGCAGCATCAATACTTAAATAAAGTTTATCTTATGATAACGTGTATGTTACGACAGTTTATCTGTGGGCTATTTATATAATTTATGTAAATAAATGCTATGATTATTATCAGTTACGTTTGCATGAGTACGTAAAGTTTTTTTGACTAAAATTTCGTTCGAATAAAAATATTTCAAGCATAAAAAGTGTCCATTGTTTTTATGTCCATAACAGTAGGTGGTAATTTGAATATTGTAATTAATTTTCGGTTTGCATATTTTTTCATGTTGAATATATTATTTAACAGTTTTTTCCAATTTGTAAACGCTTTGAAACTTGTGTCTGAAAACCTAGTCTTGGCTAAAGTGTGAATTGTTTTTATCTTGTATCTAACATTACGCCAGTAATCCACGATGGAGTAGATAGAGGTGTACCTTATAAGTAGTACAGTTTATTGCCTTTTGCTTGAATCGTCTTCGATTATTTCACTATTTGTATTGTATTGGTATTTTTAGAAATAAGTAGATAAATTAATTACAAAAATAGGTTATTTGTCATTGATGCTTTTAAAAGTTTTTAAACTGACATGGTAAATGGTGGTTTTATAAAAAATCTCATTTTTAAAATGTTATGTTTATATTGTGTAAATATTGAACACTTACTAAATAAATAGGCTTGCATTACTGTGTAACTCGCTTGATGGTCGCGATGATGTTGCCTAGAGCGGAGCACGCTTGCCTAAAAAAACCGTTTCAATCGAACTTTGAAGAAATCTAATATATAAAATTCTCGTGTTCGTTCAGTGTGTGTTCGTTCTCATACTCCTCCGAAACGGCTCGACCGATTCTTTTGATTTTTTTTATGCATATTCACTAAGTTTGAGAATCGGCTAATATCTTTCATACCCCTAAAAACCGAAACCGCTGGGCACAGCTAGAACCATATAATATTAAACCATAACTACCAGGGAACTGAGAAGCCTGCCTGCCTGCAGTAACTTCTACAGGCTGGCAGTTCCAACAATAAATGTGGAAGCATAGAGCTCTGTTTGGGTACGTGGAACTGTAACCATTTAACGGTGACGCTTCACTCGAAGATAGTCTTAACCTATTGAACGCCATAGTCACATATATGTAACAGACAAGCGTTTAGCCTGGACGCCAACGACACCTTACCAAAATTTTGACACATATTTATGTGTCAAAATTTTGGTTAAGTGAGATGTTTGGCGTGAAAGGCACGCGCGTGCTTTTATGCTTTGGTGTTTAAAAGATTAATAGTAAAAGGCTATAAAATATTCAATATCGAATAGATTCCGTTCGGTAGGGATGTAAATAGTCCGCATTGTCCTCAGAATGTCGTGTAATGACCGCTTCAATGGTTAATGCAAGGTGAAGTGGGTGCTGTAGCGGTTGCTGGATGTGGCCGTCCTATATATTATCTTGCGGAATTGTGGTTGCTGAATGGGTGCAAAACGAAATTATATTCTAAAGAATGTCATAGTTTTTTTATCTACTGGTATACTATTTAGAATAATCTTATATACAAAATTCTCGTATCACAGTTTCAGTTGCCGTACCTACTCCTCTGAAACCGCTTGACTGATTTTTATAAAATTTTATGTGCGTATATATTCGGATCTCAGAATCGGTCGTAATCAATTTTATTTTTATTTTAGCTGAACAGCGAGTGAAACCGCTGAGCGCACCTAGTAATATTATATTAATAAGAAACAAAATATTGATTGTTGTTTTTTGTACCGATTAGGCTCCGAAACTACTGGACAGTTTTTTAACAATGGAATGGTAAATAATCAGGAAGTAAAATAGACTATATAACATCACGCTATCACAATAAAATTAGGAGCTGAGTATCGGGCACGACTAATTCTCCGTATAGAGTATGGTTGTGAAGGATTAGCTATTTTAGACAATATTATTTTGTAAAACCCAATGCTTCTATATTCGATTATGAGCTGGCAAACTAGGGCTGTCAAGGCCTTCAGTTTTGACAAGTCTAACATAACATTTTCTCACTTGAGTAGGATCTAGATCTTATGAAAACTACATATGAAGAGACTTGAACCTAACATGACTAGTGAAAATGTTTTCTTTCTTTTTTAAGGTTCTGAGCCTAGAAATGGAAACAAGGATCCCTTGATAGGACCATTTTGTTGTCCTTCTGTCTATCTATCTTAAAACCATATAATCAAATCTGTAGTCCCTTTTTTTTTTTTTTTCGGGTGGGAAATCATCCAATGACTTCCCCCGCTCTGGGCGGAGCGGGGGGGCGGGCATGTCAGACTTGTACTGACTAAAACCCACCCATGTTCCTTCAGTTGCCCTTTACGTTCCGGGGCCGCGGTATCTCTTTCGAACAACCCGCAACCCCGGCAGGCGGAGGCTCTGGGAGGCCCCTCGGAAGTTAAGTTTGTCCTTCAATATAGTTTTTTATGTAATCCCTTGGTAGTCCCTTAATGTAGTCCCTTGGAGCTGTGACAAAATCAAACCTCTAAGTCTACGCACTCAAAACTTCAATAGATATGACCGTTTATGTCGCAAGTTTGTTTGCCGGTTTTTTCTTGCTATCCAGTTTTGGACTTTTATTAGTGAGTAAGTAAGTAAATCATTTATTTGCGTAAAACATGGTATACATTGATGTTAATATTATTACAGTAGCTCAACATGTTGCGCTTAGATATAACATAGCATGCAAAAAAATTCTATTTTTACAAAAGGAATCAACATCTCACGTCCATAAAATCTTTTAAACTGTAAAAATTACATTCACTAAGCCACTTGTGTAATTCTACCTTAAATTTCCTAGAGTTCAATATTTTAAAGCGAAGCGAAGCGTGTGTCAATGACAATCTAAATTGAGTCAGCCCAAAATTCGACTAGTTTGGTTATTAATCTTTTCTTTCTTCCATCGCCAATAGCCCATAAAACTGCCACATCTAGCCCCTATACATCCAAGCCGCGGCACGAGACCGCGTGAGTCTGCTGATGGCACTTCAATGCTGGCCTGAAGCGGGCGTGCATTTTTTACGAGAAACCAACTAACAATGCCACGGTATGGCTACTTGAGCATCCTTAGCCCCTAGTACTATGGTTGAAGAGTTTGGATCTTTGCAGGCAATGGGAGGAGTGTAATGAGGGTATCGGTGACTGGACGCAAAGTTCTGATTTGAATTTTTACTGTTTTACGTATGCTTGTTCGCCATTTGTGTGTGTGTTTTTTATAGCTGTCCAGGAAATGTAATATTCTATCAAATTCTACTTTTCTTTTTGTTGAGATGGTTAGATCCACAGATAAAGATAGACATAGATAACGCAAGAGTAACTACTTCGCGTGCCACTTCGCGTGCCCAACTTACGACCAAAAATCGTAAGCTACTACTTTCGCGCTCAGTCTGAATCGGTGTGCCACTAGTAGGACGTCAGTTAACAATTTTAAAAATGGTTAATTGCGTGTTGTACTTTGTAAAATCTGTCGTTAATCACTAAATAGACGTCATATCACTAAAATATAGTGCATGAGACGTCATAGTAGGTAGTCAAAAATTGACACGCTTGGTTTTCATAGAGATCGTGATACGCGTTATCTATGTCAATCTATATCTGTGGTTAGATCAAATAATAACTCACTTTTAACTTAACTTTAGTTTTATTTGTAGCCGGACATATTCGTAAATCGCAATTTTTGAGCAGAGACAAAGACATAGAGAACAGACTATAAATTATAGAACTGCGTGTGGTTTCTCCAACACCGTAATAGATGCTAGTTGTTACTTTTACGAATTAATCAAATCAAATCTAGCTTTCCCAATCCTAGCCTTTTCCCAACTATGTTGGTGTCGGCTTCCAGTCTAACCGGATGCAGCTGAATATCAGTTTTATACATGGAGCGACTGCCACTGGTAAGACTGGTTGTCAGACTTTCGGAACACTGACTACCTGTAACGACTGTCAAAGATCTACAAATGACAGCCGGGACCAACGGCTTAACGAGCTTTCCGACGCACGGAGGAAACTCGGTATGCAACGGGTGGTCACCCATCCACAGACCAACTTAGGCAAGCGCGGCTTAACCTAATGATCGACCCGAGCGGCTGCTATTATTTAGCCACGATAATATAATAAGATTATAAATTTACTTAATTACAACACTTGTACTTACAGTGGAAATCGATTCATCCATCATTATCTTTAGACAAGCATTTTAAATATATATTAATACTTCGTTTAGTTGTATTTTTTAGTTACTTAAGGTCTCTTATTAGCGTGTCGACGACGATTTAACTTAAACCGGCCTAAATTTGGACTTAGCGTTTTCAGTAGCGTCAGTCGGCTTCTGTGATGAGCAAACAACAGGAATGTCAGATTTTTGGAGGAGCTTAAATCAGGTATTCAAAGAAGGTTAAACCTATATTGTTGCACTTCAAAGTGGAGTTCCTAGTGAAAAAAGTATCCATTGAGTTTCTGAACCTGTAGTCTTTAGAAAGATTTTGGAATGGGCTGAAATGACTTCAACTTTCCAACTTAATATTATTCCGCGTTCCATTGGAACGGTAGAATCCATTCCTAGTATTATATCTTTATTTATTTGCTCTTTTAATTAACACCATGCAACATTATTAACATCTCATGAAATGGAACATTCGCAGTCCAACATTTTAGCATGACTTAACACTTTTTTTTCTATTCAAGCGCGCATTTCATTGCGTGTGACTGTACCTGGTTCATTTAAAAATCCTTTTAGTTTTTTTTTTCAAGTGTTGCAAAGTTCAAAGGGTAACTGAACTATAGCTAGTTAAAAAAAGTGCGCCTATTCCATTTCGTAACGCGATGAAACGCGTCGAAATATGAATACCTTGTTTTTGTGAATTATTTACGTTTAACGCGGGTGACAGTAAATGTTAATAGACTGACGGTAGCAGTCATGGTTTGGTACAAGTTGTAAGAGCAAGCGTTTGAGTATGGAATGGTGTAACGCTTTTGAATATGGAACGTAATGTGAATATTACTGGTAGGAAAGGTTTTTAGAGGTGCATCGTTTTCGTTTATGTAAATTATAGCATTCAGGATTTTAACTGCTTAACATTAGCGATGTTTTTCAAACGGCAACATTATCATTATGTTTTTGCTTAATAATCTATTTCTGGAAAGGATCGGACTAGCCAGTCCGAAATGTGTCCGTACCTTAAATACTTAATGTAAGCGTGATTATAAAAGTACAATGTAAGTTAAGTAATTTTTGTCTGGACCTTAAAAGAGACTTTGACCTCTGAGTTTGTTTCGGTTGTTTCTTCTCAGAATAGTCGGGTACGAAACACCGGCCTCATCTAGTTTAAGAAAAAAAAAGACGTGTTAAAACCTATTTGCAAAGTAGACATCATTAACCAGTTTTGATTATAATTATATACTACGTGATAATTAAAAAGAATATTATAATCTGTTCTTACTTAATGCCGGGTGTTAAAATTCTTCTAAAATTCAAATTGTTCAATCTTTTCTTGTACCAAAACAAGCGGTGAACACACGTGCATATGTTTGTATGTAGCTGTCATCGAAAATGCACAGACTATACCGCCTTCACGGTTCACGTGGCCATTAATTTAAAAAAAAATACATACATTACAGCGGTCAGAGTTAAAATATTTATTTTTAAAGAGCCAACCTAAAAGGGTTGCTCTATAAGTCTATGCACATCTGGTGCACAGGGTGGTCAGTATATTATGGTCTTTTATAGAGGGCGCTGTTTGTTAACCGAATGCCAATATAACGTATGTTGTGTTAAGTTCTCTATTTTGTCGCGGTTCAAGTTAAATTGGACTCTCTTACCCTTAATGATGAGGGTGTGAATCGACAGTTTTTAACTATTTTAATACTATTTTAATAGATTGTTTTTTTTAAGTACAGATTTAATTAAAAGGCATCTGTGTAGTGTTTTGTTCGGATATTGAATCCTTTCTTTACGAGTTTTGACCCGAATAAATAGCTATTGAGATAAGGATCTCAATAGCATTATTCACTTATAGAAGTATAAGTGTATAATACTAGCTTAGACTTCACCAGTGATGTTAGGATAATAAGCAACCATGTATAACTCCAGGGTCTAAGCTACTTACATGCCAAATTTCATCTAAATCGGTCTAGACGTTTGAGTGTGAAGGAGTAACAAACATACATGCTCCGGGAGTCTGCCGCCGCGACACGACGCGACGGTGAGCAATAGATAGCTCACCGTCAGTCCGTCTAGTTAAATCAATTAGAAATTGTCAACTACGAATAGAATAAATTGTCAAGTTACGACACGCCATCTTGACGCCGCGTTCGTGTTCCACCCGCGCCTCGAATGGTCTCAGCAAAACAGAGGGGCTACAGGTTACGGGTTATCTGAAAGAGATGCCGCAGCCCCGGAACACAAAGGGCAAAAGAAGAAAAAAGGACGGGTTTTAGTCAATATAAGGCAGAGACTCCCTCCTGCTCCGCCGAGAGACAGGTGGAAGTTATTTGATGATTTTCAATTCTTAAAAGAAAAACAGTAGACTACTACTTAAATTCACATTGTTAACAAGAAATGTATCGTTCGCTTCACTGAATTCTTTGAAATCCTAACTGAGCACTTATAAGAGTGCAGTTAATAAGTTTGCAGGATCCAGTTACACATTACTTCCCCGTTTTGTAATACGTGTAAGGATTGAAGGGACAATGTTATTCTATTGACGAAATAATGAATGTGAATAATCCGAAACGAACATATTCTTTATTTTCTTTTTTTTAAAAAACGTTGCCCCACTCTAGGAATTTCTCCTGTATTGTGGGTGCGTTTACAAACATTTAAACTTACATACACAAACAACCAGACCAGAAAAAACTATTTGTAGGCCATGCAAATGTTTGCTTCGAGTTCGATCGGGTGCGGGAATCGAACCCGCGACACGCAGCGCAGCAGCCGATCGCTCAGCCACTGTGCCAACCGTGCCGTCATTATTAAGGCACAAGCTCTTATCAAAATGATGCAAACAAAACGGCTGTCTTTTTTATAAACTAGCTATCAATAAATGCCAGGGTTGCGGGTTGTTCGAAAGAGATACCGCGGCCCCGGAACGTAAAGGGCAATAGAAGGAACATGGGTAGGTTTTAGTCAGTAAAAGTCTGACACACCCCCTCGCTCCGCCCAGAGCGGGGGAAGTTATAAATAATAAATATCTTGGGACAACTCACACACGGCTATCTGATCCCAAGCTAAGCAGAGCTTGTGTTATGGTAACCAGACAACTGATATACATACAAGACTTATATAATTTATAAATACATACATATTATCTTATATATATAAAAGAAAGTCGTGTTAGTTACTCCACTTATAACTCAAGAACGGCTGAACCGATTTAGCTGAAAATTGGCAGGGAGGTAGTTTAGAGCCAGGAGACGGACATAGGATACTATTTATTAGGGTAGGTAGGGTAGGTAGGGTAGGTAGGGTAGGTAGGTAGTAGGTAGGGTAGGTAGGGTAGGTAGGGTAGGTAGGGTAGGTAGGGTAGGTAGGGTAGGTAGGGTAGGTAGGGTAGGTAGGGTAGGTAGGGTAGGTAGGGTAGGTAGGGTAGGTAGGGTAGGTAGGGTAGGTAGGGTAGGTAGGGTAGGTAGGGTAGGTAGGGTAGGTAGGGTAGGTAGGGTAGGTAGGGTAGGTAGGGTAGGTAGGGTAGGTAGGGTAGGTAGGGTAGGTAGGGTAGGTAGGGTAGGTAGGGTAGGTAGGGTAGGTAGGGTAGGTAGGGTAGGTAGGGTAGGTAGGGTAGGTAGGGTAGGTAGGGTAGGTAGGGTAGGTAGGGTAGGTAGGGTAGGTAGGGTAGGTAGGGTAGGTAGGGTAGGTAGGGTAGGTAGGGTAGGTAGGGTAGGTAGGGTAGGTAGGGTAGGTAGGGTAGGTAGGGTAGGTAGGGTAGGTAGGGTAGGTAGGGTAGGTAGGGTAGGTAGGTTAGGTAGGGTAGGTAGGGTAGGTAGGGTAGGTAGGGTAGGTAGGGTAGGTAGGGTAGGTAGGGTAGGTAGGGTAGGTAGGGTAGGTAGGGTAGGTAGGGTAGGTAGGGTAGGTAGGGTAGGTAGGGTAGGTAGGGTAGGTAGGGTAGGTAGGGTAGGTAGGGTAGGTAGGGAAGGTAGAAAGGTAAAAAATTGCATTGCAACGCATTGGGGGCACAGCTAGTAGATAAATAAATCACAGTTATTTGATGATTTCCCAAAAAAAGCTATCAATAAACGAAAATGATGTGATATATTTTTAGACTAAAAATCTCTTCTTTCCAGAACCCTCTGAAACTACATATAATATGGTAATATGGGACGAGTGTTACAAGGGACCATCCATTCATATTCAGGTAACCCGTGTTAACATTTTGTTAGCTTTGGGAACTGAAAAGATTGTATTTTTACTTCTTTTTCCTGCGAATTCTAGCCTCATTTTAATGAAAGAAAGAAAGGAAATTGTGTTTATTGAGCATCGTTTAAAAAAACAGGTACACCTTAAAATTAAGCCAAACAAAATGATTAATGCCAAAAGGCCTCAGTTCAGCATAATGCCAGATGGCAACACAAGGCCGCCACCTGACGCTGATTTTCAGCTGCTGCCCATGGGTGCCATTGCCATGTATGCTAAAATATAAAATAAAATCCTTACTATAATATTATAAAAGCTAAAGTGAGTTTGTTTGTTACCTCTTCACGCTTTAATGGCTAAACCGATTTTGATGAATTTTGGTACAGAGATAGTTGGGAACCAGGAGACGGACATAGGCTATTTTATTTTAAAAAGAATATGATATGAGGGAGAAAGAGGGAAGAAACGGGAAAACTTAGCGTTGCTATTACAAATCAATAAGGCGCTACCGAATTTAACGCGAGCGAAGCCGCGGGCAAAAGCTAGTAATGAATAAAGTCTTCACGGATATCTTAATTCCTATTTCACGTTTATTTTCGTTGGATCCCAGTTTTTGATCCCACTTTAATATTTTTGGCGTTGGATCCCACAAAACATTATTATATATTTCCGTTGAATCCCAAATTTGAAAAATGCTAAAAAAATACGTTTTATTGCCATTGAATCCCAAAAACTATTTCCGTTGGATCCCAGATGTTTAAAAACATCTGAATGCGGGTACATCCAACAACAAAATCACAATAATATTTTAAGGCGAAACTTTGTATGTATGTTTGTTATTCCAACACGCTCAAACTTCTAGACTGATTTGGATGAAATTTGGGTAAGTGGATAGGTTATGTTAGAATAACGGGTGCCTGCCGTTTTTCCGAAAAGATTTTGACAAAATTTCATAACCCAAACAA
Source organism: Ochropleura plecta (assembly GCA_905475445.1). Lineage (NCBI taxonomy): Eukaryota > Metazoa > Arthropoda > Insecta > Lepidoptera > Noctuidae > Ochropleura > Ochropleura plecta. Next base: position 4,115,257 of record FR997728.1, read on the forward strand.
ATTATAGGAACCGGGAACTAGGTTAGGTTAAGTTAAAACTGTGACCTCCTACGCACGAGCCGAGCGAGCGGAGCGAGCGGTGCCGCGGCAGCGTCCGGCGAGTGCCACAAACGACCTGCATTTATAGAAAAAAGAGATTGTTTTTAGTTGGTTACCCGGAACTGAACTATTTAGATTAGGATAATTACTTATTTACAAAAAAAGGTTAGGTTAAAACTGTGACCCGTGTGCCAGAAACGGCCACATTATATAAAAAAAAAAATATGGAAAAATCATGACGGCAGTATTTTTTTTTTGAGCTAAGAGGCGCTTGTTTATTCCCCAGTGGCAACAATCCTAAAAAATCCAAAATACACACACGGTGTTTTTGAAATATTTAATAAAAGTAAATCACTTTTCTTCTGAAATGTACACATGTTGTCATAAAATGGGATTCAATGGTAATATCAAATGGGACCCATCGTTAATATCTATAAAATGGGATCAAAAACTGGGATCCAACGAAAATAAATCCTATTTCACACCTTAGGAATCGAATTTAAAAGGAATATTTATAAAGGAAATTGATTGGTTTTAGTTATTTTCCACGTTATTTAATCGAAAATCATCGCGTGCAAATAACAAAGGGTAGAGAAAGGTCAGTGTTGATACTTTCTGACAACTTATCAAAATTTAAAGGTTTAAGTCTATATATATAGCAATGTAGACCTAAGTCTTTCAACAAAAGAAAATTCAGGTGCAGTGTCGTGTTACACGCGCGCCTCAGAGACATTTCAGGAAAACAGAGGGACCTGCCAGGGCCACTGCTTGCCGGGGCTCCGGGTTGTTCGAAAGACATACTGCAGCCCCAGAACATTAAGGGCAAAAGAAGGAACGTAGGTAGGTTCTAATCAGTAAAAGTTTGACACTCCCCCCGCTCCGCCCAAACCGGGGAAATTATTCCCATCCGATAAAAAAAGTGAAAAATTCAGGTAATTCCGTCAGGTAAGCTTTCGTCACGATATTTTCATTTCAAGTGGAAGAACGACAAAGTATTCATTTGACTCGCACAAGACAAAATATTAAAAAAGAAAAGTAACAAATACTTAAAGCAAAAGAAAAAATATTAGAAAATGAGACACATCTGATGATGTCCCTACCCGACGAATCCCACCGTTTATTCGTTTATCTAAGAATGGCTTGCATTTGATCAATCTTCATATTTTTTTTTTCACAATGAAGATGGTAAATCCTTATAAACCAAACACAAACCTATCAGTACAACAAAAGAAAAATCAGCTCTTTAAAATCAAAAACACCAGAAAATCCCATAAAACAGAAATAATCCATCATACAGCATTTTCGTTGACGCAAAGAAGACACAAGACAGTTCATAGATCAAATAAAAAAGGTCACGCAGATGTGACACCGTCTGTCTATTCAACCTACGCGCTACGTAAAGCAGTGGGTTCACAGTCACTTGATACTGTTGTCTTGAAGCGACACAACCGTATCAGTTACCGTACGTCATCGGGTTTGTCAACATAACTGTTATAAATGGTTCTTGACACCTCCCTTCTGTGGTAGTTGGTAGTAATTGCTATGATTTTGTGGCAGCGTTTCCAAGTAAAGACTCTCGCCTACCGCGACATTTTCCAGCGATGAAAACGCTAAACAACCGCGATTCGTTCGAAGCTATCGCTGTGTACTCACCCGTATAACCATGATTCTGTATCGCTATACTTATGGGCTGCAGTTGCTGAGCCGTGAATGGGTGACCACCCATTACAAGCTGAGTATCCGGCTGTTATTTGTAAATCTTTGACAATTGTTACAGGCTGTCAGTGGCCCAAAAGTCTAACTAACACCCAGTCTTACCAAGAGTATTGCTTTACCCAGTACTAAGTAGATTGTGGAGGTCAGATAGGCAGTCGTTCTACATAAAGTACAAGTATTCAACTGCATCCAGTGTAACTGGAAAATAGACCCCAACATAATTACGTAGTTGGAAAAACAATAGAAAGATGGTGTTTTTTTTTCTCTCGCTGTTCAACCTATGAGGTCGTTAGCTGCTCAACCGGACTATCCTGTGGATGCCTTGCATTTAAGGCCTCCAGCCAGGCATAAAAACTTATACGTATACTAAGCGACTGCACGCTGAGGGCACCCCCTGCAGGCCTCAAAGGGGGAAGGACAGCAAAGGGTCAGGCTATTTTTTTTCGGGTGGAAAATTATCAAATAAGCGAGGGGGAGTGTCAGACTTGTACTGACTGAAACCCACCCATGTTTCTTCTATCGCCCTTTACGTTCCGGGGCCGCGGTATCTCTTTCGAACAACTCGCAACCCCGGCAGGCGGTGGCCCTGGCAGGCCCCTCTGCTTTGCTGATAGGCTGGATCTGAGTTCCATTATTTGAGGGATTTTGGTTTAAGACGTGTGCTTGTCAAAGTTGCTAACGCGACTGACACGCAACAACAGAGTAACAAAACAGTGCCGCCATCGTGTAAGAAGACCCTTAAAGTTATGCATATCCCGGTAATTAAGGGTCAGTGTTGTAAACGACTGTATTTATGTTTGTTTGTGACACCTCCCCTTTTGGTTAACAGCCGGCGTTTCCTGTCGTTTGTCTATTTTAAGTTCAAGGTCGCGTAAGTAAATGAGGTACCTACTACTTTATTTGATTAGTGTAGCATTGATGCAAAATGTTAGGTTAATTTCATTATAACCTTTTTTTTTTGTTGTCGATGTGAAAATCTTCATGGATGTCCCTCGTCCTCACCAGGACAGTGGACATCAGTAGGGTCTGTCAGACTCTACTGACTAAAAACACACCGGTGTTCCTTCTCACATTCCGCCACCCCTGGACCTATTTATGGGGGCTGAAAGAGGACGTTGTCCGCCCTCTGCCGAGGCCCCAGTGCATCTGCTGCGGGATGGGCGAGAGCTGGTCATCTCCCTTTCCCTTTCCGCTGCTTCCTTCTGCGACATAATGGTTTCAGAAGGACACCACCGCGTCCCAGGACTCCGTGCAGCCAACCATTGATCGAACGAGTTGGCAGCGACAGGTCTCCTCCGACCTCAGTCAAGTAGATTATAACTTATAACTTAACCTTACTCGTATGTTGTGGCCGGCATATTACAAGGGAAAACTAGACTTTTGTACAGCAACATAAGAGATATCGTCATTTTAATCACGTGCGCGGCAAAAGCAAAAGTAATTTAACTAAAATAATCAACTTGAGGGCGCCAATTGATTTATAAGATCTTTTCATACTTGTGTGATGAGATTGTCTCTCGTCTTTACCTTTCTCAAGTTTTTTCAGAGGGCTAGTTGAATTCTTAACAGCGACAACGATAATGGACAAGCAAAAATGAATTAATGAAATGCGTTAATTGCATACGTTCAGAACTACAGAAGTCATAGTGAAAAAACGAAACGCTTTAAAAGCAAGTTGTACTTCTGGCATCTGCTTAGGCCCTTTTTTTGCGGATGGGAAATCCTCGAATAACTTCCGCTATCTGGGGAATGTCAGGCTTGTATTGACTAAAACCCACCCATGTTCCTTCTATTGCCCTTTACGTTCCGGGGCCGCGGTATCTCTTTCGAACAACCAGCAACCCCGGCAGGTGCTTAGGATCTCAGCTACATTTTTCCCGCACCTAACAACCCCTCATGGTTAGAATCTTGAATGTTATAAGACTAACTTAACTCGCAACATAATTTAAGAAGGTAAAACCCTAACAAAAGGCAACTAAATAAACAACAAAACTAATACAATAACAAACACAATTATCTACAAACAAAATCAGACAAACGAACTTCCTTTTCATTATATTAATGTAGATTAGATCCTCAAAAGAGAATTGTTATAAGGTCTCAATTTACATGGAATAAGGGCCAAAGTTCAGCTTATTAGGTTCCTCCCAATCTCCGGCCGGTTCTTACTAAGTGTCATTACTGTGTTTGAACGAGGAAACATGGTTGAAGGAGTCCTTTCAAAGGATCCTTTGTTATTAACTGTTGTTTCAATTTGGATTTTAAAGTGTAAGCATTTTTGGAGATATGGAATTTGGGGGTCAATAAACAATTCGCGAACGAAACATGATTTTGTAGATTTGTGATCATTTAAATCATTAAAATGACCCTCGATGTTATTTGTTCTCGTTGAATGACTATTTCATTAAACAAACAAGTTAATTGAATCTTATTAAATGGCTATTTCAACTAACAACATAATCCAATGGGATTGAAATAACTTATGTGTTTAAAATCTAGGGTTACTTATAATAAGGTTGATTTTTGTTTGAAGTTAAAAGCCTCAAATAAAATAAAACCAAAATAAAAAAGTTCATACACAATATCCAGGTTACAATTATGTGGTTGCGGGTTGTTCGAAAGATATACCGCGGCCTCGGAATATAAAGGGCAAAAGAAGGAACATAGATCGGTTTTCAGTCAGTACAAATCTGACACTCTTTCTGCTCCGACCGGACCGCGAGAAGCCATTTACCAATTTCCCTTCCGAAAAAAGAGACAAAGCCTTACATAATATCGTCTTTCCACTGCCGCGTATAAACACATGGTTGGCGGTTTAGATCGACTGCTATGTCCGTCTCCAGGGTCCCAACTATCTTTATACCAAAATTCATCAAAATGGGTTTGGCCATTTAGGCGTGAAGACGTTAACAAACAAACAAACTTACTTTTGCTTTATAATTTTGTTAAGGATTTAATTACGGGTACATTATTGTTCAAACCAAAATCAAAGTTATGTTCGCGGAAAATCCAATTTGACCAAACAAATTCGTGAAAGGCAATTTCCGAGGAGCGGTACCAATCCACAATAATTTTAATAAATAATTTCCTTAGAAACCATATTTTACTAAGCGTTCTGTAAGCCCGCCGGGGTTTTGGGTTGTTCGAAAGAGATACTGTGATACTGTGACGCCAGAACACAAAATGCAAAAGAAGGAACGTGGGTTTTAGTCAGTTAAAGTCTGACACTCACTACTGACAAGTTATTTGATGACTTCCGAAACGAAAAAAATAAAAATACCGTAACCACTAATGTTTTTATTGATGTGCTTACACATTTTATGAAACCACATTGAAGTGAATGTTTAATGTTTTAAATAAAATCTTTATTTAATACTTTACTGGGTATTAAGTAAGGATGTTGTAGGTAACATAAATAAATAAACAGTTTAAAAAAAACGGTGCTCCACACTATGAATTTCTCCTGAATCATGGGTGCATTTACAAACATCTAAACTCACATACACAAACAGCCAGACTCGGAACAACATCTGTAGGTCATACAAATGTTTTTTGTTTGCGAGGATCGAACCTGTAACAAGTAGCACAGCAGTCAAAGGATTGGCCACTGCGCTAACTGTGTGGTCGATAAACGTAAACTGCGTCGTTGGTGTAGTCGTTGTAAGCGCGACTGATGAGAGCGAGGTACAGAGTTCGTTTCGCGGGTTGCAAAAAGTGTTATTTAGTTTTTTGACTGCTTGTATGTAAGCAATGTTAAACGTTGTATTTTGTTACTTCTAGCAAGGTAAACAATTACGTTGGATAAAGATAAAATCTCCTACCGTACAGAACTTTAGGCCTAGCTATGAGTCAGTCTGTAACATAAGTATCTACCAGTTAAATGGAGCTTGAGAAAACATAGCCACAGCTAAAACCGTTTACAAATAAACCCCTTTTCCACATAATTATTTCCTAAAACACATAACACTATCATAATTTTCGTTTCCACACCCTCCAAGAATTCATGATCAACGTTTTACCTGTGTTGGTGTATAGTTTCTTTGGGTGGTGGCATAGGAGTGGGGATTCTGCGACCACCCCTCATCCCGCCACCACTCATCTTGGCCGTGAAGGCTCGAAGCCCCGATTGTCCTTAGGCGGAACTGTGAAAAAAAAACATAATTCTTTAGTACACTCTAACGAATGAGACAAGGGGTCCGTTGTATTGAAATCCTGTCGCGAAACGCGTTTTAGTTCTGTTTCCTTTATTATGAAGCCGCCTTTGTGTTTCTGGGTTTTTATTTTGTCAATTAAATATGCTGTAATAAGGGAGGGAGGGAAGAGAGTCCTAACAATGACTATCCTTAGATAGGCTTTGTAGGGATTTTACTGAGATGCCGACTCGACTGTTAAAGTTATTATTAAAAAATCCTATGTTGTAACATGATGTTGTACTGGAGATCTAAAAAGGGCTGCTTTTGCAGAGAATCATATTATGAAAATAATATGATTTCCTTTTAATTCTTAAAATAGTATAAAATAAGCAGTGCCTTTGTGCTCTTCTGTCTTAATGTAATGTCCTATCAAGTATTTTGTATGTGCATAAATAAATAGTCCCAGACGCAGTAAATATTGTCTATGTGACAATTTTACGAATGGTGATGTAATTCATATTCATAATTTATTAAAGTTAACTTATTATGATTCTGCTTAAGCGGGCATTTTAGTTTAAAATGTTTTGCAAGATTCTTAGGTTGGTTTAATTAAATCTGCGTAATTAAGGTCAAGAAACAATATAATAATGAAAACAAATTAGAATCGACTTCCACAAAAAAGAGGGTTTTCAATTCAACTTTTTTTGTCGACTGTTGATTTTTTTTTTCCTCCGATTACTCAAAGACGACCCTCCGGACCGATTTGGTTCCTGTCATTTGGTTTATAATTTTCTTTTTAGTCTTTTCCAAATGTCGTTTTTTTTTAGTTGTTTTTTTAATGATGTATATAATCTATATGTTGCTCCTAGTCGAAAAAATAATAAGGGGCAAACTACAATTAATATTATTTGGCTGTAAATAAAGTTCAAAGTCTTCAAAAATCGACCTACAGAAAAGGTACTATATCAAATATCAAGACTCCTACGCAAAACTATTGTGATGTCCTTCAATACCAAGCATTACAGTTGTAAACATCTATTGTACCTAAATCTATTGATAGCTTCTCAAATTTCACTCACGTCCCAATACAAGACACTTATACACAATCCTATATCGACACATATCATCAGTACAATAAGACCTATTTTCATATCTCCAACCATCGCATCGCCTGTCTAATTGTTCACTTGGAGGTGAATACAGAAAAGGACTGCTCTACAGAACCCTAGTTCATCGTCCCAAGGTTGAAATTCCCTTGGCAGAATTGTATTTTCGCAATGTCCTAGGATGCATCAGTCAAAGCCTGGTTGGAACGTTAGTGGTATTGTGACGACTCTCAAAGCCTTCCATTGGAGTCGGAGGCTTGTTCCCGGTAAAAACAAGTACGGAACCTAGATTCTACGCTGATAGGCAACGTTTTTGTATTCCCTGGTTTAGTTTTTCTAAAGGATGAGCTGGTTTTGTGTTTTTTTCGGATATATGGATATCTGAGATCTTTGTTTGTGGATTTTTAGTGTCTGTCTCACAATAAACATATTTGCGAGTAAAAAACGTGGGGAATTTAGACATAACAGAAATAGGTTTCTAAATCCCTTATTGACGGCGCGGTTGGTGCAGTGGCTGAGCGATCGACGGCTGCGCTGCGTGTTGCGGGTTCGATTCCCGCACGGAACAAGTATTTGCATGACCTGCAGATAGTTGTTTTGGGTCTGGCTGTTTGTGTTTGTGAGTACATGTTTGTGCATGAGGTACATGTTTGTAAACGCACCCACGATACAGGAGCTCCTAGTGTGGGGCAACGTATTTAAAAAAAATAGTTTACCATTTTATAAGAGTTTATTCCTGCATCAAATTCACTAAAAAAAATCTTTAACAGTTGTATTTAAAGGTAAATTGACGTATGTGATGTAAAGTGACAGTAGGGATGATTACTAAGTTTTTTTTTGTCTAACAATTTGATTATCAAATTCCATATAAGTAATCAAAAATGTATAGAAATTATGTATACAAAATTGTGTAAAAATGTCGCATAACGTCTCACGTCTTATGCCCCGTTCCAATAAACAAAAACGACTCGTTTTGCTTACGGATAGTTGTATTTTGACATAAGTCTCATAGAACTTATGTCAAAATACAACTATCCGTAAGCAAAACGAGTCGTTAGTGCATTTTATACTCGGAAGTGACGTTCACGATCCTCACTCCCGAACTTTGACGCGCTGTAACTTGTCATTTTTTGTTTGATTGACAGTAGAAAAAATACTGTGTATAATATTTAAGATAAACTAGCTGACGAACTAAATAGAATTTTGATTTTTTAACCTAGACATCAGCCCTGTATTTATTTTTACTTCTTTCTCTATTTTTATTTTTAATATTGGCTTCTTCTTTTTCATTCTTTAGATTCCACTTAAGGGAAGAGTGAGACAGCTCCTAAACAAGTACTATTGTAACTTACTCGGTCTGCCTCAACTCAATTAACGTATGAAACAAGTTAGAGATAAAATAAATATTTTTAAGAGTTTTTTTTATTTGTTATTAACAGAGGTCGGAGTAGGTAGATTGATTTAAGGTCGTTGACGTCAAACGTAGAGGATAATATGGATATGCCTCCAAAATACCGGAACTTCAATAGTGACAATATTAAAAAATTAGAATATGTCATGGAACGAAATCCAGATTTAGACACAATTAGAGAATACAGCGAAAGTTTTGAAAAAAACGTAGCAAATTATCTGATAACTTATTTTAAATTTGCTCCATTGACGTCTACAGATGTTGAACGATCATTTTCCACATATAAATGGATATTAGACGTCAAAAGGAATACTTAAAAATTAGAAAATATTGAAAAAAATATGTAATATTATAGGATAAAATGGCATGTCCATATTATAATATCTTGACGCAAGTATATAAAATCAATCTACCTACTCCGACCTCTGGTTATTAATTAACAATTATTTTCCCTGGCAGTACTTAAGTACCTAATTAAGTGCAATAACTCTAAAAAACTTCCCTCAAACAACAAAGAAACAAATATAAAAGGAACTTAAACCATGGTTGTAATAAAATAAAACAAAAACTTGTCATTCTCACATACTTCATGCTTTGTAACTTTCAAAGGGCAGTTAATCAATGTCCGACGTGGCTTCGTCGTTGCTTTTCAATTTAAATGTCCTACAACTAGCGCCGTTTCACATCGAATAGGAAATGTCCAGAACTTTACATACCTAGATCTAATCTGACACTGGAATTAACAGTACGTAGATAACTATCCGAATGAGCGTACTTGGAAAATGCTTAAGTAGGTACCTATATAGTTTTGTTGTGACCACACAACCATGAATAGCAAGCACTTCTAGTAATTATGTACTAGATCTTCGTTTTTTTTTATAGCTGAAGCAAGATATGCCTCGCCGGTCAAGAGCGACTGCTGAGCAGTCATGAGGGTTCGATTCCCGGTCCGGGGAGTTATAGGGTTTTCTATTAGGAATTTCTCTGTAACAGCCACAGATTCTGTTTTTGTGGGCCCCTATTTATATAGGGGGTGACCCTATATTGTTGGTGTTATTGGGGGCAATAACACCGGGAATCCAACCCAACCTCAAATCTTTTCGAAAAATATACAAAAGAAAGAAGAGAAACAAATGAACGAACTAATCAGGGTTCTGAATCTTACTTATATTATAAACTAGCTTTTGCCCGCGGCTTCGCTCGCGTTAAATTCGGGGTAACACAGTTCCCCTTGCGCCTTATTGATTTGTAATAGCAACGCTAAGTTTTCCCTTTCCTTCCCTCTTTCTCCCTCACATCCCACTTTTTTTTTTTAAATTAGCCTATGTCCGTCTCCTGGTTCCCAACTATCTCTGTACTAAAATTCATCAAAATCGGTTTAGCCATTAAAGCGTGAAGAGGTAACAAACAAACAAACAAACTCACTTTCGCTTTTATAATATTAGTAAGGATGTGAATGTTTGTGAAGTGTGTGATGGATGGATGTATAGATGTTTGTTACTCTTTCACGTCAAAACGGCTGAACGGATCTTGATGAAATTTGGCACAGAGGTAGATTTTAGTCTGGAATAACACATAGGATTTTTTTTCGATATCACGCGGGCGAAACCGCGGACGCCAGCTAGTAACCGAATATATCTATGTTAGACTTCACACTACAACAACTCAATGTTGCATTAAACTAACATGTACATTTTGAATTAGCCTATCAATTTCGTAAATTGAGTAAGCACAGAGTAAACGTTCAGAATATTGTGCTAATGACATTAACATGCTGCCGGCATTTGTGGCTGGAGTGTTGATGCAGTTAATATTTTCCTTCCCCCGCAAAGGTAAAAATGTGTTGTGAATTGGTGATAGGGCTGCAGGTATCTGTAAAAATACGTGGCGTTAAGGGTTGTATCAAGCCTGGCGGGACTGCCGGTTGGTACGAAAGAGATATTTTGTTCAATATATTTATTTGTACCTAAATGTTTTTGTTACTATGTTTTTGTTTTTTTATTTTGTGTGCTTGTCGTAATTTGCGACTAATAAATATTTTTAAAGTGAAACTTTTATAACATCATCTCAAACTTTTTAGTCTGTGTGTTGCATGTCGCGTGACGGTCGGCCGCGGAGTAGGAACGTCTAAATGTCTATAATGTGATAAAAAGTTTCACTTTTACCGTGGTTTCATGAAACCACACAATCTTTTTTTTCTTTATACCGCGGTCTTGGAACACAAAGGGCAAAAGACAAAAACCATGGTTTTTTGAGAGAGTGTCAGAGAAGAGAAGTCATATGATGGCTTACCATCCGAAAATAAAACCGGCCAATTAGGTACTAGTCGGACTCGCTTACCGAGGGTTTCGTACAAATTAGCAAAATATTTCTTTTGATTCAGAGGGTTGAATTTTTCACAGCTCTAAGGGCCCTCAGACTTGAGTATATGGCTTAAATTTTAATTCCATACTCCATTCCATAATAACGGGTCGTGACAGACGGACGACACGGTTGGCGCAGTTTTTTTTTGAGGTGGGAAATCATCAAATAACTTTCCCCGCTCTGTGCGGAGCGGAGGGAAGTGTTAAACTTGTACTGAATGGGACCCACCCATGTCCCTTCCATTGCCCTTTATGTTCCGGGGCCGCGGTTACTCTTTCGAACAACGTGCAACCCCGGCAGGCGTTAGCCCTGGCAGGCCCCTCTGCTTTTCTGACATCTCTTTGAAGAGTTCGTGGAACACTAACGCGCCGTCGACGGACGGACGGTGAGCTACCCATTGCTCACCGTCCAAAGGCGTATCTGCGGTGGCCGGGAGTCGTCTCGCGGCGCCCAACGCCCGGGGCGTCTCCCGCGGCGGCTGGGTTGGGTAGATGTTCTCTCCCTCAAACGCCCGGCCACCTCCTTTGCTAGCATTACTGCTTCGCCGAAGGAGGTGACCGCTTCCCATTCCCTCTCGCTCCGGACCATGGCCTGGACCAGGGCTACGCGGGAGATCGCCGCCGCCGATTGCCTCCACGCCTTTCTCCCCCTTAAATGCACTTCTGTCAAAATATCTGCTTAACGTACCTATTATACAATGTAGAAATAAGTTGGTAGGCACCACAATAGTTTTATGCATGATAGCGGTGCATCGAATCAAGTTTAATGTCGTTCTCCTCACTTTTAAGTCAAGAATTATTTACATTCTGGTGGAACACCTAAAAGCATTAGATATATTTCCTTAGTCTTTTCTTTTCTAGACGCAAGGAATATTCGCTGAAACGCAATGTTTTCAGGCCAGGAACAATCATAATATTGCAGATTAGAGAAAAGCTTAGTAATTATAACAATATTGTTGAAGGTAAGACGGCGGGAGTTTTGCTGCGTTGTTTTTTTCTGCTCAGCAAAAATACTAGGGAGCGGTGAAGATGACTCATTTGTTTAAATCTTTGTTTGTGATTTTTTATGTAAGTGTCTGGAAAAACTAGTTTCGTCACATATCTAGCTTTTACCTATTTGTAGTCTGTTTCCAGTCTTACTATGGAGACCTAACAATATATATTTATACACACTCAGAGGCACATTTAACCGGCCACCTACATTTTGTCGATTTCTTCAAAATTCTATGGTAATTTAATTAATTATGTTATAATATTACATAGGGTGAACCTTTACGAAAACAAACGAAACATGTGCATGTTGTGAAATCGTTTAATTAGGACAATCTCAATAAAAAACAGAAAATGCAGTTTTCTTACAAAAAATAAAACAGCAAAAAGTTACTTTAAAAAAAAATGTGCTCTGGATTATCGGATTAGTAGTGAGTATTTCCTCCTCTAGCCCTAATTACCTCTTGCAACCGATTAGGAAGCCCGTCCATTATGTCTTGGATGTCGCTTTGGGGAATGTTCTGCCACTCTTCAACAGCTGCAGTTTTTAGCTCACTGATGGTCGTAGGAGCTGGTGTACGATTCCGAATTCGCCTTTTTAGGTTGTCCCATACATGTTCTATTGGGTTCAGGTCAGGACTGCGAGCTGGCCATGGTAAACGCTGAATATTGACGGCGTTCAAGTAATCGGTGACAATTCTCGCGGTATGTGCACGAGCGTTGTCGTGCATTAAAACAAAATCACAACGTTTTAAAACAAATGTATCTGTCACACAAAGCGAGTAGCGAAACTGTCAAATTTCGACTAAACTGTTTACGGTTAAATAAAACTCACAAAAGGAAACAAAACGCGGGTATAATTGCTTTATTTATTTCAGATATACCCACTTATGAAGTAACGCCTTGTATTCAAAGCGTAAGTTAACATAAACAAACGATATGCAATTTCAGATGGGTGGACGGTTAATTGTGCCCCTGAGTGTATATACAGGATGGAATTTCGTAATGCCACCTGAAGGGGAAGTGCTCTTAATACTTTAGATAGAAAATTTTACTCAAAGAAAACATTCCTTTGTTTTTGAAAAGAAAGAAAACGGCATTCAAAGGTTTTTTGTTAAATTCACTTGCCGCACACGGTAATCGAACCGACTAAAATCTGTAAAAGTTGCACCCTATACTTTTATTGCATCGATCGTTAGGGTCCATAAGGATGAAATCTCTTTAACAAACATCAAAAGATAAATGAAAGGAAAACAATGAAATCTTAAATTAATTTAATTATTTACAAAAAATGGTAAACTAACTAATTAATTGCTGCAGCCAATGCAGACGAGATTGTCAAAACCTACGAACTTAAAAAGGGGTCTTTACGTTCGTAGGTTTTGACAATTTCGTCCGCCCATTTTTCTTGGAAGCCACATAATCGTTCGTTCGGTCCGTTCCCTGTCGGAGCCCGCCTATTTCCTTTCCACACATTTCAGTTTTTGAGAGTATTGTGGACATTGTGGTTAGGGATATAATAGACCGGGGTTGTGTACTATCTCTGTACCAAAAATCATCAAAATCGGTGCAGCCATTCGGGCGTGAAGACGTAACAAACAGACAATGTCACTTTCGCTTTTATAATATTGGTAGGGAAGTAAGGATTAATACTATGTAAGTTTGGATTAAGATCAACCAGCATTAAGACTTATAATTTAGAAAGAAGCTTCTTTATATAAAAAAGTCCAGACGAAAAACTCTCAACATCTTTCATACTTTAAAACCAAAACAAGAGAGTCTTGATTCCATGTTCATTCAGCTAGCATGAAAAGATGAAAACGTACTGATGTTATCACTGCCGTCTAAACGACGCTGGCTGACTGACCGACTTCTTAACATCAGTAAAACTTAGAAAAAGAAACAAGAAAAATGCGGGAAAATATCTTTTGAAAAACGAATGTTTTTAGGTTTTTTTTTATTCTGTCATGTCTTTTAGGCCAGTACTCAGTTTCTACGAACTGTTTGAAGATGACAGGGTCAGTGGTGTTTTATAAATATTCTAGTGGTCGCGATTGTAATAACGTTCTTTTATTTTTGTTGTCTGTGTGTTTAATCATTGTGCTGTTTTTGTTCTCTTATCTTTTTCAAACTTTATTGTCTTGTCAAACTTTTTTGTAACTAGTTTTAAGTGAATGCTGTGGTTATCCTGTAAATGGAGGAGCACAGTAATCAGTTCCTATTTGGTTTTTTTTTTGTAATCATGTTATGTTATAAACTACTGAGCCTATACTATTATTTCTACTAAGGCAGGGAAAAATGCAAAAACAAACTCAAACTTAATCGGCATAAAACTTAAATTCCCCATAGTGTTCATTAAAACTAAAGAGCTGTTAACTGTCATCTCATTTTTTTTATTCTGTCATGTCTTTTAGGCCAGTACTACTGAGTTCTACGAACTGTTTGAAGATGACAGGGTCAGTGGTGTTTTATAAATATTCTAGTGGTCGCGATTGTAATAACGTTCTTTTATTTTTGTTGTCTGTGTGTTTAATCATTGTGCTGTTTTTGTTCTCTTATTTTTTTCAAGCTTTATTGTCTTGTCAAACTTTTTTGTAACTAGTTTTAAGTGAATGCTGTGGTTATCCTGTAAATGGACGAGCACAGTAATCAGTTCCTATTTGTATTTTTTTTGTAATCATGTTATTTGTGTCTCTGTTGGAAATCCAAATAAATTAATAAACTACTGAGCCTATACTATTCTTGCTACTAAGGCAGGGAAAAATGCAAAAACAAACTCAAACTTAATCGGCATAAAACTTAAATTCCCCATAGTGTTCATTAAAACTAAAGAGCTGTTAACTGTCATCTCATTATTATAACTCCCGTAGCTTTTAACAATTACTTTAATCGCCGTTAAAATGATATTGAGGTAAACGTGACTCTGCATAGCTGTGCCTATTTCACAGTTCAGACTTAATTAGATATTATCATTAAAATAATTAATAGAGTTGCTCGGTGAATTCGTAATAGAGATGGGACATGAGCTGAATTTCATTATTGTGTTCTTATCGAGGTAGGTAGTTTAGATAGATAACTGTTTTAACCTTGAGTGATTTTGAGGGTTATTAACTGATATTGGAAAGCATAAAAGTTGGTTAGTTGTTGTTGGGGTAAGTTGTAGACGTGGTACAACCGGGGTTGCGGGTTGTTCCAAAGCGATACCGCGGCCCCGAAACGTAAAGGGCAATGGAAGAAACATGGGTGTGTTTTGGTCAGTACAAGTCTGACACTCCCCTTCGATCCACCCCGTCCGGCAAGTTATTTGATGATTTCCCATCCTTAGAAAAAGGGATAAGCTGCGGAATCTAATGATCCGATTCCGAAATTTATTTCACAAATGAGAAGCTGCGCTCTGAGTGTTTCTATTATTTTAATAGCCGTACTGCAATTAAAAGATAGTTTTGCTAAACAACTACCGTTGTGTAATATTAGCTTTCGAAGGTGTTTTAAATAAATGTAGCAAATCAAGGATTGATAGATTCTTTAATTTCATCATTTTTAGGGTTCCGGAAAAAAGTAGCCTATGTCCGTCTTCAGTGGGACCCTGAAGACGGACATAGGCTACTTTTGTCTGTACCAAACTATCTCTGTACCAAAATTCACATTTTTTTTAAAAAACAAGTGGGCTGTGAGGTAGAAAGATGGAAGAAAAAGGAAAACTTAGCGTTGCTATTACAAATCAATAAGGTGCAAGGGGAACTGTGTTCATCATCATCTGCCTAGCCTTTTCCCAACTATGTTGGGGTCGGCTACCAGTCTAACCGGATGCAGCTGAATATCAGTACTTTACATGGACTGACTGCCTATCTGACGTCCACAACCCAGTTACTACTGGGTAATACGATACCGCTTGGTAAGACTGGTTGTCAGACTTTCGGAACACTGACTACCTGTAACGACTGTCAAAGATCTACAAATGACACCCGGGACCAACGGCTTAACGGGAAGGGGAACTGTGTTACCCCGAATTCAACGCGAGCGAAGCCGCGGGCAAAAGCTAGTTACATATTCTAATTCTCGAAACGGCTTGACCGATTTTTATAAAATATTATCTACATATTTGTTAGGTCTGAGAATCGGTCGTAATTAGAGATTACAACCGTACAGCTAGAGATAATTATATTAATAGTTATTATGAGTGTTACCTGTCATTTGGGTACCCACCAGACAATAACATTGAGTCCCATGTCATAATGAGACCTAAATCTTTTGTGAACAGTATTATTCAAAAGCCCCACCATTCAAAGTCTAGCCCAATAACTTACACCATCTATACCCCATATGGACATTTACTGCCTTTTCTATAGAAACCAGCAGTCCTTAATACAGGACAAAAGACCCGCAGTTCTCTACCTTGTCTATTTACGTCGCCAGTAAAATCAATAGATATTGAAATACAACGTATCCACGTCGATATGTCGTGACCGACGTGTCAAGTTGCGTTAATGATGAACTGTACCATAGATTAAGACTGTAGAGACGTGACACACCTCATCTGGATCAGACTAAAAACTACCAAAATGAGTTATCTCAAGACAGTAAAATCAAAATTGTTAATTTCCGTGTCATTTGTGGAGTTTCTGTAGCTAATTTGTAGTTTGATCCTGAATTAATAGTAAGTACAATATTTTTTATTATTTTTCTTGTCGCTTTCCTCGTTCCACTTCATTTGTACGTGCATTATATACAGTGAATGCACTTATAGTAGACTATACATCAATGGTAGCAAATACAAAATAAGGTGTATATAGTTACTAATCGGCTGATATCTACACTACATAATGAGCTAGTTTAATTGGCACAAAGTAGTGGCGGTGCCACAAGAAGAAGGACTGTAGTTTTGGGACAGCGACGTGAGAAAGAATATTGTATAATCAAGACTGGGAACCTAGCCCTGATTTTAATTATGTTGCACCATCTACGCTGATCTCTTTATAGACAAAGTCATACTCAAACTCAAAGCATTTATTTCAATTAGACCATTACAGGCACTTTTGAATGTCATAAAAACAAGAACAAAAAAATGATGCTGCTACAGTCCCGGTCACAAGGCATAATAACTTGTGAAAGTACTGTAGTTGCCCATTCCAAAGCGTTGATCTCTATGGAGAAGAATGGGCAAGAAACTCCATGGACACTCTTTTAAATTATAATATTTTTTTCATAAGTCAGGCAGATAGGAGATATCAACAACAGCATCAATTTACCGCAAGGTAGATCTGCACAGATCACTTAATCTTTGACTGATCCTGTGCGTGGTGCAAGGAGGATTCTGTTTCACGATTAATAGTGATAATTATTTTCCCAGTGACTTACTTTTTCGAATTTATGATAGATTTTTATGATAGATTTCGCCACCTGGCTTTTTGGACCAGTGCAAATCCGAAAAAGTACCTATTTAAAACCTAATACAAACACATAGCAAAGCAGGACCTTTGACCCATTGTAAGTTACATTGCGGCATGAGAGGCCTGTGCCTACCTAATTAGTTTACGGCCTAATATCCTTAAACAATCTAGCCGTCCAGAATATGTTCCACTCAAATTTGCATCTATTCCAGTAGATTAATTAAGAATGGCTTGCCAAAGAGATTCGCTGGGTGTAACGTAGATTTCAATAGGAATTTATTTGCCTCTTTGGTTTGGTGGTCGCAATTCTGCTGAGCAAGAGTTCTAAGGGAGAATTTATTCTCAAGTCGGACAAGCTAACATTTGGTTCCATCAGGAATTTCTCAGTAGCAAACTGCAGGCTGCTACAGAGAAAATCCTGATGGATTCCTGTTTGTGTATCTGATTGATGGCAAAAGGCTCGCCGCCTATTACATGGAATTTGACGTTAACAAAACCCGAAAAAGCTATACGTACACTGGCACAAGGCTTGACTGAATATTTTCCCAATATTTTCCCACCAGAAAAAGGGCAAGTTACCCTTTAAAAAAATAACTGGGGGAATGTCAGACTTTCCTCATTAAGACATTTTTGCCCTTTTTATATTCCGGGGCCGCGGTATCTCTTTCGAACAACCCGCAACCCCGGCAGGCGCTAACCTTGACTTTCCCCGTAAATCCTGGATGTATTAACAAATCGAAATAAAAGACTTTTTAAAATTATATTATTTATTTAAATTGTATAGCTGAACGAGCACAGTCTGAGTTGTTGTATTCAGTACCATCTTCTAAAACACATTTGTAAACTGTGCAATTACCAACTGTGACTACTTGTTGAACTCCCCCAAATGATTCGCAACTTTCTTGTTCTTCCTAAAAACATGTTTTTAAATTAATTACATTTTTGAAGATCGAACAGTTTTATTGGTGGAATGGTGAAGAGTTGAATAGATAGATAGAATATTCTTTATTATATACACCATACAAATTACAAGAATAACAGTATACAAGTTATAAATAGGGAGACACAATGGGCGGTCCCATCGTTAAAAGCGTCCTTTTCAAGACAACCTTTAGATGGATTTAAAGGCGGAGAGACAGTACTGTAGGTAGTCTGTGGTGTAACATTTTTTAAAGTTAATAGCTACATTAAACAAATACAAATAATTATATGAAAATACATATGAAATAATAATCTTGAAGAAATGATGGTTGCGGATTGGTTCATATTAGCAGAACCAAGTCCAATTAAGTAATATTTGACTTATTTATCAATTTTATTACCCTTTGGTATACTGATGCAGACAGTTCAGGAATGGTTGCAATGATGAGTAGGGCCAGGATCACTGTTGAACGCGCCATTTTAAGTTATAGTCTAAAAGTAAATAAAAATCAAACAGTTTTCACAATACATAAGGTCCATTATTACACCACCATACGATTTTTACATATTGCAGATATCAACAATCAATTGTAAAAAATAGTTTTTAATGTGACGACTAAGCTTTAAACATACTACATGAGTTCTACTGTGCTGCAGGAGTTTTGCGCGTTTACTGTACAGGTAACTATAATGTAAGTTTAATAATTAAATATATTTTTAAAGGTTTGAAAAGTACGTTACGTCTGTACGTTAACCCGTTGGTCCTGCACCTGATCTCTCTCCGTCGTCACATCGGAATAATATGAGACTAAGGGAACAGATAGTCCCTGCCGGGGTTGCGGGTTGTTCGAAAGAGATACCGCGGCTCCGGAACGTAAAGGAACATGGGTGGGTTTTAGTCAGCACAAGTCTGACATGCTTCCCCCCCGCTCCGCCCAGAGCGGGGGAAGTCATTTGATGATTTCCCACCCGGAAAAAAAAAATGGGAACAGATAATGCACCCGTGTCAGCGCACACACTTGTTCACTATAATATCTCCCGCGCAGATGGCTAATCCCCACTGCAATTGACCGCCGTGCCCAAAAACAGGACTTTACCATTCAATGCTTCCTCAATACTTTGAGTCCGTTGCATTGAGTCACTGTTCATCACAAAAAAGGTGTGGATACCCGGCAATATATTTTGTTTAGACTTCATCATCATTATTTCTACCCGGAATCATCCACTGTTGGGTTTAGGCCACCCTTATCTTCAGCCACTCCTCTGTGTTGTGCATGTCTCAAGGATATTCGCGTAGACTTAGTTTGATTTACAAAATGTCGATGATCATAACTCAAAATGACTACACGCACAGACATAATCAACTAGTTAATATCATACACCAAAAACTAGCAACTAAATTTAAACTCATGCTGGACCCATACACACCATATTACAAATATACACCTAGAGCTGTTCTAGAAAATCAATTTTATAAAATATATTATGACCGCAGTATAATAACAGATCACACAATATACAACAATAGACCTGACATAACACTTGTTGATAAAGAAAACAAACACAAATACATAATAGATATTGCAGTCCCTAATACTAACAACATACAAAAAACTATCACGGAAAAAATTAGGAAATACACAGAACTACAAGAGGAAATTACCAGAGTTTGGAAAATGAATAGGGTCACTATAGTTCCGATAGTAATTTCAACAACAGGCGTTATCCCAAAGCAAATATTTAATAGTTTCAATGCTCTCAGTCTATCTAAATACACGTATCTCACACTACAAAAAGCTGCAATATTAAACACTTGCCGTATAGTAAGAAAATTTTTACAATTAGACCTAGACAACAATTTCGCAACAGCTCAGAATAATTGATCATCCTAAGCCAATAACTAGAATCTCACCTTGGTTCACACCCGTGAGATTCTAAAAATACCAGGTACAAACCTGAGAAAACTAAAGTTTAAATCCACAATAATAATATAATAATTAATAATAATATATATATATATTATATATTAATATTATAAAGCTGAAGAGTTTGTTTGTTTGAACGCGCTAATCTCAGGGACTACTGGTTGGAATTGGAAAATTCTTTTAGTGTGTGATAGTCCATTTCTTGAGGAAGGCTATAGGCTATATAACATCACGCTACGACAAACAGGTATTGAGCAGCGATAAACTGTGAAAATAATCGAATTAATATTACGTTACCTTCTGATGATAACAAATTAAGGCGGATGGGTTTGTTTTAGGTTCGTAGGACCTACGAACCTAAAAGCAGTCAACGGATTTGATGCAGTCGTGCTAGCGAAGGAGGTGGCCGGCCGTTTGAGGAAGCGAACCTCAAACCAACCCAACCGCCGCGGGAGACGCTCCGGGCGTCGGGCGCCGCGAGACGATTTCCGGCCACCGTAGACCCGGATCAGTAAACGACTATTAACGACAGGCCGTTTTGACGGTGCGTTGTGTTCCACGCACGCTTCAAAGAGATGTCAGCAAAGTAGAGGGGGTTGTTCGAAAGAGATATCGCGGCCCCTGAACACAGTCAGTAAGTCTGACACTCCCCACCGCTCCGCAAAGAGCGGGGGAAATTATTTGGTGAAATTCTAACCGAAAAAAAGCCCCTCACCTATTTGTACTGCTGGAGATTGCGAAGTAATGCTTCTCATCTTGTTATATCCTTATTTATAGCAGGCAGATGTAGATCAAATGTTTGAATAACAATTGTATCGTATGATAGTATAATAAACAAGTTCTTATTTAATTTATGCTTTGAAATCATATAATGAACTACCAATCAATCGTTTTAAAAAGGCATTATTGATACGGTTTATAAACAAATCACATGTTTCTGCGAATATAGTTTACTAGCTTTTGCCCGCGGCTTCGCTCGCGTTAAATTCGGGGTAACACAGTTCCCCTTGCGCCTTATTGATTTGTAATAGCAACGCTAAGTCCCTTTTCTTCCCTCTTTTTCCCTCACGTCCCACCTTTTTAAAATAATAATTAGCCTATGTCCGTCTCCTGGTTCCCAACTATCTCTGTACCAAAATTCATCAAAATCGGTTAAGCCATTAAAGCGTGAAGAGGTAACAAACAAACAAACAAACTCACTTTCGCTTTTATAATATTAGTAAGGATAAGCAAGGATATTTTAACTTCAAAGATTCACGTTGACATTTTCCTATTATAAATGAACAAATCATTGACAAATGAAAATTATAAATGATGTTTAATTTGCAAGTAGGTTTTCACAAACACTTTTACGTGTCCTTTTTAAGAAACTGGATGAGGTCTGTGTTTCGTACCCGACTACTCTGAGAAGAAACAGCCAAAACAAACTCAGAGGTCATAGTCCTTTTTAAGGTCCAGACAAAAATCTTGGTCAACTTACATGAGGACGTCTGAAATGGTCTTTTTAAGAAAGCACCACACATATTGAGCATTCTTAGTTAGTACTAAGAATGCTCAATATGTGTGTGTGTATATGTATGTGTGTGTGTATGTGTGTGTGGGTTAACTATAACCAGAGATGGGACATTCGGAAGCATGATATATAATATCTGAGATGTTGGCTATTATGGCAAGCACTTTTTTATCGCCAGTTTGACCAAAATATCAGTAGAGCAACTGACATTTTGGTCAAATTGGGTGTAATATAGGTAACGAAGAACACAACACTTTTCTAGGATCGCAGGACTTTTGCGATAAAAAAGTGCTTGCCATAATAGCCAACATCTCAGATATAAAGACTATGCTTCCAACGTAGAACGAAGGACAACATGAACCAACTAAACTATCGTTTGTCAAAAATGATGTTACAAATTCAAAAGAAACTGGTTAAACTTTTGAAAGAGCTTGTTTCCTGCACACAGTTATGCCTGCATAATGCTCTAAAATAAGTTTTATACGAAAAAATACGTGTGGCACTCGGGGACTGCCGCGGTAAAGCTAATAGCATTTTTCATCAACTTATGCAATAAATAAAAGCAATCTAAATCAAATATTTAAAAAGTACTTCCAATGAAAAGAAGTTTGCAAAAAGAAAAACAAGACTTTGGGTTTGATCCAGCGTAATGTCGATTGACCATCCGATTCTCTACCAAACACGCTATTAGAACCTTAGAATCGGGATTGAAATAACTGACCGTATTGTGTAAACGACGTTAGACAATGCACGGCCTTCAAGCCACACCTCCGTGCTTCTCGGAGTGGGGAGCGTCAGGTTTTTTTCGTTACGAAATTTCTGGATTCGGTCCCCGCGCTCAAGGCCCGCGATAGAAGCTATGCAATAGCTTAAAAACGTAGTTTCTTCCGGAAAACATGATAAAGAAACCTTTAAACGTAAGTTGTCGAAGTAGGCAATATTTATGATTATTGTTTTCATTAAAAAAAAACTTTGCCCCAAACTAGGAATTTGTCATGTATTGTGGGTTCGTTTACAAACATTAAAATTCACATACACATACCCAGAACAACTATCTGTAGGCCATATAAATATCTGTTCCGTGCGGGCATCGAACTCGCGACACGCAGCGCAGCAGTCTTTTGCTCAGCCACTGCACCAACCGTATCGTTAACGAGTATGTTCCGAGTTAAGCTTTTGAGTTTACAGATTACGCCCAGAAATTTACAGATCTCTTTATCGTGTATGTAAAAAAGTCTTACACCAGGTTAACCACTAAGTAACCTGGTTTCAGAGTGATCTCTCATGATCCTGGTTTCCTCACAACGTTTTCCTTCACCGAAGCAAGTAATCCTTACTAATAGTATAAAAGGGAAAGTGAGTTTCTTTGTTCGTTACGTCTGCACGCCTAAATGGTTAAACCGATTTTGATGAATTTTGGTACAGAGATAGTTGGGACCCTGAAGACGGACATAGACAAGAGAAAGGGGAGAGATAGAGGGAAAAAAAGGGGAGAGAATTATATTTTTTTTTCGATCATCACGCTGGTTAAAGTTAGTGCTAAAGTAACTATGCCACGCGGATGAAATCGTAGGCGGAAGCTAGTAATTACACCATTCCAAATCACAAAATCCACAACAACAATCCATTAACTGTAAGCAGTTCGCGTTTGCATTTCAAAATCAATAAAACAATGAAAGCGATTTACAGTTAGACTATCTAACATACAGTATCATCTGTTTCATATTATTGGTCCTATTCATCTCGGGGCCGTCATTACCTTTGAATATCGAGCTCATTACCTCTCCTTTTTCCTCATTCCCGACACAAAAGAGAGGGCCGATTGCGAGGGAATTATATGCAATTTCATTGACTAGAAATGAGAATACCGCTTTCCAAGACTAGTCCGTTAAACTGGGGATATTGAAATTTTATAGATAAAGAGCTCTATCCTCGAGATTGATTAGGTCTTTTTCTCATATTATAGCTTTTGTCTCGCTATTTTATGCTCTGATTGAATGCTAGGGGAATTGGTTTTTAAGTGGCTATATTGGAAATGTCTGCTAGGTACGGTTTTTAAGATATTTTCCGTTTCGAAATTGATAAAATGTTGCGCGAGCGGTATCGCTGGTATCGCTGGTGGCTGCCTGTCAGCAGTGTTTCCTGTAATACTTTTAACGTAACGAAAAAGCAGAAAATTTGCCATTTTCGATAATATTTCATGAAATTTAATTTGTGACGATACAGTTGGCGCAGTGGCCAAACGATCGAATGCTGCACTGCGTGTAGCGGGTTCGATCCCCACACGGAACAAATATTTGTTTGGCCTACAGATAGTTGTTCCAGGTCTGGCTGTTTGTGTATGTGAGTTTAATTTTTTGTAAGCGCACCCACGATGCAGGAGTAATTCCTAGTGTGGGGCAACATTTTTCTTTTGAATAACTTTAATTTTGTAAATTAACTTAACCAAGATTTGGAAAAAAACTGGCTGATTGCGAGGGTTCCTTACAGACATGCGACTTAAAAGGCCGTAGACCACAGACTTGAGAATATGGGTATACTAGCTTTTGCCCGCGGCTTCGCTCGCGTTAAATTCGGGGTAACATAGTTCCCCTTTCGCCTTATTGATTTGTAATAGCAACGCTAATTTTTCTAGCTTCTCTTGTTATCGATTAGAATTCTTTGGACAAACCGGTCATTCGGACTTCTCGTGTTTCATAATTCTTCTGTCCTTATACCAACTTATTTGTGGTCGCCGCAGCATGTTTTCCTCTCCCATACTTCTCTTTTATTCTTTACTAGCTTTTGCCCGCGGCTTCGCTCGCGTTAAATTCGGGCTAACACAGTTTTCCTTTCCTGATTTATAGGTACCTGCTACCTGTAGTTTTTGCCCTTGCGCCTTATTTATTGTAATACCAGTGCTAAGTTTTCCCTCTTCTTCCCTCTTTCTCCCTCATTACACACTTTTAAAAAAAATGCTTATGTCCATCTCCTGATTACCAACTATCTCTGTACCAAAATTCATCAAAATCGGTTTAGCCATTAAAGCGTGAAGAGGTAACAAACAAAGTCACTTTCGCTTTTATAATATTATAGTAAGGAAGTAAGGATTTACCACCAATAAATTAAAAATAAATGAATACCTATCTTAATTAAACATGGCAAAGCATTATGTATTATATATTAGTAAGGATTTAATTTCAACTCTGTACCTCCACACATTCCTGAGATAAAGGGTCTTGGCAGACATACGGACAGGCGTACAATAAAGCTATTTCTAGAAGGGTTCCGTTTTTTTTTCTTTTGGGGCAAGGAATCCTAACAAACAACAAGTGGTGAACAAAGAAAATTTAAAACACGGATTGCTGCAGTACTTAAAATAATGATACTCACTACTTTCTTTCGTTTGTTTAAACTGAATTTTAATTTCAGTTACTTCTGCTCGTGGGTTATTAAGCAAAACTAATGTTAGTTACCGAAAGGAAATAACGGTTAAAAAAGATCATTGCATCCAAGAATTTTAGTAGGAGAAGTAAGGAAAAAGTTGAGAGGAAAATGTTGAGTGTGAATGTGGATAGATAAAAGAGTGGAGAAAGACACCATGGATGGACTGTGCTAAGGATGATATAGCACGATATTATGAGATCCTTACTATCCTTACTAATATCCTTACTAATATTATAAAAGCGAAAGTGAGTTTGTTTGTTTATTTTATTGTTTGTTACGTCTTCACGCCTTAATGGCTAAACCGATTTTGATGAATTTTCGTACAGAGATAGTTGGAACCCTGGAAACGGACTAAGACTATTTAAAAAAAAAGAGTGAAAAATGAGGGAAAAAGAGGGAAAAAAGGGAAAGCTTTGCATTGCTATTACAATAAATAAGGCGCTAGGGCAAAAACTACAGGTGGCAGGTACATGCAAATCAGGAAAGGGGAACTGTCTTATCCCTAATTTAACGCGGGCGAAGCCGCGGGCGAAAGCTAGTTTATTATATAAGCGAAAGTGAGTTTGTTTGTTTGTTACGTTTTCACGCCTTAATGGCTAAACCGATTTTGATAAATTATGGTACTGAGATAGTTGGGACCCTGGAGTCGGTAATAGGCAATTTTTTTTTAAAGAGTGTAATGAGGGAGAAAGACGTAAGAAAAGGGAAAACTTAGCATTGGTATAACAATAAATAAGGCGCAAGGGCAAAAACTACAGGTAGCAGGTACCTATGAATCAGGAAAGGGGAACTGTGTTAACACGAATTTAACGCGAGCGAAGCCGCGCAAAAGCTAGTAAAGAATAAAAGAGATGTATGGAAGAGGAAAACATGCTGCGGCGACCCAAATCACTTGGTATAAGGGCAGAACAATTATGAAACACGAGAAGTCCGAATGACCGGTTTGTACAAAGAATACATATCGCTATCAAAAGAAGCTAGAACTAAAACTTCAGCCTTACTAATCCTTACTAATATAATATTATAAAAGCGAAAGTAAGTTTGTTTGTTTGTTACCTCTTCACGCTTTAATGGCTAAACCGATTTTTATGAATTTTGGTACAGAGATAGTTGGTAATCAGGAGACAGACATAGGCTATTTTTTTTTTCAAAAAAGAGTGGGATATGAGGGATAAAACGGTAAAACTTAGCGTTGCTATTACAAATCAATAAGGCGCTACCGAATTTAACGCGAGCGAAGCCGCGGGCAAAAGCTAGTACTAAATACAATCAATTAACATTGCATACCAGCAATAGTTATCTAGTTATGAATAATTGATTCAACAGATCATTAATCGTGCGAGGCGAGGTGCACTTGGTCGGTATTTGTGTATTGCAATTCGATGCGTGTATTCGTTTGAAAGTCTAAGTAAATTGTGATAGAATTTCGAAATTAAGTAAGCTATTTATTATTTTACTAGTTTTCGTCCGCGACTTTGTCCCCGTGGCATAGTTACTTTGGGCTAACGCTAACTTTAACCCGTGTGATGATCGAAAAAAAAATATCTTTCTATCCCCTTTTCTATTTCAAATGCCTATGTCCGTCTCCAGGGTCCCAACTATCCCTGTACCAAAATTCATCAATATTGGTTTAGCCATTTAGACGTGAATACGTAACAAATAAACATACACTCACTTTTGCTTTTATAATATTAGTA
Organism: Ochropleura plecta; assembly: GCA_905475445.1. Taxonomy (NCBI): domain Eukaryota; kingdom Metazoa; phylum Arthropoda; class Insecta; order Lepidoptera; family Noctuidae; genus Ochropleura; species Ochropleura plecta. The sequence continues at coordinate 4,141,887 of FR997728.1, forward strand.
AGGAAGTAATGATTATTGTAGTTGGTTTTTTTATGGATGTCACGATGGGCGTAGATTTCCGTGGCTTCACTTGTTTCACTATCAGAATATCGGCGCTGGGACATGGCTGCCACGTTGTAGCATCAGGCTGAGATAGAGGCCTTTTTGCCTTGTACAAGACTAATTTAATTAATTGTCTTTTTTATATTGTTTTTTTTTTAATTTTTTTGTTTAATTGCTTTGTTTGGTGCGAGGCTAGTAAACATTTTTTCTTTCTTTCTTTATACAAGTTTTTAAACTGACATAGTTAATTGAAGCAGGATTCTAACTTTATTTATTATTAATATTAAGTTTCCAATATTCCAGTGCTGTTGCAAACTTTATAATTACGGATGTTATCGAAAATGATCGAAAACATTCCTGAAACTGATTTTCGTAATTAGTTGGCAAACAGGTATACCCAACTGATGGGAAGTTATGGGCATCTAATCATCTGCAAATTTTAGAAAATGTCAAGATTAAATTCATCTTTATTATGAATCCTACTAATTTTATAAAATGGGAATGTTTGTGAGAATGTTTGGATGTTTGTTACTGTTTCACGTCAGAACGGCTGAACGGATCTTGATGAAATTTGGCACAGAGGTAGATTATAGTCTAGAAACACACAGGATATTTTTTTTTCGATATCATGTGGGTGAAGCCGTGGGCTCCAGCTAGTACCATTATAAAATAATAATTCAGAAACCGGCTGTTAGTCGTTCAAATATTATTTAGCATCCTAAATCGTGACTTCCTTGGCGAACAACACTTTGTTTGTATGTATTATGAGATGTGCCACACTAAAATAATTAGTGCACGTAAAGCACAGGAAACTGAACAAAGTTGCGTTTCATAGAACGCTGCGTATGCGCATAAGTCAATAAACATCCGAGACACAAATAAAGACGACAACGTCTGGATTATTACTAACGTGGTTTTGTAAGAGTCCATTGAAGAATGCATATAAGATCACGCCTGTAATTATTGAAGGTGTAGGCAGAAGCGTACCAATAGTAGGTACCTACCACCCAAATTTATTTTAGAAAACGTTGAACACTAGGATTTTTCCTATATCGTAGGTGCGTTTACAAACATACACAAATAGCCATTGCAAGTTTAAGTCCCATATAGAACCGGGTGAGCCTTAGTCATCTGGGGTTGCGGGTTGTTTCGGGGTTGCGGGTTGTACCGGGGTTGCGGGTAGTTCGAAAGAGATACAGCGACCCCGGAACGTAAAGGGCAATGGAAGAAACATGGGTGGGTTTTAGTCAGTACAAGTCTAATACTTCCCCCTGCTCCGGGCAGAGCGGGGAAAGTTATTTGATGATTTCCCACCCAAAAAAAAAAGCCTATAGTCATCAACCGTGAACAAATTTAAACTCCGTAGCTGTAATTTCCTGATGGAAAAAACCAATAGCATTTTAGCTTACTCGGGAATCGAACTCAGGATGTCATGCTCAGCAGTCACGCTTGCAATTACTAAACCAACAAGGCAGTCAATGCAAATATAGTCGATAGATTTGGGCACAATAATATGATAATGACGTATACTAATTTGGGTCAATTATCAGATTTGGTCTATTTACTTAATGGTTATGCATAAACAATAAATACAATTATAGCTTTTGCTCGCAGTTTTGCACGCTTGCCAGTACAAAAAAATATTTTTGATCCTAACGTGGTCATGGTCTATCTGTATGTCAAAGCTCATTGAAATCTATTCAGCCATTTAGCTACATGCTATATAGGTTTAAAGAATTTATTCTCATAAGAACAATTACAGTTCACTTAAAATGAGATACAAATTATAATCTTAAAATTAATGTTGTAAATCTTCGCATGGTGCGTTGACGACGTCATCGGTTACTTAATATATGTCTTCTTACTTTAGATTTAAACATATTAATGCTTTCACATATCTTTATTTCTTCCGGTAAATCATTGAACAGTCGTGCTCCTTCAAACAGTATTGTTTTTTTGCCGTAATTAGTTCGTGTGCGTGCAGTCATTAGTTGGAACCTGTTTTTGCTTCTAGTATTGTATGTTATTGACTTTTTACGTATTTTAATATTCGATTGTACAGAATTAGTGGTGATTTTTTTAATAAGAATGCATGTGTAGAATGTGTAAAGCTGTTTGAGATTTAGTAGGTTTGTTTTTTCATAAAGTTTTTTTGTTGGGTATAAATAGTTATAATGGAATAGTATTTTAATAATTTTGTTTTGTGTTCTTTGTAATGAATTTAGGTTTGACTTATTGGCTGATCCCCATAGCTCGATTAGGTATTCCAGGTTAGATTTTACTAGAGAGTTATATATAATTTGTCTTACTTTCTTTGGTATACAGTTTCTAATATTTCGTACCGCTCCTAACAGTGACGTTATATCTAATATATATATTATCTATATATATTATCCTAATATACTAGCTTATTTAGTTCTATGGCAAGTATTCCGTTTTTTTTAATTTTTACTCATATTTTTTATCAATTAAAAAAAGAACTAAACACATTTCGAAATACAAAGAAAAAAGTACTCCACCGTTATCCGGAGCAGGTTCCATCAGCATGTATTATTTTTAGAACATTATTAAAAATAATTGTACGTATTGACGCTTTGAACAGAACATAGATAGATTTTGCTACAGGAATCAAGATTTTCCAACTTTCTTCATTATCACAAAGCCACTCCTTGCTCCACCTCATGGTTTAACCAATAAGTAGCTACTGGCATCAGGCCAAGAAATGCATCAAAGAATGTGTCTACAAAGTAAATAAAAACACTTAAATCAAATGTAATTCATTGATTGACGGAACACTTGGTATTTGAGGAATCTATGTCGCTGGTAATTCATGGTGATTGGTACTGAGGCTACATACTACAAACTTAGTTCTAAATACATTTTAACTTTTCTTTGGCTCCCATTGATTAGTTCCGTGATTCATCACTGCCTTTTTGGTAATAAATCTGGATTTTCTTATTAACCGACTTCAAAAAAGGAGGAGGTTCTCAATTCGTCGGTTTTTTTCTTATCTTTTTAATGTATCCTGGCTCGATTTGCAAATGATTCTTCTCTTTGGTTCGTAGAAGGAAGACGGAACAAAGGTTTTTGCCGTACAGTGTGACATTAACGTCCATATCTTTTGACTTAGCAGACTTAGAGGGCTCTATTAAGACACTAATAAGTCTATGGAGACTTAAATATATGGTTTTAATTTCAACTCTACATATACCTCTACGCGCGGCCGAGATAAAGGGTATTGACGGACATACAGACATACAGTAAAACTCGCAGCAGTAAACCGTCTGCGTTAACGGTTGGAGTTAACTTTTACTACTATCTGGTCAAAGATCAAGACAGTCCCGCGTGTGTCGTGACATTCATCAATTTTATTGCTTGTGCCAATGCAATTTGTTTCTTGCAATTAAGTTTTTAGTGTATTTTTGTGTTCTCCACTGTAACTTTTGTTATTTGTATGATGTACATCATAAATAATATTCTATCTATCTATCTATTTGGCTTTACATTCCTTACTAATATTATAAAAGCGAAAGTGAGTTTGTTTGTTTTGTCTTCACGCCTAAATAGCCCAACCGAATTTTATGAATTTTGTTACAAAGATAGTTGAGACACGGGAGACGGACACAGGCTAGGTGAGAAAAGGGGGAAAAAGATGAAAGAAAAGGGGGAAAAAGAGGAAAGAAAAGGGGAGAGAAAGATTTTTTTTTCGATCATCACACGGGGTAAAGTTAGCGTTAGCCCAAAGCAACTATGCCACGCGGACGAAGTTGGGGGCGAAAGCTAGTTAGTTTATAAAAGGACGCGAATGGTAGGTAATGAATAGAGATCGTAAGTACAGTTTATTTGACTAAGCTTCACCAAAGAAATTTACGTTCGTTTCATGTGAATGAGGGTTGCGTCACATTTCATCTGCTTAGCCTTTTCCCAGCTTTATCGAAGTCTGCTTCCAGTCTTACGAGATGCAGCTGTAGGTATATTTTACTTGAAGCGCCTGCCTATCTGACCTCCACAACCCAGTTAGCACTAGTTATCTCGGTACGATTTGGCCAGACTGGTTGTCAGACTTTTTGCCCCATTGTCTAGTTGTAACGACTACAAAAGATTTAAAAATAACAGCCGGGACTCCCAGGGCTTCCAAGAAAGTGCTTTTGTCAAAAATTGTTGTGTAGATACATAGGGACACAAGTGAAACTACTGACAGCTAAAAGCACACTGCTTTGTTTGTGGGTCAAGGCAGCGCAGGAGCCCACGCACACTTAAACCATGTTGATATACACATATATTATAACACTAGCTTTTACCCGCGGCTTCGCTCGCGTTAAATTCGGAGTAACACAGTTCCCTTTTCGTGAGGTACCTGCTACCTGTAGTTTTTGCCTTCGCGCCTTATTTATTGTAATAGCAATTTTTAAAAAAAATATGCCTTTTTCCGTCTCCAGGGTCCCAAATATCTCTGTACCAAAATTCATCAAAATCGGTTTAGCCATTTGGGCGTGAAGACGTAACAAACAAACTCACTTTCGCTTTTATAATATTATAGTAGGAAGTAAAGATTTCCACCCCTTATTTGACCAAATATTACAAAATATATCCAAGTACCAGTCTACTAAATACAAAGTTACAGGAAAGGTTTGTAATCTACCCTGGGAATGTTTGATCTTTAACAGTGTAAAATTATAGCCGGAACCAGACACGGAGAAGTTCCAGAGAGAAAAACCCAATAACACTGCCCAACCTGAAAATCAAACCCCCATCAATCAGAATAATCCTACATATCACACTGTGACTAATTAAGGCGCTGTACAAAGCAGACACTTCGTAAAACGTCTAGATTTTCGTCGCAAAGTTAGCCGTATCTGTACATGCCACTAGCCAAAAAAATTACCGTGTATAGTTAAATACATAAAGTAAAGACTAAAACAAAATCAGTTTACAAAAGTGGTCTAGTACTACGAAAAAAAAAATGTTTAAAAAGACCACCAAAAATTTTTTTTCGTCTCGAAATTCTCAAATTCATATTTTTGATATCTATAAAAACCGGCCAAGAGCGTGTCGGGCCACGCTCAGTGTAGGGTTCCGTAGTTTATTTTTTTGTTTGAAAAAAGATACGTTCAGGATAATAAAATATGTAAACGAAGTTAAAAAAAATGCTTGCTACGATTATACTACAAAAATTATTTTGTACAACTTTTTGTCTTTTTTGTACAAAAACTGTTGTCTCAATCAAGTTCAAAATGATTTTCATAGAAAGTCCTTATAAAGTTCTACTTTTCAGATTTTTTTCATATTTTCTAAACTTGTGGTTCAAAAGTTAGAGGGGGGGGGACACATTGTTTTTTACTTTTGGAGCGATTATTTCCGAAATTATTGACATTATCAAAAAATGAGTTTAGTAAACCCCTATTCATTTTTAAATACCTTTCCAACAATATGTCACACGTTAGGGTTGAAATTAAAAAAAAAATCACTTCCCACTTTACATATAGGGTGGCTACCCTAATAAAACATTTTTTTCCAATTTTTATTTTACCACTTTGTCGGCGTGATTGATATACATATTGGTACCAAATTTCAGCTTTCTAGTGCTAACGGTCACAGAGATTAAGCGAGGACGGACGGACGGACGGACGGACAGACAGACATGGCGAAACTATAAGGGTTCCTAGTTGACTACGGAACCCTAAAAAGGAAATTTTATAGACTAAAGAGATATCCTAAAATTTTTCAAACACGGAACTGTATTTGTTTTATATTCAATTAAAACTGCAAAATGACCTACATTTTGGCGGACATGATATTCAAATAAAATCAAACACCGAAATATTTTCTACCTTATTTCTATTCTTTCGATGCAATACTGTCGTGTACTTGTGTCAGACCATGCCCAGTAGGCAGCTAGCCTTACTTCCGCGAATACCTAAAGATTAGCTTGTTACCGCGCCTTAAGTTTGAGCTACAAACAGAAAAAGAAAATTTGCGAAAACATCAATAACAGAATCTGATGGACCTACCTATAATTTCTGGATGAACGCAATCAACTGACTAGGTACTTGCTAATAAATAATGCACCCTATTTGTAACATAAAGCAGTTAGTACATATTCATATTATTGCTAGCAAATAAATCCCCCTCTATTTGCTTAGGCACGTCAATAAGCCGGCCATTTTGAATGGTGTTTGTTTAAAAATCAGCGTAAAGAGGCATTTCTGTGTATGTTGGCAAATACGTGTGTTTGTATACTTTTATTTTGTTTTTAGAACAATATTTGTATGTATGGAAAAATCTTTTGGGATGTTCAGTCGATTGTTTGTTTTGGTGGTTCAATACATTTTATATTCTCTTCGCATTATTGGAGTAGAAATGTTCGGCTAGTATATTTAAGTGCTGTCACTATATTAGCGGGATGAAGTGGCGAGTGTTTTGAAATCTTAAAGCAGTTTTTGACAATTTGATTTCAAATTGTTGTAAAAAAACCGGCCAAATGCACTCTATGAATTTCTCCTGTGTTGTGCGTTTACAAACGTTTAAACTCCATAGAAATATTTGTTCCGTACGGGAGTCAAACCCGCGATACGCAGCGCTGCAGTCGATCACTCAGCCACTTCGCCAACCGGTCGTCATTACCCAGGAGACGCAGGTCGCTGTATGAAGGTAAACTATATAGCACGCGGCATCGCCAGCGTGATATCGAAAAAAAGTAGGTATCCTATATTAACACATAGGATTATTGTTTTGGCACTGTGGTAGATTACGGTTTGAAAGTTATTCCAGACCATAATCTACCTCTGTGCTAAATTTCATGAAGATCCGTTCAATCGTTTTGACGTGAAAGAATAACAAACATCCATACATCCTCACAAACATGCGCATTTATAATATTAATTAATATAAGTAAGAAGAAGAGAAAGGAGTAAATGATGCCGTGACGTCTGACAGGAGAATAGAAGAAAACGTTTTTCGCCGACCCCAAATATGTAGAATGGGACAAATGCAGGAAGATGTTGTTTAGTAATCGGAGGGTATCTTTAAGCCTACCAATGTTAAAGTCTACTCCAGGTTTTTTGAGGATGGGTAATCATCAAATTAACTTGGGCAATGTTAGACTTATACCGACTCCAACCCACCCATGTTCCTTCTTTTGCCCTTTATGTTCCAGAGCCGCAGTATATCTTTCGAACAACCCGCAACCCCGCAGGTGGTTGCCCTTGCAGGCCCCTCTCGTTAACACCAGCTAATAGTTTTTAGGCCTTCCCGAACCAAAACAAAAACAAATCATTAGTTATCAAGAAAAGCAATATACCTACCTTTCACAGGGTTACAAGAAAAATAAAAAACTTTGAAAATGTCTAAATATATTATAAACAACGACTGTTTTTACTTGTGTATACAAAAACGCGGCATTTACAAAGTAACCTGTGGTTCATTGACCCAAATGTTATTCTTACACCTTGATAGAGTAACACTATATAAACACAGAGGGTGATCCGTTTGTTTACAATGCGCAGACGCAAAGTCTTGCGCCGATTGATCCACAGATGGAATGGAATCAACGTTACCTTCAACTGAATGAATGACTGAATGGTAACAGTCTTTAGATCTGTTCTAATGTTACAACATGTAGGTACAGACGCCTGCACATCAAGCTACTACAATCTGTCAGATTTCTTTGATAGATTTTCGACTTTATTTCTAAAGCATAAGGTTAAAGGTTCATTGGGAAAAAATGACAGTTTCGGGTAGCTTGACCTGCCTGGCGTCTGTACATTATTTTCCAATGAGGAAGAGAATCGAATGAATAGATGTATCAATAAATTGGTTGATTCTAAAAATCTATCTTTTTTTTCTTTTATCAAACAACTTCTGGCGTTGGCGTTGTCTATGGAATTGTTGAACAAACAAGAAAATAAATATAACATGAAATAAATTAGATTCTGTTATTTATATAATTGATGTTTGACTACCCTACCGGTTTCCTACAACATAATACATCACACCTATAATCTCCGAACAGATAGGCAGATGTATACCATATAGTACACCCAGATTTGGCCAGTTGTTTTTAATAAGTTCCATATAATAGGGAGCGACCTTATTGTCATCATCTGGGAACTAATCCAGCCTAAGAAATTCCTGATAGAAAAATACAAAACCACTGTCCAACCTGGAAATCGAACTCTCCTGGCTTCACGCTTAGCAGTCGCGCGTTGCGACCACTAGACCAACGAAGCATTAAATTCTTAGGTTTCATAATATTTTATAGTATCCTACTAATATTATAAATGCGAATGTTTCTGAGGATGGACGGATGTATGGATGTTTTTTACTCTTTCACGTCAAAACGACTGAACAGATCATGATGAAATTTGGCACAGAGGTAGATTATAATCTACATCATAGTCAGGAACACATAGGGTCCTTTTTTCGATATCACGCAGGCGAAGCCGCTGGTGCCAGCTAGTCTAGTATCCTTACTAATATTATAAAAGCGAAAGTGAGTTTGTTTGTTTGTTACCCCTTCACGCTTTAATGGCTAAACCGATTTTGATGAATTTTGGTACAGAGATAGTTGGGAACCAGGAGATGGACATAGGCTAATTTTTATTTTAAAAAAGTGGGATATGAGGGAGAACGAGGGAAGAAAAGGGAAAACTTAGCGTTGCTATTACAAATCAATCAGGCGCAAGAGCAAAAACTGCAGGTCTGCTTAATGTGTTATATCGAATTTAACGCGAGCGAAGCCGCGGGCGAAAGCTAGTAAAAATAATTTAAGGTCATTAACTTAACGAAGGTTTTAAAAAAAACCCATCTTTTTATGCACTCAACGCCACTGCAATGCATTAACATGCATTGTGGTGGTGTTATTTCTTATGCACCAAGAAAGAGCCTCTTCTTATGTCACTCCTAAACTCAATCTTCGTAAGTGAACACTGGCATACAGAAAAAACCTTTCCCAACAAACGTGAAAAAAATGAGGATATCTTTTCGTAACTATGTACGTAGGTAAGGCTAGACACGCAGTGTGTATTTCTCCAGAGATGTCTTTTTAGGAATTTTCTGCGTGAATTATTTTGAAAACAAACTTGACAGTCGACAAGCAAATGCATAGTCTCGTAGCGAGAAAACACGTGGCTATTTTTGCAAGGAAATTTAAACTTTATCACTGCTGATTTAGGTGCAAAATGGAAGCGCGTGAGGTTCGTGTTTCGAGTGGCCAGTATGATGATACTCATTTTTGTCACAACTATTTTAATTTCCTAGTTAACGTTGATTCTAACGCATCCATAAAAGCTGTGACAGCACAAAAATATACAGGCATCATTTTTTTTTTGCATAAATGACAACGCATAAAAATAAAACTCTATATCAAACAGAACTCGATAAAACATAGTGCCCACAATGTCTATTTAAAATTGCATGCATGCGACAGACGGTGTGCCGAGGACAACAATTTTTTGAATTTAGCTCCGACCAGTACGAAAATAAAAGAGGTTACAATTTTCGCGTTCAACTGTTTGTATTTGGGACATCGCAAATATGCCGAAGTAATATAATATCTGGTTAACTTTTATTGTTATTTGGCTTAATTTATGGAGGATAAATTATTGTGGCTGTTAACTGTATTGGAATCGAATTAATGATGTTGTCTCCATCAGTGTTAAATTATTCGGTTTCATATATAATAATTATTTCCAAAATAGGAAACGATTTATAGTTATAATGTCGTGTTATGTGGGTTTAAACTTCAGTATATTTGTATTGCCTGTGGACGGCGAGCAATGGGTAGCTCACCGTCCGTCTGTCTATTGATGACAGGCGATGTCGACAGCGCGTTAGCGTTCCATGCGCGCCTCAGAGAGATGTCAGCAAAGCAGAGAGGGTCCTGCCAGGGTTACCGCCTGCCGGAATTATGGGTTGTTCGAAAGAGATACCGCGGCCCCGGATCATAAAGGGCAATAGAAGGAACATGGTCGAGTTTTGGTCAGTACAAGACTGACACTGCCCCTGCACCGCCCAGAGCGGGGGAAGTTATTTGATGATTTCCCATCCGCTAAACTAATGTGTCATTGAAGAAGTCAGCTACAGATTTATAACATTTTCCAATCAACAATAATGTCAGTCTCTTTTTAAAGTTTTGAATTGTGTCATTAAGTTAATTAGTTAAATCACTTATGTACCCGAGCGGGTATTATGCGCCACTTGTAACAATTAAACAGGAGTAAAATTCTGACTGCCTCGTTGGTCGTAGGCTTGACTCTTGTGCATGAGGTCCTGAGTTCTATTCGCTGGTTGAGCAAAATTTTATTCGAATTCCACTTGAGAATATATCAGCAACATATTATGGAGTTTTGATTGTTGGCATTAGGCGAGCCCTAACACATGAACATAGGACTTAAAAACGTAACTGGAGAAATTAGGGTGTAAGTACTATTAGGTATACCTCTGCCTTACCCTTTTTGTTCCGTCTATTACCCTTTACGTTCCGGGGCCGCGGTATCTCTTTCGAACAACCCGTAACCCCGGCAGGCGGTGGCCCTGGCAGGCCCCTCTGACAAATGACACTGATATATAAACTGTGTAATTTAATTAATTGAGACACCTAATTATCGAAACGCATTTTTATATTACTTATAGTTTATTTTTTTTATGTTATTATTTTAATTTAATCTCAATTATTATATAAAAAAATGAATGTTACACCTTATTGTATGCACTTACCAACAATCTATGCAAATAAATTTTACTTTACTTTACTTAACCCTTCAAATTTTACTCTAAATAAATTTTGACCCCTCTAATTTGTTCATAAATCTCCCATTTACAGTCCTGCAGTCCACCACAACAAAGATAAGGCACTTCGAAGATTAAAACTCACACATAACTATTATAGAGGAACACAGTCGCGCGCAGTTTACTAATGAACATTCCCTCCTCTCTGGTCCAAATAAAAATGTACTCCGTTCAAGAATCACGATGTATTTAAATATGTATGTCCTGAAATTCAGTAGGAGAGGAAAAACATAAAGTACGGAAAATGTGGCCTAACGAGCGAATGTAGCTGTTACCTTGCATAGGAATGCTGAGCAACTTAATTCCTGTGTGTGTGAGTGAGACGGGGATAGTTATTTATGTGAGGAAATGTCGTGCTTTCTCTGTCACTCGTCTGCTTTTTGGCAAGTATTGTGGAGCGTGGCACTGCGACTCGTTAGCTGGGCCCTCGGGGAACCTAATGTTAATACTAAGGCACTATAGTCTGGTTGCGGGTTGCTCGAAAGAAATACCGCGGCCTCAGAACACAAAGGGTAATGGAAATCACGTTCCATTACGTTAAGGTATTGGGTTTTAGTCAGTTGAAGTCTGACACTCTCTTCAGCTGCGCCCAGAGTGGGAGAAGTCATTTGATGAATTCCCATCTGTTTCAATTGGGAAAAAAATATGTTTAATAATGGTTTGGTGGATATTTTCTTGTTATGATCGTCATCAGTGACTTTTACTGTGATATTTTTGGGTAAGTATAGTTTTCTATCAAATTAAAAAATGTTATGGTTAAACAATTCAATATAATTTATCGGTTTCTCCTTGGTTTATGAATTCCGATTTATTTAGACATGTTAAAGTAACTGCCATGAGGCTGCGCTCTGGACATATCCCACTGAATAGTTTTGCTTTCCTAACTAATGGGTAAAGTTACTTCCAAGAATTGTACTGACTGTAATCTGATTGAAGATGCATTTCATATTTTAGTGGAATGTGTCTGTAATACCATTCTTGCTTCCCCCTTATCACGGGAATAGAGACTTATGTATAAAATTGTTGATTGTGCTTTAAAACGTAGATAAGCAAATAATTAAGATATGAATATTAAGTTAATTTGTCTGTAATTATGGGGATGACATGATCAAATCCTCTTTTTTTCAATAAAGATTAAAAAAAAATGTTATGGTAACACGGTTCTTTCAAAATTCAATATAAATTCAGTTAACTCCTTTGTGAAGAACACAAATACGAGTCAAATTTCGTAATAAAAGAACTAATATTCAATAATCCTCTCGAGCCCTCCACAGTTTGTACAGTGAACTAATAAAAAATTCAAAGTTCGATTTTGTACAACAATAAGTGGGATCCAATTTAAGTTTCTTTGTTTGCTGTATGGGGGTAGGAAGAGTTTTTACTAAAAGTACCAGGCGGGGTACAAACGCACCCCACTCGATGATTGACGTGTTAACTCGGTCGCGTGCGTAAATTAGTTTTGGCTTACATGTTGGAAACTTTTTGAAACGGTAAAAATGTTTTTTTTTTACTTTGTGTGTAAAAAACGCTGGTGATATTTTTTTAGGAAAGTCAACAAGGATGGTGTTTTTTATACAGGCAGGTAGGAATAACAGTACTTATGTATAAATCAACAATTTAAATGATTATCCCACACACCTTGAAATTAAATCTATACTTTTAATATCCTAATATCCTATATCCAATATTACCTAATATTATAAATGCGAAAGTTGGTGAGTATGGATGTATGTTTGATCCTCTTTCACGAAAAAACTACTGAACGGATCTTGATGAAATTTGCCACAAAGGTAGATTATAGTCTGGAATAACACATGGGATACTTTTTTTTTCATCACGCGGTCCAAGCCGCGGCGCGCAGCTAGTAATATTATAAAGCTGAAAGTTTCTTTGGTTGAACGTGCTAAACTTACTCAGGAATGACTAGTTTGAATTGAAAATTTCCTTTTAGTGTTGCATAGAACATTTATCCGATAAAACATCACGCTACGACCCTTATAAGCAGAACGGGGGTGAAACCGCGGGACATACTTATTATAAATAGTAAGTATTCTTTTAGAATTGTATTCAGAAAAGTTGTCTCTAAAAGCTAAATAAAAAAAAAGCTACAATATAATTTTGAATTAAAAACCAACAAAAAAAAGAAGTTTCTAAATGCAGTAAGTAAAATTGGCTAGTTTTCGAAGCTAACTCGTAAGAGGGCATTCCATGGAGTACACTCAACACGGCTGACGGCTTGTCACCCGCCCAAATCTTTTTTGAGCCGTTAAAGCTTTTAGGGCATTGTAAAATGTCTATATTTGTTCTCAAACCGTGAGTGAGGTGTGCCGTAGGGCTGTCAAGTACCTGCAACTAAAGTAGTCGTGTGTACAATGTCATTCCCAGGGGATGTTGGTCCGGGGTTGCGGGTTGTTTGAAGGAGATACAGCGGCCCCGGAACATGAAGGGCAAAAGAAGGAACGTGGTAGTGGTAGTGTAGGTTTTAGACAGTACAAGTTTGACACTTCCGCAACTTGACGCATCCGCAAAAAAAGGACCCCCCGTTTTTGCGGATGCGAAATCATTAAATGAATTCCTCCGCTAGTTGAAACAAAAGAACGCTAAATATACCAAACGATGTATTAAATTTTCTATCATATTTAACAAAAACCTTGAGTTTTGACGCTAGTCTTAAATGGGTTAATTTACTGACGCATAGCCTAAACTGCTGGGAGTAGATCTAGAAACATCTGTACAAAAGAGCTTCGTAAGTAAATAAAGCTAGAAAAAGCATTTATTCAACTTCCACAGGATAAAAATAAAATACGACTAGCCCTGCCTTTGCAGTCAAGTTAAAAGGAAAACAAAACTAAAATAACGATAACGAGACTATGTATCCAAAATTATATTAAAATAAACATTAAATTTAACTAACTGTAGGTCCTAAACGCCATAGCCCTTTATTCTTTTTTGGTGTGGGAAATCACGCCCGGTCACCTCCTTCGCCAGCATGACTGCTTCGCAGAAGGAGGTGACCGCTTCCCATTCGCTCTCGCTCCGGACCATGGACTGAACCAGGGCCGGACGCGAGAGATCGCCGCCGCCGATCGCCTCTACGAGGGCACGCTGGGCAGACCGCCACTGTGTGTTCCACCGTGTCCTCCGGGCGATCGTCACAATGGTGACACCCGGGCGTTTCCTCCCGCCCGATTATGTTCAGGAACCTCCCGAAACTTCCGTGTCTGGTGAGGACCTGCGTCAGGCGGTAGGTGAGGACGCCATGACGCCTCTCCAGCCACTCCTTAAAGAGGGGACTTACCGCCACTATTGTGGCGTGCCCTGCCAAAAGCCCCTTATTTCGTCATAGTGCTGCGACTTTTTCTTTTTTAATTATGGGAATAAAAAAAGAAAAAAAATATATATTATATGTACAGAATTCAACTTTGTATCGAAGATCGTAATTTTTTAAATTGCATCATGTACCTACTTCGCACATGTTGTTTGGCATGGCTCAATTTTGTTAATATATTTACTTAATTGAGTAAGAATTTTGTGTTCATTCAGTTCGCGTTTTGTGGCTTCTACTTACCCCGATTAGAAATACGCGTGAGTTTATAATATGTATGCATTTAATTAATTCTGTTGATAAAAAATATCGGAAAGCCTGATGCAAAGCAGATTTCATTTAGTAAATGTAAAATATGAATGGAAAAAGGTTATTATTAAAGTTTCACCTTTCATTTATTCGAAGGAAAGCCTTCCTGCCTCTTCCATTATTCAGGTTTCTGAACGGTTTTCCGATATTGTTTTTCCTGCAAAAGTTTTAAGTTGTTCATTATTTTTCTGTCCATTTTATTAGTTATAAGAATTTTGGATAAGTTTATCTTGTATTTACGAAAAGACATCATCCTGTTTTCTTGTTAATTGTGCCTTTCTAAAAAATCTATCATTTTACTTCCTATTTCGCAAACCTAGACCTAAACGAAGACCACTTAAAAAAAAAAAGAATTTAGTTACCTTTGCATTCGGATGCTCGGTGATCATGCGCAACTTTCTAACGTAACATAATTTGCATACAGGAACATTTTACAACCTATTTATTCTCTAAAATAAAATTATTCTTCAAAACTACACCTACCTATGAAAACAGCATTGTGTTCCTTTCGTCTCCTGAAAAATTACCTTTTTTGAGTTATCCCAGTTTAGACTTTTGTATTTCTCTGTCTCTTGCTTAAGAGTACAGTATTAAAATAACCTGCAGAGAAATTAACACAAAATGTTTTTTGACCGTTTTATTGCCGTTCAACTTATCTATGGCTTTAACACCAACTTTTACTTGGCCAACAGGCCAACTTGGCCAATGGGCGGTATAGAAACTCAGACACCGTTAGTCAATAACCACACTATAAAGAAAGAAGAAGGAATTACAAGTGTCATTCATTGACAGATTGTATATCTGTCAAAATTACACCAGTGTATTGGTACTATCTACGCACTATAAAAGTTGGCAATCAATTTGCTAAATAATTAGTGTGCCTTTCTCGACACAACTATTGATTTGTTTACAAACAAAAAATATATTTTTTAGAGAGTAGAGCTACAGCACAAAACTAGTCCATGAACACACAGATTCTGAATCCTCGATCGCAAGCTGTCGCTGTCGAAAAATTCCGAATGTAAACACTGCCTAACTATTGTTCTCACTTTTCAATAGTGCCATTGTGGACGCCGACACAGCATTGTAGGGTAGGTAGTAATGGTGCGTACTGGCCAAAACTATTGTGCACTGGCAATTTGTTCCTACCGCAGTGTTAGGGGAAAATGTCGCTAAGTTTCTTTTTGTCTTGACTACTTAACGACTGAGTATTAATCGAATGATGTGTGTTTTATCGTCGGAACATTTGATACATTTCATTTTTTTGACGACATGGTTGGTGCAGTGGCTGAGCGATCGACTGCTGTGCTGCGTGTCGCGGGTTCAATCCCCGCACGGAACAAATTTTTGTATGACCTACAGATAGTTGTTCCGGGCCTGGCTGTTTGTGTATGTGAGTTTAAATGTTTGTAAACGCACCCACGACACAGGAGAAATTCCTAGTGTGAATAAAAATAGCCTATGTCCGTCTACAGGGCCCCAACTATCTCTGTACCAAAATTCATCAAAATCGGTTTAGCCATTTAGGCGTGAAGACGTAACAAACGAAAACGTAACAAGCGAAAGTGAGTTTCACTTTCGCTTTTGTAATATTAAGTAAGGATAATAAAAATATAAAATTCCGAACCGGCTCGACCTATTCCTATGAAATTTTGTGTGCATATCGGGTACAACTGAGAATCGGCTACTATCTATCTTTCAAACCCCTAAGTGATAAGGGTGGAGTGAGCAGCGGGTGAAACCGCTGGGCACAGCTACTAATATCCTTACTAATATTATAAAAGCGAAAGTGAGTTTGTTTATTTGTTACCTTTTCACGCTTTAATGGCTACATCGATTTTGATGAATTTTGGTACAGAGATAGTTGAGAACCAGGAGGTTTTTAAATGGCCTATGTCCGTACATAGGCCATTTAAAAAAAATGGGATGTGAGGGAGAAAGAGGGAAGAAAAGTCAAAACTTAGCAACTTAGCGTTGCTATTACAAATCAATAAGGCGCAAGGGGAACTGTGTTACCCCGAAATTAACGCGAGCGAAGCCGCGGGCAAAAACTAGTATACATTTAATATAGCATTAATGTATAACAAATTAATTTGTATATTTTGACCAAAAAGAAAACAAACACTTGAAAACGAGAAGAGTCTTGTAATACCTTGTAAAATGGAGGAACTCTTTCATCTGGTTCCCTGGCTTATTGCCAGAACTAGCTACTGAAGTAACTTCTCCCAATTTGTACGAACGCATAATTTATAAATTACATGCCTCGCAACTTTCAAAGGAAAACGTTCAAAAGTGCACTTTTGTCTACTGTTTGGTAAACTTTTAATGTCTGCATTGAAAGAGGGATCGTTTTACTTGACGGTTTATGTATCGCAGAGAAATGAGGATATTAGGGTTTTGACGACACGTTTGGCGCAGTGGCCGAGCGATCCACTGCTGCGCTGCGTGTCGCGGGTTCGATCCACGCACGGAACAAGTATTTGTATGGCCTACAGATAATTGTTCCGGGTCTGGTTGTTTGTGTACGTGAGTTTAAATGTTCATAAACGCACCCACGATACAGGAGAAAATTGAAGTGTGGGGAAAAGTAAAAAAAGAAACAACACGAAATCCCTAGGGATATCACGAAATCTCGGTAGATTTCGAATATTCTTGTTTAGTGAAACGACATAATATCACTGACAATCACTTGGTGCTTTGTCACACTTGGTGCTTTGTCATATCACTAGATACTTTTAGTAAGAAAACGTAATAAACAAGAATATTCAACATCTACCGGGATTTCTTGATATCCCTAGGGATGTCGTGAAATCTCTGATGTTCTCATTTCTCTGCGACATATATGTATACTTACCAATATTATACAGGGTGTCAATGGAAGTAAGGAACAAATCGAATACGGGCACGGGCAAGGTATTTTCTAGACTTTTTAATTTAAGAATGTCGGTCAATTTATTTACGGTTAAAAAGTTATGACCAATTTTTGTTTGTTCAATCACTTTGCATAGTGCTGAAACAAATCAGTGAAAATCAATAAAGTCTAGATTGTGTATGAAATTTCTAATAAAAGATAGATAGAGAGAAAAATCACGCTTTTACTTCTAGCGCTTTGGGTGGAACAAGGCGAGTGTTAGACTTTTACTGACTAAAACCCACCCATGTTCCTTCTTTTGCCTTTTATGTACCGGGCCGCGGTGTCTCCTTCGAATAACCCGGAACCTGACAGGCCCCTCTAACGAAGACACGCTGCACCTAATTATTTATATGAGGTTCACATAAAACATACCCCTTCGTTTACCGACTTTTCGTAAACATCTTCCACAACGAATAAACTCCTAATAACACTTCCTTTCTCTCCTTGCACCCAAGATTACATCACAAGTTTTCTGAAACTTTTAAAAACAAAAGATATATCTAGGCAATAAACCCGTCATACAGCGCCAGGTTCTAGCATCCTAAACCAACGTAAATCAGAATTTAGTGGGCAGCGTGAAATGAAATTTTAGTATTCTCGAAGAAACATCCTTAGTATTCTCGAAGAAACATCCTGTATATTCTTGTATGTCGCCGGTAGGCTGTAAAAATGATTCGTTCCAACTTGTGGGAGATTCGCCACACCTAGGGTAAGTTGGCGATGGTAATGGGCTGTTCCTATATTAGGACGACAGATTTGTCACTGTTGTTCGAGATAAATTGTTTTCTCGGATATTTACAAACTTACTAAGATACAAAGATAGAATATTCTTTATTGTGTACACCATACAAATTACAAGAATAACAGTATCAACTTATAAATAGAGTGAGGCAATGGGCGGTCTTATCATTAAAAGCGATCTTTTCAAGACAACCTAAACATATTACTAAACTAACACTACATACATAGTCTAAAAAATAAATATGTTAACTGGTGGTAACCTGGTGTCCTTAAAACAGACCTAGCTTAGGCAGCTGTCTCCTATAGTCCAAAGTACACTCACTTGAATTATGTGTACTTATTCAACTGTTTGTAGGTCCAATTTGAATAAAAAAAAAACGATTTAATTCTGAGGTAGTGTTTGGGTTACCTACTTAGAAAGCGAAAATAATTCCGTTTTAAAAAATAGTTTTTTTTTCTTTTATCTAATGCATTATGTACTTGTTAGAAGTAGAAGAAGAAGGAGCTCGTTTCTAAATAACAGCAGCCACTCGGGTCGATCTTTAAGTTAAGCCGCGCTTGCCTAGGTTGGTCTGTGGATAGGTGACCACCCGTTACATAACGAGTTTCCTCCGTGCCTCGGAAAGCACGTTAAGCTGTTAGTACCGACTGTTATTTGTAGATCTTTGACAGTCGTTACAGGTAGTCAGTGTTCCGAAAGTCTGACAACCAGTCTTATCAAGGGGTATCGTATTACCCAGTACTAACTGGGTTGTGGAGGTCAGATAGGCAGTCGGCCCATGTAAAATACTGATATTCAGCTGCATCCGGTAAGACTGGAAGCCGACACCAACATAGTTGGAAAAAAGCTAGGCAGATGATGATGTACTTGTTAGAAGTTAGTTTGTTTCTCACCTGATGTTATAGCGTAGCGTGTGTGTATCCAAAGACACAGCTCCCCCCCTCCCAAAAACCCCAAAAAAAGTGGGTTACTTGAGTTGAGATGAACAATTATGTTCTAGTACAACAATACCAAAATTACTGGAACAAAATGTAAAAAGAGGACATGTTAATCGACGTAATAATCCCCCGCCTGGACTCTCGTTTAATTAAGGATCGTTTCCCGAATTATTGTTTCTCGAACCCCAAAAAGCATATACCCCACAGTAGGTATTCGTTTTTGTTTTTTTACGGAACCCTAATGCCCTCAGTGCTGCAGGCATTAGGCGACTGATACAAAAAGAGAAAATAATATTATACGCCAGAGGTAGGATGTTTTGTGCAAAACAAAAGAATGCAAAATGCTACTGAGGAACAAAGTGAAGCCTTATTTGAATTACTTTTGAATATGTATGTAGCAAACTAGAAATGACTAATAACTTGTCACAATCAAAAGCGGCTTCGCTCGCGTAACACAGTTCTCCTTACCTGGTTTGTAGATACCTGCTACCTGTAGTTTTTGTCCTGGCGCCTGATTTATTGTAATAGCAAAGCTAAGATTTCCCTTTTCGTCCCTCTTTCTCCCTCATATCATAGCCTATGTCCGTCTCCAGGGTTCCAACTATCTCTGTACCAAAATTCATCAAAATCGGTTTAGCCATTTAGGCGTGAAGAGGTAACAAACAAAGAAACAAACTCACTTTCGCTTTTATAATTATAGTAGTAAGGATTTCATGAAACACACGTCAAAATCATATTTTTTTAACACCGGGGCTGCCAGCCCACACCCGACGGGTGGACTGGGTGGCTTTAGAAGTTTCTAGTATGAAAAATTTGCCAAAGGCACGACAGTAGCGGGATGTAGCGTTAACAATTAGTGATGGCCAAGTTCTACGAGATTAAGCGCCTGTCTTGAATTATAACGACGTTTCAGTATATGACATGAACGAGGACGATAAAAGTGATCTAATATTGCCAGCTTGCACAGTTGTTATAAGCAGATGCCTAAAAACAAGTCGAAAGCCGGCGGGCAACTGAAGAACGGAGGAGCGTGCCGGCGGGCAGTACGCGCGGTTGCAAGCAAGATCGTTTCAAAATTAGGCCGGCCTTGCCCGGCGGATTATACCGCTGGGTTTAGGTGTGTAGATAGCTTTTTTTTTTAAAAAAAAACGTTTCCCCACACTAGGAATTTCTCTTGTATCGTGAGTGCGTTTACAAACATTTAAAATCACATACACAAACAGCAGTACCCGGAACAACTATCTGTAGGTTATACAAATATTTGTTCTGTACGGGGATCGAACCCGCTACATGTAGCGCAGCAGTCAAACGCTTAGCCACTGTGCCAACCGTGTCGTCAAAGCTAGTCGGCTTTAAACGATAATATCCTTAACAAATGGGGTATTTTTGACCCATTCCAAACAAAATGCTTGTGGAGCCCTTTTGCCGGATATGCCCCACCGCCTACTCGACCCATCTTTTGAACCAGTTGCACCTTTTAATATTTAATCGAAGAAAATTTAAAAGCTGTTCAAGTGGCTACATGCTGGTCTGAAACACTATGAGTTTCGTCGACATCTAAGGAGGACGAACATTGATTATGAAGAAAATTCAGAAAATAAATACCAGTTCCTTGTACTATGTCTTTGTTTGCGAACTCAGCAGAATTCTAGAATCTAGAACTCTAAATGTTAGTACCACAAGTTACGATAGCGAATCTTAAAGCTACTAAACGTAGATTTACTAGTTCCAGTTCTTATAAAATGGTGTCATATTTTTCGTTAACTATTTTCTTTTTAAATTATTTGGTTTTAATGCTTTACATTGGTTACTTAGTTGCTCTCCGACTTCCAAAAAGGTTTTCTGTTCGTGTGTATGTTTTGTCAAATGTCTATGCTTAAAAAATAAAACCTACTGTTGGTAATAATAAAATTCAGACCAACTTCTTCTTCTTTTTATTTTTTCGTCAACACTAGAAATAAAATCTGACAAGTGCGAGTCGGACTCGCACACCGAGGGTTCCGCACAAACTTGCGACATAAACGGCCATATCTTTTGACTGCGGAGACTTTGAAATATGATTTTTCTACAAGTCCAAGGGACTACAGACTTCAGTAATTTTAACTCGATACCTTCATGCGTTCTCGAGATAAATTGTCTTGTCAGACAGATAGACAGACAAAAAGACAGATGAACATCGAAGTGATCCAATTAGGGATCCGTTTTTTTCCTTTTGAAGTACCTACGGAATGGGATACAGCACTTTAACAGTAAAATTCTCAATATTAGAAGACTTTACCTACATTCTCCATTAGCCTTAAATAAATCCAGTTAATCATCCATTTTCCAAACACACAAAGTAAAAAAAACCTCAATAATGACTAACGCCATCTAGCGGCATCAACCTAAAACGATCATAATACCAAAAATAAATAAACAAGAAAAAAAAACGTTTGAACATTTCACAAATTGAGCAGCCAGACGTTACTAATTGTTTAATTACTGTTCGCGTGACATATTCAATCTGCCGTCATGCCGTGGCAAGTTTCGTGGATTTTAATTGGATATAGGCGCCAAATATTTTTTTGCCGTTTCTCGTTCTCTTAACAATCCTAAGTTTAGTTTGAGTTGAGTCAGCTGTGGGTTAAGAGAACTTGAGATGATTCGTCAAAAGTGATGCATGTCTATTATATTTTATTGTATGAGTACTTATACTGCTAAATATTGGTGTCGTTCCTTTTCAGGACTAATTTAAAAAGAGCCAAAAGGCATATGGTATACATGAAGGCTGTGTGACAAAGGTAGTGTTAAAAGAACACACAACATTACGACTGAAACCTAAAAAAGGGTAAGATAGAGGTTTTCTTACCTTTATTACTGCAGAAAAAAACTTCCGCATTCTACATTAACATCCTTACTAATATTATAAAAGCGAAAGTGAGTTTGTTTGTTTGTTACGTCTTCATGCTAAGCTAACCGATTTTGATGAATTTTGGTACAGAGATAGTTGGGACCCTGGAGACGGGCTTGGCTATTTTTTTTTAGTGAGAAATGAGGGTAAAAGACGGGAGATTTGGGAAAACTTAGCATTGCTATTACTATTAATTAATAAGGCGCAAGGGCAAAAACTACAAGTAGCAGGTACCTGTAAATCAGGAAAGGGGAACTGTGTTACTCCGAATTTAACGCGAGCGAAGCCGCGGGCAAAAGCTAGTATCAAATAAAACAAAGGTTGAAATTAGGTTTTAAACTATCAACCATGAACCTATAGATATTAGACTTGGAATTAAACTTGCAGTTAATACTGGTTGCAAACCATAAGCGCCTATTGTCACGATGTTTTTTTTACATTCAATTACAGAAGCACGCGAAATGCTCGTGAAATACTTTTATTTCTAACTATAGTTACTCACAATCTTCGTAATGGCTAACGAGCTTCAATTTACATAACATTAAAGTATTCACTAAATTCATCATGTATTTGTCTAGTACACACGACGACAGATCAACCTATACAAAACCAGTTTATGCTGATCTTTCAACTACGAATCGTACGCCGTAGATTTCCCGTACGACGAGATATCCGCTTAAACTAGTTTTGTATAGGTTGATCTGTCGTCGTGTGTACATCACACTTGTCCCATGACCCAGAGTAAGTAAACAAAGAAAAAGTATTTATTTGTCTCGCACAGTAAAACTGAATATAAAAAAGAAAGAAAAAATATTAGAAAATGACGCCAAAAAGGTCCCTATCTCAGCATGGGATGTAAATTAACCGACTTCCAAATATACACTAAAAGATTAAAAACTACATATTTTATTTTCGGAAGTGACTATGTTTGTTTCATTGACTTATCCGACAATTATTAAGTTTTTTTTAGAATGGAAGTTGGCCTCAAAATTATGCTTATTGGAAAAATGTTAGACAGATGATGATATCTTCTCAACCAAACAAATTCTGCATGATAGTTGTAGTGTATGTAGATAAACTTATGATTTGTCTCGAGCGCATACGTCACAAGGCGAGGGCTGAGTGGGAGTCAGTCGTTGTCCGACCGTCAACCCGTAAGGACGTGGTGGTGCGTTGCCGAGCCAAACACCAGATTATAGTGTAGCCACTACATTTGGCGACGAGGATAAATCAATAAAACGTAAAAAAAAAAAAAAAAGACTGGTGCCTGCAGTGAAATAATACTTAGTATGGTGTAGAGAAATATTAGAAAGTGCGTTTACACAACACTTTTAGTTTAGTCTCATTTACATTTACCAAAATAACTTATTTACCTTAAATTATTATATTTTAGACTAAAAAGTTATTTGAATTACTAAACAGCCGTTATGATTCGAATATTCGAAATAATTTCATAAATAACGGAGGCGACAACATAGCCTTATAAAATAACTCACTTGTTTACGCTGAGATGTGCTATGACTCATTACATTGGAACGCACCAGCACTGATAACACGTTTTAAGAACGATTAACTTGGTTATTTTATTAGTAACTAGCTTTCGCCCGCGGCTTCGCTCGCGTTAAATTCGGTATAACACACCAAGCAGACCTGCAGTTTTTGCTCTTGCGCCTGATGGTTTTGTAATAGCAACGCTAAGTTTTCCCTTTTCTTCCCTCGTTCTCCCTCATATCCCACTTTTTTTAAATAAAAATTAGCCTATGTCCGTCTCCTGGTTCCCAACTATCTCTGTACCAAAAATCATCCAAATCGGTGTAGCCATTAAAGCGTGAAGAGGTAACAAACAAACAAACAAACAAACTCACTTTCGCTTTTATAATATTAGTAAGGATTAGTAACTATTGCTAAAGTGATCATAATTGAGGTTAATTGAAAAAAAAAATACATAAAAAGTGATTAGTGGATTTTCGAAGTGTGAAGTATGAAGTGGATCCTCGAAGGGTAAGGCAGAGGTGTACCTAACAAGTAACTTTTTAGATTCTGCCGGCTACGTTAAGTCGGAAGATGTGTGATTCTGTTATTTTGACAAAACATCATTCTTATATTTCTCGAAGAGAAAGGCAGAGGTGTTTGATTGGTGGTTATTTTGAATTAATTTCAAACACAATCAAGCAAGTAAGCTGGCTTAGTGCCTGGTCATTTAATTGACACAAAAGAAATGACAAAGTTATTTTGCATTTTCGTAAAGCAGTTTACTTATACATTAATACTGATCATTTAATTGATATCAACATTGTAATGAGATAGAAGCAGCATAGTTGGTCATTCAATTGACACAAAAGAAATGACAAAGTTATTTTGCTTTTTCGTAAAGCAGTATACTTATACATTTATACTGATCATTTAATTGATATCAACATAATGAGATAGAAGCAGCATAGCTGGTCATTCAATTGTAAACGTTTGACATTATTCAGAGGAAATAATATATCCTCAACAGCATTATATATTGTATATAATGGTCATTAAATTGACGTGATAAAAAAGCAGATATTTCTGATCATTAAATTGATATTGAACTAACAATAAACTGGCTGGTTCCAGATATAACATTAACATGTCGTAACTGATGCTTGAGAAGTTCGACTGCGAAGGAGAACCTTCGGTTGGAGCCAGACGTTATTTATCTCGATGTTTCTGGTATTGTAAGTGCAAGAAGAAAAGGGCAAGCTTAATGGATTTTGGCGGTTTAGAACTGCAACAAATATTTTATAATGTTCCTGATGTATCTGCCACAGATGGAGCAGACGTCTTCCAGATTGCAATCGATGAACTTGATACTTACTTTACTCCCAAACAGAGCAAAGTTTATGAAGGACATTAGGCCTTTACGGGGCTGTTCGTTAATTCAAGAATTACTCTTGAATTATAGGGAAGTAAAAGTTAACGTTTTCATGCTGCGTTGAGGATTGATAGAGAAGAAGTTATAGATCAACGGCTTAACGTTGCAAATTGTGGATGTCAATAAGGAGAAAACCATCAGTCAGTGTACACTCAAGATAATCCTCTATGTTCTCTGATGTAGCTATAAAGTCGCAGTTTATATTGCTGTTTGTTGCTCGTATTTGCCACCTGACTGTGTGCCAGTATTATTTCATAATTATGGCTCGTTTAGCTTATACTCGTACAAAAGGTCTGTGGGATGCGTTAACTTTAGCTACACAGTGCGCTGTGAAAGGTACTCTAGTCAGGTTCATTTATAGAACTTGTATGTCTGTAGTTTCCATATGAATATAGTATAGTAGTCATCAAGTTTGTGTAAACAATAAGAGTGAAACTAGAGTGTCCATGGAGTTTTTGTCCATTCCTCTTTATAGAGAACTACGCTTTGGGACGTTTTTTTAAAAAAAAAATTCAAAAGTGTTAGTGACTTGATCAAGTGGTGGTTTTAAATAATACCAACAAATTACATATTATAGAAAGAGTCTCTCATACATGAAAGGAGGAAGGAAATATAAATAATTAAATATAATAATCACTTAAATAATAAACAAGATATGTAAATACTGTTTGACAATTTTGCAATTTTTAAATTTGAATAAGTTGGATATAGTGAAGAGGCCTGCTTATTAACGAATAAATAAATTAGTTCACAGGGTACTGAGTTGCAAGTAGGTACTAACTTTAATGTGGGACTAATGTAAATGTAATATACTATATTAATTATTATACTATATTAATTAGTATGACATTTATAAAAAAGTAAATAATTAGTTAAACTTATCAAATATATACATATAAGTTTTATGTAACAACAACACACCTCAATGTATGTTGTTTGTATTAAATTTATCCAGAGTGGTGATGGCCTAGTCCGACCAAGGTCGTGGGTTCGAAACCAGGCAGGCTTTATGTATTGTCACTCATCACCAATGCTCTTTAAACGGTAAAGGAAAACCTCGCGAGGAAACCGGCATGTCCTAGAACCAATGCTACTAAGGCATGCGACATATACCATACACTGTTTTAGTACGGTAGATTACGAGCATCATAAATTGGGCGCATTGGCTATCCATTAAATTAGGTGCAATGGCTATCCATTAAATTGGACGCATCGCTATCCATTAAATTGGATGCATTGGCTATCCATTAAATTGGGTGCAATGGCTATCCATTAAATTGGGAGCATTGGCTATCCATTAAATTGGACGCATTGGCTATCCATTAAATTGGACGCATTGGCTATCCATTAAATTGGACGCATGGCTATCCATTAAATTGGACGCATTGGCTATCCATTAAATTGGGTCCAATGGCTATCCATTAAATTGGGAGCATTGGCTATCCATTAAATTGGACGCATTGACTATCCATTAAATTGGACGCATTGGCTATCCATTAAATTCGCGCATTCTTGTGGCTCGGAAGTTCGAATTTTACCAGTTTAAAAAAAAAAAATAGTAATACAAGTGCGGACATAAAAATATATCAACGAACAGGGTTTAACGTAAAAATAGGAGAGCTTCAGGATACAAATGAAAAGTGTATGAAGTATTGGATAAAAATTACTCGACATCAAATTGTCTCATCATTTCAGGCTTATAAGCCTAGTATACCACCACCGTAGACATTTGATTTTCAAGCAGAAAAAAAAGTAATAGAGATATTTTCCAAATTAGTTAGAGGCCACTGAAAAATAATAACGAAAAAAAATAACTAAAAAGTAAAAAGGAGGAGAAGAAGAAGGAAAAGCAAAAGGAGATTTTCTATAACTCCCAGGAGTAGGTAAGAGTTATGATGTTTGAGGGAGTCGACGGATTCAATGTTGCGAAGGATTGAATTGGACTGGATATGGGAGTGGTGCACACAAGCCTCAGGCTTGGTGCGTCTAAAGGAAAAAGTGTCACAACTGTATTTATTATAAGATCGGGCGTTACTAGGGTTATTATTAGAGGTTTGTCTGTCCGAAGAAATTATGGCAGTCAGTGGCTAAATCGTAGAAGCCGCTCGAATCCATCTCTGGGTTGGGCCGCGCTTGCCGGGGGTGGTCTGTGGATGGATGACCGCCCGTCACGTTTAGTTGTGGTCCCGACAGGGGTGTCGTGTCGTATTGCCAGTACTAGCTGAGTTGTGGAGGCGCTCCGAGTGAGATGCTGGTGTTCGGTTGCATCCGGTGATTTTAAGTCGGCTCCAACATGGCTGGGAAAGGGCTAGGCAGATAATGAAATAAATTACTACCGAGGATATTGAAAATTAAAATAAACTCATAATGACGGAATCTACTAGATATGTATTGAAGTACACAAAGTAATTATAATAAAAAAGTAGTACAATGTATTGATAGAAGATAACATGTGATGTTAGAGGAGTAAACTGATGATAGTTATTGATTTACGTTGTAGTTCTCAATTTAAATTAGTTATTTGACAAAGTTTGGAACTATCTGAAAACGAATAAAGCAAGAAGTTGCAAAACAAAAGAACAAAACAAAACATTCTTGGGTTTAAGGTTTTGAAACTTCTGCCACAGAATAGGGTATTTTACTCTATATGAAATAAATTCTAAAAATATACAATTCAGATAGCTTAGGCAATAAGCAGTCGGAAAATGTTAGATTTAGTTAATAAAATAACGGACAAAATAATTAATTAAGTTCTAACTTAAATAAGTGTGTTATAAACTAAAATTATTAAACTAAACTTATAGATAAATTAAAAAATAGCGTCAAGGAGTTCGTCCTCAACGCTGTAAGTTGGCGGTGTCCCCAAGAGACTGGCCGCGTTGCCACGTTGTATGGCAACGCTAAGCCTCTGGCCAAAGTAAAAGCCAGCCCTTGGGTCACGGGAAGTGTCAACCAAGCGTTTTGAAATTTCCTTAAAAAGGCTTGTGAGCACAAGGACCCCACGGTCCCAGAGTTTCAACCCCAAACGGCTCAAAAATATAGTTCCCAATAAGGTTACTATATTTACGCCGCTTGAGGTCCTCTGCAGCCGCAGCATACCGCATACCGTCCGGTATAGTTTAGTTATAAAATAACTAAATCAATTTTAAAATTGATTTCAAAGTTTTCACTTTTTAGTCTGTTGTTTTACTAAGTGAAACAGTGTCCGCCAAAGATTGTGTCCGCCATGATTATTACTTCATACGGTCATGTAAACAAAAAGTGACAACTGTCAACTGAGCAACGTTTGTTATTTTTGTATTAAAAAAAAAAAACTTTATATTTTATTTTTATTAAAATAATAGTAATAATACTATGGAAGACGGTTTCGTAAAAAAAGACAGTACAAATTTACCAAGAATAAAATATACAACGAAACTGAAAGACTAATAACAGCGCATTTGTTTACATGACCAACTGACGTCATGACCACAGAGTAACATGGCGTCAAGAGTTTTTGTGATTTTACGCGCGAAAATAGAAATTGTAAAATTGAAATGCAGTTTAATGGCACTTATCGATTGATTAAAATGTTTTAGTTTTTTGGTGGTTCACTAGGACCCTAGGATCAAAATGAGATACTTTTTAAAAATGGGTGTAATACCGTATTGTAAAAAAAAGAACCTACCGTATAACAGTCAGTGACATTAACTGTCAACTGAAAGACGAAGAGGTAAGAGATATGGAAAAAAAAAACAAAAAAAAAAACCTTTACGTAAAGAATATTCAGATACGAAATGGAAGGCAAAAGAAAGTGACTTGATACCAGGAGATAAAGTATGTATATTTGAAAAAAAATATAGAAATGTAATTCACAAGCTCCACCTCCGCCAAATAATAAAGACTGATTCAATAAACATTTTGGGGAGGAGATGGAAGGTGGTAAATTAATGATTGAATCAAAATAATTAGTTATGAATTGCAAATTATGTAGTCATTCTTTAAGTTGATAAAAAATGGTACAATCTATACCAAACCGACTGTTGATAACTTGAGAAATACTTTATAATGCAAAGCATAAGTATATTATCTATACGTCAAGATTAATATAAATCAATACAGGTAGTATTCTTATTTAAATTCAATAAAGTAAAATAAGGAAGGGATGTAGTGTATGTAGATAAACTTATGATTTGTCTCGAGCGCATACGTCACAAGGCGAGGGCTGAGTGGGAGTCAGTCGTTGTCCGACCGTCAACCCGTAAGGACGTGGTGGTGCGTTGCCGAGCCAAACACCAGTGTAGCCACTACAATAGTCATGTTACTTGATAAACCATTGACCAAGAGAAGTGATTAATTGTTAACCATGTTAATCTAAATCCAATTTATAGAAAGTAGCATCAACACAGATAGACTGCAGACACTGTAACCAGGGCTACAGAACACCCACTGTGATACCAAGAAGGATAAAAGCTCATACAGATAAGTCAACTGATACTAAAATCCATGCAACAGTTCTGTTATCTGATTAAAAATAATTTTTGTCAAGAACAAACTGTAAACATTCATTTATCACATCAACGCAGTATAAAAAGTCCTAATAATAGAAAAAGCCTAACTTATTCAGTCAGTACTGAACGCTTCTTTGTAGGGTTCCGTACATAAAAAGGAAAAAACGGAAGCCTTATTATGATCACTTCGTTATCCGCCTTTCTGCCTGTCAAGACCCTTTATCTCAGGAGGTATCGAATAGAAAATAAAAACATACATTGAGTGTATGTATATGTTAGGGCACGCCACAATAGTGGCGGTAAGTCCCCTCTTTGAGGAGTGGCTGGAGAGGCGTCATGGCGTCCTCACCTACCGCCTGACGCAGGTCCTCACCGGACGCGGAAGTTTCGGGAGGTTCCTGCACATAATCGGGCGGGAGGAAACGCCCGGGTGTCACCATTGTGACGATCGCCCGGAGGACACGGTGGAGCACAGAGTGGATGGCGTTCTGCCCAGCTTGGGCGGAGCACCGCCGTGCCCTCGTAGAGGCGATCGGCGGCGGCGATCTCTCGAGTCCGGCCCTGGTTCAGTCTATGGTCCGGAGCGAGAGGGAACGGGAAGCGATCACCTCCTTCTGCGAAGCAGTAATGCTAGTGAAGGAGGAGGCCGGGCGTTTGAGGGAGAGAACCTCAAACCAACCAAGCCGCCGCGGGAGACGCCCCGGGCGTCGGGCGCCGCGAGACGACTCCCGGCCACCTTAGATGCGGGCCTGTGGACGGTGAGCAATGGGTAGCTCACCGTCCGTCCGTCGATTGACGACAGGCCGTGTCGACGGCGCGTTCGTGTTTCACGCGCGCCTCAAAGAGATGTCAGCAAAGCAGAGGGGCTTGCCAGAGCCTCCGCCTGCCGGGGTTGCGGGTTGTTCGAAAGAGATACCGCGGCCCCGGAACGTAAAAGGCAATAGAAGGAACATGGGTGGGTTTTAGTCAGTAAAAGTCTGACATGCCCCCCCCGCTCCGCCCAGAGCGGGGGAAGTCATTTGATGATTTCCCACCCGAAAAAAAAAAGTGTATGTATATGTGGTTTCTTAAAATGTGAAAAAATAAAAAAAATGGCCGTTTGTGTCGTAAGTTTACTCGTGGTAAGCCGGGATTCCTTTTTAGGGTTCCGTAGTCAACTAGGAACCCTTATAGTTTCGCCATGTCTGTCTGTCCGTCCGTCCGTCCGTCCGTCCGTCCTCGCTTAATCTCTGTGACCGTTAGCACTAGAAAGCTGAAATTTGGTACCAATATGTATATCAATCACGCCGACAAAGTGGTAAAATAAAAATTGGAAAAAAATGTTTTATTAGGGTAGCCACCCTATATGTAAAGTGGGAAGTGTTTTTTTTTTAATTCAACCCTAACGTGTGATATATTGTTGGAAAGGTATTTAAAAATGAATAGGGGTTTACTAAAATCATTTTTTTAATAATGTCAATAATTTCGGAAATAATTGCTCCAAAAGTAAAAAACAATGTGTCCCCGCCCCCTCTAACTTTTGAACCATAAGTTTAGAAAATATGAAAAAAATCTGAAAAGTAGAACTTTATAAGGACTTACTAGGAAAATTATTTTGAACTTGATTGACACAACAGTTTTTGTACAAAAAAGACAAAAAGTTGTACAAAATAATTTCTGGACTAAGTTTGTAGTAAGTATAATCGTAAATGCAACCATTTTTTTTTAATTTCGTTTACATATTTTATTATCCTGAACGTATCTTTTTTCAAACAAAAAAAGAATTATTGAAATCGGTTCTCGCCATCCAAAATTACCACCGAAAACTTCTTGCACGTCTTTGTATTAATAAAATTAGTAACCCAATTCCCCGAGAGATGGCGCTGTAGGTACTTATTACATTGGATCGGGTATTACCGAATTGTTCGGTTGGTCTCTCCTTGGCATTGGCGGTATCTTATAACTACATAAAACTTCTATCAAGAACATGATAAGGCAATTTAGAACAAAACTAAAATTCATTTTTTTAACACCATCAAAATGTTAAGGTAAAAACCAGTTCATAATGAAAAAAAAAAAAATGGTTCGATAGATGGCGTTGCGTAATGACGTAATTTTTTTAAAAGTCGATGTTAAGATTTTCCGTGCTTTCATGACCTACCGTGGTAAAGAACACTTATTGTGACGGTCGGGAAACTACGGAACCCTACACTGAGCGTGGCCTGACACGCTCTTGGCCGGTTTTTAAATAGTAGTAGCAGTTTTTAAATCAGAACTAATAAAGTACACGTCTTATCGGCCTTGTGCTCCTTTTTAAAAAAACAGAGATAGCCATTTTTGGATGTGCATCAAACTCTGACAAATAATTTCACTAATAAAACGTTTATATTTTTTGTGTTGACATTTTGAATTAGAACTATTGAAATGTGATTGTAATATTAGTTTTTTTTTCGTTTAATTATTTCCTAATTTTATACAATTTAATAATTTGTTAAAAACAGCATGCTTGTACCAAAAATATTTGTACGCCCATCACGGCTAGACATAGCGTTCATTAAAATTAACAATATATGTACCTAACTCACCAATGTTCAACAAATAGTAATAAATGTATTTGTAATAAATAAGTCACCAGAAAGTCTGTGTGTTTCATGGGAAGGATCTGGTATTATCTGCTTAAGACGCTTTTCTTTATAACCCCCATATACTTATCATCCCTGATTCTTCTGAATATCCTACTCCTTGGCACATAGTCAGCTATAATTATTATCTCATCAAGGTCGACTTGCCGCAATACTAGAAGCGGCAGTTAGATGCAGTGGCCCCCTCCTAACTGCCATCACATGCAGGCTGCGAGAATTATGCGTCATCTAGTATACGTAGGTCAGTGATGTGTTTATGACGGGAAATTTAATGATCGTTTTCATTAGCATTAAGCACCTAATTATGGCCAAAATAAATCGAACTTTTGGATTTAGAACGCTTCAATGACTCAGCGCTTAAAGATGAAAATCTTCTAATCGCTTTGGAATTGGGCGCTCTTTGCATCAGGCAGGGTTTCCTGCATCAAAAGTTTGGTTCGTCTTCCAGTCTAACCGGATACAGTTGAATACCAGTATTATACATAAATCGACTGCACATGTGACCTCCACAACCGTAGTGTCCTGTACAGGTTTTATAACATTTAGTAAACCTTAAATCGTGCTGGCTGTGTGGTGCAATGACGTTTGCATAGTCAAATATTTTAAATAGAGAATATGAGAAGGAAGATGAGTGCAGGATTGCATCTTAAGACGTGTAATTGTAAAACGATGTAATCTAAAATATAGTCTAAAGTCTGTAAAATTACTTTTTATTCTAAGTAAAGACTGAAACATCGCATTTATTTTCCTTGGATCCCAGTTTTTGATCCCATTTTTTAGGTATTAACGATGGGTCCCATTTGATATTACTATTGAATCCCATGTTTTGACAACATGTGTACCTTTCAGAAGAAAAGTGATTTACTTTTATCAAATATTTCAAAAGCATCGTGTGTGTATTTTGGATTTTTCAGGATTTTTGCCACTGAGGAATAAATGAGACAAATGATGTACTCCAAATAGTAGGTAGGTACTAGGCTGGCATGAGTTCAAAATGATCAGGTTTATTTGTGATGTTCTGTTTGTAAATAAATAAATATGAAGGCCTTCAAAACAAGCGCCTCTTTTCTCAAAAAATAAAAAAGGCATAATTTTTCCATATTTTTTGTTTTCTATAAAATGTAGCCGTTCCTGGCAGGTGACAGGTCACAGTTTTAACCTAACCTAACCTTTTTTTTAAATAAGTAATTATTATCCTAATCTAAATAGTTCAGCTCCGGGTAACCTACTAAAAACAATCTCTTTTTTCTATTAATGCAGGTCGTTTCTGGAGGTCACAGTTTTAATCTAACCTAACCCATCCATTTTAAAAAAGACTAATTTGCTGTAACGATATATTTAATTAAAGACCAATTAATGCCATAATGACATTATACTTCATAATATTTTGCCAACAAAAAATTTGTCCAGATAAAAAAATGCGTAAATCATTCGAAATAATTATTGCAATGATATAAAAAAAATTGCTAAAATTTGTTTCAGTAATGAAATTTTGTTAAAATCTTTTCGGCAAAACGGCATCGGCAGGTACCCGTTAATCTAACATATAACCTATCCTTAGACCTAAATTTCATCCAATTCAGTCTAGAAGTTTGAGCGTGTTGGAATAACAAACACACATACAAAATTTCGCCTTTATAATATTTGTGTGATTTTGTTGTTGGATGTACACCCGCATTCAGATGTTTTTAAACATCTGGGATCCAACGGAAATAGTTTTTGGGATTCAATGGCAATAAAACGTATTTTTTTTGTTTTTTTCAAATTTGGGATCCAACGGAAATATATAATAATGTTTTGTGGGATCCAACCATCGCGTACGCGTACCTAATGGAACACCCATATTTTGTTACACACACAGTTATTTTTTTAGGCCCCATGTGATAGCTAGCTGTAGTCATTTTCATGCACAAATCCAGACTCAATAACTAACTAACTAACCCAACAACACTTTGCCCAACCCGGAACCCAAACCCAGGACCTCACCACTCGACCTACAAGGTGACATAATGTAGATTTTAACTCTCTTCACGAATTTTCGTAGAACGTCTTTAAAAGTATAACTAACATATTAAACCAGCAACATAGTGTTATGAGTATTTCGGAAATGAATGGAAATCAAAGAATACCAACGCAGTTCGCCTTTCTACGGAAGTCATAAATCTAGTGTGGAATATCGGTTACTACGGCGATCGTGGGCAAGTTTATAAATGTACCTATGTACAATGTTATTTCGAACATTTTAAACATATTCATGCACTCGCTTAAATATTTTGTTAAATTGGAAATTCTCTTGAGAAAATTGCTGTCATATTTTCCGAGATGAAATATTGCGATCTTTATCAGTTTGGTATTTATTACGGAACTTGCAACACTTTATCAAAGTTTTCAATCTGACGTGATCACTTACATGTTTACTTTCGTTTGTTCATTTTTATGCAATTTTTTTTTAAATTTTACATAATTTCTTTTCAAAACTAGTTTAAAAAAAAAACGTTTAAAAATACAAAAAAAAAATGTAGCCCACCGGTTTCGGGAACAAGGTACAAGCTACGGGCGGTCAGGGTACCAGAGAAAGGAACCTCTTGGTCATACGAGCCGTGTCCAAGTGTACCGTTTTCTGTATCAAGCCCTTGATCTAGCTGCCTAACGAGAGCCTCCTTTTTTTTTGGTGGGAAATCATCAAATAACTTCCCCCGCTCTGGGCGGAGCAAGGGGAGAGTCAGACTTGTACTGGCTAAAAACCACCCATGTTCCTTCCATTGCCCTTTACGTGCCGGGGCCGCGGTATCCCTTTCGAACAACCCGCAACCCAGGCAACGAGAGCCTCCTTAGGTGTTGGTCGAGGCTCTTGCGATTAAGCCATTGGCAGGTACATTTTTAGGTATAATGGTAAATATCTCGTTTCAAATGTTTACCAGAGTAGTTTTATCTTAAAAAGTACTTTTTTTACAGTAATACAAGGTTTTTTTCGGCGCTGAAATGGCAGAGACAACGAGGAGCTGTAGGTGAACATTTCTGCAATTGTTTTTTTTTATGTGGAGACATAACAAGATGGCGGCGTGTGTTACTTCCGATTTAAACCATGTGCAAAATAGACCTTATTGAAAATGATTTCAATTATAATAAAGAGGTGTTTCTACTCACTTAAGTTACCTGTCTCTGCCTGGCCTGATCATGAGATCCTGGGTTCGATTTTCAAGTTGGGAAAAGTGTCATTGGGTTTTTCCATTCCAAATTTCTCAGTAGCATCTAAGGAATCTAAATTTGTGCCTGTCGGTTGATGGATATAAGCTCACCCCCTATGACATGGGACGTAAAACATAACCAGCGAAATGTAGGTGTAATATTAGGTACAATTCTACCTAATCCTTTAGGGATTACACGCGTGCCTGTTATGTTCCTATGCAAGCAAAAACTCCAGCTCAAAAAACCAGACCAAAATCTCTATCCATTTTCAATTCCCCACACAAAACAGCCAGTATTAATCCTCAAAGCAAATTATAGTATAGAATTCCATTTAATGCCCAGCTCTAAATTGTTTTAGATTAAGTAAGGGCGAGTGCACATGACGGACGGCATGGATCGCAGGGATGGGGTGCAATGCGCTATTATTATACCGATCGACGGGTTCTACTTCGCGCATCTGTATTGACGTTAATCTGTACATTTTGTGTAGTTGTAGTCTGTGTAGTACGTTAGGTCTGCGTCTGTGTGTTTTAAGCTTTATTTGTTGTGACGTTTTTGAATGGACAGTGTGAATGAGTTGTAACTGCATTGTGGGGTGGACAGTATCTGTAAAAGTTTTGCATCACAAAATATCTTTGTCACCGTTTGGATGTTACTGTCAGAGGCTTAATTTAAAAGTGTAGGCAGTTGATGTAGCTGTCTACATGAAACGAAAAGGAGATTGCTTACCAATAGATTCACTTTTTGACGCGTTTGGCTATTTGAGTAAATGTATAATTCAAAATATTATTTTTAGTGATTTTTCACTTAAATTCATTGATATCATTTGTGACGTTCTCATTTTCATTTTAATTAGTATTTAATAATTTAATACAATAAATACGTCATTCTTTCCATTATAGTGAAGCGACTCCTTTTTCAATTATAATCGATCGATTACACACTAACATAAATCATTGAACAACAAAATAATTAACATTTGCAACTAAAAAGTATTAAGAGTTGTCCTTATTATCATTCTTTAATTCTGTTACTATTTTTTTTTTCATTAAATACAATTTCTAGGCAAAAATAAAACAATTAAGATATAATCGATAATGTTATGATGCCCCGTAGTCTATTGTTGTGTCACAACACTATTCTGTGAAATGTCAAACAAAATCGGTGTTTTCTGTTTACCGTGTTAGCTGCCGGTTAAGCCGAGGTTAAGTTGTATTTCTAGGAGGATTTCTAGATCAATGTGTTCAAATATATTAAATAGTAAACATAAGTAATACTCAATTAATATGTACAAAATAATGCAAAATATGTGCCAGTTAATAACGTTTCAAAACGAATTGTTTTGAGATGTAACATAACCTCAATAGGTATTAAACAATTTTTTTTCAAAAACCCCACAATATTTAATTTTGAATTTAACCTTGTTTTAAAGTATGAAACTACCCCTTTTTTGTGTCGAATTTTCACTACTATACTGTGTCAAAAGTTGCGCAACCAAGTGCCATAGTAGGCTGCGCAATCTCCTTTCTTAACAAAAAAAAAATTAAGACATTGGCAATTTTAAATCCTTCTTTTCCGTGAGGTTATCAATCAACCTGCCCTGGTATAAGAGTGTTTATGCCGCTATTATTATTTACTTTGTGTCTTTGGCTTGACATAGCTTTACATACCGTCGAGAAATATCTCTCAGGGTTCCTGGTTTGGTTTCCTCACGTGGTTTTCCTTCTACGGAATCAGATCAGAGGTGCGTGTCTTGGCAGTCTTGGCACCTATGACTTGGCAGTCTGATGCTCATAATACTAGGCTATTAAGACAATAATAAATCATGATAAGTAGCCATGGCCTATTTTGTCATCATCTTAGGATGATTGTTTCAATCTCGTCTTTAGAAGTTGAAAAGATCAGAAGGCTTAATGTTACTTGAGGCGTTCAGAACCATGGTTAAGCACGTTAAGCCCATGATCCTGGCTTTCATTTGTAGATCTGTGGCAGTCATTACAGGTATTCAGTGGCCCAAAAGTCCGACAACCAGCCTAACCAAGGAGTATCTTATTACTCAGTACTAATTGAGTTGTGGAGATCAGATAGGCAGTCAAACCATGGAGAACACTGGTATTCAGCTGCATACGATACTGGAAACCGACCCAAACTTGGTAAACGGCTAGACAGATTCATGCATTCAGAACCACGATCTTCGCTTCAGTCTTAAAACCTTGATAAATTATAAAATCGAATACACTTACATCTTACTTCCTCAGCTCTCCGAGAAACACTGAATCAATATGGATGAACCTGTGAATCCTAAATTGTTTATATGTACCGGGCACGTGGCGACTGGCGACCACAAAGCTGAGGGGAGATGCACTTCAATACCGCCGGATTAATACTGGTCCAGCCAACTTGTACTGACGGATCGTGGAACATCTAAATTATCGTTTTAAATGCTCATATTTATTTGAAATCGATACTATTTTTTTTGGATTCTCCCTGTTTTGACTGTTTTTTCGCGCATGGGAAATCATTAAGTAACTTCCCACCTCTGGGTGGAGCGGGAGGAGGAGTGTCAGACTTGTACTGATTGAAACCCACCCATGTTTCTTCTCTTGCCCTATATGTTTCGGGGCCGCGGTATCTCTTTCGAACCACCCGCAACCCCGGCAGGACATGTTTTTCCTATGGCCTGCGTGGAATGTTCGAAAATATCCGTCGGAAATATTCTACTGGAATAACTAGAATATTATTGGGGTAACCTGAGGTCATATAGTGTATTCCTGTGCCAAATTTCATTTAAAATCGTTTAGTCCATGAGACGGGAAAAGGTACTTAATACGTTTTGCATCTATAATAGGTAAGTACTCATGTATGATATTACCTTAACTGTCAGTCAAAAGGTCTCTTGCGGTTTTGGGTATATTTCTAACAAAGTGTTTTGTAATCCTATTAAATTAAGTTTGTGTTGGAAAACGCAACTTTGTCCTCTATGCTTGAGTGTTTAAATAATGTTACAAGCATTAAAAATAAGTGGAAGCTCATCAAAAGAACGAGCAAGGCTTAACAGTAGCTTTTCTAGCAAAGGAGGGAGGGACCCGGTTGATGTATTGACTTCTAGCCAAGCATGCATCACCATTAATCATCGTAACAGAGTAGTCAAATACATGCCAGTGAAAATAGTGCTCAAAGTACACCTGTCATAACTTTTCCTCAAATGATCATTTGGCAAATAACTGTTGAGCGAAATAACGATTGACCGAAGAACTACTCTTACGCTTTTAATGTACAAGTTTAACTACATCGTTCTCACATAAATTTATAATCTCGACATGATAATGTAACCTCTTGTAAAAAAACTGTGATTAAAAAGAGTGCCCATGGAGTTTCTAACCCATTCTTCTCCATAGAGATCAACGCATTGGAATGGGCAACTACAGTACTGTCACAAGTTATTATGCCTTGTGACCGGGACTGTAGCTTCATCTTTTTGTTTTTGACATTCAAAAGTGCCTGTAACGGTCTAAATGAAATCAATGCTTTTAGTTTAAGTTCTTACGTTTACCCTAATGAGTGTTCCAACATTTCGTCGAAAGCTATAAAAATAATGATGTAAATAAAATAAGTACCAACCGATATTTTTAACATTGTACCTCTTAGTTGTTTACACTATGCTCAGCGAGGGTGCATCTGACGACCGCAGACGTGGGGGAGATGGAGCGCTTTGCTTTGCGTAAAGCTAATGGTGACCTTGTGAAGATATTATTGAATATGTGGGAATGACTTCGTCTTACTGTGACCTATACCGACAGGTTATACCAGTGGTGTAGCTAGTCCAGATATACTTATGTTATGTGCCGAGGCCGCGGTATTTTTTTCGAATAACTCGCAATCCCTGCAGGTTTTGCGTACCCTTGTATCTATCCATCTATGAACTATCCGTAAAAGCTACCGCGAATAATGACTGCTAACATGTACCACTAATATTGTTTATATTGCACTCGGCCAAGGGTAGCACGATGGGGGTGATGGGGATCTATTCTTCCCTCCGTATTTTCCGCTACGTTATTAGCGAACCAGCTAACCTTGTGAATTATTTAGATGTAGTAAAATCAACAGAGGAAAGAACTTAGTCAAAACTTCATGTATTTTTACATGAAAACAATGATGAAGGTGTGATGGGCTGCATCAATTGAGTATCCCAGAAGCATTAAAAAAAACAAGGGAGGGGGTGTAGCGGGTTGTTCGAAAGAGATACCGCGGCCCCGGAACTGCATCAATTGAGTATCCCTGAAGCATTAAAAAAAACAAGGGAGGGGGTGTAGCGGGTTGTTCGAAAGAGATACCGCGGCCCCGGAACACAAAGGGCAAAAGAAGGAACATGGATCAGTTTTAGTCAGTGAAAGTCTGACACACTCCCCGCTCAGCACAGAGCGAGAGGAGTTATTTGATGATTTCCCATCCAATCCAAACAGGGGGGATACCATCACCCACATCGTGACGCTGCCCGTACATCAAAAATAAAGATAATTGGCAATATAGGGCTACATTTAGAAACTCATTCATATTATCTTTAATATCATAATAAAACCAATGGTGATAGATAAACACATAGATATGTTATAGATCAAAATGGATGTTACTTAAAAAAACCTTTACTTCCGTCGATCTATTTAGCGTGGCTTTGTAATTACTATGTATAACTTTAGTAAAGTATTTATTTCTACAATCCCAATAAATAATATTCTATTTGCAAAATGTCAATACTCAATATATTAACATGGGACGCTAATATTGTTTATATTGCACTCTGTGAGGGTGAACAACAGACTAACATTGGGGAGAGTCGCGGAGATGGGGTCTACCCGGCATGGAATTAGCGAAACAGCTGACCTTGTAGATTTAGTGTACCT
This sequence comes from Ochropleura plecta, assembly GCA_905475445.1. Classification (NCBI taxonomy): domain Eukaryota; kingdom Metazoa; phylum Arthropoda; class Insecta; order Lepidoptera; family Noctuidae; genus Ochropleura; species Ochropleura plecta. The sequence goes on from FR997728.1 coordinate 4,181,938, forward strand.
ATTGGCGTTTTTTTTTCATATTATTTTACAATACCTATTTATCTTTCTCCATATTTCTTTTATAATTACTCGTCCTTTACTGTTCTGTCAGTGATATGCAATTAACGAATTCATATTATATATTTTATTTGGTAAGTAACGAGTTTATAAAATCTAAAACTATTTGTGATTCCTGTTATATGTTTATTTTTGTGAGTAAGTGGTTGAATATTACTCTATAAATAAATAAATACTTATATTTTATAGGAATATCTTGGAAATCAATTAACTATGGCCATATGGCATGTAGTGTTGAAACTTTCTTTAAGGTAAGGTAAAGATATACCGAGGCCCCTGGGACATAAAGGCCAAAAAAAGGAACATGGATGGCTTTTAGTCAGTAACAGTCTGAAACTCCCTCCTGTTCCGCCCAGAGTGGATGAAGTTGTTAGCTAACACAAAAAAGGTAGAAGCGCTATATAGCAAATCATATCTTAATAATAATTCAATCCGACACCAACCTGCTATTTATGCTAATTAAAAAAAAAGTTTGAATTTTCACCAGCGCTAACACCTTAACAAAAATACAAAAAAAAATGGTATTAGCTCTTATGGTGCCAATAGGCTCTCTTGAGGCTATTCGAAATGTATTACTAAGCAACTTGACTACCCATTTAAATCACCTATTAGTTAAACCGTCTGTGGGTTAAACTAAATTTTTGAGGGGTAGGTACCACCAGAGCGCTTCCACCTTAACAAAAAAAATGGCATTAGCTCTTATGGTGCCAATAGGCTCTCTTTTGAGGCTATTGGAAATGTATTACTAAGCAACTTGACTACCCATTTAAATCACCTATTAGTTATATCAAAAACAGACAACTCTTTTCTGATATCTATGGTCAGACCACAACTGTCATCACTCTTGATATGATGCCCAAGTGACAACTTTCCATGATAAAGCACACTGCATTTAACCCGATGCGACCAAAGGAAGGTTATGTTTTTAAGAGTATAAAACTACTTAATGATATTTTTTCAAGATATGGCGGTACATTATGATAATTCCCAGATACCTGATAAATTAAAAATGTACCTACCAGAATTGGAAAATAAAATGAACCGACTGGTAAAAAGTTTATCAAGTTATTAACATGATCCAACAATATTATCCGATAAAATTCTTTTAAAATCATAAAACCAGGCAAAACTACCTTTCAACTGATCAAGTTATCTTCATTTTTAACGAAATTGTCATAATTTTGCATCGTAAATCGCGTTCAGAAATCGACAACTGACAAGATTTTAATCTATGGTAATGAGCGCGGTTCGCAGAATTAATTAACTTTTTACCTTTAGGGATGATTAAATAATTGAACAATAAACATACTTTGACTTTATTATAAAGTTGTTAATATGCGTTTATTTTAATGGTTTATTTATTGTTATTTGAATGACACCATTGTTTGAATGACATTTTTATCTTCATAATTAACATTGTTGCATCTGTCAATCAATGAACGTCATCTTTGTATTCTTTGACAGTTGTCTTTTGTGACCTCTTTTCATGGTTAGAAATAAACTGATAATAAAGGAATTTTCTCTGATAAGAAAGTCGTTATGGTTGGTACTACCTGTTTTGGTAATTAGTATAAAAGTGAGCTTAAAACCTCGACCTTAAGATAACTTTTTGAGTGATGACGACTTCCAGTTTATAAAACCCATCTTATAATAAAAAAAATATTATGGAACTTACCTAAAACTTTATGTCCAACAAATAACAAAGAACACAAAACATCACACACTTAAAAAACAAACAAAAAACAATTCGAATCGAAAAATTCGAAAATAATTCAAACTTCGATGTAAGTTCGTTACCCGCCAATCGATCACCACGCGAGGGGACGCGCGCTCCCGTCGGACATCGCACGAACTCTGCCGGGATGACAGGAACGCTCCAACGAGGAAAAGCGGGAAAAAAGTGCGGGAATAAAGCGCCTTTGTTTTTTCTTTTCTTTCTTTTTTTTAATTTTGAGAGCGATGCCATTTTATAGAGATTAAAAAGTGGTTGTGGTCACCACATTGTTATTCACTGCCGAGAACTATCTTATTCTACTTTTTTAGTATTAGAAAGATTAATAAAATTATTACTTCCTATGTTTGCTAGGAAAAATAAGGTCAGCTAATTTCTGCATCACGCAAGAAAATCTGTAACCTGTGACAGGAAAACAATTTCCGCGCTATGAGGAGGCGGGTGTTTACAGGTGCTTAGGTACGGATGCACCTGAAAAGGAACATCCTTACTAATATTATAAAAGCGAAAGTGAGTTTGTTTGTTTGTTACCTCTTCACGCTTTAATGGCTACACCGATTTTGATGAATTTTGGTACAGAGATAGTTGGGAACCAGGAGACGGACATAGGCTATTTAGTTTAAAAAAAGAGTGGGATATGAGGGAGAAAGAGGGAAGAAACGGGAAAACTTAGCGTTGCTATTACAAATCAATAAGGCGCTACCGAATTTAACGCGAGCGAAGCCGCGGGCAAAAGCTAGTAAATTTATATTGCTGTATGTCTCTGTGTTCTTTTATTTTATCTTTTAATAATAATGGTGTCAAAAATATTATGGGTAAGTCCTGAGAAATACTTTTATATAGAGATACTTAACTATTTATTTTTTTCTGTATTATTCATAAGGGTTCCATAAGTGTTTAGTGGTTTACAGAAATTTTATTGTTTTATTTTAAGTTAAATATGTAAAAATACACTACTATTAAACAACTATAATTACTAAAAATGAAACATTTTTCTTATTCCAGAAATTTCCATTTTTCCCGCGTATGAATGAAGACGCAACCATGAGAGAAAAGTTATTTTCCTAAAAAACGGTTTCAGTTTTCCGCCTTAAAAAAATAAATAAATCTCGGTGGGGACATATCGGAACATAAACATAACTCTTAAATATACGACAATGTCATCTCTCAAGTGTACACGGAACTTGATGTAACTGCAGCTAAGTTGTGTTACATCATGTTCGCTAACTTTACCGCTAGATGGCGCTATTTTAAAATGGCTGCATAATATTACTGGGCGTTAATTTCACGAGGATCACTAACATTCTCTAAAACTTTATTTATTTTTAAAAAGCAAGTCAAAGAGCATTACCTGTCCTCTTTACTGTAATATTCTGCATAATTATATATTTTAGGTATATATTACTATCTCAGTATTTATTTTTATATGTGTATTATTTGTATGTAAGTTTATTATATAATTGATAATATAAAACTTTCTGTTTTATCTTTTCCACACACTGTGTCTACATATCTTATCCAACTTTCCTCTCGCAGGTCTGCTGGAAGAAATTTCTTATGAAATAAGCTGTACCTTTGTGCTCTTCTGTCTTAATGTAATGTCCTGTCATGTATTTTGTGTGTGCATAAATAAATAAATAAATAATAAACATTCGTTATTTTTTTTTAAATCAGCATTGCAGCATTATTTTAAATGTGGAAATTACAAAGTAATTGAGGACTAGACTGGGACTAATTTTATATTTTGGGTCCATGGTTTCGATCTTTATAGGACAGAATCTACTCGTCATTGTCAGGCGTCGCCTACACGAAATTTATTATCGAAGCACGAAAAAGAGTTTTTATATATATCTTTTTTAAACCAGTACAACACATGACCATAAAATCAATGTCACAGTCATCAGAAAATTTCAAGCTTCGTAACAGCCGCTTAAAATATTTTATTGACCATTTATAGCCAATGTGGGCTGGTCTAGTTTTATTGTGAAATGATTTTATCGCTTTCTTTATTATTTTATAATCTATAAAACTATAGCGGCAATACTAGTAAGTCACCCTAACAATAGATTTGTTTATTTCCGATAATTACTTGGATCTGATGACTAATATTTTCTGTTATTTAAACGCAATATAAATAGGTAGCGTATTAAATTATGATTTAAATTATTATAAATTATAATCAGTCAACTTTTATCTTTTTCTTTCATATTTAGTCACTTTCTTATTTACTTCATATGATGCCTTTTAACTTAAACACAATCTGACAATGCCAATCTTTGTGTCAACCTTTCAATTTCAATTCCATCAAATCGGAAGCATGTATCCGGCCCAATCATTTCCCGCGCTGTCATAATTATATGACGTCACAAGTCATTGTAAAAGTGAGCGTTATAAATATAAATCTGTTTGATAGTGGGTCACCTACGCTTCACTCTGTGGTTTAGAGGGCATGGCCCTCTTAAACTCTTGTGTCATGGTCACTTTGGCGTTTGCTATAGTGATACGCTAATTGACGGGAAATATTCTATAGCCATCGGCGTTTATGCACTTGTGTGCTAAGTGCTTAATTATAGTACTTTTCAAGAAAGGTTTATCGGTAGCTTGCTTGACAGTAGTAATTTGTAAAATGGTTTCTGCATGCTTCTGGTTTTGGGAGTTTTGCTTCGAATCCTGCCAAAACATAATTATTAAGGAATTTTACTAACGAGAGATGATAAATTATAATCATTTGATTTCTATAGCTGGACAGCCTGAGCTTCACAGTTGAAAGTACTTACTCAATTTGTAAGTCAATTTTCGGTTGACAGGAATAGTCTCGAAGACACGTAAGCTACTAATACATATGAGGACTATTTGGAGCATAACTTTTGATCAGAACTGCTGGCCTAGTTAGTACTTTGACAACGCTATGTCTAACAAAGTTCTGATGCAAATCATCGAAACTTTGTGGATCTTCTTGCAAATTCGGAACTGTTTCAGGCCGAAAACTAGGTCATGGAATTGGTATTAGATAAGATGAGGGAAAAGACGGCTGACGGCCACCGCTTGCCGGGGAAGCGGGTTGTTCGAAAGAGATACCGCGGCCCCGGAACGTAAAGGGCAATAGAAGGAACATGGGTGGGTTTTGGTCAGTACAAGTCTGACACTCCCCCCCCAGAGCGGGGGAAGTTATTTGATGATTTCCCACCCGCAAAAAAAAAGATGCTGACCAAAATAAGATGCATGTCTGTTATTAAAATTGCTACCCACTGCCACTGCTGACCTATGATTAGACCTCCTTTCTTTTAAACCTCATTGCATTCCCAGCCTGGTATCAGCACTTTCATAAGAACCCAGTGCCGGATTAAGGAAACCGTAGCCAATTCTATCGGGGGGGGGGGGGCTGATCAACCAGAGCCACCCTTAATAATATTTACCGATGTGGCTAACTTTATGAATTTAGTTAAGTTACTGTTTTGTAGCTTTAGACACTACCATCAATCAATTGGCTGGTTATCCATTGTAGTGACGAGTGGTGGATAAAGGTTCTTCAAAAAATGACGTTCTAACTTAAGTGGGCAAGTGGGGCCCCATTTTCAGAACCTAAAAGCTGGGCTTGCCCATATAACCTACTTTGGTCATGATATCAGGGTTTTTGAATAGTCTGCTTACCTTATGGGCTTGCAGTAATTTTCGTCACTATGCACGGCACTGCGGGAATCCCAACCAGTTAAGACCCATGATCTTTTAACCCTTTGGCAGGCCAGTCCAAATTGTACAATGTATTTTGGACTCATACGCTGAGTTCTGGACAGCGAAAGTGTACGCCATTCACGTATCTTGCTGTTGGCCAAGGCTTCTTCTTCCGTCCCTCAGCAAATGTTCAGTGAAGTTTTACGCCACCATCATCTTGATTACTAAGATTGGTCAGTGGGTCTAGACAATGACAATGAATTGGCGCTAGACAACCTGTATAGCTCTCTCTTTTCCACATGACACCTGCTTTAAGACTTCATGGTAACCCCACTGGTCTGTGATAATGAGCTAAAAAATGTAACTTGAGTAAGCACAAATAAAGTAGATAATAACTTGTAGTGGCGCAATTTGGGATATTACCTGTTGATAATGAGAAGGAAAATGTAACTAAGTATGACTGTATGTTCAATGTTTACGGGTAGGTATTATACTTGATGTTGCATTATCATCTTACAACGTTGCCACTGCTGTAGCATTGGCCCACGCTCTATGGAAGGAATTGGGCCATAATCAACAAAGTGGGCCCAATGCTGGTTGGATGCCATCTGGTCACGTTATGATCATGTGACTTTGAAGAGAGAAATTAAAATATTAAGGAGAACTTGCCAAATTTAGTTTTACTCATTTTTAGGGTACCGTTCCTCAAAAGGAAACATATGAAACCCTTATTGGATGACTTTGTTGTCCGTCTGTTTGTCAAGACCCGTTTTTTGCAATTTGCAGGGTACTTACTGTCAGGTTTTATGTTGATTAAAATATAATATGGCTTAACAGAGTAATACTTTATCATTCAAATCACAAATACAACCTTCTAGATCAATTGAATCCCATTTAATGACCTTTCCATGATATAGTCATGCAACGGGATTTTATGAAAATTCTTCTTGGTACAAACAGTACGATAATTTTACTTTCTACAGATAAAAGTGGACGAGTGCCAAAAGTTTTCACTTCGCAAAATCGCAGATAGAATCAAATTCTGCCAACTCTCTGTTCTAGTAATAAAAATAAACATAAAAGAGACGGTAAACAAAACGTAATACTTTTAATAAAATTATTCAATTTTAATTATTTCATGGCCTTTTTTTTTTCGGGTGGGAAATCATCCAATGGCTTCCCCCGCTCTGGGCGGAGCGGGGGGGCATGTCAGACTTGTACTGACTAAAACCCACCCATGTTCCTTCTATTGCCCTTTACGTTCCGAGGCCGCGGTATCTCTTTCGAACAACCCGCAACCCCGGCAGTATTTCATGGCCTTGAACAAGCTAAACGACAATTTGATAGTGTGCCTTATGCTCCATTATAACAACAACAACACACAACTAGGAAGTTGTCAACACTATTTATGACATAAAAGAAAAAAAAAAGACAATCAATTTTGGAAAATCGTTTGAAACTTCTTTGAAATAAAATTACAGTACATTATACATCAACTAGCGACCAGCCCCAGCTTCACCCTGTGCAAATGTAGATACTTAAATATTCATATCTAATATATAAAATTCTCGTGTCACAGTGTTCTTTGCCATACTCCTCCGAAACGGCTCGACCGATTCTTATGAAATTTTATATGCATATTCAGTAGGTCTGAGAATCGACCAACATCTATTTTTCATAGCCCTAAGTGAGCAGCGGGTGAAACCGCTGGGCACAGCTAGTTATATATATATAAACCTTCCTCTTGAAGTACTCTATCTATAAAAAAAACTGAATCAAAATCCGTTGCGTAGTTTTAAAAATCTAAGTAATAGAGATAATAGAGGCAGACAGAGAGCAGGAAGCGACTTTATTTAATACTATAGTGATGAATGGTTTTCAAAAATTTCTGCATGCTCTGTATACCATTGCATACTTTCATAATAAATCGGATTGCACACGCATGTGAACCGGTTCCTTGGTGTTCTGGGGCTAACATGTTGCCAGGCAGTTACTCCGGCATCCGTCTAGACACTGACCAAGGAGAACAATGCAGTGAGAGGGCCTACGCGCTGCACAGTACGTCGATGTCGGCCGAACTGTGCAAGTTCTATTTTTGAACGCGGTGTCGAGGACCGATACGCGCATGACCGGCAGCTATCTGTATTATTCTGTGAACTGGGTTCAGTCCGCTCGCCGCACCACCGAGCGCGGCCGCGCGCGCCGCGAAACGTCAACACAAATAATAACAAACGCGAACGCGACGTAACGAACGTGCCCGTAGGAAATATAAAAAAATCCGAGTGTGATCCAATCAGTGATACGTTCCTCTTTTGAATTGTTTTTAATAAAAATAGAAAACAAAATGCGACGAAACGTCAAAATCCTGTTCCTAATCGGAGCTGTGTGGATGTTTTTCCTATTTTACTACATGCAGCCAGATTCAGCGCAATTTAAGGTACGTTTGTTGATTGTCATTTGTTTTGTCTTTATTTGGAATTTTGCCAGATTGCTTGGGAGCGTTGTTTATCAATGATCAGCTGTTAGTTAGGTTAAGGATCGCTGCCACCTCCGGTGGGGTAGCACTGCGCATGACAGAGCCGCCTACGCGGCGTGATAACTGCAGGCTACAGGGCTAAAGCACGACCAAAATTTGACACTATTCTGTGAAAATGTAAATAATTAAGCCTCCAATAACAGCTTATATGTAGAAATCACCTTGACACAAAAGATCTAAAAATATGTTAGAAAAAAATCGGTTCGAAGCCAGTTACAAAATAACACACTTCTCTAATTAATATACACGTGCCCCGTGCTTTGCAACAGGATAATTACACACAAGAAAATTACACGAATAAGATTTCTAAATGATGACGGTCATACATAATCTAGGCAGTGCAAGTCATAAACTAGAAGATAACTCGTTCCACCTAACCTAAGATAATTAATTATTACGTAGATTTTAATTAACTGATACCTACAAGTAGATTTTGTTTTTTTCAAAGTGTCAATTACTTAGTTTATCGAAGCTAATTGCAGGTTCCAACGAAAATGCAATCAATCATACAATCTGATTGCTGCAATAAAATTTGCCTAAAAGAACAATGCGTGTGTTATTTGCTTGTTTCCGCACTTGAACTAAAAAAAAAAACAAATGCTAGTTTAGTGCTAATCGTGTGTGATAAATATGTTTTATAATAGCTTTATTATTCTGTGAAATACTAATATTGACAAACTTTTTTTCATCTTGGAGAGGCTATTTTTTTACTTACAAAATTCCTAATTGCGTAAAATATCGCATTCAAAATTCGGTTTCGTTTCGAAATTAGAATTCTTTTTTTTTCTAGTGCGTGACATTCTAAACTGGGGCTGCATTTAAATGTGGAACACTAATTTGAATTTTGTAGTCGTCTTTCTTTAAAAAAAATTCTTTAATACCTATTAGAATCAATATAGAACATCAGAGAAACTGGTTATGCATTTTATAAAACAGTGACATTCTCATATGAACAATGTAAGTAATTTAATATTTAATCAACGGTACACAAATACTAGGTAATTATCAGCTTACTGAATATGCAAATAAGCGTCTTTATTTGATTGTGTAGGATTCATCTCAAAACTATTTTCACTTTTTAACCGTAAGAAAAACGCGACCACAGTATTATAATAGTGTCAATATCACGAACTGGTTAACCTTCAGTGGAATTATCCACTCACTTAATCACTTTGACGTTATGGCACACTTATCTCAGCTAAATAGATTATTTTTGATGTTAATGAAAACCTTTTTTTTTTAATTTGTAAAATTTGGGTCTTCAACCTTGACTAGACATGAGAAGAGAATTTTGGCAGCGGAGAATGGTAGAAGAAAACGTGTCACTCTGAATCCAAGTAGAATGGGACAAGGGCAGTAAGATGATGATTTTTGTAAACCATAAGACATTCAATCAAATTATTACTGGTTCGCTATAAATTACATCTTCATTCAAAAACAAGCTCAAAAAAAATTAGCTCTTTGTGCCGCGATTATCTAAATTTCCATGAAATACTCATAACGAGCCTCTTATCAATAAAAAATTAAAGATTATGCGGTTATTTTTATCAACATTCTAAATACTCTTATTACGTGGGGCCGTATCTTCGAAACGGCTGATACAGCGGGTCTAAAACAGAGGTGCACCTACACACCACAGGAAGGATTTTATCTGAAAATCGTCGTAAATATAAATAAAATGCAAAACATCAGTCACTGTCAATGGAAGATAATCAGTTAAGTAACGTAATTACCGACGGATAGAAACCCTGGGATGTAAGATTTGAAACTGATACCAGCAGACATTCTCTTACATAGTAGCGAAGTATGGACCATAGACTAAACAACGAACGAACTTATGATCATGACGGAAGACAATGTTAGAAGTTGAATAGTGTTTAGAAAAGCGTCACCATAAACTAAAAAAAAAAAATTGCATGAATTTCAACAAAACCAAAGGTTGAATCTCAACTAGGATTAAAATATACTCCAAGGCTAACCAGGCTATAAAATCATTAAAAAAAAAGGATCTGAATTCTGAAACCGATAACAACGACAATCTTTATTTCCTGAAAAATTGTATCGGAACAAAATAGTACTTCGTATCAAACTGTATCATTTTCGACGAGATCAATTACATCATTGAACGTGTTATTTATAAGATCTTTATTTTATAGCCTTTCTTCTCTTGTAAAACGGCCTCTTGTACTTTCTACTACTGTACTTTTTTGGATTGATGTATTAAAACGAAAAATACCCATTTTGGGTAAATTAGATATTTTTTATGACGCTTTAATATATCGTGAAAAAAATTTATTTGTTTATCTACACACAAAACACGTAACGGAACAAAACATACAAACAAAAGAACACAAAGGCAACGCATATTTCTTTAAAAATATCTTTTCCAGCAGACCCACGATACGAGATATTGACAAGAGACGTAGATTTTCTCCTCTGCAACCATCCTTCCTTTTATCCAAATAAGGAAGCATAATATTATTCATAACAGTCTCACCATTGATATCTTCTAAAACTAAAGAAAAAACCTGATTGAAGTCTAACATTTTTTTGATTAACATAATTTAATTGTAATTTGCATGTTGCATGGTCAACTTTCATAAATTCTTGTTTCTAACGTCATGGCTCACAATAGAAACGGACTTTGGCGCATGAATTGTTTCCTGCCCGGACCCCATCTGACATAATATAGTGATACGGTATGAAGGTGAAAACATCGTCAGGTTACGTCGCTAGACCATCGGGCTCAAATTATAGGTTGTTCGATTTGATAATACCTGCACTGACGTTCATCCTTCTTCATCTTGTTTCTCAAAACGTGTTTCAGCTAACAGAAAGTTGGCAGGTGCATCTAAGTTGTTTGCATCAATTATAATTTTACTTTCAATTTCATCTTATTTGATAATTCTTGCTTCAACATAATCTGTTGCAATTATTTTATTTTTTCTGTACTTTTTATCTACAAGTATTCAGTGTCAAAATAATTCAACGAAAACAGTTATTCGACAAATGTAAATTTTTAATGATCATAAATATTATAACCCTCTCATATTTAGCGTGATGTGTCATTATTAAATTCAAATGTCAAAGTGAACAAAAAATCTAGTCTATAACACGTTCGACAAAAAACGTGACGTAATCTCGTTATGTTAAGTCTTTTATCCAATTACGTTAATGGGTAATATTTTGAATGAATAAACTGCTAACACTGGACATAGAAAGAGGCTTAAGCGACCTTTTACAGGAGTGGGGTACTAAATTAGAACTTTACAAATAATTTAATTAAATGTGACTTGGAATCAGGCCCCTTTGCTCTAGTAATCACTTAACATATTCGAGATTTCGTTCTGTTTTTATCAGTCGTTGGGCGCTGTGGCAACTCTGCGTGTCGCTTGTTCAATTCCCATGCGAAACACCAAACCAATAGTTCTGGGTGATTGTGATTGCCAGTGTGAGTTTAAATGTTTGTAAACGTACCCAAAATACATAATAAATTCCAAGTGTGGGGCAACTTTTTTAGGGTTCCGTAGTCAACTAGGAACCCTTATAGTTTCGCCATGTCTGTCTGTCCGTCCGTCCGTCCGTCCGTCCGTCCTCGCTTAATCTCTGTGACCGTTAGCACTAGAAAGCTGAAATTTGGTACCAATATGTATATCAATCACGCCGACAAAGTGGTAAAATAAAAATTGAAAAAAAATGTTTTATTAGGGTAGCCACCCTATATGTAAAGTGGGAAGTGATTTTTTTTTAAATTTCAACCCTAACGTGTGATATATTGTTGGAAAGGTATTTAAAAATGAATAGGGGTTTACTAAAATCATTTTTTGATAATGTCAATAATTTCGGAAATAATCGCTCCAAAAGTAAAAAACAATGTGTCCCCCCCCCCTCTAACTTTTGAACCATATGTTTAGAAAATATGAAAAAAATCTGAAAAGTAGAACTTTATAAGGACTTTCTATGAAAATTATTTTGAACTTGATTGACACAACAGTTTTTGTACAAAAAAGACAAAAAGTTGTATTTTGTACAACTTTTTGTCTTTTTTGTACAAAAACTGTTGGAGCGCCTGCCGCGGAGCGTGCAACATTGCACCCTCCTCCACCTTTAAACTCATAAGTGGGAACACTTATTGTGACGGACGGGAAACTACGGAACCCTACACTGAGCGTGGCCCGACACGCTCTTGGCCGGTTTTTAAAAATGAATACACTTTTCAAACAGACAACATTTATATAAAAATCGATACATCCCTTCAGGAACTATACCACAGTGAAAGGCACAACAGAACTATAAAGAGAGGAAAAGAAAAATCAAAAACGAAATGATGATTTAAAAGAAAATATTTATACAGCTCTAAATATGTTTTTGTGGTTTGTGGAGCCTATTAAGAGATCAGCTCCATTCCCATTGAGAAGGCCAAATATTAGAACAAGAGATAAGAAAAAGATTATCAAAATAAATAGGCACCTATTTATAATTTAGTATAAATATTTTGATAATCCTATTTATTTTGATAATCTTAATGCTCGTAGGGAAATAGGTGTTCACTTACACGGGATTTTGCAAGATTGAATTCCTAAAGGGGTGAATCAGGGTGGCAAAGTACGTATGGAGAACGCAATTCCTTGGCCAAATAGACTTGAATTTTTTTCATTTTTTCACGAAATTAATAGACTATCCAACAAGGCATTAGGCCTCTGTACAGTGTTTTTTAGACATGTGCATAAAGTTTTAATAAATACCTAAATAAATAAATAAACATCAGGCTGGGCACTATGCAGCTAAGCAGCGGGTAAAACCGCTGGTAACAGCTTGTATTAAATGTAATAGAAGTAAAAAAATAAGATGTCTGCAATACGATCTAATGTTATTATACGGATAAGTACGAGTATAAGATTTCGCAAGAAAAAACCACTGTATACTTTTTATTATGATTTATATCTGTATAAAAATGAAAGTAACATTTCAGTGACCGCGATGTGGTAACTAGCGCTCGTATATAAATAATAACAATTAAATTAGAGATGTAGGTAACGAGTACATAATATTTAATGTTTTATTTTACTGTGGTATACCATTTCGTGTGTATTTGTTGGTAGTAGGTGAGTTTATGTAACTACAAAAACTTAGTTTTCTTGCATTTATTTTCAGTAGTTTCAAAAATTCTGTATTTTAGGACCTACGCCAGCGGTACTCGCTTTTAGATACTTTGGTATTTTTTAAAAACTTTGCCCCACTCTTGGTATTACTCCTGTATCGTGGATGCGTTTACAAAATAGCCAGACCCGGAACAACTATCTGCAGGTCATACAAATGTCCGTGCGGGGATCGAATCCGCGACACGCAGCGCCAACGTTGCCTTAATTTTTTTCAATGGCGATTTGCGCCCCGAATTTTATAAGATTATTGGTAGCTTGTGTTTAATAGATTTTGAAGCTGAGTAGCTAGTTTTTAGCTAGGCCTGCATGAGCATGCATTCTTACCACAAAACACGAGCTAATATCTTGATGATCTTCGTAAAACTTTTGGTTCTTCAAAAGTCCTCACTATTCAAATCACACAACACTACGACATCCTGTTAGTTACGGAATATGTGAATTGGCCTTTAGATCCTGCATTTGCTTGCATGCAAGAGCATAATTTATGACCATGAAATACGACCTAATCCTTACTAATATTATAGAAGCGAAAGTGAGTTTGTTTGTTTGTAACGTCTTCATGCCTAAATCGCCAAACCGATTTTGATGAATTTTCGTACAGAGATAGTTGGGACACTAGAGACGGACATAGGCTAAAAAAAGTGATATAAGTGGGAGAAAGAAGGAAGAAAAAAGGAGAGAAACATTTTTTTTTTCGATCATCACGCGGGTTAAAGTTAGCGCTAACCCAAAGTAACTATACCACGCGGACGAAGTCGCGGGCGAAAGCTATTTTAATAATCTTTGCAAGTACCACTTTTAGGTCTTCAAAAGTTCTTATTATTTAAATTGATATTTACGGAGCATGCCAATTGACAATGCCTCATTTCCACCATCAATTGAACTGGCTAGAAACCTGTAAACCAATCATGTACTAGCCATTTATGCGGAAGCCGAGAACGCTCGTACATAATCGTAAATAGATGTACATATGTGTTACTTCCTAAACCACATTTTCCCCAGTTCCATTGCATCGTAATTACTGGTATGGGTATTACTGCATTTTCTACTGGGTATTTAAAGTTGCGGCTTGCTGACGATTCGAACACAGTGTTCGAATTTTTATTTAATGTTTTTCGAACACAAATTATTGAAGCTGCTTAGTACGGTTAGATTAAAAAGTTTTAAAATATTAACAAAACTATTTATAAAATGCCATCGTTAATTTCCGGTTAAAAACATTTTTTTATTAAACTGTAGGCTGGGCGGAGAACCGATTTCTACAATTGAGGTATCGTTAGAAGTTTTTATCTGACTATACAAGGCAACCTTTTTTATTGGTGTCCGAAAAGTCAGTGAAAAAATATAGAAATCAAAGTGTGTTAATACGGGCACTGTGTCCGAATTGATTGTGTCAGTAAGCCAAAGTTACGATGGTTAAACCCGTTTTGTTCATCTCACAATTATAAGCATAGAGATATCTTAGTGTATTCATAATGAAGCTGATGATGCAGATTTGCAAAAGATCAACAAAGTCCCGGCTGTCACTATCCTCGCTTAACGTGCTTTCCGAGGCACTGAGAAAACATGGTATGTAGTGGGTGTTCACCCCTTCAAGGACCAACCTTGGCGAACGAAGCTGAACATTGACAAGAGCGCATGTTATTTTAAAGACACGAGCCCAGGCATCAGGCTATAAAAAACCAGTTTATGCGGATTCTCTCATTGTACAGCAAATCTTATACAAAGCGAATCCACGTTAAACTTGAAATGTATAGCTTGATGTGTCGCCGTGTGTACATATTTGATTCTTTTTGTACTAAGGAATTCCTATGTCGTCACGATGTTTTCCTAACTGTGGCCTTTACACATTGTCTTAATTATTCTATAGACTATAGGTATATGTTTTATTTAGCACCGAATGAAACAATGCTGGCTATATTGTTGTTATTACAACTGACAACAATAGACGAACTACAAACAATCAATTAAAAAATGTTAAAACGAAAGTACCTAACTGCATATGGTTTCTTTTCATACCTTGTTGCTACCAGCCTTCTTGGGTTCGTTCGATTTTTAAATCCGGCGAATTATTATTGGGTTATATTACGAATTCCTTTTTATTTTTTTTCTGTTTTAAATGCCTAGGTAACTAGGAATTTTACCTATAGCGTGGGTACGTTTACAAACATTTAAACTCACATGCACAAACAGCCAGACCCGAAACAAAAATCTGTCCGTCACACTAATTAATATTTGTTCAGCGCAGGATCGGACCCGTGACTCGCGGTGCAGTAGCCAATCGCTTAACCACTGCGCCTACCGTGCAGTCTCTTAGTAGCGACCGCGAAGCCTAGATTTGTGCCTAGTTAGGCATTCATGTTTTTAAGTACCTTATATTATGAATGCGAACCAGAGTTCACAGACATACTTGGCGAAATGTGAGTAGACTAATTAGGTACTACTCTGCCTAAACCTCTGGCGATTACAGGCGTGAAGTTATGTCATGTTTATTGTAGACTAGTTGACCCCCTGGTAGAAAATAATTAAAACAGTCCCTACTGCTGACTGGGTCTATTCTATTATTCATCGTCTCTTAATTACTTACTACAATTTAAAATTACAGTAGTGCTACAAAGCTTGGTTTGCCATAGAGATCTAGGACCTGAACGAAACCTCTTTGAATTAGAACTATATAATTCTAAAGAACAAAGGCTCTAATTAGTGTGACACTCCCCTCCGCTTCGCCCAAAAATTACGTTGATTTTTAAATCAAAAATAATTATCATATATATGTATATATACACTTTAGTTAAATTATTTGATCAGTATCATCCACAGATATAAAGAATATATTGTATAATTTAATAAAAGTAAAACAAGAGTAAGTAAGTAACCGGATGCAGCTGAATACTGTTATCATACATGGAGCACCTGCCTAGATCGCCTCCGCAGCCCAATTAGTACTCGCTAATTCGATACCCCTTAGTAAGCTTGGTTGGCTTTCCGAGGCACGGACAAAAATCGTATCAATCGTATGTAACGGGTGGTCACCGATCCAAACACCAACCGAGGCAAGCGCGGCTTACGTGGGATTTCCGCGATTTTTTCTTGAAAAATGATTTTCACTTATTTTTACTAATATTATAAAAGCGAAAGTGAGTTTGTTTGTTACGTCTTCACGCCTAAATAGCTAAACGAAAGAGTACAATAAATAAGGCAAAGGCAAAAACTACAGGTAGCAGGTACCTGCAAATCAGGAAAGGGGAACTGAGTTACCCCGAATTTAACGCGAGCGTAGCCGTGGGCAAAAGCTAGTAATATATATAATGTTTGTAAGTTTTAAAACCTTACAGTACTATAGTACACTTCTGCATAACCCTAACAAAATACACGCGTGAAGTATGGAATGGCTTTGTCAAAGAACAACACTAAAACCATCATTTCGTTTACCTTCCTACTTACTAGCCTTATCTGTATAAAGGTCTTTTCCAAAGTAAAGTGTACTTTAAAACTCAGCTACTAGTGCTCCAAATGTGTAAATATTTGCTTTAGCAATGGTTCTAACATGTCGAGTGTTCGATGGGATCCTTTTGACCCTCGACCTTTGCCCTCGTAGTCAACAACTGAGGATATAATCCTGTCGTGTAGTTTACTGATGAAGTTTTAGGACCAAAAAGGTTGGCCAGAATAGTTTGGTACCTTTTTTAAAATAGATTTATCAACTTGAATGTTTGGTATTGTTCGATTTTAAACAGACTGATAGTTACATTTTTTTTTGTATAATTTTTGGAGTTTGTTCCGCCACTTCTACTTCCCAGCTAAAACACTAGGAAGTGGCGAGGGCAGGGCGTTTTTGTGGGTCTGACACTTGTAATGTGACGTTCAAAAAGTGCTGATTATCAGCCTAATTTGAATAAATAACTTTTGATTTTGATTTTGTACCCTGTGACAATATTGTCGTATTCCACCTAAATCTGTACCACTACCTGTACATGAAGTTGAAAAATGAATAAATAAATAATATTATAAAAGCGAAAATGAGTTTGTTTGTTTGTTACGTCTTTAAGCCTAAATGGCCAAAGCGATTTGAATGATTTTTTTACAGAGATAGTTGGGACCCTAAAAAGGGGGAGAAAGAGGGAAGAAAAAAAATTAGAAAAATATATATTTTTTTCGATCATCATGCGGGTTAAAGTTAGCGTTAAGTAACTATGCCACGCAGACGAAGTCGCGGGCGGAAGCTAGTGAATAAATTGTATTTTTTTTAAATAATGAAGACAAGACCTCTCGGACCATGAAACTGAACAACTTTTGTATTTTTTTCTCATAAATTGCGATCAGCTAATCGCGTCAATTCCTATTACAAGTCCATTTTGAACAAAAAATGTGCAGTTTCGGTCCGAAAGACAACACGGGACTTGCGTATAATATTGTGTTACAACTTGTATATTAAACAACACGTGGGGTATAGTTTTTTATCATACTGAGAGATTACCTATGAATTGGAAGATTAGAATAATGTGTCTAGCTAACCACGTATTGTCTTTCAAATTAAACATTTAGTGGGACAAATTTAACTTCTTACATTTTTTTCCATACAGTAAGTAAGAACAAATAAGAATAAATAACCTACCTACAGTAACAGATGAAACTAATTAAATCGTGTTAAAAATCTTAGTAAATGTAATGTTTTAACTTTATTTAATTGATGATACAGATAAATACAGGATTAATTTTAATCAACGACACTGTGAGTTATACAATCAGGATATGAGCCGAATCCACTTTCCGTATCGTCCCAAATCTTTTTAAGCTATTTTGGTCGTTTTCCTTAACCCCAAAGCTTAAATTAACGTTTAAATATACGCACTCTGTTAAATTTTCACCGATTTTTAGGGATTCGTATCTCAAGAGGAAAATACGGAACCTCTATATATTACTTTATCTCGGAAACGTGTGGACGGACGTATTGAGTCGAAATTGAAACTAAATAGTCAAGTCTGTGGTCCCTTAGCGCTGTGAAATCAACCCTCTAAGTCTACGCAGTCAAAAGATATGACCGTTTATGTCGTAGGTTTGTACTCCCTTGGTGTCTTTTTCTTTAAAAAAAAAACGTTGCCCCACACTAGGAATTTCTCCTGTATCGTGGGTGCGTTTACAAACATATAAACTCATATACACAAACAGCCAGACCCGAAACAACTATCTGCAGGTCATACAAATATTTGTTCCGTGCGGGAATCGAACCCGCGTGCCCGCGACACAAAGCGCAGCAGTTGATCCCTCAGCCACTGCGCCAACCGTGCCGTCGTGTGCTAGTCCGACTCGGATTTGGCCGGTTATTTTTTATTCAGCCACACAATGTTTACGTGGTAATCTTAGAATCACTTAGTTTTAGTTAACAAATGTAGCTATCAGACTCATTCCCCTTCTTCCAAAAAGGAATCTGAAGTACATCTAAAAGATACATCTATCCATTTTGACAGCACTTGGGTTATTTTAATTGGACTAAGAGACAAATTAGCTAATTAGCTCTGTGCTCCTAATTTGCAAGGCTGATTTAATTAGAGCGTCCGACAGATGTTTAAAAAAACAATAATAATTCGTATGACTGTTCTATCGACGAAAATTAGTTTTTAGAGCGTACATTCGTAATATTTTATGGAAACCTTTTGCGACATATCATGCGTTTAAACTCTTGACTCTACGTCTGTCATTTATAAAAAAAAAACTAAATAGTAATTCTTGCATTGTTATCGATGTAAAACGTTTATTGGACCTAAATTAATTAACTAATTTAAACACAATGCAAATTGTTTTATGAATCAGAAATAAAAAATATTACGATTTTAAACCTGTTATTTTCTTTTGCTTGTTAATTTTTGCGTACAAACTTCTGAGCTATATACCAAAAACTATTTAAATCGATTCACGAACTTACCTACGAGAGCTAACTTAGGAAGTTAATATTTTCTTCTTCAAACATGAATAAACTAAAAGCGCAGGGTGCGAAAGAGACGGCGTTATCGTATAGAAAGAGAGACGGGTATAGTTGCTGACTACCCTAAGTTAAAGGAACCGTAGGGCGATCGGATCAATATGGCTGGCTACTGGCTAGGGGTGTATTTGTGTTAGCTATAGCAGGAAAAATTGCAGTTCATTCACTTGGTAGGTAAGGACATGTTTTACACACTAGTACGTAATTACTTCAAGATAGTTTAAGTAAGCTGGGAACGTTGATAGAGTTTTCTACTTGACATTCACTTTTCTAGCCTATGGAATTTCCAGTAGGTACTTAAAGGGTGTGATAAATAAAAAGCGTTTTACAGCTAAATTATGCACTTGTTTTTTACAATGAAAATTAAAAAAAAAATACATTATGACAGGTGAGCCCTCTGAGGTCCTTTTGTCTTTTAAATTTCTTCTAATTTTGAAATTAGTGTATTATTTATGTTTTATTACAGTGGGCAAGTCACTTTGTTTTTTTTTTGTAAAACCATAACGGATTAGCTCGAGTTGATTTTCAGGTTAAGCTGCGCTTACCTGGGTTGATCTGTGGATCGGTGACCACCAGTTACATACCGCGTTTCCTCCGTGCCTCGGAAAGCACGTTAAGCTGTTGGTCCCGTCTGTCATTTGTAGATCTTTGACAGTCGTTACAGATAGTCAGTATCCCGGAAGTATGACAACCAGTCTTATCAAGGGAACAAGACAATGAGAGTACTGTAATTAAAAATAAAATAAAGCCTTTAATCCATGCAATAAACATTAAAATCAATAAAAATAAAAGTCCAGAAGTAGATTCTACGTAAAATCAAGTGACATTTGAAGTTTATTTATGGACGAAAACCTTGACTAAAGTGTAGGTTTACTGGTATGTCCAATCTCCATGACCAATGTATGAATAATTAATTTGGCAGGATCGATAGGTATTATTAACGCCGCATACAGTAATGGCTGGTCTACACATCTATTATAATTTCCCATGGGTGCCATTCTAGGAGATTAGAGGATTGTATCATGATAGGGCTCGTGGAAACCATCCGGGTTCCGTAGTAACTTATCGCTATGTTGATTTATGATGTTTTGTAACTAGCCTATGAAACCTGACTTTAAATATCACTACTCTTCTTTTTTGTAAACGTGTTTCACACTAGGAATTTCTCCTGTATCGTGGGTGCGTACACAAACATTTAAACTCACATACACAAATAGTCAGACCCGGAATAACTAAGTAGGTCATACAAATATGTGTTCCGTGCGAGCATCGAACCTGCGACACCTAGCGCAGCAGTCGATCGCCCAGCCAATGTGCCAACCGTGCTACCAATTAAATTTGTCTAGGCCGTAAGGTCATTATAAATAATACCAGCCAGCTTTTAAAAGCTTGCCAAAGGAGCTATTAAACACCAAGTTCAGAAATGTACAATCACCTAGTTTAAGTATGTCAGGGTTAAATCTACATCCTGTATACGAATGGTGTACAGCATGATTTATATGTACAACTTGGGACATTGTTTTTGGGAGCCATTATCAAGATTAGAAAATGGGTTTTCTCAAATGGGTCTCACTGTACGGGACTTCGTTTGAACTTTGATCGCGGGCATATGGTTGAAAATGGATGAGTTTTCGTATGTTATCACTTGATTTGTTTAGTAAAGAGGTCAGGTACGTAGTACTTGCGAAAAGCGAGTGAGTATGACTAAGTAGATGTATTTGTGGACGAGGCAAAGAGAGTATGAAAGTCTCACCGTCAGTCCATCTAGTGACGATAGACAGCAGATGTCAGTAAAGCAGAAGGGCCTGAAAGGACAGCCTGCCGGGGTTGCGGGTTGTTTGAAAGAGATATCGCGGCCCCAGAACATAAAGAGAAAACCAAGGAATATGGGTGGGTTTTAGTCAGTAAAAGTCTGACATTCCCCCCGCTCCGAAGTAATTTGATGATTTCCCATCCGCAAAAAAAAACAAAGGAGGCACGCTGTGGTTTCTGTCTACGTATATGGAAAAAAGACGTGGTTTTATGAATGAATGTATGTATGTGCGTGCTTGAGCAGTCAGTCAATATCAATTCAAAAGAAAAATCTTTTAACTTTAATAGCAGCAATTAAAGTCGATAATTGATGGTTTTTTGTAATAATATAGTCGTTCGAAAACTGTTAGTATGAAATTGATCTAGAACTGATCTAGTTGAACAGGAAGAGGTAAGGTCCATAATGTCTGCAGTATCGCTAGTTCATTAAATTTGAACTTTTTCTTTAATATTGACTAAATACGAAAGTTTCTTCTTCAGTCACAGATTCTGCTCTACAAAATACCGACGATATCAGAAACTAGGTTAATTAAATTTGCAAATCCAAAATTCCCAGACATAAAGAAGCCATAGAGGAAGGAAACTAGTTTTTAAAATTCTTATTCATACCTTTCATAGTTACATCAATCCTTACTAATATTATAAAAGCGAAAGTGAGTTTGTTTGTTACCTCTTCACGCTTTAATGGCTACACCGATTTTGATGAATTTTGGTACAGAGATAGCTGGGAACCAGGAGACGGACATGGGCAAATTTTTTTTTTTAAAGTGGGATGTGAGGAAGAAAAGGGAAAACTTAGCGTTGCTATTACAAATCAATAAGGCGCAAGGGGAACTGTGTTACCCCGAATTTAACGCGAGCGAAGCCGCGGGCAAATGCTAGTATTAATTATAATTTATACAAAAGTAAGGCGGTTATCACGAGACACCGCTCGTCCGCGCGGACATCCGCTTCGCCGCCGCCTCCGCCCGTCCGCGCGGACGAGCCGTGGCATGAGAGAATCCCCCAACTATAAAAGTTACGCATCGAAAACGATCTGCGTTAGGACTTAAGACACTTTGGATACTTTTATTCACATACTCTCAGCGTTTAAAAGCTAGTTCCGTCCAAAACTCTCCTTGACTACAGTTAAAGGCTACTGTACAAGGTCATCCCTGACTCAATGTAAATGTTTGAATTGTTATTACATAAACTGTCAAACGCTTGAGGAAGGAAAATATGACGTAACTAGCTATCTTGTGCGGTTTCCGCGTCTTTAGTTGCAGCCCCGCTCCCGTGGGTAGTAGCGTGATGTAGTATAGCCTATGTTACTTCCTAATAATGTAGCTTCCTATTGGTGAAAAAATGATCGAAATTGGTCCCGTAACCGATAACAATTTTGAATAAAACAAACAATTCTTCTCTCTTTATAATATTTCTATAGATAATGTTAAAATTTGGAACATAAAAAGTCAATGGCAGTCTTGCTGTTCCATACAGCTGTCATTTTGGTCAACATTTCATTAAAGTGCTGTGATTGGATTATATGGTAGGTTTAACATATATTTTTTTGGATCGGATATCATCAAATGACTAGTCCCGCTCTTGGCGAAGGGAAAAGGAATGTCCGACTTGCACTGATTAAAACCCATCCATGTTACGAACAACCCGAATGTTCCCAACCCCGACAAGCAGTGACCTTGACAGGCCTCTCAGCTTTTCTGACATCTCTTTGAGGCGCGCGTAGAAAACGAACACGCCGTCGACACGGCCCGTCGTAACTAGACGGAGGGACGGTGAGCTATCCATTGCTCACCGTCGACAGGCCTGACTTTTTAACATACTTAGTTTTAGTTCAGAAAAATTCTTTATTAACATAACAAAATATACATAACTGTAGACCTTAAATATTAAAGAAACAATAACACTAATATTAATAACAAACACTTTTACAGGCTAGTTGTACCTTTATAAGTATATAGTAATATATGTTTACAAACTTATCACACCATAAAGCATTCATAAATTAAGCATTTAAAATTGTCTTATGAAACTATTGTGATAATTTCATTTATGTAATGAGGGGGTAGAAGCAAAGATTTATTATTTACGCGCTCAGCGTAAGTGCGACCGGTGCAAGCGTTAGTTTTAACATACTAACATCATATTTACAAATAAGTTTGCCTTTGTTTCTCACATATTTCCCCATAATCCACAAGCTCTTAAAATTAATTATGACAGTCGTAATAAAATCTTTTTATGTGCCAACGGTACACAACAACCATTGATGTGTCCATTAAGATTTTATAACATACTTACCTATTGTAAGTTATTTTCCTCAAACATCTTTCTGCGGTAATAATTTGTAATAAATAAATCGATTTCTATGTAAACTTATGTAACTTTAAAATAAAATTATGTTTGATTATTGCATTAGCAGACAACATAAAGGCAATTATTGTCAACCGTTTTAGTTTGGTAATAATTCCTAACAATCTTTTCCGGGTAAAATACTATCCAGGTTGCGCTGAGAAACCACCAGGTCACAGTTGGCCATCGTTCTTTATAGTCTACTAGTGAGTTACTACTAGGTAAAGGTTCTATCGTATAAACTCCGGGTAATTTTCGTCGTCTAACAACTGTATTCCAGTTCATCTACCCAAAGAATACTACACATTTGTAAGAAATGATTTATAGACTTTCAGGTTACTGACTAGCAGTAACGATTGTCAAAGATCTACAAATGACAATCGGGACCAACACCTTAATGAGCTTTTAGAGGCACGAAGATAACTCGGTGGTCACACATCGTGAGACCAACCTAAGCAAGCGAGGCTTAACGTAAAGATCGAGCCAAACGGCTGTAATTATTTAGCCACAAGCTCCTCCTGCTGCGGAATCTTATCCTTACCTAATATTATAAAAGCGAAAGTAAGTTTGTTTGTTTGTTACGCCTAAATGGCCAAACCGATTTTGATGAATTTTGGTACAAAGATAGTTGGGTCCCTGGAGACGGGCATAGGCACATAAAAAAAAGTGAGGAAATGGGGAGTAAGGCGGAAGAAAAGGGGAGAGAAAGATTTTTTTTTTCGATCATCACGCGGGTTAAAGTTAGCGTTGACCCAAAGTAACTATGCCACGCTGACGAAGTCGCGGGTGGAAGCTAGTATAAAGATATTCTAATCATCTTCCTTACATCATCGTAAAAGATTGTTGGCTAATAGCTATCTGGGTCTGTTTACATACAACGAGGTCAAACACCTGTTATCAGTGAGCGTAGTCGGTAACTGATAACGGTGATTCACATATTCAGTAGTTATTGTAAACATTACACATTTTTTTGTTATCTCTTCTTTGCATTACTTACTGGTAGTTTAAGAGTAATCTGTGCTGGACTTTGATTAGAATATTATTTCCCGTAGCTATTTGAGATTTTGTACAAGGGTATTTACCGTAGCTCACAGTCAGTCCGTCTATTGACGAAAGGCCGTGTCGACGGTGCGTTAAAACACACGCGCGCCTCAAAGAGATGTCAGCAATGCAGAGGGGCCTGCCAGGGCCACCACCTGCTGGGTTAAGGGTTGTTCGAAAGAGATACCGCAGCTCCGGAACATAAAGGGTAATAGAAGGAACATGGGTGGATTTTAGTCAGTCAAGTCAAGTCTAACACTCCCCCCCGCCATCCCATCCGTAGTTATTTGATAATTTCCCATCCGCAAAAAAGGGTATTCACCGTGTTCGTTTAGGCAGTAGCTCCATGTAAAATACTGGTGTTAGAAGGCTAGGCAGACGATGATGACAAAGATGAACCAAACTACGGTCGATACAAGCAAACATATTTGGTCTATCTTACTAATATTATAAAAGCGAAAGTAAGTTTGTTTGTTTGTTACGTCTTCACGCCTTAATGGCTAAACCGATTTTGATGAATTTTGGTACAGAGGTAGTTGGGACCCTGGAGACGGGCATAGGCTAAAAAAAGTGGGAAGTGAGGGAGAAAGAGGGAAGAAAAGCGAAAACATAGCTTTGCTATTACAATCAATAAGGCGCAAGGGCAAAAAGGTGGCAGGTACCTGCGAATCTGGAAAGGGGAACTATGTTACCCCGAATTTAACACGAGCGAAGCCGCGGGCAAAAGCTAGTCATCCATATTTTTAACAGAGTGGCCCATGTGACTGCACTAAAAGCTTTTGCGGTGGCTCTGAAAATTGCTGGTATATTGTTAATGTCCATTAGTTTTAACAAATTGAGATTTAATCCACTCTCATAAAATTCTGGATGAAATATGAAGCTACTATCATATTTCATTTAAAAAAATAGTGCAAGGGCTCTTTCACTCTATGCAGAAAAATGAAATTAAAAACGATCGTAGACTGGAGTACTCTAAAATAGTAGAAACGTACCTATCACGATTTCTAGAGTGTAGTAAGTTATATGACCTTAATTAATAAAATAATGGTTGTATGTAGTTCATAGGGATAAATAAACAATAATTCAAGTTAATTTATATAAATAAAAGAATGATTTTTGGTAACCGTTTTATTTTTTCATAATTTTTAAATTTATTATTTTATTAAATGTTTTCGATTATATTAAGTTTCGTTGTATTCTAGGAATTTATTTTTTCTAAAAACCTGACAAGTAGTTTCAATTATTATTATTACTAAACTAAAGAGAAGTATGGAAATAAAGACATGTTGCGCCAGCCCCCTAATAAATTGAGATACGTTCAGGAGAATGAAAAACCTAAACTTATTATACATGTTCTTAAAACATTTTTATTTGGGAGTGAGAACATGGTGTGTAGTATAACTACCCCTGCATATCGCACCCCTGTGTTAATAAAATTCCCTTAGTGTGGCACAGGTTTTTTTAACCGTTGTGATGTGGGAGCACCCTTCATTTTTTCTTGGTCGTAAAGTCGTTGAACCCAATGCGGGTGTAGCAATATCGTTATGGAAATTTGTGGAACTGACCGAAAAAAATATGAACCTACACATGGTGTAAAGCAGTTCCTATCAGTGTTTAATTTAGTACAAAATCCATTAAAAGTACTTTTATTTAGGCATTTGTTTAGACGTCACTTAGTGTAAGTGACAACAGGCTTAACATATTCACTCACTGCAGTATTATCTAGTAACATTCGTAACAAAATATTTGCAATAGATCTCTAGGGTTACCATGACATCTTTTAGCAGTTCTTATTCCTGTGTGAGAAAGAGATGGTGCTAGACACCCTCTATAG
The DNA here is from genome assembly GCA_905475445.1 of Ochropleura plecta. Classification (NCBI taxonomy): domain Eukaryota; kingdom Metazoa; phylum Arthropoda; class Insecta; order Lepidoptera; family Noctuidae; genus Ochropleura; species Ochropleura plecta. The sequence continues at coordinate 4,208,113 of FR997728.1, forward strand.
CTCTGTCTCTTTCCCTCAGTGGAATAAGTTCTGCTTTAAGACGTCATGGTAGGGTAGCAGTTCCATAAAAACGATTTTTTTTCTTCACCTTGCATTTTTATTACGCTATAAAACGAAAGTCAAACCAACTTGCTGGGTAGGCAGCTTCTTCGCGCTTATATCCACTAGAACAACGAGACCGTCATCATACTTTATTAACCATTAATTTATTTTGTTTACAGGTACCGTAAAATTTCTGCTATTGATGACGTTAAGGCACTCAAAAAATCTGAAGCTCGTTCTTCATTTCTGTAAGTAGAAAAACTGGCGCAAAATGAAAGGTTTTTAATGTTGCTGTTCTTTGAATAACATGGTCAGCAGAAGTGCTTGTTATATTACCTTACCTTACCCTAAAGCTACGTTTATTTTTCTTGTTCCGCACCTCAAAAGGAAAACAACGGAACCGCTTTGGATAACTTTGTTGTCTATCTGTTTGTCAAGACCCTTTATCTAGGGAACGCGTAGAGATATCGAGTCGAAATTGAAAGCATATGTATGTCGGCCACCCAACCAACTCTATCACGAAGTTATACTGACAGCGATTGACGGTATATCAATACAAAAAGAGCACAAAGAATGGGACACAAGACATCTAATGCATAATTCTTTACCCTCAATAACTATCAAAAAGTATTTACTCTATTTGGCCAATCCGGATCTCGCAAATCTCAATATTCCAAACACGAATGAGAAAGTGAACATTTTAATCCAAGTCACGAATGTTTTGTCGTAAATAGCCATTAATAAAAACGTCATTTTTGTTTTATTCTCTTTTGGGAATATCCTGTCTTACAAGCCAGTATCGTAAATTATTGAGTAACGTTGGTTTTATATAAATTCTCCTTTTACGATGTTTAGTTTATTATTATTTTGTCAAGAGATGGAGTATATTGTTATGTCAGTTTTATTATGTTTTTAGGCTTTAAATAAGGCGTTTGGTTATGGTTCTGTATTTGGCTTTGGAGGGCATTTGGTCACGGAAATTCAAAAATAAAGTCATACTAATTACAGTCTTAGATGATATGACGATAAGGATGGAATGGAGGGTCTCTGTCTGTCACTTCTTAGGGTGCCCTTATTAGATCAACCTTATGTCTAGGCAGATGTAGTCATAACAGCTGTGGTGTTAATTAATGTCATTTGAGGGTGTCTCATCTGCAAATAAATAGACTAATTGACCTAATTCCCTATCGTAAAGTTACGCTAGTGATTTGAACAATGTAGAGCTTTTTACAGAATTTACGAATCATGCAATAGTTGAATGGCCTTTTAAACCAGACTTGGTGATTTTATTTAAAGTGGGTTTTAACGTGGTCACGTATTTCAATACAAATAAAAAATCACGATTACTGTACCTATTGTGCAATGTACTATACACTTACATTTAATAAATAGTAATCCTTACTTCCTTATTCCTTACTAATATTATAAAAGCGAAAGTGAGTTTGTTTGTTTATTTGTTACCTCTTCACGCTTTAATGGCTAAACCGATTTTGATGAATTTTGGTACAGAGATAGTTGGGTACCAGGAGACGGACATATGCTTTTTTTTTAAAGTGGGATGTGAGCGAGAAAGAGGGAAGAAAAGGGAAAACTTAGCGTTGCTGTTACAAATCAATAAGGCGCAAGGGGAACTGTGTTACCCCGAATTTAACGCGAGCGAAGCCGAGGGCAAAAGCTAGTACGATATAAGCCTTCTAAAGAAATAACAAGTTTTTTTTTTTTAATAAGAATAACATACATCCATAATAAACACTGAACAAAATGAAAACTGTTTCTACAATTACATTAAATAGTTATATAATTTGCAGAAGCACGTTTTAGCGTTCATCGTTGCAGCCTTAAAATGTCGCTTGAGAATATGAAAAAATGCTGAAACCGTCATTCTGTGAACGTAGGCGAAGCTCTCAGAGTATGAAGCGTTTTTAATGAGATTTCCTTCTGCTGTGAATGAAAAATATGCAATTCATCCCAGAAAATTTCCAAGTGCTATAAGGAACATGGCCGCGGTATTGGATTTGCAACCCTCGACTCAAGGCTGAAAGTTGTAAATTGAATACATGCTTCGTATTTTCAATTGTTTAAGCTTAGGTACATAAACAGTAACTTTAATATCGCAGATTAAAAATAAAGGAAGCGCAGTTCCTGTTGAAGACGGAAGTGCAATGTTTTATTGTGAAATTATGGTAATTTTTAAAGCTTTGTTTTTTTGTTACTGAAATTTATATCTACTTTGAAACTCAAATAAAGTGAAACTCAAATCTGAAAGATTATCAGAATCGTGATGTCGCAATAATAATAAATAGTCTTGACTGAATGCTGCTGCAGGATAATGAAACAAGTCAAAGTTATTATTTCTTTCTTTTTAAAAATGTTGCTCCATACTAGGAATTTCTCCTGTATTGTGGATGCGTTAACAAACATTTAAACTCACACAAACAGCCAGACCCGGAGCAACTGTCTGTAGGCCATACAAATATTTGTTCCGTGCGGGGATCGAACCCGTCACACTCAGCGCAGCAGTCGATCGCTTAGCCATAATAGTATGTTGTCGTCATAGTTTGTTGTAAATAAATACTTGTTTTTCCGAATCGATTAGAAAATTCTGTGTGGCAGGAATGTTCAATAGGCTATTAATATTATTAATAACTGACATCAAAACAGGAGGTTTGTTCATCAACACATATTTTTAGGAATCAGTTCTTTACGAGTGAATGTTGTTAGCTGGTTTTGACCAGCTAATTCAAATAAACCTAAATAATCTGGCCAAGTACGAGTTGGACTCGCGTACGAAGAGTTTCCTACCAAATATCTATAAAAACTGCAAAATAATCATGTTTATTGTATGGGCGCCCCCCTATATTTGTTGTATTTTGTTTTTTGGTATATATTGTTATAGCGGCTACAGAAATAAATCATTTATGAAAATTTCAACTGTCACGTTTCATGAGACACAGCCTGGTGACATACAGACGGACAGATGAACGGTCTTAGTAATAGGGTCCCGTTTTACCCCTTGGGTACGGAACCTTAAAAAATTTCTACTAAGTGATAAAATTCCAAGCAACATTACCATCACACAGGTAGCCCTTTGGTCCCTTAAAAAGACGAAAAAGAAAAACCACTTTACATGCAAATATGAAGGGCCTTTATTTGACCGTATCTGACACTAGCCATTATCGCTCATACAGCTGTTTAAGCGGCCGTAACCGAACCGATACGTTGAGTGTCACTTTTTATTAAGTGGGGACAGGCATGGAATAAGAAAACTGCACAGAAGCGATGCTTTTATTGTGCACCGTGCGTATTGGGCGCCATAAGTGTTTTTTTCTTTTTTTAAATACGTTGCCGGGAGAACTTTCTGGTGTGTGGGGACACTAGAAATTTCTCCTGTATCGTGGGTGCGTTAACGAACATTGACACTCACATACACAAACAGCCAGTTTTTCGTAGTAGCTCGCCGTAGTATCCGACCGTTTCCTTCCTACAAAGCGTCGGCTGACTTTTGCCTACGACAAAATATTTGTGGTTGTGAATTTTGAATGTTTGAGTCGATACATATAGATATAAGTCTTGCCAGTCAATGAGTGATGAAGGTCAGACAGACAGTCACTTCATATAAAATATAGGTGTTCAACCATGTTTAGTCAGACTGAAAGTAACCCCAATAAAATGAAGATATGTTAGGTACTATGATGAGTCGATAAAGAAATCGTAAGATGTATCTAATAGAAATCAAGAACACAATCCCGAGTGTATTAAACTATTATTAATCCCCAAAAACTGTAAACATTGCATAGATTGATAGAATAGAATAGACAAAGAAGTTTCGCTTCCATTTAATCTTATTCTATGGCGTAGTGTTTGCTGTGAAAACATGAATATCGATCGGATAATCGATGCGTGCCCATCACTATGCAAGAGTTAATGTATCAATCGTGAAACACGATTCGTTGTTGGTAATGGAAAAGTTTTGAATCAAAAACTTGATTAGTGAAGGGTTGATCCTCTATGTTTGAGATAAATAGGTTAAGTTACTTTTTATAGTCACAACAGTATCCTGGAGACTATAGCTAAAGATGTGCGTGCTCCTGTGTTGAGGCATTTCGTTCGTCTGATGATCGATTAGAGAGGTTCATATTATCTCTCTATCGGCTATCTGGATGGGGCGGGTTGTTTCAAAGCAGGGGTCTTTATGAGTGTCTGTTTTCCTGCCCTAAGGCGTAATATAAGAATCAGTGCCTTTTAAATTTGTGTTTCTAACAATAGTTTTTTTAAGTCAGTCTGTAACCATTGGATCAAGATGTCCGTAAAATAAATAAATTGAATTGAATTAAAGATGGCTAGAAATTCTTAATATACCTATATAGTGTAAGTTATCTTACAAAAACCTGCCTTATTTTTAAACCGAGATGTGAAAATGTTATTAGGAACACCTCTGCATAGCCCTGCGCCAATTGTAGGCGTGATGTTATGTTATGTTTATTCAAAGTGCAAATATTACCACCTTTAAACTGATTCTACCTTTAAAACCAATACGGAATATATAAGTGCCTCTCCATATTTATCGCAGATAATGTTGATAGTCCCTATTATGTAGTAGAACACAGAAAAATAAATCTGCCAATATTTTGACGAAACGTTTGGCGCAGTAGCTGAGCGCTGTACTGTTGCGCTGCGTGTCGCGGGTTCAATCTCCGCACGGAACAAATATTTGTATGGCCTACAGATAGTTGTTCCGGGTCTGGCTGTTTGTGTATGTGAGTTTAAATGTTTGTAAACGCACCTACGACATAGAAGAAATAATAGTGTGAAAAACATTTAAAAAAAATAAAAAAAACCTTGACCTAATCCTTGAAAAATCTAAAGGTTGCTAAACAGATAACCAGCATTGTCGGTTTGGTATTTGTCGAACAACCGCCGACCCTAAGCAAATACTGAAGTTGTTCGGTTTCAGTCAGCTTGTGCCGATCGGGTAGTTCTTTTAGGTCGACTCATAATTTGATTATTCAGTAGTATTTGTGGAGCATAAAAGCAACTGCTACTACTACACATTATGTTCGGCATTTCGCTTGTGCAAGTAATTCGGCTTCTGGCTCGAAATCCGGGCGGTGTTTTCTGTATGTTCGATTTTACCGCCGGCTGTGCTGCTTATGTGTGTAATTCTTCCCCAATGTCCATGATGAAGTACCCATTAATTTTGCACTTTATTTACAAGTGCTTAGCGTCACTATTTATGTAAATGTCATCTACACAACCATCGCAACGATATTTAACCCCTCACCTTTTAATCTGCGGCCATTTTGTCGTACCTATTATTAAGTTAAGTTGTCATATTTATTAGGAATATTTTAATCACATTTCAAACAGATTCTGTTCTTCTTTTTTGAAATGGATAGTACGACTAAATATATTGGAAAAAATCTTTAACCTCCAATATTTCTAACTACCTAACTAGAAAATTATAAAATAACCGCAATGACGAGGAGAATAGGTAGATACAAGCTTCGTTTAGGGTTTTTTATTCGCATTGTCATGCTTTGGACTTTTTACCCCAAAACTGTCTGTCAGTAAAGTTGAACTAAAACGACGTCAATGAACGCTTATATCATTGCACACAAAATGCAATAACCGTGACATACCTAAAATGAATAGCGGTATAATAACAAAACAAAATGCAAAGCGTTTAACTGACAACTATGAACCAAGTCATGATGCGATCGAATGATTAGTTGGTTGGGTAAACCGTTTTATTAATAACTAGCTTTTGCCCGCGGCTTTGCTTGCGTTAAATTCGGTATAACACAGTATCTGCTACCTGCAGTTTTTGCCCTCGCGCCTTATTGATTTGTAATAGCAACGCTAAGTTTTCCCTTTTCTTTTCTCGTTCTCCCTCATATCCCACTTTTTTTTAATAAAAATTTTTGCTTTTGTCCGTCTCCTGATTCGCAACTATCTCTGTACCAAAATTCATCAAAATCGGTTTAGCCATTAAAGCGTGAAGAGGTAACAAACAAAGAAACAAACAAACTCACTTACGCTTTTATAATATTAGTAAGGATAAGGATTTTACTGGAAAAGTTCGTTTGACAAACACGGTTTCTTACTTTTTGTTTTTTATTAGATTTGATAAGAAATTTTTGGTTACATGGAGTTCGATTATTACGAGTACCCCACGAAAACGTAAGACTGTAATAAAAAGTGACATTAAGACGTGAGGGTCTGCCAAGGCCACTGCCTGCCGTGGTTGCGGGTTGTTCGAAAGAGATACCGCGGCCCTGCAACATGAAGGACAAAAAAAGACACATGGGTGGGTTTTAGTCAGTAAAATGATGATTTCCCACCCGCAAAAAAAGGCGTGAAAAAGCAGACAGAATAACTTTCCCATAGTGGATGTTATACTAGAAAAGACCTTCTACACAACTTCTTAAGTGTATGCAAAAACACAGAACCAACATTTTTCTTGCGAAATACGTAGATAGGTTTTCTTTTTTACTTCTGCACCAGATGTTTTACCAATTTTGAACTTTTATAAACCTCTTGTTTGACAAATATTAGAAAGATATTTTGTCAAAGTTGAGGCTGTGTGAAAATCAAAACATTATATATTCATGAACAGTTGCCCCTATTAAGCCTACATATTGAATACTTATTTCCTTCTCGCGCCAATCAAAGTACCTAATTTTAAACTTATTATTCTGTTAAGGATAACGATTTGATACATTTCTATCTTCTTCATATAAGATTACTACGAATACCTATTTACGATATTAAAGCAAAGATAACTTAAAACAAAAGAATGAAGCGAAAACCTTCACCTTTGGGCGCTCAACATTCCGTTGTAATAAAATGTGTTCACAAAATATATTAAGTGAGACGCAATGCTCTTCCAATTTCTCTACAAGTCACGTAACACGCACTTTCCAGGCAACGCGAACGTAACGTTAAAAATAACGTTAACTTTAAATAGTTTACGCACGTTTTTTAGGGTTCCTTAAAAACTTAAATCGTGAAGCAATGAATAAATATTTAGTAAATTAAATTGGTCTGTAAATAATGTTAACCTTCGGAAAAGATATGTATGATTCTTCAAGTAATTATCCTACTAATATTATAAATGCGAATGTTTGTGAGGGTGGATGGATGGATGTTTGTTACTCTTTCACGTCAAAACGGCTGAACGGATCTTGATGAAATATGGCGCAGAGGTAGATTATAGTCTGGAATAACACATAGGATATTTTTTTTCGATCATCACGCTGGTGAAGCCGCGGGCGCCAGCTAGTTACAAAACATAGTAACAAATGATAAACGTAAGGAAAAAAACTGTCCAAGTGCGAGTCGGACTTGCACACGAAGTTTTACGTACTATTATCAGAAAACGGAAAAAAACATGTTCGTTGCTCCGTTTTTTAGCATTTGTTGTCATAGCGGAATGAATGAATATTTCAACTGTCTAACTGTCACGGTTCATGAGATAAAGCCTGGTAACAGACGGACAAACGGGCGGACAGCGGAGTCTTAGTGCTTAGTCCCGTTTTACTCTTTGGTTACGGAAAAAATACGGCATTGGTTTTAACAAAAGAACTTATCTAGTAAAACTTCGATCATTTGTATTAACTTAACATAAAAATGCAATACTGACTATGGTTCTACCACCACATAAGGAAACTACTCCACTTAAAAAAGAACGGAACTTTAAAAACAATAAACGATCGTGCCTGTCAAATTGGGTAGCCATTAAAAACCATTGCACGTGGACTAGACTTACTACGCAGTGGACCATACCTACTAACCTAATCTATTGTCTTTATATAATCTGTGCTAGTTCTAGGAAAACATCGTGAGAAAATGTCGATTGCTGTCACGTCATCGCATTGTTTTTTTTTGTGTCTGAAGGTTGTGGATATGGTCATGTGGCCAAAACGAAAACATTTTACGTAGACCAAGAACCAAAAATATTAGACTTGAAATATAAGCTGACTATGCAAATACTTGACTCTAACAGATCTTGAGATCTTGATTGTCATGCGTCGTACAGATGAAAAATTTAGATCGAAAGAATAATATTTCTTTCGATCTTTGCAATGTTAGTAACAACACTATTCGGCCGCAAGATGATTAAAAAAAATCCGGCCAAGAGCGTGTCGGGCCACGCTCAGTGTAGGGTTCCGTAGTTTCCCGTCCGTCACAATAAGTGTTCCCACTTATGAGTTTAAAGGTGGAGGAGCGTGCAATGTTGCACGTTCCGCGGTAGGCGCTCCAACAGTTTTTGTACAAAAACGACAAAAAGTTGTACTAAATACAACTTTTTGTCTTTTTTGTACAAAAAATTTGGGTCAATCAAGTTCAAAATGATTTTCCTAGAAAGTCCTTATAAAGTTCTACTTTTCAGATTTTTTTCATATTTTTTAAACTTATGGTTCAAAAGTTAGAGGGGGGGGGACATATTGTTTTTTACTTTTGGAGCGATTATTTCCGAAATTATTGACATTATCAAAAAATGATTTTAGTAAACCCCTATTCATTTTTAAATACCTTTCCAACAATATATCACACGTTAGGGTTGAAATTAAAAAAAAAAACACTTCCCACTTTACATATAGGGTGGCTACCCTAATAAAACATTTTTTTCCAATTTTTATTTTACCACTTTGTCGGCGTGATTGATACACATATTGGTACCAAATTTCAGCTTTCTAGTGCTAACGGTCACAGAGATTAAGCGAGGACGGACGGACGGACGGACGGACGGACGGACAGACAGACATGGCGAAACTATAAGGGTTCCTAGTTGACTACGGAACCCTAAAAACATCAATATCCGTTCAGCTCTTTTGTCGTGAAAGAGTTAACAAACATCCATAAATCCCCATCCATCCTCACAAACATTCGCTTTTATAATATTAAGTATATTAAATAGTTTATTAGGAAGTAAGGTTTTATAAATTTTTAATAATTTTTTGGTTAACTGTTTGTGCTGTACGAGTAAAATAAATGCTTTTTCCTTCTTTATATTAATTTGGCTTCAATAAATCAATAAACCTGAGGAGTGACTAATTTACTCATAACATAAATTTTCATACCGTAATAAATCAAACCCATACCAGTTACACTCGCTACTTTAAAAGTATTTTAAGCATAATTACGACATTCGTATTTAGGATACTAAGACCCGACTGCCATATCTAATTATTAAGAAAACGCGTGGAGAATTAATTATGTGAACACACGCACATAGAGTAGACACGGTTTACGTTGACAGTGACAGCTGTCTAATAAACCATAGACAAAGTTACTTAGTAACTAAGTGACATTAGCTACGGAGAACCTTATATCAAACCTCATGAAATTTGATGAAGATACATAAAATGCTTTGAAAGCAATTGTCACTTGACCTGTCATTCTAAAAAGTCTTTGCAATGCTTACATATAAAATTGAAAAATAGGTGAACAAAATACAGGGTCGAAAAAATATAGAACAATACTTAAAGTTTTCTTTCTTAGGAACCGATTGATGCTAATTTAAAGATTATAAATCATTAATTAATTTCATTTGAAAATATTCATCACTTATTAGGTTAGTTAGCTTTGCTTTCAAAATTCGAACATGGGAAACGTTGACATCTTGCAGTGGTGAAGCGTCTTCCGTACTCTGTTGATCAAAGAACGATGCCCAATTTTGTTAGTGTACCATAGCATTGTCTATAACACTTAATTAGAAAATGCGTTTTAAATACTTTTGGTTCTATTCATATTATAGATGAAACTTCGTTGTTTCGAGTGTGCTTACATTCTCTATGTTCAATTTTGACGTTATTTGAATAATTCTCTAATTAATAGTACGGATTTAAAAAGTGAGTCAAGGCTTTTTGTTGCTTTTCCTCATATTCTATTGTGATTATAGTAGGTGTGTAAATTTTATGCCAACTCAATGTATAACACATACATATAGATTCGTTTCTTGTTTTTGACAAAATACAGCACATTTTGAACGACAAATATATTTTAGCGCCCTCAATATTCTAGTGATTGGTAGATTTTCCAGAAAAAAAAACGCGTCTGTGTTTATGTACAATAAATATTTAATCAAACAGTTTTGGTACTAACACAATAATAGACAATAATTATAATATTCATTCGATACTGATTGATTCAGTAAGGAAAGTTTAATATAGATGTGTCCACATCACACCCCTTTAGAAGCTCGTTACATAATTTAATCAGGTAATTTACCTGGCATTATGCTGAGCTGGACTCCTTTTAGGTGCAGTTTTGAGACACACACCGCCCAGTAGTGGGCGACCTTAAAAAATATATGTGATGTGTCTAAATGCCTATGGGTCCATCTAACTTATTCTACCTTACTTTTTTTTTAATGTGTTCCTTTTTTTTCTGTGTGGTTTTTATTTTTTTAATTCTTGTATTGTGTCTTTTGTTGCATCAAATAAATGATTTATCTATCTATCATTTATTAACAACAAAAAAAATTGTTTTAAAATAGATAACTTGAGGAAGGCAGTGTGGCTTAAAAAAAAAAAAACTATTGAAATAACATAACTTCAAACTTGCAATTCCTAAAAGTTTTAGGTGTGCCCAAAAGTCCACATTTCGTCAGTTTTCTTTCAGCCTCATGCAATACCGGGCGGTTTCTGGCCTGCTACTGAGACATTTATGATGGGAAAACCACTAGCAGACCAGGAAATTGAACCTAGGTCCGCATGCTCAAAAGGGAATACAATTGCGGTATACCAAGATCGTACATTATCGTTATGTCGAACCAGTTATTTAGTCTCGCCCGCAAAATCACAACGAGGCGAACACTAGACTAATCAACTATTGACATCATGAAAATAGAATCAGATATTAAAATACTTAGTAAAACAGAATTTCTCCGAAGACGAACTTTGTTTGCTTGTTGCAGTTCTTCCGAGAGCACAGGTAGAAATTTTATTAGTTTTTAAAGTTACACGACTCAGAGAGGACTTAGGTGTGTCGTTTGGAAGAGATGTGTTCACGTTATGCTAGCGTAGAAGTTTCTAGTTGCTAGTGGCGGAGTCGTTTGTTATGAACTTCTTGAAACTGTTGGCAACGTCTGGTTTCAACTCATCAAGAACACAAGTTTGCAACATCGTTTAACAATTGAATTGACGATGCCTTGCCATTGTCAGTCGATTAGAATTATTTTGTTCATATCTATACATATGATGTGAATCAAACTGTGGAAGCCTCGTTGGTTTTTTTGGCTCTGGTTTGTGTTTAATTGTTGCCAATGTGAGTTTTAATTACCATCAAGAAAATATCGATGTTCTTATCTGCATGATCTTTGCCGAAAAAAAATGTTGCTATTCTTTTTTCTTCCACAAACTCTTTTTTCCCGCCTATCTATTCTCGCTCATTCCATTTCATTTCTTCGCTCATACTTCGTGTTTTTGTTGTTTTATTTGGAGACTTGTAGCAACGTATTGGATATGTCTGTAAAGGTGCTATAAATTGGTGGTAAATAAATAAATAAAATAAATAAATCTTATTTCAGCCTAGCAGCCTTTTTGCCAGCGTCCACTATGTCCGTTTAGGAACGCACCAATTTTGTATGTTTTTTATTCATTTCTAAACGTGTATTTGCTACGGCATTTTAATTCCATGTAAGAATGATATGATCCGGACTTTCAGCTTCAACTAATTATTGGCAACCAGGAAAACACCACAGCGTTCGTTTTATGTCTATGACGAGTGTGGGAAAATGCAGACTGTGCTGAAAAAACATGACACTGGCGAAAATAATCGGGACAGAAACACGAAGTGATATCTTTGTAATACTATATTCTACCCATTGTTAGAGGAAAAATCACCGAGCCATATTTGTTTCCGTGTCAACAATCGTATTTCGAATACCAGAATGACTGTTAAGTTTGGTAACAGTTGAAAATCAAACGATTTGAAATTAGTCACAATTATATTCTGAATTAGTTCCGGCCGAGTTAAAAGATTTAAAGAAAATACCTAGATTTTGGCATTCGTAACTGTATTTACATTATCATCGTCTGCCGCCTTTGTCCCAAATTCATTGGTTGGCTTCCAGTCTTACCGTATGCAGCTGAATACCAGTATATCACAGCGAGCGAGCGAGCGACTGCCTATCTACTCATATATCTACTAACCAAAACCTATAATTTAATCTTAAGTAACTAAAGTTGTTCGGAAGAAATACCGCTGCCCCGGATCATAAAGGGCAAAAAAAGAACATGGATAAGTTTTAGCCAGTAACTAACTAACCAGTAAGTAATAATAAACTAAAAATTGCACCAAAAATGCTCTTTGACGCTGTCAATGGGTAAAATATTGTGCCCAAGTAACCGGCAGCATTGCCACTTGTAGGACAATGCTTATCTCTAGCTATCTTATCTGAACGAGGTATTTATCCTTACCCAGCCTTTGGGGATAGGAAGGTTTATCTTTAGCCGACTTCCAAAAAACGAGGAGGTTCTCATGTCAATACGGACGAAAATATCGTCACAACGCAATACTTTATTACTGGCAACTTATAAAATGAAGGACATTTAAGGACCTGCTCTCAAAATCGATTTTCAATTCAGTAAATGATGAAGAAAAACTTGACCTTAATTACGTTGACCTTTAACTTGTTTCTGGTCATCCCCTTGACATGATTTTTTGAACACGTTTTAAGTGGCCAAGAAAATTGGGTTGGCCTATTTTACTAAAATCTTGCGATCAGCAAATATTTAACAGACAAGAGTATTTAAGAGCCATTTATAGGTGACATTTTTAATTTGTGTTTAAACTGATTCTTTACGTGGATGAATGAAAAGGAGAGGAAGGCCAAGTAAAAAAGTAAAAGATGGATGGATTGTGTAAGGACTTATATGCAGGAGAAAGGAGTAAATGATGCCCGTGACGTCTGACAGGAGAGAATGGATGCAGAAAACGTGTTGCGATGACCCCATATAGAATGGGACAAGAACAGGAAGATGATGATGAAGATTCTGTTCTTGATGATAGGGACCAAGAAGCTAAAACGGCTGCCACGTATTCTGTACACTGCTTTGACACATTGGATTTTTAGCGTTCTGTCTTTTTGTCCGTCGTTTGCATGTCCGATGTGATATGTCTATATTTTATCTATTTTTCTCACCTTTCTTGTTTTTTTTTTGTGATAATTACATTCTTACCTTATTTTATCTTTCAAACTAAACTTAACCTTCTATCAACTCCAATAAACAAGGAAGTTTATAAAGGAAACAGAGCGTAACAAATAATAAGTAAAAGACAATATTATGCAACATCACTTAGAATAATCAATAAATCCGACACGACCGAGATCCGATGAGATGCAACCACCTGAACCAATCAAATGGTTTGAACCAATCACACGGATTTGAACTGATCAATCGGTTTGTCAGTTCTTATTGACACGCTTGAATGACTGTAAGTGTTCAGTGCGGACTTTCTTTTGCTGTTATTGTTGATAGAACGAACGGGAATAAATAGTTAAATATTAACTATTGTTGTAATGCATTTTGCTTAAACTGTTATTTGTAATGTTATTATTGATAGATATATATTTTTTTATTTGTATTGCAAATAAAACCAGAAGTTGTCGCTGAGGGATGATTAGAAAACGCAGGCGTGATGACTTAGAGAGAAAGAAAGAAATAACGCATTTATTTATATGAAACACATTGTAAAATATGTTTTTATGAAGAAGATTGACCGGAGAAAACCACACACAGAAAGAAAAAGGGAGGTTATGGTGCATACCTATGCCATAATGTGGGAAAGTATAGGCTGAGAAAAAACAATATATTAAAATAATATATTATTTAAATAAATAAAACAGAATTATTATTTGTCTCACGACTGCGCCAAATAGGTCCAGTTTAGCAAACTGCCGTGCAACTAAGTGTCCGATGCTGGTTTTCAACTTTCACACTGTCTCCCAAGTCACAAGTGGAAACCTAGTTTGGGAGCCAGGGGAGCTATCCGTTCACAATGTCTGTACGATAAATACAAGATGTCTGTAACAATGTTCACTGTACTGAAATATATAATGATTATTATTTACTAGCTTCCGCCCGCGACTTCGTCCACGTGGCGTAGTTACTTTGGGCTGGCGCTAACTTCAACCCGCGTGATGATCGATAAAAAATATCTTTCTCTCACCTTTTTTTCCCTCTTTCACCCCCTTATCTCACTTTAAAAAAAAACATTATCCTATGTCCGTCTCCAGGGTCCCAACTATCTCTGTACTAATTCAAAATCGGTTTGGCCATTTAGGCGTGAAGACGTAACATACAACCTCACTTTCGCTTTTATAATTATAGTAAGGATTACCTGGATCTGTGATGATGTGATGGACATAAAACAGTCTCATAATCGAGTTGAGGTGTGTGAACAGATACTTAAAAATAACGATTTTTGAAATTCGAACGAGTTCCGGAAAAAAAAAATACACGCAGTATCGGAGTTCGAAATATGTAAAAACGGACCAACTGAATTGTTTCAGCACTATTTTATCTGGAATAACACTTCTTTGTTCTCATCGTTCAAACAATTTGCTTCGTGTGCAGTTTTAATTAAAAAGGAGTTTTATGCTCCAAGGATTAGTAGAAATTCACAGCTTCGTGAGTAGAGAACGTAGGTACTATGTTTAATATGAGCGTAATAATTTCACATTTGACGATTCATTATAATTTTTGACGAGATAGTAGTTATATTAAGTTTTTTCTTTTAGTAACTATCTCGTCATGTAAACTTCTGTCGAGTACACGGAGTAACCATGTAGTTTCTTGTCGGTTCTTCTCCATAGAAAACGACCAACCCGAACCGTGCAACTTTTCTCATTGTTTATAAAATGCCAATGTAGGCCTATGTGAAATGAAATATTTTAATTTTAATTATTTTTTGGAGGATGTCTAGTACTGAATAAAATAGGTATCAATGTTTTCGTAATCTTTGGATATCATTCTAGAACTATCGATTATATAGTACCCTCCAATCTGCCCTTTTGAAGGACATATGCGAGCCATTTGACAATTTTGTAATACTCCAGTAACTTATGCAAAGTGATGTTCCTATTGGATTATATTTTATTTTTGTCCCAAAAATTAGGAGGTGAGCATCAACCATCAACCGGGCCCAAATCTAGACTCCAGGGTAACTACAGAGAAATTCGTAATTGAATAACCAAATAACACTTTACCTGGCCTGGTAATCGATGATTAGACCAACACGGCAGTCTACCGTGACAAACCTTACTAATATCATAAAAGCGAAAGTGAGTTTGTTTGTTACCTCTTCACGCCTTAATGGCTAGACCGAATTTGATGAATTTTGGTCCAGAGATAGTTGGGACCCAGGAGACGGACATAGGTTTAAATTGGGATATGAGGGAGAAAGAGGGAAGAAAAGGGAAAACTTAGCTTTACTATTACAAATCAATAAGGCGCAAGGGCAAAAACTGCAGGTAGCAGGTAATGCAAATCAGAAAAGGGTAACTGTGTTACTCCGAATTTAACGCGAGCGAAGCCGCGGGCAAAAGCTAGTAGATAATAAAGTTCAGTTTCCCTACATTAAATTTGTCCAGCTACCTCCATCAACAAATTCTCATCAACAGCTGACACTTCTAAAACTAACAGCCGCCGCCGGGTGGCGACAGAAACCTGTTTAGATTTTCATTTAAAATTCATCGGACAGCCTTTTACACTTCGCTTCAAATAAATATACCGCAGTGTAGGAAAATTGGGTTAGCTCTGCTCCATATAATTTTATGTATATGGGTTGGAGTGAAAATTTAAATACATGTAAATTGTATTCGTCTCATTTAG
This sequence comes from Ochropleura plecta, assembly GCA_905475445.1. Taxonomy (NCBI): domain Eukaryota; kingdom Metazoa; phylum Arthropoda; class Insecta; order Lepidoptera; family Noctuidae; genus Ochropleura; species Ochropleura plecta. The sequence goes on from FR997728.1 coordinate 4,223,997, forward strand.
TGGTTCAAAGCAAGGTTTAAAGCTGGGTCCCAGTTTTACAGGCAGACAGTGCTTTTTAAATAGCACATTATAATAATAGCTCGTGGGATGCGCATTAAAGTGATTGATCATAGACAAATGGGACCAAATTACTGGAAATATAAACGTATTGCATAGATCTAATTATCAATGTTACCGGTTGAATTTTCTTGTAGGATTTTATCTGCATAAGTATCCACCAACTAAATGTTTTTAATTCATACTACGTACAGACCCAAAATAATAATATGAATATGTTCAAGTGTCAAAATGAGAAAAGAATTTCAGGGCGTTACCACATTCGTCCACATCGTTGTTAGTAGGAAAATTGCTCAGAAGATTGGCAGTATAGCTAAAAAAATGGACAGTCTTCTGGGCACGTGAAGAGTCGACCAACCGCTTCTGTACAAAGCAAACACTTCGTAAAACGTCTAGATTTTCGTCGCAAAGTTAGCCGTATCTGTACATGCCACTAGCCAAAAAAAAATACCGTGTATAGTTCAATACATAAAGTAAAGACTTAAACAAAATCAGTTTACAAAAGTGGTCTAGTACTACGAAAGAAAAAATGTTTAAAAAGACCACGATAATTTGTTTTTCGTCTCGAAATTCTCAATTTTTTCAGCGACAACCATAATATTTTTTATATCTATAACAAAGGAAATTTTATAGACTAAAGAGATATCTAAATTTTTTCAAACACGGAACTGTATTTTTTTTATATTCAAATAAAACTAACTGCAAAATGACCTACATTTTGGCGGACATGATATTCAAATAAAATCAAACACCGAAATATTTTCGCCTTTTTTTTTTCGGATCTACAAATGACTCCCCTGCTGTGAGCGGAGCGGAGGGGTGCGTCACTTTCGTCTTGCATTGAATAAAGCCCATCCATGTTCCTTCTTTTGCCCTTTGCATTCCCAACCCGCAACTCCGGACTTGGACCCCAGGGCCTTGCGTGTTTTAATCCCAAACAACAACGAACTTGTTTCAAAGTTCGCATAAATAAAGTACCTACCTAAATGAAAGAAACTTGTCACTCCAGCGACCTCTAAATTAACGAGTGTATCCTAATGATGCCTGGTATGATTTTGGTGCAAAATGCCGCATTACCTTTTCTTTTGCGGATGGGAAATTATCAAATAACTTCCCCGGGTGGAGCGGGGGGGAGGGTCAGACTTGTACTGACTAAAACGCACTCATGTTCCTTCTATTGCCCTTTACGTTCCGGAGCCGCGGTATCCCTTTCGAACAACCCGCAACCCCGGCAGGCGGTGGCCCTGGCCCTTTGCTTTGCTGACATTTCTTTGAGGCGCGGTAAGTATGTTTGTTGCTCTTTCACGCAAAAACTACGAAATGGATTTTGATGAAACTTCACAATAATATAGCTTACATATCAGAGTAACACATAGGCTTTAATTCATTATGATAAATTGTATATTCTATCACTACGCGGCTGAAACTGCGGGGCCCAGCTAATACCACATAATAAAAAAAAAATACACGTTAAAGTACAATTTATTGTATTAACAAAAATATTATCTGAGTAACACATTGTCATGTTACAATTTATTTATAAGCCGACTTCTAAAAAGGGGATAAGGTAATGTTTTCGATAACGCCCGGAGGTCACTATTGTGACGATCGCCCGGAGGATACGGTGGAGCACACAGTGGCGGTCTGTCCAGCTTGGGTGGAGCACCGCCGTGCCCTCGTGGAGGCGATCGGCGGCGGCGTTCTCTCGCGTCCGGCCCTGGTTCAGGCCATGGTCCGGAGCGAGAGGGAATGGGAAGCGGTCACCACCTTCTGCGAAGCAGTAATGCTAGCAAAGGAGGTGGCCGGGCGTTTGAGGGAGAGAACCTCGAACCAACCCAGCCGCCGCGGCGGGAGACGCCCCGGGCGCCGGGCGCCGCGAGACGACTCCCGGCCACCGTAGATACGGGCCTGTGTCGTCGATTGACGACAGGCCGTGTCGACGGCGCGTTCGTGTTTCACGCGCGCCTCAAGAAAGAGATACTGCGGCTCCGGAACGTAAAGGGCAATAGAAGGAACATGGGTGGGTTTTAGCCAGTACAAGTCTGACATGCCCCCCCGCTCCGCCCAGAGCGGGGAAAGTCATTTGAAAAAAACAAAAGGTAATGTTTCCGATTAGTATCTTTATTTTTCATCTGAGTCATTTATATATCTAGTTACTATACGACAAATTAATAGTATTCGATGCTCTTTCTTCACCGTGTGGTAAGTGCCTAACCAGGATCAGAGTCTTTATGGCGTCATGGGCCTCTGATTTGGGTTAACATGCCATCAAAAAGTATATCTCAGGCATTTGTTTGGTTTCCTCACGATGTCTTCCTTCACTAAAGCAAGCGATAAATACAATACGCACATGAATCAAAAGTGCGTGTATTGGGTTCGAACTGAAAATCTATGACTTAGAAGTCCGACAGTCTAACCACTAGGTAATCACTTCTGTATCTTCAAAATTACATTATGACAACTATAGTCAAAGGCAGTTTTACAACCAAAATGATTTTAGAAGCACCAAAATAATTATATAGTACCTACCGCTATAATTCTAGAATCTTCCAGAATCTTCTTGTTACATTACAAGTAAATCACAAAAACCCACTTTCATTGCAAATCTCGACCTTCCGTTTCACCTCAATCGAAAGCGATCCATGGGGAAAGTGTGGTGAATAGACATTGTGACCGTGGAATCAGCTCCACCCCCCACGGCCGCGTCGTGAATCGTTTCACAGCCATTAATCAGGTTATTATCGCGGTAATTAGTTTAAAGGCGATGAATATTGAACGAAAGCGTCATTGGGTTTCGTTGGTATTGATCGGTGGAAGAATTATGTGTTCGTGGTTCTTGTGGATGGTTTCATTTTGGGTAAATTCAAGGCTTAGATCGGGTTATGCTAATAAAGGTTACCTTGATAGTGACATTTATTAAAATCCTACTTCCTACTAATGTTATAAATGCGAATGTTTGTCATGATGGACGGATGTATGGATGTATGAATGTTTGTTACTCTTTCACGTCAAAACGGCTGAACGGATCGTGATGAAATTTGGCATAGAGGTAGATTATGGTTTGGAATAACACATAAGATACATTTTTTTTGATATGACGCAGGGAAAGCCGTGGGCGCCAGCTAGTGTTACATATTACCCACAATTGGCATGCAAGAGCACAGCGGGTATAAAATAGTAGATCACCATCTACCACGCCTTTTCCCAACTTTGTTGGGGTCAGCTTCCTGTCTCACCGGATTCAGCTTAATACTAGTATTTTACATGGAGCGACTGCCTATCTGACCTCCATAACCCAGTTAGTACTGGGTTATACGATACCCCTTGGTGAGACTGGTTGTCAGACTTTAGAGTCACTGACTACCTGTAACGACTGTCAAAGATCTATAAATGACAGCCGATACGTGTTTGTCTCGGCTGTCATTTGTAGATCTTTTGTAGAGCTTAACGTGCTTTTCGAGGAATGGAGGAAACTCGGTATGTAACGGGGTTGTTACCCAACCACAGAGCAAACTAGGCAATTGCGGTTTAACTTAAAGATCGACCAGAGCAGCGGCTATTATTTAGCCACAAGCTATAAAATAGTAGATAAGGATCTTAATATTGGGGTTCGGCAGTGTATGCCTGTGACCATTGGAAAAAACAGTGTGTTAAAATATCTGTTTGTAGTCGTTTTACTGTAAATTTTATGTATTACTAGCTTTGCCCGCGGCTTCGCTCACGTTAAATTCGGGGTGACACAGTTCCCCTTGCGCCTTATTTATTTGTAATAGCAACGCTAAGTTTTCCCTTTTCTTCCCACTTTCTCCCTCACATCCCACTTTTTTTATAAAAAAAATAGCCATGACCGTCTCCTGGTTCCCAACTATCTCTGTACCAAAATTCATCAAAATCGGTTTAGCCATTTAAGCGTGAAGAGGTAACAAACAAACAAACTCACTTTCGCTTTTATAATATTAAGTAAGGATTTATATTGATACTAATTATAACGGGGATTACATTTTCCCTAAGTTTGGAGAGGTCAAGATCACACTACAATCGCTCAATCGCTGATAAAATACGAGGAAAATATTCTCCATGATGAATTTATTAACTAATTGTAATGCGAATAAATAAGGAAATTGTCGTAAGGAAAGTTTAAAATACGATACGATATGGTCAGAAATATGGAAAAAGAAGACATTTTGTGACGACTCCAACATAAGAAAAAAACATAAGAATTACTATCATAAAAAAAAGATAGAAGATTAGCTTAGATATTAGTATTCTAGGTATTCTGGCATGGCTAAAATGAATACTTTTACTTTTGACTGCACGGTTGGCTTAGCAGTAGCAGCAGGATTGGCTGCTGCGCCGGGTTCCATCCCTGAACGGAACAATTATTTGTGTAACCGACAGATAGTTGTTCCGGTTCTGACTGTTTGTGTATGTGAGTTTGACTGTTTGTGAACGCACCCACGATACAGGAGATATAAAACTCTATACTTACACGTGTATGCACTGGTAACGAAAGGTCGAAGGAAGCGTCGCAGTAACATATTGCGTTCAATTGGATGTAACTACTTGTCCGGGATTCAAATCGGCACACCAATCATATGTAGTTATGATCCTATAAACATCGGGACACCACATCTCAACCTAGTTGGGGACATTTGAACATCGGTAACAACCATTGTTAAACCTACAACGGTTGGATTATTTACGTAAAATACAAATAAATTCTTGAATGATATATGTTAGGCCTCCCTAGTTAAATATACTGACTAGTATCGTCGGGCGCTTTGTTAGTTAAATTTTAAGTTAAGAAAACGTGTTGCGTCGACTCCAAATAGAATATATATCTTATATCTATATCTTGAGACAACTCACACACGGCTATCTGATCCCAAGCTAAGCAGAGCTTGTGTTATGGTAACCAGACAACTGATATACATACTTATATAATTTATAAATACATACATATTATAGATAAATCACACCCAGACACAGAACAAACAATCATGCTCATCACACAAAGTTTGTCCTGGGTGGGAATCGAACCCACGACCTCCGGCTCAGCAGTCAGGGCCACTAACCACTAGACCAACAGGCCCGTCAATTGCCCGTCAAAGAATGGGACAAGGGCAGGAAAATGATGACCTACACGCGTTCCCGAGATAAATGGACTTGACATACAGAGAGACGAACAACTAAGCGATTCAATAAGGGTTCCGTTTTTTCCTTTTGAGGTACGAACCCTAAAAAAGCTTAAAACCTTGCTGTATAAGAAGTTGTTTCATTTAAATAATATTATTTAGCTGGTTTTTTTTTTTTCGGGTGGGAAATCATCAAATGACTTCCCCCGCTCTGGGCGGAGCGGGGGGGCATGTCAGACTTGTACTGACTAAAACCCACCCATGTTCCTTCTATTGCCCTTCACGTTCCGGAGCCGCGGTATCTCTTTCGAACAACCCGCAACCCCGGCAGGTTATTTAGCTGGGTTAGTCTAATATTCGACCTTACTACAATTGTGAAAAAACTAGGCAGATTATTATGTAAATTCCAGATATCTATATCGTGGCAAGCCAATCAATAAAAGATAAACTAATTTAATTAGAGCACCAAGCGTTAAACAATGTTTACGCCCTTTGACAGAGGTTATCAACGCAAGCGTGATTGCTACAGCCACATAAGGATCTTCTTGTTCTTAAAATACTCGTCCATTTGTCCTCTACAAATATGTGACTAAAGATTACGTAGGAGTTCCTAATCCTATATTTTTGGCCCACAAATCTTTTTCCTCCTGTTATTTCTATCCCATAGACTACAATGTTTTTCTTCGTAAAGGAAATGAAAGGTAAACAGAATGTGTACATGTTCTATGCCAGTCGTGATACGGAAATGGATTAATAACTACTGTGTAGGCAAAAGGTTGGTTGTTATATAGTTTGTGCAATGTAGAATGATGACGGCGAGAGTCAGAATTGAATATGTCCTGCTTTTGGTTTGCATGGAAGATTGATACACTTTCATTCGATACCCATAGCATGGCTACACATAAAAAATAAGTAGTTCGCCATTTTTGGGAGTCTGCCATATTGGATTTAAAATGACGTCACTTAACAAACAATACATTGTAATCGAAATCAAACATTGTATGCAAAATTTCAGCTAAATGCAGAAACTGGAAAGTAGGTCAAATTGAGATTATAAGATTATATTTACAAACTTTGGTATTTACAGGAGAGGCTAAAAAAAGCGTATTAAATGTGATCTACATTTGGGCTATGCATGGAAATGATATTTTGTGTTCTCTGCTGTATGTACATACATATATAATTTATGTACACAGAGGAGAGAACACGAGGAAACATCATAACAAAACTTAGAGTACAAAGGCCCAGCGTATTTCAAAAGAAATTTGTACCAGCAGTCCAGCGAGAAGAAATATAAAAAAAAAAAAAAATGTAGACAGTAGTGTGTGAGAACAAGAAGAGAATAACACACAAATCAATCATGATATATTAGCCAGAAAACACAAGATTCAAAGTCCAGTGGAAGTCCATGTTAAAGATATATCAATAGGACCACCTTCAGATTGGAATGCGTATAATTCAGAACATTTTGTTTCAATAATAGTTCCTGTAAAATTGGCAATATTAATATGAATTTTCGGGCATTTTTTGGCTTTTCATTTGACGGCACGGTTGGCGCATTGGTTGAGCGATCGACTGCTGCGCTGCGTGATGGTTAGATCCCCGCACGGAACAAATATTTGTATGGCCTACAAATAGCTGTTTCGGGTCTGGCTGTTTGTGCTTGTGAGTTTAAATGTTTGTAAACGCACTCACGATACAGGAGACATTCTTAGTGTAAAAAAAAACTAAATACTTTGGCTGACCTTTCTTGATATTTGCGGGAATTAACCTTCAATGTGAATAAAGATAAAACTATAAACTCCCTAGAACTAAGACGTCCCAACACGATACAAGAGATAAAAGACTTATTTATAAGTATTATATTTAATCTTATTTACACACAGCACTTAGTCATTGCAATTTCATATACACGCGTGCAACAGTTTAATTAAAGTATTAATCGGCCTACAATCGACAGGGAAATCGCGTAACACACATACAGTCAAATAAATTGAGAACCTCCTTTTTTTGAAGTCGTTAAAAAATATCTCCATCTGCTAATACCTTACCTTACACAATTTGAAATCGTCAACTGCATTTGCTGCATACCAAATAATGTCCAATGCCCATTCTGTATTTGCAAATGTTATGCAAACCACTTTTCTTGTAAAGAATACTTTATGAATAATATACATAACATGCTTATTTAATAAATAAATAAAAAATTAATATCTTGGGACAACTCACACACGGCTATCTGATCCCAAGCTAAGCAGAGCTTGTGTTATGGTAACCAGACAACTGATATACATACTTATATAATTTATAAATACATACATATTATAGATAAATCACACCCAGACTCAGAACAAACAATCATGCTCATCACACAAAGTTTGTCCTGAGTGGGAATCGAACCCACGACCTCCGGCTTAGCAGTCAGGGCCACTAACCACTAGACCAACAGGCCCGTAAATTCAGATAACCAGCTGTTTTTGTTAAAGTTGTGTTGCAACATGTTGCATTCTGCATTTTGAAATTGTGTGTCATGTCTTTCTTGTAAAATAAGATCGTGTTTTGTGCTACATGTATCCGCATTTTAACATAAAATTACGCATTTCTCATAGAAGGGTTAAGCAGAGCTCTGAAGTTAATAGTAAGTGAAAGTTATGTTGATAATTATAATTATGTTATTGACCTTTATTTTTGATGTTGTTACAGGTATAGTAAACTACACGCACTATCACGCATACGTGATGTAAGGGTACTTGAAAAGATTGAAGCTCGTGCTTAGTTCGTGAAAGTAGGTAAGTAGAGAAATTAGTGAATGTTTGGACTGTTTGTGATAAATGATTGATGTACACACGACGGCACATCAACCTACAAAAACCATATTAACCTGATCCCTTTACTAAAGTGTGCGATACGTAGTAGAGAGATCAGGTTATAATAGTTTTAATAGGTACCTGCCGTCGTGTGTACTTAACTATAGTACATTCATGACGAGCTCGTAGCAAAATAATAACAGACGTACGGGTCGATGTTTGAGGCAAAACCGCGCTTGCCAAGGCCAATCTATTGATGGGTGATCATCAGTGATACCGAGTCCGGACTGTTACTGCAGCTGGCCTGATTTGAAGAGCTTTGATAGGTAGTCAGTAACCGGAGATTCCCACAACCAGTCTCAAAGGGGTAACGAATTACCCAGCACTAACTGGGTTGTGGAGGTCTGATAAGCAGTCGCACCATGTAAGACTGGTACTCAGCTGCATCCGGTTAGACTGGAAACCGCTCCCAATATACGTTAGTTGGGAAAAGGATCTTAGACAGATGATAACTACTACTATATAATAATAATTGTCATGCAAACTATAGTTATTGGGTCGATGCCAGAATGCAATCAAATCTTTTTCTTATTTGTTTTTACGAACGGGAAATCATCAAATTACCCCCCCCCCCCCGCTCTGGGTGGGCCGGTGGGGAGTCTCATTTTACTACCTGAAACCCACCCATGTTCCATCTTTTGCCCTTTATGTTCCGGAGCGCGGTTACTTTTTCGAACAATCCTCAACCCCGGGACCACCCACCTCTGTATGTACCTAGTTTTAAAACGAGATGATTGGCGTTCAAATAAACATAGGTGAATGTTTAGACGAATATACAAACGTTTGATACAAAACCTGCAAACGACACGGTAAATAAACAGATTCCAAAACATAAGACAATTAAGTTTTGAATACAAAAACATACATGGACGTGTATATGCACAATACTGTATAGAACAACACAAAAAAACATAAGTCCAGGTACGAACTTGTTGAACATGTTTTTTCAACGTAAACATATTTTCGGCCAGAACTCGTCACACTATATAATCGTTTCTTTGACCGAAACAACAACTTTTTGTAAAATTATTTCTTTATTTAAAATTGTTCTTGCTTTGTCAAAACTACATATCTACTTGTAAGTTTTTGTCATTATTTCGTACTAGCTTCCGCCCGCGACTTCGTCGGCGTAGCATAGTTACTTTGGGCTAACGCTAACTTTAAACCGCTTGATAATCGAAAAAACATATCTTTCTCTCCCCTTTTCTTCCCCTATTTCTCCCCCTTTTCTCACTTTTTTTAACCTATGTCCGTCTCCAGGGTCCCAACTATCTCTGTACTAAAATTTATCAAAATCGGTTTGGCCATTTAGGCGTGAAGACGCAACAAACTCACTTTCGCTTTTATAATATTAAGTAAGAATTTTGGCTAAGTCTTCATTTGTTAAGGCGTCGAAGTAACAAACATACAAACAAAAACATGCAGTCGAATTAAGAACCTTCTCCTTTTTTGAAGTCAAAAAATCTGTTTAAATATAAAACTTACTAGCTTTCGCCCGCGGCTTCGCTCGCGTTAAATTCGGTATAACACACCAAGCAGACCTGCAGTTTTTTCTCTTGCGCCTGACTGATCTGTAATAGCAACGCTAAGTTTTCCCTTTTCTTCCCTCGTTCTCCCTCATATCCCACTTTTTTTGAATAAAAATTAGCCTATGTCCGTCTCCTGGTTCCCAACTATCTCTGTACCAAAATTCATCAAAATCGGTTTAGCCATTAAAGCGTGAAGAGGTAACAAACAAACAAACTCACTTTCGCTTTTATAATATTAGTAAGGATTTTGAAAATATCAAACAATTTAGTTACCTACAACTTTTGCCTTATCTTCTATATCTATCTATACTTATAATTCAATTCTGTACATGAAATATATTTCCAAAATAACTATCAGGGGGTGATTAGTGATCGATACTGATGCCAAAAATGCAATCAGTAAAATTTTTGTCTGTCTGTCTGTCTGTCTGTCTGTCTGGATGTCTGTATGTTCGTTATAGAAACAAAAACTACTCGATGGATTTTAACGAAACTTGGTACAATTATTCTTCATACTCCTGGGCAGGTTATAGTATACTTTTCATCACGCTACGATCAATAGGAGCAGAGCAGTGAAGGAAAATGTTGGGTAATCGGGAGAAGTTGGTTAAAGCTACACAGAAATCATGTATGACGGAAATGTTCTCCTTAAAATTATATAAAAAAATATCCTACGACAGCATAGGTCTATCTTTTATGGTTGACTCACAATAACACGTGTAACTCCCGATAACTTAGCAGTTCGGAGTTTTCTGATTATATTTGTCTACTCTTACGTTTATAACACTCCCACTCATCTCTAATTAAAAACAGTTAACATTATTACGTATTCAATAAAAAAAGAATCATATAAATCGGTATACAAACACCAAAGTTATGCATGAAATACGCTAATAAGCCATCGCGCGTGAATACTGAATCATGCTATAAGGATTATTTTTCTGTAATATTTGGCTGTTGATGCGAATAGACGTTCAGAGTGTTCGACCTTATTGACAGACAATGCTTTCAGCCCGACTTTTAGTCTTTAAATAATTTATTTTATTGTTATTTTATAAAATAGGTATTAGTTATTTTGGTAGTGTTTAAATATTCGTTCAAATTACAAATTATTCATAGTTTACATTTTATTTATTTTTAGGTGAAGTAGTAGTAGGTACGCATAGATTTTTAGAAACCGAGTTTCGGCTAATTTATGTTCAGTTTTTTTTATACTATTTTGGTAAAAGCGTAGTTAATTATACTAATTATAGTTATAGGTATTATTAATTAAAGTATTTATAGGTTTTTATTTTTAAGTGAAGTAGGTATACATAGGTAGATAGTATTGGACGGGTTCCCTCTATCTGGCAGAATCTTGATGCTCCGAAATTTATTTGGCATAACACACTAAGCATATTTTTCTTTAAACGAACATTTTAAAGGCATAAAAATTATTTGATATAATTATCGTTTGGCATAATGTTTAAAACTCCGAATTTACAATTGCATAGTTTTAAGATGGCAGAATTACATTTAGTGTAATTACGATTGGCAGAGTTCAAATTTCGCATAATATCGTTTAGCATAATGTTCATTTAGCGACGAGTATTTGGTATAATTTCACTTTTCATACTATAGTTTAAAGACTTATATGCCTAATAAGTCTTTAAACTGACATGGTCACTAACATTATTATTAACGGTTAAAACGGGATATTTACCATGTTTGGTATTTATTTTGAGTTTCCAATTACAGTGAGTTACAATTGTATACAAAAACATATTAAGGCAAAAATATCTTATTTTTGGATTAATATGTTTTTTATTTATATAGAAAAAAAAGACATTGTTTTTAGTAGGTTACCCGGGACTCATCTATTAAGATTAGGTTAATTTGTTCAAACAAAGATGCGTAGGTTAGGTTAGGTTAAAACTGTGACCCCCTACGCACGAGCCGAGCGAGCGGAGCGAGCGGTGGCCGCGGCAGCGGCCGGCGAGTGCCAGTAACGACTTGCATTAATAGAAAATGAGATTGTTTTTAGTAGTTTACCTGGAACTGAACTATTTACATTAGGATTATAATTACTTATGGAATTAAATGACATTATTACAAATTCAATTAAATAATAGTTAAAATAAATGATATTTTTTTAAAGAAATAAATAATTAAAATAAATGACAACAAATAATAATAAAGATGATTCTAACTATAAACTTTCTGCGATATGACAATTCTGCCGTTTAATGATATCGATATGAAATATATGTCAAAAGACGATTCTGACTGTGAACTTTCTGCGAAATGATGTTTCTGCTTTTTGAATATTATGGAAATGAAATTTATGTCTAGAGATGATTCTGACTTACAAAATTATGAGTTTTGAATGTATGATAAATGAGTGTCTGCCAAACAATTTTCTGCGAAATGAAGTTTATGCTATCCGTTGTTATGCAAAATAAAATTATGACATAAAAAGTTCTGCTATAAAGGGTGGACCCAGTATTGGACAGGCGTTTTAGCTTTATTTTAATTTCTTTTTTTGTTACAAGTTGTACTTACCTACATATTTCTGGGTATAATTCTATTAGAATTATTTAGTTTTAGTACCTACTTTATTTGGTAATTAATAGGTTCTTATAGATAATAGGCATAATTAGATATATTAAAATATATATATATATATGTAATTTAGTACTTAAATTATTTTCAGGTTAGTTATAAATTCAAATTATTTTTTTTTTATTTATTTAGCTGTAGTTTTATTTAGTTGTAGCTGTAGTGTATTTAAGATCAGTTTTATTATTTAAGTAGGCACTTGGATTTTTTAAGTGTAAGGTAGCTACAGTTAGGACCTCTAACGTAGCTTATTTCGTTAGGTAACTGAATAGGCATTCAGTTACCTTCGGTTATTTTCATAAATCCTTACTTATATTGTAAAAGCGACAGTGAATTTGTTTGTTTGTTCTTTCTTTCTTTTTTTTTTTAAACGTTGCCCCACACTAGGAATTTCTCCTGTATCGTGGGTGCGTTTACAAACATTCAATCTCACATACACAAACAGCCAGACCTGGAACAACTATTTGTAGGTCATACAAATATTTGTTCCGTGCGGGAATCGAACCCGCGACACACAGCGCAGCAGTCGATCGCTCAGCCACTGCGCCAACCGTGTCGTGTTTGTAACGGCTTCACGCCTAAATGACCGAACCGATTTTGATGCATTTTGGTACAGAGATAGTTGGGGCCCTGGTGACGGAAATAGGCAATTTTTTTTAAAGTGAGGAAAGTGGGAGAATGAGGGAAGAAAAGGGGAGAGAAAGATACATTTTTTTCGGGTCATCACGCGGGTTAAAGTTAGCGTTAGCCCAAAGTAACTATGCCACGCGGACGAAGTCGCGGGCGGAAGCTAGTTGAACATAATTTCCTATTTTCGCTGTAAACTTTTCTGTTTTTCTGCAAATAAATACACAAAATTATTGAAATAAATGTATATGCTACAGCATTTAATAAGTATTTGCAATAATTAGTAGTGTGTTAGTGCAAAGAGAACCGCGCCACGGGAGTTTTTCCATTAACGAACTTACTGTGCCACGAATGTATGGATATTTGTAACTCTATCACGGAAAAACTACGTAACGGATTTGGATTAAATGTGGCACACATTAGCATACTGGCTTAACAGATAGGATACTTTATATCCCTTGTTTAACGATCCCGTCGGACAGTTACCGAACTTCACACGGGCGAAGCTAGTCCTTACTATAATACATATTATAAAAGCGAAAGTGAGTTTGTTTGTTTGTTACGTCTTCACGCCTAAATGGCCAAACTGATTTTGATGAATTTTGGTACAGAGATAGTTGAGACCCTGGAGACGGACTAGGCCTTTTTTAAGTGAAAAATGAGGGAGAAAGAGGGAAGAAAAGGGAAAACTTAGCTTTGCTATTACAATAAATAAGGCGCAAGGGCAAAAACTACAGGTAGCAGGTAGCTGCAAATCAGTGTTACCCCGAATTTAACGGAAGCGAAGCCGCAGGCAAAAGCTAGTTAAATATAAAATCACATACTGCATGACTTCGTACATAATTAGGTTAAAGCAAAAGAGGTTTTTATCTAATAAACCACTTCGATCAACCCGCAGTATTTGTCGAACATCATGAGCATAGATGAAAGTTGTATACTTACAAGGTAACTTAGTAATCTCATGCCTATTGTAGTAATCTTTTACGGCAACAGTGTCTCAAACAAACTTTTTTGACGCATTCAATTAAAACGCAATGCACTACTAAACGCATGTCAGTGGCTAATTGGCGAAAATGTCGCAAAGTCGTGAGAAAGGGGCCAATGCAACGACAAGAAAAACATTAAATAACGTTATTGTTCTATTGCGATAGAAAACTCGATGTACAGTCGGAAGCCCCACTCACACTAATATTGTAAAGGCGAATGTTTGTATGCGTGTGTTCGTTACTCCTTCAAAAACCTTAAGCGGCTGTTAAGATCTGGATGAATTCGGTATATAGATACTGGATTAACAGACTGGCTTATATTCTGGACTAACAGACAGGCTTTTTTACCTTTTTAACCTAGTGTACGCGGGTGAAACCGCGAGGAGCAGCTAGTATATATAAGATGTCAGTCAAAATTATTAATCGTTCAAAAGCTTAAGTTAAAGCGCGTTTTCTGTATTAAAAATCTGGTTTTACGACGAAATGTCTTATAAATATAACGAAAAAGTTTTTAAAAGGATGACAAAAAATGTTACCAACCTAAAAAAATTAGAAGGATATTTTAATTTTGCTTAAATAGTTTTTTACCGGTCAAAAGTGAAGTTTTGGCTGATGTTAGCAGTCGTTGTCATTGTGACTTATAATATGGTTATAAACGTGCCACAATTGGCAAAGGCCTCCACCAATTACTTCCACGTCTTTTGATGTTTTGCTTCTTCCCGCAAGTTTACGTAAAAGCCGTGCAGAACATCAGAACAACTAGCGTGGACTGGGATGAAAGCTAACTTATGTGTTAATCTAGGGTTAGAGCTACATTCCAAAGGATTAGCAAACACAAACACACGCACACATACAAACTTTCGCCTTTTTTTTGCGGATGGGAAACCATCAAATAATTTCCCCCGCTCTGGGCGAAGCGGGGGGGTAGTGTCAGACTTTTTTAACTGACTAAAACCCACCCATGTTCCTTCTTTTGCCCTTTATGTTCTGGGGCCTCAGTATGTCTTTCGAACAACCCGCAACCCTGGATAATTTACCCTTTATAATATAAGAGTCGAAGAAATCTTTTAAACATATGCTGGTGTGTATATACCGATGCGTGTGACTGTACTCGTGGTTTTTCTATGTGACATTGGGTTAGTGAGACCGAACGCTTATCTTGATACATTTTCTTGATCGTACACTTTTACTTAGTTTTCTGTTTTACAGTTGAATGGTGTTGAAAGTTTAATAATTGGATAAGAGTCAGTTGTTATAATGTCAGTTTTCACACATATAATCTGTTTTCTATTGTTTTTATTTTTGAAGGTGAAGATTATGTTTATGTTAGATACCGCGGCTCCGGAAAGATACCGCGGCTCCGGAACGTAAAGGGCAATAGAAGGAACATGAGTGGGTTTTAGTCAGAACAAGTCTGACATGCCCCCCGCTCCGCCCAGAGCGGGGGAAGTCATTTGATGATATCCCACCCGAAAAAAAAAAAAGATTATGTTTATGTTAGACTAGCTTATGCCCGCGCTTTCGCCCGCGTGGAGATCTATTATTATCCCAAGCGTTCGACTGGTATAAAAACAATCCTTTGAGTTGATCTAGGTAATAATCTATCTGTATAGCAAATTTCACCCAAAAGCAGTCACGAGTTTTTGCGTGAAAAAGTAACAAACACATATCGATCTTTTCTCACAAACTTTTGCATTTACAAAATTGTAAGAAGTATTCGGTAACTATCTTTGCCAACAATAAGTCGCTCTTTCTACCTTGATAAAGATAAAAGCTGTTCTATTTGTGACGTAACACTGCGGCAAAAATCCTTCAGTAAATCGTGATAAACGTGGAATCTGTAATACTAATAAGCGATGAGGAAAACCCATTGTCAGTTCTGATAGGAAATATTTTGCACTGTGGTGTAGTAATTAACCGATTGATCGGAAAAAGTTGGAGTTTTTTATGTTTACGTTGTCCCATGTGATGCGGAGTAATGAGTATGTCGTGAGGAAAATTTAGAGTATAAATGTGGACAGGTATAAGTATACAATTTGAATAATAAGAATGAATGAGTTAGAAAGAAGGAAGAAAAGGGAAAACTTAGCTTTGCTATTACAATCAATAAGGCGCAAGAGCAAACACTACAGATAGCAGGTACCTGCAAATCAGGAAAGGGAAACTATGTTACCCCGAATTTAACGCGAGCGAAACCGCGGGCAAAAGCTAGTTCTGAAACACTTTTAAATTCAAAAATATAGCTATGTTTCACAGCGAGGCATTTCACATGGTACAGACGCCAGCAGGTCAACCTACCCGAAATTGTCAATTTTTCCCAATGAACCTTGAACCTAATACTTTAGAAATAAAGTAGAAAATCTATCAAAGAAATCTGACAGATTGTAGTAGCTTGATGTGCAGGCGTCTGTACTAAATTGAATTTTAGGGAACCAAATTCTACGTTAACTCTTCCTATATTGATCAACCAGATTTTGTTAATTTGCTAACCATCCGTTCATCCTACCATATTTGTGGGTACATCATAATTATGTATACAAACGTATGAAGGAAACCCCATACATCATTCCGTTGAAAAGCATGTAGGTTTTACTTTTGGGATGATGAATGGGCTTGTCCTGTCATCGACCATGAATTTTGGATGATCGTGTCTTTACGTTGCGTTTTATAAATCAGGCCATTTATCTATTTATGGAAATTAGATTTTAAAAGGGTCTTATACTACTAATATTATAAATGCGAATGTTTTTGAGGATGTATGGATGTAAGGATGTTTGTTACTCTTTCATGTCAAAACGGCTGAACGGATCCTAAAGAAATTTGACACAAAGGTAGATTATAGTCTGGAATAACACATAGGATTCTGTTTTTTCGATCATCACGAGAGCGAAGCCGCGGGCGCCAGCTAGTGTTTCATAAAATCATGCGAGAGGTTTTATAAATGTAAATGTTTGCTTTTTGACTACCTCGTTAGTTTAGTGGTCGCAAACACGGCTGGTGAGCAAAGTCCTAAGTACGAATCTTAAGTCGCGCAAAGTGTGTTTTCATTAGGGATTTCTCGGAGTCTAGATTCGTGTCCACTTGAACTTTACTGGAGAAATCTAGCTCTCCTATTAGGTAAACCTCTGCCTTACCATTCGGAGATTACAAGCGTGAAGTTAAATGTAAAGTGTGAATATTTGTACCTTTTCCATCATAAAACTAACTTCTTACGAAAATCTCAGAAAGTAACAGTTCCAACAGTTTCGGCAATCAGATATTTTCCACTAAAACTTACCCGAAACGTTCCAAGTTAAATTGATATTCTCAACCAACTGTTATTTACATAAGCCAACAGAGCGAGCTAAATAACAACGTTACCGAGAATTTAAGTCAATAAAATAATGGTGAAACTGTTCTGAGTTGGGGTTAACTTCGGAGTTATTATGGGCTTAGACAAAAAAAGGTATTCGGAGAATTTCTTGTTTATAGTTTTTTTTTTGTTTTATTATTTAGCCGCGTGTTCTTCGCACGTGACTAAATAATAACTGCCGTTCGGTTTGATCTTGATGTTAAGCCGCTTTTGCCTAGGTTGGCTCGAGAATGGGTGACCACCTAATCCTAGCTAATATTATAAAATCGAAAGTGAGTTTGTTTGTAACGTCTCCATGACTAAAATGGCCAACCCGATTTTGATGAATTTTGGTACAGAAATAGTTGACACCCTGGGACGGACATAGTAAATAAAAAGAAAACTGATAAAAGGGGGAAGAAACTGGAAAGAAAAGGGAAGAGTAGATATATTTTTTTTTTTCGATCATCTAGCGGGTTAAAGTAAGCGTTAGCCTAAAGTAACTATGCCACGCGGACGAAGTCGCGGGCGGAAGCTAGTACCTACACTATATCGAGTTCTCTTCGTGCCTCGGAAAGTGCATTACTCCGTTGGTCCCGGTAGTCATTTGTAGATCTTTGATAGTCGTTACAGGTCAGTGGCTCGAAAGTTTGACAGCCAGTTACGAAGGAGTATCGCATTACCCAGTCATTAACTGGGTTGTGGAGGTCAGATAGGCAGTCGCTCCATGTAAAATACTGATGTTCAGCTGAATCCGGTAAGACTGGAAACCGATCCCAACATAGCTGAGAAAAGGCTAAGTTGATGATGTTTTTTTTTTCGTAGTTTTTCTATCTAGTGTTGTAACCTAATGTATCTGCGGTTATTTTTTTAATCATATTGCGGTGGTTACTTTCTTACTTAAACGTATATCGATAAAAAACGATGTTAAATATGCTTAATATTTTATTAATGTAAAAGTATTACAATAATAAATTATTTGGCATATTTAAAAAATATTAAAATTATGTTAGTTATCAAATAACGTAGTTTTTAATATGTTTACTATTCATCAAAAAATTAACCGTGTACAACAATACGAATATATAACTGGGTAATTTTGTTTCCTTTCATTTTATTAAACAATAATACTTTTACACACAACTTTAGTAATTTTCTATGTTAATAATATTGTAGAAATTTTTTGTTGAATCAAAAAAGCGAAATTTCGAATCAAACTGTTAAAATCATTTCATAACAATATTGTTCAACGTCGATTAATCATGATATTAAATAGAAATAGTTCCATATAAATGGCTAGATATCAATAACAATCAAGTTTCTCCTCGCACACATCTGATAAAAACCTCATATTAAAAGTAAAAACTCTCAAATTTTATTTATAAAACAACAATATTCGATCGATTAGTGAACATGCAAACAGTTTAGTTTAATTCTTTATTTGACGCCATTTTGTATAAACATTTCGATAAAATGTAATTGTTTATCGATTTCAAATGGCAAATTTTGAATAGTATGTACCTTTTTATTATATTTTTCTTTAATATACATATATCTTTTGATTTTGTTTTAATAAAGAAATATTTAAAAAATGAATAAATAAATGATTAGTAGTTATATATTTTTGTCATTTCTTTTGATTAAATAATAGTAATCGTGAAGTTCTTGCTATAATACTTTTTGTCATCGTCATTTATATTTGGTTTCCATTTTACATAATGTTCAACACTGCGCGATATAAAATCGCACTTATCCATTAGTTCAATACAGTTGAACAGCATAATTAAAAGTTTATCGTTTGGATAATCTCTCTCTTGTTGATCTCGTAATGGCTCTATCACATTTCACAGCAAATAAACTAAAGTGAAACTTCACTAATATTAGAACTTTGTAATGATAACATAGACAAAATCTACCTACTGGGTTTATGACGTGGAAATCAAATCAAATCAAAATAATTTTATTTCACATAGGCCTTCAGGGGCACTTATAAAACGTCGAGAAAAGGTGCACGGTTCGGTTTGGTCGTTTCCTAGGGAGAAGAACCGGCAAGAAAATGACCCAAGGGTGAAAACTACCCGTGTCGACAGCGCGTTCGTGTTCCATGCGCCTCAAAGAGATGTCAGCAAAGCAGAGGGCTACCGGGGTTCACTGGATATTTGAAAAAGATACAGCGGAACATACAGGGCAAAGGAAGGAACATGGGTGGGTTTTAGTCAGTAAAAGTCTGACACTCGCCCCCGCTCCGACCAGACCGGGAGAAATTATTTGATGATTTCCCACCGCAAAAAGGGTGAAAACTACATTTTTGTTCGAATCTCAACTTACCACTGTCTATTGCAGTTTAGTGTACATGCAAGAGAAATACATTGGGATTCTCAATTTAAATAATTCTTCGAACCAATTCCATTCCATTTAAAGTATTGACATCGTTCATTTCAACCTAGCAACAGACAAAAGTAACTCAACACTGAGCCTTCGAAACGTAAGCCCTCTCGAAATATTGAGTTCAAACAAAAAAGGTCCGTTTCACCGAATTATTTATATAAAGCGTTGCGCAATTCTATGTAGGACGGTTTTTGTTCACTTTAATGTTCATATTTTTGTTTCTTTTTAGGGGATTTTTGAGGGTCAGGCTTGAGTACGCGATTAGTTATTGTCGTCGGGTGATGAAAACAGAGTTTTCCGTTACATATTCTTAACCCTTTCGGTGCCCAATCCAAATTATACCATACATTTTGAACTCATACGCTGAGTTCTGGGCAGCGAAAGAGTATGTTGTCATTACACACTAACTGACAAATGCTTGCACTGACTGGACAGGTCCACTAAATCTTTGTGGTGCTTTCTTAAAATAACCATTTAAGACACTAATCTGCATAGTCCTCATGTAAGTTGACCAAGGTTTTTGTCTGGGCCTTAAAAGAGACTATGACCTCTGAGTTTGTTTCGGCTGTTTCTTCTCAGAGTAGTCGGGTACGAAACATCGAACTCATCTAGTTTTTTTTTTAAAAAGATGTGTGAAGTGTATATGAAACCTACTTGCAAAATAAACATCATATATCACTAGTAAATTTATCTGCCTAGCAGGGGGTGTAAAATGGCTGCTTTAACAGTATGATAAAACCTCTAGACAATTATACTATCGAACTATGTATACGCGGGAAGCCGCGAACATCAATTAACAATAGAGAGAAAGCCAAGAAAATCAAAGTTTATTTTATTGTTCACAAAGAGAGTCCTTATCATCAGCCTAGCCTTTTCCCAACTATTTTAGAGTCAGCTTTCAGTCTCACCGGATTCAACCTATCTGACCTCCACAACCAAAATAACAACATGGTAATTCGATAGGTAAGACTGATTGTCAAACTTTCTAGGCACTACTCGTAACGACTGTCAAACATCTACAAATGACAGCCGGGACCAACGGCTCAATGTGCTTTCCAATCACGGAGGAAAATCGATATGTATTGGGTGGTTACCCATCCACGGACCAACCTAGCCCAGCGTGGTTTTACCTCAAGATCGACCCGCGCAGGCACGAGCTCCTTTTTGTAAACAGTCACCAAACTTGAAATCTTTAGTAGATATCACTTGGGCTCCGTGAGCCAAGCCCATCCTATCTAGTAAAACTAGAAACCATTTGAAACTACCTAGCATCTTGAGGAACTGGTTTTTAAATAGCTAATCGAGCCTGAATGGCCGGTTGATAAATTATTGTATAGATAGATAATTGACATTGAATATTGTACAGGATTTGAACTTTACAAATGTCGCATGTCGGGGATAGTGAGTCAAAATTATTGATTGGTTATTATTGATTGGTATTATTTATTGGTTTTCCACTTACATCGTTTTTACGGATAGGAAACTTAATACAACAATGTAGTCCCAATAACACACCCAGGGACAATTAAAAATCACCAACATCAATGTAGAGGTTACACACATGCACGCGCACACACACACACACCTCTACACTAACGAATTATGACAATGGGCAAGATGACAGTAACACAGAATCATTAAAATATTGTGTTTATCTGATAAAATATGATGTATGTATTGTGGAAAAAATCTCCATTTTTAGATTATTATTTTATTTTAGAAAATAAAATTACAAAATACTGCCATCCGCCATGCTTTTTAAAACACCAATCAAAGTGTGTTACGTCAGCCCTCAGTAAATACTGTCACTGTCACCGAATTTATTTCGAGTTTCGACTATCTCTTGAGTTTTAACATTGTTTAAAAGTGGTATCATAAGGTCTGTATCGGTCTTTTGCTTACTTCATTAACTAGTTAAGCCATGGAACTAGGATTTACTAAGGCAAACAGTTCTAATTTGCCCCGAATTGATTTGTTAATGCTGGGAGAGTTCCTGGCGTCAAACAAAGATTTCTGTTCAGCAGAATTCAGAAACGTGAAAACTGCAGCGTAAGTACTATTATTACTGTATGATTTTTTTGTAAATTTAGAAAATATTTTGTAAAATATCACTTGATATATATATTTTATATAGTATTTGAGGTTATGTTTTCGTTATGAGAATTTCTTTTGTGTATGTAACCTACGATTAATATTATGAATATATGGAATAACGTTACAACTTACGTCAAAGTGATCTTCACAGAAATAAATAGAAGTATCAAGACTAACAGCTTTAGGATCTCGCCGTGCCAGAGTTAGCCACTTATATCGCATCGTTTTATCGTTTGGCACGTGAATAAACACTTTGTTAGGGGTTTTTAATGACGTATTAGTGCACACCACTTATATCCTTTGGAATTCATATTTAAATAATATTTAATATGTTTTATTTGTTGCTTTGACTCTAATGTTTACAAGTTTACTGAGGGTTGACGTCACAGCAAATGTCAACGCCGGTGACTGCGTTTTGGCGCGAATTTATGAACGTTTCATTAAAATTTCATTTTTTTCAATAATAATTTTATAAATTACAGAAACATTATATTTTTTAGAAATAGTAGATACTTAAGAATATTTTAAAACACATTTTCAAAAATTGTCATCTTGCCCATTGCCTTGAAAATGATCTTTCAATTATAATAAAATAATGAAGTTTACGTGTTTCTAAATGAGTTAAATTATTCAACAAATTTACAGAATAAACGAAAGAAAAAAACAATTATACACGCTTGTATGTAGTCCTTCCAAGGTAGTCGACGAACTCTTATTAAGAATACTATGAAATACTTTCTGATTGTTGTCGTAATTTTAGAACAAAAGGTAACAAGGCAAAACGAATTAACGCCCATAATACGACCTCCGTAAGGTCTAAACTGAGATTAACTCACACATTTGTCACTGTCAGACCTTTATAAAGCCTTACGATTATCATTCTAATTAACATTTTTATTCACAAAAAGATTTTTTAAATAAACGTTAATAAATTCAACAACGCTGCACTGGCATGAGTTTTTATTCAAGTGTATTTTTTATATATTCATATTCTTTTTTGCACAGTAAAATAAAATAAATAAACACAAATTGCAATTTATAGGTTATATATTATAGGTAGTTAAGTATTTTAACTTTCTGTAATACAAATCACACTTATCTATAATTTAGAATAACATGGAAATTTGTTGACGTAAGTTGTGTGACATAAGTTGAATATTTTAATCTAAGCGTCGTTGTGTCAAGTAGAATGTTTGGTACAAGCAGAAGAGATACGCAAAGAAAGTTACAAAAAGTGGTCCCCCGACGCAGCGACGACGGTTGGATTAAAATGTTATATTACATTACGTAAAGAGACAATATTAAGACATTACATTCTTCTTTTAGAGGATTTTTTGTGTCGGGGTTTTATTTTCAAATTGACCTAAAATCTTTTAGTTACGAATTCTTGTGGCCCTAAAAACGAATAGCAAGATTCTAAGATACAGAGTGGCCTAGCAGGACCACGGCCTGCCGGGGTTGCGGGTTGTTCGAAAGAGATACCGCGGCCCCGGAACATAAAGGGCAAAAGAAAGATCATGGGTTGGTTTTCGTCAGTGAAAGAATGACACTCCCGCTCTACCCAGACCGTAAGCGCAGAAGTTATTTAATGATTTCCTATCCAAAAAACAAGGTTCTAAAGTTCAAAATTGAACGTTAGTCCAACAACAATTAAACATAACATTTACTTTCTGACAATATAAAAGAAAACTCCATTTGCATAATTATTCCGTTTCCCGATACTTGTTGACCTAAATTCGTGGGAATTATTATTCGTCGGTAGCACGAGGTGAAGTTAATGACCTAAATAAACAATACCAACATTAATGGGCCTTGAACAACTTTGAGGATAACTAGGTCCAGCAAACTCTCATATCATCTAGCCATTTTTTTTTGCGGAACGGCAATCGTCAAATAACTTCCCCCGCTCTGGGTAGAGCAGGGGGAGTGTCAAATTTGTATTGACTCAAACCCATCCATGTTCGTTCTTTTGTCCTTTATGTTCGGGAGCGCGGTATCTCTTTCGAACAACTCGCAACCCGCAGGGACTGTAGTAGCCATGGAGTCTGTATTTATTCCCAGTGACATGGAACTTCAACATAACTGGCGAAAAATGGATCTACTTTTGGGTACACCTGTGCCAAATCCATTGAAGGTTACAGTCGTGATGTTCTTTTACATTATATCAAGACTAGCTTTTGCCCGCGGCTTCGGTCTCGTTAAATTCGGGGTAACACAGTTCCCCTTTCCTGATGTGCAGGTATTTTTCGTTGGTAACAAAGAGTGTGTGTACCCATTTTTAGCTTCCTACGTTGAAAACTGCGAAATGTCCCATATAAAATTTCATCCCATCTTTTTAAGGGGTTGAGGGCAGATTTCCCAAAAAAGATGCACGATGTTTTTGTTAGTGACAAATGGTCCGCATACCAATTTTTAGCTTCCCAACTTGAAAATTGCGGAATGCTCCAAATAAACTTCCACCCCTATTTTAGGAAAGTCAGGGGTTAGAAAGAGACAAAAAGTAGCCTTTGTCCGTCTCCAGGTGAGACCCTACCCCCACTATCTCTGTGCCAAAATTCATCAAACTCGGTTTTGCCCTTTAGGCGTGAAGACGTAACAAACAAACTGACTTTCGCTTTTATAATATTAAATAAGGATTAGTTTAGCAACATTCATTTTTTTAATGGCATCTCGCCAGTCACCTGCCTATGAAGTTGATAACTGCTCAACCAGGCTTATTTTCGATGTTACGAATTTAAGGCCTCCAGCCAGCTACGTTCATAGATAGATAGACGACTTAATGCTCTAGTAACAGTGAATCATTATACTGCTAATGTAAATTGAACTTTGCCGATGATACCAGATTACTACCAAATCTCTACTCAGTCTTAGAACTCAATTAAAGTCTGAAACAGATTAATTTCTGAGCCGAACGCGAAGATCGTAAAACTTCGGAAAGCCGACTAACTCTGAAACATTCTCGAAAGTACCCAATCACTAAAGTACATGAATGTTCCACGTTCAAAACTGCTTACTTATTCATCATCTGCCTAGCCTTTTCCCGACTAAGTTGATCGGCTTTCAGTATGATGCAGCTGAATGCCAGTATTTTACATGGAGCTACCGCCTGCCTGACATCCACAAACAAGTTTCTAAGTTAATCGATTCTCCTTGGTAAGACTGGCTGACTTTTGGACCACTGAGTCCAATGATTGTCAGGAACAACGGCTTAACGTAAGCACGTTCCGAGGTACGGAGTGAACTTAGTATGTAATAAATGGTTCAAACTCAAAAACTCAAACTCAAACTCAAAACCATTTATTTCAATTAGACCATAACAGGCACTTTTGAATGTCAAGAAACAAAACTAATCTACAGTCCCGGTCACAAGGCATAATAACTTGTGAAAGTACTGTAGTTGCCCATTCCAAAGCGTTGATCTCTATGGAGAAGAATGGGCAAGAAACTCCATGGACACTCTTTTAAATTATAATTTTTTTACAAAATTGTATTTACATCATTCATGTTGAGATAATACAAATATGTGAGAACGATGTAGAAAGACGTGCACAGTAAGAGCGTCCAGAGCAAATAAAAAGCAAAATTTAATCCCAAATAAGTTAAAAATGAACCGTGGTAGCTAAAAAAATGACCAGTCCCAACTGACAGCGCCCGTTCACGAACATGACGTATGGATCAGCCCCATTCAGCTCGACCATTTTGAAGGGAGCTAAATGACCCGACACACCCGCCACCATCAGCGAGACATTTAAGTGAGCATGACACTATCAACCACCAGGGCTTCGTCAAGTCAATAATAATACATAGCACTCACATATGTTACCCATCCATCTACCAACCTTGGCTAGCGCTGCTTAACCTAGAAGATGGGTCGGTGTGAACTGTTACATTAAAAAACGTTAAACGCTGAAACTGGCCGGTATGGAACATGAATGAATGAGTTCTATTTTTGAATTATTGATACGTTTACGCTGTAACGGTAACGTGCGTGTATCGGTTACTAATTGCTAAACAAGCTAAGGCCTCGGTGCCATCGCCAGCAATCGCTGGCGATGCCACCGAGGCCTAAAAGTTGCCAGTTTTTAGCTTATAGCTAATCAGCTATAAGCTAAAAACTGGCAACTAGATACGTTACAGATTAATAAGGTATATTTTTGCTTGACAATGGTCGAGAGTAACAAACGCACAAAATAACTTGTATGAAAAAAAAGAGTTTATCAGCATGTTGTGATTACTAACTTAATAGCTATATTGATGTATGGGGAAAACAGTATGATTTTTCGGTTGGGAAATCATCAAATAACTTCCCCCGCTCTGGGCGGAGCGGGGGGGAGTGTCAGACTTGTACTGACTAAAACCCACCCATGTTCCTTCTATTGCCCTTTACGTTCCGGGGCCGCGTTATCTCCCCTCGTCTCGGAAGTTAAGTTTGTCCTTCAATATACCTAGTTTTTTTTTGGTTAGAGCAATGTCCGGTGGGCTTCATTAGTTACTTACAAGTTAGTACGAAACCCTCGGTGAGCAAGTCTCGCAGTTGGCTAATTTTTTTCTTTTATAGCTCTTGTCTTTAAGCCACCGCATGATAACTGGATGAGCACAGCGGTGGCTGGAAAGATATGAGGCAGGCCTTTACCAAGTAGTGGGACATTAACGGCTAACAACAGAGTAATCTGTGGAAAATGTTGTGGGTAGTACCTATATTTATTAATTTTAATGTTAAGTCAACACTTTGTAGTATATTTATTAATTTTAATGTTAAGTCAACACTTTTTTTGCTTAATGTACTTCTGTTTGTTTTCCCAAATGTAATAAATAAATAAATAACAAACCCAAAAAAAATATACATGACTGTATCTCTTTTACTGACAAAGCACCTTAAATCTTTTGAACGCTTCTTGAGCAAGAAAATAATTGACAGTTACACGCTAATCGTTGACGGTGTGACAGATGCCTAAGGTTTAGTGAAGTGAATCGCGTTAGTTTAGTGTTGTGTGTTTATAGTGTCGATAATCATAAAGGAAACTGTCAGTAGGTGAGTAGTGGCTTTCGTGTAATGTTTTTTTTTTTTTTATTATGGGTTATTCCAAACAGTTATAAATCTGTTCAAGCTATTTTCATTATGGAACATGAAACTAAATGTAATATAAGACTTTTTTAATTATTTTGGATATGAAATTTATGTATAAATATGATTCTGAATTACAAAATTATGGATTTTGAATGTCTGGTAAACGAGTGTTTGCCGAACGATTTTCAGCAAAATGATGTTTATGGTATCCGCTGTTTTGCAAATAATATTATGACATAAACAGTTCTGCCGAAAAGGTTAGACCCTCCTAAATAATTGAACTGCGCACCCGTCATAGTAATTCACAGAAAACTTTTGATAAGTAGAGATTCGCAAGTATCTCTGCTTATCAAAAGATATAATTCTATTATCATTATGATAGTCTAGCCAATGTCTTGATAAATTATTTGAGATCGGCGCAGCATATCTTCTTCTGCCTTACTTCTCTGTACTTTCTATTCATCAGTCACTTAATTTCTAACCATAGGATACTTTTTTTTGCTTTTACAGTCTAAAATCCACCCAAGTTAGTTCATTTAAAAAAAAAAAAACTTTGCCCTACACTAGGAATATCAGGTGATATTCCTAGTTAGTGTGGGGCAAAGTTTTTTTTTTGCAAACGCACCCACGATACAGGTGTATCGTGGGTGCGTTTATAGACATTCAATCTAGATACACAAACCGCCAGACTCGAAACAACTACCTGTAGGCCATACAAATATTTGTTTCGTGCGGGAATCGAACCCGCGACACGCAGCGCAGCAGTAGATCGCGCGGCCACTACGCCAACCGTGTCGTTATTTATAAAATTATAAAACCTCTCGCATGATTTTATTAAAGAACACCCTTTTAAATTTTGATTTCCATAAATAGTTACCGTTTCTTTGGTGTTCCCCTACTCTTGTAGCAATGCACGTTACTGATTCAAGTCAAATATATTTAAAAATAACCCTACTTACCCCAAAAAGGTTACCGGTAATAAATTCGAGTAGCGCCCCCACTGACCCACAGGAGCCCGGCGCGGCTTAACAACACCAAATTACATGAATATTTTACACCCAGTTCGCTCTGTGCCCTCACACGTTCTCGTGTATGGATTTACTTACTTATTTATGTATGACTGTGTATGTTTATTAGCGAGGTAATGTGTGGTGAGTACTGTTGAGGAAAGAGATTAATAATCAGGCCGCTAGCTGTACATTTTTGACTGACGCTGTGTATCTAAAGGCCTGCGCCCAGTGGCAGCACGGCACGGCAAGGGAATTTTACGTAACAAAGCATAATAAACCAAAACTCTATAGTGTTAAAGTTAAAATTTTAAACACGTATAGACAGGACATTGCATTGCACTTGTTTTTGTAGCTACTACGAAATTGAAATTTCAACTATAAGTTCTTGAAGTTAAGGTATTTTAATAATTTATTTATGTATGCACAAAATGATTCATTGGACATTATATTAAGACAAAAGAGAACAAAGGTACTGCTTATGTAATTAGAAATGTCTTCCAGCAGACCTTTTATTTTAAGTAATAATTTAACATTTCCCTGTTATGTCATTTCTACACACTGGTGTAGAAAATACAAACAGGTTAACTTTAAATTACCTCAAAATCCGTTCAGCCGTTTTGACGTGAAAGAGTAACAAACATCCATTCATCCATACATCCATCGTCACAAACATTCGCATTTATAATATTAGTACGATCTATCAAAAGTCAAATCGCCATTCGTCACTGTCTACCCTCCCTGGTCTTATCCTATCTGCAGTACATTGCTCCACTTTGATCCATTGGACCTATTATAAACCCATTGAGGAAATAACCAGCTCGCATTAGCTACGTGTTGCCTAAGAGAAATCGACCGTGAGATAGTGTACCAACGAGTATGTTCTATGCATGTACAGACACGGAATAAAAGAATTACACACAATTTTTTTTTAAGTCAAATCAAAGCAAAAAATCTTGGAAAGTTGTCAAGGGACACCCAGATGGAACGAAGATATTATTTATTATGTACACAAAACCTGTAAACACTCAATAAAAATAATCGTCGCGACACCACACTGTTCAATGCGAAATAGAACTTAGACGAAACGAAAATAACTGGCTTGCTTTCTATGAGAGAGAGAGAGAAAAACAGACAGACAGAGCCGCATAGCTTACAACTATAGCAAAAAGTGTCGTTAAAATTTTTGGTCTTAGGCAAAAAGTGTCGTTACAACTTTTGGTCTGAGGCAAAAAAGTGTCGTTACAACTTTTGGTCTTAATTTTTTCCATCTAGCCCCCTTTCGCAACGCGCGATAAGGAACTTCGTTCCAAATGTTTATTTGCTAGGACATGGTACATAAGGTGTACAATAATATTTTTCAGAATTCCAAAAACTTACTTTAAACAGCTTCTATCGACTTATCTTCTAAGTAGTTCGGATTGTAAATCATCAAGTAACTTACCCCGCTCTGAGCAGAGCGGGAGTGTCAGACTTTTACTGAATAAAACCCACACACGTTCCTTCTTTTGCCCTTTGTGTTCCGGGACCGCGGTATCTCTTTCAAACAACTCGCAACCCCAGCTGGCAGTGGTCTCTATTTTGCTAATTACTCTTTGAGGCGCACGTGGAAAACGAACGCGCCGTCGACATGACAGATTACGCACCTTTTTAACCTTTTATTTATTATATTCACCTGTTACTAAAAAAGACAAATAATCTTAGAAGTTAAATTTGACCCACTTTCTAGATTCCATTTGAGCTGAAATTTTGCATTAATGTTGAGTATGGATGACATGACATGCATGGTCAGTTACGTGACGTCATTCGTAATCCAATATGGTGGATTGCCAAAGATGGCGGACTAGTTCTTTTTTATGAATAACCTGTATGTTGAAAAGACTTCGAACCAACCCAAAAAACTCAACTCGGCAGTAAAAGAACTAAACTCGCTGTAAACTTGACCCAGTACAACTTCAAGTATAATTTCATACTTAAAATGGTTAAACAAGTTACTTAAACACGTTAACATTGATCGGTCAAGTTAATATCATGATAAAGGACCAGTAACTGATAATATTGTAAACAACCGGTCTATATGACCAATAGCCTTCCCAATGGTGGGCCGTGGGACTCCTGTCTGTGATCCTGTGCGAGCTGGTGGATGTCTTCAACTCCACACGATGTTTTTCTTGACTGTTTTGAAATTGAGGAGCTCGTGGTTAAATAATAACCAGGCACTCGGGTTGTTCTTCAAGGGTAAGCAGCGGATAGCTCACCGTCCGTCCGTCTATTAACGACAGACCGTGTCGACGGCGCGTTAGTGTTCCACGCGCGCCTCAAAGAGATGTCAGCAAAGCAGAGGGGCTTACCAGGGCCGCCGCCTGCCGGGATTGCGGGTTGTTCGAAAGAGATACCGCGGCCCCGGAACGTAAACGGCAACATGGGTGGGTTTTAGTCAGCACAAGCCTGACATTCCCCCCCGCTCCGCCCAGAGCGTGGGAAATTATTTGATGATTTTCCATCCGCAAAAAAAAACCGTGACAATGGGTGACCATCCATATACCAAGTTTCCTTCATTTCGGAAAGCATGTTAAGCCGTTAGTCTCGGCTGTCATTTTTAGATCTAACAGTCGTTTGGTAAGTAGTGGCTAGAAAATTAGATAACAAAGATAAAAACCGGCCAAGAGCGTGTCGGGCCACGCTCAGTGTAGGGTTCCGTAGTTTCCCGTCCGTCACAATAAGTGTTCCCACTTATGAGTTTAAAGGTGGAGGAGCGTGCAATGTTGCACGCTCCGCGGCAGGCGCTCCAACAGTTTTTGTACAAAAAAGACAAAAAGTTGTACAAAATACAACTTTTTGTCTTTTTTGTATAAAAACTGTTTTGTCAATCAAGTTCAAAATGATTTTCATAGAAAGTCCTTATAAAGTTCTACTTTTCATATTTTCTAAACTTATGGTTCAAAAGTTAGAGGGGGGGGGGGACACATTGTTTTTTACTTTTGGAGCGATTATTTCCGAAATTATTGACATTATCAAAAAATGATTTTAGTAAACCCCTATTCATTTTTAAATACCTTTCCAAAAATATATCACACGTTAGGGTTGAAATTTAAAAAAAATCACTTCCCACTTTACATATAGGGTGGCTACCCTAATAAAACATTTTTTTCCAATTTTTATTTTACCACTTTGTCGGCGTGATTGATATACATATTGGTACCAAATTTCAGCTTTCTAGTGCTAACGGTCACAGAGATTAAGCGAGGACGGACGGACGGACGGACGGACGGACGGACGGACAGACAGACATGGCGAAACTATAAGGGTTCCTAGTTGACTACGGAACCCTAAAAAGGGGTGTCGTGTTGCCTAGTACTAAGGGGTTTGTGAAGGACAGATAGACCGTCATTCTATTTAAAATACTGGTGGTTAGCTATATCCGGCTAGACTAGAAGTCGACCCCATAGTTGGGAAAATATTAAATACTACCGATAATGATGGTGATATAAATAACGTAACAGCTGAAAGTTTTATCACAAAACCATGGCAATCAACAAATAAGAGGCAACATAAATTACCTACACGACAGATAAATAAGAGACCGACCAAACACGACATACAATGACAAATCAAGACATTGACACCAATTTAAAATTTCAGTTTCACAATTCACCAATAACCTTAAAAATGTAAATGATAATAACCTAAATAAATAATATTTATCTAGAAACAAAACGACAGTACACCTTAGAAAGTGAACTGCAACAAACTCTAAACGGAGAAAGCAAGGACATTAGGAACACTTTCTGACGAAGAAGTATTACAACATTTACGCTAAATGCGTGCGTTACGATACAAATCGCCATTAGACCATAGAGTAAAGAGACAGAAGAACTCACAGAAGGTCAGTGTCTTATTGAGACAGTAAAATTGGCATACGCACAAACAGTGGGAAGTCCCCCACAGTTTTTGGAACGAAGTTCCTTATTGCGCGTTGCGAAAGTGGGCTAGACGGAAAAAATAAGACCAAAAGTTGTAACGACACTTTTGCTATAGTTGTAAGCCGTGCGGCGTGCTCGTGTTTCTCTCTCTCTTTCTTTCATAGATAGCAAGACAGTTATTTTCGTTTCGTCTTTCTATTCGCATTGAACAATGTGGTGTCGCGACTATTATTTTTGTTGAGTGTGATCACGACACGTCTTGACTATTTGACATTTGGAATACAACTGATATTTTTAATAAGGTTATTAAAGCGTACATAATGTTGTTTTCTATTTTTTATTGTGCTGACGAAAGTGGCCGTGGGAAATTGTAATTAAATGATATAATTTCAGTTATTGTTTACTTTGAAGAGGCTATTGTTACTTGTTACTTTGTGAGTGATGAAATCGAAATATTTTCTTTTAGGTATGATGCTATAAAAATAATCATTTTTGAAGTGTTACGTGTTTCTGCCGGTGTTGCGGGTTGTTCAAAAGAGATACTGCGGCTCTGGAATATAAAGGGGAAAAGAATGAACATAGGTGGGTTTTAGTCAGTAAAAGACACTTCCCCCAGCTCCACCCAGAGCGGGAGAAGTTATTTGGTGATTTCCTATTGGCAAGGCGAAAGTGTTACGTGTTCAGTAAATAAAATAACATTACAGTATCTTCGTAATTGGATCGCAACAACCGTACAATATTTATTTATTTAAAAAGATATTTGCTGCACTAACAGTTTTATCACATTAAGTATAAAAAATCATGCAATAATTAAGTATATTTTTACAGCTAATATTGATCCTTAGAAACCGAATTTACAATCACTTAATTTTGTACGTCATAATAAACTCGTATAATATGTATTATTTGTATGTATGTTTATTTTATAATTAACTAGCTTCCGCCCGCGACTTCGTCCGCGTGGCACTTACTTTGGGCTAACGCTAACTTTAACCCGTGTAATGATCGAAAAAAAATATTTTCGCTCCCCTTTTCTTCCCTTCCCTCTTCCCCCTCCTTTTCTCACTTAAAAAAAATAGCCTATGTCCGTCTCCAGGGTGCCAACTGTCTCTGTACCAAAATTGGTTTGGCCATTTTGGCGTCAAGACGTAACAAACAAACAAACTCACTATAGCTTTATAATATTAGTAAGGATAAGGATAATTCATTTTTCTCTTTTGTCTTTTCTTCACACTGTATCTACTATCACATCCAACTTTCCTCTATCAGGTATGCTTTTCTAATGAAATAAGCAGTACCTTTGTGCTCTTTTATCTTAATGTAATGTCCTATTAAAGTATTGTGTATAGATAAATAAACTAAAATAATATTAGTAATGAAAAATACCAAAATTCTCTAAAGCATTGTAATTCAACGGTACAAGTCATAAACACGTAAATGGTCAGTTTACAAATACAACAAACAAATAACTGACCGATTACTATCAGAAATATTACAGGAAATTAACATAATTATTAATATTTAGTTTAACAGCTCAACCGCAGTAGCTAAATAACTCCTCTATTCAAACCAAGGATGGACCACATTGGATAGTAATCGTCTCTATCCGCTGTAGAGTAAGGATGTACGGTACGATACAAGTGCAATGGTATCGATATTTTGCAGTGATCAGGATCGCAATATTCGGTGCGATTCTAGGATTGTATCGAATGGTTTCGATTCGATACTCCAAACAACGAATTGCATCGTATAGTTTTAGCAAGACGCGTATTTGTATCGATATAAGCTGGATAAGTATTGTATCTTACTTACTAATTCCTCCAACTAAGGCATAACATTCCACTCTAATCCCCGAAAGGTTAGGCAGAAGTGTATTAAGGGTCTAAGCAAAATTTTAGGAAAAGTATTGTGTTCCATTTGTTTATTTTTTTTCATATTCTAATTCATAACAACATTGTGGTCAGATACGATTAATTAGTTCCGATACCAGCAAGTGCCAGTCGTATCGTATTCGTTTGCATCGATCCAAAATATCGAAGTAACGTGCCATGTGGTTTTTGATACTGTTATGTATCGAATCGTACATCACTACTATCCGCTGTCGAGTTTAGATTTCAAAATATGATACGTCATTCTTGCTCACACACTGCGCCAGTGATCAATCTTAGGAAGTTATGCTACGGTAAGCACGGATGATTGAGACGTGCAGTCTATATACCGCAAAGAAGATTATTAATGGTTTCATAATAATATGAGATAGTAGTGCCAATTCTGATGAACCATCGGATTAAACTAGACTAATATTAAAATGACGTACCCCTATTAATTAATCACATCTAATTTTTTTCCACACTATTTTAGTCGCGATTAAAAATAATCCGATTTAGTTTGACAAACACTGTTTTTGATTAAAAACGAATCAATTTCATAAAAGTAGGTAACCTATCATGAATGCTGTCAAACTATAATATGGTTAAGTTGTGTCACTTAAACCAATTTCAGAAGAGGAAACGTCGTCGGAAATTATCAAATGACTTTTCAAATAGGGGGGGGGGGGGGAGGGTCAGCCTTTTAACTGACTAAAACCCACTCATGTTCCTTCTATTGCCCTTTATGTTTTGGGGCCGCGGTTTCGAACAACCCACAACTCCGGCAGGCGGTGGCCCTGACAGGCCTCTCTGCAAGAGGTGAAAGCCTTGGGTTCGAACTCAGGACCTATGACTTTGCAATCCGATGATCACACCACTAGACTATCACTGCCAATCACTATTTGACAAAGTAAACTACGATTATTTTAGACAAACAACCTCAATTTCGAAACATGAACGATTTAACTACACATGAATGATGTGATAATTGTTCATTCATGTTTTTAGACACGTGTTACGATTTGTACACAAGCAAAACAATTTTCGATGAACTCGAAAGATCGCACGTGATCGAACTTTCGAGATAATTGCTCTCCACTTTTTCTCGAGATTTCTATTACATTCCATCGCTATCCGGCTCAATTAATCTACATAGTCTAAAAGAATTTCAATATCATATTTTCAGAATGTATACAGCTTCTTCAACTGTAGTTTTTTCACTGAAATCTAGTTCCACGGAAAGATCTGAAAGTGAAGAGGAATTTTGATTTAGCGTATTCTTGCTAACAAGGACATGACAAGGCAGTATTTACTTCTGTAATCAAATCTGACTGTGTAATGAAATAAGTAGGAGCATGCTTTTTTCGGTTGGCTAATCATCAAATGAAGTTTCCCGCTCTGGGCGGATCGTTAGGGAATGTCAGATTTGTACTGACCCTGCCAGGGTTGTTCGAAAGAGATACTGCGGCCCCGGAACATAAAGGGCAAAAGAAGGAACATGGGCGTGTATTAGGCAGTGGCTCTGACGGGACACTCTGCTTTGCTAACATGTCTTTGAGGCTGAACCTAAACTGATTCTAAAACTATTTCGAGATTTTAAGGTTTATTAAAACATAATTCGCTATTTTGAAGTGTAACAAAAATGTTGTTAATTTTAACAAAAATACTTGAAAACAGTTTTTTTTAATCATCACATAACTTTCACTGCTCTGGGGAGGAGTGTCAGACTTTTACTGACTAAAACCCATCCATGTTCCTGCTTTTACCCTTTATGTTCTGGAGCCGCGGTTTATTTTTCGAACCAACCTGCAATCCCGGACAATACCATTCAGCAGTGGTTTCAAAACTACTTGACTTTCAATTCACCTCCAAGTGACGTCAAGCCTTGGGCTTATTGAGGCTACTTTTTTTTTCTAAGGTAAACTGACAGGTTACTTTCGATGTACTTGACGTGTGATCAAGTGTCAAGTTTGAAGTTTCTGTTATTAGGAAATAAACGTCAAATGTATGTGTTTTTATTCTTGTGCAGCCTTATCTCCGGAAATACATTACAAATTATCTTGCGATCGATAAAAAATAATACTATACACAATCATTTTAGTTTATATTCTAACTAGCTTTTGCACGCGGCTTCGCTCGCGTTAAATTCGGGGAAACACAGTTCCCCTTGCGCCTTATTGATTTGTAATAGCAACGCTAAGTTTTCCATTTTCTTCCCTCTTTCTCCCTCATATCCCACTTTTTTAAATAAAAAAAAATTGCCTATGTCCGTCTCCTGGTTCCCAACTATCTCTGTACCAAAATTCATCAAAATCGGTTTAGCCATTAAAGCGTGAAGAGGTAACAAACAAACTCACTTTCGCTTTTATAATATTAGTAAGGATATTGTATTTATTAGATTGTATCTTCGGAACTACTAAACTGATTGCGAAAATGTTTTCACTATTATAATGAAGTTTTGGTATCTTCATATGAGATTTTAAGGCCACATAAAAAAAATATCACAATTGCCGACCATCACAAAAATAAAGCCGGTGGGCAAAAGCTAGCTATTTCTAAATAGCTATACATTCTTACCTTACACAATCAAAACCTTTCTCTCTTCTTACACCACAAATCTAATTTTACATAACCCATTCACAAATTGATATAAAATCTATGCCAAACACGAATGGCAGACAAAACGAAGCACAATAAAACTTACCAAAGACAATGAGAGTGTCTGATGAAGCTGTTTATGACGTAATAAGTAAAAGTAGCCGATAATAGATTAAGTATGCTTAACCGCACATAGATGTAACGGAATCTGCCTTTACTGCAGACAAAATTAATATGATGTTGAGAGGCATAATTTTTATTGCACCTACTGTGTTTTGTCTCTGTTTCACCCTGAGGTAGACTGGTAGAAAATGCCTTTTGTTTCCGGGTGGGAAATCATCCAATGACTTCCCCCGCTCTGGGCGGAGCGGGGGGGCATGTCAGACTTGTACTGACTAAAACCCACCCATGTTCCTTCTATTGCCCTTTACGTTCCGGGGCCGCGGTATCTCTTTCGAACAACCCGCAACCCCGGCAACGAGAGCCTCCCTAAGTGAAAATGCCTAAGGTATTAATTCCGCCATTGTACAGTTTTTAATTGTGCATAAAGCTTCATTAAAAATAATTAAACTTTGGCAGACATGTACTTAAACATATTATGTTGCCAAAAGATGGGTGTACCGACCGGGGTTGCGGTTGGTTCGAAAGAGATACCGCGGCCCCGGAACATAAAGGGCAATAGAAGGAACATGGGTGGGTTTTAGTCAGTAAAAGTCTGACACGTCTCCCCGCTCCGCCCAGAGAGGGGGAAGTTATTTGATAATTTCCCACCCAAAAAAAAAGGGTGTACCGAAACCAATCATAATAATTCCTGACCCGGGAAAAAAACCCCGAACCCCTAGCCCGGCAGTAGCGCTGGCAATAACTACTCCAAAGAAGCAGCTACAAATTGACAGCGCTTTCAAAAAAAAAGTTTGGCCATTCAAGTGTGGTTGACTGTAGTTACATTTGAAATTACTGACCTACGCGCTTACGCATCGTAGAGCTAATTGAATGCGCGTGAGTTGAGTTTGTGGTCGGTTTGTTTCATTGATCAGCGTGTAAATTGATGTTTCTATTTTTAGAGCATTTTATATGAAACCATTAGAAAGCAATCACAAAATACGAAAATACTTTGTGGCATTTAAAAATATTTCGCGATGTATTTGAATTATGTAAGGTGTTCTCGGTGCGTCATGTCCACACAATATTCTGATTTCAAAAAGGTATCAATTTGATAGAGTTTCTTGTCCATTTTTGTACGCTTGGGCAACGGGCGACTAAATAATATATATATATATATATATATATAATGGTAATCATACCATATCATAAAATCTTAAAGTCAACTTTTTTCATAAGAAATAAATAAAGATTAATATTTTTAAAAAGTTTTAATTCAATTACTGAAAATTTACGACAGTGGAATCATTTAACTGCATTATAATCAGTGTACTTGCTTAGTAGGTCAAACCAATGAACAAAATGAAAAGCGAGACCAACATCACCGCTTTCGGTAAAACTAATTAATTCATCCAATCCAATCGATTTAAAAACAACATAAAAATTGTAAGTATAACCGATAACGAATTCATTTAGGCTTAAGCGACTCAATTGCTCGAGAAAATCGAGTAATTATAGATTTACATAAACCAGTACAAATTCCGGTGTTGCGAAAAAATCTGATTTGACTTCATGATTTTGTAATCGACTTTAAATAGATAGGCCACTTTGCTTCAAACGCACTTGGGATCAAATCAAAATCCAAAGTCATTTTATTCAGATTAGGCTGGTAAAAAATTCTTTTTTTTTTATTTCAACCTTACAAAAACAGTCCCCCAAAACACCCGCCCTTCGCCACTTTCTAGTGTTTTATCTGTGAAGAAGAGGTAGTGGAACAAACTCCAAAGCGACACATCTAATCAGGTTACCAGATTTTATATCATTTAATTTTTTACAAGTTAAATTTTACATTCCAATAAATGTTTGCACACATAAAGACTGGACTACGAAAAATATATGACGTTGTATCATAATGTTAAAAGGTATTATGGGCCCTAGGTCACATGACACCTAGGCAGTTCCATTTGAAAGCCAGCGTTGGACACTAGTTGCCATGTTTGACATAAGTGGCATGTGTGACTACTAAAATGATTCCTTTAAAATCTTCTTTAGATGACAGCACAGTTGGTGCAGTGGCTGAGCAACCGACGATCTGGATGTCGTGGGTTCGACCACCATTCGGAATAAATATTTGTATAGCCCATAGATAGTTGTTCCGTTTCTGGCTGTTTGTGTATATTAATTTGAATGTTTGTAAACGCACCCATACAGCAAAGACATACCACGTGTGGAGCAAAGTTTTATTTTTAAATTTAAAATAACATATCTAAATATTTTGTAGATACGTTTGTTTCTCGCCTAATTCCTACTAAACCGCTGAACCCATTTGGAAGAAATTTCGTGTGTATATTTCAGTGGGTTCTTGAATGGTTTGTAAACACTAAAAGCAGGACAACAACTGCCAGGTCCACTAATCTAATATATAAAATTTCCGTGTCACAATGTTAGTTACCGTACTCCTCCGAAACGGCTCGATCGATTCTTATGAAATTTTGGGTACATATTGGGTAGGTCTGAGAATCGGCTAACATCTATTTTTCATACCCCTAAACCTCAGCGGGTGAAACCGCTGGGCACAGCTAGTATTGTTATATTATCTAATTTTAGGTTGATTATACACTTCACGAAGTCGTATCGCGTTGTGTAGTTGCTCTTTATTTTGGTTCAACTGTTACAACTGGCTTAAATAGACAGAAAGTGGTTTTTATATTTTTGAATATTATATAACAAGATAAGCATAAGTCGTAGTAATTATAATTTAATTATATTAATTGCATGAGCCATTAGAAACTTGCTGTGTTAGTACCTACTTATTAATGAGTATTAGTATGACCAGTTTTTTTTTAAGTAGGTAGATCTTAATTTAGTCATAGTGAGAGGATTCTTGATTGGATACAAATCTGGATGAATTATATTTAAATATATGACACTAGAGCTTCTGTTTTCTATTTTTGTTCATACAAACTTAGCGAAGGTTGTTTTAACACAAAGGTTAATTTAGAAAACAATCTCTTATATTATATTTGACTAGCTGACACCCGCGTGAAATCAAAAAAAATAAGTATCCTTTATGTTATTCCAGACCATAATCTACCTCTGTGCCAAATTTCATCAAGTTCCGTTCAGCCGTTTTGACGTGTAAGAGTAACAAACATCTACATCCATCCATCCTCACAAACATTCGCCTTTTTAATATTAGTAAGATAAACCAAATTAAATACTCGTAATTCTTGATAGCAAAAAGCAGTGCTAATTTGTTTTTATTGATTTTACTTTTTGTGTCATGTAATCGAATGTTTTTGCTTCGTCACTTTATATTTGTGGGTCAGCATACATTTTTGTTACTTTATTAAGGGGTTCGTGAGTGTTAAACTAAACTACATCATGCACGTTCTAGTGATTTTTATCGATATATTTCATTTTATAAATTTCGTCTTGAAAAAACAATACCTTCATCCTAGCACTAGGCTGCCTCTGCCGGGGTTACGGGTTGTTCAAAGGAGATAACGCGGCCCCGGAACATACAGGGCAAAAGAAGAAACATGGGTGGGTTTTAGTCAGTAAAACTCTGACATCTTCATCCGCAAAAAAGGCTGCAAGTCATAGGTGCTCTTGGTGGACAAAAAAAAAACATCGGCGAAGAGCACCTGACTAAAATATTGATAGATAGAATATTTTTTATTATGTACCATACAACAATAGCAGCATACAACTTATAAACTTAATAGGGTGACACATAGGCGGTCATATTGCTAAAAGCGATCTGTTCAAGACAACCTTTAGATGGATTTAAAGGAAGAGAAACAGTACTGTAGGTAGTGTACTGTGGTGTTTCATTTTACAAAACGAATAGCTAGATTTATAAAAACAAATACCTTTTTATAAACACATATATAATTATAATCATCCTTTCATGGACTAGGCTAGATGCCAACGGACGGTTCAATAATTTTCAAGGCAAAACATCAAACAAAATAATATCTGTGCCTACCCATAACAAACAATACATTTTTCAAGACTTTACTTTTTATTTCCATCTAACATTTTATTGACTGAAACTTCTTTTGTTACAGGTATGAATCACGAGAATAATGGAAAACCTTTTTGGAACGGAAAGCGCCACTTGTCATCTTGGATGTAATCTACAATCGAGCCTTCTCTCCCCACTCTTCCCTATAGGGTTACCAGACAATTTTTCGAATTTTCCCCAAAGTGAAAACGTCTTGCAATAATAGTTTTTTTTACAAGCAGTGATAGCTTCGTGGTGTTAACAATGGACTGCCATGTCTTAGGTCCTGAGTTACAAGGCATAAAGTGCGTATTGCATATTATTACTTGCTTTAGTGAGGAATCTAGCATGTCTGATGATGAAAATATTTCTCGACGGCATGTTAACCAAGTTAAAGGCCCTGACCTAGAAACTTTGACACCAGGTTAGTCACTAACCACACGATAAAGAATAACCATAGTATAAAGAGGGGAAGTACGATAACTTCATACAAACGCGTAGCGCGCGGCTTGTATGTGTGCGCCGTAGTATCTATGCGTCGCCGCACGCACACTAAACAAAATCTCGGCTCCTTTCGCGCTGCGCCAGTCGGGGCTAACACTGCACGAGGTTCGCGCGTCACGGCTTTTCGGCACCGCTAAACGAATAAAAAATGGCTGATAACCGCGGGAGAAAGTATTGGTGTGTTTGGGTGTCTTAATAATTCATCAATTCCAGAATTGTCTCAGTTCAAATTACCTATTGAACAGGAAAGGTAAGCTACTCACTTATTCTAGCATAATTCAATTTTTTACTTCATAATGAGATACCTACCTACTGACTTCTTTTTGTTGTATTAGCATATTAGTTTTCTATCACACAGAGGAAGTAGAATAGAATAGAATAGAATATACTTTATTGCACACCAAAATCTACGAAACAAAACTGTTTTACAAAAAGATGTTAAATCTATGGTTACAATGGCGGTCTTATCGCTAAGAAGTACCGCGAGTTATCGCGAAGTAGGTAGGTAGGTAGGTCTACTTTCCCACTAGAATGTTTGTACTTTTGATCTGTCAACTGATTTACCGCTATTGCTTTGTTTACGTTTAGTTGTGCCGATTTCTCAGTATTGTAGGTATATTAACTAAGTACCTAAGTTATGAAATCGTAATTAAAAATAAGTTATTGACTAATTTTAAATTATTTAAATACATATAAAGCAAAGTTCGAATCATAACAACAGATTTGATTATAGTCTAAGAGACAGGCAGAGAGTAGACAGACAGTTTTGAATGTTGTTTTACGGTGTTTTTTGTTTAATTATAATATTTTAGTCACTTTAAAATAAAAGTAAAAAATACAACTTGTCGACCCTTGCCAATTTATAGGTACTGAATTAAAATTTAGCTAAAAGTGACAACCCTATGACAGTAGGCAATTATATCGCGAATTGGGCCGGAGATAGCCTACTTCCCCTCTATTTACTTTGGAATAACTATTCTATCCAATTTTAAAGTGAAACTTTTATTACATCGTGTAAAACTTTTTAGTCTGTGTGTTGCATGTCGCGTGACGGTCGGCCGCGGAGTAGGGACGTCTAAATGCCTATAATGTGAAAAAAAGTTTCACTTTTACCGTGGTTTCATAAAACCACACAATTCTTTTTTTATATCACAAATGGAGAGCTCGAATGGATAGGTCACATGACGCACTCTCGCAGTGCAGATCTATCTGCTCACCCCTGTGTATCACACACCACCTTGTATATGCCTAGGCGCACTCGGCATTAAATTTTATAACAGTGTGTGTAATAAATCTCTTGAATTCCTAAATTTTACAAACTCTTGGGGAAATAAGTCTTAAAACTGACATGGTTACTAATATTATAATTAACACTTGAAACGGGATATTTACCATGTTTGTCTCAAAAATAAAATGTCCCCAAAAAAGGGAAAATTATCCCCAATCTACCACT
The DNA here is from genome assembly GCA_905475445.1 of Ochropleura plecta. Lineage (NCBI taxonomy): Eukaryota > Metazoa > Arthropoda > Insecta > Lepidoptera > Noctuidae > Ochropleura > Ochropleura plecta. The sequence continues at coordinate 4,266,141 of FR997728.1, forward strand.
GCTGCTCCACTGTGACAGAATTCAGAGAGAATTCTTTTGGCAAAGTGTAAATTATACCTGCTATGATATATTATCGTACCTATACCAATGCGCACTGCGGTAAAACTATGCGGTTTACCTCTTTACAGTACAAGTCCAAGTATAGCAGTTAGTTTAGACGTATCCAAAAACGAGCTATTTGACATTTTTTAGGTGACTCATGTATATAGGTACCTAGTAATTAAAACGTACCTAATAAATAAAATGAAACCAGCCCAGCCTAAAAGAGAGAGAAGGCATAAGCATTGATCACCACGCTTGCTCAAGATGGGTTGATGATTTCAGACTTATATCCTTACTATATTATAAAATCGAAAGTGAGTTTGTTTTTTTATTACGTCTTCACGCCTAAATGGCCCAACCGATTTTGATGAATTTTGGTACAGAGATAGTTGGTACCCTGGAGACGGACATAGGCTATTTTTTTAAAGGAGAAAAAGAGGGAAGAAAAGGGTAGAGAAAGATTTTTTTTGTTCGATCATCACCCGGGTTAAAGTAGGCGTTTGCCCGAAGTAACTATGCCACGCGGACGAAGTCGCGGGCGGAAGCTAATTAATTATAAGGCCAGGTTTCCTTACGTTGTTTTTCTTCACCGATGTCTGTGATATCTAAGATACTCTTTAGAAAGTACATATTAATTGAAAAAGTCACATTGGTATTTAATTTACCCGGATTTGAACTCAAACCCTCACGCATGAAAGGCAAGGCGCTTAACTATTATCTACAGGCTATCACGACATTCAAAACGTAATACAACTGCAATAAAAAAAACATAATTATAAAAAGTATAACAACTGCATAGAAAAAACATAATTATGAAATTATAACACTATTAAAAAACTTCCGGTACATAAATACATAATTATGATCTGATTTACTAATCGTCCTAAATCTTTTACAGTATTTTTATTCACAACAGGAATTGTTATTACTATCGTCATTGTTATTTCCTTTATTTATTCTTCTTAAACATTATAAAGACCTTAAAATATTTCAACTACAAAAAAAAAGTACTATTTTTTTCTCCAAGCCACAGGCTGAAAAGCCTAGTACTCACTGGGTTATGGAAGTCAGATATGCAGTCGCTCATTTAAAATACTGGTATTCAGCTAAATTAAGTTAGACTGGCAGCCGACTCCTATATAAATGGAGTAAGGCTATGCAGTAGTAGTGATGATGATATCGTTATTTATTCTTACATAAACGCGTGGCTTATCTGGAAATACTTCTACGTGGCATGGTTACTTTGGGCTAACGCTAAATTTAACCCGCGTGGTGATCGAAAAAAAATATCTTTCTCTCCCCCTCTTCCCTCTTTTTCTTCCAACCTTACTTTTAAAATAAATTGCCTATGTCCGTCTCCAGGGTCCCAACTATCTCTGTACCAAAATTCATCAAAATCGGTTCGGCCATTTAGGCGTAAAGACATAACAAACAAACATACAAACAAGCTCACTTTCGCTTTCATAATATCCTTACTAATATTATAAAAGCGAAAGTGAGTTTGTTTGTTTGTTTGTTTGTTACCTCTTCACGCTTTAATGGCTAAACCGATTTTGATGAATTTTGGTACAGAGATAGTTGGGAACCAGGAGACGGACATAGGCTAATTTTTATTAAAAAAAAGTGGGATATGAGGGAGAACGAGGGAAGAAAAGAGAAAACTTAGCGTTGCTATTACAAATCCATCAGGCGCAAGAGCAAAAACTGCAGGTCTGTTTGGTGTGTTATACCGAATTTAACGCGAGCGAAGCCGCGGGCGAAAGCTAGTTATACTATATAGTAAGGATAGTAAGGATTCATATTTATTATCCTATTATGAGTTGGCTAAGGCGGCATTTTAGGCACTCTGGTCAGTTCCATTCTCTTACATAAACGTGCCACATTTAGTAATACCAGGCATAGCAGTTAAGTTTTATTAGAACGTTTAGTAGAGGCGCCAAAATGGCCGGCGTTTAGCGTTATATAACCGCTATAAGCTAATTTAGACCGTGAATAATAAATTAGATTGAAACGAGACTGAGACAACGGAAGTAACTTGAGATATTTCTTTGGTGTATTTTTTTTAAGTTTTTGGTTTTTATGTTGAAATGTTTAGATTTGGTGTAGTAATTTAAGCAACGCTAACAATAATGGTATGATATGAGTACCTCGTGAAAGCCGAGAAAGATAAGCAAATCAAGTATATTGACTTAGCTCGCGAGGTTGTCGACATGTGGGATGTGGACTCAGCGATCATTGTGCCGATGTCATATCTGCTAATGGCTTGATTGCCAAGAACCTCGACCAATACCTGAGGAGGCTCTCGTTAGGCAGCTGGATCAAGGGCTTGATATAGAAAGCGGTACTTCTGGACACGGCTCGTATTGTTAGGAGGTTCCTTTCTCTAGAGCCCTGACTGCCGGTAGCGTGGATCCTGTTCCCGATACCGGTGGGCTCCTATTTTTTGTATTTTTTATTAAATATATGTATAGGAAATATGTAAAAATATAAAGAATATGTGACAATATGAATAAACGGAATAATAATGGTATGATTTCAAAAGTGTGTCTAACTAAAGATAGTCCAAAAGTGATTCATTCCATGCAGCAATTTTACAAATTTTTCTTAGAAGAAAACAGAATTCATGAAGTAAATTCTGTTCGGCTGCAGAGATCAACAAACTTAATTAGGGCCGGCTTAACTAGGTCGCGTACCCACTTCATTCATTAGGAGTGCTCCCAAATAGTTCAAAGGTCTCTCTCATTTGTGTTGCATTATGGGCTTTTCTTTTTTCTTACATTTGGGGGATTAAGCTCTAACAGTGGCATAATAACATGGAACAATATTTTTCGGATAATATATCAAGAAATGACTTCTCCCCGTTTGGGCCGAGCAGAAGAAAGTGTCAGACTTGTACTGACTAATATCCATCCATTATCCATTATTATCCACTTATTCTGTACTAGCTTTTGCCCGCGGCTTCGTTAGCGTTAAATTCGGGGTAACATAGTTCCCCTTTCCAGATTTGCAGGTACCTGCTACCTGTAGTTTTTGCCCTTGCGCCTTATTTATTGTATTAGCAAAGCTAAGTTTTCTATTTTCTTCCAAAAAAAATTAGCCTACCTATGTCCGTCTCCAGGGTCTCAACTTTTTCTGTACCAAAATTCATCAAAATCGGTTTAGCCATTTCGGCGTGAAGACGTAACAAACAAAAAAAAGCTTAAAAAATATACATGCATATTGCGATACTGAAGCTTTATGGTGACATTTTCTTTCTTTAGACCGAGGCCGCAGTATCTCTGCGGTGATAATTTTAAACATATTTTTAAATTGGAATCGGAATCGTCATACCCACAGTTGTCATTTTTGACAGTTAGTTGTAAACAAATAATTTTCCGGACGCATTAATTTCATGAAAAATAAACACAAGGAAACAATACGATCTAAATTTTCGTTTAATTCCTTTTAGTTAGCTCCCCGTCCTACAAAGATAAGAACAATCAAAGAAAACATACTGTTTGTTGTTGTTATTTAAATAAAGAACAACATATTACGTCACGCCAACAACGCATGACAACATTGACGCAAAAGCATGCCGCCGCATAATACCGTAGAAGTAAAGAATAATTATAGATTGCCCTTTGTCAAGGACAAATAATGCGTCATGGATAACTGTTAATGAATGGGTTGTCCACGTGTTTTTCTTTGCTATTTGTAAGTATTAGTATTATTATAATTTTTTCATAGGTATTTTACCCTTCCAAATACTTATTTATGTGCACTTGCATAGGAAAGATATATCTAGATGCTAAAAGCGATGAGATATAAACGTAAAAACATTGATTTTTAATGGAAAATACAACTGCCCTTTAGCTAAAGTTATACAAGTTTAGTAGTAAATTAACTACAGTTGTTAATTTGAGCACCTCGTTAGCACAAACCCACGTTTTTTTAAAAACAACGGTTTATACAAATTTTTATACAACTTTCACAGTAAATCTTACATACACACAGGACCTTCTTTTAAGTAAAAGAAAAATAACGCCTCTGCTTATAAAATTGTTAAAGAGGTATGAAAAAAAATTAAAACAAGAAAACCATAAATTCACATCTAAAATTAAACAAAAACAAAAGAAAACTTATGCGTATATACTAAAATCGTGTGTGTATGTGTTTGCGCGTGAGTGTGCGAATGTGTGTCATCAACACAAAAAAACACCAACTGTTTCTTATCAGGGACCATTATCAATTAAGCTTTCAGGTGAAGCAAAAAGACAAAGATGAAATCTAAGATAAAATAGAAGGTTGTATGTAATAACACTAACAATGTTTCGTGATTGTAATACTGCATAAGAAATGTAATGCAAGTCCATACCTACAGTTTCAATGCATGTGCTTGTAAAAGTGCTTGTTGCATATACGAAAAAGGTGCATATTATGTTACACCTTGTATACATAATAACCTATATCTCAATCCAGGATGTAAAACTAAATGTCCACCATTTCATACAAATTCGTTCAGAAGATAGTTTTTACGTGGAAGAGTAATAAACATCCATTCATCCATCCTCGAAAACTTTCGCATTTATAATATTGTCAGTTAGAATAGACAAATGATGTTCGAATAATTATATTGTGATCATCATAATGGATCAGTAGTTTCGAAGATTACCTACTATAAATAATAATAATAAATATCTTGGGACAACTCACACACGGCGCTTATTTTCGTTGGATCCCAGTTTTTGATCCCACTTTAATATTTTTGGCGTTGGATCCCACAAAACATTATTATATATTTCCGTTGAATCCCAAATTTGAAAAATACTAAAAAAATACGTTTTATTGCCACTGAATCCCAAAAACTATTTCCGTTGGATCCCAGATGTTTAAAAACATCTGAATGCGGGTACAGCCAACAACAAAATCACAATAATATTTTAAGGCGAAATTTTGTATGTATGTTTGTTATTCCAACACGCTCAAACTTCTAGACTGATTTGGATGAAATTTGGGTATGTGGATAGGTTATGTTAGAATAACGGGTGCCTGCCGTTTTTCCGAAAAGATTTGGACAAAATTTCATTACCCAAACAAATTATAGGAACCGGAACTAGGTTTGGTTAGGTTAAAACTGTGACCTCCTACGCACGAGCCGAGCGAGCGGAGCGAGCGGTGCCGCGGTAGCGGCCGGCGAGTGCCACAAACGACTTGCATTTATAGAAAAAAGAGATTGTTTTTAGTTGTTTACCCGGAACTGAACTATTTAGATTAGGATAATTACTTATTTACAAAAAAAAGGTTAGGTTAAAACTGTGACCTGTGTGCCAGAAACGGCCACATTTTATAAAAAAAAAAAATATGGAAAAATTATGACGGCAGTATTTTTTTTTGAGCTTAGAAGCGCTTGTTTTGAAGGCGTTCATATTTATTTATTTATAATCATCACAAATAAACCTGATCATTTTTAACTCATGCCAGTCTAGTACTATTTGGAGTACATGATTTGTCTCATTTATTCCCCAGTGGCAACAATCCTAAAAAATCCAAAATACACACACGGTGTTTTTGAAATATTTAATAAAAGTAAATCACTTTTCTTCTGAAATGTACACATGTTGTCATAAAATGGGATTCAATGGTAATATCAAATGGGACCCATCGTTAATACCTAAAAAATGGGATCAAAAACTGGGATCCAACGAAAATAAATCACACACGGCTATCTGATTCCAAGCTAAGCAGAGCTTGTGTTATGGTAACCAGACAACTGATATACATACTTATATAATTTATAAATACATACATATTATAGATAAATCACACCCAGACACAGAACAAACAATCATGCTCATCACACAAAGTTTGTCCTGGGTGGGAATCGAACCCACGACCTCCGGCTCAGCAGTCAGGGCCACTAACCACTAGACCAACAGGCCCGTTTAAATTATCTATGTTTGCATAATTATAGTAGGTAATCTTTTTTTTTTTTTTTCCGGGTGGGAAATCATCCTATGACTTCCCCCGCTCTGGGTGGAGCGGGGGGGCATGTCAGACTTGTACTGACTAAAACCCACCCATGTTCCTTCTATTGCCCTTTACGTTCCGGGGCCGCGGTATCTCTTTCGAACAACCCGCAACCCCGGCAGGCGGAGGCTCTGGCAAGCCCCTCTGCTTTGCTGACTCTCTTTGAGGCGCGCGTGAAACACGAACGCGCCGTCGACACGGCCTGTCGTCAATCGACGGACGGACGGTGAGCTACCCATTGCTCACCGTCCACAGGCCCGCACCGTCCACAGGCCCATCTTCAAACTATAATTTGCCAACTGTCAACATTTCTATAATACAAGACAAATTTCTATGATAGATAGATAAACAAACAATGTTTTATATTCGTTTAAACACATGTCATTTGTCATAATTAAATATTCCTTTATAAAAAAAAATATATGTATAAAAAACAATATTAATAATCTAATTAAAAACTGGGGTCCGTTCCCGAAAAAAAAAACAAATGAGTACTTTTTATTTCGTTTCACAATCTCAAGATGTTCACAAATTAATCACTTAGCGGTCGTGATAAAAAGGCCATTACATAACATTCTTATAATTACTCTTAGTGAAGTGTTGCTCTTAAACACGCCCAGAAAACTCTTACCACGCAATATTGAACTGTAACATCTTAGTAACAAAGTTTAAACTGCTCCAATCCAGGATGCTTGTTGCCGGTTTGATACATAAACCAGACGCAGTAATATCAAAAACGAGATGAGATCGTTAGATGTAACAGATTGCAATGATTAGATATACGTTATGTGTCATAGTGCTTGCGTCTATGATATAATCTAGTTTTTGGAACAAAGTTTTGGAAGGAAGTTCCTTATCGCGCTTTGCGAAAGGGGGCTAGACGGAAAATATTAAGACCAAAAGTTGTAACGACACTTTTTGTTATAGTTGTAAGCCGTGCGGCGTGTGCGTGTTACTCTGTCTGTCTCTCTCTCTCTCCTAGATACCAAGCCAGTTATTTTCATCTGTGTATTCGCATTGAACAGTGTGGTGTCGCGACGATTATTTTTGTTGAGTGTATACAGGTTTATGTACACGATAAATAATAACTTCGTTCCATCCGGGTGTCCCTTGACACCGCTCAAGTTTTTTGTTTATAAATATCTGTTACATAGCCAACGTTTTCTCTTTGAAGCCAACCATGTTTTTGTTTCATTGCACTGTTTAGGATTCCGTACCTTGAAAGGAAAAACGGAACTCTTAAAGGATCACTTTGTTGTCCGTCTGTTCGTCTCTCTGTCTGTCTCTCAAGAACCTTTATATCGGGAACGCGTGGAGGTATCGAGTTGAATTGAACACCATTATACTCAAGTATGGTCTCATGGAGCTAAGAAAATATCATAACATGGGTAAGTTTTAGTCAATAAAGTCTGACACTCGGCCCAGAGCGGGGAAAGTTATTTGATGATTTCCCCCGTCCGCAAAAAAGACTTTGAAATTGCCACATTTTTTCCAAAACTACTTTCTTGATCCATTTAGGAAAGTCGTTTTGTTCTTATCTGTACTTGTTACTTTCTGAAAAATAAACCATGCAACATATTGCCATACAAAAGTTTATATAACAGGGAATTTCTGCATTACATAAAAGATTTCGTTTATTAGAATGCTACCAATGGCATTTTCAATAATGTCGCAATAATGGCTGAACTACGAGAGGTCTGCATACAAATTATAGTTTGTCTCGTAAAGTTTACTGTTACATACATACTAGATACGCATGAAAATTGCAGCTAATGCCAACATGGTTATCTATGTACGTAATTTCATGGTTGAGTCATTCTTGTTAAATTGAAATACCTAGGTACACCTCAACACAATTATTTTTTGATTAAATTAACTCAAATGATGATGTGACGTCTGACAGAGCAAAGTAGAAGAAGAAAACGACGAAAGAAGATGACGACACGGTTGGTGCAGTAGCTGTGCTATCGACTGCGGCGCTGCGTGTCGCGGGTTCGATCCCCGCACGGAACAGATATTTGTATGTCCTCCAGATAGTTGTTCCGGGTCTGGCTGTTTGAGTATGTGAGTTAAAATGTTTGTAAATGCACCCACGATACAGGGGAAATTCCTAGTCCTTTTGATGAACTTTAGTACATAGATAGTTGGTACCCTGGAAGCGGACATAGGCAATTTTTAAAAAAATGAGAGATGAGGGAGAAAGAGGGAAGAAAAGGGAAAACTTAACTTTGCTATTACAATAAATAAGGCGCAAGGGCAAAAACTGGGGGATCTGTGTTACCCCGAATTTAACGCCAGCGAAACCGCGGCCAAAAGCTCGTAATTACATAATTATGCACATATACAATGCATCTGCTATTTCCTGCGTTATTACATGTTGCGAACTCTAGTCGGATCAAGGCTACAAGCTAGAGAACCTTGATGATGCATGTGATCTTGCAAGATGCTCTACTTAACAGTAATTGATTATGCATGACAAGATTACCAATAAATAGACAACTAAAAGAGGTTATCGTTGAGAAGGTTTTATCGAACGAAAAACAAAAGAAAGTAAAAATATTTAAAATAAGAATAGCAGCAATATTTGCACAAAAGATAGACTCAATTTAATTTCAACAGGCAAGGCCATTCGCAATATGATATCTAGAAAGTATTTCTTCGGTAAGCAAATGGGTGAAGGTCGATCTTTGGCAGGATCTGAGAATAGTATCGGAACCAATTGTGAACCCAAAAAAACAAGTAAACATCAATCAATCCAACCAGTACGCTGAAAGAAATAAGTTTAAGTCTCAGAAAAGACAGTTTTAAAACATCAGTACACTCTAAGATTCCAAATCTATCAATGACAGTATTAAACTTTACGCTATTCCTCAAAATCGGTAGTAACCATTTACAAAACAGAACAGGCACCAGTGAATAGTCTTGCAAAATTATGCCAAATTGAACTCCTCATTTCGGAAATGGGAGGTCTAGAAACGAACCACAACAATAGCCGAACATAATCTAGCTGTACGTCATAACCTAGACAGCACAATGGCCAAAACGGCTCCATATGGCAGAACATACAGTCTTAATTCTCAAGCTATCTACATCACGCCTCTAATTAAGTATTGCAATATCGAAACTAAGGCTAAGATACGGTATTAAGTTCATTTTGGAATGGCGCCGTATGTCGCAACTTCATTGTTGAGCAGACAATGCAACATTTCGCCACATCACTATCTCAAGTGTATCGTGATTCACATCACTAGTCTCCAAGGCTTTATCTGTTGCTGCCAGAGAAGTGTCAGACTTAAAAAATATATGGGTTTAAAGAAAGAGGAATAAATGTGGAATGTATAATTAATTTGTGAGCATCTCACGGATTTCTAAATGCAGTAACTGAATTTGCGATTAGATGTTGTTTTAAATAAAGACTTGGGAATATTTGAGTTAGTGTCACACACCAAATTGTGATTTCAAAATGGGAAAATAAGACTAAATATCTACACAAACCAATTTTGCAACAGAACAAGGCACAAGGAAATGCATAAAGTAGCATTTCAACGCTTCAAGCCACAAATTTGATCCGAAATGCGGGAGTGATATTAAATTCACGAGCTCCAGATTTCGATTCGATTCTATGTCGATCCGATAACTCGGGTAACTCGAATATGGCCAGCTACAAAGGTAAGCCGTCTAGACGTTGGATTCGCCGTAAATACGCCGAGGTAAACGTTATGGCAAATTCGATTCTCGCCAAAATGTGGCTTATTCGATTCTCGCTGAACGTGGCTCCGAAAAGCGCTTTCAAATTGATTGTACGTTAACCAATTCCGATGCGCTTTACGTGTGGGTATTTTTGGAGTAATAGATTTGTCTGTGTGATTTCTGACTTGAAATAAACCTTTACATCTCTGGGGCTAGAGTATTAACATTACTGGCTATTAACTAGGAGAATTGAAAACAAGTCTATGTATTTTCTTCACTGCTGGGTTCAGAATTGGTGTCTTTATTTGAAGTATACAACCTCAACCAGCTCACTTCCTTACATCTTATTGCATTCTTATGACGGTGTCTCCGAAAACATCCCAAAACAACCCTGAGATATTGCCGAATCAGGATTTGGATTTCCCAGGTACCTACACCCATTGTGTGAAATTTTAGACCCGGTTGTCGTTAAAGTAACCTGATCAACATACCTACTAAAACATTTACTACCATTACCCCAGTTCACAAGACAAATTCCCTTCCTATACCTACAATTACCAATGCTGCTTTTATGCATCAAACCACATCTACGTTGATGCAACATAAACTCCTCCGAACTAATTTGTCTTACCACATCAAGTAATCGAGACAGAGGTAAACTAACAGTAATTACCTGTTGTTTGTCATTGCATAGCTCCAATCTGCGTCATCGGATCAGTGGAATAATGATCTGTTTGGATGTCGTAACTGTAATGTTGTGAAGAATGTAGTGAAATTTTAAAACGTATCGGTTGTCATCGATCTTACTGTCACTGGAATTTACACGAGTTTTTCGCTACTTTTTTGTTGCGGATGGGAAATCATTAAATAACTTCCCCCACTTTGGGAGGAGCGGGGGAGAGTGTCAAACTTTTTTACTAACTAAAACCCACCCTGTTCCTTCTTTTGCCCTTTATGTTCCGGAGCCACGGTATCTGTTTCGAACAACCCGCAACCCTGGAAATGCCGCTACTTGAGATTCTAAAATTAATATGCAACTTGCCGTAAAAGGATTTAGAAAGTAGGTAAGGTTTAATTTTCTAAACATATTTGAGTTGGAGTTTTAGTAATAATATAAAGAAGTCAAGACTTAAGATCTATTGAAATTGGAAATTTCTATCTACCACCGTGAATTGTAGTAAAACTCTAAATATTATTATTTCATATAGGCTTACATGGGCACTTAAAACGTCGCGAAAAGGTGCACGGTTCGGGTTAGTAATTTCTCATCGAGAAGAACACTGAAGAACCGACAAGAAACTCTCGTTACTCTTTCAAAATTATTAATTACTAGCTTTTGCCCGCGGCTTCGCTCGCGTTTAATTCGGGGTAACACAGTTCCTCTTTCCTGATTTGCAGGTACCTGCTACTTGTAGTTTTTGCCCTAGCGCCTGATTTATTGTAATAGCAAAGCTAAGTTTTCCCTTTTTTCCCTCTTTCTCCCTTTTTCTCACTTTTTTTTAAATAAAGCCTATGTCCGTCTCCAGGGTCCCAACTATCTCTTTACCAAAATCCATCAAAATCGGTTTAGCTATGTAAGCGTGAAGACGTAACAAACAAACAAACAAACTCACTTTCGCTTTTATAATATTAGTAAGTATAGATAGATAGATGAAACATACAGAAGATTATACGCTGTGCCGAGTACCTACCAATCCCAAATGATGACTGGTCAAAGAGCAAAGGTTTTCCAGACACACAACTCAAGAATCCTTTACTAGCACAATGACTAAATCAATCCGACGACATCTTTTGTATTCCCAATCAATGAAGACATCGTTGAATCCTACAGAGCTTGAATAAGTTCGTTCGTAATTTAAATAGCAGCTGTCATTAAACGGATCGGCTCGCTGTAATTGGCTTTCTGTCGTCAATCACTTTCTCTGGCACCTGTTATTTGGATTTGCTCTCTAATTGTAAGAATGTGGTTCGTTGAGTGAGCATGTATCATGCCCCTTAACAAGCGAGTTTGAAGTGTTGTGTAATAGAAACGAGAATTATTACCTACTAGTAAGCAATACAATATAAACATAACATCACACCGGTAATCCACGAATGGTTAGGTACAAATCCAAATCTGTAACTGCTACTGAGAAATTCCTGAATTAAAAAATCCATTAACAAAAAGTCCGACCCAGCAAGAACTGAATCCAGGACTTCATGCTTAGCAGTTGCGCTTGCGATCAATAGACTAACGAAGCAGTCCAGTTAGTATGCATCATCTACGGTACTACACTTACGCTAATTAGTCATATTAAAACGCGGTAAAAGTGCTGTACGTACAACTGATACTAGCTGTGTCAGAAATTTTATAAACAGTGTAAGGAAGTATTAGCTTATGCTTTTACATTTATCCTCATGTCTATAAACAATCCTACTGCAACTGAACGAACAGCGATCGCTACCAAATTGTAGAACAAGAATAAATATAATATACAAAAAATGGCGTGCAAACTTTTGTTTCGAAACTAACACTCGCAGAGTTATGCTTATTAATATGCAAAGAGTCAGTCTACAAAAACAGCAGCACATGTGACAGCACGAACTCACTAATCAATACAGTCAGTTCCGACGGTATATCTGCGGTGAGCACCATCTGCGTTTGACTGGTGCAACCGCATACGAGTTTGATAAACGTTGCGGTAATGCCACGGAATACATAAGTTACAGAAGGCTCAGACATCGAGAATAAAAACACTAATACAATAATTTATGATTGTACTCAGTTGCGACTGGAATTCGTTTGAGATGGTATGAGATCTTCTTACGCACGGCCGTATTGCAGAGGGTAAAAACCAATGTAAACTGGTCTCTCATTATACACATTCTTCTTGTATTTCGTATCGCTGCCAAGACAGTACCTAAGTACTGCAAATTTCGTGGGCCGAAAACTTCACCTCTTTTAAGAAGACGTCGTCGGTGGCGCAGAAGTCATTTACATAACATATTTTTTTTACAAATGGCAGAATAGGTGGAAAATATTTTCCAATACTGTTTCACATCCACAATCTGCCAATCCATAATGATAACCCAGTTGGGCTATATCTACCCAAAATGGTACCCGGACGGTTCATGGACTTCCGTGGTGGTTCAGTGGATCATGGAAGGTGGCTCATTGTATTAAAATTCCATACTGTGCTAGGCCAGCTCTGGGTGTGTGACCTGCTATGCCTTATTGCACGTACCTGTGAACACTAATTGTATCGAATGGACCTTCTGTATTACTTATCAATTCTGTGGTAATACTGAACGAGTGACCCCATTCTATCGAGATTCGATGCCTGTCTGCCTGATATTGTACGAATTGACGTGTGGTTTTGGCTGCAAAGGTATTTCAGTATCGAGAAAATGGGAGCTTGAAATTTATTAACTTTCTTACGATGTGTCATAATAAGTAGTTTATATAGATAGTTGTTTTAGATTTAATGTACTGTAATAAGAAACAACTTTAAATGCAGTTAATTCACTTAAGGAGCTCACAATAATTGGCAATGACGAAAGATGGCCAGTAATTCATTTTTCATATAATTACGTAAGACAATTTGTGTGTTTGCAAATGTATGACCTAATTATTTTCCATGGATTATATGTCTGTAAGGAAATATGATTACAAATGACTTAATTTAAATTTTCCTCCATTTGTTTATGTGTTTTAGCATCTGTATAAGTATATAAGTTTTGTTAAACAAAAAGTTATTTTTTTGTTTTTATATTTTTTTTTGTACCCTATAACAATGTTGTCGTATTTAACCCATAGGTTGACTGGTAGAGAATGCCTTATGGTATTAAGTTCGCCTAGGTACCACTAATTGTACATGAAGTTTAAATAAATAAAATAAACAACAAGAAGGAACGAAATGCATATGACTAAAGAATAATAGATAAGAATTTGATTTTGATGGATGGAGAGGCAGAGAAAGGCCAAAGAATAGATGTATGGATTGTGTAAGAAATGAAATGTAAGCGAAACAAGATGATATAAATGATGCCGTGACGTCCTATAGGGGAGAATGAAAGAAGAAAACGTGTTGCGCAGACCTCAAATAAAATGGGACAAGGGTTTTTTTTTTAGATAAGCAGCAACATTTATTAATTTAAAAAAAATGGATGGATTGTGTGAGGAATGATATGATAGAAAATGGAGTAAATAATGCTAGGACGACAAAGGAAAATGGAAGAAGAAAACGTATTGACTGATCAGAAGTAGAATGAAACAGGGGTAGGAAGATAGAAGATAGAAATAGAAGAGAGTATACCATTGTATACTTAGGTATTTGATAAACAACATTAAGGATGTTGTTTACAAGACTAAGAAGTCTTGTTTGTTAATTTCCCTGTTTTTAAACCATATTCTAATACAGTCGAATAAAAAATGCATCATTATAGTACGATTACAATGGAAATCAATAATATTTGTATTGTTAACCCGTTAACAATCGATGAGTCAACCCGTCAACAATGCTCTGCGAAGTGTGGTCCCAGACAATTATTGAATGCGAGGGAAGCTATGAATACATAATTAAGTAACATTTTTATGTAAAATACAACATTTGGAATGTTTATTGATATTATAACAAGGATAAAGTACTGTTTATTCAGGTAGAGATAACTTTAGTAGGAAATTTACAGTCATCCACATAAAGCGTTTGCAGACGAGTCGATTAATTTTAGGGTAACCTTAAAAGAAAAAAGCGGAACCGTTATTGGATCACTTTGTTGTCCTTCTGTCTTTATGTTTGTCTCTCTGTTTGTCAAGACCCTCGAAGTCTGAAACTCCCCCCCCCCCCCGCTCCGCCTAGAGCAGGGGAAGTAATTTGATGATTTCCCATCCGCATAAAAAAAAGGTCGATGGACCTAGGCAAGCGCGGCTTAACTTAAAGATCGACCCGAGCGGCTGCTATTATTTAGCTACGAGCTCCTCTATGAAAGTGTTTAACCTTCCACCGACCACCGACTGCCATTATTTACGTCAACTATCCGTCAAGCACCGCCGGGCGGGCTCTTAATATTCGTTCGGAAACGATTTTAAGACTTATCTTTACTACAAATACAGTTTTAAATCGGTCGGGGTTTGGTGGCACAAATTTGTGCCAGCGGGGCTCAACGGTAATACTTGTGGTAATACTTGAGGTTAAAGCCAATAACTTAAGTAGGTAATTACTGATTTCAACCCTTCTCTACCAACTTACACAATACAAGGTAACAAAGCATTAGGTAATACATTCTAGATTTATATCAATTGAATTGGTATTCTATCGCGAGCTCAGACTAACGTCTACTAAATACTAAACCTAGGTCCTCGACATTTTCCTTCAGTTAGGAGATTTTAATCTGTAACTGTATGTACAACCTAGGCGTGCGGCTAAACTGCTGGATTTGTTGTCCCTTCTAAATTTCTTGAGAATAGGTCCCTGTATCTAGTGTAGGTACTTGCTTATCATTGTTTGTAGTAGGACGATACTGACGCCTTTAATGATTGTGATAATTACCGGCCTACATCATGCATTTTTTGTTTTGCGGACTAGAATTCACCAAATAACTTCCCCCGCTCTGAGCGGAGTGGGAGGAGTGTCAGACTTTTACTGACTAAAATTATCCATGTTCGTTCTATTGCTCTTTATGTTCCGAGGCCGCGGTAGATATCTCTTTCGAGCAACCCGCAACCCCGAAACTACCTGCTTTGAGTACCGTTATTTTCCTACGTAATGACCGTTTTGTTTAGAAAAACTTTTGAAAATAGTAAATTACTTAACATAACATCTAAGATGGCCGCGTTAGCACAATCATAATAGGATAATAATATGAATTAATTAAAATGGTCTCAGACGCAATTGTGAATTCACTGTCACTTTGAGACCAGTTTACGAATTCTGCTTAAGTGGCCATTATAGGCCCCGTAGAAGGGTTAGGCAGAGGTGTACCTAAAAGTAGTTAACCCACATTTCCTCAGTTATGTTTGAGTCCCATTAAAGCTATTAAAAAAAAAAAAAAATTGCATTTATAATATTACTAGCTGGCGCCCGTGGCTTCGTCCGCATAATGATAAAAAAAAATATTCTGCGTTATTCTAGACCTGTGTATAATCTACCTCTGTGCCAAATTTCATCAAAATCCGTTCAGCCGTTTTGACGTGAAAGAATAACTCACAAACTTTCACATTTATAATATTAAATAATTAGTAAGAAGATAGGGTAAGTTAATGCTGATCAACATCAGCCAACTGAAAATAAAATACCTATTTCAGAATTTAGTACATGCCCTCTTAATTATACAGGTCTATCCATGCTCATTTAATCAGTACTTTATTGAGTTCCTGCAGGCGGTCCACGGCCTCTCAATGTATAATGGTACGATCCCTTTATCGGGCACAATTCCTAATTCCAATTCTGGGCTACAGCCAAGTTTTTTCCGATAGAAAAACCTAATTACGATTTTGTCTGTGTTCAATGTTGAAACGAAACTCGTAAAAGAGATCTGTTAGTCATCCCGAGGCTACAATTATCGGGGTCTTTTTCTAAAATAAAAGTCTCGACGTCTTAAGAAATCTGTTTGTCTCTAGTCCTATTTGCACTGTATTTATCATTTACTTGGGTAGAAAAAACTGAAATCGATTATTTTGATTGATTATAATAATAAATAAATCGTTTATTTATAAAAAGGGAGCACATCCTATATTATATTGTAAAAGCGTAAATGAGTTTGTTTGTTTGTTACGGCTTTACGATTAAATGGCCACACCGAATTTTGATGAATTTTGGTACAGAGATAGTAGGGACCCTGGAGACGGACATAAGATAAAAAGTGGGAGAAAGAGGAAAGAAAAGGGCAGAGATTTTTTTTTTCGATCATCACCCGGGCTAAAGTTAGCATTAGCCCAAAGTAACTATGCCACGCGGCAAAGTCGCGGGCAGAAGCTAGTATACAATAAAAAAAAACATCTTAAAAATCAAAGAGCACAGTTGCTTATTTGCATGAACTAAGTTGGACCTGTGTTTCAGGCTAAAAAGAACATTAATATTTAATCATTATAAAATAATAATTTAAAAAAATGAGG
Source organism: Ochropleura plecta (assembly GCA_905475445.1). Taxonomy (NCBI): domain Eukaryota; kingdom Metazoa; phylum Arthropoda; class Insecta; order Lepidoptera; family Noctuidae; genus Ochropleura; species Ochropleura plecta. Next base: position 4,282,972 of record FR997728.1, read on the forward strand.
TTTGCAGCAGCGCGGCAGCGTGGCGTCTGATTCCCGCTTTTAAAAATACAAGTGTATGCTAAAAATACTTCATTCGTCAATTCATCAGCTAGAAAAGCGAAATCTTTGCTCAATAAATAATCCTTAACAAGCATGTTAAATGTAAGAGGTAAATAGTCAAGGAGCCCACAGTCGGATCTCACCGAAACTCCTGGCTTAATAATAGCAGCCGCCTGTCAATCTTTAGGTTAAGCCGCGCTTGCCTTGGTTGGTCTGTGGATGGGTGACCACCCGATACATACCGTTTTTCTTCTTTGCCTCGGAAAGCACGTTCAACTGTTGGTCATTTGAAGATCTTTTTCGTTACAGTTATTCAGTGTCCCGAAAGTCTGACAAGCAGTCTTACCAAGGGGTTACCGTATTACCTAGTGCTAACTGGGTTATTAAAGTCAGATAGGTAGTCGCTCTATGTAATAGTATTCAGTTGCATCCGGTAAGATTAGAAGCCGATCTACCCAAAAGCTAATCAGACGACGAAGCTTGTATTTAAGAAAAGTTTTCAAGCTTATAAATATCCAGTCAAACCAGCAATCGATCGAGCTTAGAAATCTATTCTATCTACAGCCTCAGTAAAATCTGCGTGCGCGTGAGATGATCTCTAGTCAGTATCCGTAACAAACTAGATAGCAATCAGTACCGGTACCGGTCTCACGGCTGCGCAGATACCAGTCCACTGAGCTTTTACTTTTTGTACTTAGATACCGCGCACGCTTGACATTTTGCGATTTTGTGTGCGATTATTTTGTCGGATGTGTGTGAAGATTGAGATAGTGATTTGAAGAATATGTAGCATTATTAGATCAAGTAAAATTAAGTGTCTCTGAAGAATTACTACCTATTGAATTATTAGGAACAAAATTAGAATCTGTTTGGATAATATTTAAACAAACAAGGAAAAACGAAATCTTAGCATTTAAAGTTGTTAATAATTCATTTTTCGTAAATTAATCTAATAACCTCCTAACGATCAAATCAATTCAATGACTCATAAAATTGTTTTGTGTATCTCTTATCAGTGTTTTTTTTCTTCACACAATGAATTTCTCCTATATCGTATTTACAAACATTTAAACTCATACGCAAACAGAAAGACCTGTAACAAGGTGTTTGTAGGTCATGCAAATATTTGTTTCGTGCGGGGATCGAACCCGCAACACGCAGCGCAGCAGTCACTGTGTAAACCGTGCCGACAATTACTTACAATAAAAAATTATTTCAAGAAAATAATTGGCCAAAAAGTCGCCGTTTTAATTATCGTGCGCCATATCTTATTTCTTGGTCGCTCGTTACATTACATGTTTTGCTCTAAGCAAGCGTTACATAAACACAATTAAATACATTGCGTGTTACCTCTACTTTATATTTATATACTGACTTGGCCGTAATCATAGTTTCGTTTATAATATTAAAATGAGCGAAATGAAAGTCAATTGACGGTTAATTTACATAAAAAAGTTTGTATACTTGAGTACAAAAAAAAACCGGTCAAGTGCGAGTCGGACTGGCGTACCAAGGGTTCCGTACAAGCTTACGTCATAAACGGCCATATCTTTTGACTGCGTATACTTAGAGGGTTGATTTTTTCACGGCTCCAAGGAACCAGAGACCTAAGTTACAAAGTACAATTTAACCGTTATTGTTTTTGTGTACCTACACTATCTCATTAGGTAACCTTGTAAAGATAGTCGTAAGATAGAGAGAATAAATAAGTATTTCGTTTTAATTTCATTTCAATTTAGATACCTTCCGGATACTTTCCCGATATAAAAGGCCATGACAGACAGAGACGGACAACACCGAAATCAAAAAAGGGTTCCGTTTATTTCTTTTGAGGTACAGATCCCTAAAAACCCAATTGCTTAGTTTTTATAAAGCAATTAAGTAGGTATTCTTCTTTAACACGTTCTAGTGAGATACAACTTTTTTGTGGGGAGCTAGCATGTCCATTAGATGTTTTTGCCTAGATATGTTATGCTTAAAACTTAGCAAAAAAAATTGACAGCAATTAAATGTAATATGAGATATCCTACTTTCCTATTACGTAAAACGAAAGTACATTTTTACTAACAGTAAGTGACACCCAAATAAATGGCTTAATAAAAGACCGCTGTTCGATTTTGAACTTTCAGTGCTAAAACGCAGGGTTGGAAACTCAGCGACTTAAAAGCGTCCGCTGAAAAAGTATGCAGTTTTCAATTGTGCGTACTTTTGACTGCTTGTGACATTCCTTATTTTTCAGAAATTTAATTGAAAACCTTACATAACGTTTAGTATGTAAGGTTGTATGTAAAGTTTAGTAGTTTAAGTTGGAATTTGTGTTTAGTCAGTCAGAACTTGATGACGGTTTGGTTATAATTTCTTATTTATCGGCATCCCTTTTATCATCATCATCCTACCCTTGTCCCGTTCTATTTGCCGTCGGCGCAACACGTTTTCTACTTCCATTCTCCCCTGTCAGACGTCACGGCATCATTAACTCCTTTCTCCTTCATTTCATTCCTTACACAATCCATCCATCTTTTCTTTGGTCTTCCTCTCCCTCTCCATCCATCAACATTCAGCTCCATTATTATTTTAATCACATGCGCTTCATCCTTCACATACAAATCCATTTCATACCAGGACAATTGACTCCCATTCACATCCCTTTCTGATGTGTTATTTGCAAGGAAATTTGCATCCAATATTAAAATATAATTAATGTTTACAGAAGGCACAAGATTCGTCGTACTTAAGTATTTTTTTCGATAGAGCATGCTTCAAAGACGAAAGCGAGCTGCGAGCAATCAATTTTCACTTGCAGCTCCCTTATTGTAATTCATTGACTGTAAATTTACAGTCACAAACGCAAGCTGTACTCCAATCTATCTCAATCTAGGTTGCGTCAATAGAACGGTGCAATGCGCTGAACTAGATGAACTTAACCAGATCTAGTACCGCTATAAATTGCCTGCGGTTCCCACAAGGATCTCAACAAACTTATAACTATGCCTTATCTTAGGTACCTATTCTAGTTGATATTCAAATGATATATTGTGAAAGTAGGAGGATTGATTCAACAATATTGAATTTGATGACAAGATTGGCGCAGTGGTTGAGCGATCGACTGCTGCGCTACGTGTCGCGGGTTCGATCCCCGCACGGAACAAATATTTGTATGATTTGATGATGGTAGTTGTTCCGGGTCTGGCTGTTTGTGTATGTGAGTTTCAATGTTTGTAAACGCACCCACGATATAGGAGAAATTCCTAAGGTCCTAAAAAAAAATATTAGCTTTGGTTTGTTTTCTTTGTAGAGTTAGATTTAAAAAAAATATTGTTTGTGTTAAGATTTAAGGTTTTTTTTAATGTTGTGTGTACTTGTGGTCAGTGCCAAATAATCTTGTTTTCTTTCTTTCGTTCTTTCTTCAACTGACTCCTTGACAATTCAAAAGGCATTTCTGCTACCTTACCATGACGTCTTAAAGCAGAACTTATTCCGCTGAGGGAAAGAGACAGAGCTATACAGGGTGTCTAGCATCATCTCTTTCTCACACAGGAATAAGAACTGCTATAAGATGTCATGGTAACCTTGCTGAACTGTCAATAACTCAGAAAGTTGAAACAAGTACTAGCTGTTTATGTCTCTATGGAAAAGAAGGGGCAAGAAACTTCAAGGACATTGATTAAATTGGAGGCTTATGTCCAGCAGAGGACTCTATTTGTATGGCCTAAAGATAGTTGTTCCGGGTCCGACTGTCTCCGTACACGAGTTAAAATGTTTCTAATTATGCACCCACAAAACAGAAGAAACTAGTTAATTATTTAGGGTTCCGCACCTCATAAGGAAATACGGAACCCTTATTGGATCACTTTGTTGTCCGTCTGTTGTCAGTTGAAATTGCTATATACCTACTTAACTAGCTTTTGCCCGCGGCTTCGCTCGCGTTAAATTCGGGGTAACACAGTTCCCCTTGCGCCTTATTGATTTGTAATAGCAACGCTAAGTTTTCCCTTTTCTTCCCTATTTCTCCCTCACATCCCACTTAAAAAAAAATATACACCTATGTCCGTCTCCTGGTTCCAAACTATCTCTGTACCAAAATTCATCAAAATCGGTTTAGCCGTTAAAGCGTGAAGAGGTAACAAACAAACAAACTCACTTTCGCTTTTATAATATTAGTAAGGATAAGGATTCTGTGGCTTATTTGTGCTGTGAAAAAATCAACCCTCTAAGTCTACGCAGTCAAAAGGCTGTTTATGTCGCAAGTTTGTAAGGAACCCTCGGTGCGTGAGTTGGATACGCTCTTGGCCGGATTTTTAAAATTATATTATTAAAACAAAAATATAAAGATTAATACGGAGAAGGTTTTTATCTTCCTAACTTGATTCCTCTTGCGTAATTTGTATCTCGTACCGACGCCAATAACCTGGGAAAAGATTAGCTATTCAACAACGCAGGATGTGCCAAAAACACGGATGTATTTAAAAATAAATGACGACTATATAAGTGAGAGTTTCTGATCAATTATATAGAGAAAGATTCATTGTTTCTCACTTTAATAAATCAAATTCTCGTTTGTCAACCGCCCACGTTGAGTAAGTATGTATAAGCCCAATCAAATACATACCTATTAGCATATAAGGACAATGCACCAGACAAATCTACGCTAATAAATCATGGTTGATAGCTGTGCCATTGTGATCTTAATTGATTGAGCAATAAAGTTTCATTTGTGTTGCACTAAATTGTGTTCAGTTTAGGGTTGTCGCATTAGAACATTTTTATTCTAAGCTTCCCGTATTTTTTTTATGCAGATAAGTATATCAGTTTCTTAAAATTCAGCTTTATGACTATTGCTTTACCGTCGTGTGAATTGACCCAAGGCTGAGTAATTTATTTACGGAAAAGTATTCGCAGCAGGACACATATTTGCGACTACATGACCAACAAAATCCTTACTACACTGTGTAAAGAAATAATGAGCATTTAACCAGGTATTGTTTACTGCATTCCCAAGTCCTAAACAAGAGCTATTTACTTTCAAAACGTTTCTTATGTCTACAAAGACTTGACTGAGAGACTGTCAGCAAGATCTCATATGCATTTCGGTCGTTTGGGCTCTCAGATTTTTGACTGTCATTATAATTTTCATGTTATTAATTGAAAATAACCCAGATGTGTCCCACTGCAGGGCAAAGACCTCCCTTCCTTCCACCCATTCTTTCCTGTTGTAAGCTTTCTGTGCCCAATCCTTTTCGTAAAAATCCAGTTCGTCGCGCCATCTCCTTCTGAGCCTACCGTCGCCGGGTCCTGTTGTTTGGAACCCAATTAGTTGCTACTTTGGCTCATTTTGTGGCGGTCTCAAATTCTAACTCAAAACTGATAATTTGGATTTATGTAGGCATTGTCACATACTTCCTTGCTTCTTGTGAAGGACAACATCGCAAGGAGAATCAAATCATCATGCCTGAGACATATTTCTCGATCGCATATAAAGCTAAGTCAGCGGCCCATGGGCGACAAAAAGTCTAATAAACAGTCAAACAAAGAGTCTATCACAAGGTTAGGCACACGAAAAAGAAAATAGTCATAATTTTCCCAATTACCTGAAATCTAGCGTTTTATAAAGCTTGCCACCCCTAACCCAGCTCGCCCAAGCTGCATCGTGACCAGCACAGTTGAACAAGTCACTTTCCAAACACGTTTAGCAAATCCGAACCATTTCTAGAGAAACCAGCAGCTTACAAGGAAATAGATATGGACGTGAAAATATCCTATATTACGCACTGGTATGGACTTGAATTACAATGTTGGGCTTTGCGAGTTTATGGGAAGATTTGTGCTGAATAATAAGTGGAATATCGATGTGTGATAAAAATAATGGGAGTTTCTGCGGGTTAACACGTTCGTTGAATTCGAATCGGAGGAGTTCGTGGCTAAATAATAGCAGCCGCTCGGGTCGATCTTTAGGTTAAGCCGCGCTTGTCTAGGTTGGTCTGTGGATGGGTGACCACCCGTTACATACCGAGTTTCCTCCGTGCCTCGAAAAGCACGTTAAGCCGTTGATCCCGGCTGTCATTTGCAGATCTTTGACAGTTGTTATAGGTAGTCAGTGTTCAGAAAGTCTGACAACAAGTCTTACCAAGGGGTATCGCATTATCCAGTACTAACTGGGTTGTAGAGGTCAGATAGGCAGTCGCTCCATGTAAAATACTGATATTCAGCTGCATCCGGTAAGACTGGAAGCCCACCCCAACATAGTTGGGAAAAGGCTAGGCAGATTGATTAACACGTTCGTTGCATTACGAGATCTATCAGATCTCTTGCAGGACTTTTGTATTGTGCGTTGAATATAATCGTGTTGTTTCACTCCTTGCAGGAGGATCTAACGTGTAAAGTTATTTAAGTATGAGGAAACTGTATCTTTAGGAGACTCATTAGGTCTCAAACGCATCAAAGGGTAGGTTAGTTTCAAGATTTATTAGGCCTCCAAAGCACCAGCTGAAAGTTCTTTGAAAATGATGGTGCAGGGAACGTGTTAACGCGTCATTTCTTAGCCTTCCCAACTTCAAAAACAGCTAAAATTATTTAAAAATAAGTTAATTTAGGGATCAGCGAAAATGATGATGAACGAAGCGTAGAACGTTAGCTTTACCGCTAAAGTTCTTAAAAAAAACCGGCTAAGGACGAGTCGGACTCGCTCACCGAAGGGTTCCGTAGATATTTGCTACATAAATGGCCACAATTTTTGACTGAGCTCCAAAGGACACACAGACTTGAGTATATCATAATTTCTACTCGATACCTCCACACGTTCTCGAGATAAAGGGTCTTGACAGACAGACAGGCAGACAACAAACTGATCCTATAACGGTTTCGTTTTTATTCTTTTACTAGCTTTTGCCCGCGGCTTCGCTCGCATTAAATTCGGTAACACAGTTCCCCTTGCGCCTTATTGATTTGTAATAACAACGCTAAGTTTTGACTTTTCTTCCCTCTTTCTCCCTCATATCCCACTTTTTTTTTAATAGTTAAATAATTAGCCTATGTCCGTCTCCTGGTTTTCAACTATCTCTGTACCAAAATTCATCAAAATCGGTGTAGCCATTAAAGCGTGAAGGGGTAACAAACAAACAAACAAACTCACTTTCGCTTTTATAATATTGTAAGTAAGGATGGTACGAAAACCTTTAAAATACGACAATTCATCTTTTCAACATAATATGTCTAAAGAGGTACTCTGATCATCGTCGCGTCTATTGGTAGGAAATAGGAAATCCATTCCATATGGCCTGGTTAGATACAAACAAGTATCTCTTCGCCATATATTTTCTCAAGAATGTAAGGATTGGTTACCAGTTTCACAAGACCTGATATGTAGCTACAAATATTGGATTGACGCACACATATGTAAGTACTTGTCACTGTATTACGACTGTCCACAAAAGGATTGCTATGGTTTTATATAAATGACTAATAAAAAAACCGATAACCGTAGCAGATGCATAATAATATTTGTCTCTTCAATACACTTTATCTTTTCGTTAGAACAATGGTCGGTAGGTTCTTACATTAGTTACCTACACGTTTGTTCGGAATCTACGGTACGTAACATTATTACAACAAATAACATAAACATTCAGAGTATTTTTCTGTTCCTCTTTGTATTTTGTGTACAAAAACTGTTAAATAAAAAATATTATTTTTTTTTTTTTTTTTTTTTTATTTATAATGAACTCACTCTTGACCTCGATCTCGCCTGATGGTAAGCGACAGATGAGGTCTACGATGGAGCGAGCGAGCCCAGAAGATGCCTATTAACTCTTGTTTTGAAGGCAGACGGGTCGTATGTGGTAGGGAACACAGAAGCTGGCAGAGAGTTCCACACCTTGGCCGTGCGCACAATAAAAGTTGAGGAAAAGCGCTTAGTACGACAAGACGGTATATCGACCAAGTGTAACTGTAATTTAAATAGAGGCAATATTACGTACTAAAACGTCTTTAGAAAGTAGAAATAGTAATTTTCTATTAGTAATACTTAAGAGCATAAATAGCAAATTCTAAACATAATGTTCCAATCTAGTCTAGGTAGACTAGATTGGAACATTATGTTACTGTAACAAATTGATTCGTTTGCGATCATAAAAATGTTTTTCATACAAATGGTTCTCGAAATAATTTTGCTAAATTACAATAATGCCTCGCAGTTCCAAATCACTCAAATAGAGTAACTAAAGGAAATATCAAATTTTGAACTATGAAATAAATTATAATGTCAAAATTGCTTTGAAATAACAGTAATATCTTCCAACTTGATTATCCAGGGTGTAAACGAACACATCGCTAAGTTGTCAACCATGCTGTACATCAAACAAAGTAAGTGCGGATGGGAAATCATCAAATAACTTCCCCTGCTCGGGGCGGAGCGGGTGGAGTGTTAGACTTGTACTGACCAAAACCCAACCATGTTCCTTCTATTGCCCTTTATGTTCCAGAGCCGCGGTATCTCTTTCGAACAACCCGCAACCCTGGCAGCAACCCCCCGCAACACCTGCCTTTCGGTTTCGTTAAGGATGCTTTTAAAACCTTTAATATAATATAAATACAAAAAATTGTGATGATGTTTCTTACACGTACTTACAAACTTATGTCACGCAAAAAGGACTGAATTGATTTGAATGAAATTTGGCACAGATAGTTTATAATAAAAAAATGCCGTAATAAAATTATCGAACTCAGCGAGGGCAAAACCGAGAGCATAAGCTAGTAAAATATAATATCAAAATAGACTTGTAATGGCATTGCTATGAGGAAAGATTATGATAATACTGGACAGGTAGACGGGGACACCTAAACCACTTTGGCTACAATCCATTAGCCGTCCTCTGAGACCACTACGGGCACTATATAAATGGAACATGTATAATATATACCTACTAGTGACCCGACCTTGCTTCACACAGTTTTTACGATATGCCAAAACTTTCCAAGAATCTCTATGTTTTATTAGAAAGAAAGAAAGAAAATTGCGTTTATTCAGCATTTATTAATTTATTCATAAGTTAGTTAATCCTATTAAAAAATGATTATATCTTTACTGTAATACAAAAAAAATAATATATGTATTTATGAATTTAGAACTTAAATAAATGTCAATAAATCATACATCCAATGGTTGTCTGGAAGATATAGCAATCAACAATAAGACCGCCATTTTAACTATAGAATTAGCAATTTCTGTAAAAGAGTTGTGTTTAATTTTGAAGTTATACTTCTTTTGGCGCGATATAGAAAAATGATGAGAGTGAATTTAGCCAGCGACAGCATGAAGTTAGTTCTAGGTGGCATGAAAATCGATAGCTATGTTCAAGTTGTATAATCTAGTATTTTTATATTTAGAACACGTGTTTCATAATAAATAAATATTATTTTGGTGTTTTTTTAAATCAATTTCACATTCCAAGCAACCCTTGCCGAGGTTTGGAAATGGATGGGTTACCACACGGGGACAGGTTAAGCAACCGTTGCCGAGGTTTGGAAATGGATGGGTTACCACAGGGGGCCAGGTTAAGCAACCCTTGCCGAGGTTTAGAAATGGATCGGTTACCACAGGGGGCCAGGTTAAGCAACCCTTGCCGAGGTTTGGAAATGGATGGGTAACCACAGGGGGGCCAGGTTAAGCAACCTTTGCCAAGGTTTGGAAATGGATGGGTGAATGGGTTACCACAGGGGGCCAGGTTAAGCAACCCTTGCCGAGGTTTGCAAATGGATGGGTTAACACACGGAGCCAAGTTAAGCAACCCTCATCAAGGTTTGGAAATGGATGGGTTACCACAGGGGGCCAGGTTAAGCAACCCTTGCCGAGGTTTGGAAATGGATGGGTAACCACAGGGGGCCAGGTAAAGCAACCTTTGCCAAGGTTTGGAAATGGATGGGTAACCACAGGGGGGCCAGGTTAAGCAACCTTTGCCAAGGTTTGGAAATGGATGGGTTACCACACGGGGACAGGTTAAGCAACCCTTGCCGAGGTTTGGAAATAGATGGGTTAACACACAGACCCAGGTTAAGCAACCCTCACCAAGGTTTAGAAATGGATGGGTTACCACAGGGGGCCAGGTTAAGCAACCCTTGCCGAGGTTTGGAAATGGATGGGTAACCACAGGGGGCCAGGTAAAGCAACCTTTGCCAAGGTTTGGAAATGGATGGGTTACCACACGGGGACAGGTTAAGCAACCGTTGCCGAGGTTTGGAAATGGATGGGTTACCACAGGGGGCCAGGTTAAGCAACCCTTGCCGAGGTTTAGAAATAGATGGGTTAACACACGGAGCCAGGTAAAGCAACCCTCACCAAGATTTGGAAATGGATGGGTACCACAGGGGGACAGGTTAAGCAACCCTTGCCGAGGTTTAGAAATGGATGGGTTACCACAGGGGGCCAGGTTAAGCAACCCTTGCCGAGGTTTGGAAATGGATGGGTAACCACAGGGGGACAGGTTAAGCAACCCTCACCAATGTTTGGAAATGGATGGGTTACCACAGGGGGCCAGGTTAAGCAACCCTTGCCAAGGTTTGGAAATGGATGGGTTACCACACGGAGCCAGGTTAAGCAACCCTTGCCGAGGTTTAGAAATGGATGGGTTACCACAGGGGGCCAGGTTAAGCAACCCTTGCCGAGGTTTGGAAATGGATGGGTAACCACAGGGGGGCCAGGTTAAGCAACCCTTGCCGAGGTTTGGAAATGGATGGGTTACCACACGGAGCCAGGTTAAGCAACCCTCACCAAGGTTTGGAAATGGATGGGTTACCACAGGGGGCCAGGTTAAGCAACCCTTGCCAAGGTTTGGAAATGGATGGGTTACCACATGGAGCCAGGTTAAGCAACCTTTGCCAAGGTTTGGAAATGGATGGGTTACCACACGGAGCCAGGTTAAGCAACCCTTGCCAAGGTTTGGAAATGGATGGGTTACCACAGGGGGCCAGGTTAAGCAACCCTTGCCAAGGTTTGGGAATGGATCGGTTACCAAATGGGGCCAGTAATAGAGTTTTATTCAAAGTGCCTTCGATCCTCGAATTCTTAAACGATGATGAACGATGAACGAAAACGATGTTCTTTTGGAAAGTCCACAATGAAACAAAATAATGATGTTTTCAATGACATATTTAGTTCCTATCACAAACTGTACTTTTCTGCATATTACTTTTACAAAATAATGTCGATGTTTCACATTTGCCAGGCGTCCCGTGACGGCTCACATTTTTTTGATAAATTATTATATTTATCGTTAATTCACACTTCAGCATTTTAGTTATTTTTTTTTTCTATACGCCAAAGAAGTATAACTTCTAACGCGTGTACATAAGTACACACATGCCTTTTTTGGCTGTTATTCTATTCTAAAAACCCCCAATTAAATGGCAACATAGTTTGGCTCAACAATGTCACAGTTGTTAAGGCAGGTCAGGGCCTTTCCAAGCACTCTAACTTAATTAAACAACGTAAAAGAAACATAAAAACCCTTACTTTGTCGTCTACCAATTTTAATTAGAGCCAGAACAAAGAACTTATTTATTCCTGCACATTTTTGAACCAGGTTTTTTTTCTATAGTAGTGCAAAACTTATTTGGTTTCCATTTTCATATACAATAGCTGTTTAGATGAGTACAAGAATCGCAATAGCTTTAAACTTCTCTTTGCTGTTTATTTTTTTATTAAATTTTCTCCTCAAAACACATTTAAAATATTAGCATTTTACTCTATCATTTTGAGTTTCTTGGGCTACCCAGGTTGAGTAAAAATACTGCTACAAATCCGGACGCCAGGATGTTTTAAAACTTCAATAGTAAGACACAGAGAAAAAAGAGTTATGTTGGTGAATTTTTTTGTTCAGCTGACGTTGTCTAACTACTGGCCAAAGGCATATCTTTCCAACTTTCGGCGTGATGATTGGAACTCGTTCCTGACCGATTGTCCAGAGAAGGGTGTCCGAGAGAGTTGAGGTATTTTACTAACCTTATATTTTTTTCATTACAGGTACAGTCATATTTCTGCTGTAAAAGGGTGTTGAATAAAATCTTACAACTGAGATCCATTCGTGTATGTAAGTAGAGATTCATGCAAATATTTTGAACTGTATTTTGATAAATGGCTAAAGAGTTTTAACTGGGAGTCCAAACCAGGACCAAATAGTGCAGTGGCTCTTAAGACTACGTCGTGTATTGTAATCGAACTCCACCAATCATAAAAAGCATCACTACCCAAAGACAACTTACGACATCCGTGGGATAACAAGCCACTTTCCACCCTCCTCATATTTCTTCAAATTAGCCTGTCAATCCAGAAATATGGCGGAAATAACCTTGTACTTGATATGCGACTAAAAATACATGCTGGTGGTCCTTTTACTATAAATAGAAAATTGTCACATCTCTTGGGGAAACGAGGGGAGATTTTATGAGTCGTGTCTGGTTGAGGATGTGTCAGGGTTGGTTCAGTCCAATATTTAACTCAAAATGTCACCTAACCTAACCAAGAAGTATCGTTGCACACACTGGTTTGGGTGTAGAGGTCAGATGGTGGAGTGTGGGGTTCGCTCTATATAAAATATAGATTTCCACCTGCTTCCAAATAGAGCCAAAGCCGACCACAAAATCCTAGAGTAAGGCTAGGCAAAAAATTATGATATTTAAACCAAAAAGATATTCAAATATAAACAATGAAAACTGCTTAATGGAGTAATTATAATAAAAAATAAAATAATGAAAAAGTGTTTATCAGACTTTCACAGGACAAAAAAAAAACAATGAAATCTCAAAGTAATCAAATATTTTACAAAAAAATATTTTTCTAAAGACACGCAAAATCTTTTTCAGGATCTAATTTTGTCCATCCCTAGCTATCACATCATCGTCCATCTTTTAAACTACGCGTCCCCTGTGACTTCGCCCACGGAGGCTGAAATTTCATCTCGTATATAGCATTGACCTTTAGTTTGTGGCGTGTAGTGGGTGTCAAATTAGGCCTTAAGTGCATATCAATAAATACTATAATGATACTATGACGTACTGACATACGATTGTTGACGTAGTTTGTGGTCTTCGAAAAGGAAATAAGGTTTAGTGATCACGTTTTGATGTTTCTTTCTGAACCCTGATTGATGGTATTAGACTGTGAATGGCGCTGAGAGAATTGTCTATTAAGGTAGGATCATATGCCTAGTCTTTTCTTAATTATTTGGGGGTCGGCTTCCTGTCTAATCGGATGCACCTGAATATCAGTATTTTACATGGAGCTCCATAACCTAGTTAGTACTGGGTAATACGATACTTCTTGGTAAGACTGGTTGTCTGACTTTCGAGACACCGACTATGTGTCACTGTCAAAGATCTACTAATGAGAACCCAGACCAACGGCTGAACATGCTTTTTGCGGCACGGAGGAACACGGTATGTAACGGGTGGTTACCCATTTACAGACCAACCCAAGCAAGTCAGGCATAACCTAAAGATCGACTCCAGCGTCTGTAATTACCAATATGATGCTAGATATCGCATTGAAATCTATTATTGAGTTTCGGAGATCTAGCGGTCGTCACACAAACAAACAGTTTTAGATATACTTAGATACAGGACTAATTTGGAACTGGAAGAGATATGTAAACAAAACACTATTTCCGTAACCTAAAAAGAGAGAATTCAGAACGTCATCCTTTTAAAACGTGCCTTATCTAGATGATACCTTTTCTTAGAGCCTTACTTTATAAAAGGCACTTAAGTTAAATGAAAACCTGTCTTAACCCCTCATTAAAGAAAACGTTATTCATTGGTGCTGCAGTAAAGGTAGCTTTTTGAACTCCCGTTTTATATTCAGCCGTTCGTGGCATAAAAAAGGCTACTTAATGACATCCCAAAAATGTTAACACGTCACTTCGTTTCACGTTATGAGATTGCTGTAGGTACGCCACAGCCAGGATGTAGAATAAATGGAGTGCCAATGAATTTTTGCACAATTCAATGGTGTACCATTGACTGTAGAACACGTTGATAGTAGTCAACGTGTTAATATCGTAGCAGTCAACCCAAATAGAGATTGATGTTAGATATAAGTATTAGATATCTACGAGTGCTGAAAACCATTCTTTCTTACTCCATTGACTTAACGTACAGGTATTCGTCATCAACTCATCAGTCATGTTTCTTCAAGCAAATCTAATTTGAAAAAATATTCCTTGAACCTGTTATCTTATGACATCTACTATTAATATATTACTTCTAGTATCTGCTATCACTAGTCTAGTTAGTTAGTTTAGTTGATGGTTTTTTCTACTCCTTTCCACGTATAAATGGCATTTCAATAAAAAAAACTCTCCAATAGTCCAGCAATATCTCATAGTCGTCTTAAACAGCAGCTTTTGAAACAGACGAAATACACTGCAGTCATTCTATAAACTAGCAGCGTACCTTAACTCCGCCGTCCACGCGGTCGGTCACCAACTACATGGACGGACCTTATAAAATCAGTGACATCCAGGTCAATAGTGAAGTGCGCGAGGAATGCCACTAACAGAAAAAAGTGGAGAGTTATCGCAAAGGCAGCCACCAAGGACATACCATGATCACGACCACTCTGTCAAGAGTGTACGATTAAGAAGACCTTAACCCCTTTGAACCACGGACCTTTAGGAATCAAGCGCAAACCAACGTCCTGTTAAAAAAAAAAACAGAAATACATTTCGGATCATTCAACAAAACAAAACGTATTTTGTTTTCGCTTTTTGCAATTAAATTTGTTAAATTTGAGTCGATGTTTTCAAAAGTTTTATTCTCAAATGGGATTCCACTTGTAATCCGTTTTTGTGTCTGGTTTTAGTATAATCAAGAGCAGAAAATGCCTTTTCACAGAGAATAGGTGTAAATATATTAGTTCTTCAGACCTCCCTACATATACTCCCAGCGGTCTGAGGACCATAAGTTAAAAAACATTGAACTACAGAAAGAGCTCCACTTATCTTTGCCAGGAAGTCGAGAAACACCGGCAAACATTAGCCTTTTAACGTATTACTCCATTTCGTCTTACTCCTTGGCCTACCGTTCTGTGCACTTTGCAAATTCACAACATCCTCCCGCATGAAAATGTTTGTCGACAAACATATTAGCTTGGTAAACGAGTTTTAAATTACTTGTACGGGTGTTGAACAACATTTTTTTTCAATTTTATGCTTCGCGGCCTTAATTGAACGAAGATTTTAGCGGAAATACGGGTTAGAGCAAAGTCGGGGCGAAATTGTCAGTTTGAGTTTAATAATTTTATTAGTGTTTTAATTATTTTGGGTCTGGTTTCAAAATAATTGAACAGATTTATAGTAATATATTTTTTTGGGTGGGATATCATCAAATAACTTCCCCCGCTCTGGGCGGAGCGGAGGGGAGTGACTAAAACTCACCCATGTTCCTTCTATTGCCCTTTACGTTCCTGGGCCGCGGTATCTTTTTCGAACAACCCGCAAATGATGAAAGCTTCATATGTAGCAACATAATTACCTAAGCATACCGCTGTTAAACCCTCGATGGTTTGTGTTGGTATGTTGTAGTTCCTAAATTGTATTGTAATTATGTGCTTTGAATAATAAATAAAAAAAAAAAAAAAAAATTGGCTTATTTCAATATGTATTGTATTGTCACTTATTTATGAAAAATCTAGGAATACAAAACAATGTTTGTTTCGTCTTGATTTTAGGTCTTACTTAAGTTACGGATACATAATACTGATGTTATTTTGTTTTAAAAATATTTTGAACACACACTAATCTAACGTTCTCCAGAACTCAGATCTACATTCAACTGAAAAACGGCTACAAGAAACATCCATTAACGATACAATCGCGTAACATTTGTTTTTCACAATCCGAAGGATTTCGGAAGCAGTTCTATCTATTGAATGTTTGAAAAAATCATCTGATCTTCGAAATTCACTGTGAGTGTGACTCGCTATCATCTTGCAGTACTTTTCTTTCTGACTGACTCGTTGGACTAATTGCAAGTGCGACTGCTGAGTAAGAGGTACGATACCCAGGTCAGATAAAGTGTTATTGGGTTTTTCGACCAGGTATTTTTCAATAGCAGCCATGAATTCTGGCTTTGTGTTTGATGGCAGTACGCTCGACTCTTTAATTATCATTTTTCAACACATTTTCTTCTTCCATTCTCCCCCTCATTCAATTTTTTTTCAATTCAGTTCAGTTTCATTTCATTTCAATTCAGAATCATTTACTCCTTTCTCCTTCATATAATTCCTTACACAATCCATCCATTTTTTCTTTGGCCTCCCTCTCCCTCTCCATCCATCAACATTCAGATCCATCACTCTTTTAGTCACATGTGTTCACATGTGCTCGACCTCTTTAACATGGGACTTAAAAACATTACTGGCGAAATGTTGGTGGTACTATTAAGTACACCTATGACTAACCTTTAATTATAAGCGTGATATTACGTTACTTATCTTCCATCCTTATGCCATGTATGATATCGTCTCTCAGGGTTATAAATCCTCATTCAATTATCCATTTAACATGTTAAAGCGTCAAGCGATATATAAACACTTAAATTTAAAGCCGTCAGACGCCATTACAAGGTCACTGCATTTGACTTCTGACTTGTCATGTCAGTGGTTCTCAATCCCACGGGCGTTGAACAGAATTTATTATTCACGCTAAAGTGGGTTTTAATTACTGTTGATTTAGTTTGAACTCAATAGTTACTGAAAGTTTGGAATAGTTCGATGTTAGACAGGATCACTTTACATTGACGTAAATTATATGTTTTATTGTTAAAAGCAGTTTTTCGTACTTTTTTATAATATACTTATAATACCATAAAGCTGAAGAGTTTGTTTCTGAACGCGCCAATGTCAAGAACTGGTTTTAATTGAAAAAAAAACTATTCAGCTTTGCCATAACAAACTATGTGCATGTTCATGCATATGGGCATGGGTACAGTTCATGCACTATGCCCGTTGTCAGCAAAGTAGAGGGGCCTGCTAGGGCCACCACCCACCGGGGTTGCGGGTAGTTTGAAAAAGATACCGCGGCCCCGGAACGTAAAGGGAAATAGAAGGAACATGGGTGGATTTTAGTCAGTACAAGTCTGACACTCCCCCCCGCTCCAAGAAGGGGAAGTAATTTCATGATTAACCACCCCAAAAAAAAGGCTGTATGGTACGTGACATCACGCTACAACATTTAGAAGCTGAGAAGCGGGTGAAACCGCTGAACACTGTTACTTAGATATGGAAATATAAAACCATTTATACGCAAAATACTCGACGTATTAGGCACGGATTAAACGAAAATGGCATAATGGATTTATTTGTTATATTTTTTTTAAATGACCAGCCAAGATCAACGGGTTAACGTGCTTTCCGAGGTAACTCGGTATGAATAAGGTGGGTTCTCAACCCAGGCAAGCATAAAGATTGATCTTAGAGCTTGTAAATTTAATTACTATAGAAGTTCAGTCGGAAAGAGAAATTAGGAAAATAGTACTAAAAGTTTCAGATACCAAACTAATCCAACGCCATCAAAGATTTCCTATATCATCAGTATATAAGTTGCATCACAATCCACACGTAGTCTAGCGCATCTTAGGAACTATTGTGTAACGTGATGGATGTGGTCCACGCTGAGATGATGCAACGATTGGCCAGCATGGTCTGGGATTGTACCAGCATCTCTTACATATTGGTACTAGATGTGCCTCGCGGTTTCATTCTCGCCACACCCGACACAAGTTTTAGCTTGCGTTCTGTCGGACTTTTTAGGGTTTCGTAACCTCGAAACCTGTCTGTTTGACTGTCTGTCAAAACTCTTTAACTTGGGAACGCGAAGAGGTATAGAGTCGAAACTGAAACATCATCAAATCTGTGATCTCTAGAAATTGTCAATGCAGTCAAAAGAAATGGTCGTTTTTTACGGAACCATTAGTGCGTGAGTCCGAATGACTTGGCCGGATTTTTCATTGATAACATTAATTTAAGAAATTAAAACCAAATACTTTAAGTCTGTGGTCCCATGGAGCTGTGAAGAAATCAACTAACCAACGTTTATGCCGCAAGTTTGTACGGAACCCTCGATGCACGAGTCCGACTCGCACTTGCCTGGTTTTTTCCTTTTGCTAATAGAATGATAAAAATAGCCCATAACCTTACTCAGAAATTGGGTTACCAATAGAAAAATAGCTTTTCAATCCGATAAGTATTTCGAGAGATAAGCACGTTCAAACATACCGACACTTCTGTTAATAATTAATATAAGCTTTTGCCCGCTACTTGTGGATGTAGCTTGTCATTATTATAAAAAAAAATGGGAATCACGATAGTAGTTCTAAAGGTAACCCTCTATATACAAACAGTTCCTGTTTATAATATTACTAAAGAATCCTCGAATCTCACTTCAGTGTTAGAAAGAGATGGAGCTGACATGTATAGGTCCTCTTCTTCCTACACTGTTTTAATACAGAAGTGACGGTAAGCCCCTCAGGCAGCAAATTACTTCGCGCTAACGACCACGGATCGTGTAGAAATGTTTGATCATGAACTGATTACAATAATTTATTTATTCTGGTGAAGATTTACAATGTTTACGACATGTTGATTTAGTGGTTTTTTCTTATTAGATGTAGGTTTCTGAGGTAATGCTTTTTGTACACTTTTGCGTTTTGCACTATAAATGATTGAATTGAAAACCTGCAAGACTTGTTTACTATGTCGCTAGCGGACCAATAATCATGTTTAGAATTTTTGTGATCATGTTATGTATCAAACTCGATATTTTAAGCCGAGTTTATATATTCAACGTAGGTGCTCTCTGGTAGCGTGTTTATGTTCCACGCGCACCTCAAAGAGATGTCAGCAAAGCAGAGGGGCCTGCCAGGGCCTCCGCCTGCCGGGGTTGCAAATTAAGGAACATGGGTGTGTTTAAGTCATTTAAAGTCTGACACTCTCCCCGCTCCGCCCAGAGCGGGAAAGACATATATTGATTTCCTATCCGCAAAAAAAAAGTTACTCTCTGGTCAAAACTGACTAAAATGGGCTCATAATTAAGCAGACTTGTTTAACGTCAAAGTTTGCTAGAGACAGTTATTTTGAACGCACGCGACACTTTCTAGTGTCAGATTTAATATGCTGCTACTAAAAATATCTAAGATATAATCAACGTGATGGTATGTCTAAATAACACAGTAATAGTAACATGTACGAAAAATGTAACAAACGGTTACATCTAATCATTCCGAGAAAAGGGACCAATTTATAGTTCGGAATACTTTGAGAATCACTACAAATTGAAACCTAAAACCACGATTGCAAACACTTTAGTACAATTTAGAAAGTGAAGATTATATATTTTTTTATTTAATTGTTTTTTGTTTGATCGATACTAGCTAACCTCTAAAATTAGAATGGTATGCGTGATTGTTATTTTTAACTTTTAGATTATTTATTTTGAATTATGTATTTTATTTACTAAAACTTTATGTACGTACATGTATAAAAAAACACTGTACTAAGGCGGACTTAGTGCCTTGGGCATTCCATTTTGTGTTCGGATGATTTTCTCAGTATAATCCTTACTAATATTATAAAAGCGAAAGTGAGTTTGTTTGTTTGTTTGTTACCTCTTCACGCTTTAATGGCTAAACCGATTTTGATGAATTTTGGTACAGAGATAGTTGGGAACCAGGAGACGGACATAGGCTATAAATATATTTTTTAAAGTGGGATGTGAGGGAGAAAGAGGGAAGAAAAGGGAAAACTTAGCGTTGCTATTACAAATCAATAAGGCGCAAGGGGAACTGTGTCACCCCGAATTTAACGCGAGCGAAGCCGCGGGCAAAAGCTAGTATGGTACATAAAAGATCTTAATATAAAAACGGTTTCACATACACTACTGTTGCCAGTTTTTCTTCAATGTGGGACGTTACCACTTTACGATCATGTTTGAATATAGGTTTTTTTATTTATTATTATTTATTAATTGTTTATTTCAGGTATTAACCTATATAAGTATCGCAATGTATTGTTGAATTAAATTATTACATTACAATATAAGGTAAAAATAATTATTAAAATTAGATTACAATTACCAAAGTACAACATTATAACAGTTTTACTTGAATATCATAATCGTAAAGGATATATTATATCCATCATAGCAGTACATCCCATCACTAAACATACCCTTTTATGTATTGTCACCCGCACCATCGAAAACTGTATATGTACTATAACACCATAGGAAACGTGACAATTACAGGAAGTTCTGATTATAGCTTAAATTAATGTTGTCAATGAAAAAACCAGCCAAGTCATTCGGACTTACGCACTGAGGGTTCCGTAAAAAAAACGACTATATCTTTTGATTGCATTGACTTAAAAGGTTGCCCCTGGCTGGAGGCCTTAAATGCAAGGCATCTACAAAACTGGCCGGTTAAGGAGATAACGAACCTCATAGGTCGAACTGGGAGAAGCCATTAAGAAAAAAAAACTTAAAATGTTGTTATTTTCACAATTGCAAGAGAGACTCGATACCTCCCCGCGTTACCGAGATAAAGGAGGGGGGGAATCCTCCTTTATCTCGGCACGCAACAAATATTTGTATGACCTGCAGCTAGTTGTTTCGGGTCTGGCTGTTTGTGTATGTGAGTTTAAATGTACAAACATTTAAACTCACTTAAAATGTTACAAGCACCGGCTGCAATGTCTTCAGATACAAATATGCAATAACAGAGATTTGCTGATGTTAACCGCGGTTCAACACATTTGTAGGTGAACTTGTTGAAGATGATTTTAAATGTATTCCATGATAGGTACCCTTTTCTATCTAAACTGTACTCGGCACGAGTATTGGTTTACGAGGCTATGTCTCTCATAGCATGGAGGCGTGTGCTCAGCACTGGAAACATTATAAGGGTTGAATAAGCTTAGCCCTCTTTGATTTCCATCTAATATGTTGAAAAAAGTTTGATATGGTTTAACACAAGAAGAAAATGTCTGCCCCCTGGAATTTCTCCTGTATCGTGGGTGCGTTTTTGTAAACGCAACCACGATACAGGAGAAATTCCTAGTGTGGGGCAACCTTTTATTATTAAAAAAAAAGGGTTTTGACTGACAGACAGACGGACAACAAAGTGATCCTATAAGGGTTCCATTATTATCCTTAACAGGCACGGAATCCTAAAAAAAGGCAATAAATAAAGCAAATAATTAACATAACTCCGGATTGCTTTACAATTTTATTATACCGGATACTTAGCAATACTTTCTAAGTGCCAACTTTAAAGTGATAAATTCATGTAATGACTTCCTTGTCGTAACATAAAACCTGCCTTTAATGTTGCCACTGCTAGAACACTGCACAGTTTTATACTTTATGGGAGTAGTTCATTTATAAATCAATCACTTTAATTCAGGCATCGAAGGCCTATATTTGAAATAAACAAAAATTTTAAAAGTACAACAATACATAAATTGGTCTAGGTACATTAGATTATGGTTATTTTTTTTATTTTATTAAACATTTATTTCGGAAATTATACATCCATATTTATTTTTTAGAGAAACCATTCTAATTTTAGAGGTTATGGTTTTATGGTTATTAGATTTTTTTCTTGGGATGTGATATCATGTTTTTTTTTATTTGTTGATTTTCTGCTCTGGTAAGAGTGGAAGGGAGTGTCAAACTTCTACTGACTAAAACCCATACATCCAGAAGAAGTAATTTTATGACATCCCATCCGAATAGTGGAAGAAAAACTCATCAATAAACCTCCACCAGAGCAGTTTTTTTCGTGCTATGGCGAACCGGATTCTGTTTTCTGTTCTGTTGTATCTTTGTTTATACGTCTTGCACATTCCATAATTCCCGCAGTCGAATGGAATATCTAGTACGATATAATCGATCGCAGGTGTTTTTTGCATAATAAACATTTAAGTTACGGTCATTTCATCAATTATTGTATGCACGAAATTGCTAGGAAACAAATGCTTGTTTTTTTATTGTTTTTCTTGATTTGAAACCGGTGTGTAAACAACTTTGTGATAGAAAAAATATCTGAATAGGATCTGACGTTTGCTAATGGCAACTTTTGTGTCACTTGTTTAATACAACATTATTTTTAGTTTATACGAAAGCCAAAACACCTGTCCAGTATTTTTATATAAAGAATCTATGTACAAAATTTCAAAACTGTATCATGAAAAACCACAAAGTTATAAGCTTGTTATGTTACCTGGATATCCGTACAAATTCACTGTCACCAACGGCGCGCGGCCGGCGTCACCGCGCCGCGCGCCTAATAATAATTTCTCGGTTTGTATTGTAATTAACTGGTGATAACATTTTCCATCACACTGTCTTGCAGGCTTTGGCCTGTCGTAATGGTCAAGTGTAGGTAGATATTATTACTACTTGGTACTTAGTGTCGCATGGTGTCCATATTAAACTTTTTTAAATATTTTTGGGAAAAAATATAACATGGTGTAAAAATGATTGGAATCGATTCAGTTACTTATTCTGAACAAACTATATTCAGGTTTCGCATATACTAAAAATAATGTTGTATAGTCTATCCTAACACATAGACCAAGAAACCACAACACCAAGATGCTATCTCCTCAGTGCAGCGATAGGAACATGTTTATCGATGAGTTAGTCAGACAGAAGACAGAAGTGGGATAAATAAGGTTGGATAGACATTGCAGACAAGAGAAATTTAACGGAACTCATGGACGACAGAGCCAGACAAAGCTCATGTACTTTTCGTTTTATATAATATATGTATAATAGTCATCAATCATCATTTTCCTGCCCTCTTACCCCTTTATTTGGAGCCAACATAAAAAAGAGAAAAAGTAAACAAACATTGAGATAGTTAAAATCCTACTAATATTATAAATACGAATGTTTGTGAGGATGTATGGATATTAGTTACTCTTTCACGTCAAAACAGCTGAACGGATCTTGATGAAAATTGCCACAGAGGTACATTATAGTTTGGAATAACACACATGATATTTTTCGATATCTATGTTTCTATGTATTCCTGACAAACCCTTTCACTTGTTACCCATATCATGGGGGTGCATTTCATACAGCCAGTCCGCCATCTTGGGGAGGCCGCCATATTGGATTTGTTATGACGTTTCTTAGCTAGTCATGTATTGTCATCAGAACTCAGACCGTGTGCAAAATTTCACCGTAACCGAAGACCGGGAGGGTCAAATTATGGATTCCAAGATTATTTTTCTTACATAGTTACAAGTGAAAATAATATATTATGCGTGTTAAAAAAACGCTGTTGTTTTTTTTAAGTTTTAAAATTATTAATCATCGCTTATACCTACACTTTTTTAGGTCTAAAGAATAATATCCATTACAATTGGGTCTTTCGACTTCCCGAAAACCTTCATGCCAGATGTTAAGTATCTACCAATTAACAGTATAACAATCTTTCTAGTGTGACCTTGGAGGTCATGTGTATATGACAGAGATAAAAGAGCCGCCTTTCATGGCCCATAAACTGCATTTAACGACTGAATGTAAAACTTGAGTAGTCAGCGTTTAAAGATTTAAAACATAGAAGCCTCTATGTCTTTAGGTATCTCCACTGACAAATGAAAACGAAAGTAGTAGATTAATTGAAATCAATGCTGTGGTTTCACAGACGAGGAATATTTAAAGAAAATGGTTGAGAATCCCAAGTTACAGGTGCCGCCTGTTTTTTTCTTTAATTTAGATCGAAAGCATATGAATATTTAAATACTTGTTATATTCGATGGTGTGGCGGAGAAACTCTAGTTCTAGAAATCTAGATCAAATAAAGCTGAAAGCAGCTTTAAATATAACTCGGCAATGAAGGTAAAATTTGATGAAACATGTCCCGGATTTGTTAGGCGCAACTTTGGCTATAAGTTTGTCGCATGCTTTTGAGAAATTGCTGGTGGCAAAACCATATTTTTTTACGGATTGGAAATTATCAGATAACTTCCACCGCTGTGGGCGGAACGGAGGGTGTATCAGACTTTCAATGACTTAAACCCACCATGTTCCTTCATTTGCCCTTTATGTTCAAACAACCCGTAACCCCGGCAAGCGGTGGCCCTGGCAGTCCCCTCTGCTTTGCTGAAATCTCTTTGAGGCGCACGTGGAACATAACGCGCCGTCGATACGGCTTGTCGTCACCTGACGGAAGGACGGTGAGCCACCCATTGCTCAGCGTCCACAGACCCACAACTACGGTGGCCGGGAGTCGTCTTACGACCCGATAACACAGACATTGACTTTTTAAAACCAAGATCAGTATTTCATTGATGACCTTCACAAGCAGTATATGAATGTTACATGTCTTCTAAATACAAAAATAAGTTCGTAATCCATCAAGATAAATTTATTATTGCTTCACACACGTTTTAGATTGAAAGACCTTCAAAAATAATCGTCCATGTTACATGAGCTCTTAGCCATCAACCATCAATTACGCTGTAATCAACCTATAATTTGAATACCGGTCCATCTTTATCGTGCGTGTCAACACATAATAGAACATCGCGCTTATATTCCTCGAAGTTAGGCAGAAATGTACCTTAGTACACGTACATTTAAACCTCCTAGTTGGTCAATCGGACCATGGAACTGAACAACTTTAGTTCTATGACTTTTGGAAATTCTGAATGGTTTTTTTGCCATATTTGTTGAACAGCTGATCGCATCTGTTCCTATACAAAGAAAATAAAGAAAAAATATTTATTAGTCACAATTACGACGAGCACCCAAAATAACAAAAAAATAAATAAATATTGAATAAAACAAAGCATGACAAACATTTATAAATTCGTATGAATTATTCATACGAATTTAATAATAATAAAAAAAGCTTGCATCCCGTGATTGCGACATGTAGGTCACTCAGCATGATGCTGTGCTATGGAAGCCCACAGCACAGTACTGGTTTACGCTGGTATACAAAGTCCATTTTATTTTTCAAGAACACGAGGAATAAAAGTTCTTCAGTTTCATAGTCCAAGAGACCACACGACCTTATGTGTATTAAGTTCCACTTAAACTAAAAATAAATCTCCTAACTTTCGCAAGTGTCCAAATTTTTGCCGAGACTTTTTTTAAGGGTAGTTAATCCAAGTCTGGAGCTTAGTCAATAGTAATCCAATTACTTGATGCGTGTACTGCGTGATAGTGAAAGCGACCGCGGCGGTCAGCGCGCGTCCTTGGCGGGCGAGGTTGCGACACCACATTACTGAGATCCGGTTATTACGAGCGATAAAGCCGAGTACAGACCGCGTAAGTGGGCAATCGTATTGGCTATGCCTTTTAAGGTGCAGACTAAGGCCCATTTTACACAAAAGCGGCGCGAAAATTTTAAAGAACGTGATCTATCGGTTTCACGTGTGTCTTCTCGGCTCCGCTCGTTTCCTTTTTTGGTGAAAACCAGGGCATCTAAAATGGCCACTTAGACAGAATCATAAAATCCTACTATCCTACTTTTAGTATTATAAATGCGAATGTTTGTGAGGATGTGTGGATGTTTCTTACTCTTTCACGTCAAAACGGCTGAACGGATCTTGATGAAATTTAGCACAGAGGTAGATTATAGTCTGGAATAACACAAAAAGGAAATTTTTTTTTTGATACCACGCGGGTGAAGCCGCCGCCGTTAATATTATCAATTACTTTCGTTACCATTTGTAAAATGGTCACATCCTATTATGATTCTGCTGAAGCCCCCATTTTAGATCCCCAGTTTTGACTGCGATTAACCGACGTAGCTAAAGAATATTGATTTCATCAATCCATAGTTAGTACGTCCGGTACATTGTCTATCTATGAATTTACGACTGTCTATCGATCCTAGTAAAAATCATGGCATTTATCACCTAAACAAAAGCGTTGAAGCAAAATGGCGTCGATTGAACTAGTATTCAAGCTGCCTTACAGCACTGGATCGATCTGTATGACTGGTTATTCAAAATTCGTCGTTTAAAAAAATGTTGTATGTTGCTAAAACACTTTTGCTAGCAACAGTTTTCGTACCTCATCGCTCGCTTTGTTGTCCTTCTGTCTGTCTTATCTCGGGAATGCATAGAGGTAACGAGTTGAAATTACGTATACGCAAATCTGTAGTCCTTTTGTGCTGTGAAAAAAGCAACCCTCATAGTTTACACAGTCAAAAGATATGGCCGTTTATGTCGCAAGTTTTTGCGGAACGTCCGGTGCGCGAGTCTGACTCGGTATTGGCCGGTTTTTTTTTTTTAATTTAGGGCTAAGCATAACATCACCTCCTTCTGCGAATCGGTCACCTCCTTCTGCGAAGCAGTAATGCTAGCAAAGGAGGAGGCCGGGCGTTTGAGGGAGAGAACCTCAAACAAACCCAGCCGCCGCGGGAGACGCCCCGGGCGCAGGCGCCGCGGTACGACTCCCGGCCACCGTAGATGCGGGCCTGTAGACGGTGAGCAATGGGTAGCTCACCGTCCGTCCGTCTATTGACGACAAGCCGTGTCGACGGCGCGTTCGTGTTTCACGCGCGCCTCAAGGAGATGTCAGCAAAGCAGAGAGGCTTGCCAGAGCCTCCGCCTGCCGGGGTTGCGGGTTGTTCGAAAGAGATACCGCGGCCCCGGAACGTGAAGGATAGAAGGAACATGGGTGGGTTTTAGTCAGTAAAAGTCTGACATGCCCCCCGCTCCGCCCAGAGCGGGGGAAGTCATTTGATGATTTCCCACCCAAAAAAAAAGGATAACATAAACATAACTGGTGAAACATGGGTGTACTATTAAGTGAATGTGTGCTTAACCCTTCGGAAATTACTGGCGTGATTTAATCTATATCTACCAATATTATAATGAGGAAAGATGAAAGCAAAGAGGAAGGGAGTCGTTTGTCTTGGTATAGTAACACGTAATGAGGAGGGCCGAAGCACATGTGATGGATCTGAATGTTGATGGACGCAGAGCGAGAGGAAGGTTAAAGAAAAGTTGGATGAATTGTCTAAGGAATGATACGAAGGAGAAAGGAGTAATTGATGCCGTGACGTCTGATAGGGGAGAATGGAAAAAGAAAACGTGTTGCGCCGACCCCAACTAGAATGGGACAAGGGCAGGAAATTGATGATAAAGTGGAAAGATTGGTTTGTTTGTATGGAATAGGCTCCAAAACTACTAGACCGATTTTAACCATTTTTTCACTAATGGGAAGCCACATTATCAGGAAGTAACATAGGCTACACAACATCACGCTTCTATCCACGGGGGCGGCGTAGCAACTAAAGACACCGTTGAAACCACGCATGACAGCTAATGCATTTATAAGGACGCAGCAGTTTGGTATCACCTTTATTGCGTGGTAGGATGAAGGTGTTGTGGGAGCCGATTAGTATCTGGGTGAAATTGGATTTGCCGTAGAAGGGATTAAATGTTGGATGGTGGGTGTCTCTGTTTATTCATGATCGTTCATTTGTATGGTCAATGAAAGTGAAATCTGATTACGCACTTTTACGGAGTAATCAAATTACTTAATTGTTTTTGCTTTGCATATTTTTTCATTTATTTTACGGTCTTATTTGTAAGCATCAGTTACCTCGTAGCTGAAAAATTGCAGCCGCTCGGGTCGATCTTTAAGTTAAGCCGCGCTTGCCAAGGTTGGTCTGTGGAAGGGTGCCCACCCATTAAATACCGAGTTCCCTCTGTGCCTCAGAAAGCATGATAAGCTGTTGGTCCCAGTTGTCATTTGGAGATATTTGACAGTCGTTACAGGTAGTCCGTGTCCCGAAAGTCTGACAACCATACCAAGACGTTATCGTATTACCCAGTACTACTATGGTTGTGGAGGTCAGATAAGCAGACGCTCCATGTAAAATACTGGTATTTAGCTGCATCCAGTAAGACTAGAAGCCGACCCCAAGTTTTAGGGAAAAAGCGAGGCAGATAATGATTTGTATCAGTAATTTATAGCATTCGTAAAAGATTTATAATAGTATTTATAAATTTTGTTTTCGATATCACGCGGGCGAAGCCGCGGACGCCAGCTAGTCGTTCTTATAAAACAAAGTCCTAATTAAAATTCGCTACATTAAACTATCTGTTAATTCCTAACATTCTGCAACATTTATTCTTGTAAGAAATTGAATGAGGTGTTTTCCTCGTTTAATTATAAGACTATTTCCTCTGAGAGTGAGATGAGATATGATCCCTCTTTTTCCTTAATTAACTCTCTGAGGACTCACAGCTATGTCAACACTTGACATTTATTACAATAAGGAAATTACGAGAAGATTCTTTTTGTCCACAACAAAGATATTAATAAAGATTTTGTGATCTTCAAATGCCCTCATTTAAATTTAGATAGTCAGTTTGGTTACACTGTAATGCCATAGGTAACGTATTAGTACGCATTTGATATATAAAAAAGAGATATATAAATCGTTTGGCAGAAATATAGACGATCGTATAGATCTAGTTTTAAAAAAATGAATTGACTAAATTGATAGCTAAACAAAAAAACAAGTTAAACGCTAAAGTTATGTTTTTTGTTTAATTCAACTGTTCACATTACACCTAGATCCAAACTGGGACAACCCAAAAAGATATTTTTCAGGAGATGAAAAAAAACGTATTTGAGTTTGCATGGGAATTTATGAACGTTAAATTCGTTTTAGATAATACATAGATTGTAAAATGCCACTGTGTGTAAATTATGTTATGTTATATTATAGTTGCGCATGATGCGCATTCGAATACGAGGGTAACTAAAATTTCACGCTTTTTTGAGTTGTCTCCATTTAGATCTAAGTGCGCGAAATATTATTTATTTTAAAGTAACCAAAAGACTTTAGTTGTGGCTTAAGATTTATAATTAAAAATCTTTTGAGCATCATAGTTAATCCTCACTAATATAATAAAAGCGAAAGTGAGTTTGTTTGTTACGTCCTCACGCCTAAATGGCTAAACCGATTTCGATGAATTTTGGTACAGAGATAGCTGACCAAATATGTAGTACTAACAAGTATATCAGATACTTAAATCTCTTAAAAAGCAATGCAATCTTCAGGCCAACTTATTTTATAGCTTTTATTTCCTTCAACGCTGACTTACTTAACGTTTTATTGAATCCTTAATGGCTTATTAATGTTGTAATATCCTTTGGTTCTCATCGAAATTGAATCTCATTTATTTTTTCTCCGAAAGAAGATAAAACCCAAAAGGTTGAGTAACATTTAAATCGCTTGGTGATGAGATCAGCAGATGTTTTGTACCAGTTTTTTAAGTAATTAATTCGAGAATAGACGATCTTGGGTTAAGTTGTAAAAGCAGTCCAGGAAAATGCGCGATTTTTTTCTCTTATTTAGTTTGTCTTCCTCTTATTTATCGACCATTATTTCAATTCTAAGCGTAATGGGTTCAGCGAAGCAGAAGGGCTAGCACAGGGCTACTGTCTGCCGGGGTTGCGGGTTATTCGAGATACCAAGGCACCGGTGCACAAAAGGCAAAAGAAGTTCCGTCTTTTTCGAAGGTTTTTATGGAAGGGTTTTTAGTAAAAGTCAGACAGTTCCTGTGGCTCCGCCCAGAGCAGGGGAGTTTGTTTAATCGTTTCCCGGCCGAGGAAGAGTAACGTTTTATTATATACTAGCGGCGCCCGCGGCTTCACTCGCGTGATATCGATAAAAAAGTATCCTATGTGTTATTCCAGACTATAATCTACCTCTGTGCCAATTCGCCAAGTTGTGCCAATGATTTGATTTGATTTTGATTTATATTTAGCTATATCCTGTATTTACATCAGCGATAAAATGTCGCAACTACTACGTATACTGCGTATTTGATCTAGTGATCGCAAGCGCGACTATCGAGCTTAAGGTCCTGGTACGATTTCCAGGCCAGGCAAAGTGTTTTTAGCTTTTTTTCATCCAGTTACACCACTGTCTAGCCCTTTAGGGATAACAGGCATGATGTTATAAACATAAAAGTGAAAAATGTATTCAATTGATAAAAGCTACAAAAAAATTAAACTAACTCTGTTGAAAACCTTTGTAGACATACGAAATGTTTTAACAGTCATTGTCACTTATCAAGACCGCTAGTTTCTTCTAAATATTACAGCTATAGGGTCGTTTCCAGGGTTAAAATAATTACATTATATTTATTCCGCCTTTTAGATTATTCAAAAACTAGCTTTTGCCCGCGGCTTCGCTCGCGTTAAATTCGTGGTAACACATTTCCCCTTGCGCCTTATTGATTTGTAATAGCAATGCTAAGTTTTCCCTTTTCTTCCCTCTTTCTCCCTAACATCCCACTTTTTTTAAATAAAAATTAGCCTATGTCCGTCTCCTGGTTCCCAACTATCTCTGTACCAAAATTCATCAAAATCGGTGTAGCCATTAAAGCGTGAAGAGGTAACAAACAAACAAACTCACTTTCGCTTTTATAATATTATAAATATATAATATATATATATATATATATATACACTTCTCATCAAAAAATTCGAAACACTTTCGTTTTTATTGTTTTTGTCCTAATTTTTTACAAAAGAGAATTAATTCCATGAAAAAAAAAACATTATTGTGTAGCTGGCAGTTTGGTCATTACAGTAAGAAGAAAAAAATCAAAATTCGAAATTAGAATTTCATTTGTTTATCCTATAAATGAAATTAATCACTGTTTTAAGACAAATGTGTATTTAGGGTTGGAGTACGTTTCTCGTTTAAAAACTAAAAATTAGCGCTTGTCTTTAAACTTTTTGTTTCTTATTTCATTTACTGTGACTTTGGGACGTCTGAAAAAACTTTTTTTTCTAAAACATATGGATACTTCGCCCGCAGAAGCCGCCCAAGTGGTGGCATTGCTGGATTCTGGACTTAGTCAGCGTGTTGTGGCTGCAAGATTGCATCTAAGCTTATCATCTGTTCATAGAGTCTACAAACGCTATCGGGAGACTGGTTCGTTCACGCGCCGTTCAGGATCTGGCAGGAATCGGGTCACTTCTGAGCGAGATGATCGATTTATTGTAACAACTTCTTTACGAAATCGACGCCTTAACGCTTTTCAACTGCAGCAGCAGCTTCGCGTTGTACGAAGAGTAGCTGTAAGTGACTCTACAATAAGAAGAAGGTTGAAGGAACGCGGATTGGCACCGCATAAGCCAGCGAATGGGCCGAAATTAACTGCAGACCATCGAAGAGCGCGCCTTAACTTTGCACGCGAGCACCTAACTTGGTCATACCTTCAGTGGAGTAAAGTACTGTTTTCTGATGAGTGTAAAATTATGCTGTATGGTAACGACGGAAGGAACAAGGTCTACAGAAGAGATGGAGAACGTTTTGCACAATGCTGCATTGAAGAAAAGGTCAGCTATGGTGGCGGTTCGTGGACGGTTTGGGGAGGAATCAGCGCCGACGGTAAGACAGAACTTGCCTTTGTGTCTGGGCCACGGCTGCCTGCACTAAACTCTCATCGATACATCGAACAGTGTCTTGAACCTCATGTGATGCCCTATGCACATTTTATTGGCAACGACTTCATATTCATGCACGACAATGCTAGAGCTCACACCGCGGGCGTCGTACGAGATTATCTTACCGAAGTCGGTATCTCCATTATGGTATGGCCAGCAAGAAGCCCGGACATGAATCCCATTGAACATCTATGGGATGAATTAAAGAGACGAATTCGAGCAAGAGATCCAGCCCCAGAAACACTTAGCCAGCTGCAAAATGCAATCCAAGAGGAATGGGATAATATACCACAACATGTGATCGTGACTCTCATCCGATCGATGAAGAACCGTATGGAAGCAGTAATAAGAGCTCGCGGAGGGAATACAAGTTATTAAATAAACGTTTCTTACATTTTTTTTTCATTTACGCGTGTTGTTTTACCCATTTCCTTCATATTCCAAACAGGGTAAAAATTACTCATTATACAAAATACGAAACCTATGAAGACTTAATTTGAATTTAGAACATTAACATTAGGATTTAAAAACCTCATACTACTTACTATTAAATGACATTTTACATTTATTCCTAAATATACACATTTTTCTGATAATCCTTATCAAATCATAAACTGCGAGGTGTTTCGATTTTTTTGATGAGAAGTGTATATATATGTAATATAAATATATATATATTGAGGATAAAGGACACGTATCTGTTTATTTGTAAATTAGACCAAAAATGACAAAGATATAGCCCATTAAAGTTACGTGTGACGTCATTTGTTGCGAAAAAATGCAACAACGCGTTATTAATATTAAATAATCTAAAACCCTTATTTTTGAATAATCTAAAAGACGGACTAATATTTTTTTTTGGAAACTAGCCTATTACTTTGCAATAAAAACGCCCAACAGTTACACTTACGACCATAAAAAAATAGCCAAGCTTTAATGCATTATTTATTAATAATTAAATTACAACCGTCCGATAACTTATCAAGCCATTTGAGTAATGAAATGTAATATTAAATAAAGATTAATATTATTGCAATCGTAACACGTAATTATAATGAGTCATCCATTTGTTCGTAATGTGTTTATGAAATCAATAAAATTGTACTTAAACAAATCGTTTTAGATTACGTCACGGTCGTGTCCAGGTCGATAATGAAATGGTTTTGTTTTTGTGTGTTATTTCTAAAAGGGAAAGGGAGTCGTTTGTCTTGGTATGGACATGTAATGACGAGGGATGAAGCACATGTGACTAAAAGAGGGATGGATCTGAATGTTGATGGACAGAGAGCGAGAGGAAGGCCAAAGAAAAGATGGATGGATTGTGTAAGGAATGATACGAAGAAGAAAGCAGTGAATGTTGCCGTGACGTCTGATAGGGGAGAGTAGAAAAAAAAAACGTGTTGCGCCGACCCCAAATCAGATGAGGCAAGGGCAGGAAAATGATGATGATTTTGTGTGTTATTTCTGGCATAAAAATGGTATATTTTGTAGGGGCAGCAGCGTTATCCTTTTGATTTTTATCACGTTTACTTTTATTAGTATTTTTTTTGTTAGCAAACACTTAACTTTGTATAATTTATTTTATCGTCATAACATCACGCCAGTATTTCTTAAAGGGTAAGGTAGAGGTGTAACTAATAGTACCTCGTGTACTGAGACTTTGTTTTGTGGTGGGAAAATAAAACCCACCCATGTTCCTTCCGTTGCTAAGACTTAAGTCTCATCCTACTATCCTACTTAATATTATAAATGCAAATGTTTGTGAGGATTGATGGATGGATGTATGCATGTATGGATGTATGGATGTTTGTTACTCTTTGGATCTTGATGAAATTTGGCACAGAGGTAGATTATGGTCTGAAATAACACATGGATACTTTTTTTTTTCGATATCACACGGGTGAAACCGCGGGTGACAGCTACTTTACTATAAGGCGAGTCTATTGCCATTATCATCATCTGCTCAGCCTTTTCCCAACTATGTTGGGGTCGGCTTCCAGCCTTACCGGATGCAGCTGAATACAGTATTTTACATGGAGCGACTGCTTATCTGAGCTCCACAACCCAAATACTACTGGGTAATACGTTACCCCATAGTAAGACTGATTGTCAGACTTTCGGGACACTGACTACATGTAACGACTGTCAAAGATCTACAAAATGACAGCTGGGACCAACAGCTTAACATGATTTCCGAGGCACGGAGTAAACTCGGTATGTAACGAGTGGTCACCCATCCACAGACCAACCTAGACAAGTGTGGCTTAACCTAAAGATCGACCTGAGCGGCTGCTATTATTTACCCACGAGCTTCTCGAGTGAGTCTATTGCCACCAACTGGATATTAAGACTCCGTGGCTGTCACCGAAAATTCTTAATAGACAAAACAAAAAAAAACAGCCCGACCCACGAAGATCGTTGTGTAATCCTTATCCTTACTTCCTTCCTATGCGAAAGTGAGTTTGTTTGTTACGTCTTCACGCCTTAATGGCTAAACCCATTTTGATGAATTTTGGTACAGAAATAGTTGGGACCCGGGAGACGGACATGGGCTATTTTTTTTAAAGTGGGATATGAGGAAGAAAGAGGGAAGAAAAGGCACAAGGGCCAAAACTACAGGTAGCAGGTACCTGCAAATCAGGAAAGGAGAACTGTGTTACCCCGAATTTAACGCGAGCGAAGCCGCGGGCAAAAGCTAGTAGTAAATATAACTCTAATTATTTATTACACCATCTGACAAACAACAACATAACTTTAATAGTTTATAAATAATCTGTATCCGGTTCTAAATCAAAATATCGCAACAATAAGCGTAAAATTGATATCATTCACTATAACGTTTAATGCAGGTCATCGCCCTCAAGTACCTATATATATATCTATAATTCAGTAGCATTGAATCTACGCATTATTTATGTATGAACAAGGAACTACGTTGAACAATACTCTGCTTGCTTGAACTAAACTGCATACAAAAGAAAGCAGTTTCTTCAGTAACTTCCTTCCCTTATAAATTATCACATCGTTTTTGCCTGTGGTTTAACATCGGAATAAAACGTAAAATCGATCATTATCCCACGGGAACATGCTTAAAAAACTAAAATTAAAATCCACCGTGACTATGGTTAGGTATTTATAAATCCTATGAACAAACATCGTTTACCCATGTGTGTTTCATACCAGCGAAATCCATTCATCTGTTTAGTAATAAAGGAATGGCAAACAAACAACTTACTTTTAAATTCACAACATCAGTTAGGATCTTTATGCACACAAACATCTCAGTATTATTAAAGGTTGTCGAGATTTTAATATAGAAGGAAAACATTTAATTTTGCAAAAATATTTTCATATCAGAAACATCATAAAATAATAACGAAGAACCGGAAAACTTGCGGACAAAATAATTGCACCACAATTATAGAAATATAATCACACGTTCCGTACACTTCAGGCCACATTAATGGTAACCATTTCACAGTTTATCCAACGGTGTATATGTTGTTATATTAGGGCTGTCGAACATGTCGAAATATAGTGTGTTTGGTAACACTAAATATCTTTTTAACAACCAGCCATTCCAAATTTGTGTAATTTAATCGGGCCATTACCAACATTTTAACTTAAAAGATGATTGTTACTATTTTGTAAACGTTTGGTATGTCGGTCAACGTAATAATAGTTAAGATAAAGATAAAATGTTATGGTATGTTTTCTTCGCTTTAGTCTTGGCTAATTTTAAATAGTTGAATATTAAGGTAGGTCAAAAGGTCAGTGCAGTGCAATAGAAACCACATGAGCAAGGCCACTTGGAAACATAATTAATATTATAACATAGCGCATAGGCAAAATTTTATTTAAATAATTTACTCACTTAACTAATTGTTTTTTAATGAAAATAGTGGTAGATATGAAATGTTGATGCCGTACGTCTGACAGGGGAGAATTGAAGAAGAAAACGTGTTACGCCAACCTTAAATAGAATGGGACAAGAGCTTGAAGATGATGATGATATAAAAACAGCATGATATCCTAAAAAATACTTGACGTACTGTAAAATGTAACCTGTTAAAAATTTAAACCTAAATGCTATGCGATATTTTCAAGTGGGCAAGTATGTGTTAATTTAACGCATTCTTACCTCAATCAATTCTCATTGGACAACTGACATAACAGTAGCCCTAACTTACCGCCAAGCCCGTCAAACTCAAACCGCGTCGGTCATGCCCTGCGGTGCACGACATTACACACGCATCACACTCCCGCGCTACACTTGTACTTTCAATGCACTGCAGTGTACCGGTTCCTAACTGCCGCTCATTGTTGGAAAATACGGAGTTTTCTGTGAGAGCGTCCCGCCTTCTTGATACGTAATTGTATTTAAATTGCACGGCAGTGTATGCACTATTGTAGTAGTGGGACTTTGACTGGTTGTAGCGTAACTTTATGTCAATGTTATTCCTTATGCATTGCTAACGTAACTAGCACGAATAATAATAAAATGTACGTGAATATAAAAATAACTGTAAAAACAGCCCATTTTAGAGGTGTGGTTTTGCTAAATAACTCTTAAATAAATTATAAAATTAGACACCTACAGAATATTTCAAAACTTTTTTCTTAGCACGTATTAGATAAATTATTTTCATCTAGATACGTCAGTACATATTATAAAACAAAGTCGCTTCCCGCTGTCTGTCTGTTCATATGTATACTTACATCTTTTAAACTACGTAACGGATTTTGATGCTATTTTTTAAATAAATAGAGTGATTCAGGAGTAAGATTTATAATTATAATATTAGTATGTCATTATCTAAATTACTACGCTACTACAATATAACTTTAGAATCCCTCTAAAATTAGGCGAATGTAAATAATTTACACCTTTACTGAAATAATTAAAACCAACTTTCGGGATCAACGAGTTCAATCAACGAGGAGCGAAAAGTCCCGAACAAACAAATTTCTCTAAAAGTACGGGAAAAAACCCGTCCGTTCCGTGTAAGTAATGCACCCTGGAGAGTCATACATTATAGTTTCACGAAACAACTTGTTACCCGAGTAAAGCATCTGAGAAACTTGTAAATATTTTCTATATTCATGCTTCGCCCGAGAATCTTCTCAAATGAAAATTATTTAACACTACACAGTGTGAAATGTATTTATTTATTTACACACTGAATACATTGATGAAGACAGAACAGAAAAATAGGTACAAAGGCAATACTTATTTTTAAAGAAATCTCTCTTCCCGGATAGTAAATAAAAAGAGATGTAGAGATGAGTAGACACAGAATGTAGAATAAATTACATAAAGCAAATAATGAATTTAAATACGAAAAGAAAACACTTCCATATATACAAAGACAAAATATATAACAATAAATACCTTTGCAACTATGGTGAAATGGAAAGACAATGTTCTTTCTGTCATCTCTTAAAAACTTTCTCGTAGTTGTTTTGAATAAAATACGTTCTGCCGCCTTTAGATTAGACTGGAAGCTGATTCCAAGGCTTCTAATCTTCACTGAATGTCTGTTGAATATTAAAATCACCATAATTTATCTCTAATAGTCCGCTATCAGGAGGTCGTGGCTAAATAATAATAGCCGCTCGAGTCGATCTTTAGGTTACACCGCACTTGCATAGAAATGTCTGTAGCTGAGTAACCATCCATTCCATATCGTGTCTCCTCGTGCCTCGGAATGCACGCTAAGCCGTATGTCTCGGCTGTCAATTGTAGATATTTGACAGTCGTTTCAGTGACCCATAAGTCTGACAACCAGTCTTACCAAGGAGCATCGTATTACCTAGTACTAACTAGGTTGTAGAGGTCAGATAGGCAGTCACTCCTTGTAAAATACCGGTATTCAGTTGCATCCGGTTAGATGGGAAGCCGATCCCAATATCGTTGGGAAAAGGCTAGGCAGTTGATGAGTGAGTTTTAGATAGTACATTCATGAAACTACGTCAATCATTTGCTGCTTTTAAATAATCTTATCTTTGTATATTTATTTTTTACTGACTAGCTGGCGCCCGCAGCTTGGCTCGCATGATATCGAAAAAAAAAAGTCTCCTATGTGTTATTTCAGACCATAATCTACCTCTGTACCAAATTTCATCAAGA
The DNA here is from genome assembly GCA_905475445.1 of Ochropleura plecta. Lineage (NCBI taxonomy): Eukaryota > Metazoa > Arthropoda > Insecta > Lepidoptera > Noctuidae > Ochropleura > Ochropleura plecta. The sequence continues at coordinate 4,320,631 of FR997728.1, forward strand.
CCCGATCAGCCGTTTTGACGTGAAAGAGTAACAAACATTCATACATCCATCTATCCTCATCCACAATCGCTTTTATAATATTAGTAAGATTTTATGATGACATAGCATCTCCAAATCCAGATCAGCAAAGATATCGAGAGCCTTTGACCAAAAGCGGGACAATAACGGCTATCAATTAAAAAAATCTAATTTTGTTGCGGTAGTTTGCTGAACTCATACTACAAAAGTTAATGCCTCATTATAACTTTTGTATATCAACGCGAAGCCATTTACAATGGTCCACAGTTAGCAGTGAACTATTAATTGTTGTACAAACTATCATTGCGGGTTGTTCGAAAGACATACCACAGCCCTGGAACATAAAGGGCAAAAGAAGATCCGCAAAAAAGCATAATATCAAGCAACAAAGTATAAGATCAATTTAATTATTATGTATCTGTTTTGGAAGACTTTCGATTCTTAGTGTTAAATAAAATATAGTTTAAAACACCAGAATCGAAGCTAATTCTAACAGCAACACCGTAAAAGCACTTTCACTAGTTGCACAATTTGCTTGCTAATCCACCGATGATGTAGAAAGCTTAGCATTATAAACCTGCTAGTCTTATCTCTACCTTGTGTATAAAACAGGACTTAGCATTGGAAAAGTGTGCAAAATCTATTGCATTCCCCTTTAATTGGTCGGAAGTGTAAAAGTTAAATCGTTGAGAAATATTCTTTGGTATGCGTTTATTTGATCGCTTGATAGCTTTCAGAGACCGGATATTAAAGTCACAGATGTGTTTATCGTTATCATAGATCAGTTGAACTGGAATTTGAATCGTTATTTTCTTATTTACTATCGGATATACATAGGTATTCTAGTTTGACCTAACAGTCTTACCAAAGGGTATCGTATTACCCAGTACTAACGGGGTTGAGAAGTCTAGATAAGCAGTCGTTGCCTGTAAAATACTGGTGTTTACCTGCATCCAGTTAGATTGGATGTCGACCCCGACATAGGAAAAGGCTGAGCATATTATCATTCTAGTTCAAGTTCGAACACTAACCAGAGACGATGACAATACTTCAGAAACCTATCTTTCTGTAATATCCCACACGTCGTAACTTGACCATGTTTACAAATAAAGCATTCGGATTCTGACCTGATTTTAGTTTTTTGAATGGCTCCACTCAGTTCAATCAAATCCTGTAGATGCTTTAAAAGTAAAGCCAGGACGGTGAGCTACCCATTGCTCACCGTCCACAGATCCGGGTCTACGGTGGCTTAAAGTCGTCACCGGCGCCCAGACCATCTCCCGCGGCGGCTGGGTTGGTTTGAAGTTTTCTCCCTCAAACGTCCGGCCACCTCCTTTACTACTCTCTAGCATGTTAGTTTCCTCGTTATGTTTTCCCTTATCGAAGCAAGGGATAATTATAGGCACATGGATCCGAAACACAGAGATGCATGCCCTACTCAAGACATATGACTTCGCAGTCTTACACGCCAGTAGGTAATTGATTGCCTCATTGTAAATCATAGGACTCATTTGCTAGCATGACATCTTGAAATATCCAAGAGCACATCTTACTTATCAATCTCACTGCCAAATCCTTACTATCCTTACTAATATTATAAAAGCGAAAGTGAGTTTGTTTGTTTGTTTGTTTGTTTGTTTGTTACCTCTTCACGCTTTAATGGCTAAACCGATTTTGATGAATTTTGGTACAGACATAGTTAGGAACCAGGAGACGGACATAGGCTAACTTTTATTTAAAAAAAGTGGGATATGAGGGAGAACGAGGGAAGAAAAGAGAAAACTTAGCGTTGCTATTACAAATCCATCAGGCGCAAGAGCAAAAACTGCAGGTCTGTTTGGTGTGTTATACCGAATTTAACGCGAGCGAAGCCGCGGGCGAAAGCTAGTAATATTATAAAAGCGAAAGTGAGTTTGTTTGTTTGTTACCACTTCACGCTTTAATGGCTAAACCGATTTTGATGAATTTTGGTACAGAGATAGTTGGGAACCAGGAGACGGACATAGGCTAATTTTTATTTAATAAAAGTGTGATATGAGGGAGAACGAGGGAAGAAAAGGGAAAACTTAGCGTTGCTATAACAAATCAATCAGGCGCAAGAGCAAAAACTGCAGGTCTGATTGGTGTGTTAAACCGAATTTAACGCGAGCGAAGCCGCGGGCGAAAGCTAGTAATAGTATAAAAGCGAAAGTGAGTTTGTTTGTTTGTTACGTCTTCATGCCTAAATGGCCCAACCGATTTTGATGAATTTTGGTACAGAGATAGTTGTTACCCTGGAGACGGATATAGGCTTAAAAAAGTGGGATAAGGGGAAGAAAGAGGGAAGCAAATGGGAAGAAAAAGTTTTTTTTTATCATCACGCGGGTTGAAGTTAGCGTTAGCCCAAAGTAGCTATACCACGCGGACGAAATCGTGGGCGCAAGCTAGTAGGTAATAAAGTACATTTTTAACGACATCCTGTCAAACCTATACTTAACTTTTCAACCGATAATTTCAAGATAGCATAGTACGGTAGCAATCTGTCTATTAATCACTCATATACGTCGTGCGGAAGCTGGTCGTTAGTTATGCGCTTTCGTATGAGATGACGCATCAAGCCGACTTTTACATTATCTGACGTTAATACTTTGAATTTTAAATAGATTTTTTTTATAAATCTATATTTTTTTTTAAATAAAATTTATTTATTTAATAAAGTTCGGAAGGTATTTCATGATCTTATAAAATATTTTAAGTTATTTACAGAAAAAGCATTACAAATTGAAGAGTTTGTGGAATTAGTAAATTATAACTTATTTATTTCTAAAACCCCTTATTGCTTCTATTATGAATTTATTACAATACAACTGTAATAACTATCAGAAAGTTTTCAATGACTTAATAGTTTTCACGTCCTTGGAATTTTTCAGTGGCAGACATGGGACCCGGATCTATGTCCGGTTCATGGAAATAGACTGACACCCTATTCCATCGGACTTTAACATAACTGGCAAATGTGGGACCCTCTGCCTAACCTTTTTTTTTTATATTTGCGTGTGGAAATCCTCAATGGATGTCCTCCGCCTTTGCGGAGGGGTCTGTCAGACTCCTACTGACTAAAACCACACGGTGTTCCTTCTCGTCACTTCTGGCTGGGGTGCGGGGACACATTCGCATTCTACACAATCACCCCAGCAGACCCTCTGCCTAACCTAGGCTAAATAAATAATACACTAAATTAAAGAAAACAACCTCAAACAGAAGCATATAAAACATTAATTACAAACACAATGAAGATAATAATATCTTGAATCAACATCATGTCAACCAACCATTCAAATAAAGAAACAAAACGCACTAGCTGTCACATTCACTTGTCACATTGACGGATGAAGTTCATTACTAAAACGTCAATGTCAAAGTGCTGTCAAAAGTGAAACCAATTGTGTTCCAACTGGTAGCGATAAATTAACATAAATATCTTTGCAATGAGCTGGTGCCTAAACAATAACTGCCGGTTGATCTTGACGTTAAGCCGCGCTTGCTTAGGTTGGTCCGTGGATGGGTGAGCACACTTTACACTGGGTTTCCTCCATGCATCGAAAAGCACGTTAATCTGTTGGTCCCGGCTGACAATTGTACAACTTTGGCGGTTGTTACAGATAATTAATGACCCGAAAGTCTGACCAAATTATCATATTACCACAAACTAATCTAGGCAAGTGTGACTTAACCCGAGCGGTTGTTATTATTTAGCCACAAGCTCCTTTCAAATGTCCAACACATATTAATAAATCCATTAATCATTATTAGTACGGTTCTGACAGATGAATTAGGCTCAAGGCCATAAATCAAATAAATTCTGAATTGAATTTGAGTAAATCAACTGACACGTAAAGAACAATATTTCACACCGCTTAATGATGGTGATCATTAAAACTTGCTACTGTAATTTATCCAAATTAGTTTGTATATTGTTTTCTTTGTAATGTTTTTAAAAATTGTGCACTGTTAATTAAACTACATAACATCACGCCTGTAGTCCCATAAGAGCTATGCAGAGGTGTACTACCAACATTTCCTCAGTTTTGTTTAAATTCCATGTAATAGAGAGAAAGCCTATAACCATAAACCATGCACAAATCCAGACCACGTGGGCCGCTACTGAGAAATAATTCTTGACGGGAAAATCACCACTTTACCCGATCCGGAATCAAACAGGACCTTATGCTCAGCACACAGGCTTGCGACCATTAGACTATTCGAGGACTGCAGGCGTGATCATCTGTCTAGCCTTTTCCCAAATATGTTGGGGTTGGCAGTCATACCGTGTTGGGCTGACTACCAGTATTTTACATGGAGCGACTACCTACTTGACTTACACAATCCATTTAACAAGTCTATAATAAATGAATACTCGTAATGGGAAATCATCAAATAACTACCCCCGCTCTGGGCGGAGCAGGAGGGAGTGTCAGATGTTTATAGACTAAAACCCAATCCTGCTCCTTCTTTTCCCCTTTGTGATCCAGGGCCGTGGCATCTCTTTCTCTAGCAGTGGGTCTAGCCGGCTCCTTTGCTTCCTTGATCCTTTCAGTCCACTCCACGTCACTACTTTCGAACAACCCGCAACCCCGGCAGGCCGCTCTGCTTAGCTGAAATCTTTTTGACGCGCGCGTGGAATACGAACACGTCTTCTCATAAGGTTGGAAACAAGAACTTAATCATTCTGTTACAAAACAGATGATGACATTATACCTTAAACCTGTTTTCTGATTAACATACATATGCTATAATAGTGAAGTGTGCTAGAATACCATATGTCAAGGTTAAGAGAAACGGATGGGCAGTGGAAACCTCTCTCAAGGTCACAGTTTAATCAGTTTTAACGCAATGATATCGATTTTATAATAAACAAGCTTTTTCCCGCGGCTTCGCTCGCGTTAAATTCGGGGTAACACAGTTCCCCTTTCCTGTTTTGCAGGTACCTGCTACCTGTAGTTTTTGTCCTTGCGCCTGATTGATTGTAATAGCAAAGCTAAGTTTTCCTTTTTCTTCCCTCTTTCTACCTCATTTATCACTTTAAAAAAATTGCCTATGTCCGTCTCCAGGGTCCCAACTATCTCTGTACCAAAATTCATCAAAATTGGTTAAGCCATTTAGGCGTGAAGACGTAACAAACAAACAAACTCACTTTCGCTTTCATAATATTAGTAAGGATAAGGATTACTATGTGAGGTGTGGTATTGCTTTACAAAACGCTCATATTAAAACATGACCTTCAAAAATCGTGGTTGTTGAGTCATACGTTTTCTTTCTCATATCGAAACCGCCCGAAATATATGAGAATAAATTCATGCATTGGTAATAATAAATTTCATAGCCTACTGGCACTGTGAACTTAGACATTAAAGTGTTTTAAAAAGCATAAAGTTTTAAAAACAAAATATACAACAAACATGTTCTTTTGCCGTTTTTATAGACTTGCACTTGGCCGGTTTTTTTTCTAGACCGTACCTGAAAACCTTCTAGTTTACGGAGATATTGGGGGCCAAACGAATGACGACACGGTTGGCGCAGTGGCTGAGCGATTGACTGCTGCGCTGCGTCTCGCGAGTTCGATCCCCGCACGGAACAAATATTTTTATGGCCTACAGATTAGAGTTTAAATGTTTGTAAACGCACCCACGATACATGAGAAAAGGGCAAAGTTTTTGAAAAAAAAAACTATCATTTTTTTTCATTAGTTATGAATGTTATAATTTTGCTTTTAAATACTTTTTAGTGCGTTAGTTCAGTAGTTTCATTAGATTCTACCATAAAACACGTTTTCTCACGCCAACATAAAAAAGGTTCCAAGCAAAAAGTTTTGTTTATAGTAACTTAGTTTGATGTTCCGACTTTGTTAAGGGTTGGTTTACCCCTTTTATAAGGCACACATTTCACTTTTAAAAAAAAACATTAGGAATTTGTCCTGTATCGTAGGTGCGTTTACAAACATTTAAACTCACATACACAAACAGCAAATCCCAAAAAACGATTTGTAGGCCATACAAATGTTTGTTCCGAGTGGGAATCAAAACCGCGACACGCAGCACAGCAGCCGATCGGTCAGCCACTGCGCCAACTGATATTATATACACAAGGCCAAACACATTACTATTGAATGAAGCTTTTAAAAGATCTTTTAGTAAGGAATGCGAAAAGCGAGACGGGCGCCATGAATTAAATATTAGGTTTGGAACCAACGACGTTTAAGTGTTACAAACTAGATGTGTTCAACTGATGTTATATGTCACTATACAAAATTAGCATGTGTCAACGAGTTGGAATTTCGTTTCACATGTGTGTGTAATGGTCTAGCTGACAACACAAAGATGGGGAGCACAGACACATCTTTGAAACAAAAATCTGTTTGTTTTTTGGGACACTGTTATTTTCCGACGAAACCCAAAAGGAGGGTTATGTGTTTGTTGATCGACTCCTTCTACTGCTGGCTTGAGCTCCGTTTACAATGAAAAGATATGTTTTATGACTGGTTAAGGTGGGTTTTATTTCTAAACTATGTGGAGTCGCGGTTTCGCTTACGCAACTGTGTTTTTCTCTAGCTTGTTAATTCTATCAATGAATTTATAAAGTCATGTTAAATTCTGGAAACTCGCTTGAACTTAGAAAAAAATAAAAAAGCAATTTATTTTCTGCAAACTATTCTTATAATTAATGTTAATATTAATATTCTTGTAATAATGTTCAGTACTTAGTTTTAATGTTAGTGCTGATTGTTATTCTTAATATGGTTTGGTTAGGAACTTAGAATACTACTAATTACAATTTGCTTGTTCCTCTTTTAGTTTAATATGTTTTACCGCTGAAAGGTTTGTTTCAATTTTGACATTATGAATTTCTGTCTTCTTAACCTAAAAAAATTAGATACCTCTAATTTAATTTAAAAAATCCTCTTTTGTCTTTTCCACACACTCTGTCTACATATCTCATCCAACTTTCTCCTCGCAGGCCTGGATGAAATATGCAGTACCCTTGTGCTCTTGTGTCTTAATGTATGTCCTTTCAAGTATTTTGTGTGTGTAAATAAATAAAACACATTTGACTAGAAAAACTCCTTTAACGAACAAACTACATAAATCTAGCAGAAAACTAAGCACATCAAAAGAGAGTACCTACACTGAGTACCACTTTAATATTTACAGAGCGGCTCATCCAGTACTAAGGTAGCTCCTAAATATCTCTGGCACGTACTCGTACTTACTCTAATTATGTAGCTGTTTATTTAGTTAATGTAAATGCTTAAAATGAGGATATTTTTGTGATTGGTACGCTTAGAATACACTAGGGTCCATAAAAAAGGTTATCAAAGAAAATTCTGGACGGGTAAAAATGAATCTTGAGATGTGTTTCCTTGGCTTCATGCATCAAAATTGTATGGCAAATTTCTCCTGTATACAAACAGCCAGACTTGGAACAACTATCAGTCTGTAGGTCTTACAAATATTTGTTCCGTTCGGGAAACGAACCCACGACACGCAACGCACCAATCATTCGCTACAACGTTGCCGTGGTATCATTTTAAATATGAAGCAATCAATGTATAATTTACCTAATTTTTAAATGTGAATTTTTTAGTCTATAAAGTTTTTAGTTAACATGGTAATGTAATTTTATATAATTACCATAAATATAAGCGATTTATTGAAACTGTTAGCTTATATTTGATGAAATCACAAAACTCGTATGACATAAATTCATTTCTCTTTCTCCAATTTGTTACAGGAAGAAAACATAGCACTCCGTCTGATAAAACAGCATTCAGACGTTGAGGAACCAGAGAGCAGTCCAGCATCACCCGAAGAGATCTTCAATACTGGGAACACAGGAACGACAGGCAGGGCGTACTTCGACGAGGCTGGCTACGTCTCTGGAGGGTCCAAAGACTCTGACCCTTACGTGAGGAACCGGTTCAACCAGGCTGCGTCTGATAACCTGCCTAGCAATAGGCCAGTTCCTGATACCAGGAATGCTATGTGAGTTTGACAGTTAATGTTGTGACGACACGTTTGGCGCAGTAGGTGAAAAACGAACGAAAAAATGGGATAACAACTCTTCTTAACCTTTTATAATTATGCTTTATGACACCGTTGGCGCAGTTTCTGAGCGATCGACTGCTGCGCTGCGTGTCGCGGGTTCGATTACCGCACGAAACAAATATTTGTATGACCTACAGGTATTTGTTCCGGGTCTGGCTGTTTATGTGTTTAAATGTTTGTACACGTGCTCACGATACAGGAGAAATTCCTGTGTAGGTCAATTTTTTTTCTAAATATAGCTAGAATATAACTTTTGAACTGACATGGTCATTAATATCATTAAGATATATCATTAAGATAAGATGATACATGGTTGATGGTTTCCGCTACATTCTAACTTACGGCATGCAAATTTACAGAAGGACAATACACATCAATACTTCAACATCAATTACAAATATCAATTAATAAAATTTGAAACAAGATGTATACCAAGTGTATTATAAGTTCCTGGATATTTGAGCGCTGTTTCAAGCGTCATGATCGCGGTTAAACTGAAGTTATTGCGGTTGGCGTTTGCAACAGCGCCGAAATATCTGGGAACTAATAGTGCTTGAATAGATTTATCAGGGGGGGGGTTTGGGGGAGAACGGATTTAACATCTTTCCGGCCCCAACTGTCAACCTCACCTGCACGCGCGGACAACATACATCATCCGCGGCGGTATTTAAATACCGCGGTCCCCCTGCTAGATAACAGACGAGGCAATGGCGACCGAGCAGTGGCGGTATAACCACACTCCTGACCAGAGGTCAGAAGAGGCTATAGGGGCCTTGAGGTACAAATAACCTCTAAAATAACTGGGGCAGAAGGCAACGGGAAACCACTGCTACTAATCTCCCGAGAAAATCGTTATGAAGGATAGACACAAAGAGATCACGATTGCCATGCGAACCGCCTAGCGAGCGGCGCCGCTAGCCGCTGTGGGAGACGGGCGCCGCGAGACAACTCCCGGCCACCGATGTGGGCCTGTGGACGGTGAGCAATGCGTAGCTCACCGTCCGTCCGTCTATTGACGACAGGCCGTGTCGACGACGCGTTAGTATTCCATGCGTGCCTCAAAGAGATGTCAGCAAAGCAGAGGGACCTGCTAGGGCCACCGCCTGCCGGGGTTGCGGGTTGTTCGAAAGAGATACCGCGGCCCCGGCGGCTTCACCCGCGTGATATCGAAAAATAATAATTCTATGCGTTATTCCAGACTATAATCTACCTTTGTGCCAAATTTCATCAAGATCCGTTCGGCCGTTTTAACGTGAAAGAGTAACAAACATCCATACATCCATCCATCTATCCTCCCAAACATTCGCATTTATAATATTAGTAGGATTGTTTATAAACCAACGTGAGGAAACCCACACATGTTCCTTCTTTTGCCCTTTACGTGCCGGGGCCCACAAACAGATGGTATCCCTAAAGTGCTATTCTAACAGTACCCCTTTTTAGTTAACCACTATTCAGCTACACATCCACTTATAAATCAAAACTCAAAACAAATACAAGAGACCCAAAGGAGCAGACTATAAAATATCCGGTGCCCCATCTAACGTTAAACCAGTTATCAGGCATTTTTCAGGCTTCCGACAACCCTTAACAACCGCCATAGATATTTGCATGCGAGCCGAGATGCCCGGCTTAACGAGTTCTCCGAGGCAACGGGGTCAGGCGGAGATATTGACCTAATAAATTCTCTGGTAAATAGATCGAGTAATATCCTACGAGTCGATAAGATTGCTTTTTGGTAAAGAGATTGAATTAATATGGATTGTCTGCTAGTGTAAAGGCTTTAAACGCCATGTTTTAAGTTACGGTGGTCACTCCTTCTTTGTCCATCTGACAAATTAACAATAAGAAATGTACAGATATCTTTGGGGATTCACAACGATTCTTATAAAAAAAAGATTTGCTAAAGATCAACAAATTTGACAACCGGGATCAACGTGCAACGGTTTAATTTACTTTTCGTTGCACAGAAAAAACTCGTTATAAAATTGATAGTCAGGGTCGCCTAACGAGATACCGAGGCCCTGGAACATAAAGGGCAAAAGAAGGAACATGGGTGGGTTTTAGTCAGTAAAAGTTTCACCCTGCCCTAGTTATTCGATGATATCCCATCTGCAAAAAGGAATGTCCTAATAAAAACAAAAACAAAATGCTGCTACAGTCCCAGTCACAAGACATAATAACTTGTAAAAGTACTGTATTTGCCCATTCCAAAGCGTAAATCTCTATGGAGAAGAACAAAGACACTTTTAAATCATAATATTTTGTCAAAATCATGGTTACATCATACATGTTGAGATTATAATTACATATATGTGAGAAGGATATAGAAAAACGAGCACATTAAGAGCGCCTAGAATAAAAGTAAAAGCTAAAGAGTTTCAAGCAGCTGTTATTATTTATCCACGAACTCCTCCTAAATATGACTAGGTTTATTTTAAATACGTGACCGTCAAATGAACGATTACACAACACACTTCATCATCTACAATGCAAACAGCTAAAACAATATTAGCTGTTCTTAACCCAAATTCATTCAGCTTACGTTAAAGAAGTGCAGTGTCAAACCGCAACCTCACACATAATCAGAGGCATCTGTGACCTCCTTGGGACCTGGCGACCTCGCAGCCTCTTCGGGTCAATGTCTCCTGAGATGTGCTGTAGATTCTGCAATGTGCTTAATGATAATTGCTTTGATAAATACGAGGTAACATGACATTTTGGGGTTAATATTTTAGGAATGGAATGTTCGAGGAGCTCGTGGCTAAATAAATAGTAGCCGCTCGGGTCGATCTTTAGGTTAAGCCGAGCTTGCCTAGGTTGGTCTGTGGATGGGTGATACGATAATATATACATTTAAAAAATTGCTATAGCCGGCGACCCTACAGCCGGCGCGGCGGCGGTAAGTTTAGTTTAGAGCAAAGAGGCGTATGTTTTTAAAACCTTCATATTTAATGAAAATTAAATTGTGTCAATCTACAGAATATCACAAATTAAACATGATCATTTGTAAAATGATTTGCTTTTAAATTTTTTATGAAAATAAATTGACATTTATTAGAGTTCTAAATTCAATAAGTATTATTTGTTTTTTATACCTTGGTTTTTCCATCGGTCTCAGAAGACAAAAAGCGGGGAAGAACCAAATTAATAGTTTCGTATTAATAAATGACGAAATTACTGCTTTTATTTGTTTTTTAACCGACGAAAAAAAGGAGGTTCTCAATTCGACCTGTATATATTTTTTTTATGTATTTTATTTAATTTCTCTGTGTGTATTAAAAAAACGTCGCTTGATTCACGTGAGAATTAATGACTTAATTAATTTCTCACTTGAATCATTTTTAAACTCCAAATAAAAAAAAACTAATAACCACTGAAAAACTGTGATTTGCCCACAGCTTTGACCCCAAAATCCTCTTAAGCCATCTCGTTTTGAGGTCTGGTCTCTTCATTATTCTTTTCTGGAACAACTAGTACAGGACCCTGATAACAAAAAGAAAAGTTCAAAGGAAATAGTTGGAATGCAGGAATATTTTTTTTTCTTTCAGGTGTCGGCTGAAGAAATACGACGACGACTTACCACAGACCAGTATCATCATCACATTCCACAATGAAGCCAGGTCCACACTACTACGGACTATTGTCAGGTAAATACATACAGGAACTGATTATAATCTACCTTTTTACCATTCGTTTTTCTTCGGAATCCTTCGGCTGTACTTCGGTTTTCCAACTAGAGATGCTTCACTTGATTTTCATTTTTTAAATATAGTGTGGTATCTGTGAGTGTGAATTCATTCATTAGTAAACTAATAGGGTGATGTTGCATTGAGCTCCATGATCATCTTCCTGCCCTTGTCCCAGTCTATTTGGGTTTGGCGCAACACGTTTTCTTTTCCCATTCTCCATTGTCAGACGTCACGGCATCATTTACTCTTCTCTCCTTCATATCATTACTTACAAAATTCATCCACCTTTTCTTTGGCCTTGCTCTCCCTCTCCATCCATCAACATTCACATCTATCACTCTTCAGTCACATGCGTTTCATCCCTCCTCATAAACACTAGCTCCGAATGAATTAAAATAAATGAACTGAAGGACTCGAGTGAAGCATATCGTTATTACTTCAATAGTGGATACTTTTATACAAGCCTAATAGTTAAGCTTGTCTATAACAGCTACTCTGTAAGATTTGACTGCTTCTGAATAACCTGCTTCGATCTTCGATTTTGATCCCCGCATGGAACAAAAATATTCGTAACCTACGGGTAGTTGTTACCGTTTTGGTTGCTGTGTGTGTGTTTAAATAATATATATTTATAAAAGCACCCACGATACGGGAGAAATTTCTAGTACGGGGCAACGTTTAAAAATAAATAAGTGCTTGCGCATTGTAGGCACGCCAATTCTTCAGGCATTGCATAATATGCGTTTTCTGGGATTCTCTTGGTCATCTAAGAATATACATACTGACCACTGTTATATAAAGAATTGTCATGATTATCGCTGCTAAAAATAATGCCGATGTCATCTAGGAGCACTGAAATAAATACTCATCTCGACACTTCGAAGCTTCATGAATATATTTTTGTTGCAGTGTTCTTAATAGAAGTCCGGAGCACCTTATCAAAGAAATAATTTTGGTTGATGACTACAGCGATAACCGTAAGTAATTATTTTTAAAGTAAATACAATCCTTACTAATATTATAAAAGCAAAAGTGAGTTTGTTTGTTTGTTTGTTACGTCTTCACGCCTAAATGGCTAAACCGGTTTTGATGAATTTTGGTACAGAGATAGTTGGGACCCTGGAGACGGACATAGGCTATTTTTTTTTAAAAAGATTGAGGTATGAGGCAGAAAGATGGAAGAAAAGGGAAAACTTAGCATTGCTATTACAATAAATAAGGCGCAAGGGCAAAACTACAGGTAGCAGATATCTAATTATGAGAAACCTGTATCTTTAGGACAACTCATTAGGTCTCAAACGCACCAAGGGGTAGGTTAGTTTCGAGATTTATTAGGCCTTCAAAGCACCAGCTGAAAATTCTTTGAAAATGATGGCGCAGGGAACGTGTTAAGGCACATATTTTTCTCTTACTCTCTCACACACCTATGTTCATTTCGTTATCATATCTACTTTTGCAAGTCTGCTTGCAAATCAAATGAAATGTTTTTATTTTATCTTGTCTACTGTGTGTACATAAATTGTAAAATAAATACATGTTGTGTTCTGTATCAACAATAATCAATTGTCAAAAGTGTGACGGAGCTTAACTTGATGACGGCTCGACCGATTTGACTGATTGTTTTTTTGTTGTGTATGTATTATTATGAAAGGAAATTTTGATATTGTATTAGAAAACTACAGGGGAGGAGAGCTTGAGGAGCTGGTGGCTAAATAATAGCAGCCGCTCGGGTCGATCTTTAGGTTAAGCCGCGCTTGCCTAAGTTCCTCTGTGGATGGGTGACCACCCGCTACATAGGTACCGATTTTCCTCCGTGCCTCAGGACGCACGTTAAGCTGTTGGTCTCGGCTGTCATTTGTAGATCTTTGACAGTCGTTACAGGTAGTCAGTGTCCCGAAATTCTGACAACCAGTCTCACTATGTAATACCAAGGGGTTTCGTAATACCCAGTACTAACTGGGTTGTGGAGGTCAGATAGGCAGTCGTTCCATGTAACATACTATTATTCAGATGAAACCGGTAAGACTGGAATCCAACCCCAATCGGGAAAAGGCTAAGCTAATGATGACTCCAAAAGTACACAATTAAACTTAACCCTTATAAACACAAGCGCATCCAAGGCAAGCTCAAGTTATTATAAAACCAACAATGTTGCTAAGAGCTCATCAAGTTATGTTAATGTGCTGGCAACTTTGTTCCTTATTAACAATTTTAGCCATACTTAGTACGAACTTTACTTTCTCAGCTGTTGGTAGTAAAAACATTAAAGAATTTTTTTAGTATCCGCTTGTCAAGTTTATCTGCCTATCACTGCAGCAACAATGTATTTGGGGTTTATCTTCGATAAATCATTCTCCCAGACTTACATTTTTTTAGGGATGGGAATTCATCGAATAACTTCCTCCGCCGGGGAGTGTCACTCTGTTACTGGCTAAAACCCATCCATGTTCCTTCTTTTGCCCTTTATGTTCCGAGGCCGCGGTATCTCTTTCGAACATTCAGCCCTGGCGGGCTCCTTTGATATGTCTTTGAGGCAAACGTGGAACACGAACGCGCCGTCGACACAGTCTGTCGTCACTAGACGAACGGACGGTCAGCTACCCATCGCTCATCGTCCACAGACTCGCGACTATGGTGGCCGGGAATCGTCTCACTGGCACCTGACGCCCGAAGCAACTCCCGCGGCGGCTGGTTGGCTTAAAGGTCGAGTCTTACTTTCGATCTATTATTTGATCTTAAAGACTAGTCATAAATTGCATCTTACCATTGCAAGAGTTGCGCTATGAAATAACAATTATTAAGTTTTGTTTAATAGCACCGTTGGTACAGTTGCTGAGCGATCGACTGCTGCGCTGTGTGTCGCGGGTTCAATTCCCGCACGGCGGCATTTCTGCGGCCTACATACCTGATTGTGTATGTGAGTTTAAATGTTAGTAAACGCACCCACAATACAGGAAATGTTTCTAGTGCAGGGCAACGTTTTAAAAAAAACAAATAGAGAAACAGTCTTACCTTAAAATCATAATGTTCTTTAAAAATACCAAGTTTATACACTTGTGTTCCATTATATTCACTAGTGGGTAATTAGTTACTTTCGCACTGATTATCTTCCGCATAATCCCGTGGGGGTCATAAGGTTGATACAAATTGTTATGTAATATAATCTGCGCAATTATTTGACTTGAAACAGCGCCGTCATCTTACGAATCTCTTACGTGAGAATAAGATCTTTATTCATAAATATTATACACTAACTTGAGAATAAACAAAAAAGTATTTTAGTGAAAGGCGTTGTAATAAAATTAATATGGCATATTAGAGTCAAGTTCTTAGCGTTAAATGTTTAAATTAGAATGTTATGAATTGCAGAGTGACCTTAATCCTCTACTAAAAAAAGAATTAACACATTACCTATCAATGCCTATTAATGTTGAATGAAGCGAAAATAAGCAAAACATTTCTGAGTAGGTAACAGGTTGGCTTGCTTGCTTAAAACTAAAACGTGAAAATCATTCCAACATTTTCTTGCAAAATAGAACAATAAAATCTCAAGCTGAGCATCCAAAATAATACACGGAGCTCAGCATCTTTATATCAAAGAACTTACTGACAGAGAAATGGGCCAAGAATATTGTCATACAAACATGCAAGCACTAATAAATGTGCCAACTTGGCTGGCGCACTGCCAAGCCTAAAAATGAAACGAAACTAAAATGCCACTGCCACAGTATCAAAGAATTTATAGAAACAATGTTAAATCGTGACCACAGTGTCACACAATAGTAAATAAAGAAGGTTTGCAAATTTCGATGAGCGAAAAGTCGCATTGCTACAGAGCTTAATGAATCTTTAAGCGGTGTAGTGACATGGAGTGTTGACAAAAGGGATCAAGGAGGCAGAGGCTGGCCAGGGCCACAGCTAGATAAAGAGATACCGCGGCCCCGGATCACAAAGGTCACAAAAAGGAACATGGATGGGGTTCGGTCAGTAAAAGTCGGACACTCTTCCCACCACTCCTGCCAGAGCCGGGGAACTTATTTGATGATTTCCCATCCGACTGGGAGTCATCTCGCGGCGCTTATCGTACCAAGAAATATCCGCATAAACTGGTTCTGTATAGCTTTAGTTCATTTAGAACCGTTTTCAATATTTCTACGGAGTTGATCTTTTGTCAAATTCTGTGCTAAAATACCGCTCTCACAATAACTCTCATAATCATAGAATTAACTAAAACAAAGGTAAATCATGGCCACAGTGTTGTGAATTATACATCCACTATATTTAATTAAACAAAACACTGGATTCACGTAATTATCTAAAACAATCGTTTCGTTGGCAATTCATTTTCACTTCACACAATGAATTGTGAAATTCGTGCAATATAATTGGACTAAAAGCTCTCTGTAGTGTGGCAGTAATTAGCACAATATGACTATTAATATTAACTGTGTGACTATTTCATTACCTACAAGGCTTTTGCTGTGTTTTTTGCTACAAATTGCTTCTATTACTATACAATTGAAAGTTTAGCCTGATTTTCCCACTCAAACCATACAAGTCCATATAACGTCCCCAACACTTTGCCAGAGCTAGCCCGCTTTGTTGAGCTAGTAAATCTAAACCATCCCCCAAATAATGGAACTCAGATCCAGCCTATCCCTTTGCTGTCTTCCCCCAGCGACACCCTAAGCCGAGGGTCGTACACTGCAAGAGGTGTCCTTACCGTGCAGTCGCTTAACAAATAAGTTTAGGCCCTGGCTGGAGGCTTGGCTTTAACTTCAAGGTACCCACAGGATAGTTTGGTTACCTGCTCAACCAAACTATCCTGTATAACCAAACAATCTCATAGGTTGACCTGCAAGATGAATTTAAAAAAAAAACCGTAAAAAGTTAGACAGAGAGTACCCTAGACTAGAAGACCCAAACTATATTAAATATAAATTTAATTTAGTTTGCACATAAATAACTCCTATATAATAGGGGTTTCGGTTCATTTTGGATTCCATCTCTTACCAAATTCTGCAATCTGAAGACTTCAAAAACAAATGAAAGTTTAATATTGACCAAAATATATTTCGCGGGGCCATCTTTGTTTGCGATGAACCCAGCTTAAGCACGTTTTGCGTAAATGAGGATACAAACAAAATATCAAATCTCTAACATTGGGTGTTTTTTCTTTACTTTTCCTTAAAAAGGCAAGATTACTTTTAGGGATCAAAAATAAATTTAGCACAAATCGTAATGACTTTCGTAATTACAAAACCAGCCTAAAAACTACTCTTAGGCATGGGCAGAACTATTTCTGCTACATTCAACGAAATCTGATACTTAATCTTAATTGCTCTGTGTTTTTCCGATTCTCATTAGTCTAGCCTTTACCTAACAATGTTGATGTTGCTTTCCATTCCAACCAGAATAACTACAGGAAAGGAGCTCGTGTTAATAATAACATCTGCTCGGGTCGATCGATTAGTTTAAGCCACACTTGCCTAAGCTGGACTGTGGATAGGTGATCACCCGTTAAATACAGTTTCTTCAGGGGCTCGGAAAGCACATTAAGCTTCCGTTCAGTGTCCTGAAAGTCTGACAACCAGTCTTACCTAAGGTTATTGTATTACCCAGTGCTAAGTGGGTTGTAGAATTATTTATTTCATCTGGTTAGACTGAAAGCTGACCCCAGTATATAGCTGAGAAAAGGCTAAGTAGATGATGGCTTCCATTCCCACCAGATGCAGTCAGTATTTTACCGTTTAATAAATAACAGTACTATAATAATGACTTGGCTCGCGAGGTTGTCGACATGTGGGATGTGGACACAGCGATCATTGTGCCGATAGTCATATCTGCCAATGGCTTAATTGCCAAGAGCCTCGACCAATGCCTGAGGAGGCTCTCGTTAGGCAGCTGGTTCAAGGGCTTGATACAGAAAGCGTTACTCCTGGACACGGCTCGTATTGTTAGGAGGTTCCTTTCTCTGGAGCCCTAACCGCCGGTAGATTGGACCCTGTTCCCGATACCGGTGGGCTTCTATTTTTAAATGTTTTTTTTATTATTTTTCTTAAGAAATATTTAAAAATGTAAACTATGTATATGTAAATAAATCAATAAATGAATAATAACAGTACTAATTTCAGGTAAGGTTTCAATAATGTTTTCCATCCAACTAGTACGATAGCTTGTATAGAAACAACAGAATAAATTAAAATACTGGCACTTATCCAGTAGCTACAATCAATACAGAGTACACAAAAAAAAATAGGCCAAGGAACTCGAGCGGAAAGGAAGCATAGTCTTTTTATCCCCGGAAGACAGTTCCTTAGGGACGTATGATGTAGATTTACCGTCTTATTTTACACTGGCGAGGTCACATAATAAGGTAGTACTTTACACGTAAGTGTAAAATAAATTACACAGTTTGCATAATAAATTGACTTCTTTTTCGCGTAACAGAAGTTTGTGATCAATCAATCTATTGAACTGAAGAATTATGTAACATTCTGACGGTCCAATTATTTTGCAAAAAAATCACTCTACTGAGTTTTGCTTACTAAAAGATCAAAACACATAGATTAATCATGAATTGATTGCGGAATCAATTTCATAGGAAGAATAATACATAAACCAATACGTAAAGGAATCATATTTACGTAACCATTGATTGCTACAATTTAAAAGCATCTATAATCCAATAAAAAAAACGTTACATGCAGAAAACATCAAAAAGGTCTGTTTACACTTTGTGTGATGTTTTCTGAATTCATGAAGCCGCCAACATAGCATGGTGCTGATGGATGCATTAAATAGTAAAGGGGTCGGGAAGAATATATACCTCTTTTTTTTTCGAATGTTAAGTCATCAAATATCTTCCTCTGGGTGGAGCGGGAAGGGAAGGGGAAGTGTCAGACAACACACAACGATACAACGGCGGTTCCAATTGCAGCGTTTCTGATCTTTTGGAATCCAAAATCATTTCCTAAAAATAAACGATGGAGGTCATTCACGACTTTTCTTAAAAACCTTCTTCTTTTCCAACAGCCGATGACGGTGCAGCCCTCCGTGCCATTCGGAAGGTAAAGGTGATCCGCAACACCAGACGCGAGGGTCTGATGAGGTCCAGGGTGAGGGGTGCTGATGCTGCAGTGGCTCCAGTGCTCACTTTCCTGGATTCCCATGTGGAGTGTAACACGCTCTGGCTGGAGCCTTTGCTGCAGAGGGTTAAGGAGGTATGTGGCATTATCGGTTTCTTCTTTACTTACTTCAATTTCATGTCTACATTATGGTGCAATTTCAGACTTTATCTGTTGAAGCATTCGATGTCAGGCCACCTATGGGTTAAGTAGGTAGGACAACGCTGTAATAGGGCACAAAATTAATAAATTAACCAGCCAAGTGCGAGTTGGTCGGACTAGCTCACCGTTCCGTACAAATCTTACTTCCTACTTTTAATATTATAAATGCGAATGTTTGTGAGGATGGATGTATGGATGATGATGGATTTGTTACTCTTTCACGTCAAAACGGCTGAACGGATCTTGATGAAATCTGGCACAGAGGTAGATTATAGTCTGGAATAACACATAGGATACTTTTTTTTACTTAAAATGTTTATAAACGTACCCAAGATACAGGAGAAAATCCTAAAATGGGGGCGAAGCTTAAAATAAATCTTCCTTATTTATCTTCACATTTTGCCAGTGATGTTTAAGTGCTAAGTGATAGGTGGCGAGCTTATCGGACACAAATTCAGGCACCGTGGCTGCAATTGAGAAATTCCTGACTATAAAATCCAACAACACTTTCCCAACCCAGGAGTCAAACACAGGTCCTCATTCTCAGCAGTTCTTCTCGCGACTGCGGTAGTCAATTGCAACTTATTTATTTATTATAAATGCGAATGTTTGTTTGAATGGATGTATGGATTTTTGTTACTCTTTCACGTCAAAACGGGTCTTGTTGAAATTTGGCACAAAGTTAAATTATAGTCTGGAATAATACATAGGATACTTTTTAACATAATCACGCGAGCAAAGCCGCGAGCGCCAGCTAGTTCAAGATATTTTGAGATATTTTATAAAAGGGAATAACACTTGAAATGCAAATCTAATAAAAGCAATGTAGAGTTCATTTGAGAACGTTGGCTAAGATTCCAGCTTAACACAAAATATACCACAGTTTTTAGTGTTATAAAAGGTGACATTTAGCCTCGTTATACAATTATAAATTCTTACGCGTAGAACGACAAAAAAAATCTACAAACATAAATGTCACATTTACATTCTAGTAAAATCTATAGCCAATTCGAGTTCACGAATTGCCGATTGCTTCGTTACGTTCGAATCGAATCGAACTCAAAACGGAGGAGCAAATGTCAAGATGTTTTGAAATGCAATAATCCACTTTATGCAATGCGTATCCAAACGATATTGTAATTATCTGAATTTCAATCTTTATTTAATACATTGTTGCAACAAATAATGTTCTTGGAATCACAGATGTTTCTTCAGATCCATCGTGACTAATAAAAATGTGAAAGTAACTTTGTTTGTTACTATGGATAAACAGCTGAACTGATTTTGATGAAACTTGGTATGGAAATAGGCTGAATCTTGAGGAAAAACAAAACATATATCACACACGCATTAATTTATTCATACAGTTCATGGGTGAAATTGGCTGTTAAATTAAATTATATCCATTTATTTCGGACAACGGAGATACATATTTTGTTAGTATTACAAATGGCTTGTAGTCTCTTGTGTAAGTAGCCACAATAAAAAAAGAGAGGATGATTCGCTTAAAATGCCCAATATTTGATGTATAGCTCTCCGCCACTGGTGTTATAAAATGGCCGCTTTAGTAGAATCATAATCCTTACTAATATTATAAAAGCGAAAATAAGGTTGTTTGTTTGATGGTTACGTCTTCACGCTTAAATGGCCAAACCGATTTTGATGAAATTTGGTACAGAGATAGTTGCGACCCTGGAGACAGACATAGACTAAAAAAACCGGCCAAGAGCGTGTCAGGCCACGCTCAGTGTAGGGTTCCGTAGTTTCCCGTCCGTCACAATAAGTGTTCTTTACCACGGTAGGTCATGAAAGCACGGAAAATCTTAACATCGACTTTTAAAAAAATTACGTCATTACGCAACGCCATCTATCGAACCATTTATGAACTGGTTTTTACCTTAACATTTTGATGGTGTTAAAAAATGAATTTTAGTTTTGTTCTAAATTGCCTTAGCATGTTCTTGATAGAAGTTTTATGTAGTTATAAGATACCGCCAATGCCAAGGAGAGACCAACCGAACAATTCGGTAATACCCGATCCAATGTAATAAGTACCTACAGCGCCATCTCTCGGGGAATTGGGTTACTAATTTTATTAATACAAAGACGTGCAAGAAGTTTTCGGTGGTAATTTTGGATTGCGAGAACCGATTTCAATAATTCTTTTTTGTTTGAAAAAAGATTCGTTCAGGATAATAAAATATGTAAACGAAGTTAAAAAAAATGGTTACATATACGATTATACTACAAACTTAGTGCAGAAATTATTTTGTACAACTTTTTGTCTTTTTTGTACAAAAACTGTTGTGTCAATCAAGATCAAAATAATTTTCCTAGAAAGTCCTTATAAATTTCTACTTTTCAGATTTTTTTCATATTTTCTAAACTTATGGTTCAAAAGTTAGAGGGGGGACACATTGTTTTTTACTTTTGGAGCGATTATTTCCGAAATTATTGACATTATCAAAAAATGATTTTAGTAAACCCCTATTCATTTTTAAATACCTTTCCAACAATATATCACACGTTAGGGTTGAAATTAAAAAAAAAAATCACTTCCCACTTTACATATAGGGTGGCTACCCTATATGTAAAGTGATGATATACTTGATGATATACGTGATTGATATACATATTTGTACCAAATTTCAGCTTTCTAGTGCTAACGGTCACAGAGATTAAGCGAGGACGGACGGACGGACGGACGGACAGACAGACATGGCGAAACTATAAGGGTTCCTAGTTGACTACGGAACCCTAAAAAGTGAGGAAAAGGGGAGAAGAAAAGATTTTTTTTCCATTGTCACGCGGGTTAAAGTCTGCGTTAGCCCAAAGTAACTATGCCACGCGGACGCTAGTGGGATCAAAATATGATTTACATTAAACGCCCCCCAGCTCTCAGGACATAGCTGCGACTACTCCGCACTCTGCATAGCAGCGACGCAATTTCTTTTGCGTAATAGCCTAAAGCATAAAAGACTGTGTTAAAGTTGCACAAGAAAATCGTTACAAATATGTAGGCAAAGGCTAATAAGAACTGAGGGAGACGCCCCGGGTGTCGGACGCCCGAGACGACTCCCGGCCACCATAGATGCGGGACTGTGGATGGTGACCAATGGGTAGCTCACCGTCCGTCCGTCTATTTATGACAGGCCGTGTTGACGACGCGTTAGTGTTCCACGCGCGCCTCAAAGAGATTTCAACAAAGCAGAGGGGCCTGCCAGGGCCCCCGCCTGCCAGGGTTGCGGGTTGTTCGAAAGAGTTACCGCGGCCCCGGAACATAAAAAGCAATAGAAGGAACATGAGTGGGTTTTAGTCAGAACAAGTCTGACACTCCCCCTCACTACGCCCAGAGCGGGGGAAGTTATTTGATGATTTCACATCCGCAAAAAAGGCTAATAAGAAATACATCTACAATAAGAAAATGTTTGTGTATAACCTGGTGTCTGAGTTTGTATACCGCCCAGTTAACTTTGGTAAAGAAATAACAAGAAATATCTCTAACCTAGTTGTAATAAACATGCCGTCAAGAAATATCTCTGAGGTAGGTAACTGCACCGTGTATTGGATGGGTCAGTTATAAGAGGAGAGATACTCGCGTCGGAGAGAGGCCAGATGATGCCAATTTTTTAACGGAGTTAAACAAAGACTAAAACATTCAGATACGTTTGTTATCTATTAATATATAAGATCTGATTGTATACAAAGGAAGGGAAATACCCTATGCAAATAGAGATAGTCGGGTTATTTGTTACTGCACTGTGTTTGTGTGTAAACAGTTGTGAAACATGTAAATCAAACCACACTTGTCACACATGTTTTGCGTGTGCTCCTATTGTATACTTCTTGTTAAGAAATATATTCTAATTACAAGATAATTTACGTCATCTAACAACAGTAATGGTAGCGTAATATTAGTGCGTTTTTGTTGAGTCTTTTTTTTATCGTCGAATAACTTACCCTGCTCTAGGCGGAGCGGGGGGAATGTCAGACTTTTACTGACTAAAAACGACGGAATATGAGTGGGCCTATGTTCCGTCTTTTGCCCTTTATGTCCCGGGCCGCAATATCTCTTTCGAACAACTTGCAAATCCTTCAATTGTAACTTGAAGTTATATTTTTATGAAGCCAATCTCTCTCAACAGCACGACATAATCTGTCAAACCTTTTCCCAACTTAATAGCGGTTGGCTCCCAGTCTAAACGAATGCAACTGAATAACATTATTTTACGTGAAGTGACTGCTTATCTTACCTCTACAACGCAGTTATCGGGTAACACTATACCCTTGGTAAGACTGGTTATTAAACTTGAAAAGGAAACGTAACTAGTTTCAAATCTACGAATGCTATCGGCCCGGACTGTTCGTGTTCATGAATGCGAATGTTTGTGAGGATGGATGGACTTATGGATGTTTGTTAATCTTTCACGTCAAAACGGCTGAACGGATCTTGATGAAATTTGGCACAGAGGTAGATTATGGTCTGGAATAACAAATAGAATTCTTTTTTTGGCGCCAGCTAATTATCCTTAATTATGTGTATTCGTAAAAGGCAAACTTAAATCAGATACGTTACATCCATCATCTGCCTAGCCTTTTCCCAACTATGTTGGAGTAGGCTTCCAGTCTAACCGGATGCAGCTGAATATCAGTATTTTACGTTACATCCATTGCCTACAAATGGATGCGTAACTAAGCCCACTCAATTTATTCATTTAGAACTCTAAGCCATATGAGGAGGTACTCCAAGTAAAGTGGGTGAACACTTTCTAAAATATTTAAAAGTTACAATTTTTTTACTTTAAACTATGGCGGAAAAGATGTGTAAGATGAGTCGATGTTTTATTTTGTTATATCATCACCAGTTTTTCGGGTTCCGTAACTCAAAAGAAAAAAACGGAAACCATTTTTTAAGGATGAGGAATCATCAAATAACCCATTTTCTTTCTTTTAATTCAATTTAATTTATTCCCAATAAGCGTTGGTACAATTTAGGTCTCAGCATTGTAATTACAAGTCCATAACACTTAGTCTTAATAATGTGACATGCAAACATTTGGGTTCATATTTAGTTATTTTATACAGAATTTTTATAATCCTTACTAATATTATTACGAAACTGCCTCAATGGCTCAACCGATTTTGATGAATTTTATTATAGTTGGGACCCTAGAGACGGGCATAGGCTAATTTTTTTTTAGGTGAGTAATGAGGTAGAAACAGGGAAGAAAAGGGAAAAATTAGCTTTCCTATTACAATAAATAAGGCGCCAGGGCTAAAACTACAGGTAGCAGGTACCTGCAAATCAGGAAAGGGGAATTGTGTTACCCCGGATTTAACGCGAGCGAAGCCGCGGGCAAAAGCTAGTAAAATATAAAAATGCGCTGTTCCACGTTCAAAATGTCTCGAACGCAAGCGACCGGTAATGTAATGCCAAGGCTCAAAGCAGACGTGATGGTATTTTGTAGATGAGCTGCAGTCACCCAGAAAAATATGACGCTTTTAACTTTGTCTAGATTTAATGCAAGAACGTGCTCAAAATTGGAGCGAGCGAAGCTTTGATATAGTAGGGTAAAGCTGTTGTGGGAGATGAAATTTATAATTGAGTTTGGGAAAAGTTAGATAAATTGCACTCGTGTATATAGCTTTTTTTATTTAGTAGGAAGTACCTACATGAATACATTTATAACCGATCTACACTTATATTATACACATAAGGGTCAGGCTTGGACCCTGTTCCCGATACCGGTGGGCTGCTATTTTTTTTTTATATTTTGTTGTTTTATTTATTTTTGAATAATAAATATGAAAAGATATGTACAAAAATAAATAAATGAAAAATAATCCATAAATCAAATGAACGAATTGTGTGCGTAAATATGTATGTCTGTCTTCAAGGCGAGATAGGCACCGGGGTTGCGGGTTGTTCGAAAGAGATACCGCGGCCCCGGAACGTAAAGGGCAATAGAAGGAACATGGGTGGGTTTTAGTCAGTACAAGTCTGACATGCCCCGCCGCTCCGCCCAGAGCGGGGGAAGTCATTGGATGATTTCCCACCCGAAAAAAAAAACAAAAAAAAAATGGCGAGATAGGCAGTCGCTCCATGAAAATTCTGGTAATCAGCTGCATCTGGTTAGACTGAAAACCGGCCGAGATGATGTTGACTGATTTCATACTTTGTCAGTAACATAAATAAGTTATAACCTTACAATAGAATGACTACAAATAAATTATAATTCCACTGCACAGATTAAGTTGGCTGTTAATACGTAGCCTTTAAACCTTTCAAAGAAATCGAATTGTTTGGTGGTCTTCATAAAATAACTATCAAAATTACATTGTTATTGCTTGTCTTCAAACAGATTTAAAAGATTTATAGAGTGAAATTTTGCAACCCAGGCACTCTAAAATAATTTCTACGCAAGCTCCGCCCCATGCACCCCCGCCACTCGCACAGCGCGGTCCGCGCTTCGTTTCCCGCGCCGAACGTCGCGCGTCGCCGGAATATTCGAACTTTATTGTATTTTGATTTTAGAAAAGCGAACATAGATGGAATAGAGACACCTTTATTTATTTTATGAAATAATTTAAAAAAATTCGGAATTATGAATTTTTATTTAACACTAACTACACATATACAAAACATTGTCAAACTAATGGTGTTACTTGAAGTATGAGTTGAGAAATCTGTTTTATTTTTTTTGTATTTAGATATCGAGATCCATCACGTCTGTTAAAATAACACAAAAAACTGATTCCTTTTTTAAATTATATTTCAACTACACTGCGGTTGATGACCCAAAAAAACATCAAATTAATTATTTTTTTGGTTTATTATATTTAGATATCTACATCGATTTAATTTGACCCTGTATAAATATTATACAGGGTCAAATTACATTAGCTAGCGAAACTTCGCAGACGTGATACGTGTATCGATATCTGATCAAACAACATAATGAAACGAAAAAAATATGATTGGATGATTTTTTTTTTTTTTTTTTTTTTTCATCTTCAACAATTTATTAATAATATACAAAGTGTAATTTTAATATACGCGGGGTTGCGATAGCGGAGAGGATCCGGCTACTGGGTCTCGAGGTGGCATTGCACGAGGCCATGGTCTTTCATGGCCGCGGGAAAACGCCACCGTCGGGATCCCACTTGACGGTAGGAGGGGTTCGCATCAGGGCACGCCACAATAGCGGCGGTAAGTCCCCTCTTTGAGGAGTGGCTGGAGAGGCGTCATGGCGTCCTCACCTACCGCCTGACGCAGGTCCTCACCGGACACGGAAGTTTCGGGAGGTTCCTGCACATCATCGGGCGGGAGGAAGCGCCCGGGTGTCACCATTGTGACGATCGCCCGGAGGACACGGTGGAGCACACAGTGGCGGTCTGCCCAGCTTGGGCGGAGCACCGCCGTGCCCTCGTGGAGGCGATCGGCGGCGGCGATCTCTCGCGTCCGGCCCTGGTTCAGGCCATGGTCCGGAGCGAGAGGGAATGGGAAGCGGTCACCACCTTCTGCGAAGCAGTAATGCTAGCAAAGGAGGTGGCCGGGCGTTTGAGGGAGAGAACATCTGCCCAACCCAGCCGCCGCGGGAGACGCCCAGGGCGCCGGGCGCCGCGAGACGACTTCCGGCCACCGTAGATGCGGGCCTGTGGACGGTGAGCAATGGGTAGCTCACCGTCCGTCCGTCGATTGACGACAGGCCGTGTCGACGGCGCGTTCGTGTTTCACGCGCGCCTCAAAGAGAGTCAGCAAAGCAGAGGGGCTTGCCAGAGCCTCCGCCTGCCGGGGTTGCGGGTTGTTCGAAAGAGATACCGCGGCCCCGGAACGTAAAGGGCAATAGAAGGAACATGGGTGGGTTTTAGTCAGTACAAGTCTGACATGCCCCCCTGCTCCACCCAGAGCGGGGGAAGTCATAGGATGATTTCCCACCCGAAAAAAAAAAAAAAAAAAAAAAAAGGGGTTCGCATCGGCGTCGGGTCGACGATGAAGTACCTGGGAATCGTCCTCGACGGCCGGTGGAACTTCGTGGAGCACTTCCGACGTTTGGCTCCCAAACTCGAGCGGGCCGGGGCTACTTACAAGCGGCTCCTGCCCAATCCGAGGGGGACAAACGCCTCCTGCCGTAGGCACTATGCCGGAGTCGTGCGGTCCATGGCCCTTTACGGGGCCCCGGTATGGGCGCGTTCTCTAGGGCGGCGCGCCGCCCACTACCTGAACGCGCCCCAAAATGTGGTAGCCATAAGGCTAATCCTGGGCTACCGCATGATCTCCGGCGAGGCGGCGAGTCTCCTTGCCGGATTGCCACCGTGGGATCTGCAGGCGATAGTCCTCACGCGCCTGTACGAGTGGCGCGCGGAAGCACTACACCGGGGGGAATCGCCGCTGCCGAGGCAAATTGCCGCCCAGCGGACAGACCTCCGGTGCGATCTCATGGTGGCATGGAGAGAGCGACTGTCGCAACCCCGTGCAGGGCACGCCACGATAAGTCGATCGATGGCGATAAGTCCCCTCTTTGAAAAGTGGCTGGAGAGGCGCCATGGCGTCCTCACCTACCGCCTGACGATCCATCACGTCTGTTAAAATAACACAAAAAACTGATTCCTTTTTTAAATTATATTTCAACTACACTGCGGTTGATGACCCAAAAAAACATCAAATTAATTATTTTTTTGCTTTATTATATTTAGATATCTACATCGATTTAATTTGACCCTGTATAAATATTATACAGGGTCAAATTACATTAGCTAGCGAAACCTCACCGGACACGGAAGTTTCGGGAGGTTCCTGCACATAATCGGGCGGGAGGAAACGCCCGGGTGTCATCATTCTGACGATCGCCCGTGGTAGAAGGTGGTGGCGGGGTCTGTTCGCTCGCTTCGCTCGCTCACTACGACCCCGCCACCTCCTTCTAACCTAAATCTATCCGAGTCGGGGTGCCTCCAAGTCTGGTGACGGGATAGTCGACTGCGGGTCCGGGGTACCTTCTGGGTGTTTTAAAAAAAAACAACCACGAAGGAGGTGGCGGGGTCTCGAAGAGAATCGGAATGAATTTTTCATAGTACTCTATGATTGAATGACAGAAACGAATGACAGTAACACAGTCACAAAATGTCACTTTTTTTTCGTTTCGTTTTACCGATTTAGCACGATATTTTACACCACAAGCAATAATATTGTGACAGCTTGAGTTGTTAACACCCATTTTCACGTTCCGTTTTCCCTTTTATCGGATTTAAGGTTAGAAACTTATTTTGTAAATTTCTCGAGAAATATGCATTACCTTGTGATAAGAGTGGTAGCGTTATAATTGGGGACTCAAGCTCTACCAGCTTTGACCCTTTGTAGAACCCAAATCCTGCAGCATTAAACTAAAGTCAAGCCGACTTGATTGCCAAGAGCCTCGACTAATAACTGAGGAGGCTCTCGTTAGGCAGCTGGATCAAGGGCTTGATACAGAAAGCGGTACTCCAGGACACGGCTCGCATTGTTAGGAGGTTCCTTTCTCTAGAGCCCTGACCGCCGGTAGCTTGGACCCTGTTCCCGATACCGGTGGGCTCCTATTTTTTGTATTTTTTAATATAAGTATGTATAGAAAATATGTAAAAATATAAAGAATACGTGACAATATGAATAAACGGAATAATTTTGTAAAAAATGTGTGCGTGTACTAGCGTACACTCGTAAGAAGTAAAACTTAGGAACGTTCGTAGGGATAAGAAAAAGATGGCGCGTAACGGAAAGTTCTCATCATAACTAACAAAACGAGCCCAATCTCTACACATCTAGTTCAATCCGTCGAGGAGTTCCAGTAGCAGTCAGTGAAGTAGACCTTCAGGTCACTCCATCAAGTCCGGAGGGAAGGTCTCATCATAACTAACAAAATGAGCCCAAACTCGACATATTTAGTTTCATCCGACGAGGAGTTCCAATAGCAGTCACCGAAGTAGACCTTCAGGTCACTCCATCAAGTCCAGAGGTAAGGTCTCATCATAACTAACAAAACGAGCCCAAACTCGACACATCTAGTTCAATCCGTCGAGGAGTTCCAGTAGCAGTCACCAAAGTAGACCTTCAGGTCACTCCATCAAGTCCAGAGGTAAGATCTTATCATAACTTATAAAACGAACCCAAACTCGAGACATCTAGTTCGACCCGTCGAGGAGTTCCAGTAGCAGTCACCGAAGTAGACCTTCAGGTCACTCCATCAAGTCCGGAGGGAAGGTCTCATCATAACTAACAAAATGAGCCCAAACTCGACATATCTAGTTTCATCCGTCGAGGAGTTCCAATAGCAGTCACCGAAGTAGACCTTCAGGTCACTCCATCAAGTCCAGAGGTAAGGTCTCATCATAACTAACAAAACGAGCCCAAACTCGACACATCTAGTTCAATCCGTCGAGGAGTTCCAGTAGCAGTCACCGAAGTAGACCTTCAGGTCACTCCATCAAGTCCGGAGGGAAGGTCTCATCATAACTAACAAAATGAGCCCAAACTCGACATATCTAGTTTCATCCGTCGAGGAGTTCCAGTAGCAGTCAGTGAAGTAGACCTTCAGGTCACTCCATCAAGTCCAGAGGTAAGGTCTCATCATAACTAACAAAATGAGCCCAAACTCGACACATCTAGTTCAATCCGTCGAGGAGTTCCAGTAGCAGTCACCGAAGTAGACCTTCAGGTCATTCCATCAAGTCCAGAGGTAAGGTCTCATCATAACTAACAAAATGAGCCCAAACTCGACACATCTAGTTCAATCCGTCGAGGAGTTCCAGTAGCAGTCACCAAAGTAGACCTTCAGGTCATTCCATCAAGTCCAGAGGTAAGGTCTCATCATAACTAACAAAATGAGCCCAAACTCGACACATCTAGTTCAATCCGTCGAGGAGTTCCAGTAGCAGTCACCGAAGTACACCTTCAAGTCACTCCCGTCAAGTCCGGAGGTAAGGTCTCATAATATCTCAAAAATATGAAATATTTTTTGATGGTACGAAGAATTACGAAAAAATCTTAGGAACGTTCGTAGGGATAAGAAAAAGATGGCGCGTAACGGAAAAAAAAGATGGCGCGTAACTGAAAAACGTTACACTTTTATTTCCAACCCCGATAAAGAAGTTTCACTTCAATTTTAATAACATTGTTGATTTATTTTCGTTGGATCCCAGTTTTTGATCCCATTTTTTAGGTATTAACGATGGGTCCCATTTGATATTACCATTGAATCCCATTTTATGACAACATGTGTACATTTCAGAAGAAAAGTGATTTACTTTTATTAAATATTTCAAAAACACCGTGTGTGTATTTTGGATTTTTTAGGATTGTTGCCACTGGGGAATAAATGAGACAAATGATGTACTCCAAATAGTACTAGACTGGCATGAGTTAAAAATGATCAGGTTTAATTGTGATGTTTATAAATAAATAAATATGAACGCCTTCAAAACAAGCGCATCTAAGCTCAAAAAAAAAATACTGCCGTCATAATTTTTCCATATTTTTTTTTATATAATGTGGCCGTTTCTGGCACACAGGTCACAGTTTTAACCTAATCTTTTTTTTGTAAATAAGTAATTATCCTAATCTAAATAGTTCAGTTCCGGGTAAACAACTAAAAACTATCTCTTTTTTCTATAAATGCAAGTCGTTTGTGAGGTCACAGTTTTAACCTAACCAAACCTAGTTCCCGGTTCCTATAATTTGTTTGGGTAATGAAATTTTGTCCAAATCTTCTCGGCAAAACGGCAGGCACCCGTTATTCTAACATAACCAATCCACATACCCAAATTTCATCCAAATCAGTCTAGAAGTTTGAGCGTGTTGGAATAACAAACATACATACAAAATTTCGCCTTAAAATATTATTGTGATTTTGTTGTTGGATGTACCCGCATTCAGATGTTTTTAAACATCTGGGATTCAACGGAAATAGTTTTTGGGATTCAGTGGCATTGAAACGTATTTTTTTAGTATTTTTCAAATTTGGGATTCAACGGAAATATATAATAATGTTTTGTGGGATCCAACGCCAAAAATATTAAAGTGGGATCAAAAACTGGGATCCAACGAAAATAAGCGACATTGTTACACAATATTTTTTTATAATTATCAAATCGTCTCCATAGCTTCCTGTTCTTACGATCTCCAACGCAACTGGCCTTGAACTCACGCGCTAGGTTGCAGGTGCATGCAATATTATTAGCAGTAGTTTTGATAAGGAACGTCTTCAATGAAATCTTTATCAGATGATCATAGAGGTATCTAGAAGTATGTAGGTATGTCCATTGTAGTCATTGTTGCGTATTTGTCGTAAAGGTACTTGCGTGTTTAGACCGAAACAAAACGGAAACATTTTCGAGGAATTTATTGGCTCCTATGAAAATAGGACCGTATTACCATAGTCTAAAGTATAAAATTGTATGAATATCGACATGACTGTGTCATACAATTTTATAGTTTAGATTACTATTTTGACGGGCCTGTTGGTCTAGTGGTTAGTGGCCCTGACTGCTAAGCCGGAGGTCGTGGGTTCGATTCCCACCCAGGACAAACTTTGTGTGATGAGCATGATTGTTTGTTCTGTGTCTGGGTGTGATTTATCTATAATATGTATGTATTTATAAATTATATAAGTATGTATATCAGTTGTCTGGTTACCATAACACAAGCTCTGCTTAGCTTGGGATCAGATGACCGTGTGTGAGTTGTCCAAAGATATTTATTTATTTATTATTTATTTATTTATTAGACGTATCGTCAAAATAACAGAATAAAAAAAAACTTTCTGCTTTGCTTCTCTCATCATTCTTGCAATATTTTTCAAACGTTCTCCTTTCTTTCTCTTCTGAACCTATCTTTTATTATCTTTGTTTCCCATTAAATATCGTTATAATATAAATTTTATTAAAATAACTCCAAAATAAAAAACCTAATGGACGCGCTCGCGTGCGAAACAGACCCTTTCACGACGGCGCACAGCGCGGCACTGAGAGACCGGTTAGAACGCTACGGTGCTAGACGCTAACGCAGCCGTAATAAAGTTGAATATCGCGTGCACTCTTTGATCGCGTTCGAGCTCGAAACTAAATGTCGTAAGTATCAATTCTTATTTCGTTTATAACTAAAGTAATAACTGATCTAGAGAAAAAATGTCTTGTGGCTGGATAGTAAACAATATTTTCGTACTGTTAACATTTATTTTAGACACAAAGGCCAAGCAATCTTGAAAAAAAATGTAATAATCTTTGAAAAAGACATGATTTTTGAATAAAAAATGAATCGAGCGAAAATGTTACAATTAGGTAACTGTCTTGTAAATGGAAAGAAAAAGATCCAATAAATCTTATACTAAAGTTTCATTTTGATTGTATGTATGACTGTTTCAGAATATTAATGCAAATTAACATAAAATTTAGGGAGCCTCCTCTTAAAGAGTGATGGATCTGTATGTTGAAGGACGGAGAGCGAGAGGAAGGCCAAAGAAAAGATGGATGGATTGTGTAAGGAATGATAGGAAGGAGAAAGGAGTAAATGATGCCGTGGCGCCTGATAGGGGAGAATGGAAGAAGAAAACGTGTTGCGCCGACCCCGAATAGAATGGGACAAGGGCAGGAAAATGATGATGATAGAGTGAACTTTTGACTCACAAATATTCCCTGGCCAACGGGCGTATAAAACTAGACAGAAAAAAATCTTACCAGCTACTTTAACAAGTATTGGCTTACGATTTTCTTCGTCTTGTCCCGTCTATCACTTGTCAATATTTGAATGTCTTTGCTTGACGTACATTTAATTTGAAAGTCATCTTTGAGTAAATGTAAATATTATGGCTTTTTTTTTCGGATGGGAAATCATCTAATGACTTCTCCCGCTCTGGGCGGAGCGGGGGGGCATGTCAGACTTGTACTGACTAAAACCCACCCATGTTCCTTCTGTTGCCCTTTACGTTCCGGGGCCGCGGTATCTCTTTCGAACAACCCGCAACCCCGGCAGGCAGAGGCCCTGGAAAGCCCCTCTGCTTTTCTGACTCTCTTTGAGGCGCGCGTGAAACACGAACGCGCCGTCGACACGGCCTGTCGTCAATAAACGGACAGACGGTAAGCTACCCATTGCTCACCGTCCACAGGCCCGCATCTACGGGGCCCGGGGCGTCTCCCGCGGCGGCTGGGTTGGGCAGATGTTCTCTCCCTCAAACGCCCGGCCACCTCCTTTGCTAGCATTACTGCTTCGCAGAAGGAGGTGACCGCTTCCCATTCCCTCTCGCTCCGGACCATAGCCTGAACCAGGGCCGGACGCGAGAGATCGCCGCCGCCGATCGCCTCCACAAATATTATGGCTTATTTTGACAAAGCATTCTTGACAAATGCTTTTATTTCTTGACATATGGTTTACGAGCTTTGTACGCGATTTCGCACGCGTTAAATTCGGGGTAACACAGTTCCCTTTTCCTGATTTGCAGGTACCTGCTACCTGTAATTGTTGCCCTTGAGCCTTATTTATTGTAATAGAAAAGCTAAGTTTTCCCCTTTCTACCCACTTTTCTCATAAAAAAATAGCCTTGATCCGTCTCCCTGGTCCCAACTATCTCTGTACCAAAATTCATCTAAGTCGGTTTCGCCATTTTGGCGTGAAGACGTAACAAACAAACAAACTCACTTTCGTTTTTAAGTAAGGATTTCAAGTAATCATTTCATACGAGTAT
This sequence comes from Ochropleura plecta, assembly GCA_905475445.1. Lineage (NCBI taxonomy): Eukaryota > Metazoa > Arthropoda > Insecta > Lepidoptera > Noctuidae > Ochropleura > Ochropleura plecta. Next base: position 4,354,419 of record FR997728.1, read on the forward strand.
CGAAATTTAAAAAAAAAACCTCAGCAGGTTTAACATGAGGTGCACATTTCGCCAATCTTGCGAAATTACTATTAGGTACACCTCTGCCCAACCCTTCAGAATTTACGGGTGTGATGTTATATTGTGTGTTAATACTATGTAACTACATCTTGTTTAGCAGCTTAAGTAACTTAATTAAATATTTTCTCTCTCCCTTAAAGTGATCTTAGGATTTCATTAAAATCTGCCAAGGATTGAAAAAGTGTATTTTACGTAAAACTAATTTAATTTTTAAATTAATAATGACCAATTAGCAAAGTTATTATGATTGCAGTTAAAAGCTTAAATGAGTTTGGCATTTTAATGCGAAAATACCTCCGCAAACTAATATCTGAGTAACCTTTTCAGAATTTGACTTTAATGAGTTGTTAGTGATATAAAGATTCCGACTGTTTATAGTTTTTACGTTTCATTACTCTGACCAAAGTAAGATAATTTAAATACCTGCTTATTGGGCATAATAAAGGGACCAACCCTTTATTTTGTTAACCGTCCATTTACCGGTTTTAAAAGCTGATAAGAGCGTGCATCCAAGGGAGTCGACACCATGAAATTTCCCAAAATAACATGCCTGGAATCCCGGAAGAAATGGGTCATTTTGTTTTTTTTTTTAAGTTTACTGTCTGACGCAGGGCCAACTCAACAATTTGGCTAAGGTGAAAGTCCAAGAGTAGCCCCGCTGCCGCAGCTGCGAGTTTGTTTGAAATAGATATCGTAGCCCCAGAACACAAAGGGCAAAAGAAGGAACATGGATAAGTTTAGTCAGTACAGAAACTCCCTTCCGCAGCGCCCAGAGCGATTTTTTTTTTTTGGGTGGGAAATCATCCAATGACTTCCCCCGCTCTGGGCGGAGCGGGGGGGCATGTCAGACTTGTACTGACTAAAACCCACCCATGTTCCTTCAGTTGCCCTTTACGTTCCGGGGCCGCGGTATCTCTTTCGAACAACCCGCAACCCCGGCAGGCGCCCAGAGCGATTGGAGTCATTTCATGATTTTTCATCCAAAAAAAAAGTATCAATGACTTTTTCACGAAATAAAAATAAACCAATTAACTTACTTCAGGGTTGTGAATGTTTATTTTAATAATAAGAACTCAGTAGAGCCATATTTTTACAGTCACAATTTAATTTAATTAATATAAAACATGACACTGACTTTCAAAATGCAAATATGGTCGAAAATATTGCTCTTCGCGGGCTAGTCTGGCGCTTCCCCCTTAAACTAAGATCCGTGTGATCTTAAATCATTAACGTATACCAGTTTTCAAGGTAAGCAAATAAGCCATCGAACACCAAATATTTCTCAAGTGTTGGTTTAACTTAACCGCGCGTAACAGTACCATCAATATTATCATTGATGTAGTAGTCATGTATTAAGTACTAGCTTTTGCCCGCGGCTTCGCTCGTGTTAAATTCGGGGTAACACAGTTCCCCTTTCCTGGTTTGCCTGCTACCTGTAGTTTTTGCTCTTGCGCCTTATTTATTGTAATAGCAAAGCTAAGTTTTACCTTTTCTTCCCTCTTTCTCCCTCAATTCTCACTTTAAAAAAAATGCCTCTGTCCGTCTCCAGGGTCCTATCTATCTCTGTACTAAAATTCATCAAAATCGGTTTAGTAATTTAGGCGTGAAGACGCTACAAACATACAAACAAACAAACTCACTTTCGCTTTTATAATATTATAGTAAGTATTAATAAACCTGTCTACTGCCTTGTCTGGAAAAATAACGACCTTGACGTGTCTGACCTTTTTTAATTAGACGGAAGTTATTCCGAAGTGATTGCCGCAGTGTCGTGGAAATGACCTCTTGTGGAATTAACTGTTTTTCTTACGTATATTTATGAAAATGTAATTTGCTGTTGCAATTTTATTTAGGTGAAATGTTGGAATATTTGAGTGGTTTATATTGTTAATCGTATACGGTTCAGGGTTCGAACTTATGACTTCGGACTCTAAAGTTATTTTCCGTTATTTCAAGTTTCATCTTCTAACCAAAATCAGTGAAATTATATTAAAAAAACCGGCCAAGAGCGTGTCAGGCCACGCTCAGTGTAGGGTTCCGTAGTTTCCCGTCCGTCACAATAGGTGTTCTTTACCACGATAGGTCATGAAAGCACGGAAAATCTTAACATTGACTTTTAAAAAAATGACGTCATTACGCAACGCCATCTATCGAACCATTTTTGAACTGGTTTTTACCTTAACATTTTGATGGTGTGAAAAACACTACCTCTTTCCTTACCTATACAACAATATTAAATACTTCTTTGCTCTTCATATATTATATGTATTTATATATATGTATTTTTTTTTAAATGTAGCTAATAATTTTGTGAAATGTTACACCACAGACTAATGGTGTACATAATCAAGAATATTCTATCTATCTATGCTATCCATATATTCTACCATTTCTGGTGTACAAATATTTGCATATATAAAGCGATCATATAACAGCATGGTCACCGCTAATAAACCTGTTTGACATTTGAAACAATGGATTTGGAAAATAAGATAATTATTATTGCTAATAAAACGAGATAACAAGACATTATCTTCCTTACTAATATTATAAAAGCGAAAGTGAGTTTCGTCTGTTTGTTTGTTACGTCTTCACGTCTAAATGGCCAAACCGATGTTGATGAATTTTGGTACAGATATAGTTGGGACCTTGGAGACGCCCATAGGCCAATATAAAAAGTGAGAAAAGGGGGAGAAAGAGGGAAGAAAAGGGGAGAGTATTTTTTTTCGATCATCACGTGGGTTATAGTTAGCGTTTGCCCCAAAGTAACTATGCCACGCGGACGAAATCGCGGGTGGAAGCTAATTATTCAATAAAGGTATTGTTAACGTATAAGTCGTTGTAACTTTTCCTGTAGCGTAACTTCAGTTTGAGTTATATAAATTAATGTTCTATTGAAGAAGCTTCAAGAATGGTTACTGCGTAACCAACAGGCAATAAATTCATGAGGTCTAAGATATATTTATGTCCCCAAAGAATTAAAATTTACTTATATGAAAAAACTTAATTATATAAACAATGGTGACGGACAGTGTCACAGTTTAACAAAAATCATAAGAAATAATCAAAAAATGTAGGGCAATCCTTCTAATATTATAAATGCGAATGTTTGTGAGGATGTATGGATGTTTGTTACTCTTTTACGTCAAAACGGTTAAACGGATCTTGATGAAATTTGATACAGAGGTAGATTATGGTCTGGAATCACACATAGAATTCTTTTTTTGGCGCCAGCTAGTCATCCTTAATTTTGTGTTTATACTTTTTTATTCGATATCCCGTGGGCGCCTGCTAGTCGTTAATACTTTTGTAGCTTAAACGTAAACATACATTACGATGCCTAAAAGCAAGTTCCTATTTTTGTAATTTTGTTTTGTTTGTAAAAATTATTAATACCTAGAAATCGCTGTATTTTATTGTTTAGTAATCATCTCCAATCAAAACAACAAATAAATCCTAGTTTATAAGTGATATAGGTTAAGATTGATCAGTTCTGTAGAGCTAGAGGTAAAAAACTGAGAAATTCCAAGTCAAAAATCTCTAAAAACTTTGCCTAAATCCCGTTGAAATTCAGCTGCAATCGTCACCGTCATAATGATAACGTTTATTGTGACCAACTTACTGACACTTACGCGGTCACAAATAACAGTTGATTACCGATAACAGTTGCGGTCACCCTACATCTGTACTTTACAGTAATTTAATTAAACGTCTTCAATATTGCATACTACGTCTATTAGGTAACCGATTGAGCTAGACTAGGTTATAACGGAACGATTAGAGAGTATTGAGGCTATTTTGTATAGCCTGTTAAAGCTATTGAACATCTTAAGTGAATGTGAATTACAAGATAATGTCGTAACATGGTAGTGGTGTTGCTAAAACGGTGCCAATATTGCTTTCAAATGGTCGTCAATGATAGTGATTATTACTTGAGTATTACACTGCACGAACCACAGTGGATGAAGAAAGCACAAGATAGAACCTAATGGAACTTCTCCGGAAGAACGGTTCTTCCAATTAGCAACACTTACGAGACATAAGATACAAGAAATGATAAATATAAGAAAAAAAACTACTTTAAGTAAATTTAATCAAATCAAATCAATTTATTTGCATAACACAGGCTGAATGGATGTTAAAAAAAGTTCATGAGTACCCTGTATTTATCGTACAGACGCCTGCACATCAAGCTACTACAATCTGTCAGATTTCTTTGATAGATTTTCGACTTTATTTTTAAAGTATAAGGTTCAAGGTTCATTGGGAAAAATTGACAGTTTTGGGTAGCTTGACCTGCAGGCGTCTGTACCTACTGAGGTGTGCAAATAAGTAATTAAGTACTTGATATGTAATTGCAATAAATATAAGGGTTTTAAGGTATTTATTTATTTTATTTATTACACTGCAAATCTGTTAAATATACAGCTAAAAAAATATTTGAAGGACTATGAAATTGCTTGCACTGTTGGTTATTGTCTAAATCAATCAAGTTTTTGTTCTATCGTGCAATCAAATGATTTGAATTCAGAAAGGTTTGGTTCGAAAAGGACTTCGAGGCCTTCCGCGAAAATATTTTACTAAGTATTTGAAAGTGTGAAGAATAAAGAGTTCTCATCCATTGCGCCCTTTTTAATATCGCAACGTAAGATTTGTCTGTTAGTTTATATGAGGCGGTATTCAAGAAATTGAATTGAATTTATAACAAAAAAACCACATGCAAATACTACATAAATCATACAAATAAGACAATTCTAAATTTGAATCCTGAAATCCTAAAATACTGGCAACCGATTTCCTTACAACACTGTCATCGACAAAAACAATACTGTCATTTCGTCATTTGTTTCGGCTGTTTTAGTAAAACATGGCTACTGACATCATTAATCACAGAATACCATCGAAAAGTGTCTGTAATAAGATAAAACAAACATGGTGGGCGTTGCAAAATATGTAACGTTGGAAAGTAAGTTGCTTCACACAATGTTACAGATACACTGATGCGTGTGGTCCAAGTTAAGAGCGAGTGGTCTTTCAGAATTTAGTTTTAATCGAGTTTTTAATTTACTATTGGGACACAGTAGTGGTGCATCAGACTGATAATGAAAGAGATACAAAAGAATCCCTTAACAATAATATGAGCCAATGGCTTAATTGCTAAGAGACTCGACCAACACCTCAGGAGGCTTTCGTTAGCCAGCTGGATCGAGGGTTTAATACAGAGAGCGACACTCATGGACACGGCCCGTATCGTTAGAACGTTCCTCTCTCTGGACCCCTAACTGCCAGTAGCTTGGACCCGGTTCCCGATACCAATGGGCTTCTATTTTTTTTACTCTTAAATGTTTTTTTTTTGTTTTTATTAACAAATATTTAAAAATGTAAATTTGTAAGTTAAGAAAACAAATAAATAAAAATATATGAATGACAATCAGTCGTATAAAATTAACTACTCGTACATTGTATAAAATTCAATGTTCAAAAACGTAGATTTTAAAGTAATAAAGTGAACAGATTTAGTAACCTTCTAAGTCAAATAATTTAACAAGAAACCGACGGGTATTAAGCGCCAACCACTTACTTATATTAGCCATAATTTATCTACTATGAAAATAAACTAAGTTATTTTAGTAGCAACTTGTTAACTTGATGCCGCTGACCCAAACTGCATCGAGATACCTACCAACAAATATTTATTTACAGTGAAGTCATATTGAAAACTATAGACATACGGAATTAGAATGTTTATATCACACTACGTTTGTATACATTTAATAGACAAACAATCCAAAAATATTCTAGAACGAAAATGATGGCAAAAACCTGATACTAACTCACAAACTAAATGTAGGCCTCTAGTTGAAGATCTATTAAGCTAATGTAAAACTATGATTAGACGGGATCTATTACATTATCTTTTTTATTAGATAAATAATGAGACTTAGATCATTTGGTTCTGGTTGTGAGCTAAATTATCCTACTAATATAATAATAATCCTTACTAATATTATAAAAGCGAAAGTGAGTCTGTTTGTTTGTTTGTTTGTTACCTCTTCACGCTTTAATGGCTAAACCGATTTTGATGAATTTTGGTACAGAGATAGTTGGGAACCAGGAGACGGACATAGGCTAATTTTTAAAAAAGTGGGATATGAGGGAGAACGAGGGAAGAAAAGGGAAAACTTAGCGTTGCTATTACAAATCAATCAGGCGCAAGAGCAAAAACTGCAGGTCTGCTTGGTGTGTTATACCAAATTTAATGCGAGCGAAGCCGCGGGCGAAAGCTAGTATGTTATAAATGCGAATGTTTGTGAGGATGGATATATGGATGTTTGTTACTCTTTTCCGTCAAAATGACTGACCGGATCTTGATGAAATTTGGCACAGAGGTAGATTATAGTCTGGAATAACAAATAACAATACACATAAGATACTTTTTTCTTATCATCATGCGGGCGAAGCCGAAGGCTTCAGTTAGTTAATTTTTGAAGTAAAACCTGTCACGACGGTGGCGGTGTCAGCGACTTACTTCATATTTTTTGTATATACCCATAAGTTTTTATATATATATTTATAATTCTTTTATACAGATTTTTGTACACTTCATCACTTCTATGACGATTTAATGTCTACAGTAAATCCATTTCCATCCTCATCAACATTCCCGCTATCTCCTCTAACTCACGCCGCCCCACTTGCTCAAGCGTGGTGAACGGAAGATAGTATACCACGTTGCACAACAGATCATCGGGATCCCTTCACCCTCGGTCGCTCCCGGCTCAGTAGCCTACTCGGCACATGCCTGCGCCTGCGCAACAAGCCGTGTTAGTAACGCACCGCCATTTTGATTTAGTTGAATGAGTTATTTCGACTTCAGTACCAACGAGATGAAGAAATACAGGAACAGTTTCTACATTGAATTTTCAATACTAATAAATAATTATTACTTCACTAACATTAAATGAATGGGAAAGTAACTTTGTGCTCGTGGCTAAAGAATATCAGCCGCTCGGGTCGATCTTTAGGTTAAGCTGCGCTTACCTAGGTCGGTGTGTAGATGGGTGGTCACCGTATACACAGTATAGTAATTTTTTGGTTTGATGGATTCGAGTTTAAATCAACCTGTGTACTATTTTTGGGCATGAAGTTTAAATTATAAATAAATATGCCTTATAATTAAGCTTACCGACAATTGTGAAGCAATTTGTGTTAATAACACTTTACCAACATACATCATCCAGAAAAAATTAACTATAGGTAATCTATCTCTATCTAATTTATGAAATTCTCGTGTCACAATGTTCGTTTCCATACTCCTCCGAAACAGCTCGACCGATTCTTATATTTTTAATGCATATTCAGTAAGTCTGAGAATCGGCTACTATCGATAGATAAATATAGGGTGGCCCTCTCTAGTAGGGGACCTGAGTAGCGGGTGAAACCCCTGGGCACAGCTAATTAAAGATAAAATAGTGTTAGGAAGAAAATTTGTTAGAAATTAGAAAAAAATTATTAACTGTAAAGAAAAAAATAATTAAACAAATATTAATGGTACTAAATAGCCAGTACTTTGATTAAAACTGCTAACGAGGTTTCAATAATATCTCTAATACTTAATCGCCATAGTTACCACATATACGGATTATCAAAGTGCCTTCACTTTAGACAAACTACCTCAGAAATGGGTATTTACACAGAAAGGAATCTTACGCCATGTTTTACGACCTATCCATACTAATAAATAAATTTGAAAGTAAATCTGTTTCTTTGTTTGTTTGTTTGCATGTTTGATTGCATTTTAGTTTGTTACCTTTTCACGATTAAATGGCTGATCGGATCGTAATGCAATTTACAAGTAGATAGATTTTTACCTGAAAAAGGACATGGGCTATAATATTATTACGTTAATATTTTACAGGGGTGAGCATTATGTTTATATTCCTGAACTGTTTGACAAGAGATGCATTAGAGGAGTAATAATACTGGAGACATCAGGCAGATAGTTATAGAGTACTAGCTACCGCCCGCGACTTCATCCGCGTGGGATAGTTACTTTGGGCTAAAGCTAACTTTAACCATCGTGATGATCGAAAAATAATATATTTTTCTCTCCCCTTTTCTTCCCTTTTTCTCCCCCTTCTCACTATTTTTTTTAAATAGCCTTTGTCCGTCTCCAGGGTCCCAACAACCTCTGTACCATAATTCATCAAAATTGGTTTGGCCATTTAGACGTGAAGAAGTTACAAACTCACTTTCGCTTTTATTAATATTAGTAAGGATTAATGCTGGAGACGACAAGATACAAACAAAAAATAGAATTTAGAACCTCCTTACTAAAAACTTATTTTAATTCACAAACCTCTTACGAAATTGCGGGGAACAGCCAGTATTGCTTTAAAACTTACACCTTCACCAATTTCATGTAACATGTTGCTTAATGAGAAGATTGCTGAGGAATTTGCAGGAGTTGAGCAATTAGTGCATTGTATTGTCATAGATAAAGTGTTCATTGTTCAAAAGTAACTGTTTTGTGACCTACACTGTACGGCTTCGGCTTAACATTTTGTTATTTCATTTTGATTTTAACATTTTGGTTACCATAAGGCTACGTTGAATCAACAATAACGTGGGTTTTTTTTTAATAAAACGTTGCCCCACACTAGGAATTTCTCCTGTATCGTCGGTGCGTTTACAAACATTTAAACTCATATACACAAACAGTCAGACCCGGAACAACTATCTGTAGGGCATACAAATATTTGTTCCCAACACGCAGTGCAGCTGTCGATCGCTCAGCCACCGCGCCAACCTTGTCGTCAAACCTTTGGGGCTATATGTATAATAAAAGAAATCACAAAACCTGTAGTGGTGATTCTTTCTTCATCTGTCCTATAACTCTCATCACTCTTTGCGGCAGCAGTCGAGGCGACACGACCAATCGCCACAATACACACTAAGGTAATGAATTTCAAAACATCCTACCAATATTATAAATGCGAATGTTTGTGAGGACGTATAGATGTTTGTTACTCTTTCACGTCAAAACGGCTGAACGGATCTTGATGAAACTTGGCACAGGGGTAGATTATAGTCTGGAATAACACATAGGATACTTTTTTTTCGATATCACGCGGGTGAAGTCACGGGCGCCAGCTAGTGATTTCTAAAGTAAATCTATCCGCCTCCGTTTCATGCTGCCTGATAGATCAAAATTATTCATTACTTTGATGTGGCAATGGTATGCGTGTAATGTGGAGTATTTACAACATAGGCGCGAAACACATAGTTACACCGACAACATTAAGCCCATTGTTATTGTAAGTAAGTGTCGTAATTGGAATACTTGTCAATGTCATACATGATCATAATTACCAAGTTATGTAAAGCTAGTCGATTTACCAGCCGGGGTTGCGGGTTGTTCGAAAGAGATACCGCGGCCACGGAACATAAAAGGGGAATAGAAGGGACATGGGTTGGTTTTAGTCAGTACAGGTCTGACATGCCCCCCCGCTCCAGCCAGAGCCGGGAAGTTGTTTGATGACTTCCCACCCGCAAAAAAAAACTAGTAGAAGCATCAACAACGCCACATACGAATAACGCACCATAACTAGACACTGCCTGCTAGTTTCAACATTTGTGTATACATCTAAAACGTATTCTACAAACAGATTTAAAAACTAATCAGCGTTTATCTTCTATTCAAAAATATTTCATTACTTCGTTAAAAGCGAATTGTTTTGGATGTTAGACAAATTATAAAATAATAAATAAATAAAATAAAATAAAAAAGCCTTTTATTTCTTGCGTAATCACATTTCAAATACATTCTTATTATTCCTATGGTTGATACAATCAGTTTTCTGTAATCTTGTAAGTTGTTGTTAGTAATTTATTGATTTTAGTATGGTTAGTATTTAATTTATTATGTAATTTATTATTATTTAATACGGTTTCTGATTATAGATATTGTTTGTTAATTTATTCTATAATTGATTTTAATTTATATAATATTATTATTATTGCATTCTATAATGTTTTCTTAAAACTATGTTTATGCATGCAAGAACCCCTTCTTATGTGAGGGTGAAGGCCTCCTCCAGATTTTTCCACTTGTCCCTATCCTTGGCTTTTGTTTTCCAGTGTTTTCCTGCTATTTTTATTAAATCGTTTTCCCAGCGAGTTGTTGGTCTTCCTCTTTTTCTAATGCCTACAGGGCCCTGCCATGATGTCAGTCTGGCAGTCCAACGGTCGTCATCCATCCTGGCCACGTGTCCTGCCCAGCGCCATTTTAATCTTTGTGAGAATTGAAGTGCATCTATAATGTTAGTCTTATTTCGTATAGTGCTATGTGGGATTTTTTGTATTTTTCTAACATTTATGATGCTTCTCTCCATGCTTCGTTGACAGGACCTAATCATGTTTTTTATTTTTAGTGTGTACTTCCATGTCTGGCATCCATAGGTAATGGAGGGAAGCAAGCAGGTGTCCATGACTTTTTTCTTTAAATTAATAGGCATAGTTCCTTTTAATATTTCCTTTAAACTCCAGAACTTCTTCCATGCGCCTGCAATTCTTCTTTTTACTTCTAATTCATTACTTTGCTTGTCAAAAGAGACTTGTTTTCCTAAGTATATGTAGCTTTCCACGTATTCTAATGAATGTTGGTCTAGATATAAAGGATATTTCATACTATTAGTCATGATTTTGGTTTTGTTTAAGTTCATATGCAAGCCTACTTCAACACTCGCAGATTTCAGTGAGAGTATCATTGACTGTAGTTCTCTTGCATTTTCAGCTAGAAGAATAATATCGTCAGCGAATCTTAAGTGGCTGAAAATAATAACAAAACAAAATTTAAAAGTCAAAAAGTAAAATAGTTTATTGACATTTTAAAAATGAAACAATCCTTATGAGAGGTATAATTAGCACATCGCTTAACAATTGTTGATCAAAGGATTCAGCGAAGACAAACAGCCTGAGGAAAACAGCATGCCTGGAAGATATTTCTTGACGGTTTGTTAAGCCAAGCCAAAGACCTATGAGCAGCATAAACTCAAACACCACATCTGCCTAGCCTTTTCCCAACTATATTGGGATCGGCTTCCAGTCTAACCGGATGCAGCTGAATATCAGTATTTTACATGACTGCCTATCTGACCTCCACGACCCAGTTAATACTGGGTAATACGATACCCTACGGTAAGCCTGGTTGTCAGACTTTCGGAACACTGACTATTGTAACGACTGTCAAAGATCTACAAATGACAGCCGGGACCAGCGGCTTAACGTGCTTTCCGAGGCACGGAGGAAACTCGGTATGTAACGGGTGGTCACCCACCCACAGACCAACCTAGGCAAGCAGGGCTTAACCTAAAGATCAACCCGAGCGGCTGCTATTATTTAGCCACGAGTTCCTCAAACACCAGATAAGGAGGCCTACTAAATCATAATTCACTTTTGCTATTTATACTCTTTGCTCATTACGTTATAATAATAGACATTTATACGGTTTCTTTACATAACAACTTTATGTATACTTCTCAACCTTGACAGTAGACTTGGCATTGAAATAAAAGATTGCCAGTTAAGGGCAGAGTCTTACACGTGCGGCCGCCGGCGATAACTGACCGAAGCCGAAATTAACAGTAGTCGCAACCGAATTTTAGTAGAGGAAATTAAGGTTTACATTAAATAGCTGGCGCCCGCGGCTTCGCCCGCGTGATATCGAAAAAAAAGTATCTTGTGTTATTCCAGACCATAATCTACCTCTGTGCCAAATTTTATCGAGATCCGTTCAGTCGTTTTGACGTGAAAGAGTAACAATCATCCATACATCCTCAAAAAACATTCGCATTTATAAAATTTGTAAGAAAAACTATTGCGAAGATTTTAACATCTAAGCATACATATGGACAGACAGACAGCGGGAAACGACTCTCTTTCAGACTATGTAGAGATAGTGACTCGCTGTCGTACGCGGTTTCACCTGCGTTTTTTGGTTGCTGCCCCGCTCCCCTAGGTTGTAGCGTGATGTTATAGCCTAAGTTACTCAATAATGTAGCTTTCTAATAGTGAAAGATTTCTTCTGGGTGTTGGGGTCGGCTTCCATTCTTACCGGATTCAGCTATTTATCAATATTTTTAATGAAGCAACTGCCTATCAGACTTATACGATATTTTTTGCTAAGACTGGTTGTCAGACTTTCGAGTAACGACCTCTTACGACTGTCAAGGTCAACAAATGACAGCCGCGACCAACGGTTTAATGTGCTTTCCGAGGCAAGAAGAAAACTCGGTAACAACAAACCTTCTTTATTCAACTGAGCATAATTTAGAAGTTACTTTTACAAACAATCATATCGTGAATTGCTAACCTAACCTAACCTTTAAAATTACAAAAACTATTTCAATCATCTTCAGTCAAAAGTGAATGTTATAACTCGGCCTTAAACTTCTAAATCAATAAACACCTTTAAATACACTATTACAATCACACGTATATTGTTCAGGGTAATAAAAAAATCTAGAATATTCCTAGTTTACATCATGCATGTAACAGAGATTAATGTTTTGTTAGTGATTTCGTTCACTCAATAAAGATGAAGTTCCGAACAATAATTTCTTTGTTCATCCGTTCTCAAAAGGTGAGGTTCTTATGTTTTAGGGTTTCGTAAAAGAAAAGGAAAAAATGCGGAACCCTTATATGACCCTTGTCTGACTGTCCCTAGACCCTTTATCTCGGGAAAGCGTGGAGATACCTAGTAGAAATTAATAATTATATACTCATGTCCCTTGTAGCTGTTAAAGTCGTCTCTGTAAGAGTACGCAGTCAAATACATGGCCGTTTATATTGCAAATGACACGGCCGGAATTGGTATAGAGCTGTGCCCTAACAAAAAACTATTCATGTACAGACGCCTGCACATCAAGCTACTACAATCTGTCAGATTTCTTTGATAGATTTTCGACTTTATTTCTAAAGTATTAGGTTCAAGGTTCATTGGGAAAAATTGACAGTTTCGGGTAGCTTGACCTGCTGGCGTCTGTACATTGATGTACAGTACGCCATTTTAAAACTTACGTGTAGGGCTTTACAATCGGTTATGTTTTATGATCAGAGAATAGGCGAAAGAATAGTAACATAGTACGATAATACGTGATAAAATCAACGCAGGATGACAATGTAAATGTCAATCAATGCAATGTCAGAATATAAAACCACACAATCAATGAACAAACATATATTTTTTTGCATTTTCTCTCGCCTATTTTAGGGAAATGTAATTAATGCGATTATTTTTTATTTATTTTAAAAGGAATTTTCATACATGAATCATTACTGTGCATTATCAGGGCAGGATCCGGCCATGTCCTATAAACAAAATACTTAGTGGGCAAGTCCGACTTTTTTTAAGGTAGGAACTTGGCCGGTTTTTTTTAAGGTAGTTTAGAAAATGCTAGACAAAATCAAAAGAAAACGAAAGAAGAAGAGAAAAAGGGATTTTGATTGTGGAAGTCTTACGAAATTAGGATTATAAGCCTGCCAGGGTTGCGGATTGTTCGAAAGAGATACCGCGGCCCCGGAACATAAAGGGCAAAAGTCAGGAAAAGTCGGACACTCTCCTCCGCTCCGCCCAGAGCGGGGGAAGTTATTGACGATTTCCCATTCGTATAAGAAAAAAAATACTGTCTGTTCAGGATGCCTTAATAGATACAGGTTGCAAATTTAGAAATAAAATATCTTCATTATAGAATAACGCTGTTTCTTCACAAAACCACACTAGGCACTCGAAACGACAACACTTCCAGCAATCAACTTCGATTTGTGGTTAGTTGTTGCATGTAGTCTTAAACGAATTTATTACTCTGATATTGAAGTGACTCTATGTGGTTGGGTCATAACGTAAGAATCTAGAAAACGTTTTGTCCTCCTAGCGATAAGTATGATGCAAAAACAAGTGCATTTGAGACATAAGATGAAGAGCGCGTGGCTTAATAATAACATCCGCTTTTTTTGAGTCAGACTTTTACTGACTAAGCCTATGTAAGGAACATGGGTTTAGTCAGGTTTTTGACTTTTATGTTCCGGGGCCCCGGTATCTTTTTCTAGCAACCCGCTATCCCGGAATAAAAACCGCTTGGGGCGAAACTCGATATTGGACCAACCGGAACCTTTCAAACGCAGCTAGCGTTTGAAAGGTTGGTCCGATATCGAGTTTCCTCGGCGGCTGTGCACGTTAAGCCGTTGCTCCTTGCTATAATTTGTGCACACGACGGCACATCAACCTATACAAAACCATTTTAACCTGATCTCTCTACTACGGTGTCCGATCCGTAGTTGAGAGATCAGGTTATAATAGGTTGACCTGCCGTCGTGTATACATCTTTGACAGTCGTGTTGTGTTAGTCAGTGGGCCAAAAGTCTGACAACCAGTCTTACAAAGAGATATCGTATTACCCAGTATTAACTCACATAAAACATCTACAAAAATTTGATTCATGCTTCTACCAAAAAAAACAAACTTACTTCCCTTTTAAAGTGCTCAACTATATCCGTAGTTATGTAAACCGCAAGCTATACCTACGTACATATATAACTACAAGGTCGTATCATAAAATATTACATAAGCACACGAAAAAACAACGCTCTTACATCCGTATAGTAGGGTAGTTTCCAGGGTCAAAGTAATTACATTCTATAGCTTCCGCTTTATTCTATATTCTTGCCCGTCTTTTAGATTTAGGAACTATTTTCGATAATGATATCCCAAATCCACTGTTGTAAATACATGTACTAATTAATAATGTATCGTGGGTGCGTTTACAAACATTTAAACTCACATACACAAACAGCCAGACCCGGAACAACGGGATCGAACCCGCAACACAGCGCAGCAGTCTATCGCTCAGATACTGCGCCAACCGTGTCGTCATTCCGCAAGTTATGTTTTAGTCCCAAGTAATAGAAGGGGCCTAATCCTTACTAATATTATAAAAGCGAAAGTGAGTTTGTTTGTTACCTCTTCACGCTTTAATGGCTTAACCGATTTTGATGAATTTTGGTAAAGAGATAGTTGGGAACCAGGAGACGGAAATAGGCTATTTTTATTTAAATAGAATGGGATAAGAGGGAGAAAAGGGAAAACTTAGCGTTGCTATTACAAATCGATAAGGCGCAAGAGCTAAAACTACAGGTAGCAGATACTGAGTTATACCGAATTTAAAGCGAGCGAAGCCGCGGGCAAAAGCTAGTAATAAATAAATAAGTCGATGTTACCATCCCGCATGACGAGAACCTCGTGAAAGCTTAGAAACAACTAAAATATCTCAACACGAGGTTGTCGACATGTCGCCGATAGCTAAGAGCCTCCTCTATCATCTGTCGAAGCTGTCTTTAGGCGGTTGAATCAAGAGCCTGATTCAAAAGGCAGTACTCCTGGATACGGCCCACATTGTGAGGTGGTTCCTTTCTCTGGAGCCCTAACCACCGGCATCTAAGACCGTGCTCCCAATACCGGCGGACCACTAGTTTTAAATGTTTTTGTATGTTAGTTTATGAAATACTAGCTGCGCCTCGCGGTTTCAGCCGCGTGGTGGTAGAATATACAATATTTCTTTATGAATATGCCTATGTGTTATTTTGATATGTAAGCTATATTATTGTAAAGTTTCATTAACATCGATTCTGTAGTTTTTGGGCGAAAGAGTAACAAACATCCATAAAAAAGTATCCTATGTGTTATTCCAGACTTTAATTTACCTCTGTCCCAAATTTCATCATGATCCGTTTAGTAGATTTTTCGTGAAAGAGTATCAAACTTACATCTAAACTCACAAACTTTCGCACTTATAATATTATTAGTAGAATAATTAAAATAAATAAAATTTACTAATATTATAAAAGCGAAAGTGAGTTTGTTTGTTTGTTACCTCTTCACGCTTTAATGGCTACACCGATTTTGATGAATTTTGGTACAGAGATAGTTGGGACCAGGAGACGGACATAGGCATCTGAGGTCATCGGAAAACCTGAGACTGGAGATGCCGGTGCATTCTACTAGCTTCTACGATAAATCCTTTACGGTTCAAGCTGTACGGCTATGGAATGCCCTGCCCATGTCTGTAAGGAGCGCTCAAACCCTGTCCACTTTTAAAATTCTGGTCAAAAAGCACTACCTCTTTCCATAAACAACAATATTAAATATTTCTTTGCTCTTCATGATTGTTATTTTATATGTATATTATATGTATTGATATATAAGTATTTGTTTTTGTAAATTTAAAAAAATGTTTAAAATCAATATTTTTTTTTTTAAATGTTACGCCACAGACTACCTACAGTACTGTTTCTCCTCTTTTTATATCCATCCAAAGGTTGTCTTGAAAAGATCGCTTTTAGCGATAAGACCGCCCATTGTGTCACCCTATTTATAAGTTTGTCTAGTGTTATTCTTGTTACTTGTATGGTGTACATAATAAAGAATATTCTATCTATCTATCTATAGGCTAATTTTTATTTTAAAAAAGTGGGATGTGAGGGAGAAAGAGGGAAGAAAAGGGAAAACTTAGCGTTGCTATTACAAATCAATAAGGCGCAAGGGGAACTGTGTTACCCCGAATTTAACGCGAGCGAAGCCGCGGGCAAAAGCTAGAATAATATAATAGGAAGTAAGATAATATTAGTAGGATTTAAAAATGTAAAACCATGTGTATACAAATAAATAAAGGAATAAATCGCATAATAAAGCACTTACCGATATATATTGAAGCATTACAGTCTTTAGACACATTTAAGATACTAAATATGAACGCGTTGCGCCTACGAAATTCGCAGTTGAAATATGTTAAACTGACCATTACGCTAAGCTATAATTTACGATTTCCTGGCAACACCGTTATTGCAAATTGCGTCAACAGGTCTTAACTTAAATTGCTGAAGAATCTTATTATATAAAAATCACGTGTCGCAGTGTTTGTAACCAAACTCCTCTCCGAAACGGCTAAACCGATTTGTATGACAATTTGTGTGCATATCAGGTAGGTCTACCTCCAAGTGGCAAGGGTAGCCCTCTTTAAAAGGGGACCTGCTACCCTACCATGACGTCTTAAAACAGAAATTATTCCACTGAGGGAAAGAGACAGAGTTATACAGGATATCTAGCACCATCTCTTTCTCACACAGGAATAAGTACTGCTATAAGATGTCATGGTAACCCTACAGAGCAGCAGGTGAAACCGCTTGGCACAGCTAGTATCTATAATTATAATAGTTGTCCTATTGCTAGTGTTTTATGATAGGTAATTACTTAAGCCGTAGAATCGGTTTAACGATGAATGGTATTTGCTCAATGCTGAGTACGTTAAGCCTAAAGAACCGATTAAGAGTATTCAGCCATGACATCAGCATCACTTTTGCTGCGATTACTAACTAATTAATAGTTGTAGGTACTTATGATTCTGAGGATACACACGGTATATAAAAGCAAATATAAGAAGCATCAATATGAATCTTTTTTAAACGTTGCCTCACACTAGGAATTTCTCCTGTATCGTGGGTGCGTTCACAAACATTTAAAGTTGCATACACAATGAGCCAGATCCGAAATAACTACTCGTTCACTCGGTCATCCAAATATTTGTTTCGTGCGGGTATCGAACCCGCGACACGCAGCGCAGCAGTCGATCGCTCAGCCACTGCGCCAACCGTGCCGTCCGCCTTTCTGTCGTATATACTATATACGTTATAACAGTTAACAAATTTTGCAATTATCTACTCCCGAATTAACGACCAGATTAACTACTTAGTTAATTAATATTTGATCAATCTTGGAATCGCATCACAAAGTCCATTGATCTATCCTTACCCAATTTTTTTTTCTTCCACAGGACCCAACTCGCGTGGTATGTCCAGTCATCGACGTGATCAGCATGGACACATTCCAATACATCGGTGCGTCGGCGGACCTGCGCGGTGGATTCGACTGGAACTTAGTGTTCAAGGTAACCCATTCACTGACAAGTGACCAACTGTTACTAACATAGTCATAGAAGGTGAAATAACGGATGTGTAGACAGATTCGTTTTGAGAAGTATTTTGTAATTGCAATGATGAAATCGACTAGGTATATTGTGTATGTAACAGAAATATATTACTTAATCTAAATTTATTGACGGATATAAACCGAACGCAAAAGTTTTACGTTGTAGTACAACGTTACTCAATACTTTTGATAGAAAAAATGAATTTGGTATGACAAGCAAGATTTATGACCAGATTGAAAGATTTTTTTTGGAGCTTCTGCCTGAGCTTCATCATTTTTTTTAGTTCCCTGCTGTAACTTCTACGGTTCACCATAGAAGTTACATAATCAACAATATTCCTTCCATCTATCTGCTACAAATATTGTCACTGGGCACTCATCGTGGTCGTAGCCACATACTGCTAGAGATGTAGAGCAACTATTTAAATTAAATTGATCATATTTCTTGCATTAAGTTCTCACCTTGAAATTCACTCCTTTATCTCACATTACAGTGGGAGTACCTCGCCCACGCTGAACGCAGTGCCCGCCTCAGTGACCCCACCCAGGTTATCAGGACTCCTATGATAGCTGGTGGACTGTTCAGCATGGACCGCAAGTACTTCGCCAAGCTGGGCAAGTACGACATGAAGATGGACGTCTGGGGCGGAGAGAATCTGGAGATCTCGTTTAGGTAAGGCAGACACCTATCTACTTGCTATGTTTTGGACTAAATTGGACTGACAGAAGGAAAATAATACTTTCATATCTTCAAGGTTTAATTTTCCAAAATCTTTTGATTGAATGACGCTGCACAAACTGGAAAAATGGGATAACAACACTTTTTAACCTTTTATATGCTTTACGACACCGTTGGCGCAGTTTCTGAGCGATCAACTGCTGCGATGCTTATCGCGGTTTCGATCCCCGCACAGCCTAGAGATAGTTGTTCCGCGTATGGCTGTTTGAGTATGTGAGTTTAAATGTACCCACGATACAGGAGAAGTTCCTAGTGCAGGGCAACTTTTTTTTTTAATAAATGGAACCGGATTCAAAGACAATAATTGCATCCAGTTAATGTTCAATCTATCATTTCAGGGTCTGGCAATGCGGTGGTTCCTTAGAAATAGTCCCCTGCTCCCGTGTGGGTCATGTCTTCAGAAAGCGACACCCCTACACCTTCCCTGGAGGATCGGGAGCCGTGTTCGCGAGGAACACCAGAAGAGCAGCCGAAGTCTGGATGGATGATTACAAGGAGCTGTACTATCGGTCCCAGCCGTTGGCTAAGCAGGTTGATTTCGGAGAGTAAGTTTAACTTGTTCTTTTAAAATTCATCATTTTCATTTTCGCTGGTGCATTATACTGAACTCATGAATTTGGTAGATTTTATTTAGCTCTATACAAAAAATTATCATTTTCTCACCCTTGTCTCTCTCATTCTACTTGGGGTCGTCGCAACACGTTTTCTTCTTTTATTCTCCTCTGTCGTACGTCACGGCATCATTTAACCATTTCTCCTTCATTTCATTCCTTACACAATTTAACCATCTTTTCTTTGACCTTCCTTTCCCTTTCTATCCATCAACATTCATATTTATCACTCTTTTAGTCACATGCGCTTCAATTGAGCGTAGCGTGTCATTTTTATGTCGATAAAAGTGTTTTTTTTGGTCCCGTTCTTGTTCATTATTACTTTTATGAGTATCGTACTCATCTCTTAAAGTTTGTCCGTAATTTTATTGAACACCGTCACACTACCCTCATTTAGAACTTTTTACTTAGTTTTCTCACGTGATATTTATGTTACAACAGCTAGATTTAACACCACTTTTTCTCCGTTTTTCTCCAGCATATCAGAACGCGTGACTCTCCGTCAGAAGCTGCACTGCAAGCCATTCCGTTGGTACCTGGAGCATGTATACCCTGAATTGCAAGTGCCAACGTTGACTGAAGTGTCGCACGTCATAAAGCAAGGAGTCCGGTGTCTCGATACCATGGGACACCTTGTTGATGGTACTCTAGGTAAGAAGTCTTAATCGTATCAGCCTTAGAAGCCAAACTATGACAACCTTATGTATTTAGGCAGCAACCGCACTATCAACGCAAGATTCTCTTAAACTGATCTGAAACAGCCTGGTCTCCGTACAATAATTTTTTTAAACGGCATCATAGGCTACTGAAATGGCTTGAATTGGCTTTTATTACTTTGGCGTAATGCATTTTCTGGATAGCTCAGGTCGGTCCGCGATGATAAGCGTGATCAGTTTATTTGAGTAGTTTGAAAAATGTATGTGCTAAACCTTGAAAATGAATGCTTTCACCACAGCAACAATCCAAAACTAATACCAATTCTACTATCTTCTAGGTATGTATCCCTGCCACTACACTGGCGGTAACCAAGAGTGGCACTTCGATAACAACCTCATCCGCCACCACCGCCTCTGCCTCTCCCTCCCATCCGAAGGCCGTGTGTCGGCGGTCCTGGCTGCCTGCGATCCTATAGATGAGACCCAATTGTGGCGGCGTCAAGGACCCCTGATCAGACATCTCAAGTTCCGTACATGCCTCGACACAGAACGACCAGCACTTTATGCAGAACAGTGCGATGAAGAAAAACCAAGCCAGCAGTTCAGTTTCTAAAGTGCCAGAACAATTGCTTGAGAAATATAAAATAAAAATCCTGCGTCAGGAAAAGTGATGCTTTCAGACATGTAAACGCGATTGAAGAAATTGTATGTTTCTTATGCATTTCAAATGTCTTGTTATACTTGATATTTAAAAGAACAATAACTAATTCCCGGTTTCAAATATTCAACATTCCGATATTATACAATTTTCAATAAACGATATTTAGTTTCAAATACTTGCGTCAGTAAAAAAAATTAAACCGGGAATTTGTTAGAATAAGAAGAACAAACATAATTAACATCTAAAGAAGTGCGATCAGGAGGTGTAGAAGAAATTGCCCTTTTAAGGAATTACGATAGTGATCTAAACATTATCAGGGATATAGTCACAAATAAGACTTATAACACTTCGCTTTACGTCACGTATTAGCTTCGGTACTTATATTGTCAGTACCTTTAGTATTAAGGCACCGTAATCTTCCTCTCACATGTAGAAGGTGCCAAATTAATTTACCATTAATTGTAAATATTGTTTTAAGGCTCACAAATTTAACATTCCAGTTTGTTGTATCTTTTAAAGACATTTTATCTTTTACTTTAAGTAATGTTATGTTAATTTTATTTGTAACTACTGTTTCGATAACGTCGCAATTTAATACATTAGTATCTGTAAATTATATATTTATTTAAGTTTATCGTGTATATTCATTAATATGACATTCAGTAACTAAAATTTTAGTATAAAGTAGTTACCATTAATATAGTTAGTTCACTATAAGTGCCGGGAATGTGGAATGTGGATAATAATTGTAAAAATAATATTTAGGAATTACAGAACGAAATTGATTGGTGTTGGAACTTGCACCGTTTATTATAATAATTACTAAAAGAGTTATAGTTAATTTTATAATTCCTTGATTAAGGGAAAACCAACTCTCATGTTCAATTTTAATTAACTTAGTTTATTAACCTAATTGACGTCTATACTGGCGATGGTATGACAGCAATTTTATAGTTTTTTGTTTCATTATTTTAATGGTGTAATCTCAAACATTCGTTTGCTTCATTTTATTACAAATCATTTCATTTCAAACATCACATTTTTTATTTAATAGGAACACAAAAGTTCTCGCCTTACAGTACAAGCTATGATCACATTAATTGTTAATATAAGTTTTATTGTAAGTTTGATATAATATTGTAATGATTTTATTTAAGATGCTCAAAAATCTGTGTAAAGACAATGAAAAAAGACGTCTTACGGTAATAATTATTTCAAAATTTCTTTCAAATAAATTTTTATTTCATGACAAATCAAGGCCTAAAAATTTGTTCAATCTCGTTTCTGTAAAGTAAGTTAATTGTTTAATACTCGTTATATTTAGTTAGATATTTTTTATTTACAATTGTTACTTTAATTTCTCAAAGAAGTATTAATTTATTGTAAATACTTGTGTGCTTTTTTGTATTTTTCTATCTATTCTTTTATAATTATTGTAAAACAATATCGGTGTTTCGCCAGCTAGAATCGGAAAGATTGAATGTTTTGTCGAATGGTAACAAATTGTTACTGAAAACTCATCATCAAAGTAGTATCAATAAAAACTGCCATGATATTAACTGTGTATGGGATAACTTTCACGAAAAATATTCCAATTACAATAATGTTATATTATATATAATATATGCTCAATATAAATCTGAAACTGAAAACATAAACGAATTTTGTAGAAAAAGACAATATCATAGTTACTATAAAAAATAAATTACTTATTCTTATGAATGAACTATAATGTCGTCTACATATTTTGACCATTTACGGGAGATAAAACATTTTAATGGATAATATTAACAAACTTATATTGTCTTTGCTGTAGCATGGTGTATTACTATGATGGGTAGTACTTTACGTCTATGATATTCAGGATAAAACATATCTCCAGTAATTATCGTAAATCGCGGCAAGTAACTAGATTGAATAAGAACGGTTCATCTAACTAATGTCATCCGCACCATGCCACAACAAAAACCGTATAGTTAATTTAATTGGCTTTTCCCCATCATAACATTTGTTTTGATCAAAAGTTGGAATCTCTAAAGAATAACTTTTTTCCTTATTTATCTTAGCTGTTCCTAATTTACCAATAACCTCTTCCTGTATCTTTGACCGTTGTGCAAAAGGGAATATGCATGTAATTTTTTTTTACTAGATTCAATGATACAGTACTAACAACCCAAGGAAAGTATTAAAAGTTAAATTCAACTAGTAATTGTCGCAAAAATATTTTTTTTTATTTTTGCGACAATTACTTGTTGAAAACTCCTACAATTGTCTACTACATTTCAAACTCCTGTGACTATTGCGGCCATGATGTTACGTAATTTACCAAAATATCCCTTTTCTAAATAAATTTTGTAGCACTTATTCAAATAAATATAAACGCTATATTCAAGCAAAAATTGCAATTATAATATTATAATAAAATCTTAGCGATCATTGAAGTACTTTTCAAATAAAAGTTTTTCTTTGACTCATGGACTTTGACGTCACTACCGGCATTATCTCAGACGATGCATTTTGAGTTTGCGTTCCGTTTTACCAAAAACGCAACATAAAACAGTAAATTGTAAAAAATACTGCTTTTTAATGGTGCAGGATAAAGCATTTAAAGAGTATTTTTTTTGCATTGCTTGCATATTCCCTATTTTTATCGTTTCTCTATTTTCAACAGATTCTGTTAAATATAATACACATTAAAAATCATTAAAAAATAAACAATTGTTATGTCAATGGTATAAGGCAATATTATAAAAGTATTGTTTAGAAATGTGGGCAGCTTTTCTCAGCTATATTCAATGTAGACAAATAAATAATAAATTGCACGTTAACATGAAATCGCATCTAATACAACTACGAACATTCCTAAGTAATACTAATATAGTTCAAACACGATTTATGTAAATAAGTAAATATTGATATTACATACTTTGTACTTATGAAAAAATATATCCTATAAACTATAGAGTCAAAATATTCGATTTATATACTATACTGTTTTTGCTGTAGCATGGTGCGGGTGACGTTAATTAAAAATAAATGTTTAGTGATGGGATGTATTACTATGATGTATGATTACGTCATTATAATTAAAACTCGAAACGGGATATTTCCCATGTTTGTTATTTGTATCGAGTTTCCGATATTTCGGCGATGTTGCAAACGCCATGATCACGGATAAACTGAAGTTATTGCGGGTGGATGTTTACGAGCTGACTAAATGATATACCCTCTTTCTTATTCGTTTTTTGCGTTTGTTACCACTAACACTGTCACTCAAAACTCGATTTTGCTCTCGACACACAAAACTCACTGTATCAAGTAGCGATCTTTTTTCTCTACTTTTTGGGTTTTTACACAATTGAAAGACATGGCTGAAATATCGGAATCTCGATACAAATGACAAACATGGTAAATATCCCGTTTCAAGTGTTAATTATAATGTTAGTAAACATGTCAGTTTAAAGACTGATAACGTCATAATCGTAAATCGCAGTAACGTTCCAGATTGAAGAGGCACGGTTCATTTAACTAATATCACCATCACCATGCAACAGCAAAAAGGGTGGGTATACATCAAGTGCACCATAGCACCTAGAGCACAATGCGTAGGAAGTAACAAAAGTTCTAAACTTTATTGATTTTTTTTTTGTTAGGTGGCAAATTGACTGCCCTAGTCAGATTTTGTTGAGACGATTTTTGTTGACTAATAAACAAATGCGTGATTTTATTTTAGTGAGAAATCCATTTGGTAAATAAAAATACGTTTAAAGAATTTATATGGTTTTATTTTTACATTTGATGGCTGCAACCAAACCCACACTTAAGTATAAGAAAATAATTTACACCAGCGGAGTACAGACACTTAAGAATAATAATAATCATATAAATTAGTTACACCTACACACAAGTAAGTATTAGGTTCAACAGCGTCCCAAGTTGTAACAAACTCAACAACAAAACGTCAAGTAACTACAATTGGAAAAATGTAAAATCACAATCATAGTCAAACAATTGTGTTTAAACTTATGAGCGCCATTGACCACTTAAGTTGCAAAACGGTTGCGTGACTGAGACACCACCGACAACAAAAGTTGTCTAGAATGTCCCATCACTAGTGAAAATGCCTACCACATTAAAATTCTTTTTTGCTAGTGATGACGTGCAAAATGTTAAAAGGCACAGTCAAGGCATTTTAAAAGATCTTTATGGCAAAGTAGACAAACATCCTAAGGATTGTGTTACAAAAGTTTGACAGCACAGTTGGCGCAGAGGCTGTGCGATCGACTGCTGCGCTGCATGTCGCTAGTTCGAACCCCGCACGAAACAAATATTTGTATTATCTACAGGTACTTGCTTCGGGTCCGGCTGGTTAGTGTATGTAAGTTTAAATGTTTATAAATGCACACACAATGCAAGAAAAATCTAGTGTGGGGAAACGTATATTTGAAGGAAAAAAAAATTGTGAATCAGAAAGTGAAACATGTATGATGGACATTTTGATGAATTTGTTACAAGTGGACACTTCGATCCTAAGGCCTTAGAAACCATATTATGACACCAAGTTCAGACGAAAAAAGACAATGCAAGAGCGGACTTTAGAATATAAAACTTAAGAGGTGTCAAGGGACACCCGGATGGAACGAAGTTATTATTTATTGTGTACAAAAAACCTGTATACACTCAACAAAAATAATCGTCGCGACACCACACTGTTCAATGCGAAATAGAAAGACGAAACGAAAATAACTGGCTTGCTTTCTATGAGAGATAGAGAGAGAGAGACAGACAGAGAAACACGCCGCACGGCATAGAACTGTTGAGCAAAAAGTGTTGTTACAACTTTTGGTCTTAATATTTTCCGTCTAGCCCCCTTTCGCAACGCGTGATAAGGAACTTCGTTCCAATAGATCAATGAAATATAAGCCAGACAGTCACAAATTGGTGACCGACTTATATCGTGCCTTATAAGGAACTCTTTATAAGGAGTTTCCTAAATCAATAATAAGGTCACTGGAATTTGAATCTTTTTCAATGAAAATCCTTGATTTTATAAACTTCTGAGAACTGTTCATGTATCAAGGTTTTTTATGACAGTTCATTGGTAAATATTATTAAATGTGATGTTTCTAAGATTAGTGAAATAACTAAAGTAAAAAACATTAAAATTAGAAGTACATGCACAAACGTTATTTTCTATAATTTTCAAGTAAAGAAGATGATACACAATCAGTCTTAAAAATATCCTCATCCTTGAAATAAAAACCTTAAAAAGCACTCCATTTTCGTCTATAATATTGTTCACTATTGTATTGCTTAAAACTATTAATATTATTTATCTATCACACTGGGAATTCCTCTACTTCCTTTGGTTCAAATTACACATTTTAATGTTACCTAGTAACTGATTTTAAGTTTTTCATATCCATTGATATTTATTTTCTTACACATTATTAAAGTTTTCCACTTAATCCAATATTATGTATTTTTTAGAAATGCACGAGAAGAACTTCCCTCCTTTTGGCTTCGCCAAAGTCGGGTAAATAGGAACCACTACAAACCTATTTCTTGCTATCACAGTGGTTTATTAATCTTCACATTCTTTGAATGTCAAACATCAATCAAACCTCTTAAAAACAAAAGCAAAACGTTTACATGGCAAAACTGATTGCTATAATATAAAAATGTTCATACATAAACAAGACGTATAAAATTGCAAAAACATTTATAATGAATAAATTCTATTGCTACTGGGTATTGGTAACAAATTGGGTACAAAATAGTTTTTGGAATAGGGCCAAAATTGCACGATGGAACGGCTTAAAGTTACGAAGTTCCAGTACTACGAGTAAGAACTCATCTTTGTCTTAACGAAGTTGCCGATGACCTTGATAGCTCTGAAGGCGTAGTTCGGAGAGAGACGCTGCCGCAGAAGGTAGTAGCCGGTGAGGTTCATAGCGAGCAGTATGAAGACCAACACGGAAAAGTCGACCCAAAAGGAGATACCAGACATGCCCATCAATTTGACGAAGTAGCTGGGAATGAAAATACAATAAACAAAGGTTAGATTTTGATGTTCTTAATCTTCCTTGAGCGTATTAACACATATTTCAAAGAAATGTTTAGTTAGTTATTTTTGATACTCGTGTCTTTAAGCAAATCAAACAAACAGCGAAATAAATGTATTCGTTCTACTACAATAAACAATCATTATCTTCAAAAACATTAATATTTTATTCGATTTTAATTGACAGCGATTCCAATAATTAATTTAGTCCTTATACTTACGCAACGTTCTTATATTCACAGTAGTCTACATGATCAGGGCAAATGAGATCATCTCTGGGGGCACCATATATTGCGGCAACCAGACCCTCGATTCCATAGCGAAGGAAAGAGCAAGCTCTTGCCAGCCTCCATACGATTGGAAGAGGGTCATCTCCACTACCGATACCATAGACAGCAAGTAGCATAAGTGGAACACTCATCGCAGGGCCCATGAAAACTGAATTCTGAAATGAAAGCAATTACTTAGTAGGTATTAAGAAAAGAATGACGAAAAAACAATGCTATGAAAAAATTACAGCAAATTAGAAATTCATAGACGGTTTTTAGTCAGATGACACAATGTAGCATAGTATCATAAATATTGTAAACGAATTTTAAATAAAAAAAATGCTTTCCTTACGCGCCAGTTACTTTTATGTTTAAAAGAAATAGGTTCATTCAAAATAGAAATAGATTTAATTATGGTATTTATATTACTTATATTTAATAATATTGACCGCACGGTTGGCGCAGTGGCTGAACGATTGACTGCTGCGCTGCGTATCGCGGGTTCGATTCCCGCACGGAATAAATGGCTTACAAATAGTTGTTTCAGGTCTGGCTGTTTGTGTATGCGAGTTTAGTTGATTGTAAACGCACCCACGATACAGGAGAAATTCCAAGGATGGGGCAACGTTTATAAAAATAAAGTGCAACTTACCACAACACTCAACATAGACGAAATGACAGTTCCCATAGATTCCGAAATAAGAGCTATCAGAATGCACGTAGAACTGAACATTAATATCCTATCGATCTCCATGGGCTGCGAGGTGATGGGATAGGTGATGACCAAGTAGATGAGGCTGAAGAAAATAGTGGCGGGAGTCCGTGAGATGACCAGTGCTGCGTAGTAAGGCTTGAGGCCGTACCAGCGGTTGAAGTACTCTCTTTTCACGAGTTGCACTTCAGTTGGAACTGAAATAAAAAAATAAGAAAATATAGTTAACTAAGGCATAATGGTTACGCCACAAGGCCACAAGGTGGCTGGACGGTTGAGGAAAAGAACCTCAAACCAACCCAGCCGCCGCGGGAGGCGCTCCGGCCGTCGGGCACCGCGAGGCCACTCCCGGCCAGCCAAGGTCCGTCTAATAAAGACGGCACTTTCGCGCTGCTCAAACAGATGTCAGAAAATTAGAGGAGACTGCCGGGGTTACGACTTTTTCAAAAGAGATATCGCGGCAACGGGACATAAAGGGCAAAAGAAGGAACATGGATGGGTTTTAGTCAGTGACAGTCTGACACTGACATCCGCCCCCCCGCTCCACTCAGAGCGGAGAAAGTTATGTACCTACTGCCTAAAACACGAGACATTTACGATTCTTTCCATAAAAAAACTAGGCAAAGTCTCAAATTGGAATCAGTTTAATATAAAGTGAGCAATATGATCTGGTGCAGTGGGCATATTCTCTATGATTCATCTCCTTAAAACATTGACCTCAGTGGCAGCAGCCTTATATTATACACGCATATAAAAGTCAAGATTTTCTAAACTAATATTTATGTGCATTATTAAAAACTTCCGTTGCTATTTTGGTACATATATTGAATGCCACTTGGTGGCTCAGGTCTTTCAAGGTGAAAAAAATAGGTAGAGTTGGGGAGGGGGGTCCAGAATGATGTAGATGTCCCATAAATTAAGGCCAATTATTTTAATAAACGAGGAAAAAGACATGTGATTGTATTCAGAATAATTTATTGAATGATAATAACCGTATAAATATTATATTACCAATCGTTGAAATGATCATGTAAATTAAAAAAAAACCGGCCAAAAGCGAGTCAGATTCGCGCATCGAGGGTTCCGTACAGTCTTGCGATATAAACAGCTCTCTCTAGACAGGGTTGATGATCAGCACAAAGGGACCAAAGAGTTGAGTATATGGTTTTAATTTCAGGTACGGAACCTTTACAAAGATTGAAAAATAAATATAAACACACACAACGTTAATTTACCAGTGGGCTACTATGTTTTATCAAATCTAATAAATAATTACATAATTTCTGAACAAAATTACATGTCAAAACTAATTAAATAACCCGCCCCTGATTATCCCTGGCGCAAAAGTGCCCATAACACTTGCCGCATTCCCGCGTTAGATGGCAATGGACAACCTTTGCACCAGAAACCAGCTGGAGTGGTACCACTGACAATGCCCTAAGTCCTGAACAAAGTCCTTAGCGTCTTTACCCCAACTGCCCATGGTCTCCACTGCCATGGGCACAAAATGGTACAGCGGTTCCAAAGGAGCATACTTCAACCTCTTCTTTGAAACGGCATCTTCCGCAGCGGCTGACGGAGAGTGGACGGTGCGACACAGGTGGCTGAAGGCAACAGTGCAGACACATGTGGCGTCCCAAATTAGGCACTTACCATTCCTCCAGGGCACCAATGTCAGCCCGTCCGGCCTCTTTCCATCAGATCTACTCAGACCCGGAGGTTCAAGACGGCAAGGAACGTTTATCAAATTAAGAAGATAATATACTTACAGGCAAGTAACACAGGCATCATGGGAATGTAAAGCATGGCAATGGTACAGGCGTAGCAGAAACCGAAGTTGAAAATAGTCTTGGAGGCATCGTAGCCCATCTTGTTAAACAAGCTGCCCACGATGAAGCCAATGAACAAGTGCAGGCCGACCCGCAGCCAGAGGTAACTCTGGAAAAACATAGTTATTGTAATAAGTTTCAAAGTTCAAAATCAAAACTAACAAAACAAAATCATGGCACGCTTTTCACGGCGCGATTGAGCATTTGAGCAATCGACTGCTGCGCTGCGTGAAGCGGGTTTCATCCCCACACAGAACAAATATTTGTATGACCTACAGGTAGTTGTTTCGGACATTTAAATATGTATAACAATACACAGGATTTGAAGCAAACATGAAGGATTTTATGGATACGAAATAAAAGGAAAAAAAAATTGGATTCAAATAAAACATAGCTAGCAACAGGTTTCTGGAGGCAGAGTAAAAGAAAATTTAAAAAATATATTGAACAAAAGTTAATCTTTAGGTTTTTTGGTGAAAGAAGACATGGTGCGGGATAAGAGCGGAAAAATTATGACGGCAAAATTATTTTTTTGCAGTCGAAATTTCCTAAAGGTGCATTTTGAAAATTATCGCATGTCTATTAAAACGGTAAAAGGCGGTAATGTGGTCTTCTAAATGACTCTTTATAGAGTTTAAAAAACCAGCCAAGTGCGAGACGCACTCACGCACAGCTTCAAGGGACTGGAGACTTCAGTATATGATTTTTCAACTCGATACCTCGACGCGTTCCTGAGATTTAAAGGGTCTAGACAAATAGACAGATGCATAATAAAGTGAAACTGAAAGATTTCCGTTTTTTTTTGGAGTTACGGAACCCTAAAAACGTGTAGTGTCTGTGCGTCTATATACAATGTGTCCGGTCATGGACTAGCGATATTTTGCCCCTGGCTGGAGGCCTTAACTTCAAGGGGATGCCTTGTTAAGGCCTCCAGCCAGGGGCAAAATATCACAGGGATTGTCCGGTTAAGCAGTAAACGACCTCCTAGGTCGAACTGCTAGATGCAATTAAAAAAAAAATTGACTAGCGATATTCTAGATATGTATGTAACGAGTTTTTTAATATACACACATCAAAAGTGTCTAGGGATCAAGCATTTTTATGCGGATTTCTTGAGATTGAGATGTGGCTTTGTAATAAATTTATGATTTTATAAATTTATATGGATCCTTTTTGGTGCATTTCATAATTTGAATCAGGAACTCTCAATCAAATTCGAGTAAAAGATGAAAATAAGCTGTCAATATTTTCCCTATAAAAACATACAACGCATTGAAGACATTATTAGTGCTACTGTTTCCCTACTACTGATTAAAACCAACGTTATTATGGAGCGGCGACGTCATTTAAGCAGGGAAGAAATGCTCAGAGCCGTGGGAATGATAGAAGCTGGTTCCCGGCAACGTACTGTAGCTTTAGCTCTGAATTCAAGTCAGAGTGTTATCAGTCGACTTTGGACACGTTACCGAAGCACTGGTACCGTGGCTGAGCGCCATGGAGGACGGTATCGCTGCACCACACGGAGACAAGACCGATACATTCAAATCTTAACTCGAAGAGCTCCAACAATAACCGCCATGATGTTAGCCGTGAGGCTTCATCACTCTTCAGGGAACTTAATTAGCGACCAAACAGTCAGAAACCGCTTGCATGAAGTGAACCTTCATTCCCGAAGACCGCTACGGGTACCACCTATAGCAATGCACAATCGTAGGATTCGATATCAATGGGCTCTTGAACACAGAAATTGGGCAGAAGAACAATGGCGTTTCGTGTGCTTTTCTGATGAGTCTCGTTTTGGTATGAGACCGGATACAAGACGTATACGACATTGGAGAACCCCTGGACGCCAACAGCGATTAAAATCCTGCCAGGAAGTCCATCCTTATAGTGGTGGAACCATCATGGTATGGGCGGGTATTTGGATCGGCGGAAGAACTGAGTTGATTTGGATCAGAGGCAACCTCAACGCTCAAATTTATGCTGAGACGATTGTATCAGACGTCATCGTTCCTCTACAAGTGCAAATCGGTCCCTTATTTCAGTTAATGCATGATAATGCACGACCGCACACCGCAAGAGTTGTAAGACAGACTCTCGCCGCAGCTAACATCAATGTCCTGCCCTGGCCTGCTCAGTCGCCAGACTTGAACCCGATTGAGCATGCATGGGATATGCTACAGAGAAGAGCTCTGCCGAATATGGAGGGTATCCAGTCGCACGAAGACCTTTTTTTGTTGTTGCAACGAACATGGGCGGCCATTCCACAGCGTGATTTGGATGAACTCATTTTGAGTATGCCAAACCGATGTTCTTGTGTTGTTAGTGTTCGCGGTAGAAACACGGATTATTAATTGTTTAAGTTACCCAATAAAATTTTAAAGAAAACTGTTATTTCAGTCTTTTTTTCGAACTTTAATGTTAGTGATTCAAATGTCAAAAATCCCTTTATTAGGAAAATGGCAAATTTCTTTATTAATGCAAAGGTGACTTGGTTTATCGTTACTGTGACAAACGAAAACACTTTATTTGATGAATCCTTAAAGAAAATTTTAATTAATATCAATCAGGAGAAAAGTTATTGCAAAAATATATGTTGATCCCTAGATACTTTTGATGTGTGTACTATTACGATACACACTTGGGTCTAATTAACTTCCCCGCTTTTTGGCACCCTTTTTGAGAAATTCTCTATGCGTGTACAAAAAATAATCATATCTCTCAAAGTTTTAGTCTTACTGAGACGAAAATAGCTTTATTCAAAGGTCAACAATATTGTCTATTGTTTAAATTAAGAAATGAAGACCTTACATTTTCGTTACTTTAGAAAAATAAATTTAAGTCCAAAAAATAAATTATATAGGTATAATAATACTATTTTTTTCACAAAAAAATACTTTTTTTGTGAAAAAAAGTTAGTTTTTTTTTTAAATCAATTAATTTGAGTACTAGAATATTTGTTAGTATATATAAGTACATAGTATATCGCTGGTCCGTGGCCGGACACATTGTATAATTGTACCAGCTTTTAGATACACGGCATAAATGTTTTTTTAAATAACAAAAATGTGGTAGGTGCTAGGTCTATAAACACCTTATCACCGAATTTAAATTCTCAATCAATAAAAAAATAACATTTACGAAAATCTGGAAAATACTTTAATGAGTTTAGGTTTTAGTTATACCACTTGCAATCAGGTTTTGTTCCATCAAAACAATTCTAATCCATTACCATTTTTTAAAATCAATGCAAATACCTAGTCTTTATCAGAGATATTTTTGGCTTCTTCATAAATATTCTGATCTTTAACACACTCAACTTGACCATTTAATCTGCGATGCATTTGTGTGTAATATTATAATTGACACATTTACATTCAATAAAAAAAAACCAACTCAACTGCGCACGCACCGACTGTTTTGTACAAACTTTTGATATAAACCACCATATCTTTTGACTGCGTAGACTTAGAGGGTTGACTTTTGCACAGCTCCAAGGGAAAGATTTGAGTAACCAAGTAACCAAGTAAGTAACCAAGGGATAAAATTAACTTAATCCAACCGCGTTTCCGATAAAAAGGGTCTTGACAAACAGACAGACAGAAAAACAACAAAAAAGGTTCTTGTTCTTCCTTTTGAGGAACGCAACATAAAAAAGAATATGACTAAAACTAAATACCTACATTTCTATTTACAAAGACGACATTAGGACATTTAAACTTGAAAAATTGCTGTTGCTGTGGAGTTTGTTCCCACAGTCCTTTTCCCCAAGTCTAACACAACACAAGATAGTAGAAAAGAGTAGATTTTTGGGCAATTTGTGTTATTCAGATGACTGTCAAATGTATTTCTTTTTAAATGTTATCCTACACAAGGATTTTCTCCAGTATCGTGGGTGACTTTACAGACATTTAAACTCACATACACAAACAGCCAGACCCGAAACAAATACCTGAGGGTCATACAAATATTTGTTCCATGCGAGGATCGAACTAGCGACACGCAGCGCAGCAGTCGATCACTCAGGTACTACGCCAACCGTGTCGTCAAATATGATCACTACAAAGATGTTGTTAAAATGTTAAGTAGGTATAAATCAATGAAAGTTAAAGAAAATAAAGGTGCTTTTCTTGTTTGTTTTAATGTAATATTTCAAAGGGTTTTTGTTCATGTATGTATAAATGCAATATAAATAAGACACATGCATTTAAAAATGTCCGCATACAATCATTCGTCATTTAAACTTGTATAAAGAAATGTTGCTGTTGCTGGAGAGTTTGTTCCTCCAGTCCTTCTTCCCAAGTCTAACACAAGATAGTGGTTTTGGAAGGGACTGTTTTAAGTTATTCTGGTGACTGTCAAATGTAAATTTAATAGTATCAGGTAAAAACCTACCTTATTTCTATAGGTTTGCAAAAGCATTCTCTTAAGCAGCACGGTAAACTGCTGGCAGGCAGTACATCCATGCTTAAAGTTATGTTTTTCTACTCCTCCAGCATTAAGTTGTTCTATCTCCATCTCTTCGAACTGTTCCCCTGCTTGGCCATCTTCGATAGCATAAGTTCTCCACCTTTGATTCTTCCCATTTTCTACTGCTGATACCATTTTGTCTACATGAGATCCATATTCGCCGCTTGAGACTTCGATTACTGAAAACAATTGAGACTCGTTTTTAACATTGTTTTTTTTTTCTAAGTTATTTCCTAAAAACAGTAGAGTAGAAAACACTTTCTCTGGTCCGAAAGTTCTTCCACTGATCGTGTCAGATTGCCATCTTAAGCACAAATGCGATCTCCGGTTTTACAGTGACGAGACCGGGGAGCGCGTTTGATCAAGTATTAGTCTAGAAATACATATTTGATAAATCTCTATTAAGATGCGCCACCATGACTAGTGCAGTGTGTTAAAGATCAGAATATTTATGAAGAAGCCAAAAATATCTCTGATAAAAACAAGGACTTTGAATTCGGTTAGGAACACTTTAAATTAAAAAATACATGTGGCACTCGGGGACTGCCGCGGTAAAGCATTGCATAGCATTTTTTATCAACTTATGCAATAAATAAATAAAAAATCTAAATTTAATATTTAAAAAGTACTTCCAATGAAAAGAAGTCGTAAAAAGAAAAAACAAGACCTTGGGTTTGATCCAGAGTAAAGTCGAATGACTATCCGATTCTCTACCAAACACGCTAATAGAACATTGGAATCGTGATTGAAATAACTGACCGTATTCGTAATGAAATTTCTTGTTAGGCTTTTTCGTTACGAAATTTCTGGATTCGGTCTCCACGCTCAAGGCCCGCGATAGAGGGCACGCCACAATAGTGGCGGTAAGTCCCCTCTTTGAGGAGTGGCTGGAGAGGCGTCATGGCGTCCTCACCTACCGCCTGACGCAGGTCCTCACCGGACACGGAAGTTTCGGGAGGTTCCTGCACATCAACGGGCGGGAGGAAGCGCCCGGGTGTCACCATTGTGACGATCGCCCTGAGGACACGGTGGAGCACACAGTGGCGATCTGCCCAGCGTGGGCGGAGCACCGCCGTGCCCTCGTAGAGGCGATCGGCGGCAGCGATCTCTCGCGTCCGGCCCTGGTTCAGGCCATGGTCCGGAGCGAGAGGGAATGGGAAGCGGTCACCACCTTCTGCGAAGCAGTAATGCTGGCAAAGGAGGTGGCCGGGCGTTTGAGGGAGAGAACATCTGCCCAACCCAGCCGCCGCGGGAGACGCCCAGGGCGCCGGGCGCCGCGAGACGACTTCCGGCCACCGTAGATGCGGGCCTGTGGGCAGTGAGCAATAGGTAGTTCACCGTCCGTCCGTCGATTGACGACAGGCCGTGTCGACGGCGCGTTCGTGTTTCACGCGCGCCTCAAAGAGAGTCAGCAAAGCAGAGGGGCTTGCCAGAGCCTCCGCCTGCCGGGGTTGCGGGTTGTTCGAAAGAGATACCGCGGCCTCGGAACGTAAAGGGCAATAGAAGGAACATGGGTGGGTTTTAGTCAGTACAAGTCTGACATGCCCCCCCGCTCCACCCAGAGCGGGGGAAGTCACTGGATGATTTCCCACCCGAAAAAAAAAAAGAAAAAAAAAAAAAAAAAAAGGCCCGCGATAGAAGCTATTGCATAGCTTCTATCGTATAAAACAAAAGATCTTACTTCTAAATTGAGCTATTTCATATTCATTTTCTGATCTTGGATGTGCGATATTAGTCGTGTCACTAAATACAAGCATTATATACAAGTACATATTTTGTACTTGTATTTATACGTAACGTTAAACGTTGCTCCATACTAGGAATTTCTCCTGTATCTCACATACACAAACAGCCAGACCCGAAACAACTATCTGTAGGTCATACAAATATTTGTTCCGTGCGGGGATCGAACCCGCGACACGTAGTGCAGCAGTCAAACGCTTAGCCACTGCGCCAACAGTGTCATCAAGATATCAAAACTGGTCCTTAAAACTGAACGTGAAGCAGAAATGTTAAATTTTGATCTTACTTTACTTTCTTTATCATATTCATAATTATATCCTACATGAGTTATTTTGCATAAAAACTTTTTATGTAGGTAAAAGAGATTACATTATCTCAGCGAAGTATAGTACCATGACCTTAACCAACGTGACATGTGACATGCAGTACTATGATTTGTGTCTAATTGGCCAATTCTTTTCTATTCTGAGATCATTATGACAATACCACCTATATTATAGTGTAATTAAACTTTGACAATTGCTTGTAGTTCCTGTTTGTAATTTCTGTCACAATTATGGTAAATACTAGCTACATTTTGTAATGTCGGCAATTTTTTTTTGGTACTAGCTTTCGCCCGCGACTTCAACCGCGTGCCATAGTTACTTTGGGCTAACGCTAATTTTAATACGCGTGATGATCGAACAAAAAATATCTTCCTCTCCCCTTTTTCTCCCTTTTTTTACTTTTTTTTAGCCTATGTCTGTCTCTAGGGTCCCAACTATCTCTGTACCAAAATTCAGGAAAATCGGTTTAGCCATTTTGGCATGAAGACGTAACAAACAAACTTACTTTTGCATTTATAATATTAGTAAGGATAATAGAAAGCTCAAAATTGGTCAAGATTTAGTTCCTAACAAATTATATATTGATATTTCTTCCTCCTTGAATATTTTACTCTAAATTAGAACGAGGTCTTTCTGGCAGAACATCCTTTTAAAATGACGTCTACAAAAATAAAATGCAACTAATCAGCAAGGCCTATCACTAAAATCTGTCAAAATGCAAGGTTTTCTTATTCTAATAAAAAAATATAATATCAACAAGCCAGGCATGACCGTTAAGGTGATGCTCTTTTGTTCGTATGGGAAATTAACCTCCCCCGCTCAGGGCGAAGTGGGGCAAGTTTCACACTTTTACTGACTACAAGCCACCCATTCCTACTTTTGCCCTTTATGTTCCGGGGCCGCGGTATCTCTTTCAATTCAAACAGAAAAACTTTTGTTCTAAGACTTTTGAAAATTCAACTGTTTTTTTTTTAGTTTTACAACTCATTTTTATCAGTTAATCGCGTCAGTTCTTAAAGTCCACTTGGCGAACATCAAGAACACGTAGAACAAAAAATGTTCAGTTCCATGGTCTGAAAGACCACACGGAAATTCTTGCCATTTGTATGTGTATAAAGTTATACTTACTAAAATCAGCAGGATTGTAAGTCTTAGGACAGGGCAGCTGCAGCTCATTAAGGAAGGGCACGACGCCTGAAGACGTGCCCTGGTAAGCACAGCGACCGCCAGCTACCACATACACATGGTCAAACTCAGCAAATAGACGAGCAGATGGCGTGTGAAGAGAGCAGATGACCGTGCGTCCACCACGTGCCACGCGCTTGAGAAGAGAGACGCAAGTTGAGGAGGCTACGTCGTCAAGACCCCTGTAAAATAAATGATGATGTCAAAATACAAGAAAATAGTAAAAAACTTTTTTTGCAAAAATAAACTACCTAACTTCCAATAAAAAAAAGGGGAATATAATTTTACTTCCGCAAGTCGTTGGCAAAAAAGTCAACGACTTCCGGAAGAAGTTATTTTCATTTCAGCATTTTTAGTTATGGTATAGTATGTCTCTTGAAAAATTATGGTCTGCAAAACCAGTAAACAAATTAGGACATACGTTATCATCTCATTACTCGTAAATCCGATAACCTTGATTTTTTTTACATCTAAAACTTAAGGAATTAAACTAATTAAACTAACTAACAACAGACTATAAACGGGTATCAAAAAACTCGTCCTCAACGCTGTCAGCTGGTAATGTACCCAAGAGAATGGCCGCTTTGCTACTTTGTATAGCGACATTTAGCCTTTGGCCAAGGTATAAGTCAATCTTTGGGTCATGGGAAGCGTCAACTAATCGATTTGATAAGTCCTTAAAAAGGCTATGAGCACTCGGGCCCCACGGCCCCAGATGTTCCACCCCAAACGGCTTGAAAATATAGTTTCCGCAAAGGTTAATATTATATTATTATAATATACTTGACGAAGGACATGTGACCAAAACAGTGATGGATCTGAATGTTGATGGACAGAGAGCGAGAAGAAGGCCAAAGAAAAGATGGATGGATTGTGTAAGGAATGATATGAAGAAGAAAGGAGTAAATGATGTCGTGACGCTTCTTCTTGTATTCTCCCCTATCAGAGATAGGGGAGAATACAAGAAGAAGACGTGGTGCGCCGACCTTAAATAGACGGGGGACAAGAGCAGGAAAATGATGTAATAAATATACTTGACACAACAATCTGTTTTTACAGCTATAAATTAGTTATCGTTATCAATTAATACAATTATAAATGTGAAAGTTTATGAAGATGGATGGGTCGACAGATAGACGTTGGTTACTTTTTCACACAAAAAAAAACTTTTTTTGATTGCGAGGACATAGAATATAGGAAGAACAAAGAAACTATGGATGGACTTGATACAGGTCAAGGATGATGTGGCAAGAAAGAAGGTGACTGATAAGATGATGATTAAAAAGGACGAATGGATGAAAAAGACACGCTGCGACCCCAAATATAATGGGATAAGGGCAGGAGAATAATGATGGATGGATGGATGTATACTATGACATTTGGCACACAGTGTTAAAACCTGGATCCTGTAGGACAGGGGTGGCGAAAAACTACGGACCGACGTGCCATTTTTCCTTAAAAAATGTAGAATTAGATAATAAACGTGACGTCAAATAATTTTATTAAACGCAAATGATTATTGGGAAAATGAGTAATATCAACTCGAAATTCTTTTTTCAATTACTAGTAGAGTCATCAGTCTTTAATGTTATTCATCTCTGAAAAAAAGAACTCGCGCCGGTCGTGCCGTCAATGGTACGCATGCCATTGATTTGCCATCTCTGCTGTAGGACAATTACTGAAAGTCTCACTAGCGAAGTCGCGACCATCAGGTAGTTTCAAACTAATGATTCACAAATAAACGCAGAATGTTAAGAATGACTTACGTTGTAGGTTCATCTAAGAATATGACTGGGGGATTGTTGAGAAGCTCCAAGGCTATTGATATTCGTTTTCTTTCACCTCCTGACAATCGTTCTGTAGCTGTGTTCCTCGCTTTCTGCAGTCTTAGTAGTTGAATAATTTCTTCTACCTGTTATAATAACAAATGTTAACATTAAACGTCTAAAATTATATAAAATATTGTTCATAAGTAGGTAGGTAAACAAGGTAGTTACAAAAATCTATTTTTGTGGCGGCTTTTGATTTAAACCAATTGTATAACAACTTTACTCGTTTATCCCCAAAAGACAGCCTAATTTTATCAGTTATTTATAAGTTACATGTGATGGGGCACCATAGACGCAGTTCTGTGGACGAATCCACCGTCCGTCCGTCTAGTGACGATAGACCGTGTCGACGGCGCGTTCGTGTTTCTCTCGACGCGCCTCGAAGAGATGTTAGCAAAGCAGATGGGCACTGCCCGCCGGGGTTGCGGTGTGATTAAAAGGCATTGACGGGCCTGTTAGTCTAGTGGTTAGTGGCCCTGACTGCTAAGCCGGAGGTCGTGGGTTCGATTCCCACTCAGGACAAACTTTGTGTGATGAGCATGATTGTTTGTTCTGTGTCTGGGTGTGATTTATCTATAATATGTATGTATTTATAAATTATATAAGTATGTATATCAGTTGTCTGGTTACCATAACACAAGCTCTGCTTAGCTTGGGATCAGATAGCCGTGTGTGAGTTGTCCCAAGATATTTATATTTATATTTATCCGCTGCCCCGTAACACAAAGGGCAAAAAAGGAACATGGATGGGTTTTATTCAGTAAAAGTCTGACACTCCCTTCCGCCCACAGCGAGAGAAGCTATTTGATGATTTCTGATACCTATAAATAACAGTTATAGTAATCACAGCTTAATCATGTAGAACTATCATTATACGTACAATAACCCCTTTCTTCTCTTTAGAAATGTTAGTCCCTAGTTTCAGATCAGCTGCGATCAGCATGGCCTCCTCAACCGTGATGTAAGGCTGCAGTAGATCCTCCTGCATGATGTACCGGGACAACTTCCTGAACTGGTGTAGGTCCCGGGTCTCGCCATTGGTGGAAATTACTCCCGATGCGCCTGTCACCCTGGAAATAATAATGTTTGTTTTAATAGATTGAGTTTCCTTATGCCTCGGAAAGCCCGTTAAGCCGTTGGTCTCAGCTGTCATTTTTAGATCTTTGACAGTCGTTACATGTAGTCAGTGTCCCGAAAGTTTGACAATTAGTCTTTTAAAGGGGTAAGGTATTATTATCCTGTAGTAACTGGGTCTTGAGCTGTGTAGGTCAGATAGGCAGTCGTTCCTTGTAAAATACTGGTATTCAGCTGCACCAGGTCCGACTGGAAACCTAACTTACTTGGAAAGAAGCTAGAATGACCTCCACACACACTCTAGTCTTACCTTCCTTCTTTCTCTTTCTTTAAACTACTCTGTTGAACACTGCTTACGAGTCTCTGACTTGGGTCAATATGAGGTAGAGCAATATCTATCTGGCATGCTGGTTTCCGTTACTGTTTTCAGTTAAGTCAAGTGACTTAAGTAAGTCAAGTGACTTAAGTAAGTCAAGTGACTTAACACTAAAATTATGTAATTGATCATAATACGAGTTGCCACGGTTTTCTTTGCAAAGATATAAAGCACAAATGTGTAAATTATAACTAGTCGCAGGCCTAGATCGTTTTAAGATAATTGATACCCAAATATCCTCGGCAGAACTTCGCCAGTCATGTCGTTCAACAACAGTAAGCTTCACTTCTCACAGCTATCAAAACACCACCACCCCGTTTTTGAGAGGTTCGAGAGTAATCCCGATCGCGCCTCCACACTAAATAACGACTATCAAATAACTCATTACTAAAGATATCATCCACAAGCCACGTCTCCGTGAACACAATTATATCATACGTACTTTGTGATATTTTACGAAATATATCGTTCGTCTTCGTACGCAGACCACGCACGTTCTGTGTCGTAGTAGTAGTAAGTAAGTCAAGTGACTTCAGTAAGTCAAGTGACTTCAGTTAGTCAAGTGACTTCAGTAAGTCAAGTGACTTAAGTAAGTCAAGTGACTTCAGTAAGGCAAGTGACTTCAGTAAGGCAAGTGACTTCAGTTAGTCAAGTGACTTCAGTAAGTCAAGTGACTTAAGTAAGTCAAGTGACTTCAGTAAGGCAAGTGACTTAAGTTAGTCAAGTGACTTCAGTAAGTCAAGTGACTTCAGTAAGTCAAGTGACTTCAGTAAGGCAAGTGACTTCAGTAAGTCAAGTGACTTCAGTAAGTCAAGTGACTTCAGTAAGTCAAGTGACTTCAGTAAGTCAAGTGACTTCAGTAAGTCAAGTAACTTCAGTAAGTCAAGTGACTTAAGTAAGTCAAGTGACTTCAGTAAGTCAAGTGACTTCAGTTAGTCAAGTGACTTCAGTAAGTCAAGTGACTTAAGTAAGTCAAGTGACTTCAGTAAGGCAAGTGACTTAAGTTAGTCAAGTGACTTCAGTAAGTCAAGTGACTTCAGTAAGTCAAGTGACTTCAGTAAGGCAAGTGACTTAAGTTAGTCAAGTGACTTCAGTAAGTCAAGTGACTTCAGTAAGTCAAGTGACTTCAGTAAGTCAAGTGACTTCAGTAAGTCAAGTGACTTCAGTAAGTCAAGTGACTTCAGTAAGTCAAGTGACTTAAGTAAGTCAAGTGACTTCAGTAAGTCAAGTGACTTCAGTAAGTCAAGTGACTTCAGTAAGTCAAGTGACTTCAGTAAGTCAAGTGACTTAAGTAAGTCAAGTGACTTCAGTAAGTCAAGTGACTTCAGTAAGTCAAGTGACTTCAGTAAGTCAAGTGACTTCAGTAAGTCAAGTAACTTCTGTAAGTCAAGTGACTTAAGTAAGTCAAGTGACTTCAGTAAGGCAAGTGACTTAAGTTAGTCAAGTGACTTCAGTAAGTCAAGTGACTTAAGTAAGTCAAGTGACTTCAGTAAGGCAAGTGACTTAAGTTAGTCAAGTGACTTCAGTAAGTCAAGTGACTTCAGTAAGTCAAGTGACTTCAGTAAGTCAAGTGACTTCAGTAAGTCAAGTGACTTAAGTTAGTCAAGTGACTTCAGTAAGTCAAGTGACTTCAGTTAGTCAAGTGACTTCAGTAAGTCAAGTGACTTAAGTAAGTCAAGTGACTTCAGTAAGGCAAGTGACTTAAGTTAGTCAAGTGACTTCAGTAAGTCAAGTGACTTCAGTAAGTCAAGTGACTTCAGTAAGTCAAGTGACTTCAGTAAGTCAAGTAACTTCAGTAAGTCAAGTGACTTCAGTAAGTCAAGTGACTTCAGTAAGTCAAGTGACTTCAGTAAGTCAAGTAACTTCAGTAAGTCAAGTGACTTAAGTAAGTCAAGTGACTTCAGTAAGTCAAGTGACTTAAGTAAGTCAAGTGACTTCAGTAAGGCAAGTGACTTAAGTTAGTCAAGTGACTTCAGTAAGTCAAGTGACTTCAGTAAGTCAAGTGACTTCAGTAAGTCAAGTGACTTCAGTAAGTCAAGTAACTTCAGTAAGTCAAGTGACTTCAGTAAGTCAAGTGACTTCAGTAAGTCAAGTGACTTCAGTAAGTCAAGTAACTTCAGTAAGTCAAGTGACTTAAGTTAGTCAAGTGACTTCTTGAAAAAAAAATATCGTAAGCTAGATTAACTTTTTGCCGTTTTTTCTTGTTATTTGAACTTTAGCAAAACAGGTTCAATTTTTTGCGAACGATCAATATTAATAATTGAAGAAAACTTGTATATCTGATTTATTACATAAACGAGTCTTTAGATTAAGTTTAATTCTGTTTTTACGATCTCAAATCGATATTATAATCAAAGCTATCAATTCCGCAAAAAAAACTATAGTGTCTAAAATTAAATTAAATTTCAAACATCTTATTTTTTCTAAATTTTATAGAGATTAAGTTTTTTTTTTTAAATAAGCCAGTTTCTTTGTTGTTCATCCAAAATTAAATATTGGAGTTTTTATTTTTTTACAGCACAGCGCTGGTTTTCAGTGGTCAAGCCGTGTATAAAACATAAGAATAAGAAAGCATAAGAATAATTTATTTGTGTAAAAACATGGTACATAGGGTCTTATAACTACAGTATTGTGAACTTACATGTTTTACCATATAATGGCATACAAATATCAGAGCATTCTATTATTAAACATACTAAATCTTAACAATAATATAAGTAATATAAAAAAACAACACAGAACACATTGAAAAAACAATATAAAAAAACAAAACTTAGTAACCATATCTGTCAGTCACTTTTTTATTAAGAAATTCTTTTACATTATAAAAACAAGTGTCTACAAGCCATTTATGCAACTTTAATTTAAAATATTTTAGAGGGAGCTCTCTTAATTCCTTTGGTATGTTGTTAAAAAATTTTAT
Organism: Ochropleura plecta; assembly: GCA_905475445.1. Classification (NCBI taxonomy): domain Eukaryota; kingdom Metazoa; phylum Arthropoda; class Insecta; order Lepidoptera; family Noctuidae; genus Ochropleura; species Ochropleura plecta. Next base: position 4,397,986 of record FR997728.1, read on the forward strand.
AACCGTAATTAAACAATTTTTTTGGCATAATGTGCTTTGATGTGACGGCATTCTCAGTCTTGTCTTGTCACGACAAGTGTATTTTGAATGTAGGTCGCATGCTATAAAAAAATTCGAGTGCTCTTTCACGAAAACACCAACCTGCATTATGAAAAGACCTGTTAGGGTCAATAGTTTTAATTTTTTAAATAGTGGTCTGCATGATGCTCTTCACGCGCCAGAGCATAATTTTATATGCCTTTATGTGCCCCCGTAGGCTCATAACGACATTCATTGGGTTAATGGGCTGATGCCGTAAATTGCTCTCAGGCATATTTTTTGGACTATAAATGCTTCACTTATATTTGTGGAGTTCCCCCAGAGTAGAAGTCCATATCCATGTCCATATAGTATATGTCCTTAGTAAAGAGGAAACATACCCGTGGTAGGCAGTAAGTGCCACTTCTTCACTCGCGGTACATCTTAAACGTTTCAGAGCAAACACAAATTGGTTCAGTTTCTTACAAATGTGTTCTATATGTAATTTCCAGTTACAATGTCGATCAAGTCTGAGTCCCAGAAATTTGTATTCATTAACTTCGTCAATTTGTTGACTTTGACAGTTGATTTTAAATGATTTTTGTTTTGAATTGTAATTTTGAAAATTTATGTATTTGGTTTTACTTACGTTTGCACAGAGATAATTATTGTCTAACCATTTTAAAACTTGATTAACTATTGAATTGAGATTGCTTTCATTGGCAAGGCATATAGGGCAAGGCATACACAAAACTTTTAAAAACATAAAAAACAGCATTAGACATTTGGGTATTTTTTTACGTGATGGACATACAAATAATAAATAAACAAATAAAATTAAAGAATGATATGAGAGAGAAAGGTGTAAATGATGCCGTGACGTCTGACAGGGGATAATGAAAGAAGAAAACGTGTTACTCCGACTATAATGGGACAAGGGCAGGAAATTTATGAAATAGATTGTATACAACTAATGTTTTAAGGCATCTACACTACAAGTGTCAAAACTAATTAATATTCAGTCCATACAAGGCCTACTTAGGGCGCAAAACAGCAACATATATTTTCAGTCACGCAACTCATCGAGGCTATACAAATACACAGGCAATTAACCAAGGCCTCCAACATATAGGCACTAAAACTAGAATTAATACTCTATGAAGTTTATGTGTAGTTGTTTTGTCATTTAACATAACACTTACCGGTAGAATTGAGGGAAAATAGTGCTGGGAACACGTATGGAAATGTACAGACTAGCTTTTGCCCGCTGCTTCGCTCGCGTTAAATTCGGGGTAACACAGTTCCCCTTTCCTGATTTACAGGTACCTGCTACCTGCAGTTTTTGCTCTTGCGCCTTATTGATTTGTAATAGCAATGCTAAGTTTTCCCGTTTCTTCCCTCTTTCTCCCTCATTACCCCCTTGTTTAAAAAAAAAAGCCTATCTCCGTCTCCTGGGTCCCAACTATCTCTGTAGCAAAATTCATCAAAATCGGTTTAGCCATTAAGGCGTGAAGAGGTAACAAACAAACTCACTTTCGCTTTTATAATATTAGTAAGGATAGTTGGAAGTAGGATATTAGTATAAGGATAGTAGGATTACTTAACTTAAGCTATAAAACATCAAGCTAGGATACTAAGGGGGGATAGGCACAATGTGAAACCGCTGAGCAAAGCTAGTAAAATATAATTTTATATTGTTTACGGAAAATAAAGTGTTATCGGTTGTCTCGCTAGTGTAGTAAATAGGTTAGTTATGATAAACAATTGTTTTCATTGTATTCTTATTAAAGAGTTATTACTTACGATAAGATCGTAACTAACCTGCTATTTTTGTTATTTAATTATATTTCGTAACTTTACAATTACATGAGTTTTTTTTAATAAATAAATATAATTTGATTAGAACAATTTTTAAACAAATGTTGCCCTCGGGTATCGTAAATAAAGTCCACGCTACGGGACAGAGTTCCAGAGAAAGGAACCTCCTAACAATATGAGCCATTTCCATTTTACTGCTTTAAATTCTGAATTAGTTATATTATCAAATTTTACATCAACTATAAAACTTACCTCCTCATTTTTAACCGTGTATAATCTGATTATTGGTTACCCATTCGGGACCGCAGAGCATTGAGAGCTTTGACGACCCTATTTTCACCTTCCACTTCACCTTCTTATCTGTCTTCTCGTTATTTTTTAGTAAGTTATTCTTCTATAGTTCTCAGTATATATAGAAGGTAGTTTTGATTCGCCAGTTGTGTCCTAAGCCTTAAGAGATCCCAACCCAGCCGCCGCGGGAGACGCCCCGGGCGCCGGGCGCCGCGAGACGACTCCCGGCCACCGTAGATGCGGGCCTGTGGGCGGTGAGCAATGGGTAGTTCACCGTCCGTCCGTCGATTGACGACAGGCCGTGTCGACGGCGCGTTCGTGTTTCACGCGCGCCTCAAAGAGAGTCAGCAAAGCAGAGGGGCTTGCCAGAGCCTCCGCCTACCGGGGTTGCGGGTTGTTCGAAAGAGATACCGCGGCTCCGGAACGTAAAGGGCAATAGAAGGAACATGGGTGGGTTTTAGTCAGTACAAGTCTGACATGGGCCCCGCTCCGCCCAGAGCGGGGGAAGTTATTGGATGATTTCCCACCCGAAAAAAAAAAAAAGCCTTAAGAGATCGCTGGATGTCCTACGCGTTCAATATACAAATGCTTCCACGTCTTTGCAACTGCCCTATTTCTTTAGAGCTTCAGAAATGTTTGCCTAGGCCCACACAGATGGCTTTCACGCTATAATAGGCAAAATCTGCGTCGCTGCTATGCAGAGTGCGGAGTAGTCGCAGCTAGATCCTGAGTGCTGTCGCGTAGAGCTTTACTCCAAATGTTGGGTATTTTGTTCGGAGGTTGATTACGTAGGACACATTGTTCCTGCCTTGTCATCCTTTGTGTTAAACATTTATTTATATATCACTGCACTGCAACTAATACTAGAGTTTAAGTCAATTGTAGTCCTAACAAAATATGAACCTCCGCTGTCCGAAATCAATGTAATTTAATTTAATAGGGGCGAGCCAATTTCCATCAACCGGACAAATCCAGAATCCATTATTCTTGTTTGAAAAACCCAATAACACTTTGCCTGCCCTGGGAATTTGAAACAGCATTTCAGATCACATCCTAATAAAGCATACAGTACCTGTATCCAGCTAGTATGTTGAGGAGAGTACTCTTGCCAGCTCCTGAAGGTCCCAAGATGGCCGTTAGCTGTCCCGAACGGAAATCGCCATTGATGCTCCTCAGGATTATCTTCGAACCTGGAAATAAAATGAAAATTAGTTTCAGCATCAACTGTAAAGCCTTTTCTCAACTCTGTTTTGGTTGGCTTCTAATTCTCCCAGTCATTTTTTTTTTCAATTTATTTCTTAAATGGTGCCCCACACTAGGAATTTCTCATGTATCGTGGCAGCGTTTACAAACATTTAAACTCACATACACAAACAGTCAGACCCGAAACAACTTCCTGTAGGTTATACAAATATTTTTTCCGTGCGGGGATTGAACCCGCGACACGCAGCGCAACAGTCGATCGCTCATCCACTGCGCCAACCGTGCCGTGAAGTTGGATGTGCATGATCAGTATTTTACATGAAGACTAGCATGATATCATTCAATATTTGTATTTAGTTAAGAATTAGTATCAATTATGGTCTACCTACTATCAAATTAAATAGTGACTTATAAACTAGCATGTAAGTCACTATTTAACTTGCCTCAAATCGGACACGGTGTCCGAGTCGTCAACTCGGACACCGTGTCCGATTTGACACATTTCAATATCGGTACGTTTTTCACTTACGATTTCAACACCAATAAAAAAGCTGTTATGTACAGTCAGATAAAAAACTTCTAAACATTCTTTAATTGTAGTTATTAATCCTTCTCCCAGCCTATACAACATTATTTTTAGTATATGCGAACCTGAATTTAGTTTGTTCAGAATAAGTAACTGAATCGATTCCAATCATTTTTACACTATGTTATATTTTTTAAAAATACTGGACATGTGTTTCGGCTTTTGCATAAACTAAAAATAATGATGTAGTTACTGACTTAGCTGATAAAAATAATTAGCTAGTTATGTATCTAGTGACATGTCCGTGTGGTCCCGGAGTTTATGAATACGGCCACACCATCTCATCCCGTGGGTGTCGTAAAAGGCAACTAAAGGAACTTATGACCGGGCCTGTGGACGGTGAGCAATGGGTAGCTCACCGTCCGTCCGTCAATTGACGACAGGCCGTGTCGACGGCGGCGCGTTCGTGTTTCACGCGCGCCTCAAAGAGATGTCAGCAAAGCAGAGGGGCTTGCCAGAGCCTCCGCCTGCCGGGGTTGCGGGTTGTTCGAAAGAGATACCGCGGCCCCGGAACATAAAGGGCAATAGAAGGAACATGGGTGGGTTTTAGTCAGTAAAAGTCTGACATGCCCCCCCGCTCCGCCCAGAGCGGGGGAAACCATTTGACGATTTCCCACCCGAAAAAAAAAACCCTATAGTCAGCAAAAACACCGGCCAAGTACGAGTCTGACTCACGCACCGAGGGTTCCGAACTTGAGATATAAACGGCCATATCTTTTGACTGTGAAGATTTTTACACAGCTTCAAGGGACCACAGACTTCAGTATCATGGTTTTAATTTTAACTCGATATCACCACGCGATCCCGAAATAAAAGGTCTTGACGGACAATAAAATGGTTTTAAAAGGTTTTAGTTTTTTTTCTTTTTGATGTACGGAACCCTAAAAATTGTTTTAATAACAATCAAAATAGAAATATTGAAAATATTAATTAAATATTAATATTTTTATTTCACATAGGCCTACATGGGCACCTATAAAACGGCGAGAAAAGGTGCACGGTTCGTCTTGGTCGTTTCCTATGGAGAAGAACCGACAAGAAACTCCATGGTTACTCTTTTCAAATCATTTGGTTTTACAATGTTGTTGTTACAGCGTTAGTACGTAAGTATGAGAGGACAGGAACACACAACAGTGCCGTTTTTAAAATAGTTTTGGTAATTCTCTAAGTTTATACATACTTAATTCGAACCGATTATTCTCATTACTTCATATCAACAAACATTTATGTAAAAGAAATAAAAACCAGTTTTATTATTTTTCTGTTTATCAAGTTATTTGACATTTGTCAATATCTTTTGTTACAAGATCGAGTCGGTCAACTTTGATAATACCTACATGAATTCCCTTACAAGTTATTTTAATTTATTTCCTTGTTTTTCTATGCCCTTTGATAGCATTCAACGGCTATATCCCGTTTAGTAACTTCCTGATTCGCTAACTAAACAAAATTCCATCAAAAAGTGCCCTTTTTTTCTGATGGAAAGTCAAAAAATATCTTCTCCCACTCTGGGCGGAAGTTCCGCCCAGAGTGGGAGAAGTTATTTGATAACCGCCGCGGAACGGAGGGGAGTGTCAGAATTGTACTGACTAAAACCCACCCATGTTCCTTTATTGCCCTTTATGTTCCGGGGCCGCGGTATCTCTTACGAAAACTCCCTTTCGTAACTATTTTGATCTTTATACATTACGTCTTGTTTCTTAAACTTTTGAGAATGCATAGCAGTCGCTCCATATTTGTTTTCTTGTAGAATTTCCCTTCACTCGATTGTAAACCGATATAAACATACAACAACAGTAAACAACAACAACAAGAATATTAAGTTTAAATAATGATAACCAAATTGGACACAACATGCTAATTTTGGATCTCATTTAGTTATTTATTGACATTGTAGTTTTTGGTCAATCGTACTTTTGACCGATGGTTCGTCCGCCTTATGTTCTTTCTAGGGAACGTTTTGCGGTCAATAGTTATTTCTACCGACAGTTTAATTCAACGGCCTAACGATCATTTGGTTTAGTTATTTATTTATTTAAATTTCATGTACAATAGTGGAATGCCTTATGGCAGTCCGCCTATGTACCAACATAGGCGGACTTAATGCCATAAGGCATTCTCTACCAGTCAACCTTTGAGTAAAATACGACAACGTTGTGATAGGGTACAAAAAAATATGATGATATAATTAGGTGCTATTTTAGAATCTGAGATCATACCTGTTTTGTTTAAAACTAAAGCAGTACCTATTAAGGTACACCCCTGCCTATGGTTGCCCCCCATTATAGGGAGTGAAGCAGCTGGAGACGGACATAGGCTAATTTTTTTTTGTAAAAAGTGAGATAAGGGGGAGAAAAAGGGAAGAAAAGGGGAGAGAAAGATAATTTGTTTTCGATCATCACCCGAGTTAAAGTTAGCCCAAAGTAACTATGCCACGCGGACGAAGTCGCGGGCGGAAGCTAGTTATTTATAAATCTAGGTTTCCTTACGATGTTTTTCTTCACCGATGTCTATGGTGTGTTTGATAAACTTCTTCTTCAAAAATGGCTGCTTTAACAGAATCGTAATCCTTACTAATATTATAAAAGTGAAAGTGAGTTTGTTTGTTACCTCTTCACGCTTTAATGGCTAAACCGATTTTGATGAATTTTGGTACAGAGATAGTTGGGAATCGGGAGACGGACAGAGGTTAATATTTTTTTTAAAAGTGGGATACGTTGTCTTTGCTATTACAAATCAATAAGGCGCAAGGGCAAAAACTGCAGGTAGTAGGTATCTGCAAATCAGGAAAGGGAAACTGTGTTACCCCGAATTGAACGCGAGCGAAGCCGCGGGCAAAAGCTAGTATGATAATAATGAATAATACAAAAATTCTAAAAGTTTTAACGTAACTCATTAAAATGCCGTATTGTGTTATAATATATATTTAACTTTATACGCAAAAAATAGTCACACGACACTTGCGTGATTTTGTCTCATTCATTACTAAAGCAGTATTTTTTTTTATAATTTTTGAACGTATCCGAAAATAAATATCATATTATGTAGCTAATTACACTATATAAAAAAGTGCGTGTCATTGTACTTCAGGTTTTAATTAAAACCTGAATTAAAATGGCATGCATGTTAAGAACTGGTCAAGATATAACAAAAAAACTTCATCACCAAAGGTCAACGGCCATATTATAGACTCTTTTTTAATAGCCAGTAGTGTGTAAACGTGCTTAATTCTCTTAAACCGAATTCAAAAAGTAGGAAGTGCTGTGTTCGTTTTTTTTATGTTTCTCACTGATTACTCCGCTAACAGACTGTGGACCGATTTTCCTATTTATTTGTTCGAAAGTGTATACTTCCAATGTGGACCCATATCAATTTTATTTATATTGCATAAGTAGTTTATAAGTTATCGTTTATAATACATATTTTGCTTTTATATCTATATGATGGATAGGATGATCTGCTTATGTCTCTTAATAAATTAATTATTGTGAACTAGCTGGGGCCCGCGGTTACGCCCGCGTGATATCGAAAAGAAAAAGTATCTTATGTGTTATTCCAGACTATAATCTACCTCTGTGCCAAATTGTATCAAGCCCGTTCAGCCGTTTTGACAAGAGAGAGTAACAAACATCCATCCATCCAAACTCACAAACATTCGCATTTATAGTACTAGTAGGAGTTATATCCTTAATTTGGGTTCGCTGACCGTGACCTCATCTCTGTCTTTTTAGACAAGGTTATAATCAAGAACAGGGATCAACCTAGGTAAGCACAACCTGACCTAAACGTTGACTCCAGCGTCTATCATTATTCAACCACGAGCTCCTCTAGCTATTTCAGTCGTTTCAGCAAATTAAGGTACTTTCTAGAACATTACACTTTTCAGGTATCCTTCTACAGGTAACACTGATGTAGTCTTACTAAGCGAGCATGTAAAAAGTATCGAGGTACAGTCAGTAAAGGAGATAAGTTAACAGGTTCGTCAGATACAGTACAATTTTTCTTAGGCTCAGAAGGGCATCGTAAACTCAAATTTAATTAATAACTTAAACTGTTTGTTTTCTATTAAATTAATTACATTTTTTTCGATAACATTCATGGGTTTTTACTAAAATTTTAACTGTCACAATTGAAATTTTATTAAGGAAATAAGCAACCAGGATCGTCAGGCTGGTTCCTTTTTTCCTTTGCTGACTGTAGGTACACACCTCAATCAATTTATAATATCATCACAGTGACCATGATTGACAGCATAAGGTTTAATTTATAAAACGGAACCGCCTTCAATGGTATCAAAGGCCAGTTAGATTAAAGTGTAATTGCAGCGCAGGACCTTTTAAAACAATTATCTAAACTTAAAACGGTGTTATTATTTACCGAACAACATGTTACTGGACTATGTCTAAGATATTCTTCACGGAATGAGACTCAATATATTAAGTTTGCGAATGAACGGCAGAACTGATTTTTATGGTTATTGTAGAGATGGAACTAAGGAAAGACAGCCAAATTGCTGAATAAAAAAAAATACAAATAAATAAAAAAATAGAAAATAAAAAAAATAAAAACGTCAGGGTGTGAAACATACGGCTTATTCGTCAACACGCGCCGTTAGCACTTTCCGATTGTACCTATTTTTGTTATAGACGGATGGACGGTGAGCTACTCATTGCTCATCGCACCATTGTCCACAGGAACAAAATCTCACCCTGGAATATTTTTCACCGTGTGATTCACCGCTGTTGCGGGTTGTTCGAAAGAGATACCGCGGGCCCAGGACACAAAGGGGAAAAGAAGGAACATGGATGGATTTTAGCCAATAAAAGTCGGAGACACCCTGACGCTCCGCCCAGAGTGGGAGAAGTATATGATGACTCGATTTCTCATTCCATAAGCTTACCACAACATGTGAAATCTAAAAGTTAAATCTCGTCTCTAGTTCCGCACATTTCACATAGCATCCCAGAATACGAATCATGTAATTACTCATTTAAATAATGTCCTTGTGTCTACAGCAATGGTCTCAATGGCGAAAACACCGAGCAACTATAATCATGATTAATTATGTACAGCCATGCGTTTTGCAACCTGCGCCGGCACTGCAGGCTGTGCACGTCAGAATTTTTGAGTAACACTGAGATCTAGAACATAGATGTAATTTAAGTATTTACCCTTTGCAATATTGAAGTTGCTCATTAAAACTAGTGTTGTAAGAAGCGGAGATTATCTAGAGTTAGACATTTCTTTTTTTGGAACAATCCTGCCACTCTATTCCCAAACCAGTGCATCCCCTGATAGCTAAAATCAACAGAAGCAATCACCAAGAAAGCGCCGAGACAATTAAGCTTCACGAAGCCCCTAGATAAACAATTTTAACTGTCTCGAAATATATTAGAGAAGAATAGCAGGGAAGTTGGAAAAATACTTTTTCGACTTTCCTCCATATAAGTAGAAGACAAATCTCCCTATCAAAAAGGAACATTAGACTCTAGGTGTGATTTTATGTACTACAGCTGCCCAAGATAAAGGCTATCCGTATCGTATTAGTACCGTTCGTATTCATCACGCCTAAAATCTTCGTATCTTCGCATTTCGAGTCCCAAAAAAACGAAATTATCGCAGTTCCTTTTTTTTTAAGAGAAAAAATTGGAATAAAAAAGTTTTTTGTTTTTCAATCCTATTTTTTTAATACATATTGATCCATCGAATACATGGAGATTTTAATATTCAAACTAATTTTACGACCAGAACAGGTATATAAGTGGTCAAGTTGAAACTTATAATTTTTTTCATAAGTACAAAAAACCATAGGTAATTAATTACAGGATTAAATCCGCAATAACTTGTAGAATGCGACAGTGTTATATGTGGGAAAAAATATAATCTTAGCTAGATTGATAAAAGCAAGAATATATTTTTTTAAAAGAAATAGAAAAACTTGTCACGTTTTTAGGCAAGACAAGGTAATCAATTAAATATATATATTTTATTTTTTGTCGACGGTTTATGTAATTGGCAATTTTTTGCATTTTTTTTAAATATCACTCAATCTAGTATAGGTTATAAAATATGTTTTTGTTTTATTAAAATACTACGTCAGTTATGAATAAAAAACAGTTTTTTTTTCTACAAAATTGCACTAAATAAAAAATAAATTTATGGTATTTTTTTTTATTCCCGACGATATTTCTATGTGAAAGTGTTCAGAATGATGTGCTGAAATTAATCGATTTTGCGTGGCCGCCCGTCGCCTATCTATTTTAAACTATTATAACCTTATCTCTCTACTACGGATCGCACACCGTAGAAGAGAGATCAGGTTAAAATGGTTTGGTGTAGGTTGATGTGCCGTTGTGTGTACTATCCTAAATTTCTGCCGAAACCTTTAAAAAATACAGGCTCATACTCAAACTCAAAGCATTAATAAATGCTTGTCCATTAGACGATTATTTTTTGCGTATGGGAAATCGTCAAATAACTTTCCCCCATCATTAGTGTCAGACTTTTACTGAATAGATAAATAAATACATATGAATATGAGAACATTGATATTGTTCTGCATCTACGTAATTACTTCAAAGGTTAATATTTTACTAATCTAGGCAAACATTATTCGAATCATATCCATTGAACCGAGAGGTTAATCTTACATTACGAAATCTCAAAACTCAAGGCTTGGCAGAGAGATTGTCGGTATCTACGATAAAATAGGGCCCAAGGACATGAGAACCGCCATTGAGTATAGTTTTACTTGGTTTTATGTTATAGTATGTTAGAACATTAGTCATGGAGGTTTATCCTTACTAATAAAAGCGAAAGTGAGTTTGTTTGTTACGTCTTCACGCCTAAATGGCTTAACCAATTTTGATGAATTTTGGTACAGATATAGTTGGGAACCAGGAGACGGACATAGGCTATTTAAAAAAAAAAAAAGTGGGATGTGAGGGAGAAAGAGGGAAGAAAAGGGAAAACTTAGCGTTGCTATTACAAATCAATAAGGCGCGAGTGTCAAACTTGTACTGCCTAAAACCTACCCATGTTCCTTCTTTTGCCGCGGTATCTCTTTCGAATAACCCGCAACCCCGGCAGGTGGTGGCCCTGGCCGCCACAGTTTGCTCCACCGTGTTCTCTGGGCGATTGTCACCATGGTGACACCCAGGCGTGTTCTCCTATCCCAGTTTATTTCAAGTCGGCACAACGTGTCTTCTTGGTACCTACATACTTCTCTATTACTCATGATCTACCTACCTAAGAAATGTTCTTCGTGTAAATCGTGCTATGCCGTTCAGGATATTGCTGCGAATGCAACGCTTTTGTAGGGCCTCAGCAATGTTTGCTGAGGCACGCACTGTAAGTTTTGATGCGTTTGTGGCGAAAAAACCGCTACTCCGCAAGCTGCGTGGCAGTCCCAACACTATCCTGTAATCGATAGCTGATCGGGCAGACAGCCCACTAATGTGGGCGCTAACTAATTGCACTCGATCTCTTCTAGTTATGAAGTAAGGAAAGTGACCAAATATGGGATAGTATCCCTAATATGGAATACCAGCATTTCTCATAAATGGAAATTCAGACTTGCAACAAACAGTATCTGTCTCTTTCTTTCTATGCCCATTTGCGCGTACAAGTTGTCAACACGCCAGTCGAGCGAGCTCTTTCACCGTGGTGAGAGTGTTTTGTTTTGTCACTGCCGCAAAACTTTTGGCACGTAAAATATATATATTGTTCGTACCTACTAAAAGTGTACTCAGTGCTGTTTATATAGTTTGTAGAGATTGCTAATATGTCCTATTTTATGTTTTAGTGGTATTTGATTGTATTACTATTTTAATTATAAAATTATGAATTTCAGTTTGCAGTCGTTGGAAAATCCAAATATGGACCAAGTGCCTAATGTATGGGCTCTGGGCACATAATGATTGCGCTGGTCCAGAGTTTGATACTTGGATTTGTGATTTTTGTAAATAATTATGTTCCTTTAATTGTTAAACCAAAGTTTTCAAAGATTCTTATGTAAGTTAAGGTTAATTTTTAATACTGTTAATAGGATTCCATATTTGGGGTACCTATTCCATATTTAGATCCCTATATCATTATTTAGTAATAATAAAAAAAAATACTTAAAACTAATTATTATAACAAACAAACATATACGAAATATAGCTCAAATATTGATTGTTGATTATTACTACAAAAAGTTTTTTATTTATAACATTTGTGCAAATTATGTGTAAAAAACAAAATGGTAATGGTATTATATTTGGTCACTTTTACTAACATAGGCTAAGTCATATTGTTACTAACACACTGGACCACATTGTAGTCTGGGAAATAAATAAATAATAAAATAATTTCGTTCACAAAGCAGACAAAGCCGATTGCAAAAGCTAGTCCAAATAACTTCAACGTCAACTGTCAAGTACATAGGCGTTTGCATTCAAACAATGATCGTAGCGGGGTCACTAGAGGTCATCAGTTGGCAACATTACATGCGGTAGACACATTCTTTGAAACCATTCATAAGATGTCAAATTTAGAGAGATTAATACACTCTTATCTTTGTCATTTAGGTACTGTTATGCTAAGTTAAATAGTTTTTGCATAATATTAGTTATTAATTAACTCGTTCTTAAAATTGTTTCTGGGAAATTATTTTACTTTAACAGACAATAGTCATAAGTAGATAGTTGTTGCTGCCTTTAGTCGTATGTTTAACTTTAAAATAAAAAAAAAATCACGGTGTTCTTTGATATATTTGAGGATTTCCACAGGTTTAAAGAAGTTCAAAATCGGTAAAACATCGCCTGAAAGTGAAAATGGAACCAGCGTTATTTATTTCGTCTTTCAATTTGTGACTTAATGACTGAACGAATGTTTATTAAAAGACTTTATACCTATGTAATGCTCGTATATTATTAGGGTAATAGTGCATGCTACTGCTCATGTCAATAGTTAATATTTTGACCTAGTTAAACGTCGAAATAATAAATAAAAAAAAAATGTGTATTTCAATAACTTAAAAATAGCTTTACATGTATTTTTAGAAATTTCCATTTAAGTGAAAAATCTCAGTCGAAGAATCTTAACATTGAGATTTAGAATTCGGCGCTCAATTAATAACGTCATCTATAGACGGAATTGCTAACATAACTATTTCGTAACAAAACAAAATATTGATAGAAAAAAAGTGAGTAAATAAGTAACACGACTCCAGCGCAGCTACTCTTAAAAATGATTGTAAAACAAGTCACAAACAAGCCCTTCGCTTACTTTCACCAAAAACCCTTGTAAACGTGCTTAGTATATAAAACACTTGAACAGCTAATAAATTCTACGAGCGCCTCATATTTCCACACCAACATGGAAGGAGGTACCGCGTTAACCAGCACGACATGAATGTGAGGAAAAAGAACGACAAATTATTATGAAAATATATTCTGGAAGCAACTATCAATAGACCACCCAAATAACGACAATGGAAATATTTATAATGAATAGAATAGAATAGAATAGAAAAATATTTATTCGAAACAGACACAACACAACAGCACAAGAACAAAAAAAAAAGGTACACACAATACACATAATACAATACATAATACAGGTACACATAATGCTGTAAGTTGCAACTTAAACAGTTAAATAAGCGTGCCTACATCATCTGCCTAGCCTTTTCTCATCGGCTTCCAGTCTAGCCATGCAGCTTAATTCCAATATTTGACATGGAGCGAGAGGAAGCCCAAAGAAAAGATGGATGGATTGTGTAAGGAATGATATGAAGGGGAAAGGAGTAAATGATGCCGTGACGTCTGATAGGGGAGAATTGAAGAAGACGTGTTGCGCCGACCCCAAATAGAATGGGACAAGGGCAGGAAAATGATGATGACATGGAGTGACTTACTATCTGGCCTCCTTATCAAAAATGCCCAAAAACACTGGCCGACCCGGGCATCGATCCTAAGACCACATGATCAACACTCATGTCTACGAGGCAGGCTACATCTCATAAGCCTAACCTTTTCCAATTGACTTCCAGTCTAACCAGAAGCAGCTGAATACCAGTATTTGACATGAAGGGACAGCCTAACTGACATCCACAACCCAATTAGTACTGGGTAATACGATACCCCTTGGTAAGACTGGTTTTCAGACTTTCGGGACACTGACTATCTGTAACGACTGTGTAAGATCTATAAATGACAACCGGGACCAACAGCTTTACGTGCTTTCCGAGGCATGGAAGAAACTCGGTTACTCACCTATCCACAAACCAACTCAGGCAAGTGTAGCTTAACCTAAAGATCGACCGGAGCGGCTGCTATTATTTAGCCACAAGTTCCTTATGAGGTAGGCTACATTTACAAACACAGAATTGTATAACGAAATGAAACAAGAAAGTAAATAAGGGTCAAATTTCAACAAACCCAACGTGTATAGTTTTGCAAATCCTATATGCATTGGCATGAGAAAACACACAATTGCATCCTAACAGCATATTATGTTGCAACGGTATAGCTTTCGCAAACAAACTGCAATATAATGCAGTTATATCTGCAGTTTCCACAAGTTTCCTTACACATTCATACATATACGAAATAATGATGTATTTCAAAATGTCTCCATCTATTGCTTTAAAGTAATATGACTTATCATCATGCGTGATATCCCCGAAGGGTTCCTCATAGTTATACATAATAGAACACCCACAGCAATAGCGACCGAGCCTAATGTCATTTTAGAGGTATTTTCTTTTTTTTCGAAATGGCATCTCGCATTTCAACCTAGGAGGTAATCGTCTGCTTAACCGGGCGATTCCTGTGGATGCCTTAAAATTAAGACCTCCAGCCAGGGCAAAAAACATACAAACTAACAGACGCTCCACGCTCGGCTTAGGGCGACGCTGAGGGAGGACTGCAAAGGGACAGGCTGGATCTGAGTGATATTATTTGGGGACTGATTAGAACTTACTGGCTCGGCAGCGCGGGCTGGCTCTAGCAAGGGACGGTTTGAATTTGGAGGTATGAAGAACAGGGTGTACATATAGCTCTTCGTCCTCTACAGATTAGTCCGACCAGACGGGTGTCGTGTCTAGTGAGGCACTGCCCGAGAGTTATTTGTCGGGTTCTCGTATATACGTTTAACTCGCGGATAACTCTGCTTGCGAGATGTAGAAATTCGCAGTTAGTTCTTCAGTGGTTGCATAGATGGCGCTGTAGTACTTTTTGCCACATTCATATTTGTGTCGCTACACCATCAAATGGGCACAAACCCAAACTTTGTGGTTGCTACTGAGAAATCCCTGGAATCCAACCCAGGACATCATGATCAGCAGTCACGCTTGCGAACACTAGGCCAACAAGACAACTAATTAATTAGGAACGTGTTTACTTCTAAATTTGGTTAATTATGAAAATGACATTTATGAATTAATTATTATGATGATGTTTAATGACTGATTCCTGCGTTATTTTTTATATTTTACGGATGGGAAACTATCAAATAATCCTTCCGCTGTCGGTGGAAGGGGAAGGAAGTGCCCCGGGCGCCGGGCGCCGCGAGACGACTCCCGGCCACCGTAGATACGGGCCTGTGGACGGTGAGCAATGGGTAGCTCACCGTCCGTCCGTCGATTGACGACAGGCCGTGTCGACGGCGCGTTCGTGTTTTACGCGCGCCTCAAAGAGATGTCAGCAAAGCAGAGGGGCTTGCCAGAGCCTCTGCCTGCCGGGGTTGCGGGTTGTTCGAAAGAGATACCGCGGCCCCGGAACGTAAAGGGCAATAGAAGGAACATGGATGGGTTTTATTCAGTACAAGTCTGACATGCCCCCCCGCTCCGCCCAGAGCGGGGGGGCATGTGATGATGTACCACCCGAAAAAAAAAAAAAGGGAAAAAAAGGAAGGAAGTGTCAGAGTTTTACTGACTAAAACCTATCTATGTTCCTTCTTTTGCTCTTTGTGTTCCGGGGACGCGGGATTACCTTCGAACTAATCCACAGCCCACATCGTAGGTCTAGTGTCACTATTTTCCTGCGGAAATGTAATATTTTTTTACAAAGACAAGTGATTATCTGGATCGATTAGACCCATAACTGCAGCTTTTTTTTTCCAATCGGTTACAATTGTAATTTAAAAAAAAGATTTGCGTATGACGTATGACGTATCACAAGCAATCAAAAAACTCAAGACTTCCACACCAAGGGTTCCATACAAACTTGCGAAATAAACAGCCATATCTTTCGACTGCGTAGACTTAGAGGGTTGTTTTTTCACAGCACAAAGGGACCACAGATGTGAGTACCTGGTTTTTAATTTAATTTCAACTCGATGCCTCCACGCGTTCCCAAGATAACGGGTCTTGACAGACAGACAGACAAGAAAGTGATCTAATAAGGGTTCAGTTTTTCCTTTTGAGGTCATCAGAATAACAGTTGGCTATTAAGTTTATTTCACAGCGGGTCCAAACTGGATGCAGACAGTGCAAATTAAAGAAAACTGGCTCAATTTGGAGGAGGTCTTTAACTGCAAAGGGGTTCCTACAGAATGTAACAATTAAAATAATATACTAGAATACTACAAAATACCTTTTTAACCTAACAAAACTAATTAATTTTGTAAACTAGCCTTTTCTGTAAGATTTTTTTTTAAATTTATTTATAAAGTTTATTTTGCTAACGCACAAAAGTTAAGTTACTAGAACTGCTGATCTAATCTTCGGGTCGAATTGCTAAGTGTGATTTTCAATTTATTCTATTTTCGCCAACAAAATAAAAAGATAAAATAAACTGACTTAAGAATGAGGCAAAACAAGTTTTCATGATTGTGGTTATTTTAAGAATAGTCATCTCAAAATAGCCTTAATTAGGTACCTACCCATAAAATGCGAATCGGAGTCGCCCATACAGGTTTCCATAGCTTCAATCAATAGACAACAATATTATTAATGCTCCTTCATATGTAAATTTACACTCAACAGCAAAACTAAATTGGTTTTTCAAGGTTTGTTAATGAAAAACAAAGTTACTGCTGCAGTTTGACGAAGAAGTCCCGTATCTTAAAAACTGAATATCAAATATTATTGAAACAATTTTCGTTTTATGAACCTACATCTTTTTAGTTCATTCATATTTATTTATTCATAATAAATATAAGCTAACAGTTTATACCAAATCGCTTACATCTATGCAATATAATTATTTCAACATTACAATGTTAAAACTTTATAGCCTAAAAACATTATAAAAGCCTTTAAACTGTCATGGTCACTAACATTATATTAATACTCAAAACGGGATATTTACCATGTTTAACATAATTGACAAAATAACGGACAAACGGAATAAATAACAAACATGGGAAATATCCCGTTATAAGTGTTAATAATAATAAAAACCTTAAATATACAAATTTGGTGTAAGTAATACAATTATTCCTTCACATTAAAAGAAATAAATACAATATGTTCTGCTATTGTGCTTGGAGAGTCAAAAAAAAATTCTGCCTTAGGAAAATATATAAAAAGTCATTAATTAACTGAATTGCTCCAGCAGTGGGGGTGTTGTCAGTTAGTTAAAACAATAGCAGAAATGTAACAGGTACACTTAACTTAAACATAGTTGGCGCAGCAGCTGAGCGATCGACTGCTGTGCTGCGTGTCGCGGGTTTGATCTCCGCCCGGAACAAAAATATTTGTATGAACTACAGGCAGTTGTTTCAGGTCTGGCTGTTTGTATATGTGAGTTTAAATGTTTGTAAACGCACCCACGATACAGGAGAAAATCCTAGTGTGGGGCAACGTTTTTTTAAGAAGAAGAAAAATTACTGAAAAAAACTAAAATAATTTACCTTGGAGGAAACCGGAAACAAAACAAAATTTGTTTCAAGATCATAAATACTATTTAGGCATTCTACATATATTCAACCTCATATTTTATTTTAATTTGCAATTTACATTCAGATATTACCATCTATCTGAAATTAAATAAACAATAAAATTGCAAATAAATTTACAATATGATCAGCGAGCGCATTCCTTATTTATTTTTTTATATTCAAAGATAATGCGCACGAATTTAACTATAGATTAGTCTGCGCTGTTTGTTAGTGAGTCGGTTATAGTAGCTTAAAAAATATTTATTGTATTTTACGCTTATAACTAATTTAGTTTTAATTTCCATCCATCGATTTCAGAAATTCCCCAAATTAATTACGCCACTTGATTCATATTACGATGACTCGAGTCGATGGGAATAATCGCGCTCACACAAAAAAAGGCCTTCATTTTTAAAAATGCACTAATAGTGGTATTGAATATTACGTGACCTGTATTTGTAAAATACAATAACAACTGCGCATTTTATGTTGTTTATCATTATTTGTGACATTTGTTATAGAATCTATTCGTGTCTGTGTAAACGTAAAATTAAAAATGGAAACACGCACAATTGGCGCGAAACTTTAGATATTAATATGTATCATTGCCGCTGTTAATTTAATTTCAATTACGAATGAATTCGTCACGTAATAAAAGGACGGGTTTATCATCATTTAAAAGAAGTGGCTATCTGGAACTATTTGAGGTACTTTTCCAATGGACCAACACAAACTTGTTATTTTTGTCATTAAGTTACAAAAATAACAAGTTCTGAGTATGATCTCAAGTTATACAAATAAACCAGACAAGAGCGAGTCAGACTCGCTCACAGTGGGTTCCGTACAAACTTGCCACATAAACAGCCATATCTTTTGTCTGCGTAGACTTAGAGTTGAATTTTTCACAGCTCGAAGGGACCACAGACTTGAGTAAATGGTACAGACGCCTGCACATCAAGCTACTACAATCTGTCAGATTTCTTTGATAGAATTTCGACTTTATTTCTAAAGTATTAGGTTCAAGGTTCATTGGGAAAAATTGACAGTTTCGGGTAGCTTGACCTGCTGGCGTCTGTACTCAAGTCATGATGGTATGGTAACTTGATACGCGTTCCCTAGATAAAGGGTCTTGACAGACAGACGGACGGACAACAAAGTGATATTATATTTCCGGGGTTCCGTTTCTCCTTTTGAGCTACGTAACCCTAAAAATACAAGCTATTAAATATTTTGCTATAGCAATTTCGACCAGTTATACTTGCTGATTGTATCTTTCCGCCTCAATTATTATCAAGTGTAAATATCGCTTATTTTCTGTGGATCTATTTTTGCAAAGATATACAAATAATTTGACTTGAGAATGAGGCATTTATAACAAGTTCTTAGCCTCTAACATATTATAATTGTGACTATTTTAACAATAGTCTCTCTAAAAATAACTTTAAATGCCGATCAAACGTGAGTCAGGTTCTCATATTTATATACATATGCAATGTGGCAATAAAATCCATGAAACAAAGAAAAAACACCGTCTTCCGGTAGAATTAAATTTTCTGATCAACCGATAATTAAATAATCAATGGCTTGTTCGAATCCTAATAATCCTTACTATAATCCTTACTATCCTTACTAATATTATAAAAGCGAAAGTGAGTTTGTTTGTTTGTTTGTTACCTCTTCACGCCTAAATGGCTAAACCGATTTTGATGAATTTTGGTAGAGAAATAGTTGGGACCCTGGAGACGGACATAAGCTATTTTTTTAAAAAAAGAGTGAAAATGAGGGAGAAAGAGGGAAAAAATGGGAAAACTTAGCATTGCTATTACAATAAATAAGGCGCTAGGGCTAAAACTACAGGTGGCAGGTACCTGCAAATCAGAAAAGGGGAACTGTCTAATCCCGAATTTAACGCGAGCGAAGCCGCGGGCGAAGCCGCGGGCGAAAGCTAGTAATATTATAAAAGCGAAAGTGAGTTTGTTTGTTTGTTACGTCTTCACGCCTAAATGGCTAAACCGAGTTTGATGAATTTTGGTACAGAGATGGTTGGGACCCTGGAGACGGACATAGGCAAAAAAAGTGAGAAAAGGGGGAGAAAGAGAGTATAGGGGAGAGAAAGATAATTTGTTTTTGATCATCACACGGGTTAAAATTAGCGTTAGCCTAAAGTAACTATGCCACGCGGACGAAGTCGCGGGCGGAAGCTAGTAATATTATAAATGCGAATGTTTGTGAGGATGAATGTATGGATGTTACTCTTTCACGACAAAACCGCTGAACAGATCTTGATGAAATTTGGTACAGAGGTAGATACAGGTCTGGAATAACACATAGGATACTTTTTTTCGATATCACGCGGGCGAAGCTGCGGGCGCCAGCTAGTAGGTGATAAAGACTGTCCATATTGCAAAAACATGCATTGTCATAATCATGAATGAACACCAGACTGACACATAGAACGGTTATTCCCCAAACGGTCCTATCTCAATACTAAGTGCAATGTTTACTAATACATTGCAACAGACCGTCAGTACTACTGACCTCGTTTGAGTAAACAGGCGTGAAGACTAAGTGATTTCTATCGGATTTTCTCAACGACAAACACGTGCGCCGACGCATACCGTCTACTCTCATTTAGGTTACAGGACACTCACGTGGTAAGGAATAGTGAAGCGACTCTGTCGATAAACGTGTTTAGTCGAGTTACATAATAGATAAACTTGATTTAGATCTTTTTTTATAGCTGGTAAGCTCAAGGAAAACTTGAAATAGTGTCCTCGTATTCGCAAACATCGATTAATTTTGATTCGACAAGTGGTACCTTTATGGCATTTCGGGTGAGGTACTACATACTCTACGACTTCTCGAATTGAAATCTATTCGAAAAACTTGCATACTGCAGGTTTGTATATAAACCCTTATCAGGAGACATCTCGAAGTTATCCCCTTATTTTTTTAACACTTCAAGCACAACGTAGAGCGGCGAACTGGGGAGTTTGTTCCGCCACTTCTTCTTCCCAGCTAAAACACTAGGAAGTGGCAAAGGGCAGGGCGTTTTTGTGGGACTGTCTCTTGTAATGTGACGTTCAAAAAGTGCTGATTATCAGCCTAATTTGAATAAATGACTTTCGATTTTGATTTGCCATAGGCATTTTCTACCAGTCAACCTTTGGGTGATGCAGAGATAGACAGTGGTAGGTGTAAAACAGAAAAAAATACTATATAGATATATAAAATACAATAAATATATATCAAAGAATAGATAAACAGATACACTAAATAGAAATACAAACAATGGGGAAAACATTAACTATGTGACGATACTTCCGACTTTTTGATCCTTTCTATATATCTATTAATTAAAAGGTTGCAATATCTGCACAATCTTCACAAAAACTTCGCTAATTACTGCGGGTAAAAACTAAGCTTGTCAACAGCTGGGTTGACTCCACAGTGTGCCAGGCAAATGTTCAGTGTCGTCACTCATCACTCGGACGGAGATACTCTATTTAACTTTTATCGTTTTCTGATGAAAACATTCAATAAATTAAATAAATAAGTAACTTTTATTAAAGATGAGAGGTGAGTAGGCTGTAATAATAGTAGTTTTAACTCTCATCTAAACTATAACCTGCACTACTTTATGTGTAAAAAAATATATATAATATATTCGTACGCCTTGCAGGACAGCACATAGTGAAACAATTTTTTTTATAACACCATGTACACTTATTTACTACTTACCTTTGTGAAACGAAATCTTTTTCGCCTATGCGTAACCTTTGCGTAAACTACATTAGAGTCATGTTCCAGTCTAATAGGCTAGTTTAAAAAAATATTAGTCCGTCTTTTAGGTTATTCAAAATTAAGTGACATGTATTTTTTTATCTGTAAAGTAGACCAAAAATTACAAAGATATAGCCCATCAAAGTTACGAGTGACGTCACTCGTTGCGAAAAAATGCAGCAACGTGTTATTCTATTTTACAAATAAAAAACACGTGTCCCTTATTTTTGAATAATCTAAAAGACTGAATAAATAGAATGTAACTACTTTGACCCTGGAAATTACCCTATTGCACGCCGCTAAACACCAGTATTTTACCCACACAAAGATACCCCTTGGTGAGACTGGTAAACAGAATTTCTTGCTAAAAAATCGTGTCTATTTTTCCGATATCGATAGGTACCGCAGATTTTCCACGCGTAACACTATTAGTTGGTCACGTGCAGCTTTCTAAAGATTGACCAATGTTCTCTGGTCAACAGTAATTATATACGCTTTGCAACTGCACACTGCATAGTGCACTAAGCTTGCGTACCTATCGATCTCTTTGTACAACAACAACAGCTGGATGCTTACATTCGCGTGCTGTGGTATATGTACCGATGGTTGGCTGCATAATCCTTACTAATATTATAAAAGCGAAAGTGAGTTTGTATGTTATGTCTTCACGCCAAAATGGCTAAACCGATTTTGATGAATTTTGGTAGGTACAGATAGTTTTTTTTTTAAAGTGAGATATGAGGGAGAACGAGGGAAGAAAGGGGAAAACTTAGGTTTGCTATTACAATAAATAAGGCGCAAGGGCAAAAACTACAGGTACCTGCAAATCAGGAAAGGGCAGCTGTGTTACCCCGAATTTAACGCGAGCGAAGCCGCGGGCAAAAGCTAGTATCATTATAAATGTTTCGGATGACTGACGTTCTGTTAGTTATTGGTTTCTTTGCGTGCTCTTAGGTAATCCTCTATTGTATCCCTATGTAACTTCCTTAAAAAGAATAAGATGAAAATAGACTTGCAACATCATCATTTGCCTTACTAAGTGAAGTGGGAAGTGGCGAAGGGCGGAGTTTTGTGGGACTGTCTCTTGTAATTTGACGTTAAAAAAGGGGAAATAATTATGGTTCCGAAAAACAAATTAACCTCCAGCGATCTGTGGCCTACTATTATTCTAATTAACCAGCGTTATAATGAATTACCGACAAAACCCCAAAAAAATAAACGAAAAAAAATATTCAATTTAACAACAAATAAGAGCATGTTCAAATTACTATTTGTCCTAAAAAAAATGGATCTTCGAATAACAAAACTAAACTTCTGGATAGAATACTGAACCTGCAACAAAATTACTAGTTATTGACAATAGAGGTTTTGTCAAAATAATCATATTTTTACAATTTGCATGAACTGTTTTAATTTCTATAGTTGGTTATAAAATAATTTTTTTAACTCTCAATAATGATGAAAATACTTCAACTGTTTGGTAAATATACACACATCAAAAGTATCTAGGGATCAACATATATTTTTGCAATAACTTTTCTCCTGATTGATATTAATTAAAATTTTCTTTAAGGATTCATCAAATAAAGTGTTTTCGTTTGTCACAGTAACGATAAACCAAGTCACCTTTGCATTAATAAAGAAATTTGCCATTCTCCTAATAAAGGGATTTTTGACATTTGAACCACTAACATTAAAGTTCGAAAAAAAGACTGAAATAACAGTTTTCTTTAAAATTTTATTGGGTAATTTAAACAATTAATAATCCGTGTTTCTACCGCGAACACTAACAACACAAGAACATCGGTTTGGCATACTCAAAATGAGTTCATCCAAATCACGCTGTGGAATGGCCGCCCATGTTCGTTGCAACAACAAAAAACCGGCCAAGAGCGTGTCGGGCCACGCTCAGTGTAGGGTTCCGTAGTTTCCCGTCCGTCACAATAAGTGTTCCCACTTATGAGTTTAAAGGTGGAGGAGGAAATTATTTTATACAACTTTTTGTCTTTTTTTATAAAAACTGTTGTGTCAATCAAGTTCAAAATTATTTTCCTAGAAAGTCCTTATAAAGTTCTACTTTTCAGATTTTTTTCATATTTTCTAAACTTACGGTTCAAAAGTTAGAGGGGGGGGGGGACACATTGTTTTTTACTTTCGGAGCGATTATTTCCGAAATTATAGACATTATCAAAAAATGATTTTAGTAAACCCCTATTCATTTTTAAATACCTTTCCAACAATATATCACACGTTAGGGTTGAAATTAAAAAAAAAATCACTTCCCACTTTACATATAGGGTGGCTACCCTAATAAACTTTTTTTTCCAATTTTTATTTTACCACTTTGTCGGCGTGATTAATATACATATTGGTACCAAATTTCAGCTTTCTAGTGCTAACGGTCACAGAGATTAAGTGAGGACGGACGGACGGACGGACGGACAGACAGACATGGCGAAACTATAAGGGTTCCTAGTTGACTACGGAACCCTAAAAAAGGTCTTCTTGCGACTGGATACCCTCCATATTCGGCAGAGCTCTTCTCTGTAGCATATCCCATGCATGCTCAATCGGGTTCAAGTCTGGCGACTGAGCAGGCCAGGG
This sequence comes from Ochropleura plecta, assembly GCA_905475445.1. NCBI lineage: Eukaryota > Metazoa > Arthropoda > Insecta > Lepidoptera > Noctuidae > Ochropleura > Ochropleura plecta. The sequence continues at coordinate 4,422,158 of FR997728.1, forward strand.
CAGGACATTGATGTTAGCTGCGGCGAGAATCTGTCTTACAACTCTTGCGGTGTGCGGTCGTGCATTATCATGCATTAACTGAAATAAGGGACCGATTTGCACTTGTAGAGGAACGATGACGTCTGATACAATCGTCTCAGCATAAATTTGAGCGTTGAGGTTGCCTCTGATCCAAATCAACTCAGTTCTTCCGCCGATCCAAATACCCGCCCATACCATGATGGTTCCACCAGTATAAGGATGGACTTCCTGGCAGGATTTTAATCGCTGTTGGCGTCCAGGGGTTCTCCAGTGTCGTATACGTCTTGTATCCGGTCTCATACCAAAACGAGACTCATCAGAAAAGCACACGAAACGCCATTGTTCTTCTGCCCAATTTCTGTGTTCAAGAGCCCATTGATATCGAATCCTACGATTGTGCATTGCTATAGGTGGTACCCGTAGCGGTCTTCGGGAATGAAGGTTCACTTCATGCAAGCGGTTTCTGACTGTTTGGTCGCTAATTAAGTTCCCTGAAGAGTGATGAAGCCTCACGGCTAACATCATGGCGGTTATTGTTGGAGCTCTTCGAGTTAAGATTTGAATGTATCGGTCTTGTCTCCGTGTGGTGCAGCGATACCGTCCTCCATGGCGCTCAGCCACGGTACCAGTGCTTCGGTAACGTGTCCAAAGTCGACTGATAACACTCTGACTTGTATTCAGAGCTAAAGCTACAGTACGTTGCCGGGAACCAGCTTCTATCATTCCCACGGCTCTGAGCATTTCTTCCCTGCTTAAATGACGTCGCCGCTCCATAATAACGTTGGTTTTAATCAGTAGTAGGGAAACAGTAGCACTAATAATGTCTTCAATGCGTTGTATGTTTTTATAGGGAAAATATTGACAGCTTATTTTCATCTTTTACTCGAATTTGATTGAGAGTTCCTGATTCAAATTATGAAATGCACCAAAAAGGATCCATATAAATTTATAAAATCATAAATTTATTACAAAGCCACATCTCAATCTCAAGAAATCCGCATAAAAATGCTTGATCCCTAGACACTTTTGATGTGTGTACTTGAATTATATCCTCATTATGGTTAACACCACGACTCAGAGCACCCCGACTCGGATAGGTTGGGTTAGAAGGCTGTAGAGCTCCCGCCTTATTATCTATTTATTGCGACAGCGCAATAAATGGTTAATTAGAATGATTTAGGTTAAAAGGGGTAGAGGTATTTCTAGTAGGCCTTCAAATGATCTTTTATCCATCCATCCTCACAAAATCCGGTCCAATAATTTAAGTTTGTGAAAATCTATGAATATTTTTTAGGTACTCTTTCACGCAAAAACTACTGAACGGATGTTGAGAATAATTGGCACACTGATATTGTATAACCTGGATTAGGTAACGCATAAGCTACTTTATTAAGTAGCTAAACTACTAATCGTAATCGAATCCGATTAGTAGTTTTTGCTAACACCACAAACATGTAATACCCCTGGGTTAACTCAAAATACATATTACTTAATCTAGGTATTATAAAGTTATCCTGAAATCATGAAATAACTCCTCCCACTCTGGACGGAACGGAAAGAACTTGTACTGACTAGAACCCATGTTCCTTATTTGCCTTTTGTGTTTCGGTGCAGCAGTATTTCTTTCGGACAATTCGAAACCCCAGCAGGCGGTGGCCCTGGTGGGGTCCTCTACTTTGCTGACTTATCTTAGAGGCGCCGGACTGACGGTGAGCTAACACCACCCTGGTGGCGCCTCCACCTTCAATTTTTATCATTCCTTATGACACGAATGCTCCTAAGGCGAAAGTTTATAAGTGTGTGTATGCTTGGTACTGCTACACTATCAATGTCTGGACCGATTTGGTATGTTAAATATATAGATAGATCATACCTTTGATCAACAAATAAACCACGTTTTATTCCGTGTCTACGCGGGGGATTCCGCGGAGCGAACTAGTTGTTAATATGTATGCTTCTTGTGCTTCTTTAGCTGTGTGACAACTTGAATTTTTCTGATATATTCCACATGTTAAATCAAATAAATAAATACACTTGAGGCCAACGTTGATAACCCGATTACAGTATAATGCCAACCGTTACACATGTGGCCACTGAAACGGAAACAATCCGACCCAAATGCATTATTGATAAAAAAAATGTCGCTTATGTACACTTAACTAGTAACCTAATAACAATGTAAAAATACTTTAACATAAGTCTATGCAAATGGCTTTAGATGTAAACTTTACCATGTCGACGGAGCGCTCATATTCCACACGCTCCTCAAAGAGATGCCAGTAAACCAGAGGGGCCAGCCAAGGCCACTACCTGCTGGGGTTGCGTGTTGTTGCACAGGGCAAAAGAATAAACTGTTACTTGATGATTCTCCAACCAAAAAAAGAGCCCTCAACACATCCCTTAAGCACAAAAGCATTCTCTATAACATTAAATTTTGATTGTAAGTTTTAATTAATTTAACGTTTGACAATTTTGTATCCTATTAATTCTAATCACACACCATCACAATTTGTTAAACATGTTTGCATAACGGTTGATGTGCCGTCGTGTATACCTACTTGTAACACTTGCATGCACACTTTAGGGTTCCGTACCTAAAAAGGAAAAAAAATGGAACCCTTATAGGATCACGTTGTTGTACGTCTGTCTGTCTGTCTGTCAAGACCCTTTATTTCGGGAAAACGTGGAGGTATCGAGTTGAAATTTAATCCATATGACGACACGATTGGCGCAGTGGCAAATTCCTAGTGTGGGGCAACTTTTTTTTTAATAAAGGAAAGTCCGTGGTGAAATCTGTGGTCCCTTGAAGTCGTGACTAATCAACCCTATAAATCAAAAGATATGGCCGTTTATGTTGCAAGTTTGTACAGAATCCTCGGTGCGAGAGTCCAAGTCGAATTTGCCCAGTTTTTTTCTTTGTATTTGTATCTACTCTCATGTTTAAGCAAATCCTTACTCATTATAATATTATAATTATAATATATAATTATATATATAATATAATCCTTACTATATATAATATATAATATATAATATAATATAATATATAATATAATATTATAAAAGCGAAAGTGAGTTTGTTTGTTTGTTTATTTGTTTGTTTGTTTGTTACCTCTTCACGCTTTAATGGCTAAACCGATTTTGATGAATTTTGGTACAGAGATAGTTGGGAACCAGGAGACGGACATAGGCTAATATTTATTTTAAAAAAGTGGGATATGAGGGAGAACGAGGGAAGAAAAGGGAAAACTTAGCGTTGCTATTACAAATCAATCAGGCGCAAGAGTAAAAACTGCAGGTCTGCTTGGTGTGTTATACCGAATTTAACGCGAGCGAAGCCGCGGGCGAAAGCTAGTAATATTATAAAAGCGAAAGTGAGTTTGTTTGTTTGTTACCTCTTCACGCTTTAATGGCTAAACAGATTTTGATGAATTTTGGTACAGAGATAGTTGGAAACTAGGAGACGGACATAGACTATTTTTTTTAAAAAAGAGTGGGATATGAGGGAGAAAGAGGGAAGAAACGGGAAAAATTGGACGTAGTTACACGATAAGGATCCAATCCACAAAACTACCAAAATTGAGTTAACTATACCAAAGAGACCGTAAAGGTCGATATTTTCGGTCAGCAAAAAGATCCCAGTGAAATACGAACACATGACATTGTCATAAACACGAGGTACCAGTCCACATGTATGGCGGGCGTTTATTATGAATCTACTGAAAAAATCCAATCCTCATGGATCATAAGTGAGAAACAATATTTATTGGTAATAGTATAAAATAAGTAATCTTAAAAGAGATCCAATTCACTTGGATCCTTTCTGATAAATAATGTTACTTCAAAAACCGATACATAGTAAATCACGTAAACGATCCAAAACACTTGAAGCCTTACTGTTGAATATTGTTAATTACTTATTAAACAGTATTTAAAACGTAAAAATAAATAAAAAAATAAATGTGTTAAAGGACATGGCCAGATCCTGCCCTGATAATGCACAGTAATGATTAATATATGAAAATTCCTTTTGAAATAAATAAAAAATAATCCCAATAATTACATTTCCCTAAAATAGGCGAGAGAAAATGCAAAAAAAAAAGTTTGTTCATTGATTATGTGGTTTTATATCCTGACATTTCATTGATTGACATTTACATTGTCGTCTTGCGTTGATTTTATCATTGGCGGCTCCTGCCCTGATAATGCACAGTACTGATTAATATATGAAAAATCCTTTTGAAATAAATAAAAAATAATCTCATTAATTACATTTCCCTAAAATAGGCGAGAGAAAATGCAAAAAAATATATGTTTGTTCATCGATTGTGTGGTTTTATATACTGACATTGCATTGATTGACATTTACATTGTCATCTTGCGTTGATTTTATCACGTATTATCGTAATTTGTTACTATTGAAACTAGACCACAAACTATCGTTTACTAATATTAATATTCTGCTGTACTTATTAGACTTGCTAGTTCAAGTTACGTTTTACAAATATGTGGGTATCCAGAGAAAAAAAAACACATTTAATAAACTGTCTCTAACATTTCACACTACTTTACTATTATATAATTTACATTACACTACTAAGCATTTCACTCTTGTAGTGAGTTTTGATCGCTTTTACAAACAAGCAGAAAACTAATTGGCTAAAAATAAAAGTAATTTCATTAAAAAAAGAGTAGAAATATATTATTTACATGAAAAGTGAAATAAATGAAGACCAGTATTGTGAACTTAATATACAAAAAAAAATGAAAGGAAAATCTTGTGATTTTTCTGAAAGGGACTTTAGCATTTAGTGGCCTATAGGCAAAAAAATTGCTCAACCTAAACTAGACGATCTGAGGTCAATGTTCCATTTAATTCCAAATGATTGTTTAGACTTTTACAAGTCTCTACAGGGGGATGAAAATATAGAGGATGACCTCGAAGGATTTAGTGGTCAGCCTGATTTTCATATTGAATATGAAAGTCAGGAAGAATAAGCATATTAGAATAATGATTATGCAATGAATCTCATTTTTTATCTTTTTTTATATTGATAAGAAAAGATGTGTGCGGTTATACGAATAAAACTTTTTTAGTGAATTATAAGTAGTTTTATTTATTTTTCAAAATTTAGTTAACAGTTCATGACGTGGTTCCTTATTGCGAAACATCATTTTATGCTGGTTTTATTGAGAATACAATTTATCAAAAAGGATCCAAACCCATATTTTCTTGAATAATATTTGAAATATCAAATTAAACTTAGTAAATTTGATTTATAGTTAAAATATAAATAGTTTTCCTTATAATTTCGATAAAACCAACAAATTCACAGCACTGCATCATAGAAGAATTCCGATGCAAACTTTAAAATTCAATATCTCAAAACTAGCTTAATGTGGATTGGACCCTTATCGTGTAACTACGTCCAATTAGCGTTGCTATTACAAATCAATAAGGCGCTTCCGAATTTAACGCGAGCGAAGCCGCGGACAAAAGCTAGTAAAGTTATAAAGTAATACTTCGGAAATATTCACACTAGATATCCTGCGCGGTATCGCCCGCGTGTTTGGTTACTGTCCCGCTCTCGTAGGTGGTAGCGTGATGTTATATAGCCTATGTTAGTGATAGTGTAGCTTTCTAAAAGCAAAAGAATTTTTGAAATCGGTCCAGTAGTTTTTGAGTTTTTTCGTTACATACAATTTTTTTTTCCTGTTTATTATATTAGTGTAGATGTAGAGTAACATTATATTACTAGTGTAGAAACTACCAAATGACATTATAGATTCAAACTTGACACAATTTAAACGGAAATTGTTTTTTTATTATTGAAATATGCCACTGTACCATTGAAGACTTCCTTCTTGATTAAGAGTTATAAACTAAATTGTTAATTATGTATTGACTATTTAAGTGTATTTGTAATATTGCTAGTTTTTGTAATATTGATGTTAAATTCATATATTGTTAAATAATATACGCTCTAATGGCAATAATTATTTTAGTTACCATAACTTAACTTCCACTAAGACCTACTATATCACCAAAAATCATCACCAAAATAATCATCACTAATAATTAAACACCGTGGTAGTTTGACAGCTGTCATTTTCACAGATAATGTATTTAAAATTACATTAAATATTTAAGGGAGCTCCCATGCAACAAACATGTTTTTTTATAGAATTTGTAATTTTTTTAGGTACGGAACCCTTTTTTTTCGGGTGGGAAATCATCAAATGACTTCCCCCGCTCTGGGCGGAGCGGGGGGGCATGTCAGACTTTTACTGACTAAAACCCACCCATGTTCCTTCTGTTGCCCTTTATGTTCCGGGGGTTCCCTCTATCTGGCAGAATCTTGATGCACCGAATTTTTTTTGGCATAACACATTTAGCATAATTTTCTTTAAACGAACATTTTAAAGGCATAAAACTTATTTGGTATAATTATCGTTTGGCATAATGTTTAAAACTTCGAATTAACAATGGCATACTTTTAAGATGGCAGAATTACATTTAGTATAATTACGATTGGCAGAGTGCAAATTTCGCATAATATATTATTTGGTATAATTTCACTTGGCATACTATGCAGACGGTAGTAATGGCTAGGTTAGGTTAAAACTGTGACCTCCTATGCACGAGCCGAGCGAGCGAAGCGAGCGGTGCCGCGGCAGCGGCCGGCGAGTGCCAGAAACGACTTGCATTAATAGAAAAAAAGAGATTGTTTTAACTTAAAACATCTCTTTTTTTCTATTAATGCAACCTACTTAAAACTTTTAAGTAGGTTACCCGGAACTGAACTAGTTAGATTAGGATAATTACTTATTGAATTCAATGACATTATTTCAAATTCAATTAAACAATAACTAAAATAAATAACATTATTTTAAAGAAATAATTAATTAAAATAAATGACAACTTATAATGACAAAGATGATCCTAACTATAAACTTTCTGCGATATGACAATTCTGATGTTTAATGATTATCGATATAAAATATATGCCAAAAGACGATTCTGACTGTGAACTTTCTGCGATATGATGTTTCTACTTTTTAAATATTATGGATATTAAGTTTATGCCTAGAGATGATTCTGACTTACAAAATTATGAGTTTAGACTGTATGATAAATGAGTGTCTGCTAAACAATTTTCTGCGAAGTGAAGTTTATGCCATCCGTTGTTATGCAAAATAAAATTATGACATAAAAAGTTCTGCTATAAAGGGTGGACCCATGTTCCGGGGCAGCGGTATCTAGGTACGGAACCCTTAGTGCGCGAGTTCGACTCGCATTTGGACGGTATTTTTATTACCATTTTTTTCAGGCTTGGCCGAACCTCGCCTGTGGATCTGTTGTAAAGTAAGCAATGACTTATTGATGGGCCTACGCTGTCCTCTCATACTTAAGTACTAACGCTGTAACAACAACATTGAAAAACTAAAATAATGAATTTAAAAGAGTAACCATGGAGTTTCTTGCCGGTTCTTCTCTATAGGAAACTACCAACCCGAACCGTGCACTTTTTCTCGACGTTATATAAGTGCCCATGCAGGCCTATATGCAATAAAAAAATGTTGGATTTGTTCGTGATGCGGTGGGGGTGTGGTAGGTGCTCCACCCTACACCATTACCATCACATATACGAATGTTAAGAGTGTCTTCTTACATATAAATGCAATAGTTTGTGATGATGAATAGCTGTTAGTTTAACTTTCAAGCAAAAATTACATTTCATAATTGTCATAAAAACTAAACTAAATGTCCATAAACGCAATATTAAGTTTATTAACAAGTAAAGTTTCCTTTAAGTTAATGTACCTATAAGATCATGTTATTACTGTTTTTAATACACAACCAGATGACTAGGTACCCAAATAATCAGTTAAGCATAATAATATTGTCCTTGACGCAAAAAGAACCTGCCTTTCGAGATCCAAATTAATTATAGCAAGTTCAAGTTGAGCGCTAACCAGTTATTTTCCCTTAAACTCCAAAAAGCATGACCATTCAACACCGCTGAATCATTTCGTTATACAATATGCAATGTCAGTGTTAAGTTTTACATGCTAAAAAGTTAAAGGATGCAGACGATGCAGCCTAATCAAAGCGATCGTCACGCGAATACGCGAGCGCGGCGTCGCGCGTATTTACTTCACATTTGTTCGAAAAACAAATAAATATACGCCTTCAGTCGGCGTGACCTCGCCTTAGGGTTGAATGAATGACCGTTTGATTACGTTGCGGGAGAACAGAGTACAATTTTAAATTTTTTGGCAAGAGAACCCACCCATGTTCCTTCTTTTGCCCTTTATGTTCCGGGGCCGCGGTATCTCTTTCGAATAACCCGCAAACCTGGCAGGCAGAGCCCCTCTGCTTTGCTAATATCATAACGTTACACTTACACTTAAAAAAAAGAAATCATAAATGATGTAACCATGATCTTGTAAAATTATTATGATTTAAAAGAGTGTCCATGGAGTTTCTTGCCCATTCTTCTTCATAGAGATCAACACTTTGGAATGAACATTATGGGCAACTACAGTACTTTCAGAAGTTATTTTGCATTGTGTCTGGGACTGTAGTTTATTTTTTTGTTTCTTGACATTCAAAAGTGCGTGTAATAGTCTAATTGCAATAAATGCTTTGAGTTTTGAGAATAGTCAATAAATAAGAGAAAGTCCTTCTGCTTTCCGCTTTTAACGCGCCGTCTCCCCGACCTGTCGTCACTACACGGACGGTGAGCTACCCATTGGTCACCGTCCATAGGAAAATAGGCTGGAGCTTACATTTGTATTAGTATTTTCCACTTACTCTTTCCATTCTGCACAGTGTAGCTTAGGTCTTGGAAGGTCAGATTGACGGGGGGCCTTTGGGGCAAGTGCGACAGGTGTGCGCGCCCGAGGGCCCGCGAGTTCACCTCTACTGTAGTCGTCATTGTTGATCAGGCACGCATTCCAAGCAAGACCTGCAAGAGAGAAATGCCTGTCATGAAATATTTCGTCTTCTAAAAGCAGTTGACCTCGTAGAAGATGACGGGATACCAATGCCTTGTAGTCCATATTGGCCAAGGAATGGAGTAACTGGACGTCAACGACAGGCTCGTTTGTCCAACAGTGAGAAAACCGTAAAAAAGAGACACTTCTTTTTTACAAGGGACACCCGGATGGAACGAAGTTATTATTTACTATGTACAAAAAACCTGTATATACTCAACAAAAATAATCGTCGCGACACCACACTATTAAATGCGAAATAGAAAGACGAAACGAAATTAACTGGCTTGCTTTCTATGAGAGAGAGAGAGAGAGACAGACAGAGAAACACGCGCACGCCGCCGCACGGCTTACAACTATAGCACAAAGTGTCGTTACAACTTTTGGTTATATTTTTTCGCCTAGCCCCCTTATAAGGAACTTCGTTTCAAAAATAAAGATTGGTATAGGGATATCTGACGCTAGTTTGGCTAATTAGCAGGGTTCGAAGTAATCATAACCTTAAAAAATCATAAAACTATAAATAATAAAACTATATCTGAATGCGATTTTCCCACGCTCGATTTAAGTAGAAACGATCACGAATATTGTTAAATAAATTATTTAACGTTAGTTGATTAATTATTGGATTTACTTGGAATGGTTGATACTTCCACAAATTTGTTAATTTCAAGTTAAATACAATATTAAGATATCAAGTTATGAATAGGCGTGGACAATAATCCTATTAATATAAAAAAAAACTTGATCTGATTATTACGAACCCTTCCCTTTTCCACAAAAAAAACACTCAAAATGGAACCGCTTTTACGTGGCATACCGGAGGGAGCTCATCTCATACAGAGAAGGTAGATGCTCAGTGCTATCTAACACTGAGCTATAAAGCACTAGCTAACCGTTTATTTACTACTACACTACACTAGCTAAACAAACGGTTAAAAAACATCATTTCCTCACTATGATTTCCTACAGTACAATTCCCAGTGATTCTCAAGGTCCTCACAAAAGAAGGTGAGTAGGTAGGTACTTAAAAGCCCTATCAGTTGGCTACCACGCCAGATTCGGAACCTACCATGTACAAATAGCTGCAAAGCCAAAACAAAGAGTTGACCTCTTTGTCTCAAAACAAAGAAACCAAACTAAAATTAAGCTTCCTACACTAATCTCGATTAAATCAAAACATAAACAAATAAACATTTCACAATAATTAAAACCGTAATACCATAGAGAATCATTCACGGTCACTCAAAGCCCAACATTATCCATTGCAACAACAAAAATGCCTAACTCAACAAAAAGATTGCCAGTTAAAAATAATATTACGTAAGCAGACAGACGCGACATTGACATACAAACGGGTCAAGTTTGTATGTCTGTGCGTTAGATTTTACATAATAACATTTTTTTGCAAGTCATTGTATTGCTTGGCATAGTTTTGAAATGCAATTAGAACACGATAGTCACTTTTTTCGAAAGGTATACTAGCAGCGCCACCTATTGGATTAAAAACTATACTTTTTTTGCTTTGCTTGAACCAAACAAACTCATTGACTAAATTTCATTGTAATTAGTTGGGTGCTTTAAAAGATTAGCGTGTACCAATAGATCTATTTTTTAAATAATACTAGCTGCACCCCTCTGTTTCACCCACGTAGAATAAAATTCTACATATAAAACCTTTTTCTTGAATTACTCAATCTTTTGCTGAAAACTGCATTACAATACGTCGAATAGTTATAAGCAAACAGACGGCGGAAGCGGGTTCATTTAATACTATGTAAAAAAAAGTGTGTGTGTGTCAGCTCCGACGCACGACTGGAGTTTACTCCTTAAGTACCTACGAGTATCTAACCATACGCAAAAAGAGTTTATTCAACTGAAAAAAGATTAATATCATATGAAAGGGTAAATTCACAAATTAATGAAAAAAAATAGCAATATAAATACATCGACACTGATAAAACAAACAAGCCCAATAACATATAGTATAAAGGTATAGTCGCCTATACAGCATACCATATGTACACACGACGACAGATCAACCTATACAAAACCAGTTTAAGCGGATATCTCGTCGTACGGGAAATCTACGGCGTACGATTCGTAGTTGAAAGATCAGCATAAACTGGTTTTGTATAGGTTGATCTGTCGTCGTGTGTACGTCTTAATACACTCACAGCCAAATTAGAAAGTTGCGCACTAAAGGTGCGCACCAAAAACGTGACACATTTTCGTTACTTTAGTAGGTTTTACCCCTCGGATTTTTCTCATACCGGGCGCCATAAATATGAAAATCGATTCTTAAGGAGTAAACTCCAAAAAACAACTAACAACGCCAATTGAGAAATTATGAATGTGAGCGAGGGAAGAGAAAGGGCATCATGTATTCGCCTTTGCAATTGTCCTACAATATATCTATCTAATGTATAAAATTCTCGTGTCACAGTGTTAGTTACCATACTCCTCCGAAACGGCTGGATAGATTTGAACTAAATTTTGTGTGCATATCGGGTAGGTCTGAGAATTGGCCCACATCTATTTTTCATATCCTTCTCTAGAAAAAGAGCTTCGCAGCTGGTAAAACCGGTGGGCACAACTAGTTATATTATATATTATAAATACGTTGTCTCTAAGGATGTATGGATGTTTGTGTATATGAGTTTAAATCCTTACTTCCTTACTAATATTATAAAAGCGAAGGTGAGTTTGTTTGTTTGTTACCTCTTCACGCTTTAATGGCTAAACCGATTTTGATGAATTTTGGTACAGAGATAGTTGGGAACCAGGAGACGGACATAGGCTTAACTTAACTTTTTTTCAAAAAAAGTGGGATGTGAGGGAGAAAGAGGGAAAACTTAGCGTTGCTATTACAAATCAATAAGGCGCAAGGGGAACTGTGTTACCCCGCATTTAACGCGAGCGAAGCCGCGGGCAAAAGCTAGTATTATATATTTGTGAACGCACCCACGATACAGGAGAAATTTCTAGAGTGGGGCAACGTATTTTTTTTTAAAGTAGACCAAAACATAAGAGACGATGTATTCACATGACCCCAAAATCCGCTGAAAACATAAAATGTAATTTTTCTAGAGAAAAAAGAAAGAAAGAAATAATAAATTTTGATGCAAATGAGGCAACTTTGTCATTGCAGACGAGGCGGATTTAACGCACGAGCCAGGCGAGAGCGTTAAAGAACCGAGAACAGCATTGACAAATTGTCATGTGAATTAAACGATGTTTTTGGAGAAATTAAATAACAGAACAAAAAGTAGGTACTTTTGTCATTAATCAAAATGAAACTATGATTTAATTTGATTTTTCCCCACGCTTTGTCTTCTCATAGTGAATGAGAAACATAGGCATGACATCGCTAAACAGCCTAAAACATGTTAAAAATAAGAAATTGAAATTATTTCTAATTTAGAACTAAATAAATATAAATTTGTTGTTATAAGCAAATTATTTTATGAATGATCATGTTTATTTGTGATATTCTATTGATAAACACATTTTTTAAATTAAAATAAATATGAAGGCCTTAAAAACAAACACCTCATTGCTCTGAAAAAAATTGGATTTGAGCAGTTGTTTATTCTTATCCGTGATGATACAGAAAAAAATGAAAGCCCTTGTTGCGCTAAATGAGAAAAAAGCATGTGTGTGAAATACATTGCATGTTGAACCTAATCGTGGTGCTATAAGAACCAAATTTCGAGGAGTATTTATTTGACTTGTACAAGGCAAAACTGTAAAACAAAAAAAAAACAAAGGAACGAATATGAAAAATGGAAACACATGAAATAAAGTTTTTTTTTTTTTAATAAGTTATTGTTCTAAAAATACGTTCCGATGTTAAATCAAAGCGACAGTGATAGTGAATTGTCGGATTGCATCAGTGCAAATGCTGCCGCAATTATACTCATGAACAATAAATGTACCAAACAAAAATGTAACTCTCTCTATCAATAATTGGACCAATGTTTCGAATGTTAACTTTTACTTTTAATTGTCATTATTTTTAATAATAGCTTATCTCATATTAAAAAAAAGTAGTCATGTACGAGGCCAAAAAGGTCCTTATCTCATTTATGTAAGTTCAACGATGACTCGACAAAATCCCCACCTTTCTCCGTGTAAACCTATTGTTATTGCAATATTTGGGAGCCTCACGCTTGTTGAAATATTTCAGAGTTCTATGAAAAGAGTTATTTGTCCTCCTTTGTATATTTAAATGTTAAATCATTAAATTACTTCCCTCGCTGTGGACGGAGCGGGAGCCAGTGTCAGACTTTTACTGACTAAAACCCACCCGTGTTCCTTCGTTTACCCTTTATGTTCTAGGGTCGCGGTATCTCTTTCGAAAAACACGCAACCCAGGCAGGCAGTGGCCCTGGCTATACCCTCTGCTGCCGGCGGTGAAGAAAAGCGTCAAGACAGTGAAGGTCGACGAGTGCGTCAACGTTTGAGTCTGCGGAAGTTTGTTCTAGTTTCTACAAGGTCTCTAAAGTAAACACATCTATAACCAAATGTAGTGAAATATAAAATTTCTATTTAATTGTCCACCAACGATCATTAGGCTCAAAAAGAAAAAACGGAACCCTTATTTCGTCACTTTGTCGTCCATCCGTCTCTCTGTCTGTCAAAACCCTTTATCACGGGAACATGTGAAAGAATCTAGTTTAAATTAAAACCATACACTCAACTCTGGTCCTTTTGTGCTTTGAAAAAATCTACCCTCTAAGTCTACGCAGTCAAAAATATGGCTGTTTATGTCAAAGGTTTGTACGGAATCCTCCTCCTCCTGAATCCTTTTAAATTAATTATTTTAATGGCATCTCGCAGTTCAGCCTAGGTTGTCGTCTGCTTAACCGGATGACCCCCGCCCAGCCCTAAATGTACCAAAATTATATCCGCATTGTACATAAACTCAGGGTTAGATACTCACATTAGAATATTTAAAGCCTATAAAGATCGATTGACCCGATATTTAATGAAGGTGTTATAAATCATGATATCCGGTGTTTTATGCTGATGTTATTAAGATTATCGCATAAGCATGTTGACGTTGAATAACAACTGCATAATTTTGTGACGTAATGTCTTTATTTTCGACAGAGGCGCTAGCATGAGTGGACGGTGTAAAAGTAAACAAAATACATACGTCGATATTTAAATCGCAAACACAATTTATTATGTAGCGTTTTAGTTCAATTATTTGCCACAAGTACAACAGTATCCCTCTTTGAGGAATGGCTGGAGTCGAGACGCAAGTCCTCACAGGACACGAGAGTTTCGTGAGGTTATACACATAATCGGGCGGAAGGAAACGCTCGGGAGTCACCACTGGATCGCCTGGAGGACACGGTGGAGCACACTGTGGCGGTCTGCCCAGCATTAAGCGGAGCACCGCTATGCCCTAATGGAGGCGAGCGGTGGCGGCGACCTCTCGCATCCAGCCCTTGTTGAATCCATGATCTGTACCGAGAGAGAATGGAAAGCGACCACCTCCTTTTGCGAAGCAGTTATGCTAGCGAAACAGATGGTTGGATGTTTGAGGGAGACAACCTCAAACCAACCCAGCCACTGCAGAAAATACTCCGGGCGTCGTGTGCCGCGAGACGACCCCCGGCCTTTGTCGAAGCGGGTCTTTGGGATACAGGTGTTTACCTAGTTTAGGTTTCAAAGGCTTCACATAATTTTGTTTTGATAATTAAATTAATTTTATTATTTGTTTCTATAAACCATTAATGAAATAAATTGGTTCGTCACCAAGTAACACTCGAGTGTCTGAAAAGGGACTATGATATGTCAAAAGCTGGGCGAAGAACTTGTAACAGAGTGGGTTTTCCACCTCCTCTTGCCTCAACCTCTTTCCTTCTGGAGCAATATCGATTTTGAATTTTTTGAAAATTCATATTTCGAATATCATTCTGTCATTTGCGGCATTGTTCAGAGGGACAGCAGGATCACGCACGAGGCCTATGTTGCTTATGCGAGACAGCCTGACCTGGTAGCTGATTAATTAATATAAAGGGTTAAATACTATTAGAAATGTTTTTGGTATCTATTAAATTAATTATTGTTGTAGGTCAAAGCAACTCAAGGCATTTTTTTTTACTAGCGGGTTCACCCGCGGTGACCGACTTTCGCCTTTAAAGTATTAGTGTGAATTATTTATTCTACTATCACATAAACTATAACAAAAGCAAAACTTTCCTTTGTTTACTGCAAATTCAAATTGCATGACGGGTGAATCTAGTATTTCATTCCTCAGAAAATATTATTAACTAGCTTCCGCCTGCGACTTCCACCGTGGCGTGGCACAGTTACTTTGGGCTATCGCTTACTGTAACCCGCGTGATGATCGAAAAAAAAATATCTTTCTCTCCCCTTTTCTTCCCTCTTTCTCCCAATTATCTCACTTTTTACTTAAAAAAAATTAGCCTATGTCCGTCTCCAGGGTCCCAACTATTACTATACCAACATTCATCAAAATCGGTTGGCCCATTTAGGCGTGAAGACGTAACAAACAAACAAACTCACTTTCGCTTTAATAATATATAAGTAAGGATTTGAAAATGAAAGTTTTATATTATTGCTACGATTTATATTACTCTAGAAAACCGGTTTTATTCGTCTAACATCAGCTCGCAGTTCCAAATGAATGCATGCCTTTCACTACTGCATTCACGTGTTTGCCCCAGCTTGATGTTATGTATAACTACACATTACGTGTACGAATCAACTGAGCTACCGGCAGAACGTGTTTGTTACGATTCCAGAACTAGACTAGCAATGCGTAGTCAATCAACGGACTGTAAGAAGCCCAAAACTACATATTACGAACATTTTTGAACACAATTTAAGGGTTACACCAAGGGGTTAAGGGTTATGCCATCCCCCAAATAATGGAACTCAAATTCAGGCTGTCCCTTTGCTGCGCTCCTGCGAAACCCTAAGTCTTTGCTCTTGGCAAGGTTTCCACCCTACTCTCAAGGTGCCTTGAGAGTAAGGTGGAAGGGTGGTCCGGTTCCTGCCGTGGTTGCGAGTTGTTCGAAAGAGATACCGCGGCCCCGGAACATAAAAGGCAAAAGAAGGAACATGGTGTGTTTTAGTCAGTAAAAGCCTGACACTCCCCCCCCCCCCCCCGCTCCGCAAACACCGGGGAAAGTTATTTGATGATTTCCTACTGTTTTTATGATTCCATCTGTCCATCTGTCTGTTTGTTTATCAAGACCCTTTATCTCGCAAACGCCTAAAGGTATCGAGTTGAAATTAATCATATACTAAAGTCTGTTGTCCTTTAAAGATAATATATTTGGTACACACGGTGACACATCAAGCATACATTTCCAGTATAAAATGGCTTCGCTTTATACGGTTTCCGGTACAATGAGAGATCATGATAAACTGTTTGTTTAGCTTTATTGCTAGTCGTATGTACAAGACGGCCATGAACGTTTTAAAGTTCATCGTCCTAACTCTACAGGCGTAAAAGTAAATAAAAATAATCGTGTGTCATGGTGGTTAAATATATAGTCACTGATTTATTCAAAAAACACTTGAAAAGCTTGGAAAATACTAAGTTGAATATCGTCATCCAGTTTTTACATGTAGTACCGTATTACCCAGTACTAACTGTGTTGTGGAGGTCAGATAGGCAGTCGCTCCATATCAAGTATTGCCAGCTTCACCCTATTAGACTGGAAGCCGACCATAGTTGAAAAGGCTAGGCAGATTTTTAGTGAAAAAAATGCTTCATCATGTTGCTTAGGTTGCAGTGTGCAGTATACCATAGATATATTTTGACTGCGTAGACTTAGAGATATAGGTTTTTCACAACACCAAAGAACCAAGGACTTGAGTATATGGTTTTAATTTCAAATCGATACCTTTACGCGTTCCCAAGTTAAAGCGTCGGACATACAGACGGACAACGAAATGATCCAATAAGGGTTCCGTTTTTTTTTTAATTTTGAAGTACGAAACCCTAAAAAGGAAAACAAAAAAAAATATATGAATTTCGCTGCCTACCCTGGTTTTTACCTTATTTAATAAAAATCATTAGTTTTATAAACGAACAGAATTTGTTATTGAAGTGGAGGTCGAGTGGTTTGAACAGTCTAAAGTCCAAGTTAGACTATAAATCGAAATATTCGGACGATTAGATTTCGCACGCATTTTGTTGCTTTTAACAGATAACATTTAATCAAGGGTTATTAAAAAAAAAGGCATGCTATTTTAATAATTATTTTAACGCTCAAATCAACGAAATTACTTGAAACAAATTAACTGGAACTGGAACTATTAAATATTTTATAGGCAAATAAATATTTTATTTTCGGTCATTTATTTATTTACGTACAAATTTTTTATATTTTTACATATTTCTTATCAAAAACAAAAAAACATTTAAAAATATAAAAATAGTAGTAGTAGCCCACCGGTATCGGGAACAGGGTCCAAGCTAAAATATTTTATTATTATTATTATAACTAATCTGGAATTTTATTGGATTTGCGTTGATCCGAATAATCAATAAATAATAATTATTATTTTTTGCGTATATACTTATTATATTATAGAAGCGTAAGTGAGTTTGTTTGTTTGTTACGTCTTTACTAAATGGCTAAACCGATTTTGATGAGTTTTGGTACAGAGATAGTTGGGACCCTGGAGACGGACATAAACTATTTATTTAAAGTGAGAAAATGGAGAGAAAGGGGAAGAAAAGGGGAGGGAAAGATAATTTATTTTTCGATCATCAGTTAGCGTTAGCCCAAAGTAACTATGCCACGCGGACGAAGTCGCGGGCGGAAGCTAGTATATATGTTTGTATTTTTTAAAGTTTGCAATTTTTTCACAAGAAAGTCCCACTTTTCATGTGTGTGCAGTACGAAATAGCAATATACGACCAAAATGCACTGTTAAAACTACTTTTTCAGCGTACAGCGACCATGAAAACGCATGCATAATTAATTCCTCTTGCCTTAGTATGCCGAGGCCAAACCTGACAAAATACATTGGGACATTACAAGGAAATTGTCTATGTGCAAATATAGGCATGCAAAATATGTTAACTTTAGGATTTAACAGGAAAAAATATTGTTTTGTCTACGAAAATATTTGAAAGTTTAGATAAATAGCAGTGTGGGTTTTTTTCAGAATATTACGTATTTCCCGCGGAGTTGTGGAGGTCGAGGCTTAAGACTCTTCATAATCGCTTGATATGCAGTTTCAGGGAATATTTCCTAGGAACCGACGTGGCCATGCATCGAGATGTGATTGCGGTGGATTACCTCGCCAGCCAAGCGAAGATTTATTTATTTATTTCAACTTCATGTACAATATAGTGGTACAGAAGCGGACTTAGTACCATAAGACCTTCTGTACCAGTCAACCTTTGGGTAAAATACCTACGACAACATTGTGATAGGGTAAAAAAATTCTGCAAAGCAGTGTCATCATTTTTTTTTTTTTTTTTTTTCGGGTGGGAAATCATCCTATGACTTCCCCCGCTCTGGGTGGAGCGGGGGGGCATGTCAGACTTGTACTGACTAAAACCCACCCATGTTCCTTCTATTGCCCTTTACGTTCCGGGGCCGCGGTATCTCTTTCGAACAACCCGCAACCCCGGCAGGCGGAGGCTCTGGCAAGCCCCTCTGCTTTGCTGACTCTCTTTGAGGCGCGCGTGAAACACGAACGCGCCGTCGACACGGCCTGTCGTCAATCGACGGACGGACGGTGAGCTACCCATTGCTCACCGTCCACAGGCCCGCATCTACGGTGGCCGGAAGTCGTCTCGCGGCGCCCGGCGCCCTGGGCGTCTCCCGCGGCGGCTGGGTTGGGCAGATGTTCTCTCCCTCAAACGCCCGGCCACCTCCTTTGCTAGCATTACTGCTTCGCAGAAGATGGTGACCGCTTCCCATTCCCTCTCGCTCCGGACCATGGCCTGAACCAGGGCCGGACGCGAGAGATCTCCGCCGCCGATCGCCTCCACGAGGGCACGGCGGTGCTCCGCCCAAGCTGGGCAGACCGCCACTGTGTGCTCCACCGTGTCCTCCGGGCGATCGTCACAATGGTGACACCCGGGCGCTTCCTCCCGCCCGATGATGTGCAGGAACCTCCCGAAACTAAGCAGTGTCATCATTGCTATAGAATATTGTCGCAAACAGCTCTTAAACGCGTTTAAGTAAAACTGATTGCGTTTAGTTTTGTTGGTCAAATTCGCCCTAGGCATAAAGTATTTCAAGAGAATAGTCAGCAGCGTTTACTTAGGTCTCGTAATACCTAACTGTGATTACAAATCAGCTTGTCAAACGCTGTGGTTAAAGCAATATTTCCTAACAATGCAGTAAGAATGCAGTAAGGTCATATTATTCTGAAAGGTCATGTCACCTTCATCTACAAAGGGGGTGTATAATTGCGATGTTGAAAAAAATAATTAATGGAAAAGTCAGTTAAGAAGAAAAAGTGTTGTAGTTAATTAGTGAGGCTAATCCTAATCTTTAAGTTTCTTTTCAGGGTTTTTTTTTGTGGTGGGATACCATCAAATAACTTCCCCCGCTCTGGGCGGAGCGGGGGGGCGTGTCAGAATTTTACTGACTAAAACCCACCCATGTTCCTTCTGCTGCCCTTTTTAGGGTTACGTGCTTCAAAGGAAAAGCGGGAAAAGTAGGATCACTTTGTTGTCCATCTGTCTGTCTGGCAAGATCCATTAACTCAGGTACACGCAGGTCATCATCTGCCTAGCCTTTTCCCAACTATGTTGGGGTCAGCTTCCAGTCTAAACGGATGCAGCTGAATATCAGTATTTTACATGGAGCGACTGCCTATCTGACCTCCACAACCCAGTTAGTACTGGGTAATACGATACCCTTTGGTAAGACTGGTTGTCAGACTTTCGGGACACTGACTACCTGTAACGACTGTCAAAGATCTACAAATGACAGCCGGGACCAACGGCTTAACGTGCTTTCCGAGGCACGGAGGAAACTCGGTATGTAACGGGTGGTCACCCATCCACAGACCAACCTAGGCAAGCGCGGTTTAACCTAAAGATCGACCCGAGCGGCTGCTATTATTTAGTCACGAGCTCTGTCAGGTACACGCAGGTATCGAGTTGAAATTAAAATTCATATTTTTAAGTCAATAGTCTTATGGAGTTATGAAAATATCAACCCTCTAAGTCTACGCAGTCAAAAGAGATGGCCGTTTACATCCCAAGTTTTTACGGAACCATCAAATCAATCAAATCAAAATATTTTTATTTTACATAGGCCTACATGGGCACTTATAAGACGTCGAGAAAAGTTGCACGGTTCGGGTTGGTCGTTCCTATGGAGAAGAACCGGCAAGAAACTCCATGGTTACTCTTATAAAATCATTTGGTTTTACAATGTTGTTGTTACAGCGTTAGTACTTAAGTATGAGAGGACAGGACCTCGGTGCGCGGGTTCCACTTTTTTTCTCTGTCTACATCGAGCTCGCAAAGAAGCAACAATTGTGTAACATCTAACTTGATGAATGCTTTGAGTTTGAGTAAACAAATAATTATAAGGAGAGGTTATGTTTTGCAATTTTTTTCGTAAGTATGAGGAGGAAACTACATTACAATAATTATTCAATTCTAAAGCAGTTTATTTAATTTTTAGATACAATGTTACAAAAGTATGTATATTTATTTGCGTGTTCTTGTATTTTTTATTTATTTGATATGTAACAACTGTAGTTACTGGTCGCGTAACGTATAATTTCCCCTTATGTATACTGTGTTTTATAAACGTATAGCATAACTACTTGCCTGGATACAATGAATGTTGTATATTTTTGTTCCAGTAATAATAAATAAATAAAGACTTAGTATATCATAAATAAATCCAATATTTTAAACCAACAAAGATTTGTAAAGCACCACTAATTCTTGAATAATATATGTATAATTCGTAGTTACATTGTCTTGTTGAATACACAATTTTAATTTTGAAATACAAATTCATCCACAATGCAAAATTAATTATTTCCGTCACTAATTACGTTTAGCTGTAAAAAAATTGAAAACATCTAATATTATCAGACCAATTGTTAATATTCTCAGTTATAAATAGACTCAGCACAAGATTTTCTTTATTTGCTGTATCTGCACATCGATTAAATAAATTAGCACCTTCTTTGCCATTAACATGTAATTACTAAGTCTTACTCTTGAGGAATATCAATAAAAGAATTATGAATATATAAGACTTAGTACGCAGTTGCAACATTGTAGGTACCTTGTAAATAATGAGGTTTAAAGCACACATAGACACCGCATCCGATTTTAACTGTTAGACGCACCTACCGTCCTATCCGTATGTCTTTGCCTGTCCGTACGTATGGCACAACTATTTTAATCTAAAGTGTGTGGTCTACGAAATAAACTTTATTAATCAGCTGATAGTTGAAAAAAAGAACCACGTACGGTGGGTATCAATTGCTTACCCCAGTTGCATTAGAATTCAATTTCAAGGGGGATAAATACGAACCACAAACCAACGCGACTCCAGACCACCGAAGACGCGGATCTACGGATGGTGAGCAATGGATAGTCTGTTTATTGACGGCGTGTTCGTGTTCCACCCGCGCCTCGAAGAGATGTCAGCAAAGCCGAGGAGCCTGTAGAGCCACTGCCTGCCGGAGTTGCGGGTTGTTTGAAAGAGATACCGCGGCCCCGCAATACAAAAGGCAAAAGAAGGAACATGAATGGGTTTTAGTCGGTAAAAGTCTGACACTCTCCAGAGCAGCTCTGGGCGGAGCGGGGGAAATTGTGGAAGTTATGGGCTAGCACATTGTGACGCTGACTGTATATTTGTAAGTATCTATAGCTATCGACACTTCTGGAAATATAATATTGAAGTTTTTCTTTATTTACGTCAATCGTTATTTCGCTTCCCAAACCCCAAGAATTATACGGGGAGCATCCACCTTCTTATGAAGAAAATAATGATAAATAATAGTGGAGTAGGTATGATAGAAAATAAAAACTGTACAGCTCAAATCTAGGCAATGCTGATCCAGCGCAGTGCTTACAAACTGTGCGTGACGAATGACGTAGAAGAGTGATAATTTCCTGTGCCGGTTGCAAATTCGATCCTCATCATAGCCAACTGCAATAAATTACGTATATGTTTGTCAGTAGCCAATGTCCTTGGAAATATTACCACGAAACTGTTACCTTATACTTATGAATGAGGTGTTAATCACTTTCCCACCTACATCAAACATCTTCGTTTTGTTACTAGACTTTCTAGCGGTATTCTTTATATTTTTCCTGTTGACTGTCCCTTTGGTCTAGTGGTTGCAGGCGCGACTGCTTATGATGGTCCTGGCTTGCTGATACCTACTGTTATTACAGTAGGTGTACAATAAAGTACATCTCTGCCAAGCCCTTCGAGGATTGCAGGCTTGATGTTATGTAGTTCTCGAGTTTTCATAATTCTTCGTTCAATTACTCAAAATAGCGTAAACATAAAATTCCCACTCTTGATATAAAAGCCTCTTCATGAGAGGGATTGGGCTGTAATCCACCAGTAGTTCTGAGCGGATTCATAAGATACACATGTCATCGAAATTTTGGTTTGAATAGTTTTTTCTAATAATAAAACACGATAAGTATGTAGTATAAATAAAAAACGGTCCTAAGATAGAACCTTGTGGAAGTCCAGACGCTAAACCAACTTATTAGTGAAAACAATAATAATATACGAAAAACAAAAGCGTATAATCAATGCCAAGAATAAACCAAAGCACACTTTTTAAACTCACGAAATATTAACAGATTCTAACAACGAGTAAACATATTCTTTAACGCACGTTTGCATTTAAAATAGTAACATCATTAGTTTAAAAGCCAAAAGGTTAACTAGCTTCGTATTTTGACCTTCCTCGTGCAGGTACAGGTGTAGCGATCAAAGTACATTTTGATAATTAAAACACGTTTTTGTATAAAAGACGATGATGCATTATCAGCTGATTTGCATAAACCAAGAACCAAATAAACACCGCAACTTCCTAAATATGATGACCTTAGAGAATATTAGCAAACAAATAAAATAGGCAATTTTGCGTGGGTAAACAAAATATTGCAGTGTCATCTTGACGAAGCAAAACCATTTATTTAACACCTGCATATCATGTTAATTGATTTGACAATAAGGATTTGTAAATAATTGTAATGTCGGGTATATGACCGTCTGGATGAGTCCATCAGACATAGTATTTCGGGTTTCCATACGTCGTGTTCGTGAACGGGCGCTGTCAATTCAATTCAATTCAATTCAATTCAATTCAATTATTTATTGCTTCTCACATGTGTTTAACAGGTCTTAAATAATAATAATAATACAGTTCACATGGACCCTGTCGGGCACAACAATTTTTTAAAATATTAAGTCTAAATAATTAACGTAGAATATAAATTAATAAATCATAATAGGTATCAATGTCACAGGTAAATTAGTAAAAATATCAGGTCGTTTCAATACTAAATCAATACATTATGACAATACAATAATAATCCAATACATTATGTCAATAGAAACGAATAAAATACATTAAAACAACAAAATAATAAAATACATCATGTCAATACAATAAAATCATTATGTAAACAATAAAAGTCACTCCATTTTGATGTCATCATTAAAAAAATCATTTAGTGTGTAGTAACATTTGTCAATTAAAAGTTTTCTGACTCGTTTTATAAACAATTTGTCATTTTTTTCCACTCTTATGTTATTAGGTATTTTATTATAAATTTTTATTGAAGTGACGTAAGGGCTTGTGCTGTGTAATTTTAGTTTGGACTGGGGTAGTACGAGAGTGTTTTCAAATCGAGAACGCGGTTCATATCGGCGAGGCTGGTCAGAGATTTTAACGAAGAAGTTTGAATATTGTCTTACAAATTTACAGATTTCTAGAATATAAATAGATGTCAGAGATAGAATGTTTAGTTTCTTAAAATATGGTCTACAGCTTTCGTCATTGTTAATTTGGACTAGTATCCTAATGCATTTTTTCTGAAGGATAAACAAATCGTTACTATCTACACTATTTCCCCAAAGAATTATACCGTATTTAAGCCATGCGTAGGCATATGCATAGTAAGTGGATAGCGCAGTTTTCAAATCGGTTGTTTTTTTTATTTCACGTAGTGCATATATAAAACTAGATAGTTTTGATTTGATTTTTTGAATGTGCGCTTTCCAGGTCATATGTATATCTAGGTCTAGTCCTAACAAGTTGAAAGTATCTACACATTCCAATCCAACACCGTCAAACGTAAAATTTATAATTAATGGTTTTTTTTGATAAGGCCTAAACTGCATAATTTTGGTTTTTGTGAAGTTAATTTCTAAGTTATGGTCCTTCATCCAATTTTTTATAAGTGACATAATATTATTTAACTTGTCATGTAAGTGTTGGGAGTCATGACAAGAAATCATTACTGAGATATCGTCGGCAAACAATACGCACGATTCCGTTATAACTTTGGGGAGATCGTTGATATAAATCAGGAATAATAAACACCCTGCAACGCTACCTTGAGGAATTGAATTTTTAATACCAAGCGCATTTGAACGTATTTGACTGAATTCCCCAATGTCATGATCCCAATGTTCAATTTCTACAAATTGTTCTCGGTTTTGTAGGTAGGATTCGAACCATTTATGGGTTATTCCTCTAATGCCAATTCCGTATAATTTGTCGAGTAATATATTGTATAGGACTTTATCGTAAGCCTTAGTCATGTCAAGTAAAATTCCAATCGCGTATTTTTTATTATTTAAAACGTCCAGTACTTGTTGCGTAAATTTATATGTCGCTAAAATCGTTGACCTTTTCCTCCGAAAACCGTTTTGGGATTCATCAAAGACATTAAACTTTTCGCAGAAATTATAAACACGTTTGCACATAACTTTTTCAAACTTTGTCTTTTTGAACTTTGTCTGTTGGGACTGGTGATCTTATAGCTGCCAAGGTACATTTTTAATTTGTTTAGATTATTAATTGTGTGACGTCACTCGTTGCGAAAAAATGCAGCAACGCATGACGTCACACGTAACTTTAATGGGCTAATCTTTGTAATTTTTGGTCTAATTTACAAATTCAAAAATACGTGTCCCTTATTTTTGAATAATCTAAAAGACGGGCTAATTTTTATTTTATTTTTGGAAGGCACGTTACAAGCCTTGAAATACAAACTGGTGGAATCTGAGGTGCCGTACTACAAGTATGTTTCTGACCCAGTTTTCGAAAAATACCACGTCACGCTATAATGGTAGCAGTCTATCATCACTGACAGGACCATTGTTGCCAATAAGCCTGACATAGTGTTGATAGACCGATCTTCGCGCCGCGTAATGATAGTCGACGTTACCACCCGCATGATGAGAACCTTGTGAAAGCTGAGAAAGGGGAACAAATTAAATATCTCGACTTAGCACACGGGGTTGCCGGCCTGTGGTATATGAGCTCGGCTATCATTGTACCGGTAGTCCGCCCCAAAGACCATCTGCCGAAGCTCTGCAGTTAGATCAAGGGCCTAATTCAGAAGGGATACTTCCTCGATACTTCCAGCATTGGATGGAGGTTCCTGTCTCTGGAGCCCTAACTACCGGTAGCTTGATTCTTGTTCCTGATACAGGTGGCACACTATTTCTAATGTTTCGTTCCGTTATTTTTTTTTAAAGAAATATTTAAAAATGGAAATATAAGATGATTTGTAAATAAAGGATTATAATTATTCAAAAATTCAGATTGCAACGAGACTGCAATGGCCCTGAAAGTATAATAGATGTAACATGTACTTACAATAACTCACAAGAGACGATGTTCATAGGTCATTTCGTGAAACATAAAATCTCATTTTAAATTACGAATTCAAAGCTGCGTAAAGAGAAACTGTTAAATTGCTCACACATATACCCGTACAAAGTGAAATTCTAAAGGTGCATTTACAGCATTTTGTGTATTATTGATCTTTTCCCATTACTTTCTTGAGAGAGTAGTATAAAGGTTAAATTAAAACATCAAGTTAAACTATTATAGCTGTAAAAAAACAATAGTAGAATTGTTTCAAATCATAACTTATGCACGGACAGAAGATCTTATTCATTATCATTTTCCTGCCCTTGTCCCATTCTATTTGGGGTCAGCGCAACACGTTTTCTTCTTCCATTCTCCCCTATCAGACGTCACGGCATCATTTACTCCTTTCTCCTTCCTCTCGCTCTCCGTCCATCAACATTCAGATCCATCACCTTTTTAGTCACATGTCCTTCATCCCTCTTCATTACATGTCCATACCAAGACAAACTTTCAAACTTCCTCTAATATACTCATTCCTTACTTAATCCATTCTTGTCACTCCACACATCCATCTCAACATTCTCATCTCCGATACATGCAATCGGTTTTCATCAACCTGTTGGACAGAAGATCTAATTGTTGTCTGCAAATAAACCGCTAACTTTACTTTTATGTAAGTACCTATTCATTTCGGTACCTACTCTAATTTACTTACTGTTAATTTATATTAAATAAGTATTAATGTTCTTTGTAGCCTGAAACACAGGTCCAACCTAGCAACAATACTCTCAATAATAAATACAGTAGGTTATGTAAGATTATCATCTCTTAGTGACAAAGCGGTTTTGCTTTCAATTCAATGTTTGTATTTAGAACAATCATCATATTCATAAAATAAAGTCGTGCAGACTTCTTTCTTAAATTCAGCCAGCTTTATAATGTCGCATTAAAACACGCCTCTGCGGTTAAAATATTTGTTCAATGTTTAGTAACTGCGAGCCTGGCTGCGTGGTGCAACCCATGACTTGCAGAATGCAGCCTATTCTCCAATGCGACCGTAAAGTTTCAACTATTGCTAATCCTAATGGCATCTCAGCGTTTGTTCTTGTAATACTTTACGATATACTTGTAAAATATTTAGTTAATGACAGTATTATGTTTGAAAGGAACGGTTTTTGGTCGGTTTTGAATTATGAACTATCATAATTCAAAACCGATGTCAAATTTCATTAATTGTAATTAAAAAATAATGTTGAATGTAATTTTAAATAGGAAATTGATTTTAAAAGATTTATTTTATAAATTTTTAAATCAATTCGTTGCACCACACTAGGAATTACTCCTGTATCGTGGATGCGTTTACAAACATTTAAACTCACATACACAAATAGTCTAAGAACATCAATTTAATTGGTGTTAGCGATGCACTGACAGCATAAAATAATATAAATCAGTCTACATTAGGGCATGCAAAACCGGAAATCGGCCAAAATTTTACGATTTTTGAAAACCGGTTTTGAGAGCCAAAACCGGAGCTCAGCTCCGGTTTTCCCAATGTTGAGTAACAATTAACATTTCGATTTTTATCAACATTGTTTTCGAACACTCTCAAAAAATAATTAATTTTGAGGCATCAAATGTATCCGAACCGACCGAACACAGCCTGCATCCACCCACTTACACGCCTCCCTCCACTACCCCCGGCCCCGCACCCGTAACCCGCCAGGCTGCGCCTGCGTTGTTGCAGTAATATACCCTTACCGGGATTGCAAGTGCGTGTCCGCCGCCCTCGCGTGCGACGCTAGGACAAAATGTGAGTGTTTACTTAGTTATTAATTTATTATATTTTGTGTCTTTTAATGTACATTTATGTTGAGCTCGTGGATGAAACGACACAAAGGGCGCAATTACATCCAGTAGTTGCTGCGTTAGCCCGAATTATATTACATTATGGTTCACCACTTGTGACAGCAAGCAAGATTTAATTAAAACTTGTGTTTTATTATTCGTGTAATATAATCCCCGCACGTTGATATTGGGAAGGAACCTTGTCACAATAACAGCTGCGTGACGAATCCCGTCGCACAAAAGGAAAGCTATTGGAGAGCGATTGGTGGCCAAGATGACCGCCAATCCCAATATCAACGTGCGGGGACGGGGACTATATAGATAATTTATCTTCAAAGTTACAAAAATGTTGATTTTTTTGGTAATTGTGGGTGGCTGTGTTTAATATTTAAAGATGCTGATTGTGTTTTCTATGTTTAAAATATACTTTTTATAGCAGAGATAGCAGACTTAATAGGTACCAAAGATACCAAAAACTTACTTGTTGTTGATTTGATCTCAGTTAATTAATCTTTATACTATTATAAGTTCATTGTTATCTGTACAATTATTATGGTTTGGATTAAAAATAAATTTGTTTTATTTGTAGACTTAGTGGGTATTTAAAAAAATGGTGTTTCTTTTTAAATTATACTACATTAGATTTTTTTTTGCTAAAACCGGACCTAGCTCCGGTTTTCGGATTTGGTCCCAAAAAAAACGATTTTCAAAACCGGTTTTGATGACTTTCAGGTTTTGCATGCCCTAGTCTACATACTACGTGAATAACATTCCACATTTTGTAATCGATGTTTTGGCGCTTGAATGACATTGGTAGGTAATGGATGAGTTGTTGGCAAACATAAAACCGTTTAGAAAAAAAAAACAACAAAATGGCGGCATTATTTTGGACACGCGCTTAAAGATTCATGTACTGAACTTAATATTTAAGGCTTCCGTACCTCAAAAGGAAAAAAACTAAACCCTAATAGGATAACTTTGTTGCCGGTCAGTCAGTCTGTCTGTCAAGACCCTTTAGCTCGAAAACGCCAACGCAAGTTCATGCCTCCAAAGGCATGTCCCCTTGGTCTGGTCCCTGGTAGCTGTGAAAAAAACAACCCACTAAATCTAAGCAGTCAAAAGATATGGCTGTTTATGTCGCGAGTTTGTACGGGACCTTAGATACGCGAGTCCGACTCGTACTTGTCAAGTTTTTTTTAAGAGGGCACAGATTCTGGTACACATTTTGTGTTGCTCTCGTTCTAACTTAAAAATCTAAATGGCTATTTGAAGGGTCTACCCTTTTTTTTGTTTTGGGGTGGGAAATCATTAAATAACTTCCCCCGCTCTGGGCGGAGCGGAGGTGAGTGTCAGACTTGTACTGATTAAAACCCACCCATGTTCTTTCTATTGCCCTTTACGTTCCGGGGCCGCGGTATCTCTTTCGAACAACCCGCAACCCCGGCAGAAAGGAGTCTATCACTTTACCTCACGTAGAAACGGTAACACATTTAGCTATATCCAGTATAAGATGATCTCACTTTGTATAGATTTCCCGTACAATTAGGAAAGCATAAATTGGTGGTTCTGCATACCTACGTCTCTCGATAACCTACTCCTAATTATTTCAAAGCAATATATTATTCGCCTGCCTAATGATAACCTTTATTAAATAAAAAGTAGGTTAATAAGGACATCAATTAGTAGTAGTATCTATTTCCAAATTATTACACGTTGCTCCAAATTAATATCAAGTCATTATAAATAATACTAGTGTAGGAACACATCGTGAGTAAACTGACATGTTCTAGGAATAGAAAATAAAAAAATAAAAACCCCAAAAATAACTACTTTTAGAAGTTGGTGCCAAAAACGTCACTGAAACAACTACCAAAATACA
Organism: Ochropleura plecta; assembly: GCA_905475445.1. NCBI lineage: Eukaryota > Metazoa > Arthropoda > Insecta > Lepidoptera > Noctuidae > Ochropleura > Ochropleura plecta. Next base: position 4,451,754 of record FR997728.1, read on the forward strand.
AATTATCATAGAAGAGATAACATCTAAGGCGTCTGATATATCAGCCGCTCAGGTTAAGCCGCACTTGCCTGGGTTGTTCTGTGGATGGGTGACTCTGACTACCCATTACATGTCGAGTTTCCTGCGTGCTTCAGCAAGCACGCCAAGCTGTACCGGCTGTCTTTTGTAGATCGAGCATTCGTTACAGGTATTTAATACCCTGAAAGTCTGGCAACCAGTCTTACCAGGGTTACCGTACTCACTACTGACTAGGTTGTCAGATAGGCAGTCGCTGCATGTAAAATACCTGGTATTCAGCACTATCTGGTAAGACTGGAAGACGATCCCAACACAATTGGGAAAAGACTGGGCGCATAAATCTTCTACATGTCCGATCTTGTCTTCATAGATAAAATGTTACTTTGATCAACCGTCTAGTCAAGAGACGCCAACGCAACTCCCGGCCACCGTAGATGCGGGCCTGTGGACGGTGAGCAATGGATAGCTCACCGGCCGTCCGTCTATTGACGACAGGCCGTGTCGATGGCGCGTTAGTGTTCCACGCGCGCATCAAAGAGAGGTCAGCAAAGCAGAGGGACCTATCAGGGCCACCGCCTGCCGGGGTTGCGGGTTGTTCGAAAGAGATACCGCGGTCCCGGAACGTAAAGGGCAATAGAAGGAACATGGGTGGGTTTTAGTCAGTAGAAGTCTGACACTCCCCCCGCTCAGAGCGGGGGAAGTTATTTGATGATTTTCCACCCCAAAAAAAAGGCACATAATATAATTATGTAGATATAGAATACACTATGAAAGAATCATAATTAAAACCAATGATTCAACTTTCCCCTTTTTTTATTTTACTTAACTGTTACAACCCTAGGCGTTCAGGGGTCTTAGTCTGCTATTACAATAGTGTCAGAATGGTCGATCACTGATCGCATAATGGTTAATTTTGACAAGTTTGGTAATCTACATACTAAACTTGTCAAAATCAACCATTTTGCGATCAGTGATCGACCATTCTGACACTATTGTAATAGCAGACTTAGGCCCCTGGTCAATGGCCGACGATAGTACCTAGGTACTAAAGATATTAAGTACAAATGTGCTGATTACATGAAATACTTTTCCTAAAAGTCTTCCCTACTGGAATAACTTATTTACTACTTACTGGATGTAGAGATACCTACCTAATTAAACAAACTTGGAAATAAAAAGCTGTCAGCTGGTTTTAGGGTTGTCGCACGGAGTTCGTGCAAAAAACGTAAAATGTATATTTCTCTAAAAGTTTAGTGTAGATTGAGAACCTGGGATCATGCACAAATATTGCTTATCAACCTAAGTTGATAAGCAATATTTGTGCAAAAAAAAATAAAAAATGCAATAACATTTAAGGGATATACAGCTAACTGTATGTCCCTTAAATGTTATTGCAATTTTTTTTTACACTTTGTATATTATTGGAAGATATTCAATTACGTTACAAAGTATATTATAAACCTATCAAATGTGTCGGGGAATGTGGTCGACCTCCGCGTGTCGTCATGATCCATCTGGTTGCGCCATATCACATGCAATATTGGCGTTATCAACACAAATATGTGTCAAACTTGATAATAGAAGAAATGTTGCCGTGTCCCACACAGATGGAGTTTCTTGCCGGTTCTTCTCCATAGGAAACGACCAACCCGAACCGTGCATCTTTTCTCGACGTTTTTTTTATAAGTGCCCATGTAAATTTTTTTTATTTTTTTATTTTGATTTTGATGTTTTCCTAGAAAAAAAAATGATTCCTACAAAACTCCGTTTAACTACAAGTTCGTTCGTGTATGGAACAGATTCTTTTTAAATTACCTATGAAAAAAAAACTATATTTTAGCTACTCTATTAGCTACGTTATTTAGCTGTCTACTTGAGTGACAAGTTTTATCGGAATCAGTTCAGCTGTTTTGATGTGAAAATGTTACAAACAGACAGATAGAGTAAATGGTACATTATATTATAATAATATGTTGGTTGCTGATTCATCGTATCTGCTGTGCTAATTCTGCGTGAGTTCATTATATTTAACTGTCGCATAATTTGATGATAATAACATGCTTTGTTGTAGTGATCATTATATTTTGTTGCTTGATTGTACCTAAGCTTGTTTTTTATCTTTATAGTAGTGATATAACGATGCCGGGGTTGCGGGTTGTTCGAAAGAGATACCGCGGCCCCGGAACATAAAGCGCAAAAGGAGAAATATGGATGAGTTTTAGTCAGTAAGCCTGACACTCCTTTCCTTAGACCTTGCTATACTTTAAGACGTCGTTGATTATCAATCATATGATAACACGATGCGATCTCGATCAGTTCAAACATACACATTTCTTCATATAATTGAAGCTCGCAACCCATCGCGAAAGCACAGGACTTTGTCCATTTTAAATGCACGACGAGAACGCATCGTGTCGTCCAGCTACCCTAACATGACGTCTTAAAAAAGAACTTATTCCAGTGAGGGAAAGAGGCGGAGCTATACAGGGTGTCTAGCACCATCTCTTTCTCACACAGGAATAAGTACTGCTATAAGATGTCATAACCCTACATAACTAGGGTTTGCTAACAAAGCGTCGTCTAAATGATTGTCTAAATATAATTGCACTGTTGGACTTCAAACCCTAGGTACTGATACCAACGTTCAAAATCCAGTATCTCTTTACAAAGCATTAGCTCAGTTTTAAGGAAAACGGGCATTATGCCCTAGTTACGAACTCAGCGTGACTAGCGTGATTTGCATCTAGCAACACTCACGTCTCTTGTTCTGTTCAGAAAATGACCCGAACCTTGCTTGTCTATGCCACGTTCACGCTCCCAATGGCGTGCCTTGGGACCAATAACGCGACAAGCCCATAAACAAGCAGACTATTCAAAAATCCTAACATCTTAAAGAGTAATAATTTATCACAAAGCTTATAAGAACAAGCTAAATTTGTAGGCTTGTATGAAAGTACCGTCACTTTGCCCATGTGGGTAGTTCGATGTGGGTATGCATAATATTTTGTTATTTTTCTTTTATTTCATTGTGACAAACAACTTCCTTCATTTGTTTTCTCCGAAGGCACTGATGCTAAAATCGTGTCGCGTAAGCTTGTAGATCGTGGTCAAGTGTTTATAGTCAGTTTGTTTCCCAATAGCTTGGCAGAGTGTCAAGTAAAGACGAAAGTGTATAACGTAAGTAAAGGCATGTGGAGAATTACATTATTAAGGCACAAGGAATTATGTCAAAAGGATTTACGCTGTCTGTAACCTTTTGTCTAGAAGTTGCAAATAGCGTGTACCAGAGATGGGTCCACCCTTTATAGCAGAACTTTTATGTCATATTTTTATTTTGCATAACAACGGATAGCATAAACTTCATTTCGCAGAAAATTGTTTGGCAGACACTCATTTAGCATACATTCGAAACTCATAATTTTGTAAGTCAGAATCATCTCTAGACAAAAATTTCATATCCATAATATTTAAAAAGTAGAAATATCATATCGCAGAAAGTTCAAAGTCAGAATCGTCTTTTGGCATTTATTTCATATCGATAATCATTAAACGGCAGAATTGTCATATCGCAGAAAGTTTATAGTTAGAATCATCTATGTCATTATTTGTTGTCATTTATTTTAATTATTATTTAAATAAATTTGAAATAATGGCATTTCATTCAATAAGTAATTATCCTAATCTAAATAGTTCAGTTCCAGGTAACCTACTAAAAACAATCTGTTGTTTTGTCTATTAATGCAAGTCGTTTCTGGTCGTCACAGTTTTAACCTAACCAAGTGAAATTGTACCAAATAATCATCGCTCTAAATTAACATTATGCTAAACGATATTATGCTAAATTTAAACTCTGCTAATCGTAATTATACTAAATGTAATTCTGCCATCTTAAAAGTATGCCATTGTAAATTCGAAGTTTTAAACATTATGCCAAACGATAATTATATCAAATATTTTTTATGCCTTTCAAATGTTCGTTTAAAGAAAATTATGCTAAGTGTGTTATTCCAAATAAATTTCGGAGCATCAAGATTCTGCCAGATAGAGGGAACCCACCAGAGATATGTGGTCATGTTTCAGAATGAAATATTATGATTAAAAAGAGTGTCCATAGTCCAAATTTTCTTGCCTAAAATTCTCCATAGAGATCAACGCTTTGAAATGGGCAACTACGGTACTTTCACAAGTTATTATGTCTTGTGAATGGGACTGTAGCTTCATTCTTTTGTTATTGACATTCAAAAGCGCAAAATTCAAATAAATGTTTGAGTTTAAATTTAATTCTGACTATCAAACAGAACAATTCTCTCCATGGGACCAAAGGCTATATATATAGTAAATACAATAGTTTATTTATAATATACGAATGTCTACTAAATGAACATAAAAATAAGCGCAAAATAAATTACTTCCTATATTGACATTACATTCACAAAATGCAATATAATTTTAATAATATGTCATTGAAACGTCACTTTTATGAATATTTATGATAACGCACAAAAACACGACTATATCTGGCATTATTAGCAATGTAAGGTATGTCTGGTAAGTGGTTACTAAATGCAATATTAGTACTTAATATATTTTCATTTTTGACGCAAATAAATAAATAAATATCTTGGGACAACTCACACACGGCTATCTGATCCCAAGCTAAGCAGAGCTTGTGTTATGGTAACCAGACAACTGATATACATACTTATATAATTTATAAATACATACATATTATAGATAAATCACACCCAGACACAGTACAAACAATCATGCTCATCACACAAAGTTTGTCCTGGGTGGGAATCGAACCCACGACCTCCGGCTCAGCAGTCAGGGCCACTAACCACTAGACCAACAGGCCCGTCAAAAACAAGTGTGTAAAGCAAGTGTGTAAAGTTCGTCATTGTAGACGATGTGCTATGAAAAACGTTCACACATATTAAACAAAGCTTTTATTATATTTTTATTACAGTACTAGCTTCCGCCCGCGACTTCGTCCGCGTGGCATAGTTACTTTAGGCTAACTTTAACCCGCGTGATGAAAAAAAAAAATATCTTTCTCACCCCTTTTCTTCCTTGTTTCTCCCCATTATCTCACTTTTATTTTTAATTAGCCTATGTCCGTTTCCAGGGTCCCAACTATATCTAAACCAAAATTCATCATAATCGGTTGGGCCATTTAGGCGTAAAGACGTAATAAACAAACAAACTCACTTTCGTTTTTATAATATTAGCAAGGATTATGCTGTATACTCCAAGAAAAAACCTATTGTATAAATGTAGACGTTGTAAATATTCCTTCTTTAATAAAATATTTGATATACTTAAAAAAAAGTCATTATCATATTTTTTCGATCATGGGAACACATAAAAATAACTATATCCGTCATCTTTAGGAGACCGCTATATTCGATTTAGAAAAACGTTACCTAGCTTGACATGGATTAACATCTAAACTAAAAATGCATATAAAATTTCAGCCCAATCAAATACAGGAATGTGGAGGAAATTTTATTTTATACAGACACGTGAAGCTATTAAATAGCGTTACAAATAAGCAAACAAATAATTTATTTACATTGTACACTGACAATATATGGATCTAATGCAATTTTATGCAAATAATTTATCATTGAAATGTCACATCCTTACTAATATTATAAAAGAGAAAGTGAGTTTGTTTGTTACGTCTTCACACCTAAATGGCTAAACCGATTTTGATGAACCTTTTTACAGAAATAGTTGGGACCCTGGAGACGGACATACTTTTTTTTCAAAAATGGGAAGAAAAGGGAAAATTTAGCATTGCTATTACAATAAATAAGGCGCAAGGGCAAAAACTACAGGTACCTGTAAATCAAGAAAGGGGAACTGTGTTACCCCAAATTTAACGCGAGTGAAGCCGCGGGCAAAAACTAGTTTATTATACAGGCATTTATTGAAATAAGTGATACTAGACCTAATTTGCAACAATGTTCACCCGATAACTTGGGGTCCCTAAGTGGATTGTTATAAAGAGAAATTGAACTTTTAAAGTTAATTAGAATTTTTACTCCATCGATCTGAAAAGCTTTTTACTAAATGGATAAGGTAGGTAAATACGAAAAAACTTTTTTTTGTCCGTCTGCCTGTTAGTTCGGGCTTATCTCCGTAACAGCTAGACCGATTTTGATAGAGCATTACTGGCAGATAGAGGATATTATAAGGACTAATTAAGGCTACTGTTTTTTAGATAAAAGATTAGGGTTTCATGAACCTGAACAAAATGTGATTCAGATAGAAAAATAATAATTTTACAATAAAATCAGAAGGGCAAAAGCAGCGGGCAATAGCTAGTCTAAAATAACCTATACCTACATAAACACAAGCCTATAAACCATAATACCAACTTTCACATCATTCTAATATAAAACGGCAAAGGTTTGACGACATTGCTTCAGCGATGCGCTTGCGCAACCGCTGTCAATCATTGCAAACGATCGTGAATTACCGTGCGTGTTAGCTTTATAGGCATTCTGAATGGAAATAGTTTGATTAATAATGTAACATCACGACTTATATTTCCGTAGGGTTTAGCAGAGGTACCTGTAGTATGTAGAGAGAACAGTCTGAAAAGAGGTATGAGGATTAAGGTGGAATAGGTACTCCTCACCCTCCTTAGAAAAGGGAAGATCTTCCGAACAGATGGACATTGACCAGTAGTATAAATCCACGTGCTTGGGTTGCGGGTTGTTCGTATAAGTCTGGCACTCCCCCCTGCTCCGGAGCAGAGCGGGAGAAATTAGAAAAAAAAAGTATTTACCCACATTTTCCCAGTTATATTTAAGTGCCATGTCATAAGGAGTGAACCTCTTCATTAAGGGCCGGTAATGAATTTCATTGACTGGGAGTTTCCAGCTACTCGGGATTCTCAGTCAGTGAAATTCACTGCAGACTTCTCTGTTTCCTGGTGATTACAATCTGTAAATGAATTTAAAATTCATTCGTTCTATGAATTCGCACACACATGTGACCAACGAATACCCACAGATTTAGCGATTGGTGATTTTTCAAACACAATTTTTCCTGTACATAATATTTTATGGATATTTTATGTCAAGTCAAACAATCTCAATGCAATCAATTATTTATTTTATGACTTGAACAAAATTAATCTATACTTAATATTTTAAAGCTGTAGAGGTTGTTTGGTTGAATATAACATCACGCTATGAGACTGTACTGCGCAGCGGGTGAAACCGCTGGTTACAGCTCATCATCATCTGCCTAGGTTTTTTCCAAGTATGTTGGGGTCGGGTTCCAGTCTAACCGGATGCAGCTGAATACCAGTATTTTACATGGAGCAACTGCCTATCTGACCCCCATAACCCAGTTAGTACTGGGTAATACGATACCTCTTGATAAGACTGGTTTTCAAACTTTCGGGACTCTGACTATCTGTAACGACTGTCAAAGATCTACAAATGACAGCCGGGACCAACAGCTTAACGTGCTTTCCGAAGCACGGAGGAAACTCGGTATGTAACGGGTGGTCACCCATCCACAGACCAACCTAGGTGTAATTAAAACTATAGACTCAAGTCCGTGGTCGCTAGGAGTCGTATTTTTTTTAAATGCATCTCTAAGTATACGCAGTCAAAAGATATGACTGTTTATGTCGCAAGTTTGTACGGAACCCTCGATGAGTCCGACTCGCACTTGCCCGGTATTTTTTGTGCTGGCAACAAAAAATCTATGCAGCAACTACAACATAAGCAACAGGATGAAACAGGTTAATACACACTGCATTTCATAAGAATTCTGTATGCAATTTATGACCGTTGCACAACGTACTGTTTTATTAATAGATGCTGTACATCGTTCAAAAGTTATGCTGGGTTGGGTGTCCTGCATAATCTTCAAGCCTTCGCATGAGGTCAGGGTTAGCAAACTTGTGTTTTATTACTGACAAGTGACACGATTCCAAAATTAGATAGTGGAAAGTCGAAGTTATTTATATCTCTTCATCAACTGGAAGAGACGCAATGCAATCTTGAAACGACAGAGCAGATTTCTTAAAACACTCTCGATTAAGAAATCTTTTTAACGAATTGAACTTAATCAAAATCAGTACATGCGTTCAGATGTTACATTGTTACATTACAGATAAACACACCTAATAATAATACCTTTCATTCCAGAGCGGCCTGCCAGGGCCACCGCCTGCCGGGGTTGCGGGGTGTTCGAAAGAGATACCACGGCCCCTCAACATTAAGGGCAATAGAAGGAACATGGGTGCGTTTTAATCAGTACAAGTCTGACACTCCCCCTCGCGCCACCCAGAGCGGGGGAAGTTATTTGATGATATCGCGTTATATCGCGTGGAAAGTTTTGAGTATGTCTGTGGATGGCTAAAGATACAGAAATACTCTAGTCAATATTCACAGTAACTAAGTTATCTATTAGTTATGTGCGTATAAGTATATCACAGATAACAGGTGGCTGGGCTAAAGGAGTCAACGCACCGTTATGCAATATCCGATGCTCGGTCATTTGCACACTTCTTGCCGGCAAATCATGTTTGTAAAATTATTCTGTTCAAAACAAGTGAATAGTTGTGTTTTAATTATAATCAAACTAGCTTTTGCCCGCGGCTTCACTCGCGTTAAATTCAGGGTAACGCGGTGTTCCCATTTTCTGATTTGCAGGTATTTTTCTTTGGTAACAAAGAGCGTGTGTACCGATTTTAGCTTCCTACCTTGAAAGCTGCGGAAAGTCCCATAAAAAATTTCTCCCCCTTTTCTCACTTTCTTTTAAATACCTACAGTACGGCCAACGAGAAGCGATACCAAATTTCAAACAAAAGCATGGGTTTTGTTTGACATTTGGTATCGCTTCTCGTTGGCCGTACTTTAGTCTATGTTCGTATTACTGTACCAAAATTCATCAAAATCAGTTTTGCCATTTAGGCGTAAAGAACAAACAAACTCACTTTCGCTTTTATAATATTAGTATGGATATCGCTCATTCACATTGTAAAAGGACATTATACTTTCTTTCAAGTGTTATCAAAATAATAAATTTACATATATTAAGTATTGACTGATGTAAAGGGGCGTCCATAAATTACGTGAGGCAGGGGAGAGGGGGGTTTAGCTGCATATCACAATATCAAAACTGGATTTATTTAAGTAAACATGTTTTATACACTAAAATATGGCTAAATCCTACGCAATAACATGTAATAATAAATATGCAATGAAAATAATTATGCGCATTATGTTTTTAAAAATAAATCCAACACAATCAACACAGATTAACGAATTCACACTAAAATGCATACGCAAATTAATGAACGCCCCTTAAGATTCTTTTAACTGACTTCAAAAAAGGAGGAGGTGCTTAATTCGACAGTTTCTTTTTTGTATATTATTTAGTACTAAAAAGAATTTCTACTAACAGATTTGATTCTGTCTATGAGTATCAGTCAAATTACGAAAAATTGTTCACCAATTCCTTTTGAAATAAGTTGTCAAAGTATAGAAGCACCCGATTGTTGCCTAACTAGCTGGAAGCCTTTATTATCATCAAATCAGCCTGGAATCACGCACAGTTTAAGGCCTTATCAACGCCATTGAAGACATAAAGCATAGCTATAGCCGTGTCGACGGCACGTTTATTGAGTTTTAGTCAGTATGAGTCTTTTGCCTTTCATGTTCCGAGGCCACGGTATCTCTTTTGAACAACCCGTAACCTCAGATTAGATATTACTTCTTGACATCATTCTCATGAAAAAAAAAGAAAAACAAGTCCAGTACTCTAGCACTGAAATAGTTTTTCTTTCTTTTCGACTTTTAGGTAGTCAAGTTTTATGATTTTTCCTCAACTTGTTTGGATTTACATATAAATGTCCATTAACTCGTCTAAAATTAAATTCCTCATAAAAAATAAGTTTTACCTACAAGTAACAAACTAACAATAAAATGAAACTCATAATTAAATAATGAGAAGTAATAAAATAAATACAATTATAACCGAGAAAAACTGATTAAATTAACTTAGTCGTTGATGTTACCTAGCCAGTTAATTTAAATAATCTGTAACTAAACAAATGTTCTGGTAAAAACATATTTTAAATAAATATAATACTTATATAATTCGTTGATTACCTACACTAGGCACCTACATTCAGGTTTTAGGGTTCCTTGTGCTAAATGGCAAAAAATTAGCTTTTTCGTCAAACTGCAGCAGTTATTTTGGTTTTTAACCGACTTCTTTAACAACATATCTACTATGGAAAACAAATTTAGCTTTTTACTAGCTCCTGTGATAGTGTGCACTAGCGCAAGAGCTAGGGAATTCATAAATATGTTTCTATAATTTATGCCAATAAAGATTATCATTAATTAAGTTTTCCATTGTGTTATGTTTGAACGTTAAAAATATTATTATTATATAGGTTAGTGATATCAAACCCTGTGTAGTAACGCTTTGAACTTGACCGTTTTTTTTTCTTTTTTAGATCGACTGTGGGAATTTCAAATTTCGAAAGAGACCATAGAAATATCCATCAGATAAAATTGACGTCTAATAGTTTTTGTGTGGAATATGTCAAAAAATCTAACCATGAACAATACGTATTTTATATGACAGATAGGCAACGTTGAGGACCAAAGACATTCAACTTTTCGTGTTGATATTAGGAATACAGTTTTTTTTTGTAATTTTTCTGTCCTCTCGACATCTGTATGTCACTATAGAGATTTAGCAGAATACTAGCGTTGGACATTCTACCTGGCAAATGACGAGCTGGACTCCCATTTGGTGCAACCTTGAGACACCCATTACTCAGTAGTGGTCGACCGTTATAAACGTACAGACGCCAGCAGGTCAAGCTACCCGAAACTGTCAATTTTTCCCAATTAACCTTGAACCTAATACTTTAGAAATAAAGTCGAAAATCTATCAAAGAAATCTGACAGATTGTAGTAGCTTGATGTGCAGGCGTCTGTACATAATGGTGTCGATTCTCTGTCACTAACTTAACTAAAACTACTCTAAAAGTCACAAAAATTTAGTTTATTCCTGTCAAACGGCATTCCCTTTTCAAAAATTGATTAAATGGTTGACTGTTGTCTATTGGTTCTCTTTATTATTAAGCTTTTATTATAAGCTGTAAGTCCTCCGTGCTGTAATAAATAAATAAAAAAATACATTTGATTTAATTTGGTTACTCAATTTAAAAAAAATGGCAGTCTCGCTATTCTGAAACTTACGTTTTTTACCAAAAATAGTGGTTGTTGAGCTAAATCGGACTATCTTTAATCGCGACTTAAATGGTGTGAAATAAAATTAGATGTCCGGTGGTTTATCAGAATCGGCACCATTTTATAGGTATCTAGCTTTTGCCCGCAACTTCGCTCGCGTTGAATTCGGGGTAACACAGTTCCCCTTTCCTGATTTGCAGGTACCTGCTACCTGTTGTTTTGCCTTTGCGCCTTATTTATTGTAATAGCAAAACTAAGTTTTCCATTTTCTTCCATCTTTCTTCTCACTTTAAAAAAAACTGATGAGAATTATCAAATGAGTGTCAGACTAGTACTTTAGTCCAACGCTAACTTTATACCGAGTGATGATCGAAAAAAAATATCTTTCTCTCCCCTTTTCTTCCCTCTTTCTCCTTTTTTCTCATTTTTTCCTATGTCCGTCTAACAAACTTTAATAATATTAGTAAGGATTTATCGTTTTTAATCTTTGTTTCTTTTTAACTTTTCTTGATGATTACTTGTATGGCGTCTTTAGTTGTTGCATCAAATAAATGATTTATCTACTTAACTACAAAGAAACATATTTTTGGACGTCAGATTTTAATGAACTGTGACCTCGACAGATATAAATAGAGTACCTAATCCTTACTTCCTTACTTCCTTACTAATATTATAAAAGCGAAAGTGAGTTTGTTTGTTTGTTTGTTTGTTACCTCTTCACGCTTTAAGGGCTTAACCGATTTTGATGAATTTTGGTACAGAGATAGTTGGGAACCAGGAGACGGACATAGGCTATTTAAAAAAAAAAAGAGCGGGTTATGAGGGAGAAAGATGGACGAAACGGGAAAACTTAGCGTTGCTATAACAAATCAATAAGGCGCTACCGAATTTAACGCGAGCGAAGCCGCGGGCAAAAGCTAGTACAATATAAAAATGCATTATGTGTATACCTCAATTTTGCATGTTTATTTTATAAATAACCACTAGTGGATAAAATATTCATACTGTTAGCTTTTGATATATGTCATTATCAATATAGGAAAACAGTAGTATTTGTAAGTTAAATGCGGCGATAATTTTTAATGTCAATTATATATAATATTATATTCGATATACCTATGACGTGTAATGGTAAACTTAGTTATGGGAGTGAAAAACAGTCGGGACCCATTAAAACTGTATACCGGCTCAAATATTCTCAACAATCCCCACCCGACTGTTAAATACTCGGGTTCCGTAGGGAAGATATAGAGTTAAAATTAAAAATATTTTTTTAAGTAATAAGTATTTTGTGTGCACACACGACGGCAGATCAACCTATTCTAAACTATTATAACCTGATCTCGCTACAACGAATCGCACACGGTATCGGTTTTGTATAAGTTGATGTGCCGTCGTGTGCACATAAATAAATAAATTAAATACATTGAAAGGCGATCTTTGATTAAAGAACCTGTTTGTTATTTATATTTCAACTATCAAGTCCCTAATTTTTTTTACTATGCTATAAATAGGAAAAACAGTAAAAAAATAAGTATGAATAACTTGGTGTCGAAGTTCGTTGACACTCATACTATCGATGTTAAATTGTCTGTCAACTTGAATAAAAATAACATCTTTAACAAAAGTACTGTTAGTTAACTATAGGGTGAATGTACTCGCGAATAATGTCGTTAACTTTGACTATAGGTTTAAAAAAAACCTGTTTCATACATTTTTTTATGACAATTAATAATTTATACAACATTTGTTTTAGTTTATGCGAAACCTGAAACAATACAATTTAAAAACATTTTCATGAAAAATCATGAACACTGTCGACGTATGTTTATGACACGGATAGCGCAGTGGCTGAGCGATCGACTGCTGCGCTGCGTGTCGCGGGTTCGATTCCCGTACGGAACAAATATTTGTATGACCTGCAGATAGTTGTTTCGGGTCTGGCTGTTTGTGTATGTGAGTTTATATGTTTGTAAACGCACCCACGACACAGGAGAAATTCCTAGTGTTGGGCAACGTTTTTTAAATATATATATATATATCTCTAAAACTCTATAAGATAATTCCATTTTCGATTAAAAATCACTCTAAAAAAGTTAACGTAAATGAATTAACACCTAAGAGGGTGAAAACCTAACAAATATAAGAGAACAAAAAAAAATAACAGGATTAATAGAGATGTCAGAAAAGCAGGGGCCTGACAGGGCAACTGCCTGCTGGGGTAGCGGATTTTACGAAAACGTTACCGCAGCTCCGGAACACAAAGGGCAAAAGAAGGAACATGGATGGGTTTAAGTCAGTAAAAGTCTAACCCCTCGCTCCACCCAGAGCGGGTTAAATTATTGGATGATTACCCATCCGAATAAAAAAAGACGGTTAACGACTTCTTTTTTGGGGTAAATCACCTCAGTTTACCCGTTGTCAGAACTCAATTTAACGCTCTAAAAACTATGTTGATATATGCATTAAATAGTTCTATAAGTCTCACAGAGGTATTTAAATCAAAAATATAGGTACCTACTTGTAAAAATGTTAGAACTTTGACCTAAACCGTTCCCGGATAAAGAAAAAACAAAAAAAAAATGACGGGGTGAACAACCTATCAGCGTCGTCTTTTCACACCCATGATTACCACATCATCCCCATCAAGCTTCAAAAGGTTAGGAATAAGTGTACATAATATGTACCAAATTATGCCAATTACTTACGTTTGCAGTTGTGTATTAATATTATATCAAATACCCGCGTGTAACAATAATTTGATCATAGACAAAAGACAAAATCTACGACTCTTTCGAGATTTTGTCTTCAATTATAAATTTTGTTTCAATTATAAACACATATTTTTTTATTCAAACAACGTGATATTTTTTTAATTACAATAAATTGTACATTCTAAAACAAATTGGAAGAAGAAAAGGGAACCTTTATTTAAAAGAAAAGAACATTAAACATGTACTTATTCAAAGTTTCGTCTTCGTGCGATTAACCCTTGAGGAGTTCTGTCATGAGAAGGTGGTCTTGGCTGCAGGATCAAGTCATTTCTGTCATAAAAGAACCGAAGGTGTGTGCATAATTTTAACTCAATCGGTTGAGAGGAACTGTTTTGAAATTAAATTGCGAAGTTTTACCAATACTTACTAATTAACTAATGCGGCAAATTAAATAAAATCTAATAATATCATCCGAATATTATTTACATATCGAACTGTACCAGTTACACGCAACCATAATCCAACAGTGAAACATACCTTTAATCTTCAATGACTAGATAATTGGAACTACGAAATTAGAACAGTAAAAAGGGCACACAAAGTCCAACTGAAACCAACAATTTAGTACAACAAAATCTAAAGAAAACACTGCTTTATTAGATAAACAATAGAGTTCTGATTATCTTTGTTTATTTATTTATAAAACTCGCGTATATTTTAGCCGGTTCCACGCATGCGTCGAGTAGCGACCAGCAGTGAATGATAACTAAAAGTTAGAAAGAGCCGTAGACCTCGGTATAGTTAACAGCTTGAGTTGTTTTGATGCACAAATATAAGCCGGTGTTTCACACACCCATGTTTTAGCTAGCCTTTCAATATTTGAAAAGCAAGCTAAGTGTCAATAATTATTGTAGACGCGAAATTTGAATATTGTATGCGATATTTATATGTTTATTGATAATTTAGTTACGTCAGAATGACAGGTAGATCTAATGTCATGCCATAAAATTGGTTCCGTCAACAAGGGATTGATGTCACCCTGCAGCTTATATTTTATGTCATTAATTGAAGTATAGGAAAGTGCTGATACAATATTCCTGCTAGTCTAAACTGTACCTACTGTTAATTCATTGTGAAAGGCGAAAACTGGTATAGTTGGAGAATATTTACCTGCAATAGATGGTGTAATCTGATTTGTACATCCAATCCACGTTAGCTACCTATACCTATTGATACCACTAAAACAGAACGCGACCTAAACGGCGCGGCGGCGCGGAGTTTAAGAGCTGTCAAAATTCTGCAGGAATACATTGACAGCTTTTGAACATATTAAAGTTTGCGAATCTATTTATTTTTTCGGGAGCTTATCGATTTAATAAGATGGAAATTTTTAACTGAATAAGTTACTAACAAAGTGAATCATTTTAAAACAATGCTCTGTTTACTAATCATAAAACACTTGGTGTCGATGACTCCAGAAAGTGTCTAATTACAAATCAAATCAAAGTCTAATTATTACAATCATTTTATTTTATTGACGTGATAACGTCTTTAAAATCGTTTTAGTCGGGTGACATGTTCAGAAACTTGTGTCACACCAAAACCTCACGAGCGCGATCGAAAACCTCACGAGCGCGCACACCAAAACCTCACGAGCGCGATCGATCGTCTTATTGGTGATAACTTATATCACCAATAAGACGTTATCACGTAAACATCTCGATCGTAAACCTACTTTACAAACAACCAATTTTTTTTATGAAACCATTTCTGTTCCTCAAATCTGTTGATAAACTAAATAGATAGATATCTAAACTTGTTCCCGGGTGATGTCAATAAGATTTAGGAAACGTCAGACTTAACCAAATAAGCTATTAAAAATCCATAAAAGTGATGGGTATTGACATATTAAAATAATCAAGTAAAAACACTATCACCGGTCGTTGACTTGTAGAGGTGATCGGCGGCGGTGACCCCTCGCGCCCGGCTCTGGTTCAGTCCATGGTCCGGAGCGAGAGGGAATGTGAAGCGATCACCTCCTTCTGCAAAGCAGTCAGCAGCGAAGGAGGTGGCCGGAAGTTTGAGGGAGAGGACCTTAAACCGACCCAGCCGCGAGACGCTGCGGGCGACGAGCACCGCGTGACGATTCCCGGCCACCGTAGACGCGGGTCTGTGGACTGATGTCAGCAAAGCAGAGGGGCCTGACAGGGCTACTGCCTGCTGGGGTTGCGGGTTGTTCTAAAGATATACTGCGGCCCCGGAACACAAAGGGCAAAAGAACGAACATGAAAGGGTTTTAGTCAGTAAAAGTCTGACACTCCCTCCTGCTCCGCCTAGAGCGTAAAAGGTAAAATGAAGTATGTCTGTCTGAAGCCCTCTAGCACAAATTAACGAAATAGGTAAATTATTTTAAAATTAAAAATACTTGCTTCACATGCAATATTTTCATAATTTATTCACATCTATTAATGATACTGAGTGTGCTTGTAGAAAAAAAAATAACTAAAATGCTACAAGATCATTATATTTTCACTTTAAAAATCGACGTATTTTTCGTTTTACGTATGCTAGGGTCTCTGGACTCTTAATACTTAAGTACTAACGCTGTAAAATTGTTGGACCAAATAATTTTACAGGAGTCTCTAATCTTTTTATCTCATTTTTTAAAAAAAAAACGTTGCCACACACTAAGAATTTCTCCTGTATCGTGGGTGTGTTTACAAACATTTAAACTCACATACACAAACAGCCACACCCGCAACAACTATCTGTAGGGGATCGAACTCGTAACACGCAGCGCAGCAGTCGATGTCCAGGCCAGGCAAAGTGTTCTCGGTTTTTTCCATTAGTATTTTCCTCAGTAAAGTCCTACATTTATGTTCGGTCGATGGTAATACTATACGCGACATGACTTAAACATAACTAGCGAAATGTAGGTATACTATTAGGTACCTCTGCCTGTCCCTATGAGGTTTACTGGCGTGGTATTATGTTAAAATAACCATGGAGTTTCTTGTCAGTTCTTATCTATTGGAAGCGACTAATCTGAGCCATGCACCTTTTCTCGACGTTTTATTTATAACTGCACATGTGATATATACAAATATTTTGATTCTGTGTGTGTTTTCTGAAAATGCGTAAAACTATTTCCGTGCGCGGCAGATTTTGTTGAATCTTTCACAAATTATACAAATGTAAAGAAGTTTCTAGGTAATCATATTATCTATTAAATCTATATACATCGAGAAATGCCCGGAAAGGTCGCTACTCGTTAACGATCAATAAAATTAATAATTCATCATCAAGATATCAATATTTTTCCCAAGTCATTTCTTTAACCACTGCTGTAGTAGTGACCCAGTTAAACTTATTTACTTTGCGACAAATAACGGATATTCCTATATAGATAAAGTAAGTTTATTGACACCAGATATCAGTTATAGTAACGCTAGGTATATTTTTTAAGGAATTATTGTAAAGAAATACATTAGTCGGGGTGATTTTATCAATGCAGCGTGCATTACTACATACATTATTTACTTTAGACTTCAGCAGTGACCAATGTGATAACCTGGATTCCCCGGTGGCCCTACCATACATGTTGGAACTTAACTATGTATCATTATCATTTTCCAGCCCTTGTCCCATTCTATTTGGGGTCGGCGCAACACGTTTTCTTGTTCCATTCTCCCCTATCAGACGTCACGGCATCATTTACCCCTTTTCCTTCATATCATTCCTTACACAATCCATCCATCTTTAACTTTACTATGTATTATTAACTATTATTAAAACTTGAAACGGTTTATTTACCATGTTTGCTCATAAACACCCACCCGCAATAACTTTAGTTCATCCGTGATCATGGCGTTTGCAACATTCGCCCAAATATCGGGACCCAAATTAATAACAAACATGATAAATATCCCGTTTAAAGTGTTCAAATAATGTTAGTGACCATGTCTGTTTAAAGACTTACATAATTAACTATTCTTTGTCCCCGGTTTCATCCGCGATATGGTCGCAGATATAAAAGTGAAAATAAAAAAAAAAAAAATGGATGTTTGTTATTCTTTCACACAATTTGTCATTCATATTAAACATGTATGCAAATTTTGAATTTAGTCCGAAATCGCGAACTAGGCCAGTTTAACTTCAAAGATTTTTTTTTTTATCTTGGGACAACTCACACACGGCTATCTGATCCCAAGCTAAGCAGAGCTTGTGTTATGGTATCCAGACAACTGATATACATACTTATATAATTTATAAATACATACATATTATAGATAAATCACACCCAGACACAGAACAAACAATCATGCTCATCACACAAAGTTTGTTCTGGGTGGGAATCGAACCCACGACCTCCGGCTCAGCAGTCAGGGCCACTAACCACTAGACCAACAGGCCCGTCAAAGGCTAGTATAGCCTCCTAACCGTTTTCGACCCCAGCAGCTATTCTCAGCGGAGATAAGCCATCGGCGCGGGAGATATAATAGTGCAGGTATGTGTGCGCAGGCCCAGGTGCACTCTCTGTTCCCTCACTCTCATAGTCCGATGGGACAGCAAACGGACACGACCGAAGAGAGATCAAGCTCAGAATCAGAATGCTTTATTTGTAATCGTAGGTCAAGTTACAAAGTGTGAGATGTTACAGATAGGTAGGTAGATCCTCTATGTTTTGCCCAGAGGCGTACAAATATACGGGCCTGTTGGTCTAGTGGTTAGTGGCCCTGACTGCTGAGCCGGAGGTCGTGGGTTCGATTCCCACCCAAGACAAACTTTGTGTGATGAGCATGATTGTTTGTTCTGTGTCTGGGTGTGATTTATCTATAATATGTATGTATTTATAAATTATATAAGTATGTATATCAGTTGTCTGGTTACCATAACACAAGCTCTGCTTAGCTTGGGATCAGCCGTGTGTGAGTTGTCCCAAGATATTTATTTATTTATATTTAATTCAGGACGGTATCATAACGCCAACATCCAAACTCCAGGCTGTAAGTAAGAAATTCCTTATAGTATAAAGCCCAAAAATAGTTTTTGTCCGACCTGGGATGCGAGCCCAGGACCCCGTGCTAAGGAGTCACGCTTGCGACCACGAGACCAAAGAAGCAGTCAGAAAAATAAAACTTGGAAAAGAGTAAGTACTAAAAGTAGTTTTTGTTGGCTTATTTCTATTCTCTAGAACTGCGCGTCCCATATGCAAATTACCCATGTCTCATTTTGTCGAGACACGGTTGGGTAATAAGAAGCTGACTTTTACATTCATAATATTGGCACATCTGGCAAACGGTCAGTAGGGCTACTTATAGATGTGCTTGAGAAAAATACTTTTTTTTATATTTAGGCCCCATTAGATGGCCTTTGATACACTGGGTGGTGCTCATTTTTGAAGCAATAATTTAATAAAAGTGTGTTATTTAAGTTTTTGTTTTTTTTTTTAAATTATATTTGGTTGTCATTTTAACCACAAAAACTAGAATTCTATGTCTAACTCCTATTAACATTCTAACTAGACATTAAAATTTCAAAAACAGTCCCTTTTTTTTCGGGTGGGAAATCATCCAATGACTTCCCCCGCTCTGGGCGGAGCGGGGGGGCATGTCAGACTTGTACTGACTAAAACCCACCTATGTTCCTTCTATTGCCCTTTACGTTCCGTGGCCGCGGTATCTCTTTCGAACAACCCGCAACCCCGGCAGGCGGAGGCTCTGGCAAGCCCCTCTGTAAAAAAGAAAGAAAGAAAGTTTTTATTTTTATTCTCTATCTTACGACTATCCTTACAGGGTTACCTAATGCGAACTATAACAATAATATGGTTAGTTAAGTTTTGTAACTAATTACAAATAATACAACTTTTTTGAACTCATTTTGATTTTATTTTATTAATTTTACAGGATAAAAATTTTAGCAGCGTTGGTATCTACTGAAAAACTAATTAAACGTAGTGAAGTATTTATTTGAAAATACTATTTAAATTGTAAAATGTATTTCGTAAATATAATGATGATGATGACGGTTACTTATTAAAAAAAAAACACAGTTTGAAACAAAATTAAATCTAAGCGTACTATTTTTCTAACAAAACAATTAGTCATTATGTTATCTCCTTCCGTATTCGGCTCATTATTTAGACGCCATTGGCACACGCAATCATAACAACTAAACGGTATTGTCGCGAATCGCGTGCTTAACGAATGCATTTTGTCTGAAAATAGCTTGTTTTTAATTATTATTGTATGTTTTATTTCTGTTTCTATGCGAGTTTAATAAATGTGCGAAATTAAACATGACCTTGAAAGAAACTGATATTATTCACATATAGTGGCCCAATATATCAAAAACTAGCTTTTGCCCGCGGCTTCGCTCGCGTTAAATTCGGGGTAACACAGTTCCCCTTTCCTGATTTACAGGTACCTTCTACCTGTAGTTTTTGCCCTTGCACCTTATTTATTGTAATAGCAAAGCTAAGTTTTCCCTTTTCTTCCCACACATCACACTTTTTTTTTAAATAGCCTATGTCCGTCTCCAAGGTCCCAACTATCTCTGTACCAAAATTCATCAAAACCGGTTTAGCCATTTAGACGTGAAGACGTAACAAACAAAATCACTTTCGCTTTTATAATATTAGTAAGGATTTCTAATGGTACTACTGTGTGACCTGCTCAGTGGCACACTTGGCTTGCGGTAACAATGGCAATAGTAAGTGGTCTCAAACAGGAACACGTCACTTACTGCTCAGTTCACTCTCTCCGGTGAACCGCGAAATAAGATTATTATTGAACAGACTTATATTTGAATGTCTTTGAGCTATAGTGCCAAATTATTCATTCCAATATCATAGACTAGCTCTTTCCCGGGACTCTGTACGCGTTAGGTTCGCTCGATCTTTATTTGCTTTACCATAATTTGTACTTAGGTGGTAGTTTTTTTATAATATTGTGATGATTATGGACCAGTTTGTTGTTTACGCATGGGAAATCCTTTTTAGTGTCCAATTTTTACCGACTAAAACCCATTCATGTTCCTTCTGTTGCCCTATGTGTTCTGGGGCCGAGGTATAACTTTCGAATAACCCGCAACTTCCCAACTGGCTTTCCTTTAGATACCACTATTTTGTTCAGCACGGCGGTTTTAACCTACTTATAGTTTTAGTTATTGCTATAACTTAAAATAAAAGAAAAATAATATGTATTAAACAAAAATCACCGACTTCTAGGAGTAATTTTTTAAAAAAAAACGGAAACCTTATTAGATTACTTTATTGACCGTCTGTCTGTCTTTATCTCGGAAACGCGTGTAGGTATCGAGTTGAAATTAAAATATTTAGATTTTTAACTTGAAGTGATATGCTCAAAGTTTTGAAGGTCTTTTTATTTCGTAGATGGAACCTTTAAAGTTGGTATCAAAAAGACTTACCTAATGGTATTATTATGGTCAATTTTGAATCAGACAAGGTCGTCTCATAGTTGCTTTTTACTTTGATTTTGATTTGGTATCTGAAAGTTATTTACTACCTTTTGCCCGCGGTTTCGCTCGCGTTAAATTCGGGGTAACACAGTTCCCTTTCCTGATTTGCAGGTACTACCTGCTACCTGTAGTTTTTGCCCTTGCACCTTATTTATTGTAATAGCTAAGTTTTCCCATTTCTTCCTTCTTTCTCCTTCATTTCTGACAAATAGTTCGCATACCAATTTTAGCTTCCTACTTTGAAAATTGCGAAATGATCCATACAAACTTACATCCCTTAGTTTAGGAAAATGGGGAGTTAGAAAGGGACACCAAGAAGCCTTTGTCCGTCTCCAGGGTCCCAAATATCTCTGTACCAAAATTCATCTAAATCGGTGTAGCCATTTAGGCGTGAAGACGTAACAAACAAACAAACTCACTTGCTCACTCGCTTTTATAATATTAGTAAGGATGATCTCCATTTAACACAGAACTACACCTAATGCGTCTGTCAAACATGATATTGCACGCTATGTTGTAACGTGTAACTAAGCGAATAGCTACGGAACCCACAGCCTAACAAGCGTTCAAAATTATATTATGTTCTCTGACACTGACCTACAATATTATTAGTAAACGAGATAATTGTGTGTATTTTGAATGGAGATCATGTCAGGTACAATCACGAGCAATAATAGCACTAAGCAAATTTTAAAGCAATGATAATGTATTGATTTGCGTTTTACGTTTTCAAAATTCAATTTTTTACTATTACGAAATAGGTCTTACTTCAATGTAAAAGTCGATTCATTAGAAAATTGCGTTTTTTAATGTTACTAAGTGTATATGATGCAGTCAAAACTCTTAACTAGTCAAAAGTACTATTGACTAGCAAAATCAGTCAAAAGCACTTTTGACTGAACAGGTTGGTCAAAAGTGGTTTTGACTAAAATTTATTGGTTTTTAGTACTTTTGACTGCAAATTTGCGGTTAAAAGTACTATTGACTGATGCTCTTCGTCAAAAGTAGTTTTAACTGCAATAATGCATCAGTCAAAAGCACTATTAACTAACACTAGGTTAGGTTAGGTTAAAACTGTGACCTCCTACTTCTTTTCCTGCCAGAAACGACCTGCATTTATAGAAAAAAGAGATTGTTTTTAGTTGGTTATGCCGGAACTGAACTATTTAGATTAGGAGGCATTACAATCTTTTTAAGAGTTTTGACTGATACAACCAGTCAATACCACTTTTGACGGAATCACTTAGTCAAAACTACTTTTAACAGTTAAAAGTACTTTTGCCCAATGAAGCTGTCATTGGGCAAAAGTACTTTTAACTGTTATCTTAGTCAAAAGTACTATTGACTAAAGCATACGGTCAAAAGTACTTTTGACTGATTTTGCTAGTCAATAGTACTTTTGACTGGTTAAGAGTTTTGACTGTAACATATACATTTCATTACTCGTGACTGTACGTAGTTGGCTACTAATAGTTATTCCTGTTTTTTAAATTGGTTAAATTTGTATGAGAACCTGAAGGTATTTTGAACTTTTGGTGATTAATAAGCAATAATTTGAAAATACATGAAACTATAAGTTGCGCACTGAACAAAATAGTGATAACTGGGTTTGTGGGTTGTTCGATAGAGAAACCGCGGCCCGGAACGTAAAGGGTTAAACAAGGAACATGGGTGGGGTTTTTTCTTGTATTGAGTTTAAATATATTAATTCTTTTGTATTTATTTAATATGTGATTTTAAATATATTTTTGATATGTATTTCTTATGGGCTATGCCTTTTTTAAATTTTCGTAATAAGTACTATGGTACCTTAATTTAATTTTCACAATACTTCAATGCACTGTTTTGTTCCCATTAACTCTTGACATGAAAATCAACCTTTTGGAAAGAACCTTAAAGCTGGTTTTCAAATGCTTAACATTTCATTATTAATATGAATGGGCAATGTGTCGCTTTCTTCTATGTATGGCTGCATAAAGTCATGAAAAAAAACAAAGGCAGAACACTATTATAGTTAGTAATTACGGTACAGAAAGAAGGAAGTATGCTGTACTAAAATTGAGGAACTTTGGACCTATTTGCACACCGTTACTACAATGCAGATCACGGCTTAGAAGAATGTCTCTAGTTAAAACACATACATATTATTAACATATTCTACAAAATAATGTACCCAGTAGATGTCAATGGGCTTATCCCTATTACATGGGACTTAAATAAAACTTGCGAAAGGTTGGTATACTATTCGATACAACTATGGCAAAACATAGCACAACAAAAAAAGGGTCAGTCCAAAGATGCTGCCCTGGGGCATCCCGTTATAAACAGTTGGCATCTCAGAACTAGAAAGCGATCCAATTTCTTCATTAAATTTATTGATGTGGTAGCTCCAAAATAGAGACAGCTGTATACATCTTATTAAAAAAAACAGATACTCAAGTAGCTACAGCTTTTGAAAATTTCTTTGCGGATATTCCTGTATCGATTACTAAATCGCTAAACTCGTCGCCTGCTGCTGCAGATGCTTTACTAATGGAAAACGTTCCATTTAATGATTCCGAATTTAATTTTCAATATGTTAACTGTAATGATGTAATTAAAACATTTCATATATTATGTTAAATGTTAAGAAGACCGCTGATCTATACGGTCATTCTGTGGACGTTGCTAAGTCCATTATAACCATTGTAGCTCCTTCATTAGCTGTTATATTTAATGATTGTATTGACCGTGGTGAGTTTCCTGATCTAATGAAAAATAGTAAAATAATACCATTGTTTAAATCGGGTAGTACATCAGACCCTACTAACTATAGACCAATTTCAGTGCCACCAACATTTAGTAAAATTTTTGAAAAAATAATTTTAGATCAATTGCAAAGATTTTTCAATAAACATAAGTTATTGCATCATAAACAGTTCGGTTTTACAAAGGGTCGTTCAACTACTGATGCCGGTGTTGAACTTCTAGGACACATTTATAAAGCCTGGGAAGATAAATGCGATGCTTTGGGGATTTTTTGCGATTTTTCCAAGGCTTTCGATTGCGTTCTCCATAAAACATTAATCAGAAAACTACACCACTACGGAATCCGGAACGCCTCTCTGAATCTTCTTACGTCATATTTGAGTGGTAGGATTCAGAGAGTTGACGTTAACGGGAAAAGATCTCCCGGATCTGTAGTAAGCATGGGAGTACCTCAAGGCTCCATTCTTGGCCCTTTTTTGTTTCTTATTTATATTAATGACTTGCCTCACCTCATAAAGGATAATCATGATGTAGTGTTGTTTGCAGACGACACTTCTCTTTTATTTAAACTAAAACATCAGCAGCTAGCTAGTGACGATGTTAATAGCGCTTTGGCAAAGGTCGTTAATTGGTTTAACGTTAATAATTTACTTCTAAATGAGAAAAAGACCAAATGCATTAAGTTTACGTTACCTCATGTTAGACAAGTGGAAACTAGTGTACTAATCAAGAATGAAGAGTTGAAACCGGAAGATAACACAGTGTTCTTAGGCTTAACTTTGGATGCTAAGCTTCAGTGGGGGCCTCATATAGATAAGTTGTCAAAAAAGCACAGCTCTGCAGCATACGCCGTTAAAAAAATTCGTGATTTGACTGATTTAGAGACAGCCCGTTTAGTTTATTTTAGTTATTTCCACAGTGTGATGTCGTATGGTATTCTCTTGTGGGGCCATGCCGCCGATATTCAGACAATTTTTATTTTGCAAAAGAGGGCAATTCGTTCAATGTATAAATTAAGTCCTAGACACTCCCTCAGAGAAAAATTTAAAGAGATTAACATACTAACTGTGCCCTCTCAGTTTATTTACGAAAACCTTTTGTACGCGCATAAAAATATAAAATTGTTTAAAAAATACAGTGATATCCACGACATAAATACAAGGAACAAACACAAATTTGTTGTTCCTGCAACGAGGCTCAAAAAAATAGGGGGTACGTTCACATGCCAATGTATACGTTATTATAATAAACTACCAAGCGATATTCAAACACTAAGCCTCAATAAATTTAAATCTTTTATAAAACGTAAGCTATGTCTGAAAGCTTACTATAATATGAATCATTACCTTGAAGATAAAAAGGGTTGGGATTAAGCTGCTCCAATTTAATTTGCTCTGTGAGTGTCAAAATTTTCCTTTGTTTCACTTATTTATTATTTATTCCTTTATTTTATACAATTTGACATTACTTTGTTTATTTTTTTTACATTTCTTTTTATTATTATTATTTGTGACATTTTATTTTCCTTATTATTTTAATTTATGACATTTTATGATTTCATTATGATCTCATTAATTTAATTTTGTATTTTTTATTTTTATTTGTTTATTGTGAATGTGAAGACCATGTGGATCATTTCTTTTATTTACTTTGTTTTTTGACGATAGTCTGGCAGTTTGAGTACTATAAGGGACCTACACAAATGTCCTTTTTTTGGTATTGTTCGTCGTGTCGTTGAGCTCCTTGGGTTATGAGTTGAGCTACAGGATAACTGACAAATGCTAGCACTGACTGGACAGGTCCACTCAATCTGTGTGGTGCTTTCTTAAAAAGACCATTTCAGACACTATCTGCATAGTCCTCATGTAAGTTGACCAAGATTATTTTGTCTGGACCTTAAAAGAGACTATGACCTCTGAGTTTGTTTCGGCTGTTTCTTCTCAGAGTAGTCGGGTACGAAACACCGGCCTCATCTAGTTTAAAAAAAATGACGTGTAAAAGTGTTTGTGAAAACCTACTTGCAAAATAAACATCATTTATCATTACCATATAATCCAACTTTTTTAATAGATTTGGAATCGAAACCGTGTCAAATGCCCAAATCCAGAAATGGAGCATCACATTTTTGCTGCTTAAGCCATTGCTAATACTTCACGTAATTCTAAATAACCAACAAGTCTAATTCTAATATATTTTTAGAGCTGGTAGAACCAGATAGACAATTAAATTTCAATATTTTTTATTCGACCCTTTAATTTAAAGGCTGAGCCTATTAATACGGGTACTGTACGAACAATTTATTATTATTCGTACAGAAGTCGGACGAATAATTTTATTTTATCAATAAGAGTGCAAATTAAAAAAAATTGCTTTCTATTTGTTTTTAATTTAAACCAAAAAATGGTAAATGTTTTAATCAATAAGTAATTATCCTAATCTAAATAGTTCAGTTCCGGGTAACCTACTAAAAACAATCACTTTTTCTAAAAATGAAAGTCGTTTCTGGCCCTCGCCGGCCGCTGCCGCGGCACCGCTCGCTTCGCTCGCTCGGCTCGTGCGTAGGAGGTCGCAGTTTTAACCTAACCTAACCTAGCCATTTCTGCCATCTGCATAGTATGCCAAGTGAAATTATACCAAATAATCATCGCTCCAAAATAAACATTATGCTAAACGATAATATGCGAAATTTGAACTCTACCAATCGTAATTATACTAAATGTTATTCTGCTATCATAAAAGTATGCCATTGTAAATTCGAAGTTTTAAACATTATGCCAAACGATAATTTTATCAAATATCATCATAATCAGAACAAACAAATCATCCAATAATTCTTAATTTTTAAAAAAATCATTGTATGTACGAATAAATATAATTTATTACGAATAAATATAATTTATTCGTCCAGTACCCGTACAAATAAATATACTTTATTCGTCCAGTACCCGTACGAATAGTCACTACCTAATTTAAAATAGGGTGATGAAGTTAATTAAAAGAACCCCCTTTTAAAAAAGTCGGGAAGTCGTCGGTTAGGAACCACAAGACACGAACTGCGAAGTAATTTTTCAGTAACATTATTAACGCTCTCAAATTACTATCCAACAAAAAATAAAAACTTCTGTCAGATTTTATAAACATAGATTTTAGTCTGAGTAATGAACGATTTAATGACGTTTCATTATCTAGATCCATTAAGATAAACAATTTAATTTCTCCAATTCTAAAGGCATAAGGGATTTTATTATTATTTATGAACGAGCTACCAAACGGTAAATGTGGAATCAAAAATGTTGGTTGCTTACTTTTTGCTCGCTTTGTTATATTCTAAATGCAAAGGTGATTTTTTATTGTCTTTTAAAGAACAGCAAGACCATAATTTGATCGTGTGTATATCTGATGTAGTGAAAACATACTTTTCTGATAAAAAGACGCTAACGTACGTCGATATGAACTCTGACGACTACGAGGTTCTGAAAGCAATTCACTTATCAACGGTCAATACGATAGTTTTCAGACAGACGACGACACAGTCATATTTCACACACCAAGGATATCTGATAAACGCAAAAAACGCAATCAGCTTCACAGAATGTTTTAAATATCTTCTCGATGATCCAACATGGAACCCATCCTCACGGTTCGTAATCGTGATCAAATCGCTGAGTGAAAACGAACTGAAGAAGATTTTCGACGAGCTATTGACGCGACATGTGATCAACGTACTTCTGGTAAACGGCACTAATGACTCTCACCTCTATACCTACAATCCCTTCGACAACTATGGCTGCGGGAAATATTACAATGACGTCAAAAGTTACGGTTTGTGCTTGAACACGACAAATAATCTGTACCCAAACAAACTTGTGACTGGTTTACGAAACTGCACCTTCTCTGCTGCCGTCCCTCATCGACCACCTTACTCTATACATCCTGAACTTGCTAAAGACGACCGAATCACAATTGGAGCTGAACAATATGTATTTGAAGTGATTGGTGAACTGGAACATTTCAAAGTGAATTTTAGCTTCTATGATGCTACTGGAAAATATAATACAATAACCCATGACATGAAAGTCACAGGACCGCTGGCAAAAGTGACAAATAATGAAACTGATGCAATGTTAGGTAATGATTTGCTAGTACCAAGCCGAGCAAATGCATTTACATATCTGCATGGGTACCTGGATTATTGTGACGAATTACGTTTTTTCGTGAAGAGAGCGTCAGCTGTAGCTAATTGGAAAAATGCTTATTTGGAATTTCATGCATTAGTGTGGTGTCTGTTGTTGGTAGTTTATGTGATATACTCAATAATATTGATCATATTCCTGCGAGCTAAAGATAAAACAAATATAATGCTGAAAATGTTAAAATATTTGCTACCCAGTGGCTGTAATATGCCTCTACAAATGTCCAGTAAGGTAAGGGTCATCTTTATAATATGGGTGTGGTTCGCATCTCTAATGAACAGTTATTACCAGTCGAGTTTACTTAGTCTGATCACGAAACCTATAAAAGAGCACCAAGTTTCTAATGAAGCGGATTTAGTTAGACACAATTTAAAATCTTGTATTGGTCCCAAAATACTTGAATATTTATATCCAGAAAATGACATAACTTCTAAAATAAATCATGATTGTTTAGATTCATTGGAAATTTTGAAAAAAATCTCTCATTCAGAAGACCTATTTACGCTTATGCAAATATCAAAATATTTCTATAACAAAAAAATGTTGTGCGATGAATTTGGTTGGTCGCATCTCTATTACTTTCCCGAACCATACATAAATTTTATTATTGGTATATTTTTCTACAAAGGGTTCCCAGTTACAGATAAAATGCGCCAAAACGCACTTCGTCTTAAAGAAAATGGTTTGACTCTGAAAAAATTCGGAGATCTTTACTATGCTAGGCTGATTCAATTTAACTTTCATGAAAAGGGGTTCGAATCTAGACTTGTAGTACCATGGTTAATTTATATAACAGGCTGCGTTATGGCTGCTGTTGTTTTTATTATTGAATTACTGTATAAGACCTATTTTGACTGATCACATTATTATCTTGTCCCGAGAGCCTACACGACAGCAACACCAGGGGCAGGAGAATGTCAATCATGTTGAAAATTTACACTTTCTCGTCAAGTTCATCAGCATTGAAAGTTCCAAGTAATAAGCGATCATTCTCGCGCCCTGCTTCGCCTTCATATGCCTCATAGATTTGGTTACATGTAGCATTCAATGCACAACGTGCTTATGTATTTAATACTTAACATTTTGCATAACAATCAATTTCGTTCATTGCTGTAAAGTTAAACATTATTCCATAATTTATTTACGTTTATTGTTACCTCGTATGTCTATATGAAAAAAATATTGGATAAAACACACATGGCTTGTGGTGGTAATACATATTTTTGATACAAAACATGATAAAAACCATGGTAAAAACGCGGGGTTTAAGTGTATTTAGAACTTTTATTCCATGTTTTCATCAAAATATTTATATGTCAGCAATATTGTTGACAAAATCTTAAATTTGAATTTAAAATAGACATAACTGACAAATTGAAAATAATAAAACGCACACTTACAAGGGCAAAACATATATCGGAAATTAAAAAGGCGTCAAAAGTTCGTCTGTTTTGCAGAAGTGTCAACGGAAAAAGTTCCCCGAAGACTAACAGAGCTAATTCTTTGGATGAAAATAGGCCAGCCTGGTTATAAGAAGAGTCGACCAAACTTGGCTATGTCCCGAATGATTTAGGGACCGCAGCCCTAGTGTTTCAACTCCAAACACATAACTTGTTCTACCAATAACATTATTGTATTTGGGTGCACCAAAAATCTACCCAACTTCCAAGGCAATATGGCTCTTTAGAATACTTTGGTTTATTCTAAAGAGCCCATATAGCCTTGAAAGTTGGGTAGATTTTTGGTGGAGTAATTTTTTTCTTGTAGACAGAGGGCAGTCCGTGCCTGTATTATTGTTGTTCTCGCTGTTAAATTGTCGTTGCAAAAGTGAAATAACCAAATCTTTGGAAGAACTGCTAAATTTAATCGTGAAAAGTTTAATCATGTATACATATAACCAATACAGTAGAAACATAATTATCTGATCAAAAATTGCTAAAATACATTATCTTGAAAAGAACTCTGAGAACTACAACAATTCGAAAGCGATTAATTTTAACCATCACAACGATGGTATTAAGACAAAAGACGCTATAGTCATATTTTAAATATAACAAGCAAGCAAACGCAAACAGATTTAGAGAATATTTTAAATACTTTTGATCGTATCTGGTGCGCTAGCGCCATCGGGTGGTGAGCTAGTGCCAACGGGTGGTGTGCTAGCGCTATCGGGTGGTGTGCTAGCGCCATCGGGTGGTGTGCTAGCGCCATGCGGGTGGCGCACGATGGAGTTAGTGGCGCCATGACGCGTCATTGTGTTTCGTCTTCACTTTTCAGTAAGTAAGCGGCGAGTTTGAATCACTGAACTATCGCGCTTTCTTAGATAACATATGTTGGCTTTACGTCCAAACCTATACATGTATTTTGTGTTGTAACTGCTGGATTTAAAATATAATCTGATTGATTGTGCTCAGTTTTATTGGTTAAATTGTAATTTTAAGTAATTTATTGGTTTATTAAAAGCAGTTTGTTGCGCCCATTGTCTTTTTGTTGCATTTAACATATAATCTGCCTAAATTACCGGAGGTAAATGAAAATATTACATATGAATATTCAGTTATCTATTCTATGTTTTTTTTAAATGACTAGCTGGCGCCCGAGGCTTTGCTTGCGTGATATCGAAAGAAAAAGTATCCTATGTGTTATTCCAGACTATTGCGCCAAATTTCATCAAGATCCGTTCAGCCGTTTTGACGTGAAAGAATAACAAACATCCATACATCAATCCTCACGAACATTCGCATTTATAATATTAATAATATAATAGTAGGATTTAGGCACCCTCGTATACATTTGTAATGTTTGATAATTAATTACTCGTCGACATGAAAATAAGCTAGTTTCTTTTATTCTGTATCGGTTCCTTAAATTATTATCGTAGACCGCATTTCCATGAAATAACGTCCAGCAAAGCGTAAAGCGCCCACATTAACACCCACAAACTAACCACCATCTTTGATTTTCATATCGTGATTTCAAAGCTATCCGAAGTGTCGTGTTTGCATTAAGAAAGTACTATAATGTGTCTTTTATTGTCACAACACGTTTTTATTTTAATTCCCATATAATTTATCATCGAAGACAAAACATCGTAATCACCAATCCATTAAAGACCGTTTCATGAACACTGGTCGCAATTTAAATAATTATCTAAGCCATCTAATTGCCCTTTTTCTAACGACATTTTTCTATAATTATAAATCCATACACCTAAAACGCTTATCTTCATTATAAATTTACACAACCTTAAGTAACTAAAGCATGGATTAATTTGAATTCCAAAATGTTGGTTGTTTTCTTGTTGTTCTCTTTGCTACATTTCAATTGTAGAAGTGGAGACGCCTTATCTTTAAAGAACTAGAAAATCATAATCTGATGATGTGTATAATCGATGTCGTCGAAACATATTTGTCGGATGAAAAGACGCTAACGTACGTCGATATGAACTCTGACGACTACGAGATTCTGAAACCGATTCACTTATCAGCCGTCACAACGATGGTGTTCAGACAGACGACGACACAGTCATATTTCACACACCAAGGATATCTTATAAACGCAAAAGACGCAATCAGCTTCACAGAATGTTTTAAATATCTTCTCGAAGATCCAACATGGAACCCGTCCTCGCGGTTCGTAATCGTGATCAAATCACTGAGAGAAAACGAACTGAATAAGATTTTTGACGAGCTATTGACGCGACATGTGATCAACGTGCTGTTGGTAAACGGCACTAACGACGCTCACCTCTACACCTATAATCCTTTCGACAACTATGGCTGCGGGAAATATTACAATGACGTCATAAGTTACGGTTTGTGCTTAAACACGACAGATAATCTGTTCCCAAACAAACTCGTAACTGGTCTACAAAACTGCACATTCAATGCTGCCATTCCTCATCGACCACCTTACTCTATACATCCTGAACTTGCTAAAGACGACCGAATCACAATTGGAGCTGAACAATATGTATTTGAAGCGCTTGGTGAACTGGAACATTTCAAAGTGAATTTTAGCTTTTATGATGCAACTGGAAAATATAATACAATAACCCATGACATGAAAGTCACAGGACCGCTGGCAAAAGTGACAAATAATGAAACTGATGCAATGTTAGGTAGTGATTTTTAGTACCAAGCCGGGCAAATGCATTTACATATCTGCACCCATGCAGATATGTAAATGCATTTGCCCGGCTTATTGTGACGATTTACGTTTTTTCGTGAAGAGAGCGTCAGCTGTAGCTAATTGGAAAAATGCTTATTTGGAATTTCATGCATTAGTGTGGTGCCTGTTGTTGGTAGTTTATGTGATATACTCAATAATATTGATCATATTCCTGCGAGCTAAAGATAAAACAAATGTAATGCTGAAAATTTTTAAATATTTGCTACTCAGTGGCTGTAATATGCCCCTAAAAATGTCCAGTAAGGTAAGGTTCATCTTTATAATATGGGTGTGGTTCGCATCTCTAATGAACAGTTATTACCAGTCGAGTTTACTTAGTCTGATCACGAAACCTATAAAAGAGCACCAAGTTTCTAATGAAGAAGATTTAGTTAGACGCAACATGAGATCATGCATTGCTTCTAAAGTACTCGAATATTTATTTACTGGAGTGAATATAACTTCTCAAATAAAACATGACTGTCCAAATTCATTTGAAATTTTGAAAAAAGTTTCTCATTCAGAAGACCTATATACGGTTATACAAACATCATTATATTTGTATTACAAAAAAACTTCTAGCAATGAATTTGGTTGGTCGCCTCTCTATTACTTTCCCGAACCATACTCTAAGTTAATTTGTGCTATATTTTTCTACAAAGGGTTCCCAGTTTCAGATAAAATGCGCCAAAACGCACTTCGTCTTAAAGAAAATGGTTTGGCTCTAAAAAAAATCGGAGATATTTACTATGCTAGAATGATTCAATTTAACTTTTATAATATGGAGTTCCAATCTAGATTTGTAGTGCCATGGTTAATGTATATAACAGGCTGCGTTATAGCTGCTGTTGTTTTTGTTTTTGAATTACTGTATAATAGGTAAAAAACCCATTTTGACTGATCACACACATCACCAGGGGCAGTAGAATTTCTATCATCATTCATAACATTTGGAACGGAATATTAATCATGTTTACTATTATTTTTTAGTTTCTAGTTGCACACGCCATGATCCCAGATAAACTGAAGTTATTGCGGGTGTATGTTTATAAGCATACAAAACGGTCTACCCTCCTCGTAATTCGATATTTTCTCTGTTCTCGACACACGAAACTCACTGTATGCGGTCGCTAACTATTTTCGACAGTTATGCTTGGCATGGCATGGTAAATATCCCGTTTCAAATGTTATTAATAATGTCAGTGACCATGTCAGTTTAAAAAACTTGAGAGGTGTTAAGGGATGGAACGAAATTATTATTTATTGTGTTCAAAAAACCTACTGTTCACACCACACTGTTCAATGCGAAATAGAAAGACGAAATGAAAATAACTGGCTTGCTTTCTATGAGAGAGAGAGAGAGACAGACAGACAGACAGAGAAATACGCTCACGCCACACGGCTTACGACTTTATATAAAAAACAACTATAGCAAAAAGTGTCGTTTCAACTTTTAGTCTTAATATTTTCTTAACTTTTTATGGAACTTCTTGTTCCAAAACTTATTATTTCTACATGTTGAAAATTGTTGTGGAAAAAGAGCTTTAAAAGCTATCTTCTTCTTACTATATAAAAATAAGTCGGGTTTTCCTTCCTGACGCTATAACTCCAGAACGCACGAACCGATTTCCACGGTTTTGCATTCGTTGGAAAGGTCTCGGGCTCCGTGAGGTTTATAGCAAAGAAAAGGTAGGGTAGGTAGAAAGGTAGAAAATTGCATAGCAACGCATGCCGGGGGCACAGCTAGTATTTTATATATTTTCTTTCACTACCTGCATGTCCAGCGGAATTTTTCTTTGATTGCCGCTTACCTGATTTGATTACATAACCTTACACTAAATTTCTATATGAAAAAGATGGGATAATCGTGTTTATGCGTGAAAACGGACACATACTTGTAATTAAATTTTTGAGATTTAATATAATTTGAGAAATGTATATTATTAGTAAAACGTTTATCATGGGTGTAATTTTCATACTTTTCGACAAAGCCTTGATTATATTGATCAAATGATTTTAAAATTACAGATTATATTGTTCAGTTTATTAGAAAATCACAGATAATATTGTTAATTTTTTTTTTTTTTTATAATTCTAAGTCAGGTTGAGTAAAAAATATGAAATGTTGAATCACGACTAAAATCAGGTGCATTAACAAAACCTAATGCAACCCCATTTACGTCAATTGAAACAGCACCCACAAACAAACAATACCCAATATCTTCGATTTCATTTTCATAAAGCAACGAAGATATATCGTGTTTCGAAAGTCTGACAACCAGTCTTACCAAGGGGTATCGTATTACCCAGTACTAACTGGGTTGTGGAGGTCAGACAGGCAGTCGCTCCATGTAAAATACTGATATTCAGCTGCATCCGGTTAGACTGGAAGCCGACCCCAACATAGTTGGGAAAAGGCTAGGCAGATGAGATGAAATTAAGGAAGAAATATACATATACAGGGTGTTTGGCGCATGGACCGACAATTTTTTTGGGGGATTCACGGGGTCATGTGCTAGTTTTCAGACCTAGACCCCATGTCCTAAGTTTCACTATAATCCAGATACGATTCTTTTTATTGTTGTTTAAAGTTATTTGAATTATTGTCAAACGTTATAACGAACGTTATAACTTTTTAAGTTTGGTGTCGTATTTGGACCAAATAACTTTTATTATATTTTCTAATGTGCTGTTAATCTAAATGAATCATAAATGTCCAGCATAAGATGTTATAAAAATACTTTATTATCAAAACCTATTTATTTTTATTTGTTTATAATTAATCATCGAAGACAAAATGCCGCAATTATCCCTCCATTAAAGACCATTTCCTAAACACTGGACGGAATCTAAATACTGATCTGTAAAACCCGAAGTCCATTACGATAAACCATATAATTGCCCTTTTCTAACGACATGGTTCTTAAAAAGCAAACGTATCTTTATAATATTAAGCCAACCTCATCAAAATTGGGTAACTGAAGCACAAACTTAATTTGAATTCAGAAATGTTGGTTGTCTACTTAGTATTCTCTTTACTATATTTCAAGAGTAAACGGGGAAATGCCTTTTCTTTTAAAGAACTAGAAAATCGGAATTTGATGGTATGTATAACCGGTGTAGTCGAGACATATTTTTCGGAAGAAAAGACGGTGACGTACGTCGACATGAACTCTGAAGACTACGAGGTTCTGAAAGCGATTCACTTATCAACCGTCACAACGATAGTGTTCAGACAGACGATGACACAGTCATATTTTACACACCAAGGATATCTCATAAAAGCAAACAACGCAACCGGATTCACAGAATGTTTCAAATATCTTCTTGAAGATCCAACTTGGAACCCGTCCTCCCGGTTCGTAATCGTGATCAAATCACTGAGAGAACACGAACTGAAGAAGATTTTCGACGAGCTATTGACGCGACATGTGATCAACGTGCTGCTGGTAAACGGCACTAACGACGCTCACCTCTACACCTACAATCCCTTCGACAACTATGGCTGCGGGAAATATTACAATGACGTCATAAGTTACGGTTTGTGCTTGAATACAACACATAATCTGTTTCCAAACAAACTCGTGACTGGTCTACGAAACTGCACTTTGCTTGCTACCGTCCCTCATCGACCACCATACTCTATACATCCTGAACTTGTTAAAGGCGACCGTATCACATTAGGAGCTGAACAATATTTATTTAAAGTACTCGGAGAACTGGAACATTTCAATGTTACTTTTAGCTTTAATTTTAAAAATGGAAAAAATATTACCCTTGGTAACATTACAATTTTGGGACCAATGGCAAAATTGCAAAATAATGAAACAGATGCAGTGTTAGGCGATATATGGTTGATAAAAAGATGGGCAGATGCATTTACATATTTGCATGGGTACCTTGACTATCATGATGACTTACGTTTCTTTGTAAAGAAATCGCCATCTGTGGCAGATTGGAAAATAGCTTATTTGGAATTTAATCCATTAGTATGGTGCCTTTTGTTGGCAGTGTATCTGATATACTCAATAATAATGGTTTTACTCCTTCGAGCTGAAGACAAAATTAATATAATGCTAAGTTTGTTTAAAATGCTGCTTGCCAGTGGCTGTAATATGCCCCATCAAATGACTAGTAAAGTGAGGTGCGTCTTTATAATATGGGTGTGGTTCGCATCTCTAATGAACAGTTATTATCAGTCCAGCTTAGTCAGTTTGACCAGGGTGCCAATAAAAGAACACCAAGTTTCTAATGAAGCTGATTTAGTTAAACACAACCTTAAGTGTTGTACTGTGCCTGCATTACTTAAATTTATAGAATCTGAAACAAATATCTATTCTGAAATAAATCATACCTGTGTAGACCCTTTGCTCAATTTAAAGAAAGTCGGTCAATCAGAAGATTTATTTACGATTATACAGCCAACAGCATTTAATTACAACAGAAAAAAGTTTTGCGATGTATTTGGTCAATCGCCACTGTATTACTTCAAACAACCATACGTAAAATTTATTTTTGCAACATATTTCTACAAAGGTTTCCCACTTTCAGATAAAATGCGGCAAAATGCACTTCGGTTAAGAGAAAATGGTTTGGTTTATAAAAAGTTCAGAGATCTATACTATGCTAAGAAGATTAAATTTCATTTTCATCAAAAGGAGTTTGAACCTAGATTTGTTATGCCATGGGTCGTGTATGTTGCTGGATGTTGTTTGGCTTCTGTAGTTTTTATTTTAGAATTATTGTATAATCGATTTAGTTCCTTAAAGTGAGCGCCTGTTAGTGATAAATGATGTTTATATTGCAAGTAGGTTTTTACAAACACTTATACCTCGTTGTTGTTTTTTAACTAGATGTTGCAAGTGTATCTTACCCGACTACTCTGAGAAGAAACAGCCGAAGCAAACAGGGGTCGTAGTCTCTTTTAAGATTCAGACAAAAATCTTGGTCACATTACATGAGGACACTAATAAAAACACCACCTCAGACACTGAGTTGGTGTTTTTAGAAAGGATTACATAGATTTGAGTAGACCTGTCGTCTAGTCACTGCGAGCATTTATCAGTTATCGTGTGCTTTGACTCATAACCAGAGGTCGGAGTAGGTAGATTGATTTAAGGTCGTCGACGTCAAACGTAGAGGATAATATGGATATGCCTCCAAAATACCGGAACTTCATATTTATTGTGATATTTGTTCCGGAGTTTTGAAATTAGCACGAATTTGTGTTTAAGATGAAAAACGTATATTAATAATATCAATCTACACTGTCAGTGTTAGCTAATGGTGAAAGAAATTAGTATTTTATTTTAAACAAAAATACCTTGGAATAGTTACACCGTATTTTGTACCTTACTGTTGAATTATGATTATTTAATTTTATTTTAATTGTATTAATGTTGAAAGCCAAAATATGGAAATTGTATCCGGATACAATTTGAGGATTAAAAATAATTTATTTATGTTTTTTTTCTAATTAAAGATATTTGTTCATTGAATTCAATCAATCATTAATATAATAAACGATTTTGTTAGCCTATCTGTATGTTTTTTACACACACACATTATGGATAAAATGGCATGTCCATATTATAATATCTTGACGCAAGTATATAAAATCAATCTACCTACTCCGACCTCTGGTAATAACTCACGGAGGACATTTGTGTAAATTATGAACAATAAACCAATTATCGACTTTTGCCTTTATAAAGCAAGGCAAGTCATTTATATATATTAGAAACAAAGAACGGCCCAGAATTGAACCCTGGAGTGCTCCCATGCTTACTATAGATGCAAAAGATCTTTTTCTGTTAACATCAACTCTTTGAATCCTGTCACTCAAATATGAAGTAAGAAGATCCGGACAGGCGTTTTGGATTCCGAAGTGATGTTGTTTCCTGATTAATGTTTCATAGAGAACGCAATCGGAGGCCTTGAACAAATCGCAAAATATGCCATTCGCTATTTTATTTCCAGGCATTATAAATGTATCCTAAAAGTTTAACACATTAGTAGTTGTACAACCCTTTGTACAGGCAGCAGTAGTTGCATATCGTCATGTTTATTGAAACATCTTAATTAGTTTTTGAAAAGTTAAAAAAAAAATATGTAGGACTGAAATCCTTACTTATATAACATTATAAAAGCGAAAGTGAGTTTGTTTGTTTGTTACGTCTTCACGCCTAAATGGCCAAACCGACTTTTATAAATTTTGGCACTTACAGAGATTGTTGAGACCCTGAAGATGAACATAGGCTAAAAAAGTGAGAAAAGGGGAAGTAAGAGGGAAGAAAAGAGGAGAGAACGATATTTTTTTACTATCGTCACGCGGCTTAAAGTTAGCCCAACGTAAATATGCCACGCGGACGAAATCGCGGGCGGAAACTAGTAGGTCTATAATTCTTGGGGTCTACTACCCGATTTAAACAATGATATTATTTTACTATTTTTCATTAGATCAGGAAACTCACCGCGGTCATCGCAATCATTAAAAATAACAGCTAAAGAAGGAGCTACAATGGTTTTAATTGCCTTAGCAACCAACGTCTATATAATATGTATTCCGAAAGATGTATTCACGTAGTATTCACGTAACATTTAACGTATGGAATGTTTTACTTACATCATTACAATTGATATTTGAAAATTAAATTCAAAATCACAGATTGGAAAGAAAGAAAAAAGCATCTGCAGCAACAGGTTACGAGTCTAGCGATTTAGTAGTCGATATGAGAATATCCGCAAATAATTTTTCAAAAGCTACAGCTTGATTAATTATCGGACTTTAAAAATTATCGCCAATAGTGAGAAGCAATGTATTAACTATTTCGATTACAAGACCTTTCCGCTTCGCTATTAACGATTTTTCATGTAATTTTAATTACATTACTAATGCTTTTAATTTTTTAACTCAAATATAGTGCCTTCGTAACAAAACTAACTTTAAATGTTCATTTACCGTTGAATATATTTGACCGAAACACGAAGAAAATGTTTTGTCACCTTAATGTATTATATAATTAACCATTCAAGACAAAACACAGCTATTAACAAACCATAAAAGATCGTTTTATGAACTTTGATTGAAATCTCAGCAATAAATACATGTAAAACACCCTAGATCCATTGCGATATACTATTTTTTAACGACGATGTTTAACTTTAAATTTAAAACGTATGTCTCTGATTATAAACCTACCCAACCCTAACAAACTAAAAGCATTGAAAAAAATGCATCCAAAAATGTTGGTTGTTTACTTGCTTTTTTCGTTGTTATATTTTAAATGCAAAAGTAAAAATGCTTTATCTTCCGATGAACTGCAAAATCGTAATTTGCTGGTGTGTATAACTAATATAGTAGGAACATACTTTTCGTATAAAAAGACCCTAACGTACGTCGACATATACTCTGACAACCACGAGATTCTGAAAGCGATTCACTCATCACACGTGACAACAATGATATTCAGACAGACTCAGTCAAATTTTACGCACCAAGGATATCTCATAAACGCAAACAACGCAACCGGATTCGCCAAAAGTTTTAAATATCTTCTCGAAGATCCAACATGGAAACCGTCCTCGCGGTTCGTAATCGTGATCCGTTCCCTGGAAGAAGACGAATTAGAGAAGATTTTCGACGAGCTATTGACGCGGCATGTGATCAACGTGCTGTTGGTAAACGGCACTAACGACGCTCACCTCTACACCTACAATCCCTTCGACAACTATGGCTGCGGGAAATATTACAATGACGTCATAAGTTACGGTTTGTGCTTGAATACAACACATCATCTGTTTCCAAACAAACTCGTGACTGGTCTACGAAACTGCACTTTGCTTGCTACCGTCCCTCATCGACCACCTTACTCTATACATCCTGAACTTGCTAAAGACGACCGAATTACATTAGGAGCTGAACAATATTTGTTTAAAGTACTCGGTGAACTGGAACATTTCAACGTTAATTTTAGCTTTGATTTTCATAAAAACATATATAGTATAATTACCCCTAACATGAAAGTTTCGGGGCCATTAGCAAAATTGCAAAATAATGAAACAGATGCAATGTTAGGTGATATTTTTCTTGTAGCAAGTCGGGCAGATGCATTTACATATCTGCATGGGTACCTGGACTATCATGATGACTTACGTTTCTTTGTGAAGAAAGCGCCATCTGTGGCAGATTGGAAAATAGCTTATTTGGAATTCAATCCATTAGTGTGGTGCCTTTTGTTGGCAGTGTATCTGATATACTCAATAATTATGGGCATACTCCTTCCTAAAGAAGATAAAACAAATATCATGCTCAAACTGTTAACGTGCTTGCTCTCCAGTGGCTGTAAAATGCCCCATCAAATGTCTAGTACAGTGAGGTGCGTCTTTATAATATGGGTGTGGTTCGCATATCTAATGAATAGTTGTTACCAGTCCAGCTTAGTTAGTTTGACCAGGACGCCAATACAAGAGCACCAAGTTTCTACGGAAACTGATTTAGTTAAACATAACCTCAGGTCTTGTACAGTGCCTGTAATGCTTAAATTTATAGAATCTGAAACAAAAATGCCTTCTGAAAAAAATAACGACTGCGTAGATCCTTTGCTCAGTTTAAAGAAAGTCGGTCAATCAGAAGAGTTATTTGCGATTATACAGCAAACAGCATATCAATACCACAAATATATATTTTGCGATAAATTTGGTCAGATGCCTCTCTATTATTTCAACCAACCAGCTCTCAAGTTTATTTTTGCTATATTTTTCTACAAAGGGTTCCCAGTTTCAGATAAAATGCGACAAAATGCACTTCGTTTCAGAGAAAATGGTTTGGCTGATAAAAAGTTCGCAGACTTATACTATGCTAAGATGATTAAATTTCATTTTCATCAAAAGGAGCTCGAATCTAGATTTGTAATGCCATGGGTAGTGTATGTAGCTGGATGCTTTTTGGCCGTTATAGTTTTTGTTTTTGAACTACTTTTTAACTATTTAAATTGTAAAAGCGAGCGTCTATCAATCGTTGACAAATAGTTTTTAGTCATATTATCTTTAAGACGAATGTACATACATACTAATTTTATTATGTGTGATCAATCTGTTGCTTGGTTTTCTATATTAAATAATTTAAGTACTTTTAATAATAAATATTTATGATAATAATTCAAATATGAGTGTTATAAATCTCTTTGGTTTGATCAATCAATTTTTCGTCATCATTGTGCCCCTCTTCTTCTTAACAAAGGCATTCTCTTTCTCCTTCCAAACCTCTCTATTGTGTGCGATCTCTGACCATGTTTTCCTCGCGATCTCGAAGTGCCGATCTGGTCTCACCACCGTCGCCGAGATCCATCTCAATGTTGATGTCCTCCGTCAGTCCAGGCGTCAAGTAAATGACAATCCTAGCCAACCGTTCCGTTTGCATTGGTGCCATGTGGCAGCCTACTTCCACTTCAGCTTGGCTACTTTTATCCAACATCTGTTATTAGAGTTAAATTCCACTATTTACTACTACTATACATATTCGTCAGCCTCAGAGAAAATTACTACAACGCGTTCTGGCGTTGTTAAAACAGCCAAGACGTTGAAGTCGTTGAAGTTGGCACTGATAAACACGGTCACAAAGTAAAGAAATTATAGCCGATGACTGCAAAATCATCTTTCCATCTGTACTTCTACATTATTGTACTAACGGAAAGATTCGTATTATTGTACTAACGGGTAAACTCAATAGCTGCAGGACTAATTTCAAAAAATATTTTTATTTTGGAAAGGCTGGGCAGATGATGATGATCCATCATTAATGAGGACATCATTCGTACGTCGATATGAACTTAGACGACTACGAGATTCTGAAAGCGATTCACTTATCAGCCGTCACAACGATGGTGTTCAGACAGACGACGACACAGTCATATTTAACACACCAAGGATATCTTATAAACGCAAAGAACACAACCGAATTTACAGAATGTTTTAAATAACTCCTCGAAGATCATGGAACCCGTCCTCGCGGTTTGTCATCGTGATCCGTTCGCTGGAAGAAGACGAGTTGGAGAAGATTTTCG
Organism: Ochropleura plecta; assembly: GCA_905475445.1. NCBI lineage: Eukaryota > Metazoa > Arthropoda > Insecta > Lepidoptera > Noctuidae > Ochropleura > Ochropleura plecta. The sequence goes on from FR997728.1 coordinate 4,494,383, forward strand.
ACGAGCTATTGACGCGACATGTGATCAACGTGCTGCTGGTAAACGGCACTAACGACGCTCACCTCTACACATACAATCCCTTCGACAACTATGGCTGTGGGAAATATTGCAATGACGTCAAAAGTTACGGTTTGTGCTTGAACACGACAGATAATCTGTACCCAAACAAACTCGTGACTGGTCTACGAAACTGCACTTTGCTTGCTACCGTCCCGAATATCGACCACCTTCCTCAATACATCCTAAACTTGCTAAACACGACCGAATCACGTTCGGAGCTGAGCAATATTTATTTAAAGTGCTCGGAGCACTGGAACATTTTAACGTTAATTTCAGCTTATTTGATTCAAATGATTTTTCTACCATTACCGCTGATATGAAAGTTATAGGGCCCCTTGCTAAATTATCAAATAATGAAACTGATGTAATATTTGGTAGTGATATGCTGGGAGCAAGTTGGGCGGATGCATTTACATATTTGCACTATCTGGACTATCAAGATTTACATTTCTTTGTGAAGAAAGCATCATCTATGGCTCATTGGAAAAACGCTTATTTTGAATTCAATCCATTAGTGTGGTGCCTGGTTTTGTTGGTTTATCTGATATACTTAATACTAATGGTTGTACTCCTTCGCGCTGAAGACAAAACTGAGCTTGTTAAAATTGTTGCTTTCCAGTGGCTGCAACATGCCCCATCAAAATACTAGTACAGTGAGGTGCGTCTTTATAATATGGGTGTGGTTCGCATCTCTAATGAACAGTTATTATCAGTCCAGCTTAGTCAGTTTGACCAGAATGCCAATAAAAGAACACCAAGTTTCTAATGAAGCTGATTTTGTTAAACACAACCTCAGGTCTTGTTCTTAAATGCTTAAACATTCTGAAGCGAATAAATCCACAGAAATAAACAAAGATTGCGTTGATGCTTTTAGCAGTTTAAGGAATGTCGGATAGTCCGAAGATCTATTCTTCTTCTCTTTCACAGTCATCATTATTTAATTGTCACAAAAAATGTTTTGTGATAAATTTGGTCAGTCGCCTCTTTATGAGTTCACACAACTATCCGCCAAAATTATTTTTGCTACATTTTTCTACAAAGGATTCCCACTTTCAGATAAAATGCGACAGAATGCACTTCGGTTAAGAGAAAATGGTTTGGCTGATAAGAAATTCAGAGATCTATACTAGGTACGCCAAGATGATTAAATTTTATTTTCATCAAAAGGAGTTCGAATCTAGATTTGTTATGCCATGGGTAGTGTATGTACCTGGATGTTGTTTGCCTTCTGTAGTTTTTATTTTTGAATTACTGTATACTCGATTTTCTTCATAATTGCGAGCGCAGTATTTGACAAATTAATAGATAACGATCATATCCTTCACGATGAATATACCTACATCCCCAATCTTTTTAAATGTGTATATAGTGTGTAACTAATTTAAATAAAATATAAGTACTTTATACATCTTCTTCTCAGTCGTTATCTTCATTGCTGAAGGTCGTGTCTAGCTTGAAGTGTTAATCACCCGATGCACTATGCCTCTCCACGTATTTCTGTCCTCGGCAGTCTTTATAGCCTTGGTTATACTTTATACATACTGTTTGATTAATCTGCGAATCAATGAGCGTTATAAATATTGTTATTATATTTTAGGGTACAACGGAACCCTGTGTGTGCAAGTACAGCAAATACATCGTACTTGACTGATCAAATCAAATCAAAAGCATTTATTTCAATTAGACCATTACAGGCACTTTTGAAAGTCAAAAAAACAAATTGTTAAAGCTACAGTCCCGGTCACAAGACATAATAACTTGTGAAAGTACTGCAGTTGCCGATTCCAAAGCGTTGATCCCTATGGAGAAGAATGTGCAAGAAACTCTATCGACAAACAACAACAAAATCATATTTACATGATTCGTGTCGAGATTATAAAAATATGTGAGAACGATGTGGAAAACGTGCATTGTAAGAGCGTCCAGAGTAAAAGCAAAATTCAATTTAAAATTCAAATAAATCAAAAATGAACCGTGGCAGCTAAAAGATGACCAGTCCCAACTGACAGCGCCCGTTCACGAACATGACGTATGGATCAGCCCCATTCAGCTCAACCATTGTGAAGGGATCTAAATGACCCAACATACCCGCCACCATCAGCAGTCAATAATAGTACATTTGCACTCACATATGGGCTTAATAATTACACAATACTAGAGAATTGATTCTATACATTGCAAAGATAGTCTTACAATCTTCGGCAGCTTCCGCAATAACATCAGATGCTAATAATTAGTGAGTTAACCCCTATGGTTGTGGAGCAAGACTAGCATTGAGCCAAGCATTTTTATCTTCAATATAGTCCCCCAACTTATAATATGCTTGCCTACATAGTGTGCGTTTTATACAAGTTTTAAATTTCGTCTCATTCAGTTGTAGTATGTAGGGAGATATTTTATTGTAACATTTTAAACAGTACCCTATGAAAGATGAGTCTACTTTAGCTAACCTGAAACCTTGCTGAAGTAATTGGTCCCTATTTCTAGGATTATAGTTGTGTCTGTCACCTCTTATACTAAATAGACGCAATTTTTTCATGACATACATGATATTTTCATAAATGTATTGACTAGGTACTGTCATGATGTAAGGATATTTCCTTAAACTGTGTCCGTTATATATGGCGCTGATGGCTCTTTTCTGCAGAATAAATTTAGACTCGATGTCTGCCTCGCGGTATCTACATCAGTAAACTGACGGATTTTTCTAACAGAGAGATTTCTACAAGAGATGTTATATGCGGACCCCATTGTAGCCTTGAATTGAGTGTTATTCCCAAGAAAACGGTTTTTTCGACTAATTCTAGTTTCTCTTGATTCAACACTATATCACACTCATTGTTTTTGACATTTGGTACAGCAAATCTTAAACACTTCATTTTTATCCCATTTAATACAAAATTATTTGCGGTAAACCAATTATGTACCTGCAATAGGGCATTAATTACGTCTTCAAGATTTGTGGCACGTCTGTTTATCTTAAATATTAATGAAGTATCGTCAGCTAACAACACCATTTATGGTTGGTTTTTAAATACGGTTTACGGTTCAAGAAAATTTATTTCGCTCAAAAAGAATACAATTATTCACTTTTATGAGGAAAAACATAATAATTAAGATAAACGACGTTTCGCATGGTTATAAACTAAAATTAGGTTAAAACAAAAATGGAAAAAACTTAAAATTATTTTACATTGTTCAGGTGGTGCTTGAATAGTCTTTTGAAAGTTGGAAGTGATTTTGATTCCTTAATTACTGTAGGTAAAGAGTTATAAATTTCAGCCCCCTCCTATACAACAGTCTGTCGACCGTAGTTTGTCCTCGGTGCTCTTAAAATGATGTGGTTAGCTTGCCTCGTCATGCGCTTTTAAATTTGCATTCTTTTTGTAAATGTTATTTGTGTATGTATGTCTGTATTAAGTATTTTTTGCATAAGTATGCAGGTGTTTTATTTATAAATTTGATCGATATTCATTGGTTTCGTTTCCTTGAATGGGCTACCCCATTTAAGGAAACGAAACTAATGAATATCGATCAAATTTCATATCAATCACTAAAGAGGAAGGGACCCAATATCGATCCTTGTGGTACACCCATCTTTACTTTTAAACTCATTGAAATATGATTTAACTAAACTAAGCGCAAGTTGCCCTATGCCGTAATGTTCAAGTTTCAAGAGTAGGGTTTCGTGGTTTACGTAATCAAATGCTTTTGAGAGGTCACAAAAGATCCCAAGGGCATCCTGTGCGAGAGAAGAAGGGAATAAAAGAAGGAAGGGAAGAAAAGGGAAAACTTAGTTTTGCTATTACAATAAAAAAGGCGCGAGGGCAAAAATTACAGGTAACAGGTACCTGCAAATCAGAAAAGGGGAAATATGTTACCCCGAATTTAACGTGAGCGAAGCCGCCAGAAAAAGCTAGTTAAAGTGTAATTGTAGATCGTCTAATTGAATGTTCGAAAGCGCTGAAAGTGCAATCGAAGATTACTAAAAAGTTTTGTCAGAATATGAATCAAACGTGACGGACTAGCGGTATTATTATTAGTATTTTATTTATCGTACGTGGCGATTACGTGATTCTCATTAATGGACATTAATCCCAATTCCAAGTTAAAAATAAAACTTAAAATAATGCTTCTGAATTATAAATAGGAAGAGAAAACTTTGAAAATTCATCCTTTTAAAGAACGACACGTGTGCTGATGATGAGGTCAACATGTAAATCGGGTTAAATATCAAATGTAAATTTACGACTAAAAGCAATCAGTGCAGGAATAAAACCAAAATATCAACCACTTCTGTGTTTTGAAAACAGCACCCACAGAGAAACCAGCCACTATCTTCGATTTTTATGTCGTGATTTCAAACCTATACGCAGTGTTTGCATAAAGAAGGTACCAAATGTGTCATGATGTCCTTTATTATCAAAACAATTTTAATTCTATATGCATATCATTTATCATCGAAGTCAATACGCCGCATTTAACCATCCATTTAAGACCTTTTTATGAACACTGCTCAGAATATGGGCAATCATTTGTAACTCCCTAGATCCATTATGATAAACTATCTAATTGTCTTTCTTTTAACACCATAAAACCATAGAAAGAAATCGTTTCTTTATAGTATTATCCTTCTAAGACTAAAGCATAATCTAATGCGTGTTCAAAAATGTTGGTTGTTTACTTGTTACTCTGTTTGCTTTATTTTAAGTGTAAAAGTGGAAATGCCTTATCTCTTAAAGAACATCAAAATCATAATTTGATGATGTGTATAAGCAATATTGTCGAGACATATTTTTCTGATAAGACGCTTACGTACGTCGATATGAACTCTGGCGACTACGAGATTCTAAAAGCGATTCACTTATTAGCCGTCACAACGATGGTGTTCAGACAGACGACGACACAGTCATATTTTACACACCAAGGATATCTTATAAACGCAAAGAACACTACCGAATTCACAGAATGTTTTAAATATCTTCTCGAAGATCCAACATGGAACCCGTCCTCGCGATTCGTAATCGTGATGAAATCGCTGAGAGAACACGAACTGAAGAAGATTTTCGACGAGCTATTGACGCGACATGTGATCAACGTCCTGCTGGTAAACGGCACTAACGACGCTCACCTCTACACCTACAATCCTTTTGACAACTATGGTTGCGGGAAATATTACAATGACGTCATAAGTTACGGTTTGTGCTTGAACACGACAGATAATCTGTACCCAAACAAACTCGTGACTGGTCTACGAAACTGCACTTTGCTTGCTACCGTCCCGCATCGACCACCTTACTCAATACATCCTAAACTTGCTAAACACGACCGAATCACGTTAGGAGCTGAGCAATATTTATTTAAAGTGCTCGGAGCACTGGAACATTTTAACGTTAATTTCAGCTTATTTGATTCAAATGATTTTTCTACCATTACCGCTGATATGAAAGTTATAGGGCCCCTTGCTAAATTATCAAATAATGAAACTGATGTAATATTTGGTAGTGATATGCTGGGAGCAAGTCGGGCGGATGCATTTACATATTTGCATGGGTACCTGGACTATCAAGATGATTTACGTTTCTTTGTGAAGAAAGCATCATCTATGGCTCATTGGAAAAACGCTTATTTGGAATTCAATCCATTAGTGTGGTGCCTGGTTTTGTTGGTTTATCTGATATACTCAATACTAATGGTTGTACTCCTTCGCGCTGAAGACAAAACGAAAATAATGCTGAATTTGTTAAAATTGTTGCTTTCCAGTGGCTGTAAAATGCCCCATCAAATGTCTAGTAAAGTGAGGTGCGTCTTTATAATATGGGTGTGGTTCGCTACTCTAATGAACAGTTGTTACCAGTCCAGCTTAGTTAGTTTAACCGGGTCGCCAATAAAAGAACACCAAGTTTCTAATGAGGCTGATTTAGTTAAATACAATCTCAAGTCTTGTGCTGGTTCTAAAATGCTTGAATACTTACAATCTGAAACGAATAAAGCCACAGAAATAAACGATGATTGCATTGATGCTTTTAAGAGTTTAAGGAATGTCGGTCAGTCAAAAGATTTATTTACTCTTTCGCAGATTTCATTATATAGATATCACAAAAAAATATTTTGCGACGAATTTGGTCAGTCGCCTCTCTATTATTTCAAACAACCATACGTCAAGTTTATTTTGGCTACGTTTTTCTACAAAGGGTTCCCACTTTCAGATAAAATGCGACAAAATGCACTTCGTTTACGAGAAAATGGTTTAGCTGATAAGAAATTCAAAGATCTGTACTATGCTAAAAAGATCAAATTTCATTTTCATCAAAAGAAGTTCAAATCTAGATTTGTTATGCCATGGGTAGTGTATGTTGCTGGATGTTGTTTGGCTTCTGTAGTTTTTATTTTTGAATTACTATATACTCGATTACCTTCATAATAATATGTACGAACGCCTGTCGTAATTGACAACTTTATAGATAACGATCATATCCCTTACGATGAATGAATATACCTATATCCCCAATCTTTTTAAATGTGTAAATAGTGTGTTACTAATTTAAATAAAATGATATAAATACTTAAACGTGCTGTTTGATTAATCAGCGAATTATCGAGCGTTAAAAACATTGTTGCTATATTTTGAGGCACTACGAAACCCTGTGTGTGAGAGTGCAACTCGTACTTGACTGATTTTTAGTGTTCCATACATTAAAAGGAAAAAACGGACCCTCATAGGATGATGACCGTCTGTCTGTCTGTCTGTCAAGACCCTTCATGTTGGTAACGTGTGGACGTATCGAGTTGAAATAAGTATCAAATAATGAAGCTGTGAAAATATAAATAAATAAATAAATATCTTGGGACAACTCACACACGGCTATCTGATCCCAAGCTAAGCAGAGCTTGTGTTATGGTAACCAGACAACTGATATACATACTTATATAATTTATAAATACATACATATTATAGATAAATCACACCCAGACACAGAACAAACAATCATGCTCATCACACAAAGTTTGTCCTGGGTGGGAATCGAACCCACGACCTCCGGCTCAGCAGTCAGGGCCACTAACCACTAGACCAACAGGCCCGTCATATAAGGCATGTTTCCGTTGAGTTACACCATTTTGTGTTACACTTTTACCCATTGGGGAAAAAATTTCCGATTAGCAACACTGTAACTCAAAGCCACATTTTTTCCCATTAATTTACACTGTTCGTAATAGGGTTACATATCGGGAACAAAATATTCCAAAGAGTTACAGAACTTTATTATTCAATTAAAGAATAAATAAAACCACTGAAATCTAAAATTATTTTTTAATAAGTATAACCATTTAGAATGATTTTAATGTTGCATAAATCATAGGTACATAAATCATTGTAGATACATAATCGTAATTAAATTTATACCAGTAGGCATACTATTTTCTTAAATATACTTGAATTATAACCTCATTATGGTTAACACGACTCAGAGTACCTCGACTCGGTTTTTTTTTAAACCACGCAGAAAAAGGAGCTCTGTCGACCTATCTTGGCGCAGGTGGTAATCAGTTGTAAATATTAGAGATGTATTAATTGGGACGTTTTGGATTTTGTTTTGCTCTTTGGGACATTTTGTTCCCGATATGTAACCCTATTACGTACAGGGTAAATTCGTGGGGAAAAGAATGCGGTTTTGAGATACAGTGTTACTAATTTTTTTCCCAATGGGTAAAAGTGTAACACAAAATGGTGTAACTCAACGGGAACCAAGGAAAAATAACCCTCTAAACTAAATCTACGCAATCAAAATATATGGTTTATGTCGCATTTGCCTAACATTATTATTGACAAAGAAGATTAAAATTTATAGGACATTTCCCAAACAAAATAAACGTGATTACGAACAAAAATACAATTAATAAACTAATTACGACGATGTCCATCGACATAGGTCGCGGTTAGTTTACGCGGTTGGTTTAGTGTGCGTAAAGAAGGTACTAAATGTGTCATGATGTCCTTTATTATCAAAACAATTTTAATTCAATACGCAAATCATTTATCATCGAAGTCAATACGCCGCAATTAACCATCCATTAAAGACCTTTTATGAACACTGCTCAAAATATGGGCAATAATTTATTACACCCTAGATCCATTATGATAAACCATCTAATTGTCTTACTTTTAACGACATAAATCCATAGAAAGAAATCGTTTCTTTATAGTATTATCCTACTAAGACTAAAGCATAATCTAATGCGTGTCCAAAAATGTTGGTTGTTTACTTGTTACTCTGTTTGCTTTATTTTAAGTGTAAAAGTGGAAATGCCTTATCTCTTAAAGAACATCAAAATCATAATTTGATGATGTGTATAACCAATATTGTCGAGACATATTTTTCTGATGACAACACACTAACGTACGTCGATATGAACTCAGACGAATACGAGATTCTGAAAGCGATTCACTTATCAACCGCCACAACGATGGTGTTCAGACAGACGACGACACAGTCATATTTTACACACCAAGGATATCTTATAACCGCAAACAACGCAACCGGATTCACAGAATATTTTAAGTATCTGCTCGAAGATCCAACATGGAACCCGTCCTCGCGGTTTGTCATCGTTATCCGTTCGCTGGAAGAAAACGAGTTGATAAAGATTTTCGACGAGCTATTGATGCGACATGTGATCAACGTGCTGCTGGTAAACGGCACTAACGAAGCTCACCTCTACACCTACAATCCCTTCGACAACTATGGCTGTGGAAAATATTACAATGACGTCATAAGTTACGGTTTGTGCTTGAACACGACAAATAATCTGTACCCAAACAAACTCGTGACTGGTCTACGAAACTGCACCTTGATAGCTACTGTCCCACATCGGCCACCTTTCTCTATACATCCTGAACTTGCCAGCGGTGACCAAATTCAATTAGGAGCTGAACAATATTTATTTAAAGTGCTCGGAGAACTGGAACATTTCCAAGTGAATTTTAGCTTTGATTTTAGTAATGAAGTATATAATACAATTAGCCCTACCATGAAAGTTTCAGGACCAATGGTGAAATTGCAAAATAATGAAACAGATGCAATGTTAGGTGATATTTTTCTAGTAGCAAGTCGGGCAGATGCATTTACATATCTGCATGGGTACCTGGACTATCATGATGACTTACGTATCTTTGTGAAGAAAGCGTCATCTGTGGCACATTGGAAAAATGCTTATTTGGAATTCAAGCCATTAGTGTGGTGCCTTTTGTTGCTAGTTTATCTAATATACTCAATAATAATAGTTTTACTCCTTCGTGCTAAAGACAAAACTAATATAATGCTAAGTTTGTTTAAAATGCTGCTTTCCAGTGGCTGTAATATGCCCCATCAAATGACTAGTACAGTGAGGTGCGTCTTTATAATATGGGTGTGGTTCGCTACTCTAATGAACAGTTGTTACCAGTCCAGCTTAGTTAGTTTGATCGGGAGTCCAATAAAGGAACATCAAGTTTCTAATGAAGAAGACTTAGTTAAACACAACCTCCAGTCTTGTATAGTGCCTGCAATGCTTAAATTTATAGAATCTGAAACAAATATCTATTCTGAAATAAATCATGACTGCATAGATCCTTTGCTCAGTTTAAAGAAAGTCGGTCAATCTGAAGATTTATTTACGGTCGTACAGCAATCACTGTATCGATACCAAAAAAAAATCTATTGCGATAAATTTGGTCAGTCGACTCTCTATTACTTCAACATACCGTACGTCAAGTTTATTTTTGCTACATTTTTCTATAAAGGATTTCCACTTTCAGATAAAATGCGGCAAAATGCACTTCGTTTAAGAGAAAATGGTTTGGCTTATAAGAAATTCAAAGATCTATACTTTGCTAAGAAAATTAAATTTCATTTTCATCAAAAGGAGTTCAAATCTAGATTTGCAATGCCGTGGCTCGTGTATGTTGCTGGATGCGTTTTGGCTGTTATAGTTTTTATTATTGAACTACTGTTTATATGATTTAGTTTTTAAAAGCGAGCGTCTGTTAGCCTTTGGTGATTTTAGTCACGATTTTTTTGAGGAATGGCAGATGAACATCCCCAAACTAGGAATTCCTATTTTCCTGCGTTTTGATTTCCTTTACCAACAATTAAACTCACATTCACAAACTACCTGTAGGCCTTTAGTCGTGATGTTATGTTTTGTCTGGAATCTCGGTAAGTAGGTTCAAGCTGGACAGCTGAGTTCTGTCATACTTTCATTAGCGTTAGTAAGCTTTCGTCAAATGGCGTTGTACACCAGCCGCTGTTACATTTTCATTGCCTGGCAACACGGACACAAACATAAATACAAGGTGCCTTTGGAATATTTTGCGACCTATTTATAGCATTTAATTGCGTTAACTATGAAACACTTCTGGCAAAACTGGGGCACCATGGGGTGAAGGAATACGATTCTTGGTTTTCTAAGGTCATAGTTAAAAAATTGGCGGGTAAAATTTAGGTTAATGGCATAAACTAATAAAGCCTTGAAATAACAATCAGCGTTCCTCAAGGTTCGTCATTGGAGCCATTCCTCTTTTGAGTCTATTACAATAAGATCAGATGACGATAGTGTTTTTACCTGATGACAAATCATTGACCATCCATTTTTTTTATTAGTATATTATATTATAAGTTGGCTCACGAACTAAGATTTTAATATTTGTAAGACATGCTCTCCCTTTAGTTCTTTCTTGTTTTTGTTTATATATGAAATCATTTCTTTAAAATTTGTTTACAATTAAGATATTCAAAACTGCCCTTTTATTAAGGCCTTACTGAAATAAATTTATCGCATATCGTTATGACGATAATGATTATTCTCTTAAATTAATGTTCTTTGAATGTGTGAACCTGGTTATTAAATGTAATGTAATTTAATGTGTAGTATTAAACGATTTAAATATGGAATTATATCTTAAACTAGTTTTATTTTTAAATTTCCGCACGAAATTGTCCTATTTGTCAAATCAAATCAAAATCAAAATATTTTTATTTCACATAGGCCTGCCTACATGGGCACTTATAAAACGTCGAGAAAAGAGGCTTACAGCCTGAAAACATCTTTATAATAGCCAGTACGTCGTTTCGTCAAACGTTTAAATGAGTCACAACGTAATTTAAATTCCAGATCGCGGCTACAAAAGTTCTCTACTACTGACAACAGATTTATACTTGGGTTGCATGCGGGTGGCATCCTGATTCAAAGTTAATCGACATCCAATCATCATCATCATCATCTGCCTAGCTTATGTTGAGGTCGGCTTCCAGTCTAACCGGATAGAGCTGAATACTAGTGTTTTATATGGAGCCTCTGACTATCTAACATCCTCAACCCAGTTAGTGGTGGGTAATACGATACCCCTTGGTAAGACTGGTTGTCAGACTTTAGAGACACTGACTTTATGTCACGACTGTCCGTCCATATCTACACCACTAAATGACGGTCATTTTTCTTTTTCAATTGTTGATGATTTGGCAGAATGCAATGACCCATGAAAACGCATGGCATCACACACAAACACACACGCATAAACAGATTTTTTCCAACGCCACTCGCTATGAGCCTTACATACGCCTTGCCTCCCCATAACCTTCCCAAAGAACCTCACCAATAAGGTCAGAGTATGTCCATCTAAAACGTCCTGAGTTCCTGCCATTGCCACTCACATCTGCTTTGCACCTTAAAACATTGAAAACAGCTCTTTCATCAAAAGCTAGTACATTCTCAGTTAACACTACACGGATTCGATGTCCGCCGTGTCGTTAACAAACCAAGGTTGGTAAAATATGATTACCTGTTTACCCACTGTTTAGGCTCAATTTTCTCCAAATTAATAATCTAAACTAGATTTTAGGATTGAAAAATAAATTGAATGCTCATTTATTGTTGAATAAATTTTTACGAAACACATTTTTTTTTATTAGACAAAACGAAGTTATTAACCATCGAGCAAAGATCGCTTTATGAACTTTGATTGAAATCTCAGCAGTAAATATATGTAAAACACCCTAGATCTATTACGATAAACTATTTAATTGCCCTATTTAACGACGTTTTACTATAAATTTAAAACCATAGGTACTAAAAAACCTATGTCCCTCATCATAAGCCTACGCAACCCAAGAAATCTATAACCATAGATCAATATGCATCCAAAAATGTGGGTTGTTTATTTCTTTAATATATTTTAAATGCAAAAGTGAAAATGCTTTATCTTCCGAAGAACTGCAAAATCGTAATTTTCTGGTGTGTATAATTAATATAGTAGGAACATACTTTTCGGATAAAAAGACCCTAACGTAGGTACGTCGATATGCACTCTGACGATTACGAGATTCTGAAAGCGATTCACTTATAAACCGTCACAACGATGGTGTTCAGACAGACGACGACAGTCATATTTTATGCACCAAGGATATCTTATAAACGCAAAGAACGCAACCGAATTCACATAAACAAATATCATGCTCAAACTGTTAACGTGCTTGCTTTCCAGTGGCTGCAATATGCCCATCAAATGACTAGTTCAGTGAGGTGCGTCTTTATAATATGGGTGTGGTTCGCTAATCTAATAAACAGTTGTTACCAGTCAAGCTTAGTTAATTTAACCGGGTCGTTAGTTTGATCGGGAATCCAATAAAAGAACACCAAGTTTCTAATGAAGCAGAAATAGTTAAATACAACCTAAAGCCATGTATTGTACCGGGACTGTTAGATTATTTACAATCAAATGAGAACATCACTCTTGAAGCAAATGATGAATGTATAGATATGTTCGATAATTTGAAGAAAGTTTCTCAATCATAATGACTTATTTATGCTTTCACAAAAATCATTATATTTATACGACCAAGAATTGTACTTCGATGAGTTTGGTCAGCCGACTCTCTATTTCATCAGAAAACCTTTCACCAATCTTATTTTTGGTACCCTGTTCTACAAAGGATTTCCCTTTTCTGAACAAATGCGGCTGAATGCGCTTAACAGAAAATGCTTTGGTTTATAAGAAGTATACTTGCCAATTAAATTTTATTTTCTCAAAAGAAAATTTCAAATTAAGTTTTTAGTTGCGTTTTAGCAATCATTGTACCTATTTATTTTTGACAATTGTTTACACGATATAAAAACATATCGTTTCGATGTTTTTTTGCGCAAATTCAGAAAATATATCTCATATTTCTTTAACTTATAGCGAAACGGCATTATGATTATTTTATTGTTCAAAGCTAATTCACTAATAACAAAGGCCTGAAATAAAAACCACAACAAACAAATAGACAGACACAAAAGTTATCATAAAGAGCTAAAAACTTGAGCGAGCAATGCAATGCTACGGAGGGTGTCATTAGAGCAATAGCTTTACACCACAGACTACCTACAGTACTGTTTCTATTCCTTTAAATCCATCCAAATGTTGTCTTGAAAAGATCGCTTTTAGCGATAAGACATTGTGTCACCCTATTTATAAGTTGTTTAATGTTATTCTTGTTATTTGTTTGGTGTACATAATAAAGAATATTCTATCTATCTTTAAATACTACTAAACATGTTATACTGACAAACCAGACAAATAATGTCCGATAACCTACAATCAGCGTCAGATTTGGAGAGTAGACCGTCATACAAGCTTTGATTAATGATTTAAAAAACCCTTTGTTCTAAAAAGATAAATACATACGAATTTTCTGTTCACCCTCCCGAAATGTTGGTCGTGTATTGGCTTATCTATCTTTTATACTACAGTGTCAACTGTTTCAAGATACCACTACCAGAGTCCCCAAACAATAAGAAACTGATACAATGCGTTACCAATATAATCAGAGAACAATATTCTGAAAGCAAAGCTGTTTCGTACTTGGGCAATAAGGTAGAAGACGAGACTCTCTTAAAGGCTATAAACGATGCAAATACTGTTTCATTATTATTATTTTCGAAGAGAACGAACCAAGTTTTGTTTATCCAACATGAAGTATATCTGTTATCAAGCAAAAATGCAACTTACATCGCTAGAAACTTTCCGAATGTTACCACAGAAGCTTCATGGAATCCGCTGGCAAAATTTTTGGTCATTGTCAAAGATCTTAAAGAAAGTGACCTCAGAATTGTCTTCGATACTTTTCTGAAACTGCACGCAAGGCATGTGCTAATTGTGAACGCAACAGAAGAAGCTCACTTATATGGTTACAACCCGTTCGATAACTACGGTTGCGGTAAACGCTATGATGACGTCATCAGCTACGGTGAATGTTCGCAAGCTTGGATATTTGACTTGTACCCGAAGAGACTGGTCACCAAACTACAGAACTGCACATTTGATGTCATTATATCCGAATGGCCTCCCTATACGATAATATCAACAAATCATTCGGACTCGTCTCACCCACTTCGTTATGGAGCGGAGCCATACTTGTTCCAATTGATTGGGCGAATGCAAGGATTTAAAATTAATATTATAAATAATTATAATGAGGTCGAAGAATATCCAACAGTATCTACAAAAATGCAAGCAGTAGGGTCATTGAAAAAGATACAAGATAATGAAGCGGATGGTGCGATAGGAGGAATGTTACTGACACCGTCTCGTGCACTGGCATTCTCTTACGTGTATGGTCACCTGGCCTACACAGATGAGATACGATTTGTGGTGAAACGAGCGTCAGATGTACCCGCATGGAAGAATGTTTATCTTGAATTTACGTCAACTGTATGGGCACTATTACTCCTGTCTCTCATATTCTACTCGTTGCTAATAATAATTCTACTTCGTACGGACGACAAAAGCTATGTTGTCTTAATTCTCCTTGGCAATCTTGTTCTTCATGGGCACAGCATCAGAAGTCGGTTGCCAGTGAAGTGCGTCCTCATACTTTGGATGTGGTTCGCGTACTTAGTCAACACTTTCTACCAGTCTGGTCTTTTCAGCCTCACTACTAACCCTGCTAAAGAATATCAAATTTCAAAGGAGGAGGACATTGCTCTATTCAAACTTAAACCCTGTTTTAGCGCAGTAATGGAGAAGTATTATATGGAATCAGTAACGTCGGATGATAGCTATAAGAGAATCGATGGCTGCAAAGGTATGATTGAAAGTGTACAAACGGTAGCAAATTCGAAAGATCTTTACACAATCTTTATGAATGGGCAATACCAATACAACAAGCAGGCTTTTTTAGATAAGTATGGATATTCTCGAGTTATAACAATACCTAAGCCTTATTCCAAGGTAGTTTTCTCAATTTTCTTGTACAAAGGATTCCCTATGATAAACTATTTGTTACACAAGGCCTTGCGACTGAGAGAGTTAGGTTTGGTAGATAAAGTTATGAATGATATGAACTACCAGAAACAAGTAAAACATCATTTTCACGAGAAAGAATTTCAGGCTCGTTTCGCTATTCCCTGGATAATTTACATTTTTGGATGCTCGATGGCTATTGTGGCATTCATTATAGAAGTTAATATGCCTAAATATTGACTTCAATAACACCGCCCTGTTTCCGATGTCCCTAAGTAAGTATTATCTATGTATCACGAGTACTTTGTCGCAAATCGATATACGAAAACTAAAACATGTTTATAGAGACCATAACAAACAAAATGGAAACGATTTGTAAAATATCTTGGCTAAAAAGTTATGGAAACTTGTAGTAAAGTGTACCAAACATTATTTGTTTGATAGTTTAATTAAGTTAACTGTTTGCAGCATATCCCTGAACCAGCGCAACCACCTGCCGTCGTTTTATGTTAAGTTCGTAAAGTCCAACAAAAGGTTGTCCAGAAAATATTGCTTTCAGCCAAGTGCGAGTCGGACATAAACGACCATGTCACTGACGTGTAGACTAAGAGGATTGATTTTTTTTTCACAGCACATAGGGACCACAGTATAATACACATACAGTTGAATATGGTTACTTTCAACTCGATACCTCCACGTCTTCCCGAGATAAAGGTTCTTAACAGACAGACAGACGGACAGCAAAGTAATCCTATCACGGTTCCTATCTATCTATTTAGCAAAGAGTGGTCTGCCAAAAAAACTGAATAATAAACAGCACTCCAAAATTCAATATTCATAAAGATTTTTATTAAAAATATATGTCACTAGATACATCATTCATCATTTTCCTGCCCTTGTCCCATTCTATTTGGGGTCGGCGCAACACGTTATCCATGTTGCTTAAGGTTTTAACTAACGTTTTATAGTCGGCCGCCTACCTGACACTAACCTCCTTCTTGGGAATGCTTTTGTTGGTGAATTACCCGTCACCATTCGGGTGACCCAATGTGCTCGATAGTCTGCACCGGGTCATAAGTTCCCTTAGTCGCCTTTTACGACACCCACGGGATGAGATGGGGTGGCTGTATTCATAAACTCCGGGACCACACGGACATGTCACTAGATACATAACTAGCTAATTATTTTTATCAGCTACTTTAGTCATAAAAAATGCTTTGATTGATGTTACATTCACGAAAACACGTAACTATCAAATAAATCACACGTAATGATCTCACGCCCACTTCTAGTATTGATGTTCTTGTAATTGTTTTTTAATGAGTACCTTCTATCTATAGCACCTTAATTCCCCTCAACATCTGTGCAAGTAGGAAAACATAGCACTATAACAAATGTATGAAGTTTGACATTTCAATAGATTTGTTCTTCACAAGCAGCGCCACCATGAAATGCACCTATAACAATATTACACTACATTAGTCATACTGCACGCCAATTATCTGTCCAAGTGACATTTGACGATGTCAGAAAAGCCTATAAAAGTAGAAAAGAAACAAAGAAAATTGCGTTTATTCAGCTAAATTAAAATAAAAACAGAAACACTTTAAAAAAAACTAAATAAAATGATTAATGCCAAAAGGGCCTCAGTTCAGCATAATGTCATATGGTAACACAACGCCGTCATCTGACGCTGATTTTCTGCTGCAGCGCACAAAAAGATAAAGTTAGTAGATTGATATAAGCCATCGGGAAGTTCACGGCGATCCAGCGAAAGCTGTCGTATGTGCACAAAAAGCTTAAACAACGAATGCCTTTTGTAATGAATGTAGAAAAGGCAATATAAAAAACAAAATTTCAATAGATAACTGAGGGGCTATAATGGTCGCTTTAGTAGAATCATAATAAAATAATAATATGAATTGCTTTGCAATTCGTAAAATGGTCACAAAGTGGCATTTCTTCATATTAACTGCGTCTGTGACCTGTAATAGATATAACTGTAATATTACATTAAAGATAGATCCAAGAAAAGATGCGTGGTTTGTGTGAGGAACAAGACATAAAATAAAAAAAAACGGTTGAAAGATAGTGCCACGAAAGACAGGGGAGAATAGGACAAGAAAACGTGTAGTGACACCTAATAACATAGGAAGGAAGAACGAAGATGAAAAGTACGCAACCAACAACAGCTGGATTGAGAGACGGAATGATATGAATGGAGTGAAACATAACACGAAAGCTGACGACATGGAACAAGAACAGGCAAAATATTTAAATATGGATCATTGAAATATTTAAGGCTATTTAAGGTACTTATCATGTGGCATTAATATATAGGATCACACATAAATATAATAAACTGACCCAGTAATAAAAATGAAGAGTGTATCTTACTTTCAAATAGTGTGAATTTGTAACCATCACTAACAGTTTTTGATTGAAATTAAATTACACAAGCTTCTTACTGTTTTCATTTCTATCCTCTATGCTGATCAAGTTCGACTACAAAAGGGCTTTAAAATACTAACATTATCTGCCTAGCGTTTTCCCAATTTTATTGGGATCGGCTTCCAGTTTAGCCGGATGCAGCTGAACACCAGTATTTTACTGCGTATCTGACCTCCACAACCCAGTTAATACTGGGTAAAACGATACCCCTTGGTAAGACTAGTTGTCAGACTTTCGGGACACCACGATTTGTAACGACTGTCCTACAAATATCGACCGGAACCAAAAGCTTGCCGTTTTTTTCGAGGCACGGAGAAAACTCGGTATGTAACCCAACCACAGATCAACCTAGGCAAGCACGGCTTTTTTTTGCGGATGGGAAATCACCAAATGATTTCCCCCGCTCTGGGCGAAGCAAGGGGAGTGTCAGACTTGTACTGACTAAACCTCACCCATGTTCCTCCTACTGCCCTTTATGTTCGGGGGCCGCGGAATCTCTTTCGAACAACCCACAACCCCGGCAGGCGGTGGCCCTGGCAAGCCCTCCTGCTTTGCTGACATCTCTTTGAGGCGCGCGTGGAACACAAACTCGCCGTAGACACGGGCTGTCGTCAATAGATGGATGATCCACAGGCCCGCTTCTACGGTGGCCGTGAGTCATCTCGCGGCGCCCGATGCCCGGGGCGTCTCCCGCGGCGGCTGGGTTGGTTTAAGGTTCGCTCCCTCAAACGCCCGGCCACCTCCTTCGCTAGCATGACTGCTTCGCAGATGGAGGTGATCGCTTCTCATTCTCTCTCGCTCCGGACCATAGACTGAACCAGGGCCGGACGCAAGAGATCGCCACCGCCGATCGCCTTTACGAGGGCACGGCGTTGTTCCGCCCAAGCTGGGCAGACCGCCACTGTGTGCTCCACCGTGTCCTCCGGGCGATCGTCACAATAGTGACACCCGGGCGTTTCCTCCCGCCCGATTATGTGCACCTCCCGAAACTTACGTGTCCGGTGAGGACCTGCGTCAGGCGGTAGGTGAGGACGCCATGGCACCTCTCCAGCCACTCGTCAAAGAGGGGACTTACCGTCACTATGGTGGCGTGCCCGGCACGGGGTTGTGACAGTCGCTCTCTCCATGCCACCATGAGATCGCACCGAAGGTCTGTCCGCTGGGCGGCAGCGCGGCTTTACCTAAAGATCTTCTCGAGCCGTTTTTATAAACGTAAACAATTATGCTTGGACAATATTTTCTATTAAAAATAATACAATCACAGCAGACTTACCGAAAAAAAAATGATTTGAACCAAGTTATACTTCATAAATAGTTATCTATCGAAAAAAGAGAAATAAAAGAATAGCGTTTTCCATTTATTTTCCTTCACACATTATTTTTATGAATTCACTTCTATATTTTAAGTTCCTTCGACCAAATGGTTTATGAAACCTTGCCTTTACATTTGGGCCATATAGCCTACTAGCTTTTTCCCGCGGCTTCGCTCGCGTTAAATTCAGGGTAACACAGTTCCCCTTTCCTGATTTGCAGGTACCTGCTACCTGTACTTTTTGCCCTAGCGCCTTTTTGATTGTAATAGCAAAGCCAAGTTTTCTCATTACTTCCCTATTTCTCCCACATTTCCCACTTAAAAAAAATACCCAGGTCCCAACTATTTCTGTACCAAAACTCATCAAAATCGGTTTAGACATTAAGGCGTGAAGACGTAACAAACAAACTCACTTGCGTAATATTAGTAAGGATTAATTTCGTAAAAGAATGCCTATGCATTAGGTTGGAGTGTGCAAAATCCCATCTTTGTGAGCACCTACGTCCTAAAAGGATCCCCAGGCAAAATTTAAGACTCCTAACACTTGTAGTTAATGAGATGTCGTGATGAGTAAGTCACTGATCTTCCTATTTTGAAGCAATCGTGAATTGAAAAAAATTCACTCGTTATATAAACAGCTAAGCAAGAACACTACAGGATAAATTATCCATAATTTTTTTCATACCTTTTTACTATTTATTTACTTTTTCCGATGAATTAAAACAATAACATGAACCGAACTCGTGTAACGATCGACACCATTGCGCGATCACCGCCATCTATCGAGCATAAGGACAACTCGACATATAGTACTTATAGAATTATGTATACTCCGTTAGAGCATTTTCTTTGTACTAAAAGTTATATTATATTATATTTTTCATACCTTTTAACTATTTATTTACATCTTTCCGATGAATTTTCCGATGAATTAAAACAATAACATGAACCGAACACGTGTAATGACACCATTGCGCGATCAACGCCATCTATCTGCGGAGCATAGGAACAGCTCGACATTTATAGTACTGAATTGATGCCGACTTTTGACCAATAGATGGCGCTGTATGTCGGGAATAAATTTTATTTTTATTTTTGTAATAAAAACTATCCTATGTCCTTTCTCAAGTTCCAAACTATGTCTGTACCAAATTTCACACAAATCGGTTCAGTAGTTTACGTGTGAAGAAAAGACAGACAGACAGAGTTACTTTCGCATTTATAATATTAGTTTGGATTTGGTAAATCAAATGAATGTGATTAGGAAGATTATTACAAAATAATGACCTAGGTAAGGTAAGCAAACACAATGAAGTCCAAGAAAATAATATAGCTGACTGCTAATGACTTACTTTGGGCACGGGTTTGGACTCTTAAACTATGTTATTATACGAAAGTAACAAAGTTATTTGGATATCTAAATAAGATTAATGAGTTTATTTTAAAGGTATCTAAGTCAAATCAGAACAATACGAGACATTAGAGATATCGTACGTTGTCCTTGTATGGATAAAATAACAGATTGATATTTTATCTTCATTAAATTTTCATTTTCGAAGGAAACACATTGGTGAAACCCACAAGTGACCGCAAACACATTCCAAAATAAATTTGAAAGTCTGTAATGAAAAGTAATATTCTTATCTTAATATTTATCAATAGGCGTCAAATATGAAGAAATCACTGTTATTTTCATGCTACAAAATGTTAGTCGCATACTTTTTGATGTCCGCGCTTTACGTGGTAGGACGGTGCCAGATCACAGTGCCACCACATCAACTTAAAGACTTAAAGTGTGTCACCGATATACTAAATAAATACTACAATGAACAAACTGAACTCACATACGTCAATATGGAAACAGATGATGAAGAGCTACTCAAAACAATCCATTCAACACAGAAGTTTTCGCTGGTCACCAGAAACTCGACATACCAATACTTATTACCGAACCTGGGATATTTGGTCAATTCGAAGAATGTGACTGTCTTTACGGAATATTTCGAGTACCTCATGACGGACCCAACATGGAACCCATACGCGCGTTTCTTAATTATTGTTGAAACGCTGCGCAACGCCGAACTACGTGTCATCTTCGATGAGCTTTTGAGACTGCATGTTAACAACGTGCTAGTTGTGAATGGAACCATCGAGGCCCACCTTTACACCTACAACCCATTTGATAATTACGGCTGCGGCAAGTACTACAACGATGTCATCAACTTCGGGCTGTGCTCACAAGCTACCCAAAACTTGTACCCAATTAAACTGGTCACCGGACTCAAAAACTGCACCTTCAGAGCATCAGTGGCACATCGTCCACCCTTCAGTATCAACCCTTTGAAAACTGAAGAAGAAAAAACTTTATTGGGCACAGAGGAATATATATTCAAAGTTTTAAGTGAGAAAGAACAATTTAACATAATGTCTAACTACAGTTACAACGCTAACTTGTATTCTTCGGTTGCTCCTAACATGACAATCAGCGGTCCTATGCTGATGCTTCGAAATAATGAAACTGATATCATATTTGGAGGGATGATGATGGTGTTGACAAGAGCTCAAGCTTTAACTTGGCTGTGTGGTTACCATGACTACAACGACGAGCTACGATTTGTAGTGAAGAGAGCATCATTCGTTCCTATTTGGAAAACTGTGTACATAGAATTTAATGCTGCGGTGTGGTTGCTGCTACTGCTTTCGTTTATCGTATATTTTGCAATGATGGTTATCCTACTTCGAGCAAAGGACATGGGCTACGTGGCCTTGGAACTGCTAGAGAACTTGTTGTTACACAGCCGTGAAATTCGGTGCTCGATGACACTCAAGTACATCCTTATAATATGGGTGTGGTTTGCATATCTCATCAATACTTTTTACCAGTCCAGCCTTGTCAGTCTTACTACAAATCCAAGTAAAGAATACCAAGTTTCAAACGAAGAAGACATTTCGGATTATGAATTCAAACCATGCTTCTTTGGTGCACTACGGAAATACTTATCAACTGAACACAGACACTTGACGAATAAGCAAACTGTGCCTATAGATGCTCCAGTGGCAGAGGGATGCAGTACTCCTTTAGAAGCCCTGATCACTGTTAGTCAATCTAAGGACAAGTATACACTTATTCCACACTACACTTATTTATATAACAAACCACGTTTACACGACAAATGGGGCAATCGCTTGATTTATTTTTTTGAGAAGCCCTACGCAAAATTTTTGTACGGATTTTACTTTTACAAAGGTTTTCCGATTTCAAGTCAATTCCAACTAAACGCATTGCGTTTGAGGGAGAATGGGCTAGCAGAGAAGAGCATTCAGGATCAATACTTTTTAAGAGCATTGAAACAAAAGTTTTCTCAAAAAGATTTTGAAGTTCGCTTTGCTCTCCCGTGGTGTGTGTACATTATTGGGTGTGCTATTTCTAGTGTCGCTTTCTTAATTGAATATTCGATATTTAATATTACAAAAAGAGAGAGCGTAGAGGAGCATTAGTCTTTGTAAGAACTGTACCTAACAAAAAAAATCTAAATAGGCTAAAAAAGTGAGTTAAGGGGAAAAAGTGGGAAGAAAACTTTTTTTTATCATCACGCGGTTTATGTTAATGTTAGCCCAAAGTAACTATGCCACGCGGACGAAGTCGCGGGCGGAAGCTAGTATTTTTTAAATTAGTAAATATAAAATTATTTAACAATCGACTCACCCTGAGCTGTGTCTACATTATTAGATACTAAATACATACTTTCTTTTTGGGGTGGGAAATCATCTTTTAACTTCTCTCGCTTTGGGCGGAGCGAGGGATGGGAGCGTGAGAAATCGTGAGCATCCTAATAATATAGAAATGGCATGTCAGTCATGTTACATTCATAATTATAACAACTAAAAGCTAATTGGGTTGTGAAAAGCTTCATTTGAAACAACCACAAATGTTATCCAGTAAATCACGATTGAAAGAGATTACCTATTATGTTCATAGAGAATGTTACAGATTCTCATATTATCCCAAAAGATCGTGCATCAACAACCATTTCATTTGAAATACCAACACCTCTCTATTTGAAATTCTTTCTTAGATAGTCAATTTCATTAACTTTTTTAAGAAAAATCAACATACCTAGATTGATGTAAATTCACGAGAACAACACACAAATAAATCACACATAATGATGTCACGCCCACTACTCGTATTGATTTATATTTGTGCTTAAATTATTATCCATGACTTCTAGTGCACGATACGTATGTGTAAGGCACTATATCAGCGAAAAAGATGATAGGAAAGTCAAACACCCCTTGAATTTTATTGTTGTTAGCCAAGGAATTGTACATTTTGATACAAGTGGGTAAACTATGTAATTACAACCGAGGTGAGATTCACACTCTAGCTGTAAGCCTACGTGTATTAAATGACGTTTTTCTAAACACTTACGAAGACATAAACCTCACCTGCTTGACATGCTACTGATTCTGCTTGACATAAAGTTACCCATGTAATTTTAACATATTTTGTGAAATTGTGACTATTAGTGATAGTAACTAAATAAAATAAAATCATACAAATAAACCCTTTCTGTTTTAATTTTTCTCCTTGATGAAATTCTGCTACTGTTCCAACTCTTTTTCCCTTTTTTGGATCGGTTTAAAGATTTTTTTTAGGTATGGGAAATCATCAAATAACTTCCCCGAGTGTCAAACTTTTACTGTCTAAAACCCATCTGTATTTCTTCTTTTGCCTTTTTGTTTTCCGGGACCGAGGTTTCTCTTTCGAACAACCCGCAACCCCTGCAGGCAGTGGCCCTCACGGGCCTCTCTGCTTTGCGGCGCGCGTAGAAAACGAACGCGCCGTCAACATGACCTATCGTCACGAGACCGTCACCCATTGTTTACCGTTCCCAGACCTGCGTCTACGGTGGCCAGGAGTCGTCACGTGGCGCCCGACGCCCGGAGGGTCACGTTTAAGGTTCTTCTCCCTGAAACGTCCGGCCACCACATTCGTTAGCATTTCTACTTCGACGTGGGCTAAACCAGGGCCGTACTCGAAAGGTCGCCCGGTGTGACCTCCGGGTGATCGGCACAGTGGTGACACACGGGCGTTTGCTCCCAAACGATTATGTACAGGAACCTCGCGAAAGTAAGGCTATAAAGTATGAGGCTAACGTGGCGCCTGTCTAGCCACTTCTCATAGAGGGGCCTTATCGCCACTATTACCACCACTACCTTGAGACCAAGTCGCCGGATCCTCTCCACGACTATCTCAACCCCACGTGTCATCGTTTTGGGCCGCTGCCTGGTGCGTGCCCCCCTATGCCAATACTAGCGAGATTTCAGCGCGCAGCAACCAGTCATAACCGATATTCTACAGGAGCGACCCTAAGACCAATCCCTGCAGTACACCGCACGACATCTCTCTCCGAAGCGACTGGGGTAAATAATCATCTACCCCGGAGAGTTGACAGAACCGTCGACTTGTCCGTCAAATATGCCTTGATAAAGAAACCTTCGGATGCCGATCTGCTTCCGGTGGTACCGAAATGCTTACCTGATGTAACTTTGGCCGATTTTGAAAAGATAATTCATTGACGCTTGATAACTAACCGCTAAGCCAAAGCCAAATAAAGTTTTTAAATAAAATTGTACTGTCCAATTGTTCACATCTAGCCGACCCCAAATCACATGAAGCAATCCTAAAAACTACTGAATCAAATTTGATGAAACTTAAACTATTTCAAACATTTGAAGAATTTTTATTTTAAAATAAAGCATCAAACCCCGACATAATCGGTGATGCAAAGGCTTTGCAATGTAACCATATCCAATGACAAATAACTTAAAGCAAGGGGTTGTATTATTCTAATCCGTTAAGAAGTTACATTTTTTGTTTCGACCCTCAGATGGTCAATGATGGGCTGATTTCGAAATATAAATTTCTTCAACCTTCTTACCGGTTACAGCTAAATACACACTACATGTAAAAGATCTACAAACGGCAGCTGAGACCAACAGCTTAAAGTGCTTTTCGAGGCATTTAATTGGTGGTGATCCATGAACCAACCTGGCAAGCGCGGCTTAACATCAAGACCGATCCTAACGGCTAATATCATTTTAGCCAGAAGCTCTTATAATATCTCTAAACACGGTCGAATAATTTTCAACCGTTGAAAAGTTCCACTATTTATTTTCGCCCATCATTACACTTTCATTACAATTTTTAGATGATACATAAAACGAAATGATGATGGACATGTAATGAGGAGGGACGAAGCACATGTGACTAAAAGAGTAAAGGATCTGAATGTTGAAGGACGGAAAACGAGAGGAAGGCCAAAAAAAAAAGAAGGATGGATTGTGAAAGAAATGATATGAAGGAGGAAGGAGTAAATGATGTCTTGACGTCTGATAGGGGAGAACGGAAGAAGAAAACGTGTGGCGCCAACCCCAAATAGAATGGGACAAGGGCTGGAAAATGGTGAATGAAACTCTTATACATTTTCCATGCATTCAAGAAAAACAACTCACGAACACAAAACCTCCTCCTTTTCGGAAATCGGATAATAACAATGACAATGACATAGTGTAAAAAAACTTTTTTACAAAAAATAAAACCGACTTCCAAAAAATAAAACTAAAAAGTGGAAAATAACTTTATTTCCAGAAGTCGGTGGCTTTTGTTAGTTTCGTTGACTTTTTTCCACCGACTTCCGGTTTTTTATTTCAGCATTTTTAGTTATAGTATTATGATATAATACGCAAACACGGTTATTTTTAGCTTTTTAGTGCGTAGGTCCCGTCTTAAATACAAGCTTTAGTTCCACATCACGCTATAGTATTAAATACTATCTAAATTATGCTTTAGTATAAAACCAATTCAGAAATCATTAGTCTAGTCAACAAGTGCTTTTTTAGTCAAAACTTTTTAAAAGTCTCGGAAAAATATGGTTGAGGACTCATTCGATTCGGGATCGAATCTAGAAAGTTTTTGAAAAAATTCAAGAACCGCTCGAAAAAATTGCAAAAGTTATTAACAAATTAGTAAACAAAAAAAGAGGGGTTTAGTTTTTTTGGTATATCACGAAAACTATTTGATATATTTTGATTTTGAAAAAAGATTCAAAAAGAGGAGAAAATTTCCTAAAAAAAACTCTCAACTCGCGAAATTGTAGGACCAATATTAAAAATTTTACAGGGAGCTGAAAATACGCCTGAAAACGGGTACTCGGATTTCCGCAAGCCACGCCCCCTTCGAGCGCTTTAATGAAAAATATTATTTAAACATATTAAATGTTGATATTAAAATTTGAAAAAATTCAGACACGTACAAGACAAATTAAAGAATGAAATGCCGTAGATAAAATATTTTTATCGCGATTTTATAAAATGTTATCCATAAATTAATTAACAATTTCTTCCGACTGGGCTATAAACATTGCAAGTTGCATAATTGTTAAACCAGAAATCTCAATTTTTTTTCCTCTCGTGGAGCTATTCTTCAAAGATTAAAGAAAGGATTTCCGTTAAGTATGTAAATTAAAAAAATGTTAATTTTCGATTTGTTATTAACAAATTACCTAGGTGGCAAATTAAATATTTAAATAAATGTTACAAGAATTATTTTTTTTTCCAATGTCGATGATCATTCGTTTTTCTATCAATAAAAGCTACCTAAAAATATTTTTTTATAAATTTTAATTCTATTTGTTTATAAAATTGTTATAAACAAATAGAATTCTTTACACTAAAATAAAACCGACCAATTACCTTTTTTTGCGGAAAGAAAATAATAATTCGAATATATTTTTTTTAAATATAAATATATTTTTTTTTGCAAAAAGGTAATTGGTCGGTTTTATTTTAGTGTAAAGAATTCTAAAAAAATTATACAAAAAAAAAGTAATTGTTTATAACAAATTGTTTATTTAATATACAATGAAAATTTATAAAAAACAAATTTTTTTTTTTTTGATTTTTAAGGAGGATAATAAATAATGATATTTTAAAAAAAGCGTACCTTGATATTATTAACTAGTGGTAAAAAAAAATGTTAATTAACAAAACGGTTTTTTAGCAATTTAAAATTTTTTTAAGGATCGTTTTTTATCTTAAAATTCATAATTTTTTACGAGGAATCTATTTTCAAAAAAAAAATTCTATTATCTTATAACTAATCTATTTGTTTATAACAATTTTATAAACAAATAGAATTAAAATTTATAAAAAAATATTTTTAGGTAGCTTTTATTGATAGAAAAACGAATGATCATCGACATTGGAAAAAAAAATAATTCTTGTAACATTTATTTAAATATTTAATTTGCCACCTAGGTAATTTGTTAATAACAAATCGAAAATTAACATTTTTTTAATTTACTTAACGGAAATCCTTTCCTTTAATCTTTAAAAAATAGCTCCACGAGAGGAAAAAAAATTGAGATTTCTGGTTTAACAATTATGCAACTTGCAATGTTTATAGCCCAGTCGGAAGAAATTGTTAATTAATTTATGGATAACATTTTATAAAATCGCGATAAAAATATTTTATCTACGGCATTTCATTCTTTAATTTGTCTTGTACGTGTCTGAATTTTTTCAAATTTTAATATCAACATTTAATATGTTTAAATAATATTTTTCATTAAAGCGCTCGAAGGGGGCGTGGCTTGCGGAAACCCGAGTACCCGTTTTCAGGCGTATTTTCAGCTCCCTGTAAAATTTTTAATATTGGTCCTACAATTTCGCGAGTTGAGAGTTTTTTTTAGGAAATTTTCTCCTCTTTTTGAATCTTTTTTCAAAATCAAAATATATCAAATAGTTTTCGAGATATACCAAAAAAACTAAACCCCTCTTTTTTTGTTTACTAATTTGTTAATAACTTTTGCAATTTTTTCGAGCGGGACTTGAATTTTTTCAAAAACTTTCTAGATTCGATCCCGAATCGAATGAGCCCTCAACCATATTTTTCCGAGACTTTTAAAAAGTTTTGACTAAAAAAGCACTTGTTGACTAGACTACATATGCATCATCGCCTGGGAGATACAGCTGATATGATCTGATGATTATGTTTCTTAATGACTAGGTGAGGGGTGGGGAGGGGACCGTACCCCCTCCCCACCCCTCACCCTCACCCTGCTCCCACTTGCCTGCCTACCCTGGAGAAACCCATACTTATACACATGTGATTGCAGCAATCACGGCAGATTTGCTGTCATTTATTGAAGAGTTCCGTTGTATATCACTGAAGATCTATCACCAAATTAAGATACAATCACCTCAAAAAACTGCGATGACCTTCCAAATCATAGTACATAGCGTCTTTTGTTCATTTGTCTTCGACAACTTCTACAATACGTATATCATCAACGTACACGAAGTCAATCTAATACGCATTATTAAAGATAACTCAAAAACTACTGGCCGGATCTTGATATTTTTTTATAGGACCAAACGACAACCACCAGCTTTCGAATAAAAAAAGAATCATCAAAATCGGTTCTCCCAGACCAGAGTTATGAGGCAACAAACACAAAAAAAAACAGTCGAATTGAGAACCTCCTCCTTTTTTGAAGTCAGTTAAAAAACAAGGTGAATTAAAAGAAAAGTATAGAGCTGGGTTATAATGACTTATTTAGGTGCCTGAAACTGTTATTGTACGGTAATAACAAAGTCATTAGGAAATCTCAATTGTCTAATTTAGATGTAAGGAGTTTTTATACAATACGAGACATTAGGCAATGGAGGCATCGAACACTGTCCTTGTGTTAATAAAATATGTAGTAGAATGTAATTATTTTATCATCATAAATTTATCATTTACACACGTGAATTCATCGCGTTAATTCACGCGAGAACGAAAGTGTTTCAAATCAAAATCAAGGCAAGTGTACATAGTAAAAATGACTTTATTCAATAAGCGTAAAATATGAAGCAATAACTGTTGTATTCGGCTACGAAATGTTACTCGCATACTATTTGATGTCCGCGCTTTACGTAGTAGGACAGTGCCAGATCACAATGCCACCACATCAACTTAAAGATTTTAAGTGTGTCACCGATATACTAAATAAATACTACAATGAACAAACGGAACTCACATACGTCAATTTGGAAACAGATGATGAAGAGCTACTCAAAACAATCCATTCAACACAGAATTTTTCGCTGGTCACCAGAAATTCCAAAGTCCAATCCTTTTTGCCGAACCAGGGATACTTAATTAATTCGAAGAATGTCACTGTCTTTAAGAAATATTTCGAGGACCTCATGACGGACCCAACTTGGAACCCATACGCACGTTTCTTAATTATTGTAGAAACGCTGCGCAACGATGAACTACGTGTCATCTTTGATGAGCTTTTGAGACTGCATGTCAACAACGTGCTAGTTGTGAATGGAACCATCGAGGCCCACCTTTACACCTACAACCCGTTTGATAATTACGGCTGCGGCAAGTACTACAACGACGTCATCAACTTCGGGCTGTGCTCACAAGCTACCCAAAACTTGTACCCAAACAAACTAGTCACTGGACTCAAAAACTGCACCTTCAGAGCGTCAGTAGCGCATCGTCCACCCTTCAGCATTAACACATTGAGAATTGAAGGAGAAAAAACCATATTGGGCACAGAGGAATATATATTCAAAGTTTTAAGTGAGAAAGAACAATTTAACATAATCTCTAACTACAGTTACAACGCTAACTTGTATTCTTCGGTTGCTCCTAACATGACAATCAGCGGTCCTATGCTGATGCTTCGGAATAATGAAACTGATGTCATATTTGGAGGGATGATGATGGTGTTGACGAGAGCTCAAGCTTTAACCTCGCTCTGTGGTTACCATGACTACAACGACGAGCTACGATTTGTAGTGAAGAGAGCATCATTTGTTCCTATTTGGAAAACTGTGTACATAGAATTCGATGCTTCGGTGTGGTTGCTGCTATTGCTTTCGTTCATCGTGTATTTTGCAATGATGGTTTTCCTACTTCGAGCAAAAGACAAAGGCCACGTAGCCTTGGAACTGCTAGAAAACTTGTTGTTACACAGCCGTAACATTCAGTGCTCGATGACGCTCAAGTACATTCTTATAATATGGGTGTGGTTTGCATATCTCATCAATACTTTTTACCAGTCCAGCCTTGTTAGTCTTACTACGAACCCGACTAAAGAATACCAAGTTTCAAACGAAAAAGACATTTTGAAATATTCATATAGACCTTGTTTCAGTGGCGCTCTGAGGAAATACTTTTCGACTGAATACAGTAATTTGACAAAACAGCAAACAGTGCCGCCTATTAACGCTCCGGCTGTAGAGGGATGCAACACAACTCTACAAGCCATCTTTACTGTAAGTCAAACGAAAGGCATGTATTCAATTATACCACGTTACACTTATTTATACAACAAACCAAGTTTACACGACAAGTGGGGTAATCCCTTGATTTATTCTTTTAAGAAGCCTTACGCAAAGTTTTTGTTTGGTTTTTACTTTTACAAAGGTTTCCCGATTACGCATCAATTACAACTGAATGCTTTGCGGTTGAGAGAGAACGGTTTAGCAGACAAAAGCATTCAGGATCAGTACTTTTTAAGAGCACTTAAACAAAGGTTTTCTCAGAAGGAGTTCGAAGTTCGCTTTGCTCTCCCGTGGTATTTGTATATTATTGGGTGTACTATTTCTATGGTCGCTTTCGTAATTGAATATTTGATATTTAATATTATTAACCGCACGGAAAAGCGTTAGTCTTTGTAGGAACTGTGTTATGATTAACGTTATCTAAATGTTTGGTGTAACATATAACAAGTAAATTAATATCTATATACTTATAATAAATCTGTAGAGAGGTCAATTCTGTACATGAAATATATTTCCAAAATAACTATCAAGGGGTGATTAGTGATCGATACTGATGCCAAAAATGCAATCAGTAAAATTTTTGTCTGTCTGTCTGTCTGTCTGTCTGTCTGTCTGTCTGGATGTCTGTATGTTCGTTATAGAAACAAAAACTACTCGACGGATTTTAACGAAACTTGGTACAATTATTCTTCATACTCCTGGGCAGGTTATAGTATACTTTTCATCACGCTACGATCAATAGGAGCAGAGCAGTGAAGGAAAATGTTGGGTAATCGGGAGAAGTTGGTTAAAGCTACACAGAAATCATGTATGACGGAAATGTTCTCCTTAAAATTATATAAAAAATATCCTACGACAGCATAGGTCTATCTTTTATGGTTGACTCACAATAACACGTGTAACTCCCGATAACTTAGCAGTTCAGAACTTTCTGATTATATTTGTCTACTCTTACGTTTATAACACTCCCACTCATATCTAATTAAAAACAGTTAACATTATTACGTATTCAATAAAAAAAGAATCATAAATCGGTATACAAACACCAAAGTTATGCATGAAAAATACGCTAATAAGCCATCGCGCGTGAATAGGTACTGAATCATGCTATAAGGATTATTTTTGTGTAATATTTGGCTGTTGATGCGAATAGACGTTCAGAGTGTTCGACCTTATTGACAGACAATGCTTTCAGCCCGACTTTTAGTCTTTAAATAATTTCTTTTTAGATTTCTTTAATTGTTATTTAATAAAATAGGTACTTATTAGTTATTTTGGTAGTGTTTAAATTTCGCATAATATCGTTTAGCAAAATGTTCATTTAGAGCGACGAGTATTTGGTATAATTTCACTTTTCATACTATAGTTTAAAGACTTATATGCCTAATAAGTCTTTAAACTGACATGGTCACTAACATTATTATTAACGGTTAAAACGGGATATTTACCATGTTTAATAATTATTTTGAGTTTCCAATTACAGTGAGTTACAATTGTATACAAAAACATATTAAGGCAAAAATAAGATATTTTTGGAATTATATAGAAAAAAAAGACATTGTTTTTAGTAGGTTACCCGGGACTCATCTATTAAGAATAGGTTAATTTGTGCAAAAAAAAAATGCGTAGGTTAGGTTAGGTTAAAACTGTGACCCCCTACGCACGAGCCGAGCGAGCGGAGCGAGCGGTGCCGCGGCAGCGGCCGGCGAGTGCCAGTAACGACTTGCATTAATAGAAAATGAGATTGTTTTTAGTAGTTTACCCGGAACTGAACTATTTACATTAGGATTATAATTACTTATGGAATTAAATGACATTATAACAAATTCAATTAAATAATAGTTAAAATGAATGATATTTTTTAAAGAAATAAATAATTAAAATAAATGACAACAAATAATAATAAAGATGATTCTAACTATAAACTTTCTGCGATATGACAATTCTGCCGTTTAATGATATCGATATGAAATATATGTCAAAAGACGATTCTGACTGTGAACTTTCTGCGAAATGATGTTTCTGCTTTTTGAATATTATGGATATGAAATTTATGTCTAGAGATGATTCTGACTTACAAAATTATGAGTTTTGAATGTATGATAAATGAGTGTCTGCCAAACAATTTTCTGCGAAATGAAGTTTATGCTATCCGTTGTTATGCAAAATAAAATTATGACATAAAAAGTTCTGCTATAAAGGGTGGACCCAGTATTGGACAGGCGTTTTAGCTTTCTTTTAATTTCTTTTTTTGTTACAAGTCGTACTTACCTACATATTATTATTTCTGGGTATAATTCTATTAGAATTATTTAGTTTTAGTACCTACTTTATTTGGTAATTAATAGG
Source organism: Ochropleura plecta (assembly GCA_905475445.1). Lineage (NCBI taxonomy): Eukaryota > Metazoa > Arthropoda > Insecta > Lepidoptera > Noctuidae > Ochropleura > Ochropleura plecta. The sequence goes on from FR997728.1 coordinate 4,527,166, forward strand.
TTCTTATAGATAATAGGCATAATAAGATAATTATATTAAAATAAATATATATATATATATATTTAATTTAGTACTCAAATTATTTTCAGGTTAATTATAAATTCAAATTATTATTTTTTTAGCTGTAGTTTTATTTAGTTGTAGCTGTAGTGTATTTAGGATCAGTTTTATTATTTAAGTAGGCACTTGGATTTTTTAAGTGTAACAGTTAGGACCTCTAACGTAGCTTATTTCGTTAGGTAACTGAATAGGCATTCAATTACCTTCGGTTATTTTCATAAATCCTTACTAATATTATAAAAGCGACAGTGAATTTGTTTGTTTGTTCTTTCTTTCTTTTTTTTTAAAACGTTGCCCCACACTAGGAATTTCTCCTGTATCGTGGGTGCGTTTACAAACATTCAATCTCACATACACAAACAGCCAGACCCGGAACAACTATTTGTAGGTCATACAAATATTTGTTCCGTGCGGGAATCAAACCCGCGACACACAGCGCAGCAGTCGATCGCTCAGCCACTGCGCCAACCGTGTCGTGTTTGTTACGGCTTCACGCCTAAATGACCGAACCGATTTTGATGCATTTTGGTACAGAGATAGTTGGGGCCCTGGTGACGGACATAGGCAATTTTTTTTAAAGTGAGGAAAGGGGGAGAATGAGGGAAGAAAAGGGGAGAGAAAGATACATTTTTTTCGGGTCATCACGCGGTTTAAAGTTAGCGTTAGCCCAAAGTAACTATGCCACGCGGACGAAGTCGCGGGCGGAAGCTAGTTTTATAATAAATTAATATAACATTATTTAACAATCGACTCGCTCTGAGCTATTTCTACATTATTAAGTACTATAGATATACATACTAAGTCGTTACTTTGGAAATGAAAGTTGAGAAATCGTGAACATCCTAATAATATAGATATTGCATGTCAGTCATTTCACAACATAAAAATAACAACTAACAGCTAAATCGGTTGTAATAACCGTCATTTAAAACAAATACAGATGTTATCCAGTAAATCACGTTGTTGTTGCGTTATCCAGTAATAATATATATTATTCCAAAAAATCGTGCATCAACAACCACTTTCTTTTGGAGTACCAACAGCTCTCTATTTGAATTTCTTTCTTAGATTATAAATTACATTAGGTTATATGTTATATCAACAAAACACATAAAATAACCGCTGATTGATGTAACCACAGGAGAACACGTTACTAACAAATAAATCACTCATAATGATGTCACGCCCACTGCTCGTATTGATTTGTAACGACACCAAAATTGTAATTGTGTTATAATTATTTATATTATCCATGGTTTCTGATGCACAAAACCCTATTGATTTGTTAGTAGCCAAGGAATTACATTTTGAAACGAGTGGGGAAACTATATCATTACAGCCGAGCTGAGGTTCACGCTGAAGCTGTGGGCGAGGGTGCCATGAAGCCAAGAATTGTAGTAACGAAAGCCTACGTGTATTAAATGTCGTTTTTAAATAAACTTACCAAACATCAACTGCTTGACATGCTACTGATTTTGCTTGACATAAAGGTTCCTATGTAATTTTAAATTGTGACCATCGGTGGCAGTTTCTAATAAAAATAAAATCATATAAATAAAACTGTGCTGTTTAATTTTTTTTTTATTCTCAATGAACTCTCCATGATTTTGCTGCTGTTTGAATCAAACGTCTGTGATCAGGTTTATCTTTTGTAACAAAGTACAAATGACTTCAAAAAAACTTATTAAAAAGTTCACAACAACCTTAGTTTCGGGGGACGGTATCGAAAAATAGACAGTTAATATTTTTTTGAAGTTAAATTCTTTAATAACCCTTTCAATCTTGCTTTCGTTCGGGTCACTGCACTTCTAAAAGGACCTGACGACATTCGCTGGGTAATAGAAAATAAGTCCCTTACTGTTCTTGTATTACTTGACTTTAGTAGCGCCTTTAACTCAGTGGATTTCGATATTTTACAAGGTATACTCAAAAAAATTTTTTTTTCTTCTTCCGCCTTGGCCTGGTTCAACTCTTATCTTCCAGGATGCTCTCAGTGTGTCCGCTCTTTACTAATTGGTGTAGCCTCACTGTGGGTGTTTCTCAGGGTATTGTTCTCTCGCCTTTCCTTTTTCCAATTTTTATTAACTTTGTTACTAGTGTTATCTCTTCTATTTTCCATCTTTACGCAGGTGATTCGCAACTTTACCGTCATTTTACTGTAGCTGATGCGGCCTTTGCTATTGGCCTTTGTTTTTAATCAAAACCTGTCTGCCTGGCTTAGCCATACGGCTGGCAAATTAACCCTTATAAATCTCAAGCTATGATCATGAACAGTGAATCGCGGCTGTTGTTTATCTCTGATGCCGTTACACTTCGATAGTGTTCGCATTGACTATGCTGCCAAAAACCTGGGTTTAATTATTAAATGTAATCTCTCGTGGCGGGCTCAGGTCAATGCGGCCAGTCGTAAGATACATTTCTTCTTCCATTCACTAAAATGCCTTTGAAGACTAAAATTGCATTAGCCCAAACTCTTCTTTAGCCGATTATAGATTATGCCGATGCTTGTTACGTGGATGCTACTGAAGAGCTATTAAACAAGCTCGAGCGCTTGCAAAACTTGAGATTCGCTTAGTTTTTGGTTTTCCGTAGATTGACCAAGTTTATTACCTTCGCAAAAAAGTCAAGTGGCTTCCGATCCGCCTTTGCAGAAACACCTGGATACTATGTCCCCTTTTAACAACCTACATAACCCGTCCTATCCTTTCTACCTGCGTGAGCGTTTTACTTACGCTTGCTCTCCTTAAATCTATTCCTTCTCCGTCCATGTTGTTTAAAAATTGCAGAACTCACTTCCGCCTTTCATTAGACATTTGAAAAGCAGAAGAAAAAGAGAGAGTCTTAAAAGAGCCTTTCCACTCAATTCACTTATAAGATATTTTTATAATATATTAAAAAAAAACAATGAAAGTGTAAAAAGTAAGGTGAATTATAAATAAAGTATACAACTGTATTATACTAGGTGTCTAAAACTGTTACTGTACGGAAATCTCAACTATCTCACTAAGATTTAAGAAGTTTATTTAAACGTACCTAAATAATAAATCACATTATTTGTATATCATTAATTCAAGACATTGGACAATAGAGGCATCGGCAGTTGTAGTGGTGTTAATAAAACATTATTATGTAGTAGAACGTAATCATTTTATTTTCATAGATTGTTCATTTACAAAGGTAATAATGAATTCATCGCGTTAATTCACCAATAGAAAGCTTAGCATAACAGTGATGCACGCGACAAGGGAAATGTTTCAAAGCAATGCACGTAAGGGTAATTAATATCTTCATAGTAATCAATAAGCGTTAAATATGAAGCAATCACTGTTGTATTCACGCTACAAAATGTTAGTCGCATACTATTTGATGTCCGCGCTTTACGTGGCAGGACAGTGCCAGATCACAATGCCACCACATCAACTTAAAGACTTACAGTGTGTCATCAATATTCTCCATAAATACTACAATGAGCAAACGGAACTCACATACGTCAATATGGAAACAGATGATGAAGAGCTACTCAAAACAATCCATTCAACACAGAATTTTTCACTGGTCACCAGAAACTCGACATACCAATACTTATTACCGAACCTGGGATATTTGGTCAATTCGAAGAATGTGACCGTCTTTACGGAATATTTCGAGTACCTCATGACGGACCCAACATGGAACCCGTACGCGCGTTTCTTAATTATTGTAGAAACGCTGCGCAACGACGAACTACGTGTCATCTTCGATGAGCTTTTAAGACTGCATGTCAACAACGTGGTAGTTTTGAATGGAACCATCGAGGCCCACCTTTACACCTACAACCCGTTTGATAATTACGGCTGCGGCAAGTACTACAGCGACGTTATCAAATTTGGGCTGTGCTCACAAGCTACCCAGAACTTGTACCCAAACAAACTGGTCACCGGACTTAAAAACTGCACCTTCAAAGCATCAGTGGCACATCGCCCACCCTTCGGCATCAACCCATTGAGAATTGAAGGAGAAAAAACCTTATTGGGCACAGAGGAATATATATTCAAAGTGTTAAGTGAGAAAGAACAATTTAACGTAATCTCTAACTACAGTTACAATGCTGACTTGTATTCTTCGGTTGCTCCTAACATGACAGTCAGCGGTCCTATGCTGATGCTTCGGAATAATGAGACTGATGTCATATTTGGAGGGATGATGATGGTGTTGACGAGAGCTCAAGCTTTAACCTGGCTCTGTGGTTACCATGACTACAACGACGAGATACGATTTGTAGTGAAGAGAGCATCATTCATTCCTATTTGGAAAACTGTGTACATAGAATTCGATGCTACGGTGTGGTTGTTGCTAGTGCTTTCGTTCATCGTATATTTTGCAATGATGGTTTTCCTACTTCGAGCAAAGGACAAAAGCTACGTGGCCTTGGAACTGCTAGAAAACTTGCTGTTACACAGTCGTGAAATTCGGTGCTCGATGACGCATAAGTACATCCTTATAATATGGGTGTGGTTTGCATATCTCATCAATACTTTTTACCAATCCAGCCTTGTCAGTCTTACTACGAACCCGAGTAAAGAATACCAAGTTTCAAAGGAAAAAGACATTTTGAAATATGAATATAGACCTTGTTTCAGTGCCGCTCTGAGGGAATTCTTATCGACTGAATACAGTAATTTGACAAAAAAGCAAACAGTACCGCCTATAAACGCTCCGGCTGTAGAGGGATGTAACACAACTCTACAAGCCATGTTCACTGTAAGTCAAACGAAAGGCATGTATTCAATTATACCACGTTACGTTTATTTATACAACAAACCACGTTTACACGACAAGTGGGGCAAACCCTTGATTTATTCTTTTAAGAAGCCTTACGCGAAGTTTTTGTTTGGTTTTTACTTTTACAAAGGTTTCCCAATAACGCATCAGTTTCAACTGAATGCTTTGCGTTTGAGGGAGAATGGGTTAGCAGACAAAAGCATTCACGATCAGTACTTTTTAAGAGCACTGAAACAAAGGTTTTCTCAGAAAGAGTTCGAAGTTCGTTTTGCTCTACCGTGGTATGTGTATATTGTGGGCTGTTCGATCTCTATTGTCGCTTTCTTGATTGAATATTTACCAAAAAATCGCTTCAGGGAGCATCAATCCTTGTAAGAGCTGTGTCCAGAATGTAATAATTAATTTTATTTTGTTGTGAAGATATTGAAGTTTCGAGTATGAATGTGGGTATGGATGAGCACACGAGTAAAGGGAAACCAAAAAACTATATTTTCTTCACACAGTCCTCATGTCTAAGGTACGTCACGTCAAGAAAAGGGGCATCTGATGAAATGCCAAGTAATTGGGAAGTATACAAGAAGAAGACATGCTTGGCCAACTATAATCAAGTAGGGAGGAGAATAGGAGATGGCCGGAAGTCTGAGGGACAGAACCTGGAACCAACCCAGACGCCGCGGGAGAAGCTCCGGGCGACAGGCATCGTGAGACGACTCCCAACCAACATAGATGCGGGTCTGTGGACGATGACCAATGGGTAACTCACTGTCATTCCGTCTAATGATGACAGGCCGTTTCGATGGCCAGTATTTGATCCACGCGCGCCTCAAAGAGATGTCAGCGAAGCAGAAGAAACATGAAACATTCCATGAGTTATTTTCTACTTTATAGTTATTAGTTGTTCTTTTTTTGCAAAAGAGTTTTTTTTATGTTATAAATGTAAAAACGCCTAAAGGTGATTCTGGATTGCAAAATTATGACATTGAATTTATAATAAATGAGTATATGCCAAAAAAACTACGAAATGGTGTTTATGTTTACCGCTGTTTTGCAAATTAATATTGCACAACAACTCCCGGACACCGTAGATGCGGGCCTGTGGGCGGTGAGCAATGGGTAGCTCACCGCCTGTCCGTCTATTGACGACAGGCCATGTCGACGTCGCGTTAGTGTTCCACTCACCCGTCAAAGAGATGTCCGCAAAGCAGAGGGGCCAGCCAGGGCCACCGCCTGCCGAGGTTGCGGGTTGTTCTAAAGTGATACCGCGGCCTAGGAACATAAAGGGGAATAGAAGGAACATGGGTGGGTTTCAGTCAGTACAAGTCTGACACTCCCCCCCTCTCCAGAGCGGGAGAAGTTATTTGAGTTTTTAACATAGTGTAAATTTGTTAATTTTTTAACGTTCCACATATCTGTTATTTACACACTATAAGATACATAAACTAATAATAAAAATATTTACAAGTATATCATCATCTGCCTAGCCTTTTCCCAACTATGTTAGGGTCGGCTTCCAGTCTAACTGGATGCAGCTGAATACCAGTATTTTTACATGGAGCGACTGCCTATCTGACCTCCACAACCCAGTTAATACTGGGTAATACGATACCCCTTGGTAAGACTGGTTGTCAGACTTTCGGAACACTGACTACCTGTAACGACTGTCAAAGATCTACAAATGACAGCCGGGACCAACGGCTTAACGTGCTTTCCGAGGCACGGAGGAAACTCGGTACGTAACGGGTGGTCACCCATCCACAGACCAACCTAGGCAAGCGCGGCTTAACCTAAAGATCGACCCGAGCGGCTACTATTTATTTAGCCACGAGCTCCTATATAAAAATGGTAAAAAAAATGGTAAATGGTAATATATAAATGGTAAAATAATAACAAGGCTTCAAAAAATTCATCCGCATTGCTGTGAACAGGAAAAGTACCCATTTTTTTTTAACATGTCGTGAGCCACTCTTATTTAAGATCTAGTATAGTATGCATGTATTATCTTAATTCTGTATGTATACACATGATTTAGCAAATAAAAAAGGATCCTACTAATATTATAAATGCGAAAGTTTGTGAGTATGGATGTATGTTTGATCTCCTTTCACGAAAAAACTACTGAAGGGATCTTGATGAAATTAGGCACAGAGGTGGATTATAGTCTGGAAAAACACATGATACTTTTTTATCATCACGCGGGCAAAGCCGCGGGGCGCAGCTAGTATTCTTATAATAATTCTTCTTATTTCTTATATTTTATCTCGTTAGTCAAAGCGCCGAGTAATCTGTGGTCTATGGCGGCAATTTTGATGTTGAAATAAATTATGAAATCCTTACTTCCTTACTAATATTATAAAAGCGAAAGTGAGTTTGTTTGTTTGTTACCTCTTCACGCTTTAATGGCTAAACCGATTTTGATGAATTTAGGTACAGAGATAGTTGGGAACCAGGAGACGGACATAGGCTAATTTTTATTTTAAAAAAGTGGGATATGAGGGAGAACGAGGGAAGAAAAGGGAAACTTAGCGTTGCTATTACAAATCAATCAGGCGCAAGAGCAAAAACTGCAGGTCTGCTTGGTGTGTTATACCGAATTTAACGCGAGCGAAGCCGCGGGCGAAAGCTAGTATGATTATATTTATGTTCATTGGGGGCTCACTTTAAAATATTCAGTGCCAAAATTGATTAAATGGAAGTGTCATGTTGTGTATGTGTATGTGCATTTATTAACATACTAGCTTTTGCCCGCGACTTCGTTCGCGTGGAATAGTGACTACCGGCAGATTTTTGGTTTTACCCACATAGTTCAAAAATTAAATGTGGAAGATATTCAAGGGAACTTTTCAAAAATCAACATAATGAGCTCTGCGTTTGAATTTAAGAGATGTATACTCACTTAGGGCATTAAAGCCGTTATTGCCGATCGAAAAAGGCGAAAATGTTATTTTTCCCTTATTTTCCCATCATTCTACTGATTTGACATTTCAGTTCAAAAGGGAAAAAAGACTGTTTCTCCCTTGACAAATTTTCTTACACCAAGACATTTCTGTATACCACGTTTTTAGTTTTGCCAACCTTTGCAAAAATATATAGGTTTTGTGGTTTCGACACTCTTGAGCACGCAACGTGGAGTTGTCCATGGGAGAAACAGTATTTTTCAAGATGTACCCCCGCAACTTTTAGCGTTTGCCCTTGGGCTTTATTTATGGTCATTGCAAACGCAGTTTTCAACGGAAACTGAACTCTTTTGAATTGGAATGGCAAATCAGTTGGAATGATGGGAATGCGGGGAATAATTACAGTTTCGCCTTTTGCCATTCCAGTCATAATAACGGCTTTAATGACATTCCGTCCTAAATAGGTTATTTGTAACCGTGTGCCGTTACATTGCCTTGGTGGATCTAGGTTTCTCATAAGCATCACAGGAACACCAACTTTCAGCCTCAACTTGTGAGAAGGCACTCCTAATAACTCTAAGGAGTTGAGAAACTCTGTTGGGTAAGATGTCACTTGCTCAGTATCCACGACGTTATCTACTGATAGATACTCGATGACATCTCCCTCTACGTCAGACATAATTTGGTCATTTATCCGGCCTACTGTTTCATTTGTTGGCGCCAATATCGCCCTTTCGCATAACCATTCCTGATTTTCGAAAAGATACGAACTTATAACAATTTAAAAGAAATTATATTAGAATCTATCCTCTGTAATAACCAAGCTTAAAACTAAATAATTTAAAAGAAACGACTTAAGGTGAAAGCTCCAACCTACCCGCGAAATTCAAATTTTCTTACGTTTTTTGCAATTTTCAGGCCAGTGCTAGGTTGTATCAGCTGCCTAGCCTTTTCCCAACTATGTTGGGGTCGGCTTCCAGTCTAACCGGATGCAGCTGAATATCAGTATTTTACATGGAGCGACTGCCTATCTGACCTCCACAACCAGTTAATACTGGGTAATACGATACCCCTTGGTAAGACTGGTTGTCAGACTTTTGGAACACTGACTACCTGTAACGACTGTCAAAGATCTACAAATGACAGCCGGGACCAACGGCTTAACGTGCTTTCCGAGGCACGGAGGAAACTCGGTATGTAACGGGTGGTCACCCATCCACAGACCAACCTAGGCAAGCGCGGCTTAACCTAAAGATCGACCCGAGCGGCTGCTATTATTTAGCCACGAGCCAGTGCTAGGTTGTATGTTGATTAAAATATTATTCGCGGCTGTAAGACGTATGTAATTATAGAATTATAATCATCAAAATCACCAATACAACCCTCCAAGTTCATAAAGCTGTAGGAAAGACTTTTTCTGTTTTTTTTTTGTTCCTACGCCTTTATGAACTTGGAGGGTTGTATTGGTGATTTTGATGATTATAATTCTATAATTACATACGTCTTACAGCCGCGAATAATATTTTAATCAACATACAACCTAGCACTGGCCTGAAAATTGCAAAAAACGTAAGAAAATTTGAATTTCGCGGTTAGGTTGGAGCTTTCACCTTAAATCTAATATATTTAAAAATTAAAACAAACTTAAACTTACAAAAACAAATTGTAAGTCTAAGTTAAAATAAAATTGTAAGTTACAATTTTATTAAACTAACTAACTAACTGCAGTAACTACAAATAATCGAGATTAAACTAAACATACATTAAACATCAACCAGTGCGACTCAACAAAATAAACCTTTTAATCGACATACACAACGGAACGGAACCAATTTAGAATTTACGAAACAGGACCAATCCACATCGGAACCAATTTAGAATTTACGAAACAGGACCAATCCACATAAATTGTCATACCACCGACAAGTCAAAATCAATTTTTCCACGACAGTACCGAAGCGCTCGGCCGATACCCAACCAAATGCGTGTAACGAAACCATAGCGCGATCTATTTCGATTCCAACGCCATCTATCGAGCATAGTGACAACTCGGATTATTTTTCTATACTCCGTTCGGGCATTTTCTTTGTACTAAAAGTATTATTATATTGATATTATTTTTTTCATACCTTTTTACTTTTTATTTACTTTTACCGAACTCGTGTAACGATCGACACAATTGCACGATCTATAGTACTAATAGAATTATCTATACTCCGTTAGAGCATTTATCATCATCTAAAAGTTGTATTATATTATATTTTTCATACCTTTTTACTATTTATTTACATTTTTCCGATGAATTAAAACAATAACATGAACCGAAAACGTGTAATGACACCATTGCGCGATCAACGCCATCTACTAACACAGAATTTATGACGTATAAAAGTGTATATGCAATGGCACCCAGACTGTACAATAAGTTGCCCAAACAAATTATGGAGTGCAAAAGCCATGAATTTAAAAACCGACTATCACTATTATTGATTGACAAAGTGTATTATTCAGTTAGCGAATTTCTTAATGACAAACTTTAAGAATGTTGACATATTATTTATTTATTCTTGCTTTAGTTCTAACGTTTTGTGCATGTATTTTTAATATTGACATCTAGCTGACATTTTATATAATATAATGTAATCATTGTTATTGTGTTAATTACTTTATATGATTTAATTTAATATTTTTGTAAAAAATTGTATGCCTAACGGCGGAACATAGATAGTTTCTGACTTCCTTTTTACCATCTATTTTTTACTTATGTTCACAAAATAAATGAATTTAAATCTATCGACGGAGCATAGGAACAGCTCGACATTTATAATACTGAATTGATGCCGACGTTTGACCAATAGATGGCGCTGTATGTCCGGAATAAATTTTATTTTTTGTAATAAAAACTATCCTATGTCCTTTCTCAAGTTCCAAACTATGTCTGTACCAAATTTCACACAAATCGGTTCAGTAGTTTAGGCGTGAATAAAAGACAGACAGACAGACAGACAGAAAGACAGACAGACAGAGTTACTTTCGCATTTTATAATATTAGTTTGGATAAATGAATATGCACATGGTATAACATAATTAACGCACGACCTCGCGTGTTGTATTGTCTGACTATGGAACTGAAAAACGTTTGTTATATGACTTCTGAATTTATTTGTTTGAATTTTCAATTATTTTTGGCGAATTTCAAGATCTCGTCTAACAATAATTGGTTAGCTTCATAGCCCGAAACACCACAAAGCAGAGGGGCCTGCCAGGGCCTCCGCCTGCCGGGGTTGCGGGTTGTTCAAAAGAGATACCTTGGCCCCGGAACGTAAAGGGCAATAGAAGGGACATGGGTGGGTTTTAGTCAGTACAAGTCTGACACTCCCCCACACTCCGCCCAGAGCGGGGGAAGTTATTTGATGATTTCCCACCTCAAAACAAAAATTTTACCCACCAGTACACCCTTATTTCTCCAGTTATGTTTAAGCCCCATGTAATAGGAGCGAACTTATTGCCATCAGCCGAGCAATCTCTACTGCCGAGAAATCCAATAAAATTGTCCAACTCGGGACTCGAACCCTAGTCCTGCTCAGAAGTCGCGCTCGTGACAGCTAAATAAACAAAGCGGTTTTTTTTATAAATTAAAGTTAATTTTACTTACCTACTCGGCCAATGAAAGGACACCATGTAAAATACTGAAACTAATTATCACACATCTTCACCACGTACCTACTTTATTAATAAAGGTTAAGCAATCAGAAGCATCATAATGATGTAGACATCACATATCAGTCACACACACTAATAATTATAACAGCTAATTGGGTGTAATCACCATAATTTGAAACAGACACAGATATTATCCAGTGGATCACAATAAAATTGATGTAGAGGAGCCTTATGTTGAAACGAAAGTACCCAATTCCCACAACCCAAAATGCGGGCCGTATACCTGCTCGTGTATATTTTATCCAACGGAAACTGTCTCGAAATACAAATTCCAAACCTAACATACAGTGAAGAACTTCTTGAATGTGTAATAAATATCATTGCAAAAAATCTTACAGAAGCCAAAGAAGTAACTTACATTGGAAATAGACCACAAGATGAGGAACTTCTGAAAGCAATTAATAATGCTAACATCGTGTCAGTGGTATCGAAACAAACATCTTCCAAACTCCCTGTCCTACACAAAACATATCTGATTACTGCAACTAACGCCACTTATTTCGCCAGTCACTTAGTTAGACTCACCAGAGAAGCAACATGGAATCCCCAAGCTCGCTTCATAGTCATCGTTAGTGGTCTTAACGAGAGCGACCTCAGTACAATATTCGACTTATTTCTTAAACTGCATACGAATAACGTTCTGGTTGTGAACGCTACCGATGACGCTCAGCTCTACACTTACAACCCTTTCGATAACTACAATTGCGGCAGGCGTTATGATAACATCTTCAACCTTGGGAAGTGTTCACAAGCACACTCACTCAATTTGTTCCCGCAAAAACTCTTAACTGGACTACAGAACTGCACGTTGAATGTATTGATAACCCAGTGGCCTCCATACACAATACTCGTTTCAAACGAATCATCTCTCGCACCACCTGAACTTCGAAATGGAGTGGAACCATATTTGTTGCGTTTGGTAGGAGATATGATGGGATTTGATATCAATTTAATAAACGACTATGGCGATGCTGATGAATTTTCCACGGTAACAGCTGATATGCAAGCGATTGGAATTTTGAAAAAAATACAAGACAACGAAGTTGACACACACATATCAGGTATGATTCTCACACCGTCTCGAGCTGCAGCCTTCTCTTATGTTTATGGTCATCTAGTCTACACAGACGAGATAAGATTTGTAGTGCAACGAGCTAGAAGCGTTGGTCCTTGGAAGAATACTTATCTAGAATTTGAAATGACCGTGTGGTTGCTCTTGGCACTGGCTGTCGTGATTTACGCGACATTAGCAATAATGCTTCTTCATACGGAAGATAAAAGTTACGTAGTGTTAATACTGCTGGACAATCTCGTTCTCCACGGACGAAATATCAAATGCCGCTGGTCAATGAAGTGCTTCTTCATAATATGGATGTGGTTCGCGTATCTGGTCAACACTTTTTATCAGTCCAGTCTTGTTAGTCTCACAACACATCCTGCTCAAGAATATCAAATTTCAACAGAAGAAGATATAAACTATTACCAGCTGAAACCATGTTTGAGTTCAATTATGGGAAGATATTATTCGGAATCGGTCCAATCGAATAAGGAATTTGACGATTCCGATGATTGTCATCGTTTGATGGGAAGTGTAGAAATGGTGGCGAAATCCGAGAATTTATACACGCTTCTTTTGTATGGACTTTATCAATATAACGAACAGGACTTTTTTGATGAGTTCGGCAATCCTCGGGTGATGTCACTCCCGAAGCCTTATTCTAAGATTATATATGCTACTTATCTTTATAAAGGGTTTCCTCTGCTAGATGAGATGTGTCACAAATATATGCAATTGCGAGAGAATGGTTTAGTGGAGAGGGCTATGCGTGACATGAATTACCTTAAAAAAATAACACATAGTTTTCGCCAGCCTGAGTTTGTGGGTTGTTTATCTATCCCATGGTTTATCTATTTATTTGGATGCACATTGTCAGTTATAACATTTATCATTGAAATTGTTTCAAAACGAAAACAAAGGAAAACGTGAGACTTAAAAGTCACAAGATATTTGGGTATTATGAAGTAAATATACAATTATTTCATTATTCCTCGAAGCACATAATTATATCATACTAGGTTTTGCCCGCGGTTTCGCTCGCGTTAAATTCGGTAGCGCCTTATTGATTTGTAATAGCAACGCTAAGTTTTCCCTTTTCTTCCCTCTTTCTCCCTCACATCCCACTTTTATTTAAAAAAAAGTAGCCTATGTCCGTCTCCTGGTTCCCAACTATCTCTGTACCAAAATTCATCAAAATCGGTGTAGCCATTAAAGCGTGAAGAGGTAACAAACAAACAAACAAACAAACAAACTCACTTTCGCTTTTATAATATTAGTAAGGATTAGCATCCCAATGTTATTAATTAGCACTCTCTAACATAAAAAATCTGTGATTTTCCTTCCTCACAAAACAATGTCTGTAATCACATTCTGTTTTTGATTTCATGACATCATCACTATCTGCTTAGGCTTTTCTCAGCTATGTTGATATTAACTTCGAGTCTAACCGAAGCGACTGCCTCATCAACTTAGTCAACAACCTGTAAAATACTGATATTCATCAGAATCCTGTCAGACTGGAAGCCGACTTCAACGTTATTTAGAAAAGGCTTATAAATCAAAAGTCGTCCCAGTCGACGGAACATATAGGTACCTATATTATATCGGCAACTGGGACCGCGGTTCGAGTTGATTGCGGTCCCAGTCGTCGGAAGACTCACATATTTTCGTTTTAATAATACCTAATAATAAATAAATTAAATATTTAATAATGTCCATCAAAATTTTTAATTATCTTTATATTACAATTAATGACTTTAAATGTTAGGTTATTACGCGTTTCCAAACCTGACATTGACTCTCTTGATTGAAAAAAAAACCGGCCAAGAGCGTGTCGGGCCACGCTCAGTGTAGGGTTCCGTAGTTTATTTTTTTGTTTGAAAAAAGATACGTTCAGGATAATAAAATATGTAAACGAAGTTAAAAAAAATGCTTGCTACGATTATACTACAAAAATTATTTTCTACAACTTTTTGTCTTTTTTGTACAAAAACTGTTGTCTCAATCAAGTTCAAAATGATTTTCATAGATAGTCCTTATAAAGTTCTACTTTTCAGATTTTTTTCATATTTTCTAAACTTGTGGTTCAAAAGTTAGAGGGGGGGGGACACATTGTTTTTTACTTTTGGAGCGATTATTTCCGAAATTATTGACATTATCAAAAAATGATTTTAGTAAACCCCTATTCATTTTTAAATACCTTTCCAACAATATATCACACGTTAGGGTTGAAATTAAAAAAAAAAAACACTTCCTTTTTACATATAGGGTGGCTACCCTAATAAAACATTTTTTTCCAATTTTTATTTTACCACTTTGTCGGCGTGATTGATATACATATTAGTACCAAATTTCAGCTTTCTAGTGCTAACGGTCACAGAAATTAAGCGAGGACGGACGGACGGACGGACGGACAGACAGACATGGCGAAACTATAAGGGTTCCTAGTTGACTACGGAACCCTAAAAAGTAACTTTGTCTTTACTTTTGTGTTTCTTTTTGCAGCTGTAGTGAAAAACAATATTTTTCGTACCACTTGCTCAAAAAAGAGACATTCTATGCCACAAAAAGCGAACATAACAATAGTCATTTTAAATCAGTCAAAAACAGGGAAAGAAAATTGTACTGAATTTCATTCATCCTCTAGGGAGAGAATTGCACGTCATTCTACATCGTTCTCACATATTTGTATAATCTCAACATGAATGATGTAAATACAATTTTGTAAAAATATTATAATTTAAAAGAGTGTCCATGGAGTTTCTTGCCCATTCTTCTCCATAGAGATCAACGCTTTGGAATGGGCAACTACAGTACTTTCACAAGTTATTATGCCTTGTGACCGGGACTGTAGATTAGTTTTGTTTCTTGACATTCAAAAGTGCCTGTAATGGTCTAATTGAAATAAATGGTTTTGTTTTTTTTTTTTTTTAATGTGATTTAACGGAATACTTACCGAAATTTATACCAGGAACTACATCTGTGTTTACACCATTAAGTTTATATATAAAGCATAATACATCTTTTTGGAAAAGGTATACGCATTTATTGTGCAGTTATGATTATTAAATAAAATTACGAAAACCGACGAGGCCGTATGAGCTTGATGCCTTTGCTTTTTCGACAAAAAATAGTAGTTTAGGAATTTGCCACGTTATTGTTTTCTTCAAATACATGAAATTAAGTTTATTTTAAATTATTTTTTTAAATAATTTAATGTTTTAAAAATACGTTACGATGTTAAATCAAAGCGACAGTGACAGTGAATTGTCGGATTCAAATCAACTCAACAACAATAAATGTACCAAACAAAAATGTAACTCACTTTATCAACAATCGGACCAATGTTTCTGTTAACTTTTACTTTGAATTGTCATTATTTTTAATAAATGCTTATCTCATATTATTATTGTGTTAATTTTTACGCAAATGGTACGAAAAGTAGAGTATTTTCCTCGGTGATAAAGCTGTTTGCTGTCTGCTGTGTCTTGGGTGAACTTAAATCCCTCGCTACACTCAGGACTCGTCTTAAATCCCTCGCTTCGCTCGTGATTTAAGTTTTTAGCACCCTCGCTATGCTCGGGAGTAAACCTCGAGTCCTTCATTACGCTCGCGAAGACTACATTTTAGTTTATCATTTCAGCAGTACCTACATGTCATACACTGATTCCAAAGCTGTCCTATTCTATTTTTATTTATTCTCCATTTAGAAACCTGAGTATTCGAACCTCTACAGTATATACTCTCAAATGTTAAGGCGCTGTACATAGCAAACACTTTGAGAAACGTCTAGATTTTCGTCGCAAAGTTAGCCGTATCTGTATGTAGGTACATACCACAAGCCAAAAAAACATACAGTGTATAGTGAAAAACATAAAGAAAAATACTTAAACAAAAACAATTTACAAAAGTGGTCTAGTAGGTACTACAAAAAAAAAAGTTTAGAAGGACCACGATAAAAAAAAAAAATTTTCAGCGACAACCGTCATATTTTTCAAATCTATAACAGAGGAAGTTTCATAGACTAAAGACATACATTTAAAGGTTTTAACACGAAACTGTATTTTTAAAATATTCACATATAATACCACAAGAGCTTCAAAATTATCGGGTATTTTCCGATAGGTTCGTTGCAAACAAATGAAGGAGTCAAGTTTTTCTTTTCAGGTTAAAAAATCACGAGCGCGAAGCGCGAGTGATTTTTCCTGAAAAACTTGATTTTATTTGTTTGCAGGGAACCTATCGGGAAATGCCAGATAATTTTGAAGCTCGTGTGGTATTCGGGGGATTATTTTTCCGTCCCAAATGTCGGCCAATAGAATTGCACCATGTTTTGTTTTTTATGCATAACAACGACCAGAGAAAATTTTCAAAAAATTTTCAGTATAATACCATGTAGGTTGTATCACGTGACGTCGAATGGTGCAATTCTATTGGTCGATATTTGGGTCGGAAAAATAATCAATCTTATTTCTATTCTTTCGATGCACTACCTGTCGTATACTTGTGTCAGTCCACGCCCAGTATGCAGCCTCACCTCCGCGAATACCTAAAGATTAGCCGGCTTAATAATATAAGCTGAAGCTAAGGTTAAGTGGTGCTGGTCTGTTGCAAGCCCATTGCGCTGTTGCGCAATATAGTCACTATCTGAAACCCTGATACAGCCAGAAGGCCTCGTACAAGGTGGCGGGACGGTGGTCCACACTGGAAGTCATGAGAGACCTTTGCCCAGCCGTGGGATGACGCAGGCTAGCAGTAACAGTAACTACTATAAATAAACCAAGCAATTCCACACACCTTTTCACAATCACCTTGATAAAGTAACCTTTCACACGGTTATGGTGGCCGATCTTGGATAGAAAGGTATCTCAGCCAGGTAAAGGTGCTTTTCCACCCGAGATAAACTATGCAGCCATACTACTAGGATGTCAAAGATATGGTTTCATTTTAGTTTATTAAGAAGTGTATGTTAATTTAATTTTAAACAATCTAGTTTTAGGTCATTATTATGTTCGATGAGTACTTTAGAACTCATCCAATTTTAGGTACGCACTCAACGTCAATCAGAATTAATGTAATGCATGATGTGCTTGCTGTAAGAAATTGGTAAACTAGTCTATGAGTATATTTAGTGTTTTTCTTAACCTTGCACAAGTGTATTTACCTGTTGGTGAGCTAAATAAATAAAATAAAAAAGCTATGAAACTGATCGTTTCTACTGATACTAAGCTATGCTATGTCGCGACTCAAACCTTAACCCTTTCGCTGCCCAGTGCGAATTATACCATACATTTTGGACTCATACGCTGAGTTCTGGGCAGCGAAAGAGAGAGTGAGAGGACGTGTAGGTAAAATCGATTCGGTCATAAAGTTTTGTTAGGCTATTCTGGTGGAAATTGGCTTAGGGGACGCGAAGTCTTACATAGTATACTGTAGTACTGCACAGTACTGCACACCTAGGCCTGGAAAGAACTGCTTAGTCAAGAATTGCCACGAAAGATCAATTATCAAGTTATCAAGATCTGAGGCGATCGGCGGCGGCGATCTCTCGCGTCCGGCCCTGGTTCAGTCCATGGTCCGGAGCGAGAGGGAATGGGAAGCGGTCACCTCCTTCTGCAAAGCAGTCATGCTAGCGAAGGAGGTGGCCGGGCGTTTGAAGGACAGAACCTCAAACCAAGCCAGCCGCCGCGGGAGAAGCCCCGGGCGACGGGCTACGCGAGACGACCCCGGCCACCGTAGATGCGGGCCTGATGACGGTGAGCAATGGGTAGCTCACCGTCCATCGAATCTCTATTGGCGACAGGCCGTGTCGACAGCGCGTTAGTGTTCCACACGCGCCTCAAAGAGATGTTAGCAAAGCAGAGGGGCCTGCCAGGGCCACCGCCTGCCGGGGTTGCGGGTTGTTCGAAAGAGATACCGCAGCCCCGGAACGTAAAGGGCAATGGAAGGAGCATGGGTGGGTTTGAGTCAGTACAAGTCTGACACTTCCCCCCGCTCCGCCCAGAGCGGGGGAAGTTAATTGATGATTTCGCACCCAAACAAAAAGTTATCAAGATCTATTTCATTCTACCGCTGTTGACCAATTTTCACACTTATGCCCTGAAAAATAAGGTTGAAAAATCACAGGTTTTAGTACATACAATTGCAAATTGCCGTGTTGGAATAGGTCACACATGGGTAGACAGCTGCTCGAACAAAGTAACAATAGATGTGTGCCAATATCTCCTCGCTCGAATGCTTACCGCTTAGGTAGTGCGTAGCATAACATCCCGGATGCGAGCGCAGGCGCATCTGATTGGAGCTCGCCGATAATAGATAGCTATTACTTAGTATACAGGTGAATGGCTTGGCCTTGTATTAAATTGTTCTTTTGGAGGCAATTTTGTAATAACTTAGGAACTTTTTCACCTGGACCTAATAGTTGAAACAGCTAGTCAAAAAATCTCTTATCGATTTAAGAGCGAGATCGTCCCAACACAAGTATTACCAATAACTTACTGGGGGTATCTCATTTATAAACAATGTTACTTTTTTGAGACAAATAAACTTTTTTCATTTTTTTATTCATTTAATACGTCGAACTTATTCAACACTCAATTTGTTAAGGACTGTCTACCAGCCTTTTTTTCTATAATTACGTTACCTACTATTTTTGGGTTAGACAGCGGATCGAAGCAGCAAGTGAAATCACAACTAATACTTGCAAAAATTCGTTTGGCTTCGTCTTAACTCTGTCAATTTTGAAGAACATTACCAAGTAACATATTTTTTATTTTGTTAGCCTGATCTTTCCCATTCCTAGACAAAGGCCTCCTACCGTTATTTCCACTTTTCGCGATGTTGCGCCTCTTCCCTCCAATTCACGAGGAAGCCGTCCAAGGCGTCCCATCCCTCCTCGGGTTGCCGCGACCTCGTTTTAAATAGCTTTTCCGGCATCCGGCAGACATTGAGTTTTGAAATTTGCGGCTTGATCAGCTACGTCAGCCATTTAAGATAATAATTAAACATTACTTTACCCAACTTTGTTGCGGTCTTCTTCCAGTCTAACCGGATGCAGCTGAATACTAGTATTTTACATACTATCTGACCTCCACAGCCCAGTTCGTACTGGCTAATACGATAACCATTGGTAAGACTGGTTGTCAGACTTTCGGGACACTGAAACGACTGTCAAAGATCTACAAATGACAGCCGGGACCAACAGCTTAACGTGCTTTCCGAGGCACGGAGGATACTCAGTATGTAACGGGTGGTCACCCATTCACAGATCAACCTAGGCAAGCGTAGCTTAGCCTAAAGATCGACCCGAGAGTTACCTCTCGAGTCAATTTTTGAAATGAAACATTAAATTATATTTCATAAACCATTTATTTAAAAAATATATAGGTACAAAACAGCATACATTCTATAACCATTACATCTAACCGTATTAATAATAATTGGACCACAATAATTGTCTAAACATTACATCACTAAGTACAATGTATATTACCATGATCCCTGAATGCGTACAAATATTTATTAATGGCAATGTTAATTTAGTAGAAAAGAGTAGTAAGTTTTTTAACTAACTTCGTCGGCTATGGTACAAGAATTCATTTTACGTGAAAAATGTAGATGAAATAGTAAAAGGAAATCATCTTTATATAATTAAAGAGCAGTCTTAAGCAATTAGGACATCGTAAACTAGGCACGTCAGACGCCCAAGTCGCGTCGCATTGTCAACTTTAAGGCTGAGGCTACATTAGGCCGCGACGCGATTTGCGACACATGAGCGATTAAAACAAGTAAATGAATGCTCACGTATATGGCTACACCGTACATCAAATATTACTAGCGATCTTTGATTTCTTTATGCGATAGGAACAACATTACTGAAATCACGGCATCGGCTACATCAACATAATATGAGCGAAATTGAAGCGAATTTATTAAAAAAATTCTCACTTGTACGACTAGTTTAATAGTGCTGCTAAATATACGTGTGGCTACATTATGCGTATAGTAAACCGCGATGGATGATTTGATCGCATTCTAAGAAAATGTACTGTAGCCTTGTCATCGCCGAATATACGCCGGAATTTCGCTTGTAATGTAGCCATACCATGTTTTTCTCGTTTCGCTCTTCCAGTCGGATCGCAAATCGCTGCCTACTGTAGCCTCAGCCTAAGGCGCTTGTGGTGCGAGGACTTGTGTCCTCGCAGGCAGTGGTTTACCAACGTTTCCATGGGCAAATAAATGCCACATGAACGTAAAGTCATAGTACAGTGCCATGATACTGATATAGATTTTAAGATCTCATTTACTTCAGACTTTGTTTGTCTGTAAGGTCTTTTATCTATGGGCCAAAGTTGCCAGCAAATAAATGAAGGTTATGTTTAAGTTTTTTTTTTCGTTAGAATATCTAAATTACCATTGCCACAGAGAAGGAAATTACGTCTATCTTTGATATTAATTTAACGGCAAGCCCGAAAGGCAAGAAATTTGAGTAATTTATGAGCAAATTAATCAATTAACTAGTATTATATTTCATTTGGTTGCATCGGATTTTTCAGATCTTACTATTACTTAGAATGTTATAAAATCTGTTTTAAATTCACAATTTATGAATGTTTTTTTTTTTTATTTTAACATTGCGTAAAGCATCATGAAAATAAGGCCACCGTGTAAAATAAATCAGCTTTTCGACGGTCCCTACGTACCATAGAGATAAGTCTTTGCTACGTACATAAGGTTAAGTCAAAAACCGAGGTTTACAGAAGAGCGTAATTTGTGTTCAACACGCCCTAGAAATAATTCTATGAGCAATAATAAATATTTTCTTTCTACAATATTTTAACAGTTTTAAGAGCTTCATGATGCCATTTACACATAAATATTTAATTTTATTCACGTTTTCTTAGAAAAACTGAGAGATGACCGTTTCTACGTCACTTATTCGTTGTATTTATAAGACTTGTTCTCTTATACGATTTCTAAAACAAGGTAAATAAATTAAATAAAAATTGTATGTCAGCATGTGCGCATAGATAATCTAAAGCCAATGATACAATAAAAAAATGCCATTTTCGACATGTCTTTATGTACGTAGGGACCGTCGTTTTATTTAATTTTATATCATAATAAATGATTTTATAAAAGTGTAGTCATTTCTATAATGTTGTGAACAACTTCCAGTATATATCACACACACGTATCACAATTATTAGCTTTCTTTTGCTCACAATTAAATTCGTTATTGCTGATATCAGACGCTTCATTCGATTGAATATTTCACTTAGTGATTATTCATTTAACGATCATTAAGAGCGTAAGTGAAAATGCAGCATCATTAGATCGGTTCACTTTTTGCATTAATTTTGTACTTTTAATTAATTTTATGCTCTTAAGTTTTCAATTTGAGTGAAATATAAAAATGAACAAAAAGTGAAGCGTATTGATATCAGCTTAAGAAAACTGGCAATAAAATACGGTCTCATCTCGATTTTAAAGTCCTTTTGAAATGATTGTCATGAACATAAAATTACAATAATTGATTTGAATGAATGATTTTACGAGCACATTCGGACTTTTCTTTTTTGCTATATTTAATTATTTATGCAGTCGAATCCAACTCTTGTTTATGAAACATGATTCCAGGACGTTTGTTAATATTAAGTCTTCTAACTGACACGGAATTGAAGTCACCATTTTCACATATTATATTCGAAATGTACAGTCCCGTTTGAGTTTTTACTATTATAGTATAGATAACATCTCTTTATCACATTAACTGCGTAAACATAACTAACTACAGCGATTGTAACTTTGTCTTAGATATTAACTTTACAAAAAAAAAACATTATGAAAACAGCTGATCGAGTTATAATAAATTCTAAAAGACATATTAGTTTTTTTAACTCCGATTCCTTAATAAGAAATTTAAGGACCTTTGGCATAAATACGATTTAGTATAAAACATTTACCGCTTTTAAAAATGCATTACAAACTCAACCTGCACCATAATAAGACACCTTTTTCTTTGACAAAGTGACAACCCTAACTTAAAATAGCTTGTCGTTTGGTATTCTACCCTAAATACAGTTAAGATAAGGTTTGTGTTTGCTTATCTGGTGGCTTTGAGCTTCCAGCGTAGGAAGAGGAAGGCAGATATACGCAGGACGAGGAAGATGAGACAGAGGGCTGCGATGTCCAGGGTGAAGTCTGCGTTCAACATGTCCAGCTCTTCCAGGGTGGTTTCTGGGTTCTTGAAGTGGCAGTAAGTCTGGAAAGAATAAAATGTATTAATGTAATGTAACATAACCAACGACTAGTGACCCGTCTTAACCCCGGAATGACAGAACTGAAACTCGTGGGGAGAGGCCTTTACCCAGTGGGATGATGTAGACTAACAGTTGCAGTATAGTTCTCCTGGCCGTTTTCGGCCACGATAGCCAAACTCAGCGGAGATTAGGCATATGAGATATTATAGTTGCGGCGTGTGTGCGCAGGCGCAGGTACACTCTCTGTTCCCTCTGTCATAGTGCGGCCGGACGGGAACACCACACGAGTGGAGAGAGATCAGGAGCAACCAACGGCGACACGTGCCATCCGAGGCACGGGAGTATCTTACCGCCAACTTCCAAACTCCGGCCTGCTACTGGGAAATTCCTAATGAAAACCCCAATAACACTTTTATCTCGACCCGGGAATTGAGCCCAGGGCATCACACTCAGCAGTAGAAGCAAGCAGGTTGGAAAATACAAGTTTAAACTTCTCTTACCTGATGGCACTTCAACTTGGGCCTGTCAAAGGAGTAGGTAGCGAGAGCGGTGCCCTCGAATCCGTATCTGATGTAGGACAGGTACGTGATCCATCTTAGGTACACCGGAATCGCGTTGAACGACACGAAGAAACCGCTGAACAGCAGGAATGGTACTGACATTACAGGGGCCAAGAATACTCCATTCTGTGGGAGAAAAATAAAAGAATATTAATCGTCTGTGGTAAAGCAAAAAGCTCGTAATATCAGGTAAGTTGTTATTACAATGTGATGAAAACCATCATCACTGAACATCCCGTTTATCTAAAGATCCTTTCCGAAATATTCTATTTTTTTACCTCCACCCCCCACCCCTCGATCCTATTAAGTGTGAGTATAAGTATAATCTTTATTACACAAGAAGTGGTTACATTTTATGTGAAGTCCCTGACTCCTGTGCTAGGTGAAAGACCTGTGTTACAGGAGCCAGTACCCTCTCTCAAAGGAGATTTTTCTGAGAGAGATACGGAGAGAGAGGGGGCGATTACCCTCTTACTTACCTTAGCAACAGTTAAATTCACGTATATACATCAAGGTATCAAAGGTTCCAAGATAATTAATTTAAATTAATCTAAAATATATACCTGGACATTCATAGCAGCACCCACTACGAGACCGACGCTCTGTGCCACGAAGGAGATGAGCAGACAAGACGAGAGGAACATCGCGAACCGGAACCAGACCGGCGGCTGTGACGTCAGCAGGTACACTATCACCACGTAGATGATGCAGAATATCGCCTGGAATAGACATGATTGGCAAAAGTTAAAAAAAAAAACAGGATAAAAGCAAACAAATAAGTGGCTCTTTACTAACACTTTCACAAATTGCTAATCGTTGTACGCGTGGTCATAAAAGGTGCAAGTGAGACAATGAATAACATCTTACTCGCACGTTTTATGACCAGTCGCCACGGTCGTTTACAAATACTGGGATAGTATGAAAAGAACACATTTTTGTTTCAGCTATATCTACAATATTTACATAGCCAATTCTCGTTCTTAAAAATGAATATTGGACATTATTTTTTTCAGATTGAAAATATTTATTTAATTAAGTTTCACCAACACTTGTTCCAGATATTATATAGATAGGAACATACAAATAATTGTGTCTTCTGTACAACCAATTACAGGCAAACACCACATGCAAAGTGCTCTCAGTAGTTAATAAGAATAGAATTTACGCTATAAAAAAAACTACTCAGGTCAACGTACTTTACTTAAGATAAGAAGAAACAAGACTATCGTAATTCTGACACTGATAGATTGAGAGAAGTTTGAATAAATAAAGCATATTTGTTTTATTTACCTGGAAAGGTATATCAGACACGGTGATGGCCAGATAGTATGATCGAAGCGAGTACCATCGATTGAAGTGTTCTTTAATCAGCACAGGCATTTCAAGAGGAACTGGAAAAATAAATGAAATTAATAAATAAATTACACATCACCATTTTTTTTCTTGTGGATGGGAAGTCATCAAAAATCACTTCACCCGCTCTGGGCGTAGCGGGGGGGAGTGATAGACTTTTACTGACTAAAACCCACCCATGTTCCTTCTTTTCCCTTTATGTTCCGGGGCCGCGGTATCTTTTTCTAACAACCCGCAACAGACAGACAGGCCCTCTGCATATATCACCAATTGGCATAACATTTTGGACCCCAAATAAAAAAAAAAACTACATTTTTGTCACAAATATGTGACAAAAATGTAGGTAAAATTATTTTCTCGGCGTGGAACCCAAGCTCGTGCTCCGTCGTTTAAATTTTAAATACAAGTGAATAACTAAACTACATGTAGAAAGAATTTTATTTCTTGAGCAATAGAGTTAAAAACTGCATGCCGATACAAAATACCATTTAAATGCAGTTTTTGTTAGTTTCCTTTTTTGTTAAGCACTGGATTTGTATGTTGTTTCTGTAAGTTTTTTTTTTTAGCAAAGAACTGGCTTTGATCACATTTCTCAGTGGTCTTAAAGTTTACTTCACAAGGTAAATTAATACCAGTTTGGGTTGGCATAAGTTCTTTTATCCTTAAGCCGTAGACATCATTTAATACTTTTATGATATATTCAGCTCGTCTTTGGAACCAAAAGGATAACGCTCATTTTCCCTATAGAGAGCACGTCATACAAACAACCAGAATAAAAAGTTCACATATATAATCTTAACAAAACATCTTTCGGGTTTTTAAAGGGTAACAAGTCTCTGTATTTTCCAAGATAAGGAAAAAAAGTCAATTATGGTCACAGTCTTGTGATATTCAGACGGAGAATATTTCTTCGTTAGAAGAACAAATATATCACTTCCATCTTCACACTTATATGATTATACTGAATGAAGCGCCAAAAAGGTGAGCCGCTCACTGATGGAAAGATGATATATAGAAGAGACGGCCGGACCACAGTGGATAAAGAATACACAAGACAGAACCAAATGGAACTCTTCAGACCACCTGAGGAGCGATTCTTGCAACCAGCAAAACTTAAGAAAAAATTTTTTTTTTATAAATGTAAGTAAATTAAAACTAACGTGACGTTTTTTTAAGTAAATATCTTGACATACGTCTACTGATATGGTTACTAACACTTTCTTATTATTAACACTTTCGCTGCCCAGATCTCAGCGTATAAGTCCAAAATACATTGTATAATTTGGACTGGGCAGCGAAAGAGAACTTGTATTATTAAATATCTTGATATGTAATTACAAGAAATATGAGGCATTTTTATTTTATTTATTAATGTACTGAATACTTGGTTAGCATTTGTGCGTGAATATTATTTCCATCTTATATATCTTAGCATTTGCTTTTGTGCAAACTTGTTCCCGTCTGTTTCTCCCTCCAAAGAACGAGTTAACTGAGGTTTGCAACTTTTTAATAAGGATCCCTCATTCTGATACAGTACGTGGTAGTAACTATGGCGCACGAGTTCAAGGAAAAAATTGGCGTGTGGTTGTCAGTGTCTTTTCGAACCTAAACGCGTCATTATTACGCACAGTAGGTACCTACGAAGTAAGTCTATTTATTTTCTTGTTTCCTATGGCTAAGTTGGTCTGTTTTTTTAGATATAAATATTGATGGATGGAGAGGAAGAGGTAGGCGAAAGAAAAGATGGATGAATTGTGTAAGGAATGATTTGAAGGAGAAAGGAGTAATTGATGCCTTCACGCCATCTGTCATGGAAGAAGAAAACGTATTGCACCGACCCCAAATAGAATGGGACAAGGACAGGTAAGCGCATGGACACAGATATTTGGTCAAAACGAAACCGAGGACGCAGTATAACAGCTTAACGAACCAATACTCACAACTAAGTATAGTGATGGTCATCGACGTGTACATGAGGAACAGCATATTGAAGAACAGGAAACCGAGGTTGGAGAGTACTTTGGAGCCGTCGTCGCCGATGTCGTAGTAGAGCGCTCCGATCAGGAAGCCAACGAGAATGTGTGCGAAGAGACGCAGGTACATGAGAGTCTGTGGGGAGAGAGTTTCATTGTAGAATTACTGATGAATGAATAAAGAAGCGAACGGGCTTTGTTTTGGTTTATATCCGACTAATATTATAAATGCGAATGTTTGTGAGGATGTTTGGATGTTTGTTACTCTTTCATGTCAAAACGGCTCAACGGATCTTGATGAAATTTGGCACAGAGGTAGAGTATGGTCTGGAATAACACATAGGATAGTTTTTTTTTTCAATATCACGCGGGCGCTAGCTAGTTTTCTAATATATACAATTCTCGAACCAAACTCATCCGAAACGGATCCACCGATTTGTGTGAAACTTTGTATGCATATTGGGCAGGTCTGTTAATCGGCCAACATCCACCTTCCAGGATTTATAGTGCAGGTGGCTATTGTGTCATTTTTTGACGACACGGTTGGCGATGTACTCCTTTGCTGCGTGTAGCGGGTTCAATCCCCGCACGGAATACAAATATTTGTATGGCCTACAAATAGTTGTTCCGGGTCTGGCTGTTTGTGTATGAGTTTAAATGTTTGTAAACGCGCACATTTCTGACACAAGTCTTCCTAGGGTCGTGTTGTCGTCGTTAGAGGATGGACGACGCCCTCTTTTGCCCTCCGTCTCCAAGTCCCAGTTTTGAGAATATATTTGAATTTGAAACTCTTGCAAGTCTTAATGAGTAAGTGTGATAAGCAAAAGTTTAAATAAAAACCGGCCAATTGCGATCGAGTCGGATTCCGGTTCCGTACAAACGTGCGATATAAACGGACGTATCTTTTCACAGCTCCAAGGTACTACGGACTTGAGTATATGGTTTTAATTTCAACTCGATACCTCCACGCGTTCCCAAGTAAAGGGTCTTAACAGACAGACGGACGGTCAAAGTGATCCTATCAGGGTACCGTTTGAGATACCGCGGCCCCGGAGCATAGAGGGCAATAGAAGGAACATGGGTGGGTTTTAGTCAGTACAAGTCTGACACTCCCCCAGAGCGGGGGAAGTTATTTGATGATTTTCCATCCACAAAAGGGTACCGTTTTTTTCGATTTGTGGTACAGAATCCTAAAAATGGCAGACTATTTTTAACATGACCTAGATAAACAGTGTATTCAAATTAATAGTCAAATATTACTCAAATAAACCAATTAGCACACCATATAAAACACTGATAGAACTTTAAAACTGTTTTCTTATTTTTAAAATAACTATATAATTAATGCAGTGAATACCCGTTACTTTATCGACATGTTTAGGAGTCATTGACATAGTAGGTATTTTTTATTTCAGATTTTGACAAGTTATTTTGAAGTGGTTAATTTCTCAACAAAAAATACTAACGGTTCTGTAGACAGATATGTAAATTGTCAATAAATATTTAAGTATTTACTGTGAAGGTACTGTTTTTACAATGGATGTAGGAATAATTCATTGTTTTATAAAAAAACAATGACATTCAGTACCCAACAAGTTTAGAAAATTTTAATAGAAGCTGATTAATGTATTTTTTTTTTGCTTTGACAACCTGAATCGCTTGAAGAGACGCAAATCAAATCAAAAGTCATTTATTCAAATTAGGCTGATATCAGCACTTTTTGAACGTCACATTACAAGAGACAGTCCCACAAAAACGTCCCGCCCTTCGCCACTTCCTACTGTTTTAACTGGGAAGAAGAAGTGGCGGAACAAACTCCCCAGCAATTACAAAATCCTGAACCTGGATGGATTGCCTACAAAGAGCTACCGACTACCCAGTGAGGTACTGACTCTGCATGACCCTCAATCTGACAACACATTAGTATTTGCTTAAAGACAATGAACTGATAGCACGATATCAGAACAAAAAGAAATACGATTCTGGTTCTTATCTGCGAGCACGAGATTCGGAAACGGAAACACCCTTTAAAACTTGGTGTCGTATTGTGGATATCTGTTATCCATTATTTCTAGGGTTCCGTAACTCAAAAGGAAAAAACGGAATCCGTATTGGATCACTTTGTTGTCCGTCTGTCTGTCAAAATCTTTAGAACGCGTGGAGGTATCGAGAAGAAATTGAATCAATAAACTCAACTCTGTGGTCCCTTTGTGCTGTGAAAAAAACAACTTTCTAAGTCTACGCAGTCCAAAGATATGGCTGTTTATGTCGCAAGTTTGTACGGAACTCTCGGTGCGCGAGTCTGACTAGCTCTTGGCCGGTTTTCTTTTGTCATACTCATAACGTAATTATCAACAAAAATATCACGTAACAAGATAATCCTGTAATATAAAACATGACCCTAAAATAAAACTTTCAAATTTTTTGTTAGAGAAACTTGGTACAATATGGCCACTTTAAGTTTACATCTCAAGGTGGTGCTGCTTGTCAAGCTGAAATGCATCGATCAGTCAAACTTAGTGGATTTATTTTAGTTCTGAGTTTTTCCGCCGGCACAGATACATTGGTTGAAGTATAATGTAACTATTTCGTCATACTTTTCTATACCTTCCACTATTTACCTAGATCTTTCGTCATTTTATCAAAACACCAAGGACCTTGAATTAGATGGCCTGTACAATAAATCGGCCACGTATTATCAATACAGGTTAATCCGCGGCCGCCATTTTGAAAATAAAATAAAGTGGTGGAAACAAAATGGCGCTTCATTCATAAATCGTCCAAAGCAGCTGCTTTAAAGGGTCCCAAGACCCCTCAAAGCATCTCGGGACATGAAACTGACGACAATCAAACGTCAAATGCAATTGACATGTATGACATTGAAGTTCGTAACGTATTTCTATCTGTAATAGACGACCCTGTTCATATGTCAAAGGTCTGTATAATATTATACTTACTCGAAGTAAACGGTATGAATCACGGTGTATTATAGTGATATTTTGTAAAGTTCACTTATAATCTCATTCAAGTGAAAAACTCATTGGTTATGAAGATATTATTGCGAACCCAGACCCAGAGGTTTGCCTCAGCGTCAAGATGTCATGAAATACCCAGTGGAGAAATTATGATTCAACCAAGTACATAGGGCCGGCAGCGGCAAGTTCTCATAAAACCGTAAATAATCTAGCTACCCGGTCGCTGAACTGCCCTACGTTCTCTGGCTCAGCATTGCACACGACGGCACTATACAAAACCATTTTATGCGGATCTCTCATCGGACGGGAAATCTATGGTGTGCGAGATCAGGTTGACGTGCCGTCGTTGTGGACCTAAAACGGTTATTAACCGTCAAACTGCAATTCCGGAGACAAAAACATGTCCAAGTCAAAGGGCTGGCTAAATAACGTTTATAAGCCTCGGTCTAAGTATCTCCAATATGCCACTTAGCACACTTACCCAATCTCTTCTGCTGAACAGCAGTGTCCTTTTCAATACGACCCAGAACTGCGTGAGTTCTGACGTAGCATACCGCCTGGGGGAAGCCTCGCCGCCTAGCAACGCCACCTCTACGTTATCCTGCTTCTCTGTGTCCATTTGAACTACCAGCGGATCACCTGGAGACAACAATTAGAAAGTTATGATAAGGGAATAAGCAGCCGTGTTTGGGGGCTGTTCGAATATGCATTATAGAATTTCATGACACAGTATTAAAGACATGCACCCTGTAAGGGCACTGCAAATAATACAAATTAAATCCCATAATATTAGTTCTAATTATTACAATTCATGACTCATATTAAATATTAATCAATAAATTATTACATCTTATTTCAAACTAAGTAAATATAATAAATTCGTTCATTCATTATATTCATATAGATAGGTTTTAGTCAGTAAAAGTTTTATCCCCCCCCCCCCCCCAGCGCCGCCCAGAGCGGGGGTAGTTATTTGATGATTTCCCACCCGCAAAAAAATACGCAGGAGATATATAAATTCAATAAACGCCGAACGAGTATACCCACATTCCGCTAGTTTATTTATTTAAACTTCATGTACAAGTCAACCTTTATCGAAAATACGCATTCGCAATTGTGGAGCTTCCGATTCGATTAATACATCTGCATCTGCATCCGCATCATTCATGCGGATGCAGTTGTCGCACAGGTTGGGCTATGAAGGAACATAGGCGTGGCCAGCGCCGTACGCACGTGTTCATTGACCAATCAACACACAACACAAATCATCATCCCTAAAGATTTCATTCGGTGTCAAAATTCGACGTGTTATTGTGTGCCTATCATTTGTTTCTCGTAAATTAGTCATAACGTGTTTGTTTTTTTGAGTTGTGCTTATCTTAAAAACATTTAAGTTTTGGAGTGTGACTATTAAATTCTCAATTTTTGTTCTATTTCTCCACTCAGTTCTGTTTTTTTTTATATTAAATATTTTAAAGATCCGCATCCGCAGATGTGAAAAAATCTGCATTCGGAACATCCCCTAATTTGGTCATACCTTGCAAACATGAATACAGCTACTTTACGTTAAGTTTGACAAATAATGGTAAGGCCATCTTAGATAATAAATTGCAATCTAGAGATGATATCTTACAATTACACCATACTTCTTCTATGTTTACGAAACAAGTTATCATCAAACATAGTAAAACGTGTTTTTCTATGATTATTTTCAGTAGGAAATAGGAAACAAACGATAAATTACACGATAAAGGCCTTATCATAATTAAATATCCTCTGTTTCTTGAAGACAAGATAAAGTTCGGCGAATGAGCACCAATTACGAGCTGCCAAACGAGCGCCATGGTAAAAAGGTACAAGGAAATTCTGAACAACCTTCGTTTATTTGCAAAGACAATGCATAGGGTTAAATGTCAAGGCATAACCCATGTTATTATTACGTGGATACAATACAGCTTATTATGTATTAACACGAGTCGGACATTTTATAGAGGATAATAAACTAAGGACAAAGTTCGTAAGTGTAAACAAAAAAAAATACGCGTTAAAGCAAAATAAAAACTAATTTTATTCGCCCGCGTCAGATACAGGGTTATAAAAAAACACATGGTCACAAAATTATAAAGATCAATGGATCATTTTGATTCGCGATTCAGAATATTGGCGTTAGTTCTTCAATTGTGGAATAGATGGCGCTGAAGTACTTTTTTATTGTGTGTATAAAGAAGGGTGTGTAATATTAAAATACTATTATATATTATTTATCTTAATAGGTTAAGGTTTTATTTAAAATTATAAATATGATTTATTGTAAGACCACGACATTGAACAACGATAAACTGTAATGTAGCTATATTCACATGTATGTATAATCACAACATGAATGATGTAATGTATCCATGATTTTGTAAAAATATTATAATTTAAAAGAGTGTCCATGGAGTTTCTTGCCCATTCTTCTCCATAGAGATCTACGCTTTGGAATGGGCAACTACTGACATTCAAAAGTGCCTGTAATTGTGTATTTGAAATAAATGCTTTGAATTTGAATTCGCATATTGTTCTCAATGCTGACATAATCCTTACTAATATTATAAAAGTGAAAGTGAGTTTGTTTGTTACCTCTTCACGCTTTAATGGCTACACCTATTTTGATGAATATTGGTACAGAGATACACTCGAGAGCAATGAATCCGGGTCACTTAAAGAATCCTAAAAATCTCGGAAACTAAAAATGCTAGGTTAATGCAATAAATTGTATTTAATAGACAATGTAATACTCCTTAAATGAAGGTATTAAAACTTCTTAGTTATTGTAAAGTTATATCATAAAAAAATCAAATTTGAAAAAGGGCCACTTTCGAAGATGGAACTACGAAATTACAGCATTTGGTTTTGCTTTTGTTTGTAATCTGTCATTTATGTGGGTACATAAACCATGTTGATAGTGCTCTATATTCATTATTCAAGCTGAAATTATGTCGCTTACGCCTGAAGAATGCACCAGAATACTTACAATGCTGGAAACCGGCCGGAGTCAGCGCGATACAGCCAGGACTGTCGGTGTGTCGCTGTCAACAGTACAAAGAGTTCTCCGACGTTACGAACAAACTGGTTCTAACCTACGCAGACCAGGAACGGGCAGAACCAGGTGTACCACAGCACGAGAAGACCGATACTTGGTGAACACCATTCTTCGAAATCGCTTTCTCACAGGAACTGAACTCACAAATCAGTTTCGACGCCTCGGAGGAAGTAACCCAAGTGCATGGACAGTAAGACGTCGGCTTGCTGAATCTAACTTAAAACCCCTTAGACCTGCAAACGGCCCTAAACTGGAGCGTGGGCATCGTATTTCAAGACTAAGATATGCCCAGAGCCACGTAAATTGGAGTATTGAAGATTGGTCAAAAGTTATGTTCTCCGACGAATCAAAATTTATGCTCTACAAGCACGATGGAAGACACAGAGTGTATCGAAGACCAGGGGAAAGATTCAAGCAAGCATGCATCGAAGAAAAAGTAGCCTACGGTGGTGGGTCTGTACTTGTGTGGGCCGGAATTTCTTCGGAAAGTCGCACAGAGCTGGTGATCATAGAAAACGGCTCTTTAACTAGCGAAAGATATGAGGAAGAAATCCTCAATGATCACGTTGGTCCATTTATGGTCAATTTAGGTGAGGATGCTATATTTATGCATGACAATGCCCGACCTCATACAGGTAGGATTGTGAATGACTACCTTCAAGAGATGAACATTACTCGTATGGAGTGGCCAGCGCGCAGCCCGGATATCAACCCGATCGAGCATGCTTGGGACGAGCTAGGCAGATGCGTAAAACAACGAAACCCTCCCCCAATCACGCTTCGTGAGCTCAAAATTGCTCTCACAGAGGAATGGGAGAATATTCCCCAAAATCGTATAAGGAACTTGGTGTACAGCATGCCAAACCGCGTAAACGCAGTAATGGAAGCACGAGGAGGCAATACGAAGTATTAAAATTCAAGAAAATCGTAATAAAGTTCAAAAATTTCATGTTTCCTATTTTTGTTTTAAGGAGAGATCAGCAGTTTTTTTCTTTATGTAATTTTGTGTTAATAAAATGTATGGTGACTCATATTTTTTTTACTTTCATTTAAGGAGTATTACATTGTCTATTAAATACAATTTATTGCATTAACCTATCATTTTTAGTTTCCGAGATTTTTAACATTCTTTAAGTGACCCGGATTCATTGCTCTCGAGTGTAGTTGGGAACCAGGAGACGGACATAGGCTAATTTTTTTAGGAAAAAGTGGGATGTGAGGGAGAAAGAGGGAAGAAAAGGGAAAACTTAGCGTTGCTATTACAAATCAATAAGGCGCAAGCGGAACTGTGTTACCCCGAATTTAACGCGAGCGAAGCCGCGGGCAAAAGCTAGTCACCTATAAATTACACTTGGGAGCAAATAAATCGAGCCACTTCCTTTTTCACGCATTATGGTAATTATTTTTGGTATTAAGGAACGCATCGATTCGAAACATATATCGCCTAAAAGGGTATTTAATAACCTTTACAATGAGGGTAGTTAGTTGTCAAAATTTCATTTTTATTAAAGTTTAAAGGGTAGAATAAAATTATCGCATTTAATTTGCTTATGACATTTTTATTGTACTCTGTTAAGAAAAGATTAAATTTGAGGTTTTTGTTAATCATACCCATATTACTTGTTATTGTTGTCTTTATCTGTGTCTGTGTAATCAAAATAACCTGATAAAATGGATACTACACCGACGGAAGCTGCCCAAGTTGTAGCTTTACTTGAGGTTGGACACGGACAACGTGAAGTGGCACGCAGACTTCATTTGAGTCGTTCAAAGGTACAGCGGGTATACCGCAGGTATCTGGAGACTGGTGCTTTTGTTCGGCGACCTGGAACTGGCCGACCACGGGCAACAACAGAACGTGACGACCGCTTTATTGCAACCAATTCGTTGCGCGACCGTGGACTTAATGCTGTTCAGCTACAGCAAGCGTTACGTGACGTTCGAGGAGTCGCAATCAGTAGGTGGACAGTGAGACGAAGACTAAAAGAACGAAATTTAACATCACACAAACCAGCAACTGGCCCAAAATTGACTGTAGCTCATCGCCGATCTCGCTTGGAGTTTGCTCGAGAACACATTAATTGGACGTTAGAAGACTGGAGGTCAGTTTTGTTTTCTGACGAGTCAAGAATCTGTCTTTTTAGCAATGACGGGAGAAACCGAGTGTATAGACGTCCTGGTGAAAGATTTGCCCAATGTTGCATTCGAGAAACGGTGAGTTTTGGTGGTGGTTCTTGTATGGTGTGGGGAGGAATTTCTCTAGACGGAAAAACGGAACTTGTCTTCGTCGACCCCGCCAACGATGGCAGTGGTAGACGTGGATTAACAGCTGACCGATACATAACTGACATTCTTGAAAACCACGTAATGCCGTATGCTGGTTTTGTCGGAGAAAATTTCTTGTTTATGCATGACAATGCGAGACCTCATACCGCGCAGATCGTTACGGAATACTTGTCTGCGATCGGGATTCAACAAATGGTATGGCCAGCACGAAGTCCCGATTTGAACCCGATCGAACACCTATGGGACGAGCTAAAACGGAGAGTCCGAGCCAGGGTTCCCGCTGTTTCATCCATTCCCGAGCTTAAAGTCGCTGTGCTTGAAGAGTGGGAGAACATACCACAATATGTCATCGTAACGCTGATCAGATCGATGACTAATAGGCTACAAGAATGTATCAGGGCCCGGGGGGGTAATACCAGTTATTAAGAATATTTTTTTTGCAATAATTTTGTTTTTTATTGTTTTTATGGACTGTTTTAGCCCTACTAAATTTTCTATCAAAATTACCATTTTTCTTGCAGAGCCAATAATTTATCATTCAATAAGGTTATTATTCAATCATTTACCCTCATTGTAAAGGTTATTAACTAAACTTTTAGGCGATATATAGTTCGAATTGATACGTTCCATATTACCAAAAATATTTACCATTTTACGTGAAAAAAGGTAGTGGCTCGATTTATTTGCTCCCAAGTGTACAATCAACAAACAAAAACGAACATGGTAAATATCCCGTTTCAAATGTTATTAGTACAATAACCATACTTTATTGTACACCAACATTGAAACACAACGGCTTTACAAAATTGCTAATTCTATGGTTACAATGGCTGACTTATCATAATTATTATAATCAACCGAGGCCAGTCCAGGTTTATAAATGTAATTTTTGTTCTAAAACATGGCGGTTTCCTCAGGAATCATCTACCGTTGTGCACTAATATTATGAATGTGAAAGTAACTCTGTTTGTTTGTGCGTATATCCGCTACTTTTTCAGGATCGAACATCGTAAAAATAACTGATCTTGTACATATTTAAGACATGTATTTAAAAAAAAAACAAGCATCTATTCAGAAAAGCATCTGAACGTCGCTATAAAATGATAAAACAGGAATATTGACATGAAATTTGCGTTCGGTCATCAAAGACCGCCTTGATGCCGAGAAGCATACTATGCATAGCCTCAAAATTATATATAATAAATTACCAAATAGAATATAGGACTTAAATATTGTTCAATTTATTTTATGTTTTTTTTTAACATTGTATTTTTTTCTTTATTTCCATTAATTAAGTTTTATTATAGTAATGTAATTTTAATATGTTGATTATTCTTTTTTATAATACTTACAAATTATGTAAAAACCTTTGAAGTAGATTTTTGAGGAACCAATTATTTATTATTAAGACCTCATGTTAAATGTACCAAAAATCACACCAATCAATGAATTTCAATTTTAATGTTTAAAACCTAATTAATGCAAGAATATATTTGGCATTAAACCAGTAATATACAATAAAGTATCTACTTAATGAGATCAAAACTATGACATCATTTAGATTTAAAAGGACATTAAAAAATATTTTAGAAAAAGTTTTTTTATTATTAGTCTTTTATTCTTATATAATAACTTGTTAATTTTCAGCCATTTACTGTCTTTAATTCAAATTTCACATAATTGTTTTAACATTATGTTGCCATTATATTCCAGTAATTTATATTAACTCAATATAAAGAATTGCATGTCCTTTTGACTGCAGAGCATGGAGAGTACTAACCACATGTAACACGTATGTGCTATTTACTCGTTTTGCAATTAAATGATTGATTGATTGATTGAAAACAAAAGCAATTCTTCACGCACAGTTTTCGTCCCTGACGGTATATTTAAACTAGTTTATAATAATAACAGTATTATTATACAAGATTCACATAATATCGAAGATGGATTAAAGATATTATTAACCGGTTCTGTCTGTTAAGCGAAAACCATTAATTTAATTATTTTTCTTAGACAAGTTTCTTCTTCATTGCACGTGACTTGGTCTAGTCTTTATAATTCGTCTGCCTAGCCTTTACCAACTATGTTGGGGTCGGCTTCCAGTCTAAGTGGATGCTGTTAAATACTAGTATTTTATATTGAGCCATAGCCCTTCTGACCTTAAACCCAGTTAAAGAAAGAGTAGACAGATAATGATGACTACCTGACCTTCACAACACGGTTAAATTCCTACTATAATATTATAAATGCGAATGTTTGTGAGGATGGATGTATGGATGTTTGTTACTCTTTCACGTCAAAACGGCTGAACGGATCTTGGTGAAATTCGGCACAGAGTTGGATTATCGTCTAAACACAACACACAAATACTTTGTTTTGCGATTATCACGCGGGCGAAGCCGCGGGCGCTAGCTAGTTGCTAAATAAAAGGAAATCTGAAAACCATTTAATACTAGTTTCTGAAAACCTTTTATTTTTAGTCTTTCTTATGCTCCACTGCTGGACAAAGGCCTACCTACCCATTCTCCTTCCAAACCTGTTTTTTTTTAAATTTCCCTGTTTTGTGTATTCATGAATATTTTCGATCACTGCTTAATGAATAAATTGCAATAGAATATTCTGGACTAAATTCCTAAAGACGCATGGAAATATAACTTGTGTAGTTAGAGTTAATGAAAACTCATTATTTTAGCATTAGGTAGTTTATCGCTGTACAAAGTTCATGTTATGTGTTGTGGCAAGCAGTGTGTTATCGGTGTACCGTGGAAGTTGGTTGTGTAACCTAACCGTTGTCGTGAGTACCCATAGTTACGGTATATTATTTATTATGTTAGCATACAGTATTTGAACTGACAGCTCACAGGAGAGGTCTCGTTTTTGGTCGTAATCGCGACTGCTGTGCATGTTGTCCGATTTCCGGCTC
This sequence comes from Ochropleura plecta, assembly GCA_905475445.1. Classification (NCBI taxonomy): domain Eukaryota; kingdom Metazoa; phylum Arthropoda; class Insecta; order Lepidoptera; family Noctuidae; genus Ochropleura; species Ochropleura plecta. The sequence goes on from FR997728.1 coordinate 4,565,081, forward strand.
GACCAAATTGTTATTGAGATCAAATTTTTCTATCAGGAATTTCTCAGAAGCACTCTGGATTTGTGCCCATTTGATGACAACAGGCCCCCTTTTAAATGGGACTTAAACATGAATCGTGGTATGTTAGTGTACTCTTCTATACACCTCTGCCAAACCCTTCGGGCATAACAGCGTCACTGTATGATGGTGCCTCTGTGACAGTTTACAAAATATAAAAATACAATTGATCGATTCAATAAACGATGGCGCAGTAGGCAGCTTAGAAATGATCAAAATACAGCTTATCGATTCAATGAAGTATAGTTCTAAGCGTTTAGTTCGCGCCTAATGCGCCCGCGCCTCGACTGCGCCTCAACTGTTGGTCGTGTAGGCGACGCGCCTAACGGTACGTCTATTGGAAGCCTAAACAATTATGTAGTTTGCGATCTGTTTCCTTACATTTAGCAACCAATTTACTGTTTTCGCTGTAGCATGGTGGTGACATTTGATGAAAAGACTTGTTTATTGATAGGATGTATTTCTATGATGGGTAGTCTTTTACGACTTTGATATTCAGGGTAAAGCCTTATTTAAAAAAAAACTAACATACACGAACAGCCAGACCCTGAACAACTATCTGTAGGCTTTACAAATACTGGTTCCGTGCGAGGATCGAACCCGCAACACACAGCGCAGCAGTCGATCACTCAGCCACTGCGCCAACCATGTCGTCTTTATTCCGGAAATAGTAAATCGCGGTAACGTTCCGGATTGAAAGGAACGGTCCATTTAACTATGCCACCCGGACTACGCTACAGGGAAAGGAGTATAGTACTGGCAATTCATTAAAAATAAAACATGCAAATGTCACGGGTCATTATCCTTACTAATATTATAAAAGCGAAAGTGAGTTTGTTTATTTGTTTGTTACCTCTTCACGCTTTAATGGCTTAACCGATTTTGATGAATTTTGGTACAGAGATAGTTGGAAACCAGGAGACGGACATAGGCTAATTTAAAAAAAAAAGTGGGATTTGAGGGAGAACGAGGGAAGAAAACGGAAAGCTTAGCGTTGCTATTACAAATCAATAAGGCCCAAAAGCAAAAACTGCAAGTAGCAGGTACTGTGTTATACCGAATTTAACGCGAGCGAAGCCGCAGGCAAAAGCTAGTAACTTTATAATGACCAGTAAGTAAGTACTTACTGCCATTGCAAAAACAAATAGTTGGAACACACCTGCAAGACATTTACACGAGTTCTAAGAATGTTTAAGTAACAGGTAACTCATATGAGTAAGTCGGGGAAGTCGCTTCGAGACACGTGACTACAACTTACTTGTGTTGTTCAACATATCATAACAGTTAACAGTGTTCGCTTGATGGGGTTGTTCGAAAGTGATACTGCAACCCCGGAATGCCAAAGGCCAGAAGAAGGAGCATGGATGAGTTTTAGTCAGTACAAGTCCGCGCTCCCTTCCGCTCTGCCCAGAACGGGAAAGTTATATAACACAATCGACGGAGAAATCACGTAACAAACATAAAAAAATACAATCGAATCGAGAATCTCCTCCTTTTTTGAAAGAAGACTATTGTATAGCCATTTCTCAAGATAATTGTTTCAAGCATGCGGCATGCAAATCAGGCATTTTTTTGGAAAAACGAGCTTTTTTGAATGACGATTACTAAATATATATTTTCTAATAAAGGTTGGTACACATCAGTTATGTACCTTCTTTTGGTGTGGACCAAAGAATTTTACCTTGCGCTCGATGCAAACAAATCTAAATTTATTTTCATTTATATTGCCTCTAAGAAATCCTTACTAATATTATAAAAGCGAAAATGAGTTTGTTTGTTTGTTTGTTACGTCTTCACGCCTAAATGGCAAAACCGATTTTGATGAATTTTGGTACAGAGATAGTTGGGACCCTGGAGACGGACATGGGCTATTTTTATTTAAAGTTAGAAATAAGGGAGAAAGAGGGAAGAAAAGGGAAAACTTAGCTTTGATATTACAATAAATAAACCAAAACTACAGGTAGCTGATACCTTGAAATCAGGAAGGGGGAACTGTGTACCCCGAATTTAACGCGAGCGAAGCCGCGGGCAAAAGCTAGGAATTGTATTGTTGCCAGAATTGTACAACCTTATTTTAACGGTTTTAAGTGCCACCTTATCTGTGGCGGCGGGAAAAAGCGGAACTAAAATGAATGTTCCAAATTTGACACATCGATGTAAATTTTCATGAGAAGCAGCGCCACCTTAAACTGCGTGGTCGAACTATTATGATTTTGACAGCGATACAAAAACAGCGGTAAAAGTAAGTGTAAAAAGAATATGATCCGCATTTTTATGAGATAAAATCTAGTTTAGAATCTTCTAGGTCGCGAATACGAATTAATTCAGTGCCATAGACAAGACATAATTCTAAACATGATTATCACATGAGCCACAAACAGGATGCATCGTAACCTCTGATCTCTGTTATCAATCAGACGTAAACGCATACTCTCTTATCATTTCATTATGAAGGCATTCAGAGGGCTTTGATGTACCAGTGTGTAAAGATTAGGAAACACGTGATAACGGGTTATCTTGTTGATAAGGACATTTCTATATTTATTAATCAATAGTACCTAGATTGGTAACCGGATTAGTGCAAGGTTATATTTTGTAATTTCTGTGAAGGTCATTTGTTTTTTGAGAACGCAGATGTTTAGCATAGTGAACGGTTTATAAAAAGATGCGAACTGTTTCTGATTTTTTGGCCACGGTCCTTATTCTATATTATTGGAACTCAAAGAGTTCGAGGAGCTTCTGGCTTGCCTATGCTTTTTTTTGCGGATGGGAAATCATCAAATTACTTCCCCCGCTCTGGGTGGAGCGGTGGGAGACTTGTACTTCAGACTGTACATGTACTAACTAAAACCCACCCATGTTCCTTCTACTGTCGGTATCTCTTTGGAACAACCCGCAACCCCAGTGGCTTGCCTATGTTGGTCCATGGATGAGTGACCACCTATTACATGCCGAGTTTCCTTCGTGCCTCAGAAAGCACGTTAAGATGTTCTTCCCAGCTGTCATTTTAGATCTTTGTTACAGGTAGTCATTTGTTCGAAATTCTGATAACTAGTCTAAAGGAGTATCGTATTACCCAGTTATGAAGTGGGTTGTGAAGGTCAGATAGGCAGTTGTTTTATATAAAGCTAGCTTTTGCCCGCGGCTTCGCTCGCGTTAAATTCGGGGTAACCCTGTTCCCCTTTCCTGATTTGCAGGTACCTGCTACCTTCAGTTTTTGCTCTTGCGCCTTATTTATTGTAATAGCAATGGTAAATTTTCCCTTTTCTTCCCTCTTTCTCCCTCATATCTCACATTTAAAAAAAAAGAAATAGCCTATGTCTGTCTCCAGGGTCTCAACTATGAAAGACTACTACTACTTTTAAGTTACTATGAAGACGTAACAAACAAACTCACTTTCGTTTTTATAATATTAGTAAGGATACTGGTTTTCAGCTGAAGCTGGTAAGGCTGGAAGCTGACCTCTACTTATTTGCAGATGATGATTGAAATTACAGATATGTTGATTATGAAATTCAAATTTAATATACAAGTCACCTGGAAGTCTGACAACCAATCTTACTAAGGGGATTACAATGTTCAATACCGCGAAGACAAATCCCCTTTTATGCCTTGGGGTTCGATCTCTAAACATTGGATTCTGTATCTTGTAACCATTAACTACGTTTGAATTTACGTTAGCTTGAGAAAAACTGCTCTGCTCTGCCGTCCATCGCTATGCGCTGGCCATGATAATGTAAGAGTACCACGCAACGAAACACGTGGGAAATAAATTAATTCATGCGTCTATGTCAACCGTTTCCGGAAGTATTCAATATCTATATCTGTGACGACAGCAGCTGTGTCGAGGCTGTCCTATTTATTAATATGGGTGTTTGGCGGAAGATACCTTTTTTAAAAGAGAATTTTATAATGAACTTCTTGTTAATTGACAGCACGGTTGGTGCAGTAGTTAAGCGATCGACTGCTACGCTGCGTGTTGCGAGTTCGATCCCCGCACGGAGCAAATATTTATATGATCTACAGGTAGTAGTTTCGGGTCTGGCTGTTTGTGTAAGTGAGTTTAAATGTTTGTAAACGCACCCACGATACATGAGGATATATTAGTAGGGCATTCGTTTAAAAAAAAAGGATTCGACTAGCAATTTGCGTAAAACTATCAGTGATAAGATATTCCGATATTCTCACAACAATGTTTGGTCGGGCAGTGTAGGTACGTGAGAGAAGCCGATCTGAGATCCGCATCACCGCCCGACACCAGCGATGTCGTGTGACAAATAGTAAAATTCATTGGTCCGTGTTAAAAAAAACCGGCAAACAGCGAGTCAGGCTCGCGCACCGAGGGTTCTCTAGAAACTTGCGACATAAACATATTATCATATCTGTTGACTGCGTAGACTTAGAGGGTTGATGTTTTTAGAACACAAAGGGACCACAGAGTTGAGTATATGGTTCTAATTCAATTCGATACCTCCACGCGTTCCCGAGATAAAGGGTTTAGACAGATACAAACGGAAAACAAAATGATCCAATAAGTTGTTTTCCTTTTGAGGTTTGATGAATGATTTTCAAAGAGTAACCATGGAGTTTTTTCGATTTTTTTTTTTCGATTTTAAAAATAGCGGGAAATGATTGGACAGATAAAGCAAAAGAGGAAAATGGAGCAGGCCTTCACTCTGTAGAGAGGTCCTTAATAAATAATAAATTTTAAAAAAATGTACTTATGAGAGATATTTAAATAATTATTTTTTATTTTGTTAATTATGTTAATACATTAATCGCATGCACTTTAACCACTCTGCACGACAGGATTTTGACATATGACACATCAGCTGAATCGGTGGGGTGACGCGAATTGTCATGAAATTCAAGATTTTTCATCAATTTACAGTATTCAATTTTGTTAATAAAAATAAATCACAGCGGCTGTTTCATACGATAAGTTTGAGGTTTATATTTCCAAAAACCTCATAAGGTCGATAAAACGGCGTCAATCTATTGCAAAATGTGTGTAAAATACATATTACTACACCCTTCCAAAAATTAGGTACTTTAAAAACGCTGGAAATAATGTACATACACAAGATAACCATTTGATAATAACATCGGAAATCTAAAATAAAAACAGTGGCATTCCATCTGCATTCTTATTTTTGCCATTTTACATATAAATTAATAAAAAAACACAATACAAATCTCGACAAAAAATACTACAAAATTTGTTGCAATATGACATTTCTTAGTGCTGACCGTAAAACTAAGTTTCATCATTACGATTAAAAAGTTGCATTCAACCTAATCGATAATCGTAATAGAGTAAACTTTAAAAAAAAGTTTTAGGACCATTGAGGAATTTACCTATGGAGGTGGCATAATATTCTACTATAGGTATTAATAGTTGTACAAATATCTATGATATCTATTATAAAAGAAAGACATTTTGTCACGTGCTTTTTTATTATGCTATAATTATTTTGTTATTCGCCCAGATTTGAGGTACATTTGCTGTCAAACGGTTTCGCGGTAAAAGATTTTGGCTGTTTTCTTGAATGACGATAAATGAAAATGGCGGCCAATTTTGTAGGTCATGCTAATTCTGTAGATAGCCAGTCAGGCAGCCCAGCCGGCACAACCATACCGTACCGCACCTAGAAAGCCATGCCTCCGCAGTAGAGGCTTTTTTAGACATACAGGGACTCCGTACACAAGTACACATCGGGGCTCTAAAATATTGACACTTAAAAGTATTGGTTGGATAAAAAAATAGAAAGGTATAAGGAGACCTTCAGCCTATAAAAAACAGACCGGCCAAATGCGAGTCGGACTCACGCACCAAGGGTTCCGTACAAACTGACGACATAAACAGTCATATCTTTTCTCTACGTAGACTTGGAGGGTTGTTTTTTTCACAGCTTCAAGAGACCACAAATTTGATATTTGGGTTATGTTATTTATTATGAGGTACGGAACCCTAAAAAGGATTTTTAAATAGTGTATCTCTCTTTTTTGGGATTTAAGGACTTCTTTAGGAATTTAAAGGAAGCCTTCTCATAAACTTCTCAGGAACTTCTTTAGGAATTTAAAGGAGGCCTCCTTTAAATTCCGCCATTTATATCGGTGTTGCGCCACTTGGATGGGAAATCATCAAATATCCGCTCCTGTTAAACTTTTAACAAAAAGTCGTTGTCCTCTCGCGGCGCCCGACCCCTGTAGCGTCTCCCGCGGTGGCTGGCTTGGTTTGATGTTCTCTCCTTCAAACATCACCATGTCCTCCGGGACAGAGCGGTGCTCCGCTCAAAAGAGCAGACTGCCTGTGTGCTCCAACGTGTCCTCCGGGCGATAGTCACATTGGTGAAACCTGGGTGTTTCCTCCCGCCCGATGATGTGCAGGAACGTCCCGAAACTTTCGTGCCCGGTGAGGATCTGCGTCAGGTGGTAGGTGAGGATGCTGTGGCGCCTCACTTCCCCCGCTCTGGGCGGAGCGGGGGGGAGTGTCAGACCCGCAACCCCGGTAGGGTCCTGCCGGGATTGCGGGTTGTTCGAAAGAGATACCGCGGCCCCGAGTAAAAGAAGGAACATCGATCGGTGGACATTAGTCAGTAAAAGTCTGACACTCCCCCACGCTTCGCCTAGAGCGGGGGAAGTTATTTGATGATTTCCCACCCCAAAAAAAAACCCCGGTACACGACATCAAGAAAACTCCAGGTTCAAAATGGGTCCATTTTGTACCTGGAGTTTTCTTGATGTCGTGTACCGGGGCTTTTTTTCCATCTCAATTGTGGTCTCCCTCTAGGCCATTTTTACCCCAAGGCTTCCACTCCAAGAACACTTTGGCCTACGAGCCATGTTTTAGGAAAGAATGAAAACGCTTTCCAAATAACTAATCCAACCATACTACAAAAAATTTTATCGAACAAATAATTATAATTTATCTTGGCTGATTTCTTTTACTGTGCCTACCAAGATCATAATAAGGGCGTTCTATATTCAACCTTATTTATTTCTATTTGCAATTCACATTCAATTAATAGGTACAAAACCAAATTATAAATAAAATAGCAAATAAACATTTTAATATAAATTCGAACAGCGAGCGCATTCCTTATTTGATTTTTTATCTAAAAAAAAATTGGCGCGAATTTAGCCATAGATCAGATTCTACTGTTTGTTGTTGAGTCGGTTTCAGTGGCGTAAAAAATATTATTATCAATATTTATAGTATTTTACACGTATTACAAAATTATTATTATTTTCATCTATCAATTTCTGATATTCCTTAATTTAATTATTCGAGTTGATTGATTTACAAGAAAATAATCGATTGAAATAATCGCATTTACACATCACAAAATAAAAAAAAAGAAATGGACGTCATTTTCGAAAGTGAATTTAGTACTTAGTGGTTATGAATATTACGTGTTAATGGTCCTATTATTGCAAATTACGATAAGATCTGGGCATGTTCATGTTATTTATAATATTTGCAATGATATTTGTCTCATTTGTTATAGAATCTATTCGCGTCCGTGTGATATAATGTGGAATGAAAAATGTAAACAAGCACGATTAGCGCGAAACTTCGACTTTAGATTTCAAAATGTATCATTACCACTGCTAATTTAAGTTCAATTACGAATGATTTCTGCACGTAATAAAAGGACACGTTAATCAGGCCCAACAATGTGGAGCTTATATGTCCGAAAACCATTTTTTTATGATTTTAAGCGTCGACCTACACTGCCATCAAAATTACTATGATCGTAATTTACGCATTTGGATTTTATAAGACTTCATTATGAAACTTGCTCAATAATTAAAGAACTTCTAATGACGTTTACATATGAGATTTTTATTCTACTATCTTAATGAATGCACACCCATATTATTTTTTACCCAGAAAATAAAATATTTACAAAAATAATGAGGAGGTCGTATGACTTAAATGTTCGACCCCTCTCGGGGCTAGTACCGAGCCAGCGGAGGTTTGAATGTCGAGCCCCCGAAGGGGTCCGTACCGAACTATACGGTTAATCTACCTATACCATATTATTGTAAATTGAATTTTATTAAGGAAATAAAAAGGCTTAATTATTATTATAACCATGGAGTTTCTTGCCGGTTCTTCTCCATAGGAAACGACCAACCTGAACCGTGCACCTTTTCTCTACGTTTTATAAGTGCCCACGTAGGCCAATGTTAATTAAAAATAATTTGGTTTTGATTTTGGAACCCTAAAACCTAGTAACAGTATGTCCCACGTGTTCTTGAGTGAGACCACGAATCGGCAAGCATATGGACGGTAGGAACTGGATGAGAGTTGCCGAAAATCGAGTTAAGTGGAGTGCTATTGGAGAAACAACAACTGCTGTAGGCTGATGATGAAAACCACGTCACTCATTTAAGAATCCGCATTTTCCCATTTACCCAATCTGGGGACCTCAATAACTAGCTAAATAGCAGCTATAAACACTATTATAAGTAATTTTTTTTTTTTTTTTAATAAAAACGTTGCCCCACACTAGGAATTTCTCCTGTGTCGTGGGTGCATTTACAAACAGAAAGTCACATACACAAACAGCCAGACCCGAAACAACTATCTGCAGGTCATACAAATATTTGTTCCGTGCGGGAATCGAACCCGCGACACGCAGCGCAGCAGTCGATGCCTCAGCCACTGCGCCAACCGTGCCGTCAATATTATAATGTTCATATTATACTAAGAAAAGTAAAATAGTAGTTTTGTAAACATGAACATTTTATTATTATCTAGTTATAAGAAAAAATAAATATAAATAATCTAAAAAAAATTAATAGTAGTTATAAGTATAAATATTTATTATCTAGATATAAGTAATAATAACATAGCAATTTAAGAAAAAAAAACTTTTTTTGTAAGTGAGGTCAGATAAAGGCTTTTTTATTTTATTATTTTCCCATTTAAATAACTGGTTGGCAAAGCAACACAGGCGCAGCACCAATTTTATGAAAAGTCATAGATAATTAAATTTTATACAGAACTTATCATACTAATCCTGTCTTGCGTACGATAATATTGGAATGACCAATTAGGTCGCCCAATATTGTATTTTCGTTTTAGATTTTTCAAAGCACTTAAATTAGATAGATAATTTAATTGTTCTTTTTTAATATTTCCTTATACTTTAACTAGCTTTTGCCCGCGGCTTCGCTCGCGTTAAATTCGGGGTAACACAGTTCCCCTTTCCTGATTTGCAGATACCGGCTACCTGTGGTTTTTGCCCTTGCGCCTAATTTATTGTAATAGCAAAGCTTAGTTTTCCCTATTCTTCCCACTTTCTCCCTAATTTCTCAGTTTAAAAAAAAACAAAAACTAGCCTATGTCCGTCTCCAGGGTCCCAACTATCTCTGTACCAAAATTCATCAAAATCGGTTTAGCCATTTAGGCGTGAAGACGTAACAGACAAACAAACTCACTTTCGCTTTTAAAACATGAAGTAAGGATATGATTAAAAAAGAATAAGAGCGAAAAACTGGGTCTGGAGAATAATCCGAAAATCCGAAATGCCTACCTGAGTTTATGCTTCCGTACTCTTATCGCTGAGGGCCTATGTATTTTAAACTGCTATATTAGGTACGATGACTTCTAAAATCGATAACAGTGATATTGGATTTTGTAACTGTGTTGATGACTGACAATAGAGTAGCTCCCTCTGACTCCCTCACAATGATACACGATATATGGATGTGCAGTCATGAACAATAATATGTATGTATTTTTACACGAAGCATCTTTTACAAGATGGGTAATCATCAAATAGCTCCCCCCGCTCTGGGCGGAGAGGGTGAGAGTGTCAGACTTTTACACACGAAAACCCGCGGCCCCGGAATAAAACGAGCAAAACAAGGAACATGGGTATGTTTCTTGTTTTGCTCCTTTTATTCCGGGGCCGCGGTATCTCTTACGAACAACTCGCAACCCTGGCTGGTCCTGACCTCCTATCATATCGTAACATGCTAAAAGAACAGCAGTTTCCTTACCTTTAGCAATTTCGCTGGCAGCATACTGCAGGATCCCATTCTGGAGGTTTCCATTCCCATTAGTGTTGTTCCCGTCACGGAACTTCTCCTGAACTTGTGCGAGGTCATTCTTGTTCCACTCCTTATTCAGGGACTCTTCCATAGCCTTCTTGTTGTTGTAGTCTGGGACTTTGCTGTCTGGGAATGGCTGGCCGTTTCTGGGGAAGGATTTGGTGATTGTTAGGGCGCTTTTGACAGCACAAGTTGGCACAGTGGCTGTGTGATCGACTGGTGCGCTATGCAACGTGGGTTCGTGCACCGAACAAATATTTGTATGGCCTTGGGGTAGTTTTTACAGGTCTGGCTTATTGGTATAAATGATGGAATTCGAATGGTGGTAAACACACCCACGATACAGGAGGAACTCCCAGTGTGGATCAACACAGTAAAAAAAAACTTAATTACCACTATTAACCTTTTAAACGCCAAGTCCCTCATTTTACCCAATTTTTATCAAATATTTGTGTCATTGGCGTCCAGGGCACGCGCTCCTTGTCACATATATGTGACAATGGCGTTCGAAAGGTCAAAACATTAAAGGCAAAATTTTGAGGAAACTTTTTAGTCTTAGAACCAAAAAATCTAAGACCAACCGATGCTGTGAAACTAACCCTTTGGAGAAAAGATTAGTGTAATAGTTTCTTACCTGATATCATTCTTGCCGTTATCGATGGCCCTCACGAGCTTGCCAGTGTTGTCTCCGTACTCGCCACATGACACTTCAATGATGAACGAAGCTGGGTTGTGGTACGAGGGACACTGCAGGCTCAGGCTGCCTAGCCATTCAACTGTTGGGACAGAACGTACAAGTTACATATGTGTTTTGAATCACCTGCCATAGAAATCGCATATGGGGGTCTTCACAATGACATATATCATTGTTCGGCAGTATTTGCTGAACAACGAAGCTATAATACAAATATTCAGCTTTTATTCGGCTCGTGCCAATCGGCAAATTCCGCTCAGCATCTGAACCATTACTGAATATTGGTGTTGGCCTAACTTTTTGACCGAACGTATTTATACAAATATTCAATTTTGTCGCCCGGTTGCGTTTAATCGGCTGTCGGCGGCATGTGTGTGGCAACTAATGTTTGGAAAGAAATGGCGAACTCTACCAAAGACTGCATTTCGTAAATATCTTTTGTAAGTCATAGTGACAACAATCTCGTGTATGTGTATCAAAAAGAAATGCAATAAAGATGGACCTATTATTTACCATTTGAATCTCAAGTTAATAACTGCTCATGATTATATAAGGGTTTCGTTTCTTTTTCTTTTAACCTGTCGCTGCCCAATCAAAATTATACCATATATTTTGGACTCATACGCTGAGTTCTGGGCAGCGAAAGAGTTAAGATACGGACCTCTAAAACAAAAGAGATCACATTTTCGACACGGTTGCCGCAGTGGCTCGAGCTATCGACTGCTGCGCTGCGTGTTGCGGGTTGGACCCCCCACGGAACAAATATTTGTTTGGCCTACAGATAGTTGTTCCGGGTCTGACTGTTTGTGTATGTGAGTTTAAATGTCTGTAAACGCACCCACGACACAGGAGAAATTCCTAGTGTGGGACAACGATTAAAAAAAAACAACTCACCAAGTCTTCCCGTACTGCCTTGGTAGACACACTGCCCATCAGCCAATGTATACAAATGATCGAACATCTCAAACAACCTCGCAGAAGGCTGATGAATAGTACAGATGATCGTCCTGCCTCCTCTCGCCAAGGTCTTCAGCAGCGATATACATTGGAAGCAAGAGGAGCTGTCCAGACCAGAAGTAGGCTCGTCGAAGAACATAATGGGAGGATTGTTGACGAGTTCCAGGGCAATTGAGAGACGCTTCTTTTGTCCTCCAGAGAGATTCGATGTCATTGTCTTGTGGTGCTCGGAGAGACCCAGGGTTTCGAGAATTTCGTGAATCTGGAATAAAGGTTGTTTTGTAATTTTCTGTGTTGTTAACTTGTTGTAAGATTGTAATATCACGCTTGATGATTTGGAAAGGCACGGAAGGTACTTGTTTTTCACGTCATTTGCAAACTAAACAAAAGGATCTGCTACCCTACCATGACATCTTAAAACAGAACTTATTCCACTGAGGGAAAGAGACAGAGCTATACAGGATGTCTAGCACCATCTCTTTCTCACACAGGTATAAGAACTGCTATAATATGTCATGGTAACCCTTATGATCTTTGTTCTGGATCATATCCTTTTAACTTCTTTATTATGATAGTTCTTTTATGTTATACCTCCGTGACTCCTGTACTATTCAATGCATTCATCAGTACAATCTTTGGAGAGCATACACTAAATCCTAATCTAATATAATCCTAAAAAGTACCGATTACTAGTAGTTTGATGTACATTTTTGACGACACGGTTGGCGCAGTGGCTGAGCAATGTACTGCTGCGCTGCGTGTCGCAGGTTTGATCCCCGCTCGGTCAAATATTTGTATAGCCTACAGATAGTTATGTTCCGGGTCTGGCTGTTTGTGTAAGTGAGTTTAAATGTTTGGAAACGCACCCACAATAGTAATGCCTAGTGTGGTGCAACGTTTTTTTTTTTAAAAAAAACATCATTTATTTTCCCCCGCTCTGGGCGGAGCGGGGGGAGTGTCAGACCTTCTTTTGCCCTTTCTATTCCGGGGTCGCGGTATCTCTTTCGAACAACTCGCAACCAAAGCAGGCAGTGGTCCGTTTGTTTAGCAAAATACTGATTCAAATGCATACAGTTACATTGGAAGCTGGCCCCAACATGGTTGAGAAACGGTGAAGCAAATGATGTTGATTAGAAAATTATTTGGTTATTATTCTCTGCAATCATTTTGCTGATATAATGACTCGGTTTGTAAAAAAACTTAATGTTGAGTCATTATCTTTTTTTCTATTTTAGGCACGAAAATAATCTAAGTCTCTTCTAATCTAAGCATGTGCGTGATAAAAACGGTACATTTTTTAAAGTAAATAATGAAAGTACCGAACATTGCTCTAACGAAAAGATAAACTTTATTGAAACACAAACTTAACTTTGCCGTTGATAAACTTTTGTCTCCATACATCGACATAGATTGCTGCAGTTTAACAACTGCAATTAGGTTTGAAAATAAATCACGTATTTTTTTTGTGATGCCTTTCCCTTTCCTGGCGCTTTATGATGAGCTGAGCGATCGACTGTTACTGCGTGTCGCTGGTTCGTTCCCGGCACGGAACAAATATTTGTATGGCCTACTGATAGTTGTTCCGGGTCTGGCTGTTTGTGTATGTGAGTTTAAATGTTTGTAAACGCACCCACAATACAGGAGTAATTCCTAGTGAGCGGAAAAGGACTTTTTGTTTTTTTAAATGTCATTATTCAAGGGTAACGGGATTTTGATTCCCTTTACGAGTGACTGGGAAATTCGACATAAACAGTCAATATCTTTTGATTACCTATACTACTAACTTTGATACATGCAGTAAATTCACCATCACATTCCTGCTCTTGTTGTGCTATAAATATCTGGCGAAATGTGAATGTCCTATTAAGTACACTGCCTAACCCTTCAATAATAACATGCGTGAGGTTAGGTTACATACCACTTCTTCCTTATCAGCGCTGGTGGTAGCACTAGGCAGCTTCAACGCAGTAGCCACCGCCATGGCTTCCTCAACCGTCAGGTTACCGTGCAGCTGGTTGTCCTGCATGATGTAGCAGGACAGCTTGCGGAAACCGGACAGGTTGCGCTCCATGCCATTTACTGTGACGCTGCCTTCCAGTCCTGAGGTTCTGAGGAAGAAGATGAAATGTTAGATTGGGTTTTGCAAAGAGAATGAACCTTGGAAGTATCAACAGGGCGCGAAGATAAGTGCTTTTCGTTTTTAAGTGACTCTATTTTTTTCATCGCCAATATTGATATTTCGGTATCCTTAACACGTCAGTAACCATTTCTCATCACCATTGTGGTGACTAGCTGGCGCCCGCGGCTTCGCCCGCGTGATGATCGAAAAAAAGTATCCTGTGTTATTCCAGACTTTAATCTAACTCTGTGCCAAATTTCGTAAAGATCCGTTCAGCCGATTTGACGTAAAAGAGCAAACATTCATACAATCCATCCTTAAAAACATTCGCATTTATAATATTAATAGGATTGGTAAAAGAATGTCACCTTTTCCAGGCCCTTGCTTGCTTTTCTGATGGGAAATCATCAAATAACTTCCCCGGAGCGGGAGGAAGTGCCAGACATGTACTGACTAAAACCCACACATGTTCCTTCTTTTGCTCTTTGTTTTACCAAGTATGATAGAAATTAACACTTAATCTTCATCGGATTTTAGTTATCAACTGCTTCTCGGTGTCACATTAGTCGTTAGAAAAGTCGACCTCTCAAATTTTATTTTTTGTATTTTTGAGTCGTAAAGAACTCGACGCAATTATAATAGCTGGTTTTTTTTTTAGTTTTTGGTGAAAAAAAAAAACATTCTGCTGGTAAAAGCATTGAAAAGTACAGGTATTCTAAGTGTGTTTAAAGTAAAGTAATTTTAACAATTAAAATAATAATTGTAATAAACTTGGAACTTTGACCAACAATATCTCCATAACTAAAAGGGTACTTTCTGGGTACTGTCCAGAACAAAAAAAAACAATAACAGAGAGAACAGGTGCCTTTCGTTATATGTTTTTTTGAGTACCCTTTAGGTACTCACTCTGCTATACTCTTCGAGGATTACAGGGTGATGTTATGTCACGTTACTTTTAATTAATATAAAAAGTTACTCCTAAAATATTTTTCTGACTAACTATTATGTTGACTCATAGTCAATACTATGATAACATAAGTATCAGCTGATAATCTATAGAGATTTGATCTGAGTCACTGAAACTATAGTATCAAAATATTGTTTTATCTTTAGTAGTACTCTGTGTCATATAAAGTTATCTACGCAGGTAGTGGATTACTCACAGAGCGGGACTCTTATGCCAACATTCAGAAACCGAAGCCCTAGCACGGGCATGTGGTGCCATCATCTGCCTAGCCTTTTCCCAACTATGTTGGGGTCGGCTTCCAGTCTAACCGGATGCAGCTGAATATCAGTATTTTACATGGACCGACTGCCTATCTGACCTCCACAACCCAGTTAGTACTGGGTAATACGATACCCCTTGGTAAGACTGGTTGTTAGACTTTCGGGACACTGACTACCTGTAACGACTGTCAAAGATCTACAAATGACAGCCGGGACCAACGGCTTAACGTGCTTTCCGAGGCACGGAGGAAACTCGGTATGTAACGGGTGGTCACCCATCCACACACCAACCTAGGCAAGCGCGGCTTAACCTAAAGATCGACCCGAGCGGCTATTATTATTTAGCCACGAGCTCCTCGGGCATGTGGTGTCAATGTTACCTAAAACTGACTTCTTGGTGGCAAAAAAATCAATAAACAGTCACACAAAGAGGGCACCGCCGTTTTTTTGAAATTCGGATGTTGTTTTTGTTAAAAAGTTTTTTATTTTATCTGTGATATGATGATATCTCACACAAATTCTTATCGAGTTATCATTTTC
The DNA here is from genome assembly GCA_905475445.1 of Ochropleura plecta. Classification (NCBI taxonomy): domain Eukaryota; kingdom Metazoa; phylum Arthropoda; class Insecta; order Lepidoptera; family Noctuidae; genus Ochropleura; species Ochropleura plecta. The sequence goes on from FR997728.1 coordinate 4,580,743, forward strand.
TTTTGCTACTAAAAGTAATAAGCATATCATCCATAATACATTAGACGAAAAAATATGTATTATAGAAGATAACTCATAAACTACCGAAGCAATATTGGTAAAATTTATATTACCTTTCGGGAGTATACCCTTTTCCTTAAGAATTTTGAAAATCGACCTACAATATTTGACGGAGGAATCGTATTTTTATGAAAGGAGTTTTTTTAAGCTATTGCATAGCTTCTATCGCGGGCCTTGAGCGCGGGAACCGAATCCAGAAATTCCGTAACGAAAAAAAACCTGACGTTCCCCACTCCGACGGGCACGGAGGTGTGGCTTGAAGGCCGTGCATTGTCTAACGTCGTTTACACAATACGGTCAGTTATTTCAATCCCGATTCTAATGTTCTAATAGCGTGTTTGGTAGAGAATCGGATAGTCAATCGACATCGACATTACGCTGGATCAAACCCAAGGCCTTGTTTTTCTTTTTGCGACTTCTTTTCATTGGAAGTACTTTTTGAATATTATATTTAGTTTAATAATTTTTTTATTTAAGTATTGTCTAAGTTGATAAAAAAATGTTTCTTTTTGCGACTTCTTTTCATTGGAAGTACTTTTTAAATTTTTTTTTTAGATTGTTTTTATTTTTTGCATAAGTTGATAAAAAATGCTATGCAATAGCTTTACCTCGGCAGTCCCCGAGTGCCACACGTATTTTTTTATTGTATGTTCGTTCCTATAGCATTTTAGTTAAATAGTTTGCAACAAGCACAACCATCCATAGATATGAATGATACGACCCTGTTGGCATCAACCGGGTAGAAATCCTCACTCCGTGGCAAATTAGACGAAAATACCCAATACGCTTTGCCCAACAAGGGAATTTAACCCAGGACCTCCAGATGATTGTACTCTCGACAAAAGAGAATGAACAATTTATTACAATTGTGACCTTATAAATAAGGTTATAAAGAACTTTATTAAGGGTACATTCAATGCAAATGCAAGAGTATAGAAATTGATTTTGCATTTATATCGATTGCTGGTAAACATGACATTGACATCGTCACCCAGTGACCTTAAACTGTAAGCCATACCTACCGAAGCGATCCAGTTAATTGTCTAATCGATGTGAACGATTACTTATTAATGCAGCTGAAATCGATACGGAAAGTAACGTTTTACGTAGATATGACTAAATTATTTCACTATCTGCTCCAGCCTTATTCCAACTACTAGCTGGCGCGCGCGGATTCACCCGCGTGGTATCGAAAAAAAAGTATCCTATGTGTTATTCCAGGCCATAATCTACATCTGTGCCAAATTTCATCAAGATTTTCATTTCGTTCAGCCGTTTTGACGTGAAAGAGTAACAAACATCCATCCATGTATCCTCAAAAACATTAATGTGTGAAAAAATTAATGTTAGCGTTGGCTTCCAGTTTAACCAGATGCGTCTGAAAACCAGTATTTTAATACTCTAAAGGACGTAATTACACTTTGATAATAAACGAGTCTTATAATAAGAATAAGCCAAGCAAGAAAACACGATCGAATACGAATGAACTTTTCTATGCACCAGATAAAAATTCTAATTTCAATTTTCCTCATCGTTTAAAATAAGAACAAGACAAAAAGGTTGGTACCCGATATTTGAAATAAAACCTCATTCATTAGCTTCAAAACGAGGTAATAATAATCTATGAATAAATGCATCAATAAAAACTACCAGTTTCTGTGTACAGTCAGCAAAGGAGATAAAAGTAACCAGTATCGTCATATCGTTGTTTTTTTATCCTTGATTGTTTTCGTTAAATTTGTTTGATAGAAAACAGTTTATTAAATCAATTAAATTTGAGTTGAAACAGTCCATCTGTTTCTAAAGAAAAAAAAACAATTGCATCTGCTGCGCCTGATTACTAATCTATTTTGCTGACTGTAGTTATACAAACCAGTTAATGTTATTCTCTCACTATATAGGAAATCAATACAAAGCTAGACCATGTTATACTGAAAATGTAAAGCTTGATGTGTCGCGTGTGTACTGGCTAGATAAATGTGTTTTGAAATAACTGCGGTTTGAACAGAAACTATTTTTGTACTTAATTTCCAAAAAAAAAGTATGACGCCACGCCAAAAGCCAAGACATGTTGATTTACGACGTTATATTGTCACGTTTAAGGTTCATTGTCCTTTACATACGTACTTTCAGACTGACGCACAAATAAAACCATTGTCTCTTGTTTTTGTACTAAGTTCAAAAAACAAAGTCTACTCAAATGCTGTATTGTATTGGCATAAAACAAAATAAATAATTGTGGCAAAAAAAATTATTACTAGCGACCCGCCTCGGCTTCGCAAGGGCCCAATTGAGACTGTTCGTTTTATCTATAAGGAAAAATATTGCAATTCATTTTATTTTAAGATCTAGAAACTCAAATAGATTCTGAAGAATTCATTAAAATGTTGCCCAGGTAACACATACTACAATTATCGAACTCTGTAGATGGGATTCTTATTACAATTGAAAAATAAAATAAACGACATACCGCCGGACGATTCCCAAAAAACATAAACCTTGCAAATGACAAGGCCGGACACAAACAGGGGACAAAAAACAAACATGTTGTAGCGACACTACAAAAAATACTACAGCATAATTGTACAAAAAGTTTAAGTTAGTTTTCAAATTCCAAATCGCGCAATTAGAGTTAGCTGCGGCCTAAGACAGAACAACAAAAAACCGAGAGCTGTCGGGGCCCAAGAGAGAACACCGTCTGGTTATAATAGAGGATTCTCTCTTTTCTCTAGGTAATGAAGATCTATATACCCTAGTTACCTACCGTAGAACTATAATCTATCTACGTATACATTTATAAAAAAAACTAGTTTTTGCCCGCGGCTTCGCTCGCGTTATATTCGGGGTAACACAGTTCCCCTTGCGCCTTATTGATTTGTAATAGCAACGCTAAGTTTTCCCTTTTCTTCCCTCTTTCTCCCTCACATCCGACTTTTTAAAAAAAAAAGATAGCCTATGTCCGTCTCCTGGTTCCCAACTATCTCCACCAAAATTCATCAAAATCGGTTTAGCCATTAAAGCGTGAAGAGGTAACAAACAAACTCACTTTCGCTTTTATAATATTAGTAAGGATAAGGATTAAATCACTGACACATTCATCACTTAATCTCAAAAACTACAGATGTTAGGAGTCTCAAATTTTGCATGGGACTTACTTACTAAGAGAGGATTTTGCAAATTTTATTCCCTAAGAGGGAGAAACAGGATGGCAGTTCCGCAAAATGCGATTCCTTGGCCGAATTGACTTAAAATTTTGCAGACATTCTTTCACGAAATTAATCCTTACTATCGACTTTTTACTAATATTATAAAAGCGAAAGTGAGTTTGTTTGTTTGTTTGTTACCTCTTCACGCTTTAATGGCTAAACCGATTTCGATGAATTTTGGTACAGAGATAGTTGGGAACCAGGAGACGGACATAGGCTAATTTTTATTAAAAAAAGTGGGTTATGAGGGAGAACGAGGGAAGAAAAGGGAAAACTTAGCGTTGCTATTACAAATCAATCAGGCGCAAGAGCAAAAACTGCAGGTCTGCTTGGTGTGTTATACCGAATTTAACGCGAGCGAAGCCGCGGGCGAAAGCTAGTAGACTATATAACATTACGATACGACACTGAGGAGCGGGTGTTACTGTGCACAGCTAGTACCACTATAAAAACTCGTACACTTCAAGTACGTTTGACGGGCCTGTTGGTCTAGTGGTGTGGCCCTGACTGCTGAGCCGGAGGTAGTGGGTTCGATTCCCACCCAGGACAATCTTTGTGTGATGAGCATGATTGTTTGTTCTGTGTCTGGGTGTGATTTATCTATAATATGTATGTATTTATAAATTATATAAGTATGTATATCAGTTGTCTGGTTACCATAACACAAGCTCTGCTTAGCTTGGGATCAGATAGCCGTGTGTGAGTTGTCCCAAGATATTTATATTTAAGATATTTACGTACAAAACGAAGATTTGTTTGAATAAAACTTCGCAGCACCCTGCATTATCTGAGACCACTTACAAACAAGAGGGGAAAATAGGGTCAAGCAAAACAGGGCACTGACTACTACACGCCGATTGCAGTAATAAAATCCGTTCTACTTGCGCGATTGACATAAGGCTACTTTCTTCGCTGCACTGCGTATGTGTGTCAATCGCTTGGTAAAGGCTTTACTAAGAACTTCCGTTAGAACTTTGGTCACTAGTCTCATTAACCCTTTGAACGCAATTGTCACATATATGTGACAAGCAACAGTCTTCTTTATAACATACTACTGTCGAAATGGAAGACATTTTTCGTCCGTTTTAGTTAAAATGTTGGTACGAGTATGTATGCACTGACAAAGTGTTGTTTATTATCAATGATTTTGTTTTCAAGAATAGTTCTTTGGAAAATTTAGTTTGATTAGAAAGTACAGCCCCAGAAGATACACAACTAAAAGTATTAATGCATTCTATTAATGAATAATTCATATGTTGAACAATAGTAACCATTATTATTTTACTAACTTGAATTGGAGCTATATTTATATTTTTAGCTTACATTTTTCTATTAATTTAATTATGTTTAACTATTAGAACAATAAATAATATGTTAATTTTTTTTTTTTCGAATAAAGATTAATTCTTAAAAGTCAGCCTAATTGTAAAAAGGTTTAAGTAATTATCTCAAGAGAGAAAGAAAGTTACATTAAAAGCTACGACGACATTATTCGAAACCACAATATTGTAATATGATTCAGAATAATATGTGTTATATTGTTCTTTAAGGCACTTATAAATACATTCCTTGAAAAGGTGACTGACCATTCCACACACTTGCGCGATTTGCAGCGCATTCGATCGCTTTGTTGACGAATGAAAACAAATACAATGAAAATTGATACTTCTGAAATGCGAAATATCAATAACAAAGTTTGTGAAACATCCCGTTAAAACCTGACACATTATCATAACATTACGTCTGTAATCATGAAAGGGTTATGTTGACGTGTATATAAGTCCACCCCACCTTTCCCCTTTTTTTTTTTTTTTCGGGTGGGAAATCATCCAATGACTTCCCCCACTCTGGGTGGAGCGGGGGGCATGTCAGACTTGTACTGACTAAAACCCACCCATGTTCCTTCTATTGCCCTTTACGTTCCGGGGCCGCGGTATCTCTTTCGAACAACCCGCAACCCCGGCAGGCGGAGGCTCTGGCAAGCCCCTCTGCTTTGCTGACTCTCTTTGAGGCGCGCGTGAAACACGAACGCGCCGTCGACACGGCCTGTCGTCAATCGACGGACGGACGGTGAACTACCCATTGCTCACCGTCCACAGGCCCGCATCTACGGTGGCCGGGAGTCGTCTCGCGGCGCCCGGCGCCCGGGGCGTCTCCCGCGGCGGCTGGGTTGGGCAGATGTTCTCTCCCTCAAACGCCCGGCCACCTCCTTTGCTAGCATTACTGCTTCGCAGAAGGTGGTGACCGCTTCCCATTCCCTCTCGCTCCGGACTGGCTTGAACCAGGGCCGGACGCGAGAGATCGCCGCCGCCGATCGCCTCTACGAGGGCACGGCGGTGCTCTGCCCACGCTGGGCAGATCGCCACTGTGTGCTCCACCGTGTCCTCCGGGCGATCGTCACAATGGTGACACCCGGGCGTTTCCTCCCGCCTGATGATGTGCAGCACCTTCCCCCTTTCCGTATACATGAGGTGTCTTTAAAAGGGTAGTTTCCAGGGCCAAAGTAATTACATCCTATTTAGTCCGTCCTTTAGATTATTCAAAAATAAAGGAAACTCGTTGCGAAAAAATGCAGCAACGCATGACGTCACACGTAACTTTAATAGGCTATATCTTTGTAATTTTTGGTCTAATTTACAAATAAAAAAATACGTGTCATTTATTTTTGAATAATCTAAAAGACGGATTAATATTTTTTTTTGAAAACTTGCCTATTAAACTGGAACATGATCCTAATGTTTTAAGGAAAAGGTTACGCATAGGCGAAAAAGTTTTCGTTTCACAAAGGTAAAAAATAAATAAGTGTACATGGTGCTATAAAAAAATGTTTCACTGTGCTGCCCTGCAAGGCGTAGGTACGAATATATTTTTACACATAAAGTAGCGCAGGTTGTAGTTTATAAGAGAGTTAAAACTACTGTTTATTACCCAGTGCAGTCTCCGGGCTAATACTGAGCATTGCTGTTGGCAAAACCCAATATCATATTGACCGATCAACGAGACTATATTTTGTTTTGCTGGCCTGCTCTATCCCACTCCTGGGTAGCCTCCCTCCTCGCCTTCCATTTTTCACGAATCCGAATGTTATCCTTCCAGTTCTGATGGAACCTGTCCAGTTCGTCCCGTCATCTCCTTCATGGCGTGCCGCGACTCCTCCGCAGTTTCAGGGCACCAGCTTCTTGCTATTTCAGGCCACAGTGGCTGCACGGCTCGTCAGTTTGAGTCGGGCAGCCTTTTGAGCCACGTCAGCTATATTTGTTTTGGAGCGCAGTTTAGTGTTTCAAATATGGTCCATTCAAGTTAATATCTAGTAGACTGGGCTCTATTGCTCGTTGGCAAAACAAACAAAACTTACCTAAACTTGTAAGTAATTCACATTGTTACATCTACAAAACATGCAGAAGGACCTGGCAATCCGGACATTAACATTTTAATCTTAAACTTCACCATATACAAATAACTATACAAGTAGTCAAACTAGGTGGCACTTAAAAGATAGTTAAGTCCTTGATTTTAACTTCAAAAATATTATTCTTACATTCCAAATCGTTGCAGCCACGTAACGACGGCGTGAGATAAAATATTCCATCTTTAGTATCAACTTGTTTTAATTCTGTTAAATTTAACTGTTCCTGTTTAAATATTCTAGAGATCTACGTTATAGAACCGAGGAACTTCTTCACAGGGCAAATGCTTGCATAATATTTAAGTCCTACCATAATATTATAAATGCGAATGTTTGGATGTTTGTTACTCCTTCACGTCAAAACGGCTGAATGGATCAGTTAATCAATGTTATGCTTGTTATAAACTTCTCAAAAAAACTACACCAGTTATTTTGAAATTCGAAAGTATCAAAAAGTCTCATCTAACTATAATTTAAGTGCCTACTGCCTAAAAGAGAACAACCTAGTTTGATTATACTTTTTTCATACCAAATTCTTCGCTCTTCAACGCACTTGCGGTCTGTTCCATTTACTGTTAAAATTGCTACTACTATCTGTACTAGCACCTTTTGGCGCGTGGTTGAAATTGGAACTAACGCCACATCTCCATTTTTCAATTCGATTTTAATAGACAATTTTTTTCAAAACGTTGCCCCTTCGTGGCTAAATAATACCAGCCGCTCAGGGCGATCTTCTTTTTTTAAAAAACGAGGGGCATCGTTTTTTAAAAAAAGAAGATCGCCCTGAGCTCTGAGCACTAGGAATTTCTCCTGTATCGTGGGTGCGTTTACAAACATTTAAACTCACATACACAAACAGCCAGATCCGGAACAACTATCTGTAGGCCATACAAATACTTGTTCCGTGCGGGAATCGAACCCGCAACACGTAGCACAGCAGTCAAACGCTTAGCCACTGCGCCAACTGTGTCGTTCACATCAGTTTAATAGCAGTGCCCTTTTCTCGATGTCATTTAAGCGCCAAAGCATTCTTGCAGCACTGTAGTGACTCCAAGTAAGATAAAGGGTTGATAATTGCAGTAACAGAGGTGGTAGTAGCTCCTCTTTTTCATCATCTACTTGGTTTTCTAGCAACGATGTAGGGGTCAGCTTCCAGTCTAACCGGATGCACCAGGACCAGTATTTTACATTTAACGACTGCCTATCTAACCTCCACAACAAAGTTAGTTCTAGGTAGTACAATACCCCTTGGTAAGTTTGGTTCGGGTCACTGACTACTTGTAACGACTGTCAAAGATCTACAAATGACAGCCGAAACTAATGGCTTTTTTTTGCGGATGGGAAATCACCAAATAACTTCCCCCGCTCCGGGCGGAGCGGAGCGGAGTGTCAGACATGTACTGACTAAAACCCACCCATGTTCCTTCTATTGCCCTTTACGTTCCGGGGCCGCGGTATCTCTTTCGAACAACCTGCAACCCCGGCAGGCGGAGGCCCTGGCAGGCCCCTCTGCTTTGCCATCTCTTTGTGGCACGCGTGGAATACTAAAACGCCGTCGACACGGCCTGTTGTCAATAGACGGATGGACGGTGAGCTACCCCTTGCTCACCGTCCACAGGCCCGCATCTACGGTGGCCGGGAGTCGTCTCGCGGCGCCCGACGCCCGGGGGGAAATAATGGCTTAGCTTGCTTTCCGAGAAACGGGGGAAGCTTGAAGCCAATATTATGGATGGTTACACTTCCACAGACAAAGCCAGCAAGACAATTCCTGAAGATCGTCCTGAGCAGCTGATATTATTTAGCCACGAATCTCCTACTAGTATCTCGTCTATTTCTAAAATGTACTTAGAACTGTTTGCAATAGTACACAAACTGCGTAAATGTCCGCCGGTGGCGGTCGTATGCGCGACCTACTTTACTATACAAGCGTTGATAACCAAGTCCGGTTTGATGATGAAAACAATATTATTTGTTTTATTTCATGGATTAGTGATCGTCCCTGTCAGTGAGTTTATCTTTGTAGTTTAAACTACAGTGTGCCTTGTAATACAGAGGCCTGCCTGGTCTGGGGTGGTAGTATGACACGCTGCTGGCTTTTTCAGTGCTATTTTTTTTCCAAATATTCTTTGGGATTTGCGAAGAAATTTTCAAAGTATTTATTCTTTTTTTTTTGTAAACTGAATTGCCCTAAGATTCTCTCCTGTATCGTGGATGCGTTTACAAGCATTTAAAGTTACATACAGAAAAAAATTAAAACAAAAACTTTATCCATAAAATATATAGATTGGTTCTTTGAATAATTATTACTTTACGATGTCAATTAAAATTTTGTTTGTACGTTAATAGTCTCATTTAATACTTGTATTAAATTGTTATTCTTCACGCCTAAATGGCAAAACCGATTTTGATGCATTTTGGTACAGAGATAGTTGGTACCCTTGAGACGGACATAGGCAATTTTTTTTTAAGTGAGAAATGAGGTAGAAAGAGGGAAGAAAAGGGAAAATTTAGCTTTGCTATTACAATAAATATGGCGCAAGGCCAAAATCTACAGGTAGCAGGTACCTGCAAATCAGGAAATGGGAACTGTGTTACCCCGAATTTAACGCGAGCGAAGCCGCGGGCAAAAGCTAGATTTTCATTTATCTATACTAGCCAACATCTCAACTTTAGGTAAATATGCCTCCGATGAGTCATGCATGACTAAATATTCTATGAAACTTTGATACCAACCAAATTGATACAAATTTACTTCCGCAAAATATCAAAACTGTTTACCAGCCCTTTGCTAGTGATGACATTGAAGCTACAGCGTAATGTCACTCACTAGATACAAAATGACGTAGGTATAATTCTTGATACTAGCGAAACGTGTATTATAAAACCAGTTTATTTGAACTGGTTTGGGTAAAAATGTTTCTCTAATATTAAGAGGGCTTGGAAGGATTTTATTTGTAAGGAAAACACCTGTGTACAGTGTACACGTTTGTTTTTATAAAATAAAACCGAAGTATTCAAATTAAGGGCCTTTTTCTAAGTGTTTATTGGTCGATTAGTCGAGTGTATGTCGACTTCGCAGCCCCCCGAAATAAACGATTTGTTTTTATTCAAAATAATATAGTACCTATTATAAAATATATTTTTCGCCAAGCCCTTTTAAAAAACAAGCCCTATTATTTTATAATACTTATCCGATACTTACATAATTTTGATTTTTATTTCTCTTTCAAATCATTCATCACACGCTGAATACTAAAACAGACGACTCAATTTCGTCTTTTCTGAAACAGGCGCCACTTTCAACCTTCCTCTTATCTGAACCTTCCTCTCATATCTTTCTTTTTTTTTGGGGTGCGAAATCATCAAAAGGAGTGTCAGACTTGTACTGACTAAAACCCACCCATGTTCCTTCCATTGCCCTTTATGTTCCGGGGCCGCGGTATCTCTTTCGAACAACCCGCGACAACGGTCCTCTCATATCTTACTTTATCCATTTTAATCACATCCATCACAATATTCTCATCTTTGCTGCATACAATCTTATTCATCTGTCTTCTTCACTGCCCAAAAACGACTATTGAAAGCGAATATTTAGTCGGTGGAGGGGAAAGGTAAATAAAGAATAATGGCAAAGATATACATAACATCAAGTCTGCAAATCCACGAAGGGTTAGGCAAAGGTGAAACTGTAGTGTACCTACATTACGCCTGTCATGTTTGAGTCCCTCGTAAGGGGCCATCCGTTAATCAAATGAGGTTTGTATGCCACTTTTATAGCTTTTATAAGAGGCCCCTCTTGGTGGTATGTCATGAGGTTTTAGGCGACCCCTCCACCCACTTCCAAGTATGATATGTGTCCTTTTGACTATTGAAACTCAGATAGTTTTTGTATCGGTTTTAATTGAAACTCACGATAGTTTTTGTATCGGTTTTAATTTTATATATATTTTAAATACTGTTCTGGGCAAACATTAGCTTTCTTGGGATCTTAGAATAATAATCAATTGCTCAGGTTTTTAATTCATTATTTCGCAGAATTATTTTTTTCCGAAAGAAATTATCACCTACCCTAATCTAGTTTTATTTTATTATGACCCCCCCCCCTCCTTCTTTCTTTTTTAGACTATAGGCCAACCTATGGACACAAAGATTCTCGAACATAACTTGAACGTAATAGGAAGCAATCCTATATAAAAACGAACAATACCCACTTGCTAAGACTTTTGACAAATATGAATTTACACCATGTCTCCTAAAATTGAGGGAAAATAAATCAAAAAAATATCACAATTTTCATTTTATGAGGACGCCAAATTACTTCCAATCATTATGGAGTTTGTTTCGTCGTGATAGATAATTTAGTTTAATAGTTACGGCGTTTTGTTTACGATGAGGTCACAGAAGCGAATATTTTTTTTAAAAATTCCATGAAAAATATAAAAAAAAAATAGATTTTTTTTCAGTCGATGAAATTAAGCATAGATTCCCTCATTTCAATATGTGCACATTATAAAGACTCACACTGTATAACGGCATTATAACTCCGACAAGTTTAAACGTAAAATCATGTTAGCGCTGCTTGTCAAGAAAAAATGCGAAAAATATGTCAAGCTTCTTACATTTATTTTAGTTCTCTATTTTGCCACCAGTAGATATATGTTGGTCGAGGTATAGTTTGCGTTTGCAAATTGCATAACTGCTATTGCAAATCGCCAACTATCCAAGAAACGATGACACTAGGAGAACACACTGTACATAATAGGTACATGAGACTTATTTAGTACAAATGACGTAAGTTGGGAAGTTGTGCAACAGATTTGTGATGAGTTTATTTAGTTACTTTTTAGTACGACTGTTCGATTGTCTGGAATGGGTTGGTTGGCCAATGAAGATTTTAAAGCGTTTCGAATTACAACACTGATATGAAGGAGAAAGGAGTGAATGATGCCGTGACTTCTGAAAATGGAGAATGGATGAAGAAAAAGTGTTGCGCTGACCCCATATAATGGGATAAGGGCAGGAATATTATGGTGATTAGGTACTGCCTTCAAAGGTGCGGTATGACCAAATTGCGGATGCAGTTCCGGCTACTAGACTTTAACAAATAATGAAAGAAAGCATTCAATCGTTTAGAACTGGACAAATTAACCTGGCTTCGTACTTAAAGAGCCCCGTGGTCAATAGAATACACTTTTGTCTATCTTTATAGGCCACATTCTGACCTCAAACGCCTACTGCTAATAAATGTTGTAGCACTGCGGTTTGGTCATTTCATTCATACCATCCTAGAAAAATGCAAGTCATCTGCGGTTAAACCAAGAAGTGTGTACTACATACATACAGTGCTATGAGAATTTTTGCCGCCAGATTGATCATGAATAGAAGGGCGCTGTTTTTGTACATTTGTATTGAAAAAAAACAATATGGCCGCGTACAAAATGATTCTTAATCACTCTAACTTATAATGAAAGTGAAAGTTTGTGTGTGTTTTTGTTACTCTTTCACGGTTAAATGGCTTAACGGATTTAAATGAAATTTGGCATGGAGATAGCTTATACCCTGGATTAACATAGGCTACTTTTTTCCCGGTCTACACGGGTGAAACGGCGGGGCGCAGATAATAACTAATAGATATATTTCAGTTTATATAGGATGCTTGATTTGATCAAACCGGGTTACCTGGTACAGATTAAAATAAAGACTGGGTATAAACGTATCTGCTACTTTGGCCTAGTAGTATATTTACTTATTCAACGCCAGCTATTTACCAAAAATTATACAGCGCGCGGCGGCCCATCAAATTGTCTGTTTATCTTTACTAGTAAATTGAATTTGTTATCGGATTCCATCGTAAAATGAACTGTAATCAATTTGAAACAACAAGTGTCTGCGTTAATCAATTTGATGCAATCTTTTTTAAGTAATGGCATTTACTATTTGGAATATGTACAAATGTACAGTCAGTAAAATAGATAAATAACAATGGGTCGTCAGATAGATATACTTACATTTTTTTTTTCTCAGACACCGATAGACGTCATCAACATAAATTAAATTTAATTAATGAACTGTTCGTTCACTATCAAATACATTTAACTTTATTCGAAATCATTCATAGATTTTTAAGAAAATTTCAACTGTATCCGACGAACCTGGTTAGTTATCTGTTTTGCTGGCTGTACTTTCTGGGTTTCCTGTGAACCCAATTTATTTGTGACACGTTTATATGCAGCTTCCCTAAGCTCCAATAAGATCAACATTAAATCTCAACATGTTTTTAATCTCTTATTCATCATCATCATTCTCTATGCATTTGGGGGCAGGCAGCATGTCTTCTACCACATAAGGTGAAAGGAACATCGACGAACAACGATAAACACGTAACCAGTGAGTATATCATGCCGAACCGCCACTTGCAATGCCATACAGATTTATTTATCGGTCTTTTCACAATCAAATGTTTGGACCAGCAGTACTTATATTTTCTTTAAATCTGAAAATTTATATTTTATAAATTGACATTGTCATCCTTGCTAATATTACAAAAGCGAAAGTGAGTTTGTTTGTTACGCCTAAATGGCCAAACCGATTTTGATGAATTTTTGTACAGATAGTATTGAAACGGACGGATAGGCTAAAAAAAGTGAAAAAGGGGGGAGTTTTGTTTTTCGATCATCGGGGTTAGCGGGTTAAAGTTAGCGTTAGCCCAAAGTAACTATGCCACGCGGTTGAAGTCGCGGGCGGAAGCTAGTTATTTATAACATTTAAAACGGAAAATTATCATTTTTACTATTTATTTTAAGTTTCCGATATTTCGAAGCACTTGCATACGCCATGATCATCCTGATTTTTTTTTGCGTTCGGTACCGCTACCATTGTCACTCAAAACTCAATTCAGTTCACTACACGATACACAAAACTGACTGTATCCGTTCGCAAACATTTTCCGGTACTTATTTGGATTTTACATAATCGGATACTGGATTCCAGGCAATTATCAATTGACCCCATCCTCTCGTAGTACTTTTTTTTTATTACCGATGACAAATTTCTATGTGGGTCTCAGATTTACGAACTGAGTACACACGAAGATACTTCAACCTATACAAAACCAGTTTATGCGGATCTCTCGTCATATTGGAAATCTACGGTGTACGATTCGTAGTTAAACTGTTTTTGTATCAGTACAATCACGAGCACTAATATGTATACAGTTAACAAAACACAAATACGATTATTTTCTCGAAAAACTTTACAAAATATTATGTGCGTGACTGTACGTGGAAAAGTTTTGTGAATAGGTGTACCTTCCACCTTGTTTAAGTATTTATCTCAGTCCGTAAAAGATGTCTACAGAGTCTACATAACTTACATAACGAGTTTTAGATCAGTACAAAACAAAAAGACTAGTCGTCACACCATGGTCTAGGTCCAGTTAAAAACCAGCTTCGGGCAACAGTTGCCCGGCATTTTTGCTGAACTGGGCCTATTCGGCGCAGCCGCGAGGCACAGTGTTGCACAGTATTGTTTAGTTATATTTTTTTTAATTTCCCTTATATTGCTTTACACTTGTGGCATGTTTCAAATAAATGTGTTTTCTTTCTTTCATATCAGCTTATGCTTAGAGCTCATCTCCTAACATTATAGTCTTACTTTGATTTAGCCCCGGTTGCACTAATTTGCATGTGTGAAGTGAGATGTTAATTTCTATCAATGAGATAGCTCGATTCCCAGTAGGTCTCCTTTCCGTTCTGCTCTGATGGTGGCAAACATTAATATAGGTAAGAACAGCATCACATCATCCGAAAATGAACCTTAAATGTGTTGGTATAACGTGCATAAAAATTACTGTCATCAAATCGTTTCGGTATATGAAAAATGAAATAAAGAAATTTAGATTTATTTTCGTAAGAAAAGTTACTACCTAAAAAAAATTGCGGTCTTTTTCTTGCACCTCTGACGATTGTGTCACAGTCTTTAGTGCTTTAGTGTTTATATTTGTACCAATATTATAGAGAGGAAAGGTTTTTTTTGAAAATATGTTTGTACCGGATACGCTCCGAAATGACTGATCAAGTTAAACCATTTTTCAGCAAAAGAAAGCAAAATTATTAGGAAGTAATATGTTACTTCCTGGCATATGGGCTGTATAACACGACGCTACAATACTTAGGAGTTGAGTCGCGGGTGAAACTGCTGGGCACATGTAGTAGGGTATAAAGTTGGCACAGTAACAATGACATTCTTCACTTACTTGTATCCTGTGAGAATATTGAGCAGCGTGGACTTTCCGGCACCGGAGGGACCCATGATGGCCGTCAGCTCGCCAGACCGAAGTCGGCCTGAGACCGACTTGAGGATTGTTTTCACATCTAGAACAAAGAAAAGGATTTATGGAAAATAGTACAAACATTATTATTTCAGTAGTAAATTCAAAAATATTAGAATTTCTTATTTTTAATATTAGGCTGTTTAGAGATGTCATTCCTTTATTTCTCCTTCAGTCTGAGAATACAAAGCGCCGAGAAAAAACAATTAAATCATAGATTAATGACAAAAGCACTTTTAGTTTTGTTATTTAATTTCTCCGAAGTGTATTGGCATACGTCGTTTGATTCACGTAATCGGCTCTATAACACCCTCGTCTGGTAGCTCGGGCGTGAAACCAGCCTCGGCCGCAATGACTAAGTTTCCTCACTTGATACAAAATGTACTATATTGGCAGTGTCGTTCTATATAAGCTCTCAAGCGATTGTATTGCTGGTCGCAGGACTCCTTTCTTCTACTGAAGAAGCAGATCACAACTCAACACGCGGCCCTAGTGTGGTTTTAGCGGATTTGATCTTCATTTTTTTTTTGCTCTAATTTCGTTTTCGATGTTTTCCCTCATCGTTTATATTGCAGTTGTCAGAAGCCAAATATGACAACTATCCTGCATTTCTGTTTTTTTTACTCCAGTCTATTTGCCAATAATCACCATTAACTTAAACACTATTGTATAAAAGCTGGTTATGCGAAACGAACACACAGATATGTTGCTGGGAAGTGGCGAAGGGCGTTTTGGAAGACTGTCTCGAAAATTGATTATGAGCCTTATTTGAATATCATTACTGTTGGTTTTTATCTGCAAAATTGAATTGAAAAAGGATGTTTTGGTCCATTAAAATCTCGTTTAGTCTTATTTATAACACCAATAGAATTAAATCTATCTAAAGCATACGCGTTTAGTTTTAAATTCAGAATATTATTCATAATCATGAGAATTGTCGCTATACATTTAAAATTAAAAGATTAAGCAACAAGCAAGAGCCTTCAAAATTCAAGTAATTACACAGCATTAAGTTATTAAATATGCTGTTTCTTGGAGGTTGAGTTTTTATACAGTTCACAGACCCGCTTGTGCAAAAAATACTTGTTTATGTATTATATGACACGAGAGAATATAACGTCTTTGAAGGTCCAACTTCAACTCTTCATTAATGGCTTTTGTGGACAAGGTCCAACTTAAATAGAATTGCCTTCCTCGTTTGACGTTTAATCTGAAGCTGCTAGTTTGGCAAGTATTCAAATATTATAGTGTTTTCACTGTAGCGTGTGCACAGGTGACATAAGATGAACCGATCCTTTTTTTAATCTTCAACGTTACCACGATTTACAATCATGACTAAATATTTAGCTGCACTATGAATATCGTAGTCGTAAGATATGGAATCAGTAATAAATAACTGCAACAAATTCAATGAATTTTACCAACCAAATGTTTTTGTCTAAAATAAATAAAAATTAAATGGAAAATAAAACAAAGCGTAATGCATGTTAAAAGTGCGCCATTTAAATGTTTAGTACATCCCACTGCTATGTTGGATAGTCGATGTTTCTCATAGAAAAAAAAGGTTTACGTTAAGTTTTTCGTATTTATTTTAGCCATCTATAGCCTTAAATGAAACAACATACATATAACAACATTTCATTGAATTGTTTGTTGAATGTGCCTCAACAGATTCAGAACCATCAGAATCGTTTTATCCTTTTTGTTCGTATTTGTTTTTTTTAGTTTACATATTTTTAAATTATAATGAAGTTAAGAGAACAAGATTTTTGTCAGAATCGTTAAGGATAAATTTAATTGCATACATATTCTGTGTACATATTCTTTTTCTATATTTCTTTTTATCGATACATTTAATGACACGAAATGTCGTCAGCACGATGCTACAGCGAAAATAGTAGTTAAGTGAAGAGTTATTCCCGGGTTTTTTTTCCGGATAGGAAATCATCAAATAACTTCCCCCGCTTTGGGCGGAGCGGGGGGGAGTGTCAGACTTGTACTGGCTAAAACCCACCCATGTTCCTTCTATTGCCTTTTACGTTCCGGGGCCGCGGTATCTCTTTCGAACAACCCGCAACCCCGGCAGGCGGTGGCCCAAGCAGGCCCCTCCGCTTTGCTGACATCTCTCTTTGAGGCGCGCGTGTAACACTAACGCGCCGTCGACACGACCAGTCGTCAATAGACGGACGGACGGTCAGCTCGAGACCCATTGCTCATCGTCCACAGGCCCGCATCTAGGGTGGCCGGGATGTGTCAAAAAACTCATCCAATGATAAAGATAAATTCTATAATGTTATTTTCGTTTACATGTGTAACAGATAAACTAAAATCAAAACAAAAAAAAAACTAAGTACGATGACCACTTGATTAAATTTCTCCAAGTTCAAAGACCGTTTCCAATTAGTATCCAAACGATTAAACCATAGACTACAATACAATTTGTCAAAGAATTTAAATAACGAAATTGAAAAGGATTTATCACTCTCCGTCTCGAATACTACTATATTTGCCTTGATCTATTGCAATTGCACACCGTGGTTGCTATGTAAACACTCAATAGTTATTCTACAGTTCTAGCATCATTAGAGGAACCGGTTTTCCTCATACGAAATCTCGAGGCTCGCTTACATCTTGCGCAGTATAGAAATTGGTTTCTACCGCTTACACCTTCTTAGATCCGCTTGGAGATGAGTTTTTTTTTAAGAATATGTAGGACTAAGATTTTTAACCGACGAAGACCACAAAAGGAGGAGGTTCTCAATTTGACATGTCCTTTTTTATGCATAACCACGCATAACTTTTTACTAATACGCTTGTTCTTTTTATTATAATTTATTTATTTTGTGGGACATTTTTGAGAAAAGTCCTCTTGAAACCCATTTTAAGACTTCCCACGTGATAAGTGTTTGACGGTGATATTTGTTGACATTTTCCATTTTAGAACCAGCATATTTTCATCTGGGTCCAAAGACATTACAATATTTACGGGTAAGACAAGACGAAGAAAATCGTAATGCAATTTTTGTTACTACTTGGTAACAAATCATTCTGTCTAGTGTCACACGCCCGCTTGTCAGGTAGCATTCATGTGTCAATCGGAAATGTTCGGGATCAAAATTTTTGTATGAAAATATTCCCAATGTTCGCTCTATCAGTCTTTTAAATCTCTTTGTCTGGGACTAAATTTGTGGGAAGCAGCTGTCGTATATCTCTTGACTGATTGGATGTAGTTTAAGAAAAATAATATAATACACACTGAGTTCTATGAAAATTGGTCTAAATTCTTACAACATCTATAGGTAGCAATAGCTATTCGAACACCAAGTGGTTTTATACTAAGCACCCAGTATTGAAAGATAGGTGTATGTAATTTAATACGAATGTTCCTTTACGTTTGATTCATACATTTTCACACACATTGCAACGTCCACATACTTCTGTATATTAAGTTTTATTCTGAAAGAGAATAAAAACTTAATATACAGAAGTGAAGTGTTTGCTCTTAATCATCCATCAAATAATACATACAATTTGAAAAGTACACATCACCAAAGATTTAAATTTTAAGATGAGCGATGAAAAAAAGTGAGAACGTCAATCAGCTTTGAAAATTCCGTAGCTAAAAAGGAAAAATCGGAACTCATATTGAATCATTTTGTTGTCCGTCGCTCTGTCTGTCTGTCAAGACCCTTTGTCTCGGGAACACTTTGAGGTATGGAGTAGAAATAAAAACCATATACTCAAGTCTGTAGTCCCTTTGTGTTGTGTAAACACAAACCCTCTAGGTATACGCAGTCAAAAGATATGGCCGTTTATGTCGCAAGTTTGTACGGAACCCTCAATGCGCGAGTCTGACTCGCTATTGGCCGTTTTTTTAACCAACTTCCAAAAAATATAGTATTACACCAGTTATGTTGAAGTTGGAAATAAGCCCAAATAGTTACAGTGTAAAAATGCATGGAAATCGTTTGGATATAACAAGAGGAGTACTTCTACGCCTAAGCATTCTGTTGTTTTTATAATGTTAGTTTATATTTAGTTAATTACTTTATTTTTAGTTTTGAGTTAATTACTTAATTAGTTTTAATTACGATTTCTCATGAAATTTATGACAATAAAATGGCGTTTTTAATTCTACGAAACAAAAAGAATCATTTATTGACGCGGTAGAAGCGATCGATTTCAATCTTTATTGTCTACTCTTTAAATAAGTTTTACTATAAGATGACCACGTGCAAACACTTGTCTTCCTCCTTCCGCTTTAACAAACAAACTGTATTTCTGAATTAGATTCTGTTCACTGCCGCAAAAGTTCAGATTTGTATGTAACTAGCATATAAATAGACGGATTTACATAAGTAAGTGAGTCCTTTGTTCGTCACATCGTACATTACTCACGAGTGCAAAGTCGAGTTCTCATATTAGCTTTAAATTGTCTCCTATCGACTGTAGGTATTATTCTATTCCTTTTTTTCCTAAAATTACATTGTATATTTATATTAATATACCTATACTTACCTGTAAAAACCTAGAATATAATAGAAAATATTATTTTTTCCATGTAGGTGCTTCACAAATAAAGGTAATTTTTTTTAAATAAAAGTTTTGTAACAAAACGTGACAAAGAAAGAAAGCAGGAAAACTAAATATTGAAAATATAAAAAGAAACGAAGAAAGTTATGTTCCCTTTCAAGTTTATGCTTCCAACTTAATACGAAATGATTTTTTATTTTACTTTTAATCCTAATAATATCATAACTTTATATTTTTACATGTTTTTTTTATTTTTAATTGTAAGAAATATTATTTGTAAGATGTAATTATCAATACGAAAGTTTGTCAGGATGTACGGATGTTTGTTACTTTTTCACGCAAAAACTAATGAACGGATTTTGATGGTATATGTACATATATCCTGGATGAACTACATTTAATCTCAGTGTTATATTCCCTTGGGTTCAATTTTTACGTCCACGAGGGGAAAGCCGCGGACACCAGCTAGTCTTGAACAAACCCTCTATGGTAACTGAATCAACCAAACATCTACTCTAAAATAATGTGTTACTTTGTGCACTAGTGTCGTAATCAGCTACAATAACAAAGTAGATTGCAGATGGTACAACGGTCAAACGTACACTTTTAACTTGTCACACTATATCATTAGTTGCATGCAAACCCATCAGTTTTAATTACATCGCAAGAAATATCTGAAGTATATCATTCTTTTAATTAATCCTTGTTTAGTCTTTAACACGTTTTGTTTATCGAAGTGATCCTGGCCATTCTTAGTGACAACTACCGTGTGATTCTTGTTAACCGACTTCAAAAAAGGAGGAGGTTCTCAATTCGACTGTTTTTTTTTTGTGTTTACCTCATAACTCTGGTCTGGGTGAACCGATTTTGATGATTCTTTTTTTATTCGAAAGCTGGTGGTTGTCGTTTGGTAAAAAATATCAAGATCCGACAAGTAGTTTTTGAGTTATCTTCAATAATGCGTATTAGATTGACTTCGTCTACGTTGATGATATAATTTTAGAGGTTGCCTTTAGCTTAATTCTTAAAGGAGAAAACATTTATGGATTATTGATATTTTTAATTTAATTCAATGATTCTTTATTCTTTTATTTCTTTAAATTGATTGCCATGTTTTAAAAATAATGTAAATGTTTGCATGCCGAATGGTCAAATGTGGTAGAGCTTTGATTTATTGAACTACTGTATACTGTTACCCATATTTGCAAATAAAATTCTATTACAATTATTTTTTTTTTATCAAACTACCTCTTTTTTTTAAATTAACGCCCGGGGCGTCTCCCGCGGCGGCTGGGTTGGTTTGAGGTTCTCTCCCTCAAACGCCCGGCCTCCTCCTTCACTAGCATGACTGCTTCGCAGAAGGAGGTGACCGCTTCCCATTCCCTCTCGCTTCGGACCATGGACTGAACCAGGGCCGGACGCAAGAGATCGCCGCCGCCGATCGCCTCTACGGGGGCACGGCGGCGGCGCCGGCGGTGCTCCGCCCAAGCTGGGCAGACCGCCACTGTGTGCTCCACCGTGTCCTCCGAGCGAAAAAAATGTAGCCTTATAACGTGGCAAAGCCGAAAGTCTCTTGGGCACTATCAGCTCACTGCGTTTAGAAACTTTTTGATAACCTGTTACTGTCAGAAGTTTATTTAATTAAATAATAGACGACATTGCTTGTACGTTGATGTTCCATATACCGGGTATCGATAAAACTCAATACTTACCAATAACCGTCTACGTGTCTGATTTCACGAACAACTACGAGGTACATGAATGAAACTACGAAACGAAACTATTTCAAACAAACATTCTCAGTCACATTTACCTTTTTTGTAAATAAATTATTATTTATTTCTTTTTATAGACAGAGCTAGTAATGGCCAGCTTATTAAGAACCATCGAGGTCACATTAAAACATGTCAATTAGATACGTTATCAAGTCAGCTGATCTATTAATACTTACGGAATAAAACTAATCGATTCAAAAAACATGATATGGAAATATAATTCGAGTGGTAGAAAAAACGACTTCCATTAAAATACTACAAAATGTAAATCGAATTTTGCCACTGACTTCCGGAAGTAAACTTTTATCCTTTGCAATTAATTACTGCAGTTTTTGTATTTAAAGAAAGAATTTGCCATTTCCCTTTTTAGGTTTTTAATACTTTTCTCTTCCTGTCTCTCCCAAAAGGTCAAGATCAACAATTGAAGTAAAATGTCGTGCATTTCACCGACTTGTTTATTATACGACTTGTTTACCTTCCTTTATAAATATAGATGTTGGGTCAATAACCCGCAATCTGAATTAACATTGAGAATTTCCCCGTATTTTAGTACGAGCAAGTATAAATACACATGTTAAAAGGTTAATTTTTGTTTTACTTCCTGCTTTGATTGATGGATTCATTGGCAGAAAAAAAGAGGAACTCGTGGCTAAATACTAACAGCTGCACGGGTCGACCTTTAAGGTTAAGCTGCACCTGCCAAGGTCGGTTTGTGGTTGACCATCCATTACATACCGAGTTTCCTGCGAGCCTCAGCAAGCACGTTAAGCCGTCCCTTTAACAAATATTAAAACCTCCTTTTTGGTAGCCGGTAAAAATATATTTGTAACAAAACCAAGATACAGAGTGTGGCAAGATACAGTGTGGTAACTTCACAATACAGGGCTACGTCAGTCGGCAACATGAAACTACAGCCTTGGTCTAGAAATGCTATAAACACGATCTAACTTTTGCTTCGTTTTGATAGAGACTTTCGACGACGACGGCTCAATAATGGAACACAAACATCGATCAAAAGGGCTGCCAGTGTCATCTAAAAAGAATGATGCCATTGGTCGCTGTTATAAATGTAGTAATTAAACGGTTAATTAAGCTGGATTGATTCCCGAGGGGAAAAGTATTATTGAGTTTTTTTTTTATCAGGGATACCTCTGGATTACCCGCTTGATGGTTGCTTTAAAAAAAAAACGTTTTCCCACAATTTGTGGATGTAATGCAATGGAATTTCTCATGTATCGTAGAGGTGCGTTTACGAACATTTAAATTCACATACACATCACACAAACAGCCAGACCCGAAACAACTACCTGTAGGCCATACAAATATTTGTTCCGTGCGGGAATCGAACCCGCGACACGCAGCGCTCATGTTAGGTACATTTCTGCCTAATCTTTCCAGAATTACTGGCGTGATGTTAGGTACATTATATAATCAAACGGTACACATGTCTACAATAGAACCTTAATAAGTCGATTGCAATAATGTCTTTATATTCATAGATTAACTAAATAATAGTAGACAATAGGGCTATTCTCTAAGCCTTAGAGAATAGGCCTAATATGTGACACTATAAACCAAACGCTGGGCTGGGGCTGATTTTGATGATTCTTATTACATATTTTTTTAGCAAACCAAACATTTTTTAGCATTGGCAACCGACTATTTAGTTAATCTACTAAAGTTGTTTAATTTCATGGTCATAGAACCACCAGAAAGGACTTGCACTTATAATGTTACATCTAATATATAAAATTCTCGTGTCACAATGTTCGTTCCCATACTTCTCCAAAACGGCTCGACCGATTTGTATAAAATTTTGTGTGCATATAGGGCAGGTCTGAGAATCGGCTAACATCTATTTTTTATACCCCTAAGTGAGCAGCGGGTGAAACCGCTGGGCATAGCTAGTCTTGTATAAATAAACACATTACCCTTTGCCAGCAGGGCCGTCTTTCACCTATTAGAGGCCCTGGGCACATTGGGATAATGGGGCCCCTATGACGATAGTAATAAAGCACTCTTTTGTTAGAATAAACAAAGAACGTAGATGTGCAAATTTTAGCTTTTTTTATTTCTTTACAGTTATATTCGATACTAGCTTTTGCCCGCGGCTTCGCTCGCGTTAAATTCGGTATAACATAGTACCCTTGCGACTTTTGATTTGTAATAGCAACGCCAAGTTTTCCCTTTTCTTCCCTCGTTCTCCCTCATCCCACTTTTTTTTTATTAAAAATAGCCTTTGTCCGTCTCCTGGTTCCCAACTATCTCTGTACCAACATTCAAAGTAGGATAGTAAGGATTATTATAATGAATAGATAATATAATGTAATTCACACTAAATAACCAGCATCCACGATGAGTCCTTATATAAAGTATCTATGCTGATTGAAGCGGTACCTTTCTAGATTTGAGTTGAGCAAAGTCATTAATCACATCTTCAAAACCTATGTTTTTGAGCAATTCACATTCTATCGACATTAGCGATAAACTGTTAAATCTCTCTTGAAGCATTAGTATTTCTTAATTCATTTTTTATTCGTTTTAATTTGGAGAAAGAGCGTTCCCCACTGCAGTTGCAAGTGCAATTCTACAAATTGACCATAGTCGGTAAGAATTTGTTAAGACTGATTTTCAGGCGAGAGTACAGTAGTTATCGGTTTTCGTTTGGTAATGGAGTAGGGACTAGACTAGGGGGACCCAATCCATCGCGGGGCCCTGGGCACGTGCCCAGTGGGAAAGAGGGGCCTGTTTGCCAGTCGGGTAAAACTAAAAGCTACCAAGCTACACTGCGACCATTGATTTTCAAAAAGATGAAAAAGAAGATGTTGTTGCTTGATATCTTACGTTTTTTTTTTACTTTAATTTCAATTCAAATTATACCTCAAAAGTAACGCCACACTTGATGTAAACAAGGTTATTTAATTTTGTATTCTTCTCAAACTAATCTGTTTAGTAATAAAAAATCTTATTCAGGAAACTCCTGAGGTAACAACTGGTTAATTATTAAAACAATTAAACGTTTTACTTAAACCTTAATCAAATGAAATGTTTGTTTGCTAGAATTGTAGTACATTATAGATGATCGAAATTTTTGCAAGTGCCCAAACAATTAGATAAAAGTAGCATGCAAAATTACCAAGTTATATCAATTAAAAAACCGGCCAAGAGCGTGTCGGGCCACGCTCAGTGTAGGGTTCCGTAGTTTCCCGGCCGTCACAATAAGTGTTCCCACTTATGAGTTTAAAGGTGGAGGAGGAAATTATTTTGTACAACTTTTTGTCTTTTTTGTACAAAAACTGTTGTGTCAATCAAGTTCAAAATGATTTTCATAGAAAGTCCTTATAAAGTTCTACTTTTCAGATTTTTTTCATATTTTCTAAACTTATGGTTCAAAAGTTAGAGGGGGGGGGGACACATTGTTTTTTACTTTTGGAGCGATTATTTCCGAAATTATTGACATTATCAAAAAATGATTTTAGTAAACCCCTATTCATTTTTAAATACCTTTCTAACAATATATCACACGTTCGGGTTGAAATTTAAAAAAAAAACACTTCGCACTTTACATATAGGGTGGCTACCCTAATAAAACATTTTTTTCCAATTTTTATTTTACCACTTTGTCGGCGTGATTGATATACATATTGGTACCAAATTTCAGCTTTCTAGTGCTAACGGTCACAGAGATTAAGCGAGGACGGACGGACGGACGGACAGACAGACATGGCGAAACTATAAGGGTTCCTAGTTGACTACGGAACCCTAAAAAAGGATGTAATTTTCACCAATTTCCCTGTTTGCAGATACTATAAATGCCATGTTTCAGTATTAACTACTTAACGTGACATGTGGTTTTCCTTATTTAAATTAACATACTGTACATAATTTCATTGTGTGTATCCTAGTTTGTATGAGTAAGCAATATCCTGCATGAATACATACACATCAAATGTCAATAAAACTAATTATACCGATAACTAGGAAACAACATACACAATTAATTACAAAAAACTACAAAACAATAGATAAAAAATGTAAGAAAACTGCAAATAGCTCTATGATAACGTTTAACATAGCATCCCAACTTGTTCATAGAAATAAATAAAAAACAATATTTTATAATATTGAAATTAAGATAAAATATTCCAAATAATACTCCAAATGTACCCAAATACACTAACAAGATACTCAAGTAATATTATTATCTCGATCAATCATTTTCTTAATCGCAAGCGTGGCAGCATCGTAAATGCTTTATCTTTCAAACTATGCGGGGGTAATTAAAAGTGTACGTTTCTCAATATTCGTGCCTAGAATATAACGATAAGTGTTGCCTTGTTTTTATCAAAAGATTAAAGAATTAATGTAAATTATATCGTCCATCGTGACTATTTGACTTTCAAAATGCGATACTTTTGTTGATAGTCATAGGGCTTCTGATTATGTCCCTGCAATCATTGATGTTACTACACAGGATAAAATTACAACCGTTACACTTGTAGATACTAAAGAAACGAAGGAGAAAGATGATATGGATAGAGAGGGAGATGAAAAACAAGAAAGAAGTCATGCTGCACAAATCCCAAATAAATCGGGATAAGGACAGGAAAATAATGACACCTGCAGATTAAAATACTGCTCAAAATATACTGAATAATGAAGCAATAGTCAAAGTTATAGAATACTAGGTTTTGCCCGCGGCTTCGCTCGCGTTAAATTCGGGGTAACACAGTTCCCCTTTCCTGATTTGTAGGTACCTGCTACCTGTGGTTTTTGCCCTTGCGCGTTATTTACTGTAATAGCAATGCTAAGTTTTCCCTTTTCTTCCCTCTTTCTCCCTCATTTCTCACTTTTTTTTTAAATAGCCTGTATCTGTCTCCAGGGCCCCAACTATCTTTGTACCAAAATTCATCAAAATCGGTTTAACCATTTAGGCGTGAAGACGTAACAAACAAACAAACTCACTTTCGTTTTTATAATATTAGTATGGATTCCTTGTTTCAACGTGATAATAAAACTATGAAAATAAATTTATGATATAAATGTCGAGAAAAATAAAAAATCACCACACGACAGCGAACTTTTGACTGTAAATACCAGAAATCCAAGGTTTAGGATTCAATAAACTTAAATATTTTGCTAAGTATTTCAAATTCATCAGTAATAATTAAACAATGGTTAAACGATGTATTCAACTACAATTTACTACATTACTAACACACAACACTGCAGATATAACACAGTTTGAAAATCATGTTTGAATATATTGAAATAACTAAGAAAATCATAGGGAATTAAACAGACTACCTTTTACCCAGCTGAATTATATTCTTAGAAAAATGATAGCTGGAAATTATTGATACAGATTAAGCAGAACTAGAAACACATGATACTGAACAAGTCATAATATGTGGTGCTAAATAAAGAATGGAAGAAAATATCTTGTTGCGCCGACCGATTAGGAATTGAAGATGATGATTATGCAAAGCTAGCAACAGAATAATTTATAACTGATCGCGATACAATAAAAGATTATTATATCAGTTAAGACTTGAATAATAATGGTGCTTATTTTCATAAATGATAATTTCTGATGTCCATGAGTAGTTCATTGGAATAATTTGTTTATTTTCATCAATGATTCCGGGACTTAATTATTTCTATTTGATACAATCTATTTATTTTAGGACCTTCCAAATTATAGTCTATATTACTTATACCTAGGTACTTTGTTTCGACACAGAACTCGATATTTCGTTCATATATTGTATTATAATACGTTATAATACAGTCGAATTGGGTACTTCCTCCTGTTTTTGAAGTCGGTTAAAATATACGAAGTTTCTACAATTCCAAAAATATACTATGTCGAAACAATGCGTATCAACTACATTGAAAAATGAATCATTTTATTTGATTCGGCACCGGTTACGATTGAGTTTTCATCGACAAAAATATTATGGCATTAAATACAAGAAATATGCAAAAAGCAGACTTCCTATGGATTTTGGATATCCATTTGTTTTTATCTAAATCCAGTATTTTACGAGTTAGATAAAATGTTAACATCAGGCCGGTGAATTAGTTATGTATGCCACTGTTATCAAGATATGGATGTGAGTCAACTGTCAGCCATGAAATATGGTTAACTGATTGAGATATAAATAATATCGAAAAGTATGAGTCAATTGCCAAATCAGTCTCAACTTTACGACAAAGACAGAAAGGAGAAACATTTGTCACATTATTACAAATAACACAGAAGCTAAATAAGCAGCCAACGTTATTAATCCCGTAAATATACATAAGTCTTCAAAACCACAAAGATACGTTACAAGTGGTATTTAAGATGATAACAAAGGCATAAGCATAGGACCGGCCATTACCGATTACAACGGAAGAGGTAAATTGCTTGGTGGACGCCTACCTATACGTACCAATGAATGATTCCTTAGAAGTTTCATTAATAAATTACTAGTTGACGAGCCTAGATGCCGGAAAGATCATTTATAGAAGCATTGTATGGAAAAACTAGTCGATATTCCTGGTGTTCTCTTATATTTTAGTCGAGGGTTTATATGATAATGTCGAAGAGTCTAGAAAACTTGGTCTATTTATAAACAGATCTGGTTATACTGGATGTCCTACTTAATAAACAAGCAACAACTACATATTATGGCTTGCAGGAAATAGTTTTGAAGCTACGATCAATTTTGCTGGTGGTGTCGTCGTGAATGTGTTTGAACATTAGCGTTTTAGCAAAAGAGTTTTCATGAATTGATGTGGAGATCATCAAACTCTCTAACCATACTTTCACTTTACCAAAAAATATACTTTTCAACTGAACCTAGTTACGAACAACCGTTAGATTTGCGGACACGACTCTGTTTCGAATTGAAATAAGTGTTTTTGTGATCTTAACCTTGTATTTGAGGCCGAAGACAAGAAAAACCATGGCAATAGGTTTAATGTGGATATCACACATAACAACATTTAAACACGCCACAGTAGCACTACCATCGACTTAACAAGTCTTAATTATCTGTTGAAAAGGGTAAAAGAAAAATGTGCATAAATCTTAATGATGGAGCAAAGTCATCTAAACGCCTTAGTCAAGCCAGCGACGTTATAACCTTGACTGACAAGGATACAGATGCCTGACCTGTAACTGCAATTATATTCATTTTGGTACAACAGTTTTATAAAATATGGTTAAAGTTGAAACAAACTTCGAATAAGGAATTGTGGATTTTGCAGATTTGGCTGTTATCCCAAAAACAAGCAAGATTTCAAAGCACTGAAGTTTTCTGCGGATAATATGCGAATTTCGCCTTAAAATACGTACGCGGTAAGCAAACGAACATATTTTATCTCAAATGAAACGTTGAACTAACGTGACAAAGCAAGAACACAAGCGAACCTGGGGCCTAAGTCTGCTATTACAATAGTGTCAGAATGGTCAATCACTGATCGCATAATGGTTGATTTTGACAAGTTTAGTATGTAGTAGATTACCAAAATAATCAAAATCTACCTTACTTTTGACTTAGGCCCCAGTATTATTACAATCATGTATTCTTCAGTCAGCAAACAGCAACACAAATCAAAAAGAAAGAAGAAAATGAACAGAACAGTAATCATCAATCAATCAAGGTATTTTTAATATTCCATTTCCTTGCTACATGCAAGTAGTTTCTTGGTAAACGTCGCGCGGAATCATCGATGGAGCAATAACCATTATCGAAGAAGGAAACGAGGAAAACGGAGAATCACAACAATGAATCCCTTCCATGCACAGCGATAGGGCAAGGTTCTTGAGGAAAGGACTAACAACAGATTTTGACAATTGATTATTTTGCACATAGGTCGACCCTGAATCGAATGAACTCAAAAATGACAGGCAATGGTACCATTGCCTGTCATTTTGAACATGGAAAACAAGAACATTTTAAGTGGCCGAGTTTTTTTTTTATTAAGTTGTGTATCTTAATTGGGTGATATAAAAACCAGCTATGCTATAATCTAAGCATAGTTTAAGTAGTACTAAGACATGACAATATTAACTCCTTCAAGTAATTGCGACACTTTGGGTTTCTACGTGTGGAAATGTTATTGCCGGTTAAGAAGATCTTGCATAAACGGAGATGCACAAATTCATAGCAAAATAGAAGTAGTATTTATAGCCAACGAAATTATGCAATTTTTAAAGATCGCGGTTACTTAGTAGCCCAAATCATGATGAAGAATGACTTTTTATCCGATATTTCAATTGTATCATATAGAAAGTGTAGTCCACGATATGTTTTGAGTCACCCCAATTCTCACGGTAATTAGGAAATAGAGGATTCGGAAGGGTCGGAACGGAATCTAGTAGTCTACGGAAGGGAATCTGCAACTGTTAAATAAAACGATCGTACGTACTATAGTTATTTTCGCACGGATAATAACAACTGATTGAGGATGTCCCTTTGTCGTCTACGCTCTACGTATTCTTGTCCAGTTCTTTTTATAGGGTTGTATTGATTGTTTCTAGAACAGCCTTTCCGCGATAGATATTGCTCAGCGTATTTAGGGTACATAGGTTATTCTGATTTAACGCCCTCGAGTTCAAAGTATCATATCTCTTCCGCTGTGTATATACATGTATGTTTATTATGTGCAGAAACTTGACCAAGTTTATCGTTCTTTGTCATTTTATTAACTGCCTTTATTTGTTTTTAAAGAAGTTCGTCACAATCTTGTTTGGTTTAATTGGTTTTAATTTGAAATTTATAGATTATCACATGACAAAAAAATCTGGCAAAAACTATACCTTCAAGGATTTATTCATTTGGATTTAATTTTCATACTAATAAATATAAACATCGAATCGTAATCTTGGAGTTTGAGGAAATATAATCATTAAGGTCATAGGTATATGGAGTCGCATTAACACGGACATAATTAATGATGTAGACATCGTTAGAAACACTCATTATCTTTGTTATTTAAATAATTAAAGACGCTTGTTTGCGTAAATGGCATTAATAGTGGCAATATGCCATTCTTTGCCATTGTTTCCAAGAGATTGTTTTTCAAACATTTTCTCAAATACAAATAAAAAAAACCAAGTGTACTTACTGCTTTTTCTGCCCTCCTGCACTTTGTAGGTAAGATCAGTGAACGCCAAATCCACTGGCGGTCTCTTCGGCAGATGTGTGAGGGTCTTGTGCTGTGCAGGGGTGATGGTCACCTTCAGACTCCCTTTCCTGTCGGAGATAATGGGTTTAGTGTCCACTGGCCCCGCAAGGCTCGATTCTTTGTCCACTTTCATTTTGAACGAAACACAATGGATTTTATTTAACTAAGAAACTCAGTTGGTCATTCGCACGTCACAAAGAAATAGGTATGTGGAAATGCGATGAAGACACGCGCGTTTTGCGCTGAGACCGCGCGCGCACTGCTCGCTGCCGGGTATTCGACTGAGTGGCTCGACTCAGGGACGCTCGCAGCCGTGACGTCGACTGATTAGCTATACTAGTTTTGAACTTTGGCTCGTATGTCCATACATTAAATAGGCGAATGTTTGCAACTTATCTACTTGCATGAAGTTTATTAAGAAAGAGTGTGCAGCGGTCATTGATGTCCTTGTTTGTCTACTCTGGTTAGAGTGGGGTTGGGTGTCAGATTGGGCAAACCAAAACTACTAATTATTATGATGAGTTTATTTGAGATATAATTATTTTAGGGTTTTTGTTGGTATTAAAAAATCATGAGAGGCTACAATCTGTAATAAAGATAATTATGTATGTATGGCTGTTGTGAATAAATCAAGCATACACATTTTTATGTTTTTTTTTTCAACAATCTGCCTATTATTGTTTTGAATGACTAATAAATATATTACAAAATTTACTTTGTTTATAAAACTCATTACTAACAAAGTGATTGGTGTTTCTTTTTTTTTTTTTTAAATTTCCGAGTTTTAAACTTGTTTTTTGTAGGTATTTATATTAAAGTTTGTTTTTTTTTATATTCATGTACACATTAATACTAATCAAAAACATGAACAAGTTATATTCTGAAACCGCCAACCTGTGCTTGTGCCTTCTCTGTATGCCCAGCAGTGGGACAGCTATAGGCTTTTTGTTATTTCAAAGCTGGTTTCGTTCACCCTTTGCTTAGTTAACTCTCTTAAAGATAGTTAACTATAATAAACCCTGCTATCCTTATTTCATAATAAATGAGTTGATTTTTAATATTTTTAAATGTTTCCTTTTTCTATGTTTTTATTAAGAAATATTTAAAAATGTAATTTTTATGTATGTTAATGAATAAACGAAGTTGAATATTCCTTCTTTATCTTATACTGAAAAGAGACAAACTTTTAACGGCAACTTAAAACTAGCTTTGCTGGAATGATGATTACTAACTTACATGGTCCGCAATCAAAACCAGCATGCCTGCCATAAATTAAAAAAAAAAGTTCCCCAACACTAGAAATCTCTCCTGTATAGTGGTATACATACACAAACAGCCAGACCAGAAACAACTACCTGCAGGAAATAAAAAACTTTGTTCCGTGCGGGGATCGAACCTGCGACACGCAGCACAGCAGTAAAGTTGATCACTCAGCCATTGCACCAACCATGTCGTCAACAAAGCATTTAATAATTATTATTGTGGGTACAATTCCTCCAATGACTCTAAAATAGATCTTGAGAAGAACTTATGTGCCAGATGTATAAAATAATGAAATTACTAAACCAGTTGTAGTTTAAAATTCAGAAAAAGAAAGATGGGTTGCCAATACAGCACAGACTGCAAGCTCAAATTGGCTAAATATTGCCAAAGAACACGAAAAAAATGGAGGAGGCCTTTACCCATGATGGGGATTTTAATTTTAATCAAATGTTTTTCTTCTGCCAAATCCTTACTAATATTATAAAAGCGAAAGTGAGTTTGTTTGTTTGTTACCTCTTCACGCTTTAATGGCTAAACCGATTTTGATGAATTTAGGTACAGAGATAGTTGGGAACCAGGAGACGGACATAGGCATATTTTTTTTTTGAAAAAAGTGGGATGTGAGGGAGAAAGAGGGAAGAAAAGGGAAAACTTAGCATTGCTATTACAAATCAATAAGGCGCAAGGGGAACTGTGTTACCCGAATTTAACGCGAGCCTAATTAAGTATACATACACCGAAGTATTAATATACATATACCTTCTATTACCTTGAAATTCATCAATATAAATATCATCTTGCAGTTTTTAACAATAATACTTTGTAATATTCAGTATTAAGAAAAATACTTCTAATGTGTTATTTTATTGACTGTATTAAAATTCTAACTAAAAGGGATTCAACTTTTTATGTTTACTTATGATCACGATTGAAAGTGATTCTCTGACCAAGTTATTGCATAATATTGCTTACATCAGAATTAGTCAATTGGTATATCCTGTTATAGTAATTTTGCTTAACTGATGGCTCATGATATCAAAGAATATCTTTTTGAATTCAAGCTCTTGTAAGCATTGCCCTGTATGATTCTTATTGGTTCATAACTTTCTACATCATTTAATTATGAAAGGAGTTAGAAACCAGAAAAGATTTTAACTTTCTCTTAACTTCAAAGTTGGGTAAGTGTAGTACCCTCTGATTAATTTTTATTCAGCCTCATCATAAGACAATAAGTACAATAACGTTTGCAGTGGTCCATTCGTTACAGTGTAAGATTATCAACGTACATAATGGGTCAGATACTAACCTAATAGCTATATAAATACGTTGCACAGAAACAAAGTTGCGACATACGCATTTATTTCGCAAGTTAAACTTACCTCAAATTGTTGAGAATATACACGTTATCCATCTTGAACACTTCATAAGCCTGCAAACTAATATGGGAATACTTCAAAATTAAAAAGATTTGTAAGCTAAACAAAAGCGAAACACTAACAAAACAAAATTCTTGATGATAAAGTAGGCGCACACATGTAATCGCGTTACTTTCTCCAGACTACACACAATGAGTGAGATAGCGGATAGTACTTTCGTTGAGCGAGACAGAGACACATAGATGAGTAAAATTTGACATTGACAGATGACAGCTGTTGGAAAGTAAGCTGTTCGTTTTCGCACCAAATTGTCAACAATGTCAGTGCCACTTTAATTTCAATGTTTTTTCATGATATAGTATTTAAAATCTTTTGAAAACCATACAAAAATGAAGGTTATGGTGGAAATCGTCACTGACTATCAAATTGAAAAAAATCAAATCAAAAATTAATTGCACGGGTTTCCTAGGCGCTTCCCCTTCAAAATAAAACTACAGCCGACCAACCTTTACTGACCATAAATCAATCCAGCACTACAAGCTTCTCGCAAGAATATTAACGTTCTGCGGTGGCCTGATATAATGTAATACTACAGCCAAAAATATGTAAATTAATATTTAAAAACACAGACTAGATAGCTGTTCCCAGTCATAGTGTTACCGTTTACCAATAGTGTTTAATATGGCTGTCACTATTTTGTGTTAAGGCTACGAAGCAAATGTGTGAAAACTGAGTGCTGATAACGTTTTGATATTTCGGACACCAACACTGATTTCTAGGTGTCAAAATTAATGTTGCCTTACTTTAGAAAGTCTACCTAAAATATTAAAAAACAACGATGATTTGGAAGGGTTTTTTAAAACACTAATATAAATGATGTTATGATTGTGTTAAGACTATTCTATATATGTCTAGTTGCAGGTTGTTCCGGGGTTACGGGTTGTTCGATACAGATACCGCGGCCCCGGAACGGTAAAGGGTATTAGAAGGAACATGGATGGAACAAGTCTGACACTTCCCTAGCGGGGCAATAAATTTGATGATTTCTCATCCGCAAAAAAGGCTAATCTATATATGTATGTCTACGAGAACTCCGTTATTATCATCCTTTTCTATCCTAAGTAATTTGAGGTTGGCTTGGCCAAGCACATTTTCGTTTTTGACATCTAGGTACTCGTACTCCACCAGCCCACATCTAACTAATCATTTTGGTTTGATTTTGCGTTAAGTAAAACTAATACATACACTGCTAAGTATGAGAGTATGAGGTCCTGTGTCCTGGTGTGTCGGGTTAAGCGTTAATGAGTTTGCTTTTAGGCATTTCTCAGTAGCAGTCTCGGAGCCTGGATTCGCGCCCGGTGATGGCAATAGGCTAGCCCTATCCTATATTACATGGGACTGAAAATACATAACTGACTTAATGTGGGCGTGCTATTAGGTACACCTCTCCTAACCCTTGGGATATTAAGTTAAATAGTTTAACTTAAAGTTAATTCCCCAGCTACAAGGTTGTGCCTATAAAATTTCATTATAAGAACTACTAACTCCCAAGATACAAGCTTGACTTAGTTTGTTAGTTACTAGATTATCTATTATGTACTGCTGTGCAACCATTAAAACATTTTAATATACAAATTGTACTCTATGATTAAGTCCTGTTGTATGTACTTTGAAACCGAAATAAACTATTACTACTACTAGTATACAACTTCATGATCATTTCAGGGTATTTCTCCAATTTGTTACTAATCAGTGCTAGCGGCGGTTTTACTTACTTGTATAGACAAAAATATGATTTTGAATCTATGCCTTGTAAGGGTTAGTACTCGCACAGTCCAAAAATAAACTGTAATTAAACTTAACATACGTCATTGGCCGGATTAATTCTTATTAAAGTCGCACAACACAAAACATCATTGCCGTGTGCCATTTTGGTAGAATATCGTTCCGCTGCATTGTCGTTCCAAAAGCTTAAGCTACCATTTGTTGATGTCAAATTGTCATTGTGTTGTGTCACTTTATTTTACGTAAATTTACGTCAAACAAAATTGAACAAAATATTGGGAAGTGTTAATTCAATAAAATATTGAATAATGAAACTGTGAAAAATTTATTAAAAACAAAATGGAGAGCGTTACTGTGAGTACTATTTAGACTTGAGTCTTTGTTGTTCCGATGTTGTTTATTGTTCATTGTTCATACATTTTATTGTTTCAGAATTTTTCTGTATCGCTTATCAAGGGTTTCATAGACAGCTTACGAGGTGTAACTGTACTCTTATATTTAGATAAAGAGATTAATGAGCGTGCCCTTAGTCGTTCGCCACAAACGGAGTTTGAAAACACAAAAAATAAACAAAAGCAACCAAAAGTAAAACAGTAAGTTAATGAAATGTTTTATTCATTAAATAACGTAACGTATACGTAATACCTAAACCATACCATATGTAGCTGTAAATCCATGCTAATATTATAACACAAGTTACCCAGTCTGTCTGTTAGCTTTTTGTTAGTTAAGGCATTAACTGCTGAACAGATTTTGATCAATTTTAGCACACATGTTGCACTAAGAATAAACCGGGGTTAGAAAATATTCTACATTCCTTGTGGAATGATTTCTGTAACAGCAGTGAATTAATGAACACAAAGAGTGTGAATTACACTGTTTTTAGATAAAACTCAACTCCTTAAAAATATAGGCAACCAATCTTTAAACCATGTTTTCTTTTGTTTTAGGGAATCAAAAGTACTTACAAGAGTTTTACAATCATGCATTCTCAACGGCTTTATATTTTTGCTTAGTATATTAATTTTCGAGTATGTTCTATTGCCTGCGGTGAAGTACTTAGTGACAGTGGTGTTTGGTCACAACCCAGGGGTTGCACACAATGTGTGGGCGTGGATGCAGCCGTTCCTGTCCATGACCTTCCGGATGATTTGGGTGCTCCCCTTGTTCTTGTTGAGTAAACTAGTCAACAGCTTGTGGTTTCAAGTGAGTATTTTTTTAATGAGTTTTTATTTACTATTGTGTGTTTAATGCCTATACTTGTATCAGAGTTTTAGTGTCACCTATCACTTGGTTTTACTTGCCATAGAGAATTAATTCTCTATGAGGCTCTAGGCTCAAGGCTCTATGGCAATACTGATTTCCTCACAATTTTCTTCACTGAAGCAAGTGATCAGTTTATACAATTCCCTAATGAATCTGAAAATGAGAGGACACTCACCTTTCAGTCCAATGGCCGCTATAGCTATCACAGCTATTATCATTCAATTTAATGCTAGGTTAATATAAACCACACCTTTGCCCATGGGTTGGGAAGAAACTACAGAATAGGACCTGCTACTACACTTTCATCTTCCTTTTGCTTTGTTCACATTAACACACCTGGTCATATATACATGGCAGTCCATGCCTACATACTATCATAAAAATATAATCTGCTCCTCTTGAAAATATTATGAAAGGTATGAAATCTAACTTTGAGGTGTAACTTATTAAGCTAGATTTTCCTAATGCACTTAACCCGTTGCAGGATTCTTTACAAAAATGTAGGGTAACAATGTAGGTAAACTTTGCATCCGTCGTAACACTTTGTCGCGCGAAGGTTTAATAATCATTGACAAAACCGATACCGATACCATTTTGGATACTGGTGGGTAAATATTTTTTTAAATTTTAAATGTTTTTATTAAGAAATATTTAAAAATGTAAAACTATATATGTAAAAATGTAAAACTATATAACAGCAATGCTATTTTTGTCCTGAATTAGAGTTTTTCGTATCCCACATGGTGTCCCACTGCTGGGCAAATGCCTCCCCTTTCTTCTTCCAAACTTATCGGTTTTAAAGAAATTAAATAAGATAATGTACAGACGCCTGCACATCAAGCTACCCGAAACTGTAAATTTTTCCCAATGAACCTTGAACCTAATACTTTAGAAATAAAGTTGAAAATCTATCAAAGAAATCTGACAGATTGTAGTAGCTTGATGTGCAGGCGTCTGTACATGCAAAACCAATTCTTAAACACATAAAATCTTATTCTATTACTATGTTTTTTGTTATTATAATAAGTTTAAAGTCTGAATGAGTAATTGTTATTAGAGTCCTTTTGTTACAACTTGAGCATTACATCAGCTATGTTGGAAATAAGAATAATAACAATCTTATGTGTGATTTTTTTTCTACTTTAAAATGACATCATTGTTTAACTGCCTTATGATTAGAATGAACATGTTTTGACTGGTTTTTAAACTGCTTATGATTAGAATGAACATGTTTTGACTGGTTTAAAAGATCATAATTAACATGCTTAATATATATCCATAAATAAATACGTTTAAAAGATTGGTATTTAAATATGCTTTAAAAAAACTTTACTAGTCTCTGGAACACTAGCCATTAAGGAGGATGCTCCAGAGTCAATGCAAAAATCTTCAGTTGTATTTTGCACCAGAGTTGCTTTAGCACATCGTTCTTATAATAACAGATAATTTTACAATTCACAAAAATAAAATGTAGACAAATGTGGAATAAACCACACATTTAAAAAATTGTTTTAAATTCAGAACAAGTGTGGTAATGCGATATAGCTCAATACATATTATTACTTGATATACATAAACTCAAGGTTTTTATTAAATGTGTCAATATTTCGTGAATGCTCTGTCATGTTTTATTAAGAAAAAAGAAACAGGTAGGTATTTTTCTTTTCGTGATTGTGCTTATTTTAATCTGACTAGAACAAAAGCCTTTTCTGTATGAGAAGAGGTTTTAACCCAGCAGTGGGACATTTATAGGCTATTATTATTATTTTATTTATTTTATTCTTTACACATTTTTAAATATTTCATATAATTTATTAAAAAATATATATATTTATATAAAATAGTAGTCCGTTAGTATCGGAAGCAGGGTCCAAGCTACCGGCGGTTAGGGCTCCAGAGACAGGAACCTCCTCACAATGCGGGCCATATTGAGGAGTACTGTCTTCTGAATCAAGCCCTTAATCCGACTGCCTAAAGAGAGCTTCGACAGATGGTCGTCGAGGCTCTTGGTTATCAGGCCATTGCATGGGCGTAGCCAGCCTTGAGCTCAGGGTGGGGCAGCAGTCAACCTATCCCCCCCCCCCGGTATTTATAACTTGAGCCGTTTGGGCTCTCCCAAACGGCTCAAGTTACAAAAAAATACCGAAAAAATTAAAATTTTAAAAGAGGTTTATATTTTCAGGTACCTACAGTAGTCGGTGTTTATAAATTTAAGTTTTAATTAACATTATAAGTAATATTACTTTAAGAGAAGCCGGCGTGGGTTCTGGCAGAACCTATTTAGCACTTCTATAAATTTATTTTTTGATTCCGCGTTCCTCGTTCTGTGCACACTTAGCATACACAGGCTGCTTAGAAGATTTTCGCTCATGGTTGAGCGATGCCATGTTTTGACCCGCCGTAATGTGCTGAATGATCGTTCTATTGTACAGGTCGTACATGGCTGGGCAAGAAAAATAGCGAGCGCAGTTTTTACGCTGGGATAAAATTGCTTTTCCGAAATCTTGATCAGATCTGCCATTTCCATCTCCTTCAATGCATTAATTTCCGTATTTTTTTTTTCCTACAATTTATAAGTACCACATTTCAGCCTCGCTTGGGAAAGTATCATTTAATTTGTAAAACTTGCAGAAAGCTTCTGTTTTTTTCAAAATCTCGTCGCAGGTCATTTGCAACATGACATGGGTGCAATGTTATCAAAGAATATATGTAAGTTACTCTCCGCGAAACGATCTTCTAATGACATAATCAGCGAGTCTAGGTAGGGAATAATCAGTAATCGTTTCCAAAACTGGGCAGGACTTTCTGCTGGAGGATTTGGACGGTGTGTCTGTCTCTTTGCGATACGCAGCATTGACAAATCAATCTCTAGAGCATCAGCGATCTCTTGAGCTTCAGCTATGAAATTGCCACTGTGTTTGTCGACATTTTCTGTTTTTTTAAAATGTCAACGATTCTTTTAATTTCGCACTATATTCGCACACTGGAGCAAGTCAATGCTTTTGGATTGTATGACATTTAGGTACAATTGGTTGAAGCAGTGCCGAATATTTCGCAATGAGGCAAATAGATACAATAAATTCGGAATTGATCGCAGTATAGCTGATAAACCGCCTTCCTTGTTGCACTGTTGCTTTCTTGCGAAAGCGTCATAAGAGCCCATTCACGACTTCGGTCTTAGCGGCGAGCGGCGCGGCGGGCGGCGCGGCCGGCGCGGATAGCGGTGTAGGCGGTCGGACTCGGCGGCGAACTTATAAAAATTTTTTTAGATGATTTTGTGTCGGTAATGGATACCGAGGCGTTTATAACAGAAAATTTAAATCCACCCCCTATACGGATGTCAGACATCCCCAACACACAACAACATATTTTCTGTAATCTTCCGTATAGGTCACGAAATTCGCCATTTAAATATCGATCTTTATTAAGTTCGTGCATTCCTTTGCTCATATTAAGAATATCTTGTTTTAAAAATATACTGCTCTCTAAACACAGAAGGGATAATTTTGATAACGCCATTATTATGAGCACGTTCTGACTACCTAAATCCGTCCACTTCGGCCGCTGCCGCTCGCCGCTACTGAGAGTACGTGGCGTGTAAAACGCACCGCTTGCCGCCGCCGCGCCGCTCTGTTTCGTGGCGTCGCACTCATTCGCTTGTACTTTTGATCCCGCCGCTCCCCGCACCGCGCGCCGCTACGGCGATTCGCTCGGACAAAACCGCGCGCGTTTTCGCTATGAGCGGCGACTCGTGGCGTGCTTCAAACATTTCCATACTTTTGTTCTCACCGCTCGCCGCCACCGCTTTCGCCGCCGCTCACCGCGGCAAGGTCGTGAACGGGCCGTAAGAGCCGTGATCATTTTAATATAATTTTCTTTAAAAATCCCAATGCACTTATATTTTTGCGACCAACGCGTTTCGCAGAGCTGATGTTTGGCACGAGCTTACGGCGTTGAGCCGATTTTCGGAAGAATGTTATTATTTCTTTTATTGTGCCGATCGCATTATGTATAGCGGCCATTTGACTTAAATCATTAACCACAAAATTTAATTTGTGGCTGGCGCAGTGGAAAAATATATTTTATATTTTTCTCGTAGTAGTTTTTGAACGCCACCATCTTTCCCCGACATTGTGGAGCACCCGTCATAGCCTTGCCCCACACACTTTTCACTGTTATAAGATTAGTAAGATTTTTTTTTAATTAGCCACCTTTTAGGTCATACCCAGGGTGGGGCAAGCGCCCCAGCTTGCCCCAGTGTGGCTACGCCCATGGGCCATTGGCCATTACGATAATCGACACAATGATAGCTGAGTTCACATTCCACATGTCGACAACCTCGTGTACCAAGTCGAAATATAGTAGTTGATTTTTTTTTCTTTCAAACTCAAACGCATTTATTTCAATTAGACCATAACAGGCACTTTTGAATGTCAAGAAACAAAATGTTGAAGCTACAGTCCCGCTCACAAGGCATAATAACTTGTGAAAGCACTGTAGTTGCCCATTCCAAAGTGTTGATCTCTATGGAGAAGAATGGCTTTAGTTTATATAACACCTGTATTCCCCGAAGGGTTAGGCAGAGTTGTACCTAAAGTACACCAACATTTCATCAGTTATGTTATGTTCCATGTTATAGGGGGCGAACCTATTGCCATCATCCGGGTACAAATCAGGGCTCCGCGGCTGCTATTGCGAAATTCCTGATGGAAAAACCCAGTAACAATTTGCCCAACCCAAGATTCGAACTTAGGACCCGATCTTTTTTTTCAATTTACTTACACTTTATGAATAAAGTCACACAGTGCCAATTTATTATCTAGTCTAATGTTTGATACCGTTTGTCAGGATATAGCAGACAGCGCATACCGCCACCGACGTGGGCGACCACAGTTCATGTCGAGCGTCAGCAAAATCATCGCTGACTCCCTCTTCAGTTTGCTGGTGCAAGCGCTATTTTTAGTACAGGTACGTAACTTATGGGAAATCACGTTATGGAACTTAAATGGAGTTGGGCAGGGCACCTGGCAGGGTGCGGTGATGGTAGGTGGTAAAGCCCAGAGGGGCCTGCCAGGGCCTCTGCCTGCTGTGGTTGTTGCAATGATGTTTAGAAGTTTTTTTTTTTCGGGAAGATAATCATCAAAAAGCTTCTCCCGCTCTAGGTTGAGTGGGTGGAAGTGTCAGTCTTTTACTGACTAACACCCATCTGTGAGTCTTCTTTTGCCCATTATGTTCCGGGGTCGCGGTATCCCTTTCGAACAACCCGCAACCCCAGCAGGAAGTTAAAATACTTGAAATTAATTGCAAACACAGAATAAACTTGCACATTACCTTTTCTCATGAGTCAATTAAAAATAAACAACTTCTAGCTTAGTAATCGAAAAACAACATTGCACGATTTCCCACTTTTACTACTACATCCATGTGTTGGGGTTAAGCAGACGACAACCTCATAGGTTGAACAGCGAGATGCCATTTAGAAAAAAAAAACAGCCTTTTCAGTTGGGTTCCATCTCCAAATGCGGCGCGTATCCAGCGTCCGCATATTCACTGCGCACCACCACGATTTTTAACACCAACATTTTTGATTACAGAGTATGTTAGTTAGTATGTTACCAATAACATATATAGGCGAGCTGCTCTGCCTAGTCCACATGTGCCTGCTATACTCGCTATACTCGTTCGAGTACAAATGGTTCAACATGGGTTGGGAGCTGCACAAGCGGCTGACCTTCATCGAGTCCAACTGGCCTTACTTCCTCGGCTTTGGGCTGCCCTTAGCTGTGCTGACGCAGATACCACAGTCTTATATTATTAGGTGAGTATTTTTTTAATCATCTTCGTGATTTTGTTCTATGTTATTCGGGGTTAAGGATCTTTACACGCAGGGTAAAACGGGATTCTATTCCTAAGACTTCGCTATCCGTCCGTCTGTCCCTCTGTCAACAGGCTTTATCTCATGAAACGACATAGTTAGACAGTTGAAATTTTCACAGGTAATGTATTTCTGTTGCTGCTATACCAACAAATACAATAAAAATTGAATAAAGTAAACATTTAGGAGGGCTCCCTCCCATATAACAATCATATTTTTTTGCTGAAAAGTGTTTTTTTTAAGACATTTTTTATTCTGCTTGATGAAAGACATTTATGCTCCATTTTTCAAATAATTATGTTGTTGTGTAAAAAAAGTAAAGTAAAGTAGCAAAGTTAAGTATTTAACTTTGCTACTTTAATATATTATTCTATATTTTATCACAGCAACGCCTACAATATAGTACGTTTTACCTATCTACTTTAGAACGTTTATGTAACTTCGACCACTACATAACTTTGTAC
Source organism: Ochropleura plecta (assembly GCA_905475445.1). NCBI lineage: Eukaryota > Metazoa > Arthropoda > Insecta > Lepidoptera > Noctuidae > Ochropleura > Ochropleura plecta. Next base: position 4,623,261 of record FR997728.1, read on the forward strand.
ACTACATACATATTACATATTTTTTTGGACTTTGTAACATTAAGATAATATTGAGTAACTACTGCGACTTATTAATCCATTGAAACGACGATTAAACTCTATACTTTGTATTCATTATTGCAGTACCTATATGTATTCATACTGCAATAATGAAAAAACAAACTATAAAGTTTAATCAGGAAATTATTGGTATTGTTCCAGCTGTGACGTAAAGTATATATTTTCACAGCTGCCTTTAAATATCATAAAATATATATCAGCCGGTTTTTCTACTACGTTCACAAAAAGGCGGATAACGAATTTAAAAGTATGATAGAACATTTTGTGAACACTAGGAATTTCTCCAGTGCGTTTACAAACATTTAAATTCACATACAAAATCAGCTGGAAACACCCGGAATATCTACTTCATCATACGGATATTAATTGTCCGGTTAAGCAGACGACAACCTCTTAGGTTGAACTGCGAGATGCCATTCATAAAAAAAAAGTTCCGTGCGTTATTCGAACCCAGGACACGCAGTGCAGTAGTCAATTACACAACCACTGCGCCAACCGTGCCGTCAAATTATCACTAAGCTATCCAATGTTTCAATTAATTTATAGTTGCTGAGAATTTAAATAATGTCGGTAGCTTATGTAAATATAATTAATTATACCTATGATGTAACGCCTTACGATAAGAAAATGTCAATCAAAGAAAGACTGTAATTACGTCTCAACGATAATATCACATTGATGAACTAATTATATGTGGAATTTTCTAATAACGAATATTTAGCATAATATGTAGTACTAGTATTACAATAAAAAAATTATAAGTAGTCTTTATATTCGACGGGCCTGTTGGTCTAGTGGTTAGTGGCCCTGACTGCTGAGCCGGAGGTCGTGGGTTCGATTCCCACCCAGGACAAACTTTGTGTGATGAGCATGATTGTTTGTTCTGTGTCTGGGTGTGATTTATCTATAATATGTATGTATTTATAAATTATATAAGTATGTATATCAGTTGTCTGGTTACCATAACACAAGCTCTGCTTAGCTTGGGATCAGATAGCCGTGTGTGAGTTGTCCCAAGATATTTATTTATTTATTATTCATGTATCAACTCTAACTAAACTTTTTAAAAAATACACCAAAAATACGGAAAAGAAACTTACTTCCGGAAGTCGGTGGCAAAATATCAATGAATAAAACAAAAGTAACACATAATTATGTATAAGTATGTATAATGTAATGTTTTCTTTTGGTTACAGTGGTTGCGTCTTCTCCATATTCTTCCCTGTATTTATATTGAGTGGTAACGAGGCTACGCCCGTTATAGGAAGGTAAGACAACTCTCACACACACACACACACATACACACACACACACACATATTTCACATTTAGCCTGTTTAGGGCATCGTACATCAAAAAGAAAATACGAAACCCTTATTGTACCACTTTGTTGTCGGTCTGTCCGTCTGTCTTTCTGTCAAGACCATTTTCCCGGGAACGCGTGGAAATTAAAAGTGTATGCTCAAGTTTGTGGTCCATTGAAGCTGTGAAAAAATCAACCCACCAAGTCTAAACAATCAAAAGATATGGCCATTTATGTCGCAAATTTATCCGGAGCCCTCGGTGATTGAGTCCGCACTCGCACTTGGCTGTTTTCTTTTTTAATTTCGTTTGGGTAGTGTCTAACCCGGTGTCAGAGTTTTTATGCCTTTGAGACGGCTTTACAAGCCGTCGTGACATATCTCTCAGAAGCATTTCTGAGCGGTATGGTTTGGATTTTTCTAGATTTTTTTCTTTGTTCCCGTTGAGTTACACCATTTTGTGTTACACTGTTACCCATTAGGAAAATATACCGATTAGTAACACTACAACTCGTATTTTTTTCCCAATAGGTAACACAAAAATGGTGTATCTCAAGTTGAGATAGGTACACCATTTTTGTGTTACCTATGGTGAAGGAAACTTACATACATACCGAATTTTTCCTTCACCGAATCAAGTGATTTTATACAATAAGCACATGAATCTGTAAAATCAAAAGCGTGTGTTGGTTTCGTATTCGCGACCCATGAATTAGCATTCAAACAGCCACACCATTAGGCTATCAGCTTTACCTTAACTTATCCTGTGTGTCCCTATTTGTCGAAATATACCAGGAAAAATAAAATTAACTTATTTGCGATAAAATGCTAATATTTTTGAAGTCGTATAAAAAAGAAACATCTTCTGTGAAACCGTAGTTATCTCAAATACGCATGATTTTGATAGGCATGGTTTTTGACGTTAGATGTCGCCGCCACCGGTCCATTTCGCGTCGTCCCTGGAACGCAAAATTCGGATTGCGCTCCTATTGCAAGCGCAGTCCGATTCATCCAAAAATCAATATGAAGAAGAAGTCATAATAATGAATAATGTTATTTTTATAATCAGTTTAATTTTCATGAAATAATTTTTTTCTTGTCATTGGGCAGACAAAATGGGCTGTCGTTATAAATCTGCCTAGCCTTTTCCCAACTATGTTGGGGTCGGCTTCCTTCCAGTCTTACCGGATGCAGCTGAATACCAGTATTTTACATTGAGTGACTGCCTATCTGACCTCCATAACCCAGTTTGTACTGGGTAATACGATACCCCTTGGTAAGACTGGTTGTCAGACTTTCGGGACACTGACTAGCTGTAACGACTGTCAAAGATCTACAAATGACAGCCGGGACCAACAGCTTAACGTGCTTTCCGAGGCACGGAGGAAACTCGGTATGTAACGGGTGATCACCCATCCGCAGACCAACCTTGGCAAGAGCGGCTTAACCTAAGGATCGACCTGAGCGGCTGCTATTATTTAGCCACGAGCTCCTCAACAACAACAACAACTCCTAAGACAACTAAAATTGCACGGTGTATATAATATCTACACAAAGTTATGTATCTGCACGCGAAATTGGACTTTGGAGTATAACTCGATCAAGAACCAGATATTGATAACAGTTAGTTATTTATCTAAAGCGGATTTACATTGGGTAATTCCTATACAATTCTTGAACAAGAAACTGAAATGAGCAAATTTTTTTGTCAATTTTCAAGGCTATCTATTTTTATGGCATCTATGGTGAACATAGAATTGAACGAAAAAACCTTATGTTTCTTTAAACAAAGTTGAGATTAAACTGTTATTCTTGAAGTTTGTTTTTTATGCACATAAGTGGGAGTCGGCACTTTCCTAGCATAAATGATGGTCAATGGTGCCCATAGGTTTTGATTGAATAAGGTGAAATAAATTTACTTCCGAAAGTAAAGTTATTTTCCAGTTCCACTTGGAAGTCGGTTATTTTTTTTTGCAAGAAAGTTTTTTAGTTATGATATGATGAGATCTCACACAAATTTATTGTGTAAATACCTTATCATTTACTGTCTCTTTTCCAGCGAATACCCTCTCCGCCTGTTCTCGCCCGTGGTGGCGATATCAAATGGAATGTTCCGGTTCGTTCGTCAAGGAGCCGAAGTCGTGACGCAACGGAATAGGTGACTGCAAACCAACACTTGATAACTATAGAGCCTGCATTAGGTAGAGGGTGTGCAGGGTTGTGCAAACTTAGTCTGTGTGATAGTCGTGATTAGGAAATATGTATTTTTCATTTTTGAAATTCGAAAATGTTACCTGAAACCTAGGAATGATTTTTTTATGACTTCAGGGGTTGGGTTGATACTAAATTTTATTGACTGGGCAGTGCTGGTGGAGTTTTTAAAGTGAACATCTATAAATAGAAACTAAACGTAAAAAAAATAACATAATTTTATGGAAGCAACATTTTTTTTTTGTGAAAACTGTTACAGGCGTGCCTAAGGTAACCGCGTGGTACGAGGCTTATACTAGATGTGGTAGTGGGCCTAGCTCGAATGCACCTAAAACCAGAAAATATAAACGATTTTTAAATCACGAATATCGTATACTTATTACTCATTATTTGTCAAATTCAGATATCGTTCGAATTAACGTTACGTTTACGTCATGCAATCGAGTTAGGTCCTCTTTTCAGGGTGATTTAAAGCTTTTAAAAAACCCAGCAACTCTGCCCTTAAATGTAGTTAAAAATATCTGTGTAGTATGGTCATCACATTCATCTAGTCAGTTCGCACCATTCATGTTACATATTAGTTTTAAATCCTTTGCAACATACAATCTCGATATACAAATTGATATTATATTTATTTACTAAGAAATCAAATTGTTTTTACGACAATTAAGCATTTTTGTCGTTTTAAATTTGTTAATCTGTACGGGCGTCGTGTGACTCCTATGTTCATTAGCATAAGGTTTAAATTGTCACAACTTAAGGTAAACACGGATCTTTTGACGAGTCTCCAAAATCAGAATTAACGCCGCCATTTTGTTTTAAATACAATGGCAAGGCAACTGTCAATCTAATGGCGCTAGCATAGTTTGTACCGAGCGCGCTAGCTCAATAACTTTCTCATTGTAGTCTTCAATACATATCGTTCAAAGTTGTGCCTGCCAACGTGCTGACACGCTGTTGTACTAGTTATTAAAACTAGAGAAAATTATACAAATAGAGAATCTATTTCATAATATTTAGGGCTTCTTTTACCAACTGCTGTTATTATGGCACCTATGTACGTACCTACATTTTACAGCTATTTTATTATACCTCTGATTTTGCATCACTGTTCAAAGTATAATAATGTTTATTCCTATACACTTAAGGTTGCTATTGTATTACTGCCACGCCACTAACGTGTGTCAAATCAGTGATTTTTATGTATGTTAACAAAACATAACTTCACGCCTGTTATCTTTGAAAGATTAGGCAGAGGTGTACCTAATAGAACAACCACATTTCGTCAGTTATGTTTTAAGTCCCATGTTTAGGGGGCGAGCCTATTGCCATCAAGCAAGCTCAAATCTAGACTCCGTGGCAGTTACTGAGTTTTTAATGGAAAAACACAATAAGACTTTACCCGACCCTCGTGCTCACCAGTCGCGCTTGTGATCATAGATCAGTGAAGCATTTTTTGTTACCACTAGTTTTTTCTTCTGACTAGGATAACAGCGGGAATAGCTAGCTTTTTTTATTTGTACATATAAATATCTATATCGTTATTTCGCATCAAACTATTAAGGTTGGGTTTTCAATCGGTTTTAAATTGCTTAGTGATGAATCAATTCGTAAATACACTGGTAGTCTAAGAGTCAACTCAGACTCAAGAGTCAGAGTATCTGCTGGCAATAAGAACGCCAAACAATTTTAAGCTTTATTTCCATAAGAAAATGCATAGTATTGCTTGAAAGTATTGGGCCGGTTGACTGCTCGCGGCGCGGCGTCGCATGCCGCTGCACTGAATCGACTCTTTCATGCAATACTATGTCTTTCCATATCGAGATAAAGCTTAAAATAGTTTGACATTCTTATTGCCGGCCGATACGCTGCCATATCGGTGTGAATTCAGCCTAACTAATCATCAGCCACCTTGTCACTTTCGAAAACAAAATTATTATAACAAATAACGGAATGCTATAACTTAAACCGATGCTTTTAATAGTAGGGTTTATAAACACTTCATAGTCCCGTGGGTGGTATGGTGCTGGCATGACATCACGACTAATCCGAGAAGGATTAGGTAGAGATATAGGTACCTAATAGTACTCACATTTCGCCAGTTATCTTTTTGAGTCCCATTTAAAGAAAAAAACCTATTAAAATGTGCCGACTCGGATATCGAATCCAGGACCTCATCATGATCAGCTTCGAAAATTTTGTGATCAATAGATATTTGTTGCTTTCAAAAAGTTACTAGTATGTTGCTTAAAACCATAACATGTTGATTTTCTAACAAAAGTGATGCAATTTTTGGTTTAATAACGTATTCGCAGCCTTAAGCTGGTAACAATCCTCGTTATTATGCAGAAATAACAACAAAAATGAAAATAAGACTATTTTTTTGCAGTTGAAAAAAAAAGTTGGTATGATTTTTATGACGGCCAGTGTATTACAAATCTGTAGTTATTTAATTAATATTTGCACAACCCTGTAACTCATTCTGTAACTGGCAATTTATTGTGTTGTCCAGAATAATATATTTATGTATATTGTGCTCATAAATGTTCGCGTTGCTCATATTGTTATGTAAATGACGGGGAGGGAAGGATTTGAGTGACTATCCAACATCATGGAAAATATGAATCTTATGAAATTTTTCATGCAGCTACATATATTGGGGTTCGCAATCATCATCTGCGTTTGTATGCAACCAGCCCGTTGTCGATTGGCCAGATCTGTCATATTCTGTGACATCCGTGTTTGAGGTGAGATATTATATTCATTTGACAGTCGAGGGCGGTCTACCGCGGTCTGGAGTGTATTGAAAGGAGAATGGGCGTTTAGGCTTTAACGACAGCTTGATACAATGGGGTTAAATCGCTCAGTCTCCTTTGGATTAGGGTCCGTTCGTTTTACAATGGCTGTATTCAAAGAGTTGGTCTTAATAAATTCCTCAGATGATGGTAGCTTCCTCTATTAGATTTTTTTCTTATGACGTTCAACTTTTTAGTACCTGTTAATATTGGATAGTTACTCAAAACGTTAAAGTTTTAAAATATATCAAATGGTGCCTGGAATTATTAAATTTTTTAACTTAATACATAATAATGAGTAATCGCTTTGTAAATGATGTAATATTGTATATATTACAAATATTATAATTACAATCATTCTCATTTAGAAATGTCTGAAATTGTGATTGTTTTTTTTTTACATGACATTATTTATTAAACGGACTGACTGATCTATAGTTGTTTTATTTTGGTTTTTTAAAAATTGCGTCAAAAATTCTCGATAAAGAGACTGGCCGCGTTGCCACGTTATATGGCAACGCTTAGCATTATTAGCTTTCATAATTTAAAAATTCGTTCTGGTATTCCTATGTATCCGGTTACTGGAAGCCGACCCTGCATATGATGATGAGTGTAATGTTAAATAATACAAAACATGAGTCACATAAATAATTTATTTTAAAATTTAAATTCATTCATTCGTCAACAAATTATCACATGTTTATAAACTTTCTAAATTGAATATCTGGTTATATTGCATTGTTAGGTACAATATTCACTGCAACGGTGTAATTTATGTGCAGTTAGTTATAGATGGCGCCACTGTTAACACTAAGGTTTGTATTTCTACCTATTGTTAGGTCCAAAACTACTGTTTAGTATGATATTTATTTATAATAGTATGATATAGTATACTTAGAATGTAGTTCACAAAATTGACTGATACATTTATTTATTTAAAAAAAAAAGTTTATTAATTTGCTTTATTATACATGTCGTTTGTATTATACTATAAAAATTATTATATTCCCTGTTTTTATATCATATAACGCAACAAAAATGGAGGACCAATTTTATAAATACATAACTATCATTTGTTACGTCTTAATATATTAAATTCTCATGTCGCGGTGTTTGTAACCAAACTCCTCTGAAACGGCTGGACCGATTTATATGAAATGTTGTGTGCATATCGGGTAGGTCTGAGAATCGGCTAACATCTATTTTCCATACCCCTAAGTGAGCAGCGGGCGAAACCGCTGGGCACAGCTAGTAACATACAAAATTATGCACATCAATATTACAAATACACAGGATGGAAAGGACTTGCAAACGGTCACCATGTTTATTCACGCTGCATATATTTCTTCTAAAATATATAAAATTCTCGTGTCACAGTTTTCGTTCCCATACTCCTCCGAAACGGCTCGACCGATTCTTATGAAATCTTATATGCATATTCAGTAGGTCTGAGAATCGGCCAACATCTATTTTTCATACCCCTAAGTGAGCAGCGGGTGAAACCGCTGGGCACAGCTAGTTTCTTCTAAAATATGTATATTTTTACATGATATTATGTTGAATATTACAATTAGTAAAACTAATATTATACAGGTAAATTTTGTTTGTTTGTTCGCTACGATTTAACTCAAAACCTACTAAACTGATTTGAAAGATTCTTTCACAATTTTATTATTATAAAGCTATTACTGTGTACCATAAGCTATATAACATCATGCTACTTCCCACGGGAGTGGGGCAGTAACCAAAGACGCAGGTGAAACCACGCAGTACAGCTAGTATTCTATACAAGCGGTTACCAGTATTTAGAACGTGAATCTAGATTACCCAGTAACAAAACTTTTCGTTGTTTATTAAAAAAAATACAGCTATGGCAATAGTAAGTTTTGTTTAATTTTAAGGTGTTACTGTTTTTTTTATAATCAACCAGTCTTACCAAGGGGTTTCGTATTACCCATTACCAACGACCATACAGCCCGTAGACGCCTAATGTTTGATATTTTGTTCCAAACCAATTCTATCAACTAGCCGAGGTATGAGGAAGCGGGGTACTGCATTCTGATTGGCCCTACCAAGGTCATAGCGTAGAATTAGGGATGGGACAGGTTACAAAAAAAACACGAAGTTATCGATACCTTTCCACCTATAATCAAAATGTTTATAATAATATTTTTTTTACATTCCGATTTCAAAACCGAATGAAATTGAAAAATATATTTATATGAACAATATTTTGAATGATTTTCTGCAATTTGTTTGTTGTGTAATTTTTTTATGAATTCAAATTAATCTTCACGTTTACAGAACCTCCGAGAGACCATTCGAGGGTACTTTGAGAAATCATTTCAAGTACAATAAAGTTATTCTAGTTACCTATTACAAAAGGAGTACCTTTTGTAACGACTACTAATTATTTACTAGTTTTTTACAATGTTCAAACATTGTAAAAAAAAAACTATGGTATAGAAAATGTACAACGTACAAACACCTACCCAATCGTTTTGGAACCGGTGACGGTTTTTCATAGGCATAAAACAATCCTCAGTAAAATGCTATGAACATTTAGTACTAAGTAAAATGTTTAAGGAAACCAGTTCTCTCGTTTGGTTGCAATAATCCATTTAATTTTAGATTTAGGATTTTGTGGGTATCTAGAACCAATCATCATTTCACAATTCATTTAAATGTAAAAAAAAAATATACATACGTAGTATTTTAATCGTCATAAATAGGCAGTCTACTTCATCTATCACATTACTACTAAACATTCCTTATTTTTTTTAATGTTGAAATGTTTAATAAGTAACGATTTTTTAAAATAACATAATGTAGGATTTATGCTTTATCGATAACGAATTTCGATAGTAGATTTGGTACATCTTTAACTTTTTGCCTATAGTACACTCCCACTATTGCTGTCACTTTCTAAGTACTATCATAAGAAAGAGACCTGTCCCAAAAGACATCAACGCGGGTCGGTGGTACATACAGTTTCACCTGTAGCTATGGCCAGTTTATGATGAACTCCGATAAATAATCAAAAAGTTTGTTAAATTATGATTATGTAATTATTAACAAACCGATGAAATGTTATACCGTTTTTTCGGAAACTCGAATTCTGACCGTTTTTAACACACCAACGTATTGTACATGGGGCCATTGTAATATTTTGTTCTTGAGTTTTTTATACGGTAACACGGAAGTGTTTACGGATCACAGAAGTGGTCGAAACTGATTCGAAATTGTTGAGTGGCGACTTATATAAGATTTATTAGTCAGATGTGTTGACAGACATCGGTCGCCTGTTATTAGGTGTCTACGGGCTGTATGGTCGTTGCCCATTACTAATTGGGTTGTGGAGGTAAGATGGGCAGGTCCATGTAAAATGTAGTCAGCTGCATCCGGTTAGACTGGAAGCCGACCCCAACATAGTTACGAAAAAGCTAAGCAGATGATGATGACGAATGTTTTTTTATAATGCCAATAAACACAATTGCCTTTCTTTCTAGCTGTGTCGTGCAAAACTACACAATGTAATGCAAATGCAATAGTAACATGGTAATTTTTTTCGAAGATACATAGATAGAATATTATTTATTATGTACACCATACAAATAACAAGAATAATATTAAACAACTTATAAATAAGGTGACACAATGGGCGGTCTTATCGCTAAAAGCGATCTTTTCAAGACAACCTTTGGATGGATTTAAAGGAGGAGAAACAGTACTGTAGGTAGTCTGTGGCGTAACATTTTCATTAGAAGGACCTTTTAAAAGTCATAGTGACCGTTTTAAGTTGATCTCTCTCCCACCCTGTACATAAATCTAAAGATACTATCAGATATCGGAAAAGGTATTGAATACATTTTAAATTGTACCTATATTGCTGAATAGTGCGATGAATTATTTTAGAGAGATATTTCCATCCACATACAAGTTTTATAAGGTTAAAAAAGTATACTTTACTTATTTCGATATCTGGTAATTATACAAATCAAAGCGTCACTTTACAATCCAATCACATTCTTATAAATAGCAAAAGAAATTTAAAAAATGCAGTTAAAAAAATATCTTTGAAGTAACTTAATTTTGTACCGACATAAAATCCGATGCCCCAATATCCATTAGGATACCAATTGTATTTACTTTTGGAATTCACTCGAGTGACAATAAAAATAATTCGTGTTAATATACAAAATAATATTTATTTACAAAGTATAAAAATAATTACAAATTAATGTAAGAAAAATAAAACACAATATTTCAACTGATTACAAAACTTTTTGGACCGAGCACCTGTAAGGTTTTTAAAATTAAAAAATCAGGTACACGACCGTTTTGTAATATTATTATTTTGAGAACATATCACAATGATTATTCATACATACATCCATTGCTAAACATCGATATAAACTTAACTTTTTATTTGAACTACTTAAATACATAATTAAAACCTAAGTATTTGAGATCTATAACACATTTGCTAATCTTTACATAAGAACACAGAGCTACAACGATCTTTTGGCCATTGATTGACATTTAACAACGCTCCAATACATTCCCAACAAACATTCAAAAGAGAGTCTGACAACCAGTCTTACCAAGGGGTATCACATTATTCAGCACTAACTGGGTTGTGGAGGTCAGATAGACAGTCGCTCCATGTAAAATTCCGCATCCGGTAGGACTGGAAGCAGACCCCAATAATGTTGGGAAAAGGCTAGGCAGATGATTGGTAAAATTATTAAAAAAAAACAAAATGGCGTTTGTTTTGTTTTTGGTCAAGAGCTAACAGATCCTTGTAAACCACAATGTCAAACATCATTGTTAAACTAGAAAATATGTCAATTCCAATAATAACTACGGAAGCTGTTTTTCATGGAATTATTTGTCTAAGATAATATAAGTTTACCCATTATTTTATATTCAGTGGCCGAGATAGATAAACATTTCTCTAGACACACTTCGAGGCACCTCTAATTTTCCAGAACAATGTGCGTATTGTATCACTATCATTTATTTCGGTGCTTGAGAGATATTTCTCAAGGACATGTTAGGTCAAGTCAGAGACGCTTGGGCGGCATAAAAACTGTCACCAGATTGGGCATAGACCACACGTTAAAGAAGAAAGAACTTAGAGATGTTCCTTCTCAATCTTGCACTTTTAGTCATTTCTCATCTTTAATTTTGCTCCTTTATTTTGATCTTTATTTTCTTTCAATAGGGTTGGTAATTATAATACCAACGTTACATAACTGATAAAATCAAATAGATCTTTATCCTAGTTGTAATAAGGTAGCTGATTGTGTTGCCGTCACAGATAAAAGAACTGTAGTCAACATTCAGTCAAAGCATCTACTAAGAAATGTTTATTTACGCTGCCAATATTTCTTCAAAAAACTATAATATTTATTTTTACATGATATTAAGTTGGATATTACATAAGTAAAGATATTATGCCTTTTAAAGTTTCTTAGCCGCTTAATCATTTTAATGATATCCATATAATAAGCGTTCATTCACAGTCACAAAACATCAGCTCCAAATTATGAAATAATTTCTTAAATAATGTCAATATCACTTAAAAAGCTTTACAGGCAGTAATATTATGATAGGAATGTTTTTGTTCTTCTAGAGTAAGGATTATTTATAACTGTTATACCATAGACTTGAGTGCCAAAAAAAGCAAAAATTATTTAGCATATATGAGCGTAGGAAGATTTTATATTCTAGAAAATTTTGCTAAAATATGAAAATCATGGCCAATCATATTACATTAAAAATATGAAAGCCAATACCAAATAAAGCTTGCTACATAAAAGTAAAATACCACAGGTAAATAAAAATGCTAACGCATTTGTGTGTCATGTTTAGTGTTTAAAAATCAGTTTCATATGTCAAACTTTGATAATATTCATTCCTCTATGCTAACACTTAAGTGAGAATATAAGGTAACGTTTTTAAGAAGCGAGTGCCGCCCGCGGCCAATTAATACTTTCGCTTGGTATGTAGTCCAAGAAATAATGTTATCTAATATGGAATAGGAGTACTAATCAATAGAACAATTCCTAGAAATTCTACTAGAATTAGTGTATTATTAATTGCAAAAACAATCATAATAGCTGTTTTAAAAAACACATACGTGTTCGGCAAAATAACAGGAATATTTTGCAACACAATAAAGCATAGTTCTCAAAGTATATCTTTGTCTCTTTCCAAATAACATACATAACATCAAGCCTTTAAGGGTTAGGTAGATGAGCACCTAAGCCGCGGCCCCGGAACGTAAAGGGCAACAGAAAGAACATGGGTGGGTTTTCGTCAGTACAAGTCTGACACTCCCCCCTGCTCCGCCCAGAGCGGGGGAAGTTATTTGATGAGTTCAAGTTCCCATCCGCAAAAAAGAGGTGCACCTAATAGTATATTTATGTTTACTTCCCATGTCATATGGGGTGAGCTTAATGGCTTGAACCGGACACAAATCCAGACCCCGTGGCAGCTCCTGAGAAATTCCTGCCCGACTTGGGACTCGATCCCTTGACCGCAGAGGCTTTAGAGGCAGTCCCGAAGATAAGAGGGGCCAAATAAGATTTTTCTCGGAAATCGCTTCGAAAAACGCATTTCGGAGAAAGCAACAACGTATTTCTTCTACTATATATTGTTTTTTTGTTGGGGTGAGAAATCATCAAATAACTTCGGGGGAGTGTCAGACTTTTACTGACTAAAACCCACCCATGTTCCTTCCATTGCCCTTTGCGTTCCGGGGCCGCGGTATCTCTTTCGAACAACCCGCAACCCCGGCAGGCGGAGGCTTTATAATGTCTTAGTTAAGGTATTTATCTCTGTCTTCGACGAAAGGACAGTAATCCATAGTAAGTATACCACTTATACTTATGGCATTAAGTCCGCTGTGTACCACTATTGTACATGAAGTTTAAATAAATATACCTGCTGGACGAAAGGACGAGTATTTCAAAAACTGCTTAGGAACATACAGATTGTAAAATCCTATTGCAAAAAATTCTAACTCCTATATAAATTCGGGATAGGCCCGCACATTATTTCTGTTACCACATACCTTCCTTCCTTACTAATTCCTATCACGTATATTCAGGTATTTATAGCAGATGTACCAACAGCATTCCCACAGCTGCGCCGGCGACGAGGCCTACGCTCAGCATCGTAGCAATCAAACCTGATGCCTTCTCGCGTTCGTGTAGTTCCACGACCCTGGAAGAATAAATGTCAGATGGATAAATATTAAAAAAAATTACAACAAAACCCGACTCACAAGAACACCCAAAAGTCAAGTATTTTTTTTTATTTATTTAGTTGTGGTATGATGCATAGAAATTCTTATCGAATATTCATTTTTCATTGCTACTAGAGATATTAGCATATTATCGTCCATATACATTAGAAGGAAAAAATAAGTACATATTATAGAAGACATCTCATAGATTGCCCAAGCAATATACATAAAATCCCCCCCGGGGGGAGTTACACCCACATAAAAAACGGCCCAGAATGGACGGAGAAATCACGTAACAAACATACAAAAGAAAAAAGAATACAGTCGCCTTGACAACCTCCTTCTTTTTCTTGAAGTCGTTTAAAAATACTACGTCTCCATATGCCTAGCCTTTTTCAAACTATATAAGAGTCGGCTGCCAGTCTAACTGGATGCATCGGAATATCTAACCTAAACATGGTCGTTTATGTCGCAAGTTTGTAAGGAACCGTCAGTGCGCAAATCCGACTCGCACTTGGCTAGTTTTTTACGAACGAGTGCCCTTTTTCAATATCGTTCTAGCTACAATTGTATGGCCAGTAGTAAAGGTCAATTAGATAAATAACAAGTTTGTGCATTATTCATCATCAATATTATTTTATCATAGGTATTATTTGAACGGAAACTAAACACCTAAGTACCTATATACATTTACCCACAGTGTTTATCATAGAAAGTAACGATAACCTATTTACAGGCTATGCACGACAGTCTACACCCCATTTATTTGGGGTCACATATCTATCTCACGTCATACACTATCTAGTCTACGACGTTTAAATTCGAGAATGATCGATTATTTTGAATTTGTGCTAGAATTGTATTAATAATGGTATAGAAGAGAATATAAAGGAGGAGCTCGTGGCTAAATAATAGCAGCCGCTTAGGCGATCTTTAGGTTAAACCGCGCTTGCATAGGTTGGTCTGTGGATGGGTGACCACCCGTTACATACCGAGTTTCCTCCGTACCACGGAGAGCACGTTAAGCTGTTGATCATTTGTAGATCTTTGACAGTCGTTACAGCTAGTTAGTGTCCCGAAAGTCTGACAACCAGTCTTACCAAGGGGTATCGTATTACCCAGTACTAACTGGGTTATGAAGGTCAAGTAGGCAGTCGCTCCATGTAAAATACTGGTATTTAGCTGCATCTAGTAAGACTGGAAGCCGACCCCAAAAGTCTAAGCAGATGATAGAAGAGAATATAAACGGTAGTGTTGATAATACACAACTTAGGATTAAGTGTTTTTGTGCTTTGCAAAACCATGTGGTAGAAGATATCATATCTATCACACCTATAATTCCCAGAAGGTGATGCAGGGGTGTATCTAATACACCAGATTTTAGCCCCGTTCCAATAAACAAAAACGACTCGTTTTGCTTACGGATGGTAGTATTTTGACATGAGTTCTATGAGACTTATGTCAAAATCTTACTATCCGTAACGGGGCTTTTGCCAGTTATATTTAAGTCCCATGACATGAAATAGGGGGCGCGCTTATTTCCATCAACCAGGCACAAAACCAGGTTCCGAGACTGCTATTGAGAAATATCTGATTCATGTGGTAGAACTGCGGAAATAGTCAAGATATTTGAACAGAAACAGGTGACGAACTGTATCTTCACCCTGGCTGGAGGTCTTAATTTTTAAGGCATCCACAGGATTCGCCCGGTTAAGCAGACGACAACCTCCTTGGTTGAACTGCGAGATGCCATTATTTAAAATACGAACTGTATCCTTACCTAGTCGAGTTAATAATCACAATATTTGTAAGATATCCATTGCTGAAAGCGAAAAATATCATAATGATGATGTACTCCTAATCATACGCGAACAGGACCGGCAGATGTTTGCACAGTAATATCTAACAAGCAATATCTTACCTGGTCGAGTTAATCATCACAATATTTGTGAGATATCCATTGGTGAAGGCGAAGAATATCATAATGATGATGTACTCCCAATCATACGCGAACAGGACCGGCAGATGTTTGCACAGTAATATCTAACATGCAATATCTTACCTGGTCGAGTTAATCATCACAATATTTGTAAGATATCCATTGGTGAACGCGAAGAATATCATGATGATGATGTACTCCCAATCATACGCGAACAGGACCGGCAGATGTTTGCGCGGCTGCGCGTTGCATAGCATCAACATGGGCACGCCGATTATACGGAGAATGCTGGCTCCGGCGATTATCCATTGGTTGGTTGGCTGTAAAGAAGATTTTATTAGGTTAGTAGGTAGTAAAGAGATCATACTTTTGAAGTCAGTGGAAAATAGTGTTCTGCTTTATTGTGTGGTTGCTGCCTAAGACTGATGCCACACGGCCAAGTAAGCGTTACGGGAACGCTGCGACCGACCGCTACGTGAAGCGCTCATTCGTTGAAATCACACTGACAACGCCCGTATGGGACAGCCTTGCCTGATGTCAGAGTTAATTTGCCACACATGGGCTTAATACGCAAGACGTTGATTAAAAAAAGTGTTTGATAGTCTCCCAATTGCCACAATCACCGGTTATGGTATTACTTATTATGTAGATTCATCTTACAAACGAAGTCGACAGAATCACGCTGTGAGTAAAAACAAAGCCAAAAGGCAACATGTGATTTAAGACAACAATGACATTCTATATTTTGTAGGGGGTACCAATCTTATAATAAAGTCCGTAACTCAAAAGGAAAACCGGCCAAGAGCGTGTCGGGCCACGCTCAGTGTAGGGTTCCGTAGTTTCCCGTCCGTCACAATAAGTGTTCCCACTTATGAGTTTAAAGGTGGAGGAGGAAATTATTTTGTACAACTTTTTGTCTTTTTTGTACAAAAACTGTTGTGTCAATCAAGTTCAAAATGATTTTCATAGAAAGTCCTTATAAAGTTCTACTTTTCAGATTTTTTTCATATTTTCTAAACTTATGGTTCAAAAGTTAGAGGGGGGGGGACACATTGTTTTTTACTTTTGGAGCGATTATTTCCGAAATTATAGACATTATCAAAAAATGGTTTTAGTAAACCCCTATTCATTTTTAAATACCTTTCCAACAATATATCACACGTTAGGGTTGAAATTAAAAAAAAAAACACTTCCCACTTTACATATAGGGTGGCTACCCTAATAAAACATTTTTTTCCAATTTTTATTTTACCACTTTGTCGGCGTGATTGATATACATATTGGTACCAAATTTCAGCTTTCTAGTGCTAACGGTCACAGAGATTAAGCGAGGACGGACGGACGGACGGACGGACGGACAGACAGACATGGCGAAACTATAAGGGTTCCTAGTTGACTACGGAACCCTAAAAATGGAAACCTAATAGGATTACTTTGTTGTCTGTCTGTCAAGAGTCAAGACGCTTTATTTCGGTAACGCGTGAAGGCATCTAGTTGAAATTAAAACCATAAACTCAAGTCTGTGGTAGCCTGGAACTTTCTAAAAAATCAACCTTTTGAGTCTACGCAGTCAAAAGATATGCCGTTAATGTCGCAAATTGTTCGGAACCCTAGGCGCGCGAATCCGACACGTACTTGGCCGGTTTTGTTTTTTTGTAGAGTTTATGGCTCATCCTTACACTTTATTAGTGTTACTCATAATTTATTTGTTGTTGAATACTTATCTGTTTGTTTCAGATTTTTTATTTATGTTTATTACAAAGTGCTTTATTTATTATTATGGTCCAACAAAACACTTTAGCTAAACCGTAATTGAAAATATGACTTTTGATCTATGAGGTAAGAGTAGTATGTTTTATGACTCACAACAAATAGTATACAAAAAAACTACAATCATACAATGTTATGCTTTGTGAATGTTGCGATGAAATATTTTTACAAACAAAGCAAACATGTTTTTAAAGGTATATACGGAACTGACACAATAAGTTAGATAAACATTAAACGGCAAATCTTTGGCCAAATATATTTTGACAAAAAGCTTTTTTTTTTAATCCAAAAAAAGTCCATCACACACAATAAGAAAACCTCCTAAAGAAATCGCAATATTTCGGGTATTTTTCTTCTCGTGTCAATTCCTACATAATAAGCGCGCGACAATTTTGGCGGCAATTTTTTGACACTAGGCACTTTGACATCTGAACTTGTCGGTTTACAGTCGAAATGTGTTGATCTGGAGCATTTCAGTTTGTCTGATTAGGTATTTGGCATTACTCTGACCGCATATTAGGTTTTATAGCATAGGTACATAATATAATGACTCAGCCAATGAGTCAAGTCACAGATAGGCAGCATCATTCGTGTTAATCAATGTAAATAATGAGATCGTCATGTTACATATAAACATACATAGCATCACGCCTGCAATCCTCGAAGTTTTAAACTGAGGTACATAGGGGGCGAGCCTACTGCCATCAAACGGGCGAAAATCCATATTCCGTGGCTGCTATTGAGAAATTCCTAATGGAAAACCCAATAACCCTTTGGCCGACCCGGAAATCGCACCCAGGACCTCATGCTTAGTACTTGCGTTTCAGATGACCCGACCAACAAGGCAGTAACTTTTGTATTGCAATGGTTCATGAACGCTTGTCAAAGAGCCTTGTTAACGGCGCGTTCGTGTTCCACGCGCGCACCAAAGATATGTCATCAAAGTAGAGGTGCCTGCCAGGGCCACTGCCTGCCTGGGTTGCGGGTTGTTCGAAAGAGATATCGCGGCGGAACACAAAAGGCAAATAAAGGAACATGGATGGGTTTTAGTCAGTCTGACACTTCCCCTGCTCCGCCCAGAGTGGGGGAAGTTGTTAAATGATTTCCCATACGTAAAAAAAGGCTTGTGAAAGTCAACAACTATAACTTGCAAATGATGGCAATATCCAGCCATTTAGAAACTTGACATTTATGACCTGGTATGACAGCCAGTTCAGATGTAGAATACTAGAGGATGTTATCTGATTATAATTTATGATAGCAGGTATTTACTTACTCGCAATAGGAACCCAGCCACCAATCGTCCCGCGTAATCTCCGCAGTTGAAGATCAAATAATTCACAACGGGAACGAAGAATATGTCTGTAAATAAGAATAAAGAGAAATGAATAAATCTATTAGCTTAGGCTTCCATTCTTACCGGATTCAGCTGACTACCGGTATTAGACATGGAGCGACTGCTTATCTGACCTCCACAAGCCACTTGGTAATACTATACTCTTTGATAAGACTGGTTGCCAAACTTTCGAATCACTAAATATTTGTAACGACTGTCAAATGACATTTGTAGATCTTTGACACTTCAATCCAATATTATAGCATAACGTGCTTTTCGAGGCACGGAGGAAACTCGGTATGTATCGGGTGGTCACCTATCTACGGACCAACCTAGGCAAGCGTGACTTAACCTCAAAGAGGCAGATTTCATTTAACCACGAGTGACTTCGTGATTTAAATGAATAAATCTATTACATTTAAAATAATAATAACGCCACCCTTATCTGTCCAGCCTTTACCCAACATACATTTTACTATTTGGAGAAACCCACACAATTTATAACATACAATATTGTATAGTATTGCATTAACAAATAGATTCGATGCAAAGATCTCTTCTGCAAAAATAATTTGACATAACTTTTGCTATTGAAGAGTCAATTCAGGATTATGTTATCTTTGAAGGTCGTTTTGTCATACTAATAATTGCCGCCAAAAGGCAATTATCATGCACAACACGGAAGTGTAATCATCAACCCATATCAATTCCATCCATACTAATATGTTTGTATATAAATGTTAAAGTAACTCTGTTTGTTTGTATGTTTGTTACTTTTGCTTATCGAGATCGTAATTAAATTTGGCAAGGAGATGGATTTCCTGGGGAAGGACATATATTATCGCGCTAATTACCTTGGAATTTCTACCTTATCATGGATGCGTATACAAACATTTAAACTCATACACAAACAGCCGAACCGTAACAAATAAAATATTTTGTATTCCGAATGCAAACAAAAAATGGAATTAAAAGCCCCCTGGCTTAAAAACTGCCTAATGCGCGAAAAGTTGCGGGTAAAAGATAGTAAATTATAAAAGATCTACTTACTATTCCAATCAGTTCCTGCTGTATCCGGATGAGACTCCACAAGCACAGTTATAGCCGGATAAACGGCCATACTGATCCCGAACACGGCAAATATACTGAAGGCGTACACCCAAACCTTCTTGATAATCACAGTCATATACACCTCCCTATGTCTATTCGTTGCTATACCTCCGCACCCTCTCAAGATATTATATGTGAAGAAATCAATCTTGTACAACAAGATGTAGGATATCAGTGATGTGATCACCATGATATCAGCTATCACGAAGTATATCAGGGCACTGTGCAGTGGTGATATTTTGAAGGCAAGGGATATAATTTGGGCTACAGCAGCTATGATTCCGCCTAGTGATTGACCGCTTACAACGGCGGCCATGTATTCTTTGGAGAATCTGCTTGCGATGCCGACTAGGCCTCCGATGAAAACTGCGCTGGCCGCTGCAAAAGAAAATGATGTTTAAGAGATCAAGGAAAATAAACTACATAACCTTTTCAGTCACATTCGATGATACAAATATATCTAGGAATGGACTTTGAAGCGTTTGAGGAGCTCGTGGCTAAATAATAGCAGCCGTTCGGGTCGATCTTTAGGTTAAGCCGCGCTTGCCTAGGTTGGTCTGTGGATGGGTGACCACCCGTTACATACCGAGTTTCCTCCGTGCCTCAGAAAGCACGTTAAGCCGTTGGTCCCGGCTGTCATTTGTAGATCTTTGACAGTCGTTACAGGCAGTCAGTGTCCTGAAAGTCTGACAACCAGTCTCACCAAGGGGTATCATATTACCCAGTACTAACTGGGTTGTGGAGGTCAGATAGGCAGTCGCTCCATGTAAAATACTGATATTCAGCTGCATCCGGTTAGACTGGAAGCCGACCCCAACATAGTTGGGAAAAGGCTAGGCAGATGATGATGGACTATGAAGCGTCGTTCTAAATGACAAGGATTGTACGATGACACGATGCCTTCTCATCGCACGATGAGTTCAAACATACAGATTACTTCATAATATCCTTATCCGTAGGACGATTCCCGGCCACCCTAGACGTGGGTCTGTGGACGGTCAGCAATGGGTAGCTCATTGTCCGTCCGTCTATTGACGACAGGCCGTGTCGACGGCGCGTTTGTATAACACGTGCGCCTCATACAGATGTCATCAAAGCAGAGGGGTCTGCCAAGACCACTGCTTGCTGGGGTTGCGGGTTGTTTGAAAAAGATATCGCAGCCCCGGCATGCAAAGGGCAAAAGAAGAATTATGAATGGGTTTTAGCCAGCAAAAGTCTGACACTCCCCCCCGCTCAGCCCAGAATTTCGGGGGAAGTTATTTAATGATTTTCCATCCGAAAAAGAAAGTTTCCTAATTGAAGCTCGCGAGATATTGAAGAAATTTGTATGTTTGAAGTCATCGATCCTTGCCAAGTAGAACAACCTTTGAGAAGACACATTGTTAGGTTAAAAAAAGGTATATAAATTGTCTTTTCTTATGGGTCTACAAAATACTCGCATTTCAACATCCTATCTAAAACTGTGACATTTACTCGGTCGGTCTCGAATCTCGATAGACATAGAATCCGATTAGTCTTAATAACATCAGGTTACATGAGTCATATGGGACGGTCGTTAAACCAGAAAGACGCCATATCCATAACAAGATACACAAGTAAAAACTGCAAAAAAAATCTAGTTTGAAGTTTTTATAATATCATTGGGGTGAACAAGTTTATTAAGCAGAAATCTTTTGTTTGTTCTAATTTAATGTAGTCTTACCTATTTATAAAAGCTAACTTATAATGATTATTATATTTGCATGTATTTGACATTTGATTGCTAATTTATTTGAGATGTTGAAAAAAGAACACCGTCTGTTAAAAAAAAAACTTTTTTCCAGCTGTAACTTTGTATCTGCTTAACAGTTTAGAATTTGAGCCGGGTTCATTTTAAAAAGCATCTGAAAGAAACCTGTTCACCCAACCGCACATTAAAAAAATAGAATATACTTTATTGCACACCAAAATTGAAACAAAACTATTTTACAAAAACTGCTAAAATCTATGGTTACTGATTTAAATCAGAAACTTTTGTGCTGCAGCTGGTGACCGTGAAACTTAGGCTAGGTCATAACACAAAGTCACGCAGCATACAGCAGACATGCTGTGCCTGTTTATAAATCCTAGAGACTCCCCTGTATTGTGTTGACTTGTTGCATAACATGAGTCGTACTTGTGAAATTGAGTACCAGGGCTTCCAAGTACACATTAGAAAAACAGGGACTATAACCAGGGCTCTATATAAGTACATGTCAAGAATTTTCTTTATATTTTATTTTCTGCTTGTATCGAAAATTTATTCCAGATGTCATACAAATAAGAAGTTCAATTGCATATTCAAGAAATGATATCTTTATAATCTTCTACTTCCAAGGCTTCAAACCCAATTGATAGAAAAAAAACTTTCATAGGAAACGTGACTTCATGCTGTAAGGAGCACAATATAAAAAAGATACCATTATAATAAAAGTACTTATATATTGGAGTATGATCGTATTAGCTAAAACAAAAATGGTTTTTGAACTATTGAAAATCTGATTGAGTACCTACGTAGATATGAAGTTTGTAAAGATTAGCGAATAGCTGTGTAAAATACTTTGAAGTCTTGCAAGTCTTCCAACACGCCATAAAGTTTGAACAGAACTACACCAGCCTTACCAAGGGGTATCGTCTAACCCAGTAACTGGATTGAGGAGGTCAGATATGCCACGGGTCTCTCAAGATGCTTCATGTAAACGACTGGTATACAGCTGAATCCAGTTTTACTGGAAGCGACCCCCACATAGGTGGTTAAAGGCTAAAAGAGATGGAAACTCATACACTATGAACCAATTTGTTAAAAACTTATGGTTTTTTCTTTTTTCACGGCCATATCTTTTGACTGCGTAGGCTTAGAGGGTTGAATTTTCACAGACTACAGACTTGAGTGTATGGTTTTAATTTAAACCTCCACGTGTTCCCGAGATAAAGGGTCTTGATAGACAGATATACGAACAACAGAGTGATCTGTTTAATTTAATCTACTTTAATTTTGTGATATGGAACCCCTTAAAAAAGGGTGGCCTTCCATACATGTAAACGAAAAAATGTCTACGTATATAACTGTGCGTTATAACGGGTATATCTAGGACCAGTAACATAGTGATTAAGGCATTATAACATTAAGACTACAATAAAGTAACAAACATGGGGAAAATCTTATCGCTTAAGTTTTGTAATCTTTATTTGAAGATGCGAAAACAATTCTCAGAAAATAGATGAGTATCTGGTTACGAATTCTTGTTCAAAACAACGCTATTCGAGCGAGATCGTTATCAAATTTATTATCTTTTAAAACGCTTTGAGTCAAGTCATGCTCATATTATTTTATCACGATTTTTATCAACAAATCTAAATAAATTGAAAATGCACTTTGCTTATTGGAAAATCAGTTAAAAAAGTATATATGCAAATACGAAAGTAACTCTGTTTGTTTGTTACCAATTTACGACTTACGCCCGGTTCCAATAAACAAAAAACGATTCGTTTTGCTTACGGATAGTAGTATTTTGACATAAGTTCTATGAGACGTATATCAAAATCCTACTATCCGTAAGCAAAACGACTCGTTTTTTGTTTATTGGAACCGTACGTTAATAAACACCTGAACGAGTCGTAGGTAATGAAAATTTGGCAAGGAGATAGTTTTTATAAAAAAAAAACGGTTCCCCACACTAGGATTTCTCATGTATCGTGGGTGCGTTTACAAACATTTAAACTCACATTCAAAAACAGTCCATATAAATCAATCAAGTCCTTTACAAAGAAACATACAAATCGCGAAACTTAAGCGTACAGAGTAAACATATAAGGGGCCGTTCAAGTATTACGTAAGCAGATTTATTACAATTATTTACCCCCCCATCCCCCTTGTCAGCAAAAGTAAGCAAAGCTCTTACCCCCTCCCTCATGCTTACGTAAACATTTTCAATTACTGTATTGTTTTTTTTTAAATATTATAATAAATATAATTTTAAAAATAAGAAAATAGATTTAGGATTAAGATTAGATTTTATTGATACGGTATTCAACGTAGAGTAAGGGACAAAAATATTATAATCTTACAAACATTATTTGCGGGAATCCCCGAAAATGCGTTTTGTTTTCAAGCTAAGACAATGTGAGGGTTGCCATTCGGTAAAAAAGTAAATAACTACCGATGACGTAATCATCATCTAGACTCCCCTACGCCCCATGTCATCCAAAATAAGCAAAGCAAAGACCCCCCCGCCCCCCTATAGTGCTTACGTAATACTTGAACGGCCCCTAAGGGTGAACATATAAAGTTACAAATAAAACAAGTAGGTATCTTTAGGAACACGAAACGTGGCCCAGATAACTAGACAAACATTATCGAATGCATCAGCTTGCGAGGTAGTTAGGTCAAATGCACATCTGCATAACTTTAATGAGCTATTTACTTTACGATAAGCAATTATTGGCTTGCCCTATCAAATAAATTCGTCACCCTTGCTTTCTGTTGACTTATTAAGAGCAAACGTTTTACCATGCTCGGTTGAGTTTCAATTTAATCATATTAACCCCACTGCAGTCATTAAAGCTTTTAAACAAATAAAAATCAAATTAACCGAAGACCTTTGGGGATTGTCTATTAAAGTCTGTCAAGCTATCATTGAGACTGTAGCACCGTACTTAGCCTTTATATTTAATTTGTGTGTGGACCAAGGAGTCTTCCCGGACCTTATGAAATACAGCAAGGTAATACCACTTTTCAAATCTGGGGACAGTAAAGACACCAATAATTATAGACCCGTATCCGTTTTGCCGGTTTTCAGCAAGGTGTTTGAAAAGGTAATGCTTAACCAAATGCTCCACCATTTTAACACAAATAAAATCTTACATGAGAAACAGTATGGTTTCACCAAAGGACGTTGTACGACTGACGCCGGTGTCACCCTATTAAAACACATATTTACTGCGTGGGAGGAAGCACAGGATGCCATAGGGATCTTTTGTGACCTCTCAAAAGCATTTGATTGCGTAAACCACGAAACCCTTCTCTTAAAACTTGAACATTACGGCCTAGGGAAACTTGCGCTTAGTTTAGTAAAATCGTATTTAAATGATAGACAGCAGCAAGTACAAATAAATGGTGTCAATTCAATGGGTTTAAATGTAAAGATGGGTGTACCACAAGGATCGATATTAGGTCCCTTCCTCTTTTTAGTATATATTAATGATCTACCCCATTTATTTAAAAACCAACCACAAATGGTGTTGTTTGCTGACGATACCTCTTTAATATTTAAGATAAACAGACGTGCCACAAATCTTGACGACGTAAATAATGCCCTAATGCAGGTACATAATTGGTTTACCGCTAATAATTTAGTATTAAATGGGAAAAAAACGAAGTGTATAAGATTTGCTCTACCAAATGTCAAAAACAGTGAGTGTGACATAGTATTGAATCAAGAGAAACTAGAATTCGTCGAAAAAACTGTTTTCTTGGGAATAACACTCGATTCAAAGCTACAATGGGGTCCGCAAATAACATCTCTTGCAGGACGCCTTAGTTCAGCAGCATATGCTGTTAGAAAAATCCGTCAGTTTACTGATGTAGATACCGCGAGGCTAGTCTACTTTAGTTATTTTCATAGTATCATCTCATACGGTATTTTACTTTGGGGACGGGGTGCAGACATCGAGTCTATATTTATTCTGCAGAAAAGAGCCATCAGAGCCATATATAACCTACGTAGGCGAGATTCTTTAAGGGAACAGTTTAAGGATATTAACATCATGACAGTACCTTGTCAATATATTTATGAAAACATCATGTATGTCAGGAAAAACTTGCATATTTTTAGTAAAAGAGGTGACAGACACAATTATAATACTAGAAATAGGGACCAATTAGTTCAACCAGGTTTCAGGTTAGCTAAAGTAGACTCATCTTTCATGGGGTACTGTTTGAAATGCTACAATAAAATACCTCCCCACATTCTTCAACTGAATGAAACGAAATTTAAATCTTGTATTAAACGCACACTATGTAGGCAAGCATATTATAAGTTGGGGGATTATATTGATGATAAAAATGCTTGGCTCAATGCTGGTCCTGCTCCACAAGAATAGGGGTAAACTCATTGATTGGTATCCGAAGCTATAGTGGAAGCTGCAGAAGATTGAAAGACTATCTTTGCAATGTATAGAATCAATTCTCTAGTATTGTATAATTATTAAGCCCATATGTGAGTGCTATGTAATATTATTGACTTGACGAAGCCCTGGTGGTTGATAGTGTCATGCTCACTTAAATGTCTCGCTGATGGTGGCGGGTGTGTCGGGTCATTTAGCTCCCTTCAAAATGGTCGAGCTGAATGGGGCTGATCCATACGTCATGTTCGTGAACGGGCGCTGTCAGTTGGGACTGGTCATTTTTTTAGCTACCACGGTTCATTTTTAACTTACACACATCAAAAGTGTCTAGGGATCAAGCATTTTTATGCGGATTTCTTGAGATTGAGATGTGGCTTTGTAATAAATTTATGATTTTATAAATTTATATGGATCCTTTTTGGTGCATTTCATAATTTGAATCAGGAACTCTCAATCAAATTCGAGTAAAAGATGAAAATAAGCTGTCAATATTTTCCCTATAAAAACATACAACGCATTGAAGACATTATTAGTGCTACTGTTTCCCTACTACTGATTAAAACCAACGTTATTATGGAGCGGCGACGTCATTTAAGCAGGGAAGAAATGCTCAGAGCCGTGGGAATGATAGAAGCTGGTTCCCGGCAACGTACTGTAGCTTTAGCTCTGAATACAAGTCAGAGTGTTATCAGTCGACTTTGGACACGTTACCGAAGCACTGGTACCGTGGCTGAGCGCCATGGAGGACGGTATCGCTGCACCACACGGAGACAAGACCGATACATTCAAATCTTAACTCGAAGAGCTCCAACAATAACCGCCATGATGTTAGCCGTGAGGCTTCATCACTCTTCAGGGAACTTAATTAGCGACCAAACAGTCAGAAACCGCTTGCATGAAGTGAACCTTCATTCCCGAAGACCGCTACGGGTACCACCTATAGCAATGCACAATCGTAGGATTCGATATCAATGGGCTCTTGAACACAGAAATTGGGCAGAAGAACAATGGCGTTTCGTGTGCTTTTCTGATGAGTCTCGTTTTGGTGGAGAACCCGACACTGGAGAACCCCTGGACGCCAACAGCGATTAAAATCCTGCCAGGAAGTCCATCCTTATAGTGGTGGAACCATCATGGTATGGGCGGGTATTTGGATCGGCGGAAGAACTGAGTTGATTTGGATCAGAGGCAACCTCAACGCTCAAATTTATGCTGAGACGATTGTATCAGACGTCATCGTTCCTCTACAAGTGCAAATCGGTCCCTTATTTCAGTTAATGCATGATAATGCACGACCGCACACCGCAAGAGTTGTAAGACAGACTCTCGCCGCAGCTAACATCAATGTCCTGCCCTGGCCTGCTCAGTCGCCAGACTTGAACCCGATTGAGCATGCATGGGATATGCTACAGAGAAGAGCTCTGCCGAATATGGAGGGTATCCAGTCGCAAGAAGACCTTTTTTTGTTGTTGCAACGAACATGGGCGGCCATTCCACAGCGTGATTTGGATGAACTCATTTTGAGTATGCCAAACCGATGTTCTTGTGTTGTTAGTGTTCGCGGTAGAAACACGGATTATTAATTGTTTAAGTTACCCAATAAAATTTTAAAGAAAACTGTTATTTCAGTCTTTTTTTCGAACTTTAATGTTAGTGGTTCAAATGTCAAAAATCCCTTTATTAGGAAAATGGCAAATTTCTTTATTAATGCAAAGGTGACTTGGTTTATCGTTACTGTGACAAACGAAAACACTTTATTTGATGAATCCTTAAAGAAAATTTTAATTAATATCAATCAGGAGAAAAGTTATTGCAAAAATATATGTTGATCCCTAGATACTTTTGATGTGTGTATTTGGGATTAAATTTTGCTTTTTATTTGCTCTGGACGCTCTTACTGTGCACGTCTTTCTACATCGTTCTCACATATTTGTATAATCTCAACATGAATGATGTAAATACAATTTTGTAAAAAAATTATAATTTAAAAGAGTGTCCATGGAGTTTCTTGCCCATTCTTCTCCATAGAGATCAACGCTTTGGAATGGGCAACTACAGTACTTTCACAAGTTATTATGCCTTGTGACCGGGACTGTAGATTAGTTTTGTTTCTTGACATTCAAAAGTGCCTGTTATGGTCTAATTGAAATAAATGGTTTTGAGTTTTTTTTTTTGAAAATAGTTCATTGGTTGATAAAATTATTAAACAGAACGGCTTTAATGTTTATTTTCCTGGACAAAACGTGATTATTCGGCATTTAATTAATACATTTCTTTGAAGTAATTGCCATCAACTGAGGACTCAACTTAGGAATCGAACCAAGAATCTCTTCTTCAGGTGGTGCGCATGCAACCACTACGAGGCGAGGTAGAAAAAATCATATCAACAAATCCTGACTAATATAATATTATAAAAGCGAAAGTGAGTTTATTTGTTTGTTACGTCTTCACGCCTTAATGGCTAAACCGATTTTGATGAATTTTGGTACAGAGATAGTTGGGACCCTGGAGACGGACATAACACAACTTTTTTTTTTTTTTAAAGTGAGAAACTTGACCCAGACCCATTGAATTAATAATTTAACATTTCATTGTTTTCCTTTCATTTAACTTATGAAGTTTGTTAAAGAGATTTCATCTTTATTGACCCTAACGATCGATGCAATAAAAATATAGGGTGCAACTTTTACAAATTTTAGTCGGTTCGATTACCGTGTGCGGCAAGCGAATTATTAAAAATCTTTGAATTCCGTTTTCTTTCTTTTCAAAAATAAAGGTATGTTTCCTTTAAGTAAAATTTTCTATCTAAAGTATTAAGAGTACTTCCCCTTCAGGTGGCATTACAAAATTCCACCCTGTATAATGATGACAAAAGGCATGGTCAATTGATAACACGTCACCTATGCAACCACTACAACGAGGCAGCAACAACCCTATCAACAAATCCTTACTAATATTATAAAAGCGAAAGTTAGTTTGTTTGTTACCTCTTCACGCTTTAATGGCTAAAACGATTTTGATGAATTTTGGTACAGAGATAGTTGGGGACCAGGAGACGGACAAAGGCTAATTTAAAAAAAAAAGTGGAATGTGAGGGAGAAAGAGGGAAGAAAAGGGAAAACTTAGCGTTGCTATTACAAATCAATAAGGCGCAAGGGGAACTGTGTTACCCCGAATTAAACGCGAGCGAAGCCGCGGGCAAAAGCTAGTATGCTATATAATGATGACAAAAAGGCATGATCAATTGATGACACGTCACCGAAGTATTTTAAAACACAGCGTATGTTTTTTATCTTATGTATTTCATTAGGGTTTCGTTCTTCAAAAGGAAATAACGGAACCGTTATAGGATGACTTTGCTGTCCGTCTGTCTGTCTGTCAAGACCCTTTATTTCGGGAACGCGTGGAGGTAGAGTTGATACTAAACCCATATACTCAAGTCTTTGGTCTAGTCTTACCAAGGGGTATCGTATTACCCAGTACTAACTGGGTTATGGAGGTCAGATAGGCATTCGCTACATGTTAAATAATGGTATGCAGCTGCATCCATGAAAAGGCTATGCAGATTACTCAAACCTATGATTCCTTGGGGCTGTGAAAAAATCAACCTCCACGCAGTCAAAATATGGCAAGTTTGTACGGAACCCTTGGTACGCGAGTCCGACTCGCATTCGGCCGAATTTATTTATCATTCTTTTATCATGATACAATTCTTACATTCTTTTAGGATGAAACATGTTTTGAAGACAAATTATCACTATCGTTATCAAGAATCACTTGAAAGAATCGATTATAAACCTTGCATGCAAGTAACTCAAGGTTTTGTTTTCCGTTTTAGCTGTATTTCCTTTCCGCCTCTAGCCCCTGCCTAAGGCTGAAGGTCGAGGCCCTAACCATACCTAGCAGAGACCGATTGCTGTGAATCATTACATTTTCAGAATATATTATTGTTTCTTAATGCAAATGTCACAGACACATTTTGGTTGTGGTTTGTGGTAGATGACGGTTTTTCGAAGACAAACAAAGTTCGTCGTTCGTCGATCGTTGCAAGGCAAGCTTTTAATTGGCTAGGTCCGGGGTACTACCCCGGGGTTGAGGGATAGCCGGGGCGGGTAGTTCGAAGAGATTCCGCGACCCTAGAGCACAAGGGGCAAAAAAAGGAACGGAAGGCACATGGATGGGTCAGTACAAGTCTGACAATCCCTTCCGCTCCGCATCGAGAGGGGTCATTTGATTGCCCCTCATTTGAAAAAACGTTTGGCGAACCTTTATAGATCAACGTGTCATTATTTTAAAGTTTTTAATAAGGCTATTGACGTGCTAACATGTAATTATGACTTAGTTATTCTTCGGAAAATAATAACACTAAAGACTATCAATTTGTGATTGTTTTAATAATAAATGTTTGATTTCTGTTGTAGTAGATGATATGACGGGCCTGTTGGTCTAATGGTTAGTGGCCCTGACTGCTGAGCCGGAGGTCGTGGGTTCGATTCCCACCCAGGACAAACTTTGTGTGATGAGCATGATTGTTTGTTCTGTGTCTGGGTGTGATTTATCTAATTATGTATGTATTTATAAATTATATAAGTATGTATATCAGTTGTCTGGTTACCATAATGAGATGGTTACCATGTGAGTTGTCCCAAGATATTTATTATTATATATGACAAATAACTGATACTAAAGATACAGTGCGAACTTAGTTATGTTGAATGAAAATACCATTTTGATCGGCGTCATGCATCATCTGCCTAGCCTTTTCCCAACTATTTTCTTCCAGCTTCCAGTCTAACCGGATGCAGCTGAATATCAGTATTTTACCTGGAGCGACTGCCTATCTGACCTCCACAACCCAGTTAGTACTGGGTAATGCGATACCCCTTGGTAAGACTGGTTGTCAGACTTTCGGAACACTGACTACCTGTAACGACTGTCAAAGATCTACAAATGAAAGCCGGGACCAACGGCTTAACGTGCTTTCCGAAGCACGGAGGAAACTCGGTATGTAACGGGTGGTCACCCATCCACAGACCAACCTAGGCAAGCGCGGCTTAACCTAAAGATCGACCCGAATTTAACCACGATCGGCGTCATGACTAAAATAAAATGTCGCGAGCCATCAATGGCACGCGTACCAGTATTTCGGCATTCCTGCTGGGTGGGTATGTTTCATGTTTGTAACATGTTGCAAAACAATTTTGCCAATACATTATTTATCAGTTCGTAATGATGTTGTCATTATGTTCTGATTATATGTGTAATAATGTGTTAATTATTATTGTTTACCTTTCAACATCTCAAACATACTAATGCCTCGACTATATTATAAATAAATAATAAATTGTACGTAGTACCCGCAATTGGGATGCGTGTTTGACCAGATGTATGAATGTGGACGAAGGAAATGAAGTATGTAAGGACTAGGTGCCGCGATGGCGCGTTCGTGTGCCACGTGCGCCTCTAAGAGATGTCAGAAAAACAGAGGGGCCTGCCAGGGCCGCCGTCTGCCGGGGTTAGGTTCGTGAAACCATGAAAGATTAATCAACATTGTAGTAGGTGCACACGGGCCTGCCAGGGCCACCGCGGGTTGTTCGAAAGAGACACCGCGGAACATAAAGGGCAATAGAAGGAACATGGGTGGGTTTTAGTCAGTAAAAGTCTGACACTCCCTCCTGAAGTTATTTGATGATTTATAGTAGTTTCTGCCTACCCCTATGTTAGAATGACCGGTAATTATAATGTATGTATGTAAATAATAAATTGACTCACACGTCATAATGACGACCGATATCATGGTGATAATGAAGAATGTGTTCTGCCATTCATCGGTGTCCACTTGCACGAATGAGGTTGTCACCAGGAAGCATAAGGTGACAATAATCAGGGAACCTTGCAGCCGCGCCTTCAGTGGTATTCTGGAATTAAAAGGAAATATGTATTATCTGGATAAGAAAATATGTGGGGTTGTACACACGACGGCACATCAACCTATTCTAAAATATTATAACCTGATCTGTCTACTACGGATCGCACACCGTAGTAGAGAGATCAGGTTAAAATGGTTTTGTATGGGTTGATGTGCCGTCGTGTGCACAAGAAAGAGGAGCAAGAATATTTCTTGAAAATACTTTCTACTCAGTGTAGGCAATAAAATGATTTCACCAATTTCGGATTAATGTTTTTTTTTAATTTATTTATTTAGCTGACTACAAAGAGGTGCAGTGTGTTAGTAACAATATAACTTCGCCTATGTTAGTATTAAATAAGTAGAATAGATCGAGTGTACTACCATACTAGCGGGTTTGTCTGCCCCGGCAGTTATCCATTGCAGGATAGTGTTGGGACTGCCACGCAGCCTGTATAGTAGCGACGCAGATTTTTTACGTCACAACCCATCAAAACTGAGGCCGTGCTAATAATGCTGATGCCTACAGAAGTTGCAGCAATACCCTGAACGCATTATTATATAGCATTATCAGCCTTTTGGATATATGTGAACCACAGGGCTTCCGAGGTGCAGTATGCCTTGAAAAGAACTATTTTAATTACAGCTGCAGGCTTCCTCTTTAGAAAATACATTTTAAACTTTGCTATTTTGATACCAGCTATTCAGTGTACATACATAGATGACTATGTACCTAGCAGTACACAATATGATCACGAAGGGCAGAGTTGGAATAGTACACCAACAAAGCGAGCCTATTAACATCATCTGGGAGCAAATCCAGACTCCAAGGGAAAAAATATCCATATTATTCTGTGTATGTGTGTAGGTGTGTGTGTGTGTGTATTTTCGAAATACAAAAACATTGGTAGCAAAAATATAATGACCAAGTGACATATTTGCAACATTAATTTTAAACGTTTTCAAGTGTAAGTAAACAATTGTTCAGTAATTAAGAACTAATTTCGTTCAAACAACTTTACTGTTACTACAAATTCAATTGATGTTTTAAGCATGGCTTAAGGAAGCAATTAGTATTGGCTCATATCTTCTAATTAAGGATATTCTGTAAAGTATTATTTAGTTGTTTGTTTGAGGATATATATTAGAATATGATCATAATAATTTTAAATAATTACAAAATATTTTACATACTTCATTATAAACTAGTGTACCTACATAGCTCTAAAAACAGACCTACGTAGTTTGTTCAAAAATTCTAGTTTTCCTACTTTTTTCATCATTTTCCTGCCCTTGTCCCATTCTATTTGGGGTCGGCGCAACACGTTTTCTTCTTCCATTCTCCCCTATCAGACGTCACGGCATCAATAAATATGTGTTTTTTGGTTTTTGTGGAGACTACAAAACATATTTTATTCTTTAAACAATCACACTTATAATAAAAACGAAAGTTTGTATGTCTGTTACTCGTTGACGCTGAAACTACTGTATGGATATGGATGAAATTTGGCAAACAAGATAATTTATAACCTGAACTAATACATAAAATTCAACGACACATTTAAACTCACATACACAAACAGCCAGACCCGAAACAACTATCTGCAGGTCATACAAATATCTGTTCCGTGTGGGAATCGAACCCGCGACACGCAGCGCAGCAGTCGATCCCTCAGCCACTGCGCCAACCGTGCCGTCAAAAACCACAGGGTTCCATACTGCCATGCTAAGCACAAAAGAGGTAACTCAAGGAAGAAAACTAAAGTTTTGTAATAGTTTGGTTTTTAATTACTATTAATTTTTAATTGCTATTAGGGTTAGTTCATTAGATCGACGGTCCCTACGTACATAAAGACATGTCGAAAATGGCATTTTTTTTTATTGTCTCATTGGCTTTAGATTATCTATGCGCACATGCTGACATACGATTTTTATTTTTATTTAATTTATTTACCTTGTTTTAGAAATCGTATAAGAGAACAAGTCTTATAAATACAACGAATAAGTGTCGTAGAAACGGTCTTCTCTCAGTTTTTGTATGAAAACGTGAAAAAATAAAATATTTATTTGTATATGGTATCATAAAGCTCTTCATCATCATCCTATATTAGCTCTTAAAACTGTTAAAATATTGTAAAAAGAAAATATTCATTATTGCTCATAGAATTATTTCTAGAGTGTGTTGAACACAAATTACGCTCTCCTGTAAACCTCGGTTTTTGACTTAACGTTATGTACCTAGGGACCGTCGAGATGCGTATTTATTTAAGCTATCCAATATCATTAAAATCACCTTAAACTTTTAGAACAAGTAGCTACTCAGAGCTAGTTTTTATTTATTCACTTCCTACTATCTGCTGTATGAGTGTTTGAGTAACATTTATCTAAACTTTAACAATTATAGTTTTAAATGGATTTCTTAGCATACTTACAAGTGTCCATACAAAGAGTTTAGTATGAGGAACAACAAGTTAGGAATGGCGGTGGCCACATTGAGGTAGGATGTAAACTCTGCCTGGAACTGTGTCTTACGGACCAGCATCGTGAGATTATTTGGTGTGACATCCCGGAACTTGTACATCCAATACTAAAACAAAAGCTTCATTTATATTAGTACAATTATTATTATATGGGTAAGTGTAGAAATTCACGTAGGTATATTTAAATGTTAATCACAAATACATAATTTTTAAAAAAGGATGTAAGAATATGTGGCTTGTTTTCAGCCATAATTACATACTATTAACAGTATACTATTTAAAATACATTAGTTCCACATAGAATTAAACGAAATAGGATTATTCATAGATAAAGAATAAGGTCATCATTCCTAAAACAGGCGAAAAAAGCTCGAAGGTCGCATTCTTTGTGGTCACAGCTCGAAAAACATAAAAACATTATACTTACATCATTGGCAGTTATAAGAAAATTCCAGGGCACTAGGGATGTGACTCCGAAGAGGTAGAAGAGGATGTAAACAATGCAGTAATTGTCCCGAGGCTGTTCCCCCGTGTCCAAGACCTTCGTCGAACATGAGTCAGTCACTAACTCTCTTTCTTCAGAATCGTCAATAACCTCCTCCTCATTATCAATACTCTCTATAGCTTCAGTATTAATAGACCCTGTCGCATCCATTATTTCCAAAACACAGGACAATACGTTCACAGAAAATAAATACGCACGCAGGTATTTTAATTTGGTACTTTTCGTAGACTTATATTATGACTGATTTTTAAACACTAAACCATCACTTAATAAACATTTGTTTTTAATTAAGGAATTGCAGTCACTTTTCACCTAAGCTAAATGAGAAAAAAAATATTTAATCCCTAGGTCGTACATTATTTGGTTCGATCGAATATTGAATAACAGCTGTCAATTTTTAATCATGTTGTCAAATTCTACGTGAATGAACCACTGTGTGCAACCACAGATAAATTAATAATTACTTGAGGGCTCAATCAAAGAGTATTGTTGGGACAGGCGCGGGTGGAACTGTAATGATTCATGACATTCAACTTTGTTATTCACTGTTCCAAATGATATCACTGTGATTCATCAGAATTTTATTACATATTATAAATAGCACGTTTTTAATGAAATGAAATAATTGGTGTTACAAGTTGTAAATAAAAGAGGAAACTGTTTCGTAAATGATTTTTTAGTTTCGTTTAGTTTTTACTTCAAAACATACTCTTGCTTAGGTAATACATTAATTATAAGTTTGGCTCACGTGGCGTATATTATGTTAAGTTAGCCAAGTTAATTCGAAAGATAATTATATGCACAGATTATACAACTTCTAACAGACGCTTTAAGACTAGTTGGGTATGTACATTTCAGATAACCCTGAACGGTACGACCCTCTATGGGTACGACATAGGCATGGTGGGTCTTCTAAAAATTAGGCAGCTCTAAAGATAACGTCAAACCAGTACGGACGGGTTAAAGGGCCCAAAAAATCTAAATGGCAAATATAATTTAAACCAATTTTCGCTGAAAGTTATTTTACCGTTGAACAAACAAAATGTTTGTAAAATGTTCTGAATCTTGATTTATAAAAATGCGTCCACCACAATTTTTCCTGCCTCATGAGCAAATTATTCATCTCCCATTGGCTTAGGAAAAAAAATGAGTAGGTATTCAAGAACCTCGGATCCGTATCATTTTTCAAAAGGTTTCGAAAGACGGCCGCACAGTTAAATAAATTGAAATATTTTTTCCTCGGTACCCTTAATTACAAGTATGGAGAGCCAATGCAGCCAGACAGACGTACAGGAAGATTCTATATGGGTTCTGTAGAGGTAAATGATAAATGATGTTTATTTTGCAAGTAGGTAGGTTTTCACAAACACTTTTACACGTCTTTTTTTTTAAACTAGATGAGGTCGGTGTTTCGTATCCGACTACTCTGAGAAGAAACAGCCGAAACAAACTCAGAGGTCATAGTCTCTTTTAAGGTCCAGACAAAATATCTTGGTCAACTTACATGAGGACTATGCAGACTAGTGTCTGAAATGGTCTTTTTAAGAAAGCACCACACAGATTGAGTGGACCTGTCCAGTCAGTGCACGCATTTGTCAGTTATCGTGTATCTCGACTCAAAACCCAAGAAGCTCAACGAAACGACGAACAATACCAAAAAAGGACATTTGGGTATTCTCTATACAGAATCGAGCGCAGCGTCGATCCCAGACGACTCTCTATGAAACTTGACGATGCGGCAGCGCTAAGCCATTTGGCTATGGAACCTGATAAAGAAGGAGGAAAGAAATAAAAAACGTTCTCCTATGAAAATACTGTGTCAAATTTTATTAATATTTCATCAGTTAGATCATAATTATATTTGTCATATCAACTATTACTCTAAATTATGATTTACTATTATTCTTGTACAATTTACATTTAAAGCATGAACATTAGGTCATTATATTTTTATACATGTAATCATGTAAATAACTTAGTTAAATAAAAAATAGTAAATAAGATTTTAAAATACACATTAAAATCTGTTTAAACACAGTTTTTACCAATATTAGCTGAAGATCTACTACAAAATTGCTGCGTCTGCATACACTAGAAGATTCAAAATGGATGCTCTGAGTGCCCATAGAAAATAGACTAATAGTTCAAACATTTTGGAAACCATTTTAAGAAGTACAGAGAGTTAAGACTGTTAAAAATTAGCTGCCAAAGTAATGTAGGTAGACGCGTTAATTAGCAGAAGAGTAGGTATCTTCAAAAATGATAAAATATTGAACATAACAAGAATAATATTACGATTTAAAATTACAAAATATAACTATTGTATATGGAAAGACTGTCTCTTAAAACTAATTTACATTACATATCATTGTCGAATGAACATTCATAAAACGTTTAACACTTAGGGACGGACGTGCAAAAATACGTATCTAATATTGCATCATAATCATTAATTACAATTAAAGTATACGCCTTTTAGGTACTTACTCCTTTTGTGATACATGCATATATTTCACTTAACAAAACTTACTAATAAGGCATCCATTTGTCCATAAGGCGCAGCATTAGAATTTAATTTGTTTACTTCATTATGAGATCGATCACCTCTGGTAATTTGCGTAGTCTTTATGACTAAAAATACTTTATACATACACATATTAACTAACATTACCTACAGGGACAGACTATAAGAAAAAGATGGAATGTCAGAAGTTTTAAAAAGACACTTGTTTAGATGTAACACGCATGAAACTAAATGCAAGAAAAATAAAATATCTCGAACAAGACATCATAACTCAGTCTTTTCATTGCTTTTCTATTTCTACAATAGGATAGTGTGATCAACTCCTTTTGTTACTATTCAATTATACATTATAAGGTCAAATACAGACCATTGTTAAGTAACACTTGATTTATCAACTTTCTTTCGAATTTCTTATGGCTTTTACTACATAGCAGTTTCTAACGGTTGACTGTGAGACCGACTTGCTTCAGACATCGGTACAGGACTGGATTCGGAGTCCTCAAATTCAAAATTCGTTTCTAGTAATGCCTCAGACTTAGATCTGTGATGGAGTTCGGGTAGCGGTGAATCGTCGAACTCTCTGGAAAGATCGTGTGGGCTGGAGTCATAGCTAGGTATGTTGTCCGACGCCGTTGTATCGTATGCACTAGAATAAACTGGTGGGTGAGGTGGACTTGGTAGGTTGTCTTCGTAATACTGCTGCTGATCTGTAAAGAAAAATGAAAAAAGTATTTTAAAACCATCTTAAAATAACAGTTCTCTATAACAGTTCTCAATAATAACAGCTTGCGGGATGCACTATTTAACTATTTTAGTTCGGTCTTTATGTGGCTGTCAAACAGGTTGGCGCGAAACTTTCGTTGTACCAGTTTGCTTGTCACTTCACAGTTCACTCAGTAGGTATGTTGTGTATTATATTCCACTCTTTGGTTCACTCTGTTGTTCACTGGCTTTTTGGCGCCATTGATAAGTGCAAGATAATAATTATTTTTAGAATAAAAACCCGATCATACTCCACACAAAGGAAACATTTACGTAGCTTGTTCGCACCTGAAAAATTTAGCATATTTTACTATTTTTATGAGGTACCGTACCTGCAACATTGTTTCTTTGCCCGAACGTAGTAGTAGGCACTGCCCCCGCTTGTGGTTGATCTGGCATTTTAGATCTTAACTCCATCAAGAAAGACAATTTAGGTTGAGCGCCGTAACTTCCCGCGGGAGCTCCGTAGGGCCCGTATATCTTACCAGCCCTCTCCAATTGCCTTTTCATAGTATCACCATCATCGGAGTGATCTCGTAACGGCAATGTATCCGATGTGAAATACTGAGAATCGTTTTGAGGCGACATTGCATACTCATCTGGAGGGGATCTTAAACCTTCCGGATGATGCAATATGGGTATTTCTTCAGTGGCTACCGTATTTATCGACGGTGCCCCACTGGTTGCCCCAGAATTGTCTCTATAACCTTCATTTCTAAATGCTAAGTTGAATGGTCTTGTATTGTTTTGTGGTACGGAATATTCTGGAGTGATAGGTTTCTTTACGAAAGTGGAGTGTTGCAGAGGCATGACGTTTGGATTCGGGTTATGAGCCTCGTAAATGTCAAAGCTCTGGTTGTCATCCAGTGAAGAATTGAACTGGCTCTTTTCCATAGATTCCATTGATGTTGTGGATGCCAACATCTTTCTGTAATCTGAGCCTTTCGTTAGTGTGTCAGTGGAGCGGGTGCTACTCTGTAGACAAAAAGATAAACATTGAGCATACTATAGAAACTTTCAGCAAAAGGAGCATGTTCATTTTTGCATAGTAAACTAATGGAATCTTACCATCTGCGCTAGTTTTCTTCTGTAAGGCGTATCAGGGAAGCCGCCATTGATGCTGCCGATAGACCGGACCGAGTGCAGAGACTGCCGGATTGAGTTGCGGCGCTCTAATCTTTGGACATGTCTGCAGAGAAAATAATTAAGATAAGACAATTATTACTTTTCATGTAATGTTACTGCAGGTGAAAGCTTGAAAATAAGTTAAAAATTTTCTTTTTTCTTCTTTGCCAACTGAACTGATGTCGACTATTCTGCCAGTATCACGTGGAGTACAAATTATATCGACGGACATTCCAGTTACAAAGAGTGACGAACAAGAGAAAATTTGACTTAGCATGTCGAACAAAAATAAAACCGTGAAGGAGACTAACCTGTGCTTAGACTTAGAATACCAGCAGACAAGAGCGGCTGCCACCAACAATACAGCAGCTAACAACACTCCTATAAACGCCACAGCTAGAGTATCCCCACGCCACGACATCGGGTCGATCATGATCTTAGGATCTGTGAAAATAGGCTTATAAGTAAGTCATCTAGCTTGAATATCATGCATCATGGTGGTTAAGCCAACGGTATAAGAAATAATTAGGGTCTACGATGGAACATATAAAGGGTGTTAAAATATATTTAACGAAGCCGTGTGAATGCAAAAGAAACGTGTTCTTATCATCGCTGCGATATTTTTTTGTTCTAGAGCCTAGAAGGTTCCCAGGTATGGTCTAGAATCTAGACCATACCTGGGAACCTTCTAGGTACGGAGATATTGGGGATCTAAGTTCCAACATTTTTTTAAGGAACGTTTATAATGTTATGACTTCACTTTAAATACCTCCCTGATTCTCATACTATACAATGCATTCATCACCATTAATGTTTTAAGTGCGTAGGATTGAGTTCTACCGTGAAACGTGATTTTGCACCCCACAAAATTTGTCTTTTGATTCACAGAATGGTTGACAGCTTCGTGAAGGGTTTTACTCCCTATACGCATATGCGCAGACGCATAGCAAATTCACCGAAAATGTAGTCTCACTCACCAATTTCGCATATAAAAGCATTCTTCTGATTACAGTCAGTAACTTCGATGTTCGAGAAGGCAAACGAAGTGCACTGCGTAACATAGTCGATATGGTTGACCCACACCCGGTCCCCATACTGGAACCATTGGTTCTGACGGTTGATAAACTCGTAGAGCACCGCGTAGTTGCCAGTTACGTATGGCATTGATGCGTTGTCCGACTGGAGAAAAAAGGGAAAGGATTTTTTTAGAAAAAAAGATGTTTTGGGTACAAAAAACAGAATGGGTATCTTAAGAGGTTTTATGTTCATTATTTCGACGGTAAAAAAAAGGTCGTGGAGTAAATCATGGTCAAATTAAGCCCATCAGTGTTAATTTGATTTATGATGTCTGAAAGTGTGAAAAAGGTGAATCTTTTGTTAAATTGATCTTGAATGAAACTATGACTAAAACGTATATTCAAGAGGAGGGTTTCTAAGCATAGCATCAATATCATTGGCAAATCAATTTTAGAACGATTTCAATTTCTGACAACGTGATGTTGTATTCAACTAAAACTAGTAGACAAGTAAAAAATACTCACCAAACAGAACATCCGTGCCTCTTCATACGTCATCGGAGCGCCAACATACATGTAACAGGTCCCCGCCACTGCATCCCACCCCGGAGGACACTTCCCTCCTCCGAGGACTGTCTGATTATTCATGTAGAACGGTCTATAGTCCACTTCTAACAGCAAAGGGTTGTCGCTCTGGTCTCTAATACGTCCGGCCACGGCCAACGTTTCGTTGTAACTCCAGAAGTTATGCTTTGCATCGATTCGAGTACGCCAGAGATCGAGAGAACTAGAATTTTGAAAGGAAGATTGTAGAAGTCGAATATTTTATTATCGATAACGTGCTATGCTAAGTGTGAATGATTGTGGAACTGTTAAAGTGTCGGTGACGGTACAGCAAACAACTTAGTTAATTACTCAGTGAAGTTGTTTAGACAACCCGTCGCCATCGTTAGTAACATTTTAATGATCCCATTAGCAGTATTTAAACTAAATAAATAAAAAGAGTTTTGTTCAAGATGTTAATAGGAGTAGTGAAGGCGCGCAGAGATTAGTTAAAGCTTTTTAAGTTATTAAAAAGTGTGACTCAATGATTTTGATGAATGAAAATTTTGACAACGGTAACTTACCTCATGATAGTCGGATTATAGTCAACAAAGCTATGGTCCGGGGGTAGCCATGCAACAAAAACATGCAAGATAATTATATTTCCTTATATACTTAACTAACGGCGGGGGAAATAAATATATTGTATAATAAGCTTTACTTGGAAAGTCCTTGATACTATAAAAATAAGAAAGTCATCAAAGTACGCGTATTGAAAGATAAACCCAATTTATACTTGAAACATTGTGTTTCAACCAATTTTATTCACAAAAATATATGGATAGAGACAAGATATCTTCCTGAAAGCTTTGAGAAATATCAATTGAAAGTGAAAACCAAGGAGTAACAATTTTACCAGAAAAGTAGCATCTGGTGATAGTACTCACATAGATCTATTGACTGTGATCATTTCGTAATCATTGTCGGGATTGAAGAAGATGTTATCGACGTAGTTCTGTCCTGCTGTACCTGCCACAACTGTCGCTCGACCTTCACGGTCAGTAGCGTAATTCCTGAAAATGAGAAAAATCACTATTATGTATGAACAGTTATAAGGCAATAAAGAAGCCGAGAGCTGAGATGGTAAAAATACTACAGTAGACACTTTTTTGAAAGAATTCAAATGAACTTACTTATAAAATCCATTGTGTGAAGTGGTCTGATAAATTGGCAGCCTGACTTTGTCGAAGCCTGAAACCTCAAGGATCCTCAAGCCTGTGTTATCATGAACGTAGTTGTAGGTAAAGTTCGAGACGACCTGGCGTAGGATGATGACGTCACTGAAAGGTACCCGGTTACGCGTGAAGTAATTACGGTATATTGTAACTTCTTGGTAGGGAGAAGATTGTCGGCCTGAAAAATAAATGTTACTCTTATTATAACATTTAAGTGAACAAACTAAATGGAACTTAGTGTAGGATGAAACTTAAAAGGTGGTACATTACGATATTGATTGTACCTTCAACTTTGAGACACGGCAGATCATGGTTAGCAAAGAACAAGTTGTTATGTATCCATCCTCGAAGTGAAGTGGCAGAACCTCGGGAGTCAGCCCTGACTAATAATCCTCCAACATTATTTCGCACCAAATTGTTCTAGAAGAAATAAAATTATTTGAACAACGTTCACACTCTACCAGAAATCTATCACCTATATACTACTCTTGACTCGTTTTTTTAGAAGAAAAGCAAGCAATAGATTGTAAGTTTATTCCGGACTAATTAAGGATATACTCACTCTAAATACCAGCGTCTGTGTATTCTGTACATCCACTCTTACAGCCGCTGGACATGTAGTAAAGTTTCCATACAATTTCAGACAGTTATTCTGAATCTCGTTCCTAGTGATGGCAACTAGGGGATTTACTTCACCAACAGACTGATACGTAATAGCTCCGTCTCTGTTCTTTGTAAATTCACTGCTGGATATGTTGTGTTGGACATCACGGTCTGTAAAAAAGCAAGTTTATAAGAGGAATTCATTTGTTATAAGGGTTGAAATAAACCTTAAACATATATGTTTTCGAGTGAACTTACTGAAACCAATGGCTGATATCGGCAAAGTAACAATCTCAGCAATAAATCCATGAACAGCAGATGCTCCGTTGGCGAACAACGATACACTCAAGCTAGCACCTTCTGTCTTGAAGAGCTTCTTCTCATCAGGAGACCCATTCTCCAAGTATCCAATCAAAGGTGCAGTGATATTGTAAATATCACCATCATACAACGCCAGAGAGTCGCGTTTGCCATAATTCTGAGTATGGTTGAAAAGATTAAACTGAAGCAGTCTAAAACCAAATGGTTTTACTCTGTACATGCTTTTGAAAATTTTAACGCAGTTTACTGGATTGTTGTCATATTTATAGTACAGTAGCACTCTCTCTTCAACAGTAATCATTTTGGTACTATCACAAATGTCGATGAGTGAAAATAGATGATATGGAAGAGTTAAGTCCTTTAGCGGTGTAAAACTGGATTCATCAGATTCTCTTCCTTCCCCGTTCAACGATATGGCACTAACACCTTCCCCTAATATATCATTCACGGAATTAAACATCATATTAATTGTATCGGTGGGTGATATTAAATTAATGCCGTGATGAGCACATTTTGTTATATTTACATTTTGTATTCTAGGATTTTTTGTTATACTTTGTACAGCAGGGGATTTCTCATTATGGAGTATTCCAGCTCCAATAATTTCTACGTGGACTAATTCACTTTCAGATTTCTTCATTGTTTCATGAGTGTGGTGGTCATGTATACGGTGCTCGTATAGAGAATATTCAAATTCTGGATTAGCAAATCTTATGCCTCCCCAATATTCAAGATGTTCTTCCAAATTTCTCGTACCACAATGGATGAATACAAAATCTGAATCCCACTTACATTCATGTCTATGGCCGTAAAGTTGTCCGTTCAGTCTAATTGGGCATTCTTCGTAGCGATCTTCTGTTCCGACACACTGTAAGGGCTCTGGCCACGACCAAATCCTAGATAAAGAATTACTATGATATTCTACACGTCTGTCATGTGCAAAAAACACGTTAATTGGATCAAAACCTAACTCTCTGCAAACAACTTGAGCATTTCTTTCAGTAAAACGATTATCACACATAGGCACCCATTGTAGGGTTGTTTTATTATAATATTCGAGAAAGCCTTCGTTTGTTCTTTCTGCTGTATTATCAGTGATAGAACAATTTCTTCCAGTGCACAGTCTTATTGAGTTTGGCACAGTCAATGACTCTAATTGACGTCTCTGCTTGTGATGAGTTGATGAGTATTGACTGACATCTCTCTTTTCTATCCTGTTAATTTCTACATTACTTC
This sequence comes from Ochropleura plecta, assembly GCA_905475445.1. Classification (NCBI taxonomy): domain Eukaryota; kingdom Metazoa; phylum Arthropoda; class Insecta; order Lepidoptera; family Noctuidae; genus Ochropleura; species Ochropleura plecta. Next base: position 4,667,439 of record FR997728.1, read on the forward strand.
GGATTAAAGGTCGCATTACTATAGGAGCTTGGCTGTGACCTATAGCTTGAAGGTTACCCATCACGAGTATTCCAACGTTGGGTGCGAATTCCAATATAACACCGGGGCTGATCGTTAAAATAGCATCTGGCATAACAGTTATATCAGACTTCACTATGTATGGAGCCATTCTGGATTCAATGGTGAAGTTTGACAATAAACGACCTCCTAACTCGTTAGAGTCAATAATAATCTCTGGGCTGAACGACGGTGACACACTAGAATCTACACTATCTTCAAGCAAATAAGGAAGATACGTAGCAATGGCGTGGTTGTTCCAATCGTCAAAATCAAATATCTGGTTCCGAATGTCTTTTTCTACGGAGCTACCCCACCAGTTTTCAGTAACATCTAACAGATTGTTGATCTTTGCTGTTCTAATTCCAGCTAACAAAGTATAGTCCAACACATTGTTCCCGAATAAGTTCCTACTTACTTTGACTTTCTGTATTCCTTTAAAACCTATAACGTACGTCGGTTCAACATTTCTGATTAAAGCACCTCGGCTAACTTGTGTTAGCATGTGCTTATTATTCTTCACTTGGTTATATATGAAAAGCGCATAAACTAAGCCCATAATTTCACTTTGACTGTCCATATGGAATTTCACCATAAACTGCCCACTATTTCTTTCAATAAAGTTACCATCAATCATCATCTTCTTTTCCATGCCTTGTATGGACATTAACCCAGTTTTACAATTGTTATCAGTGAAAATATTCTTTGTTATGTTGACTTCGGCGAAATGTCCATCAACGACTAATGCAAAGTTTTGATTGTTGCGCCAAGTGTTATTGTGCATGTAGACGGAATGCGTAAAGTTTTCATTGTACTGCCATACATATGGCAGCCCAACGTCGAAGCCGCCTTGTTTATTCCTCTCTATTGTATTATCCTGAAGAATGTAATGATACAAATTGTTGGAACTTCTTAAATCTCTTGCGAAGTGATATATTCCTTTACCATTGTCTGTGATCAAACTGCTGTTGACCATTATGGTTATTTCCGTTATGTTACTGTCGTGTATATCCCAGAAAGGAGTATTGACATATATAGCTTCCTCCTTGTTGTGTGCTATTTCACAACTGAAGATTTTAATACTTTCGTTGGCTTTCCTTAAAAAGTGGTCACCTAACTCATTCAAGTACCGGTTGTAATATAAGGCTTTGATTCCTTTTGTGTTTCCTTTTATCTTGGAATTGACCACCTGCAGAGTTGGCACCGGTCCTCTTACTATTCTGTTTCTCAGGTTTTGCACCGGAGCTATGATCGTGCTTACAACTAGCACGACTCCTCCCAAGGCATTCGTTCCACTTTCATATGTAATCACAACTCCAAAACTGTTACTTGTTGTCGGAAAGGTTGACAAATCACGATCGAGACACCACTTAACACTGGCTTCGTTAATATTCTGCGAGTCATATATGCAAATATTTTCTGTTGAAAAATTATGTATTGGATTGAGAAGTTGAAGCCCAAGAACATATCCTGGGTTGCATTTAATATTGTAAGTTTTTGATATACTTTCTCCGCTGCGCTTTGTGAAAACGATATGTCTTGTTTCCCCATTCACCAAACTTATTCCTGTTTCATATTCAGGAATCATGATTGGGTGATAATTAGATTCATCCATGTTAAATCCTGGATCTAAATTAAACCACCCTGCTATTTCTCTTTGTTGTGGTCCAGTAATGTGCGGGTTGTGTGAAATGCCAGCTAAGTTGTTATTTTCAATGGTGGATCCATAGACTTTTAAACCAAGTTGTTTGAAACTAATACCGCTTCCTCTATTATTGCTGAATTCCGAGTTACGTACAGTATTAACAGCATCAGCTCCATATAAATCGGAATACAGTATTCCTAAGCCATCGTGATAATTGTTGGATATTTTGATACTTTCTAAACTATGTCGAGCAAAATCTATTTGAAGAGCTGGTTTGAAAATATTTGAAGAATAATCCAGAAGGCCGGCTTTCTCTATAGTGACGTATTGTAAATCAGCTCTTTCAGATATAACGCTGAATCTGACCCCAGCCCAGCTCGTTTCGTAACATCGAATACCAACGTCATTTTCATGAGTACAAGAATTCTCAAACTGATCTTTAGTTTCTGCTTTACATTTGGTAATATCGTTATCGAATTCTGAACATTCAACGTTGGACAAAATTATATCTTCCGTCATACCTGCGGATGGTATTTCATTAGGTTCTAGGAACCAATCCTCTGGATTCAAAGCAAGCCCAAGTTGATTGCACACTAACGCTGCGTTGATAATATTCCACCTATAGTTACACACTGTACCCCATTTGTCATCGATTCTCACTTGCAATCTACCTTCGTGTTGTGTTCTGCCGCCTAAAAGTCTTATAGGTACAATAGGCTCAGTATATCCAGGAGTTGTTGGCTCAAAGTCAGTTTCGTAAACACTCTCATTAGTCATGACCACTTCTTCTTTCAAGGTAAATGTAATGTCATTGGGTCGTTTACCTCGTGCGTCTAGTTTCCCAGCAACCATTATTCCTATAGCCGGAGGAAATTTTAACGTGACACCAGATTGCAAGACTAATTTTCCTCCAGGACGAATATTGATATCCTTATCCACGTCATACTCTCCTTGACGAAGAATTTCTATTCCTTCTACTTCACCACCGACTACAAAAGTACCGGGTACATTAAATTGTGGCACATACAGTGAATTATAATTAATTTGTGTTGCTCCAGGATTACTGCTATGCAATAAATATGGCATGTAGACTATTTTGGCTAAGTTGTACCTGTCCTTTCTGTGAAACAATCGGTTGTAAACTTTTTCCTCTTCGCCAAAGCCAAGCCAGTTGTAGGTACAGTTTAATATCTTACTTTGGTCTTCGACGTGCGAGCCGATTTCGTATTGAGCTTCTGGGTTATTTATAATGTTTCTGTAGACATCGATGTTACTCGACGCTAATACAATCGTAGCGGCAACTCTACTTCTTGGAGTTAGTCTCGAAGAAATGCCTTCTAGAGGTTCATACGGTTCTCTTACCTTATTGTCACGAAGAAAGTTTCTAGAAAATAGAATGTACTGCAGATCGCTGTAAGGAGATAAGCCGAGATTTACAACGAAAGGGCCTTTATTTCCGAAGAAATAATTGTGTTGTATATGGAATCGAGCTGGCAAGATTTCAAATTCTTCGAGATATTTCCCTTCTATTCGATTCAGTATAACAATTGCACCATAATTTCCATGTTCAAAATAATTATATTCAATCCTTCCGTTTATATTGAGGGCCGGTTGGATTTTTAGAGGTACTCTGTGGTTTTCATAAAATCTATTATGACCTACTTGTAAATTGAGCAATCTGGTTGGATTATTATATCTCCAGCAAGTTGATATTTCTACAGTACTTTCAGCACTCGTATTAAACCAGTTGCCAGTAATATTTACCCAGCTGTCACCACAAAAGTTTCCGTGGAGTATCCCGACGTCCAGATTTTTGAATATTTCGGAGTATTCAATAGCAGTAGTTTGGTTTACGGGAATATATTCGGTTTCTTGAGTGTTATTAATCCATACAGCAATACCGTATCCTTGGTTGGAACTTAAAATACTTCTTGATATGTTTCTGTTTCCTCCAGTTACGGTAATGTTGATTCCATCACCCTGATTGAAAGATATTCTACTTTCAGTTACATTTACGTCTCCGGCCCCACTCGTGACTTGTAGACCAGCGACATGATTGTTATTAGAAATAGAAGTGCGATGAATGTGAATTTGTGATCTTAAGTTTTCGATTACCACGCCTCTGCCATTGTTATCGGATATAATCGTGTCGGTTACATTTAAATCGTACGTTTTGCTTATGCCTGATGTCAACCTCAAAAAGCCTGTAATATCCGTTCTGGTGTTCGCTCGAAATCTCACGTACATGCGGTTTCTCGTTGACGTAACACTTTGCGGTCGCGTTTGATTTCTAATGCTGAATGCCAATAAAAGTCTGTCTTCTATCGTTAATCCGTCGTATATAAATATTTTGCCCGTATTGTTTTGATTAGTTAGCAGTTTAATGAAGCTCAAGGTTAAAACGTGGTCAGGTCTAGTATAAAACTTCTGATTGCAATCTCTCTCCATGTTCGAGTATCTTGATTGTTCAATTGACATTTGAATAGGAAACGTCTGGCTCGGTGTGGATGCTAATGTGCATAAATCAAATATTTCGCTTCTGTCTAGCCTTTCATCAATGTTCATTTCGTGCACCACGTATTTGACCCCGTCGCCGCCATTGTCGTGTATCAGGCAATTCTCAATCTTGGCCATGCCATACGTAGAGTTCACATAGACACCATATCCTCTATTGTTTTGTATCGTGCAATTGTTTATAACAATGGGAGCGTTAGGTGACGTCACATTTATCGCGTTAAAAGCAGAGTTTGATATTTCTATGTCTTCTAAGACAGGTGGGACTCCGATAACATCTAAGGCACTTGTAGCATTGTTGTCTCTGCCCAGACCTGCGTTTTTTATTGTAACGTGTATAAGTTTGGACATCGATGTAGGAACGTACAAAGTATTGGCAGCGGTAAGGATTCGTTCAAAGACTGCGTTTTCAAAGCGTAGCCCTCTCCAATGCCTTCTGGAGTTTGCGAGGTCATTGACGTCATGGTGGGGTGAGCATTGGATGGCTAGATCTGGGTGGTAGTCGCAGACGCCTGAGCCGAGTTCTCTCGAGTTCCAGTCACATTGGAATAGATCGTATTCTGTTCCTTTGCATTTTGGCTCTTCGAATAATAGTCTAGCTCTTCTGCCGGGCTGGCGGTCGATCCAGTTGTAGAAGGATCCTCCCATGAAGCCTAGTTGTCTGCAGGCTGTCTCCATGTCGTTGATGGTCCAACTGAAACAATGAAGATATGGGTTACTATTTGTGTACGAGTAACTATGCATTTACGTGTAACATTTGAATCCTACTTAATAATCAAGAAGTTATGATTAGCATATTTATGTAGATACTTACTTTCTGGAGTTGGTGCAAACTGATCTCCATTGCCCTCGGTGTAACAACTGCACTCTCCCCACTAAGATGGATGGTCCGTCCACTAATCGGATATCTGGTATAGGCTTAGCAGGTCTATCAGGCTCTTCTGTGCTGGTGAACGTTATACTCCTTTGATGATCACCCTGAAATTAACACATTTCTGGATTTATATAGGATTTTTTGTGATAGAAAACAAAATGGTTAAAACAAACAGTGCAGTCCAATGTCTTAAAAATAACCATATTTACTCTGTATTTCAGCTAAACTCTCTCTCTCTCTCTAATGCTACGATGCTATTACTAAAAAAAGCTTTTAGATATTATGAAGCTAGCAAATTACAGACTACCAACAAGAATTGATCGATTTTATTGAGGGCCACAAACAGTAAAATTGTTATTATTCGCGGCTGATTGCCTCAAAGAATTTCGGTCACCTAGTAATAAAAAGAGCGTGAAAATTGTGTTATGAAAATGCAGAAAATTTTCAAATTTGTCATAGTTTTAAGTCTTAGTATTTTTTAAACTACACATATAAATATAAATAAATGGCATTTTATAAGTGAAAGGCAGGTGTTCAGATATGTGCAAATCTGTAGTGCAAATGCAATGATGGTATTGTATTGTTGTGTATTTCACAAGGCATCGATTAGAGAGTTGGCCAAGCGCATGAAGGGTGAGCCAAGAAGAATAGGCGGATGTGTAAAACGCGTTTAGCAATATTATTTATTGTTCCTAACGAAAACGTTTCTAAGGGCCATGGTAAATTCACCTGTGCGTGACTATAATGTTGAAAGAACAACATTTTTGTGGCCTTTTTTTCAAAACATCCTGTGTAAGCAATATCATCATGTCGTACAAATAGAGAAAAAGTTTGTTATCTTTGGCAAACGGATGGTAACCAGTGATGCGTGGGTAATGATGATAAATAGGGTTTTAGTAAAACTGCCATGCTCTATCATTTTATAATTTTAGTGCAAAAACTTTTATGGAAGCTACTTAGGTGGACTATGACATATACGGATTTACTCGATTCTTTAGTGTCAATTTAGATCTACGTCATGAATGAGTCATGAACATAGAGAGACTTCTACAAAATTGTATGTTTTTAAAGAGTTTGAGTAATTAATACTAATAGGAACTATATAGGTAATTTGAATGAATCGATGATAAAATCTTATCACTATACTACAGTTGGAAGAACAACAATAAATTAGAAGCAGGCTAGTTATACACGAAAACATATTTAAATAAAACTATCGAACAATGGTCATCGACACCAAAACGGTCACATGACATCATACTCCGCGCTCACATATCGCCGTACGCGCACGCACGATGCGCCCTTGCACTTCGTCGCAATGGCTTCCTGCCTTTTCACACCACCCCATTCATCCAGTCACGATCTACTGCCCAACTGTTACCTAACCGTCGCTAAATTGGAATGTGCATGATGTAAATCCGATTAGGGGAACGACCGACAATAGTATAGCAATATAATTGACACATAAAATGTCCGTTCACCAAAATGAATGTCCGTCCGCGAAATCCTGCGAGTTCTACTTATTTACCGTTGGTGTTCAATGAGGTAGTGAGTAGAAAGTTTTAAGTCATATTTTCCTTTCAGATGTATGAGCAGATATTTATGTTAAACTACCTGTGAATAGTCTAGCTAGACGTAGTCGGCATAACACGTAGGCGTTTGTCTAGGTGTTTTGCAATAAACTGCCTGAAGCTAAATGTCTACTTATTTCAAAACATCTAGGACGTAAATGGTACGATCGTTGCCTCGACTATGATATGTTTCAGTAAGCTAGCGACAGATGACGAATATTAAAAAAGCTGGTAGGTAGGTACCGTATGTAGAACGCGTACCACTTTTTAGTCGAACTTGAAAGAAATGTACTAAACTATTGCGTCGCGTGAGCACGACAAACCGATACAATACCCAAAAGCTTTTTTATGATTCTGTACACGTCACCCGGAATATTTTAAGGCAGGTCGCCAGACGTCCGTTAAATCGTTACGGCCGGCTAACTATCTGACTACGAGTGATAAAAAACCCCCACATAAGATCAAATACCGGTAAAGAAACTAAAGGACGAGGCAAGGACACCGGTTTGAACTGTGAGTCAGCAATAAAGTATGGTAAGCATTACATTTTTTTATTTGCGGCCCGTATTTGTTGGGAACTCCGGGAGATGCATTGAGGAATGCAGCTGATGCGTAGCAGAGGCAAGTTAGTAGTCTAGCTTGGTGACAAGCATGTCAATGGATAGCTTTAATAATCTCAAATTGAGGAACAAGAAAGCAAAACGTACCTACAAATAACAAAGGTAGGCGTCGCCGTCTGAGGTATCGGGATACATTACATGCGAAGTCTCTCTTTTAGGCTCTTTAGAATATTATATGATGTAGGTACACGTAAGTGCCATTTTTTTAAGTGTCATAAACATGAATACCGTGTGTTGTGTTGAGCAAGATTGACAAATGATATCATCCATTGTAGGTGGTGCATTTGGAAGTGTTCGTCCATTTTGTCTGCGATTTTGAAAGGCGAGACTACCCGTTCGAGTTACCAAGGTTAAAGTGGACTATTATAGCATCGACTGCATGTAAAGAGAATATTCAAAATACTGTTAAGCTGACACAAATCGAGTTATGTATAGAAAAAGAGTTACACCAACGTGTTTTTCAATCAAGTTCAAGTTCATACAGTGGCGGCGTAGCATGGTTGGCACCCGGGGCGACTTTCTATTGAGCACCCTCAAAATAAAACAACAAATACTAAACGCGATTGTGTGAGTTTATTTTGCTAAAATATATATCAAAATTTACTGTTCGGTTCTCTTCCATGGACAATATGGAAAGACTGGTAGGTCGTGTTTGGGTCCTTGCACATCTTAAGTAAGATTTTATTAACTAAAATTTTGAGAAACTTCTTTTACAAGAAGCCACTAAAACACAATTGCTTAAAAAAACCTGTGTAGATGCTGCATCTTTTGTATCAACGTTTTCTTTGCTGCTGCTGGCGTCACACATGTCTTCGAGTGTTTATACAAGTTTCTCAAAATATTCCTTAGTGATTTAACAGCATCGTGATGAGCACTCCATGTAGTCTCTACTAGACATTTTCCCCCAAACACCAGCAATTTTCATTAGAAATTGTCATCAATATGTGGATGACGAAAAGAACGAGTTATCTCGCTTCTACTATTCCGAAATATGTTACACTTGAACTAACATTCCCGGAAGAGTTCACCATAGCAATTGATTAACACAAAGCATATACAACGTTTTCAGCTTGTTCTTAAATTATTGCTTGTACACCACCATTATTTTCACCATAATTCTTGCCATAGTTGGGTGAATATCCCAGGCGCTAATTTTACGTGTCCACGTTGAGAATCATGGTGTAAAATGATGGGATGTTTCTTAATTTTTTTTCTAGTGAACTACTTAACTTATTCCACTTAGGGCCACAATTTTTTTTTAAATAGCATTTTTTTTATATACCTATGGAGGCTAGGAAAAATAAATAACTTTAAAATTCAAGTTTGGTGGCTTGTCCTAGCTCCATTTTTTGATATAAATGTATTTACCAAAGGAACAATTTAAAGTGAAGTAAAAAACAAATTATTTCATTGGTAAATGCATATGACACACTATCTAAAAACATCTAAATCATATTATAAAATTGATGTTAAAAGCACAGGATACTCGATTCAAGTTTGTCCTAGCAAAAATCATAATTTTGGTAGCACTTTTTCAATTTACATTATCATGAAGATTCGTGCGTGTGCGATCAATCGCTTTTTATGTTCTGTATTTCTCAGTCGTGCGCGGGAAGTGGCGCGTAACAGGTCTGTGCTTAGTGCTGTAATTGCTCGCCAAAAACGAAGTATTCATCTTGGGTCGAACAGGGGACAAGAATTTGTCAATTTTGGTGGATCGATTTGCTGGTGATTTTTTAGTGTTTTAATAGTAAGCTACGTATTGTAGGTAGTGATTTGGGTAACTTATTTATCAGTGATATTTATTCTTTTGTATCTTAATAACTGTATTTTTTAAGATTTTTTTTATGCCTGGTTTCAATTTTGGTGGTTCAATTTTGGTGGCTTTGGTGGCGATTTTCACCACCAAAATTGAAAATAAGCCACCAAAATTTAAGTATGTACTGTTTAAATATTATTTGTACATATAAAGACAGTTTTTCACTACACATTGTTCATTTATATGAATACGTTACTATTCTATTTGTTTCTGTTCTGTTTGTTCTATTTATTAAAGTGCACATGCCATGCTATTTTTCTGCACTACTCTAAGGTCGACTGGCAATGGCTACTGAGACTGCACACCTCTCGGTTATGGAAGGTCTTCGCGTTAAATAGGCCTCGACCCCCGCACTTCCGAGGGATGTACAGTCTGATTACCGATGATCTTGGGTGATGCATCCGGTTTGCGTTTAGCAGTGTATGGACTCTCCTATCCAGGGCATCAAGTTCAGTCTGAGTCCATTTAAGTATGCCGAAAGAGTAGGTACACTAAAACCGTATTATAATTAGTATTATTATCGTTTATTTATTTGTATACATATTTTTTTATATTTTTACATATTTCTTATCAAAAACATATAAAAATAGTAGCCCACCGGTATCGGGAACAGTGTCCAAGCTACCAGTCAAGGCTCCAGAGAAAGGAACCTCCTACCAATACGAGCCCTGTCCAGGAGTACCGCTTTCTGTATCAAGCCCTTGATCCAGCTGCCTAACGAGAGCCTTCTCAGGTGTTGGTCGAGGCTCTTGGCAATTAAGCCATTGGCTGTAACGACTATCGGCACAATGATCGCTGAGTCCACGTCCCACATGTCGACAACCTCGCGAGCCAAGTCAATATACTTGATTTGTTTATCTTTTTCGGCTTCCACAAGGTTCTCGTCATGTGGGACCGTTATGTCAACAATCATTGCGCGCCGCTCTGATCGATCCACCACCACATCAGGTTTATTTGCTACAATAGTCCTGTCAGTGATGATGGATCGATCCCTATACAATTACGTGTACAATTATAAATACTTATTTAAGTATTAATTATTTTAATATTACATGTTTTTTTGTAATAAAGACGAGACAAGGTTCATGTTTAAAAACTATAATCAAAAGTCAAAAAGTCAAAAAGTCAAAACCATTTATTTCAATTAGACCATTACAGGCACTTTTGAATGTCAAGAAACAAAACTAATCTACAGTCCCGGTCACAAGGCATAATAACTTGTGAAAGTACTGTAGTTGCCCATTCCAAAGCGTTGATCTCTATGGAGAAGAATGGGCAAGAAACTCCATGGACACTCTTTTAAATTATAATATTTTTACAAAATTGTATTTACATCATTCATGTTGAAATTATACAAATATGTGAGAACGATGTAGAAAGACGTGCACAGTAAGAGCGTCCAGAGTAAATAAAAAGCAAAATTTAATTTTAAATCTAAATAAGTTAAAAATGAACCGTGGTAGCTAAAAATGACCAGTCCCAACTGACAGCGCCCGTTCACGAACATGACGTATGGATCAGCCCCATTCAGCTCGACCATTTTGAAGGGAGCTAAATGACCCGACACACCCGCCACCATCAGCAAGACATTTAAGTGAGCATGACACTATCAACCACCAGGGCTTCGTCAAGTCAATAATAATACATAGCACTCACATATGGGCTTAATAATTATACAATACTAGAGAATTGATTCTATACATTGCAAAGATAGTCTTACAATCTTCTGCAGCTTCCACTATAGCTTCGGATACCAATCAATGAGTTTACCCCTATTCTTCTGGAGCAGGACCAGCATTAAGCCAAGCATTTTTATCATCAATATAATCCCCCAACTTATAATATGCTTGCCTACATAGTGTGCGTTTAATACAAGATTTAAATTTCGTTTCATTCAGTTGAAGAATGTGGGGAGGTATTTTATTGTAGCATTTTAAACAGTACCCCATGAAAGATGAGTCTACTTTAGCTAACCTGAAACCTGGTTGAACTAATTGGTCCCTATTTCTAGTATTATAATTGTGTCTGTCACCTCTTTTACTAAAAATATGCAAGTTTTTCCTGACATACATGATGTTTTCATAAATATATTGACAAGGTACTGTCATGATGTTAATATCCTTAAACTGTTCCCTTAAAGAATCTCGCCTACGTAGGTTATATATGGCTCTGATGGCTCTTTTCTGCAGAATAAATATAGACTCGATGTCTGCACCCCGTCCCCAAAGTAAAATACCGTATGACATGATACTATGAAAATAACTAAAGTAGACTAGCCTCGCGGTATCTACATCAGTAAACTGACGGATTTTTCTAACAGCATATGCTGCTGAACTAAGGCGTCCTGCAAGAGATGTTATATGCGGACCCCATTGTAGCTTTGAATCGAGTGTTATTCCCAAGAAAACAGTTTTTTCGACGAATTCTAGTTTCTCTTGATTCAATACTATGTCACACTCACTGTTTTTGACATTTGGTAGAGCAAATCTTATACACTTCGTTTTTTTCCCATTTAATACTAAATTATTAGCGGTAAACCAATTATGTACCTGCATTAGGGCATTATTTACGTCGTCAAGATTTGTGGCACGTCTGTTTATCTTAAATATTAAAGAGGTATCGTCAGCAAACAACACCATTTGTGGTTGGTTTTTAAATAAATGGGGTAGATCATTAATATATACTAAAAAGAGGAAGGGACCTAATATCGATCCTTGTGGTACACCCATCTTTACATTTAAACCCATTGAATTGACACCATTTATTTGTACTTGCTGCTGTCTATCATTTAAATATGATTTTACTAAACTAAGCGCAAGTTTTCCTAGGCCGTAATGTTCAAGTTTCAAGAGTAGGGTTTCGTGGCTAACACAATCAAACGCTTTTGAAAGGTCACAAAAGATTCCTATGGCATCCTGTGCCTCTTCCCACGCAGTAAATATGTGTTTTAACAAGGTAACACCAGCGTCAGTCGTACAACGTCCTTTGGTGAAACCATACTGTTTTTCATGTAAGATCTTATTGGTGTTAAAGTGGTTGAGCATTTGATTAAGCATTACCTTTTCAAACACCTTGCTGAAAACCGGCAAAACGGATACGGGTCTATAATTATTGGTGTCTTTACTGTCCCCAGATTTGAAAAGTGGTATTACCTTGCTGTATTTCATAAGGTCCGGGAAAACTCCTTGGTCCACACACAAATTAAATATTAAGGCTAAGTACGGTGCTACAGTCTCAATGATAGCTTGACAAACTTTAATAGACATTCCCCAAAGGTCTTCGGTTAATTTGATTTTTATTTGCTTAAAAGCTTTAATGACTGCAGTGGGGTTAATATGATTAAATTGAAACTCAACCGAGCATGGTAAAACGTTTGCTCTTAATAAGTCAACAGAAAGCAAGGGTGACGAATTTAACGTTTCAGTAGTTTTAATTGGGATACTAGTAAAGAAATCCACAAATTCTTGAGCAACTTCGTTTTTAGTGGTTAGAAGACCACGTGAAGACTCTAGTGTAATATCATTATTATATTTTTTATTTCTATTAGTTTCACTATTGATTATTTTCCAAACCGTCTTAATTTTATTATCGGCGGATTTAATCTTGTTGCTTATGAATAAGGCTTTAGCTACCTGGCAGGTGTTTTTAAAAATTTTTGAGTAAGTAGCAACATAGCGATTGAATGTTTCCGAGTTGATGTAAGGCTTAAGGCCGTAAAGCTCAAACAGTCGTTCCCTACTTTTTCTTATACCCTTAGTTGCCCAATCACTGAACATAAACTTTGGGCTAATAGATTTAGTTTTTATTTTTAGCGTATCATTGAACTCTGTGTAGACAACCGAAAAGAATTCCTCATAAAAATGATTTACATTATTAATATCATATCCCGGAATGCCTAGATTACTTATTAAATTATTATTAAATTTATTTAAATTGCTGGGTGTTATTTGTCTGGACTGTATTTGAATTTTTTGTGATGATGTGTAGGACTCGAAAACAACGGTTTGACCGCTGTGATCAGAGGGAAGGTAATTTACAATGGATTTATCTAAGAAGTCGCAGCAACAGAAAACATTATCAATACATGTAGCGGTATTTGTAGTAATTCGGGTTGGCTCCGAAAACACATTCAACAAATTAAATGATTTAAAAAGATTTAAGAATCTACTGCTATTTGAATTTTCATCTAAAATATTGATGTTAAAGTCACCACAGATGACTAGCGACTTATTACCCGTTGCAAGTTTTGCCAAAGCATCTTCCATTACTGACTCAAATATCGAGTAGTTTTGATAATTTGGGGGCCTGTAAACGCACACTATGACATGCTTATCTAGCTCAACACAAGACAATTCAATATTATGTTCAACCGATAGATCAACTATATCAATACGACTTCTAAATTTAATACTATTTTTGACTAAGATTAGTGAACCCCCACGCATCTTAGATTTACGGTTAAAGCAACTGCCTACACTGTAATTTTCATAATTAATTAACATTTCATGATCTTTTAACCAATGTTCGGTGAAACAAACAATATCAAACTTAGTTTTTTCTAAAAACAATTCAATCTCTAGTTGTTTTGAAGAGAAACCTTGAATATTTTGATGAAATAATTTCAAGGAATTCTGCTTAGCCCCTTTTTTAAATTTAACTATTTGAGAGCCAGAAGGTACTTTGGTGTCTGTTGTCTTACTAGCTAGTTTAAATGAGCCGGAGTGAGCGACAATACTCCCCCGCCTTCCTTGTAAAAAGGTATATTAGTATTTAAATTACTAATAGTCGCAGTGTTAATAATAGTACAAAACATAGACATAATATTTATGTCCGAGTGAATATTATAAGCTAATAGCCTAGCTATTTTGTGTCTACAACTAGTAGGTAGAAACACACTACCCCGTGTCGACCTAAGTTTATCAACAACAGTGTTGATATCAAGATATACAAGTTTGTCACAATAGTGACCTACCAAGAAATGTACATGCTTATTCAGCATGTGAATATAATTGTTTAGTTTGTTTGACTTTTTATATAAGTATGGAAAAGCACACAATATTATTTTACGGCAATTTAACTTTAACAACTCAGTTACACTGTCTGTGATGTCTTCTTTTGTGATTGTAGAACAATTTCCTATAAATATAGTTAAATCAGTACTTTTACTATAAACATTTCCAGTTACTGATGCCATTATCTGCTTATAAGTTAACCCTGGCATACAATTATTTTGACTGGGAAAGCTCAGGTTATTACTTAATAATTTACCTACACCCCTTCCAATACTATCTGAGAACATTACTGAGTGAGAACATTCACAACTATCACATATCTCAGTCTGTACCACTTGTAAGTTATTTTGTGGCATATTAGCTGTATCTTCGTTGATTATACAGTCCAGAGGCAAATTCTCAGCCTGGGACGGGTCCTCCATTACCTCAGGCTGGATAGTGTCATGGTTGGAAACTGTCTGGCAACTACATTGACACATCACCAACTCATTTGCTGCAAGAATATGTTCCCTTATTTGGTTCTGAGAACTCACATATTTCCTAGAAAGGGAACTAAGTGAGTCCTGAAGTGCCACTATTTCAGATTGCAAATGCTCAGTATCAATATTATAATTTACATTATAATAATATCTTTTCTTTATATATTTTACGGTTTAATATAGTTATTTAATCATGTTTTATTTTAGAGTTTATTATGTTTTAGTTTCTTAGTTTTGCTGAGAAAAATTTTGTAGTATTATGGCAGGTAATTTTGTTCAAAATAAAAAGTTTTTTTTTTAAGTCTACCCTCATAGTTCTCATTACGAGTTCATCAGATAAATATTGTGGTACTTACTACCGATGACCGCAAGAAAGTATGGCAAGGCAAGGAGCTTCACGGGCGCTTTTACCGGGCTCTTCATGGGCCCGATGTAAATTTTCTAGCATCCGTATCCTGGCTACGATTCAGCGATCTTTTTGGGGAAACTGTAGATTTTGTCTGTGCGATTATGGACGAAGTTATGTTGACGAACAACTACCGGAAATATATTATGAAGGATGGGACGGTTGATGTGTGTCGGGCATGCCACCATGTCACCCATCCGGGTGAGTCCATCGGACATATTATTTCTGGTTGTTCTCGTCTAGCTAACGGCGAGTACTTGCATAGACACAACCAAGTAGCTAGGATTATTCATCAGCAACTTGCCTTGAAATATAATCTTGTGGAATCTGAGGTACCGTACTACAAGTATGTGCCCGACCCAGTTCTCGAGAAAGACCATGTCACGCTGTACTGGGATCGGTCTATCATTACTGACAGGACTATTGTCGCCAATAAGCCTGACATAGTAGTGATAAGATGTAATCACACCGCATGACGAAAACAACTAAAATATCTCGGCTTGGCACACGAGGTTGTTGACATGTGGAATGTGAACTCGGCTATCATTGTGCCGATTGTCGTAACGGCCAATGGCTTGATTGCCAAGAGCCTCGACGAACATCTGTCGAAGCTCTCCTTAGGCGGTTGGATCAAGGGCCTGATTCTGAAGGCAGTTCACCTCGATACGGCTTGTATTGTGAGGAGGTTCCTGTCTCTGGAACTCTAACCACCGGTAGCTTCGACCCTGTTCCCGATACCGGTGGGCTACTATTTTTTGTATTTTTAAATGCTTCTTTTTTATTTTCTGTTTTTATTTAGAAATATTTTAAAAAAAAAATATTAAAATGTATTTAACAGAATAAACGAAATATTATTATAACAAGACTGAGTTTTATTAACTGATGGAGTTTTTTGGTCATTGAGCTTTATTAGTGAGATTTAAGTTTGTGACAAAAACTGATTTTTAATGTATTGTTTTAAGCACTTTCAATTTTGGTGGACCAATTTTAATTTTGGTGGTCAACTTTCAATTTTGGTGGACAATTTTCAATTTTGGTGGCTACACTAATCTTTGAACTCAAATATCTCAAAAAGTTACCAAGATATTTTCGGACCTCATGAAGATTCTTACAGCTTGAACCTTCTATTTTTGTCCTAGGTCAATAGTTTCACGAAAAGTAAAGAAAAAATTTTGCCACCAAAATTGACAAAAATATGGACTTGTTGATATTCACCCAGTTGCAGCGTTATTATATCCTTGTGCCCGACAAGTTTGACTGCAGTCTTTCCAGCTGTAGGGAAGAAACCTAGAAAACATTCGTTCACTGCAACTTAATTGCCTTCAATATGAACATATCTGGTAACTCATCTGATCTATATATGATATGTCTGGTCTGGAGTACTATCGAAAATAATTCCGAAATATTGAACTCATTTTGAATGTCTTTAAATGGACAAAAAGAAACTACCCGTTCACTTTTGCATGTGCTCTTTTAGCACTAGGTCATATTTTGACAACAAATTAACTAAAAAACTCTCTTTTGTCTAATGAAATCCCCTCTAAGAGGAAGATTTTAGCGTGCCAGGAAGAGAAAAACATCTAAAAGGCGACTCAAAATGGCACTCCACTTCTTTTTTCTTCGTCACAACATTTTGTTGTTCATGGTCGATAGATTTTTGCAGCTTCAATCCATTTCAAGATTTTCCATTTTTCAAAACAGAAAAGTAGGCCTTTAGAATTCGTTATGTTCAGACACTTATTTTACAGATTTAGTTTCCACCATGAATTAAATACGTTGACGAAACTCTGTCAAAAACAGCATCATTTAATTTCCCGTAAAAACCCGTTTTCTTAGTATTTTTTCTGTTTTTGGTAACGTTTAATAAAACCATTCTGAATGGAAATGTTGGAACTTTTTTTTGTTTTATATCCAGATCTTTGGACAGTATCTACAAATGGGCCGACTCTGCTTCAATCGGATTCACTTCCCGCTTTAACAATTCTAACCCTCAAATCATCACGCATTGGTTTTAGTCAAGTAGCAACATCGAAACGAGTAGTGTCATACAGCTTTTCTTCATCGTTTTCAATTTGATGGCTTCTTCATTGTCGCTATTCCGTCCTTTTAACCGACTTCATATAAAGGAGGAGGTTTAGGGTTTTTTATGTAGTTATGTTACTCAAAGACGCCTTTTTTTTTGGTTGGGCAATCATCAAATAACTTCCCCCGCTCTGGGCGGAGCGGGGGGGGGGGGCGTGTCAGACTTTTACTGACTAAAACCCACCCATGTTCCTTGTATTGCCCTTTACGTTCCGGGGCCGCGGTATCTCTTTCGAACAACCCGCAACCCCGGCAGGCGGAGGCTCTGGAAATGGTTGCTAACATCTCTTTGAGGCGCGCGTGAAACACGAACGCGCCGTCGACACGGCCTGTTGTCAATAGACGGACGGACGGTGAGCTACCCATTGCTCACCGTCCACAGGCCTGCATCTACGATGGCCGGGAGTCGTCTCGCGGTGACCGGCGCCCGGGGCGAATCCCGCGGCGGCTGGGGTGGTTTGAGGTTCTCTCCCTCAAACGCCCGGCCACCTCCTTTGCTAGCATTACTGCTTCGCAGAAGGAGGTTACCGTTTCCCATTCCCTATCGCTCCGGACCATGGACTGAACCAGGGCCGGACGCGAGAGATCGCCGCCGCCGATCGCCTCTACGAGGGCACGGCGGTGCTCCGTCCCAAGCTGGGCAGACCGCCACTGTGTGCTCCACCGTGCCCTCTGGGCGATCGTCACAATGGTGACACCCGTTTCCTCCCGCCCGATTATGTGCAGGAACCTCCCGAAACTTCCGTGTCCGGTGAGGACCTGCGTCAGGCGGTAGGTGAGGACGTCATGACGCCTTTCCAGCCACTCCTCAAAGAGGGGACTTACCGCCACTATTGTGGCGTGCCCTGCACGGGGTTGCGACAGTCGCTCTCTCCATGATACCATGAGATCGCACCGGAGATCTGTCCGCTGAGCGGCAATTTGCCGCGGTGTCGGAGTTTCCCCCCGGTGTAGTGTCTCCGCGCGCCACTCATGCAGGCGCGCGAGAACTATCGCCTTCAGAACCCACGGTGGCAATCCGGCAAGGAGGCTCGCTGCCTCGCCGGAGATCGTGCGGTAGCCCCAGATCAGCCTAATGGCTACCACCTTTTAGGGCGCGTTCAGGTAGTGGGCGGCGCGCCGCCCTAAAGAACGCGTCCATACCCGGGCCCCGTAAAGGGCCATGGACCGCACGACTCCGGCAGCCCCCGCCCGCTCGAGTTAGGGAGCCAAACGTCGGAACTCAAAGACAACTGGACCCTGGATAAATAGGGTATGCTTTCCAGGTGGTCCCATATCAATTTTATTTATATTTCTTAGGTAGTTTATGAGTTATCGTCGATAATACATATTTTTTTCTCTGTATATATGGATGCTAATCTCCACCTTTCATCTGTGTATCAAGATTGTTAAGCTCTCTTCCGGCACCCCTCATGCAATGCATTTTGGCTCCTGGTTTGTAAATCATCTGTTTCAATGTCACTTTCAACACCTTGCTGTGGTGTATTTGATACCAGAGAAGCCGAAGGTGCTACGTACTTCAAAATTGACCCAGATAATGATTCCCTTGCAAATTAAACGACCACATCGTAGAAACAATAACACTGGTTGACTGACCAACTGTCAACTGTGATTGCTTTGATTGACACATCAACAACTTGCCCCTTCCGCCCGCGCCGACCTTAACGTGCAGATGCGCCAGTGGCTACTAATCTGCGCGACTGGCTTGGCATTCCGTTGTCACCCCTTGATGCTTGGCACCCGGGGCGGACCGCCCCCACCGCCCCCCCCTTACGCCGCCACTGAGTTCATAGTACAATAATAATAGCTTATGAAGGTCAAAGTCAAAAAAGTAATGCGAGAAGACGTTACGTGAGCATTTCTATTAGATAATGATACAACACGAGTCGACTAGAACGTATCATTGGAAAACAGACAATGATTGATTGATCGCTAGTATATTACAGCTGTAGAGACTATCGGTTTTTTGTATTCACATTTTGGACAAGCTCTGAAGCGTCAATTGATGTGATAGTTACAAGAAATATTCAGTAAGAACCGTATGTGCAATACTAGCATCTTATGCGGGGATAGGTTATCTGGACGACATCATAATACTTAGCATACATTTATCCTGCGAGATCCTTTGTCCATAGGCAATGAAATGACGTGGTTAGACAATCATTTGAATTTTAAATTGCCATTAGGCAGTGTGTGTTGTGTAACAGAATTGATTAAAATTAAGGTGTAGAGCCTTAGCGCTTAAGCTACACGGCTATAAAATGCCCTGCCCGAGTCAGTTAGGCACGCTCAAATCCTGTCCGCTTTTAGCATTATGGTCAAAAGGCACTACCTCTCTCCTTAAACAACCATATTAAATATTTCTTTGCTCTTCATGATTATTATTATAAACTAGCTTTTGCCCGCGGCTTCGCTCGCGTTAAATTGGGTAGCGCCTTATTGATTTGTAATAGCAACGCTAAGTTTTCCTGTTACTTCCCTCTTTCCCTCATATCCCACTCTTTTAAAAAAAATAATAGCCTATGTCCGTCTCCTGGTTCCCAACTATCTCTGTACCAAAATTCATCAAAATCGGTTTAGCCATTAAAGCGTGAAGAGGTAACAAACAAACAAACTCACTTTCGCTTTTATAATATTAGTAAGGATAAGTATTTATAAATGTAGCTACTTATTCGAATTTGAATTGATTGGAACACCACAGACTACCTACAGTATTGTCTCTCCTCCTCCCTTAAATCCATCCAAAGGTTGCCTTGCAAATATAGCTTTTAACCCATTGTGTCATCATATTTATAAGTTCTACTAGCTTTTGCCCGCGGCTTCGCTCGCGTGAAATTCGGGGTAACACAGTTCCCCTTGCGCCTTACTGATTTGTAATAGCAACGCAAAATTTTCCCTTTTCTTCCCTCTTTCACCCTAACATCCCACTTTAAAAAAAACCTGTAGTTTTTGCCCTTGCGCCTTATTTATTGTAATAGCAAAGCTAAATTTTCCCTTTTCTTCCTTCCCTCATATCTCAATCTTTTTTAAAAAACAATCCTAAGCCTTGTCCGTCTCCTGGTTCCCAACTATCTCTGTACCAAAATTCATCAAAATCGGTTTAGCCGTCCATTTAAGCGTGAAGAGGTAACAAAGAAACTCACTTTCGCTTTTATTATATTAGTAAGGATAAGGATACTGTTATTCTTGTAATTTGTATGAATTTTCTGTCTATATCTTACCCCTCTTACTACCAAAAACATATTTATGAATAATATACCTACATTATGAGCGCGACACATGATACATTGACATAACTGCAGTCTTTCAACGTACTATGCATTGCTATTATAAGACGTTGAAGGCAAATTCCAAGCCTTACGGCACCGACTTCCTGTGTACACTGTCGTGTGGAATTACAAATGAGGGTTTGAGCCAGGTGGGGACGGTTTTACCAACCAAAAATTTTAATGGCAAAACAAAAGAAATAGTGCATCATGATTGATGATCTATCTATATTATTCTTGGATTAGTTATCAAGACCTATAGTTAGTTTTAGAAGTAAGTCCCGCGGCGCGGCGGTGTGATGGATTTATCCTGGTTGATTGAGAATAACACAGAAGCGTAGAGATTGATACAAACACACGGTTACAAATACCCAGCCCCAGTGGTTTAATAAGGCTGTGGATAATGAATCAGTACTATTCAATAAAACTACCAAACGACAGAAGAAATCCCGCCGATATATTACAAATATTCTACAAAGTATTCAATCAATGTTGTACCTACATTCTTCAAGATAACAGCCTTAATTAAAACTTCTTGTGCACTAATTAAGTACAAGGGCTTGATCACTATGTCACTGATTAAAGGAGAAATTCTCTAACAAAGTGCCTGGACTAGCGGTCCGTGCTTCCGCCGATTTCTCCGTGCACCATGCCAAGCCATGGATCGTGCTCGTTATCCGCCAAGTAATTTATACAACTGCTATTTATGGCTGTCTGGATTCCCATGGATCGGTCACGCTGGCTGGTTGAAAACCAGCTACGTACTATAAATAGGTAGGTAATTGCATAATCAAAACAAACATAAGTAAATTGGTTTCTTAAAGGCTGCAATTTTATGCCAGGCTATGCTATTAGCTAATTTCGGAAGGCAGCGATGATGATGACCAAATAATTGACTGTGCAAAAGATAAGGTGGCTAGAAAGCAGGTAACTGCTGAGATGAAGACTAAAAAGAAATAAAGGAGAAGAAGACATGCTGCAACGATGCCAAACAACTTGGAATAAGAGGAGGAGAATAATGTTGGATTATGCTAAGCTTTATAACCATAAATAAGCTTTACAGTTACAGGTAGAGTCATGTTATGATTTAGTAGTAAAGCTTTTGTATATAAGCGCTGATGGTAATCCTTCGTGGGACCATCATTTTTTAGTATCATCCACAGGAAACTATAAAACAATGAATCCAATGTAGAACGAGCGGTCGTTCTAGTTGTGAAATGAACCGGCATTAGTTAAATTATGGTCATTTTTCAACACCATCATTATTTATCGTAGGTCTATTTTAAATAACCACAACGACTACCTCTCTGGTAGCGCCATTTATTTGCCAATTTCGCATGTGAAATGGAATGTCACCGTACGAGTTTAAAAACTCTGCATTTTCAGCAGTACCTAGTTCTCTTCAGAACCATTTGAAACGAAACGAATTTATCTGGAACCCAAACTAAGCAGCTTGAAGTAAATTATTTAGCGTTTAAACAGATCATCACTATCATCAATTTGTTGGTACAGTTATGCTTATGACCTCTACAGTTAAAAGTTCATTGTTCTCCGAATGCAAACCTACCAAAAAGCAATAACAATGTCTGCAATTCTGTGCGAATCATTTCGTAAGCATTATCACTTGGAACAATGAACTGTGTTACAATTTCCAGGAAGCTGATTCTAAACTGTGACCTGTTTTCATTTTTGTGAGACAGGACGGGCATGATTGGGCAAAGATAAGTCTAGACAACTATCACTCTGTGACCAATACCGGACGTCTGCCCTCGAAAAGCACGACATGTCCACTGACAAAACGTAGTTATACATACAGCAGTTCTAGTAAAATTGGAGTTGTTTTACGCCTCATCATCGCGTAGATTGGGAGAGGCCTATGGATATAGGCCACCAAAGGAGCCAAGTCGTAGCTGGATAGCTACGACTTGGCTCCTTGGGTAGTGTAAATAGGAGTCTTGTGTTGAGAGAACATTTGGGCTGCGATTGATGAGTTAATTACCCAGCAAAGTTTAAATATGATATTTGGTGAACCGCCGTCATAAGCCATTCAATGACCCCCGCCATATTTGGCGAACAATCATACATTAGTTATAGATATTCATTCAAAGTATGTACATGCCGTGTTTGTTTTTATGGAGGTATCTCAACTAATTCTTATTGATTCTGTTATCCTTGAGTAAAAAGGGGTTTTTTTTAATTTGGTAGATGTTTTCAAAGTCCCTAGTGTCTACTTCATTAGTTGCTAAGCTATAAAATAATCAATAGAGCGGCGCAGACCCCACTCAGGTGAGCATTATAGAAGCCTCTTGTATAATGGATCACGACATCACGATCCTGACTTGGTAAATAATCGTGCTGCACTGCAAATATTTCTAGGTTGTTCACCTAACAAGCACTTCAACGCCATTTACTCAGAAGTTTTATAAAATGGCTGTTTAGTTACTTAACTGTTATTTTCGTTTCCGAAGTGCTAGTTATTGCATTTCATCATAATTATTTCATAAACATCAAAGAAAGGTTATTTTATTCTCCAAGATCTTTGACATTAGGTTGATGATAGAAATTGAAGTAAAAAGACAAAAATCTAAAGGAAATGTCACCACAGTGGCTTTTACTAGTCACGAGCATTTTCCACAGATCAGTGTAAAGCGAGTCCATTTGTCACGCTTTTCACAATCGCAAACAGAGCGGGACGATGGTATCTCCCGTGCCAAATGTTAAGCGACACTAAAACATGCACTGTCTTGTCCGCCATACTTTGTACTCAACTGCGTTAGCTCCGCATAGACCCGCTTAGGCATAGTTAATCAGTCTATAACGTTTCTACTCTGTTTTTGTTAAAGGTTAATTCGAAACCATGCATTGGCTTGGGTCGATCACTCCCAAAATGTTTGGGACTCCTAAATACAAAGAGGTAAGTTTAGATAGATACTTAACTTAAGTCCACAGCCCGTGTGCCATAGTAGTTTCTAATCAGTAACATATCAATAAAATAAACAGAGGCGATAAATTACTTGTAAAACTTAATCATTTTCGTTCCGGTATAGGTGTGGTTTTGATAAACACTCATAGTTTGTTACCGTTTCATAAATTCCTGCCATCACTTGTCACTTATGTTACCTACATGATTAATAAAAACTCCGTCGCCAGCTCTACATATATTGTGTCCACCTGAGATTACAAAATAGCCTTTGTCCTACATGTTTATCACTAGAGAGCTATACGTTATACCATCAGCTATTCAAATCGCAATCACATTTGTGTTATTTCATAAGTCTCTTTTGAACTCGAACTACATATTTGGGTCACGATATTTTTTATTAGGTGCATGTGCAACTAATGGATTCTATATGTAGAGCCAGAAGTAATACACATAGGTATATCTTGTCACATACCTATGTATGTGACAAGATATACCTATGTGTATGTATGTAACTTTGTCATTAAAAAATGTCTATACATTGTTTAATGACAAAGTTACATCAAAAACACATTGCTAATTGCTATTGCCAAAAAGGTATCAACGCAGTTCCTGAGATTAGAGAAAGTTACCCTAAACTTAATCTCGATTAATAATGCAGACATTAATCAAGATGACCAATGACGATAATAATTATGTCTACGATCGATAATTTTCTTTGTCTCAACAAAAACTAAATTTCCAAGATACAGATATGTGCTAGCACCTGAAGCCGTTACTTGTTCTTTTTTTTAAATAAAACTCATCGCAGCATGAACCAAGTTCGTGAATGAATGGAGGCATTTACGCAAACCAGTGACTCGGACCAGTACCGACGTAACCTCGAGTAAAATAATACCGCTGTGAGCAGCAGGAAATTGTGTAATCCGTAGCAAATTATAAATATTAATTCGTTATTTCCATAAATTAAAAAAATACGGAATCATGAATGGACTAAGAGAAAATAATGATATGACAGTGACTCAATTACAAATTAGAGAAC
Source organism: Ochropleura plecta (assembly GCA_905475445.1). Taxonomy (NCBI): domain Eukaryota; kingdom Metazoa; phylum Arthropoda; class Insecta; order Lepidoptera; family Noctuidae; genus Ochropleura; species Ochropleura plecta. The sequence goes on from FR997728.1 coordinate 4,691,746, forward strand.
TTTTCAGTAGTTAATAAAGCATCATCAGCTTTTATGGCCAGTACTGCTACATAGGTTTCTGCCTCCCAGGCATCTCTGCCATTTCATTGAGTCATTTCGCTCAGTGTTTACATTATGCTTAACTACTTTTTAACTTATTTAGCACTTTTATCTTCATGTGCAAATCTATGAACTGGTAAACAGATATTTATATTATATTCAATTGTTTTATAATTTATGTTTTATATTATATGAAAATACCCATTTGCTTTTGCTTTGAGTCATACATAAATGTTATACAGGCACATACTGCACAGGGCGTGCGTATGAGTGCACGCTGCGCCATGCATACATCTTGCGCAAGAGTTGCCTTCACACCATTCACTGGATTTAAATGTAAGTCCACACTTAAAAGGACAATGGATACTTTATGACAACTTTCTCAACAGGAGGGGAAAATTATCAATGGATTGGGTGAAAGATATGACCATAAATGGAGTGAATACTGAGACTGTATGGAAGAAGAAGGTTTGATGCTGTGCCGACCATAATAAATACCATATAATAAACTCACTTGCTTAGTTTTGAGAGAAAAGAAACGGTTACATCCAAAACGCCAATTGAAAGGTAAAACATTTCACAACTGAATGAGTTTTTAGACTAAACTTTCAAATCGTGCGAAACTGATTCGTTGCATAAAATGAAACAAATCGTATTAGAGCAAATATCTTTAGAATAACACGCTTGTTAGTTTCAAAATGTCTCTTGAAATTAAAACTGCAAAACGTTCGTCGTATATTTGCGAACGAAATCAGCGGGTTACGAATAAACGTTGCATGTGGAGTAAACGTTGTAGCAAAAAAATATAAGGCTGGTTAAGATTCGATGCCCTTTTTTGCGGATGGGAAATTATCAAATAACTGTAATGTAATAACTGGCCTCCGGGCGATCTTCACAATGGTAGATTCGATATCTTGCAAGCACGACGGACACCAGCATAAACTGGTGTTCCTCAGCTTTGGTTTATAAAATTTGTCTCCAACGACTTCATCTAACATTCAAGTTCGCACCACACTTCTGCTCACTGTTCCAAAGCTTAACTCCACTAACTGGACAACGGAGACCACACATAGACATACAATCATAGACGAAGTTGACACTTAAACACATGACAAATCACGGTTAGACACCATGATCCAAAGCATGAAGCGAGACGTAACTGCAGGCCCCGTAACGAGATCGTCGTGATATCGCGAGACATTGAACTCACACCCAACAAGGTAAGGTTTCCAGGCCGTTTGTTATACCACCGCAGTATTTAGAGCAACTTGAATAACTCGGACGAAAACAGCGATCTCTATTATAGCGCATGTTACGTTTCTTATCGTAAATCTCGACTTTTTAGGATGAGAAGTATTATTATAACGAAACTTGATCAGAAAATGTTGAACTTCATTCTTCCTTGTGGGTCCAAATGCAAGAATTTAACGTTTTGTTGAAAAACATGTGGTAATAATATTAGCAGAATTAGATGGTAACTACTGTTAATTCTGTGGGAAACGTTAGACATAAAACAGAAACTATGAAACTTTAACAAAAAAACAAAGTAATTAACAAATTAAATAACATGGGAATTAGATGAAACATACAAAGCCGCCTGGCTTGATAGATATATCTTACCAAAGTGGGCGAACGCTTTAGCAATTACAGACGGAATTTGCAAAGATTCATTGGCTCACAAGGCCTAACGCATAAAGCGAAGGATTATCGCCACGGAATATCGTTTAATTGCAGGTCTTAAATTTTCTTCTCAAGATTAATTTCGCTTTTTTGTTGTTATAAATTCTTCCGATTTCGTAACTGTTTTGGGAATCGTTTCGGTTTTACTCTGCTAAGCCGAAAACTTTAATATTATCATCGCTATGTTAATGTGAGGAGTTGCTTATCGTCAAAGGTCTCTTGCCTTTGTTTTCGTCATCCTCTATTTATTTTGCTTCTAAAAGGTTTTGAGATTCGATTCTTTCTTACTGATCCATATTAGCCATACCTACATCCTGGCCTTTGGTATTTGCCTGACCAGGTACCTACACCATAGTTACTCGAGTATGACTGCCTCAAATTGCGTAACAGACCATACTAGTCTCGACCGCAACCCAGTTTAGCTGCAAAATCAATGCCCTGCTCACTTGCTTAGTACTGTTAGCTCTGAACGTGACCTCGAAAATATCCGAAACAAGATGATTGGGAGAAATTGTTCAATACCCCAAACAAAAGGTTGCTCTTCGCATTCAACTCACCGTGTTATTTCCCAGTGATTTGTTCGATGTGGTGGCTTTAGGTGCTGTTGATGATTGATTGGTTTCTTTATTATCTTCTTGAGTCGAAGAAAGATTTTGTTAACTTAAAAAAAAAAAACTACGAAATTATCTCGTCAAAATTCGAATTTGCTATCAGGAACACCCAAAATAGAATCATTACAAATCTCTCGTCTAAAGATAAAATGTCAAAGAGAGTCGATCGCATTTCGCGGTAGAAGGATATAATATCAAATGTCATCACTATCAAGGAATGCAATGTACTTGAACGGTAGCTGATAAGAGTTATGAACAATACCATAACGGAAGTAAGGTGACGCTTATTTGCTGTTAATTTACGAGGTGATAGGAAGTGTCTAGCTAGTAAACAAACATGGTAGTGACTCATCTAGGCCATTTATCCGCAAGCAGATTCGTAATGAAAGAGAGCGCGATTCGTTCAGATTTTCGTTTACTGAGAACCAAACTTTCACTGAAATTCTTTTTGATAATTTGGATAAATTACGTTCTGAAACGACGAGGAAGGAACCCATTAGAAAAGAAAATGTTTTTAGTTACAATACAAGAGACCATTAACCTGACTGATAATTGACATTTCTAATGCAGATTATCGAGTGCAGTTTAGTAGCAGGTGAGTCCAGGACATATCTAATCAAACTTAATTAACGGTATTTGAACTGCCACCCGCAAGACATCAGGATGTGACTCATGCAACTAATGACGACAAAAGTATTAAAAAGTATCGACGAACTGATTCAGAGAAAACATTAGCATACATGACTGTCCACCGAAGTTCTGAACGTTAATTGATGACCTTGTCGCAATATGTTCAGTTCAGGCAAGTTTTTAATTCGTGTCAAGGAAGAGTTTTACCTGATTCATCGAGTATACTGTTCATAACATCGATGTCATGTTGTAAAGTCTTGTATTGATTTACTTGTAGTAACTGCAATCTTCGAGGTTATCAAAGGTCTACAAAAAGAATAAGGAGTAACGAGACAAATGCTTTATTGTGCCATCCATAACATATTGATTAATATTATTTAACTTTGAAGAGATTTATATAAATAATCGACGAATTTAGCGGTTACTGCCAACAGTCAGAGATGGATTATAGAGACATTGTTTTACATTTAATGATAATTTTGTTTGTACAATACGAAAGAAGGAAAGGAAGATATCACGCTGCCCTGCGTCATTTTGATAAATAAAAGCCACTTACTTAACAGTACCTAAGTGAATCATAAGGGAATAGCAATCGAGAATGAATCACATGAACTCAGGACACGTGATAAGAAAACTCATAGGCATTTGACATGGAAAACTAACAATGGTAGACAAAGATCAGATACAGTACTCGTTGAACCTGCCATTCCAATATATGGACCTGTCATTATAAATTGAGCGAAAAATACTGACTTCGACACATAAATATCACCATTTACAGTCAAAAGACTCTCTTAGCGCCATTACAGAAGAACAAAGGACCCAAGTACACAACGAGTAAAAGCAAGGGTCATTAAATGCAAATCTAATTCCCTATGATTCAGAGAAGGCGCCGGCCGCTACATACCTTCAAGGTTGCAGTACGGTATTGAAACAAATAGGTTATGTTAGCCACTCAACCGCGACCGTAGAGTGTCTTCTAGTAACTGTGGTTCCGAATAGATGGATTGTAGTGACCGATAAGAGGTCATTAGCAGACGCAAGGTGCTACTTGCACCTTTCCTAGCGCTCAGAAAGCGATTACGATAGAAAATGTTTCTCTAAACTTTACCGAAGTTAAAGAACTATAGACACAGAGATGTAACAACCATGAGTACCATTAATACTTAGTTTATCTTGTTTACAGATCTTGACACAATTTTGATATGAGCAGTCCTAAATGCCATAGTGTTTTTGGTAGGTCAGATAAGAAAACTGTTTTAGAAGGTACTCAAACCACAAAAGAAATTCTCGGTGATCATAAGCTCGTTTTTGGTGACAAGCTTGGTAAACGCCATCCTTTAAAAACCCAGCTTTGGTTGCAAAACTTTTACTCAGACCAAAATTATCTGAGGAAGTGAAAGTTTTTATCGCATTTTACTGCATGTAACCAGCCATTATTATTAAAACTCGTGATCATCAGCCGTAGTGCAGACGAAACTAATTCTTGGCATAAAAGCAATCTCAATAAAACAAATGTTCTCTACAAACCTATCCGATTAAAAAGGAAAACCTTTGATAGGACTAGACGATTGGGCAAAAGCAACAAAATTGTCTGGATTTACGAACCTTTAAAACAAATCTACGCCATTTACAATCTATGTGATAGTTCACATTAAATATTCTGATAGCTCAGATGGAGTCAATTTAGGACAAGGACTAATAAGTGGCCACAGATACTAGGTACGTTGAATTCCATCGCATAGTAAATGTACAGTAAGCCCTTAACGTTGGAAACAATCAACAACTTACCGTTAAGTGAGTGCAATTAGCCTAATTGCCATCCTTATGCAATGAATTACGGTAAGATGGCTTTATCTTATTACCTGGCTTAAAGAAAACAAGAAAGTACTGATTTAGCATGAACATTTATTTCATTATTCACGACGTTCTTTCATACCTGACTTATAAACACAATGAACTATCGTGGGATACTTTTCTCCTATCAAATTGCATCTACCGTGGAAGACCGGATTCCGTTCTAGAGAATCAGACATGCGTAATTTAATCTTCTATTCCGTAATGTACGGTATGGGTAAAGTAATGTTGTTTGAAATCAAATGTGAAGTAAAACTAAATTGCACAGGCAATCATAAATGCACCATGAAGAGATAAGAGGAAACACTAGAATTCGAATTAAGTTTAATAAATGGTTTTGTTGTTTAGCTTTTCACACTATCCCTTTCATAATAAAAAAATAAATGATAAATTTTCGTCAAAATCTTCTAAATCCTGTGGTATTTTCCCCTTTTCATTGACGAGTTAACGTTCCGCCATACATAATCATTATTAACTTTTTGGAGTCTTTCTAATTTGAGCATAAAGCTATCCATTAGTTTTTTTTTTCTGTAGTGGCTAGAAGCATGATTCTTTTCTTTTTCTTTCGATGTATCACGGCTGCCACGATAAATTATAACAAAGAGGTTTACCCCTGTTCTCAACATTAAAATAAATCTCCGGATCAACACGTCTCCCGGATTATCTAAAGGAAGTTGTATATCGTAAAACTAGCGGAGGGGTCACCGAAGTGATTTGTTCAAGCTGATTGAATTAGCGAAAGGATGTCGCCCCAATCTCGGGGTCGTGAAGGGTCAGGTACAGCCGGCGTCTTTATAACATCAGCTGCCTTCATTAACACGTGTTCCTCATGATCATTTGTTGCATGATTCATTTCTGCTTTGAATAGAAGCATGTCGTTCGTTACTCTTACAAGTATACGTTCACACAGAAAGCAGGCTTGTCACACTGGAATGTTTTGAAATTATGACAATGCCGCGGTCTATTGAATCTTTTTGATCCATTGTAGCCGTTAAGGTAGGAAGCGATAATTAATAACGGTGTAAGATCTATTTTGCTTAATCCAGAATAATGCGTTTGCAACAGAAAAAAGCAACGTAAAGCTGTTTGTCGAAGCTTTTTCTTCATGACGTTCGTAAAATGCGTGCTATTGTAATGAGTCAAATTATCAACAGGTTTTGGACTAGACCAGTCGTGCGGAATACCAGTTTATTCTTGTAAAACCAAGCACTAAGTACTGGCAACTTGCCCTTTTACAGAAAGAGCAGAAACGTTATGAAGTTTATTTAAGTTCACTACGTTACATAGCATCGCATCGAATATTGCTCTTATGAATCCAAATGGCATTAGGACATTTTGGTAATTTCGGGGAATTTTCGGATACTGGGTGGGCTGATAGGCACGACATTTTGGAATCCCGGCACTCACTAGTTACATATTTGCAGAAAAATTAGTTCAAGAGCTTGATGATAGGGCATTCATATTTCGCAATGTTATATAAAATATATCAAATATTTGCTCGACACACAAACAGGTGAGTAAATCAATATCAGTTGAATGGGCTCGATACGTAGCCCTTATCAGGGCGCACAGGTACGTGCGGTTATCACAAACTTATCAACTGCTTGTTTATCGAAGGATAAAGCGTGATCAGTAATTGTGTTAGACTAATTTAAAACCAAACATTTTGGGGACCGACATGAGCTTAAGGACCAAGAAACGGGTTTTTGGGAAGGGGTATAAAACTATAGAGTGAGGTGATTACTTTTTTTTATTAGTTTTGAAGGATGCATTATTGCAGTTAGCCAATGCAAAGTAAGATAAAGTTATCATGTTTCATTATCACGAATGAATGAAAACATTGTAAAATCGTACAATCTAAGTGACCCCTAAGAATAATGGATTAGTTGGAGATTAATTAGATGCAATTGTAGTGAAATGGACTCTCCATTAAGACTATAAGCCGGTTACTCTAATCAGAATCCAACTCGAACTACGATTTACATCAAGAAAGCCAATTCCTAAGTATAAAATAATACTAGACTCAGATTTTATAAGAAAACCTGACTAACGGCAACAAACTAACAAGCATATAATTACTTAGCACGCAAGGCGTCGAGAGCTACAACCAGTTACTGAACAGCAGTAATAGCTATCGTAAAGCGTCCTGATAACAGGAGAGCTTGTATTTACTTGTTGTGGTAGAGTAAATTAAATCTTGATTGATTTGCCAAAACTTTACCAAATTTTTACTTACCACAGCGACTAGCTTTCCTCGCACCGTGATGCCGATCATCGGCGCAAATCGTACTTCGACTCCTGGTTCCACCACCAGCTCAGCATCCCTCTCGATGAGCAGGTCATCGCGCAGCATGTAGGGACTACCATCAGGCCTCCACACGGTGCGCCCACCGGTCAGTACGCCGCCCGGCAACTCCGTCAAGCCCAACGACTTATTTAGAAGGTAAGGGTCCGCCGTTCCTAGCGACTCTTGTCCTTTACACCCACAAAAGCAACACAGAACCGTTATGACGAACACTAACACTGTCCTCCACTTGTACTTCGTGTCGCTGAACTGACTGTGTCTCTTCTGCACACCCATATCTTTACAGCACTCCATTATGCACTAACTGAACACAAAAATATTCATTTCACTTTTACTACAGTTCCTCACCTGCTGCAACCTATTTCAACACCTATCCAAACATCACACAGGTAACTCGACACAATACTACGCAACTCATTTTCGTAAACTAACATCAATGTTTTAAAAGAATCTTTACGTGAATAAGAAAATTTGAATCAAAACAATTCATAACGAAACAAAGGTGGGGCTGGTAAAAATAAAACAAGCAAAAATGCGCGCTACTGCGCGACCGTTGAACGAAGTCGTTTGGCCGGTTTCGTGTTGATTCCTCCTCCCTACCCTCCTCGCATATCAAACTTAGTCACTTCACTCATTCTATCAAAAGCCTCCTCCCCACCACTGCTAAATGCTACGCAGTCGCAGACGCGGTGTTTGCAAGAGCCTAAATGACGTGACGTCACAGATCGGCGCCAGGGAGACGCCGCACGGTGGGCTGAAAATCGGCTTTCATAGACTTAGGGATTTCAATTTGTAAGTGCTTGTTTTTATGCCGGATATCGCTTCTATTAGTCATTACTATGTACAAAAATGACACCCGAGTTAATTCTACCCAAAAACGAAGGAAATATAATTTTTTTACGAAAAATTTGTATGAAGCGAGTATGAAAAATCGAATTATCTCCTAAACGGCATGTTTAACCGTAATATCCTTGGAGATGGTCATAGTGCTAATTATTTATGATTTTTTGGTTGGCGATTGGACGAAAAATTTAATGCCGTTTTTTTTTTAAAAATCGTCAAAATATTTTTATTTATTTTTACATGTAAAACGATCCCTTTTAGTGTCTAAGTTAAAAAGTTCGATATGTTATTAACCCAAATATTAAGAACACACGAAACAAGAAAAATAAAATAAAAAAATTGCTGTTTTTGACACATTTATATTAATTTAAATAAAAAAAGATTTATATTGAAGTAACATATGAAGTTATATTTTATACAAAATAAGTTAATTTAAGGAATTAATACTAAGCATTCGTAAAATAAAGTAAAATAAATAAAAAAAATAAAACATATCATTAAATATTACAAAAAAACCCAAACACACTCAAATACAAATTTACAAATATGTACATATATATCTTTTTTACAAATTTTCCTTATCACTCTCGTTGTCAGACTCCAATTCTGAGTCAGCATCCAGATTGGATATATCCAAAAATTCGAACTCAGTTTCCTGAAATTGAATTAAGTCGAGAGTTTCAGCAAAAAAGCTCTGCTTTTTCTTGGCATCTAACTTAGGCCTTTGTGCACTTAGCAAAGGGTCCGAAGAAACAACAAGCATATTTAAAATGTCTTGATTGGAATCCTGCCTGCTTCTTTTCCGCGAATGATGTTCTCGAAACCTCCTAAAATCTTTGTTTCGAGACTCTGAGGCTTCTTCCGAGAGAGTCCCAATCGGCACAATATTATTTTTCTCGATTATGTCAGCCCCATGGATTAGTAACTTATGAACGGTTGACGACATGTAGTACCAGTCGTATAGTAATACGTACTTTTCTGCTGTTTTGCGAGCATAATCTCTAAATTTTATTATATCGATCTGCTCTCCAGATGTAATTGCTTGTAAAATTACAGCAAATCTTTTGATGAGGTCTTCATCCAAACCGGTTATAGCTGCGGTTTTATTAGGAAACTCAAAGAATTTTCTTGCAGTATTCCCGTCATTGGTGGTTCCCGAGCCTTGTTTTACTATATCAATCAACAGATTGAGCTCATCTTTGAATTTATTTTGAATTATTTTCTTTCTTGTCTGTAGCATTTCTTTGTGCTCATCACTTCTCGCTGCCCACCGTTTGAAGTCCAGTCTGTATGCAATGTGTAACAGACATTCCATACAATTTATACGGGCGTGTAGGGATGACAAGCCAAACTCATACAGGTCCGAACACACAATTTTTGATGTTACAGCATCTAAGCGGTTCATTTCTGTAGGCTTTGCTAAGCACAGGTAGCACGATGCATTTGATCTAGCTTCAGAAAGGTAAGTACAGACTTTAGCGTCGATCATCGTCATCATTAGTTGATGAGTCACCCTATTATTATTATTGCACTCTGTGGGGATAAGGGCCTCAATTTCTTCATCCATTTGTTTTTTCAGCCCAAGGACAACTGCTTCACTCTCCTTTACAAAAGTAAACTGAACTGGACGACAATACAAAACTGAGCATGGTTTTGGGTTCGTCCATAAAATGTTGTCTCCATCTGTCAGTTTTAGTGGCACCAAGGAGGTCATGAAAATGCTTGAATCATCTTCCTCACCCTCAATTTTCTGCTTGTATCGGCTTTGGTTAGAAGCACCGTCAAATCCCCACTTGGATATCAGCTTCAACTGCTTGTTATGCTCTTCGTTAGAAAGGCTTTGAAGGATTCTTGTAACCGTGATATCAAGTAAAGCTTGAAGTGTAATCCTAGCCGATGAATCAGTAACTGTCACTGATTGCTTCGGAGGGTAGCAATCAAGCTTAGTTTGTTGCACTTTATAGTAAGATGGATAAATATCTTTAGCACCTTCTCGAATGGCAGCCTCACGCAACGTAATATATTGCCACTTTGAGAGTTTTAGCGAAAGAAGTAATCCAAGCGCCTTTTCTGGCGTAAATATGATTGTTTTCGCTGGTTTCTTAAGCGTTTCATTTAATTTAGCGGCTGCTTCAGGATTTTTCATCATGTATTCGATGACAGAGGCGATATCTCCATGCCCTTCTTCTTTTAAACGTGCTGCAGCTGCATATGCCAATTCACTGGAACCTTCGCCTGTGTGTTCATCAGATCTTCTCTTTTTTTGTTTACTTCCCAGGTCTTCGAATGGTTTACGGGATCTTTTCGTCATTGTTCCAATGGACGTTGATGTCGACGGTTCTGGAGAGACTGAGGGCGCTCTTGGTATCTCATCAACACTTGGTTCTTGATTAACTAAAGTTTGCACAAAACTCGGCCAATCAATATTTGCTCCCAACCAATTCTCGTACTTTCTCCTGAAATTATCAAGGAATCGGTTGGATTTCTCCCACCTTTGTAAAGCGGCTCGCGTAAATCTCCGACAAAATTCTTTGAGAACAACATAATCTTCGTCAGACAGGCAATCGCCTATGCGGGATACAACTGCACTAAACAATACTTCATGATCAAATGAAGTACTCTCACTTCGTAGAAGAACAAACAAGTCTAAATTGGTCATTAAACTTTCCATTTTAAGATTTTATAGTCGCAGATTTAGTGTTAGCAGTTACACAGTTGTGAACAAATTAAATTATAAAACAAAACTTTAGCCCTTTTATTGCAAAACGACAATAATTAGGTAACTACCCTCATTAGTTATCTCCTCATTAGCTAATGAAAATCTATAATTGTCACTAACTATTCTTAGAACTCATAGCACTGCTAATTAACAAATTAGCTTACTTATCAGGAAATGTTAAATATAATCCATTGTCGTGAGATATTGAAAATCATTAAATCACCTATTAAGACTCATTAGAAGACCTAATCAGTGTAGTTACTTAATCACTTCTTTTTGGACTCATTAGAAGACAATTGGTAATTTGGTTGTATGAAAAGTTTTAAAACTCATTTTGTGTTGATAAATATCTAGCTCAAACATAGTTGGCTACGTGTGGGTGTACTATAAACCTCTGCCAACTCCTTCGGAAATATAGGAGTGATGCTATTTTATGTTATGTGTAGTTAAAAGTCCGTGTTCTTCAACATAAACACCAAAAGGAATCGTTTCATACGTAAAAACAAATAAAAATATTTTGACGATTTTTAAAAAAAAAACGGCATTAAAATTTTTGTCCAATCGTCAACCAAAAAATCATAAATAATTAGCACTATGACCATCTCTAAGGATATTACGGTTAAACATGCCGTTTAGGAGATAATTCGATTTTTCATACTAGCTTCATACAAATTTTTCGTAAAAAAATTATATTTCCTTCGGTTTTGAGCAGAATTAACTCGGGTGTCATTTTTGTACATAATAATGACTAATAGAAGCGATATCCGGCATAAAAACAAGCACTTGCAAATTGAAATCCCTAAGTCTATGAAAGCCGATTTTCAGCCCACCGTGCGCCGCGCCGTTGCTAATAGTTCATTCGTTCGTTCTTTCCTTGCGATAATAATTTATTTAAACTATTTGCGTTTTTTTCTTATAGCGTCAACTAAAGTCGAAAACAAAAATATACAGTAAGAACTTTATTTTATTTAGTTCTAAAGAGTTAATTCTATTAATATTCGTAATGAATATTTTCATAGTTTGTATAATTAAGTTGCAACACTGACTACTATGCTACCGTGGGAATAGTTCATTCTTATATTCCGTTGGGTTTCGCTAACGATCGTTCATTCACTCATAAATTTCGTCGACTCTTTTATGTCTTCATAATTTATATTTAAAATAGTTGGAATAAAGTTATAAATTAGGTAATTTTAGGTCTATTTTAATTCCTTATCATTTTTATATCAACGTTACACGTAAGTTTTTGTTAATAATCATGTAAAGTACGGTTTATTGTAATTGTTGGCGTGGCGTGGCAATGCTTGTGCAGTGTCGACATTTTGTTTTCTTCATTGTATTTATATATTTATTTCCGTGCGAAGTACGGTCGCGTCGTAATTACATTTACACGAAATAACTTCCCCTTTACTATTGTGATCTATTTACATGTGATTGAATTGAAATTTCTTTATTTATAGATTTCAACACAATCATGAGTTCTGGTGGTACTCGCGTGTATGTCGGCGGATTAGTGGAAGGCATCAAGAAGGAAGACCTCGAAAGAGAATTCGATAAATACGGAAAACTGAACTCCGTCTGGGTGGCGCTCAACCCGCCGGGTTTTGCCTTCATAGAATTTGAGAACTTGCAGGAGGCTGAGGATGCGTGTAGCGCTATGAATGGATTCGAGATGTTAGGCGCGACCCTAAAAGTAGAGATCTCTAGGAAGCGAGATGGGCCCCGCAGGGGTGGCGGCTTCCGAGGAGGACGCGGCGGCAGCGGCAACTTCAGAGGTCGCGGCTTCGGCGGCCCACCCGGAGGTGGCAACAGATCCTTCGGCAACTCTTACGGCGGCGGCAGGCCCTACAATCGCAACAACCAACGCGATGAGTACGGCTCCGGCGGCGGCAACTTCAGATCTAGGTCGCCATTGTCTCGATATTAATTTAGTATTTAGTTTTATGTTAGGTGTTAGTGTTATCGTAATCTGAAGCCTTCTAAGTGTTAAATTCAATGTCTGGTAAAAACTGGGGGTTTGATATTAATACTAGGAGGTGTTCCATTGATGTCTCAAGGAATTAGAGGTAATAGCTTTTGATTTTATCTATCGTGTTATTCAGTGTGACTTTACTAAAATACTTCTGTCTAATAAATTAGCATTTTAATGTATGTAACTCGTATCTGTTTGATTCAATAAATTTATGTGAAAACAACTCCCGTTGTTTGCTCACTTACTGATATCCATTACTATTAATATTGTATTGCAATTCATATATATGAATCTGTGCAAAATATTGTAAATGTGTATAACCTAAAATGTATTGTTGCGTTCCACGGATAAGTCATCGACTGATCGTCATTGTAAGTTCAACTCTTTTCATCAAAACCCTTAACTTCTGGTATGTTGATAAGGTCATAACGGTGTTCTTTTTGTTACAGTTCCAAGGATGAATACTGATCACGGGTCATTCAATTTTTCGAGAAGTTAATGCAAGAACAATCCTTCAGTGATTACTTAACATTCTGCCTAAGCACCCTAATTGCTAAGTTTCTTTAAAAAAATATATGATTATATGATTCAAATTGATTTTTATTATGTCAATACAAAATGACATCACAAAATTATTCTTATTGCTAGTTTCACATAAATAATTATGAAGGGCTGCTGAGACACGCCATGAGAAGCTCCATCTTGTTCAAAAAGTTTTTGCCTTCCATTTTTTCTAATTTAATTTCTTTGAAGGCTCCTCCAAGATGCTCCCACTTTTTGTCTTGAACAAGTTCACTGGTAAAGAAGTCTTTTCTGGGAGATTGAGCTATGAAAACTTGAATTCCAACTGATGGCTCACATCTTATAGCAAGCATTCTGTCACCTAAAAGAAAATGAGAAATTGTTAGAAACAAATAGCAACAAGTTCAAAAACAAAGTAACAACACATGTAACTGCAAAACAACTGTCATAAACCTACCATTAGGAGAGGCGAGAAGACATGAAGAAGCATTTCCCAGAGGTTCAACAGGTCCAGAGCCCAGGTGTGCACTGCTAGCCAGCAGCTGCCAGCCCATGCATCGGCCTACAGCTTGCACTGCAGTCATCTGATGCTGATATATCTGCCAGGAAAATTTGGTTGTATTTAGATTTCATAACAGTCACTGTGAGTAATCATAATCAATAATAAATTTCACAAACTAATATTAGTAGTTAGTCATTTTTAGTTTGATAGAAATGACATGTCTGCTTATCCAATTAACACCTAACCTAACATTCACATATACAAACATTATTAACCAGCAAGATATGCTCTATTTTTTATTTTCTTAGGTTTGTACTTCCATGTCTGTAATCAAAGATAAAAAGAGTGAATAGATATACCTAACCTAGTGGTTATTTGTCTATCATAAAATTTAAAAAGAATAATGACATCAATCTAACATTTTTTTTATACATTGAATTGAAATTAGATTATTATGTACATTGTAGTAGTTATATTAGAAGTTGTATCATCATTTAATTTATAGATTACCTGACAGTATATGAGATCTCTTAGTTCCTGGAGTTCATATGACAGATGCCTCACTTTGCCATCACGGCAAATACACTTGAGAGTCTTCTCTCCAACATGTACTACCAGAGACGTTCTGCATACTGCATCATACCTGTATGATAACGATTCTAAGATCAAACTCAATTCGTACCAATGATCAGGATAATACATACAACAATATTTTACATAGTAGTAGCATGGTATGTTACAACATGTAAATACTCATGAAGGACTCCCAAAGAGATCTAGATACCATTATTGGTAAAATCACAATCATCAGTGAAATTCATCATCATCCATCTATTCTGGAAATACTGCAAGACATAGACCTATGTTAAAATAATATCCATTAATTGTGACTCTTAGGAAATGGGCTTGTAAAAAGCATTGCATCATGTTTGTTATGTATATATTTAACCTCAAATTGGCCTCTTGTAACCAAAATTAATGCCCATCCTGAGAGAAAACAGGAAAATGTGGTATATATTTGGAATATACAACCTTTTCCTGCTGAAATCTGAATATAATATTCATGAGATTATTCTAACCAGTTAATTGACTGTGTAGACCTGTCCTGCCGGCTGCCAGAAAACAATAATTTCCAGAAAATTATATTCTTGTTTTCTTGTACATAAAAAGAAAAGAATAAATAATGTCTAGTATAGTCTTACCCATAAGCCATAATATTGATTTTCACACATGACTGTGTGGGGCTGTTCAGAGCATTCCAGTGTGACACAATCAGAGGGTCTTTGACCTGTATGGAAGGACAAAAGTGTGAATAGAATACATTAGAAACAACGTTTCCAGAACACCCTATTTAAATACTAACTGACAATGAACTTCATACATAGAAAACATAACTGCCAACCCCTAACAAGCCTCTTGATTCAGCTGTCAATGTTTGAGTGTTTTTGTATGTAAATCTCAAAAACTAATATGCCTTTCCTGATCATTTTATCACTAATCTTATGACGGTTTTAATGTTACAATGAGTTTTTAATCGCAGGTTTTAAACTTTAAGGTCAAACACAAATTATAATTATTATGCATTGAAGAAAGTATAATTTCAACATGTGGGCTTCCACAGTTCGTGAATGGGGTCCGGGCAGTCATAATATTACAACTTTACACAGCTATGGCTATTTACCAAACCACATGAAGAGCTATTTTTACAAGTGAACTATGCATGTTATCCTTCCTTTAGTGGAAATATCAGCTATATAGCTGCAGATTTAAGTAATTTTTCTAGTATTTTCAGATAATGTTATGAACAACATGTTATTTAATGGTCTGTGCTATTTGTTGGATTACCAACCTCTTTAGCAATAGTATCCAGTACATATTCGCTTCGTCTCCGCATAAAGAAATGTTGTGCTTGCTGAATGATTTGTTCTAACAGAGATTGTTCTTTGCTCATATCAAGCAATTCATAACGATCAGCTGCCATCGGACCTAAAACAGAGACATTTTGAAAGGAAACCGTTTAAAACTATACACTTAAAATAAATAAAGTAGTAGGGGGAAAATAATGATATTTGATCAGTGTTAGTGGACCTATCACAGATATTATGACCTTGTGGCGGTCAATGATAAATTATTTGTTTAAAAAATATTTATGAGTATTAAAATTGTATCTATACCTGCCAAACAACGTCGTTTTGAAGGTCCAAGAGGTCCAGTCGCAGGGTGAGGGAAGGGATGGTGAGTATTAGCATGATGGACGGCCCTGAGTAGCTGATGTAACGAATGTTCCAGAACGTGGTCGTGATCTGACTTGCCAGTACCAGAATCAGGCTAAAAAAAAACAATGAAAAAGATTGCATGTTTTGTGACCTTGATAGTTTAATTAAAAAGTATTTTGGGAACAAACCTTGGCGCCTTCTGGGCTAGCATTGTTATTATTTTGTCCATTGTTGTGGCAGAGTCCAATCAATAGTTGGATTCCAGGTAGAACCTAAAATAAAGATGACTATTAAAATGATTCTCATGACAAACAAGTCAATCCGTAGCAAACCCGAATAGTTTTATATGGTTTGAATAAATATATACACAGAGATTCTGTGTACATTTCCGTTAAGCTGGCTTAAAACCATACCTATCCAGTATTTTTCCGCGTACCTAATATCTGGTCTGAAGGCGCCTATAAATTTTATCGATCTTAAAGGTTGGCATTGCATTTTTGTAAGCAAATTTATATGAAGCTAACACCGTATTTGTCGCCAAACCCATTATATCACGCAGTATTACAGATCGTCAAAATCAAGGAAAAAATGTAGGCAACTTTAGACTCTGAACTGCATCAAGTACTTGGGATTAGTGTTTTCAGAAGTAGCAGTAGCGGGTTTACACAAAAAAAAAAATGATCTACACTTCTATCGTATTTAAGGCCACAACTCCCGAAGCGTGTAAGCCATAATAAACAGAAGCAGCACTTACTGTAGCCATGATCTGATTGCCCACAACCATATGCGGTATAGAAGCATCAAGCTGTACGGCTTCTGCAGCTAATCTCGCAAACAGCTCCTTACAGAACAGCACATTCTGAGCCGCCTCTAACTTCTGCTGCCAGTGCAGTTCTGCTCCATCTCCTGGTAGGGTCCCGGGGCAGTTGATGGCAGCTGAACTTAGAGTTGCTGTCACTACATCTTCTTGTTCTGAAACAAAATTGTGTATGAGATGGGCTGTCTTGATTGGTGATTTGAAAAATAAGCAATGGAGGATAATGATTACTTTACAGAAACAATGTTAGATTTAGACTACTTTCTAATTTATTTGTCAGGTTTATGAACATTTTCCTCTGACCAAGTGTATGTAGCATAATATTATTGTTCCAGGTAAATTGATTGTATGGAATAATGATCATTGGAGTTAAGCTGTTGTCCCAGCCGTCATTTGTAGATCTTTGACAGTTACAGGTAGTCAATGTCCCGAAAGTCGGACAACCAGTTTTACCAAGGGGTATAGTATTACCCAGTACAAACTGGGTTGTGGAGTGACCTCCATAATCCAGTTGGTACTGGGTAATACTATATACGGTAGGTATGGAGCGTCTGCCTATCTAACGATACAACCAACCGATAATCTAACGATAGGCAGACGCTCCATATAAGTTCTGGCTTTGGTTAGACTGGAAGCTGACCCCATCAAAGTTGGGAAAATGCTAGGCAGATGATGATGATGCATTGATGTTTCTATCTTGAAAACAATCAGCAGACCAGTATTTGTGATGGTCTTTTGAGTAATTTATTTATTTATTTATTTATTTATTTAGGTTAATCAACAATTGTTTACACATATACATTTCTTAGTTAATAACAAAAATAAACATTTACAAGTGCAACAATTAATTAAAGATTAACACCACATGCACAATAAAAACGGTTTTACAAACAAATTTATAAAGATTAACAAACAAGCAAAAAAAAGGAAATTAAATTAATAATAAAGAAAACTAACAGACTCATTCAATACCGTACTCTAAAATTAAATCGAATTTTAATCAAAATTTTACTAAATCAAAAGTAAAAAACGAATTAAGATTAAATCGAAACGAATTAAAAACAAACCAAATTAAAATTACAATCAAAGTAAAAAACGAACTAAAATCAAATCATAATCAAAATTAAATCAAAACAAATTAAAATCAAAACAAAATTAAAATAAAACAAAGTTAAATTGAATTAAATCTACATTGAGTTATCTACAAAAGCTCGTAAAAATGTATTAATATTATCGTGGTGTACATCTACTATGTCACTGCGGCCATTAATGATTTTGCACAATCTAGGTATTGGAGAATTTGCACCAAGCACGGACTTTCGAAGTGGCGGACACAGGGGTGTTATTTTATTCCTAGGATATCTAGACGGCGCACGGAACCCAATAAGCTTTACTAAACTGGGGCAGTCGATCTTGTTGTGCAACAGTTTGTAAGCAAATAAAGCATCGGTTATATCTCTACGCATAGATAATGATTGCATTTTGAAATGACACAGGCGGGCCTTATAAGAGGGCAAACGCTTAGATTTCCCCTCACTGAAGGCTAAATGCCATACAAAACGTTTCTGCACCCTTTCTAGACGCAACATGTGAGTGGCAAAGTGAGGTCTCCACACAACAATGTTAAGTGTCTCCACACAACAATAATGTCAAGCATGCCAACTAAGAGTTAGATTGGAGAATTCTCTCAGCTCTTGCATGTACCTATAGTCCTATACTATCGAAGTTTTACCTTTTTGACACAACACAGATATAAATGCGACGCCCTGCAGCTCTGGAGGGACAGTGACGCGCAGCGCCGATGGCACAGGTCCTGCAGCACTCATTGCTTGAGCTATCTGTTCCTCTGGAGCTTTGGTTACCTGGCACAGAAATGTTTTGTTAGTATTATTGCATTAAAGAATGACTTTAAATATTTTGGCTGTTTTTTTATTGTAGTTTTATATTTTAGTTAGTGTAGTAGTAGTTATGGTTGGATTTAGAGGGTTTAGGTCTCAATGTATTTGGACCATTTGTTCAGAGTATAAAGTTTTATTTAATATTTTGACTGTAGTGTTCTGTAGTAGACTCAATACTATTGTGTAGATCTTTTGACAAATATTTTTAGTGTAGTTCCAGTAAAAGGTGGTTTTTAAAAACCTTTTTACACATTCTAGGTAGTTTTTAAATTACATGAGGCCAGTGTTTTGTATCTGATGATGCAAAACACTGACCACAATGTAGTTTAGTAGTTTATTTTGTCAGCCAGAATAAACTACTAACCTACATGAGGTGAGAATGTGACTATTCAAGGTTAGTAAAACAAAACAGCTGTAAACCATTCCATAATACAGTCTTGTCTAGCCTTAAAAGACTAGATGTTATGATTTATTGATTTATTCATTTGCTGTTGTACTCAATTAATACAAAGCTATTATTCAGCCTCAATCAGACATTAGAAATTAAGAAGCTAAGTAGAATGACAATCATCACAGGGTGGCTAGCAACACAGTTTAAACAGTATTGCCAAGCATTTCTTTCATGAAACATGTGCAAACCTCAAAAACTCCAGTTTGGCTAAACTTAGAGCCAGCAGTACGGTAACTCAGGTCCCCAACTATAGTGTTGGACACTTTCTTCAATCTCCAGTTTTGCCGCAGTCTCAGTAGGTCTATATGGAAGTCAGGCATGTTGCGGGTCATTCTCATAGTCTCGCTGGCCCGGAGACGTTCTACTCCTGCCAGAAGGACTGCTGCTGCAGCACCAAGAGCTTTCTTCCGCCCATATACTTGGACCATGGGTCTGCCTTCTACCTGTTCTGGTTGCACGGGGTCCAAAACCTGAAATATGATGCATTTTCTATATTTAATTCCTTGACTCAAACTCAAAGCATATATTTAAATTAGACCATTACAGGCTCTTTTAAATGTCAAGAAATAAAAGAATGAAGCTACAGTCCAAGATACAATGCATAATAACTTGTGAAAGTACTGTGGTAACCCAATCCAAGGCATTGAAACTCCATTGACACTCTTTTAAATTATAATTATTTTACAAGATCATGGCTACATCATTCATGTTGAAATTATACAAATATGTGAGAACTAAGTAGAATAAATATTAAATATAAATATTAAGAGCATCCAGAGTAAAAGCAAAAATGGCGAAATCTTAACATAATGTTAAACTTTTGTCATAAATACATAATTCAAATAAGTGTTTGAATTTTTAAATAGTAAATCTAAATAGATTTTGACTGAACATAGTAAAGTAAATCTTGTCAAAAATTTCATCTACTTCAATGGATTAGGACAAGAATCACAACTGCATAGCATGAAGTCTTGGGTACAATTCCAAGGTCAGGCAGAGTTATTGGGTTTCCATTAGGGATTTCTCAGTAGCAGTCAAGTCAAGGAGCATAGACTTCAGCCAAGTAGCTAAGTATTTTTTTTTATTCTAATTTTTGTACTTAAAGATCACTGCAATATAGCAATAGGTTTGCCGTCTATAGCATGGGGCATAAACATAATTAGCAAAATGAGGGTCTAGTATTAGGTACACCTCTGCCTAATTTTTAAAAAAATACAGGCCTGTTTGTGTGTTTATTTTTAAATAATCATATTTCTTACCATATATCTCTTCTCCTTAGCTATGCTCAGTACATCAGCCAGTACACAGACTTCAGTCAGCGCATTCCTAAGTTTGTTACGGACAGAGTCCCACGGCCACAAGCTGGACTGATACCCTGGCTCTTTGTTCTCATCTTCAGACTTGGAGTCAGAGCTACTCTCGCCTTCTTTCTTAATGTTACAGAACTCATCTTCAGTTTTTGCAAAATCAATCTTTTGTGCTAGCCGGGCAAGGTTCTCTGACATAGACAGGGGGCTGTTAACAGAATCAAAAGATTATTAAAGGTCTTGCAAAATATTTAATAATCTGTTTGCCTAAAAGTAGCACGGGTGAACGTAAAAGTACTTACGCTTGATATATCTCTTGGCCATCGTAGGTAATCTCCTGGATTTGATTTTCTATTGGGGCCTCTATTGATATGTTTACTGAATTTGCCATATTTCCGCCTTCTTCGTCTATTTTGATATTTTTTACACAATATTTACCATAACATTGTATCGCAAGTACTTACTTTAATATTAAAACATATTAAATAACATTTCTTAAATATTTATTCAATTCTACCGAGTACTCTAGCCTCGTGCCCGTTGTTATTTTCTTGTATTGTTTACGTACACAATTTCTGAAAAATAACAAGGGGGACCAACAACCGCCACAAGATAAAACTACTTTTTATTTTATTTGTCAAATTTCATTTTTGACAATTATTGACATTAACACTTTTCAGAAAAAACAAATGTTCTTTGGATACGGGCACTTTTGCGTATTTTGGAAAATGGAATTTAAAAGTTTTAAATAGTTGTGGTGGTTGTACATAGTGGTTTTCTTATTATATTTTTTTTTTGTGAACTGTAAATTAATGTAATATAAAATTTAATTAAATGATCTGCAGAAAAACATCGTTGTAACAATTTCACGTTTCGTTTCAAGTTGAGCTCAACGCCCCAACCAATGGTTGTCATGTTATTTTGTTATCGACGTTTTGTACGAAGTTATTGCATTTTCTGACGCGAATTGGACTCGAAATGGAAGTCTTGGTACCGAAATATTGATTAATCCTAAGAAGATAATATTTTATAGCTTATATATATAAGCAAGCGATAGGTACAATCAAGTTAATAATCAAAGATGACGGATCGAGTGATAGCGGTAAGTGGAACAATCGTAGACATTCATAATTTTCGTCAAATTGTCACTAAACACGGTAACTCGAACAGATCTTGGCCCAATTCGTGTTTACCTCTACTCATTGCATTGTCGCTTTGCTGATGATGAGGCGAAAGATGTTCGAATTTCGACGTGAGTTCGATTACACATGAGCGTTTCTTGAGTCGTGTAATAATACGGAATGATAAGATTATGTGGAAGTATATGAATGTCTGTTGAAGATTAGACTACCTAACTCATTACATTACACATACATTTAAATGATCACCCCTGAATAATAGGAGGTTTATTACTATGTTTATCAGTGCATTCATAAATGTTTTTTTTTGCCTAAATAAATAAACTAACATTGCAGCTAAACAGGGTAAATATTACAACAGAATCCAATTTATCTTGGATTTTATGCATAGGTTTTCTAACTTGTACTTTTAGTGTTTTGGTGGCTATTATCTTTCTTTCTATACTATAATCTTTGTAATTATTTAAAATGTTTTGTTGATGATATATCAATCCTTATCTCCAAAAGGGTAGGTAGAGTTCTACTTAATAGTTTACTTAATAATATTTCACCAGTTATGTTTAAGTGGAGGTGTGGAGGTGGAGCTGTGTGTGCTCCACCGTCTAGTCCCCTATTACATGTAATAGGGGACTAGCTTATTGCCATTAACCGGTCACAAACCCATCAATACTATGCCTAACCTAGGACTTGAATCCACCACTTCAAGCTTAGCACTCCCACTTGTAACAACTACACCAATTTTGTTTGGTTTTAAAATACTGTTTAATCAATATTATTAAAATTTTCCAGTCCCGTCCTAGCTTGGAGCAGGTGACAGCGATAGTGGACTTTATGGAGAAGCATCCAGCTCTAGCACTGGGACAATTGAGAGGTCTAGAGGGCAGGGATCAGAGCAAGAAGCTGTGGTTCAAATTGACCCGGATTGTCAACAATATCACCGGTCCTACTAGACCTATGAAATCTTGGATTAAAGTAAGTTTTGTTGATTGTTGTAGTGCATCCTCTATCTAGATATATAAAATTCTTTTTACTTAAAAGCTATCCTTCTCATGTCCTGTTATGTATTGTTTGTAGTGCAGTCATCAACATGAAAAGTAGTCTGAAAATTTTTGACTGATTATTTAATTTATGCTTGATAATGTCATGCCATTAATATTTATAATGTTATTTTGCCAGTACTGGGCTGACAAAAAGTCCACAGTAAGATCCAAGGTGCAGGGCGGAGGCGGTGATCCCAATAACTTGTGCTCAAACATTGAGAAGAAGATATGGGACTTATTTCTAACTGGGGATAATGGCAGTAAGTATTCAATTTGATAAATAATATTTTCAGGTCCAGTTGAAAACCAGCACTGTGCACTAGCTTCCCGGCAATAGTGAGGCACAAAAATATAAAATATTAAAAAAAAAATATTATTAAAAAATAGTTTATACATACTTATTTTAAATTTTTTATTAAAAAAAATAATATTTTTTTTTTAATATTCTGTGCACTTGACGCACTTGTGGCATGTGCAAAATAAACTAATCTTCTTGTATTAATTTAGAAAATTACACCTTAATTCTTCAAAATTTTAAAAGACATCTGGGCCATCTCAGTCCAACAGAGGATTTATTTGGTGACCTATAAAGTAGCTAAAAATAAAATAAACCAGTTAAAATAGTAAAAAGTACCACTGCTGAGCATAATCATTACTTGAGGTTGATTACCAGGTCTGGAAAGTTGTTATTGGCTTTTTCTGTCAGGAAATTCTCAGTAGTAGCCACGGAGTCCAGAATATGTGGTCCATTAATGGTAATAGGCTCGTGCTCTATTATATGGGACTTAAATGTGGTGTACCACTAAGGACACCTTTGCCTTTTCTTTTTGAATTAGAGCCTTGATTTTATGTTACGTTATTTAATATTATTTTTAATTGTATTCTCTTTTATACAGAACCTCGGGGAGTCAAACAGGAAAACAACTTTGTAGATGAGAGCTTCTTCAACGAGGACAGTATGGACCAGAACCATGTTGAAGTAGATCCAGTGCTGGCCTTTGAAGAGCCTGTAGTGGATGTTGAAGATAGGCAGATGGCGATTATGGAAAAAATGGTAAGTGAATCCTAAATATACCTTTATTTTGTTACTAGCTGGCGCCCGCGTGATGATAGAAGAAAGAATCCTCTATGTATTATCTATCTCCGTGCCAAATTTCATCAAGATCCTTTCAGCCGTTTTGACGTGAAAGAGTAACAAACATCCATACATCCATCTATCCATCCACACAAACATCGCATTTATAACAGTAGTAAGATAGTAGTATTTCTTCTTCTATCTCAGTAGTCTCAGCTGCCTCCAATGACCTTCTTAATTGTGTCTGACCATCTTGCTGGTACGCTAGCTAGAGTGCATGAGTCTTCCACTAGGCCCAATCTTATAGGTATAGGAAAGGAACACAACCTCATCCCGCTTGTAATCCCAGAAGGATTAGGCAGAGGTGTCCCTAACAGTGCACCCACTTTTCGTCACTTATTTGTAAGCGCTTCGTAATAGGGAGCGAGCCTATTGCCAACCTCCAGCCTCAAATCCAGATTCCATGGCTGCTGCTAAGAAATTCCTTATACAACATTATTTTTAGTATATGCGAAACCTGAATATAGTTTGTTCAGAATAAGTAACTGAATCGATTCCAATCATTTTTACACCATGTTATATTTTTTCCCAAAAATATTTAAAAAAGTTTATAATATGGACACCATGCGACACTAAGTACCTATTCGCAAGCGCTACCCTACACTTGACCATTACGACAGTCCAAAGCCGGCCAGACAGTGTGATGGAAAATGTATCACCAGTAAATTACCTACAATACAAACTGAGACATTATTATTATCAATGAAGGCGCGCGGCGCGGGGACGCCGCCGCCGCCGTACGCCGTTGGTGACAGTGTATTTGTACGGATATCCAGGTAACATAACAAGCTTATAACTTTGTGGATTTTCATGATACAGTTTTGAAATTTTGTGCATAGATTCTTATACAAAAATACTGGACAGGTGTTTCGGCTTTCGCATAAACTAAAAATAATGTTGTAGAAAAACCCAATGACACTGGGACCAACAACCCAACCTGGGAAACGGATCCAGGAGCTCGTTCATAGCAGTTTAAGCCTGAGTCTGCTCAGCATGAGGCCTTTAGGCAGAAAAAGAAATACTTTTTAAAATAGCCCAACTGCTGCCTCAAACGCTCACAGAATTTTATTTCGCTAGTCTTCATTTTCAAGGCGAATGTTATAGACAGTTTCTGAGTTTATTCATGTTTCAACCACATATGCATAGGAGAAGGTGGTGCATCTGGATTTCTTGAACTACAGAATTATGCATATTATCCATAATAGGATAGTTTTAAAAAAAAATTATTTAAATAAATATTAGATTATTCAAAAATAAGTTACACGTATTTTTTTAATTTCTAAATTAGAATAAAAATTACAAAGATATAGCCCATTAAAGTTACGTGTGACGTCACGTGTTGCTGCATTTTTTCGCAAGGAGTGACGTCACACGTAGGTACGTATATAGAATTACTTTGATCCTGGAAACTACCCTATTATGTTGAATAAGTGCCTTGGCACGGTAACGTTTTGTCCATTAATGAGACAGTATAGGGTAGGCTAAAAATAAAGAATATATTTTAATAATAATAATACGAGATAAATAAATAAATAAATATCTTGGGACAACTAACACACGGCTATCTGCAAAGAAATACTTTTATTGTTTCTATATTTTTTAATTACTGTGATTACTTGCTAAATATTCTCCAGCGTTTGATAGTTCATACGTGTTATTGGCAAAATTGTGGTATCCCTCGTCCACAAAAGCCATTAACGAAGAGTTGAAGTTGAAGTTAATACGAGGTGTCACATAATAAACGTAAGACTTTCCGTGTTGTGCCTCGGACCGTGAAACTTCTTTGGTCTTCCTCTTCTACTATACCTATCCACATTCATACTCATAACTTTCCTCACAGCATTTTCCTCCTTCGAGAAACACCCGGGAGATTTTGCGCTTATTACACCTTGTAAATATTTTATAATATTTGTGTTCCAGTTTAAAGTGATGAGTGATCAAGCAGCGGCACTGACACAGCTGGCGCACGCATCGCATGTAAACGCACAAGCTATGGAGAGACTCGCTGATGCATCACAAATACAGGTACAATAGATAAACTCATTAACTATAGTTACAAAAGGAGGAGAACTTCATTAGAAATGTTCTAGAACTAAAAAATCG
This sequence comes from Ochropleura plecta, assembly GCA_905475445.1. Lineage (NCBI taxonomy): Eukaryota > Metazoa > Arthropoda > Insecta > Lepidoptera > Noctuidae > Ochropleura > Ochropleura plecta. The sequence continues at coordinate 4,717,532 of FR997728.1, forward strand.
TAGTCGAGACATTCAGCTACCGTACTGGGCCCGCCTGGTCGGTTCCGGCAATGATAGCCTAGTGGTGTGATCGTTGTACTGCCAAGTCATAGATCTCCAGTTCGAACCCAAAACACGAACCTCTGATTTTTCGGATTCATGTGCGTATATAATAATCACATGCTTCGGTGAAGGAACACTCGCTGTTCGCTGGCTTCAGCATACAACCTACTAATATTATAAATGCGAATGTTTGTGAGGATGGATAGATGGATGTATGGATGTTTGTTACTCTTTCACGTCAAAACGACTGAACGGATCTTGATAAAATTTGGCACAGAGGTAGATAATAGTCTGGATTAACATATGAGATACTTTTTCTTTCGATATCGGGCGAAGCCGCGGGCACCAGCTACTAAAAATATTACCCGACGACATATCAGGCCAAGATAGGACGCTCAAAAGCGGCTTAAAAACTCTGACACCAAGTTAGACACTAACCACACGAAAAAGAGAAGCTTTTTATTTAATTCAAACTTTTGTTTCATCCACCAGGCAAGAGCAATAGACCGTCTAGCGAATACATTTGAGACGGTCAGCGCAGCGACGCACGACGTCCGCAACGCACTCGTCGACATTGACGGAACGATGAAGCGCTTCTACTCAACCTCGCCCACTTAGCACAGGTACCTGTGAACTGCCGAATGACTTCGGTGAAGTTCGTGATGAAATTGACTTTTATTTAGTGTTGCCATTCGCCATTATTTTAGTAATAGTAGTAAAAAGGTTTGATTGTATAAGTAGGATTTTTAGAATACAACGATTAAATCGTTCCAAAATTGTGATAGACAATGCTCGCAGAGTGGCATAATATTATTTGTGGACATGTATGTACAATAAGAAGAAAGGTACGAATATTTTACACAGTTATTTATTGACATAAATAACTGTGTAAAATATATGTATGTATATGTGACATAGTGCAGTGAAGTGCTACTAACATAGTTGTTAAGGATTTATTTACTAACACAAATTGTATTAGCTATATATATGTTTGTTTGTAAGGTATTTATCTATGGGCCTAAGATGCCTGAAAATAAATGATTTATTATTATTATTATTATTATTAAGAAAATACTGTAATGCTTGTAAGATATATTTTTATTTACCTATCTGAAAGCTCTGATAAAGTATATTATGCTTATGTACACACATCCCTAAGAAGTTGTAACCCGGTACGTTTATATTATGTATTTGGTATGTGTAGAAGATTTTGGGAAAATGAATTGTTTACTATGTTTTGTAGCTTTATATTGTTTATAAAATTAAGTTGTAGACAATATAATGGATACTTGTTCACATCTTTTTGGGGCTGAATCTACATACAGTACCCAGCTTTTATTAAGCATTTCGCTTGCTACATTCGAATCATCAGTATTTGTTGAATAATAAATCTGACACGTTTGTCGCTAAATCGTGTTCGGGTGGGGATTTTTCAAAAGTATATCCACATATTATTACTTTTTTTTTACTCTATGGTGTTTAGCACCTCTCTTAAAAAAGTGATACATATCTATGAAAGGCCAGTCAAGCTATACTAAACCAGTTAAAGAGGATCTCTCATTGTACGTTAAATCTATATAAAACGAGGCCACGTTATACTGGTTATGTACAGCTTGATATGTCGCCGTGTGTACTACTAACTCGTAGCTAATTGTGTAGTAATTTACTAGTCATAAGTATTTGTATATATTATTTCGCATCAGTTATATAACGTAATGACTTACAAACAGAAGCTTGATCCCTGTTCCCGATACCAGTAACTACTATTTTTATGTTTTTAAATGTTTTTTTAATTAAGAAATATTTAAAAATGTAAAAATATGTATTAAAATGAATAAACGAAATAATAAAATACAAAAAATAATAATGTTATTTAACTATTTAATTTAGCGCAACTCAAGTATTGTATATTTCTTTTGTTTACACTATAGAAACGGTCAACTTAAACATTTATTTATAAGCGTATTTTATAAATATATCTTGAGAATGATTTTCTTAGTAATCAATTAATAATTAAACAGTTGCAATTTCGTATTACAATGAACGCTTATTTTAATCGGTTTACCAGCCAGAATGTGATTTTTATCATTGTAATGAGCATAATAAAGAAGGTAGACTGGTAGAAAATGCCTAATGCATTAAGTAAGTAATTTGTACAGTTTTTACTTGTGCATAAAGTTTCAATATATAAATAAAATTACTTCAAACCTTGTCACACTTTCTATAGGTACTCTTGTGGAAAGTAAATAAATATATATGTGAATGAATTATCGATATGTAAGGTATGTAAATTAGAAAAACCGGCCATGTGTGAGTTGGACTTCCGCACTAAGATTTTCGTACCATATTAAAGAGTGTCCATGAAGTTTCTTACCCATTTTTCTCCATAGAGATCTACGCTTTGAAATGGTCGACTACAGTACTTGTACAAGTTATTATGCCTTTTGACTGGGACTGTTACTTTATTATTTTATTTGAATCCATAAAATCGGCAAGATTTTTTTGCCGATTTTGTTTGTTGTCATTGTTGTTAAAGCGGCAACAGAATAAATCATCGGAGAAAATGTCAAGTGTATAACTATCATGTTTCATGACATATAGCTCGGTGACAGACGGACAGGCAGGTGGACGGCTGAGTTTTCGTATTTGGATCCCGTTTTATCTTTTGAGTTAAGGAACCTTAAAAAACTTTCATAATGCATTCAGTAAAAGCTATTTGAAAATTACAAACTAGACACTTTTTTATTTTGTATCGATAAGTGTTCAAATTATAATGTCATCTAAATACGAGATCATTATACTAGACTTAATCAAAAGGACGAAGTATGAATCGTTGCAAGTGGCGTTTCTGCATATCTCCGTAGGTAAAAAGCGTGATCTCATGAATGTAATAACAATACGGTAGCTTTTTTATTATCTAAACTTACACCGTCACTTACGCGATATCTTCTGTGGTTCATTAACATCCCTTAAGCATGGCGCTTGCAAGTTTTGCCACAGATTCAAAATATCTCACATTAAATGGAAATGACAGAAGATATCACGAAAGTGACTAGAAGTTAAACTATTTATTGTTCTTTAAATTTAAAAAGGTCAATGAACTTCACGCCTGTAATCCCCGAATAGTTGAGCAGAGATGTTTTTATAGAAAGCTTATATTATAGCATTTTTGTTATTCAGAATTTACATTCAACTGTTTGGATACTCCATAATTGATTGAAGTACAGTTACAAGCATAAATATGTGAACAATTTCTTAAATTTATAAGCTATTTTGAGCGAGCAATAACGATTGTAACTTTGAGATACTGTCTAATTCATAATAATAATAGTAAATACTGTGTTCGTACACACAACCTATACAAAACCAGTTTATTCAGATCTCTCAACTACGGATCGTACACCTTAGATTTCCAGTACGATGATTAACTGGTAATATGATTTTTTTAAACTGAAAAGTTGTTAAATGTTTTCACATCTCGCTCGTGACTTTTTCTTATTTTTTTTTAAACGGACGGTAATTAATTATTATAGTACCTAGGAACGATTCGTTGCGTTTTAGCCACGACCGTATTAGAAATAATAATACGCAAAAACAGTACATATTTTGAACGTAAGTTGTTGTAATAACTGTACTTATATACATATAGTATTTTAAAGTAAATTACATTTAATAAAACCATTTATTGTATGTTCTTAGTTTTATTACGTCATGATAAACTTTAATTTATGCTTCACAACATATTTTGGCTTACAAACTTAATTTATTTAATATTATCTTATTTTAGCGGTAATTTTCTGTGTATCACAGAGAAAATTGAATCTTATTGCTAGTAAAAATAAGTCACAATATCTCTAATTTATCTTTCGTTCACAAAATTCTATATATAATCATTCTCCTATCCAATACAAGACTTACACTATAACACACTGTAATGTTGACAAATATGGCTGCTTCATTTTTGATTCTAGTCTTTGGATATTTAATAACATACAAACTAACAATATTATTCCACAGCTAGAATAACTATCGTACTTATAGCTACTTATAATATTCACGTCTGTCACAATAATGATGAGCCTCTGTCTACTACGACCTTTAACAACTTAGATTTGGTTGTATTACGGGGCTTTTTCACCGCAGATATGCTATGCAGCCATACTGCTAGAATGAGAGATCTAAGCGATTAAAAAGTATTCACTGATGCACTGTGCAGGGGCAAGTAAGATGCGCATGCGCAACTCGAGCTATACATTCGATGACAAAGATACTGTGCTCTGCAAATAGCTACACCACTTGCGACCTTCTATAGCACGCATCCAGAACATCCATATATTAAACCAGCTTAGTAGAAGCCGTTTCCACCATTACCAAGCTGTACGGAACAATGAATATCATCATCAGCCTAGCCTTTTCAAAAGCCTAGGCTTCCAGTCTTACTGGATTCATATTTTACATGGAGCGGGTGCCTAGCTGACTTCCAAAACGCAGTTAATTTCTGGGTAATACGATAGGAACCTGTCAGAACAATGAATATGATTGGTGGAAACTAAACGTATCCATAGCAACTTAAAGCACACTAGTGTTCAAATATACTCCACATCACACACACGCATACACACACTAGCGCGGGCACACACACACCAGCACATCTCCGGTGGAAAAGTACTCTTAGGGTTGTAGGTACCTCATCCGGTGGGAATGCGGCAGCATCGACTATGCAGTCTGCAGCACGCTCTGTGTCTCAGTCTAGCAAATGACAGTTCTATACGACAGGAAAGGGAGGGAGGAGGTTAGGGGATAGGCTCAAGCTCAACGCACACAAATAAAGCTGATATAACACTTTATACAGCACCGGATTAGCATTACATCATTATTATAAGTTGATCCCGATTCGAGGCGAAGGCGGTACGGTGCTAACCTATAAGTTTGAGTTGCAGTATGGACTTATGGAGTTCCAAAGAAAGTCTTAATCTCAATGAGTTAAGACCATGTTGGTCCCGTGTAGAGCGGGTCAACCAAGCGTTGACTTTACGATGCAGTACAATTACTTAAAATTAGGTCCACAGCTGAAAATTAGGCGTATGATGATGAATAAATTATTGTTTGGACTAGATGTTAAAGAAATCGTTAGAAATATTTCAAGATCCTCGTCAGGATGGGGTTTCTTCGCCTCCTCGCTTGAGTACCGTTCGGTTTCATTCCTTCCGCGCCTAATCCGAAAGATGGCGCTGGGCTTGTTCGCAGATAGAAGTTTCCTTTGGCCCTGTGGATTGGAAATGTGGGGTTCAGCAGTCAAATATACACATGGGTTAGTAAGTAATACGCGAGTTATAGAAAGACCATAATCACAAAACAACCTGAAGCACTGTGCAACAAGGATCTCTCGGCTTTTGAATGACATTATGGAGGGGCGTTGTTGGAAAAGATTTGTAAAATTGTTTTAATAGCCACGCACAGAGGGTTCGGTACACACATAAGTAAACAGCCAAATCTTTTGACTGCGTAGACTAGGGTTTAAGTTTTGTTCACAGCTCCAAGGAACAACAAATACGAGTAGGTATATAAATAAATAAATATCTTGGGACAACTCACACACGGCTATCTGATCCCAAGATAAGCAGAGCTTGTGTTATGGTAACCAGACAACTGATATACATACTTATATAATTTATAAATACATACATATTATAGATAAATCACACCCAGACACAGAACAATCATGCTCATCACACAAAGTTTGTCCTGGGTGGGATTCGAACCCACGACCTCCGGCTCAGCAGTCAGGGCCACTAACCACTAGACCAACAGGCCCGTCAATTCATATACATTTAAATTCATTCATATCGATACTTGCATGCGTTCCCGAGAAATAGGGTCTTGACAGAAAGACAGACAAGCAACAAAGTGATCCTATAAGGGTTCCGTTTTTTTCTTTTTAGGTACGAAACTTTAAAAACTATGACAGGCTCTTTCTTTTTCAGATATTAGTATCGTATAGGTACCTACCTACCAAAGATAGGTGAAATGTTTTAAATACCCGGAAATCAAACCACATGATGTCATTAAGCTAAGCACCTAACGATTAAGTTAAAGTTATAACCTAAGTATTCATTAAATTCGGCCATCATCATTGCTCACTTCAAATTGAATAGGTTAAGGTCAGTTTTCTTTACGGAAAAATGACCACGGTAAGTGTTCAAGTGTAACAAAAACTGTTGAAGTGCATGAAACTTAATGAGTGGGCTTTTTTGCCTCAATAATGTACAGTCGACCGCAGTCGGTGGTAACACTTGGACTTTGAGCAGACCTCGAGGCCAGTTTACGTATACCGCAAAGTTACTATTTGAGACTCGAAGGCTACATGGAGCCTCTGAAATAAAAGATTTGATTAATTCTATTTTTTTCTTCTAGACACTAGACTAGTTTTTTTACATCATTAAAATTCTACAACTAATTTCAGTGTCGCCGGCTAAATAAACCTCTTGAACGCCATTCTGACTTAGGTATATCTGGCAAGCTAGCGCATCCCTTGGACAAAATGGGTAGCTCGTTGTGGAGGGCACGTGCATGCGTTTGTGCTATGACCTTCAAAAGGTTAATAATCTATCATTTATTTCAAACGTTCGAAATAGCCCCCGCGTCTGAAATGTACTGGGACTGTAGATTCATTTTGTTTCTTGACATTCAAAAGTGCCTGTAATGGTCTAATTGAAATAAATGATTTGATTTGAAATATTTTTCCGGTACCATGATATGTGGTTATGGTTATGATACCATTGGCGTTCATTGATTGTACGTAGAATATCTACTTCTTGCTGTTATTGTGCCGGTTGTAGGTTATATACCTACCTAATCCATTCTATAGACCTTGTTGTTTTAAGACATGCTTGTATCTCCTTGATAGATTCGCCAAGTCATGCTTCACAATTACCCAAGCAAATATAGAGAAGCATATTGTATTTGTTGATTCAAAATTTATAATTCTTGGCCCTACAATAATAAGTAACACACCTCGTCATATACCTATATCATATATGCGCCGGTAGATTACAATGCTACGGGTTTGTATTGAAGTCTGTCGGTGCTGTTATGTTGGATTCTTAATAAAAGATGTCCATTAAGTATGATACTGGTTTATTGGCAGGAGACATGGTAGGTACACATCGTAAGACATGACAGTAAGAAGTGAGGCAGAGCGCCATCAGATCACAGATAATACATAGACTAGTGAAGACCATAATAGTACAACTAAATAGTGATGTTACAACATCCCCCTTGTTGAGTTCAAATTAGACCCCTGACTGACAATTAATATAAGTGCTATGCTATTTGACTTTATACAAGACAACATGCTTAATTATACTTATGGTTATACTTAAACTTTACTTATGACTTTATTTATAACTTAACTTAATCAATTTCTTCAATTAACCTTCTGGTAGGTTTTACAATACGACCTGACCTAGTTGTTACATTTGAGGATTGTTGAGATGAGGATCCTTGATGCCTAGACTCCTGTCTGTCACCTTCCTCTCCCCTTTGTGACGAGTTGGATTGCATGGGAGGGTTAGCACAATAAAATTATGAGAATATTTATGTCTTAAGTGAATTCTATTCCTCCTATACCTAACTCCATTGACATCCTCAACAACATATGATCTATTATTTGACAATCTTTGCTTAACAATAGCTTGTTCCCAGTTGCTACTAGGGTTTCTCTTAAAATAGACATGATCATTATGATGTAACATAGACATTGACTTGGCATTCTTATTGTAGTATTTTGACTTATTTTGATCATTTTTCTTGACAGACTCTTTGTAATCTTTAAATGTTACCACTTTTGGCTTTAACTTCTTATATGATGTTGGAATGTTATCTCTTAAGTTCCTAGACATGAGTAACTGTGCTGGTGATGAAAAATTATTTTTACCTGTATTTCTATATTGTAACAATGCTATGTATGGATCTGATCCATTTTCTTTGCATTTTCTTAGCATGTTTTTTATAATTTTGACTGAACTCTCTGCTTGTCCATTAGACTGTGAATGATATGGGCTAGTAACAACATGTTCTATGTCCCATTCTTGCAAAAAATTTTTGAATTGGATTGACTGAAAAGGAGGTCCACCATCTGAGACTAGTGACAATGGTATTCCATGGCGTGCAAAAATTGACTTTAAATGAGTAATAACATTTTGAGATGTACTGTTTTTATTTAATAATGCTATTTCTATGTATTTTGAGTAATAGTCTGTGACAATTAAATATACTAAACTATCAAAATGCATTAAATCAATACCTACTTGTTGCCATGGGTATTTACAGATTTCAAAATTTTGTAGTGGTTCCTTTTGATTGCTTTGTTTAAACTTAGCACATATAAGACATTGCTCTACTAAATTCTTAATATCACTTGACATATTTGGCCAATACAGAGATTCTTTAGCTAGTTTTAAACATTTGTTTATACCCTGGTGACCTTTGTGAATCTGTTCTAACATTCCTTTGTACATAGACTGTGGTACTATTAATTTTGAGCCTTTGAAAAGTAAATCTTTAATTACATGAATTTCCCCTTGAATATTCCAAAATGGTTTTACCAATGGACTGACATTGTTTTTATTGTTTGGCCATCCTTCATTATAATATTTTTTTAATAATTGCAAGGATTCATCCTTTCTGGTTTCCTGTGCCAATTGTGTACTATATTCTTTTGTATCTCCTACCAATAAGCTAATTTCCCACGACTGCTTTGAGTGATTCAAAGTATTGACCACTGATGATCCATTGTGTGACTGACTGGACGACTGTGCCTTATTGTGAAATCCCTCAGACATGTGACTGATTTCATCATTGAGACTCTGACACTTTTTCTTTTGACTTTTTGACTGGACATAGGACCTGACTGGACTGACTGACTGGTCTGACTGACTGACTGACCGTGACTTTTTGACTGGACATAGGACCTGACTGGACTGACTGACTGACTGACTGGTCTGACTGAGTGACTGACCGTGAGAATGACTATTATGACTTTGACTATTCAGCATACCTACGAAATAATCTTGACTACCATTATCTGAATTAAACGATTGCAACTGACTGACTTTTTTATTTTTGAGACAAAATTTAGCAAAATGATTATAAGATTTACATGACCTGCATTGAACTCCTTGAGCTGGACACTTGTAGCGATGAGACTGCCCACAGCGGCTACATGTCTTCGAGCTGCTTGAAGCTGAAGGTGACTCGCGACTGCCTGAAGCTGGCTTGCGACTGCTTGAAGCTGACTTGCGACTGGAAGCTCGCTGTCGACCATCTCCTCGACTACGGCTCCTCCGACTGAGATGCATGACGTTTTCACTGGCGATGCTGCTCCCTTTGACTATTTTCTCAGCATCCTGCTGTGCGACTATGAGCGTCCTCGCTAGCTCTTGCATTCTCTGATAGGTTAAGTCATGTTCTTGCAGTAACCTTTGACGCACATGTGACAAGTCCAAATTGAGGTTTGCAATGAAAATATCTTTGATGAGCGATTCCCTGAGCGTGCCAAACTCACATTCTCTGCTTTTATTCTCCAAATCCATGAGGAATTCGTCGATGCTTTCGGATTTTTCCTGCTTACGTGTGAAGAATAGGTATCTGCACATCGTGATATTTTTTCTTGGCTCGAAATATTTATCAAATTTTGTTTTCACCTCTTCAAGCGTGCTGCCATTGATTGTTAGGTTAAAGGTATTGAAAATGTTCAGACCTCGCTCACCGATTGAGTGCAGTAGAATGGCTATTTTGCGTTTCTCAGTTGCTTTGTCAAGGCCTGTCGCTAGTAAATATAGCTCAAATGCTTGCGACCATTTTTTCCATGATTCAGCGTTGTTATGAGCTGGATCCGACGATATGTTGAAATTTTTGATATGTGAGTTGAAAGTTGACTCACCGTCATGGCCGACTTGCCTGGTCGCGTCGCCGACTTGGTTGGGCATTTTTCTTTAGATGACTTCTTCAGATGACTTCTTCATCCCACTTCTGACACCATGTTATGTTGGATTCTTAATAAAAGATGTCCATTAAGTATGATACTGGTTTATTGGCAGGAGACATGGTAGGTACACATCGTAAGACATGACAGTAAGAAGTGAGGCAGAGCGCCATCAGATCACAGATAATACATAGACTAGTGAAGACCATAATAGTACAACTAAATAGTGATGTTACAACAGGTGCCACCAGCATAATTTATCATCACTTGGTAACACTGGTTGTCAGGCTTTCGGTACACTGACTATTTATAACGTCTGTCAAAGATCTACAAATGACAGCCGGGTCCAACAACATAACATACTTACTTTCCGAGGCACGTAAGAAACTCGGTATGTAATGGGTGGTTACCTATCCACAGACCATCCTAGGCATGCGCGGCTTACCCGTGCGGCTGTTATTATTTAACCACGAACTCCTCCACCATATAAATGCTTTAAAGCGTTGCAAAGCCCTCTTCTGCTAAGTTTAAATATTTATATTTTGCTGTATCACAATATAGAAAAATCTGCTGTGCTGTACACGGTCCATGATGATGATGATGATGTTTGTGATAATAATTGTTGTTGATTACATTGTTGTCCATAGAAAATACCTACCAGTTGTGTATGGAGATGCGTATGCAAAACTGGTATTTTATATGTTGAGCTGAATAAGTCTAGATAGTCCCTATTCCTCCCACCTTATATGTATCCTTACCGAGTGCTAGTCAGGGGTCCCAAGTATATGGTCTCATTGCTGTCCCCTCCATGGGCAATCCATTCATGGAGGTTCGACGCACCCGCCGCTATGAAAGCCGTCGGTGAGCCCAGGGCTTCTACGAAGTATCGCCAAGAACGATCGTGGCTGCATAAATCTGGAAAAAAAAGAAAAGAACAATTAAATCAGCAAGTATTTCTTATTTATTTTTAATTCTAATGGAATTGCTCTTACTGAGGTCAGAATATGCTACGAAGTTGGGTTGGATTGCAAGCGTACCGGCACTCCAACTGTAAATTCAAAATGAAAGGAATTGCCATTGAAAGTGTGTCACACTGTTCTTTATAATTCAAAGTTGTCCTTCAAATTCAAAGTGTATCCATATCAGGCATTGTTACAGTTTACTTTGGTTTTAAAAGCGCTATCCCGTCGGGAGTGAAACAAGAACGAACAGTTTGACATCCATCATAATTTTATTGTCATCTATCATTATGGGGGAGGAAAGGAAGGAGAACAGATGCTGATTACCGACAAAGAAAAAGGATAGGATGATAGGAAAAAGGTACTAAAAGTGTCCCAACACGGACATCAGCAAGCACGGGCATAATTATTCTAGAACAGGTTAAAGAAGAGACTGAACATTCGTTATTTTGTTTGAAAATTTTAACGGGTTAACTGTGTAACCTAAATTGCAGCTATGAGCATTAATCTGATATTTGAATAAAATGCACATGAAGATAAACAACTGCCATTGACATTCCAGTTTTTCTAACATTTTTAGATTAGGCACCAATTATTATGGTATTAGGTTAACGGATAATTAGACTGCTGGATTTTATTGAATATGTATGACCCTCAAGTCGGATTTTACGAATAATTTGATCAAGGGCGGTATCAATTTCGCGGTATAGGGGCGTGAACCTTACTCCAACTATGCTTAAAAATAAAAGCGAATGTAACCGTCTACCTGTCTAAAAATTTTAACAACTAAATACGTCGTTTTTATAGTATTCAGTTGTGTGTGTGGTGTGGGTTACGAGTTACGATACTGACAGCGACGAATCGACCCTCGGGAAAGCACTATGCTTTCCCGTGGGTCGATTTCCGACCACTACCTTTGTGAACTCGCGGGCTAAAGCATAGTTTTATGTATAAAGTTTGGAAGGGATATTGACGCACAAACGATTACCACGTTGCGGTTCATTACATTTTCCAAATAACATTGATAAAAATTCCAATTTAAAAAAAGCCAGCCATACCATCTTCGCAGACTACTGAAATTACCGAACATTGCTCAAACGAAAAGATTAACGCTATTAAAGGACACACTTAACTTTGCCGCTGTAATACTTTTCTATACCTATACATCGACATAGGTCGCAGTTAATTGAGTAACTTTCAATTAAGTTAGTAATCTACAAATTTACTGTTTTCGGATTTTTCCCTTTATTGGTACATGATATGAAATAGCTTCTTCATGATTCTAGGTCAACAGGAAGAACACTATAGATTTTAATTCCCTTTGCGAATGTATTGGAAATGGGACACAAACTGCTATTTCTTGTGATTGCGTGAATTTAGAGGGTTAATTTCTTCACAGCTTCAAGGACACAGACCCTAGTATATAGATTTAATTTCAACTCGATACTTATACGCGTTCCCGATACAAATGGTCTTGACAGACAAATGGACAAGAAAGTGATCCTATACGGTTCCGTTTTTCTTTGAAACGGAACACAAAAAAAACGAAACGGCTGATTAAAAAAAAAAAAAAAAAATGTTATGTTCCGAATAATGTAATTAGCACGTGGCAATCGTTTGTTATGCCTTATATTATAGTACTCTGTGGTTATGCCTTTTGCATCTACATCCACATGGGCCCTTTTATCACAACCAACAAGTAAGAGGTTGTATTTTTTACGATTAGTTCTTAGACCATCTGTTAATTTATTTTTTTGTTACTTGCAAGAATTGTAGGGGATCATTTACATTGAACGGTGAAAGAATTTCACCTCAGTACCATTTCGATTAAGTTAGCTGACCGAAATCCGCACCTCATCAGCCTTGAGATTTATTTACTCTGTTCCGTTGTTTATTGCCGGCACGACTACGACTATCAACATAGTAACTGCTGAACAGCTAAGCGTTGTACAGATTTTTGTTAGGATTTTTTGTTACCGTATCTACCGTGCTTTTTTTTGCTTTACCGATGTCGCATCACGTGGTGTTTCTGGAAGTGAATGCAAAAGGATTCCAGCAATATTCGAATATTGCTGGAATCTTTTTGCATTGACTGACACACAAGATCTGTGTTACGGTGATAAAAAGCAAAATAAGACATCTAATTTTATATTTTTCTAGCTAGTTGGTACTTTTGGGGGCGGTGTCAGACTTGTACTGACTAAAACCCACCCATGTTCCTTCTATTGCCCTTTACGTTCCGGGGCCGCGGTATCCCTTTCGAACAACCCGCAACCCCGGCAGTTAGAAGCCCTGGCAGGCCCCTCTGCTTTGCTGACATCTCTTTGAGCTAGTTAGTACTTACGCGAGCATTTCGGCTTACATACATGGTCGTTTATGGTTTGGCCCCATTCAAAGACAGTGGGTGAAATTATGTAGCTATAGGTGCATGTAATTAAGTAGTACTAATAACACTAGCATAGTTTACAAGCATATTCTGTTATTAATTCACTAACTAATTTTATGGATTCTAGTGGGTCTTAAATGAAGATATTTTATTTATTTATTTAACCTAGCAAACATAAATCAAAAATAGGTAGGTACTCGGTTTCAATTATATTGAAACGATAATCAGATTCGATACATTTAACCTGAGTTGCTGCTACTAATTCTAACTTTAACCGGTTAATCTCAAGTTGATCTTCACAATTGTCATAAAATACAGGATGTAGTAGTCTACACCCTGTGTTTTCCCCTTTACGAAGCAGCCAACCATGCATTTTGTAAGTACTACTAAGTAATTCTACGCAGAAACGATTTTTTTTTGGGGTGAAATATCAGATTTTCCGGTAGAACTCAATTTAACACAAATTACTTTAAATAAACAAAATTATAAACTTTAATCTGCTCGTCCAATATTTTATCGAAGACACTGCCTCCTAAGATACAGGATCATCCTAGTTTAGGAGTCAGGGCTCAAATTTTGGATTGAATGTTCTTTACCCATCATTTGCACACTATTATTGAATTTAATTTTCTATGTGCCAACTACGTGTACTCAAACTTGTATTTTTTCCTGCTTATAAACTACTAGTTTTTGCCCTTGCGCCTTATTTATTGTAATAGCAAAGCTAAGTTTTGGCTTTTCTTCCCTCTTTCTACATCATTTCTCATTAAAAAAAAACAACCATCTCTGTACCAAAATTCATTAAAATCGGTTTAGCCATTTAGGAGTGAAGACGTAACAAACAAACAAACAAACTCACTTTCGCTTTTATAATATTAGTAAGGATTATTACACACTCACAACATTATTATAATTAACACTTGAAACGGGATATTTGCCATGTTTGTTATTTATATCGAGTTTCCGATATGTCGGCGATGTGAAGGGCAGTGAAAAATAATGACACTCAAAAGTCGGCGATAGCTCAACATCTTTTGGAAGCAGGATCGAACCACTGGATTGAGTTACATAACTCTCAGGTCATCTCGACAGAACGCCACTATATTTCGAGTTTGGTAAGAGAAGCAATCGAGATTACCAAATATAGAAAATTCAACCGAGACGATGGGTTTCCAATTATGAAGAGCCTGGAATCCAGTGGTTCAATTGTGTAAAAACCCAAAAAGGAGGGAAAAAAGAACGCTAATTGATACAGTGAGTTTTGTGTGTCGAGAGCAAAATCGAGTTGTGAGTGACGGTGTTAGTGGTAACGAACGCAAAAAACGAATAAGAAAGAGGGTAGATCGTTTTGTCTGCTCGTAAACATCCACCCGCAATAACTTCAGTTCATCCGTGATCATGGCGTTTGCAACATCGCCGAAATATCGGAAACTCGATATATATAACAAACATGGTAAATATCCCGTTTCAAGTGTTAATTATAATATTAGTAACCATGTCAGTTTAAAGACTCATACTCACAACATTGTACTGATGAATGCATTGAATACCTCCCTACAAATCTTTGCCTACTCTACAATAAAACAGCCGTTGACAAGCAGATTAGTCTAATCGAATCTATGGCGACATATTCGCTCATTTATCCCTGATCAGAGAGCCTTAAATGATGGCCTAGATTTAATGAGTAAGTAGTGATAAGTAACATATTTAAAAGATAACACTTTTGTATTGCCTAACTAAGTAATATTAAAAATGTGCCACGGTCTTTTACAAACGGATTATCGGCATTTTGTAGTAGATAAGTTAAAGAATCGCATTTTTCATGGTCCTAACCATGGTAATAACTAGATAACAACATTGTCTATTTGTCATTCTAACAGCAATAAAGATAATAGAAAAAGATACGTAGGTAGGTACCTACACAATTTATGTTTGCTACATTTCTATTATTTCGCTAAGGGCAGGCGTTTTGTGGTACTGTCTTTTGTAATTTGTCGCAGCTTAATTTGAATAATAATATAATAAAATCGTTTATTTATAAAAGGGGGCACAAATACAATAAAATAAAGCATCTTAACAAACAATAGAGCACAATTGCTTAAATTGCCTGAACTAGGTTGAACCTGTATTTCAGGCTAAAAAGAGCATTAATACTAATTTAAAATAAATAAATCAACAGTAATGTAAACTTAGAGTCCCAAAAATTAAAAATTACACAAAATATAGTGAGCATTTTATTTGCAGACAACAAGTAGATCTTCTGTCTGTGCATAACTTAAGGTTTGAAAATAAATGACTTTTGATTTTATTGATTTACGAGTTTGGCTTAACATTAATTTTCAAAGACCCGTATTTTTTAAAACATAATAAATAATGCTTGAAGTTCCAGATTCTTCTGTCTCCTCGGCAAGGGTTTATGCTATACTTACTAATACTTACTAATATTATAAAAGGGAAAGTGATTTTGTTTGTTACGTCTTCACGCTTGCTATTACAATAAATAAGGCGCAAGGGCAAAAACTACAGGTAGCAGGTACCTGTAAATCTGAAAAGGGAAACTGTGTTACCCAGAATTTAACGCGAATGAAGCCGCGGGCAAAAGCTAGTTGTAAATAAATACTGTCATGGATCGCAAAGTGCTCATAAGAAGAAGTGAATGGGAAGCAAAAACTGCTAAAATATTCAATAACCTTTATTTCATTATCATCAGCCTGTAGCAATCCACTCTCTAATAGCACGCCATTCAACAACATTTAACAGCAATTCTCATCCAGGTGCATCAGTTTATGTCCTTGCGATGATCCGCTGAGCCTTAGGCGTTTTACCATACCTACTGCTAATACGCAGTATGGTAAAACGAACTCCACTCAAGATCATGTGTACCTGAACGGCTACAATAGCAAAGCCTAATTAATATAATCGTTCCATCACCATCCACCCATGCATCCATCCATTTCTCCATCGGACCATCATCTGCTTAGCCTTTTCCCAACCATATTAGGGTTGGCGTCCGTCTATCCGGATGCTGCAGAATATCAGTTTTACATGATGTGTGTTAGGGACAATGAGTCTCGAGTGAGCTGTAACCACCATCCTGACTGACTTTGACTCCCCTTTCAAGATCGTGAGTCGCCACCCGAGTCAAGCAGGCCCGGACATTGATGAAAAAGTAGTGGCGCATACGACAAGAGCGCTAAACATGCAAAATATAAGCGCGTGGGCGACGGGACCGAATTGATCAACCGCGATAAGAGCCATTCTCTTTCACCCCAAAGTGCGGCGTAAACCCACTACTCCTGGCCTGGTTACTATGTACGGCAAGCCTATCCTTTGGGAAAAGCTAGTCAAGTTTATAGTATAACCTCGACGATGGACGACGACACCCCCAGCTTCTGGGTAATACGATGCCCTTTGATAAGAGTGGACGTCAGATTTTCTGGCTACCCATAACAGGTTTCTGCCGAAAACCAGTTTTTGAAAATTCAATCTTACCTTCAGGACTGAACTGATCAAACTTCCCGATAGGACAGCCGGGCTGGGTGCCTGCTCCCCCAGAGTAGTTGGGCCAGATGTCCACTGTGCCAGTGGATTCGTTGGAGCCATAGCTGCCAGAGTCCGTGTGAATGATGTCCACGAACTTGGCGCATGTGCGGTCGAGAGCGCTTTGTAATGAGAAAGCTCCGTCGAAGAGGGCACGAGCGGGATCTAGACCGGTTATTCTGAAATAAAGAACTTAGAATTATAAGCACATACATCGAATGATGGTTACGAATAGGTTGTAGATATTATGTGCGGCAGCAGTGGTTGATAAATGAACTTTATGGCGAAAAGTTATTGATTATAAAACATTAACCGAATTACTATGCTGAAAAATGAATTTTCTGGGATTATTCCATTGCAGAACAGAATTGCGTAGAAAATAAATGAGAGACGCCTTTGCCCAGCGGTGGCTCAGTACCGAATAGTTCTTTGCATTACAAGAGTAGTCGGTGTCGAAGTGTACTGATGAATTGTTGGAAATTGCCATTTCTCATAAATGTAACGGACATCGATAGTATAATAGGCAATAGTGATTGTCCTCTATCCTCTAATCGTAACACGCATACAAACCCAATTAGGTAATTCTAGAGACATACTTCAACTGACCTTCTACGAAAATTACTTTAAGTTCCTTTATATAGGTACTATTTTCACTGTGTCACCCGGCCACACAGGCCGCCCGGGTGACATTAGATGAATATTATGTTTACCGCTTCATAGTAATACATCATCACTAAACATGTCTGTGGGTAGTGCTTAAAGGACTATAATATTTAGGGTAAAGTTTTGAAGGCTTTCAGTCATGATCAGTAGTTGAGGTAACGTTCCAGATTGAAGAGGAATGGTACATTTTACTAATGTCATCCGCACCTTGCTATAGCGAAAACGGTATAATAAGGAACTTAAGTAATTTTCTTTGAAGGTCAGTTGAAGTAAGTATATGTCTCTAGAATTAATTGGGTTTGTATGCGTGTTACGATTAGAGGACAATCACTATTGCCTATTATTCTATCGATGTCCTTTTAGATATAATAGAAGTCAATACATCCATTGAATACCGTAAGCAATCAATGAATGAATTGTAATTTGCAATCTATTTTGGGAATGTTTTAAAGCTGGTTGTCTGTACTGTAAACGCTGAACGAGATGATTCTGCTTTTACTATAAATAAAAGAATGTTTATAGATTCCTCACATACTTATTATATTATTGTCAAAACCTATTCTGTTCCATTCTCTTTTTCTATTCTCATTTCATATACCTTGAGGATTCGAAATTCATTATTAACAGCCTGCATGCTTTAAGCTGTGAAGTACCTAAGTTATAAAACCTCTACAGTACTCGTACTCGCGGATTGGTTTTGTAATATATATCCAACTGTTTCTATATTGTTATGTTATTATAGAACAGAAACAACAGTTACTAGATTTTAGAGTTTGGTGTGATATGAAAATTCTATGAGATCACCTCTTATAAATTAAAACTAGAGCGATTTTAGTATTGGAAAGAGCACAGCCTCTTTGTTGATAGAGGGAAAGGGACGTAAAAACAGGAATTAATTATTGGTGTAATTCATGTATATAAGTAGCTGGAAGCACAAATTAGCGGATAAAGTAGTGTCAACTAACTATACCCACCTTGCCACGACATAGCCGCGTTCCCTGGCCCGCTTGCCAGCATATCCCAAAAGATGTGCTCCCAGAGAATGGCCCACCAGGTGCATGTCCTCCATACGCACTCCAATTTTAGTTAAGTCCATCAGTGCATGGCCCAATTCTCTGCCAATCTAGACAGATAAAGATTTATGTTTTAGTAATGTTTACTCCGTCGCAACCTATGGTCGACCTTCTATCCTGCCCTCTGTGGCCCAAAACATGCAGCCAATATGACTTCTACGCTGCCATAGATGACGCCTTGGAAATAGCAAAGATATAGGATGTCTTGCCAGAGACACGAAGAACGTGATTTTAATCAAGTTAATTATCAAATAATTAAAGATTTGAGTTACGTAAACAAATATACTATCATAGGGAATTGTGTTGGGTAGCCAAAATACCAAACTTGTAGTGATGTTCAAGGGTTTTTCTTTAAAAAAAAAAAGGAGGTACACAATTCGTCGGAATCTTTATTTTTTCGTGTAGGTAATGTAAACGAATCCACTGTACCACACCACTAGGGTTTTAATATTTGATTATTAAATATATCGATATCTCAAATGTGGTCTCACAACCGGGTTTCAGAAGTGAGATTTGTTTCTAAATACTGCCATTAGTAACATTGGAAAATGAATACTCGATAAAAATTATGTGATATATCATTAGGTATACCATACCAACTAAAAAGACTGAAATAATAAAAAGCAAAAAAGTCAACAAAACTAACAAAAGTCAACGACTCGACTTCCGAAAGTAAAGTTATTTCTCACTTTTTAACCGACTTCTAAAAAAGGAGGAGGTTCTCAATTCGGATGTTTGTATGTTTTTTTTTTTTTTTTTTTTTTTAGGTTTGTTCGCGCTTAACTCCGTCGCTTGCCAACCGATTTCAAAAATTCTTTTTTTGTTGGAAAGGTTATACTTTCCAAATGGTCCCATGAAAATTTTATCGAAATCGGACAAGCGGTTATTGAAAAATCAACAAAAAAAAATTTAAAGCCTATGCTTTCCAAATTGCTCCCATAGTCACCAAGTCGGGATCTGATGATGGAATCTTGACGAAATCGAGGGAAGTTTTTTAACCGACTTCTAATAATACTATAACTAAAAATGCTGAAATAAAAAACTTTTTTGCAAAAAATAAAACCGACTTCCAAAAAAAAAAACTAAATGTGGAAAATAACTTTATTTCCGGAAGTCGGTGGCTTTTGTTGGTTTCGTTGACTTTTTTGCCACCGACTTCCGGAAATAAAGTTATTTTCCACTTTTTAGTTTTTTTTTTTTGGAAGTCGGTTTTATTTTTTGCAAAAAAGTTTTTTTTAGTTTTTCTTTTCAGAAGTCGGTTTTATTTTTATACTATTCTATTCGATGTATGTACCTAATATGTTTGGATCCGGGAAATAAATTAAAATTTGAACACGCATTTTTTGCCTTTGGCAACAGTAAGGTTCAGCGATTGCTTAGCTTGTTTTACATATAACGAAAGTAAACAAAGGTGAATTGAATATCAAGGAGTAACTACATTACATGACGTCACTACCATACCATTGTTCAAGTGTCAGTTCAAGCACCTTTTTAAAAATATGTCAACGCTAACAATGAAGTATAAAGGAAACTCATTTTAATTAGTTTTTACAAAGATTAGGTAAGTCATTCAACTTTTGAAATTAATTGATTCAAGTTAACCGTTGAATTTATGTTGCGATAAATAAATGGGTTAGCAGGTGGCTATACAAAGTATAGGTACTTAATTGTAATAAAATAATAGAAAACATGTTTTAAAATTAATCCTGTTATCGCGAAAATTAAATCAGCTGCAGCATAGTGCATAGACTATGTTCGCGAATATAACTCGACAAATCTAAATAGGTGGATAAAAGATGAATTTTACATCTATTTCATCGTTGGTCCTACAGTAAAGTTGTTCATTATCTCTGGCTTACTTCACAAATAACACTTCTCGATTTTACCAGTAATTTTCTAATCTATTTTCAACTTCTCATGGCTTAAATGTACAACGTGTAACAAAAAGGATTTATTTAAATTAAAAAAGAAGCCTCATACAAAGTTTCAATATAGGTACTCAACCCACATGATGGATGACGCAGCTGACTATTTTTTCGCGGATATTGGTGCCGTAGAAAAAAATTAAGTAGGTATGTGTAAACTGTTTTTGTTACACGTTGTAAATATTTTTTTTATAAACGTTTCCTTTAATTGCCTCTTAGGTTTTGTAGATTCGGTTCGATTCTCATAAGCAGGCGTTTTTTATGCGGATGGGAAATCATCAAATAACTTCCTCCGCTCTTGGCGGAGCGAGGGGAAGTGTCAGACTTGTACTGACTAAAACCCACCCATGTTCCTTCTATTGCCCTTTATGTTCCGGGGCCGCGGTATCTCTTTCGAACAATCCGCAAACCCGGTAGGCGGGGGCCCGTCTGCTTTGCTGACATCTCTTAGAGGCGCGCGTGGAACACTAACGCGCTGTCGATACGGCCTGTCGTCAATAGACGGACGGACGGTGAGCTGTGACTGTGAGCATTGCTCACCGTCCACACGCCCGCATCTACGGTGGCCGGGAGTCGACTCGCGATAAGCAGGCATGGAGTCTGTTTATGCCCAGTTTATGGTAACAGGCTCACCTCCTAATACATGAGACTTAATTACTGCGCTGCTTTACCTTTATGGATTACAGGCGTCATGTTATGTAAACGTTTACCTTCTTAGCATTAGGCACAGCCGAGAGCGCGTATCCCAGCGATATCCCCAGCAGTCCAGGATCAGCTTCCTGTTCCCAGTCCAAGAGTATGATATTCCTCTTCTTGTTAGCTATGTAAGCGGACAGGACAGCTGTGGTAGCTGGTCCGCCAATCTTGCCGCGGAAGCCGAAGGTGTAGATGAAGGTGGGAAGATCTGTGTTGATGCATCGGCTTAGGGCCAGCGGCTTGTTCAATGGTGTCACCATGTAGTTGTTTAGAGATCTGTAAATAAAGGGATATGTTACGTATGAGATCTAAACGAATGCCTTAGGGCTTGTCCAAAACTAAGTTGCGACGTCGCATCGTAAAAATCTACGAGCTTGCACGACGCATCGTTTAGTAAGCGAATTGGTTCGCATATTCATTTTCCTATATCTTCCTAGGAATAACAGAAGTGCGCACTTTTTTAAGCGATTCTGGTCCGACCTAGTGTACAAAATACGTTCAGTACGGCTGACGGGCGTCGAAAGAATGGTCACCCGAACCAACCTAATGTGACACGACACCGTTCGTCTGTGCGGACGTGTTAGGCGTCAAAACATTTCATACAAGCCAATACGACCTGAGATTAGCTTCTGCACCCAACCGTTCGAACGAGCAGTGTGCTCTGAAAACCCTCTAAATATTATTGTACTGGGCTACTGATCGTACGATGAAATGAGACGTCACACGAGTTTAGAGTGTAATAATTGAAGATTAGACAATGTTTCATTGACCATTTTCATCGCACGACGAAAATGCTTCGTGTTTTCGTATAGTCCTTGCCAGTTATGAAAACGCCCTAGAATATTACTAACGTGGGTGGAATAGCTTGGCACTAAAGGGAAGTACAAATGCATTTCATAAAAGGGGTAATGCAATGGACGGTCATTTTGCAATAAGCGATTTCTATTAATGAAATCCGGATATGGCCTTAAGGAAGAACGTATTAATAATCAAGGTGCAATCAACTCTTGTAATAGGGAGTAGTTTGAAGAAATGAGTACTAATGAACAAAAGTCTCACATCTGCCTAGACTGCATGTCGGCCTGCATTTCTCAACTACGTAATTATGTTAGCTGTTATCGGATGCGGCAGTAAACCAATATCTGACATGTAGCAACTGCTTATCTGTTCTCCACAGCCTAGTAAGTAGTGACTGGGGAAATAATCCTTCTTGGTAACAATCGATGGCTGTCAAACTGACTGAGCGATCAACTGTTGCAAAACTGTTGCGCTGCGTGTCGCGGGTTTGATCACCGCACGGAACACAAATTTATATGACCTATAGGTAGTTGTTCCGGGTCTGGCTGTTTGTGTATGTGTTGTAATCGCACCAACGATATAGGAGAAATACCTAGTGCGGAGCAAGATTAAAAAAAAACTGCGGTGCTGTATGGCAGAACAAAACAAACACCTATGTTCAAAAGATCATCGTGACCAGTGGCTTATAGTGCTTAATAGTTTTTTTAATAATCCATGACATTGACTAATTTTTAGATAGGTATGCTGTTTAAATTACTACCTGTTTGTAACTTCGCAGACAGTATAAAATGGCAAGAGGTTTCGGACAGTGCATGTACCGTTAAACTTGCATGCAATCACAAGTTAGGTAATGTCTGGCCCGTTTTTAAGTAGGTATTATGTCTGATACTATACTTATGTATACGATTTATTTTTGCTGCATCTATGAAAGATTGCACAAAAAATTAAACATTAATTGTTGCATTCATATGCAATAGGTAGACGCCAAAATTTCGTAAATGCTCACAGAGCAATGACCTTTTATAACGTTGGCTTGCTGATTTCATTTATATTATTACAGTACAGTGGTACCGTAACCGTTATGTTATTGAAAGATGTCACTTGTAAATAGGAGTATGTACTTTATTTATCCAATACTTCCGCTAATTTATAGGTCGGCACAGCATTCTTCTTCCATAATTATTCGTCTACGCAGCAGTCACTAACTAAAGGTGAATCTTACTTCAGACAGCTTCCATCCGTTGTTTCTTTGGTCTTCCTATACTATGGTCAGCATCAGTATCGCCCTTGCGTCCACTGGACCAGCAAGGCAATAAACTATAGATTCTTAGCACGCAATGCCTCTATCGACCCTGGAGGAACCTAGACCTCAACAATACGAACAATAGGGAAAAAACATTCAGGTCATCTAGATTAATTGGAGGTTTTATTTACCTCTGACATTGAAATTCGATTTAAGAAATAACAATCACGTATAAAGTTCTTGTTGGCGAATTTTGTATGCAAGTGTGGTTTGGTGGTATGGGTGCCTAGATATAAATGCTGTTTTTCCGTCTTTTACCGGAATATATAGTAAATGCTGGGTAACAAAAAAACAATGGGTGGATCCTGCGAAAAAAAAAATTGCTTTATAGAAGGCTTCTTGCTGAGATGTCGCCTCTAGAAGAAAACGTGTTGCGAAGTCCTAAAATAACCTCGAACCATCCCAGCCTCCGCGGGAGATACATCGGTCGTCGGGTGCTGCGAAACTACTCCCAGCCACTGGGTCTGTGGACGGTGAGTAATGGCTAGCTCACCGTCTGTCCATGTTTACTAAGTGTGCATCAAAGAAATGTCAGCAAAGCAGAGACGCCTGCCAGGTCTTCCGCCTGCCGGAGGTCCAGGATGTTCGAAAGAGATACCCTAGCCCCAGAACACAAAGGGTAAAAGAAGTTATACGGATGGGTTTTAGTCAGTAAAAGTTAGATGAAGCACACGGTTTACGATTTAATTATATACCTTCTAACCTATGTACATAATTAATTGGTAATCCATATTCTTTTTAATAGTGTTACCTAAGTTATATAAACAGACATACATACAGGTCAATCAAATAACGCTTCTTTTGGGCTTCACCGCAGTCGGGTAGAAATATGAGTGAACGATTAGTTCAAGATGATAGCCAAGTATTTAAGTTTAATATGAATGGTTATGCAAATGGGAAGCCGAGCCCAACATAGTTGGGAAAAAGCTAGGCAAATGATGATGGTTTTGCAAATTGGGTTACATCACCACTTCAGCCAGTACCTAATTGTGAAATTCAAAACAAAATGCATGTTACTTTTTAGAAGGCCTTTTTTACGGATAGATATAGATACAGATAGATTATAAAATAACGTCCCACGCTCTAGGTGGAGCGGGGGGAACGTCAGACTTTTATTGACTAAAACCCATCCCTGTTTCTTCTTTTGCCCTTTATGACTGGTGCCGCGGTATCTCTTTCGAACAACCCACAACCCCGGCAGGCGGTGTCCCTGGCAGGCCCCTCTGTTTTTGTTGACATCTCTTTGAGGCGGTGTGGAACACAAACATGCCGTCAACACGGCCTGTCATCACTAGACAGACGGACGGTGATCTACACATTGCTCACCGTCCACAGACTTTAGAAGGCCTTACGTTTCACTTTTAAATCTTACAAATAACTTAGTATATGCATTAGGTATCAATGTCTACCACCTAGTATAGACAAAAATCTACATAGCATCACGCCAGTACTTTCCTTACGGTTAAGCAGAGAGCGTACCCATGTTTCCAGACTCCAAGCCAGCTGAAAAGTTGGTAAAGGGAAAATATAATAATACTTCGCCCGTCCAGAGGATCGAACCCAGAAAACAATGGACATGTACAGCAGAAGCGTTTGCGAATTGCAACAACTATGCTATAGAGGCAGTAAAACTGATTTCCTAACAAGAATACTTAATTACCCAGTTTTAAGTACAGGGTAGTTTAGGTACTATAAAAGGTCTATGAAACACCTGATATTACTAACTTCCGTTAAGCAACTAAAACGGTAAAGCAATGGTAATCTGTTTCTATGGTCATGGATTGGTCTCACACAAACCATATTGCAATACATAGGTAGTTAACTAGCATTATACCAAGGCTTCGCCCGCGTGGAGGTCGTGAACTAAATTTAGAATAAACCAGTTTCGGTAATCGGTTTATGGCTAGATTTAATAAAATTATTGTTGTTTCGCAATTGCTCGTTTATTTGTAAAAGTGTTTTGAATTTCAAATAATATTATATTTCAATGCTCGTCCTCGAAAAACGTTTTGTCGCACTTATATTAGGTGCAGAATGAAGTGTATTTCGAGTAGTGTACACACTCGTCGTTTTTTGGAACGAAGTTCGTTATCACGCGTTGCGAAAGGGTAACGACCCGACGACGACCAAAAGTTGTAACGACACTTTTTGCTATATGCGCGTGTTTCTATGTCTGCCTCTCTCTCTCTCATAGAACCAAGCCAGTTATCTTCGTTTCGTCTTTTTATTTCGCATTGAACAGTGTAGTGTCGCGACAATTATTTTTGTTGAGTGTATAAAGGTTTATTGTACATAATAAATAATAACTTCGTTCCATCCGGGTGTCCTTTGACACCTCTCATTTCTTTATATTCGAATAACTCTCTTTTTTTATTTATTTCTATTAGGGTATACCGGAGATAACAAGGCCAAAAAAAAAAACGATGGATGGAATGTGTGAAGTCATCATTATGGCAAGAAAGGAGGAGTTCGATGAAATGACGCATAATAGAAGAGTATGGAAGAAGATGAAGACATGCTGCGCCGAACCCAAATAACTTACTTCAAGGTCAGGACAATGATGAAAATGATGAACTATAAACTAAGTCCAATGTGTGTCAATCCCCACATCATATCATACAGTTTGCGGCTAAGGTCGGTGATTGTTTTTGTTTTATTCAGCAAACACGTGTTCACCTTTAAAATCTTAATATAGATAATTTCATGAATATTTAAATTGTGTTTACATAGAATATCTCAAACTAACATTAATATTTATAATTATTTGCTTTTATTGACAAATTAACATATATTAATGTTTTAAGTTAAAAAAATATATTTACAATTCTATTTATAATTTTATGATATAAGGTTGTTTTAGGGCTTTACATTTGCATCTTGACTCTAATAGATAAAGCAGTTTCATGTCAATGAAATGCTGAAAGACTTGGACATGACTGACCTGGAAGTCTGAAATTGACTCTAACCCCAGGTTGGCTGTAGCCAGGAAAACCTTTTTGGGTTCAGTATTTTAAAAGGAAAAAACAGACCCCTTATTGGATCTCTTTGTTGTCCGTGTGTCTGTCTGTCAAGACCCTTTGTCTTGGGAAGGCGTCAAGGTATCTAGTTGAAATTAAAACTATAAACTCAAGTCTGTGGTCCCTCGAAGTTGTGGAAAAGGCAACCTTCTACGTCTACGCAGTCGAAAGATATGGCCGTTTATATCGGAAGTGTGTACAGAACCCTCGGTGGTGTACGAGTCCGGTTTTTAATTCATTGATGACTCTGCTCTGGAGTGTCAAATAATGTAGTGCTTTTTGACAAAAGATGTGGCACTTAACATAGGTAGTGTCCTGTGCGTTCTATTGTTTGTTCATTGTAGAAACTGATGGACGATAATGAAAGCGCTAATCTCGGTTAACTGGCTACAATTCTAGAACACATTTTAAATTGCCATCGACACGCTAAGAAGGCAGGTTGTCAATGTCAATTTGATTGTCATAAACGTTGTGGTAGTTTGAATGTGTTTTGTTTTGTGCCAGAACTTAAATCGCAAAGAGATCTTATATCATTTTTTTTATTGAAAGATTTTTTTCGCGTTTCATTGTCTATACATTGTCATCCAAACTAAACATGAATGCAAAATTTCAGCTTATTGGGAAACCGGGAAGGGGTCAAAGATTTACTCAAACTCACACTCATAGCATTTATTTCAATTAGACCATTACAGTCACTTTGAATATCAAGAAATAAAATTACGCTACAGTCCCTGACACAATTCAAAATAAGTTGTGAAAGTACTGTAGTTGCCTATTATATAATATAGTTAGTGAAGCTAATATATGTATGTTAAAAAGTATAAGTTAAAAATATCTAATTTAGTATTCTGTATATGTGAGTCAGCCAATCGCTACTCATCCATAACGTGGCCATAGACGCACGCGCATGGTATCGGTGCGTCGCGTTGTCGACATCGAGACGCGGCGAGGTCAAGTTTTGAACTTGGATGGGTTCATAGAACTATTTTTTTTAGTAACTAGATTAGATTTTAACGTAAGGTTTAGATTTAGATTACCGCTGGGCACAGCTGGTAAGGAAATGTTTCCTGATCAGCTGTTGATCGCAGCGGTTTTAACCGCTGTGTCGTACACTAATTCGAACTAATAGTTCCCGAGATTATCGAGTTAAACCAAACAAACTCTTCAGCTTTATAATATTAGAAGAGATTACGAAACAGGATGTAGGCATCTAGAAAAGAACGTTTTGATTTTTAAACTAGTCTATCTAGATACGTTTCTTAATCTAGGTTATCTAACTAAGAACTGAGTTTTTAAACTCATTTTACTTTTTATGAAGATTTTTTAACTGACTCCAAATAATTAAAGGAGGAGTTATATTTTGTATGTTTGTTACGCGATTTCTCTGTCAACTGTGGGGTGATTTTCAAATTTCTTTATAATCGAAAGGGTATTACTCCCAAAGGGGTCCCATAATAATTGTATCTATATTACTTCGGCAGTTTACGAGTAATCCTCTATAAGACATGTTTTTAATAATAATGTATATGGATGATATTCTCATTCAATATATTTTAGGAGCAATGGAAAATGAATACATGTCTGAGATACCATTATAACTCCACTAAGAAGGCTGAAATAAAAACGGCTGAAATCGGGCCTATTAAACCTCTGGAAAAAGTAAATATAAGTACATCTGATTAATTATACAATCCCGAAATACCGGGATTTTATTTTTTAATGAAAATATCCTAACAAGCCAGCTCCATACTTTGTTAGACAAAAAATAACTTTAATTATCGCATCTCTAGTTATTATTCAACTGCATCTAGGTAAAGCTGCGGACCAAAGGTAGTAACTTTAGAAGATTTCGATTTAAAATATAATTAGTGCACTACTTTTGTAGCATGCCATTCTAGTATTGTGTTGCCTATGTTTTTTTTTAAACACAAATTCCTGTATCACGGTAGTAAGCTAAACATGACAATAATTATGACAAAAACTAAATACTGTGTGACCTCTAAGCTATACTCTAAATTCTACAAACAACAAACGTAGTGCCCCAAGGTTTTTCATGACAATTAGTTTTGAAACAATGATACTGATTTTGTAAACAATTTTTTGTTATAAAGTTTTTTTTTGTAAATAACTGTTTAAATCTGTATAGTTTTTATTTTTAAACTAACCTGGTCACTAAAATTATTAATAACATTTAAAACAGGATAATTAACATGTAAACACCCATGTTGTTTAAATCTAGTTTAAAGTAGGAAGCAATACCGAGAAATAGTTAAAATAATTTGTATTACGTAGTTAAGGACGACACGGTAGGTGCAGTGGCGGAGCGATCGACTGCTGCGCTGCGTGCCGCGGGTTCGATCCCCGCACGGAATAAATATTTGTATGACCTACAGGTAGTTGTTTCGGGTCTGGCTGTTTGTGTATGTGAGTTTAAATGTTTGTAAACGCATCCACGATACAGGAGAAATTCCTAGTGGGGCAACGTTTTTTTTTTTTTTTAATGAATTTAAATAATTTATCATCATCTTCCAATGCCCTGAAGATATGTATGAAAAAAATCTTAGTTAAGAGTGGCTCACGACCGACGCGTCGGTCGTGAGCCACTCTTAACTACGATTTCGCATGCATGTACTGTCTTAATTCTTTATGTATACACATGTTTGAGGTTCTTTTTAATTCTTATTCTTACCAGTGTATGGAACAGGGCTGCTATATAACGAGGATGATAAATTGGCATGGAAACCTTTGCTTTGCAGTGAGAGGATACCGACTGACTGTAACCAGTAACTAAATATATTTTATTCAGTACGCAGGTAATTTATTTCGATTCACTTTCACTGAAATCGTTTGTTTTATAGAAACTAGGACAAGAACTAACTTTGAGTGTTCAACTACCTCTGGTGTCAAGGTGAATGTCTAGACATTAGATCGAATAGGAATGCCGGACAAACTAGCCATATTCATTCTTAGTTCACAATTTCTTAACATACAGCTTTCAATCATAATTTTTTGCAACAGCATGGCTGGCGCTAACGGTGGGTGCCTCGGGTTCAATTCCCGCATGGACAAAAGTATTTGTATGGCGTTCCTTTAAATGCATAACATACTTTGTGGTAATCAAAAACTAGCTGTAGTCGTTTGACATTTAACATATAATGAGGGTTTGAAAAACAGGGTGTTAACTACTTCATTCCTCATAGAAAGGGAAGATCCTCCGACTACTCGACCACTCGGGTGCTATGTCTTTTTTTTTGGGGTGGGAAATTATCAAATAACTTACCCCGCACTGAGCGGAGCGGGGGGGCGTGTCAGACTTGTACTGACTAAAACCCACCCATGTTCCTTCTGTTGCCCTTTACGTTCCGGGCCCGCGGTATCTCTTCCGAACAACCCGTAACCCCGGCAGGGGTGCTATGTCTGGGACTGCGACAGCTGTTCTCAGTTTGTTACACAGCAGAATTATACATATAAAGATATATATTGTTAAAAAGAGACAGTAAAGTAGATCCTAGCTAGAGCAATATACATACATACATATTTATTTGTTAGTAGTATCTGATCTACTTTACTGTCCGCTGGCAGACAAGTTCAAGTGATAAAAAAATCTAGACTAGATTATGCAATGTTTTAGACTACACTTCTAGTTTTTGTGTGGTGTGTGTGTCCCATATTGAACAAAGTTGGTTCTCGGGATATAAATGTTGGACGATTACTGGTGACCTTTCAAATGAATTGAAGCAACTTGTTAATGAATTTATTCATCCTATATTTATATCAACCTCCATTTAACACGGAATGTATTTAATGGAGCATTATGTGCCAATGTTTTTAAGAATCTATAAAGTTTAAGTACTTACATATTAATGCGGTCATTTATAAACATTTATAATATAGATTATGTTTCGGGCAATGTTTTGAATATGTATTTATTTCAATAACTTCTGCTAGGATGTTTATTGCGCCATTTATTCTTTCCAGTTAAACCCGGCAAAGTGCGAGTCGGACTTGCGGGCCACGGTTTCCTTACAAACTTGCGACATAAGGGCCATATCTTTTGACTGCGTAGATTTAGAGGGTTGATTTATTCACAGGTTTAAGGGACCATGGACTTAAGTATATGATTTTATTTTCAATTCGACACCACCACGCGTTCCCGAGATAAAGGGTCTTGACAGACAGACAGACGGACGACAAAGTAATCCTATGAGGTTTCCGTTTTTTCTTTTTGAGGTACCTACCTAAAAAGGCGATGGGTCAGCGTAGGTCATTTTATTTTTTCAAAAATTGCTAATTCCCAACCTGTTTCGAATAACGACTTTTATTTTTTAATTGTAGATAAAAATAGTAAGTTCGGTTACCTTAATTATGTCGAAGATATTGTGTACTTATCTGCCTAGCCTTTTAACTAAGCTGAAGTCGGCGTCAAGTCTTACCACATGAAGTTGAATTGTGTAATGCCTAGATTAACACATTGAGAAAGAAAGATGCAGTTTTTAAATTAGTTAAAAACCTTGGTCTATGTATAAAATTTAACTCATTTGTGCCCTATTGCGTAAATAGAACCGGATCTATCGACTGTTTGCATGCATTTAAAATCTTGCTATTCGTATCTATGCTATTTGACGAAGTATTTACTTTTGATTCAGTTAAAATTGCACTGGTAACTAACACTTATTTTCCGTTGTAACAAAAACGGCGACACCCAATGAATAAGTGTGCTGAAAGGCTTGGAAATTCCAACCCATGCATATTTGCATAATATAAGGCCTATAATTCTCGGAAGGTAAAGCAAAGGCGCACCTAATAGTAGGTACACCCATATTTCGCCAGTGACCTATCTTTTAAGCCCCATGCAATAGGGGGCTAGCGGGCTATTACCATCAACTCTGTGAGCCTCATCCATCAGGCTCCGTCGCAACTATTGAGAAATTCCTATTGAAAAACTCAAATATCACTTGGGCTGATTTGTGAATCGAACCCAGGACCATCCGCGGCAGTCCTTACGACCACTAACCCAACAAGTAATTTATCACTATCGTAATATTTAGGCAAACAGTTTCATAGGTGTTACTAAATACGGGTATTTATACGATTTCAAAGGTTGGATTTTAAGAAATTGTGGTTGAATTGGGAAAAAGCCGGAAAAGATCGAAGCGGACTTACGCACCGAGAATTCCGTACAAACTTGCGATATAAGCGCCCATATCTATTCTATTGACTGCGTAGACAGCTCTAAGGGACTACAGACTTCATTTTACAATTTCAACGCGATACCTCTCATCATCTGCCTAGCTTTTTCCCAACTATGTTGGGGTCGCCTTCCAGTCTAACCGGATGCAGCTGAATATCAGTATTTTACATGGAGCGACTGCCTATCTGACCTCCACAACCCAGTTAATACTGGGTAATACGATACCCCTTGGTAAGACTGGTTGTCAGACTTTCGGAACACTGACTACCTGTAACGACTGTCAAAGATCTACAAATGACAGCCGGGACCAACGGCTTAACGTGCTTTCCGAGGCACGGAGGAAACTCAGTATGTAACGGGTGGTCACCCATCCACAGACAAACCTAGGCAAGCGCGGCTTAACCTAAAGATCGACCCGAGCGGCTACTTTTTATTTAGCCACGAGCTCCACACGCGATACCTCTATTACCTTTTAACTCGGTATTCCCGAGTTAAAGGGTTTTGATAGACAGACGTTCTTTTTTTCTCTTGTTGAGTTACGGAACAATAAAAAAAATTGGTTGTTTGTAAAGTAGGTTTACGATCGAGATGTTTACGTGATAACGTCTTATTGGTGATATAAGTTATCACCAGTAGTGACATCTAAAATGAAATTAAGTACTAATTTAAAGTTTTTTTTTCGAGCCAAGTAACAGATGGCGCTACCATCTTTATGAAATGTCGCTTGTGAGGTTTTGGTGTGACACAAGTTTCTGAACATGTCACCCGACTAAAACGATTTTAAAGACGTTATCACGTCAAAAAAAAACACACGCACAGAATAATGTATTATGTTGAAGATTTGTAATGTAACTCGTTGGTATTTTGGTAATCATACTATCACACTAATATTTTAAAGGAAAACATTTGTGTTACTTTACAATCAAACAGCTTAACGGGTTTGGATTAGATTTTGTATCAAGCTAGCTTATATTATGGATTAAAACACATAGGCTACTTTTGATCCCGAAAAAATACGGTGTTCCCGTCATATGACGCAAATATGGTTTTTCACCGCGGGTAACACGGGCGCAGCTAAATAAATAAAAATCAGGAGTTAATTCCAAGCAATCAAGTAATCAAAACACTCATACTGCTCAGTTTAATAATGTATTTATTTTGTCACCGCAATATTTAAAGATGTAATCTTTAAATTGGAAATACTGTTTGCAGTAACAATATTAAAGAGAGAAGTACTACAATATTATAGGATTGATCCCTAAGTTTTTTTTTACGTGTGGAAATCCACCGGGATTGTCAGACTCCTACTGACTAAAACCACACCACGGTGTTCTTTCTCGTCACTTCTGCCTGGGGTGACGGGACAAAAGCATTCTACACAATCGCTTGGTCCCTAAGCTAGGGTAACAACCTAACTTAGTCACCAGTCAGTATCAATTGGGCATGCTTGTCACCATAGTGTTTCAAAGTCGATTAGAATTCCGCATTGAACCTCCTTCCTTACATAACACAAGTATTGCGTCCTAACAAGTTACTATTGTCTTTGATACTGATCCAAGAGTTTTGGATTTCCTGTCACGCCTATTGTTAGCTTGTTGCGATGGTATGGCCGAATTATTTATGACGGAGAATAAATATTGAGTAGGTACAAACATTGCAGTTTCACAAATTGTGACAACAATAGTCACAGTTCTATTTTGATCATCATGAGTGAGTGAGTGTCATAAATGCGAAACTTAGCTTTCGCTTAACTTCGGAACTAAATGGACTACAGACTTGTAATTTTGGATTTTAAGTATGTGATTATAGCTTACTGGATGACGAAAATTTCTAAGTTCTGGTCTTATCCAGAGGTTCTCAAATAGGCGCCTGAAAATGCGGCGAAATGGTTCCAGTAAAGGATGGTACGGCAGTGTTTGCCTTGTGTTCGACTTGGTGGGGGCACTGCCGTGCCCCATTGACATTCACGAATTGTAAATGTTTGGCGCTGTGGGTGAGCGATTAGATTTGGGTTTGATTCCCGCACGGAACTAATATTTTATGTTCCGGGTCTGGCTGTGAATGTGAGTTAAAATGTACCAAACGCACCCACGATACAGGAGAATGACAATGTGGGTCAATGTTATTGTCTAGAAAGCCTTTGTTACGATTGACACTGACCTAACATTAAAAAAAAAGAAAATTTTGCGGGCTACTCTGGTGCTTCCACTTTAAGGGCTTATCGTATTTTTATCCCATAGACACGCCACTGATTGTCGATCATGAATAACCGTTATAATAAACAAGTAGTAGTTATGTGGATAACAACTCTATTGCCACGTAACATAGAACTGGTTCTAACAACCCAATGTTCTACTTTTTGTAACCAAAGATTGAATAACACCAGTTTGTTTTGTTTACTTGGAATAGCTACTTTTTATAGGGAAAAAAATCTTTCACAATTTAATGATACAAATTGTAGGGAGTGCCCCGGCTTCGCACGGGTCCAATGTAACAACTAACTTATATTATACATATCTTCCAAACTTCCTCTTGAATGATTCTTTTTATAAAAAAAAAAACGCATCAAAATCCGTTGCGTAGTTTTGAAGATCTAAACAAACATAGGGAGAGACAGACAGCGGGAAGGGACTTTGTTTTATACTAAGTATTGATAAACCAGTAATATTGATTCACAAAGGTATTCAAAACTCGAAACCCTGATTAAACCCAAAGTTAAAGTGTGTGTGTTAGTGTAGTTCGAATAGCACTGAATATTTTGTATGAATGAAATACTGATTGATTATAAAGCGACATGAGTTTTGATATTATCTTTCTAAGCCAAAAAATATATCCGAGTTCGCGGTTTGTTCGAAAGAGAAACCGCGGCCCCGGAACATAAAGGGCTTAAAAAGGAACATGGGTGGGTTCTAGTCAGTAAAAGTCTGACACGGGGAGTGTCCGCTCCGCCCAGGACGGGGAAAGTTATGGATGACGATTTCCCATCCGTAAAACCAAACCCACCCATGTTTCTTCTACTGCCCTTTATGTTACGGGGCTACGGTATCTCTTTCGAACAACCCGCAACCCTGGAGGCGGACACCCTAGCAGTGACATTTAAAATAAGCACTCTCTATTTTAGTTTTTGTAGATTAGTTTATTTTTATTTTTTTATTATTGTTTTATTATAAACAAGTTTATAGTTAATACCAACAATGTATGGAAGAGCGGAGTCTCCTGATACAGGCTTTTTTAGCTTAAAAGGAGGCTCCAAACACTACTCAGAACATAAGAGAACTTGTTGAGTCTAATAAACATTTTTTCATTTTCTCTCTCTTTATATTCAATATCTGCTTTATTTTTTAGGTAGTGTACCTAAGGTCAGATGCCACATTTCGGGTGATATAATACAAATCTTCATAGCGCTTCTTTATTATTTAAAATGTAATCATAATAACTGAATAAACGAAAATAATAAGGACTTGTATTACAAATAATACTTACCCATTGTAGCATCGTAAAAATGCCGCATTTGAAGATTCGAAGAGACCTGAAATTAATATGATTTCACTTAAGAAAACAATTCAAAACAAAAAAATACAAAACTCGTGTTATTTGTTAGGTGAGTTAGTATGCACAAAAACAAAACTTGTTATTATATTATTGTTAAACAGAAATGTAAGTAGGAACAGATATGGTGACTTAAAGAGCGATGAATATTAATGTTGATGGTAGGTAATGCTGAGTAAGGCCAAAGAACAGATAGATGGGTTACGTGAAGAATAATTATGAAAGAAATAGAAGTACCTAAATGACATGTATGGCTGATATAGGAGAATGAAAGGAAAAAAACTTATTGCACCCATCCATAATGACATGCAATAAGGGCACAAAGATGATGACATTGATGTCATTAACTCATCATCTTTTGGGATCGGCTTTAATTACAACCAGATGCATCTGTAATTTTCATCGAGCGACAGCCTATTTTACCTACATAACCCAGTACTAGATAATACTCATACCCCCTGGTAAGACTGGTTGTTAGACTTTCCTGACGATGGTATGATCTACAAGAGGAGCTCGTGGCTAAATAATAGCAGCCGCTCGGGTCGATCTTTAGGTTAAGCCGCGCTTGCCTAGGTTGGTCTGTGGATGGGTGACCACCCGTTACATACCGAGTTTCCTCCGTGCCTCGGAAAGCACGTTAAGCCGTTGGTCCCGGCTGTCATTTGTAGATCTTTGACAGTTGTTACAGGTAGTCAGTGTTCCGAAAGTCTGACAACCAGTCTTACCAAGGGGTATCGTATTACCCAGTATTAACTGGTTGTGGAGGTCAGATAGGCAGTCGCTCCATGTAAAATACTGATATTCAGCTGCATCCGGTTAGACTGGAAGCCGACCCCAACATAATTGGGAAAAGGCTAGGCAGATGATGGTATGATCTACAAGAAGACTGCCGGGACCAGCGGGCTAACGTGCTTTCTGAGGTACGGAGAAAACTCGGTATGTAATGGATGGGTGGTCACTCATCCACAGACCAATGAAAGCAAACGGGACTTGACCTGAAGACTGATCAGAGCGCTGTTATTATTTATGGCCTCTTTAACCGCGAGGTTTTTTCTGAGCGCTCATTAATAGATTATTCGTGTGTATGTCGAGTTCAGAGCCCCGAAATAAGACTATTGTTTTATTTATTTTTTAAATCGCACCCATCTATTCATAGAAAAATGTTAACCAAGCCATTTTAAAAAACAAGCTTTACAATTTTATATAACTTTCAAATACTTTTCCAAGACATTTAATAGAAAAACACAAATGTACGTGATTTTTTTAATCGAGCCACCTAATTTATATCGTGCTTTGATTTTTCCAGAGCCTTTGTTCAATTGTCCAACTTTAATAAATATATGTGTGTGATAAAAATTGGTAAAACTTAACCTTAACCTCAAGCTCCTTCATAATGACAATGATGTAAGAAAAAAAAAATATATTAGAATGATATTTTTCTTAATTTTGTAATAATAACAAGCAAGTTTGTTATTTACAAATATTTTTGTACAGACCATAGTAGTACAAACCTAATAACAATAGTGGGCACACTAAAGTTAAAAACAACAAATTCTTTGCACTGCACATTTTAAGTTTTATTTTTAACACAATTTTTTCGATAATTTTTTATTTGTTTAAGCCAGCAACAATTTTTTTGTTAACACACGTAAGTATTTTATTTAAAAATGATTTTTTTATGCTAGCCTCACTTAACTTTTTTTTTAACTGCACGTATTTTTTGTTTAAAAAATCCCGCCACTGTCTGCGTCCGCGCACGCGTTAGTGCAAGGATGCGCGCGCGCTGCGGACTAATATTACGTTAGAACTGATCGCAGTGCTGATAATACAATCGCTTCGAAATTAACAGTCGCGGAAGTTTGATTTCAAGACCTTGAAGCACTGTGATTTAAGGATTCCGTACCTCAGAAAGAAAAAAACGGAACCCAATAGGATTGCTTTGTTGTCCGTGTGTCTGTTTGTCTGTCTGTCTGGACCCTTTATCTCGGGAACGCGTGGAGGTATTAAGTTGAAATTTACTCAAGCTAAACAATGTACTCAACTCAACACAGAAAAATCAACCCTCAAAGTCTACGCAGTCAAAAGATATGGCCGTTTATGACATACGGACCGGTACGCCAGTTCGACTCGTACTTGGCCGGTTTTCATTATTTTAGACAGTTTCAGTTAACAGTAACTGTTATCTAATATACTGTAATGTTGGTTAAGGTTATTGACTTTGGCACCTAATTGACTTTAGAAGTTTATTAGTAACTATCACTTTTGTCGATAATACTTTTAATTAATTTACGAGTAACGAGATGTTATTATTTAATTTGGTCTATATCGTGTGGTTAGTGTCGAAACTGGGAATAATAAACACCTACCTAGGCATTGGAAATAGTATCTAACCGAGCAAGTAGTGTAGGCAAGTCATTGTATCCTATATTTATTTTATTTTAGCCTCCTCAGGTGTTGGTCGAGGCTCTTGGCAATTAAGCCATTGGCTGTAACGACTATCGGCACAATGATCGCTGAGTCCACATCCCACATGTCGACAACCTCGCTATTTTTACAAAAGTCCAGATACTCATTCCTTTTTTTTAAATGAATTGAAAATAATGGTAATACTGGTTTAAAAAATAATAATACAATTAGAAAAAATATGAAACGATGCAAAAATTAAATAGCAATGACAGGGAGAACAATTGCAGTTCGGTTTTTTTAGGGGCCTTTTTACACCTATTGTACTGCTCCGTTTGTCTCACGGTCGTGAGCGCGACTACTGAGCACGGGGTTTTGGATTCGATTCCC
Source organism: Ochropleura plecta (assembly GCA_905475445.1). Classification (NCBI taxonomy): domain Eukaryota; kingdom Metazoa; phylum Arthropoda; class Insecta; order Lepidoptera; family Noctuidae; genus Ochropleura; species Ochropleura plecta. The sequence continues at coordinate 4,755,452 of FR997728.1, forward strand.
GGGTCGGGCAAAAAGTGTTATTGGGGTTTTTCCATTACAAGTTTCGTTTCGGCAGTAAAATAAATAAATATCTTGGGACAACTCACACACTCACACGGCTATCTGATCCCAAGCTAAGCAGAGCTTGTGTTATGGTAACCAGACAACTGATATACATACTTATATAATTTATAAATACATACATATTATAGATAAATCACACCCAGACACAGAACAAACAATCATGCTCATCACACAAAGTTTGTCCTGGGTGGGAATCGAACCCACGACCTCCGGCTCAGTAGTCAGGGCCACTAACCACTAGACCAACAGGCCCGTCAAAAAATAAGCTCGTGGCTCGGTAACCAGGTTAATTCCGGTACGGACCCCTTCAGGGGCTCGACATTCAAACCTCCGCTGGCTCGGTACTAGCCCCGAAAGGGCTCGAAGATATGGTCGAAGTCATACGACCTCCTCATTATTTTTGTAAATATTTTATTTTCTGGTTAAAAATAATATGAGTGTGCATTCATTAGGATAGTTGAATAAAAATCTCTTATGTGATCGCCATTAGAAGTTCTTTAATTATTGAGCAACTTGCTTAATTAACCCTTATAAAATCCAAGTGCGTAAATTAAGATCATGGCCATTTCGATGGTAGTGGAGGTCGACGCGAAAAATCATAAACAAAATGGTTTTCGGACATACAAGCTGCACATTATTAGGAATGATTAACTGGTCCTTATATTAATTGACGAATTCATTCGTACAACGAAACAATTTTTTTTACATGTGTTTGTCGATATCACAGATATTTGGATAACTATTAATTCTATAGTAGAATAATATTAGCAGCAAATTATTTTATAAATGATGATGTTAATTTGTGATATTCTATTGATAAACATATTGTTTTTTTATAAAATAAATATTTCTATGGCCTTGCGGGTCTCATGGCCGCCCTGTAAACTAAATAACTTGCTAGCTTAAACTCATTGTTTTCTTTAATGATGTTTTTGTTCATTTCTGTTTTCTCTTTTTGCCATTTTTGTCCATAAAACTAGAAAACAGTGCAAATAAATCTGTCGAGTACCCAAATGCTTAAAAAAATAAATTCTGGATCCAAATGCTCTTTTGTATCTGAAGATATATATTCACGTCTGAAAGTTAGCTATTTACATACCAGCATATTCAAAAATGGTTTATACAAGTTTGAACAACCCTGTTGTAAATGATGTTAGGAATGTACTTCACCTTCCATCGTTATGTTCCCCTAAAATGCTGAAGGAATTCACGGTAATAATGAAACTTAAATACTTAAACTTTTTAGAATATTAACGCCATCATCCGACGAGTTCTTGTCATCGTCGGCGTTCCAGCTGTATTAAAACCCAACCTATTTTGCGACAATGGCAAAGGACCGGACGGTATGTCTTTGTTTCCGTGGAACGTGGTTATGCCTTTAGTGTGGGACACAAACTGTGTCCATACTCTTGCATCATCCCATTTTTCTAGCTCTTCGTGCCGTGCTGGTGCTGCTGCTGTGGCTGCAGAGAACCTCAAGCGGCGTAAATATGGTAACCTTATTGGTAACTATTTTTCGAGCCGTTCGAGGGCTCTGGGACATTGGGGCCTTTTTTTGTAGATGGGATATTATCTAATAACTTCTCCCGCTCTGGGCGCGACGGAGGGGAGTGTCAGACTTTCACTATCTAAAACACACCCATGTTCCTTTTTTTCCGTGGTATCTCTTTCGAACAACCCGCAACCCCGGACAGTAGGGTGCTCACAGCCTATTTAAGGCAATATCAAAACGTTTAGTTGATACTTCCTGTGACCCAAGGCCTGGCTTTTACTTTAGGGCTAAGCATTTATGGTACGGCTTGAGGCCTCTGGCCAAAGTACGTGGCAACGCGGCCAGTCTCTTGGTTACATTACTAATTGACAGCGTTGAGGGCGAATTTTATGACGCTTCTTTTAGTTTTTAAATATAAGTAAGTTTCTGTGTTACTTTAATTTATTTATGTATATACATATATATATGTCGTCACGAGCTGTTTTCAAGACGGCAACATTTAAATTTTATTCATAATGTTGGTTTACCTGTTGATTCCATAATGTTGGTCAACTGTGACTGAGTTCTCATTGGTTGATCGGCTAGTACAGCGAATGCCGTGAGTTGGCGCTTTAAATTCCCGCCAAAACATGTGGACAGAGTCGATCCAGATAGCTTAGACGGGGATTGCTAAAGCAGACACCGTACTGTTCAGATCGAAACTGTCACGTTCACTGTACAAGCCGTTATTCTACGCTACCTTTGTAAATTATTGAAATAAACGTGACTGTTAAGTGATAATAACAACGTTTAACTGGTTTGCCCGAGTACCCACATTCCTCATGGAACCTGTACCAAGAAACGTAGATGAAGACCCTGCTATCGCTACGCCCCCGCTCCCGCCATCATATATATAATGTCGAAAGCCTTATCGTCAATTTTCAAAATATCAAATAGTTCAAAACGTCTCTACAGCAATTATTTAAATTGAAAGTATACAATAAAACATACAAAAGTAGAAATTGCACTGATTTTATTTTAAAACAATACAGTTACACAAATACACAACACGTTTATTTATAAAAATATGAGTAGTAATAAATTAGCCTTAATATTAAACAATACTAATATGGAAAAATAACATCGCTGTCCTTAGTTCCTATGTTACTACAAACTTTATATCTAAGTATTACTAACTTATATTAAGCGTTATTATAAATCTATATTTAACTGTACAATGGCTTATAAAGTTTAGGGTCTACTGCAAGCGAGGCGATTCCGGTGTTTATGGATTTTATTTAAGCAGGTCATGTTTTCGAAGACAATGAGTATTCAATTGCATATTTCATGTTCATTTCATCCCAAAGAGTTTTGAATACTATGGTGCAGATATCATAAGAAATGTCATTATATTGTCAGAATAGGGTATTTTACTCTATATGAAAGAAATTCTAAAAATATACAATTCAGATAGCTTAGGCAATAAGCAGTCGGAAAATGATAGATTTAGTTAATAAAATAACTAAATAAATTTTAAAATTGATTTCAAAGTTTTCACTTTTTTTAGTCTGTTTTTTTACTAAGCGAAACAGTGTCCGCCGTGATTATTACGTCATACGGTCATGTAAACAAAAAGTGACAACTGTCAACTGAGCAACGTCTGTTATTTTTGTATTAAAAAACTTTACATTTTATTTTTTATTGAAATAATAGTAATAATACCATGGAAGACGGTTTCGTAAAAGGAGACAGTACCCAAGAATAAAATATACAACTAAACAGAAAGACTAATAACAGCGCATTTGTTTACATGACCAACTGACGTCATGACCACAGAGTAACATGGCGTCAAGCGTTTTTGTGATTTTACGCGCGAAAATAGAAATTGTAAAATTGAAATGCAGTTTTATGGCACTTATCGTTTGAATATTTTTTTTTGTTTTTTTGGTGGTTTACTAGGACCCTAGGATCAAAATGAGATACTTTTTAAAAATGGGTGTAATACCGTATTGTTATCCCATATACAAGGTGTAAACTGGTCCTTCACGATGCGATTTATCCACGCATTTTGGACATCTAAATAAGTTATATGCCTTTTTAGTTTGTAACTCAAAAAGAAAAAGTGCAACCCTTATAGGATTACCTTGTTGTTCGTCTGTCTGTCTGTGTGTCATTTAAGACCCTTTATCTCGGGAACGCGAGGAGGTATCTTGTTGAAATTAAAATCATAAACTCTCTGTGGTACCTTGGAAATTCGAAAAAATAAACCCTCTAAGTCTACGTAGTAAAAAAAAATGGCCATTTATGTCGTAAGTTTGTAACGAACCTTGGTGCTTGAGTTCGACTCGCAATTGACCGTTTTTTTTTTAATCTCATTTTACAGTAGGATTCAATGTTACGCAGTCAAGACATGATGATGGATGAATTCAATAGTACAGGGGTCCGGCAAGTATTAAAAGTAAAGTTACAATATTAAAAACTTGTAAAAAATTGACACTAAAAGTTAGTAAAATTGTGAAAAACTTGACTCTGTCTCTATAACTTTTTACAACCATTATTAACGGCGTCGATAAAGTAAAATGAACGTCAACGCCAATTTTGACAGTAGATGTTAGTTGGTTCCTGCGTAACAATTTTGTTGGCGTTCTCTATATAATTTTAAGAAGGTATACTGAAATGTTTTGTTGATTTGTAGTTCTGTTAATTGCGGGCTGAATCTTAGAGCTACGAAACACAGTCCAAAGATCAATAGTCTCATAAAAGTTTTTATCGACTTCACAAAGACTACCAAACCATGTTGACGAAATTTCGTAATGTGTAAATCCATGAATTTATTTTTTTTATCTTCTAAATTTTAATTCAAAATGTATAAAACTTTTGTTACATTTGCTACGCCCGCTTGCAATGCAGACCTACATTATACTGATTTTTCTAACAAATCAAAATCTTCAATTAGTCCGTACGTATTTGTCACCCATAGCTTGACTCATCTCAAATACAAAAATCTATTCGAAGAGTTAATTACATTTACAAAATCACTCGTCTAAACCGAGTAACACCCTGAGGGCCTAGACATAGCGAACTTTGTCAGCAATCGAAAATGGAGACAATAGAAAATGTATTCGATTGACATAAGCTATCGAAAACCTAACTTCAACCCCGTTGAAAGTCGTTTTTTAAATACAGGTTGTAAATGAACCCTTCACGAAGCCAACCATACATACCGTGTACATGAAACTAAGTAAATCTACACTAAATCATTTGCTGTAAAACGACTTTTCGAAGTGAAAAATCACGTTTTACGGTACAACATATTTTTATAAAAAAATTTGGATATTGGAAGTCCAGAACAAAAAGTAATTGGAATGTCAAAAAAAACCCTCTTGAAAACTCCCTTTATTACACATATGGAGAGCTATTGTCAGTGTCTAGGCCCTTTGACTAGTTTAGCCTGCCAATCTCGTAAAACTTCGAAAACCTTCGTCTAGTATATTACATTTGTACACTGATTCCCAGAAGCTTGTGCTTTAATGTTCAAGGAGGTGCGGCGGATATGTTGTTCGGAACTATTTCCGAAACATTGTCAGCCGAGTCTCCCTCGTTCTCCTTGTTAATCGGTTCCTCTGGCTCGTCCCTCATCAGGGCGCGGTACTTCTTGGCGATGACTTCCCAGTCCACCACGTTCTCGATCTTCGTGGCGTTGCTGATGCTCAGCTGGGAGCCGAGTGGACTTAGATGCACCACGGAGAGACGCGTCGAATCTAAGAGTCGGATTGAAATTTTGAGACAAATGTTGAAAGATGGTAATAAGTAGATAAAAATGTGTTGGTGATATTAGAATATGTAGTGGTTATGTCTGGTGATTCTAGAATAATCCTTGCAATAAGTTAACCTGTACAAATATTAAAACAATAAAATTGGTGGAACATCAGGAACTTTAGAGAAAAATAATTTGATGCCTAAATTTTATCTTCGCAGGTACCTAGTGTGTGATTATTCAGAACAAATTTTAGGTGATCAAGAATAGCAGTGTACAGTAGAAGCTACTATATTACTACAATAGTATTGTACCCGTCGTTCGTACGTACTTGGTAATCATCCTTGAATTGTGTAGAAGAAATTTCTAATTTGTGTCGCTCTTGTTATTGAATTTTTGTAGGAAGCTTAATTGTGGGTCAAGTGTAAACTTACCCTTCGGCACAACCTGTCCCCTCTTCACCTTGGACAGCCACTTAGCCCCAGCTTTGGACCGCGCGCTCATCTGGTCCTGTCTCTGCAAACCGATCATATGCACCAAGCTTGGTCGCTTCTTTTTGCTTATGCGGTCCTGGTGCGAAATATTTAGGTTAAAAATGGAGTGTAATGCTGTATAGTCAGACCAATATACCTTGTGGTTATAGGTGTGCGATGTGAATGATGTGTTTTTGAGTTCGCTTAGTGCCTACGTGAAACATGGAAATGTTTGATTCTGGACTGTTGTAGTCTACTCTGCGTCCGTTTGAAAGCAAACTTAATAAGCTTTTCTACTGTGGTTCTTTTTAGGTTAAGACGATTAAAACTATTTAAGTGTTTAATACTTGAATGCAGAATAATTATGGTATAAGAAACATAGAAATAAGACGCATGATAGTATTGTGTTATTTTTTTCTTACACAGTCAGAATTTGTAAAATTACTGGCATCAAAATTTGGATGTAAAAAAAGTGGTTTGTCGTGTGTTGTAATAATTTGAGGTGTAGCAGTGGAGTCATCTAAGACTAGGCTTAAATTATGATGTCAGAGTGTGCTGTATAATTTCTGAAGAATTTTCGAAGATCCAATGTCTTCTGTAGTTACGTACCAAAACTATGAATTAAACCTCTTTCGTTGTTGAAGGTTTTAACACTAATATTTAAGCACAGTATCTAACGGGGCCCAAGTGTGTTTCAGCTGGGTTTTTATTCAAAGTTCGGCTTTGTAGAGCGTCGTTTATACTCATAGTAGTATTACAGTCTTTCTATAACATGTTTTCTTTATCGACAGAACTCTAGTCAACGTAAAATTAGTTTAACTAAAGACATATCCGAGGCTTTGTAACAAATATCAGATTTAAAAGTTTGTCAGGGACTTTTTAGAGTTTCTAGTCCATTCCTCTCCATAGACATCTTCGTTTTAGAATGGGAAACTTTCACAGAAATTATGTCGAATTATTTTTATATTTTTTCCTACCTGGTCTACTTGTAATAACTACTGCACTTTGAGTTTGGAATATAACTAAAATATATTCAACTCAGTATTTTGAGTATTTCTGTGTGTTTGGCAATAGTATTAAGTTAACAGATGGCAGCACTGTCTTACCTTACACCTGTGGATGATCCACATCAACCACGTCGTCACGAGGTTGAGAGGCGAGGGTGCGGTGGTCGTCCGATGCATGTTGCGGATCAACTTAGACAATCCATATTTCCACTCGATGTCTGATTGGGCCTGAAATTTTTTGATTGTTGAAACAGGTTGATGATCTGGGGGTATTTATGGGAGTTGTTTTACAAAAGACCGTTTAGTTTTTGTTGTGAAATAGAACAGGGACCATCTTGCTCTTTGAATCTCAATTTGAATGGAGTTACAAGCAAGCGTTTCTAATGGAACTTTCCGTTACTTAAAAACGCCAGTTTGCTCTCAAACACCAGTCAACTTTTAGACGTGTGTAACATTTATCTTTACCTGACTAAACTCTAAAGAGACAGAGCTAGGAGATCAAAGAGACAATGAGACCAAGAACAAGAATAAGACACCTTTTATATTGAGTAGCGTTAAAGTATTCGGCCGATATACATGCAAACTGTTTTGCCTTATAAAACATTTTCGTCGGTACAGATATTATATTAAAAACAAAGTGGCAACACTGCCCGAGTGACATGTAAAATTTTGGCTCCGTATTTTAAAATTAAATTTAATTAGTAAATAAGTTATAATATAGTGTAATTATTTGTGCAATCGGATTGTAAATGTGTTAATACCCAGGATTATTGTTTTGCCGATAATCCATAACGTTTTTCGGTAATACATCGTTACCGGTAACCTACAAACATCAGCTGACGTTTTTACCTGCACTTAATATACGGACAATTCAGGGAAGTATTGTTACTTTTATTAAATAATAGCACACACTCGTCACTTTAACTATATAGCACATCTATGCCAATTCCAGATTTAATTTTGTGCTTATTTATTACCCTATAATGGTTCTTAATCGCTTTGTTGACAACCTAAGATTGTAATTGAAAAACACAACAACATTAAGATAGTCTTTCCATAACTCTGTTATTCTTACATTCAAGCTTTTTAATAACATTAATGATAATTTTGTCTAAAAATAATATTTGAATGAACTACATTCATTTTTTTTTTGTTTTTTATCAAAGCAGTGGGTAGGCCCACTTAAGAAAAAGTATAAATAGGTTGATAAAAACCAGTTAAATTCAATATTCTTTTAGATTAATTTAATATAAAGATAATCTTTTAAACTTAATATAACATCCTACCTCATTTAATTACATATCTGAACTTTTTGCCCTTTGTTTTTTTTTCCCCTTTCACTGCTAACTTTTCTGTATTTGTCTATTCTGTTAGTTCTCACCGTTTCTTTTTTTCTATTTTTCAGTAACTAATCCTGAAACCATGCCTGTGATGACCCGTAAGGCTACTGCTCAGGAGATGGAGCACAAGTTGAGAACGGCCCTCCAAGAGCTTAAAGAATCAAAACTCCAAGTCCAACAACTGTTACAAGAGAGAGAAGAAAGTGAGGTGGAAGTCGTTAAAGTCAACAGCAAAAACTCTTCCTTGAAAAGGCAGTTAGTAGACCTTCATCAGCAATACTTGGACGTTGTTGATGAACGGGATCAGCTAAAGGTGGTCACAGATGGTTTCAGCAATTGCAGTAATTTATATGAGGAGGCTTTATGTAGGATTAGGGACCTAGAAGATGAATTGATTCATGCCAATAGTTGTATTTTAAAGTTACAGAGAGAAAGACAAACTAGTCAGGTTATTGAAACTAACCACTTATATAAGGAATTGTTAAATAGTAATTGTACTTCCCCTTCCTTAATAACTATTGATTTGACTGAAGATTCCTTACTAAAACCAAATTATTCAGTAAGCAATAAGAAAATAAAAAAATATGCCAAGTTAAATAGACTAATTAAAAAATGTAATCAATTTAAAAAACAATATAGACACTTTTCTAAAAACATTCCACTAAGGAAAGAACGTGTTGATTTAGTGAACAAGTTAAAAAATTATCAAATAAAGTTAGAAGACAGTATTAAAATATATAATATAGATACTCAGCAATTGCAGTCTGAAATAGAGGTACTTCAGGACTCACTTCGTTCCCTTTCTAGTAAATATGTGAGTTCTCAAAACCAAATAAGGGAACATATTCTTGCAGCAAATGAGTTGGTAATGAGTCAATGTAGTTGCCATACGGTTTCCAACCATGACACTACCCAGCCTGAGGTAATGGAGGACCCGTCCCAGGCTGAGAATTTGCCTCTGGACTGTATACTCAACCAAGATGCAGTTAATATTCCACAAAATAATTTACAAGTGGTACAAACTGAGATATATGATAGTTGTGAATGTTCTCACTCAGTAATGTTTTCAGATAGTATAGGAAGGGGTGTAGGTAAATTATTAAGTAATAACCTGAGTTTTCCCAGTCAAAATAATTGTATGCCAGGGTTAAATTATAAACAGATAATGGCATTAGTAACTGGAAATGTTTATAGTAAAAATACTGATTTAACTATATTTATAGGAAATAGTTCAAAAATTACAAAAGAAGACATCACAGATAGTGTAACTGAGTTGTTAAAGTTGAACTGTCGTAAAATAATATTGTGTGCTTTTCCATATTTTGAAAGATTATCGAAACGAATTAACAATTATATTCACATGCTGAATAAGCATGTTCATTTTTTGGTAGGTCACTATTGTGACAAACTCATGTATCTGGATATTAACAATGTTGTTGATAAACTTAGGTCGACAGGGGGTAATGTGTTCCTACCTACTAGTTGTAGACACAAAATAGCTAGGCTATTAGCTTATAATATTCACTCGGACATAAATATTATGTCTATGTTTTCTTCTATTATTAACACTGCTACTATTAGTACTTATACTAATATACCTTTTTACAAGGAAGGCGGGGGAGTATTGTCACTCACTCCGGCTCATTTAAACTAGCTAGTAAGACAACAGAAGATATAAATAACATAAGTGTTACACTCACTAACACCAAGGTACCTTCTTGCTCTCAAATAATTAAATTTAAAAAAGGGGCTAAGCAGAATTCCTTGAAATTATTCCATCAAAATATTCAAGGTTTCTCTTCGAAACAACTAGAGATTGAATTGTTTTTAGAAAAAACCAAGTTTGATATTGTATGTTTCACCGAACATTGGCTAAAAGATCATGAAATGTTAATTAACTTTGAGAATTACAGTGTAGGCAGTTCCTTTAACCGCAAATCTAAGATGCGTGGGGGTTCACTTATCTTAATTAAAAATGGCATTAAATTTAAAACTCGTAATGATATAATTGATCTTTCGGTTGAACATAATATTGAAATGTCTTGTGTTGAGCTAGATAAGCATGTCATAGTGTGCGTTTACAGACCCCCAAATTATCAAAACTACTCTGTATTTGAGTCAGTAATGGAAGATGCTTTAGCAAAACTTGCAAAAGGTAATAAATTACTAGTTATCTGTGGTGACTTTAATATTAATATTTTAGATATAAATTCAAATAGCAGTAGATTCTTACATCTTTTTAAATCATTTAATTTGATAAATGTCTTTTCGGAGCCTACCCGAATTACTACAGACACTGCTACATGTATTGATAATGTCTTTTGTTGCTGCGACTATTTAAATAAAGCCATTGTAAATTACCTTCCATCTGATCACAGCGGTCAAACCGTCGTTTTCGAGTCTTACACACCGTCACAAAAAACCCAGATAAAATCTAGACAAATAACACCCAGCAATTTGAATAAATTTAATAATAATTTAATTAGTAATTTAAGCACTCCGGGATTTAATATTGAAAATGTAAATCAATTTTATGAGGAATTCTTTTCGGTTGTCTACACAGAGTTCAATGATACGTTAAAAATAAAAACTAAATCTATTAGCCCAAAGTTTATGTTTAGTGATTGGGCAACTAAGGGTATAAGAAAAAGTAGGGAACGATTGTTTGAGCTTTACGGCCTTAAGCCTTACTTCAACTCAGAAACTTTCAATCACTATGTTGCAACTTACTCAAAAATTTTTAAAAACACCTGCAAATTAGCTAAATCTTTATTCATTAGCAACAAGATTAAATCCGCCGATAATAAAATTAAGACGGTTTGGAAAATCATTAATAGTGAAACTAACAGAAACAAAAAATGTAATAATGAGATCACACTAGAGTCTTCGCGTGGTCTTCTAACCACTAAAAACGAAGTTGCTCAAGAATTTGTAGATTTCTTTACTAGTATCCCACTTAAAACTACTGAAACATTAAATTCTTCACCCTTGCTTTCCATTGATTTATTAAGAGCAAATGTTTCACCATGTCCGGTTGAGTTTCAATTTAAGCATATTAACCCCACTGCAGTCATTAAAGCTTTCAAGCAAATCAAAATCAAATTAACCGAAGATCTTTGGGGAATGTCTATTAAAGTTTGTCAAGCTATTATTGAGACAATAGCACCGTACTTAGCCATAATATTCAATTTGTGTGTGGACCAAGGAGTTTTTCCGGACCTTATGAAATACAGTAAAGTTATACCCCTTTTCAAATCTGGGGATAGTAAAGACACCAATAACTATAGACCCGTATCCGTTTTGCCGGTTTTCAGCAAGGTGTTTGAAAAGGTAATGCTTAATCAAATGCTCAACCACTTTAACACCAATAAGATCTTACATGAAAAACAGTATGGTTTCACCAAAGGACGTTGTACGACTGACGCTGGTGTTACCTTGTTAAAACACATATTTACTGCGTGGGAAGAGGCACAGGATGCCATAGGAATCTTTTGTGACCTTTCAAAAGCGTTTGATTGTGTTAGCCACGAAACCCTACTCTTGAAACTTGAACATTACGGCCTAGGAAAACTTGCGCTTAGTTTAGTAAAATCATATTTAAATGATAGACAGCAGCAAGTGCAAATAAATGGTGTCAATTCAATGGGTTTAAATGTAAAGATGGGTGTACCACAAGGATCGATATTAGGTCCCTTCCTCTTTTTAGTATATATTAATGATCTACCCCATTTATTTAAAAACCAACCACAAATGGTGTTGTTTGCTGACGATACTTCTTTAATATTTAAGATAAATAGACGTGCCACAAATCTAGACGACTTAAATAACGCCCTATTACAGGTAAATGATTGGTTCACCGCCAATAATTTGGTATTAAATGGGAAAAAAACGAAGTGCATAAGATTTGCTCTGCCAAACGTCAAAAGTAGTGATTGTGACATAGTATTGAATCAAGAGAAACTAGAATTCGTCAATAAAACTGTTTTCCTGGGGATAACGCTCGATTCAAGGTTACAATGGGGTCCGCATATAACATCTCTTGCAGGACGGCTTAGTTCAGCAGCATATGCTGTCAGAAAAATCCGTCAGTTTACTGATGTAGATACCGCGAGGCTAGTCTATTTTAGTTATTTTCATAGTATAATGTCATACGGTATTTTACTTTGGGGACGGGCTGCAGACATCGAGTCTGTATTTATTCTGCAGAAAAGAGCCATTAGAGCCATTTATAATCTACGTAGGCGAGATTCTCTAAGAGAACAGTTTAAGGAAATTAACATCATGACAGTACCTTGTCAATATATCTATGAAAACATCATGTACGTCAGAAAAAAATTGCATCTATTTGGTAAACGAGGTGATAGACACAAGTATAATACTAGAAATAGGGACCAATTGGTTCAGCCGGGTTTCAGGTTAGCTAAAGTAGACTCATCTTTCATGGGGTACTGTTTGAAATGCTACAATAAAATACCTCCCGACATTCTTCAACTGAATGAAACGAAATTTAAATCTTGTATTAAACGCACACTATGTAGGCAAGCATATTATAAGTTGGGGGATTATATTGATGATAAAAATGCTTGGCTCAATGCTGGTCCTGCTCCTCAAGCTTAGGGGTAAACTCATTGATAAGTATCCGAAGCTATAGTGGAAGCTGCAGAAGATTGTAAGACTATCTTTGCAATGTATAGAATCAATTCTCTAGTATTGTATAATTATTAAGCCCATATGTGAGTGCTATGTATTATCATTGACTTGACGAAGCCCTGGTGGTTAATAGTGTCATGCTCACTTAAATGTCTCGCTGATAGTGGCGGGTGTGTCGGGTCATTTAGCTCCCTTCAAAATGGTCGAGCTGAATGGGGCTGATCCATACGTCATGTTCGTGAACGGGCGCTGTCAGTTGGGACTGGTCATTTTTTAACTACCACGGTCATTTTTTTTAACTTATTTAGATTTTAAATTGAATTTTGCTTTTCATTTACTCTGGACGCTCTTACTGTGCACGTCTTTCTACATCGTTCTCACATATTTGTATAATCTCAACACGAATGATGTAAATACGATTTTGTAAAAATATTATAATTTAAAAGAGTGTCCATGGAGTTTCTTGCCCATTCTTCTCCATAGAGATCAACGCTTTGGAATGGGCAACTACAGTACTTTCACAAGTTATTATGCCTTGTGACCGGGATTGTAGCAGCATCATTTTTTTGTTCTTGTTTTTTTTGACATTCAAAAGTGCCTGTAATGGTCTAATTGAAATAAATGCTTTGAGTTTGAGTTTGAGTTTATAGGAACAGTGATTATTCAATAAGTAATAAAGGTGCTCACAGACATTATATTTTTTGATTCATTTATCCCATAAATCTATAATAGTGTTTAATCATTTTTCAGATTGGAAATTAGGTTGTCTGTTATGTAATACTCTTGTGATACGGTTTATTATATTTAAGTAGTTAGTATTTATTTCATAAATTACGTAAAAATACTGTTTATTTTAGTAGGTCGACTATGTATTAAACTGCAGTGTGCTTTAATTACTAACGTGTACAATACAGTGCGAGCTGTTAATACTAAGATGTCTACGTTATAGTAAAACATTTTAATTATATTATTCATCAATTGAACGTGCGTCGATGGCCGTCATTTATTTACGTAGGTGTTTTATCATTGTTTTAATATAGTGCCAGTATGCGCACAACGTACAACATCATGTTTTAATCTGTTCACGTGTTACCTGGATCCTCTGGTACGTGTCTGACATCATAGCGATGAGCAGATTGATCAGTACCACCACCGACACCAGCATGTAGATCCCGAACACAATTTTAAACAGGTAATTGGTCCAGGCCGGTTGTATGTTACTATCGTTACGGTGCACGCGCGTCTGGTCCGTCGTTGTCTGGCCGAACACCGCGAAGAACAGCAGCTCGAACGAATACAGTGGGTTCATAGTAACTGCGAACAAAAGATCAGAGTTCTGGGGACACGTAGTTACCTGTATACGTTGGTAAGTGTCCGACATCATCGCAATGAGGAGCGTTATGAGCACCACGACCGACATCAGTAAGTACGCCCCGAACACGAACTTGAATATGTTCTGAGTCCACAGCGGCCGCACGCTGGACACGTAGTTAAGGTCCGACAACGTTATCTGTCCGAAAAGTGCGAAGAACAGTTTCTCCAACGCCTCGACCGGTGACAACGTCGCTAGAAGACAACACTCAACATGGACCACGGTCTGGTGGAACGCGGCGCGACAGGCACCGGGGTAGGTTGATGCATGGCTCACGAAGCCTATACTTCACTATAAGTACTGAGCTGACTTTAAACATTGAAGATTATAAAAAGTCAATGTTTGAACTAATCCTGCATCAATCTTCCCGCAAGTCTATATATCTAAGACGGCTAAAGACACCTAGTTGTGTGGAAGAGATAGATTGATACAGTTGTGTGAGTATTCTGTACATTGGTATAAAGAAGTGTAGATGTGTAATGAACAAAATTTTTGGACTTTAGTGTTTAAATTATAATTTTGTGTTATAGTGTACGAAAGAGAATTGATTAGTTGAATTCCACTTATTATACCAGTGCATCAATCCACCCCGTCCCGACTACGGCTAGACATTGAGAGCGCAGACGCAGGGACAGACGCCACATTGACGACAAACAGCCAAACAAATCCGAAACATAAAATGGTACCTCGGAGTGGTGAAACAAACGCAGGACATAAGCCAGCCGCGGCATGCGCAAATCAAACTTGCTCCATCAAATGCGGTGAGGTCGGCCACTCATTCCACTAAAACTAGTATTGTGACGCGCAATGCATGTTCTGTGTCCACATCTGGAAACCACGACTCTCATAAAGCGATGCGATGCGATGCAGAAAATGCATTGTGTACTTAATAGACATCAAGATTTCTAACCACCAACCACTTACACGTGCCATAATTTAAGAAAATAAAACATTGAGATTATGGCGAGGCGAAGTGTATTTTGTATATTACAGAGACCTAACATTCCACATTCGTAACGTGATGGCGACGGTTAACTAATGGAATGTAACGTAACGCCAACGATGATAACATTCTCGATGTGACAGACACTGAAGCTTGCAAGCGGATGCACGTATTGTTTATAACAAAAAATAACAAGGAAAATAAGCACATCGAGTTGTAATGCGATCATCGTAAGGAAAATGGCATTCATATGCACATAACATTAAGGAGTACAGTCTTGTTCGTGTGTATGTGGACTTACGTCCTGTTGGACCTTGTTTCCTCCTGTATGATTCTCCGTTTAGTGTATTTTGCCATTGTGTATCATACGCTTGTCGTTTCAATCGTAGAGTCTCTAGTACGGCAACAAGTACAACATTTAATATTTGAATGAACACACATGATCTACATACATGAATGAACTATTTGTATGGTAGATGTTATAGGCAACATTATAATGGATTCACACTCACCGTCGGAGAACAGTCTCTTTCTTGCTTGTCTTGCATACTTATTGTCTTCCGCCTTGTTAATATTCCTGAACGGCTGGTTTAATGCAACGATGTGCATCGAGAAGCCGAACACGAATATTGCTAACACAGCGAGGAACCTGCCGAGATCCTTCATGAGATCCCCAATAATAATAGCCCACGGACCGAACAGGTGGTGGAAAGATAAGAAATCTAATATTTGAACGCACGCTAATAGAAATGATAAGGCAAAACATTGATTCCTACAATACATAAGCGTTGGCCAATACTTAGGTAATACGAATATCCAGCCGACAACGTGGGTAGCCACGCCGATCATGCCGCATAACAAAACTGCTATCTTGATCCACCCTAAACCAGATTTATCACTGGGGTTGGTGAGCTCAAAGAGAAGGAGACCGCTCAGACAAATGAGCAGCATCCATTCATACCACCTTGGAATTAAACTATCCCTAAATATCGAATTATAAATAGGCGTTATGGCTACTAAGGCTAACAATATCATCAGGTAAATGTGTGAAGTTAAATACGACATGAACTTAATTATTGGTATCTTATTATATCTATGGCCTAATGGAAGAGAGAACACCACCCATACGGGCGGACAGACTATGAACGCGAAAAAAAGGAACATAATTTTGATGCCAGTCCATTTGAGGCTCCCTCTCCAGAGTTCCTGTAAAGAAGCGAAGTAATGAACATCATCATATGTTAGTGGATTCAAGTTTCTGTGAAGTAGGGAAGTTACCTATTTTTTACCTGAAGATATCTCTGGACCACTGTGTGGGCTATGACCTCTTTCTGTTCGTTCTCTATCAAGACGTCGAGGAACTCAATGTTCCGGTTGTCGGTGGCGGTGAGGATGTGTCCCGCGGACTCCGCGCCGGCGGCCAGCGCCAGCAGCTCGGTGGCCATCGCTTCACATTGTTTTCCAGCCGCTATGAGGTCTTTGGCACGCTCCTTTTCCTGTTACGGCAAACAACGTGCGATGAATATAAAGTCACACATTTTCAATCACAAAGCAATTAAAGAGTGAGTCATACCTTAGTAGATAAAATAATGTAAATATTAGACAGTTTAGCTGCGGTATCGACGGGCGCCGGTGAGACCAGCACGAACTCCTCGATGGGGATGTTGTTGTGGTTCTTGGAGCACACCATCAGGTTGTACACGAACCTCTTGTCGTCCATAAGGGACTGAGTATCGTGTTCCTTGTGCAGTAAGTACTCTAGGACGTCATTGTGGTTTTCCGAAGCGGCGAACCAAATTGGAGCACAATTTAGGTTAGTCTCGCTTTTCGGTGATGCTCCTGATTCGCACAAGAGCTTGACCACGTTGAGATGTCCTGCTTTTGCTGCACAATGTAAAGGAGTCCAACCGTTCTTGTCTGTTGCGTTGATTTCAGCTCCTTGACCGAGTAGAACTTCTACCATTTGATAGTGTCCATGCGTCGATGCTATGTGTAACCCAGTTTTTCCGTGTCTGTCTGTACTTTGCAGTAATTCTGCGGATCTGCTGAGGAGGAGACCGACAATCGACATGTGTCCTCCGAAGCACGCGAGATGTAGCGGATTGAAGCCCTGAAATAAGAAAAATCATAGTTGTAATCAAATGCATAAAGTTTGTTTGAAAGTTTTGGGGACTTACATTTTCATTACTCGCGGCGTCGACTTGCACTCCGGCGGAGTTGAGAAGTAATCGCACGACGTTTTCGTTACCATTGTAAGCAGCTAAATGAAGTGGAGTTAGTCCAGACTCTGCACCTAACTCCGGAACTAATGATACACCAGTAGGAGCTTCTGATTTTACTGTACCCGGTACATGGGAGAGGAGTTCTCGGACAGTTTCTGTAAAACAAAAATATATATTTCAACTGCCTGTTCAAATGTCTTCATTAGTACAGTTAGTTTTAAATGTTGAAGTTTATTTACCTGCTTGTCCATAATACGCAGCTATATGAAGTGGTGTCAATCCTAATTTTTTGCTTGATATCCTCAACGTGTTTGTCGACCGCATAACATCTAATACATTCGTATGTCCGTATTGTGCCGCTAAATGTACCGCGGTAAGACCAGTTCTATTCTCATCGGTACAAGAGGCTCCTGCTCTTACTAAGACCCTCACCACATCCGCGTGACCACCTTCGGCAGCCAACTGAAGAGGTGTTGAATCATTCAACTTATTCCTAGCAGATATAACTCCAGTTCTATCGAACTTCATCAGTTCTTCTATCACTTTTACTGAACCCTGAATAGCCGCTATATGTGCGCATGTGTTACCATCCTTCGTAGTAGCCATTACTAAGTTTGGATGAGATTGTAAAAAAAGTTGAACTA
This sequence comes from Ochropleura plecta, assembly GCA_905475445.1. Taxonomy (NCBI): domain Eukaryota; kingdom Metazoa; phylum Arthropoda; class Insecta; order Lepidoptera; family Noctuidae; genus Ochropleura; species Ochropleura plecta. Next base: position 4,773,394 of record FR997728.1, read on the forward strand.
CTTCATTGTAATTATTCTGTGCGGCTGCATGAATAGGTTTCTGTCCCAATTCGTCTGTCGCGTCGATGTTGGCTCCAAGTTCTAGTAAAAGCTTACACACTTCTATTTGACCGCTCGCTGATGCTAAGTGAAGAGGAGTTTGCTTTTTCAATGTGAGAACATCAATCATGGCGTTATGATCTCGTATTAAGAATTTGACTAGATGCGCGTAGCCATTCATGGCTGCTAAGTGAAGAGCTGTTCTGCCATTTCTCGCTTTTGAATTTATAAATGCTTTGTTCGTTAGGAGAGCGTCACAGACTTGTAAGAAGCCGTGTTCAGCTGCGAGGTGAAGGGCGGACCTGCCTTCTGTGTCGAACACATCCACTCTCGCGTGGTTGGTCAGCAGTGTACTGACGAGTTCCATGTGTCCTCTATTGCAAGCTATTAGTAAAGGCGTCCATCCTATAGAGTTCTGTTTGTTCAGTGCCCTGCTTACGTCAGCGGGAGATATGTGCGCGATCATTTCAGTCATGACGTCATTGTTTCCGGCGATAGCACAAAAGTGGAATGCCGTTTCTAAATTATGTTTTGTTATTAACGTGACGTCTGCGCCATTTTCTATGAGGCATTTGACGACTTGTCTGTCTGCTGTTGGTATTTTGACTTCTTCTTTGGTAATTTTGCAGGCAAAGTGGAGTGCACTCGCACCGTCTTCGTTAACTGCGTCGATGTATGCTGTAGCGACATTCTCCCCTTTATGATCTTTGACGAATAATATTAAGTGTCGCACAACGTCTGGTTTACAACTTCGACACGCCATGTGTAGAGGTGTTTCTCCAGTCTATAAACATATAAAGCATTACAATATCAATACATTGTTTAGAATAGAATAAAGACAAAAGCTGTTCTCATAAAACACATTGTATCAAAAAAATAAAGTAATTTTTAGAACAAGACCATGTTTTATTGAAAAAAAAAGTAAACACACCATAAATTTTATGCAATACATCTGTAATAGTAGTGGTATTCTTTAAATTTTGCATTTGATTAGAAATTGAAATATAATTCCTATTGAAAATAGAGTAGAAAGTATGGAAACAGAATGTATAAACAATGTTTCAAAGATAGGTAAGGTTTATTATGACAAAACTGCATTGACTTCACCCGCATTTTAGTGTATTTTAAATCGCCGCTGATGCTACGATAACCTGGCTACCCACTTTTTTTCGGATTTTAAATTGTTCTGATAGTTATTACAAAATATTTGTACGATGGCGGGTAGTTCTAAGAAATGCCTAATAAACCAGTGTGTTGCCTAGCCGGGAGCTAGCGACACACTGGTTTTAATTCCTTTCATTGGTATTTTTTTTTCAAATTTTCGTATAACTTAACATCAAATAACTTCTCTCACTCTGGGCGAAGCGGGAAGAAGTGTCAACTTTTACTGACTAAAACCCACCCATGTTCCTTGTTTTACTCCTGTTTCCGGGGCTGCGGTAACTATTTCGAACAACCCGCAATCCTAGTTGTCGGTGAGTTCAGGAGGTCTTGAACCTTGATTCGAAAGAGATGAAGAAAAAGCCTAAAACAAAGATGGGCATCCTACCTTAGTCTTTTTTAGCGGGTCTCCTCCATCTTCTAGCAGTAGTACCAGTGTGGCGAGGTTGCCATACTTGGCAGCCACGTGTATCGGGGTCTGTCCGTCTTCTGTTGCTTTGTTGGGACCCGCTCCGGACTTAAGCAGCATCAGCGCGCATTTGTCGCCTGGAAAAATAATTGGATAATCCTTACTAATATTATAAAAGCGAAAGTGAGTTTGTTTGTTTCGTCTTCGCGCCTAAATGGCTAAACCGATTTTGATGAATTTTGGTACAGAGATAGTTGGGACCCTAGAGACGGACATAGGCTACTTTTTGTCTCTTTCTAACCCATTTTTTTTATTTTTTAAAGTGAGAATTTAGGGAGAAAGCGGGAAGAAAAGGGGAAAACTTAGCTTTGCTATTATAATAAATAAGGCGCAAGGGCAAAAACTACAGGTAGCAGGTACCTGCAAATAAGAAAAGGGGAACTGTGTTACCCCGAATTTAATGCGAGCGAAGCCGCGGGCAAAAGCTAGTATGAATGTAAAAGAACTGTAACTGTTTATGAATGTGGACGAGGCAAAAGGAGCATAATTATGTAAGCAAGCAGCGTATGTAAGGATCATAGCAGGTTTTCTGTGGTTTCTATCTATCCCATGGTATAAGGGCGTGAGTATATGTTTGTGTATGTATACTCCGAGCTGAAGCTACAGTATTAAGTTAGAATATGTTCATTTTGATCGGGTGGTTTTTATTCGTATTCACAGGGTTCCGTAACAACATAAAAAAAACGCATATTCAAATTAAATAGAAACTTATGCTTTACCAGCAAAACTAAAATTGTTTATCATAGTATACTAATTAAAAATAAACAAGAAACGCTCATAATAATACATATTGATTTTTCCGTTTATGATTGTTTACCTACTCAAGAAAAATCAGCGACAATGAGTTTGCACTTTCCAAGCCGTCAACTTAGTATACGAGAGTCAGTTTTAAAATTGACAATCACTCTTTGTTGTGCTTACCATCAGGTATCCTGGCGGCGATATGTAGCGCGGTCTCCCTCTGCCTGCCGCCCCTGACATGGACATCAGCTCCATAACCAAGCAGAGTTTCCACTACAGCGGGCTTACAGGACTCTACAGCTATGTGTAACGCTGTGTAATTATCCTGAAAGACATGGCCATTGAGTGACATTATTATTTATTTATTAAAGGCTTTTGGCACACATGGTGCGATATAAGGACATTCGTTAAATTCTTTCTTGCTAGACAGACAGTTCGAAGTGCATTGGACATCGCCATGACGTCACTTGGTATTACTATAGCACATTACTGCAGCGACCAGCAAAAGAGCCATCGGTGTCAGAAGTTTTTGTTTGAAAATCAACAAACACCAATAATTTTTCGCGCGCTAGCGTTCATTTGTATTTTGTTTTTCAATAAACAGCTTTCTATTTGCAAGCCAGTTCGAAATTTAAATAAAATTTTTGATAAGCTACGTCCTTGGTTGCCATGTTTCAAAGTGAAAGATCGTTCCATTTTTGAATTACTCGACAGAAATAAGTTTACTTAATAATTTATTTGGCCGCTAAAACAAGACAGATATAGATTTTCATACATTTTTTACCGGCTCAGCAGCCGGTAAAAAATGTTCTTGGCTCGCATGTGTTTGGCCAGTACAGCAATTTCGATTTATTTTCAAGAAGGTTGCCAAAATGATGTCTATAATTTCACGCATGTTAAAAAAAATAACTTCTCAAATGAAAATATTGTTCTTTGTTTTGAGCTTTGAATTAAAACAGTATTCATTATTTATCATACATTTACAAGAGAGGCCATGGTCCGCAACTCGAACATAATACGCATAAAAACTATAATGTAAATTAAGATAAAATAGACATACGTTAGTGGTGACGTCGACGCTCTCGCCCTTTTGGAGCAGCGTGTTGATGATCCCGACGTGCCCGTACCGCGCTGCCGTGTGGATGCTGCGGGCGCCGTCCTGCAACACATGGTAAAATTAGTCAAGTTTATTCATTCATATTCAATGTTCATGTCTCGCTATTGGCGCAGTGTTTGAGCGATTGACTGCTGAGGTGCGTGTTACGGGATTGATCCCCGCATAGCACAAGTATTTGTACGGCCTACAGATACCACTTATCATGCTTCAATGTTTGTAAACGCTTCTATGACGCAGGAAAAATCATTGAGTGGAGCGGTTTTTCTTTAAAGACAAACGTAGGATTTTCCTCCAAATTTTTCTACAAACATAAATACATTTTGTATGGAACTTCGGATTTTTTAGGGCTTCGGCGACTTCGTCCGCGTGGCATAGTTACCCGCATGATGATCGAAAAAAAAATTATCTTTCTCTTCCCTTTGATTCCCTTTTTCTCCCCTTATCTCACTTAAAATAGCTTATATCTCCAGGGTCCCAACTCTCTCTGTACCAAAATTTATCAAAATCGGCTAAGCCATTTAGGCGTGAAGACGTAACAAACAAACAAACTCACTTTCGCTTTTATAATATTAGAAAGGATAAGTAGTATATATAGGGTATAAATACTTTTTAATCAACAAAAATGATTATTTACTACACTTACGTTATTCAGCTTTTTTTTCTGTATGTAAATGTAAATAAATAAATCATTTATTTGCATGAAATATGGTGCTGACAGATCTTAAAATACAAAACACAGTACGTCATATTCCGCCTACTAAATTTAGCATGCAAATTTTTGAATTAAGTAGCACCACCATATCCAGTTTCAGTACTGCTGGGTAATTTAAATTTTGGTCCTGATTTGTGCCTATACCTAATAGGTAAAGAACTACCTATAAGTACCAACGTGCATTACACTCAAACCTGGATTGCATCCGAGCCGAAAACGAGGTCATAATAAAGCTGTCTCGGTATATAATTTGATATTGTTACGTTCGTAATTACAAATTTACTTTATTCAATTTATTATTGCACAAACGTATGAATGTTTCCTTTTATTTTATAAAACTAGCTTTTGCCCGCGGCTTCGCTCGCGTTAAATTCGGGGTAACACAGTTCCGCTTTCCTGATTGACTGGTACCTGTAGTTTTTGCCCTTGCGCCTTATTTATTGTAATAGCAATGCTAAGTTTTCCCTTTTCTTCCCTCTTTCTCCCTCATATATAAATCGTTTTTTTTTAAAAATAGCCTATGTCCGTCTCCAGGGTCCCAAACTATATCTGTACCAAAATTCATCAAAATCTGTTTAGCCATTAAGGCGTGAAGACGTAACAAACAAACTTTCACTTTTATAATATTAGTAAGGATGAATTTATTATTTTTAAGTTCCATGTGGCTTGAGCTATGAGCGACAAAAACAAATGATGTATGAATACAAAACACCATACTTTCAAGTAAGTATAATGTATACTAATATTATGTAGAAATGTTCTCTTCATATTTTATGCGTTACATTAAGCTACTTTTATCAATGCTGCGTACAAAAGTCGACCCTAGTTTCACTTCCGCCACGAGTAGGTACTGTGTATACTGACCTTTATACGCAACCTAACCCGCAGAGGAAATCCGGGCGTGTCACATGTGTGTAAGTTAGTAGATAATGACATGCTACGTACATATATATTAACTCTTACAAGGTTGCAGATCGTGATGTTTGAATGTCAACCTGATAAGGAAAATACAAATTATGTGATGATTGGATTTTGACCATGGTTTCATTGTACACGTGGAGGTTGGAATATATGTCACGGAAACGAACACCCCATCATCTCCGTATAGGTCTGGTTTATTCGTATGCCCAAATTGAAAGGTAACTGATAGGTCGATAGGATACAGAAATGGAAGTTATGTTTTTCCTACTCTTCCGCTATCCTTTTCTGATTATTTTCGTAGGGATGTCCATGACAGATATTTCAGAAGAGTAGGTAGTAGGTTGTAAGGCAAAGCAAAGCTTTTAAGCTTATATTTAAGTAATTCCGCTCCAGTTGCTTTGAATACCTAATACTAAATTTGGCTAGCATCTATACGTAAACCAAAATAAATCCTTTATTTAGATATAAAAGATTATAGATAGGTACAGGAAACAGATAAATAAATATAGAAGGTTGAATTGTTCAATGGTCTTTGCAAAATAAATTCAAATCAATATTAAGTTCAATAAATAGTAACTACAACTGTGTTACTATTTACATAGGCTTTTGCACGCTTTTGTTTTAACTGTAAGTTCAGCAAACAACTGCTATATATTTCCATGGGTAAGTAAATCGTGTTTAGTGCAAGACTTTTGAATTTTTCTGGTGTATTAAAATGTGTTTAATTTTTTGAAATTATCTTTTTACTAGCTTTCGCCCGCGTTAAATTCGGGATAAGACAGTTCCCCTTTCCTGATTTGCAGGTACCTGCCACCTGTAGTTTTTGCCCTAGCGCCTTATTTATTGTAATAGCAATGCTGTTTTCCTTTTTCTTCCCTCATTTTTCACACTTTTAAAGAAAGAAGCCTATGTCCGTCTCCAGGGTCCCAATTATCTCAGTACCAAAATTTATCAAAATCGGTTTAGCCATTTAGGCGTGAAGAGGTAACAAACAAACAAACTCACTTTCGCTTTTATAATATTAGTAAGGATTGAATTGTTTTAAATTTTACCAAATGAATATACAATTTTTTTTAGGTTTGATGTTTTAAAGTACAACATTAAACGATACACTATTACACTTACATTTCCGAAATCAGTAAATTTCCTGAAACGTAATAGATTCAATACTTGAAACTCAGAAAATCTACCCAAAATTATAATGATCCGCCCTGGAAACCAGGACCTCATGGTTTGCTGTTGTGCCTACCGTTACATACCAATATCGATACAAGTAAATAATGTAAAAAAGTTAACCAACCGATCTAATTGGGTCTTACGTGATCCTCTGATAGAGACATTATTAGATAAAATACTCCATATCATGTACACCATATCCCAGTATGTACTGGGTTGTTGAGGTCAAATAGGCAGTCAGGTAGGCTCCATGTAAAATACTGGTATTCAGCTGACCCCGAGATAGTTGGGAAAAGGTTAGGCAGATCATGATCATATGTGCATCATACAAATTACAAATACATAGTTTCAGTTAATAAATTACAAATACATAGTTTCAGTTTCGGTGAGACCAAGTAACTGTTTATTTTTTACATTCGAGAGAACCGTTATCGTCATTGTCGCGTTCGTAAACTCTATAACCTAAAATTAAAAGACGTTTTGTATTATAGATAATTTTGTTTTTAATTGTGTAAATTATTAAATTTGCTATCGTATTTAAACGAAAATAAGCAATAATGCAGTATATAAAACTAGTGTTTAGCCTGTTAATAATTATATCTAGTTTTACCAATGTTACGTTTAAAATGTAAAACGTTAACACGTAAAAAAGTACGGCCAACGAGAAGCGATACCAAATGTAAACAAAACCCATGCTAAACCCCATCTAAAATGGCCGCCCGAATGTTGGTGAACCCGTCTTAACGTTGTCATGTTTTTGCCGGCAGAACGAGACATTACGACAAAGGCACAAGATGGAAAGAGATAAATATTAGATTGTCAACGCCACAGTTGTTCTTTAGGTTAATGACCTTTCGTATCGCTGCTAGTTGGCCTTATTTTAGTTTCCGAACGCGCTTATAAACGTCAATGCAATCAAATGTATTAAATATTTTTGTTATTGGTTTATCTTGGTTAGGCACTGACCACATACAAAGGAGAGATCACGTGGTTTAAAATCCTGTGAATTTGAACTAGCACATGTTTAAGAATATGAAATACACTCATGTTGTGGGATGAGTTCAGGGTAATATGTGTTCTCACAGCTGAAGTGAAAAGTTGTGTCTGTTACATGAGAAAAAATCTTAGCATCTCGTGTCTTTGAATCCTTCGCTTGCTCGGAACTCAAAATCAGCACCACTCGTAGCAAAAAATAACTTTGCTCTCTTGTTGCATAAATATTTCATAATATTAAAGTGGATACTATTCAGAGTTCCCCTTTGTATGTAAAACTACTCCTGGATACAAAATAAGGCTAAGGTTGAACAACGTTCATATATTTAATTAGAAATGCACTGGCGACGATGAAATTAAACACGCAACGTCTTATAGCAGTTTCGTGCGCAATGAGTACGGTCAACAAAACAGATAAACAAAAAGTAACCAGGCGCTCGTTGATCTTTACTTTGAAATTGATAAAAATAACTCAAAGCACTTATTTTAATTAGTTAATTACAGGCACTTTTGAATGTAAAGAAACAAAGGAATGAAGCTACAGTCCCAGTCATGTAGTTAGTTAGTTGATGGACGTCAAATCTAATCATATTTAATTAACGAAAATATTCATGGATTTAAGAAATAAACACTTTACTTGACGAGCCTGTACTTGACGTTCTGGTTACTTATTTCCTTTGTTGACAGTACATAGGTAGGTAGGTAACGAAGGAACTCGTACAATGGAAGACAGTGTCACGGAAATGACGGGAAATGAAGTTATGTTTGTTCGATTGAGTTAATTACTGCTATCATTAATGATAGCTATCTGCCACGTTATTGGGTAATCTAAAAAACCAGTCAAGTGCGAGTCGCACTCGCGCACCGTGTCTTTTGACTGCGTAGACTTAAAGGGTTGATTTCGCAGCTCCAAGGGATCACAGATATGGTTTTAATTTCAACTCGATACCTCTATACGTTGCCTAGATAAAGGGTCTTGACAGACAGATGGACGAAAAAGCGTTTCTATAAGGGGTCCCAAAAATACCTACCATTAATATAACAACAGTAAATAATGATATGTATGTGCAAAAAAAGTTTATTTTTATTAGTATTTTTAGTTATGGTATGATGATATCTGGCACATTTCTTATCGTGTATTTATTTTCCATTGTATATACAGGGTTATTTGTAAAACACTGACAACGTCTCAGGACCATGTTATTAACATCATAATCAACAACTTTTGTTCTAGGAAATTTAAACATTTATCATATTTTAGTTCATCAGATTTTCATACAAAAATAAAAATATTGAAATTGAACGCTCTACATGTGACGAAATCTATGCGAAGCAAACGTACCTACAAGCGGCGGTGTAGGTATATAGGTACAGCAAAATACAGAGTTGAAATGTGTTAGATAGAACAACGAAATCTTGAAGATTTGTTTTTGGTAAATGTATAAAATTTAGTAAAAATCATAGAACAAAAGTTGTTGTTTATGATGATTGTAATACAGTCCTGCAAGGTTGTATATATATATATATATATATATGGATAGCAGCAGCTACAGATCATCCATATAGTCTTAGACGCAGAATAAAGAAACGAACAAAGTAGATACTATAGAGGATAACTCATAAAACTACCCAAGCAATATAAATAAAATTGATATGGGACTACCTCGGAGGTATACTCTTTCGAACAAAAAAAATATTATGAAAAACAGTCCAAACATCAGTATAAAATAAAAAAAAAACGCTCGAACATAAAACCTAATCCTTTTGAGAAAAAAAAAACATATTATTGCAAAGTTGAATCTATTATGTAACTTACAGTCCTTCGCTTGAAAGTTGTATCAATTATATTCGCAATGTCTTTTGTTGGGATTAATAAAATATAATAGTTAAATAGTCAATAGTCCATGACTTCTATTAGTATTATTCACGTAGAAGCATTGACTGGTTTGTGCAAACAAAGAAAAGTGGAAGGCATTTTTGTTTTTTTTGCGTATGGAAAATCATCAAATAACTTTTCCCGCTCTGGGTGGATCGGGGGGAGTGTGAGACATATATTGCCTAAAACCTACTTATATTCCTTTTTTTGCTTTATGTTCCGGGGCCGCGGAATCTCTTTCGAACAACTCGCAACCCTAGCATTCGGTGGTTCTGGCAGACCCCTCTGCTAAACTGGAAACCTACGGTATTATTGTTGGCTTAACCTACAGTCACGCCTGTTATCCCTAAATAGTTAGGCGCAGGTGTACCAAATAGTACTCCCACATTTCGCTAGTTATCTTTAAGTCCCATGTTATAAAGGGCGAGCCTATTGGCATAAATCCAACCTCTCTGTAGCTGCTACTGAAAAAATGCTATTGGTTTTCTTTTAGCACCGAAATAATGAATTCCAGCTTCCTTTTTTAAAACGATTCAGTTGGTGGTAGTTATTTATCATTGTTCGCTAATCATCTTCAACAGACTGACAACGTATTGTAATGTGATGAATAATACTAAATGTGTACACCTGCACTGTCACATACGTTCTAAAGTACGCCATTGTTATTTTAAAGTTTACCAATGACGTTTACTGTAGGAATACAAATTTATAATGTTTTAATATATACATGAACATTTGTTTTATCATTTTTTTGGAAAGATTAAATGTTATGACTAGATTTAATTTTATGTATATGCTAAACAGGTGATAAGTGTTGTTGAGTGAAGAACTGAATCCTTACCACGCGCAAATTGAAGGGTCAAATAAAATAGGGCAGTGAAACTCTATCAAGATGAAACAAAATACAACAAAATAGTTTTTTGCCCCTCTCATACAACAATAGCCATAGTTTCGTCGTGCGTCACTAGAACGGGCGGGGCGGTGAGCTACCCATTGTTCACTGTCCACAGATCCACGTCGACGGTGGCCGGGAGTCATCAAGTGGCTTGCAACGACCGGAGCGCATCCCGCGGCCGGCGGCTGGGACATCGAGGATCTCGCCCTCAATAGCAGTAATTGCACCAATGTTTTTTTGTTCCATTATGTCACGTAAAATATGCTTGAATTGCATCTTCATAGATCATGGAATAGGATACACGTGTTATTACGCGTGTTTTATAGCTAAATTTTGCTCTGTTTAGGTATTTCGCACGTCTTTAGTAGGATAGTTCCACTAAGGACGTGTGAGACTATCACTCTCATAACGGGTAGGAAGCTATCGTGAGGAAACCAGCATGTATTACAACTGCACTGGGTAGTAACCCACACCCTTCAACAAAGATATTTTTTTAAGCTCATCTATAACACTGTACCTTATTAGGCATATGCAAGTAGACTCCCTTCTTGAACAGCATCATGGCGCAGTCTGCGTGTCCGTTGAGCGACGCTATGTGCATTAGGGTGCTGCCGTCTTTGGTCCTCTCGAAGATGGAAGCCTTGAACTTGTCTGCCAGCAGCTCGATGATAGCTGCGTGGCCGTTCTCTGCTGCTAAGTGCATTGGGGTTCGGTCTAGAAGAGAAGTGAGAATTGTAAGTGATGGTAGTGGTTCACTTGGGCTTTCTGGATTACTATGAACCACAAGTACGGCTTGGGGATACTATTAGTTGCGTTTTATCTTTCAGGAATTAAAAAGAAACTTTTACACACAAGGGTGACAAAATGTTACCAAAAACCTAATTAATTAAACAATCATTGAAATAGCAATAGTCAATTTAATTGCCAGATTATTTAGATTAGTCCCTAGATATATCACAATGTGTTTTATGGGGAGTTTGTTTCGCAACTTCTTCTCCCAGCTAATCACACTAGGAAGTGTCGAACGGTGATCGTAAACATATTTGTTGGTTCTCAGCCTCATTGAAATGTAATGATTATTATTTTATTTAAATACAGTCAACTCACCTTCATTATCAGCAATCGCTGCATTAGCTCTGACTCCATAGAAGTATTTGACGAGCGGTTCGTCACCTTCCGCGGCCGCGATGTGCAGGGCGGTCTGGCCAGCGCCATTGATGGCGTCCACGGCGGCGCCATAGTCCACCAGGATCCGCGCCATGTCCACGTCCCGCCGCCGGGCGGCCAGGTGCAGGGCCGTGTCCCCCGCAGGGGTGCTCGCCTGGGTGGCACACGGGTTGTTAAACTACTGGGATTAGTATCCGGGTCACACAGGGTCATGGGTGGCGAAGCGTCATGATAGTGGCAGAAGCGATGGTTGATGGTAGTGGGGCGTTTCGTCGACTAAACTTTAATTAATTTAGTCAGATTTTTGACTATTTTAGTTATAGTTTAAAGTTAATAACTGAAATGAAATAAAATAAATAAATATTAAGAATGAGCTAAACGGCGCGTACAGCTTATCATTATCAAACATTAAATTATTCATGTGTATTGCAATCAACAAGAAAAGTGCCCAAAAGGCTGGCAGAGTTGCCAAGTTAAGTAAAAAATGCCAACGTTTTGCTACTTTTGTTAGTTATTTTTACAAAGAAAAAATAATTTTCTACGCTAAAAATTGTACGCTACTTATCAATTCTAAATTTAGCTTTCTGTCTACAAAAGTGGAGCGGCGACGAAACGCTTATGATACGTGAACCTAATTACTCTTTTTTAGTAAACTAAGAGAGAGAGACAGAACTTGAAACTTGAATAAATACACAAACATGTATTTGCACAAAATATTCACATTGCGAACCTGTTCATGTTTCATGTAAGTTAATTTTTTTAGAAAAAGCTGTGAGTAAACTTTCAAACAATGCAAATAAAAACTGTTATAGCAGGTATTGAATTATTCATAGTATAATCTCGTGTGCAGTTGCATAATACTACCTACGCTATATGTCGACGCATGTCACGTCTGAGTACACGTCAGGCACATACCTTGAGTTGCTCGGCGGTTTGCGCGCTGAGCAGCTCCCGCACCATGCTCTGGTTGCCCGCCTCCACTGCCAGCAGCAGCGGGATCTTCCCCCTCTGGAACACCATGTCGCGAATTAGCTTTTTCCATTCTTTCTGCCTGGCGCGCTCCTTGTTGAGTTCTATGAAACTGATCTCGAGTTTCTGCAGGTCCTTCGCCTGCTGGTTGGCTGGCGGGCTGCGTGGACGGCCGCGGCTGGCACTGGCGGCGTCCCGGTCCCCCATCGCGCCCGCTCATCCGCTCTGCATCCATGCGACACCTCGCGCCGGGCACACCGCGGTGCAACTGCACGAACCACTTCCAAACCGTGGCACCACAGACAATAGCAGCCGATTTATGTGCATCGCAGTCTTCGCAGTTGACTAGACAATAACGTATAATCGATCGTCTATCGTGTTTCTCACTGAATGCATTTGAAATTGCCTCGATTTCCGATGTACTAAGTTTAGCCCGTCACGCTCAGACCCAGTGATACGTACTTGATCCTCCATGAGTACTGGGTACTAGCTACACGCACGAAAGTCGGAGGCCATGGTAGAGCTGCCTTGCTCTAGTCGTGACGAAGGACCGACTGAGACGTATTGTATTAAAATTAGTAATTTTGAATTTCAGCGCTGACGTTGTAACTAATATTCAGCGGGTGATTTGCATTGTAAATTCGCGCTGTGACGTTTACTCGGCGGCTAAAGCTCGACGGATAATTAGCTAGTTTCTATTCGTACAGGGTGGCTCGTTCCTGCTATCGGAATGTCCTTAGCACGTCAGTTGCGGGACGGCACGCAGCACGCGGCGCGCGACACAGAGTTTTGCTCGAATTTAGTCATAATTAGTGATTGTCGGATTATTTTTGTCAGATAATGCGTGTTGCGTCAAACGATGGCACGATAAGTTCGAAACTTTTATTAGTTGGTAGGCACAGAGTTGATTCAGCTCGCTGTAAACGTAGAGTTTTGTTTACAGGTTGTGTTTTAGGGTGTTTTTGGGGGTAGTTCCTGAATCAGGCGGATGGCGGTGCCAGGCGGCGTGCCTGCACGCGATGGCTGCGACGACGTTGCATCTACGCTCGTTCACTATTCTGGTATTTACAAATCATAACTCTAATAACAGCGCTATAAAGCTTAAGATTTATTGTACACAATTCGCATCGGTCGTTTAGTTTTACTATTTCCAATTTGCATACATTTATGTATTTGCCAGGTACAGGTATCGTTAGAGGTTGGCATCGGTGGACGTACTGACAACAGACAGTAAATGACCTTTCTGCAAAGATGAATAAACTTTTGAATGAAAACTATTTTGTTGCTAAATACGAAGTAATTGTTTGCTTGGTATCAGTATGTGATGCGGAGTTAGCGGGGAAAGTTTTGAGTATGTATAAGAGTTGAGGAAGGCCAAAAAAACAATTGGTGGACAGTGTGTAGGATGATATAGTAAGAAAGAAGGAGTCTGATAAAACGACGAAATATAAAAGTTTTTTTTTATCCTTTCCCCACTCTAGGAATTTCTCCTGTATCGTGGGTGCGTTTACAACCATTTAAACTCACAGCCACAAAAAACTAGACCCGAAACAACTATCTGCAGGTCATACAAATATTTGTTCCGTGCGGGAATCGAACCCACAACACGCAGCGCAGCAGTCACTCGCTCAACCACTGCGCCAACCTTGTGACATGACATGACATTCCAAATAGTCATGAATTTTCGCTTTGGGAAAAATAACTAGCATGAGCTATATGTGCTTACCCCATCAACTCGCAGTCTGATATCCTTTCCAGCGGCTGTAAGCAGTGCTCTAAGTATGCTGGTGGCTGTACCGGTCTGTCTGCTAGCAACCAAATGCACTGGCGTTTGTTGTCGACTCTGCAATCAACACGCTATGTTAAACAACAATTAATAAACCTAGCAACTAGGCTGTGAGCTTATGCAAATTAAATATGCGTTTTTTTTTGTATACGGGAATTAAAGTTAATTGCAGACCTTGTTTAATTTTGTTTTGTACTTGCTTTTGTGGAATTTAGTACATATGAACTTTGACACCTTTTTGTGCACCCTGTTGAAGATCAATCGGAGTCCGAATATGAAAATAAGTTAGGTGAAAATCATTGTAAGGCCTAAAACTACTTTGACAAGGGTTTTATTCATTTACAAAGAATGATTTGCTTTTTTTATAAAACAATATGGTAGAGTAGCAAATATGTACTTTAATGACTAGTGTTATGCAAATTTAAAACATTTTCGCTGACACCATAAATATTAAAAAAATAATTAGCCAAACATATAAAACATATTTCTTTTAAAGCCGTAGGTTCGTATTGCACACGCGAGCTTTTTTTCATTTATCGCAAAGAGGGCTTAATATTTTTCTGATTTCGCCACAGATAACAATTAAAATTTTTCAATCTTTGGCGAAATCAGAACTAATGAAAGCCCTCAAACAACTGTTCAAATCTCTATATACAAGGCCCCCATTTTTAATTTACAGCATGGTTTTAAGGCAGTACAAATTTAGTAAGTATTAAAATTGCGTTTATCAACAGAATCTGATAAATAAACATGATTATTTGTACAATTATTTGCTTATGGGCGTTTTTCAAAAAAATTGTCGGTGACGTAATTAGAATTCCACTTATGTGAATTTTAACATTTAGCTTCAAAATGTAATTAAATTGATAAAATATAGTATGAGCAGTATGAAAATAGTATTTTTTTAAGAAAATAATAATGAATTTTGAAAATAATTACAATTTTAATTAAATTATGTTCTCAAGAAATTCCATTACGTTACTAATTTTAAAATAGTTTTCTTGAAAACTAAAAGAAGTTCAGTATTTTTAACTTTATTTATGAAAAATAAACACAATCAGTCTTCTAAAAAATATTGATAATTCAGCTTATTAGATCTAATCAAAAAATGTTTTAACAAAGATATTCCTTACGCTACTTTTGGGTACTTTGTACTATATGTTTTTCATCCTAGAACGTCAAATATGAGAAATATTCTTTCCAAAGTTTAATTATAACAAATTAAAAATTAATAATAAACTATATTGAACAAAAACAGTTAAATTTCTTTGAGATCTATTAATTAGTCTTAGAGAATAAATCACAGTAATAATAGGACAGTGACGTTAATGGAATTCGAAAATGACGTTTAGGAACTATAAGATGGCTTTATGAACCGACCTTTAGGATTCCATTACGTCACTTTTGAGTTCCATTCATGCGATAGTAGCGTTAATGGAGGTAACGTAACCATGCCAATAAAATTTTCAAATGAATTTACTACTTATTTATCAAACTTTTGTTCAATATAACTTAACATTTCAAATAACAATAAATTAACATGTATAATAGACAATAGAATGAAATACACATGAATACTTTAGCTGGAGAAAAGCAGTATCGTTTGTGGAAATATTTTTTTCACATGAGTCGAGACGACCACTTCGAGTACGTTTTGTTGGCGAACTGGCTGTCAAAAAATAAATATGGCAGCCACCATAGACTAATAATGTTGCTATATTTGGGAAAATGTATTGAATTGGTGGTATTTTTTGTTGGAAGTCGTTGAAAATGCGGTCACGTACGCGGAAATTCCATCATACGCCATTTTGCAGGACAACCCAAAACCTGGTACTTTACAATAATTTTCAACCGTAACAAGTACATTTTACGGTTTAAAATTGAAGTTACGGTCATAAATGACCAGTTAAATGCAAAACATTTGAATAATAATATAACACGACCATATTATGTGACTCTGAACTTGACTCAGTAGGTGTGGGACATACCAAAAACATCGACCTCATTTTACTTATTTTGATTTTATATTTGATTTATAACAGATTCAGACCTTATTTTTATTTGATTTATGAGACTATATGTTACTTTATTGTTAAAATAAATGATATGTAATAAAAACTTTTATAAAATTCGATAATTTATTCTGAAAGTGGTCGGACACTGACTTTTTTCAAGGTACAACTTTTTTGGAAAACGCCCTTATAACACATTTTTCATCACAATTTGTCATTTATTTGAGTTCTAAATTCAAATATATTTGTTTTTTTTTTATTTAATTTTGAATATAAGGCTGTTAAGCCGCTTCACACCTTTGCTTCTCTTTCAGCCTGAGAAGGCAATGCGTGGGGAATAAAGCAAATCATAGTTTCATAGTGATTAATGTCAAAAATAATTTTCGTTCTGTTATTTAATTTGACCGAAAGTATTTTGAAAAACATATGATTCACGTGGGAATTCTCAATGTTTTAATGACCAAGACAGATAGATTAATAATCTCTGTAAAAGTACTCTTTTAATTACAATGTTTTTAAAAGACAATAGATAATCTCACCCCTCCGGTTGCGAATGGATCGACCCCTCTCTTGGACAGCAGCAGTTTGACGATGTCCTCTCTCGAATACATAGCAGATATGTGAAGCACATTGTAGTTATCCTGTGTGCAGAAAGAAAATATTTACAATTACATTATAACAATATTGCTAATATCATGCTTAATAATGATGGGTACAAATTAATACTCAAAGTTTTTTTTTTGAAAAACGTTGCCGGACACTAGGAATTTCTCCTGTATCGTGAGTGCGTTTACAAACATTTAAACTCACATACAGACAGACCCAAGTTGTTAATTATCATTCAAAAGTGGGATATTCCCATTTTTGAATGATACGACACGCTCATTCTTAAATAGGTTTTCCAGAACTGAACCTAGAACTATCGTAATAAGTAACAATTTATAATTATAGTTACATGCTGTAACTTGACTACTCTGACTAACTGAAATACTCTACGTATTTCAGTATACAGTAGAGACAAGTATCCATCCATCGCCATCTATGCTACAAACGTTGATTATGAAGCATTTCGTAAGTTCTTACTTTCGCCGTTTAAAATTGTAGGTAAAGGAAAGGAAGTTTGATTGTGATTGTGGCGATAATTCTATAATTTTGTGAATTTATATAAGATCCATAGATAAAAAGCCTTGTTACGAATAAATTACAAAAAAGGCGGTTTTTTCTATAAGATTCCAACAGACGGCCTGGTACGAATCTAGATCGACAACATTAGCCCCGAATAGCTTTTATTGGCAAAAAGTGAAATAGAAACGTAGACGCCATAAAATATGTTTTAATTTTCAGGGTTAGTTACTCGGCGTCGTATTATTGCGACCATAAATACTAGCTTGTGGGGAAACCGAGCAGTTTTCTTAGAATTGCTTCATTTGCAAAACTTAGAATATGCCGTAAGTATGTATTTGAATTTAAAAGCGTAGCGTATCTACGCCGTAGCATAGACATGGAAAGCGCTACGCGACTATGATGTGAGTAGTGTTCGCTACGCTCTTTTTTATTCCGGCTACGTGAATTAAACTAAGCTGTTTTTAATTCTAATTTAAAACAAAATGTACATTTTCATTTAAGGATTCGTTTTTTTTTGGTTGCAGTTAGACAATAGAAAGAATATTTGATTGTAGACTAAACTTTTGGCAAGGCTCATAACCGTATTTTTAAATACTGGTGTTATATGTTTGGATAAACGATAGATAAATTGATAGTTTGGTTGTCATGTACAGGAAGATATTATAGACCTGGAACAGGTTTTAAAGCACACATGAAACTTATTTAGATTTGCTTCAATGGTAAAATAAGTTCAGCGACCTTTGGCAAAATGGGGACTCTAATGGTATCACAAAATTACTTTACATACATAAAGTATTCACCATTTCCTCTACATACTTCTGCGTAATAAATATGGCTATACATATGTATGTTTGTTTGCAGATTGATCGCGTGCTTCAAGTACAGGTCCTGCTAAGACATTAGCTTACTTAATCAATATGTGTGCAAACTGGGCTGTGTATGTTACGTAGGTATAGTTAGTTTAATTATTGTTGCTTACATTTTGCTTTGTACGATTTAATTTAACAGTATATTTTTATGTTTTTGAACGAAATTGAATAAAATCTTTACTAATATTATAAAAGCGAAAGTGAGTTTGTTTGTTACGTCTTCACGTCTACGCCTACTAGCTAAACCGATGTTGATAAATTTTGGTACAGAGATAGTTACACACAGGCTGACATAGGCTAACTTTTAAAAAAAAAAGTGAGGAATAAGGGAGAAAGAGTGAAAACTTAGGTTTGCTATTACAATAAAAAAGGCGCTAGAGCAAAAACTACAAGTAGCAGGTACCTGCAAATCAGGAAAGAGGAATTGTGTTACCCCAAATTAAACGCGAGCAAAGCCGCAGGCAAAAGCTAGTTACAAAATAATTGTATTTTACATACATAAATTATGATGAGGGCAAAAAGATAATGATGGTGACTCTTCGACATGCTAACTATTATTGCTGTTTAATTATTGTGCGTGGTACCTGCCAATAATTTACATCCCATTAATTATGTTGGCACACAGACCAGGAAACCACAACACCAAGATCCTATCTCGTCAGTGCAGCGATAGGAACATGCTTATCGATGACACAACAGAGTTAGTCATACAGAAAACAGAAGTGGGATAAATAAGGTTAGATAGATATTGTAGACAACGGAAATATAACTGAAATCATGGGCGACAGAGCCACACAGACCTCATGTACTTTTCGTTATATATAAATAAATAATAGTCATCAATCATCATTTTCCTGCCCTTTTAGCCCCATACAAAAAAGAGACAAAGTATTTTTTACAGGAGTAAACAATAAAACAAACATTGTGATAATAAAAACAAAAAAAAAATAAGGGGAAGAGATACCTAAAACGAAATTGACCCTGTATGAAGCCAAAAATCTGTTATCTTGGCATGCTGCATATTTTCCTCTTCCATGCTTCTCTATTAGTGGGCATCATTCAGGAGTAAACCCCTTATATCTTATTCATCTTAATCTCACTCCAAGTCTAGGCTTGTTCTTAGCTATCAAAAACTCGCTATTTTCACTATGCTAAATGATCGTAAAACGTCTTGTCACGATAACAGTAGTCAGAATTTCTACCGCTTATTGCATTGCAATAGTCAGTGGATTGGTAGGTTACCTTATTCATTTCAAACATCTCGAAGACGCCCGTCTTCGAGATGTTTGAAATGAATAAGGTAACCTATCAATTGTGGCGTGGATGAAGATCAAGGCAGAAAGTTTTAATTCTTAGATAAGCGAGGATTTTTTTACAGATACAACAGCCGTCCCGACGTGGCCTGATTATTGGGGTTATGTTTTAGGGTTCCTTTGGAGGTATCCAAAGAAAAAAACAGATACCCATAGAGAATCAAAGACCTTTTATATCGGAAACGTGTACTTAAACCATATACTTAAGTCTTGGAGCTAAAAACCAACCCTCTATATCTACGCAGTCAAAAGATATGGCCAGTTATGTCGCAGTTTTGTACGGGCCCCTTGGTGCGCAAGTCCGACTTACACTTGCAATAAAATATGCTTGCGTTTGACCGCATTCTTTGTTCATCGCCTGGTGAGACCCGATGATATGGTCTAGATTGGTGCATGCCTGTCGAGAAAAAGCCGATTCACTCGAACTTTGAAAACATCCAGATTGTAATTATCGAAAAACAGAGAAGCATCCGGTTTACTCAATAAATGGAGAAGCATAGCGCTTTGTTCGGGTCCGTGGAATTTCAACCATTTAACGGCAATGCTTTGCCATATCTCTTTTCGTTGATGATAGAATGGGAATGGAGGAATTAGAATTTGCTGTTGTAGGATTGTAGGTATATATATCTCCTAGGCTCGCGCTAACTCTGCTTGCGCGATGCATTTTTCGAGACGTTAGGTATGAAGCGTAGTTCACATGTGTCGATGTAGATGCCGCCACACAACACTAATAAAACTGACGTCATTAGCCACGTGGCGAAATCAGAGAAAAACGTGATGTGAGTAAATTGCGTAGAGTAGTTTAGGCACGTGTAATTCGATGGTTGCGTGTTGACGGCACTAGAGGTACTTGTGGTCACCTCGCGCCATTTGTTGCTCGAATGTCACGGCCCATTGACTCATACCTGATGAATCTACGAGGGATTAAATGTAAACTACCAAACCTGACGAGTCTATTGGGCTTATGAGTAACTTACCAGACCTGATAAGTCCTTTGTACCTATTATATGATTCATTAGAGTGGTGGAAAGGAGTTAGGAAAAAATATAATTTGTGAGAAAACAGTGAACGTGTATGGACGAAGCCAGAAATTATGTAAGGATTAAAACAAGTGGCGTTCTGTATTTTTGTCCACTACCATTAATAAAAGCGTGAGTTTATATGTTTATGTTACACAAAGAACATCGGGACATCGGGTGAGGTAGCACAATGATGTATCATCGGGCATCGTGTTTGTTCCAAGGTGACTGTGGTACTGGCCCCAATTGTAAAAAGGTCCAAACTACTGAAGCCGCGATCAATGTGGCCCAAAATATGTTATTGTTTCAGAAAAAAAAAACATCTTGTGAACCAATACAAGTATACGAAGAAAACAATTATTTCTATTCACAAGCCTTGAACACAATTTATTTAATAGGAATAAGTTAATGTTGCTATTTAATTACTTGTGTGTAAAGCTAGCTGGGTACGAGCGGCTTTAACACGAGATTGATACATAAAACAAACTGTATAGATTAATACAAACAAGTTTTCTTTCACTGGTCAGTGAACTTTTGGAAAAGAGTATTTCAAAGACTTCTAAAACACCATCTGAAAGGGTGGAATGCTTCATCATCTGCCTAGCCCTTTTCCAACTATGTAACAGCTCATTGTGCAACCAGATGCAGCAGAACTTTAAATGGAGCAACTGCCTGTCATACCCAAAAATCCAGTTACTACTAAGAAATACGGCACCCCATAATAAGACTGGTTGTCAGACTTTTTAGCCACTAACTGCCTGTAACGCCAGTCAAAAATCTACAAATGACAGCTGGGACCAACGGCTTAAAATACTTTTCAGGCACGAAACTCGGTATGTATTGTGATTTCATTGTGAAGCGTGGCTTAACCTTGAAGATCGTCTCGTGCGGCTGTTATTATTTTGTCATGAGCTCCTCCTTCTGTACACATTGTGTAAATCTAAGGCTCTGAATTTTGGTAAAAAATTTCAAATGAGGATTATCGTTTCATTTTGCTCAAAATTAATCTACAAAATAATGGGCATCTTGGCATAGGTCAGCATAGTCAGTTAATCATATTTTTAGGTCAAACGATTATGAAAAGAAAAATATAAAGTAGGTACCTAAGTCCAAGAAGTAATTTACTTTCGCTTATCGCAGTATGCAGCAGTCAATGCGGAAAAATAGCTCGATTTGTAAGTTTTCAAGTAAAGATATGAATCTAAAGAAAGGAAATCTAGCTCATTTTGTAAACTTCATTAAAAGATAAAAGTTGTGCAAGTTTTAGGACACGTTAATGTTGTTTGTTTGCAGCAGTTTTTATTGGCTAATCGACACCTAAAGAAATGCACAAAGAAGACCACTTAATCGATTTTCGACTCGTTGAAATTTCAATAGCACGCATTTAGGTGTTGGTTACTATTAGTGAAAGTAATCATCAAAGTTTCTAATAACTACCTTAACTAAATTGTATGAGGGCAGGAGTCTGAATATGATTTTACAAACTATAACCGGATCGTAAGGGGTTTCTTTTAGTTTTAAAATTACAAAAAATCAGCTCAATTTGTTGGGGATCATTGTTTTAAAATTTAGTTGCAAGATTTGATCTAAAATAACAAACATCCTGCCGCGGTTGCGGGTTCTTCGAAAGGGATACCGCGGCCCCGAAACACAAAAGGTAAAAAAGGAACATGGAGAACATGAAACATTTTAGACAATCACCCCCTCTCGCTCCGCCCAGAGCAGGAGAAGTTATTTGATGATTACACATCCGAAAAATGCAAGTTAAATAAAAGCTTGTAAAAACAGACAAATAACACAATGTCTCTCATGAATATAATGTTTATATACATGGTAGACAATACAGCATGGAAGTTTTAATGCGATAATGTCGCGAAACGTCAATAAATTCTGCCTTACAGACCTTTTCAGTTCATATTCTGTTAATATTAGACTGTCGAGTCCATAATGCATTTTCTTATAAGCCGGCCCAAGCTTGAGTGCTGAGCTATTACAGGTTATGAGCATAAATTGCCTGTAGAGGGTGTTATCAGGCAATCTTTGTGACGGTAGGCATGAAACCCAAGCTATAAGTTAGCAGTATTAGTCCGGGGTTCTAGTGCAAGCCACAGGGATTTGTTTTTTGACAATGGCTTCACCGTACCTAACCCTATAAAACCCTTTCTAAAAAATACAATTAAATTAGTTATGGTGCCATCCTTCATGTTCAGTCAAACCGTATCAATGAATTTAACCCAAACAGATATTTAAATACGGATAAAACATCATTGTTTTTTAAAATTTATAAATGAATACGAGATTTTGGTTAAGATAAACTGTTATTTTCTAGAAAGGAGATCTGTCTCCTTGGTCAAACGGCCGTATACGCTACTGCTAAGGAGGTACTTGGTTCGAACCGCAGGTCGGGAAATGTGATTTTTTCCTTTAGTTTTTATTTATATATTTTAGTTGTCTGTAGGTTGGATACTCTAAAAAAGTTAAAGCATATATAATGACATAGGTCTTCAAAAAAAGAAAAGACAATTCTGATATCTCTTTCCCTTTACAAAATTATGCTTACTGTACGAGCTCTTGCTTGCTAATACATGTGATAAGTTTCGATGAAAGACAAAAATGTTCTTGCTGATTTCTTGGTAAAATATTTATTGGTTGTAAAAGGTGTTTACAAAAAAATGAAAGTGTACTCAATTATAAATAAATAGTCACTTAACAATAAGGTAAAAAAGTCTTATGATATTAGAACTAAATAAATGTGCGATGTAATCGTACACTACGGGCCTGTTGGTCTAGTGGTTAGTGGCCCTGACTGCTGAGCCGGAGGTCGTGGGTTCGATTCCCACCCAGGACAAACTTTGTGTGATGAGCATGATTGTTTGTTCTGTGTCTGGGTGTGATTTGTCTATAATATGTATGTATTTATAAATTATATAAGTATGTATATCAGTTGTCTGGTTACCATAACACAAGCTCTGCTTAGCTTGGGATCAGATAGCCGTGTGTGAGTTGTCCCAAGATATTTACATTTACATTTTACATTACTTACGTTTATCACAGACATATGAATATTATCGCTCTATGTGGACGTAAGCCCTCTTGGCAGTAGCAAGGCTCGCCTTATAGGAAATTACCCTTTCGTTCCAGTTTGCATTGCTTCAAGACGCGAACCTACTTACATGCTGTTAATTATTATTGCACCCTTCCCCATTGTCAAGGGTGTTAAGCGCTTTATAAAAGTAATTGAAAAAAAATTAAGGAAGTTCAACAAAATTAAACATAAGGTAAAATCACAAGTGATAATTCATCTACTTTTCAGTATGTTGATGGCATCTATAATGCTAAAAAAAAACTAAAATTTTTTGTTTGGTAGACTAAACAAAAAAAGGATTTTTTAAGCTAGTATTTGTGGTTCGTCAATATAACTTTTTGTCAATGATTGACCAATAATAGAGCCAAACACACTACACCTTTTTTTTTGAGTTGGAAATCAACAAATAACTTCCCCCGCGGGGGGGAGTGTCAGACTTGTACTGACTAAAACCCACCCATGTTCCTTCTATTGCCCTTTACGTTCCGGGGCCGCGGTATCTCTATCGAACAACCCGCCACCCCGGAACATACTACCCCCTTTTTTTTGGTTGAGAAATCATCAAATAACTTCCCTCGCTCTGGGCGGAGCGGGGGGTATGTCAGACTTTTACTGACTAAAACTCACCCATGTTCCTTCTATTGCCCTTTATGTTCCGAGGCCGCGGTATCTCTTTCGAACAACCCGCAACCCAGGCAGGCGGAGGCTCTGGCAAGCCCCTCTGCTTTGCTGACATCTCTTTGAGGCGCGCGTGAAACACGAACGCGCCGTCGACACGGCCTGTCGTCAATAGACGGACGGACGGTGAGCTACCCATTGCTCACCGACCCTTGGCCCGCATCTACAGTGGCCGGGAGTCGTCTCACGGCGCCCGGCGGCGTATTGCCATTGTGTATATCAGTACAGACACCCATAGTCTGTACTAGATCACTTTGTGCTCTTAAAAATAACAAATACTCTAAAGCAAACTACGTATAACTACAGACCAGTCTGTATAAGTATACAGTTTGCTTGCATATTTTTAAAGCAAACTACGTATGACTACAGACCTGTCTGTATAAGTATACGGTTTGTTCGCATATGTCTAAAGCAAAATGTGCTCTCACTGATTACTACCTATCAAAGTGGCTCGACGGAGCCCCGCTTCGCGGGGCTCCTACCTCTGCATTCAAGGTTTAAAGTAACCTAACACGAAGGGGATGGCGGGGTCTTTCAGACCCCGCCATCCCCTTCGAACCTAACCTGTCCATGTCGGGGTGCCCCAAGTCCCGAGCTCTCACTAATTACTACCTATCAAAGTGGCTCGACGGAGCCCCGCTTTGCGGGGCTCCTACCTCTGCATTCAAGGTTTAAAGTAACCTAACACGAAGAACCTAACCTGTCCATGTCGGGGTGCCTACTACGGCAAATTGTCTGTACTCGTATGTGTTTTGCTCTCACGAATTAGAGCAAAGTGTATTTTATTTCAGTCTGTCTCTGTACTGATATGCAGTATGCTCTCTAGCTACAAGAGCATATTGCGTGCGATTACAGAGCAACCCCTGTCTGTGCTAGTATACATTATGGCAATACGCCGCCCGGCGCCCGGGGCGTCTCTCGCGGCGGCTGGGTTGGTTTGAGGTTCTCTCCCTCAAACGCCCGGCCTCCTCCTTCACTAGCATGACTGCTTCGCAGAAGGAGGTGACCGCTTCCCATTCCCTCTCGCTCCGGACCATGGACTGAACCAGGGCCGGACGCAAGAGATCGCCGCCGCCGATCGCCTCTACGAGGGCACGGCGGTGCTCCGCCCAAGCTGGGCAGACCGCCACTGTGTGTTCCACCGTGTCATCCAGGCGATCGTCACTATGGTGACACCCGGGCGTTTCCTCCCGCCCGATTATGTGCAGGAACCTCCCGAAACTTCCGTGTCCGGTGAGGACCTGCGTCAGGCGGTAGGTGAGGACGCCACGACGCCTCTCCAGCCACTCCTCAAAGAGGGGACTTACCGCCACTATTGTGGCGTGCCCTACATACTACCCCTTATTGAATGTTTAACGTGGTACTAGTTAAAACTTTTCTCCGCGACATCACATTTTCACTATAAAATAAGTACCCTCGATAAAAATCTTCTTATATTTCTAAACAAAGAACCCAACGGTATTGATTCTAAATGAAATTAATCTACATTTAAATTATTACGACTTACATTATTCCTAGCGCCAACGTCGGAGCCGAGTTCGATGAGCCGCTCCACGAAAGATGTTCGGTTGTCCTTCACTGCGTACATCAGCGGTGTCATGCCCGTTGTCTGGAACAAAACACAAGCTTAATTTTACATAGTTTTTAATTTTTCAAGACGTGATCTTTCTTATTATCTATTAGCGAGGTTAGTGCTGACCTGGTGTCCGAGTTTTATGCTACCCATGGTAAAAAAAATAGTGAATCAGATTGGATTTAGTGCGGCTGATTGTCCAAATAAAACTTGATCTCTAATCCTTAAGTTAATATTATAAAAGCGAAAGTGAGTTTGTTTGTTTGTTATGTCTTCACGCCTAAATGGCTTAACCGATTTTGATGATTTTTGGTACAGAGATAGTTGGGACCCTGGAGATGTAAATAGGCTAACTTTATTTAAAAAAAGTGAGAAATGAGGGAGAAAAAAAGGAAGAAAATGGAAAACTTAGCTTTGCTATTACAATAAATAAGGTGCAAGGGCAAAAACTACAGGTATCAGGTACCTGTAAATCAGGAAAAGGTAACTGTGTTACCCCAAATTTAACGCGAGCGAAGCCGCGGGCAAAAGCTAGTAGAATATACATTATTGTTAACCAAAACTCTTTTACAGAGTAACGAATTAAAAAAGTACAGATGCGGTATGATCTCTATTAACTCCTTCTATGAATTTATAACTTGAGAGAGTTTGCAACGCTGCCACATACATTTTTTTTGTGTTTTTTTAAGTCTTTTATTTTTGCGTAAATTATTTTTATTTTTCTCTTTTTCATTGAAATAACCTACACTTCAATTCGTGTCCAATATTAGTTTTACTTTGTTACAGGAAGTTATTAGGATCAATAGTAAAAGAATCTCACAAGCTAAATAATAAGTTTATGACAATAAATTAAATTGTATCTTTTCATGACTACAGTAAGTCACGCCAATCGCAAATTACAGTTTCACACCAACTTCAACTTAATAGTGACTACCGGTTGTAAAATTCAACAACTGCAAGTAGGAAGTGAAAAGGCGGTCTGCATAAATTTCCCTAACCTGCTGACCGCATACCGAATTAAATAAATAACGAAAGTGTCAGTTAAACACCCTTGAACTTTACGTAACCCATTCATTAAAAAAGCAGCGATAACATAAACTTATTAAAGTAATAGTGTACATTTTAAAGTCGTTTTAAATCACGATTGCTGTGGAAAGACTTCAGTAGTAATTGTCCGTTAAGGCCTTTTGTGAAGTTTTCTCAGCTTCGTGACGATAAGTAGTCATGCCTGGAGGCGTGGTACAATTCAAAGAAGATTGCACTGGTAAACGGTTATAAAGAGATATAGCAAAGAGAATTACTATGTTTTTATTTAGGTATTTTATCTTTTAGATAGGCATAATTGGTTTATTACGTAGAATTTTAGGCGCGAAAAGAGCAATATAAGTGGAAGAAAGATTTTGACTTTTACCTGTGTAAGGATACATTTTTATTTTTCTTGTTGTTTTCATTTTTGTTTGTGTTGTTGTGAGTAAAACAAAGAAATTGGAACAATAAAACTACTAAAACGTGGGTTAGAAAAAAAAACAAAACAGAAAAGCGCGTGTCTTTTGTTTTTATTTTTCGAAACAAAAAGAACATTCGAATGTGAAACAAAACATGCCAGGGTTATTTGATTTTATGAGATTTAGTTTAGTAAGGTTTTAGTGTTTTTTTTTGGTGTGGCACTAGTTGTGTCTTTGTGCCAATTTCGCGTAATAAGGTTTTAATGTTGATAAGCATTTAAGCTCCTTGCTTGGTTGGTATTCGCGACACTTCTTAGTTTCGGCCACCCGAAGGCAGTTAATAAGTACATGTCTGTTTTTTATATGTATCTGCTATTTTACTCACTGAATAATTTATTATTATAATTTTTCATGGACAATTTGGCGTTCGACCTTAACCCATTTACGCCCAAGGCTCAAGTATCCCCAGGAAAATGAAATAACTTGTATTATTTGGTGGAGAAAAAGGGAGTTCGAAAATAAAACAAGAGAAAAAGTAGTTTTGTTTTTATTTAGTTAAAAAAAAATTGCCGTGCTCAAATGGGGACACTGGGCACATTCGTATGAAATTTTTCGAAACATGGTTTCTCGATGCATAGTGTTTTTATGCATTTTTTGCACTGCCACCGAGCCTTACTATGGCAAACAGTGCATCGCAGTTGTTTTGTCAACTTCTGTGGAAAGTGACCAAAGTTATCATATTGCAAACTTGGCAGTAGTGAGGCTGTTGGGCGAGAATGTCGATCAGTATCCTGGCGCAAGTAATGACGAGCAATGCTACGTCGAAACATTAGCTGGTCGAATTTCATATCGTTACAAAGCATATGTAGCCGCCAGGCATTGCTAATCGATAAATCAAACATGTACGTAAATAACACCCACCACCACTTTTTGCCTCGTACAGAAGTACGATATAACGAAATCGACTGGTCGGCTTGATCAACTCCGCCCATACCTTTATTATAGTTGACAAATACTTGCGGGATATTTACGTCAGTTTTCTTCTTCTCAGCTGAGCTCCAACGCTTCACTTTGCCCAACGGAAAGACACTATCATAATTAGATCCCATTGTGCAAACGCTGTTGTCCAGCCAGCGAACAAACAATATTTGATTGACCGTGTCAAACCGGTAATCAAAGTCAGCACGGTTTTTCTTTTTCATCTCCTTGACGGGTATGAGAGGACACTTGCTGGTTCTCCCCTCGCGTACCGTGCCAGTGGCGCGGTAGCCAGAATTCCATAAATCCCGTAACAATGCAAAGCTAGTAAAAAAGTTATCGAAGAACACAATATGGTCTTTAGGATTAGTATTGAGTTGATTCAACAGGTTTTTCACCACTCTTGTACCTAACGGCTCATTGATGGCAACCTGCGACTTACCACAGTAAACATCAAAAGCGTAACAATAGCCGTCAGAACTAGCAAGCATCCAGTTTTTGTATCCAAAGCGTACTGGCTTGCCTCGAATGAATTGTTTGGATGGATGACGGCCAAAGTACTTCACCATGGATTCGTCTATCGATAGATTCGTGTGAAACACCCCCCATTGCATAAATTTCTTCATGAGAATGTCAGATAGAGGCCGTACTTTGAACATTTTATCTGATGTTTCGACAGAAACAGCATTGTCACAGAAATGTAGGAACTTCTTGATGTCTAAAAATCTATTTCTCGTCATTGCTCTAGTTATTATTGACACGTTGCAGTCCTCGTCTAAAGACCAATAAAGACGTTCTCGAGGCAAAGTGTGATAACCAGATAGAGCGAGAATACCCAGAAACGTCTTCAGTTCTTCAACAGATAAATCAAAATCATGCTTATTTTTTTGCGTCGCATACAATTTAGAATATTGAACGATCATATCCATAACTTCTTGATCGAATATTCTTTCAAAAATTGCAACAGCGCTTTGATTTTTGAGATCACTAACTAGATTTTCGCGTCGCTGTTGTACACTATTCTCATCAAAAGTAGTATTATTATAGGTAGGTTCGCATTTACGCCAACGCGGCTCAAGATCGGTTCGTCGCTTTTTGGATGTATTAGCTAAAGGCTCTTCATCGGAACTGTCCCATTGCTCTTCGTCTCTGTGTACAAAAATTTCGACATTTCCTGGGATATCCCTTGGCATAACATTGGTAACAATATTATCGTCATCGCCTTCTTCTTCATCAGTGAGGATACTTGGTTCTGGAGGAAGGGCTACAAGGTCAAATTCAGCATCTGAGTCCTCGTCTTCTAAAATAACATCAAGGGCTTCCTGGAGTCCATGGTAATTGTCACTTACTGTAAAAGTCCGTCTTGACATGGTTTCGTGCCCAATTGTATTCTCTAAAAAAAATGGAATATTTTTACCTCTTATGTGCCCGTTGTCCCCAACTGGGGACATCAATATAAAAAAGTAGTTCAAGACTCAGAAAACCTCATATTTTATACTATATTATTTTTATTACAAAGTTAACAATATGTTCATAAAGGTTATGTAAAAAAGTTGGAAATTTATTTACGTAAACATATAAAAAATAGCTACTTACATTAGGTAGTTACTGCAACTCACTAATTCACTTTTTCCCTGACGCAAAAATACCTTTGATCAATGAAATTATTAAAAGTGTTTGATATAAAATGTAAGATGCACTAATAACCTCAACAATAACGTAGATAAACTAAACTTGTCATGTTAATAAAAAAAGTTGAGGGTAGATTTGAAGGTGTGCCCATATGAGCACGGCGGGCGTAAATGGGTTTCGGAAACCGGACCTTAAAATTTTCAGAAAAGGCTTTTTTCTGTCAATTGACATTACTTATTCATTTAATCATAACGTTTGTTTATCCTGTTAATGCTTTGTCGCAAATCGCTTGTGACTTATAGCTTTTTGTAGCTGGATAGGCCGTCAAAGAGGTAGGAGAACCCTCGAAGGAGTGATTAGCCAGGCGCAAAAGCGTGACCGTTATAATAACCTTAATGATCTGTTACAAAATCTTGTATGGTATAATTTTGCACTCCCGTGTGCCTGATTAATCTTTCGCTGTCACGTATGTTTTTGCTTTTAGGTACGTGATAGTTTTTCTTGACCTTGCCCATGAATATAGCCTTATAGGACCTGTAACACCGTCAATGCTTAGCAGAAAGTGAGTAAAACTGACAGCTTTTAACTAGGTGTTTTTTTATTAGTTGTTTTATTTTAAACAGTTTTTGTGGTTTTTCATACAATGTTTACCCGCCAAACTTTTTGTTTGATGTCGAGTACATACAATGCGTTTGTTTTTTTTATTAAAAATACGAAAACATAAACCTTACGCACTATACTGTTTTCACTGTGGCATGGTTGACTTTAGTAAAATGTGCCATTCCTCTTCAATCTGGAACGTTATCTCGATTTCTGATCATGACTGAAAGCCTTTAATTTAAGGCTTTACTCTGAATATCATAGCCGTATAAGACTACCCATAGACATGTTTAGTGATAGTATGTATTACTATGAAGCGCTAAACATTTATTCTTTTATGATATTTCATTATTCACCTAATGTGAAAATAGTATACCTAATTAGAATAGAGTAACTAGAGATTGGTTTTTTCAACTTTTGTTCACGCTAGAACTATTTCACTATTTTATATTTTGCGGGTGCGACTACAATAATTTAAACTCACATACACAAACAGCTAGACCCGGAACAACTACCACAAGCCATACATTTTTTTTCGTACGGGAATCCAACCCGCGACACGCAGCGCAGCAGTCAATCGCTTAGCCACTGCGCCAACCATGTCTTTTACTAACACAAGAGATAAAATAGTGCACAGTTAGTTAAATATGCCATCGTTAAACTTCGTTGTTTTGTTTGGGCACGTTTCGCTTGTTTACAGTTCCGAGCGGCATCTACTGCCGTTTCGAAGGAATGAATGAAAAACGCTCAACTGCCGATAGCTATCCGCAGATGGCGCTGGGAAGGTCAGGTAGTTTTTTGTTTTCCACCTGACTTGTGAAAGTAGAACTTTTTTGATAGATGACTCTAATTGCCGCAGTGGTTTTTGTCTGTATGTTGTAATCGAGGTTTAATTTCCGCCATAGAAGGAAGTACTATTTTCGAGACGATTTTTAACAGGATTGACATTATTCGGTAGTTAATGCTAATCCTATAGATTTTTGCATCATTATTATGGCTAATAAAACGTAAAGTCTAAGACCCTTGGTTCGCAAACTTTTTGAAAAGTTTGGAAAAATCTTAATAACTTAAATCAAATGAAGGTGCAGTTTATGATGTGTGACAATAAATTACTTAAGATGGATATTTTGTAGACTATTTCTCAAAATTATTTGAAGATTTATAGCGTGGGAGGCTTATTTGTTTAATCAAATAAGTAATTCTTCACACAGAAGGGTCTACGAATCTACGCTTGCTACGCCGTAGTACTTGCGTAGCAAAGTACGAGCCGTAGTTATCAACCAATGAAGATCAGTCAGTGATAGCAGGCTCTTTATTTGAGTGAACTGTATGTCTGCATTACATCTCTTACAGAACGTCACGCTTGTAATCCTTAAAGGGTTAAGCAAAGGTGTCAAACTATGTTTAAGTCCCATGTGTTAGTGGTTGGATCCTTAATATAACCTACTTAAATTTGAAATCATTCTACAGTAGCTAATGTAATTGCCTTGTCGTTATTTAATGCTAAAACAAACGTGCTTGATAAATGTTTGCGAAAATTGAGGTTACACTAAGGTGAAATAGTTTATGTAAATTAGATTAAATTATAGTAATTTACTACAAGTAGGCACAACATAAATTTATTCGCTGTCTGCATCGAGCTTAGGTTAGCTTAACTTAAGTGGACTGCAATTTTATGCTTTTCTTTTTTTGTTAGATTATATTTTCTTTTTTAACGTTTCAAATTAGTGTCTAAAGTAATTAAATGATAGCATATATTTAGTAGTTATGTTGTATTTTTTTAAAAACAACGTTGGTCCATACTAGGATTTTTACTATATCGTGGGTTACAAACATTTAAACTAATCCGAATAACTATATGTGAGTCATACAAATATATGTTTCGTGTGCGAATCGAACCCGCGAGACGTAGCGCAGTAGTCAGATGCTTAGCCACTACTCCAACCGTGTCGTCCAACGAAATCAACGTTATTTACAAGATTTTAGCATAGCTCTCAGTATGTTTAATAACGAGCACAAATATATTTACTAAAGAATTACTCGGAAGCGGTCTTTTTTTATTTGCGGATGGGAAATCATCAAATAACTTCCCCCCTCTTAGCTATTATTTAAAATCTGTGAACGTCTACACTTCGCCTGAAACCCCCTCTTAACCATTTATAGTACAGGGAGTGTCTAATAACGAGTTAGTACTTCCCACATATGAATTACTTCCCTGTATTCGGCACACCTAAAATGTTGCATACACCATTTGTATTATTTAAGGCGTGTTCCTCCAGTAATGGTGTATGTAATTAAGGGCTGATTGTACGAAAGCCATTTCGAAGTTTTTCTGTGTTTTATTTCTTGTAATTGAAGTGTTATGTGTCAATTATTAGGTATAATGTGCTTTTTTCTGGTTTATTTCCTAAATGTTTGTTTGCCGTGCATGGCAAACCATCAAATAACTTCCCCCGCTCTGGGCGGGGCAGGGGATTGTCAGACTTTTACTGACTAAAACCCATTCATGTTCCTTCTTGCCCTATACGTTCCGGGGCCGCGGTATCACTTTCGAACAGCCCATAACCCCGGCTGACATCTCTTCGAGGCGCGCGTGTAACACGAACGCGCCGTCGACACGGCCTGTCGTCACTAGGCGCAGGCCACAGGCCCGCATCTACGGTGGCCGGGAGTCGTCTCGAGACGCCTGACGCCAGGAGCGTCTCCCACGACGGCTGGGTTGGTTTGAGGAAGTTCGTTTGCCTAGTGATATGTTAAAGTTATCTCCATAACCGTATGAGCATAGTGATTAAATGATAAGCTTTAGGGTTTTGGTTCGCTTTCCTTATTTTTGATACCTTCGATGGGTTCTGCAGTTTTAGGGTTCCGTACCTCATGAAGAAAATACGGAACCCTTGTAAGAACACTTTGTTGTCCGCCCGTCTGTATATCTGTCAAGACCCTTTATTGGGAACGCGTGAAAGTAAAGACAAATACTCAAGTAGTCCCTTGGAGCAAAATCAATACTCTTAGTCTACGTAGTCAAAAGATATGACCGTTTATGTCGCAAGTTTGTACGGAACCCTTGGTGCACGAGTCCAACTTGCACTCGGCCGATTTTTTGCTGAACTGGGCCTATTTGGCACATTCGTGAGGCATACAGAGTAAATTTTGTTTTAGTTTTACTCTTTTCTTTTATTGTTTTACTAGCTTTTGCCCGCGGCTTCGCTCGCGTAAAGTTTGGTATAACACAGTACCTACCTGTAGTGCTACCTGCAGTTTTGCTCTTGCGCCTTATTGATTTGTAATAGCAACGCTAAGTTTTCCCTTTTCTTCCCTCGTTCTCCCTCATATCCCACTCTTTTTTAATAAAAATTAGCCTATGTCCGTCTCCTGGTTCCCAACTATCTCTGTACCAACATTCATCAAAATCGGTTTAGCCATTAAAGCGTGAAGAGGTAACAAACAAACAAACAAACTCACTTTCGCTTTTATAATATTATAGTAAGGATACTACGTGCACTTATGGCTTGTGCCAAATAAATGTATTTTCTTTCTTTCTTTTTTCAATAAAAAATATTCTTAGAGTATTATTAATTTAAGTTCATCTCCACTCTTTCCTATTTCTATAGCCGCAGTCTTGTACTAATTTATTGCTTTACGAAAAAATAACTTTCGGCCCATGACTGGAGAACGCGATGACGTCACAACTATAATGTCTATATTATTGTGCTGATCTATTTAGTATCGTCCGACGTTAAAAGGGGTTGGTTCCGTGGTTGACAATACCTAATCCATGGAGGTGGAGAATAGTTGTGGTGGAGAATAATTCCCTAATTGAATTCTTTAGCTTGTGTGTGTCAGTGTAGTGGTCTCTCAAAATAATCACGAATGGAAATAGTAATATTAATTAAAAAAAACTGGCAACACTCTAAGTGACAACTGCTTCAATTTCTCCTCCTGTAATTTTATTCAAAAAGAAATATTTTTAACAGTTTTTACAAATATTTACATCTGAAGTTGCAATACCTGACCCTCATCAACCGATTTCCAGTGCAAAATGCGACTAAATAGTTTAAATAAAACCACAAAGAAAAAAGATGACATCAATGACAAATGTCATCTATAAAATCAATAAACAAAACATGAAATTGAAGACAAAATAAATGTTGACTAGAGCAGCTCAAGCCAGAAACGCACGCCATCCACCTCCGGGCTCGTCGCTCAGCTCCGCCTCGCCGCCGCCGGAACCCAGCCTCGTCGTGAGTGCTGTGACACCGGCCGTGGCAGTTGCGTCGAGCTCGAGCGACGAGTATTTTTCCCCGCCCACGACGCCTCCACCAGTTCGTCGACGAGGAAGACACCGGCCGCCGGACGGCTTAGGACCTCGGGGCCCACCGGCCTCTGATAGGGTCCCAGCTCCCGGCGGAAGTGTGCAGCGCATGCGATGGACTCAATCCATCAATGAAAACGTCATGCGCTCATACTATGGGGCTACAGAGGGAGGAAACAACCTGACCGCGTACCGTGTTCGGATGCTCTCTCTGTTTCAGGTGCTTGAGCCAGCTGTCAACGTGTCGGCGCAACGACTGTCGGATCAGGTGCGGGTTATCCAACGTAATCGTATGTTGGATGACACCGTACTTGATCGCTTACGAACTGAAATGCAGAGTAGCCAAGTCATTACCTCTTCGTCGCAGGCTGTGGTACCACCGCAGCCCCACCAACTAATTAATCGCGTTAATGAGGTAAGTAATGACGTGGCTACTAATGTAAGTACCCAGTGCAGTGAGGAAATGAGGAGTACTTTGGAGGGTGCGATTCGAGAATATCGGTACATGTCACCCGAACTTAGACCACGCTTACCTCGTTTGCCCATGCATAATAAAAATAGGGCGCTGGTGGCTGCTCTGGATTCGCAGTTGTCAAGCTATTTTGACAACTGCGAGAACCTCACTGATGCTCACTCAATCCTGTATTGTGCGGCTGTAACGGTGTGTCGTGTAGCTCACGTAAAATTTCCTGATGACAGAGCTACACGACCGAAACCAGCTATACCATTTTGGCAGTGCAGGATTGAGCGACGTATTGGTGCGGCCAGAGCACTCATTGGCAAACTAACCTGTTTCAGGGAAGGTAACACACGACCGCGAGTGATGCGCTTTGTGAGGCGGGCATTTGCAGGGACTGATATAAGTCCCCCAGACTATATATCCCGCATCGCAGAGCGCATCGACTTCCTGAAACAGAAAGTGTATGCATGGGCAAATCGTATTCGTAGGTATAAGCGACGGGTAGAACGGTACACTCAGAATCGCACATTCCAAAGCGATGAAAGGTGGGTGTATAGAGCATGGGAGCGACCGGACCAAGGTGTGTCTGACACGCATCTACCGGATGATAACGCCATGTGTTTGTTTTGGCGCAGCATCTGGTCGGTGCCTGTCAGTCATACCGAAGGTGAATGGACTCGGGAAGTCGAGCGAGCGTGCGATCCAATACCAGAAATGGGGGCCTTGACAATCAGTCCCCAAGATGTAGCTTGTGCGGTTCGTCCGTTGCCTAATTGGAAATCTCCAGGGCCGGACGGACTGCACAACTTCTGGATAAAGTGGATCCAGAGATCGCACGTTCGTTTGGCGGCCCTATTTCAGACGGCTTTAGAGTCAGGATCGTTGCCTAAGTTTCTGACAACTGGTATAACCCATCTGCTCCATAAATCGGGTAGTACGGCGGAACCCAAAAATTATAGACCAATTACGTGTCTTCCGACACTTTATAAAGTTCTTACATCCATTTTGAGAGCTAAAATCACTAAACACATTGATGACAATTCAATCATGTCTGCTTCTCAAAATGGATGTAGGAACGGGTCCCGCGGTACTAAGGAGCTGCTCCTCATTGATATGGCTATTAGTCAACAGGTTCGCCGTTCCCGAAGGCATCTGTCGACATGTTGGATAGACTATAAGAAGGCCTATGACTCCGTACCACATACATGGCTCATGAGGGTGCTAGAGTTGTATAAAATTGATGCAACTCTGCGCACCTTCCTGATCTCGTGTATGAGGCAATGGAGTACAGTCCTTCGCTATCCAGGATGTCGGCAGATTCAGAGAAATAGTGAACCGATCAGGATAGAGCGAGGTATTTTCCAGGGCGATAGTTTGAGTCCACTTTGGTTCTGCTTAGCCTTGAATCCTCTAAGCACGCTGCTGGAGAATTCAGGTCTGGGCTATCGATTGAGGAGAGGTGGTCAGGTTATATCTCACCTTCTTTACATGGATGACCTGAAACTCTTTGCCCCCAACGATTTACAACTGATGGAGCTATTGAAGGTAACTGAAACTTTCAGTAGCTCTATCAGGATGGAATTTGGTGTGGACAAATGTGCGGTCATGCATGTAAAGCGAGGGGAAATTGTGGAATCTGTGGGAACCCAGCTCTCAGATTCCATAAACCTTAGATCCCTCTCAGCAACCGAAACCTACAAGTATTTGGGGATGTCGGAAGCGCTGGGCATCAATGTTGCTGACATGAAGCAATCGTTGAAGGAACGCTTCTTTGGCCGCCTGAGAAAAGTATTTAATAGTCTTTTATCAGGCGGAAACAAGGTGCGTGCTTTCAACGGTTGGGTCATGCCGGTTTTGATGTACTCTTTCGGCATACTCAAATGGACTCAAACAGAACTGGACGCCCTGGATAGGAAGGTCCGTACATTGTTAACGACATTTCGTATGCATCACCCACGTTCTTCGGTTATGAGACTGTATATCCCGCGGAGTTGCGGAGGTCGAGGCTTTTTAAACGCCAAGACTCTCCACAACCGCGAGATATGCAGTCTCAGGGAATATTTCCTAGAAACCGACGTGGGAATGCATCGGGATGTGGTTGCAGTGGACAAAGGCTTCACCCCGCTCTCCTTGGCTAAAGAGAACTGGCGCAAACCTGTAGTGCTTGACACTAACGACCGCAGGGAGGTATGGCAGAGTAAGGAGCTTCACGGACGCTTTTTCCGGGCCCTACATGGACCTGATGTAGATCAACCAGCGTCCGTAGCCTGGCTACGTTCCGGGGATCTCTTTGGAGAAACTGAAGGTTTTGTCTGTGCAATTATGGATGAAGTTATGATGACGAATAACTACCGGAGATTCATTGTGAAGGACGGCACGGTTGACATATGTCGGGCATGCCACCGTCCGGGTGAATCAATTCGACACATTATCTCCGGTTGTTCTCGTCTAGCTGGGTCATACACATATGGGTGTTCGAATAAAATAACTTAAAAATTTACAACAGTAACTGAAGACTTTTATTTTTTAGTTAAATCATTGTTACTTTTCTGTTAACTCATAACATTTCAAGCTATGACATAATATTTCTTTATTTATAAAAAAAAAAAAAATGTTTCAAAAGTCTCTTCGTGTGGACTGTTCAGATTTGGGGTATGAGTGATTGGATAAATGTAGTTAATTATTTTGTACATTTTTATCAAAACATTACTGTCGCATTTACGTGATATATAATGAGTATTATTTTTATTAGGTACTTGTTAATAATTGCGCAAGATATATTTATTTATTTCCAATAAACATGCTGTTATACGGATTTAGGTCTTTTTGGTGGACCTAAAAATCAACCAAATTTTAATTTCTACTAAAGCTAACATGTATCGAATATTTTTTATATTGACAACACTGGATAGCCGCCAGTTGTTGGAGTCCTTGTTAGTACAGCTACGTGCCATTTTCTAATTTACGAAGTTTTAAAATAAAATTAAGTGTTTTTGTCAAAGTTCAGTGCGTCTTTCCTGTTTGGGTTATAATTTGGTAAGTTATTATTTTATATTTTAGTAAATATTGCGGCGATATGCCTTTTGAGGAGTATTTTCAAAGTTTCTTTTGTTGTTTTTCTAACCTTAAAAATAAAATGGCTGCTTTGATTTTAGTTTGAAATATCTCTCCTGTGGACATCTTTCGTGTGAACATAAATGTCCACTGGAAAGATGCATGTCCACAAAAAATACATTTTAATGGTTTTCTATGCTAATTAAGCTACAATGTTGGTAAAACTAGCGGGCGGGCTGAGATAGCATGATTTAAAAACTGCAACATTGGTAACGGCTTCCAAAAAAGGAGCTTGTTTTATTTTTTGCAAAATGTTGGGTGCTTATCATGTTTGGGTTTGTTTCAGGTGCAATGCCTCGATCCAGTCGGTCTAGAACCCAATTAATAATTGTAAAGGTATCGAAATTGTTCCTGCTGATGATAATCATGTTCCTGAAACATAGAGAATAGCGGATGCAAATAAATGTCGTCCGTTTAAAGGTACCTTCCAAATCCACCAAATTGTATGGAACACTACTGAACCTAATTTACTGCACGCCGTAAGATTAAGCTGTATTTCATGCGCCACCAGCGCCACACATGTTCGTTGTCCTAATTTTAAAATAAGACAAATTCATATAGAATGTGTCTCAGATCCTATAGGAGATTCATCAGTAGGTTGTTCAAGGCCTTCGTAGTGGCTGGAGAGGCGTCATGGCGTCCTCACCTACCGCCTGACGCAGGTCCTCAGCGAACATGGAAGTTTTGGGAGGTTCCTGCACATAATCGGGCGGGAGGAAACGCCCGGGGTGTCACCATTGTGTCGATCGCCCGGAGGACACGGTGGAGCACACAGTGGTGGTCTGCCCAGCTTGGGCGGAGCACCGCCGTGCCGTCGTGGAGGCGATCAGCGCCGGCGATCTCTCGCGTTCGGCCCTGGTTCAGTCCATGGTCCGGAGCGAGAGAGAATGGGAAGCGGTCACCTCCCTCTGCGAAGCAGTAATGCTAGCAAAGGAGGTGGCCGGGCGTTTGAGGGAGAGAACCTCAAACCAACCCAGCCACCGCGGGAGACGACCCGGGCGCCGGGCGCCGCGAGACGACTCTCGGCCACCGTAGATGCGGGCCTGTGGACGGTGAGCAATGGGTAGCTCACCGTCAGTCCGTCTATTGACGACAGGCCGTGTCGACACGGTGACGACGCGTTTGTGTTTCACGCGAGCCTCAAAAAGATGTCAGCAAAGCAGAGGGGCATGCCAGGGCCTCCTCCATGCCAAAGAGATACCGCGGCCCCGGAACGTAAAGGGCAATAGAAGGAATATGAGTGGGGTTTAGTCAGTTCCAAGTCTGACACAACCCTCCGCTCCGCCTAGGGCGGGGGAAGTTATTTGATAATTTCCCACCCCAAACAAAAAAAAGATCTTCGTTCTTTGAAAATGATGATAGTGATGAAAACATTTTTTGAAAGGTATTTTTATGTTCTTTTTATTAATTTGACATTTGATTAATAAAGATAAAGAGGCAAAAATGAAAAAATAAATGGTATAATTTCAATATTTGACCCTTGAAAAATTACATTTTATTACTAATATCATTAAAGAAAAAGATTGTTGTTAAGATTTTTTTGTTTGTATTTACCAAAGTACCTATTCTTGACAGGATAACTTTTGTTAATTATTACGAGTTTAAATGGCAAGTAAATGTCAATATCACAGTGATTAAATTATATTAACAGATGTTTAACCTCTCTTCTGTGGAAACGGGTCTTTTCTGTGGACGTAAAAAAAAATTTAAGTTAAATAACTTGCTGAAATTCGAATAACGATCTGGTTTTTGATTAATTTCTTATTACTTGTATTATTACCTAATAAATGAGACTGATTTGAAAAAAAAACAACGACTTTTTATTTCGAATATTTTTATAACCCGTTTTGTGTATGACCCAGCTAACGGAGAGTACTTGCATAGACACAACCTTGTAGCCAGGATTATTCATCAGCAACTTGCTCTAAAATATAGCCTTGTGGAATCGGAAGTGCCGTACTACAGGTATGAGCCCGACCCAGTTCTCGAACATGGCAATATCACATTGTACTGGGATCGATCCATCATCACTGACAGGACTATTGTTGCCAACAAGCCTGATATAGTGGTGGTGGATCGATCAGAGCGGCGCGCAATGATTGTTGACATAACAGTCCCGCATGATGAGAACCTCGTGAAAGCCGAGAAAGATAAGCAAATCAAGTATATTGACTTGGCTCGCGAGGTTGTCGACATGTGGGATGTGGACTCAGCGATCATTGTGCCGATAGTCGTATCTGCCAATGGCTTAATTGCCAAGAGCCTCGACCAACACCTGAGGAGGCTCTCGTTAGGCAGCTGGATCAAGGGCTTGATACAGAAAGCGGTACTCCTGGACACGGCTCGTATTGTTAGGAGGTTCCTTTCTCTGGAGCCCTGACCGCCGGTAGCTTGGACCCTGTTCCCGATACCGGTGGGCTACTATTTTTACATTTTTAAATGTTTTTTATTTGTTGTTTTTAAGAAATATTTAAAAATTTAATTATATGTATATAAAACAATAAATGGACGACAATATTAATTGTATTTATCTATTTTAAGGAATTAAAGGCTCGTTAGACCCCGTTGATAGAATAGGCGATTCTCACACGACACAGTGAGACCGCGGGAGCAGGCGAAGCTCACCGCCATACTGCGCGGAGGGCGCTCGTACATTTGACGAGTTATTTGGGGTCAGCGCAAAAATAAAACTTTTTTCTTCTCTTTTCTTCTGTTTTCTTTTTCCATTGCTTGTTATCTCATTAGACAACTTGCCATATCATCCATCACACAATTCATCCATTGTTTCTTTGGTCTTCATCTACTTTAGCCATCCACATACTCAAAACAATCCTCATGATATTTTACTAAATGTGTTCTATTAACATATTTACGCAAAATATTTTACTAATATATGAGGTCAACTAATGTTGCAAAAAATTACCACAACCATTAATCAGTAGCCATCCAATTTCCTGATATCCTGAAATACAGGTCGATTCGCCTTTCATTGGACTTCCTGTAGTTTGCAATATCCGGTGTTTGAAGGCTTTCACTCGATTAATACTCATCATACTAAGCTGCTTGCTCACATCCGGTCGTCTGTTTATGTAGAGGGCGCCACCTACGCATGACTAAACCTTGTGCAATTGTGGACACATTTGACCATAGCAATTAGTCATAATGATGACTCGGGTTGGTTTGTCATTAGTCAGGGTCAATGGTCAAACTAAATACAGGCAAAAGTTGAACTTCTGTTGGTATCGCAGTGACTTTCAAAGTTTTCCAAAGGGTGGGTATTAGATGGTAGGTGAGTATAATTATATCGAACTGAACGATGTAATGTAGATTTTAAGTAGAATAAAGTTTGTTCATTGTTTGAATTTGACAAAATATTTACAAAGTTTTTCAAGGTCAACTTTTCGCTTAGGAATGAAACGCATTAATATTATGTCTGCTCTACTGAATCTACAAAATATTAAAAGCGAAGCACCAGTTTGTAAGACGCTGTTATTTCAAGCAGTGGCTTGAGAATCTCAAAGTCATCTCATCTGAATCTTTTCATAGTTCAAGCAAATTGGTTTCTCTTGGCAAGCGAAACAAGTTAATGACATCCCCATCACTACACTCCATCCGCCACTCTTGGCGGAGCGGAAGGGCGTGTCAGACTTGTACTGACTAAAACTCATACATGTTCCTTCTTTTGCCCTTTGTGTTCCGGGGTATCTCTTTCGAACCAACCTGTAGCCCATCCACATTACAATGATACTGGGTGGTCAATTACCCGCTCTGTCACACTAAGGATGCATATAACCCTTAGAGGCAAAGTGTTGTTTATGTGGCAACAGGTTCGCCATTATTCCTTGAGACTCAAACCAACTATAGGCAATAGCTCCGCTGCTCAATCCTCTTGAGAAACAGATGTGATATTTATGTATCTATCTTTAAAACGTAGATTAAGTACTTTGTACACCTTTTTACGAAATTCTCCCCGACGGACGAGTATGATATTTGACACAGTTTACATGGAAAAGGAATGCAGAAACCGGCTAATATTTTTATTCATTAAATTAATTAAAAAAAAAACATAAACTTCCATACGGCTGACATACATATATATGTACTAGACTTGCATAAATGCGAATGTGGAATTTGTTCCAATAGCTCTGATTAATATTTATGACGTTCAAGTTTAAAAT
This sequence comes from Ochropleura plecta, assembly GCA_905475445.1. NCBI lineage: Eukaryota > Metazoa > Arthropoda > Insecta > Lepidoptera > Noctuidae > Ochropleura > Ochropleura plecta. Next base: position 4,815,809 of record FR997728.1, read on the forward strand.
TTAAAATGAATCTATTTTTTTTTACTGCTATTACTAGTACGTATAAATTACCTGTTAAATCCATTATTTATAACATTTGAAACAGAATATTTACCATCTTTACTATTTATTTTGAGTTCCCGTAACTTTGGCGCAGTTGCACACGCCACGAGCACGCATGAACATTCCCACACAGTAATAATTACATGGTTTAAATAGTAAACGTATCCGTTTCAATTGTTATAAAGAATTTTAGTGATCACGTTGGATAGATAGAATATTCTTTATTATGTACACCATACAAGTAACAAGAATAACACTAAACAACATATAAATAGGGTGACACAATGGGCGGTCTTATCGCTAAAATCGATGTTTTCAAGACAACCTTTGGATGGATTTAAAGGAGGAGAAACAGTACTGTAGGTAGTCTCTGCCGTAACATTTCGTTAGTTCGAAAACTTATCGCAAACTCTTCATACAGACCAAAATGAGCATAACCCACACACGTTAATCATACTCGACGCGAAGCTTATATCTACACATCCTCTACACATTCCCCCGACACATCGACCCATCACATCGCTAGTCAGAAAGACATCAACGAGTGACACTGACAAGATCCCTACAGTGAGACGTCACTGTAGGGATATTTTCCTTTTGTAATTTTAGTGAAAAGTCTCTAAGCTTTAACTTTACTAGGTAACCTAGTTTGATGGAAATCTTTGCTCTAAACGGTGAAAAAATTCATTTTGTTTTACTTTTTTTGATTAAGAGTTTAAATGTCTATCGAATGAAAACGACATGTTTAGCTACACACACACACACAGATAGGATTTGTATTATTTTTTTTTGGATCATGTTAGACATTAATCTTGTGTTATAATAATAAGTACATTTTTAATAGTTTTAACAATGTCGGTTTACCGAATTTCATTGTTACATTGTTAAAAATGCCATGACGCGTCTTTAAATAAATCCCTCATCATTAAGGTGTCATATTAAACGTATTTTAATTCCAGAACTGTCTTTAATGTATTAATATCCCTTACACGTATGGTCAAAGTTGAAGTTAGATTACCATTTTTCCGACAAGTTTGAAGTGTAGTGACGTCGCTTGCTGTCTCGATCGCCCTTGCAAAGTCCTTGACTTGCTTAGTCAGTTCCATAACTTTCAGTATAATTGAAAACTCGCCGGGCTTAATGCATATAGGCTAGATTATGACCTATAGTTAAGCTGGGCCACACCTTCACTTGACTGGGCTATGTTGATTAACTTGCAATTTGTAGTCAGCTAACGGCTTGTTAAGGTGGAGTCTTCTGGATCAAAGTTGCAAATCGTTTACAACACTTTATCACGCTCTTAATCTCCGAATTTAAGAAGTTAGGTAGAGGTGTGCCTAATAATACATAGTACATTCACATTTTGCTAATCCTTACTTAAAATTATAAAAGCGAAAGTGAGTTTGTTTGTAACGTCTTCACGCCTAAATGGCCAAACCGATTTTGATGAATTTTGCTACAGAGTTGAGACCCTGGAGACGGACATAGGCTAAAAAAAAGTGAGATAAGGGGGAGAAAGAGGGAAGAAAAGGAGAGAGAGATACGTTTTTTTCGACCATCACGCGGGTTAAAGTTAGCGTTAGCCTAAAGTAACTATGTCACGCGACGGAAGATAGTTTTTTATAATTCGTAAACAGGGCCGAGCTTGCAGCCATGAACCGGTCACAAATCCAGAATTTTTGGCTTCTACTTAGAAATTCCTAATGTAAAAACTTAATAACACTTCGCCGGACCCGGTAATCGAATCATCAAATAACTTCTCCCGCTCTGGGTGGAGTGGAACGGAGTACCAGACTTGTACTGACTAAAACTCATCAATGTTCCTTCTGTGATCAGAAGCCGCGGTTTCTCTTTCGAACAACCCACAACCCCAGAGGGCAGTGGCATTTACAGGCCCCTCTGCTTTGCCGACATCTCTTTACGGCGCGCGTAAAACACGAACGCGCGAACGTCGACACTGCCTGTCGTCTAGACAAACAGGCTCACGTCGTACCGTAACTTGTGCATTATTTTGAAACAACTTAAAATGATTTTGCTAGATTTTGGCAAGGTTTTTATATATCTACGAACTTAGAAAGATCATTTTGAAAGAATGTCTGCCAATAAACAATAAACGTAACTAAAAGTCAATGAACCAATAATATTGGATTGAAATGGTCGGATCACGTGACTTTATGATAGAAACTCTTTGGTTTTTTCTATTTATTTTGTAAAGTTGCTGTTCCTTCCACGTGGATAGTAAGTTTAACTTAGAAATCTCTATGCATTGAATGAATCCAAATGATTTATCTAAGCAAGATGCTAATGAAAATGGGAAGTGCTATGAAAAGGCTCGGTTATTATAAGAGATAACGAAAGGGGCAATTCTTATAGTTTAATATAATAAGTTCGCATATTGTTTGCACATTATAATCTCAGAGTCAATCCAACTTAGCTTACTTTGACAATATAGATTGTAACCAAGGAGATATTGCGAGTAGGACTTTTTCTCATCCATTAAACAGAAAAGGAGAAAGACTACTTGGTTGGCCTACTGGTTCCAAGCGCGACTGAGTGCGAGGTCGTCAGTTTGTTTCTCGAGTCAAATTGTTATTAGGATTTTTAATCAGGAATTTCTCAATAGCAACGGTGTCTGGATATCTGCCCGGTTAATGGCATTATACTCACCCCACTACTTGCGATATGTAGGTGTACTTTTAGGTACATTTCTACCTAATCTTTCGGGACTTACAAGCGTGTAGTTATGATAAGTATGTCTATGAAATGACTCGCCAAAGTTTAGGGGATTAGGCACGAATTACGACGAAAACATAAGTTTCTTACACGGCACATTGATGGTAGTTAAATGTCCATTACCATCGTAGATATGAGTCATATTTGACCAGACTTGAGCCTTATTTTCCAGACCAATTTTCCCCAAATTAATCGCAAACTCACCCTACATAACATACAATTATTACGCATGACTTTTGCTATGATTGTTTTCTTTTTAACACGACCAACTTTTGATTTGATTGTTACTTTGTAAATTACACCGAATCCACAAAGACCTTGGAACTTGCTAAAGTGAAAAAAAACCAAAGCAATTTGTAATTGAAAAAGTCTTTTTTAGCATATAAGTAGGTTAATCCTTTTGCATTCAGCCCATATATTAATTTACCTTCTACAAGAGCAGTGCATTAATTTGATTGTAACTAAAAACTTATTAATATTATAACGAGTTGTCCAAAAACACGGAATTCAGAACATATTCATTTACATTTCGTATGAGGTGAAACTGAGAACTTCGAAAAACAGGTTCAACGGAGTGCATGCAGTTCCTACTGAGAAATTTACGGCATGTGTCAAAAAACAGTGGTTGTTAAATGTATGTTATTTGTGATAACTTTACAATGTATGTAATGTGAAGGTTTTTTGACTAGCCTTACGCTAATCAAAGCATACAATTGTAGTTAGTAACTTTGTCTCTATTTAGCTCACTTTTGACTGTAAACGTTCTGACCATCAACAGTTGTCATAGATATGATATTTCTAAGGCAGTTTCATATCTTAGACGAAAGATAAATTTCCCGAAGTTGCTCTGAAAAACTCGTTTGATCGATTTGACACCATTATGATTACTTACTCAGGGGATATGCAGTCGCATTTCTACGCAGATAAATTAGAAACAATTCAGAACTTGAAAGCCTACACTCAACGAAAAATTGCCGAAATACCACCTGAGGTAAGGTGTGTTAAATGCGTACAAATTGTACCTCGATTTTTTGTTTTTAGACGCACTAGGATTTTTTCCTGTATCGTGGGTGCCTTTACAGATTAAAACAAACAGCCCGATCCAGAACAACTACCTGTAGGGCATACAAATATTTATTCGGTTCGGGGATCAAACACTCAATCACTCAGCCACTGCGCCAACCGTGCCATCCATGAACAAGACCATGTACGCGCCAGGCGGAGCAGCCATATACTCGAAATCATAGTCAAATGCAATTTATGTTAAGCAGTAATAGCCTAGTGCTGTGACCGTTGGACTACCGAACTCATAGGTCTCAAGTTTAAACCCAAGACACGCACGATTCTTCGGATGCATTAACTTGCACGTATTGTTTAATTTTCATTTGCTTCGTTGAAGGAAAACATCGTGACGACTGTTTTTTAGGGATGGGATATCATAAAAAAACATTCCCGGGTCTGGGCGGAGCGTTAGTGTCAGACTTTTACAGACTAAAACCCATCTCACCCGTGTCGTGTTCCTTCTTTTCTCCTCTGCGTTCCGGGGCCGCGGTATCTCTTTCGAACAAGATTTCTCGACAGCACGTTAAGCACTTGAATACGTTTAATCCTCTTTCGAAGTATAATTAGAAGTTCTTCAGAAGAACAAAAACTTCTGTCAATTTTAAGTTGTTGATAGATAGCGCTTCCGGTATTAGCTTGGAATGCCATAACCCAATAAATCAAGTAAATAGCAAAATATTATCTAAACTGAGGACTTGGCAAGTTTCCATTAGATTCATTTTGTGAGACAAGGCTTCGGTTACTTAAATAAGAATATAACTAACATATTTTTCAAAGGCTGTTTTGCAAACAAAAAATGTGGTTGACTGACAACAAAATATGAAATGTTGAAACAAGTTTAAACCGTTATTTTGGATATTTCTGTCTTTTTAGGTCAGGGTCGCGGTTGATTTTTAACTGAACTACAGTCTGAAAGTTTAGTATTTGTATTTACTTTAACAAACGACTAGGTGAGGCATTACAAAAGTATTCAAAACAGTAGGTAAGTATGTATAGGCAGATATGTTTTTAGTAGAAGTACGATACCTACTTCTTATGATAATGTATTAGAATGGTATCTTAATTCTTATCTATACTTTAAACTATATTATAATAGTATCACGAAGAATAGTTTGTGAGGTAGCAGGGTATTCTCTGGATCTACAGAACCGATTTTGAAATTCCTTTTACCAATAGAAAGACACGTTATTTGTGAGTGTAATAGGCTTACATCACGTTACTTACACACACTTACGAGCTGTGCAGCGGGTGAAACCGCTGGGCACAGCTAGTATCTACATTAATCAGAAAAGCACACCGCCCAAATTGATAAGAAACAGGATGAGTAACTTTAAGTAGACCATGAAAAAGATGATAACATTTATAGGAAGATGGCAATAAATAATTTAATAAAAAGATTTTATACTGAGAACTGGCAGTACCAAAATATGATCTCATACTAGTTCATGCCCGCAGCGTTGCCCTCGTAAAGTCCAGTAATTGTCACACGGAATTGTTTTACCAGGTATTAAAGTCATATCTTGTGTGTTAGTCTAGGTTATAAACTATCTGTTTGCCGTATTTCATCCAAATCATTGAAGAAGTTTACGTGAAAGAGTAATAAACATCCAGGTATCGTAGCGTCTTTTGCCATGTTCCTTCTTTTGCCCTTTATGTTCCGGGCCGCGGTCTCTCTTTCGAACAACCCGCAACCCCGGTAGGACACAAGTGTACGACGCTTATTTTATACCACTCAGTAGTTAGGCTAATATAAAAATTGCACAATCACCACATTTCACTAGCGGCACTAATTAATCGTCGCAGGGAAATACTTAATATTCATTAGGTGCAGGCTACCGTGACCTCCATGGCACCACCATAGGCATATAATATATATAAACTAACGAGGAAAAATATGTACACAACTATGCTTGTTTCCTGAGAAAGGGGTGCCGTCTTACAGCGTTGAAAAAGATATACTGGTGTCATATAGGTATAACACAGGCTATTAGCCTAGCTTAGGCACCAGTCTCCCATAATATTGTAGTATGTTTTTTTCAATTGGTTACTTAACAATATTTCCAAGGAATCTTTAAATATTGTGGTGAGAAAAAAGAAGATTATATTAAATACGAAGTTGAAAGTTCGAGCAGGCTTGAAGAGGTTGTACTCTTTATATTAATAATAATAATATAATATAATAATATAATGTTTATTTCTCACCACAAGCCAAAAATACAGACAATATTAACGCAAAGAACCATATTCACTTGTATATGTACATAAAGGATATGTAGATATGTTATATTATCCCATAATGTAATCTTTATATTATTTCGGTATAAATAACTTCAATAGAAGCCTCTATCAAGAATAAGTTAAAATACCTATGATATTTAATTTATGAAAATAATGAATGTATCTTAAATTGAAGGAAAGAGCTGGACCTTACTACACCTTTTGAATCAGCAAGTCTTGGAGCCTTTATTGAAAACATTAATTTGTCTTTTCCATATTTATTTTGATTTAATTATTCTTAAAAAAATTAAATACAAAAATTATAAAAATAGAAGACCACCAGCATCAGGAACAGGGTCCACGATACTGATAGTCAGGGTTCCTGAGAAAGAAACTTCCTAACAATACGCGCCATGTTTACTATTCCAAAACTACTGCTTTGAATAAAACCCTTGATCCAGCTGCTACGCGAAAGCCTCCTCAGATTTTGGCCAAGGCTATTGGCGATTTATTTAATAATATACTTTACCCACAATTGCAACTGAAAGAAAGAAAGAACGAAAGGAAGAATGAACGAAAGAAGGTAAGAAAAAGTATTTATTTAACGCGCACTGGACAAAATATAAAAAAAATAAATATTAAAAATAAAATAAAAAAGGAGACATACATGAACTGTGAACTACCTACAAAATGCCAATATAATTGTAGAGACTATCCGTATATATACTGTACTAGCTTTTGCCCGCGGCTTTCGCGTTTAATTCGGGGTAACACAGTTCCTCTTTCCTGATTTGCAGGTACCTGCTACTTGTAGTTTTTGCCCTAGCGCCTTATTTATTGTAAAAGCAATGCTAAGTTTTCCGTTTTCTTTCCTCTTTCTCCCTCATTTCTCACTTTTTTTAAACAAAAGTTAACCTATGTCCGTCTCCAGGGTCCCAACTATCTCTGTACCTAAAATCATCAAAATCGGTGTAGCCATGTAGGCGTGAAGACGTAACAAACAAACAAACTCACTTTCGCTTTTATAATATTAGTACCTAAGGATTGATGATTTTGGTCGATTCCCCGAGGATCAAAATGACTTTTGAATTTCGAAAAGTGTATGGGTAAATATTTTTTCTCTCGTGACTCCACATCTGATAATAAAGTATTGAAGAAATTTAAGACTAACCACAACTTGAATTAAGCAGGTACGGCAATTTTATTGAGTCAGCCAACGTAAATAATTCATGATTCTGGTATAAAAGCTGCCATTAAAAAGACGGTGGAATTCCAAGGGGGATATCAAAAAAAGTAAGCAGGGAAAGTTTTTCTTAGTGTTTTGGTTCTTCAAACCTACCAGACAGTTGTGTTGCTGGGGAGTTTGTTCCACCATTTCTTCTTCCCAGCTGCAACACTAGGAAGTGGCGAAGGGTGGGCGTTTTGTGGGACTGTTTTGTGTACTTAATTGAAGTTCAAAAAGTACTGATCATCAGCCTAGTTTGAATTAATGACTTTTTATTTTGTTTATATGGAAACTAGCTTCCGCCCGTGGCGTCATCCGCGTGGCATAGTTACTTTGGGCTAACGCTAACTTTAACCCGCGTGATGATCGAAAAAAATTTTTTTTTCCCTCCCTTACCTTCCCTCTTTTTCCCCTCTTATTCCACTTTTTTTGTCCGTGTTCAGGGTCCCAACTATCTCTGTACCAGAATTCATCAAAATCGGTTTGGCCATTTAGGCGTGAAGACCTAACAAACAAACAAACTCACTTTCGCTTTTATAATATTAGTTAGGATAAGTAAGGATGTCTTAAACTGTATAATAGACTTATGACATTGGTTTACCTGTTCCGAGATTTCCCGGGAAATATATTGTTACTTAGAAAATGTCCAACATTTAAATAATCATAATTTTCAATAGCATTAAGAAATATTTTCATAACCATTTTTAATATACCTAGGTTTCTGTAAACCTGCTTTCCTGTACAAGGTGTATAGTAAAATAATCGCGTGATGTTTAGGTTGATATTCTTTAGCCCGTTCTTGCAAAAACCGATACAGATATTTAAAAATTGCAAAGTTTAATGGTCATATTCGGTACAATTGTATTTCGTGTAATGTTTTAAGAAAGCTGTAAAAATTACATAAAATTGTACTTTTAAATCGATACACCATAAAGTTGGTTGTGTCACTCGCAAAAATTAGTGATAAAATACCTACATACATAGGTACCTCTCTAAAATACTTATGTTTATATTAAAAGCTTTTACCCGTTATTAATCAAAAGTAACACCAACGTACTCTAAACGCGACATAATTCATTTAGCATGACATGAAATATTGAGAATTTTCAGTTAAGTAAAGTTCCCAAACTGGTAAACGAACCAACATTTGTGTAACATACTTCCTAATTAAAACAGTGCGGCAACCCGCATAGCCGAACAAAAATCGAGGAACTTACCAAAACGAGTAATGTAGTAAAACACACAAGAATTTCAGTGTTTTTACGACTCTTCAACTTCCCTCATTCCACCAAACGGCATTCGTTTAGCAGTGGCCTTAAGTATTAGACAGGTCAGCTGTAGCCAAGGATGTGGTGGACCCAAGGTCGAAAATCTCCCATCGATTACCGAGTAACGGGTAGGCAAACACGCAAAACTCCTAGCTTCTACCCTTGACACAGAAATGGTCAGCGGCTTATATTCGATTTACACCTTAAATGTAGGCCGGGAGGTGAAAATATCGCTTTTAGGCGGAAATAAGGGCCGTTTGGTTCGCCCGCCTTCGCTTACGAATTGCCAGTACATGCTCCTCGACAGTTATTGAGGCGACGAAGTCTTGATATTTATGGAATGTTGGAGACTAACATTATTCATTTCGGGGGTTAGTTCTTAAACGGCAGGAAACTACTAAACTTTTGGCGTTTTATTGCTCGGCCAATAATTGTGAAGGTGAATTAGAACGAATATTGTATTCGCTGAAGCACGAGCTTGTGCCTGTCCTAGTTATCTTCCAATTTGTTGGGAAGGTCCGAAGATTCAAAAGTAACTAATGCGGCAAATTCAACTTTTTGCTGTGTCCTACAAGGTCCGTAATTATAAGTCATTTAAGCCCATTGTAAGATCATGACACATTATGGAATTCAAATAAAGATATGAATATGAATCAGCCTATACCTTATTTCCCTCCTCACTATGCCAAGCTCATAATTCAATATGCAGTGTTTCGAGAATAAACTTTCTAAGCAAAACATTCTATTTCAACTCATACGTACAAATGAACATGTTATCTCCATTTTGAACAGAGTTCTGTAACGATTTTCCGTTGAATCCATCAGCGAGTGGCTGAAGTGGCTCGGCCCGCCGTCTGGCATACTTAGAACACGCCAAGCGACCACTCTATTAAGACTTAGCGTTTAATTGACCACCACTATTTCTCCAGCACGCGGTTATATCGTAAACGCGGCGACGAAAATAGAATATCTTGTAATTTCCACTCTTGAATGGTTACTTACCAATGTTTTCCAAAATAAGTCACCTACTTTTGTGAGAAGGAATTTACTAAGAAATGTACAGGCACGTTACGTTTGTTTTTTTTTCTGTACGTGCAACATTTTGTTTTTATTAAGACTTGAACTATGACTTCATAAGCTTTGTCAACAAAACATTGTATCTTAAATATTTCACAGCCGTCTTTCGGAAAAAATAAATAGGTAAGTTTTGAACAAAACAGTAACTGAAATCTTCAACAGTTCATATACAACTTGGACACCAAAAAGACATTGGATGTAGTTCATATTACGTTCGTATTTACCGCCCAGTTGACCAGAAGTATTGCGGTTACGGACAAATGACCTACGGTTTTTCTATGTCACCTTCTACCCATCCTTATATGAGTTACTATTTTAACATAATTTATTTATATTTTTGTTGTTGTATTATTTTGTTACTTATAGCATTGTATTATGTGTTTGTGAGGGTGCTATGATTGGTGGTAAAGATAAATAAATAAATCATTTTAAATATGTCAATGAGAAATTCAATTCTTGACGTCAGATTTTAAATAAAAAGTTCAATTTCTAGACTGAATGTACTGTGATCAGATGAATTTTCTAAACAGAACCTTTTGAAAATTCTTATGGTACTTACATTAAGGTAGCGCTGTGAACATGTTTCCGCCTTTTATTGACATACAAATATTTTATCAAATTATCGTTTAAACAACTGTTGTAAATAAGTTTGTGACATTGTACCATTATCAAAGGCTTTCAAAGACCTTCAAAACCCCAAAACAAGCACATCGTCTAGGAAGTCACTGCCACATAAAGTACAACCATCCAAATATTGATTTATGCTCACAGCGTCAAGAATTCAAAATGGAAAGCGGACTATCTCACGCGAATAGCAAAACAAATCATATATGGCGATAGTTCTGATCGATCCGCCTGTAAGGCATCCCCTGTAGAGGCAGTAAAAACGTGGAAAGATGTCTCGTTGAGCGACGACCAGACACGCGATCCGTTGCCAAGATATCGAACAGACAGTCCGGCCCTCCACAGGAACAACACAAAAATTGAACGTGAACCTCCCCTGAACTGAGTTACACACGATTCTATTTATATTAGCTATGGAACACCATAATTTTTGAGAATTAGGACAGAGATCCCCCTCGCTAATGTTCTCTATATTTATAGGGGAATTGGAAATTGTATGTGATTTAATTCGTTGCAATCAAGCGATCTATGATGAATCGCAAGAGTCTTTGTTTGTTTACATAATTAAAAAGCCAAACAAAGACATAAACCTGCAGTTATTTTTGGTCTAAAAGTGCAGTTGGGCTATACTAATACTTTGATTAACTATGATCTAATTGGAGACGATGAAGATGTGCCTTAAAATTAGTATTAGTCTGTCTAGACGAGTTCTTAAAATACTAATAAATCAGAGAACATCAAATAAATAAAACATAAAAGCTATTTCCAGAATAATTAAACCACTGCTCCGTCGTTTTTGCAACTAAAACAGTGCATTTAATAGTTTGTAGTTACGAATAATAATATACAAAATAAAAATTGAAAATATATTTTTTGACAAAAAGAAGTAAACGATAGTTTCTTAGGTTTTTGAACCAAACGCTATGGATGAGCATATGACGTGATTGAAAGCTATTCAATAAAAATTCAACCCTAATCGCGAGGATCTGCCATGTTTCAAATATACGAGCGGTATCTATGGGCTGCGGCAGGGTTAGTTCTTACTTTTCGGAAATAAGGATGTTTTGAGAAAGAGCCTAAAAATGTATATAATGTAGATTTTAACTCGTGAGGTATTGTTGGATTTTCAACTCTTGGCCTAGTGCCGAGAGTTGTCTTCATTGAATTCTAACAGATGCAGTAGGTAGTTATATTTAGGTATTCGTTTAGGAGTAGTTTAGCATGAGTGATAATGATCATAAGAAACAATCACTTTTTCGTAAAAGTAATTAAAATATACAATTAAATTATATATTGATGATACTTAGTGGAGTTTAAAATTTCAAAATTAATACTTCTTAATTAAAAAGCTCTGAATTAATGGTAAACTAAACTGCAGAAATATGGTTTTCTGCTAGTAAAACATGTTTACATACAGTCATCATATACCAACAACGAAGGTTGAACATTGGTATAGGCACAATGGATAGCCAACAGGAGTAAGTTAGGGACGATTGGGCCTTAATAAGAAGTTGCATTCAGGGAACCTACTCTTCGCGAAAGAGGACGAGCAAGTACTTGTTACTCTGCTCAATAAAGTTAAACATGGGAAATCTTAGGTTCTGCACGAATAAGAGGCGTTAACGAAACAAAACACCTCAATTATATATATATATATAAAGTAGCTGTGCCTAGCGGTTTCACCCGCTGCCGCGCTGCTCAGGTCCCTTTCTGAAGATGGTCACCCTTATCACTTAAGGTTATGAAAAATAGATGTTGGCCGATTCTCAGACCTACCCAATATGCACACAAAACTTTATATAAATCGGTCCAGCCGTTTCAGAGGAGTTTGTAAAAAATATCGCGACACAAGAATTTTATATATTAGGGATTTTCATAATTTCAAGAATATGATACTGAGTGTGGTTATTGCAAATAAAATTTAACTAAATTCTATGTAAATACCTTATTACTTTGCTCGCTGAAGTCAGCGAAATATTTAAAACCTTTTTATTTATATGACCATAATGTACCATAATTTATTCAATTATGGAATCTTATCTGAGATAAAAAAAAATTATAGTAATACGTCCATATTAATTATTTGCTTGCCTGGTTCCTTATTCCCTATTTAAATAACATCCTGTAAATGTATACTTTTTTTGCGGATGGGAAATCATCAAATAACTTCCCCCGCTCTGGGCGGAGCGGGGGGGAGTGTCAGTCTTGTGCTGACTAAAACACACCCATGTTACTTCTATTGCCCTTTACGTTCCGGGGCCGTGGTATCTCTTTCAAACAACCCGCAAGGTACATGTATAAAAAAGCTTCTGCGCATGATTTCATTGCATTGTATCATAAGTTCATAATAACGTACCGCAAACGGATTTCTGTAAATAAGTAGGTACTTGTACTTAATCACGATCGTCAATTCTTTCAATGTCAACTTTTTATTAGTGTTTTTATGTTCCCGGAAAAAGTGGAAATTTAAATTTTATGTTGTACTGCTGTTTTTTCGTGTTTCACACACAAGGGTGAAACTGTGTTAGAAGCAGAATCTGTCTCTAACGTTTTCTAACTTTTTAACACCCGACACCCCTTGCTTAGGTTACATGTTAGTCTTTCGGGCCACTGATTACCTGTAATGACTGCCAAAGAACTACAAATGACAGCCGAGACCAAACTTGCGAGGCTTAACGTGCTTTTCGAGGCACATAGGAAATTCGATATGTAATAGGTGGATGGTCTCCCACTCACAGACCAACCCTCCTCCACAGTCTGAATATTTTTTTCTTTTTTTCAGATGGATTCATCAAATGTATCCTCTTTCTCTGGGCGGAGCGAAAGATGTTGTCAGACTTGTACTGACAAAAACTCATTCATGTTCCTTCTTTTGCCCCTTCACTCGCTTTGCCGTATCTCTTTCGAAGCCGCGATAAATATTATCCTTAAAGTTATCTATAGTAAAACGTAAGTTCCGTCTTCGTTTCCATCCACTTGAATGAATAGATTTCTAAATAGGTGAGCAAGCAGTAACCACCTGTATCCCAATATATTTTTTGTCTTAAATTTCAATGACAAATGTACGGATTTACGTTATGAGTAGAAATCAATTAAACCACTTGTGGTGTGGCCAAGTTTTTGTCGATTGCTGGTCATTGTTGATTTCATCTTTTCAAAGTTTCTACTAGTAGACTCATAGTAATTGTATTCAATTTTGTTCATGTACATAATTTCGGTTCAATGAAGAAACATTAACAACGAATTTATAGTTTCACATAAAAAAATTCACATAATTCCAAGATAAATGTCTTCTAATGTTCTAAAAAGCTCTTGACATCGACATGGTCTTCCTGATAATCACCAACACCATACTAGCAGTTCTTTGGTTCGTATTAATAATAGGATAATATTTTTGTGTTCACCAAAAATACTGATCGTGCACCAAATATTCTTTCCTGAATGTTAAAAAATGCGTAGGTTAGGTTAACACTGTGACCCCCTTCGTAACCCCCAGTAACGACTTGCATTAATAGAAAATGGTTAAAGATATAACACTTTTTTATTGTAGTGCGCTGATGCGATGAAATGGGAATAAATTGAAGTACTTTTAAATACCATCCTTAATAATATAGTGAGAGATAGATGAAATAATTAGGGGAATTCGGAAAGTGTGAAAACGTGAGTGTTTTCTCTATGAAACAAGACCGACGTGAAATCAATTCTTGCCGGTGTGGCGGGTTGTTTAAAAGAGATACCGCGGTCCAGGAACATAAAGGGCAAATAAGGGAATAAGGAACGACATGGTTAGCGCAGTGGCTGAGCGATCGACTGCTGCACTGCGTGTCGCAGGTACAATCCCCGCACGGAACAAATATTTGTATGGCCTACGATAGTTGTTCCGGGTCTGGCTGTTTGTGTATGTGAGTTTAAATGTTTGTAAACGCACCCACGATATAGGAGAAATAGTGTGGGGCAACGTTTAAAAAAAAAAACAAAAAAAGCAAATGAAGGAAAGTCCAAAGCCCGCTTTAAAGTATTTGGAAGTATTGGATGATTATGGTCTGCAAAAAAAAACAATTCCAATGTGAAGTTGAAAAGTTACACTGATGTACTCGTTGATATCTTTTTGGACATTAATTATCAGCAATAATAATAACGGTCAGATTTTGATTTTTAATAATCTAAGTAAAGATTATGAAGCAGCCATAATTGAGCGAACCAAGAAGGTTGAAGGTTTCTCCACGAATAAGACCTTTGGCGACCACGCGGGTAACGAAATTATGAAGGACATCTGTAATAGGTGTACCTGGAATTAATTTGGACTTAAAACAAGGCCACTGTTATGTGTAATAAAATACGGTGTAGGGCTGCTTCAGTGGCTTCTTATACATATTTACGGGGGGTAAGCAGAAATGGTAGCCTGAAGACGCGTTGTTTGGATAACAAAAAGTTTTGTCGAGAGATAGTTCAACACTAATAGAATAGATGTTGCATAACAGATAACATTACGCCTGTAATTTCCTTAGGGTTAAGCAGAATCGTACCTAATAGTACAACCATATTTAGCCAGATAAGCTTAAATCTCATGTAATAGGGAACCATCATGTAACTGTGAACGAATCCAGCCTCCGGCTGACATTTTTGCTTAAGTCTAAAAGGCATAATTTTTGTAACAAAACTTCCAAATCGTAACTGGCGGACCAATAAAAAACTCAAGTATAGTAGGTAAAAGCAATTATACCAAACACCCACTACGGAACTAAACATTTTTGACGTTTCCCGAATTCTTCAAACGCGAAGGTGTCGAGAATTCTACCCGCATTCCCTGCACGATGCTATATTTCTACAGCGCTTAGTCTATAACCAAAACTATATTGTTCATAGAACTATGGACTCGAAAATAAATATTCAAATATTGCTAATTTGTTTATTGTCTGTCAAGAAAAGTATATACCTCTCAATAGATCTTTATGGTCCGTGTAATCCCTCTGAATCTCTTAACCTGTACCACCAGACCTCATCATAAACAAAAGAAGCGTCCTTCGTATTCTATAAACGATAAATATACTTTTGCATTAGCTTACAAGTAAATACCTACCTACAAAGCGTCTACTAGAAACCATAGAAACCGTGAAACCATGATGCCTATTTCACCGATAAAAATCGTAGGTACCCAATATTAAAACAATCGTAAAAATCACAAGCAGAAAAATTCTGAAATATATATCACCATCAGAAAACCACAATTTAATTCATAACAGTAAGTGCCGAAAGTGTGTCGTAACTAGAATTGACAAAAAATTATTGTGTTAAGGATGAAATGGAACATTACCGGGTCCAGGATGCCTGCCATGGGCACAGAGACGGCATCCTCTCCTCCAGCCGCCACCAGCTTCTCCAGGACCTTGAGGGTCTGTTCCACTGCCGGCCATTCCCCCTTCTGCGCCAGCGTGAGGATCCTCGCTGCCACCTCCCTGATGTTGATCCCCGCACTCGGAGGCTTGACCACGCTCTCCGTCCCATTGAGCTCCTTAACTTCCTTTTTATCACCATTGTTAGAAGAAGTCTCATCTTTAGCCTCGTCTGCGGCCTTAGCCGGCGGGTTCTTGTCTTCTTCCACATTTTTCTTAGGAGGGCCTTTGCCTCCCTTCTTGCCGCCGGCGGCCTGAGACATCGTCACATAACAGTATCACATTTACGAAGCACTGCACAGGTTGCCACGGTCGGCCATGGCTCGAGCTCTCCGGTATGTTATTCGTTGGGCGGGCGGAGCATGACTGCGGTACGACTGCGTAGCGCCAGCCGATTTCTTGCATGATTGGAGTAAATAAAGGCGGCGGTGCGCCCGGCTGGATTTACAAACAAACTCCCGAGCGATGTCTCAGAGCGTCCCATGCATTGACCCATTTATTGGTTGTTGCGAGACCCCTGCTTGTTGCTGTGGTGACATTTTTTCCTCCAAAACTCCAAATTCCCCTCAATTTTATTCCAAACATAATTTACTTACTTTCATAAGTTGAAACAATTGTGGTGGCAACATTCCTAAATTCCAAGATCGGCGGGAAATTAACGTCCCCTTTATTAGCGCCAGTTTTGGTTTATCAAAGCAGCATTCCGTAAATAAAACAAATTGGTAAGGAGAAAATAAATCTGTGACATACAGACGAACATTAAGTGAATCATCATACATTAAAAGGCATGTCTTCGACAACGTTATTGATTTTAATTATGTTTCGTTTTACTTTATTTTTCATTTCGCTAATAGACTGATTTGTACATTTTAATCTTTTAGCGAAAATTTTGTTCTCTTTGACATGATATGATACACTCGATATATTGAAAGGTGTTGCAATTTAGTAATGAAATTAAACAGCCAAGTCAGTGCTCGATGAGTTAACAGTTTTTCAGCGTTGGCATACCGTAAATAACATTGTATTTATTTCCATGAAGAAACAACTACTTCACAATATATGAGGAATTTTCATTCATTTTAGAAAGTAAGAACCGTTTGCATTTTCATAATTTTGTCGTATTGACATCTGGGTTGAAGCTGAAGTTTAATTTTCATAATAAACTCCAGAATAAGGTTTATTGCTTTCATAATTACGAAATAAATATAGCAAAAGGATCGGATCACCTAGATCTTTCACCCCACGACCTTGTTAGAGAGAACAGGAAAGCGGAAAATACATTTGTAACGCATTTTCACCTACCAAGATCCGTATCGTGGCCTTAGGAGGTCGGGCAAATTTGCATGTTTCGTCACAGAGGGACGCGGGGTGCGCGGGCCGCGGGGCGGGGTGGCGTCGCGTGCGCCCCACGCGCCACTTCCGGTGCGGGGCGGGGGGCGAGCGGGCGGGGGCGAGTCGGCACTCGGCCTCGATTCAGCCACAACCAAGATCAGATACCAAAAAGAATACAAAGACTTGACCGTGGTCCGTTATATTACGTATGTGTAATTATAAGTGTGTAATATATCGTGGTGTCCGTTGTTCCCTGAGAATCAAGAGGTCTTGTTGGCGTTATTGATGGATGGAGTAAGTTATACTGTTTGCTTGTTTCACATTCAATATCGTAAGTGCCGTTGCGGGATTCGAACCCACCCTTTTGCTTGCTGACCTTGTACACTTAACAATACGAATGTGTTCTGCGTCTGGAACTGTTGGTCGCGGAGTTCTTTTCCAACATCACTAACGATGATGATGATGCCTTTATCCTTGACAGCTATTTTGTTTGGTAAAGACGTTATATTTTTTTAACTTTCTAATTATTCTTGCAGTGGCTCCCCAATTACCGAAGGTCATCAATGACCGCGCTGGAATAGCTTATAAGCACTCGTGACTCCGGAGTGGACGAAAGACCACGGTTGGCGCAGTGGCTGAGCGATCGACTGCTGCGCTACGTGTCGCGGGTTCGATTCCCACACGGAACAAATATGTGTATGGCCTACAGGTAGTTGTTTCGGGTCTGTCTGTTCGTGTTTGTGCGTTTAAACCCACGATACAGAAGAAATTCCTAGTGTGGAGCAACGTTTTTAAAAAAAACTAAAACAAACAAATAAAGAGACGCTAAGCTTTAATATTTTTTTTACCTTTTTCTTGATATCTCGAATGTCGTGTAAAATTTGATTGTTTGTTAACAATCGCGATTGCTGAGCGTAAGGTACTAGGTCCAGTTCCAGGGTCGGGCAAAATGTTATTGATTTATTCTTGTCTAGACTAAGTTACCGGTGAATGGCTATGATCAGAGGTGGCCTACTGGACACAGGTTGCAGGTTTGAACCTAGACGTTTAGGTGGTAAGTGTTTTGAAAGTCTGACTACCGGTGGGTTGTGGAGTGTATGTGGGTTCATATCAAACACTAATTACAGTATTTTGTGATCAGCCTAGGCATTATATTTCTACAACGACTTATGCAACATGTACCGAGAAGTTCAGACTACGAGAGACCGCATAGCTTGGACATTTCATATATTGTGGTCGTGATTCTTAGCAGTGAGGAACCACCAAAACCAGTATAAAACCAGTTAAAACCAGTATAATCTAAGCTCTGACCTCTTGGTCAGAGCTCAGATTATACTGGTTTTGTTATCATTGTGCGGCCTACCGTATGAGAGCCGTTGTGCCTCAGTGCTAATGGCTTCGACTTACGATTAATATGTCCTGGGTTCTAAGCCAGATAGGCGCGTCACTTTGTGCAATTTATTTCGTACGACTTGCGCTATTAGGTACTAAGAGAGTCATTCAAGTCTGGTCAGGATCTACAAGCACCTAATTGGTTATTGTAATCTAATTAATATCATAAAGTATCCGTTAATACATCCTTATCTACTAATATTATAAAAGCAAAAGTGAGTTTGTTTGTTACGTCTTCACGCCGTAATGGCTAAATTTGATTTTGATGAATTTTGGTACAGAGATAGTTGGAACCCTGGAGACGGACATAGGCTAACTTTTTTTTTTTTTAAAGTGAGAAATTTAGGGAGAAAGAGGGAAGAAAAGGGAAAACTTAGCATTGCTATTACAATAAATAAGGCACAAGGGCAAAAACTACAGGTAGCAGGTACCTGCAAATCAGGAAAGGGGAACTGTGTTACCCCGAATTTAATGCGAGCGAAGCCGCGGGCAAAAGCTAGTTGTAAATAAAGATAAGTGAAGCTGGAATTATTATTGTTTTTTCTAATAGATAGAAGGTATCACCGCCAATATTTGCCAATAATGCTCATACAGCTAAAGTAAGTTTCTGCGCACGTAGTAAGTATTTTATTGAAACATATGTATTTAGTCGTCACTACAACTCAGCTACGAGCGGGTCGATCATTTATAACGTTGCATTAAGTGCGGCTCAGATCAGAGAGAGAACTTAATTAAACTATTGAACCTAACAGTGGTTTGGTGTGAGCTAACTACCTTCCTACAACAAATACTGGGGTATCAGTCAAGATAAGATAAGATTTATTTATTTGCTCAAACATGTGTTTACATACAGAAAAAAAATGCATGTACGATGATATAAAAATAAAAATGGTTCAGACATGTTTGCCATATACCATAGCGTGCAAATGTTTTAAATTTTAAAATTGTGTCGTCATTAAATAATCACATAACAATATAATTAATTTTAAGTGAAATTAGCAAAAGGCTAGAAATGTTAATTATGGCAAAAGTAAAAAAAAAGTCTGTGAGTTTAGTAATAATGTCAAAATTATAAAAGTTAAAGTACAAATAAAAGTAACAATATGTCAATTGTCTATGTCACAGTAAATGGTTCTGTCAGAAATTCATTAATGTTATAATATGCTTTGTCAGTTACGAACGATTTTAGTTTTTTCTTCAAATGTACATTATTAAGTTCTCTCCAACGTTTTGGTAACTTATTATAAACTAGCTTTCGCCCGCGGCTTCGCTCGCGTTAAATTCGGTGCCAACCGTGCCGTCAAATAGTCCCAGTAAACCTTATGGCGTGCAAATATCCAATTTACTGTTCTGTTGTATCTCATTGCAGAGAAAAGCTCTTTCATTTTCTCATTCCATCATCAGCTTATCCTTTTACTACCTATATTGGCGTCGGCTTCCAATCTATCCAGATGCATCTGAATACCAATATTTTACATGGATCCACTGGCTATCTGACCTCCACAACCCAGGTAATACGAAACTCCTTGGAGAGACAGGTTGCCTGACTTTCAGGCCACTGTCAATCTGCAAATGCTGGGAAGGATCTAAAAATGACAGCCAAGGCCAACGGCTTGACGTGATTAACGAGGCACAGAGGAAACTCGGTATGTAATGGGTCTTCAACAACCTAGGCAAGGTGCAGCTTAACCTAAAGTATGACCTAAACGCATGTGTATAATAAAAGATTATATACCCACGAGCTCTCTTCCATTTCTCCCAGTCCAAAACTTATAATTGTAACAACGGTTCATGTTCAGTCCTACTATCTCGGCACTGATAAGACTGTTTAAATGATAATGTGTATATGTACAGTATTTTAAGCGATTGCTAATCAGTTAGTCAGTGCGTTCACGGCGGTGTGGTCGTGTAGTGTCGTGATAAAATGTGGACCAAGAGCGCGATAAACGCTACTAAATTCAGTAGCGTTGTCAATACGAGGTTTGTTTATTTTATGCTTTACTAACTCCAGCATTCCACCAGATCAAAGTTGCGTTAAAACTGTGGACATGGCTTCTCACAATTAAATATTAGAGATATTGTACTAAATCCTGTCATGTCAGAGTTCAGCGTCCTCAACATAGCGATTTGACCAAACCTTAGTGTTCGAATTTTAAACTAGATAATTTTATGGTAACCATGGAAGTGTCTGTAGAGAAGTATGGACGAAGAAGACGTGCTGCGCCGACCTTAAATGAACTAGCAGGACAGGAGAATGGTGATGATTAGAGACCGGATTATATGCATTTGCATATTCGCATATGCATTTACATATTTTAGTCATTCTCAGCGGTTATAGCATATTTTACCTAAGATCTAGTTATGATGCATATTATAGGTACATTTTCGATTTTTTCACTCTTTCATTGATCTGCAGTTTAGTTTTTTTATTTATTTAAATAATTTTAATGGCATATAATTTGACTGTACCTATTATCGCCTATTAAAAATAATTTACAAAATTTTGTGTACTAATTTTACTGATTTAAATACTGAATACATAGATTCTCTTTTTTTTAGGGATTCCTAAAATTTATCATTTTGTTTCGCATATTCTGCCAAGCAAGCTTTTATGTTGCATATAATCCGGTCTCTAGTGATGATATATTTAGCGGGACTCCTGTGGTGTTGTTATACTCTATCTGTCACAGACGGATGAAAGAGCAGTTAAAAATCGTGCTTAATAGTCAACAACAGATGTTATGTTAGTTTAGTAACAAAAATCTTATGCAAGATAAGTAAATTATTCATGCAACATGTTTCTTCCGAGTCATTTACAATTCAACCGATCTTTCTAAGAATAGTTTTGTATGTTATGTTATGTTTGTAAATGTTACTGGTGCTTTATTGTTTACTAGCTTTCGCCCGCGGCTTCGCTCGCGTTAAATTCGGTATAACACACCAAGTAGACCTGCAGTTTTTGCTCTTGCGCCTGATTGATTTGTAATAGCAACGCTAAGTTTTCCCTTTTCTTCCCTCGTTCTCCCTCATATCCCACTTTGTTTTAATAAAAATTAGCCTATGTCCGTCTCCTGGTTCCCAACTATCTCTGTACCGAAATTCATCAAAATCGGTTTAGCCATTAAAGCGTGAAGAGGTAACAAACAAACAAACAAACTCACTTTCGCTTTTATAATATTAGTAAGGATTAATGTTGTTACTAATTAAAGTTAAGTTATCGTAACTGTTTTGATCTAAACGCCGTAGATTGTTTACTTTTACGTATGAAAATACAACAAATAACTTACTCCGCTCTGGGCGTAGCGGGGGAGGGGCGGGGGGGAGTGTCAGGCTTTTACTGACTAAAACCCACCCATCTCACTTCTTTTGCGCTTAATGTTCCGGGGTATCTCTTTCGAACAACCCGCAACCCCGGAAGGATGGATTGTATACAAGTCCACTTTTAATCTAATCTAATAGAAGTAAGCACAGCAACCAATCGAGCTATACAAAACCAGTTTATACGGATCACTCATTGAATTGGGAATCTATAAAAAGCAAGGCAATGTTATATAGGTAATGTGTAGCTTAATATGTCGCGGTGTGTACAGTGTCGGTAGGCACAATATTATAAAACTAGCTTTTACCCGCGGCTTCGCTCGCGTTAAATTCGGGGTAACACAGTTCCCCTTTCCTGTTTTGCAGGTACCTGCTACCTGTAGTTGTTGCCCTTGCGCTTTATTGATTGTAATAGCAAAGCTAAGTTTTCCCTTTTCTTCCCTCTTCCTCCCTTATTCCCAACTATCTCTGTACCAAAATTCATCAAAATCGGTTTAGCCATTAAGGCGTGAAGACGTAAAAATCAAACTCACTTTCGCTTTTATAACTTATTTATGTTAATAAGTTATAATAAGAAAAAAAGATAACAGGAAAAGCAGGAGATAAAAAGCAAGTACATTACTTAAGTGCGATTCGGACTCGCGCACCGAGGGTCCCGTACAAATTTGCAACATAAACGGCCATATCTTTTGACTGCGTAGTCTTAGTCTTAGAGTCTTAGAGAGCAGTTTTCATAGTTTTAAGGGATCACAGACTTTATTATTTTAATTTCAACTCGATACTTCCACGCGTTCCCTAGACAAAGTATCTTAACAGACAGACAGGCGGGCAACAAAGTGATAGTAAAAAAATAGTTTGCATTTCATTTATTTGTCTGTTTCATTGACTTTCTTCACTTCTTGACATCAAACTGGTATGGACCACCGATAGATTACAAAAAAAGTCGGTTCAAAATGGTCGAAATCAATATAAAAACGAAAAATACACAAAAAACTGTACGGTAGATATTTTTCACCAAAACAAAATCATTAACAAAAATAAATAATAATTATCAATGTTTATTTAAAAACATTCTCCCTCAGTCTCGTATTTTTTTTCAGCAAACCGCGTCATGTGATACCCATAAAATCGTGGAATCAGAAAATTAACTATTCTAACAAATTTGGGAGTCCGCCTTATTGGATTCAGAATGACGTCACTGAACTAACCATGCGTTCAGTCATCCAAACTAAACAAGGATGCAAAATTTCAGGTCATTCGAAAACCGCAAAGTAAATCTAATCTAACTTCTAAGTTTTTATTACATAGTAAGCGATAGGGGAAACAAATAAAAAAATTATAAAAGAAATCTAATGTCCTTAAACTTCGTACTTACAAGGTTATTCTTATCTTTGTGTTTCAGTATCTACCAAAATTAATCATTCTTATGATTTAATATTAGTTTTTTGAGTTTCGTGCCTAAAAAGTAAAAATAACGGAACCTTTATAGGATCACTTTATTGTCCGTTTGTCTGTCTATCTGTCAAGACTCTTTATCTTGAAGTGAGTAGAAGTATTTGGTTCAAAGTAAAAGCTGTGAAAAAACCAACCCTCTAAGTCTACACAGTCAAAAGATATGGATGGCTGTTTATGTCGCCAGTTTCTATGCAACCCATTTTTTTTTCGGGTGGGAAATCATCAAATGACTTCCCCCCCATGTCAGACTTTTACTGCCCTTTACATTCCGGGGCCGCGGTATCTCTTTCGAACAACCCGCAACCCCGGCAGGCGGAGGCTCTGGCAAGCCGCTCTGTTCTATGCAACCCTTGTTGCGCTAGTCCGACTCGCGTTTTTTATCTATTCTTACACATGTGCAATAATGTTTTATTTCAATAGATTCAGTTTTTGTTGGCTCGGAAATCAGGTTACATTCATATATTACAAATCATGATGCCTGTAATACTCAGGTATTACAGGCATCATTGCCATAAGGTGCATCTCTGCCTATACTTCAGAGTATAGACAGAGATGCACCTTATGGTATATCTACATCTCGCCACTTGTTTTAAGTCCCATGTAATGGGGCGAACCTATTGCCATCATCCGAGCGCTAGTACAAACTCCGTACGACTGCTACCGAGAAATTCCTGATAAAACCTCCAATATCACTTTGCCCGACCCAGAAATCGAAAACAAGACATCATGCTCAAGAGCGACGCTTGCGATCACTAGACCAAAGTCGGGATACCGTTTCCAAGTTTGACGACTCGGTTGGCGCAGTGGCTAAGTGGTTAACTGCTGCGTTGCGTGTTACGGGTTCGATCCCCGCACGGAACAAATATTTGTATGGCCTACAGATAGTTGCTCCGGGTCTGGCTGTTTGTGTGTGTGGGTTTAAATGTTTGTCAACGCACCTAAGATACAGGAGAAATTCCTAGTGTGGAAAAACGTTTTTTTTTAAAGACATAGTTCAAAAGTGCGTCAAAGTTCAAACGTTTTAGTTTATGATCTTTGTTTTTTCAGTACCTACATAATCACTTACTCATTTTAATTTCCTTTAAAATATCTGACTGAGCCGACATTCCATATAAATGGTGAAAAATTGGTCTGATCGGTTTGGAGTAGCGGTTAACCCAACTAAGTGTCAGGCTATCATTATAGGGAGCCCCTATAGTCTACGAAGGCTGAATGGGTTAACGGTGCCACCGGTTAGTTTTGATGGCACAGTCATCCCGTTTAGCTCCGACGTCAAGGATTTGGGTTTGCACGTTGACACTTGTTTAGACTGGCGTAAGCAGGTCGCGATTGTGAGCAAAAAGGTCACTGGAACGTTGCGGTCGCTTTATCGTTTAAAAAATATTCTCCCATGTCACATTAAGGCAATGCTGGTTCAGTCACTTATATTCCCCATAATTGACTATGGTGATGTGTGTTACTATGACCTGAATGCAGATCTCCTCAACAAACTTGACCGACTTCTAAATAACTGCATTCGATTCGTTTTCAATCTTCGTAAGTATGACCATGTATCTGCACATCGGTCGCTCTTGAAGTGGTTACCCATCAGACAGCGACGAGCGCTGAGGGCTTTGACCACCTTGTTTTCTCTGCTCGATAAACCCACATCTCCTAATTATCTTACTTCTCATTTTAAATATTTATGCGCTGCGCACAGCAAGCAACTTCGGTCCTCCAATAATCGTCTTCTACGATGTCCTACTCATCGCTCTGGTTTCCTTAAATATTCCTTCTTTGTCCAGGCGGTTTTCCTGTGGAATGCGCTCCCTCTGAATATCAGGACGGCTACCAGTCGGTTTACATTTAAGGTAAAAGTTCGCGAACACTTACGTAAGAAGTTGGCAGACTCTTCTCAAAATTAAAAAGTTGTCAGTTTTTCATTATATTTAGTAGTTTTTATCTCTCTTTACTTTTTATATTTTCTATGTATGTATATATGTATTTATTATTAATAAAATTGATATTTCCTGTCACATTGCACCTACTATGTCTTTGTCTCTGCATCACCCTAAGGTTGACT
Organism: Ochropleura plecta; assembly: GCA_905475445.1. Taxonomy (NCBI): domain Eukaryota; kingdom Metazoa; phylum Arthropoda; class Insecta; order Lepidoptera; family Noctuidae; genus Ochropleura; species Ochropleura plecta. The sequence continues at coordinate 4,841,009 of FR997728.1, forward strand.
GGTAGAAAATGCCCAAGGCATTAAGTCCGCCTTTGTACAATGTTTTTGTTACTTGTCCATAAAGTTTTAATAAATAAATAAATAAAAATAAATGAAATTCGTCTAATGACATGGGGGAAATGCCAGACTTGTCATAATACATAAAGCTTATCTAGTGGCATTTACTCATACTTTCATTTTTGTAACATGCGGGTAATATAGTGGGCTGCAATATTGTTAGTACTACATTGAAACCTTTATTATTGTATGTAAAGATTGTAAAATAAAATGTCTGGATATATTCGCACGGATCTTACATATTCACAGCACGGATGGCGTAGTGGTTGAGCTATAGACTGCGCTGCGTGTTGCGGGTTCGATCCCCGCCCTGGGCAAATATTTTTACGTATATTTAAATGTTTGTAAACGCACCTAGGTTACAGGAGAAATTCCTAGTGTGGGTCAACGTTTTTATAAAGAAAAAAATATAAATAGTTACAACGATTATGAATTGCAAAACATGACACCTGTTATCCCCCTAAGGGTTCGGCAGACGCCTGTGGACGGTTAGCAATGGGTAGCTCACCGTCCGTCCGTCGATTGACGACAGGCCGTGTCGACGGCGCGTTCGTGTTTCACGCGCGCCTCAAAGAGATGTCAGCAAAGCAAGAGGGGCATGCCAGAGCCTCCGCCTGCCGGGGTTGCGGGTTGTTCGAAAGAGATACCGCGGCCCGGAACGTAAAGGGCAACAGAAGGAACATGTGTGGGTTTTAGTCAGTAAAAGTCTGACATGCCCCCCCGCTCCGCCCAGAGCGGGGGAAGTCATTTGATGATTTCCCACCCGAAAAAAAAAAAGGGTTCGGCAGACGTGTGCCTAATGGAAAAATGCAGTAACACTAACTCCATCATCTGACCCAGGAATCAAAACCAGGGCGTAATGGTCAGCAGTCGCGCTACACTTTTTGTTTAAAGTTATTCCTTCGTTTATATTTCTATGTTCTTATAAACCTAATATGCGCAGTGGCTGAACGATCAACTGCGCTTCGAGTTGCGGGTTCGATCCCCGCACGAAACAAATATATGTATAGGCTACAAATAGTTGTTCTGGGTCTGGCTGTTTGTGTATGTGAGTTTAAATGTTTGCAAACACATCAATGATACAGTAGAAATTCCTAGTGTGGCGCAACGTTTTTTTAAACAAACACAGAAAAAGTAAATACACAAAAAATAATAAGTATTTATAGGCGTCATTGGTTAATCCTCTTATACAGTATAAGAACATAATACAAATAAGAAGATAATGTAATAACGTAACGTTTAACGTAATACTTAAGTTGCAATCAACATAAGTATTACGTTAACAAATTACATCCCACCAAAAACATTCTGTAAAGAACTAGCCAAGCCTCGATGGAGCTGCTTGTTTATGTCTAAAAAGTAATGAAATTTTCAATTGCCTACATCTACCCTAAATACCACCTTTAATAGCCCTCTGACACGTATGGCAAGGCTAGATAATGATCGGTCCAACTTGACGGATTTCCCTACGCGCTTATGTTTTCTCAATGAGTTTCGCTTCATACAGACGTTCCCTATATAAACAGTATGCACCATGAGTGTATATTTATCTTGTATTGTTTTTTATTGTACTGGTTTTGGATCTATGTGACACAATTTTCGTTATAGCTTCCTGTCTCTAATATTCATCATGTTCTATTTCATGCATACCTGTTTTTTTTTTTCAATTTGTATGTATGTAACCGTGCTGTTGGTGTGCTTATTATAAATAAATAAAAGCCAGTCTTGTCTTATCCAGAGTTTTTCTTTAATTTTATTTATATCCGTAATAAAAGCAGGAGGGGAGGCATTCGCCCAGCAGTGGGACGCTATAGGCTAGATTAAATTGGAAGATGTGTCCCACTACGCTGGATTTTTGCAATGACAGTCGACTTTTTATGTACCAATATCATCAGGCATTACCATATCTCTAATACAGCTGAGACCAGCTGAAGGTTCTTCATCAGATACTTCAGACCTTCAATATTTGACAACAAATGAAGCGGCCCACCAAGTTGAATATTTTTTGTAAAGGCGGTATATGTCGATCTCTAATAGTTTGGTTGGGCTCTTGTGTTTTCTCAGGTACTCCAGATCTTCGATTATTCTAGTTTTTGTAGTTTTCCCTAAACCCTAACTCTGTACCAAATTTCAGCTCTCTGAGTTTATGGGAAGTACTAGGTCTATTTTGATGATCATGAGTAAGTGAGTGAGTGTCGGAAATGCGAAACTTTGCTGTCGCTTAACTTCGGAACTAAATGACCTACAGACTTGAAATTTTGAATTTTAAGTATTTATAGCTTACTTGATGACGTAAATTTCGGCGTTCTGGTCTTATCCAGAGGTTCTCAAATAGGGGCCTGAAAATGCGGCAAAATGGTTCCAGTAAAGGATGGTACGGCAGTGTTTGCTTCGCGCTCGACTTGGCGAGGCCACTGCCGTGGCCTCCGATATACTATACACGCTTGACACAAATGAAAATAAAAAAAACACCTGGATGGGACGAAGTTATTATTTATTATGTACAAAAAAATTGGTTGTTTGTAAAGTAGGTTTACGATCGAGATGTTTACGTGATAACTAAACCTCACGAGCGCGCTCGTGAGGTTTTGGTGTGACACAAGTTTCTGAACATGTCACCCGACTAAAACGATTTTAAAGACGTTATCACGTCAAAAACCTATATGCACTCAACAAAAATAATCGTCGCGACACCACACTGTTCAATGAAAACGAAAATAACTGGCTTGTTTTCTATGAGAGAAAGAGAGAAACAGACAGAGAAACACTCGCACGCCGCACGGCTTACAACTATAGCAAAAAGTGTCGTAACTTTTGGTCTTAATTTTTTCCGTCTAGCCCCCTTTCGCAACGCGCAATAAGGAACTTCGTTCCAAAAAGATCAATCACCATATGATTTAAATATTAAATTGATAATAATTACCCGTTTAATGGTGAGGAGGTTATCCTGACTGCATCAAGGATGGTGTCATGATTGTCATTAAAGTTTACTGTCACCAGAACCAAAGGTGTGTGCAAAACTTTAGCTAAATCGGTTCGAATGAAAATACATGAATGTTTTCGATGATGATGATGAAAACACTTTTTAGCCTAAAAAAAACAGACCCTTTGTTGAACCATACAAAAAGAAACATACAGTCAAAACCTCTTTTTTGAAGTCGGTTAAAAACTAAATTTATTTGATAGAAGACCAAAAATTCAACTATTTCTGACTGACTGAGCCTGATTACTTATAACCTGGGTATACATTATCTGTACGCATTTATTGTTAAACAAATAAATGATGTTGTTCTATTTAACCCAAAGGTTGACTGGCAGAGAATGCCTTGTGGCTTTTAATTCGCCTCTGTACCACTTATTGTACATCAAGTTAAAATGAATAAATAATAATTATAAGTTAATAAGTAATAGGCTGATTGTTATCATGCAGTAGTGAATTATTTAATAAATCTTATCTTTTATCATCGAAAAAAATTTAATGCAGACACAGCGTGATTCAGCGTCAGTATAATTCCAAACGGTATTAGTACTTGAAATACCATCCAACATTATCTAGTAAAATGCGGAGTTCTTTGCCATTTTTTTCATTACATAATACACTATAAGCAACCTTGTACTTAAGCTGTAAAGTTTAATTTAGCTTCTTACCAACGTGATTTATAACGCATTAAAAAACAAAGGGTGTAGAAACAAGGTAGAAATAAGTCTTAGTTGTTGTGTTGGTTATCCTTGTATGCACTAAGATCTTCTGATAACGGAGCAATTTGTAAAACAGACAAAATATACTGGAGTTTACTGGACTACACTCGAGAGCAATGAATCCGGGTCACTTAACTTATTGAATGATTTTTGTTTTTTTTTCTTTGACTACCCTCATACCTTAAGTAGTAGGAACTTAACGACACTTAAAAGGAGAAACCTATAAATCTCGAAAATGAAAAATTCTAGCTTAATGAAATAAATTTTGTTTAATAGACAATTAAATACTCCTCTAATTAAGGTATTAAAACTTCTAAGTTATTGTAAAATTATGTTATAAAAGTAACAAATTTGACTCTCGGATATGGAATAACGAAATTTCATTCTGTTTTTGTTTCTGCCTGTAATTTAAGAGGGTATTTAAACAATATTGATAGGATTCATTGCTCTAGTTAGAGTGTATTACTTGGCCGCAAAACTATTTTTTTATAACATGCGGTAACATAATAATTAAAGTGCGCCCGTATTTGCCAAAAGGTTGTTTAAAAAAAATGATGCATTTAAAATAGAACTATAGTTTTAGTCCGCGGCTTCGCCCGCATGATGGTCGTTAATGCTATAATGGTGCTCGGTAGATGGCGCTGTTTCGCTTGACACCTCGATAAATAAGCTCCGTGTTTACATTTGATTTAAAAATATTTAATATCGTGTTTTTGTACCATTTATCAGTAAAATATATGTGTAAAGGTCTAATTTACAAGTGGAAGCGTTTTCAAAGTGACAAATTTAACAGTGACTGAACTCATTAGTGATAAAATAGCAACCAGAACTACTTGTAAAAAACACAGAAGTGACAACTAATAGCTACAAAAACAGTGATATCATCAGAATAAATACAAACAATCGACCAAACACATATTGATCTTAAAAAGTGAACAAAGTGATCATAACATAAATACTTAAACTAAAGTGTACCGTCGTTAAGTAAAAAAAAATCTGACAAATTAGTCATACCAACCGCTTTGTAAAATTCAAATTATTGGAATCTAACATATGATACTTAATTTCGAAACGATTTCTAACTACCGAGTAGTTGTGATAGTTAGTAAGCTACCTGTGACATAAAATAGCTCAAGTTCAAATCCGGGTCACACTTACGAAGACTTTTTGTGAGGTTTAATATCATAATTTCCTGTGTTTTTTCTTGTGTGTACATAAATTATTAAATAAATAAATAAATAAATAAATTAAGATTTTAAGACATCTTCGCCAATTACTAAAAGTCGAGAACGTGCTACAGAGGGCGCCTCATTAATATAAGAAACGTCACATATTCACGAATAACAATCATGGATACAGATAATATCACACTACGTAGGCAGAACACTGGATCTTTGACCAACCTATCTGTCTTGACAAATGAAGGTGAAAAGACAATATTCGACACGACGATGATGAGCATACCTGACAGCCTGCATGATTATAATGATGACGACACTATGGATAACTTGAATGAACAAATAAACAGCCTTAAGATGCAACTTATGAGTGCTCATCAGGAAATAGACGACCTTAACAGCGAGAACTTCCGATTAAAATCCGATTTACAAAAAGCCCTCAAGACCGTCGAGACCTGTAAAAAGATCTGCTTAACGCCTAGCAGAAAATATGGTACACCAACGTCATCAAGCAAACAAAAATCCAATCACCAAAATTTTCAAACAATTGCTTCAAATAATGACTCGAAGACATTTATCAATTACTCCAAGGAAACAAAATTCGACACTCACGATAAAGGAACTCAGACTTCCAAGATGACTTATGAGTTTGACACATTAACAAAAAACAAAAATCTGACACTATCTTCACACCTGGATAATGTTGCTCCAAAAAATACAGTAGGCGTTTCTCCACCGAAATATAAAAATAAACTAGCTTTAATGAGCACTGGGTGTACTAAAAGAACACTGCCGTTAATCGAAGAGGTGTTTTCCGGTAAATTTGACTACTGTCATTATTTGCTGCATAATGCCACAACAGATGATTTGTTACGCACCGTCGAAGACAACTTAAAAGACTACACAATACAAGACTACTGTCTGATTTTCATTGGAGAAAATGATCTAAAACATAGCGATTATCTAGATGTCCTCGTAAACTTGAAGAACTCACTGGAAAACTTTAAACACACAAATATTGTCATATGCGCAGCGACTTACATAAAAGGGGCGCTAATACATAATTATAAAGTCGAGCTATTCAACAACCTTCTCAGTTTGGATATAAGCAACCACGAATATGCATACTTTTTTGACAGTAATCGCACCCTAACCTATGACATGTTTTCATACAACACAGGAATAATCAACAAACATGGTTGGAGAGACATATTCAACCAAATCAAATCCAACATGTTAATTAACTACGATCAAGATAATGCCAAAGTTAACGCCGATATCGACCTCCTTGAAGAAGATCATAGTGAAACATCCCAACCTGCTCGTAAATGCAATAGTGATCAAGATGGTGAACTATTTTTTCTCCAATAAATATTTCAAAATCATACATCAAAACATTGCGGGCTTAATAGCAAAATCTGACCTTCTCACTGTATGTTTAGATGAACTCACTGAAAAAAACGTTAATGTGGACGTCTTGTGCATAACAGAACACTTTATTATGAAAGGATATCAAAATCAGTTGCACGTTCCAAATTATTGTTTAGCTGCCTATTTTTGTAGAGAGGGGAAAAAAAGGGGAGGGGCTTGCATCCTAGTTAGAAATGGTATACAATGGAAAGAACTACCTAAAATTTCGAACATGTCTTGTTCAGGTATATTTGAATGTTGTGCTATTGAGCTCACACAATATAGGATAATTGTAATCTGTATCTATAGAGTACCAAATGTCAATAATCTCAACTACTGCTTAGACAAACTTGAGATTATGTTGCGAGAAATATCACGAGCACGTTATAAAAACATTGTTATTGCTGGAGATTTTAACATAGATATGCTTAAAGAAAATAACCACACCAATGCATTTGAATATTTGTTAATGAGGTATAACTTGAAATTGGCATTGAGACAGCCTACTCGCATGGCATCCATGACATGTATAGACAATTTTGCGCACAATTTTGGTAAATCTTGCAAAACTGATGTGCTGGAATTTGCTTTGTCCGATCATACAGCACAGCTCCTTCACTGTCCTGTCCAAACAAAGTGTGTTATAAGCTGTTGGTATGCGACTAAAAGGGACTATAGTATGGAAAACATGGCCAAGTTCAAAGGCTATATAAAAAGTATTTCCTTTTCTGAGATCTACGAAACCGATGACCCGAATGTAGCTTATAGTAATTTTATCGACACTTTCAAGCTTTTGTACGATTTATGTTTTCCCCTTAAATTAATTAAAATTAATGTTATTAAAAAAACAAAATGGCTGTCTAAAGGCATTAAATCATGTAGCCAAAAAAAAAGAAAACTTCTATGGCAGATGAGGTTAAACCCAAATAGAGATAGCAAAACTAAATTTACTAATTATTCGAAATTGCATAAAAAAATTATACACTTGACACAAAAGGCACAAAACAACCACAAAATTAAATTATCTAAAAATAAATCTAAAACTACTTGGCAGATTATTAATCGCGCAAAGAATAATTTACCTAAACACAACATATATAAAATTAAGGTTCGTGACCGTATTCTAATAAATCCCAAGAGCATTGCTGAAGCGTTTAATAACTATTTTATCGATAAAATACAGCCAAAACAGAATACCACCGAAAACCCCAAACGTTGTGGAATTAACACGAGTACTAAATCAATGTTCATGGCACCTTGTGTACCTTTAGAAATACATAAAATTATAATGACATTAAATAATACAAGTAGCGTAGGGTATGATGGCATTAGTACAAACATACTGAAACACGTATCACTGGAAATATGTGGTCACCTCAGTCATTTAATTAATCTCAGTATCACCACAGGCATCTTCCCAGATGCCTTAAAAACTGCAATCATAAAGCCAATGTTTAAAAAAGAGAATAGAGAATTAATGGAATATTACCGGCCAATAGCACTCATACCCGTGATATCCAAAATATTTGAGAAACACATTTTTAGAGAACTAAACAAGTTCATTGAAAACAATAACGTTCTATGTGACGAACAGAAAGGGTTTAGACAGCATAGGAATATTAATATGGCTATCTTTGACTTTATATATAATGTGATACAGAATGTCGATAAACGAATACCAGTATGTGGCATATTTTGTGACATGACTCAGGCTTTTGACTACGTTGATTATGCTATTCTCTTAAGGAAACTTGAAGCTTACGGAATTAGAGGCAATTTACTTAGTCTTCTTGAGTCTTATTTGAAAGACCGAAAACAAATCACTGAAATTTGTCAAGTTAATCCAGTTAGCAAGCGCGAAGAGATATATCGATCCTCAGAACGTGAAGTTATGTTTGGAGTACCTCAAGGGAGCATATTAGGTCCTTTTATATTCATTCTGTATATAAACGATTTACCTGCATGCATTGAACAACCAATAACACTGTTTGCAGACGATAGTACTGTGACGATACCATGTAAAAGTCTCGAGACATATGAAATGGACATCAATAATTGTTTAAAAAATGTTATAAATTGGTTACAGGCAAATAATTTAAAAATAAACTTGACGAAAACTAAAGTAATGCATTTTAGTCAACGGATTCCCAACAATAGCCCTTATATACACTACGACAATGAAGTTGTGGAAAAATTAGAAAATACAAAATTTCTGGGTCTCATAATAGATAAAAACCTTAATTGGAAAGCACATGCTGATAGTTTATGTAAGAGACTTAGTAAGTCCGCATATGCTCTGCATTCGCTATCCCCAATAGTTTACATGGATACTCTTCTTACGGCATATTATGGGATAGTAGAATCCCACTTACGTTTCGGTATATTATTCTGGGGGAATTCAACCGAAAGAGAAACAGTTTTTAAAGCCCAGAAGAGATGTTTACGGGCGATGTTTAAGCTCAAATCCACTGATAGCTGCATGCCATACTTTAAACAGCACAAAATATTAACACTGCCCAGTCTGTACATCATGGAGGTAGCTGTGTTTGTGAAATCGAATCCAAATCGTTTTAAACGTTTGGCTGATGTAGTTCCACGTAATAGGCGCGACAATAACTTAGTGTGTACCCATCCCGCTAAAACGGCATTAATGCGCAAAAGTGTCTACTGTATGGCTCCGGCCATTTATAATAAAATACCTAAACAATGGAAAGAACTGCCGCTGGTATTATTCAAAAACCAATTACGAAGGTTTTTAACGCACAAAACATATTATAATATCAGCGAATTCCTTACTGAGAAAGAATTTTGTATTGTGTAGTATTTGTCAGTAAATATGTTAAAAATTGTGTTCGTATGTTATAAATTGTAATTGTAATTTTTTCTGATATTATTTAAATTCTTGTAATTTGACATTATTTTAATTCTTGTAATTTGACATTATTTTAATTCTTGTAATTTGACATTATTTTAATTCTTGTAATGTGACATTATTTTAACTTTTGTAATTTGACATTCTTTTAATTTTTATGATTTGACATTTATTTCCTAATAACTTTCAATAAGTTCTTGTGTATATTTATAATTGTCATTAATTTTAGATTTGAATATTATTTGCATGCCTATGTGACGGTAAAATATGGAGAACTTTATAATATGAAAACATCTATGTACAAATTACCCATGTTTGCAAAGAATAAATGAATTGAATTGAATTGAATTGAATTGAATTAATTATCCCACATAAACTACATACCGGGATAAATAAGGAATAATACTTTTTTATCCCAGTATGTAAAGGGTGCAAAGATTTTTATCAGATATATATTTAAAGAAATATCTCTCAGACATTCTGGTTTCCTCACGCTGTTTCCCTCACCGAAGCCAAGCTATGAATGACTAATATGACTGGACTATTAGTAATGGCATTAACAGCGATTTCCGGACAATCCTGTTTAGTAACATTATAATTAGTAATCTACAGAACAACGTGTGTGTAAAGGGCATATCTACCATCTAGAACCTTGCATAGGACCGTGGAGATGGTGGATATGCATCGATGCTGTTCGATACATTATGCATGTTGCGACTAAAAATGGATGTGAAGATAAAGTTTCAGATAATTCTGCTAAAGATAGGTTTAGCCGAGGCCAGGGCCTGTGTCCCAACAGCTGTGGGATCATTGCAGACTGATTATGCTATGCTTGTAACATCGCTCCACCCAGAGCAGGGGGGGGGTTGCGGGTTGTTCGAAATAGATACCGCGGCCCCGGAAAACAAAGGGCAAAAGAAGGAACATCGATGGTTTTGGTCATTGAAAGGCTGACACTCCCTCCCGCTCCGCGTAGAGCGGGGAAGTTATTTTTTCAAAAAAACTGGAATGTGAGTATGTCGTCGAAGAGCCACATCTTTACTTATATTATAAAACCAAAAGTGAGTTTGTTTGTTTGTTACGTCTTCACGCCTAAATGGCTCAACCGATTTTGATGATTTTTGGTAAAGAGATAGTTGAGACCCTTTTTTTTTGGGGTGGGAAATCATCAAATAACTTCCCCCGCTCTGGGCGGAGCGGGGGGGAGTGTCAGACTTTTACTGACCAAAACCCACCCATGTTTCTTCTATTACCCTTTACGTTCCGGGGCCGCGGTATCTCTTTCGAACAACCCGCAACCCCGGCAGGCGGAGGCTCTGGCAAGCCCCTCTGCTTTGCTGACATCTCTTTGAGGCGCGCGTGAAACACGAACGCGCCGTCGACACAGCCTGTCGTCAATAGATGGACGGACAGTGAGCTACCCATTGCTCACCGTCCACAGGCCCGCATCTACGGTGGCCGGGAGTCGTCTCGCGGCGGCTGGGTTGGTTTGAGGTTCTCTCCCTCAAACGCCCGGCCTCCTCCTTCACTAGGAGGTGACCGCTTCTCATTCCCTCTCGCTCCGGACCATGGACTGAACCAGGGCCGGACGCGAAAGATCGCTGCGTCGATCGCCTGTACGAGGGCACGGCGGTGCTCCGCCCAAGCTGTGCAGACCGCCTGACTGTGTGCTCCACCGTGTCCTCCGGGCGATCGTCACAATGGTGACACCCGGGCGTTTCCTTCCGCCCGATTATGTGCAGGAAGCTCTTGAAGCTTCCGTGTCCGGTGAGGACCTGCGTCAGGCGGTAGGTAAGGACGCCATGACGCCTCACGAGCCACTCCTCAAAGAGGGGACTTACCGCCACTATTGTGGCGGTAAGTCCCCCCTGCACGGGCTTGCGACAGTCGCTCTCTCCATGCCACCATGAGGTCGCACCGGAGGTCTGTCTGCCGAGCAGCAATTTGCCGCGGTAGCGGAGTTTCCCCCCGGCTTAGTGCCTCCGCGCGCCACTCATACAGGCGCGCGAGGACTATCGCCTCCAGATCCCACGGTGGCAATAGTTGAGACCCTGGAGACGGAAATAGGTTTTTTTTTTATAAAATGTGAGAAATGAGGGAGAAAGAGGGAATAAAAGGGAAAACATACTTTGCTATTACAATAAATAAGGCGCAAGGGTAAAAGCTAGTGAGTTGATAAATAAAATAAACCTCTACCCTAATAAAACAGCGATTTCATGCATTTTGACCGTGTTGGCTGTGATTGCACCTTTATAGGAAACAGCTGTTTTTTTTAAACAAAATAATATTAATATATACGAGTTGTTCATGCCATTTTCTTGTCTTTCAGTTTGTTTGTAAAACTGGTTGAAACTACTAAACCTGTTTATTTAGCCAACGAGAGAGCAAACCGCAGGATTAATGGCTTATTTCAACTTTTGTATTTGCGCAAGTACAGTCACACAACAACTACTTATTAATCGAAGTAAGAGAAGAATTAATTATTATAAAGATAAATAGAGTGTTCTTCGCGTGCGTCGAAGAGATGTCAGCAAAGCAGAGGGGCCTGCCAGGGCCACCGCATGCCGGGGAAGCGGGATTTTCGAAAGAGATACCGCGGTCCCTTAACATAAAGGGCAAACATCAGTACAAGTCTGACACTGCCCCCGCTCCGCCCAGAGCGGGGGAAGTTATTTGATGATTTCACATCCTTTCGATTTCGTTTTTCTTCTTTTAAGCTGTTTTTATTTGAAACGGTTCCTAGCGGAAATAAAACTCATGACTCGCGAACAGCCAGGTCGAATCTCAGGTTAAGCCGCGCTTGCCTAGGCTAGTCCGTGGATGGGTGACCGCTCTTCCTATACTGAGTTTCCTCTGATATACGATTACAAAAACAGTGGCCTATGCTTATAACCTGCCTATTGATAATATTCTTAAATGTTTGTGATGCTGTGTATGTTTAATTTTTTTTTTGTTATTTCGTGTGCTCGTCGTAATTGGTACCTAATTAATAAATATTTTTCCTATCTATTAATTCTTAGTATGTACTGCTGTTTTGTACCAAATAATTAATATAATACATAACAAAATATCAATGCTTTAATCTGATAAACCAGATTAAACTCATAATTGTAAAATTATCTTCGGTCGCTCCTACATTCGCAAACATTGTTATCATTTTTGTGTATTTGTGTGAGAAAAATAATATTTGTATAATGTGTGTTTCTTATCATTGATACAAAATGAACCTTAATCTTTAAAATATTTATACAAAGCTATAATATATTTTAACATCATTATGGTCGGCTGCCTCGTTGGTTTATACTGAGCACGAAGTCCTGGCATCGGTTCCCACACCGAAATAAATAAATATATCTTTATTTTCTCTCTTTACAAAGGTACACATATTGGCATGTAGGTTTAATAAATAGGTACAAATATAAGAATAACATTGTAACAAATGCAAAGTGCTATTGTGTTTTTGTATAGATTGATGGCAATAGCTTGGTTCCCTATTGCTATTAAATGCTTGGGAATAAAACATAACTAGCGAAATATAGGTGGATTAACGTACTAAGTATTAGATACACAGTTCTGCCTAAACCTTTGGGAATTACAGGCGTAATGTTCATCATCTGCCTAGTCTTTTCCCAACTACCTATGTTGGGGTCGGCTTCCAGTCTAACCGGATGCAGCTGAATATCAGTATTTTACATGGAGCCACTGCCTATCTGACCTCCACAACCCAGTTAGTACTGAGCAATTATAATACGATATCCCTTGGTAAGACTGGTTGTCAGACTTTCGGAACACTGACTACCTCTAACGACTGTCAAAGATCTACACATGACAGCCGGGACCAAGCCAGGGGATCAGCGGTTTAACGTACTTTCCGAGGCACGGAGGAAATTCGGTATGTAACGGGTAGTCACCCATCCACAGACCAACCTAAACAAGCGCGGCTTAACCTCTACAAGCATAATGTTATGTTATCTATATCCAAATCTATCTATTTCAGCTAATGTACTAGGTAGTGGCGAAGAGTGTGCATTTTGGGAGACTGTGAACTTACGTTCTAAGAGTGCTGATTATTAGCGGCAATAACTCGTACCTTTCGGCTTCGCTAAGAATACTTTATATAAGACTAGCTTCCGCCCGTGACTTCGTCCGCGTGGCATAGTTATTTTGGGCTAACGCTAACTTAAACCCGCATGAAGATCGAAAAAAAAATATCTTTCTCTACCCTTTTCTTCCCTCTTGCTCCCCCTCATCCCACTTTTTTATCCTATGTCCGTCTCCAGGGTCCCAACTATCTCTACCAAAATTCATCAAAATCGGTTTATCCATTTCGGCGTGAAGATGTAACAAATAAACAAACTCACTTTCGCTAGTAAGGATTAATGTGATTGAATCCTGTTAATTTAAGATCTACAACAACGTTGTCTATGCTTCTTTTCCAACTGTCCTATCGCAGGTCTGCTAGAAGAAATAAACTCTCATAAGGGCCACTATTTTAAACATACACACAATATGCTTTCAGATGGAGTCGTCAACTTCAGGCGGCAGCTGGACAAAGCTACCTACGCAACCCGGGATCTGAACCCCTGGTCCACGACACACTTGGCGATGTCATCGCCCAGTCAGCGGACAAGTACCCAGACAGGGTCGCCATCAGATCTCCATATGAGAACATCACCATCACTTATTCAGAGTTGTTGAAACAGGTAAAAATGCTGTGTAAAACGTTCACTGTTTCACTTGTCATCAATGGTCATCCCGCTTTGATAGTATCTACTTGGCACAGAGCGCTGAAATATCGGATTTTATTTAACAATTTATATATACAGTAGACAAAAAAGAAAAAACCTTTATTAAAAAAAACTGCCAGCAAACCTGCGAAAGGAGAAATGAGAACGATTTGTAGACGATAGTGTGTGAGAGAGTACGAGAAAAATAGGTGTGTGTGCATTAACCTAATAATAAGTAAACTAGCGAGCTAACACAGTTCCCCTTTCCTGATTTGCAGGTACCTGCTACCTGCAGTTTTTGCCCTTGCGCCTTATTGATTTGTAATAGCGATGCTAAATGTTCCCCTTTCCATCCCTCTTTCTCTCTCTTATATGTCAATCTTTTTTTAAAAAAACCTAGCCTATGTCCGTCTCCAGTGTCCCAACTATCTCTGTACCAAAATTCATCAAAATCGGTTTAGCCATTTAGGCGTGAAGGAGTAACAAACAAACAAATAAATAAACAAACTCACTTTCGCTTTTATAATATTAGTAAGGATAAGGATTTTAATAAATACTTACTTCTATAAATATCTACATAATTCTTAAATATATGTCCATAAATAAATACATTTAAAGTTATGATTGCTAGGGCAGTTAATGCTTTATCACTGTTTTAATAAATATTCTGAATATACATAACATCACGCTTGTTTATCTGAAATGGTAAGCCAGATGGTACCTATTACCAGTCATACAAAAATGTTGACTGCATAGAATATCACAATTGTACTTAGCTGAACTTCGAATCGGGCATCGAACTCAGAGCCTCGCGTTAATTAGAATCAGTTGCGACTAGTGGGCTGTCAGAAGACTTATAGATATTATATTATACAGATTTATATCTGGTTATTATGATGCAAGAATAATTGACAACCACCAGCTTAACGCAATGTAGGCGTTTGGCGCAATGGATACGCGATTGGCTGCTCCACCGAATGCGGGTTCGATTTCCGAACGGAACAAATAATTGTGTTAGGACTATGCAGATTAGTGTCTGAATTGGTATTTTTAAGAAAGCACTACACAGATGAGTAGACCTGTCCAGTCAGTGCAAGCATTTGTCAGTTATCGTGTAGCTCGACTCATAACTCAAGGAGGTCAATGACACGACGAGCAATGCCAAAAAAAGAACATTTGTGTAGTTTGATTATAGTACTCAAACTGCCAGATAATCATCAAAAACAACCAAATAAAATAAAAAAAGTAAAGTAAAAAGTCCTCACATTCACAATAAACAAATAAAAAAAAACGTGTGGCACTCGGGGACTGCCGCGGTAAAGCTATTGCATAGCATTCTTTATCAACTGATGCAATAAATAAAAAACTATGTAACAGCTTAATAAAATAACTAAAACTATGTTTCAAAAAATAGGGTGGAAACGCAATTACGAGGTCAACTATTACCAGAAGAAAAGTAGCTCAATGCATTTGCAATAAGTGACATCTGTTTACACAAAGCTGAACTAATAAGCTAAGTTTACACTGTTTTGAAAAGTTTGACTATTCCACAAAAGATGTAGTTGTTTTCAATTCTTATTTGGTGGACATGCAAAATATAGCACTGGTTAAGGAAATGGGAAATAAAATATTAAAAAAACTAAATAATAAAGATCCTTGAACCTGCCCAATTTATAGCAAAACATGACAATACTATTTTGACTTCATTCTTTCCTTGCGTTCGTCTGTATGGCTTGCCGTCTCATATTCAACAATAAGAAAGAAAGAGAAACAACTTATGCAATAAATAAAAATCTAAATATAATATTTTAAAAGTACTTTCAATTAAAAAAAAAAATAAAACAAGACCTTGGGTTCTTCAAAGAAGTCGCAAAAAGTAAAACAAGACCTTGGGTTCTTCAAAGAAGTCGCAAAAAGTAAAACAAGACCTTGGGTTTGATCCAGCGTACTGTCGATTGACAATTCGATTCCCTACCAAACACGCTGAATTCGTAATGAAAGTGTTAGGTTTTATCGTTACGAAATTTCTGGATTCGGTTTCCACGCTCAAGGCCTGCGATAGAAGCTATGCAATAGCTTAAAAATACAAAATGTAATTAATGAGATCATAATCAATCTATAAAATGTCATACATAAAAAAATGTATAAAATTAAATAAAAAATAATAATATATGTAACAAAGTAAATATTAATGTCAGATTATTAAATGTCAACGTACTAAGTCGACAATAATGTTTTAAGCTCATTAAGCTTACTATCTTAAAGTCAGTAGCACCGTTTTTTATATTTTTTATCATTCCTTATTGTAAATATTATGTATTTTTTTTTAATCTTGCATTTGTATGTTAAGTTGTACATATTTTCTCAAATAAATAGCAAAAAATCAAGTAGGACTTATGTATGACGTCTGACGTTCAATTAAAGTGGATTTTCATACGTAAACACATAAATCTTTACGTCTGTTTGTTATTATTCTCGATTTACAACAAATTGGTGTTTTATACTGTGTCCTGTCAGTGTGACTCTTTTGCCATAAGTTGAACGACTGGTTGCAAAAGGTCGATGTCCGATCAAAATCAAAATATTTCAGTTCACAAGGGCATTTATAAAACGTCGGGAACATGGTTGAAATTTTTTAAAATGGTGACAGAGGCAGTTAATGTTATTAATTGTCACTTTGTGACCATTTTACGAATGGTTACGTAATTCATATTATTATTCTATTATGATTTTGCTAAAGCGGACATTTTAGAACCCTGTAACGACCAACCCAAACCGTGCACCAGCTGGATAGAACCAGCTGGTGCACGGTTTGGGTTGGTCGTTTCTTATGGAGAAGAAACTCCATGCATGGTTAGTCTTTTAACTGTGAAACTTGAAAAGCCTATGCCCAGCATTGGAGTCTTTCTTACAAAGTAAAGGTAAATTAAATAATAGTTATTAATAAAATAATGTACACGTCTTTCTTAATCGTTCTCACATGTTAAGCATATAAAGGTTATCTAAAACAGAAACCAAGTATGTAACTAAAGACTTGTTAAAATATTTTGATTTTTAAGAGTGTCCGTGGAATTTCTTGCCCATTCGGTCAGTGGGTCATCTTAAGGGCGGCATTCTTCTCCATAGAGATCTACGCTTTGGAATGGGCAACTACAGTACTTACACAAGTTATTAAGCCTTGTGACAGGGACTGTAACTTCATCCTTTTTTTGATAATCAAAGTGCTTGTAGTAATCTAATTGTAATAAATGCTTGATAATGAAACTGAAAACTAAGAAAATGTATAGGTACAAGTCAATTTAATGGCACTAAACAAGTATTAAATTGATTGAGAAATTGAACTCACAGGCGGTGCTAAGATCACACTAAATGACAAATTCATTTTAATCGTAACATTTCTGAATCTGCGAGATGATGGCAATGCTATTAATTTTGTCAGTACAACATACTTTTTTGTATCATTTTTTTACAGTGAAAATAAACTATCAAACATCATGGAATACTTTTCTTAAAAACTTTAGGGATTGTTGTAACATAATTCTAAAATGTACTGGTCAACGCATCTACAAACAATTTTCCTAAATATCTAATGATGTTATTGTGTTCTTTCCAGGCGGACTCTTTAGGCTGTGCCCTCCGCGCCCAAGGTCTGCAGAAGGGCGACACCGTAGGCATATGGTCACACAACAATGCAGCCTGGATGGTGGCTGTAGTCGCCGCTGCTAGAGCAGGCCTTATTTCTGTAAGTGAAATAACCATCAATGACTCTTATTTCAATTTCGAGAGGTATAAACATAAAAATGAGAAGCCTCAGGTGGACATAAGAATGAGCATTCGTTATCACTCCTTAAGTATGCTGGCTACGTCTGACTATCAGGTCAGCTATCCTACTAGTCCTACTAATATTATAAATGCGAATGTTTGTGACGATAGATGGATGGATGTATGGATGTTTGTTACTCTTTCACGCCAAAACGGCTGAACGGACCTTGATTAAATTTGGAACAGAGGTAGATTATAGTCAGTACAAGTCTGACCCCCCGCTCCACCCAGAGCGGGGGAAGTCATTAGATGATTTCCCATCCGAATAAAAAAAAAAACCGGCCAAGAGCATGTCGGGCCACGCTCAGTGTAGGGTTCCGTAGTTTCCCGTCCGTCACAATAAGTGTTCCCACTTATGAGTTTAAAGGTGCCTCCACCTTTTAGGAAATTAGTTTTGTACAACTTTTTGTCTTTTTTGTACAAAAACTGTTGTGTCAATCAAGTTCAAAATGATTTTCATAGAAAGTCCTTATAAAGTTCTACTTTTCAGATTTTTTTCATATTTTCTAAACTTATGGTTCAAAAGTTAGAGGGGGGGGGACACATTGTTTTTTACTTTTGGAGCGATTATTTCCGAAATTATAGACATTATCAAAAAATGATTTTAGTAAACCCATATTCATTTTTAAATACCTTTCCAACAATATATCACATGTTAGGGTTGAAATTAAAAAAAAAATCACTTCCCACTTTACATATAGGGTGGCTACCCTAATAAAACATTTTTTTCCAATTTTTATTTTACCACTTTGTCGGCGTGATTGATATACATATTGGTACCAAATTTCAGTTTTCTAGTGCTAACGGTCACAGAGATTAAGCGAGGACGGACGGACGGACGGACAGACAGACATGGCGAAACTATAAGGGTTCCTAGTTGACTACGGAACCCTAAAAAGGTAGATTATAGTATGGAATAACACATAGGTTTTGTTTTTTATATCACGCGGGCGAAGCCGCGGGCGACAGCTAGTCACCTATAATTTCCCTAACTATGTTGCAGCTTTATTCTATGACCCCTAAGTAAGGATTGCCAGATTTTTAGGCTACTGACTAACCGTAAAAGGTGCGAAATGCGGTAGTTTGGATGGATTTTTGTCAATCAATCACGCCAGAATGGCTGAACGGATCTTGATGAAATTTTGCGAAAGATAGATTATAGTTTAGAATAGAGCATAGCTTTTTTGCTCACTCATCCACATTAAAATGTTTACGCGAACGGAGATACGAGCAACAGCAAATAGATCTATAAATGACAACTTCGACCAACAGGTTAACTTGTTTTTTGTATTGTTTAAGAATAAACAAGCTCCTATACCAGAATACAAATATAAAGAATATGGTGTTCCAGGTCTTAATAAATCCAGTATACGAAAAGAGTGAGCTAAGCTTCTGCATCAAAAAGACCGGACTGAAGAGCCTCTTGATAGGCAACCGTCTGCCAAAACGGGACTACTACGACACACTGTCACAGATGATACCTGAACTACAGAACAGCAAACCAGGATCTTGGAAATCTAAAGAATTTCCGACTTTAAGCTCTATTATTACCAATGAAAAGGAGAAACTGGCGTAAGTATTTTTTTTTGGGGGTGATTCTTTGAACATGTGCATATGTGCAAGGTCCTCTCCAAATAACTACTAGTCAGATCAGATCAAACAGATTTAAAGTTGTGTGTGTTTTCTTGTAAAACATAATTCCCTGCACTATACAGATTTACATGATTCCTATTGCTGTTAACAACGAAGTTATTATACATAAACTTTCCTCTAATCTCATCAGAATTCGTGTTCCAATTTTGTCAAACAGTTTGATTATGGAACACATTATGGAATACAAATAAAGATATGAATATGACTAAAAAAGTGCAGGCCTGTAGCTGGCCTGACTTTAAAAATAAATGTACATTTCACAACTCAAGAGCCTTCTCAACACCTGTATTCAATCTTGCAAAATTATTCAATTTGTTGTGGTCTGTTTTCAGAGGCGCAACTCCATACGACTCTCTTGTAACTGGTACTGGCAGTCAAATCTCCCAGTATGGCAGTGAGGTGACGTCGAGCGAGGGATGCCTCATCCACTTCACCTCGGGCACCACTGGTGAGTACCAGGAGGTCGTCGATATAGACATTAAAATCTAATCTAGTATGCCTTTAAAAACTGACTCTGACATTATTACTACTTATTGACATTGATTATTTAAGTGCAATTTAGCTGACATAGCTTGTTTCATGAGTTTTTGTAGTATATTTCAATTTCGATAATTTTTGTGACTTAAATTATATGACACTATTTTGTTTCCCTTTTGGCGGGACATTGAATGGATCGAAAATAATTATACAACATAATTTTTTGTACCCTGAGTTAAATACAAATAAATTTATTAATTTTGCAATTAATAAATTTATTTAAGGCTCATTGATAACGACTCCCTTGTCCAAGCTAAGTTCCAAAGCCTTGAACATCGCCGCAATGTTACTAGCTTTTCGGCTTCTTATCGCTACATTTCGGAAATAGTGAGGAATGAGGAAAATTTCGTGAAGAAAATTTTAAGTACGAGTTTGGCTGGGTATAAAATTAGGGGAAAGCCAAAAAACTATATTGGACTGTGTGAAGACGATATGTTTCATCGAATTTTATTTGGCCACAAGGTTTTACCGCCAAAAACACATTTTTTTTATTCAGTTTATTCATTTAAATACATATAAATTACATTTTAAAATATTTCTTATTAAAAATATAGAAAAAAAATACAAAAAATAGTAGCCCACCGGTATCGGGAACAGGGTCCAAACTACCGGCGGTCTGGGCTTCAGAAAAAGGAACCTACATTTATTTTATTTATTATTTCTATTTTAGGGGATCCTAAAGCTGCTCTAGACTCTCATTGTGGCGTCGTGAACAACACATACTTCATCGGCAAGAGGAAAACATTACACGAAGGTCATCACAATGTTTGCATACAGGTAAGACTTAAACCGTTCTTTTATCTCAAATATTCGTTGTCGATGATGGACTATCCATCTTCAAATATTGTTGATTAGACACTAAAGGTATTAATAAACTTGAGCACACAATGAGCATTGACCTTTCTAAAAGTTTCACGAATCACGAAGTACAGTGAGTTGTGCTGTCGACTCAAAACACAATGACGTCATTAGTATTGTATTAGAGCCGTCTGGAGTTGAAACACTAGGGCTATAGGGTCCGCCCTAGGGATGTGCCTTAACTAGTGTTGTACAAAGGGAGCTCCGGACAGGTCTTTTAAGAGGAAACGATACCTTCTCTCATGTGCAGATTGTGGCCATCTGGGTGGTTTTACTACGGTAAAAGTCCCACATTCCCCGGTCTTATCCCCAAAGATCGATAGCTTTTTGAAGGACAACATAAAAAGGAAATGGCGTCCGAGTGCCCATCTAATCTTTTAGGTTTTCGCCGACTGGAGATTTTGTCGACTTTTCACGTCATTTCTGGCCAAATGATTTTCTGAAATTAACAGAGGTTTTCACTTGTCTCCAGGTTCCGTTGTTCCACGCTCTTGGTTCAGTAGCAACATTCTTGGACGGCATAAGACACGGCAGCTCCTTGGTATTAGCAGGTCCTACCTACAACGTAGATGACAACATCAACACTTTATTTGCTGAAAAGTAAGTTATTTGACCCGCATATTTCTATTCATAAAACTGTTTATGTTTGAAAACTGCAGATCAGTCTTGCCAAAGAGTATCCTGGGTCATGGATGTCAGATAGTCACTCGGAGTAAAATACTGGTATTCAGTTGCATCCGGTGAGACTGGACGCAGAACTCAACATAGTTGGGAATAGGTTGATGACGGACATGGTTCTCAAATTTAAAGAAATGTTTTTTCATGATAGGATGTGGTAGAAGTTGCGGTGTTAACTTATGTAGGTACAATCTAGAGTTTTAATAAAATGTTGAACGAAGACCTCTCATTCAAACTCTGTACGTACTGTATCTGTACGTATGTCGTGTTGTCTTGATTTATTCCGTTACACTCGGACTCCATGTTGGCAGAATTTGGGTGTCGTGCAATGAAAGCATACTGGGTGCGATACACTACTTTTATTAACCAACCAATTACTTGAAATTCTATTACTTTAATTCACTGAGCACATTCGAGCAGATTATAATTTCAATCGAACAGTTACAACACAGTACATGTAATCACAGATAGCTAAGTAGGAACGTATCGCAGAACACTGGGATGGTTTAGGGATCAACTCGCGTCGCTGGGTCACCGACCGAGATGAGTATCTCAGACTCCATGGCGTGGTGCCATCAACTCCATCGAGTGCCATTAAATGGCGCTGGCGTACTAGATACGACCCAATTTCTTCCGCGTCTCGGAAACCGCGTCATTTTGTTCCAGTATTAATAACCGGACCTGAAATGTATATGTATACCAATGGCATCGTCTAGCGTGTTCGTTATCATATTAGAATTAACCTATATTGGCACACGTACCTACTTATTATCTAAACCGGGTCGCAGAAGAGAGAATACTTTACTTATTACTATGAAGGTTGATAGAACTTTACTAGACGAGAAAATAATTATTACTTTTGCTTATAACTGCAAAAGTTTGGTAATAAAAAAAACTAAAAAGTGACACACGATACAAGAAAATATCTTTGTTAACAAAACTATGATTTTACCAGATGCTCAGTAATAACTGGAACGCCGACGATGTTCGTGGATATGCTGGCGAAAATCAAGACGATGGGTGACGTGCCGTCCAAGTTGAGGATAGCTCTAGCAGCCGGCGCACCATGCAGTCCCCAACTCATCAGAGATATGGAGAAGTATCTTAAGACGGAAGCTGTTAGGGTAGGAAGCGACAATTTTTTGATGTGATGAGATGCCTGGTCGTTGATAGTCCAATAACGCGTAACTAACATTGTTCAAATCCGCGTATCTACAAAAAAAGCAAAAATGAGATTTCGCGGCTGTAGGTAACTGATTGTGATTGGCGTCGACCTGTGCGACAAATTTTTGAATTGACCAATAAGAAGAGGAGTCAATCAAAAATAACAATACCGCGGATCTTTGGACGAACAAGTTTTGACACGAAAACCGCGTATTCGCACCAGTTTGTTTAGGAACGTACAGTATTTGTGTGACGCACCAGTTAAAATTTTTTTTTTACACAGAATAACTGGATTAATTTGAAGGTAAGTATATCACACGTATTCTATACGTTATGCTTATTAAAATTGGGATATTTTTTATTCTAAAATTGTGTTATTTGAAGTGTTAAAGTTCAGAAAAAGGCCACACACAGATGGAGGTGGACTCAACATTCCGTTATTGAAAGGAAATTTAAAAATGTCGAGATTTTTTTGCCGTCACAATATGCATCGATAACAAAAGAAGCTCGAAGAAGACCATTTCCTTGCACTGTTATCCAACCAGACCACACGTTCTTCAAAGATTACAGCGCTCTTAACTTCCAAATATACGACTCGATACGACCTGCACGAGGGGTTGGTGATGGCTGTGTTGTTGATCTCCGCGTGTTGAAGTATAATCATCCTAATGGAACAATCGAATACAAAAATCATTTTGAAGCAGATTTCATCCCTCTACCTCGGAGGCCTAAAAATATTCCTTCACCGCTATCCACCATTCCTCCTCTTTATTTATCGCAACTACCTACTTATTCAGGAAACAAAATATGAACACTTGCAAGAACTGAAAAATACCCCGTGATTGCCATTCATTTTACGATAATTTGCCATTTAAAAAAAAAATAGCTTGTGATTTAAGCAATATTTTGTGATTTAAGCAATCTAGTGTGATTTAATCAATTATTATTTTTGTTGGGCATGGGCATGATTGTAAGTTTAACTTTTTAACAGATAATAATTAATCTCTAAGATTTGTTAAAAATATAGATAATTATTATAGGAGAGAGTTGAGAAGATAGTATTTAGTTTTTTTTTGTTAACGTTATAATTTTGAGACTGTTTGATTATTTTGTTTCTAATTAAAGAATTTAATAATTATGTATGGTTTCTATTTCATAATAATGTTAATAATCACATTTTAGCAGCATTTATAATCTTAGTAAGTTTATAAGAGAAATAATGTTCCCTATCATACTCGTTGATTGATATTTGTTTTTTTTTTAATATATACCATTTGTGATTGAACTTTATCATTTAAATACTTGATTTTGTTAAAGAAATAATTGATTGAGGTTGTGGTATTATTTTTTAAATTTTCAATTTCTCGTAAGTACTGTCTATAATCCAAAATCATTTCAAACTATACAGCGTAAGTGACTTTGTAATTAAAATATTGATAATATTGAATTCAAAATTAGTACATTATATGAAAGAAAACAAAATGATCCTCTACTCAAGTTCAGTCAAAGATCGGTCGATAAGTCTTTTAGAAAATTAGTTTTTTGTCTCTCCTGTAAAATCAGTAAAAGTGTAGTTACGCAGTATTTGACAGTGTTAGTTACGCGTCATTTGACTATCAACGACGAATTTTATTATTTTATTTATTTATTTTCAGTATAGACCTTTAAAAAAAGGCGAACAGTGGTAACCGTCCTATCGTTTCTTATGTGTATCGCACAACGGTACGTTGGCGGAGGTTTTGCCTCTGCGATGGGTAGGTACAGACGCCAGCAGGTCAAGCTACCCGAAACTGTCAATTTTTCCCAATGAACCTTGAACCTAATACTTTAGAAATAAAGTCGAAAATCTATCAAAGAAATCTGACAGATTGTAGTAGCTTGATGTGCAGGCGTCTGTACATCTGCGATACTTCTAGTATTGCTAATGTCTATAGGCGAAGATAACTACTTACTAAGAGTGAGTTAAGTTAATAGCGATACAGTCATCGAAATGTCAGAAACATATTGAATTTACACAAGCAATCCTGTTGAAAAGCCTCATGGAGTGCTGATCGCACCCAAAGTGCCATCTAATAACGTAACTGTTTTAATGTTGGCTTATTTTACAGGGTCTGTACGGAATGACGGAGACGACAGCGTGCGTATTCCAGAGTATTCCTGGAGACAGTACTGACGTGGTAGCGGAGACAGTTGGCTACATACAAGACCACGTGGAGACTAAGGTACTATATTTTGCTTTTATTTTATTTAATGTTTGTGTGGAATGTAAGAATTGTTTTTTTGTTCTCTCTAATATTTTATTTTATCTAATTTATGAATTTATTTTTAATATGGATATTCTAATGTAATTTAATATTGTTGTAAATGTGATGAAATGGGTGTAACTGCCTGAATTAAAGTTATTTTTTATTATTATATGGAACTAGCACCAGTAGGTAACAAACTGGAAAAGTAGGGCCGTCTAAATTAATTGGGTTGACAATATCGTGAAGACGACGTGAAACAAATGACTGACGGATATACAGAACCGAGAAATATGTCCAGGCCCTATAGCCAAACAGCAGTCGGCAGCAGACGACAATCATTATCGCTCAGCAGTCACTAATACATTTTCAACTTTATGCCCTAGCGCATATAGTTGAAATCTATTGACGTTTACATATCGTTTTCGTTTGTTTCGTTCGTTATCGCTCAGCAGTCTTTAATAGATTTTCAACTATATGCGCTAGGGTATAAAGTTGAAAATGTATTAGTGACTGCTGAGCGATAACGATTGTCGTCTGCTATCGTCTGCTGTTTGGCTTTAGGGCCATTTTAGATAATCATCACTAAACGCAAGCCTACTAAATAAAAACCGCCATTTACGAGTCGAACTCGCGCACCGAGGGTTCCGTACAAACCGTATGAACGGCCATAGCTTTTGACTGCGTAGACTAAGTCCCGGCACTCCCGGCGCCCATTATTGACATCGGCACGACTGAGGATTTTAGGTGGCAAATAGCAATATACATTAACGTAATGGCAATAAAGTAGAAATTTCCATTATATATGGTCGTAATAACAAAAATACCGCTTCTGTATGCTTGAGGCTGCTGTATCGGCAGTCTTGAGAATGCTTCAGTTTCGGCATTCTTCGGTACGCCGACGGCGGCGCCGAGGCAATATATACGTATATCGTTGCTTCCAAAGCTTGTACGGTGCGGCATGCTTAAGGACACCACGTCATCCCTAAGAACGTTGCAGCATGCCAAAGCATAGTTTCCGACAGTGTGCGCTTGCATGTAGGATGCCGAGGGATCCTTTTCCTTGCCGATGCCGATAATGGGCGCCGGGCCTTAGAGGTTTGATTTGATTTTGTCACAGCTCCAAGGGACCACAGATTTGACTCTGAGTATGTGGTTTTAATTTCAACTGGATACGGAACCGTGAAACGAACATGGCGGTACCAAGAAAGAAAGAAAGATAGAAAAACTTTTATTTGGGACACCAAGTAACACTGAACTTACACCTTGAACTCAAGGTGAAAAACTGACTTAAAATGACGACGAAAATGAAAGAAATATGCACCCCTTGCAGAATAAAATTACCGTTGTGACAATCCTCATTACCATACTTAATAACATTTCAAACGATTTTCACACTGAACAATGCGAAAGAGTCGAAATAAATAATTCAATATGTTTTAAATGTTTGTTTAAATTATTCAGTGAAGTCTGGCGATAACAGCGAATTTGCATCGGCATGTATTTATGTTTTTTTTTTATTTTACTTATTCCTTAATAACATATTTTTAGTAGGTAATATTGTAACCACTCTTGAACGATTAAAAATCCTAGAAACTAAAGGAAACCCGTTCAGTTATTTATAAGAGATCTTAGCACACTGGCCAGCTCTTTTTCCGTCTAGACATTTTAATTATAATATGAATTGATATTATTTTTGCATGAAAATCTGATGAACTAAAATATGATAAATGTTCAAATGTCCTAGAACAAAAGTTGTTGATTATGATGTTAGTAACATGGTCCTGAGACGTTGCCGGTGTTTTACAAATAACCCTGTGTATGTCAATTACAGGCATGCACAACATTCTTCTAAAAACATTAAATGAATAGAGAAGATTATAAAATGACATTAAAAACAGAACAATAATACAATAATTATTTGTACAACAAGAGAGTAAAATTATTATTTGCTGTGAGTGCTCATTTTGAGTCCCGAGCCAGCGAAGGATTCTATGATTGAATCACGAGCGTAGAGAGTGATTCTAATGTAGAATCTTAAAAAATATAATAGGGGTGGCCCTCCATACATACAACAGAGGATTGAAGAAAATAATATCATCGAATACAACTGTGTGTGTGTTTATCGAAAGATTATATATTTGCTTCTAAAATCGTAAAACTTTGGTCCCTCCCCTCTAATTTCTAAAGCAATACCTCCATTTAAAAAAAAACAAAATTCTGAAATAGAAATAAGTTCGTGGTACGCATACAAAACCTCCAACAAAAAATGTTCTTTTTTCGGATGGGAAATCATCAAATAACTTCGCCCGTTTTGGGCGGAGCGAAAAATGGACTATTTTTGACTAAAACCTTCAAGTATCCATATTCCATAATAAACATAAAACAAAGTGCAGGCTTTGAAGATGAAATTTAGTTTTGCGGTTGACTATAAATTTCCATTTAATTTACTGAACATTTAAAATATTGTTATTTTATTGTTTGATGTTACAAAAAAACGGAACTTATAATTTTTAGAATGTCCGATATCTTTTGACTTTGCTCTACAATCATCCTGCGCCATTTCAAGATTTTGTTTTATTCGTAATACCTCTATGTCCACCTTGGCCAGATATTTATTCTACGAACGATTTTGTGGTTGCAGACCACTCTAACATATTTTTGCACAAAGATATAGTTAATTTGCTGCAAATCTAATGAGAGTAAAGTCCTAAGCGTAACTCGATAACTAGTTTAAACTGAGTCATAAAAAGTACCCTAAGAAATAATCTAGCAACTATTGTATACAGGCAATTACCTTGATGTTTTTTGCTTACCGTCGTTGAAAAATACTCAATCACTAAGTATCACTAAGTTAATGTGGTATAATTATAGCCAATCAAACTCACTTTGTTGCAAATCAAGTTTGTTGCATGCCATTTATAAATGACTATCTTTAGCCCGCGGGTTCGCTTGCGATAACTTTGAATGTGGCAACGATTCGGGATGTACTCTTGAAATCAAAAACGTCAAATTACTAGAGACAATCCCACAAAATGCCCGCCATTTGCTACTTTCTAGTGCTCCTCTGCTTGCTCTTTCAACTATGTTTTGAAATATACGTGGATACATCTACCATCATAAGAACGTTATTGTTGTTTCAAGGGAACAGTCTGTTCTTTTTTTTTCTTTGAGAACATGACTTTTTTTCGGAATGAAAGAACCCTATGTCCGTTTCTGTACATTTCAAAATTTCAGGATCGGTTCAGTAAAAGTGGCGTGAAAAGGTATCAATCAAACAATGGTTACCTATCCAACAAGAGAGCAGTGAGTGCTGATTTTGAGTCCCGAGCAAGCGACGGGTCCTCCAGGATGTTTGTGTGTATCAGCCACGGAGAATTGACTTGTGCATGGTGATAACAATAAGCTCACCCCGTATAATATGAGACTTAAACATAACTGGAGAAATGTAGGAGTGTATGCATCACCATCATCCACAGCCTGACTTAACCCACTGCTGGGTATAGTTCTCTCTTTGCTTGTGCCAAGCTTAACGTTCTTGTGCAAGCCTCATCCAGGGCATTCCAGCGTTGGCAGCAATAACGTCTACACATCTCGCTGCCACACGTCCAACACTTTTCTAACCAGTACTAAGATGCCTCTCTTATATCGAAGTGTATACACCTCAGCCTCGTATTCGGGCACATTCGGGGATCAAAGACGTGAAGTTACTTCTGATTATATTTTTCCATTTTCTCAGGTAGTAGATGAAAACGGTGACATGGTACCGTTCGGCAGCCCTGGTGAGCTGGTGGTGCGCGGCTATAACACTATGATCGGGTACTGGAACGAGCCCGAGAAGACCAAGCACGTTCTTAGCGAAGACGGCTGGTTGAAGACTGGGTAAACATTCTTGAATTCTCTTTAAACCTTCAAAGGGTTATACCTTCTTAGAAAACTGCTCATGTACAGTAACAGTGTTGAAGAGTAGTTGGTTTGATTAACTGGTAATGCCATTTTTTGCTTCTGTTTCCCGTTTCTAAGAGGGCAGATTTTACATAACAAATTATTATAAAAAAAACACACTTTGAAATAATACCATTTTATTTATCGTATTCTTCTCAACAAACCCTTTTATTTGATACCCGTATCATATCATGGACATGCATAAAACTATCGAGTCCCCCATCTTCAGGAATACGCCATATTGGATTTAGTTCATTCACTTTGACCTATGATTTTCACACTTGGGGTGACTTGGGTAAATATTAGGTACCATGCTTGCCTGAATAGTATATTTTTTAAGAATGTATGTTAATTACACAATACAATGGTTTCTGAGTTCTTCCATTCACGTAGTTTATTAGTATGTTAGGAAAAAAGTTTTTTTATTTTACGGTTTAGCGTAATTATAAAATTAATTTTACTAGTGAGCTTACTTAATAAAATCAATAACGTGTAAACCAAATAGCGGACTTTCTTCATCACATAAGAAAAAAGATTCACGAGAATAATTTGTATTCAAAGAAAATTTATGTAAACATAAATACATGAAAAAAAAGCATAGTCATAATCTCTTCTTTTACAAAAAAAATGCTGAAAAATCTTGAGGTTTTGAATATGTTATTCTTTGCTTCGCATTTTGTTATAATTCATAATTGATTACAGGGACAAGTTCACGATAAGTGAAGATGGGTACGGGCGCGTCGTGGGCAGACTGAAGGATATCATCGTTAGAGGAGGAGAGAATATTGCTCCGAAAGAGATAGAAGACTTGCTGATCACACATCCCGATGTCGAGGATTGTCAAGTAAGAAAAGTATTGAATTTGTATTTTGTGTTTTTTAATACAGCAATAGTACACGATACTAAGTGTACTATGTAAGCAAGCGAGGATAAGCTTAAGTAGATAAATTTTATGTTCCGGGGCCGCGGTATCTCTTTCGAACAACCCGCAACCCCGGGGTGTCTCGCCTTAGGACTTGAATTTTGCTAAATTCCGTCTCAGTGAACACCTACGTCCTAAAAGGATCACTTGTGCAAAATTTGAGACCACTTGTAGTATTTGAGATTTCGTGATGATAGTCGGTGACTTTTTTTTTTATAAATCTATTATATACTAATAATAAACAATGCAGTCCTTGTAAATTCACTCGGGAATACAATCGAATAAGACCGTTTCACTCGCTATAAGGTTGATCGTGTGGAGTGTTGAATTTGAGTTAAACGATATTTTTTCGAACCAGGTGATTGGGGTCCCCGATGAGAGATTAGGTGAAGAGTTGTGTGCAGTGTTGCGAGTCCGTGAAGGTGTCTCCGTAACCTTAGATGAGATCAGACGACACTGTGACGGCCACATCGCCCGGTTCAAGATCCCCAGGGTGATGAAGGTCATAGACGAATTCCCGAAGACAGCCTCTGGCAAGATACAGAAGTACCGCATTAAGGAAATGATTGAGTCAGGAAAATTGTAGATATGTAAATAAATTTTATTTATTTTTGTATATTTGTCATCGTTTTATTCATTGGAAACTATGTTTTTGATCGTTTTGGTCATGTAGTACAAGCTAATTACCAGAGCATATAAAAAAACCCAATAAAGTGCAGTCACTTAAGAAGAAACCGGCCAAGTGCGAGTCGGACTCGCGTACCGAGGGTTCCGTACAATCTTGCGACAAAAACAGCCATATCTTTTGACTGCGTAGACTTAGAGGGTTGATTTTCACAGGTCTACCGTATTACAGATTTGAGTATATGGTGGTAATTTCAACTCGATAACATATATGATCCTATAAGAGTACCGTTTTTTTTCTTTTTAAGGTACGAAATCCTCATTCAACAAGCACTGTAATTGGTGCTTGTAGAACATGTTGAACACAAGTTTACAAAACAAGGAAAACATATCTTTTTAAAAAAAAAAAAATGAGTAGTTTTTCTTATAACAACAAAAGTTTAGCGTTCGTGTGACTAGCCTCGAAAACGAAAATGCTTTATTAATTTGATACATAATCCTTTCTTCCTTGCTAATATTATAAAAGCGAAAGTGAGTTTGTTTGTCTGTTTACACCTAAATGGCTAAACCGATGAATTTTGGTACAGATATAGTTGAGACCCTGGAGACGGAAATAGGCATTTTTTTTTAAAGTGAGAAATGTGGGAGAAAGAAATGAAGGGAAAACTATCGCTTGAAAATCGGTGCAGTAGTATTTGAGTTTATCGCGAACATCCAGACAGGCAGACGCGTCATGGGACTTTGTTTTATAATATGTATAGATATTAGTTAGGCGACACAGATATTATGTCAAAACTGTGAGCACTGAGCACGCGCGTGAGTTTTTGCTCTGGCGTTCAAAAGGTTAACATAGATATCAAATACTACTGCTAATTTTCCCAAATGTACTTTATACATAAGTTAAAGATAGATCTTAGTCTTCACAATGACCCTTTGGAAACTTTAACCATACTTCGACATTGTGCTATCGCTTAGAATTAATGTTTAAACAAATTCATAATTTTGCACTACGGACTCAATATGATTATAATATGTAGTAATGCCACCCGTCATTATTTGATAAACAAACATGATAGTGTTTAAATCTGTTATCAGAGCGGTAAATAACCTTCCTCTTTAAACTCTACAACGCTTTATACATTTCATATCATTGGAACGAATGTTATGTCAATTACACTGGCGGACAAAGAATACGGGTTTGTGCGCAAAACTGTCATTCATCGCCTCTATTTTTGTACAACCAGATAAAAAAAACAATAAATAATTGTCAGAACTACACAAAAAAATATCATTATTAATTTTTACGTTGTAATAAAAAAAGGTTGGTATTATCTTTCTCGTTAGTAAACAAAGGTTAGAATTTCATATACAACGCAAAAACAAAGTTAAGGTGGCCAATTAGGCGTTACGATGTAACAAACAAACTCACTTCCGTTTTTATAATATTAGTAAGGATTTATATTATGATTCTGCTCAAGTGACCATTTTAGACCCGCAGAAGTATGAACGTGAACGAGGCAAAAGCTGTAAACTTGATTCAAGGGTGAGTTTTCCTTCTTAAGGCGCGGTAACAAGCTAATCTTTAGGTATTCGCGGAAGTGAGGCTAGCTGTTACTGGGCATGGTCTGACACAAGTACACGATAGTATTGCATCGAAAGAATAGAAATAAGGTCGAAAATATTTTGGAGTTTGATTTTATTTGAATATCATGTCCGCCAAAATGTAGGTCATTTTGCAGTTTTATTTGAATATAAAAAAAAACAGTTCCGTGTTTGAAAAATTTTAGATATCTCTTTGGTCTATAAAATTTCCTTTGTTATAGATTTTAAAAATATGATGGTTGTCGCTGAAAAAAATGAGAATATCGTGACGAAAAAAAATTTTTCGTGGTCTTTTTAAACATTTTTGTTTTCGTAGTACCTACTAGACCACTTTTGTAAACTGATTTTGTTTAAGTCTTTACTTTATGTATTTAACTATACACGGTATTTCTTTTTTGGCTAGTGGCATGTACAGATACGGCTGACTTTGCGACGAAAATCTAGACGTTTTACGAAGTGTTTGTACAGCGCCTTAACAACAAACTTAGGATGTAGTTATTGTGAAATGAACTAATAACACAATCATGAACGTACCGGTGACGTCATTTAAACTTTACATACTATAAATGCATGCGTCTGTAATTCGTTAAAAAGATCCTCGGGTGACAGGCAATATTATTAAGTTTTACTTAAGAGATTAAAGCGAATAGTTGAACAACGCACAATTTTAACTTAAAATACGGGTGGAACCTATCCAATCACTAGACAATATCGCTCGTTTAGGTTAAGGTAAGAAAATTTTACTGTACCTGACGAACCTGGTTGCTTATCCTCTTTCCTGACAGTACCATAAATTAATTTGCAGGAAACAGGGATTTCCGACAGCGACCCGTATTATTTGACCACGAGTGTACATAGGCCATTCATCTTATTAAAATTATCGCTCATTGAACAAAGCGCGAATATTAATGATGATTGCTATTATATTTGAAAACAAATGATGCCTTGACACTAAAATGACATGAATCGCTGACAAAACAGAAATAACGCAGACTAATAAAAGACTAACTAAATACAGGCATACGTGTGAAGACGCGAAACGGACGATTTTTAACACGAATATCATCGAACTGCATGCTAAAGCTAATCTCACACTGGAATTTAAAAAAAAAATGCTTGACAATAGTTGCCGGAGGAGCAATTTCACTTAATCATAATTTCATAAAAACCAAGAAACATACTTAACTAAGGGTTTCATGACAATTTAATTGACATAAATGTATGTTGTTATTTTGTGTCAGCACTTTTTGAGTACGCAAATACATTTTATACCTATTTTTTATAATTGAAAGTTTAGTATGACGACCAATTAGCCGTTAGCCAATTATATATTATCTGGAGCAATTAAAATTCTATAAAGACGCTTTGGACTAATGACTTTTTATTTATCGTATTCATTTCAGCAAACCTATTTATTTGGTACCCATACCATATCATGGACATGCATAAAACTATAGAGCCCGCCATCTTTGGAATTCTGCCATATTGGATTTACAATGACGTCATTTACCTAATTGTGCATTGTAATCTAAACTAAACGTGTAAGTATGCAAAATTTCAGCCTAATCGGACCCCGGGTAGTGGCTTAAATTGGACTTCTAAGATTTTTTACATACTTAGTAACAGGTGAAGCTAATCAAAGCGTGTTAAGAAAATAACGCATGTAATTAAAAACGCTGGACAGACTTGGAATAGTACATTTTGATTCAAGTGCGAAATCTTTCTCATTGCGGCCGCCAGGTGAGGGTGTTATAGAGCCGAAAACAGCATCCTTACTAATTTTATAAAAGCGAAAGTGAGTTTGTTTGTTTGTTACCTCTTCACGCTTTAATGGCTACACCGATTTTGATGAATTTTGGTACAGAGATAGTTGGGAACCAGGAGACGGACATAGGCTATTTTTTTTTAAGTGGGATGTGAAGGAGAAAGAGGGAAGAAAAGGGAAAACTTAGCGTTGCTATTACAAATCAATAAGGCGCAAGGGGAACTGTGTTACCCCGAATTTAACGCGAGCGAAGCCGCGGGCAAAAGCTAGTAAAAAAATAAAACTCTTGTTGCGTGTGAATTGAAAAAATGTTTTTTGGTCTGAAATGTATACTACCCAAGTGGTCCTTAGGTCCCATGGTCATTGGGTCAGGATCTGATATTGGGATCCTGGAGAAATCGAAGGAACTTTTTAAATTATTTACATCATGCACTTTTAAAGGGTATTTGCAAAAAAATAAAACCCACTTCAAATAAACACCTAAAAGAGAAGATTTTTACTTCAGCTTCAGAAATCGGTGGCAAAAAAAAACTGAATAGAAATAAATTACCACTTCAAAAGTTATTATTATTCTCTTTTTTTTGTTGCCTGTTATATATTAACGTAAGAATACTCGTGTATAGGTACGTGCCCTTAGCGGTACTGATAAATCTAATGCCATTGCTAATTTTCAATCAGTATTTTCACGACCGTCAGAACACTACCATCTTTTACGATGTTCTTAGTACTGCAGTTATTTTTATTATTCTGTATTTTAGTTTTAAGCTTCCATCTGTATTTTCGATACAGCCATGGAGGTAGATTAATTTATAAAATCAAAGGACCGAAGGAAATGTTTTTGTTTGGAAATATATTCGACATATTCATTACTCCTGGTAAGTGCCTTTTTTATTATAGATACTTACTAATATGTGCCTACAGCTCGAGCTGTCACACTGCTCAACTCTTTGCTCATTCAGCACATAGACCTGGAAGTCTTCCATGATAAACCTTATCAAATTTAAGTCATTGTACGTTAGTTTGTTTTTACTATTAGTGTGAATATTTAGAATAGGTGTTTTGGTTTCACTGTTAACTTATGTTCTTTTTAAATGAATAAATAATAATACTCCTTCTAAATCCCAAATATCTCTTTCTCTCTCTCTCTCCCTCTCTATTCTTGTGACGCCTGTTATGTGTGAATGTGTTTAGTGGTACCTAAGTATTGTAGAAATAACAGCAGCTCTTTCCATAATTTATTTATTATTTCATGAGCTCTTTCCATAATACTGTGTCAGTGGGTAAAAAGCAATGTTCGGAGATACATATAGAAATATCTTCCACTAGGTAAACAGATGGCGGAAAATCGACCTTACGCGGTATCTTAGACTATAAAGGTCATAGTTTAAATCCTAACGATCAAGAAGACCTGAGGTCAGTAAGTTACTGTTGGTATTTGTATAGTGATACTAGTTGTGCCCACCCTTACACTTAGGGGTATGAAAAACAGATGCTGGCCGATTCTCAGACCTACCTGTATTGGTATTGAATTGTATGTCATAAATCATCTCTGTATTTCCAATGATGAAAATTGACAACGCGCGGGAATATGCACTTCGTGGTTGTCATGGATTACTTCACAAAGCAGCCAGTCTTCGTCATTCCTAACCAAGAAGCATCATTACCCCTCTGGGTAACAGAATAAATCAGGCATATTCCTTTTTGCAAAGATTCTGGTATTCAGCTGCATCCGGTAAGACGGAAGCCGATACCAACATAGTTGGGAAAAGGCTAGGCAGATGATGATGATTATTAAGTATTAGATTCGTTGTTGTAAAGATTTTAGTAAGTGATCTCTATTAAGGCAAATGCTTTAATCTGCGCAAAATGTTTCCGCGAGTTATTTTACATATTCATGCAGGCGAAGCGGCCGTCATAATAATAGTAATAGTTCCGTGTAAATCTGTCTGCGTTGTAGACAAACCAACAATAAAATGCAATGTATAAATATAAAAGAGCCCCCTAGAGACCGGTCTCACAATACCGGTAGGTACCTAACTCTAAAGATAATTATTTAAAAAAAAAACAGCAATCGGTCAGAACAGGATAATAAAACAGATGTCATTGAACTTTAAAAAATGAAAGAAAAATCCTCACATATTTTGAATAGGTCACATAGTTAAATTGCATATCAAACCGGTCCTAAAAATCTAAAATTCGAAGGCTAGTGACATCTACTAGCCTGTAAAAAGGAACGTATTTAGGTTTTGTTTTTTGTATTGCATCGTTTAATATGTCTATGGTCTAATCAAATCAAAATAAAAGCATTTATTTAAACTGTCGAAACAATGACAACAATAAAATGAAGCTACAGTCATAATGCGTGCCCATTCCAAAGCGTAGATCTCTAAGGAGAAGAATGGGCAAGAAACTCCAAAGACTTCAAATCAAAATATTGGTTTCGATTTTTAGGTTGGGCAAAGTGTTATTTTTACTCATCCCCCCTATTCAACGTAATTTAAATACAAGTTGTAATTATAGAAATGTAACATGTAAGTAGAGTTTTTTCATCATTTCGTAATAAAAAAAAAAGATATATATATACATTTTGACCGAGTAGGTATACCAAAAACAGCTGCATCCTGCAGATGCAGCTGTTTTTGGTAATGGCCATCGAAAAATGTAAATGTGGGGCTTTTGAACAATACAATATGTCTGAATACGCGGTAGCAGGGCGGGCGTTTTGTGGGAATATCTCTTGTAATTTGAAGTTCAAAAAGTACTGATTTCAGCCTAATTTGAATAAATGTCTCTTGACTCTTTGTTTTTTTTTGTAACCAGTCTAGCGTATGTGTTGCTACCACCTTATATATCTATCAAATGTGTGTGTAACCTCTACTCAACTTTTGGTACTTCAGCTGTAATGCCATATATGTCTCTGCTAGAGCTTGCGGGAAATACTGGCGCGATATTACTCCGGTATTGCGTCGGAGTGGTTTCTATAATTAATAGAGATGCCATTAACTTTATCATATCTGTACAAACTTGACCTGATAGCGGACTAAATATTGACAGTCCCTTGTTCTTTGACCTTATCTCGAAGCGACACGACGAAAAAATAAACCGAGCAGTTTCATCCAATGCAATTGAAATTTGTTTTTGACGTGATAACGTCTTTAAAATCGTTTTAGTCGGGTGACATGTTCAGAAACTTGTGTCACACCAAAACCTCACAAGCGACATTTCATAAAGATGGTAGCGCCATCTGTTACTTGGCTCGAAAAAAAAACTTTAAATTAGTACTTAATTTCATTTTAGATGTCACTACTGGTGATAACTTATATCACCAATAAGACGTTATCACGTAAACATCTCGATCGTAAACCTACTTTACAAACAACCAATTTTTTTTAAGAGAATCTATCCTTTTATTATAAAGTATAGATGTATCTTTAAAACCACTGATCCGTACGTAGACATTCTTTTTAAATTTATTCTTTCAGTACGGTATTAGTACCTACAAGTCCGCATTTGCTTTGAACCATTCAACCAGAAGTTAATGGTCTATATTTTAATTCACATTCGTTATGACTATATACTGTTTATATTTAAAATAGCACTGTGACATTAGGTCAAATAAGATTGGCTAGTTAACCGAGCAGACAAGTTTTGTTCCTACTAAGAATGTAGAAATTATTTGACAATTAATGGATGTTTGTTACTCGCTTATTCAAAACTATTGAACGGATGAAAAAATTATAACACAGATAGCTTATAACCTGGGGCCTAAGTCTGCTATTACAATAGTGTCAGAATGGTCGATCACTGATCGCATAATGGTTGATTTTGATAATTTTGGTAATCTACTACATACTAAACTTGTCAAAATCAATCATTACGCGATCAGTGATCGACCATTCTGACACTATTGTAATAGCAGACTAGGGGCCCTGGATTAACACATATTATGATACTTTCTATCTCGCCGTAGGAAAATTACCAAACTCCATGCAAGGAAAGCAGCGGACATTGTGCTAGTTCAAAATAATTAATATTATAAATGCGAATGTTTGTGAGGATGGATGTATGGATGGTCGTTACTCTTCTTGTTGGCACAGAGATAGATTACAGGCTGGAATAACACATAGGATTCTTTTTTTTCGATCATCAGGCGGGCGAAGCCGCGGGCGCCAGCTCGTTCCAAATCAATTACATATCTAGTGTCTTCCTGTTTCAGTTCAAATGTTCGCATATCAAATAGAATGGCGCAAACGCTTTGGTAATTTGTGGAAATTATGCGCTTTTCACTATCGGGCTGTGTATGTATACAATCCTGAAGATATCGAGGTAAGCACCAATTATAAGTTAAGGAATTTATACAATAGCAATTTATTGAAATTTACATTTAAACTACTTACACTTAATATATGTATGTTTTGTATGTTTATATATGTATAAAATTACCATACCAGAACAAGTGTCTTTCGGGTTCATTGTATTGGGAGTCAAAGATGCAATTTATTGACAAGTTTTTTTGTTATTTAAGTTTTTATTGTTATAACATAACTTTAAATACCTCTCTAACTCACATCCATCAGCACAATAATTTTAGTAACATTTAGTTCTAAAAAATGCGTTGAGTTACTTAGTTAGATGTACAGAATGTATTTTTTTTGGGGTGTGAAATCATCAAATAACTTCCCCCGTTCTGGGCGCAGCGGGGGGGGGGTGTGTACTGACTAAAACCCACCCATGTTCCTTCTATTGCCCTTTACGTTCCGGGGCCGCGGTCTCTTTCGAACAACCCGCAACCCCGGATGTACAGAATGTATGGCTTCGTTTCAGTTCAGTCAGGTTTTAGTTTTGCTAAAGTAGACTCATCTTTCAGGGGGTACTGTTAAAAATGTTAAAATAAAATACCTCCCCATATTCTACAACTAAATGAGACGAAATTTAAACCAAGTAGGCAAGCATATAATAAATTGGAGGGATATATTGATGATAAAAATGCTTGGCTAGTCTAGCTCCACAACCAGAACGGTAAACTAATTGATTAGTTTCTGAAATTATTGTGGTAGCTGCAGAAAACTCCAAGAATATCTTTGCATTGTGTAAACTCAAATTTCTAGTATTGTAGAACTGTGAGTACTATGTCTATCATTGACACGAATGTGCCCTGGTGGTTGAGTATAATATGTGTCGGGCCATTTAGTTCCCTTCAAAATGGTTGAGCGAAGTGAGGCTGATCTGATCCATACATTCGTGAACGGACTGGTCATCGCTCAGCTGCCACGGTTTATTTTAATTACTTTATTTTTGGGATAGTGATTTCTACTTTTACTCTGGACACACTTAATGTGCACGTTTAAGTACATAGTTTTCAAATATATATAATCTCGACATGAATGATGTAACCATGATCTTGTAAAGTTATTATGATTAAAAAGAGTGTTCATGAAGTTTCTTGGCCTTTCTCCAGTCACTATGCATGCCTTGTGACTGGGACTGTAGCTTAATCTTTTTGTTTTGATATTCAAAAGTGCGTGTAACAGTGTTAGTGACCATGTCAATTTAAAAACTTATTTTGGCGTATAATGAGTAAACATCTATTTACAGGTAGTCTTGTCGTCAACACGGTATCTAGACAAAAGTTACCCGTATACATTTCTATTTCCGTGGTTACGTGAAGGTCTTTTGACAAGTGCAGGTACGTTTAATTTTTTTTTATTAATTTATCGGAGGTGATAACGTGAATGTACGGGCAGTACGTTGCGCGGAGAGGCGGTCAGGACCGCTTGTACGCGCGGTCGGGGCTGTGTGCTGTACGTGTTGTAGGCATCAATGGATCTCATACGAGTATATTTGCGATGTGACCCCCGCTACCCCATTCGATTGCGAGTACTGGCGGCGGTGTCGTATGCAAATCGCCTAGAATGCTCATCAAAATATACTTTTTACTTTTTTTAGGCGAAAAGTGGCAACATCGCCGTAAAATGTTGACTCCTGCATTCCACTTTCTGATCTTGAAGAGGTTCTTCATCACTTTTTGTGAACACGCGCAGATTTTGATAAAAACTGTGGAGAAAGAGGTGGACCAGGACAAGACGGATCTGTTCCCGCTGTTCAGCAAGGCCACACTTGGCGTTATTTGTGGTATGAAACACACTGTTTTGAAAATTATCAATGTCTCTCCGTGTTCTCACCAGGAGGCTGGGTGCTGTAGCGCAACTTGGGAGAGGTCCCAAGTTGTGCTACAGCACCCAGCCCTCTGCCTTTGCAGGCACCTTGTAAGGCTTTAGTTTCATCTAGGTGTTGGGCGTCTCTCACAAGGCTGGCCGATGTACTCTCTCCACTCCAGGACTCGGTTAATTCCATCGGTCACCGCGCAACGATCTTCAAGATGAACAAACATATTATAAACTGTTGAGATTTATAATCGTGAGACGACCAACCGTGTCGTAGATTGTACACTGAGATAAAAACATAATGTACCTATGTTCTTCGTTTCAGAAACTGCAATGGGAGCTTCGACACATGACGACGTAAGCTCGTTAGCTGGCAAATATTTTAAACCATTACACACACTGGCGTCAACTATGGTATATCGTGTAACGAGGGTATGGTTATACTCAGACGCATTGTTCCAATTTAGTCATGTAGCTAAGATTCAGAACGAAGCGTTAAACATATTAAGGAAATTCACCACACAAATAATTCAGGATAGGAGAGAATACAGGAAGAATCATAATATAAGCGCTGACGACGTTGATGATGGCGAATGTGATGTTTATGGCAGAAAACCTAAACTAGCCATGCTTGACTTGTTACTAGATGAAGAGAAAAAAGGAACGATAGATGAACAAGGAATCACAGAAGAGGTCGATACTTTTATGTTTGAAGTGAGTATAAATAGACAATGTAAGTAATTCAAAAAGAAACTCGTTGCCGATCCGATTGAGTTAAGCTGCGCTTGCTAAGGTCGGAC
This sequence comes from Ochropleura plecta, assembly GCA_905475445.1. Taxonomy (NCBI): domain Eukaryota; kingdom Metazoa; phylum Arthropoda; class Insecta; order Lepidoptera; family Noctuidae; genus Ochropleura; species Ochropleura plecta. The sequence goes on from FR997728.1 coordinate 4,881,729, forward strand.
TGTAGCTGGCTTGCATACCGAGTTTCTTCCGTGCCTCAGAATCGACTGTCATCGGTAGATCTTTTACAGGGCAACCACCCTAACTAAGGTGGGTCTGTCGACAGTGAGTAATTGTTAGCTCACCGTCCGTCCATCTAGTGACGACAGGCCGTGTCGACGCCGAGTTAATGTTCCATGCGAGCCTCGAAGAGATGTCAGCAAAGCAGAGGCGTCCGGGCTTGAAAGTGGTTCGAAAGAGACACCGCGACCCCGGAACACAATAATAATCCTAGCTAAAGTTGAAAATCTAGCCACGATTCCAAAATTTTATCTTTTCTCACATTACCGCACTAGTGTCATTTCAGTTCTATTGTGTCTTTCAGGGTCAGGACACAACTGCAACTGCGCTTTGTTTCATGGTCATGAGACTCGCTAACGAACCGGAAATACAGGTATATTGAACTTATCTAATTTCTATTTAGATTAGGTATCCTATTAATGGCTATAATATCAATGTCAATGTACCCAATAATATTCTTTTTATAATAATACTAGCTGTGCCCAGTGGTTTCACCCGCTGCTCAGCTCCTTAGTATTGTAGCGTGATGTTATATAGCCTAAAACTGCGCCCCGCGGTTTCGCCCGCGTAGATCAGGATAAAAAGTAAAAAGATTCCGTCCAGAACGTGTATGTACGGACCAAGTGTTTGAATACATACGATCCTAGTACTTTTATCATAAGCAATTAAACTAAGGAATCGCGATTACCCATACAAACTATGCCACCCTTTTTTCCCTTCTAGTGGTAGAATTTTACAAAATACTATGTAAAATTTGAGTTGGTATCGTATTACCCAGTACTAACTGGGTTGTGGAGATCTACAGTCACTCCATGTAAAATCCTGGTCTTCAACTGCATCTGATAAGACTGGAAGCCGACTCCATCATTGCTTTTATTTAAATAAAAAAAAACCGTTGCCCCACACTAGGAATTACTCCTGTATCGTGGGTGTGTTTACAAACATTTAAACTCACATACACAAACAGCCAGACCCGGAAAACTATTTGTAGGCCAAACAAATATTTGTTCTGTGCGGGAATCGAACCCGCGACACGCAGCGCGGCAGTTGATCGCTCAGTTACTGCGCCAACCGTATCGACAAAGCTAGGCAGATGATGGATGATGACGCGTGGGTGGTCGTCACACTGAAAGTAAATTTTCACAGCAACTAGTGCATAAAAAAATATTGATAGAACAAGCAAAAAATATACATTCATGGAATAAAAAATATTATATAAGAAATTTTGGTTGTACAACATTCTATTCGATTGATTTCAGAATTCTATAGCTGAAGAGATGAAAGGCATCTTCGGTGACAGTCAAAGACCACCTACCATTGAGGACTTGAGTCAGATGAAGTATTTAGAGTGCTGTATCAAGGAGTCACTTCGGTTGTATCCCAGCGTGCATTTCATGTCGAGATTTTTCAAGGAGGATGTACAAATCGGTTCGTTACAAGATTATTTTTGTTACATTGCTATAATTATTTATTAATTAGCTTTTGCCCGCGGCATCGCTCGCGTTAAATACGGGGTAACACAGTTCCAGTTTCCTGATTTGCAAGTACCTGTAGTTTTTGCCCTTGCGCCTTATTTATTGTAATAGCAATGCTAAGTTTTCCCTATTCTTCCCTCTTTCTCAAGGGAGAATTTTTCAGGCAATTTTTTTTTAAAGTGAGAAATGAAGATTTCTCACTTTAAAAAAAATGCCTATGTCCTTCTCCTGGTTCCCAACTATCTCTGTACCAAAATTCATCAAAATCGGTTTAGCCATTAAAGCGTGAAGAGGTGAGACAAACAAACTCACTTTCGCTTTTATAATATAAGGATAAGGAAGTAAGGATTATGTAGGATGCCCAGAATTACTACCACAAAGTTGTAGGATTTCACTAATGAGACACCGTAATAAAATCTTTACAGAAAATATTTAATTTTGGATGGAGAGTGAGAGTGATGGATATGAACGTTGATGTATGGAGACGGAGAGGAAGGCCAAAGAAAAGATGGATGAATTGTGTAGGGATGAAGGATGACATAATTAGGTTCTTGATAAAGTTCTTGAAAGCTAATGATTTTAATGACTTGAGAGAGAATAATTAATTATGTTTGTTATAATAGCTCCCGTCACCGCAGCTGTTGTCGATTAGGCAGAAACGTAAATAATAATATTATAATTACTTTTTAGAATCCAATACGAAATGCATTTTTGTGAGTGAGGATTGCGCTAACGCCTATGCAGCTTTGTACTTCTTTTTTATTTCGAAAGTAGTTTGATTCAAGACATTTATTTTTATCAAAACAATTGCAAATTCAGTTACAGAGAAAAAAATAATTAAAGGATGCAAATAAATTATGTAGGAGTAAGCGTTGCATTTAATAAAAATAATGGGGATGTTACTATCGTTTAACGCTAACGTTTAACCAAAATTTAAAGTTCTGTTCACCAAACAAATCAGGACCTCCTGATTTGTTCCAAAAAAAAATTCGTTTTTAGAAGTGGATATGTAATCCCCTTCTAGATTTTCAAAAGTATGAATTACTAGCTTCCACCTGCGACTTCGTCCGTGTGGCATAGTTACTATAACCCGCAAAATGATCTAAAAAAAAAATATCCCCTTTTCTTCCATCTTTCTCCTTCTAAAAAATTGCCTATGTCCTTCTCCAGGTTCCCAACTCTCCGTAAATTCATCAAAATCGGTTGGGCCATTTAGGCGTGAAGAAGTCTTTTCGCTTTTATAATATTAGTAAGGATGAATTTGAAATTGTCGGAGCGTCATCATCAACGTCCACCTTAGCGGTACCGGTCACTCTCAGGCCCTATTAATGCTCGAACGCCTGATCAATATCACATAGCAAACTGCTATCATGGGGAAAAGTTTTTTTAAAACACTTCCTCGAAAACTGGCTCTCATTGCACTATGATTAGGTTTAACATGTAATTAATTTCGCACGCGTGCTTTTCTCTCATTAATCGCAACAAGGTCTTTATTTTTTTCTGTTTCATCACGAATAAAACTGCTCAATTACTTATTGATTAATGGCAAAAGTACTTTGTGTTCTGTTATTTAATTTCTCCGAAGTGATTTGAAATACGTCAGGTTGCATGAGTTTCCTCACATAAATCAAAAGTGAAAAAAAAAGTGGGATGTGAGGGAGAAAGAGGAAAGGAAAGGGAAAACTTGGCGTTGCTATTACAAATCAATAAGGCGCAAGGGGAACTGTGTTACCCCGAATTTAACGCGAGCGAAGCCGCGGGCAAAAGCTAGTAATGTCATAAATAACCTAATTTTAATTTTAAGTTGTGGTCAAGGTTGGTCATTTTAAAAATTGTTGCAATCGGTCTATAGTTTTAGTCTGGTTTTTTTTATCCAATGTTATTACCGATTAAGTGATTGATACCTTCTCAATTTCAAAATTAGTTTCGACATAATTTTTTTAATACAAGGTCTTTAAAATATTTTGAAAGATATTGAGAAGATTTTATAAATGTCCACACTATTTTTGCATACTAATTTTACAGAAAACACGAAATAGTTAAAAAAATATAATGCAAGTTTAGTATAACAAAAGCCAAAAATAAACGTTTTTTTTATCATTATTCAAATATCAATAATTATTCAATACAAAAAACCGTTTTTTTATTTTTACACGACACAATGGTTACGAAATCTAAAATTTAATACATGGATTCAAAATAATATGATCGGTGATAAATTAAAGGATTATACAACTTCAAAACTAGCTTGTAGTCGCGGAGCCGGCGCCGTCCACACCTTTGCATTTATACATAGCTCAGAGCAATGCTTGCAAACACTATACCAACGAGGTAATTTTAACTGAAGAATATTTATGGCTTATTTCAATTCCCACAGGTGAACATACAATCCCATACAATACGATGTGCAATATAAACGTGTTTGACATCCACCGGAATCCGGAGATCTTCCCTGACCCTGAGAAGTTCATCCCCGAGAGGTTTTTGCCAGAAAACTGCAGCAACCGACATCCTTATGCCTACATACCATTTAGTGCTGGACCCAGGAACTGTATAGGTCAATATAATTTTCTTCCTAGTTTTCAGATTTCAGTATAACTACATGCAGCTGAATACGTTCGTCAATAAAACTGTTTTCTTAGGCATCACACTCGACTCGAGGCTACAATGGGGTCCTCATTTAACATCTCTTGCAGGACGGTTGAATTCAGCAGCATATGCTGTAAGAAAAATCCGTCAATTTACTGATGTAGATACCGCGCGACTAGTCTATTTTAGTTATTTTCATAGTATAATGTCATACGGTATTTTACTTTGGGGACGGGCTGCAGACATTGAGTCTATATTTATTCTGCAGAAAAGAGCCATCAGAGCCATACATGTATAATCTACCTAGGCGCGATTCTCTAAGAGAACTGTTGAACTGAACAGTACCTTGTCAATACATTTATGAAAACATCATGTACGTAAGGAAAAATCTGCATCTATTTAGTAAAAGAAGTGACAGACACCACTATAATACTAGAAATAGGGACCAACTGGTTCAACCAGGTTTCAGGCTAGCCAAAGTAGACTGCTCTTTTATGAGTTACTGTTTAAAATGTTACGATAAAATACTTCCACACATCCTACAACTGAATGAATCGAAGTCTTGTATTAAACGCACACTATGTAGGCAAGCATATTATAAGTTGGGGGATTACATTAATGATATAAATGCTTGGCTCAATGCCGGTCCTGCTCCACAACCATAGGGGCAAACTAATTAATCAGCATCTGAAGTTATTTTGGCAGCTGAAGAAGATTGTAAGACGACTATCTTTGCATTGTATAGACTCAATTTCCTAATATTGTATAATTGTAATGCCCATGTGTGAGTACTATGTAATTTCATTGTATCGTGGGTGCGTTTACAAACATTTAAACTCACATACACAAACAGCCAGACCCGGAACAACTGTCTGTAGGCCATGCAAGTATTTGTTCCGTGCGGGAATCGAACCAGTGACACGCAGCGCAGCAGTCGATCGCTCAACCACTGCGCCAACCGTGTCGTCCATGAGTAGGTCATCAGCTCTAGTAGTAAAGATCGTCACCTCTGGCCTATCGGCCTATGTGCCAATGATTTAGAACATTTTTCTCAGCTTATTTTTTTTATAGATTCTGCCTCTTACGTTTCCTTCTTTTTTAGGTCAAAAGTTTGCGCAAATGGAGCTTAAGACTATGATGTCCAGTCTTCTACGAAGGTTCAGGTTGGAGCCAGTGACGAAACCTGATGATCTCATCTTCACAACAGACATCGTTCTGCGAACTACGAACCCTATTTATGTCCGATTTCGTAAATTAAATTATGCATAAATAACAAACTAGTATTATAGAATTATTGATTGCTTACCTTGGAAAAAAGATATTGATAACGATAAAAATGATATTATTTTTTTCGTGCCAAACACTTTTAAGGCCCTAACCAAATAACCTTGAGCATTCGTTGCCTCTTTGCCGCGCAGCAATAACAGTAGTGAATAATGCCCCTTTTTTTGGAATAAAATCTATATAAAATAAAGTTTTTGGAAAAAATATTTGTACCAAAATGTTCATTATAAAATTGTGTATCCATTAGTGTCAGTAGCAAAATTAAACAATGCTTACTTTACGAGGACATGCATGTTATTGATCATTATTTCCCATTTCTGGGGTTTTGTTGTGAGGAGATTTACTAAATAATCCTTACTATCCTTACTAATATTATAAAAGCGAAAGTGAGTTTGTTTGTTTGTTTGTTACCTCTTCACGCTTTAATGGCTACACCGATTTTGATGAATTTTGGTACAGAGGACATAGGCTAACTTTATTGAAGAAAAAGTGGGATGTGAGGGAGACAGAGGGAAGAAAAGGGAAAACTTAGCGTTGCTATTACAAATCAATAAGGCGCAAGGGGAACTGTGTTACCCTGAATTTAACGCGAGCGAAGCCGCGGGCAAAAGCTAGTTACTCAATAAAAATAAAAAATAAATCTATAATAATGGAATCAAGATTATAAAGAAATTTAATGTATTTTTTAGTTACTTAATTAGTTTTAAATAACAAGTAGATAGCTCCAGAAAACTGTACAAAAACAGCTTGCGCGGCGTTTTGGTCGGGGAGGCGTCTTAAGCGTCGTGTTTAGGGTTTCATATGTCTGAATCAGTGTCAGACTTAGGGGCCTACGATACGAAAAGCTTATAAGATAAGGCAAGCAGACTGAATATACGTTACAAGGACTGTGCGTATACCGACACGCTGTGACATGGCCGTTTTATCTATACTTCTATTTCTATTCTAATATTATAAGCGGAAAGATTTATTTGTTTTTATTTTTTTTGTTAATAAATAGGCTTGCGTTTTTTTTTTAAAGTTGTCCCACACTTGGATTTCTCCTGTATCGTGGGTGCGTTTACAAACATTTTAACTCACATACATAAACAGCCAGACCCAAAACAACTATCTGCAGGTCATACAAATATTTGTTTAGAAGTTATTTGTATTATGTTATAAACTTTTTTACTTAAGATATTATTGTTTTCTTTACCGAAATCCTGTTTTCCTTTATTTAGTACTAGCGACCCGCCCAGCGGTTTCACCCGCTGCTCCCGTCCTTAGAGTCATAGCGCGAAGTATTATACATATAAACCTTCCTCTTGAATCACTCTACCTATTAAAACAAACCGCATCAACATCCGTTGCTTAGTTTTAAAGATTTAAGCATACATACAACATAGCAACAGACAGCGATAGCGACTTTGTTTTATACTATGTAGTGATTCAACTCTAGGTACCTTACAAGAAAAAATAAATGAATGTCGTATCTTCTTTCTATGAACGCCTGAAACTAGGTGTTTACTTCAACCAACATGCGTCCTTTGTCAGTCTCATTCACAGACCAAGGCCAAAGTACAGCGAGACGACTCCCGGCCACCGTATGGACACCGTCTGTGGAAGGTGAGCAATGGGTAGCTTACCATCCGTCCCTCCAGTGACGACAGGCTCTGTCGTCGGCGCGTTAGTGTTCCACGCACGCAATCTTTAAAAAAAGGTCACCGTACAGGAGATCTACCCTTTAAACACGAATTTCGTAGTCTCAAACAAAATTACGGCCGTAACCTACTCCGTATTACTTACGGATACAAAGTTAGTTAGGTGGTGCGCGTCGCATGCTGTTTCAAACTTCGTGCGTGACCCGCTAACAGTTCTCTAGTCGTTGAGCATCGGCCTGTCTCGTTCAGGCAGATAAAACACTGAGATTATTAACACGGATGGTTGTAGGCCACGGGAATAGTATGCGAACTCCACAATCCCTGGAAACTTAAGGGGGACACAAAAGTTAATAACAACCCTATTGGACAGTAACTGTTCCTACTCCCGGTGTGTTTTCAACGATCATGAATCGAAATGTAATAGGGAATAGGGTTCTTTTTGAAGTATTGAACTACCTTTGAACTGGCCCGTTTCTTCGTTGACGGACTTAGAAAGTAGACCCCAGGCTCGCGACAAATTGCGTCGCGTAATGTTACTTTTATATTTTACTTTTTATATTATACTTTTTATATTATAGTAACTTCGCGATGATGGAAGAAGGCGATTAATGTGAGAACAGTCCAATGTACAGACGCCTGCACATCAAGCTACCCGAAACTGTCAATTTTTCCCAATGAACCTTGAACCTAATACTTTAGAAATAAAGTCGAAAATCTATCAAAGAAATCTGACAGATTGTAGTAGCTTGATGTGCAGGCGTCTGTAGAAACTACCTTTTTTGCGGATGGGAAATCATCAAATAACTTCCCCCGTACTGGGTGGAGCGGGGGGGGGGGGTGTCAGCTTGTACTGACTAAAACCCCCCCTTGTTCCTTCTATTGCCCTTAATGTTCCGGGGCCGCGGTATCTCTTTCGCACAACCTGCAACCCCGGCAGGAGTAAAAACTGCCTTAGTTTTTATGAAATGAATGGGTACATCGAAAGTTTCCATTGAAGGTGAATCAATTTTTTCATATATTTTAGGTAGGTACCTACTTGTAAGTAGGTACTTGTTGTATTATATTAATTGTAGATCTTATTTTAGGCTACTCTGTGTAGCTATTTCATTTATGTTGGTCCTACAACTAAAATTCATAGATAGATACCCATTGTCCTTTAATATCAAGTTCATCATTATTTTCCTGCCCTTGTCCCATTCTATTTGGGGTGCACAACATTTTCTTCATCCATTCTCCCCTGTCAGACGTCACGGCATCATCTACTCCTTTCTCCTTCATATTATTCCTTACACAATCCATCCATCTTTACATTTTTGGCATTCTTCTCCCTCTCCATCCCAGTGGCACAAATTATGCCTCAATAGAAATTATTCGAATTTAAGCCACTCTGCGTAACTCGTATTGAACCAGTGGTATTGGGCCAAAAACCAGTTAAATATGAACTATTTGTAAAAATAAATCCGACGTAACTCTTCGTTATGTATACTACATTGCAAAAAGTGATAAAAACTTTGGCTTTATTAAAACTTGGCGTTTTAATCTAGCCATATCTCATAATTTTATTTCTTATTACTTTAAAATTTTACAAAATGATTTCTAACCTTGGCAACAACAAAATAAACAAAATGGTTTGATGCAAAGTCAGGTTTGCATTTAGCCATTTTGTTTTTTTTTCGCTCACGTGTTGACTACATGTCGCACAAAAACATCTTTCTAGATGTTTTTTTTTTAAATTATAAATGCCAAAGCTTGTGAGCATATTATCTGATTTTGCGTGAAAGAGGAACAAATATCCATATATTTGTTCCTCTTTCACGCAAAATCAGTTTTGGATAAGATTTGGCACACAGTTTATAAGCATGCACAGGGTACTTTTAATACCCCAAATAGAATGGGACAATGGCAAGAAGATGATGATGGAACATAAGATACTTTTTAATCCCGGTAGAACGATCTCGTGGGACACTTACCAATCTACGCGGCTTTACGCTGGCAACGCCCTAGGCACGAGTTAGTCTTTCATAAGATGATGATGTCGTCTAACAGATCAGCCACAACGAATGCATTTGATGGCTTTCGAAAGCTTTGGCATAAGGTACTCCACTTGACGTAGTAATCTCACTTACAATCCGAAGAGTCTAACTTTTTCACAAGCCGCCTTAGCCAACCTGGCAGTAGCATGGTATCATCGTAGTGACTGATATAATCACCTACCTATGTATTAAAAAAACACCGGCTAAGTGCGAGTTGCACTCGCGCATCTAGGGTTATGTATCTTTAAACTGCGTAGACTAAAAGAGTTAATTTTTTCACAGCTCTTAAAAGACTACAAAATTAAGTATATGGTTTAAATTTCAACTCGATACTTTCACGTGTTCCCGAGATAAAGGGTCTTGACAGACAGACAGACAGACGGATAACTAAGTGGCTCTGTTTCTGTTGGCTCTGTTTTATTCCTTTTGAGATACGGAACCCAACCCGCTATCCAACACTTTCACCTTTGTAATGTTGTAGTAGGTAATAATCTGATCGACATCAATAATGTTTTACACCTTACTTTGCGATAGAAACCGGTTGTAATCTAGTGAATACCAACAAATGTGTCAAATGATGGTAAATAGTTTTTTATATTAAGTAATTTATTTACCTTTTTGTACATACCATTAAGTTATGACATTTATACATCCAACGCGGTATTAGACTTTTTGCACTTTATTGATTTATAATCAATTGAAATCTATTTAATTATTAATACAATTAATTTTAAGTGAGCATGACCAACTCTCAACAACCAGGGCAACGTCGAGTCAATGAAAGTACATAATACACACACATGGGCATTACAATTATACAATATTAGGAATTTGAGTCTATACAACGAAAAGAGTCTCATTAGTAGTATTACAAGCTTCTGCAGCTTCCACTACATCAAATGCTGATCAATTAGTTTGCCCCTATGGTTGTGGAGCAGATTCGACATTGAACCAAGCATTTATATCATTAATTAAATCCCCCAACTTATAATATGCTTACCTACATAGTGTGCGTTTAATACAAGATTTAAACTTCGATTCGTTCATTTGAAAAATACCTGCTCACATCTTAGTGTGGAGATATTTTAATGTAACATTTTAAACAGTACCCAATGAAATAATAAAGTCTACTTAAGCTAGCCTGAAACCTGGCTGAACGAGTTGGTCCCTGTTTTTAGTATTATACTGGTAAAATCTATAGTTACCTGGCAAGTGTTTAAAAAAAAACGGAAAAGTTTCAGAGTATGGTAATAAGTAGAGTAGTTCTTATTCAATATAGTTTTCCGTGTAATTTAAGGCTTAAGGCCATACAGCTCAAACAATCGTTCCCTACTTTTCCTAATTAAACTAAAATTATTTAATAATTGGGTTGCCCAACTATGTAGTTACTAAAAATAAACTTTTATTAAATAATTTTAGTTTTTATATTTTAAAGTACAATTAAACTCGGTGTGCACCGAAAAGACTTCATTATAAAATGTATTTACATTGTTTACAATATGGCCCTGAATACTTACTTGGCTAATTAAGTTATTTTTAAATCGACTCAATGGCTGCCAGTTATTTGTCTAGTTTGCATATGTTTTTTTTTTAATTGTATTGTTGGCACGAAAGTAACGGTAGCTGTTATCTGAAGGAAGGTAATTTACAATGAATTTATCTAAGTAGTCCAGCAACAACATTATCGAGGAGCTCGTGGCTAAATAATAGCAGCGGCTCGGGTCGATCTTTAGGTTCAGCCGCGCTTGCCTAGGTTGGTCTGTGGATGGGTGACCACCCGTTACCCGTTACATACCGAGTTTCCTCCGTGCGTCGGAAAGCACGTTAAGCTGTTGCTCCCAGCTGCCCTTTGTAGATCTTTGACAGTGGTTACAGGTAGTCAGTGTTCCGAAAGTCTGACAACCAGTCTTACCAAGGGGTATCGTATTTCCCAGTAGTAACTGGGTTGTGGACGTCAGATAGGTAGTCGCTCCATGTAAAATACTGATATTCAGCTGCATCCGGTTAGACTGGAAGCCGACCCCAACATAGTCTTACATTTAATATAATTTATAAATAGATTATTGAACCCCCACGCATCCTAGATTTACGGTTAAAACAACTTCCTACTCTGTTGTCGACGACCTACCGATGCCATTACCTGTTTGTAGGTTAACCCTGGCAAACAATAATTTTGGGTACAATAACTGATCAATTTGTACCTAACCCTCTACCTATCAGAGGAGGGGCCTGCCAAGGTCACCGCCTGCCGGGGTTCCGGGTTGTATGAAAAAGACACCGTGGCCCCGGAACATAAAGGGCAAATGAAGGTACATGGCTGGGTTTTAATCAGTACAAGCTTGACACTCCCCCTCCCCCCCCCCCCCCGCCATCCCATCTGCAAAAACCCCTCTACGTGTAACATCAGAGAACATAACTGAATTAAAACAATCATGCATATTGGGCGATACAAAATTATTAATCACAGGCTGTGGTTTTGTATCTTGTATGATGATACAGTCTTAAACACCTCTGTTGGTTCAGCCTGGAAAGCACAAAGGCGGGGTTCACTCTAAGTACACTGATTCTTGCTGGGAGTCAGCAAGTCAACTTTATCTAACAACCTGTTTATAGCATTCATATGTACCTTTATTAATTTATTTTTTTAAACTTTATGCACAAGTAAAAACTGTACAAAGGCGGACTTCATGCCTTAGGCATTTATTTTGTATTTATTTGGTATTTCCAGCTTTTAAATTTTATAATATAAAGAGCTAAGTGAGTTATTCAGACCCTCTATTTCCGATTAAGGGTTAAGTGTCTATTACATAAACATTTATAGTATCTTTCAGTTTAATTTGATAGTTATTTAATTTATTCACATGAGAAACACGTTATTTCCTTAGTAGAGTTTGCAAATAAATAAAATACTGTAATATTTTGATTGCACCTCGCATTCGTGAATGGTCGTTCCACCAGCTAACACGTACTTACAATCGTACATAATGTTCCTGCAGATATTTTGTGTAGTTAGTATCGTGTTTGTGACGCTTTTTTGTGGATTCCGGTATATCATTTGTCCGATACTGCATTTAAGGATCGTTGGATCTTTTGATCACTCACACTTTAGGCCAGATCGATATTTGGGTGATCGGCGTACAACTCCAGGTTTGTTATCGATTTTTATTTCCAAAAATGCCTATTTCATCGTCAGCTAAATTCTATATTCGAAAGGTGACCGTTTTGGGGGATTTTCTTGTATAATGACGTTCAAAAAGTGCTGATCGTCATCCTAGTTTAAATAAATGACTTTTGATTTTGATTTTATAACGTTAAATGTGATTTTTTTTGACGGGCCTGTTGTTCGTAGTGGTTAGTGGCCCTGACTGCTGAGCCGGAGGTCGTGGGTTCGATTCCCACCCAGGACAAACTTTGTGTGATTAGCATGATTGTTTGTTCTGTGTCTGGGTGTGATTTATCTATAATATGTATGTATTTATAAATTATATAAGTATGTATATCAGTTGTCTGGTTACCATAACACAAGCTCTGCTTAGCTTGGGATCAGATAGCCGTGTGTGAGATACCCAAGATATTTATTTATTTATTTTATTTATTTATTTATTTCACCAACAAAAAAAAATATTCACACCAATGTTTTTTGCGAGACGACGAATGCTTAGTTGTTGTCTTTGATATGGGTATAAACACATCCGTCATTTTACTGCAGCCTCGGCTACTCTCATCTGGGCAAGTAACGTACATCCTATGCCGATGGAATAAGCTCTAGCTTCAAGTTTTGTATTACTGGTGCAGGATCTGTACCAACCAGACTGCTCTACAATCCTTTCAAACGTCGCCGTTGTGTTATGGGTGCGTTAAAAACATTTAAAATCACATACTAAGAATGTGATTTACCTGTAGGTCATATGTATATTTGTTCCGTGCGGGGATCGGATCCACGACACGCAGCGCAGCAGTCAATCGTTCAGCCACTGCGCCTACTTTTGAGGATGTAGTGCATCAGCAACAGCATTCACTTTGACGATTTGACAGTTATATAGTCAAGAATTTAGACATGCAGGTTATATGCATAGATGGTTATCTATGTTTTAACAATTTTTGTTTCATCCCCGTTTATAATCGCTGGTCCCGCTCCCGTGGGTAGTAGTAGAGTAGCGTGATGTTATATAGCCTATGTTACTCCCCGATAATGTAGCTTCCTATTAGTAAAAAAAATGTTAAAATCGGTCCAGTAGTTTTGGAGCTTATTCGATACGAACAAACAAACAAATCTTTCCTCCATATAATATTAATAAAATTATCTAATATATAAAATTCTCGTGTCACAGTTTTCGTTCCCATACTCCTCCGAAACGGCTCGACCGATTCTTATGAAATTTTATATGCATATTCAGTAGGTCTGAGAATCGGCCAACATCTATTTTTCATACCCCTAAGTGAGCAGCGGGTGAAACCGCTGGGCACAGCTAGTATATTATATTATATTATATTATATAATAAGTACAGAAATATGCCAAGGCAGATCATAGTGTATTAAAACTGGAGTAATCAGGTAACGAATGCCAACAAAAAAACGAATTTTGGGTCACTAGCTTTTGCCCGCGGCTTCGCTCACGTTAAATTCAAGGTAACACAGTTCCCCTTTCCTGATTTGCAGGTACCTGCTACCTGCAGTTTTTGCCCTTGCGCCTTATTTGTTGTAATAGCAAAGCTAAGTTTTCCCTTTTCTTAACTCTTTCTCCCTCATTTCTCACTTTAAAAAAACAATAATAACAAAATTAGCCTACGTCCGTCTGCAGGGTCCCAACTATCTCTGTACCAAAATTTATTAAAATCGGTTTAGCCATGTAGGCGTGAAGACGTAACAAACTCACTTTCGCTTTTATAATATTATGTAAGGAAAGATAATTAAATGCCCTGCCTAATTAGATGTTACCTATGATGTTTTTAGAATCTACATGTCAAACTATTAGCATTTGACCGGATTGAAATTTTTGAGACCACCTCGAGGCCAATGCAAAAAAAACACGTTTGCATTTTAGTTATTTTTTATAGTTTAAGCTAACAACTTGTTTTTATTTTATTTTTTGAATGGCATCTCGTAGGTCAACCTATGAGGGCGTATTTTTAAATTTAAAAGCGATTAATTGATTTATACTCGTATGCGTAATCTTGAAGATACAGGAAATATTCGTACATAACTACTCATACGCACCGCCTACCCAGTTGATCTTGATTTTTGCAAAATTGTCTAGATTGGAGTATGTAAAGATCATAGCATTTGGCGTTCTGTGGTTTCTGTCTATCCCACGGGGAGAAAGCCTCAGTTTATGTATGTATGCAGGTGTAAATAAATCATACTTTAGCTGATACTATTTATTGGATGACATGATAAGGAAGTAAGTCTTTAAGGGTTTCGTATCTCAAAAGGAAAAAAATTGGTTGTTTGTAAAGTAGGTTTACGATCGAGATGTTTACGTGATAACGTCTTATTGGTGATATAAGTTATCACCAGTAGTGACATCTAAAATGAAATTAAGTACTAATTTAAAGTTTTTTTTTCGAGCCAAGTAACAGATGGCGCTACCATCTTTATGAAATGTCGCTTATGAGGTTTTGGTGTGACACAAGTTTCTGAACATGTCACCCGACTAAAAAGATTTTAAAGACGTTATCACGTCAAAAAAACGGAACCCTTATTTGATGACTTTGTTGTCCGTCTGTCTGTCAAGACCCTTTATCTCGGGAACGCGTGGAGGTATCGAATTGAAATTAAAACCATATACTCAACTCTGTGGCCTCTTTGTGCTGTGAAAATATCAATTCTCTAAGTCTACGCAGTCAAAAAATATTGCTAGCTGTTTAAGTCGCAAGTCTGTACGGAACCCTTGGTGCACGAGTCTGACTCGCTCTTGACCAGTTTTTTTCCTTTTTTTTCGGGTGGGAAATCATCTAATGACTTCCCCCGATCTGGGCGGAGCGGGGGAGCATGTCAGACTTGTACTGACTAAAACCCACCCATGTTCCTTCAGTTGCCCTTTACGTTCCGGGGCCGCGGTATCTCTTTCGAACAACCCGCAACCCCGGCAGTTTTTTCCCTAATATCACATTTTAATTTCCTCAGCTGGCTACAGAAACCAAAATGGCCGTGTCGTACACTTAGGATAATAAAGAGATCATCCAGCGGTTTCTGCCACGGATCACAATTGAACTAAGTCCTTACAGCTGCACGCCACTTAGTGCCAGCACCAGAAATTGTTAAGGTCAGTACGATGCACAGTATGTGTTTGATATTTTGCAGCTTATTTCATAGATTTGTGTATGTGTTATATGGCTCGTTGGTCTAGCAGTCGCGAGAGCAACTGCTGCACATGAGGCCCTGGGTTCGATGCCCAGTTTAGGCGGTTTTTCCATCAGGAATTTCGCAGTAGCAGCCACGGAGTCTAGTTCTGTTCCCGGTTGATAGCAATAAGCTCACCACCTATTACATGGGACAAAAACATAACTGGTGAAATGTGACAGTACTATAAGGTACACCTTTGCCAATCCCTTCGGGGGTTATTGGCGTGATGTTATGTCAGTTTATCGATGACAATCAGATCTCATAACTTCATCTGCCTAGCCTGTAGCCGAGCTATGTTGGAGGTGCATATGCATAGGTTATGAAGACCAGCATAGCTATTCACACAGTCGATTGCAATCATGCCGTGAGTATAATCGAAAACTTCCCTAGCCTGTAGCCGAGCTATGTTGGAGGTGCATATGCATAGGTTATGAAGACCAGCATAGCTATTCACACAGTCGATTGCAATGATGCCGTGAGTATAATCGAAAACTTCCACCAAACGCTATTTACAGATCCGTAATCGGCCAATTTTGACATGTCTCCACAACCGTGTTACGATATGAAAACGTCAATCAAACCGTAAAAAAAAACAAATACCTGGTAAAATAATATATGACACTTTAAAGATTCGACCAGAAATTTCCATTTGCTACAATTATGTAACGTACCGTGTTAAACACACCTTGCAATGTTTAAAAAAAAAAGAAACTCCACACGGATCTGTGAATAGAGTTTTGCCGGTTTGACGATTGGATTACGAGAATATAGACTAGTACCGATTGTCGATTACGGTTACGATTGGATTGTTTGTGAATAGCTATGCAAAAGGAACATGGGTGGGTTGATTTTCCATCCGCAAAAAAGACCAGTATTTTATATGTAGTCTTACTGACCAATCTCAGCGCAGATTAGCCATCGGCGCGGAAGATATTATAGTGGACAAGTGTGTGCGCAAGCACAGGTGCACTCTCTGTTCCCTCACTCTCATAGTCCGATGGGACAGTAATCTGACCCGACCGGAGAGAGATCAGGCGCAGGACCTTTAACGTGTTTTCCAAGGCTCGGGGGTATCTATCTTACCGTCAACTTCCAAACTCCGGACTGCTACTGTGGAATTTCTAATGGAAAACCCACTTTTTGCTTGACGCGGGAATCGTACCCAGGACTTAATGCTCAGCAGTCGCACGTACGACCGCGGACCCCGACTAACAGAGCAGTTATTTTATGTAGTGTGACTGCGGAAATGACTTTCAAAAAGTAGTTAATGGGTAAGGTTACCCTTGAAAAGACTGGTTATCTATGCAAGCTTTTTCAAATTGTAGTGGCAGTCTAACTGGTACTAAAAAATTGTAAGCGCCCGCGGTTTCACTCGCATGGTGATGAAATATATCTTTATAAATTGTACCTAGCCTATGTGTTATTCTGATGTGTGAGCTATATTATTGTGAAGTTTTATCAAAATCCATTCAGAAGTTGTGCGTGAAAGAGCAACGAACGTACTTAGATATAACCTCACAAGCTTTCGCTTTTATAATATTACTAGCTTTTGCCCGCGGCTTCCCTCGCGTTAAATTCGGGGTAACTCAGATCCCCTTTCCTGATTTACATGTACCTTGCTACCTGTAGTTGTTGCCCTTGCACCTTATTTATTGTAATAGCAATGCTTAGTTTTCCCTTTTTTTCCCTCTTTCTCCGTTATAACTCAATATTTTTTTTAAAAAAGGTGCCTATGTCCGTCTCGTCCCTTCTATGTCTGTACCAAAATTCATCAAAATCGGTTTAGCCATTTAGGCGTGAAGACGTAACAAACAAACAAACTCACTTTCGCTTTTATAATATTAGTACGGATTTTTAGGATAAATGTTACAATATTAACTCCAGCATATCCTGCCATATTATGACTTACAAATATTTCCATAAAAATAAAAATCAAGGCTTATATTATAAAATTATTAGTAATCATGAAGGTTAATATAGATATGGAATAATATAGAATGATATTGAATATGGAGATTTTTATTATGTTTCTAACGACATCCTTTAAATATTTTTTAAATTTAGATAAATGGTTACTTTAATTACTCATTGCGTTGGGCGGGTTAGATCCCCGCACAGAACAAGTTGTTTCGGGTCTGGCTGTTTGTGTATGTGAGTTTAAATGTTACTACTAAACGAACCCACGATACAGGAGAAATTCTTAGTGTGGAGGCAACGTTATTAAAATAAAATACCTTGTATTTACTTGACACTTTTCAGAATTTCCGGTCAAAACTACGTTGTACCTCATGCAGTTGGCATCACTGGCGCCGGGAGTTCTGTGGATTGAGTAGAATCATCAGCCTCGAAGACCTAATGTTGACAACCGATTTGATTCTTCGAAAACCCACCAACCCGTTTGCTTACGGTTTCTATGTATGTTAAATTATTTTTGTGACCTTGAATAAACCAGTTCAATATAAAATAGCATAATTTTAACTAGTAGAGATAATATTATAGTTATTAAAAAAAAAACAAGAAACACTTTTTTCTTATTCATCTCAGCAAACCCTTTCATTTGGTACCCATTTCATGGAAATGCTATAAGACTATCGAGCCCGCCATCTTTGGGAATCTGCCATATTGGATTTAGAATGATGTGACTTAGCTAACCAATCTAAGCATTTTTACATAGTCCCGCTCTGGGCAGAGCAATGGGGAGTTTCAGACTTTTACTGACTAAAACCTATCCATGTTCCTTCTTTTGCCCTTTGTGTTCCCGGGCCGCGGCATCTCTTTCGAACAACCCGCAAAACCGGTAAAAAATGGCCCTGGCAGGCCCCTCTGCTTCTCCCTTAAATAACTTAAAACGTCCAAAACCGTTACCTACCATTTGAGACTCTAAGGCACACGCCTTCAGTCTTTCTAATTTCTATAAGAATTTCTAACAGGAGGAAGGAGTTCGTGACGAAATAATAACAGCCGCTCGGCTCAATCTTAAGGTTCTATGTTCGACCGTATTTATTTTGTTATGTATTAGTCACTAGCTTTCGCCCATGACTTCGTCCACATGTCATAGTAACTTAGGGCTAACGCTAACTTTAACCCACGTGATGATCGAAAAAAAAATATTTTTCTCTCTTCTTTCTCCCCTTTTACTCACTTTGTTTCTAATAAAATTTGCTTATGTCCGTCTCCAAAATTCATCAAAATCGGTTTCGCCATTTAGGCGTGAAGATATTAGTAAGGATGTAGTACGATTTTCCGCCAAATGTAGACCGATTTTCATAATTATTTTTTTTGTTCGAAAGTATATACTTTCCAGATTTACCCAAGCAGTATAAATAGAAATGAATAAAAGATATTTAAGAATAGGAATATAAGAATTGTTTATGGATGATTTACTAATATCTTCTATCTTTTAGTAACCATGGATATGTAATACTCGATAAAAATTTGCGTAAGATATCGTCAACTCATACCATAACTAAAAATGCTGAAATGAGAACATTTTTGCAACAAAAAATCGGCGGCAAAAAGTCAACGAAACAAACAAAAGAAACCGACTTCCGGAAGTACCTAAAGTTATTGTTTACTTTTGTTTTGGAAGTCAGATAGTTTTTTTTTGCAAAACAGTTTTAAATATGGGGCATCGATGCCTGAAGTTAAGTGATTGATTGATTTTATACATAGGTACGCCCTTATTTCATAGGCCTTGAACATAACTGACAAAGAGTGAGTGTACCCGAAGGTTGAGCAGAGGTGTACCTCTGCCCAACCTTCGTGGTTATCAGTTTACAACCTGTAAACTGGTTCGACGTTTAAATCAAGGAACAACCCAACATTACTTCACATTTTTTGTATTGATCTTAATGACTTTCACACTTCAGACAAAGAAAACTATAGTACACAATATTCTTCACACAAAACATTATAATCTACTTGTCGGTTCACTGTTTGAGATTCCTAATTTGGTCAATGTTTATTCAACTTGATAATATGATGTTGACTTTCTACGTTGAGAGTGTGTACTGGAGTCACATTTTTCGCTTCGTGGACTTCGTTTTCTTAGTTTTCTTTCCCATAGTTTCTGTAAATAGATATGAATCTATTACTTAATAATTGTGTACTTACAATGATGCAAGAATCTTTCAGCGTTTGAATGACATTGACAGAAGGGCTTTGTTGAGAGACATAACATAACACCAGGCTCGTTTTTTCTCAGTGTACCCTAAAAAACACAATGTCATTTCTTCCTTTTTAGGGTTTAAGTAAAATACGGAACCCTTATAGGATCACTATGTTGTCCGTTTGTCTGTCAAGACTCTAACTCGGGAAAGCGTGGAGGTATGGAGATGAAATTAAAACCATATACTAAAGTCTGTGGTCCCACTGTGCTGTGAAAAAATCACCCCTCTAAGTCTACGCAGTCAAATTATATAGCCATTTATGTCGCAAGTTTGTAGAGAACCCTCGGTGCGCGACGTTTTTAGTTTTCTCACACTTGCCGTTCCAAGATTCACTTTTGAGATTGGCAGTAGGTATAGTCGATTTGGGCTTTACGTGCATTAGGCAAATGTGTACCTAATAGTAGCTTCACAACACATTTGGCTATCTTAAAATCGCACGTAGCAAAGGGTGAACTTACCATCAACAAATTCAAACTCCGTGGCTTTTTCTGAGAAATTCCCGACATAAAACCGAATAACGTTCTGCCAGACCTAGAATTCGAACCCAGGTCCTCAAGATCAGCAGTTGCTTTTGCGACCAATGAGGCAACATTCATAACAAAAAAAAAAAGAAGTCAGTTTCGATTTTGAACACACGCCGAAAGATCAACATTATAGCGATATACTGCGTAAACAAGAGGCACAGAGTAGCATCTAAATGTGAATTGGCCATCATAAAAGTATGATTGCAAAGTCACGCGCAGTAATAATTAAATTAAGAATGTGTCGCAATGAAGATCAAGAGATTTTTATAACGCGTTACCTACGACAAGCATAATTGTATATGTCTACACCATCACTTAACAGTTGTGGTTAACTTAGACATTTTAATTTGTTTTTTCTCTTGTTCATCAATAATTTCAGATGAATGCTTCTGAAGGTCTATGCTTTAAGTCCGAAATCCGCAGTTTCGGCCAAAGTTACGTTTTGTTCGTTGTCCTGTCGGCCAAAGTTACGTTTTGTTCGTTGTCCTGTCGGCCAAAGTTACGTTTTGTTTGTGTGTCGTTTCCTTCTCCGTATCACTTACGATACGATATCGAAGTATCGAATTACTTTCGAACCGGCTAGTATCACAGACGGACTTAAAGAATTGACCCCCTGATCCGGATTTCATTCGGAAGGACGTTCAGAATGTACAAGATTGCTATAACGATGCCATGCCATGCCAGCATTTAACGCGTTTTCTCTATCTTTATTTGGGGGTCTATCCCCGCTAACTTATGAAACCGTATCCAGTCATATTTTCAATCACGTACCTTAAATGATTTCCTAAACTTAGTAGACATGGCACTGAACAGCAATGGGTTCAAAACTGTGGGCAGCCAACTGTTGAACATAGCCAACTTGTGCACCGTTGACCACCACTGAAACAATATAACATTTTATATAACGTTGCTTCTGGAACTCTCAAAGAATTATGCAGACATGTAACTGAAGTACAGCCATTTCTTTTTCCTCTTCAATAGCCTGTACCGCCGACTGCTGGACAAAAGCCTTCCCGATTTCTTTCAACTATAATAGGCAGGTATATTTAAGTAGCATGTCATAAAGTTGCTTGCACTTGGTACCCAAGTTTCAAATTCATGACACTGAATTGCATGTTTATTTCTTTGGTAAATGGGGTTGAAATTTTTTAACTAAAGTATTCAATATGTATTAAAGAAAACTGCCTGTTCTGTTAGGGTATTTTAAAGGTATTGAGACTAGATAACAACTATACAATATACCCTAATGAAAAAAAATAAAATGTACTAAAATTTGTGAATTTTAATGGCAACACAGAGGCGCCGGCGGCGACGCTCCGGTCGCTTCTCGGATGACGTTATAAACAAACTAGTGTAACTAATACATATTAAAAGTTTATTAGAATTAAGGGAAATTGTGATAATTTAAAATACCATTCACTTTATAATAAGTCATTGGTGTTAGATGTAAGGAAAAAATAAATCGGACAAACCATATGAAGATGAGCGAATTTGTCATAGTTGACAGCAAACATCAACGTTCGGAGCAGGAAGAATGGAAGCCAGCATATCACGAATGACACCGTCAGGGCTACTGAATAACAAAATAAAATAGTTGAATAATGACTTGACTGTTGTTCTCTCATACTCGCTATTCTAAGATTCACTTTTGACATTGGCAGAATAATCGACATCAGCTTTGCTTGCCATTTCATAAAAATAGAATAGAATAGACTTGACTGTCATAAACACTATTGTCTTATGCCGATTTCAGACGTTTCATTCGACTTGATCATTCATTCATAGGGTAAATTTTTTTTTTTCATATGTTTCCCTTTGAGTTTATATGTTTCAATTGGATTAATAAAAGGCAAAATTGCCGGAAAGTGATAAAATCGTCTGATTTCGATTTAACTTTCACAGGTTCTACACAACTTACCAATTAGTTTATTAACTTTCTTCCTTTTGAACCCACTATTAAAAACTGTGCCTTTAATTTGATACATCTCGTTGTTCTCGTTTATTTTGCACGCTATCATAGTGTATACGAAAGTCATGATTGTCAGCGGAACGATGAATGTGAGCACTGCATTTACTCCACTGACAATCCTTCCGAACCAAGTCGGCATGGAGAAACAAACCAAAGTGTTCCCAGTATCGAATATTTCTAACATCCAAAATTCTGGCAAGGTCTCAAGGATGGCCACGGTCCAAATTATTCCAATAATCTTGCTAACTCTACGGCATACAGGAGTACCTTGCAACATCATTGGGTAGCACACTGCGATGTACCTTTCGACCGAAAGAACCGTCATCACCAAGATACTGTTGTTCCAGAGGATACTTATGAACAAAAAGTGGATGCACAACACGAAGTTACACGAAAACACTCCGTAACGGTATTGAAATAGCTCATTCCTTTGAGTGAGAAGTTGATAAATGATGATCAAAATAGGTAAGGTGACGAGGAGATCTGACACAGCCAAGTTGAAGAGGTAGCAGTTTGTTGCGGTGTGCATGCTCTTGTCGTAGTAGATGACGATGCACGTGAGGATGTTGCCGACCAGGCTGGCGACGAATATGATGAACAGTGCTACGCAGAATATCACTTGAGAACTGTAGGGCACTTCGCTAAGAGCTAACATCACATAATTGTGCCAATCTTCGGTCATATTTACATCGGTTTCATTCATTATTTTAGTTTTTTATAGAAATTTTAGATCACAATAGTAAACACTTAACAATAGTAAGCACGTCGTATTTTATCAAGGATTCAGTAAATTTACAAGTTTCACGCGGGCTATTACGTAGCCGACTGAGCTAATGCTGCCGGTACAGGTCAATGTTTATCTAATACTGTATATTACTACTTATCAGAAAGTGGTGTGTTCAGCAAAGTACACAAACGATTAACTGGATTAATTCTTGGGCCTGATGCGTGGGTGTGGGTTGTATAGTAAATTGTTTAGTACGCGGATGAAATTACCGATAAATGTATGTACCTACTATAACTTCTTAATGACACCTCCTCAGCCTTATTTATTACAGTTGTTTCCTCCTATCAAACAAGTTTTATATCAATTAACCATCAAGGCATGAAATTGGCTTTTCAACTGAAAACTTTAGAGTTGTAATGAGCCATGTCTTACGTATCTCTAAGCGTTTTCAATAATAACGTTCACTCTTGAGAACCATTACGAAAATTACTTTAGGTACTTGCTATGTAGGTTTTTTTTTAACAGTGTATTCCAATTAGTATTAAAAATGTTTTTTTTTTAAACGACAAAAATAATAATAACTTTCTGGTGCTTTTGTAAATCTAAAAACTGACCCACTACATTATGATTACTAAACACTATAATTTTATGTGGGTCCTTAATTACGGTCAGTAAAAAATTATTCAATGCGCAGCGCATTTTAGCGTGTCCAGCATCTTTTTACATCACTTTCACACATTTTTTTATAATCCATCACACAGTACTAGGGGTTCGCGCACCGAGATTTTTTTGTACTGATATGCATTTCGCGTTGCGTATATAATCCATACTAATATTATTAAAGCGAAAGTGAGTTTGTTTGTTTGTTACGTCTTCACGCCTAAATGGCCAAACCGATTTTGATGAATTTTGGTACAGAGATACTTAGTTATTATGACCCTGGAGACGGCCATAAGCTAAAAATAAGTGAGCAAAGGAGGAGAAAGAGGAAAGAAAAGGGGAGAGAAAGATTTATTTTTTTTCGGAGCGGGTTATAGTTAGCGTTAGCCCAAAGTAACGATGCCACGCGGATGAAGCCGCGGGCGGAAGCTAGTCTATAGTTTTACCATATATATTTTTACATAACACATTATTTGGATCATTGTTTCGCAGCATTATATTTGAAGCAGATAAATGTAAATAATCGAATTTCCGCGTAAGTAAACCATCTGTCGACGGCATTCCGAGAAATTCTATTTTTACGCGGTGCTGGCAATGTTTGGAGGTCTTCATATTGAATGAAATACTTACACATATAAATCATCACTAGATCCATTTAGGCTGCCAGTGTTTACATTCCAATTAGATTTATTGTTTTATCTTAGATGTTGTAAGTTTTTAACCGTCTTAAAAGACTGAGAACTTCCTCGTTCTCAGTTCGTCGGAATCTTATATTATTCCTTCCCCTATTGCTCGAGGACGCCTAGAAACTTTTTTTAAGGGATTTAGGTTTATTTGGCACATGCCACAAGTGCATACAACAACAAACAAAGAAAAAAAAACAAAATTAAATTAAAATAAACATCGTCAAAAGATTCATTTTTATTTTCCCGTTTTGTCTTTTCTACACACTGTATCTACATATCTCGTCCAACTTTCCTTTGTGCTCTTCTGTCTTAATGTAATGTCTGGTAATGTCCTGACATGTATTTTGTGTGTGCATAAATAAATAAAATAAAGATAAAATTAAAATAAAAGATCTGATAGTGGGATCCTGGAGAAATTGAGTGGACTCTTCAAATTGTATTGTACACTTGAAACGACTTGAGTATATTGTTTTATATTAAGTGACTCGTTTATTCGTTTGTATATATAATATAGGCAAAGCAATTTCCGAAAAAACACCAATGATTAAAAATAAATATTTCAAAAGTCGGTGGCAAAAAATTTAATCAAGTGTCAGCCATCATTAAAAAAATAAAAACAAATTGGACGATTCAATCAATTGAAAATTTCTTCTGTTGAAAAATCCTATTTCGTTTTAGAAGTTGCAAGGGCTAATGAAGCATTGCATCGTGGGTTTGATATCGGGAAAGGTCTTTTTGGGGTTCTTCCACCAGGAACTACACAGAAGCATTCAGCGAGGTTGTATGTGTGCATGGTTGATGGCTATAGGCTCGCTATGTCTGCATCCTGCATCATCTTTGAGGAGGCTCTTAAAGCTTTTTTGAAATTATCAGAATGTCCGCATTTTTAATTCTTAAAATGGTCACAGACGCAGTTAATATTGTGAATTGTCACTTTGTGACCATTTTACGAATGGTAACGTAATTCATATTATTAACCTATTATGATTCTACTTAAGCGGCCTTTTTGGGGGGTTTGAAATAACCGCTGGTGGTTTTTCAATTTAGACGTTTTCAGCGGATCAGTGGTGTTCAGTTAGATTGAGGAGGCAATTCTACATTGACAAATAATTTGGTAAATATCCAAACAAGTTCCAGAATTGTATCTACAAAACCAGCTCTTTGGCTCCTCAATCCATACGGACAAGTCTCGCAACCTATTACTTTGTACTTTAAAACATATCTGACGAAACGTACTACAGGGTTAGGTACAACTCTGCTTAACCCTTTGGTAATAACGGCCGTAATATTATTTTACGTTATGTAACAAATCTAATATACATATAACATCAAACCCTGCTTTCCCGCTATCATAGATAGCGGCATGTAATTATAGACCGTGAGTCATGAATTTAATAACTTCCTAGTTCGTCCTAACAAATCCTTACTACTTAATATTATAAAAGCGAAAAGTGAGTTTGTTTGTTACGTCTTCACTTTTGATGAATTTTGGTACAGAGATAGTTGGGACCCTGGAGACGGACATAGGATATTTAAAAAAAAAAGATTGAGATATGAGGGAGAAAGAGGGAAGAAAAGGGAAACCTAAGCATAGCTATTACAATAAATAAGGCGCAAGGGCAACAACTACAGGTAGCAAGGTACCTACACGTAAATCATTTTTAAAAAAAAAAACGTGGTATGTGAGGGAGAAAGAGGGAAGAAAAGGGAAAACTTAGCGTTGCTATTACAAATCAATAAGGCGCAAGGGGAACTGTGTTACCCCGAATTTACCGCAGGCGAAGCCGCGGGCAAAAGCTAGTATATTATAAAAGCGAAAGTGAGTTTGTTTATTTGTTTTTTAGGTCTTCACGCCTACATGGCTAAACCGATTTTGATGAATTTTGATACCGAGATAGTTGGGACCCTGGAGACGGACATAGGTTAACTTTTTTTAAAAAAGAGTGAGAAATGAGGGAGAAAGAGGGAAGAAAAGGGAAAACTTGGCTTTGCTATTACATACAAGTAGCATGTACCTGCAAATCAGGAAAGGGGAACTGTGTTATCCCGAATTAAACGCGAGCGAAGCCGCGGGCAAAACCTAGTAAAAATATAAATTCTGATTAATTTCCTGTTATGCTTATGTTCGTTCATCATCACACTATCATGATCAGTAAAAAGTTGCTTTATAACAATTCTACGGTATGATTGGAGTAGCGGCCGAGCTTGTCGCAGGTTCGATCCCCGCACGGATCAAATATTTGTATTGCCAGGTAGTTGTTTCATCGTCAGTTCTGTACAAACTAGCGACATATAACGGCCATCTCTTTTGACTATATACTTAGAGGATTGATTTTTCAGCTTCAAGGGACCTCGGACGATCTCTATGTTTTCTCGAGAAAAAAGGTCTTGACAAATAGACGTAGAACAAAGTGGTGCTATCAGAGTTCCGTGTTTTTCTTTTTGAGGTATGGAAATCTATAAATAAATAATTTGGGCATAAAATAAATCCAAACAACCAAATTTTATTACACTTATTTATTAAACATGTAAAAATATTCCACATTCACCACATTTAAGAATTCATAGAATTTATCCACCTTTGCAATATCTTTACTAGTAACTTAAAATAATATCTTTGCTTAAATAATATAAGCAAACAAAGTCTTTGGCGCTTTCGAACAATACTTAACTTTAAGCATCTTCAATAAACTTAAAACATCTTAAATTTTTACATAAGACGAATATTAAGAACATGAAATAATTTGAG
The DNA here is from genome assembly GCA_905475445.1 of Ochropleura plecta. Classification (NCBI taxonomy): domain Eukaryota; kingdom Metazoa; phylum Arthropoda; class Insecta; order Lepidoptera; family Noctuidae; genus Ochropleura; species Ochropleura plecta. The sequence goes on from FR997728.1 coordinate 4,908,638, forward strand.
TATTTTTTTTCTAATTGTCTAAGGTCGAAACCATAAACAAACAATAGTTTTAAGCTAAAAGGCCGTAATTTAGTACAAAAAGTCGGTCGGAACATGTATGTCAGGACTAAGTATCTCACCACATTGGTCCTTCTTTACCGAAACTTTTATTGCGTTTTGACGGTTGGCAACTTGCTTTTTCCCACAAAAATCGTCTTAGGTTTTTTCACAAAGAATTTCATAAGACAGTTATTAATTAACTCCCAGATTACAATGTTCCCCATTCGAAATGTCCATCTTTATTTTGCGGATGGAAAATCATCAAATAACTTCCCCAGCTCTGGACGGAGCGGGGAGGAGTGTCAGACTTGTACTGACTAAGACCCATCCATGTTCCTTATATTCCCCTTTATGTTCCGGGGCCGCGGTATCTCTTCCGAACAACCCCATCTAGCTGATTGATTCAAACATTCTGCAATTACATTATACACAAAAAAAGCATTGCACAGTTTTTATCACGATGTCAAGCTATTCTCGTGTGATATTACAACGTTACAACACTGAGCTTCAACTGATAAAGCCTTTTTCAATGACTATAATCTCTCCTTCTTTTCAATCAAGAAAAAGTAAAACATTTAACGACATAAACGACATTAAAACATTTAAGCAACGTAGTCTAAACTTGTTTAAACTTATTGTAAACTCCTTCCAAGTAGGTTTATAAGTAGATTTCTTTAGCCGTTGGTCGGTAAAAACCAGCCGTGTAAGCACTTGGGCGCTGGCGAGGGAGTGTCGAACGTGGCCCGCGCTACCTCACACATGGTCCGGGCGTCCAGCACCAGCATGGCTACTGACTGTGTCTTGTCTCCACCCCATACTAACGCGGATAAGAGAACGCCGTCGTCTTCGTCCTAGAAGAAAAGCTTTGGTTTTATAGAGGTTTTAAGTTTTGAACACAATTGTTATGAATATATAATAGAATAAAATATTCCTTATTATGTACACCATACACATAGTGACACAATGGGCGATTTTATCACTAAAAGCGATCTTTTGAAAACAACTTTTATGATTTGCTAAAGTTGATGATTCAAGTGGTATTATAGTAATATGACGAGGAGAGATTAGTGACATTACGAGTATACTGAAGACCCAAATAATCAAAAGTCATTTATTCAAATTAGGCTGATAATCAGCACTTTTTGAACGTCACATTAGAAGAGACAGTCCCACAAAAAACGCCCTGCCCTTCGCCACTTCCTAGTGTTTTAGCTGGGAAGAAGAAGTGGCGGAACAAACTCCCCAGCAACACATCTGTCTGTCAGGTTAGAAGAACCAGACTTTATACAATTTCGTTTATCACAAGGTACATTTAAGAAATTATTCATTCATTGTCACATGTCAGTTAGCAAACACCAATCCTTATCCTTACTAATATTATAAAAGCGAAAGTGAGTTTGTTTGTTTGTTTGTTTGTTACCTCTTCACGCTTTAATGGCTAAACCGATTTTGATGAATTTTGGTACAGAGATAGTTGGGAACCAGGAGACGGTCATAGGCTATTTTTTTTTAAATGAGTGGGATATGAGGGAGAAAGAGGGAAGAAACGGGAAAACTTACCGTTGCTATTACAAATCAATAAGGCGCTACCGAATTTAACGCGAGCGAAGCCGCGGGCAAAAGCTAGTTATGAATATAAAAATAAAAAATTACCCAAGTCTAAATAATAAATTCTCCAGTCTAACGGGTGTGCCCGCTTACACGTGCAGTGAAGAAGTCACAGGTGATAAACTAGGACCATAGTGCAAAAGAAATAAGCTAAGCAGTATGTAGTAATAATAACAGCTATTCTCGTAAGGACGTGTGTTTGATTCATGGCAATAAGTTAGCCTCTTGTTACAGGGGTCTTCAGCATTGATGACGAGATTCTGTGCACATTCGGGAAAAGCACACGGGGTTTTTATATTTCTTACGAGCAGAAAGTAAGTAGCTAGTCAAATAAAAGGTTTATTGCGGCATGGAATCTGTTCCCTCACCTTAGCGTTAGGTCTTGGTACGTATATCGGTTCGCTGGGGTAACAGTTCAGGTTGCACCACGTCTTCGTCTCGCCCGTCTTAGTGTCTACCTTGATGACCTGTAAAATGAAAGATATTTTAGGATTAAGCTTCGTAAATATAGTCTTTTTCCAACTGTTTTAAGATGTTTTAGATTTGTTTTGATGAAACGGTTGGCGCAGTGGCTGAGCGATCGACTGCTGCGCCGCGTTTCGCTGGTTCGATCCCCGCACGGAACAAATATTTGTATGACCTACAGAGTTGTTTCGGGTCTGGCTGTTTGTGTATGTGAGTTTCAATGTTAGTAAACGTACCCACGATGCAGGAGAAATTCCTAGTGTGGGACAACGTTTTTATTAATCAAATCGACTTCTAGGCTAACCAGAATTGCTGATTATAAAATATTAAAGTATACTGTTTTCTTTTTTGGATCTTTAGACCGTCACTTGTAGCTAAGTTCTGAGACGTGATAAAGTTTTAACAGAAACTGTTTGCCATTGCTATTTACTGTACTTTAAATAAGAATGTAAATGTTCAAAATGCATGACACCGTACTATAATGCATAATAAATAATTGTATGCCTATTTGTTAGGTCATAATTGCATGTTTCTGTTAGGTTATAACATCTGATATTACCTATCAAACTACCTGAACCTATGAACTTACCTGGTCAAATTAAAATATTTATATGTGCCCACATATAGATATTTTGATTTGACCCAAAATAAAGATTTTTAATGACTCCCGAGTGACTGAATTCATTTTTATTTGTTGGATCCTAAAAAGTTTTACGGCTAATAAGTCTTAAGTTGTTTCGCTGGTCTTTGAATTGCTGTCACAATAAGCTGAAGAAGCTGCATCGACTGAAATGAATATTATTGATGACTGCTGCAGCTGGCCGCCCGCGGCTTCGCCCGCGTGATATCGAGAAAAAAGTATCCTATGTTAAGTATCTTATGTTTGACGTGAAGAAGTTTCAAACATCCATACATCCATCCATCCTCACGAACATTCGCATTTATAATATTATAGTAGGATAGGATGTAATTGTCTTACCGTTCCGGGATTCTCTGCATCTACATCTGAGCTGATGGCATAGAAGTATCTGTAGGGTTTACCTGTAAGAAAAAATGTCAAGACTATTAGAAGGAAAGTTCATAAAAGCGGTAAAGTGCAAGTTCCGTACAAACTTGCGACATAGACGGCCATTAGGCCTACCATGACGTCTTAAAGCAGAACTTATTCCACTGAGGAAAAGAGATGGTGCTAGACACCCTGTATAGCTCTGTCTCTTTCCCTCAGCGGAATAAGTTCTGCTTTAAGACGTCATGGTAGGGTAGCATATCTTTTGACTGCATAGATTGAGATGGTCTTTTCACAGCTCCAAAGGACCACAGACTAGAGTATATGGTTTAATTTCAACTCGATACCTCCACGCGTTTGCGAGATAAGGGGCCTTGACAAACAGACAGAAAGAATTGATCCTATAAATGTTCAGTTTTTTATCTCATTATTAATACCTGTTCTTTTACATAAAAATATCCTTCCAACTTACCATTATAAAGATCATAATGTATCCTGGGAGTCTCGCAGCCGATGTCTGCCAGGTTCCTTGCCTCCAGCTTGGTCAAGTTAGGAGCATCCAGGGATACCTCCAGCCTCTTGGGTCGCGCGCGGAACCATTGCGCGTAGTCCGCATTGCTTTGCATCGACTGTTAATAAAATAAATAAATTATATACCTAGTTATGTTTATTTTAAGTTAGTGGTTAATTTATTATTTTTACACTAGCTTTTGCCCGCGGCTTCGCTCGCGTTAAATTCGGGGTAGCACAGTTCCCCTTGCGCCTTATGGATTTGTAATAGCAACGCTAAGTTTTCCCTTTTCTTCCCTCTTTCTCCCTCACATCCCACTTTTTTTTCAAAAAAGTTAGCCTATGTCCGTCTCCTGGTTCCCAACTATCTGTACCAAAATTCATCAAAATCGGTTTAGCCATTAAAGCGTGAAGAGGTAACAAACAAACAAACAAACTCACTTTCGCTTTTATAATATTAGTAAGGAAGTAAGGATACTGTGTCTACGTGTCAATAAAAAAAATCAAAATATTTTTATTTCACATAGGGCTACATGGGCACTTATAAAACGTCGAGAGAAGGTGCACGGTTCGGGTTGTCGTTTACTATGGAGAAGAACCGGCAAGAAACTTCATGGTTACTCTTTTAAAATCATTTGGTTTCACAATGTTGTTGTTACAGCGTTAGTATTTAAGTATGAGAGGACAGCATAGGCCCGACAATAAGTCATTGCTCACTGTACAAAACGTAAAATAAAATAATACTTTAACAAAAGTTAACAAGCATCTAAGAATCTACAAGGCCGACTATATCCACTCATTCACAACGAATTGGAAAAAAAGAATAAGAAAAAATATTGCAAAAGATGTCCTATGTATCTGTCCTATCGCAGGTCTGCTGGAAGAGATTTCTAAATGAAATAAGCAGTACCTTTGTGCTGTTTTGTCTGTATGTATTTTTTTCATAATATGTGTTTTGTGTGTACATCCTTACTAATATTATAAAATCGAAAGTGAGTTTATTTGTTACCTCTTCACGCCTAAATGACTAAACCGATTTTGATGAATTTTGGTACAGAGATAGGTGAGAACCTGGAGACGGACATAGGCTAAAAAAAGTGTTAAAAGGGGAGAAATAGGGAAGAAAGATATTTTTTTAAGTGAGAAATGAGGGAGAAAGAGGGAAGAAAAGGGAAAACTTAGACTTTAACTTTAACCTTCGGTTACTAACCGAAACCTACCCATGTCTGACACTCCCTCCCGCTACGTCCAGACCGGGGAAAGTTGTTTGATGATTACCCATCCACAAAATAAAAAAATCGGCCAAGAGCGTGTCAGGCCACGCTCAGTGTAGGGTTCCGTAGTTTCCCGTCCGTCACAATAAGTGTTCTTTACCACGGTAGGTCATGAAAGCACGGAAAATCTTAACATCGACTTTTAAAAAAATGACGTCATTACGCAACGCCATCTATCGAACCATTTATGAACTGGTTTTTACCTTAACATTTTGATGGTGTTAAAAAAAAGAATTTTAGTTTTGTTCTAAATTGCCTTAGCATGTTCTTGATAGAAGTTTTATGTAGTTATAAGATACCGCCAATGCCAAGGAGAGACCAACCGAACAATTCGGTAATACCCGATCCAATGTAATAAGTACCTACAGCGCCATCTCTCGGGGAATTGGGTTACTAATTAATACAAAGACGTGCAAGTAGTTTTCGGTGGTAATTTTGGATTGCGAGAACCGATTTCAATAATTCTTTTTTTGTTTGAAAAAATATACGTTCAGGATAATAAAATATGTAAACGAAGTTAAAAAAAATGCTTGCATATACGATTATACTACAAACTTAGTCCAGAAATTATTTTGTACAACTTTTTGTCTTTTTTGTACAAAAACTGTTGTGTCAATCAAGTTCAAAATGATTTTCATAGAAAGTCCTTATAAAGTTCTACTTTTCAGATTTTTTTCATATTTTCTAAACTTATGGTTCAAAAGTTAGAGGGGGGGGGACACATTGTTTTTTACTTTTGGAGCGATTATTTCCGAAATTATTGATATTATCAAAAAATGATTTTAGTAAACCCCTATTCATTTTTAAATACCTTTCCAACAATATATCACACGTTAGGGTTGAAATTTAAAAAAAAATCACTTCCCACTTTACATATAGGGTGGCTATCTAATAAATTTTTTTTTCCAATTTTTATTTTACCACTTTGTCGGCGTGATTGATATACATATTGGTACCAAATTTCAGTTTTCTAGTGCTAACGGTCACAGAGATTAAGCGAGGACGGACGGACGGACAGACAGACATGGCGAAACTATAAGGGTTCCTAGTTGACTACGGAACCCTAAAAAGGGGGGAGTAACGAGTTCACTACAGGATTGTAGCTGGTATTTGATTTTTGTTGATATTTCGTGTAGAAAGCCATGTGGACATTAAACCCAAAATAATTGACCATCCAACAAAATAATTATCACTGCTTCGATAATTGTTAACGTCAAGGTGTGAATGAGTTGATCTCAGATAAATATAATTGGAAAGATTATTTTTAGAACAGGCTACTGACGGCCATTTGAGGATTCATGTTTATTACCAACATTCTGAACTCACCGTAACACATTCTGAATCATTTTAACTTTTCTTTTTTTTTTTAAAACGTTGCCCCACACTAGGAATTTCTCCTGTATCGTGGGTGCGTAAACAAACATTTAAATTCACATACACAAACAGTCAGACCCGAAACAACTACCTGTAGGCCATACAAATATTTGTTCCGTGCGGGAATCGAACCCGCGACACGCAGCGCAGCAGTCAATCACTCAGCCACTGCGCCAACCGTGTCGTCAACTAAATAACTTTCCTCTATTCTTTTCCGCAGTTGAGGTGTAAACTTCAGCACAGTCCAATAGCAAAAGGTTAGGGAAATAAACCGGCCAAGAGCGAGACAAACTAGCGCACCGAGGATTCCGTACAAACTTGTAATAGAAACAAACAGCTATATATTTTGACTGCGTAGATTTAGAGAGTTAGGGTTAGGTTCTTGCCGGTTCTTCTCTAGGAAACGACCAACCCGAACCGTGCACCTTTTCTTGACGTTTTATAAGTGCCCATGTAGGCCTATCATCATAATCATTTTCCTGCCCTTGTCCCATTCTATTTGGGGTCGGCGCAACACGTTTTCTTCTTCCAATCTCCCCTATCAGACGTCACGGCATCATTTACTCCTTTCTCCTTCATATCTGTAGCGAGTGGACTGTATGATGAAGAATAAGCACTAGTAGCATTCAAACGGATTTATTGGTTTTACACGCAGCATGTACTTATCAAGAGAAAGTTCGACTGACTGACTGACACGCGCATTGTCAAGGGCAGGCCCTTTTATACGCGCCCATTTGGCTGACGCAATAATTTCTTACATTGACCAATGGCAATGCGCGTTGCGACCGAGCGGCGTGAGCAGGTTCATACTTGTCGCCCTGCACGCGGCTCAGTCGCTTACAATGTAGGTAATATGACAGGTAGGTACTTAAATCTATGTTCTATATCTAATGAGTAGCGGCAGCGCCGCTATATTATGTTGCTGTCGTGCACATTTCTCCCGCCGTCGCCAACAGGCGACTCCGTGGGGAGCACGACAATCCGCTTCGTTGGTCTTCGGAGTACGAGTCCTCTGGTCATGACGTCTACAACTCGTACCTCTCCATCTGCGCCTGGAAACACCTGCGTCACCCTTCCCTTGGGCCAGGTGTTACGTGGGAGGTTGGGGTCGCAGATCACGACGACGTCTCCAACCTTGGGTGGGGTGCCGCTACCGTAGGGCTCCCGCCGGTTTTGAAGGAGCGGCAGGTACTCACGTACCCATCTTCGCCAAAAGACGTCTGCGAGTGCCTGGGCGCGCCGCCATTGATGCCGTGCTGTGACGTCTGCTGCGGTGAAGTTACCCGGTGAGGGTACATGTGGGTTCGGGCCGATCAGTATGTGGTTAGGCGTGAGGGCTTCGGGCTCGTCTGGCGACACGTTGACATGTGTGAGTGGCCTGGAGTTCACCGTATTTTCTACTTCTACGAGTAGCGTAGCCAGGGTCTCGTCTGACGGGTGAACTTCTCTCAGTGTGACGTACAGTGCTTCCTTGACTGCCCTCACCATCCTTTCCCAAGCTCCGCCCATAAACGGCGACGCGGGAGGTATGTATCTCCAGCTTATGGACCGCGCATTGGACTCACTGCCTAAAGCGCTTAAGGCACTTTCACCTATTTCCCTGTCAGCCGCTTTGAAACAAGTAGCGTTGTCACTCCAAATTTCTTTTGGACAACCTCTTCTACCTATAAATCGTCTGAGAGCGGCGATAGCTGAGTCTGCACTAAGTGAATTAGCGATTTCTATGTGTATAGCTCTACAAGTTAAGCATGTAAATAAAGCTCCATACCTTTTTTCTTTATGCCTACCTACAGAAACAGATATGGGGCCAAAATAATCTAAACCGGTGAAAGTAAAAGGTCGTACGTGATGAGCTAAACGGGGATACGGTAGGTTTCCTGTAGAGGGTTTGGCTGGCTTTGCCTTTTTTATTTTGCAATGTAAACAACCCTTTAAAACATTTTTTACTGACGGACGTAGTCTTGTTATCCAAAGACGCTGTCTTATCTCGTTTACTGTTATCTCCGTTCCGCCATGATGTAAACTTTCATGTATATAAGCTATATATAGCTTTGTATATCTATGCTTACCCTCAAGCACAATTGGGTTTTTTATTTCTTCATTCACGTTTCGTACCGCTGTGATTCTCCCGCGCAAACGTAAAACACCTGCGCTGTCTAGGTATGTACTTAATACCGATATCGGGCTGTCGCCGGGCGCTGTTTTGTTTTTATTGATTCTAAATATAAAACAATCTTTCTTAGTATCCCATCGTACCCCGAGAGCTTTCTCGGTGTCGTCGCCGCCTAATACTTTTATGTCTTGTGAAGGCGCGAGATAGTTGTTTAACACATTTTTATTGTTTGATGTCCAGCTACATAAAACAAAGTTGGCCTTTTTATGAATGTAATCTACTTGCGTTGTTATTGTCTTGGCTTCCTCTACGCTGTTAAAGCTCTGAAGATAATCGTCCATATAATGATTATTTCTTATCGCTGACGCCGCGGCTGGGTATGTATCGGCAAAGTCTCTAGCGTTGCGATCCTTTATGTATAGGGCTGTACATGGGGAAGACGTCGCGCCAAATATAAGAGATGTCATGCGATATTCGCCGGGTGGTCCACTTCGTTGATCACCGCGCCATAAAAATCTCAACGCATCACGATCTTCTTCCCTAATCTTTATCCTCATGAACATTTCTTTAATATCTGCTGACACAGCTATTTTATTTTGACGGAAACGCATCAAAATACCGGGCAACGATTGTAATAGGTCAGGTCCCGATAATAGTAGGTCGTTTAGGCACAGACCCGCTGTCTTTGCTGCTGCATCGTGTACGAGTCGTGGTGGCTTATGTGGCTTGGCTGGGTTGACCACTGGGAAATGAGGTAGGTACCAGGTTTTATTAGTTGTGATGGTATCGGGTGCCTTTTCTGCATAGCCTGATTTGAATAGATTGTCAAGGCGTTGCAAGTACTGGGTCTTGAGGTTTTCGTCCTTATCTAGGCGCCGTTCTAGATTTTCTAGCCGTTTTAGGGCACCTAGGTAGTTGTTTGGTATTTTAGGTGCCTCTTGTTTCCACAATAGTCCGGTCTCGAAGCTGCCATCGGGTAAACGTCGACTCTTTTGTTCTAGGATGTCTAAGGCTCGTTGTTGTGGGTCATCTCTAGGTATCCTATGTTCTATGCCTAGTGATTCCAATTTGAAAAAGTTTCTCATGGTTTCTTCTATCGGTTCCAGATTTTCTTTAATTTTAATATGGCCGCAAAATGTAGCTATAACTTTGTTTACAGAGTACTGGCATCCATGCAATACCCAACCGAGTTTTGTGTACGATGCTACCGGTTGATCACGAGCACCTGTCCGTGTTTCTGTAGCTACTAATAAATGCCAGTTATCTTGGCCTATCAAAATCATTGGCCGCGCGTGTTCATAAACAAGAGTGCTATGAATGTCGTTTAAATGTTTACAGTTATTTAAGTCTTCGGTTTGTACAGTTTGCGCCATAATTTCAAGCCTAGTTACGGTGCGCGCCGCCTCTATCTTCTGTGGGTCGCTATGGTGCTTGCCTTGTATGTGGAGGCTCACGGTTCGGCTTTGCTCGTGTTTAACCTCCGTGCCTATGCCTTGTATCCACATAGGACTCGCTGGCCCATCTGCACCTAAGATGTCTGCTACTGACGCGTCTAACAGGGTGACTGTACTCCCATCGTCTAACAAGGCATATGTTTCTACACTGGTATGTGGTCCGCTTAATGTGACAGGTACTATTTTTAAATACGCGCGGCGATTTTGAGGCGAAGTCGTTGATACAGTTTCCCGCGCTGACGTAACGGTTTCGTGTGTGATAACAGGCGTCGGCGGCGCGGCCGGCGTCGTCGCTATGTTGTGGGACGCCTCAACTTTACGCTCTTTATGCAACAGTTTATGATGTTTCATGTTACATTCTTTTATGTCACAAATTGGTGCTTTACACATAAATCTTCTATGCTTATTTCGCAGGCACCTAAAGCACATGTTGGAGGTTTTTGCTATATCCCATCGAGTATCTATGTCTAGCTGTTTATATTTACTGCAGTCTGGTAGTTTGTGGCCGTGTTGCTTGCATGCCGGACATTGCTCATTTGCTATTTCCTTATTCATAGTAAACGTGCGCTCAGCTCTGCGCCGTTGTCGTAAGCTATTGGAGTCATCACTATCACGTTCTGGCTGTGCATACGCGCCACACTTATCTGCCTCTTCGTTCATAAACATAGATAAGCGCTTTAATTCGGGAATGTCTTCAATCTTTTTATTAGCCGCGTAATCATACCATTTGTTTCTTAATATTGGCGTTAACTTTTCAACGATACAACGCGACATTTCAGGGCTATGTAAATACTGAATTCTTTTCAGTGCTTCTACCGTACCCACCGTGTTCGCAATACGACTAGCGAAAATACATATGTCCCTAGGGTTATCATTCAATTTAGGTAATAATTTTATATGATCTAACTCGGCCATGATCAAGGCCTCAGGCCTACCGAAACGTCTTTCTAGTGCGTCTAAAATGACCTGAGGGTCAGATTGACTAAACAGTAGGCAACCTACAGCTTCCTTTGCGGCGCCTCTGAGGCTCATCCTAATCCTAGCGACATTTTCTATACCGGAAAAATAAGTATGTGAGTCACAATACGCGGCCTTATAAGCTATCCACTCACCGGGTTTTCCGTCGAAGACTGGTAGTTGCTGGATGTACCTTGGCGGCTCTCTCGAACTACGCGCGACCTGTGCTAGAGCCGCGGCGAGTGTCCCTACGTCGATCACTTTATCACTCACATTATCGTGTAACATTTCACTCGCGATATTGCCCTTGTTTGTTTTCGCACATACACTTTTTCCGTAGCCGTCGTCGTCTCGCAGCGGTTGAGCGTCTGTCGCGGCGCCGGTGTCCTTCGCTGCGTCCCTGCTATTCCTCCCGTCGCTGGCGTCGTGTGGCGGCGGTGGAGCCTCACCTCCGGGTGGCGGCGCCGGTCGCGCAAGCCACGTTCCAATCCTTACGGAGGCGAGGTCGTCCGCCAAGTCGTCGTCTTCACTCGAGTCAGCTTCGGCTCTGATGCGCTGCAGCTGTATTTCTTGCAGCTCTCGCTCTGCCTGCGCTTGCTTGACTTTCATTTCAGCCAACCGTTCTCTGGCCTCCAGCTCTGCGAGGCGCTTCTTTCTCGAAACTGTAGAACGGCGTGACCTGGTATCGCTGGGCTTGAGCGTACCACGTGTTTGCGTGGCGTCGGTGTTGGTAGTCGTCGCAGATCCGCTGCCTGTGTCCGTCATGCCGACCGAGCTGGATTCTGGTGCCGACTTGCTGGCACCCGGTCCGGCGGTCACTGAAGGCTCTTGCTGGGTCTGTTCTCTCTTGGAGTCTCCACTACGGCTGCGTGTTAACACCATCCTGCTGGATCTATATTCGGCTTTCGAAGGACCAGAATATGTAGCGAGTGGACTGTATGATGAAGAATAAGCACTAGTAGCATTCAAACGGATTTATTGGTTTTACACGCAGCATGTACTTATCAAGAGAAAGTTCGACTGACTGACTGACACGCGCATTGTCAAGGGCAGGCCCTTTTATACGCGCCCATTTGGCTGACGCAATAATTTCTTACATTGACCAATGGCAATGCGCGTTGCGACCGAGCGGCGTGAGCAGGTTCATACTTGTCGCCCTGCACGCGGCTCAGTCGCTTACAATGTAGGTAATATGACAGGTAGGTACTTAAATCTATGTTCTATATCTAATGAGTAGCGGCAGCGCCGCTATATTATGTTGCTGTCGTGCACAATATCATTCCTTACACAATCCATCCATCTTTTCTTTGGCCATGTAGGCCTATGTGAAATAAAAATATTTTGATTGATTGATTGATAGGGACCACAGAGTTGAGTATATTGCTTTAATTTCAACTCGATACCGCCACGCGATCCTGACATATAGGGTCTTAACAGACAGACAGACAGACAGACAGACAACATAGTGATGCAATAAGGGTTCCGATTATTCCTTTTGAGGTACGTATCCCTAAAAATCCTTACTAATATTATAAAAGCGAAAGTGAGTTTGTTTGTTTGTTACCTCTTCACGCTTTAATGGCTAAACCGATTTTGATGAATTTTGGTACAGAGATAGTTGGGAACCAGGAGACGGACATAGGCTATTTTTTTGTTATTTTTTATAAAAGAGTGGGATATGAGGGAGAAAGAGGGAAGAAACGGGAAAACTTAGCGTTGCTATTACAAATCAATAAGGCGCTACCGAATTTAACGCAGGCGAAGCCGCGGGCAAAAGCTAGTCTTATATAAGTTACCCCTTTTTTTTGCGGGTGCGATATCATCATATAACTTCCCCAGGGGACTGTCAGATTTGTACTGACTAAAACCCACCCATGTTCCTTCTATTGCCCTTTATGTTCCGGGGCCGCGGTATCTCTTTCGAACAACCCGCAACCCCGGCAGGATAAGTTACCCCTTAGTTTTACATGTTTCAAATTTAAACTGTATGAAGTAAGTGTACAGCAACATGCTTCCCGTAACAAAAAACATGTTGCAGAAACAATGTTGCGCAACTTTTTCTGTGTTTTAAGCTCACCTCGATAGCGTGCACGTACATAGCGTCGATGACCTTAGCGTCCTTGTAGGCGCACAGGTCTACCACCAGCCTGCCGGTTTCCTCGAAGGCGTTGATGACGTGTAAGTAGAACAGAGGATCAGCTCGGAACCGCTTTACTTCCTGACCAGTAGAACGGCTTAGAAGGACTACGTGCGTCTGTGGATTAGGAGAATTTTATATTACAGAGCTGGTTGTATATTTTTCTTTGCAAAGAAAAAGAGTCACAATTGGTAGGCATGACATATACTACCTACCAATAAAAAAAATGGGACTGCTCCGTAAGCTTCTACTGCCAAATCAAAAAAGAATTACGTAAATCGGATCAGTAATCACGGAGTTAATGAGGCAACAAATATTACAAAAAAAAAACTTGAGGTGTCAAGGGACACCCGGATGGAACGAAGTTATTATTTATTATGTACAAAAAACCTGTATACACTCAACAAAAATAATCGTCGCGACACCACACTGTTCAATGCGAAATAGAAAGACGAAACGAAAATAACTGGCTTGCTTTCTATGGGAGAGTGAGAGTGTCGTTACAACTTTTGGTCTTAATTTTTCTCGTCTAGCCCCCTTTCGCAACGCGCGATAAGGAACTTCGTTCCAAAACTTCGTTTCAAAACTTCGTTCCAAAACTTCGTTCCAAAACTTCGTTCCAAAACTTCGTTCCAAAACTTCGTTCTAAAAGAATACAGATGAGTAAAGTTGAGAACTCCTTTTTAGAAGTCGGTTAAAAGTATATGACTTTTAACCGACTTCTAAAAAGGAGTTCTCAGTTCGCAGATTTATAGAAATTATCTAATTACCAAAATGTGTGCTACTGTTATTAGAATTGGTTTTATACAATTTGACCGTTTGATCTATTGAGTCCAGGATATGCAATTCCCATGCATGGCATCGAATTTTAAAAAACCTTGGTACATCATATTCCTCCAACTCGACTTGAGATAGCATTCCCTATCTTGTCACATTAAAAAAATCGTTACTTGTTGGTTCTATTTCCAGGACAAGGCATAGAAGTGTTTAATATGAGAAGGTCAGACCTCATATCCAGGGTTCCACTGCAGACTGGAGCAGAGCTTGTCGTTGGAGATGAGGCCGCGCATGAGTCCCGCGACCGACACAGACAGCGGCTGCTCCACTATCACGAAGTAGTTCTCCGTTATACCTGAGATATGAAACCATGAGTAAAGATAGAGAGAATAAAAGCATTTGTTTATATGAAACTTGAAGAGTGTGTGTGTTGTGTGTGTCTGTGCGCGAGAGAGTGTGAGTGTGTGTGTCCAAGTTGCATTCAATCAACTCAGCCTTACTCATCTCGTCTCCAGCGTTTGTTTTATCAAAATCCTTACTTCCTTATCCTTACTAATATTATAAAAGCGAAAGTGAGTTAGTTTGTTTGTTTGTTTGTTTGCTACCTCTTCAGGTTTTTTTTGGTACAGAGATAATTGGGAACCAGGAGACGGACATAGGCTTATTTTTATTTTAAAAAGTGGGATGTGAGGGAGAAAGAGGGAAGAAAAGGGAAAACTTAGCGTTGCTATTACAAATCAATAAGGCGCAAGGGGGAACTGTGTTACCCCGAATTTAACGCAAGCGAAGCCGCGGACAAAAGCTAGTAATCTATAATACTGTCGGAAGTCATCACAATTATTGTGTAGAATATTAGCTTTGGGAAACCTCAGTATCATCAACCTATTACATTCCTAGAGCTGCAACTCGGTCTCCTCCGTGGCTCAAAAGCCTGGACCCAGGTTGGTCGATAAAAAAAGCCTTTAATTATTGCTTCTAAGATATGATGCTTTCCTATATCTTTTAAATACTAGTGTAGTTTTGTTTAGTATGTAGGTCTGAATTCATATTCCAACCCGTGTGACTATTGTATGTATTACTTACCGAAAGTGTGCATGTAAGAAGGATTGAGCGTCCATCGAGGCTTCACTGATGCCACAATTCGTGCGCTTTTGAACATGTCACCTGGAACACGAATATACAGCTGTTCGATCAACGAAGCATGTCATTTGAAGGCAGAATTTCAGATTTTTTTTAAACGTTTAAAAAATAACATTAAAAATATAATAAAAATACCTTTCTCTGAGAATGGAAACTTAGCGACGACATGTCGAATTCTGCCCTTCACGACAGACATACCGACATTGTAGACATCCCCTGAAAAAACAAAAAAATATTACGAATTACAAAGTTTGCACAATTTTGAACACGATAGTCTCGACTAGTTCAACTAGAGCAGGCATGGCCAACCAGTCGATCGCGATCGACCGGTCGATCACGGTTATTAGTCCAGTCGATCGCGGCAAGGCAAACAAAATAAATACGTCGAACAGATGCGCCACGTAATCACCAAAAGTCTGCGCGATTTATAATAAAATGAAATACTACATTAATGGCATACATATTGATAGATCGCAACGGTTTTCGTCCGTAAAAAGTAGATCTTGGATGTAGTCAAGTCGGCCACCCCTGAACTAGAGGGACACTTATCATCTGCCTAGCCTTTTCCCAACTTTGTTGGGGTCAGCTTCCAGTTTTACCGGATGCAGGAGAATACCAGTATTTTATGGAGCGACTGCCTATCTGACCTCCACAACCCAGTTAGTACTGAGTAATACGATACCCCTTGGTAAGACTGGTTGTTAGACTTACCGGACACTGACTACCTGTAACGACTGTCAAAGATCTACAAATAACAGCGGCGACTAACAGCTTAACGTGATTTTCGATGCACGGAAGAAACTCGGTATGTATTGAGTGGTCACCCATTAACAGACCAGCTTAGGCCTGGTAATGGCCTTCTTCTTGTCTATCTTTAGGCTTAACCTAAAGATCGACTCGAAAGGTCACCGGGCTCACTCGTTCTCTTTTTTATTATATTTATTTTCTCAGAACGTAAAATTTATACTAAAACTAATTACTAATAATATTATAAATGCGAATGTTTGTGAGGATGGAGGGATGTATGGATGTATGGATGTTTGTTACTCTTTCACGTCAAAACGGCAGAACGGATATTGATGAAATTTGTCACAGAGGTAGATTATGACCTGGAATAACAATTCCAGATCATAATCTACCTCTGTAAAAAAGTATCCTATGTGTTCATAGGATACTTTTTTTCGACATGACGCGGACGAAGCCGCGGGTGACAGCTAGTTTATACTACTTGGAAAAAATGTGCCAATTGGTATTTTTGCCAAATGAAGCATCATTAGATGAACCGACAATAACGTTCTTAAATCAGGGGTTGAGAAAGACTGAATACTTTAAATACTAGGTAGTCCAAGGTTATAATAGTGCTGCTAGAGCTGGATTAAGTCCAAAGTGTGTCCTCACCGTTGGGCATGACGTGCGGGTGCGACGTGTGGTTGACGAGCGCGACGCAGCTCGTCATGTTCCTCCTCTCCAATGTGTCCAGCGTCACCGTGTCCACCCTGAAAGTTCATGTTTTCTAAGAGTTAGTACAGCAGAGAATACTTCATATTTTTAGAGTTCCGTACCAAAAGGAAACAAACGGAACCCTTATAGGACCACTTTGTTGTCTATCTGTCTGTTAAGACTCTTTATCACGAATAACAATCAACGCGTAGAGGTATCGAAATGAAAATTAACCATATACTTAAGTTTGTAGTCCCTTGTAGCTGTGAAAAAATCGATCGTCTGAGTTTACGCAGTTAAAAAACATGGCCTTATTTATGCCACATTATTTTACGGAACACTCAGTGCGCAAGTTCGACTCGCTCTGACCGGTTTTTAATAGTTTTGTCGTTTCATAAGTACCCATGTAGGCTTAAATGAACCAAAAACATAGCTGTAACTGAAAAAAACTTCTTAAAACAAAATTTTTGTTAAATGATAAGCTCACCTATGAATGATAGGTCCTTCTGTGAACGCGTACACTTCGTCGCCGAACGGATACAGCGATATCATCGCGTTGTCTGACATGTGCTCAGCAGGGTTGAAGAATGCCGCTACCCTGTAAACATATTAATTAATCAATCTTATGACCTAAGTATTTTACGAACAAAAATCCATCAAATGATGTTGGTAATTTAGTGTCAGTTTCATGTGAGAAACAAAATTGTGGTTGGTCAACTTGTGCATGGAAAAATATATCTTAAACCGTCATAATTATATGGCTAGTTGAAACTTATTGTTAGACCTATTGACATCACAGAATATTACCATACAAAATTATAAAGGGGAGTCGTATTTTTATAGCTCATAAAAGGTATGTCGAGTCAATGGATTGGTGTATCAACTATCATAATCTACAGACAGATCACAAAATCTGACAAAGAAAAATCGGCCTTCTGAAACTTCAGAAGAAGATCCAATTCCAGTCAGATGATGTCACTCTACTGGAACGTCTTTAATTATTTACCTGTTTACCTACCTGTCGAATATCGAATGACACGGGTCTGGTGCACATTTAGTGCCAAATTCTGAAACAACGATGCGGTTAGCAGCGCGGTTCTTCTTCAGGGTGTTAGTTCTGAGGAACCGGCACTGGTACGTCACATGACCATCATCCATTGCGAACCTGGAAACACAAAAAAGTCAAGAATGTAATTTACTCGATGTTACAATTTCAATATTTATTTTGAAAAGACTGAATCACAGCAGACCTGGAAATAAAATTGAAACAACCTGAACAGTAAAACGGGTACACTCGGAGACACATCAAGCTGTAGATTTCCAGTATAACATGGCCTCGCTTTGTATAAATTCCCCGTACGATGACGGATCTGTATAAACTGGTTTTGTACAATTTGAAGTGTCGTAATATTATTGATCCGGGACTAAACCACGCAATAAGCCATGAATTGACATTTGTCCCATGACTACGTCATTTACCGTTTTGCTTATTGGCATTCGTATTTCAGCCAATTGCAGGAATTTTTAATTGCGCCGTTATCGCTCATTCAAACCGACCATTGTTCTTTATTTGTAAACAATCCCCCACACATTTAGTCTTGTGCTGAATTGTGCACAAGTAGACGAACCTAAGTAAATTCATCCAGCAAAGTTGTAATTTTAAATTTTAAAAATATAATCCTTCCAATATTAGGCTATTAAAAAAAAATTATCCTTCCAATTAGGTAATTCTATAATTATCACTTCCCACGTTTCCCAGATATTGCTAAAATTTTACAAGATAAGAATTTTGATACAAGATATAATATCCATAATTACAAATCGGACGTTGCACTCGCAATTATTTTGGTACAATCAAGAACTCCAAACACTGACATTATCTCGTTGCTAATTAAAGTAATGTTATGATTCTGATTATGCTTTCTTTTAAGCTTATAGCTTATATATGTAGATAGGCACATGTTTTTATCATTAATATATTCAGCCTATCACGTTTCGATTTCTATCGTATAGGCGGTACTAACTGGGCTGTGGAGGTCAGATAGGCAGTCACTCCCTGTAAAATACTACTATTTAGCTGCACCCGGTTAGACTGGAACACTATCCCAACATAGTTGGAAAAAAGCTGGGCAGGTGATGATGACGTTTCGACTCTTTCTTTATGAGAGAGTTACATCTAATACATAAAATTCTCGTGTCACAATTTTCGTTCGCATACTCCTCTGAAACGGCTCCACCGATGCTTATGATTTTTTATGCATATTCAATAATCGGCTACAATCTATCTTTCAAATCCCTCTCCAGAAAAAGAACTGAGCAGCGGGTGGAACCGCTGGGCACAGCTAGTTTTGTGTAAGATTTTCTTCGATTTTCTTTTTCCGTTTTCCGAACGAAAAGTAGTATGAGCGTGAAACCCTTATTTCCCCCATTCTGTTGCTTCGAATTTCGACTCACTAAAGTTCAATCGTACGATAAAGTGCTTCAGATGTGGTGGTCTGAAGCACTGAATTGATAAAGAGATATTCGAATAAACTGATCCGGGTGTGTTAACGTGATTTCACTCTAAAACTGCTGGTTTTTGCATCACCTACATTGAGACCAACTTATGAAATGTATTTTATTCTATACTGGCTGCGCTCAGCGGTTTCACCAGTTGCTCAGCTAAAATATAAAAAAACCGTCCAAGAGCGTGTCGGGCCACGCTCAGTGTAGGGTTCCGTAGCTTCCCGTCCGTCACAATAAGTGTTCCCACTTATGAGTTTAAAGGTGGAGGAGCGTGCAATGTTGCACGCTCCGCGGCAGGCGCTCCAACAGTTTTTGTACAAAAAAGACAAAAAGTTGTACAAAATACAACTTTTTGTCTTTTTTGTACAAAAACTGTTGTGTCAATCAAGTTCAAAATAATTTTCATAGAAAGTCCTTATAAAGTTTTTCATATTTTCTAAACTTATGGTTCAAAAGTTAGAGGGGGGGGGGACACATTGTTTTTTACTTTTGGAGCGATTATTTCCGAAACTATTGACATTATCAAAAAATGATTTTAGTAAACCCCTATTCATTTTTAAATACCTTTCCAACAATATATCACACGTTAGGGTTGAAATTTAAAAAAAAATCACTTCCCACTTTACATAAAGGGTGGCTACCCTAATAAAACATTTTTTTCCAATTTTTATTTTACCACTTTGTCGGCGTGGTTGATATACATATTGGTACCAAATTTCAGCTTTCTAGTGCTAACGGTCACAGAGATTAAGCGAGGACGGACGGACGGACAGACAGACATGGCAAAACTATAAGGATTCCTAGTCTACGGAACCCTAAAAAATAGGTTACGACTGATTCTCAGGCCTATCGAAAGTATCAAATTTCATAAAAATCGGTCAAGCGTTTCGAAGGAATATGGCAACTAAAACCAGGACACGAGGATTTTATATATAAGAAGAGATATATTATTTTAATTATCTGAGTTCCCGTTGTCAATAAAAACTGCAGTATAAAAAGACTTTTCTCGTTACCTACACAAGCTCGACGAAGTACTACAGAAAATATTTAAGTGTCTAAGATCCCACAATGCAATTACTTAATCTGAAATGAATAAACATAATTTCCCCTGCCCTCCATATCATATCCAGCAAGAGACAGAACAAAACCAGGTCTATTGGCACAATGGGACGTTTACATCTAGGATATATTGATAGTACTATGAAATGGTATACTCAAGTTGCACGTGTCAGTCAAAATGTTACTGGTACGTTGCGGGCTCTGTATCGCTTGAGAAACATTTTACCGTCAAATACGAAAACAATGCTTGTACAGTCCTTATTTTTTCCTATTATCGACTATGGTGATGTGTGCTACTTTGACCTGAATGCAGAACTCCTCGATAAACTTGACCGTCTTCTAAATAACTGCATTCGATTTGTTTTCAATTTGCGTAAATATGATCACGTCTCTGAGCACCGGTCTGTTCTTAAGTGGTTGCCCATACGTCAGCATAGGGAGCAAAGAGCATTAACCACCTTGTTTTCTTTTCTTGTTTCTCTTACATCCCCTTGTTACCTTGCTCCCCACCTTCAGTATATTTGTGCCAACTACAATAGGAGTCTGCGGTCATCGGAGAACCGTATTGTTCATTGTCCTTCTCACGGCACTGACTTCATTCACCGATCATTTTTCGTCCAGTCTATTTCGTTATGGAATACGCTTCCCCAGGAAATCAGGATGGCAACCAACCGTTTATCTTTTAAACATAAAGTTCGTGAGTTTATTCGGAAAAAGTCGGCAGTATCTTCACATCGTTAATGTTTTCCCCGTTGTTTGTATTTTTATTTAGTGTATCTGTGTATATATTCCTTGATATATATTTATAGTATTTTATATATCTATATAGTATAAATTAATATTTTTTTCTGTTTTACACCTATCACTGTTTGTCTCTGCATCACCCAAAGGTTGACTGGTAGAAAATGCCTATGGCATTAAGTCCGCCTCTGTACTTTGTGCTTGAAGTGTTAAATAAATAAATAAACCCAGTTATAAACGCTAATTGTACACACGACGACGGGGCAACCTATTCTAAACTATTATAACCTGATCTCTCTACTACGGATCGCACACCGTAGTAGAGAGATCAGGTTAAAATGATTTTGTATAGGTTGCCCCGCCGTCGTGTGTACGTCCATCGATCACCTAACATTTACCAAAGACTATCTTACCTGTGCAGAAGCGCAGAACTGTCGAACAGATGATCAAATCTCATGTCCCCGACCTTGAGGGATCCAGGCCCGTTGCGTAGCAACGTTCCGCGGAGCCATGTCGGGAACTCACCTAGGCAAACGATACAATGTTTAGTAAATATAACTAAGAGTTGCTGCTGTACTGGTTTATGCAATGTGGAGACGAAAATACGACAAAAAATTAATACACTGGCAATACTAATGCATAGGTCTTTTTAAAATGTATATTTAACCTACAAAATTAAGTCTTACTTTAGTATATTTTGTTATAAGCACAGGGTTAAAATTCGATTGTTTTTAGGGTGGGTTAGCTGACACCTATAAACGACTGTACAATTTGTATTGTGTATAATTTATCCTTTTTCTTGTAAACAGTCTGGGAACGTCATCATTACAAGATTCTTATACGAAAATCAATTAAGGTACTGTATAACTCATATTGTCATCTCCGCATAACATCTAAAGTAGAGATTAACACTTATTTATGTACTTATTGTACGTAAGGTTTCAAGAACACGATACAATGCTGTGCTTATGCATAGGTATACAATGTAGCTATGACCGCAGTGCTTAGGGCAGGGTCTGCAGCAGCAAACATGTCGATTGTTGTTTATAAACACGGGTGAGCTCACGATAGTGTCAAAAGCCTTCGCGTGTGTCGATTGCATGAGGTAATCTCAAGACATAAGGAAAACAGCTGCAAACCCAAGAAGGTTGAAAGAATCCTACTTTATAATATTATAAATGCGAATGTTTGTGAAAATGGATGGATGTACTTATGGATGTTTGTTACATTTTCACGTCAAAACGGCTTAACGGATATTGATGAAATTTGGCACAGAGGTAGATTATAGTCTGGAATAACACATTACTTTTGTTTCGATATCACGCGGGCCAAGCCGCGGGCGCCAGCTAGTATTCCATAAGCAATGTTGGATAGCAAACATTAAAGCTAAATCGGGAATAGCAAATTACGAACTATGTTATTTTTCCCATACCAGACGAGTGCTATAGCTATAGGTCAGTAGATATAGAATACTTAAATATAACATCACGCCTGTAATTCCCGTAGGGTTAGGCAGAGGTGTAAGTACAGACATATTTTGCTAGTTTTCTTTAACCACTCTGCACGACAGGATTTTGACATATGACACATCAGCTGAATCGGTGGGGTGACGCGAATTGTCATGAAATTCAAGATTTTTCATCAATTTACAGCATTCAATTTTGTTATTCAAAATAAATCACAGCGGCTGTTTCATACGATAAGCTTGAGGTTTATATTTCCAAAAACCTCATAAGGTCGATAAAACGGCGTCAATCTATTGCAAAATGTGTGTAAAATACATATTACTACACCTTTCCAAAAATAAGGTACTTTAAAAACGCTGGAAATAATGTACATACACAAGATAACCATTTGAAAATAACATCGGAAATCTAAAATAAAAACAGTGGCATTCCATCTGCATTCTTATTTTTGCCATTTTACATTTAAATTAATAAAAAAACACGATACAAATCTCGACAAAAAATACTACAAAATGTGTTGCAATATGACATTTCTTAGTGCTGACCGTAAAACTAAGTTTCATCATTACGATTAAAAAGTTGCATTCAACCTAATCGATAATCGTAATAGAGTAAATTTTAAAAAAAAGTTTTGGGACCATTGAGGAATTTACGTATGGAGGTGGCATAATATTCTACTATAGATATTATAGTTGTATCTATGTTATCTATTATAAAAGAAAGACATTTTGTCACGTGCTTTTTTATTATGCTATAATTATTTTGTTATGCGCCCAGATTTGAGGTACATTTGCTGTCAAACGGTTTCGCGGTAAAAGATTTTGGCTGTTTTCTTGAATGACGATAAATGAAAATGGCGGCCAATTTTGTAGGTCATGCTAATTCTGTAGGTAGCCAGTCAGGCAGCCCAGCCGGCACAACCATACCGTACCGCACCTAGAAAGCCATGCCTCTGTATTAGAGCCTTGTTTTAGACATACAGGGACTCCGTACACAAGTACACATCGGGGCTCTAAAATGTTGACACTTAAAAGTATTGGTTGGATAAAAAAAATAGTAAGGTATAAGGAGACCTTCAGCCTATTAAAAATAGACCGGCCAAATGCGAGTCGGACTCACGCACCAAGGGTTCCGTACAAACTGACGACATAAACGGTCATATCTTTTCTCTACGTAGACTTGGAGGGTTGTTTTTTTCACAGCTTCAAGGGACCACAGATTTGATATTTGGGTTCTGTTATTTATTATGAGGTACGGAACCCTAAAAAGTATTATTAAATAGTGTATCTCTCTTTTTTGGAATTTAAGGACTTCTTTAGGAATTTAAAGGAGGCCTTCTCATAAACTTCTCAGGAACTTCTTTAGGAATTTAAAGGAGGCCTCCTTTAAATTCCGCCATTTATATCGGTCTTGCGCCACTTGGATGGGAAATCATCAAATATCCGCTCCTGTTAAACTTTTAACAAAAAGTCGTTGTCGACTCGCGGCACCCGACCCCTGTAGCGTCTCCCGCGGTGGCTGGCTTGGTTTGAGGTTCTCTCATTCAAACATCACCATCTCCTCCGGGACAGAGCGGTGCTCCGCTCAAAAGAGCAGACTGCCTGTGTGCTCCAACGTGTCCTCCGGGCGATAGTCACATTGGTGACACCTGGGTGTTTCTTCCCGCCCGATGATGTGCAGGAACGTCCCGAAACTTTCGTGCCCGGTGAGGATCTGCGTCAGGTGGTAGGTGAGGATGCCGTGGCGCCTCACTTCCCCCGCTCTGGGCGGAGCGGGGGGAAGTGTCAGACCCGCAACCCCGGTAGGGTCCTGCCGGGATTGCGGGTTGTTCGAAAGAGATACCGCAGCCCCGAGTAAAAGAAGGAACATCGATCGGTGGACATTAGTCAGTAAAAGTCTGACACTCCCCCCCGCTTCGCCTAGAGCGGGGGAAGTTATTTGATGATTTCCCACCCAAAAAAAAAACCCCGGTACAAAATGGACCCATTTTGAACCTGGAGTTTTCTTGAGGTCGTGTACCGGGGTTTTTTTCCATCTCAAATTGTGGTCTCCCTCTAGACCATTTTTACCCCAAGGCTTCCACTCCAAGAACACTTTGGCCTACGAGCCATGTTTTAGGAAAGAATGAAAACGCTTTCCAAATAACTAATCCAACCATACTACAAACAATTTTGTCGAACTTTTTTACTGTGCCTACCAAAATCATAAAATTCTTTATTCAACCTTATTTATTTTTATTTGCAATTCACATTCAAATAGTAGGTACAAAACCAAATTATTAATAAAATAGCAAATAAACATTTTAATATAAATTCGAACAGCGAGCGCATTCCTTATTTGAATTTTTATCTGAAAATAAAATTGGCGCGAATTTAGCCATAGATCAGATTCTACTGTTTGTTGTTGAGTCGGTTTTAGTGGCGTAAAAAATGTTATTATCAATATTTATAGTATACACGTATTACAAAATTATTCTTATTTTCATCTATCAATTTCTGATATTCCTTAATTTAATTATTCGAGTTGATTGATTTACAAGAAAATAATCGATTGAAATAATCGCATTTACACATCACAAAATAAAAAAAAAGAAATGGACGTCATTTTCGAAAGTGAATTTAGTAGTGGTTATGAATATTACGTGTTAATGGACCTATTATTACAAATTACGATAAGATCTGGGCATGTTCATGTTATTTATAATATTTGCAATGATATTTGTCTCATTTGTTATAGAATCTATTCGCGTCCGTGTGATATAATGTGGAATGAAAAATGTAAACAAGCACGATTGGCGCGAAACTTCGACTTTAGATTTCAAAATGTATCATTACCACTGCTAATTTAAGTTCAATTACGAATGATTTCTGCACGTAATAAAAGGACACGTTAATCAGGCCCAACAAAGTGGAGCTTATATGTCCGAAAACCATTTTTTTCATGATTTTTAGCGTCGACCTACACTGCCATCAAAATGGCTATGATCGTAATTTACGCACATGGATTTTATAAAGGTTAATTAAGAAACTTGCTCAATAATTAAAGAACTTCTAACGACGTTTACATATGAGATTTTTATTCTACTATCTTAATGAATGCACACCCATATTATTTTTTAACCAGAAAATAAAATATTTACAAAAATAAAGAGGAGGTCGTATGACTTATATGTTCGACCCCTTTCGGGGCCAGTACTGAGCCAGCGGAGGTTTGAATGTCGAGCCCCCGAAGGGGTCCGTACCGAACTATACGGTTAAGTCCCATGTAATATGGCAAACCTATTGCCATCAATCGAGCACAAATTCACACACAGAGTTGATATATTGACAATTCTTGAAGCAAAACCCCAATATCACTTTGTACGACCCGAGAATCGAACCCAGGACCTCAGCAGACTGCCAGGGTTGCGGGTTGTTCGAAAGAAATACCGCGGCCCCGGAAGGTAAAGGGCAAAGCAGGAACATGGGTGGGTTTTAGTCAGTACAAGTCTGACACTCCCCCCCGCTCCGCCCAGAGCGGAGGAAGTTATTTGATGATTTCCCACCCCAAAAAAAAAAGGACCTCATACTCAACAGTAATGCGGATTGCAGACCAAGAGCTGAGCTAAGTTAGTTTAGCTTAGCTCGCATAGCTGACGCAGTTTTCCATACTTGTGTGCAGACCGCAAACTATGTAACAAGTATGACAAACTGTGTCAGCTATGCGAGCTAAGCTAAACTAACTTACTTAGCTCTTGGTCTGCAATCCGCATTACGGTTGTAACCAGTAGACTGACGGCGCAGATATTTATTAACGTAACGTGCAATTAGGAAATCTATTATAGAAGAAGTTATAGCTTAATTCAATTAAGCAGAAAATAGACCTGCGTTAAAATAGCAAAGAAGTTTGAATTTAGAATGCTTTGAAAATATTTGTTGCAATAGGGAGGATAAAAGATTTAAACATGGAACACTTTCAAGTTCGGAAGATATAACATCACGATATAGAGCTATTATAAACAAAAAAACTACTACCTTTGCGTATAGTGACTACCTTTGCGTATAGGTTTACCCGCTCTGATCGAAAATTGAGTCGTAGAGGATATCCTATGATCATCCTTATTTATTCTTAGTTTTTATAATAATACCTAGGTAGGTGGTAGGAACAATACCAGTACTTAAATTTATAAAACTGCTTTTTTAATAATCTGTGTCTAACCTTAGCTGAAATATCTAATAACACATAAACACAACGTATTTTCTATAATAGATTAACTGTTAGATAACTCTTCTTTGGGCTAATATGGCACTGCCTTGAAACAATCAATATTGTTGTGTGCACTTTTAATATGTGTCAAATAAACATGTGTTCTTTCTATTCTGCAATATTAGAAAGAAATCTTCTATCTTCAATCACCCCCAGTTCTAATGGAGTTACTCAAGAAAACAAATAGACAAAAACCTCTCCCAAGTCCTACAACTTGCCTCTAGCTAGACGGACTTTAGAAATAAAGTCGAAAATCTATCAAAGAAATCTGACAGATTGTAGTAGCTTGATGTGCAGGCGTCTGTACATTTGTGTGCTTATAAAAAAATGTTTACTGGAAAACTTGGTACATACCTGTCATCTTTCCTTCTAGAGGTTCTTCAACCTCCTCCTCACAAGAGCGAAGCCATACAGTGGCGTCACAGTTAGGATATAACTTCTCTTCTATGGCGGCCATATTTGCTAGAACTACACACTTCAGTTAAAACATGCGTCAAAACAAACACGCAGCCATTGAACGCACGTCATTTGTTTAATGCCGCCGGTTGACTAGTTAATTAGTTAAGTTTTCGAGATGTTAGTTATTATGAATGCCACTCAAATATTCCAAAACTTCTTTTCATAAATAGAAAATGTAGGTAAACGCTTTTTGAGAAATGATTACTTCAAGTTATAATTTTAAAATTGATTTTTCAAATAAAATATGGCAGTGTTTCAGTTTTTTTTTTTAAATTACAATAATAAAACACTTTTAATTCTCTTTTAATATAAACGAAATGTAGAGCAATCCAAACATTTGTGAAAATACTTTCAGTAAAAATAGCAAAAAAATAAAAATCAATATTGTTATAAGTCGCGTTTACCACTTTATTCACAAGATGAAAATACGGGCTGAAAATATCAAGGTGTGCAATACCAAAAAAGTGCTATCAATGAAAATCTTTTACTTACTTCATTAAAGTTCAACCGGCTTCGTTAATTAAATGCTAAATACCTATTCGTTTAACACTATGATTGCGTGATGAAAATTCAGTTGGCAGATGTAAATAGCTACGTATTTATAAGAAAAGAAAATCTTTTCCATATGTGAAATTTAGATCAAAATGAACACGCAATTTTTTGGCCGACGACCAACACAGTTCAATAAATTTTTGCACCACAACAACCATGACCTTCAACGAACGATCCCGAATGTCTTCGTACTTACTTCGAGTGCACAGAAATCCTAAAGTACACAACTAGTTTGATAAGTTTTGAAAAAGGAATAGAATGGTTTTTTTTTTTGTTTTTATAGCGAGTGTTTAGGCGCGAGTGGTCTCGCTAGCCGCAGTGAACACACTGTAGGGGTTGAGTCAGACTCCCGTAGGTACGAGCGACCTTGGCCTTCGTCGTCAGCTGCGCGATTCGACGCCTACGACTTGCAAAACAACAGTGCATTAAAACATTACACTACACGCAGTTTTATATACAGATGTGCCGAAATTGAGATTATGACGCGCTTGTGAAGTCACGCGGCGACTCTTGTGCGATTTTTATTAGATTTTTTCACTATTCTTTTTCGTTTAGTTTTCATATTCTTTCAACTTCCCAGCATCTCAGTAAATAAAATAATATTAAATCCCACTAAAACGAAAAATTAAGATAATTAATACTTGTATTGTATAACGGGCTGGTGTCCGCAACTCCACGTCTGAGGCGCGTACTTATGAACTTTCCAGCAGCGCATAGTAACAAAACCAATTACCTACTGTAAGAGTATTTTCCTAGGAACGAATTAACTTCAGTCAGCTAACTATAAAAGCGACAATAAATGTAATTTTGTAAAATTTCATATTTCAATTCTCTATTTTTGGGATTTCTAGTTCAAACAATAGTTCTTTATCATCACAATAGGGTAGTTTCCAGGGTCAAAGTAATTACATTCTATTTAGTCCGTTTTTTAGATTATTCAAAAATAAGGGACACGTATTTTTTTATTTGTAAATTAAACCAAAAATGACAAAGATATAGCCCATTAAAGTTTCGTGTGACGTCACTCGTTGCGAAAAAATGCAGCAACGCATGACGTGTCACTTATTTTAATAATATTTTTTTTGGAAACTAGTCTATTTTCTTTAAGGTACAATAAAATCATAGATTTTTAAGTTTTTTGGTACCTGAACAAAAAAAATCCACCACACACATATTTTGCGATGAAAATGAATATTGTAGGTAATTTTTCGTTTCCCTCAAAGATATTGAACTTGTATGAGCGACTTTCAATGTTCAAAGGTAACTGCTAGCCTATTATGGGGTCGGCTTCGTCCTACTAGATGCAGTTAAGTACCAGTATGTCACATGGAGCTGCCTATCTGACTTCTACAACCCAGTACTGGGTAATAAGATCTTTGTAAGACTCATCAGACTATGTAATAAGTTTAACTGTTTAACCAAAAAATTTCAGCCGGCACGTATTTATACAATTAGACACACGTACTAAAGTTATCTGTATTTCGATTAATTGTAATAAGTATCTAAGCCGCAACATGTCCTGCATTCATGAAATTTATAAGATAAAACAAATTCACGTGTGCGTCAGTAGATATGTTTTAGTATTTTCTTAGCATATTGTTTTGTTTGCGAGATAAAGTACAGACGCCTGCACATCAAGCTACTACAATCTGTCAGATTTCTTTGATAGATTTTCGACTTTATTTCTAAAGTATTAGGTTCAAGGTTCATTGGGAAAAATTGACAGTTTCGGTTAGCTTGACCTGCTGCCCCTGCTGGCGTCTGTACATACTAATAATTTTTGTTTGTTTTAGACGCGTCAGTACTTTTCAAGTTTCTGCGTCCAGTTATGGCGTCTTAAAGCAGTAGGTACTTATTGCAGTGAGGAAAAGAATCAGAGCTTTATTTATAAGAAGTTAATGGATTTTATACTTTTTAGTGTTTTTTGAAGTCGGGAAAAAGTTTTTTTGTTTTATTTTAGCCTTTTTGGTTGTGGTATGATGGTATCACATACACGTAAACACATAAAGAAAAAAATATGAATTATAGAAGATAATTCATAGACTACCAAGGCAACATAGATAAAATTTGTATGGGGCCCCTTCGGGAGTATATTAAACCCCTTTACTATACATTTATAGTAAAGAATTTTGAAAATCGACCAATGGTTGACGGAGAAATCGTGTAAAAAACATACCAAAAAAAACATTCGGATTAGGAACTCCTCGTTTTTTTGGAGTCGGTTAAAAATAACGACATTTGGAAACAATGAGTTGAACAGCCACATACTCAAAAATATTTTAGATAGGATAAATTGTTAATCAGTTGTAATATTAGTTATTAAGCCTAGATTAAAGATATTAGATTGTGTTTCGATTTAGGTATTGCATAGTCTAGCTTCATTAGATATCAATTGTAGAGTGCGCGCAAGATAACTCTGACTCTTCATTTTCAAAGTAATTAATTGTAATCATTACACAAACAGTGATTAAAAGTGCTAGCAGGGATATTTGAACACGCCACCAGTAATGCAGAGGTATCTTGTGCGCACTCAATTATCCAAAATACGAAAAACTATCGCACTTTTTTTTTAGTTTTGAAACTGACTTTTCTTTGACAGAAACATTTATTTTGTTTATTAATTTTTACTCATATTTTTTTGTATTTTTATATATTCCTTATAAAAATATACAAAAAAAATAGTAGCCCACCGGTATCGGGAATAGGGTCCACGCTACCGGCGGCTCCAGAGAAAGGAATCTCCTAACAATACATTTATATTATCTTTTTCTATCTTTATATCTAAGTTAAGATAATTTCAGGTTAAATAATTATAATACAACTCATCTCTTAAGTAATTAACTATTATCACAAGCTTGTTCCCGAGTTTCAACTGATTGAGCTGAAATTTTGCTCAGTTTTGGTTCTGATGACAAAAGATTTTTTAGGCAGACGTAACCTGATCCTGAAGCAAGGTTCGTCTCAAGAGAGAACTCCACAGCGGCTATTAGTACGGACACGCCCTTTTGTAAACGCGTCCACTGTTGGTAGGTAAAACATGATTTTCTTCTTCAGTTTTTAAATACGACTTCTTTGAAAAAAAACGTTTTCATGATAAAAATAAATTAAAAGATTTTTTTCGAGTACAAAAACCAACGTACTACTACATTCTAAATCTTAAAAAAAAATGTTATCAGAGATCCAACTTACTCAAAATCTTAGCGAAGTCATTTATCACAATATCTAAGCTTCAGGTATACGATAAGAAAACAAAAACAGTGCGTAAATAAATTACCTTTTTTAAAAATATTTTATTTTGCGCGCCAAATATAGAGAGAACTGTCAGAATATTGTCATTGAAGATAAAACAAATGAGAATGCGTAACTGGCCAGTACGTAACTCACAAATAGCTGGCCAGTATGATTATGAAATTAAACTTACAAAATTTTCATGAAAAGTTAACAAAAAATAAACTATTTGAATTATTATTATTAAATTTAATAAACTATTAAACATAGTAGTTAAAAAATAAACAGTTAAAAATGTAATAACATAAAAACAAGTAATTCCATCCGTCAGTCATCCTTTCCTGCCGTTTTCGGTTTATTACTTGTTATCTCATCAGACACCTACGTTTTTCCATAATCATCCTTCACAAAGTCCATCCTTTGTATTTAATTAGCTTTCTCACCTATTAATATTCATACATTGCTGATCAAAGTCTTTAGTAAGCAGTTAACTCGACACCATAATGAGTAGGCACGTAACGGTGTCCACTCAACTTGACCTCCACGCATTGCTGAGAACGAAGAAGTCGCTTAAAAACGATAATTTGTCAAGTGATAAATCCGTACGTGTAAAACTACTTTTTTGGGTTTGAAAATTACGATGAACAGTAGCAAAAAAACTAAAAAAGTAGCAAAGCTAAGTTTTTCCTTTTCTTCTCTCTATCTCCCTGATTTCTAACTTAAAAAATTAGTCTGTCCGTCTCCAGAGTCTCAACTATCTCTGTACTAAAATTCATAACAAAATAGGTTTAGGCGTGAAGCCTAAACAAAGAAACTCACTTTCGCTTTTAAAATATTAGTAAGAATTCTCAGCAAACCATTTCATTTATGTTTGATTATTTTCATTTGATATGGACCTATAACATGAGAATACATTAAAATAACTAGCATATATGAAAAAGCTACAAACAAACCGACATACTCTCCGTTTATTATTATTTTATTACGTAAATTCGTTAAAAAATATCGTTGTTTTGTTATGCAGGTTTTATCGCCTAGATTATTCGTATTTATTTTTAACTTATCATTTTTGTTGCAAGTTTACTGTGCACCATATAATATATCTAAAACATTCTTAATAAAAAAGAGTTTGAGATATGAAATTAATATCGGCCTGTGTATAGGTTCTATAATAAATTTAATGGGGCACAACTCAAGACCTCATGGGACACCTAGGTTAACCGGTTTCTCAGATGGAGATTCATAGATGATTCTACCCCTTTATTTTCCAATGGAAATAACTTCCCCCGCTCTGGGTGGACTGGGGTAGAGTGTCAGACTTTTACTGACTTAACCGCATCCTTGTTCTTTTGCCTTTTGTATTCCGGGTCCGCGGTATCTCTTTCGAACAACCCACAACCCTAGCAGGAAGATTCTACCTTGGAGTGCAAATGTGGGAACCAGTGATGGGACACCCTATTATCGCGTCCTGTTGTCTGACGTCGCTGGAATTGATGGACACTATTGAAGGTGCCAAACTCGTGGTCTAATTCTAGCCTGAGTCAATTTAGGTTGCTATAGAAATATTTTCTAGAAGCAAGATTTACGTCTGTGATGAATGTGTCTATCTGTGTGTATGTGTGTCCTGTATCGATCGTACACTCTCTGGCACCCCTTTTTGCTAATTGAAATGGAGCAGCGCCATTTTGTACGGCTTCTGTATTTGCGTTGAAATGTATTGTAGAAAATGAACTGCAACTTTAACCTTTCTCAGTCAATCACCCCTTTTTGTCTAATGTTAATGAAATAAACACTGCAGTTTTACGGCATTCCTGTTTTGCTTTGTTTTGTAGAAGAAGTTTCTCGATAAGTGCAAGTTAAAAAAAAAACTCATGTTTATCGCTGAAGTTCACTTGAAGAACATGAATATCATTTGCTTATGTTACAGATAGATAATTGCAATCTTAGGTATGTTTAAAATAACTTAGTAAAACTACTTGTAAAAACTAAAAAAACAAAAACAAGGTTGATTATTCAAGTCCAGGCGGTGGTAGTGTTACGGAACATCAAAATAATTATTATAATCTACAAAAACTGAAAAGAATGACATGTTTTATAATAGTGGCGTCATTTTAATTCCCGTATTCTTCTCTGCAAACTTTTACATTGGAATGCTTAAAAAATAACTAGCCTCCCATCTTTGGGAATCCGCCATACTGGATTTAGAATGATATCACTTATCTGACAACGCATTTTGATTAAAAAAGCATATTACACAATAAACGAATACATGAATGACAAACAATTACATTTAACACAAACAGACACTAAACAGTATTAGTCCATAAATATATACTATTATTGTAAAGTGTGCTTTAATCTAATTTGATAATTACGAATAAATTTAATTTAAATCCTAACAATATGTTCCTATAACTGATCTGAATTTTTATTTTTTTTGTTATAATTTAGTTTTTTAATATTTTATTAGAATAAGTATAATTTAATAATTTTGTTGATTTCAATTTAAATAATTTATTTATAATTTGGTAATTAATATTAAGAATTTGTTTAATTTGTTTGCTGTGCCCTACAGGGTCCATAATTGTACCTTAGCTTTAAGCCTATTTTAAGATCTTCAGACATTATGGAATGCAATAAAGATATGAATATGAATATGAAAATTTTCATGCAAAGTAAACGTGTATTCAAAATTTCAGCTTAATCGACAGCCGGGATGTGGTCCATTTTTTCATAGTTAGTTACAGTTGAAGCCAATAGAAGCGTGAAGATTTATAATAATAACAAATTTTTAAATGTTTCTTTTTTATTTTCTATGTTTTTATTAACAAATATATTAAAAATGTACATAATTAATATGTATTTAACTAAATAAACGAAAATATTAACAATAGCTTTATTGCCAAGAGCCTCGACGAACATCTGTCGAAGATCTCCTTAGGCGGTTGAATCAAAGGCCTGGTTCAGAAGGCAGTACTCCTCGATACGGCCCGCATTGTGAGGAGGTTCCTGTCTCTGGAGCCCTATCCACCGGTAGCTTGTACCCTGCTCTTGATACCGGCGGAAACCTTTTTTTATTATATATTTTTTTTATAATTTTTTAAGAAATATTAAAAACTGTAAAAGTAAGAAGAAGAGTAAATTAAGAAAATAATAACAACTATATCTAATTTTTTTTATACTGCTTCATTTTTCCTTCCTACGAACGGGATATGAAAAAGAACGAGATGAAAGCCGACCGCGAGCGGATCGATCCTGACTGTGACATTGAAACCCGAGCTCTCGGGGGCACTGTATCTACCATCCTCGTGTGCGGTGCACGCACAAGCGGCAGCGATTAGCGGGAAACAATTGCAAAGTTTAGAGAAGTGAAAATAATGATCGTTGAAAATGAAGGCATCAATTATTTAAGGTTTTTTAAATCTACTTTTAAGGAAGCCTGTAGGTTCGGGGTTGCGGGGTGTTCGAAGGAGATACCACGGTCAAGGTTATGTTCCAGACATAAAGGGTAAAAGAAGGAACATGGGTAGGATTTAGTCAGTGAAAATCTGACACTGCCAGAGCGTAGAGTACTTAATAAAATTATTTGATGAATTCCCATCCGAAAAAAATAAACTTATAACTCTGTACCAAGTTACTTACTCAAGTTAGTAAACGTAAGAAAAAAATTGCCTGTAGTGTGTAGGTATTTCATGTATTGTAATTAAAATATAACATAACATCACGCATTGTAATTACCAAAGGGGCTAGGCAGAGGTGTACCTAACAAGTACAGCCACATTTCGCCAGTTATGTTTGAGTCCCATGTATAATAATATAATATATAATATAAATAATTTAATATAATAATATAAGTATTGAAGCGACCTTATTTATTTTTTAATTACTTTTCATAATATGTGTTTAAACATCAAACACATTTTTTTGATATATAAATAGCACTTTTTGTTTTAACTTTGACCTTGAACAATGTCGAGAAAGAAAAGAAGGTATGTACACACGACGGCATGTCAAACTACACAAAACCATTTTAACCTGATCTCTCTACTACGGTGTGCGATCCGTAGTAGAGAGATTAGGTTATAATAGTTTAGAATAGGTTGACCTGCCGTCGTGTGTACATTTTATTAGACAATCTTTTTTTTACGATTTATAGCTGTCTTTATCTTATCACTCTACGACGCCGACGATGCACGGGTCTGGTCTACGCAATGTCGTAACCCGTAGCTGACGTAGCAGGTGGTCTACGAATATTCGTAGCCTAGTGACCGTGTCTACGCTAGCTTACTTTACGTTATTGTTATTTCATTAGGCACTGAATCGACTTAAAATCTTGTAGTATGAAGGGTGTTAAAGTAACGAAGTCGAAAGGCTCGCGTTCTTCCCGTTATTGCAATCATTCTTAGGGTTTCGTATCTCAAAAGAATAAAAACGGAACCCTTATAAGATCACTTTGTTGACCTTCGGTATGTCTCTCCCCCGAATACTGAAACGTCACTCAAAATTTAAGTACCTACCACTTAAATTTAACAGATACTCAAAAGTGACGTTTGACAATACAAAATCTAAAGGTTAAGAGCTGCTCAAATGTTAAGCAGCCCTCAAATTTTGAGTGACGTTTCAGTATTCGGGGGTCTGTCTGTCAAATCTTGGGATCGCGTGGAGGTATCGAGTTGAAATTACCATGAATTAAATTACTAAATACTCAACCCTGTGGTCACTTTTTGCTGTGAATTAATCAACTTGCTAAGTCTACGCAGTAAAACGATATGGCCGTTTACGTCACAAGTTTGTACAGACGCCTGCACATCAAGCTACTACAATCTGTCAGATTTCTTTTCGACTTTATTTCTAAAGTATAAGGTTCAAGGTTCATTGGGAAAAATTGACAGTTTCGGGTAGCTTGACCTGCAGGCGTCTGTACCGAACTCTCGGTGCGCAAGTCCGACTCGCATTTGGCTGGCTTATTCTTCCATTCTCTCTTTCAACCGTCACACTATCATAACTCAATGAATGCTATAAATAAATACGCAGCCTGTACTGTTATCTAGACCAAGCACAACAAGTTTCACAATAGTCCGTAGTCAGTCGTTCATATGTTATACTATAGTGAAGGTTTGCTGTAAGAAAACCCAATTTTGGGTTAAGCTCGCCGTTGTACATAAGCTATACAATGTAATTATCTCTATGTTATACGGGTTTAACTGTAAATAATGTAACATGGATATCACTTGGACCACTCTACAGTACCACGTGTAAGGATAATCCCCTTGAGAGGGGGAGGCCTTGCCCCCCACCTTGCGCCCGCAACCTTGTTCGAGACAAGGCCACGTTACAAGTTCAGCTATAAAACGGTTCCTATACGATCGGATAACCATCTTCCGGGATTCCGATGCCGGTACTTTTTGTTAGCCGTTTAATGGTTTTATACGGGTATTAACTTAACCTCATTAGTGATTTTCGCCCTCTTTCCTTATAGTCAGATATTATGTGTGCCTGCTACGTTCATACATACAGTTCAGTCTTCATAATCGATAATCTGGTCATATACGTTATCATTGATAATGTTAAAGCCTTTTTAAGTAACAGGAGCTCGTAGCTTAATAATAACATCCACTCTGATTAGTACTTAAGCGCGTTAAGCCGTTGGTAGGTACCGGCTGTTTCGTCCTCGCCGACGAGGATCGTTGCGACGTCCACGTAAACGCCCCCACCCTGTCCCTTTGCTCGAGCAGTAAACCAAAATCCCCCAAATAATGGAACTCGGATCCAGCCTGTCCCTTTGCTGTCGTCCCCCAGCGACGGCTTAAAACGAGGCTCGTACCCCGCACGGGGTGCCCTTAGCGTGCAGTCGCTTAGTTTATAAGTGTTTGCCCCTGGTTGTAAAAAAAAAACTTTATGAAAAACCAAACCTACACATTCTACACATGCATTCTTATTAAAAAAATCACCACTAATTCTGTACAATCGAATATTAAAATACGTAAAAAGTCAATAACATACAATACTAGAAGCAAAAACAGGTTCCAACTAATGACTGCACGCACACGAACTAATTACGGCAAAAAAACAATACTGTTTGAAGGAGCACGACTGTTCAATGATTTACCGGAAGAAATAAAGATATGTGAAAGCATTAATATGTTTAAATCTAAATTAAGAAGACATATATTATGTAACCGATGACGTCGTCAACACACCAGATGCGAAGATTCACAACATTAATTTTAAGATTATAATTTGTATCTCATTTTAAGTGAACTGTAATTGTTCTTATGAAAATAAATTCTTTAAACCTTGTAGGCCTTAAATGCAAGGCACAGATAGTCCGGTTGGGCAGCTAACGACCTCATAGGTTAACCTGCAAAATGCAATTAAAAAAAACCGGCCAAGAGCGTGTCGGGCCACGCTCAGTGTAGGGTTCCGTAGTTTCCCGTCCGTCACAATAAGTGTTCCCACTTATGAGTTTAAAGGTGGAGGAGGAAATTATTTTGTACAACTTTTTGTCTTTTTTTGTACAAAAACTGTTGTGTCAATCAAGTTCAAAATGATTTTCATAGAAAGTCCTTATAAAGTTCTACTTTTCAGATTTTTTTCATATTTTCTAAACTTATGGTTCAAAAGTTAGAGGGGGGGGGACACATTGTTTTTTACTTTTGGAGCGATTATTTCCGAAATTATAGACATTATCCAAAAATGGTTTTAGTAAACCCCTATTCATTTTTAAATACCTTTCCAACAATATATCACACGTTAGGGTTGAAATTAAAAAAAAAATCACTTCCCACTTTACATATAGGGTGGCTACCCTAATAAAACATTTTTTTCCAATTTTTATTTTACCACTTTGTCGGCGTGATTGATATACATATTGGTACCAAATTTCAGCTTTCTAGTGCTAACGGTCACAGAGATTAAGCGAGGACGGACGGACGGACGGACGGACAGACAGACATGGCGAAACTATAAGGGTTCCTAGTTGACTACGGAACCCTAAAAAGGTACCGGCTGTCATGTGTAGATGTTTGACAGTCGTTATAGCTACAGGGCGTGACTTGAAAGTGTCAGACTTT
Source organism: Ochropleura plecta (assembly GCA_905475445.1). Lineage (NCBI taxonomy): Eukaryota > Metazoa > Arthropoda > Insecta > Lepidoptera > Noctuidae > Ochropleura > Ochropleura plecta. Next base: position 4,946,260 of record FR997728.1, read on the forward strand.
CAAGTCACGCCCTATCTGGCTAGTCCAAATATGGTATGAGGTATGTATAGTAACGTATTAAAGAGTAATGTGGGTGGGACCTTGGAGAGGTCAGATAGGCAGTCGCTCCATGTAAAATTCTGGAATTCAGCTGCGTTCTGTTAGACTGGAAGCCGACCCCATCATAGTTGAGAAAAGGTTAGGCAGATGTTGTTCAAGTCTTTTAACTATGTAAAAAGTTACCCACATCCCGGATTTTGATTGGGCAGAAATTTTGTGTGTAACATGTTTAGGTTCGATGACAATGCATGCTTAGCGTCATTCTAAATTCAATATGGCGGACTCCCAAAGATGGCCGTCGATTCATTCAAATGAAAGAATTTGTTGAGAAGAATTCGATTCAGTGTGTTTTCCAGATATTTCGTATCTGTATTTTGTTATTTTAATTCAGTTACTAGCTTATTTGGAGTTACTATTTCATATTTAAAAAAGGTAACATGTGTGAGTCAGCTCGCCGCCGGACTAGATGATAAAAAGATTCTGAAGTATAATTATCCTTTCCTAATCTCAAAAGACGTTTTTTATTAACAGCTTTAGAGCACAATGATCCTTTTTGTACCCATGTAGTACTCAACTGCCCTACCTGGAGGTCATCTACAAATTGGCAATCGATTTAATCAGCCCTCTCCTTCCGCATGGGAATGTGGACGTTGATACATTTTAGTTGATTAAATCCATTTATGGCGAACACGTTCTTTTTGAGGCTTCTAATATACCAAAGATAAGAGAGACGATAAGGTTTACCCATACATTTTTTTAAAACACTGATTGATTTTGCTATAGAACAGTCGCTTTTCGGTCGATCTTCAGGTTAAGCTGCGCTTGCCTAGGATGGTCCGTGTATGGTTGACCACCCATAACATACCGAGATTCCTCCGTGTCTCGGAAAGCTCATTAAGCCGTTGGTCGTTTTTAGATCTTTGACAATAGTTACGAAACAGTCAGCAGACCGAAAGTTTGGCAACCAGTTATGAAGAGGGGTGTCGTATTACTACCGGAGTTGCGGGTTGTTCGATAGAGATACCGCGACCCTGGAACACAAAGGGCAAAAGTAGGACATAGATGTATTTTAGGCAGTAAAGTTAGTAAGTATATTTGATGATTTCCAATACGAAAAATAAACTTATTACTGAGTACTAAGTGGGTTGTAGAGTTCAGATGGGCAATTGCTCTATGTAAAATACAGGTAGGTAGGTACTCAGCTGCATCCGGTTAGACTGGAAGCCGACCCCAACATAGTTGGGAAAAGGCTAAGCAGATTAATTGATATGGATAGTCATCATTTTCCTGCCCTTGTCCCATTCTATTTGGGGTCGGCGCAAAACGTTTTCTTCTCCCCTATCAGACGTCACAGCATCATTTACTCCTTTCTCCTTCATATCATTCCTTACACAATCCATCCATCTTTTCTTTGGCCTTCCTCTCGCTCTCCATTGATATGGATAATATCCTTACTTCCTTACTTATATATCCTTACTAATATTATAAAAGCGAAAGTGAGTTTGTTTGTTTGTTACCTCTTCACGCCTTAATGGCTAAACCGATTTTGATGAATTTTGGTACAGAGATAGTTGGGACCCAGGTGACGGACATAGGTTATTTATTTTTAGAAAAAAGTGGGATATGAGGGAGAAAGAGGGAAGCAAAGGGAAATCTTAGCTTTGCTATTAAAAAACTTATAGGAAAAACTGCAGGTAGCAGGTACCTGCAAATCAGGAAAGGGGAACTGTGTTACCCCAAATTTTACGCGAGCGAAGCCGCGGGCACAAGCTAGTAGGTTTGTAAGTGCCAACTACCTATTACATGCGATCCAATTGCATTGTGATAAGTTCAAGTCACGCTTATTTAAGTACAACATTATTCAAATGATATCTATGAAGATATTACAGACGTCTACCGCAAAGAAAATTAAATTTCAGCTGTCCTAATACTCAGTATATTTGCTAATTAGGTTTGTTATACTAAGTTGAATGGTCCAAAAATCCTTATCGTTCGAGAACAATGCTCCCGAAGATGTTATCAGTGAATTTAACTTCCAGAAGCTGGCTTCTAGACTCTGGCTATTGATTACACGGATAAGGCTTAATCGTATTACCCCAGTTAGATAGTTAGAGATAAGTGTAATGCAAGTGTCTGATTGCTTTGTCTTTACACAACAAATGATTTTTTTTTTGGTTTTGTAGTAAAACTTGCTTATTTAATATTGGACACACAAATAAAAGAAACGGCACGGTTGGCGGCAGCTGAGCGATCGACTACTGTGCCACGTATCGCGGGTTCGATCCCCGCACGAAACAAATATTTGTATGACCTACAGGTAGTTGTTTCAGGTCTGGCTGCGTATGTATGTAAGCGTAAATGTTTGTAAACACACCCACGTTACAGGAGAAATTCCTATTGTGAGACAACGTATTTTTTGAAGAAAAATCCAAATACACACAAATTCCAATTTATAGCTAAAACATCTATCTACCTATATAATCATTTATTGTTTAAGATTATGTTGTATATTTAATTTATGGGATTTCGTTGCCTGGAATTGCATCTTTAATTGCAGTTGCATTAATTATAAGTTCATTGATATTACTATTCCTGGGTCTGCTTCTGGCACTCTTGCGTCCTGCTTGCTCGGGCATTACCTCCAACGAAGGCAAAAAAAAATAAGAGCACCCGGAAAAAAATATAAGTACTTTAAATTCAATATTCTCATCCTTCATGATTATTTCATTTATTCCTTTTTTTCTCTTTTTTTTATTTGGTGATTTATGTTCCACGTCTTAGGGGGACTTTCCAGAATTGGTTAGTGTAACCTTTTAGGATTTTGTTTTTTAATCCTCCCTTTCTATACATATAGGTACCTACGTCCGTTTCCTTATTGATTATCGTCGTTATTCCGTGGACAATGGTGTGGGTTATGCGTTTTTAAATAGTTTTATTGTAAGTAAACTAAATTTCAATATTGTAACGTGTAGCTGTTTTTGTCCGAAATAAATTAAAATATTGTTATTCTGGTACATCTGCATTTTTATTGTTATCAAGTGCGCTGAGTCTAATAATAAAATTATGACGGTAAAAGGGGGCGAAAAAAAAAACAAAAAGTCGACAATTTGTGTCTTTGTCAAAAGATAAAAAGTAGGGTAATTGGCTTGAAACTGTTATTGTTAATAATAACTTGGCATACGACGTTGTCGACATGTGGAATGTGAACTCGGCTATCATTGTGGTGATTGTCGTAACGGCCAATGGCCTGGTGGCCAAGAGCCTCAACGACCATCTGTCGAAGCTTTCCTTAGGCGGTTGGATCAAAGGCCTGATTCAGAAGGTTGAATCGGCCTGTATTCAATTCAATTCAATTCAAATAATTTATTTCAGATAAATCCATATATTGTTAGTAGTAAAGTAACTAAGCCTAATGTTAGTATTACAATTAATTTAAAATCACACTCTTTATATGGATAAGTGTGTCTGTACACTTATCCACCTTCGTAAGAGGGGAGAGTCCCACCGATCAGAAAACACATTCAGGATGCCATTGGAGCATATTGTGAGCAGGTTCCTATCTCTGGAGCCTTAACCACCGGTAGCTTGGACCGTGCTCCCGATACCGGTGGCTCATCATATTTATATTTTTCAATGTTTTTTTAACTTTTTTTATACTTTTTTTTTAAGAAATTAAAAACAAATGTAAATGCTAAGGTAAATAATGAATATATTACACTTCTGGACACATCTATTGGCCCACCTTAGAGTTTAGGTTTCGATGGCCCCTACCGAAATATGATTGCTAGATTGAACAAAAACTGTTGATGCAGTTTTAAACCTGATACATTTTACCATCTTTTTCGATCGTATTGTTTTAAATTTGAATGTAGCTCGTAGCTCGCGTCGCTCGCGTAGCTCCATGTCGTATGGTATTCTGACCATACGACATGGAGCTACGCCTAACAAGTCGGATATGCGCCTTGTTAAAGGCAATTGATTTTTGAATAAAAAACATGTTTTATCAAATAAAGGTTTAATTTAATAACGCGTGTTGCCTCCATGGGCATCTACCACAGCTCTCATACGATTAGGCATAGAGTTTATCAACCGCTCTATGAAATTTTGAGGGATCATCTCCCATTCCTCTTCTATGGCAGTTTTCAACTCCTGCATCGTCTGGGCAACTGGCTGACGAGCCCTAACACGTCTTTTTAGCTCGTCCCACATGTGCTCAATAGGGTTCATGTCTGGGCTTCTGGCTGGCCAGTCCATAACTGTGATGTTCACATCCCGAAGATATTCCCTGACGATGCCGGCCGCATGGGCTCTTGCATTATCATGCATAAAAAGGAAATTTGGGCCCACATAGTCCGCGTATGGCATCACGTGAGGTTCTAAGCACTTACGAATGTACCTTTCAGCATTTAATGTTGGCAGCCGTGGTCCTGTAACAACCTCAAGTTGAGTTTTGCCGCTCGCGGATATACCGCCCCAGACAGTCCATGAGCCACCGCCATAAGCAACCCTCTCTTCAAAGCAGCATTGTGCGAAACGCTCTCCCTTACGTCGGTAGACCTTCTTCCTTCCATCATTGCCATGTAACACAATTTTAGACTCATCAGAAAAGAGTACACGGCTCCAATCTTGCTGTGTCCAATTTAAATGACTGCGTGCGAAATGAAGGCGCGCTGTTCGGTGGGCTCGCGTTAGTTTGGGCCCATTAGCTGGCTTGTGTGGTACCATATCGCGTTCTTTTAACCTTCTCCGAACAGTTCGAGCGCTTACAGATACTCCGTGGAAGTCGCGAAGTTGGTTTTGTATCTCAATGGAGGTAAGGTGACGATTTCTCAAGCTGGTCGTCACGATGAATCGATCCTGCCTTTCAGTTGTGACCCGAGATCGTGGCCTTCCTTGGCGACCGCCAGTCTCTAGGTACCTCCGATAAACATTTCGGACCGCAGATCGACTTAAATTAAGTTGAGCACTCACGTTTCTTTGGCTGTGTCCGGCCTGAATAAGTGCCACAGCTTGGGCGGCAATTTCAGGTGAAGTATCCATAGATTATTGATAGAACCTCACCTTAATGTTAAGAATAAGTAATGTTTGTTGCAAAACCAAAGATATCAATCACTTTTTCAAGAATTAAATCCAAGTAAACCAATAAAACCTGATTTTCTTAGTATTCGATTGTTTGATATCAACAAACAGGCTCCAAATTGTCTTTTGTTTCTTTAAATTCTGTGTTCGAAATTCAAAAAAAGACTATTGAATGAAATTGTGAATGTGCCAGGTTAAAAACTGCATAAAAACTTTTTGCTCGACCTAATATAAAATTTTAGCTAGGACCAAACGAAACTGAAAATACAAGGTGGGCCAATAGATGAGTCCAGAAGTGTATATTATACCTATAAAATAGAATAAGTTTTTTGTTTCTTGTATTATAGCAACCTGCGTGGGTTGCGGGTTATTCGAAAGAGATACGCGGCCCCGGAACATAGAAGGCAGTAAAAGGAACATGGGTGGGTTTTAGTCAGTATAGGTCTGACACTCCATCCCGTCCCCGCTCTGGGCGGGTCGGGGGGGGGGGGGGCGCGCTCCGCCCAGAGCGGGGGATACAGCAAGACGCATATACTAAGTATCATATGCGCAGAAACCGTCCGTCCATACGTTAACATTATACTAACATCCCCAAGAGAATTGCTTAACAACTAGAAGTATGTCCTGTACTATACGTGCGCTTATGATGTAGAATACATTTAGGCAAAAACAATCAATAAGTAATGTTATAAATATCAACATGCTTGACTCGTGTTGTAGCTTAAAGAGAGCACACGGTGGAAAACGTGCTCCTCGCCCCCTTTACTGGGGACAGATTACGAAATCCTGTGATTCCACTAGGGTTTGAACTCTTTAATGTGTCGCCAAAGATATAGATCTTCGTTGAGTTAGCTAGTTTGGGTACTTATTTTATTTTGACTGCCCACTTATTGTTGTCGATCGCCTATATCCTGCAGGATATCGCATTTCGATTTTGTTTTCGCTTTTTTAGTTGAAAACTTAATGGCCAATATTAATTTGTCGTTTATTTAGTGACTTTTGACAGGGGAGAATGGAATAAATAAGACGTTCTGCAACCGACCCCAACCCGACAGCCTGGAAAACCAGTGCTCCCCCAGCTCCCTACCAGTAGACAAGCGACACCTAGATAGGGTGAACGCTGAGGTCGAACGTAGAGCAGCCCTCCCCCCAGTCGAAGACCCTGATGATCCTCTGACTCCCGTCACACCGGAGGAAGTACAGGACATCATCAAGCGACTGCACACTCGAAAAGCGCCCGGTTCTGACGGCGTCACTAATCGAGTCATTAAACTCCTCCCCGCCCAACTCATAATGCTTCTGGCCATCATCTTCAATGGTGCCCTGAACAATAACATCTTTCCACAAGCCTGGAAAGAAGCCACGGTAATTGGTATTCCCAAACCGGGCAAACCCAAATCGGAGCCCTCGAGCTACCGCCCTATCAGCCTCCTGAGTTCTCTTGGCAAAATATATGAGAGACTTATTTATAAGCGACTCAAAGATTATGCCGAGAGAAAGAGCCTCATTCCCAACGAGCAGTTCGGCTTCAGGACCGAACACTCGTGTGTCCAACAAGTACACCGGATCGTCGAACACGTAAGCGCAGGCTTTCAACGTGGGATGATGACCGGAGCCCTCTTCTTTGACATAGCCAAAGCGTTCGACAAGGTTTGGCACAATGGCTTAATATTTAAGCTATACCAACTCGGAGTGCCGGACCGTCTCGTACTCATCTTACGAGACTTCCTGTCGAATCGCTCCTTCCGTTATCGGATGGGAGATGCCCTCTCATCCCCCCACCCTTTACGAGCCGGAGTCCCCCAAGGCTCCGTGCTCGCCCCCCTCATCTTCACGCTATTCACGAGCGACATTCCCAAGTCAAGCTCAGCGCATCTAGCCCTTTTCGCGGACGACACGGCCATTTATCACACCGGTCGTTCCCCCGAAACCATATCTCGAAAGCTCCAAGCTGCGGCCTCCGCCCTCGGGCGGTGGTTCAGCAGATGGAGAATCGAAGTCAATCCCGACAAGAGCCAAGCGGTCCTCTTCTTCCCCAAACAAGCGGGGAAAATACCCGACACTCATCCCAGCCCGGTAATCATGTATGGCAAACCTATCCCTTGGGGTAGGGAAGCCAAATATCTAGGCGTCATCCTAGACGATCGCCTCACCTTTCGGAGCCACACCACAGCAGCTCGTAACCGGGCTGCCTTTGCCATGGGCCGGCTCTATTTCCTCACAAACAGAAAGAGCAAATTGTCACTTAAGTGCAAATTGCGTCTCTACACAGCTGTAATACGTCCCATCATGACGTACGCATGCGTCGTCTTTTCCCACGCCAAACCCTCCTGCCTACACAGGATGCAGACTCTGCAGAACCGCTATTTCCGTAGAATCACCGGAGCCCCTTTTTATGTCCGTAACGACAACTTACATGTCGACATGAGAGTGCCCACAATAGCCCAGTTCATGAAACGCCTTCTCAAGCGTTTTCTAGATAGTAATGCTAAACATAGCAACCCCCTGATCGCAGCGGCCGCTCAATACGAGCCGTCGCGCATCAGTAAAGTCCGCCGACCAAGGCACACCCTCTCCGTCCCTGACGACCCCATCACCATCCTTCAAGAGAGCGACAAACGTACTAGTACTCTTAAGAAATACAAATACAGATCACCGTTTTTCCGTCCTCGCCGCCGAGGACCGCCGCGATGTAAAACTAAAAGCCCCCCCCCCGTCTCTTTGCTAGTGCCAGCCCGCGACGCTGAGCCAGTAAATCAAAATCCCCTAATTAATCCGATCCAGCCTGTCCCTTTGTTGTGTTCACCCAGCGACGACCTAAGCCGAGGCCCGTACCCCGCAGGGGGTGCCCTTAGCGTGCAGTCGCTTAGTATATAAGATTTTTGCCCCTGGCTGGAGGCCTTAACTTCTAGGCATCCACAGGGATCGACCGGTTAAGCAGTAAACGACCTCCTAGGTCGAACTGCGAGATGCCATTCAAAAAAAAAAAAAAAAAAAAAAAAAAAAAAAAAAAACCGACCCCAAGTAGAATGGGATAAGAGCAGGAAGATGATGACCATGCACAGCCCTATATGAAAAGCAATAGAAAAATCTGGCCAAATGTAATTCAGTCTCGCGCACCGAGCGTTCCATACAAACTTGCGACATAAAAGGTACCACAGGCTTGAGTATATGGTTTTAATTTCAAATCACACCTCCACACGTTTCCGAGATAAAGTGTCTTGACAGACAGAGATTTCCTGAGTTTTGTTCGCAACCGCATCTTTTTTAGGGTTCCGTAGTCAACTAGGAACCCTTATAGTTTCGCCATGTCTGTCTGTCCGTCCGTCCGTCCGTCCGTCCTCGCTTAATCTCTGTGACCGTTAGCACCAGAAAGCTGAATTTTGGTTCCAATATGTATATCAATCACGCCGACAAAGTGGTAAAATAAAAATTGGAAAAAAATGTTTTATTAGGGTAGCCACCCTATATGTAAAGTGGGATGTGATTTTTTTTTAATTTCAACCCTAACGTGTGATATATTGTTGGAAAGGTATTTAAAAATGAATAGGGGTTTACTAAAATCATTTTTTGATAATGTCTATAATTTCGGAAATAATCGCTCCAAAAGTAAAAAACAATGTGTGTCCCCCCCCTCTAACTTTTGAACCATAAGTTTAGAAAATATGAAAAAAATCTGAAAAGTAGAACTTTATAAGGACTTTCTAGGAAAATCATTTTGAACTTGATTGACACAACAGTTTTTGTACAAAAAAGACAAAAAGTTGTACAAAATAATTTCCTCCTCCACCTTTAAACTCATAAGTGGGAACACTTATTGTGACGGACGGAAACTACGGAACCCTACACTGAGCGTGACCCGACACGCTCTTGGCCGGTTTTTTATTGTTGAACAAGGTTTAGTTTTTTTCAAACTACGCCAGCATTTTGCAATAAACCACGCGCATGGCACTTCCAGTACGCCCTTATCCACGAAGAGAAGCCATACGAAATTGCCGACAATCACGTGAAAGAAGCGAATCTAAAGCGGACACATCTAGACACCCGTGCTGAAACACTTGTGCGAAAAGCGTTTCTTTTCACGTGATGCGGTAACGTGCTTTTAAATAGAACCATGTTGTGAGAAACGTGCGGCAACACATGTTCTCTTTGGCTTAAGTTTTAAGGATTAATGTCGAATGTGTCGGTTAACGGGAATTGAATCCACCCGAGTCTTTGTGACGAGACGTTTCACGAATTCCGTTTTTAATACTTCTCATGTCGTTTGTTTTAAACAGGTGAGAGGGGTCTTACCACACTACTATTACAATTCACACTAATAAAGCAAAACATCGTATGCGTGTTTGTGTATGTTTGTCATAGTGGGTTAAATTCGGTATGTAGCTAGCTTATACCCTAGATTAATGCAATGCTACTTTTAATCCCGGTCCAAACGGGTGAAACCGCGTGGTGTAACTAGTGGTTGCATATTTGTTCAAGGCAGCCATCGCACTTCGATCACTTGGCGGTCAAGCAGGCATCAGCGCAAAGCGTAAACAAGATGAAACATAAGCCGTGTGCGGTGACCGGCGTTGGTATAAACGGAGAATCACGAAGCAGTCAACCAAAAATTCTGTACATCATATTAACGTCAACCATTCTGCTAATGGTTGCGTTTAATAGTACTGGGGTCATGGAGGTATTTTACGTAAAGTTATAACATTAAAATCTTGTAAAAAATTGGAAGTTTAACAACTAGTAGGTAGGTCACCTCAGCCTTACCTCCAGCCGCTTGACAAGACAGGAGCACATTCTGTCCCTCTCGAAATGGTCCGGCTACAGACCCCAGGATCTCTGTACCCTCGTAGTCAAGGTACCTCCGCACTGCCTTTATATTAATATTACGATAGCTTTATATAATAACTAGCTTTTGCCCGCGGCTTCGCTCGCGTTAAATTCGAGGTAACACAGTTCCCCTTGCGCCTTATTGATTTGTAATAGCAACGCTAAGTTTTCTCTTTTCTTCCCTCTTTCTCCCTCACATCCCAGTTTTTTAAAATAAAAGTTAGCCTATGTCCGTCTCCTGGTTCCCAACTATCTCTGTACCAAAATTCATCAAAATCGCTGTAGCCATTAAAGCGTGAAGAGGTAACAAACAAACAAACAAACAAACTCACTTTCGCTTTTATAATATTAGTAAGGATGTAACGGATACAAATAAAAGAGTGCATTTTTAACAAATAATATTTATTTTTTACTGTTTGCATTTACATTTATAACGTGATTTACACAGAGTTTACATACGTGTAAACTTCTCTGCGTTTTATTATCATGATTTAACTAATTTAAAAACTAACCACGCTACAATTTTGTTAGTTTTAGTTAAAACTATATAAATAAAACAGCTATAAATCACAATTTTAAATAATATAGAACGACCGCCGTAAAACTAAATTAATTTTACCAGTATCTAGACTCCAAATGTATAAAAATAGGCCAGATTACCGAAGTATCTATATATATTTACAATAAATTGCCTGAAAATATACGGACCACAAAAACATTGTTATCTAATATTTAAAGCCCGGTTAAAGTCATTGCTCGTAGATAAAGCTTACTATAGTACCCAAAACATTATGGAAGATTCAAAGTTAAAGTAAAATTTTAAAATATAATTATGTAAGTAGGTATGTGCTAAATTTTTAAGGTTAGATATAATTTTAATGAATGAAGTTTATGGCTAGATATTTATTTATTTGTTATTTGTTGTCGGTATTAGTTTTAAGACATTTTGCTGCGCCGTAACAGGCAACTAGCGTGTAACTTTTTACTACATTGTGCATTTAATGAATAAATTAAAAATAAATATAATATGGTACGAGTTCACTTAGGGCCCAATTCATAACTATAATAAACAAAACTTTGCCTTTAAAATGAGTGTCACCATTTTAACGTGTAAATGTATTTATAAAATCAAATTTTCACAATAAACACCATTTCAAAATAAAACTTTCAAAGGCATTTAAGCTTTGTTCTGAAAACAAGTTGGTTGTTCATTATGTTGGTTCATTGTGGTGATAAAACGGAACTTTTAAACCGACCACATATCGAATACATATATAGATTCGTTTGTCATTCGTCTGTCTGTCCGTCCATATGTAACTATTGGCGCCATGCACTTGAAATTTGGAGAGTAGGAAGATGCCTTTTATGAAGCGCCATAACAATATGACGTAAATTAATATTATTTAAAAAAAATAAACTGTATAATTGTAACAATCAGACTTTCACAGCACCTTCATTGTGTACCACATACTGTGTGTGGGACAAAGAAAGAGCTATACATGATATATAGCGCTATCTCACTCTCTCGCTCCCACACTAGAATAATATCTAAAGAATACAGCTTTAAAATGTCATGATAATGGTCTCACCGTGCGGATTTTTGAAGTAATAATTACTCGAACCATACCTAATTGCGTAAAAGAACGAGCAATTCTATAATTTCATCTCTTTCTCACACAGAAACCATATTGATAAAGGACGTGATTGACCGATTGCATTGATTATGTTTTGGCGCTCTGCTTGCAAGGTTGGCAGACCTCGCAAGGTCGACAACACTTGCAGTACCACTTGCAAGGGTGTAGGTAGTATTCATCGCCGACTGCGAAGCACTTGCCCAGGTTCAACATGTCTTCTAAGTCGCATCTGGGAACAATTATTAAGCAATAACTATTTGTCTGAAATTCGTTGCCCCTAGGAAGTTATCCTGTATTGAAAATGCGTTTATAAACATCTCAACACAACTCATTGTATAAATACTTGTTCGTGCGGAAATCAAACCCGCGACAAGAAGCGCAGCAGCCACTGCGCCACCTATTGGGCCCAGTCCACAAACTATACGAAATCACCTAAAAATTAAAAAAATACATTCGAATTGAACCTCTTCCTTTTTGTAGAAGTCGGTTAAAAAAAGAAAACTCACTTGCACTGTTCTAGCAGCTCTGTCTCCGCGCCATTCAGGGTCGGCACTTCGTACTCCGTGATGCCTCCCTTGCCGACTTTCACGGGCGTGGCGCAGTATTTCATGCCGTAGCACTTCTTCGGGTCGCCTTGCTGCACCAGCGCGCTGTCGATGAATGATGTCTTCTCGAAAAGACCTTAACAGCGGATAGACAGGTACAGTCACCAAAGGAGATGTAACTATTGTCGTCAGATATAGTTGAATTTTTCTAACAAACCGATGGACGCATTAAACTAAAGTTGTATGTCTTTGGAAGTGTGAGTGAACTGTTACTGTTATATAAGGTTACAAATTCATCCCACCCCAACAGCAAAAATGTTAAAAAACAAACTTAACCCGCCTATTCTACCGTACTAAGTGCAAAAGTGGTATCTCATAGAGAGCCAGCTCGCGGGTTTGTGGACGGTGAGCAATAGGTAGATGATAGTAATGGATGACAAGCCGTATCGCCCGTTCCACGCGCGCCTCAAAGAGATGTCAGCAAAGCAGAGGGGCCCGCCAGAGCCACTGCCTGCCGGGGTTGCGGGTAATTCGAAAGAGGTACCGCGACCTCGGAACCCAAGGATATTTTTTTTTAATGGTGCAGTATTATTTAAGAACACACATGTAGAAAATGTTTATCGTTGTTTAGAACAAGTTCAATCAATACCTTTTCAATACACATAAGGTACAAGAGAACAGTCTTCCAAAGATGAGAAATAAATGAATAATACCTTTCATAAGGCTAACAACAAATCTCGCTGTAGAGAAACCGATAGAGAGGTGTCCTTGCTCGTTGTTGCTCTTGACCCTGCAGATTAGGTCATCAGCTTCGCGCACCAGTCGGGACAAGCAGTTCAACTATATCGACAGGAGAAAAGGGTTACACATCCAGTCATCACTAAGAATAGGGATGTATTAATTAGCTCATACCTCAAAGTTGACTTGAACTGGTAAAAACAAATTGCATAAGCGATTCCCGATTCCACCGTCATGGTCCTGCATCGCCATTATGCAATATGGCCTTATGCAACATATATTCGGGGCTGCGTTTGTTTGAAAGAGATACCGCGGCCCCGGAAAATAAAGGGCAAATAAAAGGAACATGAATGGGTTTTAGTCAGTACAAGTCTGACACTCTCTCCCGCTCCGCCCAGGGCAGAGGAAGTTATTTGATTATATCCCATCCCTAAAAAAATATAGGCTATCACTACTATTTTCAAGTATGAATACATATTAGATTAAAAATTGACTTTAAAAAAAATTGGTTGTTTGTAAAGTAGGTTTACGATCGAGATGTTTACGTGATAACGTCTTATTGGTGATATAAGTTATCACCAGTAGTGACATCTAAAATGAAATTAAGTACTAATTCAAAGTTTTTTTTTCGAGCCAAGTAACAGATGGCGCTACCATCTTTATGAAATGTCGCTCGTGAGGTTTACAAGTTTCTGAACATGTCACCCGACTAAAACGATTTTAAAGACGTTATCACGTCAAAAACTTGGAAACGTTTTTATAGGTAAAACGTCTACTAACGGTTGATTGATCCGGGGGAGAACCTTTCTCCGATTTACCAGCAGAGAACACAGGGACTCTAGTGCAGCGTCCAGTACCGCAAACTACTGGCACGTTGCTCTTCGTGGGGTCGCTGCCAATTTTGTTGCAGAATAGCTGATTAGCTCGCATTGAGTTGACCGCATTCACGCCCAGAACTCGACGCTTATCGTACACTTCGGCCAACTTTAGAGTCTGTGGAGTAGATAATTTGAATTAAAAAAAATGTTGCCCATTCTTCTCCATAGAGATCAACGCTTTGGAATGGGCAACTACAGTACTTTCACAAGTTATTATGCCTTGTGACCGGGACTGTAGATTCATTTTGTTTCTTGACATTCAAAAGTGCCTGTAATGGTCTAATTGAAATAAATGATTTGAATTTTTGAATTTTGTTGCTTCTATAAAATAGGACTACCAAATAAGTAGATAAAATAAAATATGATATAGCATTAAAGCACCTGTTTTCATAAATTGCAGTGGATTTTGTGTCATTGAATAGAAACATCGACTGCCTTTTAAGTTCCCACCCAAGGTTACTAAATACCATCCAAGTTACTAAAACACATGTGTTGACCAACACCAAGAGATTTATAGCAATCATTGCAGAAATATTGCCAGTAGAAAAAATAAGGGTTAATAAGGCGGTACCTTCAGAACAAATGGGTAATAAACTAACATGAGCGCAAAGTGCAAAGTTGCAGTCAACTGGCGGCGTCTGTACCGCAACGATGGCTTGCGGACAGAACTGCGCGATCGCTATCGTTGCCGTTCGCACATGCTGCATGTTTTGGAAGAAGAGGTTGCGGTCCTGCATGTAACAGTCTGGCGGTGGGAGGTATGCGCCACCACAGATAAGCACCACGTCTGCATCCTATAGCACAAGAACGATGTTATTTATCCAGTATCTATGTAAGTACATCGATTATTCTTCTTAAGGTGTTGAAACTACATTGAGTCAGCGACGAGTTTGGTGCTTTCAGGAACTTCTATAAACTCCTGTGATGTACAAGCAACAAGACAGGCATATTTTTTTCAACAATAAATTTTACAATCTTGCAATGAACTAGCACTGCACTACAATAACCAGCAATTCAAAAATACTTATAAGTATTGTTTCTTTAGGGGTTTTCGCTGTAGCTCGATGTTATTGCTTCTATAGAAAACTATAAAGAATACCGAAGTGCATATAAATATATTCATTCTCTGTTTTTACCGTAAAAAAGTGCTGTAAATGGAGATCTCGATTAACTAAGTGTAAGTACCTAATTTTCCATATTGCCACAGTCTTACCAAATTGTTTGTTATTAAAGTTATCACACAGTAAAAGGTTGTGGAAAACAAATAAACAGTCGCATCAAGAAATATACTGGTATCCAGCTGACTGGTAGCCGACCCAACCATAGTTCAGTATAGACAAGGCAAATGGTGATTAAAACCTATCCATCCATCCATCAAATTGGAATGGGCTGATAAGTACTCAAGATCATACATGCAGTGCATCCTTGAGGAACATGCGTCCCTGAAAAGCAGAGACTTTACAGCTGGTGTCGATGTGTGCGATGTCGTTAGCCGCTCCGAGGACCCCCGACTCCGGGTATTCCTCGTACATAGCCAGATGCTTAACCACTTTCTGTTGCTTCAGGAACAGGCAGGCGATGCGGCCAACATCGGTGCCGGCACCAACCACGGTCACCTAAAAGAATAATGACGCTGGATTTTACTTGTTGGATAGCTCTTTTCTGAGCAAGGGAATTAAACATAATAGACGGAATGTGTATTGGGTCAATGCTTAAGTTCACCTAATATAATTATACTTATTAGGTTGGTACACTACCACGTACCCGTCATGGATTAGAAGAGTTTTGTTTTTTTCTTATGAATGAACTTTCTAGGCTTTGAACGAATCACAAACATTACAACTAGCACAAAGCTGAGATTTCATGAATACACTGGTAATATAATATAATGACAATAAATACAGCAAAGAAAATAAAATTTATTGATTAATAACTATTAGGTACCTACATATAACTATTAAATTATAGGTAACTTTTTTTGGGAGAATATTTTATCTACTTTCTCGCGGGTTAACTTAACCTTATAGTTAAAAGGTCAACGCTATTTGTAATCTACGGTCAACGCACAAATTGGCACTGCACAAGTATCTGCATGGCCTAATTTAAAGCCGTTCGAGATTATTTCGAAGCAACTCCATGCCACGATCTTAAAACCAACGAAAGAGCTTTGCGTCTGCTCGAGATCCCGTCAACGAAGATACGGGTGCATTCAAAAAAAGCTTGATAGTTCATTATTGAAAACACATCGGGAACAACTGTTTCATCGGATTGTCATTAATTTTTAGTTCGGACATCTAACTAATCTTATGCCCGCAAAATGAAACAGGGAAGGAAACGGCCGTAACTTCGGCCGCAACTACGGATTTTGTGCTTAGATAGTAGACCTCCCGTGCACTGATTGTAAATATGCGTTATTCAATACCAATATTCTCTACTTGGATATTAACTCCATTGTAAAACCACAATGTAATGACATACTATATCCCTAAGTATATCAACGTAGCGGTCATATATCAACCACATACCTTCTGCGGCGGGAACCGGGGCACCGGGCAGAACCTCTCACATTCCCTCTCAAGCTGCGCTAGAGTTTCGTTCATCACGAAGTTCTGGTAACCTCGTATCGGTTTTTGCCTCGTCGAAGGTATCATCGCATTTGCCTTCAGGGAAGAACTCAAGACCCTTCCGCAACTCCATGGTGGACGGTACATTATTACTTGAGATTTTGGGAGAAAACTTTTTGGGGTTACTTTGTTTTAGTTATCCTAAAGCAATTGGTAGGTACATTCGCTGGGTACATATAGGTACGTTTTTTTTTTATAATTTAATTTTGCATTGTTTATTTCACTGACATATTTATCAACTGACTTTTTATGAAAGCAGATTGACGGATATCATTTAGGTCATAGAAAAAATTATGTCTCTGCTCTGAGGGAGAAAAAGGTTTCGTTTCACTTTCTTTCAAAATCATGTTCTGTATTTTATAGTTTCTGTTATTCTGAATCGATTGCATTCTAATATATTTGGCACACACAGGCCTTTACCCATCATGGGGTTCCTACAAATATTTCAGAATATTAAATAAGTTAAGCACTTTTATATAATTTTAGATTAGAATAGTAAACTTAGTAGTAGTAATAATAAATAAACATAGTATTAGTAATAAAATAGAAATTAGTTAAGAATTAAATTGTTAATACTAAGTGTTGTTAAGTTAGGGTGTTACAGTAATCTACATAAAACGAATGGAAACGCTGTAGGAAATAAAAGGCTTTTTATATATCTATTTTATTTATTTTTATATTTGGCACATGCCTGCACTCTATTCCCAAACAACTGCAACTCCTCAAAGCCAGAATTAAGTGACGACCACCAAAAAAGCGCCGAGACATTGAATCCGACTAAGTCGCAGTTTACTCAGCACCTTTTTTTCGTAACCGTATCAGTTCCATCTGGCTGACGCTTGGTTTACCGCACGATTTATTTTACTAAGCTACGCCACATATGTATGAGCTGCAAAAAACTTCCATAGAAGCCAAAAATAAAAAGGTTAATTTTGGTCAAAAATATCTTATAATTACTTTGGTGACGCCTACAAACACGATCTTGATGTTTGGCAATATTTAAGAAGAACAAAGCTCTGTATGTCAACTGCATTTAAGGTATTTCGATAATAACGAATCATTCATTTAATCATAAAGAAGAAATGTTTTCCTGCCCCGTCGGTCAAGCGCAACTGCTGAGCATGAAGTCTTAAGGTTAATTCCCGAGTCGGGCAGTGTTATTGGATTTTCCATCAGGAATTTCTCAGTAGCATCCACGGCCCGGTTAAAGCCATTAGGCTCGCTCCTAATACATTGGACTTAAAACATAACTGGCAAAATATGGGTGTACTATTGAGGTACAACTTTGCCGTTGACCCTAGGTAGGATCCTACTAATATTATAAATGCGAATGTTTGTGAGGATGGATGGATGATGTATGGATGCATGGAGGCTTGTTACTCTTTCACTTCAAAACGGCTGAACGGATCTTGATGAAATTTGGAACAAAAGGTAGGTTATAGTCTGGAATAACAAATAGGATAGTATTTTTTTCGATATCACAGCTAGTTTTACAATAAAACAGCACATAGAACAGACATCAATTTAATAGATATAAGTTTCACCTATATATTATTATGTTTAACATTCATATTGATTATTATTATATTGTCTACCCATATACAGGCATACTTGTTTATGTATAGATACAACACGGAGGAATTAAAAATGACTAGAACTATATAGAGTGAAAGCCGCCAGACAACTTTACGTATCAACAGGATTATACCTTACTAAGTACGTGGCTGATCGATCTTTTTTATAACTGATAGTAAAACGAATGAGAGTAAGGTTTGCATGGCTACTGCAAGTGCCACAGTAAATAGAAACCTTCAAATTTATGTAAAAGTTAACAGTCACGTAACTTGGCCCACAAGACTATTTTTTTACGACGCCTTTTATATTCTTGAATTTTATGACACACAATTCGTATCGTAATCTATTGCTTAATCACAAACAGCTGACAACGTTTGAAATAAAATCTAATATAACTACGAAAACAGGACTCAAGGTATGTGTAAAACAAAGTGATGTAACATTATCATTACCAAAAATTGCGATGGTAATTATATCACACAAAACTGAGCCAATCACAACTTTCAGGTTCAAACCACAGCGTTAAACACACACCGTAAAAGATAAACTTTATTGATATCATTTTCTGGCACACAATTTACAAACAAAAACTACTACAAACAGATCTTTGCTAAGATTCAATAAGTGCGACTAAAATCTAGAAAAAACATTAAATAAACAAACAAAAAAATTCAACATTAACATTCCTTTTAAACTTTTAAACATTCTTCTAAAATATACAAATGTCTCGCACACAAAACATTCCTTTAAAAGCTATGGTTACACAAATGCCCGCGACACTTTTCAGTCGGTTATATTAAAATTAAACATTTGAAAAAAAAAAACATTCTGGTGCTAAATTAAACAATACAATTAAAACAAAACTATTTACATTATATGTCTTAAATTTTTCGAATAAAGCGCTGCATGGTTATCTTGGCACGTGAGTGCAATCGGAACTATTGCCGCCATAATAAGCAATTTTGACAGGCAATTTCACAAATGTTTACAGACAGCGCTCTCAAAACTATATCCTTCAAGAGCCAGAATAACCATGTAGGCAATAACAGAACAATATCTGTCTCATTTTTAAATAGACAAGGCTCAACACTTTTAAATCATTCTGAAAGGTTAAAATAAAAAATAGCTGATTAAAATGATTTAAAATCACATTCTACACAAAAGCATCGACTGATGTCAAACAAACTTTTGCTTGTGTAATTCACAAAAACGACAATTTCCCTACAACTCAAATGACTTGCATAACTTAAACATAAACTCGGGAATATTACAAAATGTTGCAGCATGCTATCGTTAAATAAATTAATAGGTAATGTAATGATGAGCTTTATGAGCCAAACATATATGTCGATCCGATCTTTTTTTGCAATCCAATAAAGCAACTATATTCCATGTTTATTTAAATCTTTCCAAAACTTCACTGTACATTATTTGATTGATTTAAAGATTACATAAAAAATTGAGACAAATGAAGAAGTTATCGTAACCGAGTTCCATAAAATTATACGACACGTACATAGATGCCATTTTTATTGCAACACGCATCTCGTAGCTGCAGAGAAAACAAAAAAAATGTTTAGAACACGCTACGATTCACCGCATAGACATATGAATAACATAGTGTTAAGTTCTTCAACCTCGGATAACTTTAATGACGCTAGAATTTGATTATAGTTCGTATTTTGTGTGATAGATGGCGCTGTTCTTTTTGTCTTTTCTGTGGATCGTTTTTCATTGTCCGCTATAATCGCAACGGTGATACGCAAAGGAAAAAAAGTATGCACGCGTCACTTGACACAAGTTTTTATAACCCGTGGCTGCGATCAGGCCTTAAAGAGCGGGACTTAAGACTGGCTAAATAAGATGTGCTTAAAATAAAAATGACAATATTTAATGACCGATCAATAACGCAGCGTTTTTTAACCACCCAATTACGTATACATACATACACATTGCGTACAGTGAGCTACATCAATTGGGTACTCCAGCTGCATTGATATTATTTTTCAAGGGGGTACCAGCTCATGACGCTGACTGTACATAGCATTAAGGTATGTTTTATTCTAATCGCAGTTTTCCTTTTCTTATTGCTTTCAGTGGCAAGACGGCTCTCTACGGGAAGTAAGACAGGGTTCTAACAGTCACCCACTGCAGCTCCGAATATCGAACATTTATAGCTACCTCTCATAATATTCACAACCCGTCGCTTACGACGCTTATTAAGTAGATCATAAGAAATGTGCCGATCACTTGATTCTACTCCGCTTGATAATGTTTTTACTCGGAATAAAGAATAACCCAGAAGGTGTGAACGTGATGGAACAGGTTATCTGACACCTCGTGATTTAGAAGTGTTTAAAAAATGGTGGTTTAGTTTTGGAGCAGTCAAAGTCCCGTTTTAAGTTTCTGCACTTGAGTATGGAGAAAAATGTATTCTTCTCCAAAACAATCAAGTTACCAAGCAACCCATTTTAGGTTAGAGGATTGAGAAAAATGTAGATTACTGCTGCACGGCATGAAATTTTTGGTTTGTTCTGTATTCTGAGTGCTACCTTTTTTATCCATCACTTTGTATGACCTTGTATTTAAGTGGCTTTGAACTGTCAAAGGGTGCTAAACACTCTTTCTAGAATTGTTTGGTTTAAACATGACTATGGATTCATCAATTCATCAATAATGAGCTTTATCACTCCTTGAAAATATCTTTTTAAAAATCCACAATATAATTTTATTACAATGAACTTCACCTGTCAAGGATCTTACACAAAACCATTCTGTACAAATAAGATAATGCTTTTTATCAGTAATGTTAAAATGATCGTTATATCTGTGGTACAAAGACATAGATACGAGACGTGTTTTTAAGACATCCCCCCGAGTTTTACTTTGGTACTAGAACACAGTGTGAACTTTATTACTATGAGAATTATGTTTATATTCCTTCAAAGTGTTTACTCAAGTTCACTTACACATATATATGTAATAATGCATCTATACATAAGGGTCTCTTTCGTATGAAACGCTTAATTTATTACGTAAGTTAAATTAGAAGTTCTGTGAATCTTGCTCATATAGTAACGTATTGCCTAAGACTTTGACAGATGGTAGAACCGTTGATATACAAAACATTTCAAGCGGAGTCATAGTACATACCTATCCTTAGTAACTAGCTAGGTAAGTATATTACATTTTACAACGGCATGACCCCATAACACGATTGAAGAGACATTACATAACCTTAGTTTCATAGTAGACATAATTAAAGTTTGTAAATATGTAGAAAACAACATCAAAAATATCGATTCTAAAATTGGTTTGAAAAATATAGGTTAGTCTGACATCTGCATAACAATATGGAAGAATAAGCCAAAATAAAAATACAGTTAATATTGAGTCTTGGACAGTAGAATAAACAGTCAATGCAAAAAAGATACGCAGCAACTGTGAATACTATGTAAACATTTCTAAAAAACGACAATATATAACATCGAAAACCTATAATATATAGAATCCGTACGCAGGAAGGATCAATGAGAGTAGATTTAGTAGAAACTATGAGCAAACAAGTTTATTAGCATCACTTATATGCGTCAAAGCAATTGATGAAAAAACATATCGACGAGCTAGTCAATGATAGGGACAGAGTAGATTAGTCTTTACAATAACTTTACATTTGACAGTAGGAATCTAAAAGCATCCTTATTTCTACGGGAATATAGATCACAGTAATTATTTAAGATTTGTCAGTGATAGCATACTAAGAACAACCATATTACTACGACAATAAAGTCGCATGTGATTTTGACAGTGATGCAAAAGACTGAACGTCAAGGAGACGACTATAGTTGAATCATTTAAACGTGCAAACTATGTCAACTTGTACCAACTACTTGCAATTGTAAACGATATTTATCGCTACCCGTAGCCCGTATTGTCGCAGCCCGTACTACGGTCGTTAAATATCATATCGAGAGCGTAGCATAATACGAGTACATGACCTGGGTACGCACATGATATGATGTATAACGAAACGTTTTGTATTGCGATTTATTGGTACTAGTTCACATCCATTTGTAATGTCTAGTTAAAGCGACTATAGCTATTAAGGAACCATCACAAACGCGCACACACAAAATGGCGGCACACACTAGCGCCACACTACGGGAATTTTATAAGTCGCCGCCTCGCCTATATACTCTGTGCCTGATCCATTGACCTACTCAACAACAGGGCTTCAACAAATTGCTCTAACACAAACCGCAAAAGCAAATTAAACACAGAAAGTCTTTGTATATTTCATCGCAGCTTAGCTTACGATCTTAGTTCACTCACATTCTGATAATAGAGTAGTTAAATATTAGATTAGAATATACGTAATCAGATAACTCTTTTTAAAAATAAATATACAATGTAACAAGTATACGAGTTTCACTTAGGGACTACTGTAGCGTAACCTAACAGACATCTAACACAGCATAGTACAGAGACACCTCCGTCATACATCACACTGTCGAAGCTGCAGTCGGATTACAATTAAACACTACGAGATAACTCTTAACAACTAGTTGGCAGAATCACACGAACTTGAATAACGTATTAATATTATAATGTAGCCAAACACGGAGACCACAGCGATAGAACACACAAACAAATACTTTAAGCAGGGTTGATCATGATCATACAATATAGAATAAAATATATTAATATTCCTTAAATAGCCAATAAATAGTTTTATAAAAATATTGGGGCAATTTTGGGGCAGTCATTACACCCTAGCATATAGAGTTCAGAGACATCACAAGGGTAATACAAGAAAAATCGAAAAATACATGAACCATTGAAAATGTTTTTAAAAAGTCCAAACTGATAAAAAGCTTAGGCCTTTTTGTGAAATAAAAGACAATACAAGTGCAAAGCTGCTGTGGTTCTAATACAAAACAGACGTGACCTATATCTTAAGACAATAATTTAATTACACAAGGCAAGAACAAGTCGTATTTCATTTTAAACATCCGTATATCTACTCACTGATATTATTATATCTACTATCTAATTCAATCATTTGTATCAACGAACGGGGATAACAATGCCAAAAACGGGTCATTAGAAGAGATATACTTATTAAAATTTAGTTGTGGACGTCGGGAGAACGTTAAAATCGAGCTGATAAATTCAAATATCCGCCAAAACCTCAATCATGCGTCACCACCGTGCGCTCCAGCAGCTGCCGCACAGTGGGGGACCACTACCATAGACAACCTCCTCTACATTCCGCATCTTGAACATTTTGTTGCTATTCGAATTTCTATTCCGTCTTTTTTTATTTGTTGTCTTGGATTTTCACACATAACTTATTCTCTACATTGGAAGAAGAAGACATGCTGCGCCAACCTTAAGTAAATTGGTATAACGGCAGGAGAATAATGATGACAATGAATTAATTCTCTAACCTGGTTCTGACAGCACGGCTATAGATACGAGCATCCATTTACATGAGTGGCAACACAATAATGTGTGTTGCGCATGTCGCCTTCTATGCGGAATCTAGAGAAGGTTATCTATGCCCACTACGAACAAGAAAGGCCACATACTAAAGCCGCGTCAGTGCCCACTCACACATAACATATACGTCCGAACCTATAACGACTATATCCATTACTTTGGACTAGATGTGTGATAAGATCTTTCCTAAACTATCCTTCATGTGCCTACTGCAGACCTAAAAACAACTAGATTTTGATTTACCACAGACTCTAAACTACAGATTCAACTTACAAAGTGTAGAACTTGTCATTTGTGCAGTATTAACGTACCAGTTTTAATTCATACAGGGCGATATATTATCGCATATTAAGCTCATCAGGTCGTGTCGATCTAAACGAATACTACTCCGAGCTACCGCGCACTCAGCCATCCGTTTCAGTGCGACCAGGGAAGTGCCTAAACGTACAAACCTAATCATCACAAATTTCCGAGGGAAATATTTAAACCCATTATAATTACTATTATTAAATCTAAACACATTGATATTACCTCACACTCTTCTATATTAAAGTTATCAACTAATGTGTCAAATACATACATAGCAAAGACAGATCGATAAATATAGTCAAGAGATAGTAAGAGGTTCCCTGTTTCCATGTTTAACTTTCTTTTTATATTAGAATTATTTGTGACGCCTTTTTTAAGAACTACAGACACACATTTTGGTAAATGTTTTTAAAGAAATATTGTAGAGATTTAAATGCTTTTACAGTACGTTTAATCGAGACATTTTAACATGTCACAAATAATCCCAACGGAGTCTAAAGTTTAATTTTAACGATAATAAATGTATTATAAAGTAGATTTAAAAGTTAATAAATACGTGGGACCAAAAAATCATTATATTCATGGCACTTATACGATAACTAGGTTTTGTACAAGAAAACATTTTGATAAATACAATAAAAATAATGGCCATTCTCTTACCTCGCTGACTAACGGCGAGTAAAATATATATTGAGGGCATCGTGCCATACACGCGATAATGGTATACAGGATCAACTTAGCTAGCAAAACTCCGCCATTATAACAGGTATATTAAGACCCATCACGTCTGGAGTTTTTAATTAATTTGATCTTGTATAGTTTACGTCTGAAATAAACTACAACAGCCGATTAGCTATAATGTATAGCATATAAGTAGATGCGAATAAAATAACAGTTTTCTTGTTTCAAATCTAAGAAACCCGCCTATGGCAAGATGCTCTTTAAAAATGTATGACAAGGCAAGTACTTTAGCTCAAGACTTGAAATCTTAATATCGATAAACGCTCTAAAATCGAGAATCGACTAAGACGACTGTACACCGTTTTGCCGAAGCTTTAAATCTAAACGAATTTACCTAAATTTTGGCAACTACCATATTCCACTTAAACGGTACGGAGAGTGCATAAGTCAGTATTTTAGCGACAGACAAGTCATAAGATAATATTGCACTATTTAGTTACATGAAGTATTCATTTTGGATACTTTCCACTTCTTCAATCTAACCTAACACAATTATAATGAAATCTTGACGAAGCAAATGTGATCAAGTGGTGATTCAAAGTTGTGAAGTTCATTAAATGTTTAAAAGAAAATGTATCCAAATGAACACTTGACTTATATCTATGTAAAGTAGTGAATATCATTTAATATTATTTATTGCAAGTTTCGTTCAGAGGAGACGGATGTAAACACTAGTTTATACTAGATTATTGCTGGTACTTATCGAACAATTCGACTGAAAAACGAAATTTTTTAAAACTACTACGGAGGAGAACAATATTAATGAAAAGTGTGGCTATATTGTTTTCTAATCTATTTTGTAAACGAAACGAAATTGTGACAATTCATAATCTTACTCTCTACCATAAGTGGTAACATGCAGTACTTTGAGCCTATGAGAAAGCACCATTATTGAAATATAACTCACTCTATTTTTATAAATAAAACCCGTAATACAGTTACATATTGTTCCTCTAAAGAAGCCACGTGTTTAGTAGATCACTATTGGAAAAAACATTTCTACCGATATATATTTTTCATGACTTCTAGAGATAGGCTATTTTAACTGTTTTTATCAATAAACCGCACTGCTATAAACTCTACAGGGTGCCCTTCACGAAGCCGTCAGCCATGTATTCTGTAAGTACATCAAACTAAGTAACTCTACGCCAAAATTATTGCTGAAAAGCAACTTTTGTTTTTGGAATGTAAAATTACGTTTGACGGTAGAAATTAATGTTAAAATATGCTAGCATAGAACGGGGGTCGGGGATGTACTTAAAATAAATTTTCAAAATTAAAAAAATCGTGATAAAATTGGAAACTCCCAATATCTCTGTAATTAGAAGGTTTCCAGGTATGGTCTAGCTAGAACAAAAAAAATACCGCAATGATGAGTAGAATACGTGGTTTTCGACTCCGTTAAGGGTAAGTACCCTTTATATATAACTAATTACGGTTGAAATTCATTCTGAAGATTTGTGTACCAAGAGTGATTTAGAAGTAAATAGGTTTTCTATGTAATTGAAACTTTTTTTTATATATTTAACTATACGATTGGAAGTAAATAAGATCTGTGGAAACGTCGCTAATATCTACTGGAGGCGCTTGTTTAAGGCTGCGATAATTCTACAAGACACAAGCCTCTGATATACTATTGGCAGTGAATTGTAGATGATGTTGGTATTGGCACATAACTCTTTATAAATATCGGAATGAGAATGACTATAGAGCCAAACGTTTTATTAAATGTATTCGCCTGGAACTTAAGTATCTAAACAAGGATCTTATATAAAAAATCGACTACTAAGGCCGCGTCTTAATATAAACGATCATCGAGCGGAAAGACCCTCGCGTTCGTTACGTATTTTCGCACAGAAAAGTGACATAATTATAAATGCCTAGTATCGCACGACCGATCGCTTTAGTTAGGACGCGGGGTTGAGGTTTGCTAACATTCTATTTGGTTTTGTAATATCGACTATTGCTACGTTGATTGGAGACGCTTGTCCTACAATTATACTATTCTATAGTCTATGGTTGTATTGTCTATCAGAGTGTTTGGAGCTTGTCTTTGTTGACTGACTAACTATATTTGGAGTTTCCCCACTAGATCGGATAATCAGTGCAATTGCCCATTATTACTTAAACCTAAACATTATTGGCGTTTTAAATGACTAAGCGAAAAATGGAATGTTAATCTACAACCTACTGTTACTGACATCTGTTAGTACGATTAAACAATGCAAAAAAAGCCATTATACATAATATTATACGATACTCATAAATACTACACAGACGCTATATAAACCCACGTTAATATATTAATATGTTGTGACAATCAGTAAAACGCACGTGAAGTTATTATGTTCGTACCTAATTTGTAACGAGTGCATTATAAAAGATTTAATTTCAATTCCAATAAATCAACCATCAAGTATCATGAACATTACAAATAAATAAATTTAAACTCTTCGCTCGAAACGCGTTCACTAACCAGAAAATATTGGAATAACCATCATAAGAATCAATTTCATAATAATTTATTTTTACAATATACGGAATTAATAATTAATAGCTACAACATCTACAAACATGTATATTAATAAAAGGAAGAACTATTAGCGAGATTGTACGAAATAATTAGGTACGAGATAAATTACCCACTGAATAACCAGCATGTTGTGCATTAGATATGTATACAGTTAACACGAGGCGGCGGCGAGCGGACGTGACGTCACACCAGCACGTCACGTGACGCACTCGCGCACACCGCGCGGTGACTAGGACGTCGTACAAGCGTTAATCATGCAAAACCGCTATCGACTAATTCAATTAAATGCAGTAATACAAAGATTCCCAAGACACACTTCTTATGATAAAAATAGGTACAATACGAGGACAATCTTAAAGTTAAACGAGAAATATTCGCGGGAGCTAAGACAGGCGAGCCGCCGAGTACTCGCGCGGGACAACTAAAACTATGAGATTGCAAACGTAGAGAACAATACTGTCGAGACTCACGATCCGGAGACGAGACGAGCGCCGGCCGTACGGTTTGCTCCTTAGGCGATAATATCACAGATTTCTAAATGAAAATTAACTCCGACGAGAGAGACGGCCGAGAGGCCGAGAGTGGGCGAGGGTGGCCGAGCGAGGGCGAACGCAGCCGAGCGCTGACGAGCGGAGCCGAGCGCGGCCGAGCAGAGCCGAGCGCGGCCGAGCGACGACACAGAGCGACGCGCTTGCGCACTAGCCTTCGGGTGCACCGCCGCACATACGCTCCAACTCCAACAGCTCCTATAATGTGGAAATATCTTGGATGAACTTATAGTTCGTAAATTGTTCACTAAGGGACGCATGGGCCCTTCAATAAATGTCGACCATAACAAAGATGAAATGAAAAGAGAGAAGAAATGGATTTTTGAGTTAACTCATGAGTGTAGCGACAGAGTTATGACTAGAATCCTGACTGAGTGCAGTGAGGGCAGCCCATAACGAAGACACCTTCATCCCCGCGGAGGACATTACCTTTTACATTACTGCGAGATAATTTGATTTTATGCTGGGCAAGCAGACTACTTTTAATGAGATGTGTGTACCTGGTCCCTGTGCTTGAGCAGCAGCTGCAGCAGTCGGTCGTGCGTGCGCGCCAGCTGCTCGCGTCGCGCCGCGTACTGCTGCTCCACGCGGCAGCACTCCGCCACGCCGCGCTCCACTGACTGCGCACACAACCACACTTTACTACTAATCATCACCATCACCATCACCACCATCATCATCATCATCATCATAATGATCCTCACCATCTTCATCATTCACAGCTGGATAAAGGCCTCAAAATGGAAAAAACCAGAACGAGGCGTGATTTGAATGGCTTGCGCTATGCATACGTCTGGCCTCGTCAGCAAGCTTTCAGAGACTGTAATGCTCGACGTATAGGCGAAATATTGTAATATAACTGAACGGAAACCTTTAGTGAACCTGAAACTCGGAAGAAAACTGGCACACAGCTCGATAAGTTACCTGCGAATGTATCTCTCGCTTTATTCTATTGATTTCGTCTTTATCTCTGTTGGTCTTCTTGGCTAACGCCTTAACATCCTCCTTCCGAGAGTTCGCCAGCCGGTTGAGGATTTCTTTCTTCTCTGCGTCTAACAAATCCTGAAAACAAATGATTACATTTATAACACACTTTATGATTCCATTAACATTATCGTTTTAACACGTATTTATTAGTTTCATCTGTAACTAACTATCTATGTAATTAAATCTTGGAAGTTGAATTTGACCCACTTACGGGTTTCCAATTGAGCTTAAATTTTTCAAACATGTTATATTTGGGTAACAATACATTTATTTATTTAAAAAAATAAACTTTGTCCCATTTTGGAATTTCCCCTGTATCGTGGGTGCGTTTACAAACATTCTAACTCGCATACACAAACAGCCAGACCCGAAACAACTATCTGTAGGCCATACAAATATATGTTCCGTGCGGGGATCGAACCTGCGACACGCAGCGCTGCAGTCAATCGCTCAGCCACTGCGCCAACCGTGTCGTCAAACATGGTAAGCCAAGTCACGTCATTCTAATCTTCCAATTATTGTATTGTCGCACTATGACCACTGGTTAATATTAGATCTGTTTGCGTACACAAAAACTTTTGAAATGTCTGGCACAAAACACATTAAAATATAACATAACACATAAGTCAATCAAATAGACCATTGGCTATGAAAGAAGTTTACCAACTTAATAAAAATCTATACCCTAGTTAAGTGTGTTCTTTCTTTTTTCGGCTCCGTATCTCAAAATTAAAAAAACAAACGGAACCCAAATATGAACACTGTGTCATCATTTTCCTGCCCTTGTCCCATTCTATTTGGGGTCGGCGCAACATGTTTTCTTTTTCCATTCTCCCCTATCAGACGTCAAGGCATCATTTACTCCTTTCTCCTTCATATCATTCCTTACACAATCCTCCAATATGAACACTGTGTGACAGACCGTTATCACGAGAACGCGTGGAGGTATCAAGTTGAAATTAAAACTATTCAGTCAGTGGTCCCTTGGAGCTGTGAAAAAACCAAACTGCTAAATCTACGCAGTCAACAGATATGGCCGTTTATGTCGCTAGTTTGTACGCATTTCTTTTAAATTAATACTGTAAAATTTATTTAAAGACACATTATTCCGAATACCAAAAACACAAAAGTGGCTACAACATCGACGTATTTGCGTTGCGCTTACACCGCGCGGTCTTACTAGCGCCTATGACCTCCGCAACAAAGTAAGGGTTTACGATAACCCTTTGTAAGTTGCTCTCACACCATAATGACTGTCAAAGATCATAAATCTAAGAAAAAACCTCAAATTGTTCCAGTTTGTTTATTGCGAAAGAAAAAATCTTTGATTGTTACACACACATATAAAGTAAATTAAAGTTTATTTATTTCAGGCATAGCCCACAGTAAATACAGTCAATTAAAATCACACATTAAATATATGTTTTAATTTCTTAAACATGTGATGTATAAAAAGAGTAACTTAGAAACAGAGAGAGAAAATGTAGAAAGTCTTAGAAAGTATTTAAGAGTAGTAATTGATCTAAGTATTTAAGAGTAAAATTATTATTTGGTGGAATGTTTTATTAATAGAGAGAGAAGACAGGATATTGATTGTAAACCAAGATTTCTATATAGGTCTTTTATAATATTCTAAAAGGTGTAACATAATATGCGCAACACCTCCCGAGTCGTCTATCAGACCATGAAACTGAACAACTCTTGTTCTACGACTTTTGGAAATATATAATACACATTTTTTTTTTTAGTTTTCCCATACATGTTGAGCAGCTGATCGCGACAGTTGTTCCTATACCAAGATACATTTTTTTGGAATTTCACGAACTCGTGGAAAAAAAATTATTCAGTTTTATGGTCTGGATTATGTTACACCTTGTATACATCTTATTTTATAAGTCGGTTAATCGATATATTGGATTGGAAGGATATAATAAAAAAATTAGGTCAATCAGATCACAAATAGTACAAATATGTGACAAATATTCATGGAAATAAGTAATCTTTATTTTAGAGTTATATCTAAAAAAAACTAATAAGAAATATGGCCAGCCCGCGAATAATGAACAAAATATAACTAAAATTCCGCTATGTCTGTATGTGCAATGAACAACTAACACTATAAGTACTACACAATTGTATTAGAAGATCTCGTAGCAATGTGAGCCATGCTCTTGTATTTACTGAGGGTTTGAAACATTTCATCCTGTGCCTTTATCTGAAACTCATGCGGTAGCTTTGCCATATCTGTTTGGACTTTGGTAGTGAAAAGGATTAATTCATCTTCCTCAGCACCTTTCTTCTTTTGAGGCCGAGACTTAATCTTTGGTTTAGCACTCGGGATCTTAGGTACCCTTTTACTTGGACCGGGTTTTATTTCAACGCTAATGTTGTTCACTTGGTCAGGAACAAATTCTTGTGTATTATTTGCCACCAATACCGCACTCGTGGAAGCTTGTTCATGGTCATTCGTATTGGCTAGTTGTTGATTTCCGTTACCTGTTTCTGGCTTTACGTTTTTACTGTCTAAGAATTTCATTTCCTGAAACAATTTCTGTTTTGGAGACGGCGGTATTGAACCTGTTCTTTTGAAATGGAAATAGCTTTTTCTTCGTATTTCCCATAACTTTTTGCAATTTTCGCCATTTAAACCTGGAAACAAGTTTTTTTTAAATTTATTTTGTTAACTATAATGAGGCAAATTTATAAAATCACTACCCCCTCGTTAGTCGAGTGTTGTGAGTGAGCACACGCGACGGTTAAGCATACGGTCCTTGAGACGATTCCGAAACGGGCAAAAGTGTTATTGGGTTTTACCATCAAGAGTTTTTCAGTGGCTGTTACTAGTAAGTTTCGCGACCCCTATTACATACAATGTGTCCGGTCACGGACTAGCGTTATTCTATATACTTCAAACATTCTAGTACTCAAATAATTATATTGATTTTCAATAAAAAAAAAACTACCATTTTTTTCACACGCATCATATCTTAAAATGGCTGCCAAAAAGCGGGGAAGTGAATTAGACCCAAGTGTGTATCGTAATAGTATATTAAAACACTCGTTACATAAGTATCTGGAATATCGCTAGTCCATGACCGGACACATTGTGGAACTTGAACATAGCTGGCGAAAATGGGTGTACTATTAGGTATACCTCTGCCTATCCTTCCGGGGATTATAGGCGTCATGTTGGTAATAACAACCTAAAACAAAATAATAATTCTACTTACCTTTCTTATTTAATTTAGTCGCTATTTCTTTCCATATATTTGCTCGCTTACTTAAACTTTTAAAATCGGGGTGTTTTTCATTGTATAAGCCTGGATATTGAGATACCAATAATATCAATTCTTCAGTGGTTTTATTGGAAACTTTGGAAAACTTCACCATGATGCAACGTCGAAAAAGAACTGAACTCCACACAAACGCAATCGCGCTAGACACTGCATCCACCGATAAATTCCAAATGTATCCAGGAAAAAATATAATGCTCCGACTGATAACGCTGGCAGTATATACGTCCGTTAATAGGTAGCGACATACCGAATTATTGATAACAGCAGGAAAACTTTGCAAAATATAATGTGAATAATGTGCATAGCATTGGTACAAATTTTGGCCTGTCTAGCAATGCTTCAAAATAATTATGCACAGAACAATAATACAATGTGTGGGTAACGGTTACCGATTAACTTTAACGACGCATTATATACTCATTTCTATCGACAAGTCCTCTTTTAATAAAATTCTAATATCTTTAAATCTATGAGATTTAATCAATCCAAGTAGTAACAATAACTTAATACTAATAATAATTCTCTATATAATTAATCAGCTACCAGGTCAGGTACTGTCTCGCGACATAGTCCTCCTCTATTTCCCTCCACTTATTCCTGTCCAAAGCAATTCTACGTCAATTTTTTAACAGCTTCCCACTTTTTTTCCTGTCCTCATCTACGTGTTTTCCATGTCTTGGGTACCATTCTGCATGAGACTTAAAGACGTGCATATGACTTTGTAGCAAGGGTAAATGAAAAGGGCATGCCACAATAGTGGCGATAAGTCTTTGAGGAGTGGCTGGAAAGACGGCACGGCGTCCTCACCTACCGCCTAAATCAGGTCCTGACATCACTGCCTGTGACTCACGCCCCGAGAACACGGTAGAATAGCGCGGTCTGAGCACCGCTCGCTGTGTCCGAGAGGCGATCGACAGCGGCAACCTAAAGCTTCCGGCTCTGGTTCAGTCCATGATCCGGGGCAAGAGGGAATGGGATGCAGTCACTTCCTTCTGCTAAGCAGTTATGCTAGTAAATGAGGTGGCCGGAAGTTTGAGAGAGAGAACCTCAAACCAACTCAGCCGCCACGGGACGACTCCCGGTCACTGTAGATACGAGTCTGTGGACGGTGAGCAATGGGTAGCTCATTATCCGTTCGTCTAGGGACGACGGTGCATTCATGTTCCACGCACGCCCTAAAGAGATGTCAGCAAATCTGAGGGACTCGACAGGGCCTTGGCCTGCCGGGCTGCAGGTTGGTTCGAAAGAGATACCACATCCTCGGAAAACAAAAGTCAAAAGAAGGAACATGGATAGGTTTTAGTCAGAACAGGTCTGACTGTGTTCTTTAATTGCAGGTAGATAAGTTACCAAATTTACGAATGGTGGCAGAAAAGTAGGTGAGTGAGGGACGTGGCTAGAATGATAAAAGCCGCTCGGATCGGTCTTCAGGGTCAGAGAGCGACCAAAGTTATCACAGCCTAGGTCGGTCCGAGGACGGGTGACCATCTATTCCATACCGAGTCTCCTCCGTGCCACCCACTCACTTACTTACCTTCCTGCGGTTACACTCCCACTCTTAAATTTGATACCTAATCTACCTGTTTAAGAACAGGTTACCTGAGATATTGTGGTGTCTATGCGCTGGGACATGTTCAAATGGCAGTAACTTTTAAAATAATCAGTAAATAGTCAATATTTTGATGTCATTTTGTAGGTTGACTCAGATACTTCTGATTTAATTTAAAATCTATGATAAATATGATTTTAAAGAACACTCTAAAATTAATTAACCCCACATTATTCACAAGTTAACTCAATTCACATTTATTTAACAAGGTCATCTGAACGTCACTAGGTATTTTAGATTTGAATATCGAAATACAAAATACCTGTCATGCATTCGTGCTTCTCGAGCGCGGCGTACACGGCGTGGTGGCACTTGTGTGTGTACTGTGTAGTGTAGTGTGTACACTGTACATACCGAGAGCGCCTTCATCTGGTGGTGCTGGTCGTTGCGTACGTGCTTCTCGAGCGCGGCGTACACGGCGTGGTGGCACTTGTGTGTGTACTGTGTAGTGTAGTGTGTACACTGTACATACCGAGAGCGCCTTCATCTGGTGGTGCTGGTCGTTGCGTACGTGCTTCTCGAGCGCGGCGTACACGGCGTGGTGGCACTTGTGTGTGTACTGTGTAGTGTAGTGTGTACACTGTACATACCGAGAGCGCCTTCATCTGGTGGTGCTGGTCGTTGCGTACGTGCTTCTCGAGCGCGGCGTACACGGCGTGGTGGCACTTGTGTGTGTACTGTGTAGTGTAGTGTGTACACTGTACATACCGAGAGCGCCTTCATCTGGTGGTGCTGGTCGTTGCGTACGTGCTTCTCGAGCGCGGCGTACACGGCGTGGTGGCACTTGTGTGTGTACTGTGTAGTGTAGTGTGTACACTGTACATACCGAGAGCGCCTTCATCTGGTGGTGCTGGTCGTTGCGTACGTGCTTCTCGAGCGCGGCGTACACGGCGTGGTGGCACTTGTGTGTGTACTGTGTAGTGTAGTGTGTACACTGTACATACCGAGAGCGCCTTCATCTGGTGGTGCTGGTCGTTGCGTACGTGCTTCTCGAGCGCGGCGTACACGGCGTGGTGGCACTTGAGGCGCAGTTCCCGCTCCATCGTCAGGAACTCGCCGCACGCGCCGGCCTCGTCCGAGCTGACGTGTGCCTCGCTACTCCTGACGGTCATACAACACAGCGTGCTATGAATAAGAAAAAAGCCACCCGTAAAGTTCTGGCTGCTCTATGGTGCCTCAACAGCGTAGCTATATCGTAGAGATATGGCACACAGTCTGGCGTGACATCACAGGTTCACATTAACAGCGCGGGACGACAGCAGCCGCGGAAACACTTGGCACTATACTGTTTTCGC
The DNA here is from genome assembly GCA_905475445.1 of Ochropleura plecta. Taxonomy (NCBI): domain Eukaryota; kingdom Metazoa; phylum Arthropoda; class Insecta; order Lepidoptera; family Noctuidae; genus Ochropleura; species Ochropleura plecta. The sequence continues at coordinate 4,981,016 of FR997728.1, forward strand.
TGTAGCATTGGGCGGGTGATAAGACATTTTTGGTGATGTGTATTGAGGTGGATGATAAGGTGAGGATAGTCGATATTTTTATAGAAAAAGAATATATGCAGTTCTATTTATTCTTAACCTTTCTCACGGCAAAAACCTTGTTGTATTTACTTAATTTTATTTTAATACTAGCTTTTGCCCGCGGCTTCGCTCGCGTTAAATTCGGTAGCGCCTTATTGATTTGTTATAGCAACGCTAAGTTTTCCCGTTTCTTCCCTCTTTCTCCCTCACATCCCACTTTTTTCAAAAAAATATTAGCCTATGTCCGTCTCCTGGTTCCCAACTATCTCTGTACCAAAATTCATCAAAATCGGTTTAGCCATTAAAGCGTGAAGAGGTAACAAACAAACAAACAAACTCACTTTCGCTTTTATAATATTAGTAAGGATAATATGTAACTTAAAAATAACATATTTGAACCAAAGTTTAGTAAAAAGGTAAACGATTCTGATGGTGCTGACTCTGTTTTAGGCACATTCTAAGAACAATTCAATAAAATATAATCGTAATAATTGTTCTGTTGTTTCATTTAAACAAAAAGAAAAACTTTATCGTTAACTGCTTTTTCTATCAAAAAATATCATCCATCTTACAAACACATCACAGCACTAAAAATGTATATGGCGCCATTTTACACGCTTTACGTTTTGCTTCAATTTCCATACAATTTTATTTGGTTTTGGACAAAAACATTTTGGATGGTTAGATTTATTAAATTTACTGCAGTTATTACTGATTCCATATTTTAAGATTACGAAAATAAATCAAAGTGCAGCTACTGCTAAAGCTTCAGTTATGTATAAATCATAGTAACGTTCAAGATCTGTACGATGCTACAGGGAAAACAATGTAGTGGCATTATTCAAGAAGAATACGTTTATATGGAGAAATTGCAGCCCCTTTTTATTAAGTTACCAAACTTATCTCGGCGTGCCAGAAAAAATGCGATAGAATTAAATATTTGTTTTGTAAATACATAGCTGGGGAGGTAGATTGCATTTTTGATGGTGATTTCTGTACGATTAATTTTGAGTGAAATTGATAGCTTAGATATGGGCAATAATTGAATCAAGCGTCAGCAGGCGCACCCGGGGTGGATCAAGTGGGAAAAAAAATTATTATGTCAAAAATAAAAAAACCAAAAGTGTAATCTGGTCGTTTGAAAATTTGAACAGCAATAGTTTAAACAATAATAATAATTATAGAAATAATCAGCAGTAAAGATAATGGCGGGTTGTACGTCAGCAGGTCATATCCGCACATATTAAAAATAATTATCTTTAATTCATTTCTGGTCGAATGAAATTGATACATATTATTCTTTATGCTATTAAAATAATTAAAAAATGCCTCAGCAGACCTATTGATGGGGGTAAGATCGTCAGCAGGGGGATTATATATTAGGCAAAATATCCATCTATATAGTAAAAACAGTGATATTCACAACATTAACACTAGAAATAAGCATAAACTACGTGCTTCCTTCCACCGGCTTCATAAGGTTTATAATTCATTTGTAGGGCTTGGTATAACTTTTTATAACAAGCTACCTGCTTCTTTTCTAGATTTGCCATTTAATGCATTTAAAGCTAAAGTGAAATCAAACCTTTGTTTAAAAGCATACTATTCCATTAACGACTATTTAGATGATAAGCATAGTTGGTCACTGTGTTGAACTCAAGACGATTATTTTAATTTTTTTCTCCTTCATGTTTTTTCGCCAAATTAGCTTATTGATACGTTACATGTCTTCGTCATGTAATTTTATATTTTACTTTTTTTGTTTATATACTTGTTTCATTTTGTGTGTTTTTACTTATTGGCATGTGGTTAACTAGTGACCTCGAGCATTGACTGAATATAATTATTTATATTTATCTTTTTTATGCTTAGCTTATTTCTTTTGCACTATGGTCCTAGTTTATCACCTGTGACTTCTTCACTGCACGTGTAAGCGGGCACACCCTTTAGACTGGTGAATTTATTATTTAAACTTGGGTATTTTTTGTTTTTATATATAATTGGTGTGAATGAATGAATGACATTGTTTATAATCAAATTAATTTCTGGTCGTTTGAAATTAATATTAAGAGTATTTTAAACAACATATTAAACAAAAAAGATAGTCAGCATAGTGATTGAAGAGGGGAAACTCGTCCGCCAGCTAACATATGGTATACAGAGTGTTAGGTTAAACGAGGGACTTATTGAGGGAGGGTATTCAGTATTCGATTCTCGTCCCAAATATGTAAAAAACCTATAACCTTAATTTCTGACGTAATTGTCCAATAAAATACATTATTCATGAACACTGAGCGCGAGAGAAGTAAACTTGTAAACAGTGAAGTAAATCACGCGGCAAAATACCTACGCGCCGATTCTACCGAAAAGGCGTCCTAAAGCCAGGTTTAAAGTATGAAGGGAAAATGGATTATACCTAAAGGTCATTGACATGCACACATGTTCTGCGATAGTATTAAATCGCTAGCGCAAGGGTATATACACGTTGCGAGACTTATGCGAAATTTTTGGTATGGTTCTGTCTTTTATATATTAGTGTTTTTCTTGTTCATATTTTTATTAGTATCATGTAAGTATGCACTATTGTGGGTTTGAATACGTCCCGCGTTTAAACTAACATACTGTATAGATTATATATGCAATAAAAAAGGCATTGTTTATAATCAAATTAATTTCTGGTCGTTTGAAATTAATATTAAGAGTATTTTAAACAATATAATAAACAAAAAAGATAGTCAGCATAGTGATTGAAGAGGGGAAAGTCGTCCGCCAGCTAACATATAGTATATAGATTATATATGCAATAAAAAAGGCATTGTTTATAATCAAATTCATTTCTGGTCGCTTGAAATTAATACTGAGAGTAATTTAAACAATATATTAATTAAAAAAATAGTCAGCAGAATAATTGAAGAGGGGAAAGTCGTCAGTTGGATAATACAAATAGTTACTTATAATCCCCCTGCTGACGATCTTACCCCTATCAATAGGTCTGCTCAAGCATTTTTTAATTATTTTAATAGCATAAAGAATAATATGTATCAATTTCATTCGACCAGAAATGAATTGAAGATAATTATTTTTAATATGTGCGGATATGACCTGCTGACGTACAACCCGCCATTATGTTTACTGCTGATTATTTATATAATTATTATTATTGTTTAAACTATTGCTGTTCAAATTTTCAAATGACCAGATTTCACTTTTGGAATTTTTTTTTTTAACATAATTAATTTTTTCCCCACTCGATCCACCCCTTCTGAGCCTGCTGACGTTTAGATTATTAAATAATTATCCATAAAGAATAAGTTCAGATATGAATCAATCGACCAGAAATTATTATGTGAAATGCAACGCTACCTCCCCAGCTAACAGAATGTATCTCAAACACATTCCACACTCTTTTTGATCCACATCTGTCTGTTCACAACAGGATAGTTTTGCAAAAACTTTAATAAGCTTAACTACGAGTGGCCTAATAATAAAAATAAAAGAAAAAAAAACACATATTTCTGCCTTATAGACAGGGACACTCTCATTTGTACAAATTTTATGTCAATTTATTGTGAGTGATCACAAAAAAGGCAGCAAAAGTATTGAGTACTTACATATTTTTAGAGGACAGTCTTTTAACGAGTTTATTGCTGACGTAGAACTTGGATGTTGGTTTCTTATCCTTGTCGAACTTGCGCCGTAAAGCGTCCAGTTTCCGCGCAAGCTCCGATTGTTTCTCGCGAACCACCTTCATTGACAGAAGTGTCTCGAGCGTTTCTTGTAGAGACTCGTCCGTTGTACCGTTCGTTTTCACATCTGTGTCTGTAATAGACATTTTTTTATTGAGTTTAGAGTGGTGTACCAAAAATCTGTAGTTGATATATTAGCAGAACATAAAAATATTTGACTGATTTAGACTTTTGTTTTGTTACTCAGTTCCATAAGTTTAGGTAAATCATACTAAATTATAAAGGCCATTGTATGTATGTGTATGTTTGTTACTCCTTCACGCTCAAACGTCTCTAAACTGATTTGGATAAAATTTACCGTAATCTGGATTGACCCTTTTTTTTTTCGGGTGGGAAATCATCCAATGACTTCCCCCGCTCTGGGCGGAGCGGGGGGGCATGTCAGACTTGTACTGACTAAAACCCACCCATGTTCCTTCTATTGCCCTTCACGTTCCGGGGCCGCGGTATCTCTTTCGAACAACCCGCAACCCCGGCAGGCGGAGGCTCTGGCAAGCCCCTCTGCTTTGCTGACATCTCTTTGAGGCGCGCGTGAAACACGAACGCGCCATCGACACGGCCTGTCGTCAATCGACGGACGGACGGTGAGCTACCCATTGCTCACCGTCCACAGGCCCGCATCTACGGTGGCCGGGAGTTGTCTCGCGGCGCCCGGCGCCCGGGGCGTCTCCCGCGGCGGCTGGGTTGGGCAGATGTTCTCTCCCTCAAACGCCCGGCCACCATCTGGATTGACCCTAAGGGTACTTTTTACCCCGGTCTGGGCGGATAAAGCCGTGGGGCACAGCCAGTAGATTATATATTATATTTGTCTAAACGACGAGTTCCGATTCCTGATCAATTAAAATGTACGTTAATTTAATCTTACCATTGGAAGGGGGAGGTAGAGGTGAAGGTATGCTGCTCTCACTCTCGATAAACTTCTTGGTCTCTTTCATAGAATCCTTCGACGGACTGCCGTCTGGCGCATCATCTATTTTAACCTGCGGATCAAAAATAAACAATACTCGTCTTGCTTTGAAGAGATTCAATTATTATTATTACAATATAATTAGTCAGTAATAATATTTCTGTGATATTAATAATTCAAGGTGGCTGTTACCCGAGGTTGCAGTTACCGCGGCCTTGGAACATAAAGGGCAATAGAAGGCACATGGGTGGGTTTTAGCAAGTACAAGTCTGACACTCCCCCCGCTCGGCTCAGAGCAGAGGAAGTTATTTGATGATTTCCCATCCAGAACAAAAAAAGGTGGCGGTTACGAGAATGTATAATGAGACGTTACACGTCGGTGTGACGTCGGCTTGTCTCGTTCTGTACGTGTCTGTACGTGTACGTACCGCCTGTACGTGCGAGCGACGCGCCTCGTCCCGCTCGGGCCGCGAGGGCAGCGCGTCGCTCGGTACGTCGGTGTCTTCCGTGAGCTTGGCGAGCTGGTGCTCTCGCTTGTCGAGCTCGCTCTGGTACTTGATCGGGTTCGCCAGAGCCTCCGCGAGTTCCGACAGCCGGTCTGGAACATAATCCTGGAAGAGAGAAATTTTAATTAGGCCCATAATTAGAAATAAAAACAAATTACTTCGAAGACGAGCTCGGACAACCTACGGTAAAAAAACTATATTGTTCGAAGGAGCACAGCTGTTCAACGATCTACCATCTTGAAACTAAAACTAAGAAATCATGTATCTAAAATGTAGTCATACCGCTAATCACAAACACGCATCGGAGGTAAAACGTATTTATTAAGATTATTTGTATCTCATTGTAAGTGAACCTATGTAATGTTCTTATGAGAATAAATTCTTTAAGCCTAATTATAATAAGACACCGTTCAGCGTTCAGCAATATGTGTGAAGAAATCGGAAGGTGATGTGTACATACCTTGACGACGACGAGCAGCAGCAGGCTGGCGGGCAGCGGCAGGCCCAGCTCGGTGCGCAGGTTGACGGAGCGGTAGCCGGGGCACAGGCCCAGCACGGGCAGCACGCGGTGGCCCAGCAGGCGCCCGCTCTCCTCGTGCGCCGCGATGCGCAGCATGGCCAGCTCGGGCAGCACCACCTGGGACCCACACCGACACCATCACCATGGACGAAGAGACCCACTAGTTTCTACTTTTTCACATTCTCTTTGACAGTACAAAAGTGGTATTTTAAATGAGATGTGTAATCTACGTCACACAATAGTCTGTCCTGTTGGGCATCGAATATCTATTTATCCTTACTAATATTAGAAAAGCGAAAGTGAGTTTGTGTGTGTTGTTTGTTACGTCTTCACACCCAAATGGCCAACCCGATTTTGATGAATTTTGTTACAGGGATAGTTGGGACCCTGGAGACGGAAATAGATCAAAAAAGAGTGAGAAATGAGGGAGATAGAGGGAAGAAAAGGGAAAACTTAGCTTTGCTATTACAATAAATAAGGTGCAAGGACAAAAACTACAGGTAGCAGGTACCGCCAAATCAGGAAAGGGGAACTGTGTTACCCCGAATTTAACGCGAGCGAAGCCGCGGGCAAAAGTTAGTACTATATATTTTTTTAGGGTTCCGTACCCAAAGGATAAAACGAGACCCTATTACGAAGATTCCGCTAACCGTCCGTCGTCTGTCCGTCGGTCACCCGGCTGTATCTCATGAATCGTGATAGTTAGACAGTTAATTTTTTTACAGATGACGTATTTTTATTGAAGCTATAACAACAAATTAAAAAAAAAAACAGAAAATAATTTAAGGGTCTGGTTTTTATAGATGGTACGGACCCATCGTACGCGATTCCGACTCGCACTTCGCCGGTTTTTAATTTACCCACGTATTACCCATTTACCCCCTACATAATAGGTGAACGCATCATTATATATCCGAAAAGGCTAAGTGACTAAGGCCGGCACACTCTTGGCATATTGTAGAAAGCCGTTTAGTAATGTTGAGCCCCTCAACGTGGGCAAATGTGACTAAGAAAGCTATTGGTGGCCGCATCGCTTGGAGACACGTCGTAAGCGGTGGTGATCATCAGTAAAGTGATTTAATAATTTCTCATCCGAAAAAAAAGGCATGCTGGTTTCTTCAAGATGTTTTCAGCAATATTTTCGTTTATTTATTTTCTTACATATTTTTAGATATTACTTAGAAAATAAAAATACTAAAAAAATAGTAGCCCACTGGTATCGGGAACAGAGTCCAAGCTACCGGCAGTCAGGGCTCCAGAGAGAGGAACCTCCTAACGATACGAGCCGTGTCTAAGAGTACCGCTCTCTGTATCAAGCCCTTGATCCAGCCGTCTAACGAGAGCCTCCTCAGATGTTGGTCGAGGCTCTTGGCAATTAAGCCATTATTATTAATAATTAAAAAATCTTTCCGCCTATAACTCGGAAAAGAGGAAACTCGAGGTTAGGTGTGATTTTATGTTGTTTATGCGTTTTTAACAAAATCAAGTGTAACAAAAACGATGTCTTTTCATTATGAATTTACTGTCGTGAGACAATTTCGCTGACACAAATCTCAGAATTTATTGCAGTAGTTACCAAAGATTCGAATTAAAATCTTCAGTTTTTACATTACACGCCTTCTAGTCCAATATGATTTGTTCCATCTCTTCGTGGTAAGAGAGCAAGAATACACGTTATTGCTCATGTCTGTTCTTAGAACGAGAATAAATGAATCAATTACATTAATTTATCAATATACCCAGACCTCGTGACCTTCTAAACACCTGTAAAATTCACAATTACTCGCTTTTTACCTAAGCTTCAACAATTGCTTTCAACGTGCTTAATTTTGTCTCACAAATCATATAATATACAAAACGTTTTTTTAACTAAGGCCAGTTTTTTTTTCCTTTTTAATTGAATACATTTTGTTTATTTTTCCTTAATCATGATACAAGTGACGTAGTGACATTTAATATTAGTAAAAGCGTGTTGCCATTAGCAAATTTTGTAGGGATGTAGAAGATACATTAGAGGACGGCACCCGTTTCGTTAAAATAGCAGAATATCAAAATGACAGTCCTCTAGTTTGAACTTAAAAAAAAATTCCCGCAATGAATAAACCCTGATGCAGTTTTGACCCTCAATACAAATCAAAAATATCAAATACTTGAATTGGAAACTGGAAACTACAGCAAACCATTCTCAGATTTGTGTCTGACACGCGGAAACGTAAAAAACGTTTTCAAGACCGTAAAAAGTAGGTAACCTTGTAATTACGATCAGCTGTTCACAATGTAAACAAGCATTAATTCACACCCTAACTATTATTAGATTAATTATCCCTTTAAATTATCAACGGGAACATTTCAAACAATTGTTAATTGCACTCAGTCGTTAAGTCAATCAGCGCGTTCACAAGCTGAATAGCATTGTACCGGCGCCCGCGCATAAGAGTGAATTGTAAACAATCCGTCAAACGGTGACGCGGCCCATATGGCGGGAGTCAAAGAGATGCGAATACCAACATTTGTACAACATAGTAAATATGTACAAAAGGTCGGCCCCGGCACTGGACACGTGCGACGAGTGCAAGCGCACCGATAGCCGATGGAGCAAACGAGTGCTGGAGTACAGTAAGTGTTAGGACCTTATAGGGCTATTAAAGCGCCAGGGAGGTCCGCAAAATTCAAATTATCCGAAGTTCTTGCATTTTGCAGGTTAGTGTTGTGTGATATGTTAATTTAAATATTGAGAGAATTGCGACCGTTAATATTATGTTTTTTTTTATGGTTTTCCGAATTATAATCATTTAAATCATCAATACTTCTAAGTTCGTTTGACCCTATTTAGTGAGTTTTTCATGGTCATTTATTGGGGAGGACAAGATTTTAAATGTTTAATATGTGTTTGTTACGGAGGCAAGTTTATCAACATACAACCTGGTACTCGCAAAGAACATAAGAAATTTTGAGTTTCAAGAGCTGTGGTGGCGCTTCCACCTTAAGGTAGCTGACCCAGCTCTATTTTACTGATGTTTGGTGCGGTCGTTTAAGGACAGGATATTGTGAGCTGTGGTACAGCTTAGGAAAGGCCTGTCAATGTGAACTGTCACAGGCTTTTTTGATTAAGTGTGAGCTCGCGAGTGGCGCTTGTTTTCGTTTATTGTATGCAGTTGGTATTCTGTATCTACATTTATTGTGTATGTTTATTACTCTGTTATAGGTACAATCGCGCTCACTGACGTCGACCTTATTACTCAGAGCATAAGAGTGAAAAGAGGTTGACTATCAGTAAACTCAAATAGTACAAGGAAAATTTAAACATATTTCTCATTATTTGAAATTATTGTCTTTCACGGTACATTACGGGTTAACGTAAAAAACAATAACTTTCAGGGTTAAAAATTACACTAAAGAACTTTTTTACCCTGTAGGCCCCTCTGGGGTTGCGGACCTTGGCGGGGTTGCGGGTTGTTTGAAGGCACTCCCCCCCCCGCTCCAGAGCGGGGGAATTTCTTTAATGATTTCCCATCACCAAAAAAAGACCTTTTCTATTATATATCAACCCTTAATATAATAACGCTAAATCTACTCGGTATCTTATCATTTCATTTACATAATATAATTGCAATTATTACATCGTACGAAAGTGACAGAAGAAGTCAAGCGCCGCCCGGGGCGCATGACGTATAAATAACAGTCGTTATTTCAACTACTGACGTGTCTTTAACACGTAATAATTACAGTTAGTTTAAAGAGAATTATTTATTTAATGTTATACGTATGTTGAGAAATATCCTGTTCAATGAAATAAGCTTCTGACGTAAAATGAAAACCGTGAATCTATTTTTCTGTTTCAAGAAAGCGATAACTATAGAGTATTGACCCTTCAACCCTGCCTTGCGAGACTTAGGTTAATTTTGAGTGAATCTGCCTTATGACTCGTTTTTTACCCATACGGTACAACGGGATCCTATTACTAAGACTCCGCTGTCTGTCCATCTATCACCAGACTGTATCTCATGAACCGTGAGAGACAGTTGAAATTTGCACAAATCATGTACTTATTTGTTTGCCGCTATAAAAACAAATACTGAAAAACCGAATAAAATAAATAATTAAGGTTGCTCCCATACAACAAACATGTTTTTTTGCCGTTTTTATAAATGCTGGTAGTCCGCATCGCACTTGGGCGGTTTTTAAAGCAAGAAACCTGACGTTGTGACGAAAACCTTAGGCACCTGTCACATCGTAGACTATTAGCGATAAGCGAGCAGAGCGAGGAACTTGAATTACTGCTTACTTGACTTACTAATTCCTGCCCTTGTCCCTTCCATTCTCCCCTATCAGACGTCACGGCATCATTCACTCCTTTTTCCTTCATTATTTTACTACTTTGAATAATAATTTGACATTGAATTGAATACTGATAATATTTATTTAATTGACATGCCACTAACTGTAATTTTAATTCCTATGTTTGTCTTAAAATTATGTTTAAGTACCACATATTTGCACGCCAGTGGCAGAATATGATGACATCTTTCTTTATATTTAAGACCATAAAAATGTACCATATTCAGACATTTAAATGAATTTGAACTTGAAACGAGTTGAGTGCAGCACTAACTGTAATGGAGATAGAGTTCAAGTTGACGTGACAGAATTAACAATCACCTATCAACTGTTATTCATATTATTCATAAAGTGTTATACATCGCCTTGTAATCCACGAATGGTTACGCAGAAGTGTACCTTATTGAACACTAACATTTCGCCAGCAATGTGTAGGTCCATGTATAAGGGGTCGAACTTATTGCCATCAACCGGGCACAAATTAAGACTCCTGGTTATCATACAGATATCAGGAAGGCGCCAAAAACCTTCCAATTACGATCATATCATATTGGAGGTTACGACTTTTACTAAGACATAGCGACAAACCTTCTTAAAAACAAACGGTTCCTCTCCGTAAACAGGATTGATGCCATTATTAGGGGCGACCCTCGTGCGGAACTTCTTCCGGACAGTGTCCGCAGGCAGTCCGAACATGTCCACCTCGACGTAGGTGCCGCAGCGCTTGTCCGTCAGCAGCTGACCAGACAGCACGGTCACTGATAATGTACCAGCTATGATGCCGTCTACTGTGCTTTCTGCGAACGGGTCGAGGCGACGATCCTGGAAATGGAAAAATCGTTATTTATTTCATAACTTTTTTTTTTACTTCGCTGCACACAAGGAATTTCTCCTGTATCCACAAACAGCCAGACCCGGAACAACTATCTGTAGGTCACACAAATATTTGTTCCATGCGGAGATCGAACCCGCGACACGTAGCGCAGACGCAGCGCAGGTTAAACGCTTAGCTACTGCGCAAAACAACAGTGTCGTCAAAATTGAATGCATAATTTACACATAGCAAAATATCTTAAAACTAATAAAGTTGCAGTGAATATTTATTTATTTATAACAACACTGCTTACTTTACAGGAAATAATCCTAATGCGGTAGCGTGGTCCTTACTTAAACTAACTTATAATATAACTATCCTAAATAACATAACACATACAACATTGTTTTTCTGAATTCATTCAGAGAGCAGGAAAATATATCGATCCTGTCAGCAGTGTCATTCAGTGCGTGTAAGGCGCGCGTCAGTGGCGCCTTGCTGAGCAAGTTGGTGCGTGCGTGTGGTACCGCTAGTAGCCGAGGTTTCCGGCGCCTCAACACGTAGTTGTCAGGCATATTCAGTCGTATCTCTTGTAAAAAACCGGAATTATGGGTCTTACCACGTAATACTTTAAATACATATGTTGTTATCGCTAAGTCCCTCCTTGTTTCGAGTTTGTTATACCCGACCATACCAATAACAAATAAAGTTGGGTACATCAACGGATAGAACGGATACACACCATAAAGTTTCATGTACAGAAATCTGGTAAATTTGTTTTGTATGCGCTCCAACATGAGACTATATTTAGTCTCATGTGGAGCCCATATGACAGAATTGTACTCAAGCTGAGATCTTATGAGCGCATTATACAATGCTGCAATAGCTTTAATGTTTGTAAAACTTGATGCCCGTCGAAGAACGAAACCTAGACTTCTGTATATCTAATATCACGTGCGCCTTTAGCCATCATAACATAACATCACGCCTAAAATTGCCGAAGGGATAGGTATACCTAATAATACTCTCACATTTCGCTAGCTATGTTTGAGTTCCATGTAATAAGGGGCGAGCTTATTGCCATTAAACAGGCACAAATCTAGGTTCTGAGAAATGTCAGATGGAAAAACCACCATGAAAATTTGCTCGAATCGAGAATCAAACCCATGACATGGTCATGGTCAGCAGTCCTGATTATCAACACTGTGCGTGTGTGTGTGCGCGCGTCTGTGTATGTAAAACGCCGCTTTGCTTAGTATAGATTTTCCATACAGTAAGAGATCCACATAAGCCGGGTTTATATGGTGTTACCGTGTGTAGCGACAGCTAATTGCCAATTTAGGCGAAAACGCTCAATCACATTTTCTGTTGTACCTATTTGAATTAGAAACAAATACATATGGGTAATCCCTAATAAACAAAATGGTCAGACGCATGACTGCATGACAACGTCAAATCCAGGAAAAAACAACCTGTTTGTAAACAGCATCGTAAATATTGTGTAATAGCAAGGATTTCCGCGTGTTTTTTTATAAATGGTATCTGGCAGTTCAACCTAGGAGGTTGTCGTCTGGTTAACCGGGCGATTCCTGTGCATGCCTTGAAATTAAGGCATCCAGCCAGGACAAAAACTTACAAACTAAGTGACTACACGCTGAGGGCACCCCCTATGTCGTACAAGCCTAGGCTTAGGGCGTCGCTGGGGGAGGACAGCAGAAGGACAGGCTGGATCTGATTGATATTATTTAGGGACTAGTTTGGACTGGAATGGATAAAGGAACGAGTATATTAGAGGAAGTTTGAAATTGCAGACAAATTAAAAAGGAAGGCGTTTGTCTTGGTATGGACATGTAAAAGGGACGAAACACATGTGACTAAAAGAGTGATGGATCTGAATGTTAATTGACGGAGAGCGAGAGGAACGCCAAATAAAAGATGGATGGATTGTGTAAGGAATGATATGACGGAGAAAGGAGTAAATGATGCCGTGACGTCTGGTAGGGGAGAATGGAAGAAAAGAACGTATTGCACCGACCCCAAATAGAATGGGAAGAAAATGATGATCAGGGTCTGGTTTGGGACTTATTGGCTCAGCATCGCGAACTGGCTCTACCAAGGGACGGGTGGGATTTCCGCTTGTTACAAATATCCACATATCTATATCAACTCAATAACACTTATTGCCCGACCCGGGATTCGAACCCAAGACCCAGTACTCAACAGTCGCACTTGCGACTACGAGACCAACGGAGCATTCCGAGTCAGAGCAGTCGCCTATATGGTGCGCTAACAAACATTTGAACTGACATACACAAACTGCCAGTATCAATTTGCCTATGTATCCGCACATGTTCCTGCGACAATAAAACATTTATATTTATAACAAAACGCGGGAATAGCGGGAATTCGGTTCGGGTTGTTAAGTTGGCAGTATGCATGAATTTTGCTCATCAATGCAATTATTTTAGAAGCTATCACATTTTAACACTATAAATGTGAAAGTTTGTATGTTTTTTACTCATTCAGTCTCAAACGGCTGAACTAGTTGAATGAAATTTGGTATGTAAATAGCTTATTCCCTGTATTAACTCTTATCCCAGTCTACACGGGTGAAGGTGTAGCGAGACGTTTATAACAAACACTAGCTTTCGCCCGCGACTTCGTCTGCGTGGCATAGTAACTTTAGGCTAACGCTAACTGTAACCCGCGTGATGATCGAAAAAAATATATCTTTCTATCCCCTTTTCTCCTCCTTTTCTCACATTTTTTAGCCTATGTCCGTCTCTAGGATAGAGATAGTTGGGACTATCTCTGTACCAAAATTCATCAAAATCAGTTTGGCCATTTAGGCGTAAAGACGTAACGAACAAACAAACTCACTTTCGCTTTTATAATATTAGTAAGGATTTAAAAATAAAAAAGAAAAAAAACACCTACCTAGCGAAAGAATGTCCGCAAGAGTACACCTATGCCTAGCCCTTATAGATTACAGGCGTGGTATGATTTGTTTTTCCATCCAAAGGTTTACTTTACAGTAAACGATAATTGGATAATGTGAGACATAAACTGAGTAATAATGTTCTAATGTTTTATGTTGTTTACTCCTGCTTACTCCAACTGATATATTTACTATTCGGTACGAGATTCAGATGTGGTTTAATTAATACTCACACGTATATATAACACGCGTTATAATGTGTAGAGTTAAATCTTAAACGTGTAAAAATATTCAACTTCACTTGCATTTTTATTTGTTTTACTATTAATAAGACGTGTTAGGTTTTTTTTAAAGTAAATATTTTCAACGTCTATGTTTTCAAAACACTATTAAGGGGAATATTATTGAAATGTAGGCAAACGAACTTTTACCTCATTGCAAGGACATTCTCACTTATTTGCTTGCATGAATGACATCGTAATTAGAATGAAGTACCTATAGTAAAAGATTTTATCTCATTTAATACTCTTGTTTCATATTGTTTACGTGGCCAATCTTTGAAAAAAAAAAGCAAAATGGCGGTAGTTAGGTAGACCATTTTATTTCGATCCCGTTTCGATGTGCCTAAAAGCTTAGCTTACTCTTTAAGTGTCTCTAAACAGTCTACTCGCCTTATGAGCTTACCGTACTGTTGGCTTCTAAGCACGCCGCTGATAAAAAAAACCCAGATACTGAATACAGTATCTGAGCTCGTTACCAGTAGCCTGCGTGGTATGTAATAACAATGACGGCACGGTTAGCGCAGTGGCTGAGCGATCGACTGCTGCGCTGCGTGTCGCGGGTTCGATTCTCGTACGGAACAAATATTTGTATGACCTGCAGATAGTTGTTTCGGGTCTGGCTGTTTGTGTATGTGAGTTTAAGTGATTGTAAACGCACCCACGATACAGGAGAAATTCCTAGTGTAGGAAAACGGCGTACTGTTATGTTTTTTTTTTTTTAAATAACATAACGCCTGTAATTCCTAAAGGCTTAGGTAGAGATGTACCTAGTAAACCTATATTTGGCCAGTTATGTTCAAGCCCTATGTCATAGGGGGCGAGCTTATTGCCATCAACTGATCACAAATACAAGACTCCGTAGCTGCTAGTATCGAATCTAAATCTTACCTTCCTCCGCATAAACTCCGGCTTGAGTAAGTACCCACAACGCCTGTTGTACTCATAGGTCCCCAAGTTCAGCTGCATGGCCAAGTCTAACGTCTGATAGTTCAGAGCCACTAGCTGACAGCCGGCGTTCCAGAAAACCTGTCGAACATATGGAAATTATAAACAAGAATATTGATACTAGGAACTAGTTTAAAAATAGACAATTTCCTAGTAATATATCATTATAGAGCCAAGCGAAACAGTAGGAAAATGAATCGAGATATTAGGTTGTCGATTTTTAATTACTTGTGTATTTTATTACACATTTCTATTCTGAAGTTCCGTTTCCGAAAAGCCATGCTGCACCATAATGGCGCATTGGGTGTATGTACTTGGAGTTTTTTTTGTCCTAAAATCAGTACTGAAATCTGATAGGAAATCGAAAATGCTTTAGAATTTGTTTTGTTTACATCAAAAATACTATATTATAACATTGTTATTACTCGTACATATGGGAATCAGATGTCCCATTATCAAGGTTATGAAGGCAAAAAAGTAAAGGACCCTTCCTTGACCTTATATCCTTGATAATGGGACATCACACACATTATTGGACGAAACTTACTAGAGTATCGCCCAAAAGTCGATCTCTTATCAATTTTCTAAAGAATAAAATGTATTTATGGGAAGAATTTATTTAGTTACCTGTGGCATAAAGTTAGAGGAGTCGAACCTGGTCCCCGCCGGGTATACTCGCGACAGCTGGTGCTTGTTGTAGTTCACGAACTCGATGGGACGTTCCTTCAGGAGCGTCGTCGCTTGCTTCTCGTCGAACGAAGACATCTCGTAGAAACGGTTCTTTTCTACACATCACACTCAACTCAGTCGTGTTGCAGACAATTGAACGGCGTTAAGAAACAGAATCAAGCTAGAAATCTTAAAAATAGCGTTTTGAATGCTAGTCGCATAACTTTAAACTTTTGAACGGCATTGTCACATATATGTGACAAGTAACCGCATGCCCCGGACGCCAACGACACAATTATGTGACAAAAATGTAGTTCAAATGACTTTCTCAGCGTAGATGGCACGCGTGTGCGTTTAAAGCTCTGGCGTTCAAAAGGTTAAAGCTCATTTTCCATTTCATAAAACGGGTGCATGATTCGTTATATCTTAACACCGTCCAATTATATGTTAAGACAGAACAAGATGAAAGATGACAGAGATTGATATCAAAATGCTGCAGATAAGACAAACCAGTGTTTGGGGTTCAGAAGTTGCGCATGTACACTGCACAATTAAAAAAGAAGCATGAAACAAAAAATGCAAAAAAAATGTAATACTAACTGTCAGCATTCTCGAAGGAGCTGAAGTGTACAGGTTGCACGTAGTTGACTATGGCAGAGATTTCTGCGGCCGCGTGTGTCCTCGGGCGTCCTCCCCGACCTACACTTATAGCAATAAGAAGAAGCTGCTCACGAGCTGCGTAAGGGGGAAGCGCGTCTCGTCCTGCTTCCCCTAACATCAACCTAGCAGAGATATGGACAAGAAAATTCTAACCTATTTCGGCTCAGCAGCCAGGAACTCGCTATGGTTATAAAAAAGGGACTTTTGGGGAAGGCCTAAGGCCAGCTACTTTACATCAAACTGTTGTTAGACTCACTCTCGGAGTTCTCGAAGGAGCTGAAGTGCACAGGCTGGACGTAGTTCACAAGTGCTGATATCTCGGCGCCGGCGTGGGTTTCCCTCGCGTCCTCTCCCACTGCGCTGTCCACGCCACCCGCTTCTTCTTCGCCTGACGAGCTTTCAGAGTCCGAAGATTCGGATGAACCCTGACGCGTTAACTGGAGACAAACAATTATGACTTACAGTCGATACCCATTATCGATGTCTAAAGGATGTCGGTTGTTAAAGACTGTTACACAGTTTTTATTTAAAATTATATGATTAAGCATTCGGGTTTTTATTTTTTTGTTTTTGTTTACACTTCTTAGTTAGTACGATTATTACTTTTTAGTTAGTAAGATCGTGAATGAAACAAATTCCGTAAACCGTATTTTATAAATTTATTTTTTGATTTATCATGTTTATATAATTTAGATAACCAACACGTGTGCAATAATAAGAAAGTTATTTATAACGTATAATTTATTTCCAAATTACATACATATTCTCGAGTGCATTTTTTTTAGAAACGTCTTGTATGATATACATAGGTAGTATTCTATTGTAATCTCATATCGTCAATGGATATTTATAATTAGAAGTCGTAGGTATTCATCAAACAAGAAACCCGATGCGGCCAAAGTCAACATAGATACAAGACATTATTCCTCACCTACCTATTACTGCACATTCGTTCTACGTATTTTACGTCAACACACGAAAGAATTTAACAGCATCCAGACGGGTGATAATTTTAGTTTTCTTGCGTTCTTTAACGACATTGAAATATTACTCATACCTACACATTATTTTTCCTGTGAAGAAATGGTAGGCAGGAAACTATTCAATATGTTTTCATTGATCCCTAATCCATAAATTGAACGACTAAATATGATACGGACGGAAATGTTTTATGATTATGCCATAAATATTATAAACTAGTTCAATAAATCGTTAGGAAAAAACAACTAAATACTGCACCTATAACTATTCTAATCTTGAAGTATGCAAAAGATTTTCACATTCATATTATATTTGATCCGCAGCCAAGAGCTGGCTTTCGTAGAATAAATAAAGCGATATTTTAATGTTCGTAGCAATTAGATTTAATAGATTTATTAGAAAAGGATGTATGACATCTCTCTATCTCGTGAAAACGTGAAGGAAAATTCTGAATTATCTTATGCAAAAGTTTGTGGGGATGTTGATGTTTGCTATCTATTAGACAAAATCTTTTTTATTCCAGTACTATGTTTTCTTGGAACAAATTCCGGCACCACGCGGTCGAAGCCGCAGGCAACAGATAGTTTAATTTTAAATTAAAATTAGTTAACTCGAAAGCTTTGCAATAAAATATAGTAGCAAAAAACTAGTTACCTATAGAATTCTCAGTACAGCTTTAATAAATGTATGTATTTATCCGCGTCGGCCATTGATCAACGAAATAAAACAAGGTAGGTGCCAAAGAAAATATTAGAGTTTTGGACAAAAAGTCGTTTTCTGGCACAAAAAAAAGGATTTGCTTTAAGATAATTTTTAGACAGGCATAGTTGCATAGTATGTGGCAGATCGGAGAACGACGAAGAAAATGCATGGATTCTAGGTTTACACCACAAGAGAAAAAGATAAAACTTACAGGACGGGTCTATAGACGGTGAGCAAAGAGATGTCAGCAAAGCAGAAGGGCCTGCTAGGGCCACTGCCTGCCAGGGTTTGCGAGTTTTTCGAAAAAGATACCGTGGCCCCGGAACACAAAGAGCAAAAGAAGGAACAGGGATAGTTTTTACTCCGCCCAGAGTGGGAGGAGTTATTTGAAGATTACCCACACAAAAAAAACAAAAAAGACCTTACATAAAATACAGTCGAGCTCACCGTGGCGGTGGTAACATCTCCATTCCCCTGAGGTACTTCTGGTCTTGGTTCACTCTCCTCAGAAGCAATGGAGTCTTCCTTCTTGTGGTGGTGATGATGCTTCTTCTTATTCTTTATTATGATCTTGTTGCGTAGCAGAGATGGCGGCGGCAACTCCCCTCCTTGATTACAAAAACAAAAAGACATCAGACTGTGAATCAATTTATGAAAGTAAGAGTTCTTTGTCAGAACACCGTAATTTGAATTCTAGAAGATTCTTTAAACCTTACGACCTTTAAACCTTACCTTACTTAGAAGATTCTTTACGGTCCTTAGTATTGACTAAGGACCGTAAAGAATCTTCTTATGTTTTTTTTTTATTTATACCGCAACAAAGATGGCGATCTGGTGAACGTGGCCAGAATAGAGGTTTGGAAGGAGAAAGGCTTTTGCCCAGTAGTGGCACAATTAAGAGACTAACAAGAAAAAAAA